>OX463785.1:4381978-7164770 GCA_949825025.1 Siphlonurus alternatus | reverse complement strand
ACACACGCCACCAAAAAAAAAATCTTTCAGCCTATTTGACAAATACTATCAAGACTGCCCTGGTAAAGTTTTAAAATTCCAGAATTAAAATTATGACCGTGGTTGCGGCGGGAGTGAACCTATCTTTTGCAGGGGTTTCCCTATATTGTCGCCGCTGAATGAGCGTGAGTGACGTCACAGGTGCTTCTTCATCGGCGTTTATCTCTGATTTTTGTGCTACTGATACAAAAAAATTTATGCAGCCGAATCATACTAAAGCAAAGGATGAATAATAATATTATCTCTGAAACAACACGATGTGCTGCTTGAATGCGGAGAATCAAGATGGCGCGCCAGAGTGAGCAACGCCGACGTGACTCTCCGCTCAAATTGTCTGTCCTCTCCTGGTAACTATCCCTATCCTATTCTATATATTAATCGTCTTGATTTCTATACTCCTATCCCCAGTCAATTTGATTCATAATCATCATCTCGCCTCACCGCATCCACATAATCCTACTTTGACCCTGCTCTTCGGTCGGCCCACAGGAGTCGACACGTTGAGAATCTTTCAAATTCCTGCCATTCCTTGCATGTTGTCGCCTGCATCATCAACCTACATTATTGCACCCCACACCACACCGTCAACCCAATGTCCTAAAATCCAACCAATTCCTTGTGTGGTTTTGGTTCACCCACGGTAACACGTGGTGGGCATATAGGTACCACTTCCATCATCACCTTGCATCCCACATTCCATAATCATCCTATCCATTGTTCGTCCATTATCCTTTACAAGACCCTGCAAAAAACAGCTCAACTATACAATTGATCCAAGTTACTCAGTACGTGGAATTATAGCCGTTTAGGCTCCTTCCAACAATTGTAAGAAGAAGAAGAAGCTGCTTGAATGCTGATATCAATACCATATTACTGCTTGAAGTTGACGTATATTGTGGGAGAATAATATTTAATAATATAAACAAAGATATAAAATTATAAAATATAATCATAAGTGTAAATGACAATTTAAATAAATAATACAAAATTATTTTAAAATTTATTCAAATATTATTAAATAAAATTCAACAATGGACAACATACATGAAATTTTTTTATTGCAGAAATGAATAGAGGGTACCAAATTATGCCACTCTGAATTCTTTTACATTTTTTTGAAACCTGGAACTATTTTTAAATAATTATTGAAAGTGCGGCCACGCCCCCTGGAGGCGTCAATAGGCGTCCAGTCTCTATCCTTTTTATTAAGGCTGCAGGGGTGCCAACTGAAATCACAGGACTTTCAATAATTATTTAAAAATAGTTCCGGGTTTCAAAAAAATCTGAAAAAATTCAGAGTAGCATAATTTGGTACCATCTATTCATTTCTGCAATAAAATTTTTTCATGCCCATTAACGTTTTTAAAATAAATTAAATTTTTAAAAATAATTATAATATGAATTTATAAAAACACAAAAATAATTATTTATTAAAACAAATGTAAATAAAATATTGTTTACGTTCAATTCAACCATAATTATTACTATTGTACTCATAGAAACCAAATTTTATTGTTCCACTAATTTTTACTACTGTATTCACAGTACCAAATTTTATTGTTCCACTAATAGTAACATAAAATCTAAACTTGAAAACCACAAGAATTTTCTTCTCTCTGAGATTTATGTGTTAATTATTTCTGAATATTAATACGTTCAAAGTTTTGACATGCAAATTACACTGCGGGTCAAACTTCCTGCTGCTTCTTCCACTACCGTGAATAATTTAGAGGCACCTTCATTAACTTTTTCTCGTAATTGCAATCGCCCGGACGTGAATTAGATTTGCTGTTCGCTTAATGAGAAGAGAACAATTTTACAAAAAAAAAAAAAAAAAAAAAAAAAAAAATGTTTTAAAAACGAAAAACTTTTGTGCTTTTGTATAATTATGTACTATTTTATTTCTTTAGTAAATTAAAATTAAACACGCAAAAGTTATTAAATTTAAGTTAGTAATATAAAATTTGGTTTAAATACCTAACCTAGTTTTTTAAAGTGAAAATGATGATTTTTTAAAACCGCAAAATACCAATTACCGAAATTTAAAGACTCAGCTACGTATAATGTACACCTCTGGACAGCACGAATTTTACTCCTGCCTCACTTGCTAGAGTGCTAGAGATGCAGCTTCAATAGATAGATGGATAGAGAGAGAGAGGGAGAGAGAGAGAGAGAGAGAGAGAGAGAGAGAGAGAGGCAGATTTGCAATTTTAGGAGATGCTATAGGAAGAATTACGAGTCTATATAGGGTGCGATTCACGAAGCAGTTAGCCAGGTTTCTAACCACGTTTAGTTTATCTACGTTTAACTATACCTGTTTTACGTGTTAAACCACCTATAGTTAAACGTGGTTAAGTTAAACGTAGCTAGAAACCTGGCTAAATGCTTCGTGAATCGCGCCCTATATATATATTTATATATATATATATATGTCTATTAGTATATAACAGTCTTCTACTCGCAATGGTTGTAACAAACCATTGTTTATAATGTCTGTCGCATGCAGCCTTTTTCATTGTTTAACACGAGATGACGTTGTGTTTGATTTTGCCACCAGAGCAGAGAACGTAATGGCATTGTTGGCGCTAGTTAACCATTTCAACTTCATTATTAACGGTCAATTTTCATAAGTTAACATGTAAATCAACAATCGTCCCATGTTTTTCCTTTCACGCGACAGATATTGCACAGTAATACTTTGTTTACTAACAACGAGCAGAAGACTTTGGTATATAATATCAAAATAGTTTTGGTTCATCATGCCTCCATAGACTGCGTGGTAACGTCTACAAACAAAGCAGAAGTAAAGTTCATGGTGTCCAAAAGTGTACACACCATTTCGAATAAAAATAAAAAATGGCCGATCTGTACATATTAAAGTATAGCCGGATCGGACATTTTTATTTAAATGAAGTATACATTATAGATTTTAACAGGTGTAGCATTGTCAGAAAGCAATTTGTCGCTTGCTGGTTATAAAGCTTGTAATAATCCAACGATAAATCTGAAACAATGGTCTAAAAAGAGACATATTATAGTAGTACAACATAAAAGGTACTTAAATAATAATGCTTTATAAATTATGCCTAAATAAACTAATTTATTATTAAACAGTAGCAAGTTAAATCTGAAAATATATGTACAAAAACATATAATAAACTATTTTACAACACTGTATTAAAACAAAGGTACTTATAAAGATATAAAATTTTAAGTAATAATTCAATGAAAATATTATACACTTTATTTACGTAATTATTTATGTTGTATAGATTAAAATTATTGTAATAAAATTTGGAAAACATTAAAGTACTTGTAAAAAGAGACTTTTGAACACATCGATATACACTCGTCGCCTCTGAAAAGTTTCTTACTGCAGCCTTGTTAATCACCTATACTTATACTAGGCATGGTGATTATACAAGGCTGCACAGAAGGGAAGTTTTCAGAGGCGAGGAGTGTATATTTTGGTAAATAAAATACATGTAATATATTATGTGCAAGTGAAATTTGAGAAGGCATGGAATTTACCACTCCTTTCTTTGCTGAGTCTGCAGTTCTTCCAAATCATGGAATGCAAATTTTTAATTTTAAAAAATGTAAGAGGTGTGCACTTTCTTAACAATCTCACATAGCAGAGGTCACTCTAAAATATTAGATGCTGAATATATTTTCATTACTTTAATTTTCACCTTACTGTTAAGATTCAGTACCTGATTGTACTAATTGAATCTTAATTATATAGTACTCTCCGCAAAAAAGTACTTAGTTATTTAATCTAATTATAAATTTTGCACTGAAAATCGTAAATTTTATACTTTTAGAATTGACTACTTTTTTTTGCAAAATATAATGGAAATAAAATTCAATTAGTGTACAATTCTAAAAGTAGGGTAGATATTAAAGTAATGAAAATTACATTTTATATTTTAGTGTGAAACTGTTCGTGATCTCTCGAAGTGTATTATATTATTATAGATAAAATAATATTAAAAGAAAATTAAAGTTCCTAACTTTAATACCTTGTTATAATACTAAAAAGAAGTATAAAGAATTAAGAAGCTGAAGTTTTTAATGAATTTATCAGAAAGATATTACTGAGTGGGTTCAAAGTAACGATAAAAGAGAAGTCAATTAGTAATTAGGATAGTTTCCAAGAGCAGCTTAGGGTGTTTTAAAAGTACAATAAATCGTTATAATCAGCTTGCAATTAGACCAGCTGCGTTTATACACCAAAGTTTTTTTTTTAATGGAAACTGTGAGACGATAGTTTCGATAACAATGTAATTTTCTAATTAAAGAAGTGATACTTAAATTACTAATTTTGTAATTTGTAATGGTGTCATAAAATTTTACTTCATTTAAGTAATTATTTTGTACTTATATAATAATTAATATATGATTATAATGTTAAATTTGAAAAGTAAACATACTTCAGGAGGATAAAACACCAAACATAATTAAACGTATTCTGTTATAGAGTTTCTTGAATAATAATTGAAATTTAATCTACAATTCTACATTATCAACTTCAAATTTCCTTTTTTAATTTTTACAACTTTTTTCTATTAAATTTCTTTTCATGACAATTTTTTCTGTTTTAAAAAATTGCAGTTTTTAATTACGTATTAAACTATTACTTCAATGAAGTTATTATTGATTAATAAAAATTATTATTAATATTTATTGGTATTTTTTTATGACAATAATTATTATAAAATTTAGCTGATCAACAGTAAAATATTTCGTAACACAACCACGTATTGAAAATTTTATAGTAGATACATAAAGTATAATATTTTTGATGTTAATATTTTTCAGTGAATTGACATGGAACGTGTGACATTATACAACTCTTTTCATTTATACCTGAGGTGAAGTTTGTGGGACTCAAGAGAGAGAACGTAACTTCCACCTCCGGGGGTGGGGCGTGCTGGAGAGTAATTCTGGTGACTTGTCAAGTTTAGGTCAAGTATGAGCAAGGTTCAAACCTGAGCCAGGTAGCCCACAGCTGAGAGAGTAAATGAGCTTTTCACAATGTAATATCACGTAATAAAGAAATAAAGTAGTAAGTAGGGAGAATATTATTGTAGTAATTGAATTATGCTAATACCATGTTATACTTTATATAATTTAGGTAATTAAGATATTTTATATTATGTTTTGACTATAATTTGTATGATTATTGGATAATTCAGTATAAAAATGAAATTATAGATATATATATATATAATGGTGAATTTCACACTTATAATACTAGAAATAGAGATAAAATAGTTTTAGAAATGCATAATTCGAGTTTATTAGAAAAAGTTCCGCTTACCAGACTGCCAAAATTTATGACTTTTTACCAGCATGTCTTAGAGAAGTTGAAAATGAGAAATTATTTAAATAAAAATTAAAAAATATTCTTATAAATAAGGAAATGTACTCTGTAAAAATGTACTTTTGTAATAAGTTGCCAGAAGATATACTGTCTAACATTGTTTTTTAATTGATTGTATATCTATTGTGTTTCATATCTTGATAGTTTTATGAATTATTGTTATTTTGATGTGTTTTTATGTTATGTAATTTTAATGTTATTATTAGGAATGACGTAAACCATGTTGTACCTGTACAGCCAGTTGATTGAATAAATGAATTGAATTGAATTGAATTGAATTGAATTGAATTGAATTGAAAGAATCCAAATTTAATAATAATAAATATAATAATAATATGAATGTGTAATAAGCATGCAGAAATTTAAATTCTTTACAGAATATTTCATAAAGTGTGTGCGAATTTTATGTTCTATATAGGAAATTTTAAGATTTTTTTTTTTTTTTTATATTACTTCTTTTTTTTTAATATTGAATTTTGTTCCATGACAATTTTTTTATCTTACATTGCAGTTTTAAATTACTCACTAAACTGATAAAAAATATTATTTTATTTTGCTTCTTTATTCCATGAAAATGTTTTATGTCATATCTTTTTTTTTTTAGTTTTTCATCCTGTAATGTATGCAACACTTCAAACATGTAAAACAAGAAATTAACATACATCACAGGCGTTGCTGATTTGGCTGTTTTTTAACCTTAACTTGTATTATAAAATTTGCTATATATAAATAAAATCCTTGTCATCATGAAAAAAAAAAAAAAAAATGTGATAGTTTTTTTGTTTTTCTTTCTTTATAATCTTTCTGAATCGAATTAGAAAACTTTGAAATTTAAAAATTATTTTCAACTTTCTACAACTGAAAAAAAAAAACATGAATAAAACAGCAAAATATCACTCGTACATGCAAATTTCCTCCTTTTTTTTTTTTTTTCAATAACAAGATTTTCTGTACAAAATCAAGTCGACCAAAACCACCGCCTGAGTGACTCTGAATGTCAGCCAGTCTACTGAAGGTAAAAATAAATCATGAAAGGTCTTTGATCACGACATTTGGAGCGCTTCAAAGACCACAAAGACGCCGCCAACATTGCGATTTAATTTATGTAAAGATTATTTTTTTAACATATATATAAGCTTTTAGAAATTTAATATATTTCCTTACAATTTTATAATTCTAGAAACCTACTGTGGTCCATGATAAATTAAATATAATGAGATTGCCTATATCAGGTAAAAATGATATTCTTTGTGAATAAAGGAAGGAGAATACTTAGGGAGTTTTTTATATTAATTAATTTTTTTTCGGAATCAAAATTGCATAAGTGGATTACACAAAAAAGGAAACAGGGTAGCAAAGAAGGAAACGCATAAACCTCATCAATCAATTGATTTGAAATTTTTGTTCAAATGTTTGAATTGCTATTACGATTTCAATGAGTTCGCACCTGAAAGGATAAATGTAAGAAAGAAGAAGGATGGCTTGAGAGGTGGGAGTGTTACTCTCTCTTACCCGAAGGGTCATACAAAAGCTTAAGTCAGTTCACTTTTACCAAGACTTGTAAAGGCTTTCAATAAGCGGCCAGTCGATACAAGAATGGTATACCTTGATGTTTTGTAGGGTTTTATTTTTATGTTATTAGTCATTAACATATGAAAGTGTTGACGAAGTAGTTTATTTTATTTTTAAAATGTCTGATTAAATTGATGTTTAATATTTTAATTGAGTGACTGAACACTGTCGTCTTAGTGAATAGGTTCCCCTTTTTAAATCACCCATTGAGCACATGTATAATTGTTTTATAAATTTATGTATAAAGCCTGTATTATACAATACAATTTTTCCTTGCAAGAAAATTTCATCTCCACACAAACAAATGCAGTTCAAGTTTTCTTGTAAGGAAAAATTGTATGCAATAGTTAAAAAAATTGTACCGTGTAATACCGGCTTTATGTGTGTTTTTCTAATGCTCAATTAACATTTATATTATTATTATTGTTAATCTCAACAAGAATGGTTGTCGATTGATCAATGCTATAACTTTCTGTGTCTTATTATATGATGAGGAAAACGTGGAAACTTCAGTAACGAAGGTCGTGACACTTTCTTGCTTCATATAAGCACCGCAAATAAAAAAAAACGCTAAAATAGTCACGGATTTCAACTTTTTTTCACATACTTCATTTAGGTGCTGTTCTGGGGAAGGTTAAATTTTTATAAACGTGTTCCCATTATGAATATAGTCACGTGGTTAAGTAGCAAAGAAATTGTTTTAAATTGCTTCGTCTCCGGGGAGTAGACATGTACCTCACCGTTGCTGGCTTCATTATCTAACACTCGTTTTATCTATGAAAATGGCCTGGGCAATTTGGGAACATTAGCAGTAGTACGACGGTTATTATTTTTTGTCTAGTGCTGAATTTATATATATAAAATGCAAACAACTTTAAAATCAAGTAATTTATTCTAAAAATTAATATATATTAATTTTCAAAACAAGAAAAATTTTCAATAAAATATAATTTTAATAATATTTTAATTTTATCACCAAAATTAAAAATAAATATAATTTTATAACTATTTTATTACTTTAAATGTTTAAAACTAAATAAGTTATTTTATTTTTATAAAATTTATATAATTTAAAACACCAGCCTTTAAATTAACTTCATGTAGAATTACCAATAAACTGTCCATGAATGTTATGAAATGCTTTGTTTCACATAAACCATCAACCAAGTTATGATATTCTTTTAAATGAACTCTTCAATAGATCAATGATTAATAATAAAATTAAAAAATGTGAGCAGAAATAGAATTACGAATAAAAAATATATCTTAATTTAGGTGGTTAATAATGTAACATTTTGTATTTGGTGTTGGTTTTGTTGAAATTTGAATTTTGACATACATTATGTCTTGAAAAATCAAATATTTCTAATTTCTTCACTATTTATACTTTACTATCATTCGTGGATTGATTAGAATAAAGAAATTTAGTTACGAAATTGTAAGAGCCATATTTCTTAGTAATTTTGGTAATTCAACCTAACGGGAGTTTAATATTACAGCATCGGCGTGCACCTTTCTGATTATAATTTAATGTATAAAAATTATATAATCATATTTCAATTAAAATATAAATTGAATGAGTAATATTTCCAATTGTAAATGGTTTTAAAGCAAGTGTTGATTCCACAGCACTGCATTCCCCTGGTTAATAATTATAATTCATAAATAAAAACTGTTATCTATAGTCCCAACTAAAATATTATTATTTTATAAATTATAAGGTTCACTTTCATATCAATGATTATATCAACAACGACCAAGTGAACAACAAAATTTAGTACAAATAAACATCTCTTCTGAGAGAAAGGGAGAGGCAGGAGTTTTGCCTTATTAAGTAACTTGGTTTTCGTCGGAAACTCTCGGGTATCCTTCGGCTCGGCCAGTAAAATTCTTCGTTACAAACAACACACCAATGACTGAAGACGTTACAAACACGCTGAAAACCAAGTTAAATGTGAACCAGAGTATATACCAGACGCCATGCAAATATTGGAATATCTCATACTATGATACTCGTACAGTAGAGTATGTGAGTGAACTGCTCTTTTGTTATTGTGCTGCGACCAAAACATCATCCCTTCCTTCCCCCTGTTCGAGTTCTGAAGGTCAAGGGGTAGATCAACTATATAGGGGTGGAAACAAAGGGTGTGTTTACAGCGAGAGTAAGTACCTGCTCGGTAACACCAGCTCAGCTTTGGTGATCGATATACAGTGAGGGGACTAAAACCTCAAGAAGGGTGACCAGATGTATAAGAAGCTTTTGACTTCGTAATGGACGTGGAATCAGTAAGTTTCTGTTAGTGGGTATTGTTTACTATATACTAATGATATGTATTAGTCATCCACTAGCTTCAAATTTTATACACGAGCTCTGATATTGGAACGATCACGATCGAAATATAGGAGCCCTGCAACTAAAGATGTTTTAGGGTAATTTTAGAGCTGAGATATATATAAACAAAATACTCTTCCTATTTGTATTATATTCATATGGAAGGTTTCGCTTACTTAACACTGATATGTTGTAAATAACATTATTTGAATTGTATTTTAAAATGCAACGAATTGCAAATAGAATAAAATACCAATAATAGTTTCAATGGTCTTGCTTTTTTTTAGTTTAAACTAACTCATGAATACCGGTGCCAATTCCTAACACAAGGCCAGTCGCCTCATTACCTATCCTATATTAGCTATTTCCTAATTCTTCACCCTACTCTTCTCAACTTAAGGGTTGTCGGAAACTCTACGGGGTGTCAGGCCAGCTGTGGCCTTTCCTGTCCCTCCTACATCTCAGCTCTTGCAGTATATCTACTTACTGAGTTGATAGGGTAAACATACAGGAAAAAAACTAAAAAGAAAAAAGTAACACGTATTGTTTATATAATTTATTTACATTTTTTAAATATTTTTTTAATTAATTATTTCCCATATTTTTATTTTGTAATTTTAATCAATGCTTCAAGAACTTCAACGACTGATATTTAACTTTTAATGATACACAAATGCAGCAGTGCCTTCCGATAACGATTGTTGTTACAATTTATTATTTACTAAAAACAAAAAAATAAACTTTTAATTCAATGTTAAAAATACTACTTTAATATTTTTATTATTAATTTATTTAAAATTTATTTAATAAAATGAATAAAATCTAATATTTTATTTAACATAAGATCTGTTGACATATATTTTAATATATTATTTTATTATTTTATATAAAAAGAAGCCGGTTAATGTCAATAACATTAGTATAAATAATTTGACTAGGACAGTCTTTTCCATTGGAAAAATAATTTTTGAAATTGCTGGAGGATCATGTAATTTCATGTTTTTTTAATGTTATTTTAGCTTCTTAACTGAACCGTAGTACAGGGTACTGGCGGAACTGGCCACATTTAAGTGACAATTGAATTTAACCTCCCGGCTTTTCGTAGACTCAACTTTTGTGGGGCCCTTCAAAACCGGGGCGGCCATGGCCTAAGCAATCCATCCCAGCATTCGCCTGGTTGTGACTGAGGAAACCATGGAAACCTTAGTCAAGATGGTCAGCAATTGATGGAGGATGCCATCAATCACCTCCCGGATGCACGAGTGGGTGTTCTTTGGCAACCGTTACTTGTGAAAAGTTTGGCGGTGCATGGCTGGGATCGAACTCACGACCATCCGATTACGAATCAGAGGTGTATACCACTGCGTCAAGTGCCCGGTCAAAAGTGAAAAAGCGGGAGAAAAGTTGTCACTGTTTGTTGTTTATTTTGGTTTATTTAATGTTATTGAAATTATAAAATGATCTATAAGAGGTCAACATATTAGTTATAAAATTTTAACAGCACATCCAACCTTCATTCACTCATTATATAAGTTAAATTTTATTTATTAAAAAAAAAATCAGTTTTAAATTTATTCGAAATATAAATTGACAACAAAATCTTACGTAACTTTTTTAAAGATTTACATGAAGGAAAGTTTTCAGACGAACATTTCGCAAGCACACGGTGGTGTTTGGTTTGCTTGTTGTCAACCTAGTTGAAAGTTTTGTAAATAAAGGATTGCGGACCCTCCCCAGAGGACGGTATACGTTCCCCTGTGCTAACTTTAAACACGGCTGTCTTCATTTCGGAGTTATACCTGTGGTCACACGGGAGTTTTCTCATTACCTTGAAATTAATTAAATCACAGGACTTGATTTGTAGTTTACTTTATTTACATATAATTAATGCTGTTTGCAAAAATAGCGATAGAATGTAAGAAAAATGTTTATAATTAATTTACAATTAAATTGTATAGATTAAAAGATTAATACAATTTATATATTAAATTGTATAGTTAATTAACTAACTATACTTTAATTAACATCTCAATTTCCTTGATATTATTGTGAGAATTCATTAAATAAATGTAACATAATTGTATAATTTTTCTCTGCAGTTAAGGGTAAGATAACACGAACATTCGATTGTTGTTAGTCCCATTTGATTAACATGTAAACCTTAGCAACCTCATAATGATTCTGAATTTTATTTGAGAGACAGTTCTTGGCATTAAAAAGATATGGAGAAAATTTCAAAACAATCGGACGATCCAATTTTTTTAAATTAATTTTTTGTTTTGGTCTCCATGGGAAAGCCCTATACTAAAAATTTAAAAAAAATCATTTAAAAAAATTGGATCGTCCGATTGTTTTGAAATTTTCTCCATATTTTTTTAATGCCAAGAAGTGTCTCCCAAAAAAAAATCAGAATTATTATGAGGTTGCTAAGGTTTACATGGTAATCAAATGGGACTACAACAATCAATTGTTCGTGTTATCTTTCCCTTAAAATTTCACTTTTCTATGAATACAATTATTATTATTCTTTTATGTATTTGATTTTGGACTTGCATATAATAAGTAAAAACCGAATATAAAATTACGAAAACTCAAATATTCCCTCATTTAAATAAAATTAAAAACGAAATATTACTTCAAACAAATTAAATACAAGTTTAAAGCCTGGAAATAAACTTAATTAACAAATATTATATATATATTCCCTGAGCACATACAGAGAAGTGGTTTAATTATTTAATAATTTCCTTGAAGTTTGTGTAATTGTCAGGTAATTTGAGTGTGAAGTTGTTAATTTATGTGCAAAGTTTGTATAACCAAATTAATTTCAATCCCTCGCTCAAATTATGCTCGTACGTCGTGACGGCTGGAGACCAACTTGTCAAGTGACGTCCCTGGGACGTAGTTTTCAACTTGACTAGTGCAGTCAAGGGTTTGAGGTGGAGTTCTGGTTGTGACGTTTCCCTCAGTCAAATATATCAATTTTATTCAAAACAACATATTATTATATTCAATCTAAGCGGGGATTGAATTTATTTTTAGCCTCAGATACATGAACAATAATTTTTTAGACTACTTTTGAACCTGGATTTGGAAAGACAACTTGTATAGTTAACTTTCCAAATCCAGGTTCAAAAGTAGTCTGAAATTTTTTTTGTTGATGTAACAGGCTCAAAAATTCAATCTCAGCTTGACTTGGATATATGCTGTTTTGATCCTTTTGGCCTCTATATATAATATGAATATAATCCTACTGATAACTATCAATTGAATATGTAAAGTATTTCATTTGAATCTCAAAAGTACCAAGAAAATTCATACAAATCCCACTCAACTTTATTAAAATTATTACATGTATTAATTTAATTTTTAGTATACATTTCTAATTCTACATTTTTTGTATGGCAATCCGTGAGCTTTTATTTAATTAAGTGTATGATCCCTGTGGTTCAAGTCATTTAGAATTATCATCTCTTATTAAAATACGTTGTTCTTCCTTAATTAAAATACATGGAGAACAAATCAAGGAGTCAAGTAGAGAGTGGGGAGGCATGAAACGTGGTTGAGAAATAGTTAAATACTTACAGCCCATCTACATTTTTCCCTATACTACCGTGATAAAGTCAAAAGAATGGGAAGGAGTAACCTTCTCCTAGTAACACCATGCTAATTTCTGACCAATGTATATCAGAGTCTACTAATGTTGTTCCTGCATATTCCAGTCTGAAGTTGCTGTTCCATGTTACAGATAAACGTCAAGGGGAACCAGCTGGAACGAATCTCGGAGTATGCGTTCGCCGGACTGGAAGAAACCCTCACGGAGTTGGAGCTTACGGAGAACAAGCTTCGCAGTTTCCCCACTGCAGCGCTGCGGCGCCTCGAGCAACTTAGAGCTTTGCACCTGGCGTGGAATGAGGTGAGTGTTTGACAATGGACAACATACATTTAAAAAATTTATTGCAGAAATGAATAGAGGGTACCAAATTATGCTACTCTGAATTTTTTCAGATTTTTTTGAGACCCGGAACTATTTTTGAATAATTATTGAAAGTGCAGCCACGCCCCCTGGAGGCGTTTATAGGCGTCCAGTCTCTATCCTTTTTATTAAGGCTGCAGGGGTGCCAACTGAAATCGCAGGACTTTCAATAATTATTTAAAAATAGTTCTGGGTCTCAAAAAAATCTGAAAAAATTCAGAGTAGTAAAATTTGGTACCCTCTATTCATTTCTGCAATAAATTTTTTTCATGAATGTTATCCATTACAATCAAGAGGTCATGTATCTCAATGTGAGTGCTACTACACTCTAGTAAAGTTCACTTTTAACTTGGTTCTCGTCGTGTTTGTAACGTCTTCAGCCTTGTCGCAGGATACCTAGCTGCGGATCCGGGGGGGGGGGGCTCGAATTATCAGATTCAATTAATATGGACAATATTGGTATTTTCCCCACTCAAATTTTTTTAAACATTGCCCTTATGAAGAGGGCCCTTCCCAAATTATTTTTCTGGATGGAAACTTTTTGTTTTTTTACAATAGCTTTTAAAATGGACAACATACATGAAAAAATTTTATTGCAGAAATGAATAGAAGGTACCAAATTATGCTACTCTGAATTTTTTCACATTTTTTTGAGACCCGGAACTATTTTTAAATAATTATTGAAAGTCCTGCGATTTCAGTTGGCACCCCTGCAGCCTTAATAAAAAGGATATAGACTAGACGCCTATTGACGCCTCCAGGGGGCGTGGCCGCACTTTCAATAATTATTTAAAAATAGTTCTGGGTCTCAAAAAAAAATCTGAAAAAATTCAGAGTAGCATAATTTGGTACCCTCTATTCATTTCTGCAATATAAAATTTCATGTATGTTGTCCATTGTAATTATTATAAAATTATTTACAGAAAATAACAAAATAAATTTTAAATATGTATTTAATTTGAAATTTTTTTATTCAATAAAAAATTATTTAATCACTTTTTTTAATTTTAAATATTAATAAATTTTGTTGGCTAATTTTTGTTTTATATTATTTTATTGTTTTAGTAAATTTTAAAATAAAAAAATTTAAAATAATTTTTTTTATAATATAATTTGACACCGGTTTATTTATGTTTGCAACGAATAAAATCATGATGTGTAGCTATAAATTTATTATGATTAGTAATAATACATTCAAAAATTTACTCAATAAATTTAGTTAAAACATAGAATTCTAATTCTTATATATATGAGAAGAATAAAAACCACTTGCACACACAGTAGAATCTTCCAGCGACACAGAGAGGACCGAGGAGGCAATTAACAAATATTTCATGAGATCTCAGACCTGCATGAATCTTGTATTCAAAGCACCACACATGTACTTTAAATTCATAAAACGGACTCAACATTAGCAAATGTGTTTTGAGTTTAATGAAATTTTAATTTTCATTACAACTGCGTAAATATTTTGTACATCTTGCAATGTTTTATTAAACGTGGACAAAAGTAACGCAAGAAATAAGACCGTTAATAATATCATCCCAACAATTATTATTTGTTGTCTTAATTTTTAAAAGTATACACTATATAATGCACCAATCTTTGAAATTATGTACAGTTCTTTTAAAAATTGGAATACATGCATTAGAATCTTACCTATGAATTCCAATTTTTAACTTTAAAAACTGTACTTGTAATATCCATGCCTGTTATTATGTGACCAGTCTGACCATAGCTTTTATGAATCGTGCTGAGAACTTATAGTTTATTTACAATACATCTAGTGAAGCCTGTGAAGCAGTGTTATACTTATAACTTATAACAACAATAGCAATGGAGTATTGACCTCAAAATTTGTTATTGCAGAAATGGAAAGAGGGTGCAATGTTATGCTACCCTGATTTTTTTTTATTATTTTTTTAGAGTCCGGGAACTATTTTTAAAAAATTAATGAAAGTACAGAGAGAGAGAGAGAGAGAGAGAGAGAGAGAGAGAGAGAGAGAGAGAGAGAGAGAGAGAGAGAGAGAGAGAGAGAGAGAGAGAGAGAGAGAGAGAGAGAGAGAGAGAGAGAGTGACGCCTCTTGAGACCTCTCTTAATAAAAGAATAGGACCTAAAAAGGGCGTGGGTTCAAACCCAACCTTGGCAAAACATTTTAGCAATACTTCCCGGTCTTTAAAAAGCTGAAAAAAATCTGAGTGGCATAACTTTGCACCCTCTATTTTATTCTTGAAATAAAAAAATTTGAGGTCGATACTCCATCATCAGATACTTCATAGAATTTATTTCATAACCGGCCATCATGACTGAGTTTCCTCAGCTACATTAGGTAAATTCTGAGATGAATAACTTTGACTTGGCTGCAAAACTCTTTCCTACTTCTTTTTATTTTCTAGAGAGGTTTGGTGTACGGAGCTAATGGAGTCAAAAATCTAAACATTCCTACCACAAAAAAAAAGAAAAGAAAAGAAACCTTGCCTCTTTACCTTTTATCGCTATTTTTTTTTTTTTTTTTTACACCACGTATTCATAAATGCAAGAAAAATGTAAACACTACTATGTTTTATTAAAATTCTTGGCATTTTTTTTCTTATATATTATGGAAAGTAGAGGAAATTTAATAAAATACTTGAATAAATAGAAAATTATTCAATATAATTTACCAGTTTAATTCTATTTATTAATATCGAGACGGTTTAAATTGAAATGATGAAAATGCATGTATTTGATATACGAAAGTAGCTGCAAGTGACACTTGATATGATTTGAATGTAATTGTTTTCTTGTGTCAACCTGTCAGCGTCAGGCTGATATGTCAATTTGGTACCCAATATTTCTGTCTCTCTCTTCATCGATATTGACAATATTATTTTAACAACGTGATAGAAAATAAATCTATTGAACATCGTCACTTTAAATTCACCAGTTGTGACAACCGAGGAGTTTTTTCCATTTATTGGCTTCGATTACTGTAAATTGAAAATACATTTCAATTAAGGATTATTGTCACTAATCTTAGGAGATGGTGAATCAATCTGAAAATTATAGTAAATCTTCCTTACATTATAACAAATTTTGAGCAAAAAAAAAAATAAATAAAAAAATAAAATAAAAAATGAAGCAAAAGTCTGGCTATTTTTTTAGATATACAGGATACAAATATTGAGAGTATCATTGGAAATCTGGCGGCCATTAGTCAAATCAGCATTTATAACTAAAAAAATTAAAAACTCAAAAACTGAACTGAATAATTACTTTTTTTACTTCAGAAAGTGTTCTCTATGTTCCGTTCTAAATTTTATATTTTTATTTTACCATCCAAAAATAATTACACTAGTGACAAGTGACAATAATCCTAAAACTTAATTTTGTTAATAATTTTTAACCGTGAAGTAATATACAGTGTAACATTTTTCTCGTAATTAATTTTACAAGTTTACAAGTTAAAACAAATGAAAGTGGATTAGACAAAAATATAAATTATTATTAATTATAAAAACAAAAATGCACAGCAAATTAATTTTCCTGTCTTATTTGGGTTACTGCACAATGTTAATGGTTTCACGGTTTATTTTTTTAAAAATGATTTTGCTAATAAAAATAAATAATTTTGCTAATAAAAATAAATAATTTTGCTAATAAAAATATAATTACTTGGATAGACATATAATATTATTATTATAATATTATATTAATTTAATGTTTTTATAATTTTTATTTCAAAAAAAATTAATAAACGTAAATAATAAAAAATAATTATGTATTATTGTAATATATTCATTCAATTTTAAAAATAACTACATTTGGAAAAAAAAAAAAAAATCAAACAAACTTGTATTAATTTCATGATAAACCGGTCTAAACCAGTAACTTACAGTTAGCAATTAAAAGTAATCTGCAAAAATAAAAGTGCATATAATAGTTATATTTTTATACAATACTAAACATGATTAACGTTTAAATTAATGTAATTAATTTTAGTACCTTCATTTTGGAAGGAAAAAAAAAGAAAAAGGCATCATATTTTTATGTTAACTTCTTTTGTATCCACTGTATAAGATATTCAGATTTTCCAAAAAATTAGACGAAACCTCCCAATCAGGTTTTTGTTAAAAATTGAAATATTTTTCACGTTCACAAACTTTTAAGGTAGAGAAAACGCCGAACAGCTGATCGACGTAATCCCCTTTTATTAACATGTAAACCTTTGCAAATTGACAAAAATTCTGTAATTTTTTTGAGAGGCAGATATTAGTGCCTAAAAGCCATAGAAAAAAAATCAAAACAATTTATTGAGCTGATTTTTTTTAATTATTTTTTTTTAATTTTCAGCATAGGACTTTCCCATGGAGAGCCAAACTAAAAAATTAATTTAAAAAAATCGGCTTGTTTATTGTTTTTGAAACTTTTTCTATGGCTTTTAGGCACTAATACCTGCCTCTCAAAAAAATTTCAGATTTTTTGTCAATTTGCTAAGGTTTACATGTTAATCAAAGGGGATAACGTCGAACGGCTGTTCGACGTTATCTCTACCTTAAGGTATAAACATACACGATGTTTCTTGTTTACTAATTTCTTCTCTTAATATTACGTACAATTAAAACTAAAGTGTCCTTTTCAATAAACACGACTCTCAACAGTTACTATCCATTTAATTTTAAATCCCCAAATATTATAAAGCTGAAACAACTTGCGACGTGTTAGCAAAAAAAAAAAAAAAAAAAAAAAAAAAAAAAATATACATTGGCAAGTGAAAACAAAAATATCCTAACTCCATTTTATTAACCAATGTAGTTGGGATATTTTTTTCACTTACTATAATAATGGAGTTATATATTTTTCTGCTAACACGTCAAATTTGTTGATTGTGCTATTAAATTTGCGGTCAATATAATTTGAATGATTGCTCATATAGAATCAAGTCAATAAACGACTATGCAAGTGAAGATAATATCTTATTCATAAAATAAAATAATATATTTTGTAAAGCAAATATTGACTTATAAGTTACTAATATTTTATATTATCTACAGTATATCTATGTTTATTTTGTGTACCAATTAATTATCTGTTTCATGTTTATTAATTATATATATGTACACAATTTTTATTTGATAAAATATTTTTGCTACTTTTACAAACACCTCTTTTTCACTTCAATAAAATAAAAAAATAAAGAAATGTTGCTCATTTTATCGTGTTATTCTCACAATATAATTGGGAGTGAATAAAAATGATAAATATTGTATTCATACTATTGTATACAATACAACTGAACAACTTAGAAATTAAGCTGCTGGTTGCACGATAGGTACCGTTGTATTCTATTCTTGTCTGTTTATTATAAAACGAGTGAAAATGAAGCTAAGCACGCGAGCTCTGGCAACAGCTTGATACTCAAAGACATTAGTTAATGTCACTAAAATTTATACACAAGCAAAATTTAGAAATATATATGTGTCCTCTAAAGTACAGTCGTCACCTTAGAAAATTTCCCTCTTGCAGCCTTGTTAATCACCTCGCCCTGTGTTATTCTTTCAGGGTATGTTGATTAACAAGGTTGATAAGGGAAATTTTCCGAGGCGACGAGTGTACACTGGAATGCAAAAATATTGGAGTAAATCAAATTCATTTATTCGTCCAAGGTAAAAATAAAGCATTATGCATAGGTAAGACACGTCTATATAAAGGCAATATACAAAGCACAAAGAATTTATTAAATATCACTGTATAAAGGATTGCAACAATTATTACAATTATTATACATCTGGATACATGGGGGACTATTGTCAATTATTCTTTATAAGAATTCTCCAGTAAATAGGTATATTTAAGTAAGTTTTAAACATTACGGGAGGTCATCACTAGATATATATATATATTGAGAGTGAGTTTGCATTTATTATTTTACATACTTCCATGGAATTTTTTTTATAGGTAATTGTTATTCAATAACCTTTGGACGACGATCGATTCTATTTAAACTTAATGATAATTTTTTCCATGTTTCCATAAGGGTGAATGTAATTAAATTTAAAACTAAACGCTACTGATTAAAACGATTACAAAGGTACAAATTAAGCCTCAAATTACAATAAGACATTGACAATAACAAGTAAGACTCCTTATTAATAAACAATATTCGCACAGCTCCACTAGATTCGAACAATATCGTTTCGCCTTGAGGTTAGGCAACTTGTCCAGCATTTAAATGGAGCAGGTTGCATATGCATAGGGGCCTGGTTGTTTTTTAATATAGGACATAGGACCGTGGCTAACTTCACTGCGGTGACTTATTAAAGTTTATGCATCAATAATTTAAATATCAAAGTACGTTACTTGTAAATTTATAACTTCAATTACTTGATTTGTTAAAGCCATGAGGGAGTTGTGTTGTCGGCTCTTGTGCCGTACGGCTCGAAATTTGACCTTAATAATATTTATTTGAAATTTTTAACAAAATTTTTTTATTTTACACACCGTGATAAAAAAATTTAGTGAAAATTTAAATTCAATCAATTTAAAAATAACTTTTTAAATATAAAAATATAGTATATGTTTTTTAATTTTATTATTATTTTTGAAAAAATACAATTAAATTAATTTAAAAATATTAAAAAAAAAATACAAAACTCTTAACAGTTTTTAAATCAATGTAGCAGTTGAATACATTTGAATTGACATTATAAAAAATCCAGATGCAACTACTTTGTAACTCTATACCAAGCTTAAAATGAGATGAAAGTAAAAAAAAAAAATAGATATAAGGTTAATCAAGACATTTGGGGTTATTGAATGATAAAATTAACACGTGGCCTTATGGGAACAGCTGATTTAGCACCTTCAATTATATTCGAAACTTTTCGGATAAAATTACTGATATCATCTCACATGTAGAATGCGTTATGATTTACGTATTTATAATTTTCAGACTCTGATAATTGTAGCACTGATAACACCCAAAACTTTTGCCATTGAAATAATCACCATAAATAAGTAAACAGTCTATTAAATAAAGTCTATTGAACTAGATACAAAACCTTCTATGATAACATTTTACTTGAAAAATAGCAAGTATTCATCGTGCAAGGCTCAACAGCAAGTCAGTTCAATGTTCAGCTCATCATTTCTGACGAACAAAACCTTCTATGTTGACTCATGGAAAATAACAAGGGTTTATCATTGAAGATCCAGTAGTTAGTTCAATGGAATCAGTTCGTCATCAAGAGTTTATTTTCAGCTACAAAACGGTCTATGATGACTCTTTCTAAGAAAATAACCTCCTCTAGTTAAAATTTTTACATCTTCAACTAATCTACGTCTAAACGTAATATTTTTAATTTAAAAAAAATACATCTAGGGGTGGTATTCACAAAGACAAATAATTTTCTTTAAATCAGGCTTTATTTAACCAAATTGTGCACTTGAGCTACTAATTATCTTGATACTACAGCAATCAGCTTAGCTCTAGCATAAAAATTACTCCGAGGAGCAAGGATAAAAATTTAACATGGTGAAAATACGTCAGTGTTGCCAACTACCAGTGCTACACCCAATGCCCTTAAGGAGCGTTTTAGGGAGAGATATTTTAAGAAGCGTTTTACTTACCTGTTACCTGGTATAAAAAACATCCCTTAAAATATTTCTCTTTAAAACGCTCCTTAACTCTTCGTGAATACCAACCATGTTCTTTCTCGCTCAAAGTGAGGATGAAATGGAGACTATCTCTAATATTTTATGCTCAATAAAAGAGGAAAGAAGACGTAGTCTCGTATTTTTTTTACCTCTAAAATGGTGCAAAATAGGAAGGAATTAAGCAAGAAGAAAGCTTAATAGCGAATAAAATATGATATTTAATTCAATTTAGGTGTATACATGAGAAACAATCCTCCGACTGCAAATGTTTAAATTTATTTATTTATTTATTTATTTATTTATTTATTTATTTATTTATTTATTTATTTATTTATTTATTTATTTATTTATTTATTTATTTATTTATTTATTAATTTATTTATTTATTTATTTATTTATTTATTTATTTATTTATTTATTTATTTATTTATTTATTTATTTATTTCACCCAAAGTACAAATACAAAATATATTACAAAAATTAGGGTGCGGATTGCAACAAAGCACTGATGGCACTATTTCACTAAAAAGTGGTTACAATCCTCCCTATAACTACTGAAAAAAACAATCATTAGCTGTAAGCTTGTGTCATGCTTTGAAAAATTATTCACAGAATAAGCACTAGCATACCAAGAATGGCTCTAAAATAAATCCACACTTAACCCTTACAAATTGTGTTCATAAATCAACATGATTTTACATAAACCCACATTCAATATTTACAAATTTGTGTCCCTAGATCACCACGATTGCAAATAAACCCACATTTAACCCCCCAAATTTTTTGTGTTGTCAGATCACCACGATCCAAGATGACGGTCACTCTCGCCTCGACTCGCTCACCTTGCTCGACCTGAGTTCCAACAACCTTCATGCCCTGGCGGCCCACAACTTCAGGTCGATGCCGGCACTGCGATCACTGTCACTTTATCACAATGGTGTGGAGACCGTGCACCCTGACTCGTTCGCCCTTCTGCCGGCTCTAGAGTCACTCGACCTGAGTCACAATAAGGTGAGAAGGACCTTGGAGATATACCCTGAAAATATTCTTATAACTCCTTGAAGGTAGGCAATTTGTTCAACACTTATATACATTAGATACCAAGATAAAGTCAAATTTATTTCATATTCCTATTGAAAGTTGCCGGAATTGACAATAATGGCTGCATTTTTTATTTCATAATTAGAAAATATATATTAAATGATGCTTTTCTGAATTTTTTTAGATTTTTTGAAGTGCAGGAACTAATTAAAAACAAAAAATTAAAATATCTGAATTAGGGTAGTACTACCTGATGGGACAACTGTGACGTCATTTTCTCACGTTGTAATTGGCTATTGATGACGTCATGGTTTTCCGATCATGTAGTACCACCCTAATTCAGACATTTTAAATATATTTTTTCTTTAATTAATTCCCGCACTCCAAAGAATCTGATAAAGTTCAGAAAAACAATTTTATTTATATTTTCTAATTATGAAACAAAAAAATGCAACCATTATTGTCTATCTGATGTCTATTGCGTTCTAGAATTTCTTGTTTACAAAAACCTGTCCGGAAAATTGCAAAATTCAATGAAACAGGACTTTCAACCAAAATATTAAAATATTTTGACCTCAGTCTTTCATATCTTAAGTCTTTCCGGTTTAATCAAGTTCCACTTCCGGCTGGACAAGAAAGAACATCAGTCGTAAAATAGTAATTTACAATCGTAATATAACCAGTTAGATTTAATACAAATACAAATGAAGTCACCGTATCAAATTTTTAAATATATTCTCCAAGAATTATAAAGATTTTGCTTTTTTGACCTCCATATTATAAGTTATAAAACCAGTGCTAAATTACCCATTTCACCAAAACATGTTTGCATGGGCTTACCAAATTTTACATATGCAGTCATGTTAACCAATTTAATAATTCACGTACTAACACTACGTTTACATGACGGTGTTTAATGCGTATTCGTTGACGACGCCTCATAAGAATAACATTATCCGTCGTCAACGAATACGCATTAAACACCGTCATGTAAACGTAGTGTAAGAAGTTCTAGTTTATATACTTAGAAGACATGAAGAAGTTTCATTTTTTTAGGAAAAATAAGTGCGTTTTCACTCGTTTTATGAACTTAACTTTTTTGTGTGGCGCTGGAGATTGAGTGCTCTTACTTCCACTAAAATTATTAAATTACATCTCTCTACATTATATAACCACTAGATATACTTATTTCAGCACAACTTGGCATAAAGATAATTTTGCACGTCACAGAATATCAGCTTATCAAGTTATCTATTTATCTATTTTATCTATATATCTAGTTATCTATATTGATATATTGACTGTAAGAGAAATAGATTAAATAAAGAACTTTGAATTTTTCAAGAGTTTGACATAGTGCACAAAAGTTTTTCAATCATATCTCTATTGATATTAAAAGTAAAAATAATTGAACCATATTTATGAAGAAAGTTAAAATATTTATGTTTCAAAAGGAGATCTAGAGAAGAGACTATTTTTTCAAACACCAATATAATATTATTATTATGTTATGTATACAATGACTTTGTCTTTACAGGAAAATTAAAAAATGGAGTATTCACCTCAAAAATTTTTATTACACAAAATTGATTGAGGGTGCAAAGTTAAGATATTTTAATTTTTTTTTTCGGATTTTTTAGTCTGGAAACTACTTTTAAAAAAATTATTGAAAGTAAAGAGTGAGTGCCGCCTTCTGACGCCTCTCTTAATTAAAAGATAAGGACTAAAAGGGTCGTGGGTTCAAACCTGACCTCGGCAAAACTTTTTAGCAATACTTTCCGGGCTCTAAAAAATCGAAAAAAAAATCAGAGTGGCATAACTTTGCACCCTCTTTTTATTTTTGCAATAAAATTGTTGAGGTCGATACTCTATTTCTTATTTTATATGATATAACTGTAGCTCCATCTAGCAGAATCTCCAAAAATAATTATAAACAAAATCAATTTATCATTTATTTTTCAACAAGGCACTAAATGCAATACAATTAAATAAAAAACACTATTACAATAAACAATGCAAAAATTAAATAAATTCCAAATAACTTTATTTACTCTAGGATATTCATTCTTCTAAAAAAAATCACTGCCATAACTGTCGCTCTATTAAACGCATAAACTTTAAATTAAAATTTAATTCCATTTTATTCGTTCAATTCCAAATACATCATATTAATAACAAGTAAAAATAAAGCATCATACATGGAAAATACACGTTCAAGGACAACATACATGAAAAATTTATTATATCACTGCAAAAAGTCTTTGACAGAGTATATAATAACAGTTAAGCCGGTATTACACGGTACAATTTTGCTTACAATTTTTGAAATTTTCCTTGCAAGAAAATTTCATCTCCATAGAAACAAATAGAGTTCAAGTTTCCTTGTAAGGAAAAATTGTATGCAATAAATAGAAAAATTGTATCATGTAATACCAGCTTTCTTGAGGAGAAACTTTTTTAGCAATTTTCTTAAATCATCATATTTATGTATATTTTTAATAATATTAAGTATAGTTTAATTAATTAGCTATTAATATTAGTTGAGGTCACTACCACAGAGGCGCTGTCTATTACAAAGTACATCTCCAAGGGTTAGATCTTAAGTCAAACTGAGAACTGTTGAAACAAGCAGTTTATATATAATATGGAAATTTACAGGGATTAACTGAGTGGGGGGATTAACATTTTGTTTGGTAGCTTAGACCTACTTAATTCTGATATAGCATCCTACCAACTAACCAACCGCAATAAGAATATATAATTACATATCATAATGTTATATAACTTTATAATTAAGATAGAGAAAATGAACTGGAGAAACTTTCATTCAAGAAAAATAAAAGATTATTTTAAATTATATATAAACAATACTCTAATGCTCGCTCTTTACTGTTTAATAATTTACAGCTTAAATTAATGAAGCTTATAGTTTGCTGCATGTATACTAATCGCCTTAGAAAATTCCCCACTTGCAGCCTTGTTAATCACCATGCTCTGTGTTATTCTTACAGGAATGGTGATTAAAAATGAAAAAAAAATTTCCAAAGCGATGACTATACAATAGATATGATTTTGTTTCAAATTATAACTTTTTCTAGTAAATTTTCTCCCTGATCAATTAAAAAAAATTATCAAATAGGAGCAAGTATAATTGAAAAGTTGAATCTACTTAACTAAAATTTAATTCAGGTTTGGACTTTAAAAAATAGTTAGTGTAAAAAAGGTTTTCTTTAATCTCATCCGAGGATTAATTCTCATTGGGAGCTTTCGTTTATTTTATGAGCTTTGTGTCACTTGTACGGGTTTGAACATGTTAAAATTGTTACCAGTGCGGGATATTCACAAATGACTAATCAGATTATATTAAAATTTTATACTCAAAATTTACATTAAATTCTAGTAGAAAGTCAATTTCTAGGCAAAAATCTATAATAACATACCCTTCTGTACATTGAAAAGTACGATTTTTCACTAAAAGGGTATGTTATTAAAAAATTATGTCATGTGGCGCAATGCAGGTCTCGTCAGTTCACTGAAGTCAAGCAACGCCAAGCGTGGTTGGTAGTTGGATGGGTGACCATTTTCAACAAAAACCACGTTTCCCACACAGGGGTAAATCTTTGCACTTTTCCACTAATGGTTCCCTTGGCTATTTGATTTTAACGATCTGCGGCAAATGTGGCTAAACCACGGTGGTTCGCAATGTAGTACTCAACGCAATCTTAAATCCCTCGTAACTCTCCGCCCCCACCACCTCGGACGGCAGGGAGTTCCACTCCCTCACTGTTCGGTTTATGAAGGAATACTTCCCCACATCACTTCCACTACCCCTGAACTCTAACTTCCACTGATGATCCCCCATCCCAATATATGGACCATTTCACTTCCGGTTCATTGACAAAAACTGTAGCGTCCATCCTGGCTGAAGTTTCCACGTTCCCTCAGTCACAAGCAAATGTTGAGATGGATTGCAAGGCCGTGGCCGCCCCCGCCCGTTCTGGAAAAGCCCGCGAAACGCTCAAGCTAGGGTTTCGGAAGGTTCGGGGTTTTAAATTAGTATGTAATTAGTAAGTAGAAAAACCTAAATGGTTTTGATAAAAAAATAATAATAAGAGTAATAAAATATTATTCATACAGTATTAAATTTATTCAGTAGTCATGCATATTTATGTCAAGAAGTTATGTCAAATTTTTATAAATTTTATATTTACGATGAAGACGCACTGCCGACTTCATTTTTTAATCATGTTCGTATCCAATTAAAAAACGTTCCTTGCCTTATTAAAAAACTTTATTAAGTTAAAAAAATGATTATAATTACGTTCAAAATTTTACTTCAATATTAAATAAATTGAATAAATTTTTACAAAATCTTTCTATAACCTTGCTCAATTAAAGACCATTTATCTAAATAGAATGTTAATAAAGACATAAAAATCTTTTACTAACTTGCATTTGCTCAAAGGCATGCAGAAGTTTTTTGCAATTTGTCAAAAAGAAAGATGATTAAAAAAAAGTAAGGATTTTATAATTTGAAAAGTTTATTCCATTAAAAAAAAAGAAGAGTTTGTTTTGAAGAAACATTAATATGTAATTATGTAAAGACTCAAGGGCCCAGATCAATACAATTTCTATAAAAGAAAAAGTTACTTAAACCAGGTAGCTGTAATATAGAGGACAATAATTTACTTAGAACTTTATTTCATCGACTTTCTTTTGTTTCTGTGTTATAAATAATGTCAGAACGCGACACAAAAATGTATTATTTCAAAGGTATACAGGCCTCAAATTACAAATTAGACAGACATTAAGTGTTGCTCGAGTTTATAATCAACATTCGTATTATTTTTACCTGCGCGTGGTGCGTCTGTGCGAAGTCGCGCTGTAAAGAAAGTCCTTGCTGACGTCACAACTCACAGCTAGCACCGATTAGCATTGAGTTGTGACGTCATCAAGGACTTCGTGACGTCATCAAGGACTAAATTTCTTACTTTGAACTGCGACTTCGCACGGATGCATCACGCGTGGAAAAAAATTATGCGAATGTTGATTATATACTCTAAACCCACTTGGTGCCTGTCTAATTTGTATTTTGAGGCCTGTATGCCTTTCAACACTCTTTTCAATGTAATTTAATGCAAATTTTCACTCACTAATAAAAGCAATGGTTTACGCAAGAGGCTCTGATTTGAGAAAGCTACTCGTAACAAATCATATGGTCATGAGTCTGATTTCCAGAACTAATAAATTTTATTTAAAATTAAAATTATTTATTTAATTATTTTGGTTGTACGATGACAAACTTAGATTATAACGTCAAGATAAAAAAAAAAAGAACAAAAAAATACACAAACAGCAACAAAAAATCACAGCAATCAAAACAATTACCTTATACAGCCAAATATACTCTTAAATACAAAAACTTATTGAATCTTCCAACTCTATATAACATATAAAAAAATATACAAATTGTAAGTAGAAAAATAAAACATAACCAAACAATAAACCCTGCTTGTTATCAATACTTATATTGAAGCTAAGAATACTCACTCGTGCAACCGGGAGGTGATTGAGCACAACGACTATTTTGAATCAGGTTTCCAAAGTTTCTTCAGTCACAACAAAGCAAATTCTGGTATATAGGCTTAGCCATAAGATTTAAATGGGATGTAATACATCTTAAGAGACGCAACCACACTATGTTCACTATATATTATAGCCCCCTTAAACTGGGTAAAATTATGACAAAAATATGTAACTCACAGCAAATTTTGCTCTCTTACCTTTCATATCTTTGTTATCAGCAAGGGTAAAGAAAAAAATACAACAGGGAAAACATAAGGTTTCAGGAGCACCCCGGTTAAACTGTAATAAAAAGCTAATTTGCACTTATTTTCCACTCCAGAAACAACAATGTAGCAAACATAAAAGACACAAAAAACTTCGATCGTTGAGCTACAGATGTTAAAAAAAAGTCTTTATTAAATTGTAACGTGTTTGAGTCGCAGATAATAAAACAACCTTTTGAAGATTTTTATCTTAAAAAAAAAGTTTTAGTAAGAATAAATTCATGTTAACTTTCAAAGACAGTAAATTGAGAAACACTAACTTTTCTTTATGTACTAAAGTTGCATATTGTTCAGAAATCCACCATCGTTTTTTCTTTTTTAAAAAAGTTTCTAAGAAAAGAACATTAATATTAAACAATAGATTTTTATAGCATAAATAAAAAAATGTACTATATATAAATGAAAGCACTATTTTAAATTGAAAAAAGAAAAATAGAAATGTTTATTTTAGACTATACTTCTTTGCCTCAAGCTGTTTTTGTATATATTATAATGTTTTGTTAATATTAACAATAAAAAAATTATTTGATGCAGATAAAATATTACTTTACACTGAAAGATGGTTAAAATGTTATGAAAATAATGTATCGTATATATTTTTTAGTAATTATAAATTATTTAATAATGTATGAAATAATATTTAACTGTAATTATTATTTACTCATTGTTTATATAGTGCTTTTAAAAATACATATTTTTTATATCATAGTTTATACCATTGTATAAATAAAAGCTTACAAAATACTTTTTATGGCAAGTTATTTTGTAAACATTGGCTGCTTTTTCATTGATTACATTAATATGCTAAACAAACATAAATATTTACACAATATGTAATAATGAACAACTGATTTGTTTTTCGAATATATTAAACATTTATTTTTTTATTAAATTTGTAATTAAAATAACCGTTTTATTTAATAAATTAAATTCTGTTCAATGCTCTCATAATAAAGTCTCTACCTATATCAATTTAGCTCAGATTAATATTCGGTGCCCTCTATGCACCGATTTGTCTGTAATACATGCAGGTTTTCCATTTTTTTATGAGATATTTTGAACCTATAACTTTGCTAATCTCACGAATAAATATTGTAGTTTCTCTGTGACAAAGAATAGTATAACAAGCCCTATTTTAAAAGTTTTTTGAACTGAAAAAATTTTAATAAAAAAATTATGTTCTTAAATCAAGACTCATCTAATCATTTTGTGACCTGAAAAAAAAAAAATAC
Organism: Siphlonurus alternatus; assembly: GCA_949825025.1. Lineage (NCBI taxonomy): Eukaryota > Metazoa > Arthropoda > Insecta > Ephemeroptera > Siphlonuridae > Siphlonurus > Siphlonurus alternatus. The sequence goes on along the minus strand of OX463785.1, from coordinate 7,135,707 downwards.
TTATCTCAAAATTCGAGCAATCAAAAAGAGCTTTCAGATCAAAATTACTAAAAAAATATATATAATAAAAAATTAGCATTGTGAGGATACGTTATATAGTATTGCCGCCTAATGGCGCTACACTCAATTTCCTTGAGCATGGTGCATTTTCAGGTAAATGGAAAAGGCCTTTTATATTATATTATAAATTTAGGATTATGTTGTGTTATTGCCTTATATATAATGTATTATGACCATTGTATTATGTTGTGATATATAATGCCTACCAAATGATCTTATATAAGCCATCCATTAAATGATAATATTTTCAATGCATTATTACTAACATTATGTTATCTTTTCTTATGTTTCAGATCGTATATCTTGATTCAACAACATTTAGAGGAAATACAAAAATAAAAACAATCGATTTAAGTCATAATCATATACATCATATAACAGGAGTATTTTCCCATTTACCAGAGTTAAGAGAGTTGATATTATCTGAGAATAACATTTTGGAAATCCCAAGAGGTGCTTTTACAGAGTCTATTCAACTAAGTGTTGTTCACTTGCAACAAAATGCTATAAGAAGAATATCCCCTGAGGCTTTAGTGGCAATTCCTTCTTTAACAGAATTATATTTAAGTGAAAATTTTATAACAAATATTCCAAGAGATCTTTTTATACATTTAGATAAATTATCATCCTTAAGTTTAGATCATAACAATATAGTAGGTCTTAATTCAGGTGTTTTTAATTCTTGTATTTCTTTACGTGAATTAAGATTACAAGATAATAAATTAGATTATATACAGTCTAATGTTTTTACAGGATTACCTTCATTAATTGAATTACATTTACAAAATAATGCTATTAGAGCAATTGAAAATAAAGCATTTCATTCATTAAATAATTTACAACATATTAATTTACAAAGTAATTTATTAATTAAATTAGGAGATATTTTTACACATAAATCATCAAGTTTAATTACAATTGTATTAGATGGTAATCAATTAAAAAGTTTACATAATTTAACATTAAAAGGACAAAATGGTGTTCAAATAATATGGTTAAGTCATAATCAATTAACACAAATTGATAAATCATTATTTCAAGATTTATTATTAATTCAACGTTTATATTTAACAAATAATTCAATAAGTTTAATAGAAGATCGTGCTTTTAATACATTACAAGCATTACAATTTTTAGATTTAAATTTTAATAAATTAAGACAAATATCTCGTCAAAGTTTCGCCGATTTATCAGAACTTGAAGAATTACATTTAGCTTCAAATAAAATTCAATCAATTTCTCCTCGTGCCTTTTCAAGTTTAAAAAAATTACGTACTTTAGATTTATCAAATAATATATTAATTACAATTACATCAGCTATGTTTCAAAGTGGTTTACCTATAAGAGTTTTAAGTTTAAGAAATTCATCATTAACTATAATTGAAGAAGGAGCATTTAATGGATTAAATAACTTGAATGAATTAAATTTAGAAGAAAATAAATTAGTTGCAGCTTCTTTAAAATTATTAGATATTCCAGGTTTAAGAGTACTTAGACTCTCTAAAAATAATTTACGTGGTTTAGATGAAGTATCTTTAAAAGGATTGCCATCACTTACTCAATTAGCATTAGATAGAACTCAAATTGGTAAAATACCACATGAAATATTTTACTTAAATAGAGATCTTAGTAAATTAGATGTAAGTCATAATAGAATACGTTCTATACATAAAGATACGTTTTTAACATTAATTAATCTTAAGGAACTTAGGGTACAGAGTAATTCTTTAACTGAATTTCCTTATGCTGCAATTGGAAATTTATCAACATTAGAAATATTAATTATGTCAGAAAATACAATCACAAATGTTGATTTTAATTTTTTAATTGAATTAAAAAAATTAAGAGAATTAGATTTACATTCCAATGCAATAATGAGTATTTCCGGTTTTACCAACACCAATTTATCACATTTACAAGGTTTAGATTTAAGTGATAATTTATTATCAGGGTTAATTAATAATTTTTTTCATCATTCCTCTGGTATTTTACGTGTCAATCTTGCTAAAAATCAATTTCGTCAAATTCCAATACCATTATCAGGACAAAATTTACCAAATTTACGTTTTTTAAATTTAACTAGAAATCCAATACATGAACTTGGTTTTGCTAGAAAATTTCCATCATTACATGAAATTCATATTACACATACAAATATATCAGTAATTACTAGTAAAGATTTTGAAAATTATCCTGTATTATTACATTTATTTTTAAATCAAAATAGAATATTAAAAATATCTCCTAGTGCATTTAAAAATTTAAAACAATTATTAACACTAGATGTTAGTATGAATAAATTAGAACTTTTACCCCAAGAAAGGTTGCAAGGTTTGAATACTCTCAGGTTATTGAACCTTAGTCATAATCAACTGAAGGATCTAGAAGTATTTACTGAAGACCTGAAGTCACTTCAAGTTTTGGATATTTCTTATAATCAAATATCCAGAATTTCCAAATCAACATTCGGACAGTTGGCAAACCTGGCGGAACTACTTCTATTTGGAAACTGGATTTCCGCGGTGGCTGGTGATGCCTTCAGACCCCTCAAGAAACTCAGGGTACTTGACCTGGGGAGGAATTACCTGGAGAACCTGCCCTTGAATGCCCTGAGACCTTTGGAGACGCAGATCAGAAGTCTTAGAACGGAAGGTAAGATGTTACTACAAAATTATTTTAGTTTAGATTTTTTTTTTTTTATTATTTCTAATTGAAAAATTACATCTTCAACTCATCCTTTTACCGTTTAAACCTTATCTTTTTACCTCAAAAACACATCTTGTTTCCTTATTTAGTGAGGATGAAACAAAGACAATTATATTATTGTCATTTTGTTGAATAATTATTTAATTGGATTATTATGGAAGTAATAAGTTATGTATTATACTCTTTGTGCAGATTTATAAGGAATAACATTTAATATAAGATACTTTATATTTTTTGTTCATAATAATATTGCTTGAATTATTGAAGAAATATTACTGATGAATTATTATTGAATGTATTGATAAGGGCCATATTGTTTTATTTCATGTTTATGTTTCTTGTTTTAATTTGTTATTTATTAAGTATGGACGTACATTGCAACATGTGATTGATGAACATTATTGACGTGCTTATATTGTTGTACATGCAATCGAAAGGCAATATAAGATTATGAATTATTATGCTCAATAAGAGAACAGAAGACGTAATATCGTGTTTTTTTAGTTCTAACGCTCTAAAATGGAGCAAAATAGTAAGAAATTAGAGAAAGAGAGCTTACTGGTTAGTAGCAATAAAAGAAAAACTATCTCTACTTAAAAATTTTTATTTTAATTATTTAAAATATTTAAAAAATATAATGTTATTTTATTAAAATTTTATTTTGAAAATAATTTATTTTTAATTTGTATTATAATTACATTTTATCATATTATTTTAAATAATATTAATAAAATTATTAATAAAGTTTAATGCTGATTTCAACATTGCAAGTATAATTATATACAATTTCTTTTAAAATCTAAAAGTTTTTCCAAAATTCCCTTATTGTTAAAATTATAATACATTATATAAGCAAATTCTGAAAATTATACGAATGTCACATTTGCAAATATAATATAATTTCAGCACCAATACCAGAAAGTGATAAAAATTATTATAAATATAATTAATTCATTTAATAGCATAATAACACCAGTTTTCCTTTTTCTGCATTCTTAAATTTACAACAGCCGGAATCGCTTGGCTAAGTGCGCACTCTGCCGTAAGATGGTCGTAAAACACCTACACTTTCGCTGTTAAAACCAGCAGAGCCTCTCGACTTTGGCTGTGAGGTGTTTGTCGTTGCACCTACCTGCCCATAAAGTGCAAACTAAACACTTGGAAACTCGTAAAACATTTTTAGATTTACACCCTCCAGGTGGCTTTACAAAAATACTGAGATGTTTTTAATGTACAGTTTTTAAGTTCCATTTCGATTTGTTTTTTATAACATATGGTATTAAAATGAATTTCCTTAGGCAGATATATTATACTCATGTTTTTATTTTAATAAATTATTGATTGATATTCGTATTTATAAAACATGTTAATAAAGGATTAGTAAAACAAATATATAAATACAACAAAATAAGTAAGTAGTAGGTTTTTAAGTTTACAATAGAGTATTGACCTCAAAATTTTTTATTGCAGAAATGGATAAAGCGTGCAAAGTTATGCTACCCTGATTTTTTTCAGATTTTTTAGAGCCCGGGAACTATTTTTAAAAAATTATTGAAAGTTCTTTCTGTGACGTCACGCGGCGGCAAGTCCTATCTTTTTCTTAAGGAGCGGCGTCTCGTGACGTCACAAAAAGAACTTTCAATAATTTTTTAAAAAAAGTTCCCAGGCTCTAAAAAATCTGAAAAAAATCAGGGTATCATAACTTTGCACGCTCTATCCATTTCTGCAATAAAAAATTGAGGTCAATACTCTATTACAGGGTAGTGGGGATACTATATAACTTGTATCAGAGGCATCAGAGAACTCTGCTCGCATACCTTTCAAATTTGTGGAGAAATACGCAACAAATTGCAACAACGCAGACAAAATTTAAAATCTTTAGTGAGGGAACATATTATTTCTGTGATAAAAATTATATATTATGTCCTCATGGATAATTAACATAGATGTAAAATTATTTGCCCCCCGCCTCTCCTCCACCCTTTCCTTCTCGGTATAGACAGTACTTCTGGCTATTTTTTTTTTTTTTCACTATGAGCTTGGAGCTCGAGGCGGGGTTATGGGTAGAGATAAGGGAGGGAAAGGATAGTGGCGACGGCTTGTTACGCGTCCCAGCATTCACTGAGTTGAGACTAAGGGAACCGTAGAAACCCCAGTCAGGACAAACACCTCTACTTTTTATCTATAGACCATAGTGATGCCCAAAGCCTGGGGAAACGCAAATTTGTGCAAATAATAATTAACAGAGGCCTGATATATTTAATTTTGTCAGCATTTTTTTTTTTTCGTTTGCTTTGCATAGTTAGCATACCAGCAGGCTAAATGTTTTTTTTTTTCATAGACTTTTACGAGTTTTACGTTTCATGACGTCATAGAATTAATTAATAATTGTAGTTGTGTTCATTATTCATTTAAATAATGAAATTATGCTTTGTTTTAAAACCTTTTTAGCCTTGCAATTTTATTATTTTAAACCAAATTATAAAACAACAATAATATATTTTCATATTTACATTCATAAAATATGATGAGAGCAAAATTTGAATAATTTTAAAAGCATTGACAAAATTATTCAATTTATAATTTAAACGAATTACGGCTTACGAGTTTTAAAAATGACATTGCTGAATGAGAGTACACATATATGAGATGAGTAATTTATGTACCAAAATATTGCTAAAGCTAAATAATGACGTTTTTACATTATTAATTTGGCGTAGAAAATAATATTTATTATAATTTATATAAATTTTTTGTTTAAAAATAAGTGAATTATTTCAAATAATACAGTTACTCGTGATTTCAAATTTTTATAATTATTCTAAATATTTAAATTTTAAAACTCCCTATGAAAATTGTTAAATTATTATTATCATTCTATTATAACAATCATGATTGAGTTATATTAGTCAGTAATTTTTTGGGAAGTAATTACAAAATTATAAATCTTATTTTACCATTGATTACACTTAAAAATTCCCTATTATTTGCATTTTAATGTTCATATTATTATTTTTTTATTAGTAACGTAATTTCTGTAGTATGACTAAAGGAACCGTGGGGCCTTCCTATTATTTATAAAGAAATGTTGTGAGTTACATTACCACGCACAGCATAGGATTTCTGCCTACGTCCCAAAGATCTTCGGACGGCTTCGGGAATCTCCGTGCTACCCAAAACGTAAACATGAAATTCCCGTACATCACATCATCTGTAAGAGAACTCAAAGTGTCCTATGTCTCTATACACTTGCTGTGACACGCAAGAGTTTAATTACTCAAGGAACCGTGGAAACTCATAATTTGTTTTTTATGTTACAGAGAACCCCCTACACTGCGGTTGCGACGCACAAGAACTGTGGGAATGGTTCCAAGATCACCAGAAGTTTATCTCGACACACGGACACTTACGTTGTGAATACCCCCCTGAATTACGAGGATTCAGGTTTCTTGACCTTGATCCTCCAAAGTTTTGTACGACACCTTTGGTGCTCAAACTTGCCATACAAGATATACAAACATTCTCTGTTGTTGTATCATGGCAACCAAGAAATCATAGTGGAATACATGGTTATCGTGTAGCATACCATTCTTTAGATCATACAGGTGATCATGTAAAATCAAAATATATGGAAAAAACATCAAGAACAGTTAAATTATCACGTTTACATTCAAATTCAAAATATTTAATATGTGTTATAGGACTTACTAATTGGATACCAGGTAATATAAGTGATAATAATGCACCTGAAATGATAGAATCAAGTTCAACTAGATGTACTCAAGTTAAAACATTAGAACCTGCTGAAGGTGCAAGGACAGAAGTAGTACATATTCCACCTGGTAAAACACCAAGAAACATTCCTCAAGGTTCAATATTAACACGAAGACTTGGACTGGTGGTTGGTTGTGGTATGGGATGTGTTGTGTTTGTAATTCTCGTAGGCTGTCTTTCATATTTGAAGTTGAAAAAGAGGAGACATGTCAAAGCGGAGGAAGAAGCGACACCACAAGAGTATATTTCATACCGACATTTTTCTTTCCAAAGCGGAGAACCAGGACAGAATATGGGGACAACTACTACCCTGATTGCGTGATGGAGGGATAAAAGGACAGCTTGCGTTAAACTTTAATTAATTTAGAATATAACTGATAGTCTTAAATGTATTATAATTGTTGTGTTTAGTTAGGTGTCCAGAATATTATTAGTTATTTGTCTTTATGTATTATATATATGAAAATTATTATATAGTTGTTGAAATTACTTAAAATCCCTATAAATAACTTGATTCATGTGTTATTTTTAAGGGTTACGCCCCCCCACCCTCCCTGCCCATAAGAGGGCAAGAAAGAAAATTTGGATGTTTAAACCTGACAATATACTTTTACTGTATAATTGTTGTAACTTTATAAGATTTGTGCATGAAAATTATTGAATTAAACGTAAAATGTAAATTAATTTATTTTAAAAATATTCAATTATTTATTATTATTAGGTTTTGGCAAAATACTTCAGAAAATAAAGTATCAAAGTTTACATTGTTTATTTATACTTTTTGTTCAATTTTAATTAGTAAATATTGATATTTAATGTTTTAAAAAATTGCCATACTAAATGATTAAAAAAATAAATGAAACGCCGTACCTAAGGTAGTCCTAAAGCCCAATTCGTAATAATTTATTAAAATAATACATTTTAAGAAAATCTATTAGTAAAATGAAAATTAATTAAGCAAGTTGTCCTATAAAAGGCCATGACAACCTAGTATCATAGTCACGGCTTATACAACATATATTGTCTATCACAAAGTCTTCCACTCGCACAATGCTTGTAACAAACCATTGTTTATAATGTCTGTCACTTGAAGGCTTTTTCATTGTTAAACGTGGGACGACGTAGTGCCTAATTTTGCCACCAGAGCAGAGAACGTAATGACATTGTTGGCGCTAGCAGACACAGCAACTTTCATAATTAACGTTCATTTTCCATAAGTTAACATGTAAATCAACAACCGTCTCATGTTTTTCCTTTCACGCGACAGACATTACACAACAATACTTTGTTTACTAACAACGAGCAGAAGACTTTGGTCTATCTTCTATCGAAACAAGGGAAAAAAAATTCTCTATTCATAAATTCTCACTTAGTATTATAGTGTTGAAATTAATCTTGATTAATCAAAAGAAAAAAAAATAATAACATCTCTGACAAACACTTCATTTAAAATGTATTACTCTCATATCTTCAACATGATAGAAAATCGGAAAGGTAACTCAAAACGTATCACCAAATTTTTGAGACACGAAATATTCCTATGAATATTTGAGATCTTTATTATCATCTTTTTAAGTATTTATAATTAATATGATGATGTCATACTAATTTATGTATATCATAGAAACATATTGCCTCTGACGTCGTGGATGAATTTGAAATTTTTTAAACCCTCAATCGAGAATTAAGGAAATTCACATTACATAATTTTTACATTATGTATTCATAAATTGACAACTTACATTAAATTTTTATATTTCAGAAATAAATAGAGGGTATCAAATTTTGCTACTCTGATTTTTTTTTTAGATTCTTTTGAGTCCCTGAACTATTTTTAAATATTAATTGAAAGTTCTATTAGTTAAGTTGGTCCCCCTGAATTCTTAATAAAAAGAATAAAGCCTAGACTCCTATTGACGAGGGAGCGTGGCCACACTTTGAATAATTATTTTTTAAAAATAGTTACAGGCCTCAAAAAAATCTGAAAAAAAATCAGAGTAGCATAATATACCCTCTACTCATTTCTGCAATAACAAATGTTCATGTAAGATGTCCATTATGAAAATGATATTATTGCTAATTTTTTATAAAATTGTCAATATCACAGGATAAATTCTTGCTTCCTAAAGTTTACGAAAATGTCAATAGATGGTGTTGCAATCACCTCTTTTTTTATATTTCTTGGATAAAAACTAGTCTCTGTGGTAGAGCTGCTAAAGTTTAATGCATACAAAACAAGCATCGCTCTCAAGATATAAATTAAACTGTCTTCACTCCAACTGTAATCATGTAAATTTTTAATACAAACTCTTTTTTGTGAATATAAGAAAGTGTAAAAGCTACGACAAGAAATAATGTAACTGTGAATTTCATCTTTGTGGCGAGATTAATAAATTATCAAACGTTAAACTTTATTCTTACGTAATTAAGGCTTAACCTGAGATATTCGGACGAAAAAAGTCGTATCGACAGATGTTCTTGAAATTAATTTGGTAGACTTACAACAATTGTCCAAATACTACTGATTTTTTTTAGATTTTTTTAACCGTTGGTTTAATTATAATTAATTTATTCAAATGTGTATTTTGTATCCTTTCAATGTTAAATTTTTCAATCAACATTGCACAAAAACGGCTCGAGAATTTTTTTAGAATTTTACATGGATTAGAAGCTAATTTTTTGGACTATTTTTCTGAATTGTTTTCATATATTTCGAACCGTGGCGATGATCGTTTCTGATATGTCCTAAGAAACTTGGCAACGCTCTAAAGGACTGTAGTTACCACCCCCTCCTAATCTTTTATTCGCATTACTATTGCAACAGTGTTGTCAGATTTGTAGGTGTAGCCACGCCTCTTGACCTTGACAGACAAATTCTCAGGTTATACCTTAATAATGAGAAGAATTTTGAATATTTTTCAACATTTTTGTATTAGGTCGTTCTTTATTAAGTTTTAAAAATTGAGGAAAGTAAAAAAAAAATATTACATTTAATCAAAATTTTAATGTATACATATCGTCCCTCGTCCGGAATAATGAGCTATCTGTTTACCACGATTTTGTTGCAATAATGAGCTATCTGCTATTTCACGTGAACATAATTATGAGCTTTAAATCAGTGTTAAATAATTAAAGCTCATTTTCACTCTCACCTGAAATAGCAGATAGATCATTATTGCGGACGAGGGACGATATATGATTTTTAATTTAATTTTATTATTTTAAAAATTATATGAAGGTTAACCAGATTAATTATTAATCAATGATTAACATAAATCAATGACTAACCGTGGTTAGTGAGAAACCTGGTTATCACACTATTCAAGGGTTATTACATGTCTTTTGAAGATGAATAAATTTTGAATTAAGCCCCTCTTAGTTAAAAAATTACATCTTCAACCCATCTTTTACACATCTAAGCGTAATCTTTTTACATCAAAAACACATGTAATTTCTTTTTAACTTAAAGTGAAGATGAAATGAAAAATATGTTTCTAAAATTTCATGCTTACTGAGAGGAAAGAAGACATAATCTCGTCTTTTCTCCTCCTTTTTTCTAAAAATGGTGCAAAATAGAAGGCAAAAAGACGAGAGGAAACTGAATAAAAGATTAAATTAATTTCAACTTGTGCAGCATTATACGATAGAACAATAACATTTTATATGGAATTTTTTCTTATAAAAAAATTTCCTCTCCATAAAAACTAAAAACAAATGGAGTTGAAGTTTTCTTATATGGAAATATTATATGCAATAATTAAAAACATTGTATCGTGTTAATGAGAAATCTGGTTACCTTTCTTAATAATTCAAACGTGAATTGCACACTGCATGTCTACTAAATTTTTAATACTCTAAAAATTTATTATACAGTAAAAATCCATGAGTTCATATAGGAACAAAAGAACGTGTAAAAAAAAAGGATAAGGAATTAATTAAAATACAACAAGAATTTCATCCCTTCATTATGGTAATATTATTATGGAAATAATAATTATGCCCTACGTTCGTCCTTAGTAACAAAGATAATGTTATAATTACGGAGGAAAGAACACCATGTTAACATCACTAATGAGACGTGTTAATTAAAAATTAACAATCTCTACAGATTGTCACTAAAATATACAGTTCAGTAAACTTAACGTTCCCGGCATTGTAAACATACTTAGTTTATTCAATGTGATTTACAAATGAATGTTAAAAAGATTGTTAATTAAATTAAACACAGCTCAATAAATTAGCTCAAAATCAATTAAAATATGTACTATAAATTGGTTAAATTAATGATTATGAGAGACAAATATCAGCCTGAATTCAATATTGATCCTAATTGCATCTAAATATAAAATTGTATTTTGTAGTTGTACATAATTATATAATCATAACCCATGGTGTTAACTATATATTCATATTGTATACAAAATTATGATTCTTAGTTGTAAACCATTATCTTAGCTCATTAAAATTAATGTGTAGGAAATATTCATGTAGAGTTGTAAGAATAAAAATATGTATGTATTTAAAAAATCTAATTTATTTGTATCAGAATTAAAAATGTTTAATAAAACATGCTCAATTTTAATATTATTATTTATATTTCTATATGTATATATTAGTAAATCAAGGCTAGATTCCCTCCAAAATAGATATTGAGAAATATTCAGATTTGTGTCATAATTTTATAAAAATATGTTGCAATCACTTCTCATAAAAATGCTTGGAAGCGTTTAAAAAAATAATTTTACAAAATCTGCGAATTTCTCATTATAGAAGATAACCAAAATAATGTATAGAAAAGAGCATTTTTAATAAAAATAAAAACTTCCGATTATCTTTAAAATAAATGTTTTGTTAACTGTATAGTAAAATTTTATGAATGAAAATAAATTTTCATTAATAATTGCGTCAAATTCTAACTCACAAAATGTATAGTAAAAATATATATAAAAAATATAAAAATATCAAACCTTTTATAGTAAGAGAAAATAAAAAAATATCGATGTTTTTTTTTTTTTAAATTTGACCCAGTTACTTCATCCATCCATAATATACTATGTTGTCTCTTGAAAAAAGCAAACGTAGTGCCTAGTTCCAAATCTAATTACATTAATGTTTGACTAGGCTTTTTAAAGGACTTAATAAAATCAAGTAGTTGTTCTGAAAAATAAAATAATAAAATAGAGAAAAAAAAAGCGTTCCATAGAAAAGCTTGTAAATACATTGTAAATATTTAGTCCTAAGAATAATATAATATTGTCCAATTGTCATCATAATTACTCCCGTACAACGATGTATAAATTAATGATAATAATTATAATTAATTGTAATTCTATTATATATATACTTGTAATAATAATAATACTTTGTACCCTCCTAATTTATATAGTAATAATAAAATAATAATAATTTTCAAATTGTGTTTTATATTTTATTTCAATTCCAATTCCTTTTATTTTATTAGATAAAAATAATAAATTTAAACAAGAAATTCATATAAATATTGTCAAATGTATACGAAGAGAAATAAGGAAATTGTTTATTATATTAAAAATATAATCAATATAATATTGATTCCGTGTAACAAAATTGTTAGAAGAAATATAGACTTATAAGTTTAAATTTATAGTGTAATTATATTATTTAATAAAATTCTTTGAAATAGTATAAACAAAAAATGTCTTAGATACTTTCAATCATAAAAAGTTAACTATATCACCTCATATACATATACTAAACATATAAAAATAGTATTATGTAGAGAGATAGAGCAGTAGAAATAATCAAATATTTGTATCCACTGTGTGGTATCAAAATCAGCAATTGACTATTTCTAAATAAACTTAACCTTTTAGAAAGTCATCAGGTAACTTTAAAAATAATAAATATTATTAATAATTTATTTTTTAATAAGGGTCCGTACTTTGTAATATGATTTACGTCAAAGAAATAAATTAGGTGCAACATTAAATATTTTAAACATTATTATTAACTTAAAAACATTCAATACTGTATCCATGTAAAAATAAGTAAAATAAATAAATATCCTTGACGCCGTTATTACCCTTTCGGGTGTGGCCAGGCCGATATTTTAGCCTTTCCAGTAAGAGTTATCTTGCGACCGAGCTGGGGCTTACCAGGCTCCCAGAACCCTTTTCTGCACTCTTCTGGGCTCCTACTACCAGATCTGTGCAGCCTGCAGTAGCAGTGCAAGACTGCAGGGCAGCGGAGTATAGACAGTCGTAAACTGCCTTTTCCTCCTACTAACTCCATCATCTAGTAGTCAGTCACACCATCCCAAGTCACGAAAAGTCTGCCGGATTTGGGTATTGAACCGGGGACCTCTCGGACCAGAGTCAGAGGTACTAACCACTACACCACAGAATAAGTAATACCATATAATAAAGAATTGGTAATACCTACCGCATGCACACCTTTTTTTTTGTTAATTGAATACATCGAACATAATTTTCTAAATTTTTTTAGGTCTGTTCATAAATATAATTAATCAGAAAATAATCAATTATCAATATGATCCTTATGTTCCATATATAGAAGTTTCATCTAATTATTTATTGTTTTCTAATTGTGTATTTAAGAAGAAACCTTATATAATTATTATATAATAATTTTTAAGTCGATATAACTTTTTCTATAGTTATATATAATGTCTTTATTGAAAATAGAACAAGAGACATTATTGAAATTAGTAGAAACATGGGCGCGATTCACACGAAGCAGTTATATATTAGCCAGGTTTCTAACCACGTTTAGCTTAACCACGTTTAACTAGGTGGTTTAACACGTAAAACAGGTATAGTTAAACGTAGTTAAGCTAAACGTGATTAGAAATCTGGCTAACTGCTTCGTGAATCATACCCAATAATTGTTAGGACACTTCAATGCTTTTACAATTATATATATATTTTTGAAGAACATTTCTTAGTAGCAAATGTAATCTATTTTATTGAATCATTTAAAAAAAAACAAAAGAGCTTAAATTAATTTAAAATGTTCCATTAAAAGAGAAAACATTGATGAGTTTGTTTTAAATCTGAAAGCAATTTCCTCATCACTTTTCTTTGTAACTTTTACATTAGCATGAGAAGAGAAGATCTTGCTGTGAACTTCAATTGAAACATCAAAAGAAATTAAAAACTTTTTTTTTTTATCTTTGAATTTCTTTACTCTCTTTATCTTCAAAAAAATACAAGAAAGTTACAAACTTTTATTTTTTTAAACACGAACGCAAACAGGCAAATATTTTTTTTTTTTTTTCATACAAAAGTCACAATGTTGAAGTACGCAGCACAGGAAAACATAAAATTGTTAGTGAAGAGATAATAAAAAGTTTAAGAAACTGGATATTGAATGAAAGTTTCGCATGGGATGAGAAAAGAACAGTGTTATAAGAATATGCAGTTGTGGTTATATAGTTGTTTTTAAAGTCACATAACTCATATATAAAACAACAATCACTACTTTCACATGACGGTGTTTAATACGTATCATCATAAGAATAACATTATCTGTCATCAACGAATCCGTATTAAACACCATCATGTGTACTTAGTGAATAATGATTCCAGGCATCATCAGCATTTTTTCCACTTGCCATGGCTCGTATATCTATTTGCGGGAAGTAATGCAGCATCTTCTATCCATCAGACCATCTTGATCAGGTTTACATGGTTCCCTCGGTCATAATAATGAATTTCAATAGACCTTTTATTGGAAAGGTGGCCATACAAAATCCTATAAGTAACGAAAACAGCATGACGAAGGGCTGGGGAGCTAGGAAATTAGTGTGACTACGTGATATGAGTTCAGTTAAGAAAATAAAATAAAAATTAGGTATCTTAAAAACTCATAATTAAACTTATTTAAGTATTTTATAGTAGAAACAAGCATGAATATTAATTTCCAAAGATATAAGCTGTTTTTATTTTCATGCATGATGACTTAAATCCTATATAGTCTATAATAAGTATGACTATTATAAATAGATTATTTTTCATTTAATTCATTGTAATTCATTAACATTACATTAATTTTTAATGTCATTTTCAAATTGAATTTCATATTATTATTATAAATAGTGTTTCCTACCATGAAACATTTTTTTACAAAATCTCTTATATGGAGTTAATACACTAAAAAAGAAATTAAATGATTAAAATTGTGTAAGATTTTATTAAATATCACTTCAAAATTATAATTCTATAATATATAGAGTAATGAAAATTAAAGCAAAGATAATTATTAATATTTAATTAGTGTCAACACTAAAACACATGTCTTTCCCATTAATAAAGATGCAGTTGTTAATGCACTCGTAACATTTTGTGACGTCATCATGGAGAATGAATGCAAAGCTAAAGTGCATTCAAGTAGTTGAGAGGTGAGAGGAGGGTTGCAGAGATGGAGGGGAAGCTTTGAGAGACTCATTATATCTGTGAACTCTCTCTCTCTCTCTCTTTTTCTCTCTCTCTCCAGTCTTTCACATGAATGAGTTTATATTATATCCTTCTTTCTATTAAAGGTAGAATCTAGAACACAGCTTTAATAATGAGAAATTTATTACAAAATTTTAATTATAAAAAGTGTGTACCTATGCATAATTATTTATAAGAATAATTGCTTTTAATATTATATTTATTTTTTAAAATATTTATTATAGTATAGTTAAAATAATTACATTTACTGCAAGTTTTGTTGTGTCATTTATTATAAAATAATAAAAAAAGTTCCATTTTAGTAATAATTTATTCTGTTGGGAATTAAAATAAATCTTTAAATTGTGTTTAATACAATGATCACGTAGCACAAAATAGAAAAACAAAACTCCCTAAGAGAAATCGTTCTAGTATCCTCTGGCCTTACTGCGTAAATACTAAGTACATACTGTATGATACTGTATAGTTTTTCAATTCAATTCTTTTTATTGGTCATTTTCAAAACATAGACAATCAAAATGAAGGCACTCAACATGAAATGGTAAGACACGTCCAAAAATACATATACTTAAAAATTAAATGTAACATAGCTGGATACATTGTAAAAATAATTCTTTAACAATAATACTTTTACGGCTTCTTTAAAATCAACATATACAGTGGTATAAATTTTATATACAGTGTAGAAATTTATTATATAATCTAATTGACATGCCATGGAATAAGGTCCCTTATTATTATAGTTGAAGGGCGTACAAGACCATAATGTGTTGTTGTTGTATTATGTCAATATTATTATTAAATTACGTATGTATGATATTATATAATTATTATTTTTTATAACTCTTTGCAATAAGAATAGAATTTATATGTACACTCGTCGCCTCGGAAAATTTCGTAACCATATTACTCATCATGTCTATAAAAGTTGCTTAGTTTCAAAACCGGCAATATGCATTTTCAACTAAGATCAAAAACGCAACTTTTTTACCAGGAAATTAACCCTTACTGAAAATGCATATTGCCGGTTTTGGAACTAGGCAACTCATAAGTATAACACTTGATACAAAAACTTGCAAATAGGAATTTTCCGTGACAACGAATGTACCAAATGCATTTCATTCTTTAAGATGAAAAATTTTCAAAATACTATTTATTGTATATATTTCATAACTGCTCATGTTAAAATTTTATGTAACAAACATTGTAGCTTCCAAATATGCAATTATTTATTCGCAGAACATTCTCTTTACAGGTCATTATCAATAAAGTGAAATATGAAAATGATCTTTACTTACCATGGATTATAAGCCCAAGTACACATATTTTTTTAGACTTTGCAATAATTTATTACTAAATAAAGTACGAATCTTCGTATATGAAAGAAGAACTTTCAAAAGTTCCTGCTTGGAATTATTCTCTTAATTTATCACTCTTTTTCAGAATGTTCTTTGTTTCGTTGTAAACGAACATTGATAAAACTTGCATGGTTTATTATTCATACATTAGAATCTCAGAGAAAATTTTCTTGTTAATTACTTGATGCGTAAGAAAAGTAAATTCTTGGAAAACAAGGATGAAAATTCTACATAACTTGGCGTCACATTCTATGAAAATTAACAGAATTTAATGAAAAATAAATCAAGAACTGAGAAATTTAACTTTAATTTTATTATATAACATCTTAATTTAATTATAATTGTTAATTATATCTAGCTTTAAGATTTTTGGAAATAAAAAATTGTTTTAGCTTAAAATTTCTTAACTTTGGAAAACTTAATATCATGTATGCACCACACAAGTTGAAAAATTACTTCTTCAATTCACCCTTTACACGCCTACACCGCCTAATCTTTTTACCTAAAAAATACATCTTATTTTCTCCTCGCTCAAAGTGAGGACGAAAAAGAAAATATTTCTAATATTTTATGCTCAGTAAGAGAAGCGCAGACATAATATCGTATTTTTCCCTCTTATAATTGCCCCTAAAATGGTGCAAAATAGGAGGGAACTAGACCAAGAGAGAACTAATAACAAAAAAAAGATGAAATTTATTTCAACAAGGAAATAATCATTTATACAAATTTGCTCCAGCTATCAGAAAAATAACAAAAATAAGTATGTCAATATAATAATTAATATTTTTACTGCATATTAGTAGTTTTTGTGTGGACAATGTACGTCAATTTTTTGAAGAGACATGCATGCATTGCTGACATATTTCACAATCCTTTGTAAAATATTGTGGGGTAATCATTGTAATCGATATGAAAAAAAGTATAAAATATGTACGTACCCTTAATTAACATCAAAACTTTAACAAAGTTTAAAAAAATACATATTTTTTAAAATTTTTAATTCAATACAAAGACCAAAACTGTCGTGTTTATTTATAGCCATAGAACTAACGAAGATAATATTGTAAATATGTTTTATTGATCTTTCCATTTATGTAGTGATTTGTTTGTTTCATAAAAAATTCAAAGAGACAAAAAAAAATATATATCAAAATCGTCAATAAAAAAGATTTGTAAATTACATCATAGAAAAGTGTCATATTTTTTACGCTGAAAATTCCTTACTCCTCTAAAAAAAAAGAACCCTTCAGCAAATGGTTTTGAACCACGAACTTCAATCTTGAAATCGATTTGACGTTCTTTTTACCTCAGCAGCTATCTTCACGTCTCTTACGCTTGTCATAACCGCTTGTCTTTCCTGAAAGAAGCTAATAGCGAGGAGCGTACCTCTCTCTCTCTCTCTCTCTCTCTCTCTCTCTCTCTCTCTCTCTCTCTCTCTCTCTCTCTCTCTCTCTCTCTCAGATCAATGGGTAGACGTCTGATGAAAGTACTCAAGGTATTTGATGGGAAGAAAAGTAAATGTTGTCATAAGATATTGAAAGTAATTGAAGAAGTTGTAAAGAGAAGAGTTGAAGACTAAATTATTTTCTGTAGACTTTCAATGTGAAATCAATTCTAATTAATTTTATACTAAAGATTTCAGTCTAATCAAATACAGTGCCATTTATACATGATATAATTATGTTGCAAGTAATTAATAGAGTGTGACGTAGTGCAGTGACCGGTTCTTGTAAGATCATCGAAGTCAAGCAACGTCAAACGTGGTTAGTACTTGGATAAATGACGGTTTCAATAAAAATAATGTTGCTCTCTCCCTGGAGTAAATTCATCTCGCTTTCCACCCAGTGCAGTAATGTACTTGTGTGTGGTTCCCCAGGCTTTGGACATTACTTTGGTCAATTGATAAAAAGTAGAAGTATGCGTCCTGGCTGAGGTTTTCCACGGTTTCCTCATGCAGTCTCACCTCAGTAAATTATGGGATACATATAATAGGCCATGCATGGCCACTATCCTTTCCCTCCCTTATCTCTATTCGTTACCTGCCTCGAACTTCAAGCTTATATATGGGTGTATTCCTTAATATAAAAAAAAAGCTAAATTTGTAGTAAAATTATGAAATTAATTAACTTTTTCATGTGCTTTTTATTTTTTCTAACAATTCGAGAGTAAAATATGCAATTAATATTATAGTACAAGTATTTATAAAAATGAAGAAATACAATACTCTTGAATCTACTTCAACGTCGAAAAAAAAAACTTTTATTATATAGAAGCCATCAAGCTGAAACCTGTGACATTTCAATCACACAATGATAATACCTGGTGTAGCATCAAGTATTGATCAAACATGTTTTAACTTGCAAATGTCTGTCATTGTTCGCTCACACAATGCAGAGTTCCAAATCTATATCACAACACGCACCTGAATTCTGAGGTCTTAATGAACAGCCAGATTACAGTATGATCGAAATTCCTTTGCGATCACCTTACAAAAGGTAAAATTAATGAGGGAACAGAAGATCTCGTGTATATCTCAAATTCGTTTTTCATTTCTTTTTATGTGAAAATTTTGATAAATTTCTCTTTAACATGCTCACAAATATTTAATACAATTCAAAGAGGTATTCACAGTACAGAAGTTTCTGCTTCAAATATATTTTACAGAGGAAGTTATTCAATATTGTTCATGGACATTCCATGTACAGTCGTTGCCTCGGAAAATTTCTCTTTGCTTTGTTAATCATCGTGACCCATAAATTAACACGGGGTATGTTGATTAACAAGTCTGCAAGTGGTAACTTTTCTAATGCGATGAGTATACATTATACCTTTGTGACATTAATAATAAAATATCATATCACTCTAAAAAAAATATTTAAGTCGACGAATGTTGGATAATCTATAACAATAAAAGAAGCTATTCTTAACTTCTCTTAAATTTGTATGTGATTTCATCATGATATTTTTCAATCTATATCTATATATAATAATATCTATGTATATATAATTATAATAATATATATATTAAAGAAAGGACCTGCATATAGATAGAAATTTCTTTATTAGGCGATGTTTGGCCTGACAGCCATTCTTCCACATAACCTCAGATACAAATTAATAATATTGCATACATATGTCCTCTTTAGAAATTAATAATATTGCATACATATGTCCTCTTTAGAAAATGATCAAGTTGAATAAACCTGCTGCTGACTATACCTTTCGTGATGGCCCAAGCATTTAATTTTTTTTTTATTTTATCATCTCTTCATGAAGATATGAAGGAGTACCCACCCCCCTCTCTTTGTATTTTGTTTAAATAGGTTGCCTCAAGAGGATGTCTAAATCCAAGTACCCCCCTTCTATCATCAACCTTGGATTTAGTGTTATTTTTTGCAACTTCTGTACGTTTTATTTATGCTCTATTGCAACTAAATCAATATTTTTTTTATTGTTCAATATTATAAAAAAAACATGTACTTCATACTTTCAGCTATACTTCTTTGAATTTTTTTTAGCATATTTTTACATATTTCATGTTTAAATTATTAAAATTACTTACACAGTGAAATAATATAAAAACGTTAAAAATAAAACAATACTGCTATAATTAAGCCAGTAATCATCCTTGTCTCCTTATATTTTATTAAGTTAAGACTGTTGTTGTATTTCAATAGAGATGTATTTTATGAAAACTGTTTTAATAATTATATATTATTTTATAACTCTGATATGAAGAAGATTATAAATTATTATTATATAATATTACAATAGTATTATTATTAAAAAAAAATAAGTATATATTATTCATATATAGTTCAAGTTTCTTTTTATATTCTTATCACGCGAATATTTTCATAAGTAATCTCTCTACCTCTTCTCTCTCTCTCTCTCTCTCTCTCTCTCTCTCTCTCTCTCTCTCTCTCTCTCTCTCTCTCTCTCTTATGTCTTGAATGTTCAACTTCAATTTAAACCCATTCTCAACGTATATGAAATATAATTCATCCCCAACTCTGAAGAACTCATGACAAGATTTCTACCGCTGAAACTGCACCTCAAAAACTTACCTCCAGAGTTCTCAGACGTTGGACTCAAGCACAGCCGCATTACGAAGGTATATCTTACGTGACTGTTATACACACGCACCTCTAAACTCGCAATCAACGACTCGACTATACGTGAATATAAAATACTTTGATTATTGTAATGTGTTCCTTTCTTTTTTTATATTTCAAGAACATTATTAATATTATTATTTAAGGAACTTTATATTTATCACGTATACAATATATTTGGATTAACAAAAATTACAAAAGTGTTTTTAATTTGTTATTTGCTTTATTATTTATTGTGAATTATTAATAATAAACTACTACCCTGGGGGTGTTTCATATAGTATTTGAATTGTTTATCATTGGACAGTAAAATTATTTTAATTTTAAAATAATTTAAGGTTGTTTTTATTAAAACTAGTAATTTAATTTAAAAAATATATTTTTGAATAATTTATTTATTTAAAAATTTAAATTTTTTTTAAAAATAATTATTAAAATAATGAAATAACCTGCTGCAATACTTTAATTTTCTTATAAATGTTGCATAAATAGTTATTAATTCTATTAATTTTATTATAAATTCATCAAATTAAGATGCCATTTTTATTACAATTACATAAATTGTATTGTGGAACATTCAGGTTGATTCTTATATAAATGATCTTGAGAGTAATTCATTGTTATATTAATATCTGTAATTTTATTCATTACATAAGGTAGTACACTGTGTATGGTATACATTTAGGTTTTTATCGGAGAATTTCAACTAATGGGGTTCTTCGTTACAAAATGTACACCAATGAATGAAGATGTTACAAACACAATGGAAACAAAGTCAAATATTACCTGTAGTGTAGCAAAAGACTAAAAAATTTAACACTCACCACGTTCTCATGACGGTAATTAATACGGATCCGTTGACGACGCTTCATAAGAATAACATAATCCGTCGTCAACGAATACGTAGTAAACATCGTCATGTGAAAGTAGTGAAATTGTGTAATATAAATTATAAATAAATTCTTTTTTTTTTAATAAAGTGCCTCAAATTAAGTAGTCCATTTTTTTTAACCCTCTAACACTCATAAAATCATGCTGCAGAAAAATATGAGTCTTTATAGTCATGCAAATATTTAACATGCAAGTTTAGGCAAAGATTTCGCAAGACTATGACGTCACAGGTTTTTGCTGCATGTTTTCAAACAGCAGGGTAAAAAAAAAAAAAAATAAAAAAATACAACTCGAGGTTGTCTACCCAAATGTTTAATGACATAATAACACAAATTTTATGCAGGTTGTCGATTTTATGTTATTTTAATATTTATATTATATATAATTCAATATTTTTTTTAAGGATAAAATCAAATCAATGATTTGATGAATTTCAACCTCTCTGCAAAGTTTTCATGTTTATAATTCAACCAAAAAACTTCCACTTCCGGCTTCTTCCGGTGGTAACCTTACATTTGTTGAACTGTATAAAATATAGCCAAATTAATTTGATATTCTTTCCGGAAGTAGCCGGAAGTGTGAAGTTTGTAGCTCTCCTGTTTGTAATTCAGTTTTGAAACTTAACAGAATGTTTTGCATCAGTAGTAGTAGTAGTATGCATGTGAAATTGTAACTCTAACTATAATTAAGAAGACCAGAAACATTACACTTCCGGCTACTTTTAGAAGAAATATAATTTAAATTTGACTGTACCTCCTCCCCCAGTCCTCGCGATCACGTGACCACCCCAAGGCTACATCCCCCAACCCTCCTCTTGGCATCAACACAACCACAATCCAACATCCCTAATGATGATCCCAGCATTTTCACTCTTTCTCTCTCTATATAGGGGTGGTTAGATTAATTTCTAACACATCAATAAGTTGAACCTACCCTCTAAATTTAACAACCCTTATGACTTACAGATTGGCTTAGGAAATATTTTAGAAAAAGAACAGATTTAAAATGTCATAATATTGCAACATGTTTAAAAGTAAAAATACATTATTCGCATTGATCCTATCTCATACAACTTGTCATAATTTGAAATTATAATCAAACATATGACATTGAGTAGTCATGCAAGTTGTTTATATTAATAGACACTGAGAAAACATTTTACTGCATGCTGAACTAAATTGTGAAAATATTTTACAATGGTAAAGAGATTTAATTTCACATGAATTTAAATAGCTGTAAAATCAGGAGGTATGACATTAATTAACAACTCGTTACTGAATACAAAACGTGCAAATTTCAGCATAGTTATGGGGAAAGAAATTATATTAAATTTGGTTTAATAGAAGATAGAAAAGTAGTAAGTAAAATGAGGTATTAGAATTTGAAAATTTTAGTGGCTTAATCGAAAGAAGGGATAAAAATATGCTACTCTGATTTTTTTCAGATTTTTCTGAGACCAGGAACTATTTTTAAAAAATTATTGAAAGTCTATTTTATGCCTATTTTTTCTTAAGGAGTGCCGCCCGTGACGTCATCAAATAGACTTTCAATAATTTTTTAAAAATATAAGTTCCTGGTCTCAGAAAAATCTGAAAAAATTCACAGTACATATTTTTACTCCTTCTTTCGATTAAGCCACTAAAATTTTCACATTCTAGTATCTCATTGTATTACATAATTTAAATAATTGTTAATTCTTTTAGTTTTAAAAATAAATCATGCAGCATAAAAATTGTTTAAAAAAAAAACATAAACCCCTTACAAGCCATCGATGCAACTCCGCACAACACGACTGTTAAAGAAGTTGCATAACTATAAAGCTAGCAGGCGCTAAATTAAATATGGCGGCCATTTTCACAAACAGTATTCATTTAGCATGAATAAATTATTAGTTAAAATTACTTGATGGATCACAATTAATTTTAATTCAAGACTAAAGCATACCTGAATCTTAAAAACCAATATTTACTGAAACATAACTGTATAATTATTTAATTTTATGAATTTAGAATTAAGATTATGATTTTGTATTTGATATATATAAATTTCCTGCACATGCATATATACGGTCCTTTTACCATAAGTAATAAGGCGATATGATGTCATGATTTTGTAGTCAAAACATTGTCAGCGACATAGCAGATACGTGCTAAATTGTTGTAAATTCGATCTCGAAATTAATAATTCTTCCTGGCTGTTTGCATAATTTTTCATATAATTTTATTTAATAAATGGTGTCAAGAAGAACCAACGCTATTGAAGAAAAATATTTGGCGACCAATTAATAAAAAAAATAGATGTAGCGAGTTACGTTAACCCTCACAGCTTAGGATTTTAGGATTTTTTTGCCAACATCCCGAAGATCTTCGGACGGCTTCGGACATCTCTGTGCTACCCAAAACGTAAATATGAAATTCTCGTATTTTTGTATTATTTAGGAAATAATTACCAATTATAAAACGTACAAATTTACAGCACAGTTGTGGGAGAAAAAATTATTTTAACAATTAAAGCACATATTGATATCATGGAAGGTAAAAAAATCTACTGTATGCTAAGTTGAATTACATATTTTAAATAATTTTTAATTATTTTTTAATTTTTAAAATATATCTAACAGCAAAAAATGATTTTTTTTTTTTTTTTTAAATCATAAACCCCTTGCAAGCCATCGTTGCAATTCCGCACAACACGACTGTTAAAGAAGTTGCATAATTATAAAGCTAGCAGGCGCTAAATTAAATATGGCGGCCATTTTCACAAATGGTATTCATTTAGCATGAATAAATTATTAGTTAAAATTACTTGATTGAACAAAATTAGTTTTAAATTATTATGAAAACATACTTGGTACTTAGTGAAATAATTAGTGAAAATAATTGTATATTTATTTCATTTTATGAACTTACTGTTGGATTATGATTTATTATAAATTTCCTGCACATAAACATATTATCAAATAATGAATTCAAAATAATTTATAAAATATGAATTTTACTTGAATATTAATTTATCGAGCTACTTATTCCATTTGAATCTCCCATTTCAGATAAGGGTTATATTTGCTGATAAACAAGTCAACAATGAACCTTCTTGATAATGGAATAAAGATTAATTTTGCCTAGAATTCTTGAAGACGCTTATTGAAACATTTAAGTAACATAAATATGTAAAATATATTTATTGATAAATTATAAAAGTGCTATATCGTCATACAGAACAATTGAAAAATTACATCTGCAACTCATCCACTACACTTATGCACCTGTTCTTATTACGTTATTTTTCTCAATATTTCTAGCACTTTATGCTCAATAAAAGAAAAGAAGACATAATCTCATCTTTACTCCCCTTTTTTTTCTCGAAAATGATGCAAAATACGATGTAAAAAGACAAAGAGGGACTTTAAAAGGTGAAAATTATTTCAACTCGTTAACAATTATTTCTCAGTGTAGAGCCGAAGCAACACCGCCCAACACGTCTGTCTGTGGGGATATCATTTCAATGATTGCTTGTCAATCAGACGGATTAATTGCAGACGTTCTGATCCGACGTTCTAATCGATTGTCCTCCTTGACGTGAACGGAGTAAATAATCTAAACTAGAAATACAATGTTGATGATGATTGAAAATAGAGACAGCTTGATGTACACCTCGGGAAAGCACGAACGTTACGCTTTCTGTTGCTTAGGCTTTGCTTTGAAGTCTATGGTGATTTTGTGAGCTTGGACTTAATTGGGCTGGTTAGATCTGCAGGGGCGGATCCAGCGCGCGGCCCTGGGGGGGGGGGGGGGGGCGCTGCCCTATCCCGCAATGTTAAATTTGGTGTGGGAGGGTGGGGCGACAGATTGGAGGTGGTAACACCTTCAATGTATTTTGGAACCTTTTGGAGGGGGCGATCGCCTCCATCCCCCTCCCCCCCTCTTGGATCCGTGCCTGTAGACCTGTGCTCCCACTATATACTTGACAATCTGAATTGTAAATTAGGCACAGGTAACAATCTCAACAATAATATGTAATTTTAAATCATGTAATTTTTTATGTCATGTTTTTTATCCTTTAAATTTCAAGTTGTGATAAATTTTAATTGAGCTTAGCTTTTTCGCCGTTATCGGGAAATTTAGAAACTAGCGATTTTATAAATTCCAAATTCCATATAAAATTATATAATGTGTTACAATTTTTATATTGTCCTAATTTGTAATTTTTATTTTTCAATAAGTGGATGTTTTTTTTTATTTGTGTGTATAATTTTTTTAAACCTTAGATATAATTGCATGATGATTGATATCGTTGACAATGTTGTTGATGGATCAATTTAGCAGTCATATCTTAAGCAACACGTTTTTAATGAATTAATCAACACATTGTTATAAAATAATACGGTTTTAATTTAGAACGCATCAGAGCTAGCTATGATTATAATTTCCAAAACGCTTATATAGCTATAATATATACTACGCAGAGCTCTAGATCGAAGTTTTTAAAATTTTATTATAAATTATTTACATTCTCATTGTATGATTTTTCCGACTAAATAATAATAAAATAAAAAAAAAAACGTAAGTTTAATTCTGATTTATTGCTTGAAAATATCAAAATAAATACTGTGATGTCGATTGGATTTATGCAGTGCCAAGTTGTATAAGTTGAGACAGCAGCTGCCATCTGTGTTCAAAAGAGAGAAGCTATTCATTCAAAATTATTCACATACTTGGATCTGAACGCGATGATATTCCTCACAGTTAAAGAATTACTATTTTATCAAATATAATCATTCGATGGTATAATGATTTTTTCTTTAAAATACCAATGAGAAGCTTCAACATTGACGACAGAATTCTCTCAACCAATGAAAATCTAGCACGCGACGACATGTTCTATCAAGCTTCTATCAAGCGGTACCTGGGGGGTCTTCAAATAACACAAATTACAACAATCTTAAAATTAGGACAGTCTTAGCGTATTCTTTATTGTTGCGCTAAGACAGTCTTAGGTTAAGTTTAGGTTAAGTGGTGTTATTTGAAGACCCCCCAGGTTTTTAATTTTTTCCGACGGTTCTTATAAAGGGCAAGATTATTAATTCATATGAGCCACGGGAAAGATCACTTTACACGACAAAAAAAAATATTCGAGATTTTGTGCAGCATAGAATTTGAATGAAAAAATAAATAAGAATTTCTCCTAACAAACCTTACGGAACGATGTCAGAAAGCGGCGCTGCGGCATTTTTAAGTTGAAGCTTGTCATTCACTTCGGTTTATAATTGTGTGGTTCACCTCCCTTACACTCCATGCAGATTATAATGTAATTATGCTTCATGGTAGAACAATGCTATGTAGTGTTTACAAAATATATATTTAATTATTTAAACGTAAGTTGTCAAAAAAATAATAAAATTAATAAATATACTTCAATTTAAATAAATAAATATAATAGAATAAATAGAATAAAAACTTCAAGTTAAATAGGTATAAAAATTAATTATATAAAAATATATTGTTTAATATTTAATTAATTCTTTTTTTTTTTTACTATTTTACATAAATTTTTAAGACATTGTTTTGTGAAGTAAACAAGAAAATTCCCAGTGAGCTAAAGCGGAAGAAAGATAACAATTCCCTTATCATATAACGGATATAAAATCCGTCCTCCAATTTTATTTATTTCATTTTACATATTGTCAAATAAAAGGGCTTAAAGAAAAGAAGCAAAATAATTAAGTGTTTGTAATTGTCAAATATTTTAGTATATTACTAGTCTATATTTATACATCAAGGAAGTAATTAATTAAGCTGCTGCATGTTTTTACGATAACTCTGTTCAACGTTGGTTTGAATCGTGCACATTCTTAACTAGTTTCCTGTTAATACTATATAGTCGGCTCTCTTGGTGATATCAAACGAATGTTAAAATGACTGAGAAAACTAATTATGCTTTCAAGTTGCTACTTGTAGGAGACAGTGGTAAGTACGATGTAAGAGTTATAATAAGACAACTTAATTACATGGAATTTTTAATTAAATATTTATTGAATATAATAATATTTATTATATATTTATATGGATGACCTTAAACTATGTATTTTAAATATTTTTTCAGATTTTTTAAATCCTCTAATATAACATCAAAATCAAAAGGGGAAAGATGCTGTGACGTCATAGTCATGCAACGTCTTCCCCTATGCTTGCGTGTTAAATATTTACATGACTATGACGTCACAGCGTTTAAGGTGTTCTATTCAAATATGCCATCAAGAAATTTCTTGAAAGTTAACAATTCATTGTAGGAACAAAGAAAAATAAGGTTTCAAAATTTTTATGAAGCCCTTATTATCATATACATTAATTGATATTATGTCAAAAAAGAGGCCAAATAATTAACAAAATACTCAATAAGTCACTTAAAAACAAATCGTTATATTTAAAAATAAACGTGCTAGACAGAATTATTAATTGTATAAAATTTGCATGCATTAATTAATTCATTATTATTAAATTCTGTAAAATCAATTTAAATTAGGTAATGTGATATTAAAAAAATTATTATTTTATTTATTTGTTTTTAATTTAATTTTTGGTTATTTTAATTTAATAAAAATTAATTATATAATAAATAAAATAATTATATATTTTATATTTAATATTTAATATTTTTTTAAATAAATATTAACTATCTTTTGAATCTAGGAAAATGAAAAATTGAAAAATTAATTGTGTCATTTCTTGCGGACTTTGTAAAATTTCGTGATAAATCTGCATTATAATATAATAAACAATTCAGTTGGAATATATAAAGTAAAATTTCTCTGCTCTCAGGTGTTGGTAAGAGTTGCCTGATCCGACGCTACGTTCAAAACGAGTTCGACGTGTGCCAAAGCCTCACCCTCGGCTGCGACTACGTCAACCATCAACTGACAGTGGACGGAGAAAGCGTATCTCTGCAGATCTGGGACACGTCCGGACATGAGCGCTTCAGAAACATCGTCCATCGGTGAGGCAAAACGTCGGATATCTCTTTATAGAGGCTTCAAGTCAGCTGATTTTTCGGTGTTCCCACTATGCTATCTAAACCTATGAAAAAAAAAAAAAAAAAACTGAATTTGTTTTTTCACCAAGAAGATTTTTTAGGGAAAATTCCTTTACAAAACGTTGGTCCAAAAAAAAAAAAATACAAAGTATTAGATTTTTTTATGTTATTTATAACCGAGAAAAGTTGAAATAACACTTTGCTTCATTTTCAAGTACAAGGTGGACCTTAGCAACACAAATGAGCATCGCGAGGCGCACTAACTTGAAGGCTCTATGGGTTGCAAGAGAACGTAATACGGGATTTGAATATTAAAAACTATTTTAATTTTAAATAATTTGTTTTCCAAAAGTAAAATTGCTTGCAAAATTTAGCACTGTCAATGATGTAGGCTCTTCCCAGTAAACAAAACTCCGTCGGTTCAGTGCTGAGACTCTTGGGCCAGTCCTGTGCCAAGGCTATACAGTCCTGATCCAACACATTTTTGAAGCCCTGCATGTGTTATTACAAAACATTTTTAATTGCATAATGAATAGGTAAACAATTGCTGTCAGTCACTTTTTTTTTTAGATTTTTTAATTTTAATTGAAGACAATATGGAGGTAGATATGGCTTATAAGCACCTCCATGAGGTGATCGATAATTATTTAAAAATAGTTTCTGTGCATCACCTTCAGGATTTTTATTCATTCAGTTAGATGAAATTTTAAATTCCTATTCGTCTACAATATAATCAGTATATCTATTATCACATTGTAATATTTCTGATTTATTTAAAGGGACAGGGGACCATGAAAATAAGTATTTTTTATTTAAAAGTTACCCACTAACTGAAAATGAATATATGCCGTACGGTGGCGAGTGCCTCAGGGTAAACGCCCAGCGAGTAACTAAAGTGTGGATTGCTGACGTCAGCAATCACGAAAGGCAACATAGCTGCCTCTTTTCCATGGAACTAACTCCCCCCTCCTCCCGCCCAGCCATACTCAGTGCGATGTTGCCTGATGTGCAATGGCCCTGCGGCTGTCTTTATTTATTTAATTTTTATAAATTCAGGGGATGGTCCGACAACGGAAATTTTTTCATTCTCGCATTAACATATCTTACATAAACTTTTTATGCATTTATGATTTTATTGTCCCATGTCTCTTTAAGCAATATTCCTCTTGCAGCTACTACGAAGGCACGCTCGGTTTCATTGTGGTCTACAACGTCACAGAAGAAAGGTCATTTTCTAAAGGAGTCCCTGAGTGGCTGCAGTCCATCGAGGAGCGCTGTCCCGAGGCCGAGAAAATACTAGGTGAGTCCATAGACCAAGAGTTCAAGACATTTAAATACTAGGTGAGTCCATAGACCAAGAGTTCAAGACATTTAAATACTAGGTGAGTCCATAGACCAAGAGTTCAAGACATTTAAATACTAGGTGAGTCCATAGACCAAGAGTTCAAGACATTTAAATACTAGGTGAGTCCATAGACCAAGAGTTCAAGACATTTAAATACCAGGTGAGTCCATAGACCAAGAGTTCAAGACATTTAAATACTAGGTGAGTCCATAGACCAAGAGTTCAAGACATTTAAATACTAGGTGAGTCCATAGACCAAGAGTTCAAGACATTTAAATACTAGGTGAGTCCATAGACCAAGAGTTCAAGACATTTAAATACTAGGTGAGTCCATAGACCAAGAGTTCAAGACATTTAAATACTAGGTGAGTCCGTAGACCAAGAGTTCAAAAAGATTTTAATACCAAATGAGTCCGTAGACCAAGAGTTCAAATACATTTAAATACCAGGTGAGTCCGTAGACCAAGAGTACAAAGACATTTAAATATATAGATGAGTCCATAGACCGAGAGTCCAAAGAGATTTAAATATTAGGTGAGTCCGTAGAACAAGAGTACAAAGACATTTAAATATATAGATGAGTCCATAGACCGAGAGTCCAAAGAGATTTAAATATTAGGTGAGTCCGTAGACCAAGAGTCCAAGAGATTTAAAAGGATTATTGTCACAAGTCTCAGGAGATGGTGAATCATTCTGAAAATTATAGTAAACCTTCCTTACATTACAACATAAATATTCAGCAAAAAAATGAAGCAAAATTCGGTCTAGTTTTTTAGATATACAGGATACAAATAGTGAGAATATCATTGGAAATCTGGCGGGCAAATCAAATCAAGTCAAATTAGCATATTTTTCAACTAAAAAAATTAATATCTCAAAAACTGGACTGAATAATTACTTTTTTTACTTCAGAAAGTGAGCAGTTATTTTGTTCTCTATGTTCTGATCTAAATTTTATATTTTTTTACCATAAAAAAATAATTACCAGAGTGACAATAATCCTTAAATATTGTAATGTTTATGTGGTATCAGGAGGTACTTGCTGCATACACTTGCAGACTTGCAGGTGTACTTAATTCTCCAACTGTCCATCTCACTTAAACTCTCTCATACAGCCAATACTTTTTATCATCCGTATAATTATTTTATGTATTTTATTTATTTTGTATTAAAATTTTCTTGTTATATTCTTCTTTATTTAGTGCAATATTTTCTTTTAGTTATTTATATGTGACTTTGAGCTACTGTATTTTAATTTAGTTATTTAACTTCTTGCGCTCTTTAATTTTTAAAATATTAATTAATTTTGTTTTAACGTTGGTGATAATAAATCAAGGTCTTCTGTCTGTAATTCAAAATTTTCCAATATCATTTTACATGACATTTCCTCCAGAAGTAGCCGTAAATCGGAAATGTAAGGTTTGTGGTCTTCCTATTCATATTTCATTGTCACAATTTCACTACTTCAAACCACTTTATAAAGTTTCAAAACTGAATTACAGTCATAAGAGCTGTAAACTTCATTCTTCCGGTTACTTCCGGAAGGAACATCAAATTACTTTGACTGTAAACAACGTTATATATAGTCAAATTATTTTGATATTCCCTCCGGAAGTAACCGGAAGAGTGAAGTTTACAGCTCTTCTGCTTGCAATCAAGTTTTGAAACTTAACAGAGTGTTTTGCATTGAAAGTATTCATTTATGTGTAAAATTACAACGCTGAAATATTAATAGAAAGGCCATAAACTTCACACTTCCGACTACTTCCGGAAGGAACAACAAATTAATTTGACTGTATACAACGTTATATCCTCAGTTGGTAACAAGACGGACGTGGCTGAGCACCGCCAGGTGACCTCCGCCCTCGGACTCACGTTCGCCAACAACAAGGGGCTCATTCTTCTGGAAACGAGCGCAAGACTCGAGGACCGAAAACAGCTAGACCAGGTGGGCGTGGCATCAAGGAAACGTTATTACATGAGATACATTAGTTTATTGCATATGTTTTTTTTTAATTCTATAGGAAAATATTGACTCCTCTTATAATAATTATTTGTAAAACAAACATACAAAACACAAATACACAAATGTATGTCAAATACTTTTGACATACATACAAAAGTATGTATGTCAAAGAAATATATTTGATTGGTTCTATTTAGGAGCAATTGAAATATTATTGGTCCTCAGTAGGGAGCATGAAAAAAATATGCATATATAAAAAAGGAAAGAAATTCTAACGTTTATTAAATCTTAAAATCCAGTAATAAATAGAATATATTATTGTAGACAATCATGATGTACTAGCAGGACAGTATAAGCTGCATGTTTATGAACTTTGCTATATTGTATGAAAGGCATGGGTAAAATTAAAATCTTTCTTTGATGCTTATTATAGACTGCTCTTATTTTATAATACCTCTCCTAAAATCACAAATAATCTGTATATTTTCATATTTTTTAGCTCTTGCAAATCAAATGTTCGTGTATTTATATATTTTCCAACTGTTCGCAGGCATTTCTGTGTATCACTCGGCAAATGATTCAAGCTGAGAAGCAGCGTCGACTTGAAGCAAAAGACACTATCAAAAAAAGAAATACTCTCGATGTTTTTGATACCAAGAAACGAAACACTCTCGAGGCAAAAGACATTATGAAAAAACGAAACACTCTTGATGCTTCTGACACGAAAGATAATACCAAAAAACGAAACACTATCGAAACAAAAGACATTATCAAAAAACAAAACCCTCTCGAGGTTTCGAAATGATGTCTCATACCAGAGACTTCCGTGTCTTATGGACTGGAATTTGACCTAAAGTTTCAAAGTTTCGTGATATCTGTAGATACAGGCGTGGGTCCAGAACTGAATTTCGGGAGGGGCGTCTCCATAAGACTAATGTTAAAAAAAAAATTAAAGTGGAGGAATTGTTTATATTGCCCATGTTAAATCCAAAATTTGGGGGAGAGGGCGTGGGTCCCACCCACCTGTGGATCCGCACGTGGTCCCTAGTCTTTCATTGTTAATTTAGGAACTTATGAGCGAAAACCGTCCTTAAAGCTAAAACTTTTGGTCAAATTTCATGTCATAAAGGTGCATTTCCATGAAGCGATGATGAGCGAGGCTTGGCGGGGCGAGAAAAGCGCACTTACTTAAATCTTGCATGGCGGCCATGTTGGCGATAAAATCGCTTCCCGCAAGGCGAGGAAATCCCGATCCTTTGATTGGCTGCGGCACGCGATTTTTCCGCTTTCCCCGCTCCATGGAAATGCACCTTTTAGACTCAGAGATCTTTGAGAATGTCTGGTCTTATTTTATTTTTTTTAATAAATGTCCTGTTGAAAGATTACAGGAGGAAGTAACTATAAGTGCTAATTTTTTCATTAAAATATTGATGTCAAAGTACAAAAAAACAATCTCTTTAATTGCGTCACTGTAGAAAACTCATAACGTGTCTATCAAACACTTCCTGAAACTTCCGCAGCAGTTTTTTTTTTTATTTAACTTCTTAACATTTTTTAAGGGGATTATAGACTTTATGTACAGTAAGCCACTTTCACCGCGGCGTACTGTACATGTCTATAATTGCAAAAATAAAAAAAAAATAAATAAAAAATAAAAAAACATCGTGGTTTGTACGACACTTATATTCTGAGGCGACGAATAAAAATTGTGTATTAGTTTTATTGATAATACTTTTTTATAATAAAATTAATGTTTTATTTTTTTTATCTATTTATTCAAATATTAGTCGAATAAAAAAAACTTAATAATTCCATTCAGTGTAATTTATTTTATATATAATAGTATGTTCTCCATCGGTTGAAATATTTAAAGGGACATGGGACAATGCAATCATGAATGATAGAAAGTTTCTGTAAGATATGTTGATGCGAGAAATGAGTAAATTTCCGTTTTCGAACCATCCCCCGAATTTATAAAAATTAAATAAATATAGAGAGCCGCGCAGGGCAATTGCGCAGGCAACATCGCTGGGCAGGAGGAGGAGGGAGTGAGTTACATGGAAAAGAGGCAGCTGTGTTGCCTTTCGTGAATGCTGACGTCAGCAATCTACACTTTAGCTACTCGCTGGGTGCTTATCCTGAGGACCTCGCCACCGTGTGGCATGTATTCATTCTCAGCTAGTGGGTAACTTTTAAATAAAAAAAAAAACATATTTTTATGGTCCCCTGTCCCTTTAAGGTGGATTTTACGAGCCTATTTTTAAAGGAACTTAACCAATTCGCTTGATTAAAACCACATAACATACTACCTCATAAGAATAACATTATCCGTCGTCAACGAATACGCATTAAACACCGTCATGTAAACGTAGTGAATAATTGATACATATAAACTATGCTAAGAGTATGATTAATTAATGCAGTTTATGCAGTGAGAGGACTAAGAGGTACAATAATTTAGTGTGTCAAGGAAAGACAGAAATAGCTTTCAACTTTCAATTAACATTGATTACTGATTACCTATATTGTGTATGTTTATACTTTTTTATTTATTTATTACTTTTATTCAAAATCAGACTACTGATTAGTAGAGACCGGATTTTTAAGCTGTAATGATTTTTAGAAATTAATAACAGCACATTAAATCTAATGAAAGATGTCCACGAATAATGCATTTTTATGGCCAAAAATAGCATTTTTTTTACAGCTTAAAAAAGCTTAATTTAGGGGTTACGGCTTAAACCAACAAAATGTGGTTTTTAAGGCTTAAAATGCACTTTTTTCACAAAATGCAGGAAAATACGATCAATTTTGATATAGTGAGGATGTAAGGTATTTGGTAAAAAAAAAAGTTGTGTATAATGCAGCGACTTTTCTCCTCATGGTTGCTCTAAAATAGTTACTATGGTGCAGTCACGATCGCCAATTTTCACCTTTCGTGAGTAAATTTGGTCACATTTTCATCCAATCACCGTGCGTAATTGCTGTCACGTGACAATAATTTAGGTATTTACAAATGTAAATTCTATCGTAAAAAAATATTTTAAACATATTTTATGGTATTTTCTTTTTGCAAATATGCATTAAAAAACAAAAAGCCGTATCAGGCTTAATTAACTTTTAACAGCTTAATGCAGCTTAATTTGCATAATTATTAGAGCTTACTTAAGCGCATAAAATAAGGTTTTTACAGCTTTAAAATCCGGTCTCTAGTGATTAGGTAATCCGATTACAAAGAATGCAATAGTTCATACCAACATATTCATAATTATATACATACTGTATTATCATCTCTCTGAAACAGGACCTGCAATGATAACGGTTGAAAACTTTACTAAATTTGGAGATATTTATATAATATGTGGATTGTGGATGATTAAATTAATATATAAATGTAATAAATTCAACCCAATTTAGATGAAAAAT
Source organism: Siphlonurus alternatus (assembly GCA_949825025.1). Lineage (NCBI taxonomy): Eukaryota > Metazoa > Arthropoda > Insecta > Ephemeroptera > Siphlonuridae > Siphlonurus > Siphlonurus alternatus. Next base: position 7,100,584 of record OX463785.1, on the reverse strand, counting down.
AATAATAACTGTTTATAGAGCAAGTAAAGAAGTAAACAACATATAATAATTAATTAAGTAATTAATTACGCTCAACACATATTTTGTTTGACATACGTTGGATTAACCTACTTGAAAACTATTTTTAATCCGATTGGCATAATATAAAAATTATATAAATATAATCGTGTGTGTTAATCTTGCACTTCCAAACGGACCAGCAGGTATGACACAGACACACTCAGCACCTAAAACATTTGAATAAAAGCATGTTAATTTTAATTCCTCAGTACGTTTACATGATGTGGGTCCGTATTTAATGGATGCGTTTTCAACAATATCGATTTCATCAACTGAGAATTTTTATGAATTCTCAGTTATTATGAGAATTACATGAGAATTTTCGATCCGTATTGAACGTTGGATACACTTGAAACAAACGTCGTGAATAATTAAAGCGCGCGCATTGGATGAATGCAGATCAAATACCTGTTCACATGAGTCTTTAATACGAATTCGTTAAATACTTGTTCATCTGATACGGATAGGACAACTCATGTAAACGTAGTACTACAGAATGTGTGTTTGAAATGTCAAACAATCAAAATATTATTAATTTACCAACAACTTATTTACAAGGAAAACAGACAAATTCACAAGCGTGGGGGGGGGGGATCGAAGGGCAGTTAAAAGCTTCCTCCTCCAACAAAATGTCCCGCACAAAACTTATAAATGGTATTACTAGTAAATTCACAACAATATCTTGTCTTCTTTCCTCCCCACATCCTTTCCACTATCTCCTGTTTTCCCACTTTCAAAAATCTGAAAAGCTACCTTGCACTTATATACGGTAATAAAAATTAAAAGACCCATTGAAAAAAATATTATTAAAGCAATTATTATATAATTAATGATACTGATCAAACTTCCTTCAAGTCTGGACTTGCATTGATTTGTTTTATTGCATTGATTTCAATTAAATTAATTTCAAGTTTCCTTTATAAAAATGGCAGTTCCTAGAAGTTTAAAATTTATGACGAATTATGACTATTCAAATTTAAAAAATATTTATTAATCTCTATTACAAGACAAGTCAGCATTAACATACAATATTCTGTATGCAATTTAATTTTGCAATTCGCAATATAATTAAAAACCTGTGAGTGAAGCTATAACGTTGAAATAAAAATAGGAATCATCCAGTTGAGGGAATAGTATATAAAATTTGACTATATATAAGGTTGTAAAAGGTGATCCCTCCAGCCTCGCTCCAGTTCAACCTAAAGTACTTGAAGAACAATGGACAACATGCATGAAAAAAAAATTATTGCAGAAATGAATGGAGAGTGTACCAAATTATGCTACTCTGAATTTTTTCAGATTTTTTTGAGACCCAGAACTATTTTTAAATAATTATTGATAGTGCAGCCACGCCCCCTGGAGGCGTCAATAGGCGTCCAGTCTCTATCCAACCTTTTTTATTAAGGATTCAGGGGTGCCAACTGAAATCACAGAACTTTCAATAATTATTTAAAAATAGTTCCGGGACTCAAAAAAATCTGAAAAAATTCAGAGTAGCATAATTTGGTACCCTCTATTCATTTCTGCAATAATTTTTTTTCATGTATGTTGTCCATTGGTCTCTTTACCTTGGCGAAGGTATCCATGGAGATGGTAAAGAATCCCAGGCCATTGATTTCCTCGTCCCTGGCACCTGAGCACCGTGCAAGCAGCACCTGGAGTGCGGAGAGAGCTGGACCTTCCGTCAGACAACCTTCGGATACCTGGGACACGCTCACCATCGCTCGACTTAGCTCCATGCTCTGGAAAGTTTGGTGAACCATGTCTTCAGTATATTATTTTTGTTATAATTTGTACTGTAATTATGTTTTTAATAACATTTAGTACTAGTTTTGTTAAAAAAATGTATAAATTGAAATACCTTGGTTAGTATTTGTTGTCCGGCCTTTGAGTAAATGAAGATTTGAATTAAAAAGCCAACCGTCATGGCAATAAATATAACTGCCGTTGTAGCTTCCTTCGCCTGTAAAATAATTTGAGTGGTGAATTCATCAAATTCGATATTTTTAGACGTTCAAACACCTAGCTGAAGTCTAAAATAATTTCCTAGCTTTCTTCTTTCTTAGATTTTTCCTATAGTTTTCAATAACAATAAACATATTGTCATAAATATACAGTATTTTAAACAAAACGGCGAGATCTCAATTCTTCAATGCTACTCCAGAGCTATCACTATTGTAGGACAATTAGAGTAATAGCCCTGTGCTACCCGAGCCCGAGAGGAGACAAATGCGCAAAAATTATTAAACAATATTTACATTTGCAACCTTACGATTTTTTTTAAAATTATTTAACAAGAAATAAAAACTTGGCATTTATTAATTTTTTTTTATTATTTATACTTAAAACAATATTTGTAATTTTAAAAAATTGGAAATTATATTTTTTAAAAAAATATTAATATTTTTTAGTTAATAATATAATATTAATACAATTTTGTACACGTGTATATTATTAGAATTAATTATTTATTTGTTTTGTTATTAGAATGTAACTGATTTTCATATATGACGTTTATATATATATATATATATATATATATATATATATATATATATATATATATATATATATATATATATATATATATATATGTATATGTATATATATATATATATATACATATATATATTATATAAAAAAATTAAAATTAAAATTTATTTAAAAATTAAATAGAGAATATAAACATTTAAATAATAATAAATTATGCTCAAAATGATTCAAATATTCTTACCACAATGAAGAAGTACAAGTACGTGATAATATTGAAGGCAGAAAACACGTGCGTTGTAAATATTAATGGTCCCATAATCTCGTTGATATTCTGCACGATGCTTTAAAACAGAGCGGCTCAAATTAGACGAATTCTTTAATTGTCAATGGAGTATTGACCTCAAAATTTTTTATTGCAGAAATGGATAGAGCGTGCAAAGTTATGCTACCCTGATTTTTTTCAGATTTTTTTGAGCCCGGGAAGTATTTTTAAAAAATTATTGAAAGTCCTTTTTGTGACGTCACGCGGCGGCAAGTCCTATCTTTTTCTTAAGGAGCGGCATCTCGTGACGTCACAAAAAGAACTTTCAATAATTTTTTAAAAATAGTTCCCGGGCTCTAAAAAATCTGAAAAAAATCAGGGTATAATAACTTTGCACGCTCTATCCATTTCTGCAATAAAAAAAATTGAGGTCAATACTCCATTGTTATCGAATACGCTTTGAATATTAAGAGTGCATCTCATTCCACGAAAATGCACACTAAATACTTTTTTGACTCATTTTTTTGAAGTGTTGACATCATATTGACACTTACTACTGCCTCAATTTGCGCAAGTGTTTCAGTGTTTTAAGGATCTATTATTTAGTGTTTGAAATAGATACTTCAAACACTAACATAGACACTAACTTTTTTAACATTGATCAGCTGATGTAAATGTTTCCAACTTTTCACACTAGCAAGTGTTGGCGCTAGTCAGGCGCGGATCCAGAAAAAAAATTCGGAGGGGGCTGCCTCCATAAGGCTAATGTTAAAAAACAAATTGGAGTGGGGGAAATGCCTATATTGCCCATGTTAAATCCAAAATTTCGGGAGGGGCTGCAGCCCCCCCAGCTCCCCCCTGGATCCGCGCCTGGCGCTAGTGTACAAGTAAGTTAATTGTCTCATTTAAAATTAAGTATCTACACTGCACTTCCGTTAGTGTTTGAGGTGTATACACTTTTTAGTACGCATTCTTTAAACGAGACGCGGCTAAATTGATGAGAAATATTATTTCTGAAAAAAAAAAAGTCCCTCTGAACTATGTCAAAGTGATAATGAATTATAACTTGTAAAAAATGGCTTAATTAATATTATACTGATAAACACTCGTTTATCAAATTTGCAATATAAAATAACATTTTTTTTACAGCTAATTTATTTATATTCTTGTTTAGCAGGTTGCTTTAATTGGTATCATGTTTCAAAGTTATTAAAAAAAATCAAGAAATAAGAGACAACATAATAAATAACAAGGTTCGAGAATAATATACAACTAAGCCACTAGTTTACCATCCCTTCACAAGCTGGCATTTTTTCTCCATACATAAGCACTATAATTACATGACAGCGCGTAAAGGCGGATTCACATGGCGATTTTTATCATGCGACGCGACGTGAATAATGCGCACTTGCTGTAACATCCATTGGCGGCCATATTTGGCGATTAAAAGAAAAAGAGCATCGTAATTAAAGCGATTCCTGGCGAATTCGTCACCGCATAGGGTTTCACAGCTTTTATGTTAAAATCGCGTTGCATCGCCGTGGTCACCATCTGAATCCGCCTTAATAAAATTTCAATGAAGACCCCTCACAGAATTAACATAGAATCGTGTTGCAAGAATGAGTTGCAGTAGATGCATTATTGGAGCATTGACCTCAAAAATTTTTATTGCATAAAGCATAAATGGATAGAGGGTGAAAAATTATACCACTCTGATTTTTTTCAGATATTTTAGAGCCCGAGAAGTATTGCTAAAAAGTTTTGCTGAGATCGGGTTTAGACTCACGTCCCTTTCAGGTCCTAATAATCTTTAATTTTTTTTAAGAGAAGCATCATTTTCTTTGTATTTTCAATATATTATATATATATATATATATATATATATATATATATATATATATATATATATATATATATATATATATATATATATATATTTTTAAATAGTTTCTGGACCCTAGAAAGTCTGAAAAATCAGAGTTGCATAACTTTTCACCCCCTATCCATTTTTTCAATAAAAATTTTGAGGTCGATACTGCATTAGATGTGTGTGAGAGAGAGAGAGAGAGAGAGAGAGAGAGAGAGAGAGAGAGAGAGAGAGAGAGAGAGAGAGAGAGAGAGAGAGAAGAGAGAGAGAGACAGAGAACAAAAAAGAAGAGGGTTACTTGATGTAGTGCTGGTGGTACTTGATCCAGGCCGTGAACTCCAGGGTCAGTTCGTTCCTAGGTCCTGGTAAGAGCGCCCAGTGTGCCACTCGGGCCAGGAACGAGGCTCGCTCTGAGGCGGCCAACACGAGGGAGCAGACGAACGTGTCCGTGGTGCTCATGGTCACCAGGAAGAAGAATCCGGTCAACACTGGAATGAGCACCAATTTGAATTATAGAGGCATTTACAAAGTGTTAAGAAAATATTTAAATCGTGAATTTTCATAGGTCGGTCTAGATTGCAGTCGATTTTAGAATTAAATTTCAATATTTAAAACCATTTTAATATAAACGCTATGAAAAAACTTGCAATATTATTTACTTATCAATATAATATAGTTCTATGCATTAATATAAATTTATTTCCTTTTAATTAACCAGTCGTTTAATAAAATTCATTTTTAAATATTTCTATTTTGAGTAATTTTTTTTCTTAATTTATAAAACTGAACTACAGCTACAAGAAATATCATTTAATGAATATGACACATTTAAATTATTTAGAAATCTCCCGATATAAAGTAGCTGAATATATAAGTGATTGTTGTGCTTATATCTTAATTTAAAAATGCTCACAAGCGTGTGCTAAAAGAGTACTGAACTCAAAAAATTTCAGAATTTGACTACGAACAGGAAGACTTACTCTTACTTCCGTCTGGAATATAAAACACTAATTTTTGTATCTTACTCTGCCACACAATGAGGTAGTAATATGCTGGCGGCTGGAAGATGTCCGATATCCACCAGAACTCGTAGAGGAACATTGGCCTCATACACTCGAGGGCGGGATCCGAGCATGTACGTGAAGTGAGCCCCCCCACTTTCAGCACTAATTCCAAATTTAAGTGCAGTAATAGGTGCTCAATTAGTGCTAATTAGTGCCGTAAGACAAACATCAGCCCCCCTGTAAACACATGTTCAAATCCAATTTGAATTATGGGGGGCTCACTTCACGGCAGCCCCCCCACTTACAGCACTAATTCCAATTTTGGGTGCAATAATTAGTGCTCGATTAGTGCTAATTAGTGCCGTAAGAAGTTTTGCTCCAGCTCAATATCTTCATTTTCAAATAAAATCGGAAAAATGGGGGGCTCACTTCACGGCAGCCCCCCCACTTGCAGCACTAATTCCAATTTTGGGTGCAATAATTAGTGCTCGATTAGTGCTAATTAGTGCCGTAAGAAGTTTTGCTTCAGCTCAATATCTTCATTTTCAAAAAAAATCGGAAAAATGGGGGGCTCACTTCACGGCAGCCCCCCCACTTGCAGCACTAATTCCAATTTTGGGTGCAATAATTAGTGCTCGATTAGTGCTAATTAGTGCCGTAAGAAGTTTTGCTCCAGCTCAACATCTTCATTTTCAAATAAAATTGGAAAAATGGGGGGCTCACTTCACGGCAGCCCCCCCACTTGCAGCACTAATTTCAATTTTAGGTGCAATAATTAGTGCTCGATTAGTGCTAATTAGTGCCGTAAGAAGTTTTGCTCCAGCTCAACATCTTCATTTTCAATTAAAATTCAAATGCATGAAGGCAGCACCCCCCTCCCCCCCAAACTTGCAAGTTTTGCCGCAAGAATTCCAAAATGAAATGGAATAAAAAGTGCTCAATTAGTGCTATATAATCCCACAATTTCATTTATTTTAACTCGTAAATTATATGCATTAATTCATGGGACAATGTATCATGGTGGGAGGGAAATTCAAATCTATATTTGTTTCATGGAAAATGAATTGAATGCTGCAGCAATAAGTTCATTCAACATTTCTTTTGACATTGTCGAAGCATTAAATTTATAAAGTCTCTCCAATTAAAATTATATAAATGATGAAGGTAGAGATAACACCGATCAGCTGTTCGACGTAGTCCCCATTGATTAACATGTAAACCTTAGCAAATTCACAGAATGTCTGAAATTTTTTTAAGAGGCAGATAAGAATTCCTAAAACACAGAAAAAGATTCAAAACAATTTAATTAGCCGATTTTTTTAAATTAAGGTTTTAGTTTGTCTCTCAATGGGAAAGCCCTATATCCTAAAAATTTAAAAAATTAATTATAAAAAAATCGGCTACTTTAATTGTTTGGAAATTTTTTCTTCGGCTTTTAGGCACTAATATCTGCCTCTCAAAAAAATTTCAGAATTTTTGTCAATTTGCTAAGGTTTACATGTTAATCAAAGTGGACTACGTCGAACAGTTGATCGGTGTTATCTGTAACTTATTGAAAAAAAAAATATTAAATTTTAAATGCTTACAATTTTTTTTTTTTTTTTTTTTTTTTTTTTTTTAATTTCTTGATATAAAAATAAAATATACCAAAAAAATGTAGAGAAAATTTTAAAACAATTGCATGATCGTTAAGAATTTTTTATATTAATTTTTTAAATGTCCAGTATAGAGCTTTCCCATTGGAGTCCTAAACTAATAAATTAATATTTAAAAAAATCAGATCCAGCGATCGTTTTGACATTTTTTCTAAATTTTTTTGGTGCTAAGAATTATCTCTAAAAAAAATTCAGAATTATCATGAGGCTGCTAAGGTTTACATGTTAACCAAATGGGACTAAAACAATCGATGTTTCGTGTTATCTTACCCTTAAGTATATATAAATAAAGAAATAAAGAAGGAGGAGAAGAAGAAAAAGAAGAAGGAGGAGGAGCGGGAGGAAAAAAACATTAAAAAACAAAACAAAAATTAGTTCAGTATATAATTTGTGATGAAATATTTTTCTAATCAACTGTATAGACATGGAAAAATTAAAATAAATAAATAAGGGATGTGAAGATTAAAAAATATTATATTGGGTTTACTAATTTTACTGTCCTATTTTGAGTATTTTGGTAGTAGTCTCAGTAATAAAGTTCTATACTTCCAGACAAACATTATTACAGTTATTTAATATATATGTTGGCACCAAAGCCCGAAAAAAATGCGCACATCTAGGTGTGCTTCTAGCGATTTGAGCAAAGCCCGATATTAACAAATATTTCGGGCTTAAATTTGCTCATTTAAATTTGATCATTCCTAGAAGTGCTCAAATCAAAAAAAGCAAACCTCGACGAAAAGTTTTATTTCAGACTTCGCTCACTGTTTTGATCATTACTAGAAGTGCTCAAAGCAAAATGAAAAATAATAATTAGAAATTGTGCCGTATTATAGTAATAATTTGTAATAAATAATGAAAAAATAAAATATTGTGAATTAAATAACATATTAATTACATCACTTTTTTAATTAATTGACAAAAATACAAATTAAACAGTTTAGCATAGCGCGTTTATATATTATATTTTTATTAAAACATTTAATTCTCTCTGAATTATTCAAGTCATACTGAGAAATACTGTTTTGTCACACTTTTTATATTAATATATTGTTTGTTAGTTAATTTAAATAATTTTTTACAGCTGATATATTATAAAACCATTTTTACTTAATTTATAGAACTTGCTAAGGAGCAAAGAGCTCCTCAAGATAGTATCAAACCTACCAATAAAAAAAAATTACTATCATGGCATTTTAAAATTCATCTAGTATTTTTTCTTTGCACAACATGTTTTAGATTGACACCTTTCTTGCAGTTGCAAAACACAAAACCTTGCTTTGAATTTGCTAATGCTGCTGCTGATCTGTGAGACTCTTTTCTTTGTCATGTATGGTACGTCGTCTGAACTTAGAAATTGTTCATCTGCAACCTAGAATTCATTGCCAGAGTATAATTGTAATCATACCCTTTAATTAAAAAAAAATTAAAAAAAAATTAAAAGTGTCTCTAAGGGTGACAAAATAGTATTTTTTCAATATGTCTTGAATAGTACAGAAGGAAAAGTTTTAATAATAAATAATAATAATAATAATACACTGCAGTATACACGCTATTAATAATGTTAAAATTGTATTCTATCAATTATTTAAAAAAGTGATATAATTAAAATATTATTAAATTTAAATTATTTTATTGTTTTATTGTTTATTGCTACAATACGGCACAATTTCTAATTATTATTTTTCATTTTGCTTTGAGCACTTCTAGAAATAATCAAAACAGTGAGCAAAGCCCGAAATAAAACTTCTCGTTGGGGTTGGCTTTTTTCGAGTTGGGCACTTCAAGAAATGATCAAATTTAAATGAGCAAACCCTGAAATAAAACTTCTCGTCGGGTTTTGCTTTTTCCGATTTGAGCACTTTCAGAAATGATCAAATTTAAATGAGTAAACACCGAAATAAAACTTCTCGTCAGGGTTTGCTTTTTTTGATTTGAGCACTTCTAGAAATGATCAAATTTAAATGAGCAAAGCCCGAAATATTTGTTAATATCGGACTTTGCTCAAATCGCTAGAGGCACACCTAGATGTGCGCATTTTTTCGGGCTTTGGTGCCAACATATGTATTCAATAACTGTAAAAATGTTTATCTGGAAGTACAATAGAACTTTATTACTGAGACTACTACCAAAATACTCAAAATAGGACAGTAAAAATAGTAAACCCAATATAATATTTTTTAATCTTCATCTTATTTATTTATTTATTTATTTATTTATTTATTTATTTATTTATTTATTTATTTATTTATTTATTTATTTATTTATTTATTTATTTATTTATTTATTTATTTATTTATTTATTTATTTATATTTATTTATTTTAATTTTTCCATGTCTATACAGTTGATTAGAAAAATATTTCATCACAAATTATATACTGAACTAATTTTTGTTTTGTTTTTTAATGTTTTTTCCTCCCGCTCCTCCTCCTTCTTCTTTTTCTTCTTCTCCTCCTTCTTTATTTCTTTATTTATATATACTTAAGGGTAAGATAACACGAAACATCGATTGTTTTAGTCCCATTTGGTTAACATGTAAACCTTAGCAGCCTCATGATAATTCTGAATTTTTTTTAGAGATAATTCTTAGCACCAAAAAAATTTAGAAAAAATGTCAAAACGATCGCTGGATCTGATTTTTTTAAATATTAATTTATTAGTTTAGGACTCCAATGGGAAAGCTCTATACTGGACATTTAAAAAATTAATATAAAAAATTCTTAACGATCATGCAATTGTTTTAAAATTTTCTTTACATTTTTTTGGTATATTTTATTTTTATATCAAGAAATTAAAAAAAAAAAAAAAAAAAAAAAAAAAAAATTGTAAGCATTTAAAATTTAATATTTTTTTTTTCAATAAGTTACAGATAACACCGATCAACTGTTCGACGTAGTCCACTTTGATTAACATGTAAACCTTAGCAAATTGACAAAAATTCTGAAATTTTTTTGAGAGGCAGATGTTAGTGCCTAAAAGCCGAAGAAAAAATTTCCAAACAATTAAAGTAGCCGATTTTTTTATAATTAATTTTTTAAATTTTTAGGATATAGGGCTTTCCCATTGAGAGACAAACTAAAACCTTAATTTAAAAAAATCGGCTAATTAAATTGTTTTGAATCTTTTTCTGTGTTTTAGGAATTCTTATCTGCCTCTTAAAAAAATTTCAGACATTCTGTGAATTTGCTAAGGTTTACATGTTAATCAATGGGGACTACGTCGAACAGCTGATCGGTGTTATCTCTACCTTCATCATTTATATAATTTTAATTGGAGAGACTTTATAAATTTAATGCTTCGACAATGTCAAAAGAAATGTTGAATGAACTTATTGCTGCAGCATTCAATTCATTTTCCATGAAACAAATATAGATTTGAATTTCCCTCCCACCATGATACATTGTCCCATGAATTAATGCATATAATTTACGAGTTAAAATAAATGAAATTGTGGGATTATATAGCACTAATTGAGCACTTTTTATTCCATTTCATTTTGGAATTCTTGCGGCAAAACTTGCAAGTTTGGGGGGGAGGGGGGTGCTGCCTTCATGCATTTGAATTTTAATTGAAAATGAAGATGTTGAGCTGGAGCAAAACTTCTTACGGCACTAATTAGCACTAATCGAGCACTAATTATTGCACCTAAAATTGAAATTAGTGCTGCAAGTGGGGGGGCTGCCGTGAAGTGAGCCCCCCATTTTTCCAATTTTATTTGAAAATGAAGATGTTGAGCTGGAGCAAAACTTCTTACGGCACTAATTAGCACTAATCGAGCACTAATTATTGCACCCAAAATTGGAATTAGTGCTGCAAGTGGGGGGGCTGCCGTGAAGTGAGCCCCCCATTTTTCCGATTTTTTTTGAAAATGAAGATATTGAGCTGAAGCAAAACTTCTTACGGCACTAATTAGCACTAATCGAGCACTAATTATTGCACCCAAAATTGGAATTAGTGCTGCAAGTGGGGGGGCTGCCGTGAAGTGAGCCCCCCATTTTTCCGATTTTATTTGAAAATGAAGATATTGAGCTGGAGCAAAACTTCTTACGGCACTAATTAGCACTAATCGAGCACTAATTATTGCACCCAAAATTGGAATTAGTGCTGTAAGTGGGGGGGCTGCCGTGAAGTGAGCCCCCCATAATTCAAATTGGATTTGAACATGTGTTTACAGGGGGGCTGATGTTTGTCTTACGGCACTAATTAGCACTAATTGAGCACCTATTACTGCACTTAAATTTGGAATTAGTGCTGAAAGTGGGGGGGCTCACTTCACGTACATGATCCGAGCTCTTTCTCCAGCTGCACAGCGCCGTCTGCAGAACCCTGTGATGACATACTTAGTTCAGTATCTGCGATGGCCACAAAGAGATATAGAATGTGAAAATTTTAGTGGCTTAATCGAAAGAAGGGGTAAAATTATGGTACTGTGAATTTATAACAAAACTCACAGTTTAAAAAAAATTAGTGATAATCTGATAATAAGAATAAATGCAGTAAGAGAAATTGAACAAAATTAGGGAAAAGCAAAATTTATGTTGTGTTTAGTTATGTAATCTCAAAATGTTGATTTTGAAGTTCCCTTGAGAATTTAGAAATAATGGGAAGCTAAATGTACCCTCCTTGGTTTTGTACAGACGCGGATCCATAACCAAATTTCGGGAGGACGGGGGTGGGGGGGGGTAGCTGTCTCAAAAAAAACGAAGTGGAGTAGGGGAAATGCCTATATTGCCCATGTTAAATCCAAATTTTCAGGGGGGCGGGCACCTGGTTTGGTACATGTAGGTAGTAAGAAACAGCTGCCGCCTCACCTGATGGTGACAGAGACAATAGCTGCTAACAACACGGACGCCCCGTTGTAAACGAGCACGACACCGCTGAACCGCTTGATGAAACTGGAGGAACGATGTCGCATTTCTTTCTCTGTTACGTTGAAGTTTTCAGACGAGCTACTAGGGAGTCCTATGTGTGAATGTGGAATTAATTTACATTTTGTTAAATTAATACTTAAAATTGTTATAGCATATTTTTAAAGGAAATTAATATTTTTAAAAAAAATAATATAATATTTTTATTTTATTAGTAATAAAATAAATAAATTTTAATTATTTTAAATTAAGACAGTAATATTATTATTTTAATTAATAATTTTTTTAAGTACTTTAATTTCATATTTATATATATAAAATATAAATGAAAAATGTAATTAGTTTACAAAACAATGATATTCTCTCATGCTCTTTTTAAAATAAAGGATGACGTGCGTGCATAACAAATTTTATACAATGCAATATGTATTATAAGATGATGACAACATGGCACGAAACATTTACTCTTCTTATGAAACTAGATCCTCTCTTCAGAAAAAGCGGTATAATAATAGGTCTGTTTATTTGTGATGAACCTTATGTTTCATGTACACAAGGTTCATCACGAATTATTGATTCTTTCTGATTGTGAATTTACGAACAGACCTAATATTAATAAATTAAATATAATTTTAGGTTTTATATTATTTTTTAAAAGCTTTGAATGCAACAATAAAAATTTATACTGTATATCCTTATTAAATAAATTTGTCCTTTTTGTTCTTATATAGAAAGGACATGAATTTGATTGACATAATTTCATGATTTTAATACTTTTTTTATTTACATTAGCTCTGTTCGTAAATACACAATCAGAAAAAAATCGATTTTTATTTATGAAAACCTTCTGTACATGAAACATAAGGTTTATCAAAAAAATCAATACTTTATGATTGTGTATTTACGAACGGATCTATTGTATGATTATTTAAGGCTTAAAATTCCACAAAATATAATTTCCCAAATCTTACTTTCAATCATGTCAACAAGTGATTCAATTTCTTTCTTCCTGTATACAAAGTATGCATGTCTGAAGATAGTCTGCAGTCCAGTATTAACAAAAGGTAAAAGGTGATTATTGCACTGACGATGGTTAAAGGTAGTCGTTGGTACACAGCGGCTCGGAGCACCATTTGCATGGTGGAGAACAGAATGAGCACCAAGATGTAAACGAAAATCTTCTTCTTGGATTGTTTCATCGGATTCATTACAGAAATCCCAACAATTCTTAAAGCTCGAATATTGAAAATTAACTCACATGAGCTCGTCATGATCTTCAGGTGATACTGTTAACAAAATTGAGGTGACATTAAATTTATATTTTATAATGAATAATTTAATATTATAAAGTGAAACTTTTAAGTGTTAGGTAAGTTAATTATTTGATTAAATAACTTGACAAAATTTCTCATAAATTCGATAACTTTGTGGTGTTTGTAACTAAAATTAAAACTTTATAATTTTATCTTTAAAATTCTAATAATTTTTTTCAACACCTTTAAACAATTAGTTAAGTATAAGAATAGCTAAATTATTAAATAATAACCATTATATATAATAAGTATAATCATAAAGAAATTTTAAATGCAGATAAGCTCCAAATAATTTTTAAATCATTAAATTAATCTTATACAGCATGGATAAATGATGTGTATTTTCTCCATGTTATATAATTATAGGGAGTGCCTTCTATTCATATTATTAAACGTGATAAATGCAAAAATTTACATATTTCAATAATAATGGACAACATGCATGAAAAAAATTTATTGCAGAAATGAATAGAGGGTACCAAATTATGCTGCTCTGAATTTTTTCAATTTTTTTTTTTTTTTTTTTTTGAGACCCAGAACTATTTTTAAATAATTATTGAAAGTGTGGCCACGCACCCTGGAGGCGTCAATAGGCGTCCAGTCTCTATCCTTTTTACTAAGGATTCAGGGGTGCTAACTTAAAAATCACAGAACTTTCAATAATTATTTATAAATAGTTCTAGGACTAAAAAAAAAAAAAAAAAAAAAAAAATCAGAGTAGCACAATTTGGTACCCTCTATTCATTTCTGCAATAAAATTTTTTCATGTATGTTGTCCATTGTGGTAAAACAATTATTAATTTAACTTTACATTGGATGATAGTGCATCATGATTGTTGAAATAGCACGTGCACATTATACTTCTTTGAAGCTAATGTTGAACTTTTATTTCCCTGCACTGAAAAACATTATTTCCTGTGACTGTGTTGTCACTTTTGGTGCAACTATATGCAGTATCGATAAAATAAATATTATAAAATGAAACAAAACAAAATAATTTAAGTTAAAATAAATAGTTCTACATACATCGCGGTTTATATATAGTTTTCCCGACACGTTCAACCAGCCTCATCAATAATTTCGTGTCCTGCGTTTGTGACGATGACAATTTGAATCAACATACCCCTCCCCCAGAGTTGTTAGCATTGGACGTCGTGTTCTGAGAACGTCAATGTTAGAAAACGTTTTACTTCAATTTCAGCTTTAAAACAATACTGAGCTGCAATGTGTACCTTTTATAATGTATGTATGCCATACAAAATAGGCGCCGCAGATCAAACGGGTTTAAATCCAAGCCCAACTGAAATTCAATTTTTAAGCCTCAGTTACAACTACAAAAAAAAATTTCAGACCACCTTTGAACTTGGATTCGGAAAGTTAACTATACTTGTTTTTTTTTTGTTTTTGTTTTTTAAATCCAGGTTCAAAATTGGTCTAAAAATTTTTTTTGTTGGTGTAACTGAGGCTTAAAAATTGAATTCCAGCTGGGCTGAAAACCCGTTTGTTCTGCGCGGCGCCTTAAATATTATACACGCGTCAATCGTGCATTTAACTGACACGAATTTTGCAATAAACAATAATAAATTATATATATAGAATTTTACTGTGTCATTAATTTATTCATTCATTGAAATAATACATTATTTTATTGTCTTATATAATAGACATCTCTCCCAACTTATTTTTTAAAATTAATAAATTATATAGTTGATTCGAGGTGAAATAATATTGAATTTAAAACCATATAATAAATAATAATTTAACTATCATTGCCTTGGAAATTTTCCTCCTTGCAGCTTAATTTGTTAGCTTTTTATTTGTTGCAGCATGCCATGTGTTATTCTGATAACATTATTTGATAATTTTTTCTCTAATAATCTATATCTCATAGAGTACTAAAAGTGCAATTTTTTAATACGTACGTAATAATAAAAAAAAATATATATATACAGTAATTCAGTTCAATAGGAAAGTTTATTCTAAAATAAAAATATTCTTTTTATAAATGTATTTTCTTTTATTTAGTTAACAGATATTTAGAACAACAATTTCTTTTAATACAAGTTAATGCTTGATCAGTACAATTTTTCTAATTTAAGTATGTACAAAATCCCTAATGATTAATAATAAAGATAATAATAAAAAAATAGGATTTTAAAATTAATTAATAAACAAGAATTTATTTTACCAAGTTGCAAAACCTGACATCTGAAATGAATATTGATGGTTAATAATTTACTGGAGAATGGAGGATCAAACTCAAATTTTTTTATTGCAGAAATGGACAGAGGGTGCAAAGTTACGCCACTCGCAATTTTTAGAGTCCCAGAACCATTTTTTTTTTTTTTTTTTTTTTTTTTTTTTAATATTGAAAGTATAGAGAAAGTGACGCCTCTGGATGTCTGGTCGGTTGGTATTTTGGGGTAATTGACAAATTTTGGTCATGTATGCCCCATAACCTCTGGATGTCTATCTCTTAATAAAAGGATAGGATCTAAAATGGACGTGGGTTCAAACCTGACCTCGGCAAAACTTTTTAGCAATACTTCCCGGGTTCTAAAAAATATGAAAAAAATCAGTGGCATGACTTTGCACCCTCTATCCATTTCTGCAATAAATTTTTTTGAGGTTGTGATACTCCATTCTTTAAGCTCAGGACTGGAGTCTTGCATGTTATCTAATAGAAAATAATTAGCATTATTGTCAATAAAAAGGATTTTTGTTTTACGCAAGCTCTATAAAATTTATCTCGGTTATATTTCATAAACTAACAAATAAATAATTATATTATGAACCATCTGTGCAGATAACATGGAAAATCTTATTCTTAATTTTCATCTGATTGTGTATTTATGTATTTAAGAAAACAGTAGACCTCTAAAACACTTGAAATTTGAATCATGCAATAAGTGTTAACAATAATAATTCGATGCCGAGCAAAACTCAGATTATATGATTTTTTTCATTCCTGGCCATCAATATGTCATCAATAATAACCTAGTTTTGCATCTGCTGGTAAAATTATATATTATAATGGAGTATCGACCTCAATTTTTTTTATTGCAGAAATGGATAGAGCGTGCAAAGTTATGCTATACCCTGATTTTTTTTCAGATTTTTTTGAGACCGGGAACTATTTTTAAAAAATTATTGAAAGTATTTTTTGTGACGTCACGAGACACCGCTGCTTAAGAAAAAGATAGGACTTGCCGCCGCGTGACGTCACAAAAAGGACTTTCAATAATTTTTTAAAAATACTTCCCGGGCTCTAAAAAATCTGAAAAAAATCAGGGTAGCATAACTTTTTACCCTCTATCCATTTCTTTAATAAAAATATTTGAGGTCGATACTCCATTATATAAATTTGAAATTAAATTTTTATTAAGGGTAAGGTAACGCCACCAATGTTAAAAAAAATCCCTCTCACAAAAATTCTGAAAAAAATTTAAAATGTTCTCCTCTATACCCCCTATCAGTACCTAAAATATCAGGTATACAAATACGATCTAGTTTTTGAGTTAGAAAATTTAAAAGTTGACTACTTTAACATGGAGAAATGGAACTCCCATGTTAAATTGGTCAACTTTAAAAATTCATAACTCAAAAACTAGATCGTATTTGTATGCCTGATATTTTAGCTACTGATAGGGGGTGTAGAGGAGAACATTTTAAATTTTTTTCAGAATTTTTGTGAGAGGGATTTTTTTTAACATTGGTGGCGTTAGCTTACCCTTAAGTTTACCGTTACAAAAGAGTTCAATATTATTGAGGATTAACATTATGAAATACAACCTAATTATTTATTTCCACCAATCTAAAGGCACTTTTACACATTCAAAGCTCATCATTGTATTAAGCAGGCCTCAAAATCAAACCTTCAAGTCTGATCCTGCCTAATAATATTTAATGTCAGTGAGAAAAAATAAGTGTAAAAAGTTTTTGTAGTTAATATAATACACTGGCCATCAAAATTAATATTTCGTACTTACAGTTAGAGCAAACTAATTTCTTGGCAACTTTAAATTGGGTAAGATATGCCTAATGTTAAAAAAATTCCCAAACATGATGTAATATGTATCTTACATTAGGATGTTCTCCTCTACATCCCCTATCAGTAGCTAAAATATCAGGTATACAAATTCAATCTAGTTTTTGAGTTATTAATTATTAAAATTGACTAATTTAACATGGAAGTTCCATTTCTCCATGTTAAATTAGTCAACTTTAAAAATTAATTCATAACTAAAAAACTAGCTCGAATTTGTGTACCTGATATTTTAGCTACTGATAGGGGATGTAGAGGAGAACACTTTAAGATAGGTTTCATAATTTTTATGAATGGAAATATTTTTAACATTAATATTTAAGCATGTCTTACCCTTAAATATAATTTCCACACAAATAACAAAGAAGATTCAGTATTAAAATGGCTGATATTATAGTGAGCATGTTTGAATTAAAAACATTAA
The DNA here is from genome assembly GCA_949825025.1 of Siphlonurus alternatus. NCBI lineage: Eukaryota > Metazoa > Arthropoda > Insecta > Ephemeroptera > Siphlonuridae > Siphlonurus > Siphlonurus alternatus. The sequence goes on along the minus strand of OX463785.1, from coordinate 7,082,591 downwards.
GACTCTGTATTTATAACAGAATTATTAAAATCAAAAGTTGAAATAATAATAATAATATTCATAACGACAATAACAAAAATAATAAATAAAAAATGTTCTCCAATTTTTCTTACAAAAATGATTCTGTTGTCTCAGATAGAATCAAGAAGTTACAGTCCCTTATTGCTTATAAATATAATATAAATTATAAATTGATTACTTTATTTGGGGACACTTGACACGATACATAACGATCTGCCATAAATAAAGTACCAAAACAGTTATGAAAAAATGCACTAACCAATCAAATTTTTGAAAAGTACTGCTTATAATTTTTCTGCAGCCATTTCAAAGGAAATAGTAAATAATATGAAAAAAATAAAATATATAAGTGACTCCACCAAAACTGAAAATTATATTACAAATGTCTAAATTAAATGGCAATATTATGAAATAATATATTTAATTCATTATAACATAGTCTATATTAAATTAAATGTAAAGTACATCAAAGTTGGTGTTTTTATATACCATATATTAGTTTTAAATCAATTGCATCAACCCTGTTTTCGACTGTTTAAATTAAACAAAACCATTACATCTGCAAATTCAATCAAGAGAAATAACAAAAAACAAAAAAACATATACACATCCAGAATAAAGAGCTACCTGCTATTGCCGTTGAGTGCAATTATGAGCTGAAAATAGGTATAAAATAAAGATCATTTTTACACTCACCTGAAATAGCAGATAGCTCATTACTGCACACAAAATCGTGGTAGCAGATAGCTCATTATTCCAGACGAGGGACGATATTACACATGATCATAATCCTGGCTTTATAGATCTCTATGCAGCATGCATCTTATGATCTTATGCCCTTTAAAATATTGTAACATTAATAAAAGTTACAAAATTTATAACTATACTGTAATTAGAATGTATAATAAGACAATAAACAATATTTACAGTAGTACCCTGTAGAGCAAATCCTCAACTTTAGACACCAAATTTCTAAGTGAAATAATTTTACACATATTGAAGAAATCCATTGGACACTATTAACAAATTGTGCCTCATAGAAAAAGTATTGATCAGAATTGTAAAAATAAGGCTTCAGTGCTAAATTTTGTTACAAAAAAAAAAGAAATCCCCTGAAAAATAAGCATAAATTTCTGCTTTTTTAGCCACTTTATGAGTACATTTTCAAATTACAATTACAACACAATCGATATTATTAATTTTTGAAAAAATCGAACTAAGCGATATTTATTTATTTATTTAAGGATAGATACTGTCCATGGCTAGAGAGTGGCACATCAAATGTATTATTTGTGTGACGATTTTGCTAGCAAAAACTAGCTGATCAAGCCAAAAAATCCCTCTCTCTCTCTAAAACCTATTATACACGCAACGCATTGTTTTAATTAGTTTTTCTCTTTTTGCTGGGTCAATGACGGCTAAAAGCTCAAACTATCTCCCTTCCCAACAAATCTTTTTATTTTGTATGTGTTTTTATCTTTCTTCAAATAAATAATTACAACACAATCCACAGATATTTTATAACAAACATAAAAAATAAAGCCTTATGGCAACTGCAAAGTATTTTCAAATTAATAAACACATTACTTAATAGACTGAAAGAAATAAAATGTTTTGAGAAATTTTAATACAGTAATACACGTAAAAAGCATTTTTCAGCTCACAAAGTGACTTCTTGAATTAAGTGGTCCATAGAAGTGCTCCGATTGCTTGAAGGTTTCCACAGTTCCCACAGTCTACATTTCGATTTGGCAGCGCACATTTGTCATATCTGCATTCGTAATGTACCAATAGATGGAGCTACTAATTTTATTAAAAAAAAAAAAAAAAGGCTTTGCATGGGGTAAAAAAACTATTTCCCGATCTATTAAGAAAGCAGATAAGACAAATGTGCGCTGTCACGTCAATATTCAATTTACTGAATTCTGACCTCTCATCCGGAGGTTTCCACAGTTTTTTCAGTTAAAAAATTTAAAGATATCTGCATCAACTCAACTCTGGAGGTTTCCATAGGTTCCCTCAATCAACAAAGTCAAAGGTAGCGGCTGGGTCCTCCTCATCAGGTACAAAGTGAGCAGAAACGTGGGCGTGGAAGACGTCAAACTTGACGGAGGTGATGGGGAAATACTGGGCACACATTGGGCACGTCCAGTCTCTGATGGTCCCAGAATGTCGCGGCTGAGACGCTGCTTCCCCCCACTCTCGTAATGACGAGATTTGACGACTCTCTTCCTCTTCTGTGCTCTGACGAGCAACCTCAACGTTTCGCAGAGCCTCAATGCCGGCACGCAGAGAGCTCTGATGGCCGCGGAGCATGTCGCGAACCTGAGGAGAATGTGACAAAATTAGCTGGCATTGTCTACAGTTTATTATGAAGGCAAACAAAGACTAAGGCATGGTGCTAAGCAGTGTATTAACAAATTGTCATTGATGGATGATTGTATTATCTTAGTTACTTCTTGCAAAATTACAAAATTTGAATTTGCCATAATGAAAAAAATATATATATATACATAAAAAATATATTTTTTATATTCATTGTATACATTGAATGCATTTTAAAATGATTATGTATGCAGTAATATTCAATTATTTTCAGTTTTTTTTCCTATCATAAATTAAAAAATAAAATAAAATGTGATTTCTTATTTAGTAATCATTCCATTTAAGTTTCAGTTCATGAAATTTATACAATGTAATAATATTCAAATAATTATTTTAAATTACAAAGTCATGTGTTTAGTTCTGTTTTCTCTCACCTCTGCCAGGCGGCGGTAGTGAGCTGACAGAGCCTCCGAGCCGTCACCCTCGGCAGCCAAGGTCTGGAGATCGAGCGGAGAGCTTGGGCCTCCCACGTGGTTCTGCATCTCTGCCATCTGGTGGTAGTAGAGGTTATCAATGAACTGCTACGATGGAAAGCAAGAGGGTAGAAAAGCAGCTGAATTTTAGCACTTTAGTACTAGAGCAAACTTTATAATGTCATGATAAATTAAGATTCAAGATTTCTGGTAGGAGCAGTATAGCATGCGGGGGAAGTGTTGTTACGGTGTAGTCAAATTGTTCCTCATGTTAGGAATTACATATTATTGAAGATTTTGCTACCGACGGGGACTAAAAAGTGTTGTGTTGCTTACATAGGGATAGCTGCCACTTTCAGTGTTTTGTTGCCTCCATTTGGTGCTTTCGTATCCTCACCCTAATTAAAATTTGCTATATATAGATAACAATTTTTGTATCTCTTTGTTTTGGGTGAAATAATAAATAAATAGTATAGGCAACAATGCGTATTGACGTCAACCAAAAGGCCTGTGTATAGACAAATTGAAGACTTACGTTGATACGTAATATCACATGTATTGACATCATAAAGATTGGTATCAACCTGAATGATTCAAAGTGTCATTGTTTTTGTTTTTACAGCTATGTTATAGGTACTGATTAAAGTGCATGTGTGGATGAAGATAGCAATAAGATTTCCAATGATCTGTTGGTGCTTTATGATGTAAATTACTCCAGACAGCTAGGTCTCTCACCTGAGCACACTGCTGCTCCAGATCCATCTTCTCCTGCATGATACTGTTGGCGAGTTTCAGAGAGATCTCCTCAAGACTGGCATCCCCTTCTCCTAGACCAATCAGAGATAGGCATGAGATTAGACAGCCAATTAGAAAGGGGCACAAGACATTTAAACAAATCAGACATAAAATGGTTACAATTTTTTCAACTGATACTGGGATTGTTTCGAGGTTGTTAAAGCTGAAATTATCAGAATGACAATCTTTATAATTTTTTTTATTACATATTTGGATAGAGTACCACGAGTTATGCACGTCAATATTTTTTCATATTTTTTTGAACCCCTTAAAATCATGCTGCAAAATGCTGTGACTTCATAGTCGTGTAAATACTTAACACGCAAGCAATGGTCAGCATCCATGATGACATCACCAATCCTTTGTCCTCCCATTTACTTACAAAAAAAAATTGGGCGCACGTAAGATCCTATACAGAGCAATTTTTCGATCGCTTATTGTTAACCCTCTAAATAAGTTATGTTTGCAAATTTAAAATTACGTATTGGCACTAACCTTTTACGTTTGCTGCTGTAAAAATTTTATTATTTGCCTTGGGTCAGCTTAAATAAAGAGCATCTAAAGAATTTCGCGGTAGTAGTGTTTTGACTTCGAGCCGAAAAAACGTGCGCAGAAGGGTTGCGCGCCGATGCGCGGTGGTTGTAGCAGGAGTCAAAATTAGCAAACGAACATGGCGACTATATAATTTTTCTGATGGATACTTACCATTCAAGCAAAGGGAAAGATGTTGTATGATTGTGACTTTACAGTGTCTTTCTCCTTGAATTTGAGGGTGTTAGAGAGCTCAAATAAATGTTTTAAATATTAATAATAACTCTAGGGTTTCTATCAAAATATGCAATAAAAAAATCATGGAGATTGTCCATTTTAGGATCTTTCAATGAGAGAAATCGAGAAACATTCTTACCTTGGCTAGTAGGTGGTGAGGTGGAATGTTGCTTCAGGGTGTCTGATATGCGAGAGAGGTGACTGCCAAGAGACTGGTTGGCCTGGTAAAGTCGCGACAGTCTCAGCCACAGCTGTCTGTTCTCCGCGGCAACCATCTGCATCTGCTGCGACAGTTGGGCTTTCTGCAGAGACAGCACTGCCACCTGAGGAGAAACATCGGCATCAGAAAGGTCTATTGCACAAGTATGGCATTAGAGTTTTGAGTACAATAATAGATGTTATTATCTGCTTCAATAAGAAGTATTGCGATAAAGAAGGGAAAGGGCTTCAACTTTTATATTTTTATCAATTTGTAATAATGTCAAACTTATTATCACCTCCTCCCCCAACCCCCCAAAAAAAAATACACCCACCATCTTCTAGGATTTTTAGCAAGTCCTGACGGGCTGCCATTGCTGCAGGCTCTGTGTGTGAGCATATACAACGATATAAGCCCCACTTCTCAGAGCTTTTTTTAATGTCAACCATCACAACTTGTAGGAACGCCTATAGTGATGTGAGCTGTCGATAAATGTATACTTTAACTTCCTGGCTGTTCATGAGCCCATTAGCACTCCTTAGAACTTTTTATGTGCTTTCTAAATCGGAGTGGCCATGGCCTAGCAATTTGTCCTAACATTTGCCCAGTTGTAACTGAGGGAATCATGGAAACCTCAGTCAGGATACAGTAGTTAACAATTGTTAGATGATGCACCTCCCGGATGCACTAGTTGGAAAAAATCATGACAGGAATCATTTGTGCCATCCTCACCTGCTCCCTGAGGCTGTCTGGTCCACTGGTGCTCCTCTCATCGCCTCCGGTCCTCGCCACTTGGCGCCGCAGGGCGATGTTCTCGTCCTCTAGGGAGGCAAGTCTTCGTTGCAGTTGTTGACATCGCTCCTTCATCGTCTGCAGAGCCACCTGCAGGGCAAACTGCGCACCACGTGCACCGCCACGGGGACTCTCGGGGGCTATGTCACTCGCCATGTCAACTGGCTCACTCACCATGGCTAAAACAATTATAGTTAGAACATGAAAAATTGCCTTTCTGTCATGCAATAAAATAACAATAATTATGCATATATCATTCTTCATACTTCATACTCTTCATGGAAATAATGTAATTAAGTAATGCAGAATGCAGTACATTATTTTATACAGTACATAAACATTCTTACATTAAAATTGTACATTGAGCATAATAGATCATAGATCATAATGTATAACAGTGTATATAATATATACAGTAATTAATATGTATACATACTACAGTATACACATATTCTAATAAACTGAAACTAGTTTAATTAGCTGTTAAAGTTAATTTATTATTGTTCAAATTTAAGTATTTGGGTGTGGTGTTGCACAGAAAATTGATGTGGAATGAACATATTAAGTATGTTACTTCTAACTAAGAGTAGAAAGTTCTTGGAGTTTGTTATGAGAAATCTGAAGGGAGCTAGTATGTTCGTGAGAGATAGCGCTTATAGAGCCATGGTGAGACCGATGCTTGAGTATGGATGCAGTGTTTGGGATCCATACAGGAATGTTGGGATGAAGGAGTTGGAGAAGGTGCAGAGAAGAGCAGCGAGAAGAGTTATGGGGCGTATGGGAAGATGGAAGTTGGTGGGAGATGGAAAGGAGGTCAGAAAAGAGTTTGAGAGTGTAACTGCGATGATTGATAAGTTAGGGTGGGAGTTGCTGGAGGAGAGAAGGAGAAATTGTAGACTTGGTGTTATGTATAAAATAACAAGAAATAGTGAGGGTTGGAGGGAGTTGAGCTCTCGTATTAAGAGAGGTGTTTACATTGGAAGGAGTGATCACAGTTGGAAGTTGGATTTTGTCGGCAGTAGAAGTGATGTGGGAAAATATTCCTTCATTAACAGGACTGTAAGAGAGTGGAATTTGCTGAAGGCAGAAGATGTTGAAGCGGAGAGTTATGAGTTGTTTAAGAGGGTTTTGAGACAAGCAAACCCTTCGCGAGCCACCGTGGCGTAGCCACATTTGCCGCGTTAATTTTATTATTATTATTGTTTTTGTCCGAGAACTCACAAGAGCCCGCAAAAAAGCTATGTAAGGCGTTCTGTAAACATAATCTTATCGATACGTATAGCAGTACGGTACTGGTACTCTCTACAGTATGCTACATACTGTATGATGGTAAATATGAAATTTGTATTTGTGATATCGATTAGCTTATAGAAGTAAGAACAGTAACGTCAACAACTAGTTTCCAGTGTTTTTAAATTTCGTTACTGTACTTTTCATGACTCATTAAAGCTGACGCACAAGATGCCGCAGGGGCCTGGAAGAACCAGGTCCCATGAAAAACATGTTTTTAGTAATAATTAACGAACTAAAAGTATTGACAATACAGTAATCATATCTTATGTGTTTTAAAATCTTACCCATTTAACAAAACATTGATGTTACTTGCTGCAATGTGATGAAATATGAATTTATTTACAAGTTCACGACCCTGTGGTGCTGCTCCAGCTGATTGATCCAATGACGTCATCAAAAACAATGTTGCCAGTTTTCTAACTTTCAAGTTCTGACATGTTCCGGTTGCTAAGCAAGAGAATGACGCATGCGTAGTGTCTGGCAGCGCAGAGAAATAATTTTTTTTTGTGTTCCTCTGTGTTTCACTGAAAATAGACATGGCCGCATCAAAAATGTTGTTTTGTAGACTGTAATCAGCTGTATTTGTTGAATTTAAATGATATTTTACTCATATCTATGTGTTCTAATGTGATATTATCTTTCTAATGTAAAAACAATGTTTATTACTAACGTTTTAACGTGGATCTGCTGCTTTGTGCTTGCATCAAGTACACAAACTATTGGTAAGTAAATTTTTCAACAACCTGCTCTGTGTTTATAATTTCAGCTTTTACCCTTTAATATATTACCTGGATTTTAATTTTATGAATGTATTTTTCAAGCGATGTTTTCTGAAGAGAAAAATTTAAAAAAATCGGTTATTTTATTACCGTGAGGAATAATTTTTTAGCATTATAAATTTGTTGAGTCTCCAAGCTCCAAGAGGTTCTATCGAAAAATTTGGGGAAGGTGTCTTATTTCTTCAATTTGTAAGTCGAATAAGGAATAAGTTGAATTCGAATTATTGCTGTTTTTCTTCATTCTATTGAGACAATTTTTATTCTTCTAAAATTTGATCGTGTTTATTTACGTAATGATTTTATAACATCCTTTAGTGTTAAAAAGATCATAATGTCATACATACTCAAAATTTTTTATCAGCCGAAGGGCCGAACTGTCATCTGTCAATATGTCAAAATACAATTATGCCGTATGAAAATTATGCATACACAGCATATATTATATTATATCGTATATTTGGCAGATCATCAATCATCATAAACTTTAAGAAGAAAGTATAATAATTATAAATATTAAAATATTTATTATTGCTGTCAATAAAATTATATTACAGTAATAATTATTGCAGTAATATATGATACACATTAAACCTATATATTATGTTCGTCTATAGTGTCTATACAATGCTTTTATATTATATTCCATTAAAAAAGTTAAAAAATATGTAATTTTTTTAACTTTTTGATTGTACTCTGGTGTACTGAATTTTGTGATTGTATATATGCACATATTATTATTTATAATATAAATTAGTGAGTAAATAAATCAATTAATGAATCAATAAATAAAATTGCCATAATTTTTTTAGTTTGTTACCGTCACTTGTATCAGTTATGTCAGTAATATTCTGTGCTAAAATATACATTTTTTAATTTTCAAATATTTCATTCAAATTTTATAAAATTTACCATCTTGTCCTGTATGTAAGTATTTTCTCAAATGATTGTACTGTATATCATAAATTTGCACTTTCAATTTTTATTTTATTTATAAATAAAACGTGTACGGTATGCTGGATAAAAAGCTGGTAATATCCTTATGCCTACAGTGCACGTACTATTTTAAAAATAAAAACTTTGGCAGCTTGTCAAATTATTCTGGTGTAATGACATTTTTCATGTCAAATCAATTTTTTATGGCATAAAAAAATCAGCTCTAGACTACAAGACTGCAGTGTAAAAGTAGCTTGCTAAATTTAAAATTTATGCATTTTTATTATATTGAAAGTGAAACATTTTTAACCATTTTAAATATATGTTTATTGCAATGTTTAACAACTTTTATTATTACCCATTTGCTTTATATGCAAAGTGTAATTAACAGTTAACGCGTATTAAGATTAGATAAAGTCTGCAAACTTGTCGCTGCAAACAATGTGTCATATTAAATATTTAACAATACATTTATAGGCGTACTTGTTTGAAGTGTCATTATTGTCATACTAATTATCTTTTAACAATGTCGTTAACTTAATTAACGTTTTAATAATTAAATTTCGCAATATAAATTTTCTCGTAGGTAACAATGACCTTAGATGACCGGAAGTGACGCCATGTTGCTAGGAGGGTGTTTGTTGCACGGATGAGAAGATATTTCCATTGTTGCGTGGTGAAGCGAGAAACTCTCTGTGTAACAATCACCGACGTTTGCTACTGCTGTCGATAAAGCAACGTAATAAATTTTTTTTTGTTAAATTACTGTATATAGAAAATCATATAGTATTATCAAAAGAATGATGATATAGATACTGCAATGAAGATTTAGTACTGTACTGTATTTTGCCATTCTAATTTTCTTATGTCACAAAAAAAATGCACTATATATATTTTTCCTCGCGTAAATAAAAAAGTTGAAATATTAATGGAATTTTTAATGCTAATTTCAAGAAAAAGTATCCATTTAATTTGAAATAGTGTCAATATTTAACGATAATAAAAAGTTTGGCGATATTTCTCCTCAATTTTCTAAATCTTATATTAAATATTCCGAAAGCAAAAGGATTTTATTTAGCAAGATATGTAGTAATTTTCAAATGATTTTTTCGAACTATTAAAATTACACCATCATGAGAATTCTCAGTGAATTAATATCTTGTGCGTACTTCGTAGTTACTCTCATGTATCGTGTCGGAAAATCTTGTGAAGCGAATGTTTAAAAGCGAAAGAAGTAAGTTGCATTAATTATTAAAATATTTCTCGCTATGTTCCGTTAGACGGATGTAGTTATATATTCACAGGATGAAATTAACTCGTGCTGTTGTGTTATAATTTGAGTTAAAACTTGTATTTTATGACGCCATACTTTGTTATACATTATGACATAACGGATTACAAAATTATTATTATTAAAAGTAATGGTTTTATGTATAATATTGTCAGCTTGAAATGCAAGGTGGTTATTTCTGTTTTCCTATTTTAGCTTTTTTATTATCTCTTATTATATTCGGAGATCTATACACTATTTTTTTGACTGTGGATTTTCTTAGTGATGTATTATTTTCATCGATGTTTTAATATAGAAAAAGGCGGACTCGCTGATGAGTACGAGTATTTGTTCTTTCTGCAGGTTTTATGAAGGTAAATTCGTTCAGTAATTAATTCGACAATTAATAGAATATAATAGTATTCAAATGCATATACAGTATAATTTTATATTACTGCAGGGTGTTGTGTGTATAATTGATAAAAACGGCAAAAATTCTTCCTTCAGTTATACTGTATCAACTTCTCATTAATAATAAAATATAACAACTAATCGATATAAAATTTCGTATAAAATTTTTAATTATCAGGTTATAGAGGCTTCAAGTCAGCTGATTTTTCGGTGATCCCACCCGCTATACCAAACCTATGTAAAAAAAACGTGAATTCGTTTTTTCACCAAGAATAAGATTTTTTAGGGATAATATTCCTTTACGGAACTTTGGTCCAAACTGAAAAATAAAGTAGATAATTCAAGATTTAGATTTTTTACTTGATTTATAACCGAGAAAAGTTAAAAAAACACTTTGCTTCATTTTCAAGTGCAAGATGGACCTTAGCGACAAACAGTTGCGCAGCGAAAGCGCATCACTTGAAGCCTCCATTGTCAGCTTTATTATTTAATAAGGCTGCTCACTAAATGAGATTATTTCAAAGAGGTATGCATACAATTTTACTGCATTTTACACTAATATAATGTGGTATATTTTCTTAAATCATTGACGTTTTAACATATTTATGTCTATAAGTTATTAACAGTACAGTACTCTTAAAACTGCTTCAGTAATGTAATTCTCTTTCTTGAGGTAAATACTTCCCCTAAACTTAAAAAAGTAAATACATTTCAGTGGCTCTTAATCCTTTCACAGTATGAGGTAAGCTTCTGTATTATATATGGTTGCTATATAACTTTGTTATATTACATGCCAGCAGCTCGCGGTCGAGGTTTGAACCTAGGAGTCAAGAGAGATTGCATATACAGACACAATCATGATAGAGTGTCATCCTTTTACTTTCCTTATGTTACATGTGCCGAGTTTCTATATATATATGCTTCTTTAGTATCGGATTAAAAAATGTTCAATGGACAACCTGCATGATTTTTTTTTATTGCGTATAGCACTTCGATTACAGAACATATATGTTGTCAATCCTTTCAGATTTGTTTTAATAATCTGTACACGCAAGCATAAAGAAAGACGTTTCATGACTATGACGTCACATCGTCTTTTCCCTCGATTTTTAAGGTTCAAAAAATCTGAAAAAATTTACAATACATAACTCGACATCTTGTATCCAAATACTAAAAAAGAAAAAAAACTTTTTTTTTAATTCAATTTCCCGAAAATGTCGTCTCTAGCAGGTAATGCAACCTCCCCGTGTGAACAACCGGTTCACCAGATGACGGGGGAGAAAGAAAGGGCTTCCCAGAACGTCACGACCTTTATAAATACTTCACCGCGATCAATTTGCTCTACCGTACATCGAGCCTTGTATGACGTCATCAGCAATTAAAACCATGTTAAAAACAATAGACTAATTAACATTTAGCATGACTTTTTTTAGAAATTAAAGAAATTTATATATAAAAGTGGAGATTTCTTCTAAAATAATTTATGGTTTTATATAATTTTCTTATTTATTTTAATAAAGTGGGTAGAGAAAAAATGAACCTTATATTTCATAAAAATATACAACATCAATCATCATTATTACTATATAAATAAAATTGCAGGAGTTTGGTGAGATTTTATTTTGTTAAGCTCTCTGCTTAAGCATTGCATAAGTTATTGCAATAACTGCTGTTTTTTAACAATTCTATATTGAAACCAGTTGTCAGGCTTAAAAAAATATTGCTTATTTGAATCAACATTGAATCAAACCTCGGGGGCATACATGACCAAAATGTATCAGTTGCCCCCAAATATCAACCAATCAATCAATCATGAATCAAACCTAAGAAGAGACTTATAATTTGATTTACTCTTCGAGAATCTGACCTAGCGTTGTTAGGATTTCAAGGGAGGTTCATATGGCCAAGCAATCCTTCTCTCGCGTAGTATTTGTCAATTTATGAGGACTGAGAAAACCATGGAAACTTCAGTCTTAATGGTCGGTACTTAATGGAGGATGTGATTGATGGCATGCATAAGTAACTGGGAGGTGTTTAAATACCGCCAATTAAGAATTTCCTTAAAGTTACATAAGAAATTATCATGTATTTCCTATGCTGTAACTTCATGAAAATTGTTAATTGGTGGTATTTGAACACCCCCCTGTTCTTTAAGCTATAACCACCATCTAGTTTAATAAAATTCGGTGGCGCCTGGAATCGAACTCACGACTATCTAATTACAAGTGGGACGCACTAACCACTGCCATTGCGTGGTAAGAAAAGACGTTGAACTTATACTAAAAATGATACCTTGGCTTTTTAATTCTTCCTATGTTGACTTATCTTCAAACATTTGTTAAATAATTTCAATTGTGATGTCCAACTTTATCAAAATAATGATCGTCACTTCTCAGAATATAAAAAAAAAAAGTCTCAACACTTTAGAAAAAAACGCAGCTGGAATCGCTTTCATCAACAACAACAAAAAGTAAACAAATCTTCCCATGAAATAAAAATTTTCTAGGCTGTAAAAGAAATTCAGTCTAGAAATTGCAATAACATTTTCTCCTGTTGCATAATACTTTTGATTCACTATATCAATTAACAATGGTGTTAATGATTTCTTATCATTATTGACATGCTTTACTTGTATAAAATTATTTACATTATAGAAAATGATTACACTTTGATTAAATTCATGTTATTTTTTCAATGGAACTATCTAACACTGACAATCTTGAGTTAAACTGACAGTAAGAAGAACTATAAAAAATATTAAAAAAGTGGTAAATAATAATAATATTAAAGATATCATATCTATGGAACAGAAAGCCTTCATATCGATCTTCTATGTTATGTGTTAGATAACTACTTTTGGAGGAAAATAAAATAAAATAATAAAGAACAACAATATGTATACTGATGAGCAAGATTTTCTCCTGTCTATAGTCCGTACACTATACGTACACACATATGACGGTACGTATCCGTTGACGACGCCTCATAAGAATAACATTATCCGTCGTCAACGGATCCGTATTAAACACCATCATGTGCACGTACAAAAAATTTAAATGTTATTTTTATGAGACGTCGTCAACGGATATATATGCATTAAATAACGTCATGTGTACGTAGTGATTGTTTTATTTAAAGCAGTGATTATTCCCGAAGTAAATAATGTATATCCTCGAAAACATCAGAAGGCTCGACCCCCAGCCTGTATTTTTTTTTTTACTCCACAGCCCTATTTTTGGGCTGCATTCTCAGAGTTATATAAAGCAGGACCATCTCTATTACAGCAATGGAGATGGACCTGCATGAAGGTATGATGAACTAGAACGATTTTAGGTATGTTCAAACTGGGTGCAATTTCTACATTTCTCAACATTGTATAATAATAATAATAATAATTGTTTATTGGGTTAAAAATACATAATTTGGAGGGAAAAATAATAATAAATAAATACCCATAACCCAATTGGTGAATGTAAAAGATGAAAGTCCATACACAAAATGCGTACATTCACCCATTGAAAATATATAAATCAGAATCAACATTTTATAAATCTATTTCTTTGTCTATGAGAGCTGCAGCTTTAGTCAAATCATACAGTGGTTACTTTCGTTCTGCCCCGAGGTGTACATCCCATGCACTGTCAATATAAATTAACATTTAACCTGAAGTGACTACATCATGTCTTAATTAAACCGTATTTAATGTAGTCTTGAGTGGGACACTGCGTGTTGTGTGATCGTTCTGTCCCATAGTAATTATTTACTGAACATATTTTAGAGCGTAAAACATAAACAATCTCTATTTGTTATTCTGAATAATGTTACATGCTAGGTGTGTGGTCTCCTTGCAGGCGTGAAAATGAAGCCACATTAAAACCTACTGTGTATATTATATTTTTTATATAGGCCTGCACGCATAGAGCGTGTCTTTAACGTTTATCAACAACGCAAACTTTCGTAAAGTACTGTGCGTGAACGCATGATTGTGTATTTATCATAACAAGGCCTTTGTGCGGTCTAGATGTAACACAGTTCAAGAATTGTGGTCAAAAGATGTGAGTCATTAACTTAGAACCTTGAAATGGTTCTAGGGTTATTTTTTTTATATTTTAGTTTGGTTTTACAATTTTGTTTAAACTTCATCTATTTTCTCATAATAGAGGCTTTAAGTCAGCTGATTGTGCGGTGTTCCCACCGTTCCATCCAAACCTATGTTAAAAAAATTAATCGAAATTAAAAAACTTTTTTAAGGGGAAACAAGTTCTTGAATCATTATTAGAAGACCCCTAAATAGGGGGTAGGAGATAGTTAATAGCTTTATATAATAAATAAGAGGGAGAGAGAGAAAATCTAAGATGGTGGCTTATGGAGAAAATTTTCCCACCGAGGAACACTTGAAGTCTCTATTTTGTTACTAAAAGTTATCATATAAAATTTTAAATATTTTAATTAAATCCACATTATAGTTTTCCTGTTAAACTATACATCAAATTATGGAAATCCGAATACTTTACTCCTAACAAATTTTGTATGTTTGATGATTTTATATTAAACTTTTGGAACGGCTAGACTTATAGGTTCTCTTCTTGCCTTCCTTAAATTCCAAACCTCCATATCTTTGTTTATTGGAGTAACAGCTCAACAAATCTTGCAGCAGGGCTATAATATTTTGTACTTTTCCGAGGTATAAAAATTATTAATAATATTATAAAAGACATACGTGAATGTGCTGTATCAAACTATACTAAATAAAGTTGCATTGTGCGACACAAACTAATCAATAGCTCACAATTTACGTAACCTGTTCGCTTCTACACAGTTTCTCAACACCTGTCTATAGCACCGCCGCGGGAAAATCAATCAGGAAAAATACGCGCTATTTAACATTTAGTTAAAACTTTCATCAATTTCATCACGATAATGACTTTTAAGTTTTCAAACAATTTTTTCAATCAGGTGCATTTGAGCACTTAAATTTCAATCTACAAGATATGCAACACTGATGATATACGTATAGATATTAACGATAATTATATTTTATTAATGCACAGACATGCAGACATATAACCATGTCATGGCATGTAAATGACTTTCAGCGATATGGCTTCTTTTTAAGCACAAAATGGATTGTAGAAATAATAATATTGCATATATAATATATATTTTTTAATTCAAGTATGTATACGGACTTTAAAAAGAAAAAAGAATAAAGGCGGATTATAAAAGGGAATAATGATACCGTCCGGAGAACCAAAAAATTGAAATTACAGTCATGTTTCGCCACACCTTACTTCAGATATAGATTTGCTGTACTTAATTTAGCCTACATTTATATGTGAGTTGCATGCATCCAGCAGTCGATTCAATGATCGGCACTAGTGTGTTCACAATGTTTCCCTATTTTCAACTAGGACTGTACAATGCCGGATGAGATGATA
This sequence comes from Siphlonurus alternatus, assembly GCA_949825025.1. NCBI lineage: Eukaryota > Metazoa > Arthropoda > Insecta > Ephemeroptera > Siphlonuridae > Siphlonurus > Siphlonurus alternatus. The sequence continues at coordinate 7,067,094 of OX463785.1, read as the reverse complement.
GTACTCCTTTAGATCCGGTTTTTAAATTATCAACATCGCCAGTGAGTTCCGGTTACTGAATGTCACCATTGGCCGTTACATGCTGCTGAAAATATCATTGCATTCGTAGCAGTGTTTATAAATTATGTACCGAACTATTATAAAACATCGTCAAGACATCCTCAATACGTTTCGATTTCATATTTTTATAGTCCTTTTTTTCTTCCTCCAATATGTAATTTACAATTAATATGTATTTTCTCTGCCTTATAGAAGCTTTTTTACTCCCCCTCCCCTCTTGTGGTTCATCCTAAATTAGAATGTTGTTATTTGAACGACTGATCTTACCTCCTTTCTTTTGTTATAAAAATTATCAATGACTCGAAAACATGCAATAGATTACACATACAGTATAGACTTTTGTCCTTATCTATTCTATTGGAATTTAGTGTATAAGCTTCAGATTAATGACGGCATAGTAGCTATAGTAGATCGCTCCAATCTTTTCAGTATAATATCTTCATAAAATAATAAGAAAAATTTTGAACAAATAAAAAGCAAATTAGGGTCAAGTTTATCAGATCTATACATTACATATAGAACATTTGGATGAATATCATTGATGGGACTGTGGCGACTTTAGTCAAAATATGGTCATCATCTTAGAAACACCAAAAAAAAATAATAAATTAAAAACTTGAAATATAATTGTTATTTCATCGGGTTAGTAGTAAATTTGTCCTCTATGGTGCAAAAATATTGAATTTACACGGCAATAATTAACAATCGCCACCAGTTATTTTCAAATGCAGTTTCATATAGCGATTTTGTGACTAACTCTCAACTGCAGTTCGCTCGACGGTGGTCCAACCCCAAGAGCGGAGGTGTCACATTTCTCTGTATTGTACTCATGTTCACAGTCATGCTGATGACGTCATCCTGGTATTGACAGTATGCAGATAACACAGTGTCAATATCCGCTATACTTGCATGCGGGCTGTGCAAGCACTGCAACCGTCACAGCTGCACAATAATGAAAATTACAAATGTGAGGAACTTACACAGAATAATATATTTTATAATCTCTGTGTATTGTGATTGCTATGTTTCCATTTTTATAATAAAAAAGCAAAGTAAAAACAAATTCTAAAATGGTCCTAAACTTTACCTTGTAATTTTTGAGGAAGGTATAATATTAGGTATTTTAATTGTTATAATTATGTATATAAAGATACTGTAGAATCAGTGGGAGCGATTCACGAATGGGCGGATTCAGATGGCGACAACGGCGATGCGACGCGATTTTGTCACACAAGCTGAAAAGTCCTATGCGGCGAGCGAATTCGCCAGGTTGCGGCAGCGAAATCGCGTTAATTGCGATGCTCTTTTTCTTTTAATCTCCCAATATGGCCGCCAATGGATGTTACAGCAAGTGCAAGGAGGATTGTATTCTCCTTGAGCAAGTGCGCATTATTCGAGTCGCGTCGCATGGTAAAAATCGCCATGTGAATCCACCTTTATCCAGGTTTCTCACTAACCATGGCACCTTTAGTATCATTGAATTAGGCTGGCTCTTTAATAACCGCGGTTATTTAAGAAGCTGGATAACTTTCTGAATAACTCTTTCGTAAATCGCGTCCAATATTATCAAATTTTGTTCTTGATTAATAATGGAGTATTGTCCTCAATTTTTTTTATTGCAGAAATGGATAGAGCGTGCAAAGTTATGCTACCCTGATTTTTTTTCAGATTTTTTAGAGCCCGGGAAGTATTTTTACAAAATTATTGAAAGTCCTTTTTGTGACGTCACACGGCGGCAAGTCCCATCTTTTTCTTAAGGAGCGGCGTCTCGTGACGTCACAAAAATAACTTTCAATAATTTTTTAAAAATAGTTCCCGGGCTCTAAAAAATCTAAAAAAAATCAGGGTAGCATAACTTTGCACCCTCTATCCATTTCTGCAATAAAAAAAATTGAGGTTAATACTCTATTCAGGGGAGAATTTGGTCTGAATTTGGCATCTTAAATAGAAACCGACTGTATAGTTGCATGAATTTAAAAAAACACGACTCTCTGAATGCTTTGTTTATTATATTAATTAAGAATTTTAACTTTTTTAACACTTTCCTATATAAATTCAATTAAAAAAACAATTTCATACTTAATTCAATTGAAAACTCTAGTATAAATAAAAGAACTTATTGTTATAATCTTGCTTCTGAAAACTTTTATGTTTATGCAATTTGCTTTCAAAATGACTTGCACTAATATTATATTTCCGTAACATGTACCGTAAATAATTGTTTCTTTACATAACATTGGTCACTATGCTACACACAATATGCTAAGAAGTAGTGCGATTATTATATAAACAGTATAATCTTTTAGTCGCAGTTCAGTACATTATCTTGAATTGACGCGCAATAAGAACTAAGTGGTCAATTGTAACAAGTAGCGGACACAAATGTTTGAAGGTTTCATTTAAGATAATGAGACATCTGGTACAGAGACTTTTTACGTATTACATTTTGTACTGTACTCGCGGTGACCAAATTCTTCTACCCGTTGTTTGTAAACAAAATATTGGTCTGTCTGTTTTCGATAATAATCATCAGGGCTAATCATCTAAATTGTTAAGGTGGATTTTCATGAGTGACAAAAGCGATGCGGCGTAATTTGACGTAAAAAGCTGTGAAATGCGGTGGTGAATTCGCCGGTAATCGCGTTCATTACGATGCTCTTTTCTTTTATTAACCCAATATGGCCGCTAATGGATGTTACAGCAAATGCGCTTAATTCGCGTCGCGTTGCAGGTTGGAAATCGCCCATGTGAAAATCTACCTTTAGAGGGGTTAACCCTGAATCTGTGACCTATTATACATGGGTGAAATCAGGTACACTTCATTCTTGAAAATAAAAATGCATGTCCGATCCGTCTATATTTTAACATGGCTGAATCGGACATTTTTAATCGAATGGAGTGTACAGTCGCCGCCTTGGAAAATTTCCCTTGTCATGGCCTTGTTAATCACCATGTTCCGTAAGAATAACACAGAGCATGGTGATTAACAAGGCCGCAAGTGAAAAATTTTCCAAGGCGACGAGTGTACCATACGCGGGAATTTCATGTTTGCGTTTGTGAGATATAAGCACGGAGATGCCTGAAGCTGCTCGAAGATCTTCGAGATGTAGGCAGAAAACCCTAAAATCCTATGCTGTGAAGGTTAACGTATATAACTCGCAACATCTCTGATGATTTTTTTAATAATAATTTTGGTCACCAAATATTTTTCTTCAACAGCATTGGTTCTTCTTGTCACCATTTATGAATTAACAAATCTTGGACGTATCTATTATAATATGCCGCTGCAATGTTTTGCCTACATTTTCGTGACGTCATATTATTTTATGACTTATAATACCATGGTGGAAGACCAGTGTACATCGTCCCACGCTTAACAATAAAAAAGGTTTCATTGGGCAGAAATTATAAAAAAAAAAATTGTTTGTTACAATTAACCATATGTTGCGAATAGAAGCACAAAATTCTGCTCAAGTTTCGTTTTTTTGTGATTGTGTTTTTTTCCCCTCTTCTTTTTTTGCTAACCTAAGTGTTCATGGTGCCCGCGGCTATTTCAAGTACATTTTTTAATAATAAATATCACTGCTTTATGTGAGTGACAAATCTTCTTTACGGTCTTTAAATAACTGTCTTGCGCAGCGAAGTCTCATTACTCAAGTGTTAAAATTTCAGATAAAAGTTGCTATATTACAGCCGCTGGTCGTATATATAAATATAACGAAGACTCGTGGATGATTATAATATGGAAGTACAGCTAGGGACAACATGAACGTTACCCTTTGTGAAATTATCAACATCAAAAATCAGTTCACATACGTGTTGAATTTGAACTTTCTTAGTATGGATAGACTGCATGGGTTCATAGGTAAAAGGAAGGCATGCTCGCTATGTCAATGAAGACGTTTAAATAAATAAATAAATAAATAAATAAATAAATAAATAAATAAATAAATAAATAAATAAAATCCCCCCCCCCTCAAATTGGATGAAAATCTACGTCCATTTAGCTTCTCCTGCATGCTTTTTTAGGTAAATTTCGTATACAGTACTGTACTTAAAAAGTACCTACGCTCTCTGGTTAGCAAGAACTATAAATTCGACCATACTTTTATATGTTGGTAAGGTTGATATTCATATTTACCAACCATGGATATTAGCCCTTTTTATATTATAATGATAACCTGATGCGCTCCATTGACGCATGCAACGATATTGTATATCAACTTATACACAAGCCGTCTATTTTTTTTCAGTGCACTTCTTCATTATAATTTTATGTGGGAGGGTGTGACTCACCCGTGTATAACGTGTTCAGACATGCCAGCAGACGAAATTGCAAATAGAGCCGACGTAATAGAGATATTACTGTGACGTCATTACTCGAAAATACACGTAAAAAAAAACATTACTTGTTACGCAATGTAAAATATAATTACGGAACAAATTTAAGTATCATATGACTTTTAAATATTACAGAGTGATGCATGAAAGTACGTAATATGTTCATAGCTTTGCATGACAACTCAAAAGTAAAGTTTAATAGCCAGTGATGTCAAGTAAATGTCACTCAAACATTGCAAATTAATCCTGATGTAGGGTACTGTATGAATACAAGTGTCTTCGTGAACCCGACTTAAGGATTGCTTAGGATTTTGTGTCTTTCAAACCGGGGGACCATCCTCTTATAGATATTTCAAGTGTTCCCCGGCGGAAAAATTTTCTCCATAAGCCACCATGTTAAAAAAATTTATTTTTTTTTTTCTGTGATTATTAAAGCTATTAATTTGAAACCATCTCATACCTCCCTATTTAGGGGTCTTCTGACTTAATTAATATTTTCCTCTTAAAAATTATTTAATTCGCAAAAAAAAAATCGTTTTTTTTTTTTTTTTTGTACGGTGGGAACATTGCAAAATCAGCTGTTGAAGCCTCTTATATTGAACATTCAGCCATATTTTTATATACATACTATAATATATTTTTTTATAATGTTTCATTGATTTTTCATGCCATTATTATTAAAACTTGCTCATGCACGAGTTGTCAGACTTGTCAGAGCTTATTACGGACTTCAACCATCCTAGGCAATGTTGTAACCATTCAACGAATGAAATAAATTGTCAATAAATTATAATTTCTGGACAGTTAATCATAATTAATAATAAAATAATTGCTCTTTTGAATGCTGAATTTATTCTAAATGATGTGATCTGTTTGTTTTTTACATATAGTTGAACGTCTTACCATGCAGCATGATAAAAAATATATGATTTTACTGAGAAAAAGTATCATTACTATTACGTAAGCTCCATAAAAAAAACTTAAACCACATCCGACCAAAAATAAATAGAGCAAGCATACATGTGTGAAGTAGTGTTGGTATATTTCCTATTTGCAGACTAAAATAAGGTGCTCGCGGTTTAAAATACATTTCTGCATATTGCCTGATTGCTTTACAACGTACAGTATATTATGTATTATAGGTATATCTCTAAATCTCTAAATCATGACCAGTGACCAGCATGCATGTGCATGCAGCGTTCTTAATAGGCAGCTTTATCAAGTAACTATCAAGCTTTATCAATTTCAATCGGCAGCTTTTCTGTGTTTTTTACCCCAAGGATTAACCGTGGTGGGTATTGCTCAATATTTCCAAACGTAAAATGAAAATATTTTTAGTCCATAAAATAAAAGACAAAATAATTATTAGTTTGCCGATGTATAAAAAATAGCAAATTTAGATTTTAAGTAATTTTTTTCGTGTGAAAAACACAAAAATATACTGCATGGAACCACAGCTACCAGTCCTCATTTAAAATCAATACTAATTAACCTTCAATGCTGAATATCTCGAAAATTTCACTAATGTTGGTCTAATTTTTTTTTTACATGAAAATTAATTTCATAATGTCGTGATTATACTAAAATTTTAAGAGTAGTACCATCTACTATTAAGCTATTTTTTCTTACCGCTGACATTAATCCTTAATTCGTCGTGTCCTAAGCATTTGAGATAAATAAAGGCTTTCACAGAAGTTAGCATAAATATATGAATCAGCAGATGTTAGATACATTTTTAAATGATGATCTTGCTTTTATGCTTTTACTGTAAATGTGGAAATAGAGTAGACAGCTGCTACCGACGGGGGCATTACAAGGAACTTCTAAATTGCATACAATATACTGCTTGAAATTTTCAGTTGCAGAAATGTTGCAACGTTTCTATGAGTCAACGTATCTAAGACACGCTTCGCTGACCTCACCTCGTCGGCTCTTATCTCTCTTGGACACAAAAGGTCGCGCTGCTGACGATGTGATATTCTTACAAACATAACACATATAGGGGGACATACACGAAGCACTTTAACCCCCACTTTAGCCTTGATTTTTATCGCTGGTGCTAAACAAGGGGCTAAACATGGTTAATCCCTATGATTAGCCCCTGGTTTAGCACCCGGGATAAAAATCGAGGCTAAAGTGAACCATATTTAGCCCCTGGTTTAACACCAGGGATAAAAATCGAGGCTAAAGTGAACCATGTTTAGCCCTTGGTTTAGCACCAGGGATAAAAATCGAGGCTAAAGTGGGGGCTAAAGTGCTTCGTGAATTTTATTTTATTATCTCTTTCATGGGCACAATACAACAATATAACAAATATATATTATATTCAAAATTGAATTTACAAATAAAGGCCCATGGGGCAAATGTCCCCCTTAATATAATATCCAGAATTCAGAAGTTCCTTATGTCCCCGTCGGTATAAATTGATTGATGACGTCACAGATACTCTACATGCTCCGACTATTTACGAATTCATCTGTATTTGCTAAACTACTCGAAGGAACAATGGATGATCAAATTACTAATTATAGGACTGAGAATAATTTAATAACCCCTTGTCAGCATGGATTTTTAAAAAATCGCTCCACTGATACTGCCATGTTTGATCTCCTAAGTTATGTTCATTCAGCATTGAACCAAAACCTATTCTGCCTTGTTATATTTTTTGATTTGTCAAAAGCTTTTGACAGTTTAAATAAAAATGTTATTCTTCATAAGTTTGATAACATTGGAATTGAAGAAAATAGTCGAAATTTAATAGATTCTTATTTGACAGATCGGCAACAATATGTCGAGGTTAATGCTATATTAGATGGACACTGTTCTTCTTTTATCTCTAATAAATTGCCAGTTAATTTAGGGGTGCCACAAGGAGGGAAGGTTTCTACGACCCTTTTTAACACTGGCACAAATGATTTACCTGAACATGTAACTAGTGCTGTCTTGGTTAAATATGCAGATGACGTCACAGCTATAGTTACGGCTGATTCTGAAGACGAACTTGTACGTAAAGCTAGATTAACTATAAACGAGATACTATCATGGTGTAATGATAATAGACTCATCCTTAACATATCTAAGACGGAGTTTATACAGTTTCACTCATCTCGTCAAATTCCAAGTCATAGTTACTTATTGCAAATTTGTAATGAAACCATTAAGAGAGCTGAGTCTGTTAAATTTCTTGGTCTGCATGTTAACGAGTGTTTAGATTGGAGTGTGCACGTAAACTCAGTATGCAAAAAGATCAATTCAGCAAATTTTATGTTATATACTATCAGAAACCATGTTTCAGTGGAAACTCTTTTAACTATTTATTATGCATATATTTACTCCCATTTGGCTTATGGTATTATTCACTGGGGAAGTAAGGCAGCCCTACTAAATAGATGCTTTGTTTTGCAGAAACGAGCTCTCCGTACTATATTAAAGCTGCCTAAGGGACAGTCCTGTGTATCTCATTTTAGAAATCTAAATATGCTCACTGTTCCGTCTATTTACATCTTAAACTGTGCTTCATTTAAAAAATCCCACCCTAACCTTTATTTGCAGAATGATAATGTTCATAATTACAATACCAGGAATAAATCCAATGTTGTTACAGACAAATTGAACTCTAATTTATACAAATCTTGTGCAATGTATCAAACGGCCAAAATATATGAATTTCTGCCAAAATGCCTAAAAGATATAAATGATTGTAAATTGTTCCGAAAGAAGCTAAAAAATGTCCTTATAAGTAAAGAGTTCTATTCAGTTAAAGCTTTTGAGAGCAATAAATTGCCTGAGAGTATTGTATCCTTATGATTTAAAACCTGGTTCATATTTTTTGTTAATATTGTGGTTCATTTTTTTATACTTATTTTTTTCCTTTGTTATATTTATAAAGTGTTGCGTTTTGATGTTATGTATGTTTGTTAATATTAAGTTTTTTTGACATGAACATATGTTGTCTTGTACAATCGAAAAAGTTCGAATAAAGAAAATAAAATAAATAAAAATAAAATAAAAATTTCGATCATCAGTTCCCCGCGGCAGTCTGTGGCAACAACGTTTCCAGGAAACATTGAACTCGGTACATACGCCGTACCAACAAACAGCGGTGGTTCGTGGAATACAGTCGTGGTCTCACCCTATCCCTTGAGATTAAATTTAAATAACCTCTATTCCAGTCATGGTCACAAACCTATTTACACTGTGGTTTGTAATTTTTTTATACTGATTAAATTGCATTTTATATTAGATCAATATGTTGAAATTGTGTTAAAAAAACACAATGTTCAATTTTGTATGTATAATACACAATCGCGTGTATTCGTTTCACTATTTTAAAAATTAACTTTGCTTCACCGTCAACTTTCATTAATGTAAAATGGTATATCTACCACCAAATTTAAGCACTGTATTTACCGAAACTCAAGGAGAAAATGTCCTTATTCCTCTTGGTAATGTTATTTTTTCTGTGTTATCATTCTTATCAACTTTGTGTGGCCAAGCAAGTCTCCAACATGTAATTAGTCATTTTCCCATTAATGTATAATATTATATACATAGAAATTTTCTCCTTGAGTCTAAGTACAGGGCTACAGGCCCATTTAAGCAATTTTTTTTGTATATCAATACTAGACATGGGGGGAAGAGGGGTGGGGGGTGCATTCGATCACGGAACACTTTAACCTTACTAGCTATTTTGTTATAATTTTACCCCGGGTTAAATGAAACCCAACATGGTAATTGAAAAATGTGGGTAAAATCAGTGTAAATCAGAGTAAATTAGTGCTTGTATTGTATATCGTCCCTCATTCGCAATAATGAGCTATATCTGCTCCACGATCTCGTTGCAATAATGAGCTGTCTGCTCTTTCAGGTGAGCGCAATTTTGAGCCTTATTTTATACCGATTTATAGCTCAATATTGCGTTCATCTGAAATAGCAGACAGCTCATTATTGCAACGAGATCGTGGAGCAGATAGCTCATTATTGCGGATGAGGAACGATATAATATATACAATATATAGATTTAGCTAGCAACCCACATTTTTAGCATCATCAGGTTTAGTCTTGATTTAATCCGTGATAAAAAATATAAGAAAAATGGGGTTAAAATGTTTTATAAATAAACCTCTCACACATTTTTTCCTTCTCTCGTCAGTATATACTTAATAATAAATAAACTTTTATAATACTGCGAGAAATGTTGAATATTGATTAAATTAAGAGCACTTTTTGCTTTCTCGTTATATCACATAATAATAAAAAAATATAATGACTATATTTCACTGACGCATACATGCATGGCTGAGCATTTACATAAATCAATGTACTGTTATACTGCAAGCACGAACGTGAATATATTATATTTGAGATCGTCAAGTCGTAGCGTTCGCTCACTGAATAAAAAAAAAAACGTTTTGAATTACTTTGTCGTATTGATTAAAAACAGAAACATGTCATAACAAAAACTTTAAAGTACATTTTTCTTTTTATATATAAACTACGATGTTTATATATTTTTTAAAGTGCTCAATTTCTTTCTGATTAAATTTACTGTCACAGGAATATATAGGATATTTTTGTCAAAAAGAATCGAAAGAAAGAAATGATAATAATGTCCTAAAATTTAATCGTTTAATGGGTTGAGAAAACTCTAGGGGGTGTTTTTTTCACAACAGCTTGTTTTCCAGTTTCCGTCTATAGGGCTCTATCTTAAAGTTCTAATTTTGATAAAACTATTCTGACACAATACATACAGTATAAAATTTGTGTCTGATAGACAGCGACTCAAAATTTTATCATTTGCATGCCACACCTATCGCCTTTAGAGCCTATATTTGGTCCAAACATATAGGCTTTTTACTATCATCTGTTAAATGAAATATGAAATAAAGTATTACATTACTAATTTCACATCGTCATCGTATAATTATTATTAATTATATACAAAGAAAATATTAATTTTAATTAAATCTTAAAAAAAAAATGACTTGGCTAACCTAACATGATTAATAAATATTTAAATATAAAAGCTTGTTTGTATCTTTTTAACATGCAATGTTTTAAACATGTTTTATATTGCTGCCAATTTTCAGTATTGAAAGTAAAAACCAATCAGAATAATAAAGTAGCCATTTATATCTTGTGTTGCATGTTTAGAATATTTTACAAGGTATATAAAACTGAATTATAAAATCTCAAGGTCAGTGTTAATTTTAAAAATTTCACTATCAGAGAAACCTTCTGTGTAATATTAGCTAATAATGTTTACATAATTCAGTAGCCCGTATGTTTAGGTAACTATAAGGCCTATGTCACGATCACTGTACCGTGTTAACAGTCAAGGTGATCGGGTTTCATCATTAATCTATCTATATGTGTATTCAGTGGCGTATCACGGATTTGGGGGCGAGGTGGTGTAATCTCCTGCAATTTTGACTATAGTGGTAAATACCTCTCTCGTAAATGGACAATAATTATGGCATTTATTTGTTCATTCCATAGCGTAGAAATTTTATATAATATAAATAAAGCCATTTTTTTAATAATTTTATTTTTTTTTTCAAAAAATTGGAGTGCACAAACTAATTTTTACCTCATGCCTAATCTGATGCTCATGACATCAACAGCCAATCACAGTGTGATATTATGACGTCAGAGTTATCAGATCAGGTAGTACCAACCTAATTTAATTTTTTTTAAAATTAGCTTTTGCACTCCAAAAATAGGAAATAATTTAGCATATTTTTATGTATTTTTTATTAATTTATCAGTGTCACCATAATTGTAATGTCGGATTTTTTCCTACCGTCCCTTCCTTGACATAAAGCTGATGACATATATAATAAAAAAATTAATTTCTATTGTACTTTACATAACCTTATGGTTTACGAAGTTGCGTGCTGGAAAATTGTTATACTCGGAATTTCCTTTATTTTATGCCACAGTATCCGCAATTTGTTTATCACTGGCTTAACCAGATAGGATGTGACGAGGATTAAAATTAAGAGCTCTGATAAAAAATATTGCAACACAGTTTTTGTATAAATCAGTTTTTTGTATAATATTTTAATTACAGTTTTTTTACAATATGAGAACATGCTAAAAAAAAGTGTAGAAACATGAGACCGCTAAATGCAAAAACAAGAACATAAGGACCATTTTCCTTATTTATTAACATTGAGAATCACCTTTATTGCAAATTGTTGTTATTTATCCTCTGTTTTGCATCCATGAATGTGGTGGCCTCATTATGCAATATATGTTAATTACTATTATAGTTACTGTACATACACCAGGCAGGCATGCACTTCAACATTGCACGGTCATAAATTCGTATACCCTGACAATGCAGTGTATATAATATTATAATGCTATTTTTACTATTAATATATCCAGTTTGCAAACTTTGCAAATTCCGAAATCTCAAAATTTAGAGTCTTCGAAAAAATTCTCCGTAAGCCATGCATGCACCATGTTTAATTATAGAAAATTTGAAATATTTTCTAAGTTACTATTAAAGCTATCTCCTACCCCCAGCACATTTAGAGGTCTTGTGATAGTGTATTTTCTTTTAAAAATGTATTCAATACCAAAAAAACAATTTCGAGTTTTCTTTTACCATATAATAAAATAATAAGGTTAGATAGGACGGTGCATGGGAGCACCACAAAATCAGCGGACTTGAAGCCTCTTTTACAAAGTAAGGCAACTTTCTTGAACTACGTGTTACATTAATATGTAGGAGTGAACAGTTTACGTAAACACTTGTTTACGTTCGTCGTCAGTGAAGAGAAAAGTAAACAAAACTTCTCTCTAGGAGGACTGAAATTTTGTTTACTTTTAAGATAGGTAGTGAATGGTATTCGAACCTCGATCAATGTTGTATTGAACTTTGACATTATGTTCTCTCATACATCTCGGCAGATGAGAGATAAAATTGTAGCCATTCTATCATTTTACATTTTTTAACTTGTAAATTATGCAGCCTAGCATAGCAGGCGAATTTCTTAAATTCACCTTTTAAGCATTAAATCTTATAAGAAAATTGATGATTTTTATTTGAAAAATAAGATAATGAAATTTGGAAGAGAAATTTCAAATTTAATTTTTTTCCTTTGGTGTATTTTAATCAGAGTCTTCTGCGCGCAATGTTTCTAACAAAACATTGTTCAATGTCTGTCGCGTGGTGTAATTTTCGATTGTTGAACGCGAGAAAGGAAAAAAGTAAACAAACTCCGCTGTTTACAATTTTTTGCCGGTGGTGGCGCCACCAGAGAGCGGTAATTATCAAGGGAAGCATTATGAATAACATGAAAAACTAATAAAAATAATTAGAAAATTGAGGACATGTTTTCAAAAATCAAGTGAAATGGAAAAAAACATGCGCGGCAATTTTATAGAAAAAATTAAGAATTTTTAACGGTTTTTTATCATTGAAACGGTAGAAGAAATGTGGAGCGATAACCATGGTGTAAGTAATGTATATCATTTCTGTGTTCCCAAGGGCTTGTAAGCTCTAAAATCTTTTAGCTAGCAGTTCTGGCAGGACTTGGCTACCCTTACCAGCCGCACCAGTGTCCATTTGTTGATTTATTTAAAAATAAAAAGCAATATAATAGGGTTTTAAAATTGTACCTTTGAATTTCTTATATCCTGAAGATATAGCAGTAATTCGATAATTTACAAATTTCTATGCTTTTAGACTTTAATGCTGGAGTGACTGGAGTCCCATCTAACATCTATGATTGCATAGAATCACATTAAAGGCAATGAAACGCCAACCTCAGTCTGCGTCGTCTTTTCTATGTGCTTAAAATAAGATAAAATACCGTAATATTTGCTAATAATTAATTTTTTACATTACCTGGATCAATGTAGTACGAAATAATGATTTTTTTTATACTTTTGGTGTGATATTTTGGAAGTTATTGTTACATTTTGGCGTCAACTCGCGAATTTCCTATGTTAAACAATGGCGCATAGTCAACAAAAACCGCTCGCTAGTGGCGCCTCTGGTCACTCTGGCGGGCGCAAAATGGAACTAAAGCGTCACGCAATAATCGGGCCACGCGACAGACATTGAACAATGTTTTGTTAGAAACATTGCGCGCAGAAGACTCTGATTTTAATTTAACTATTTTTTAATAATTTTTGTGATTTTCAAGAAGGATGCTGAGAGGTGAAAAGTTTAATTATCTCAAAATAAAACTGAGTTACATCATACCTGAATTTTATTTGATCATTCCAATTTGTCCAAGAAGTAAAAGTTTACTCTACTTCAATGTTAGATTTGAAAAGGAATGCTGCAGTAGCTTGCAAATAGAACCCTTGCAGTTAGGGCTATTTCCAGGGTAATAATATCATATTTCCTAAACTTAATTATTGAGTTCACGACTGTTACCATACCATATTAGTCACATATTTCATAAAATTTATCATTCATGTAATATTGTTTCAACGTTTAAAAAAATAAATTTATTTACCTTTTCCCACCATTCCCACATTAAAAAAGAATTCACAAGTTCTATAAATGTTAAAATCTTCGTAATATTGAAACTTCATTTCTAATAATTTCAGAGATCGTGTTTTATGGTAAAAACAAACTCAGTTCTTACTAAGATTTATGACAGTAATAAATTTTCTAGTAATATAGCAATCAATTTAACCGTTAATGTGTTGAGTGATAGTGAAATTAACTAAACGTTAAAATTGAAATTTTACTGTATGAGTAATAAAATTTGTATTTTACTTTCAGTTTTACGTATACTCTACTGAAAACTTTCTTTTATATAATATTTAATTAATTTTTACTTATAAATTTTGCCACGAATTGTTTAATATTGTATAATTATATTATATAAATTGTTAACAATACAGTCTATTATTTATTTATTTATTTATTTATTTATTTATTTATTTATTTATTTATTATTTATTCATTTATTTATTTATTTGTACTTTTATTAATTAATTTATTGATTTTATACGGCTACAATGTTTCTGCACCGACTGCACCCAAAATTGACTCCTAATCAGTGGGTTTGCAACGTTGGGGACAGGGTAAATGAACCGAAAGGGAAATAAACCGAAGGGGAAATAAACCGAAAAGGAAATAAACCGAAGAGGAAATGAACCGAAAAGAAATGAACCGAAGAGGAAATAAACCGAAATTTTTACTTGGCCACGCCCTCGCCACGCCTCCGTTTAACAAAGTGGTGGGAGGTATTGTAAAATCTGGCAACACTGTACACTTTTCGGTTTATTTCCTTTTCGGTTCATTTCCTCTTCGGTTTATTTCCTTTTCGGTTTATTTCCTCTTCGGTTTATTTCCTTTTCGGTTTATTTCCCCTTCGGTTGATTTCCCTTTCGGTTCATTTCCTCTTCGGTTTATTTACTTTTCGGTTTATTTCCTCTTCGGTTTATTTCCTCTTCGGTTTATTTCCTTTTCGGTTTATTTCCTCTTCGGTTTATTTCCTTTTCGGTTGATTTCCCTTTCGGTTCATTTCCTTTTCGGTTCATTTCCGATTCGGTTTATTTCCTCTTCAGTTCATTTCCTCTTCGTCTCGCCATTTCCAATTCGGTTCATTTCCTTTTCGGCTCATTTCATTTTCGATTCATTTCCTTTTCAATTGAATTAAAAAAAATCTAAATGTATGAATATATATAGTGGTTAAAAGTTGAAAGACTATTCCGATCACTTTAACCCCAATAATGTATACACTCATCAACTTGCAAAATTTCCCTTTGCAGACATGTTAATCACCATGCCCTATGTTATTCTTATGAGACATGCATGATGATTAATATGGCTGCAAGTGGAAATTTTCCGAGGCGACGTCGAGTGGTTAGCATGATATGCTGGCATTGAACTGTTCAAGCAACGTCGAGCACATGGATGCTAGAAACGTAAAGTGTAAAGTTAAAAAATTTGTCTGCAATGCAGGTTGCCTATTTTAAAAAATACCCGAACAGCTGATTTTCTATCCACATTTTAAGACGCCTTACAATACGGTCAAAATGGAAAAAATACTTTATATTAGAACAATGGATCATGGTGCACAACTGAGGTGGTGCCGTTGAATTCATCAGCGGTGCTGTTAATTTGACTATAAAATAATTAAAATTAAATCAAATGAGGTGGCCAGCTTGACGGTTTTCCAGTTACCTCAAACCTTTAAATACACAATATAAATGCCATGTGAATTGCATCCCAATCATTGCATGGTGATGCCGTGGGTTGGTGCAGTTTATTTTAGTGGTGCATCATTACATTAATTTTAATTAATAAATCCGTCATCGCCGTCTTCGCGCGAGGCGATTGAGGTAGGGAGAACGCGCGATTTTTTCAAACTCGTATTTTTAAACTTAGAATATTTCTCAATTCTGCGGAACACTCGCAATCGCTTATTTTCTCGAATCTATACTATTGCAATGTAAAGTTCTGTTTGTATGGTTAGAGTTAAGTTATGGTTAATACACTTGTGTACTGGAGAGTTTGCATGATTTACTGGCTTTCAATATGCTGAAATAAAAATTTAAAATTGTAATCGTTACACGTGTAAGAGTAAATATTGTTACTTTTTATTTTATCATTATAATATTAATTACAGCTGATTCGTTTTGTATCACAGAGTTGAAACATGACTTTTTTTTTCGCAATTTTATTTGGCCGAGAGGATACAGCTTTTACTTCTTATACAGTAAATGAGAAAAACAATACAAATATTATGAAGACGAATAATGAAGAAATTGTTAACCTTTATTAGATGCTAGGCCTCGTTTGAATTTTAAAAAGTAATCTGAGGGGATCAGTCAGTGCAGAACATGATATTTTAATTAAATATATTGCAATTTTATTCCTTATTAGTTCAACATTTTAATAATACACATTCTGTATAACATTATAATAGTTTGAGTATATATATATAATAGGCAAATATGCACTTACTAATTTTTTAAAGCAACTTATTATTATTATTATTTTTAAAGTGCTATTTTGCAGTAGAAAGGTACCCGACATAAAGTTTGTATTAACAGATTAGCATTGTAATAGTTATCAGGTCTGTTTCGTGTGCTATTTTATGTAACATTCCTCAGAGAAAAATGTATTGTGCCTTATTTACAATGGAATGTTAATATAGTAGGAACGCTATAGTGTAATTTATTTTAAATATTTTTATTGATAAAAAACAACAATACAGTCCTATACCAAGGCCGGAAGCCTTATAGAGTATAGGTACTGTTTTACAATCATCTTATATTTTAGATTAATTAAATTATTTTATTTATGTTTATTTTAGTGTTGGTTAATAAGGGTTTAGGGTAAGAAAATTATTATATTTATAGATCATTTTTAAAAATAAATAATACGTTGATTGATTGGTTGATATTTCGGAGCAATTGACACATTTTGGTCAAGTATGCCCTAAGTGCATTAATACAGTGCATTAATACAGTATTAATACAGTATACAGTATAATATTGTATCATGTTTAATTTTTAAGGTATTTATAAGTTTTTTGTCTCTATGTTGTATTATGTACATCCACATGATAAATAAATAAATAAATAAATAAATAAATAAATAAACAGCCAAAATTTCTACGCACAGAGACATGATCCGAGTCTTATAGAGTGAATTACGCTGACGTCATCCCCTGGTATAATAGAGGGAGCTCTCTGATCGAGGTGCGCCAGAATGCAAATAATTATATTGTGCTGGCATATAATAAACAAAGTGAATTTTGTGTTAAGTGGTTTTACCAAAAGCTATATACTAGACTTTGGTTTTTACTTAAGGGTAAGATAACACGAACAATCGATTGTTGTAGTCCCATTTGATTAACATGTAAACCTTAGCAACCTCATAATAATTCTGAATTTTTTTTTGAGAGACAGTTTAGCACCAAAAAAATGTGTAAAAAATTTCAAAACAATCGGACGATTCAATTTTTTTAAATTAATTTTTTAAATTTTCAGTATAGGGCTTTCCCATGCATGGAGACCTAAACTAAGAAATTAATTTAAAAAAATTAAATCGTCCGATTGTTTTGAAATTTTTTCCACATTTTTTTGGTGCTAAAAACTGTCTCTCAAAAAAAATTCAGAATCATTATGAAGTTGCTATAAGGTTTACATGTAAATCAAATGGGACTTCAACAATCGATTGTTCGTGTTATCTTACCCTTAACTGCAATAAACAAAATAAATCAGGTTTAAGTACTGTAAGAATATGGAACAGTACACGGTAGAACTCTTAGAAAAAAACTCGCCACCAAAAAACTATAAGTGTATTTTTTTCCACTCAATTGTTCCTATATTTTCAAAAACGATCTTGCCCAATATTCTCTTTCTCCCTCCCCTCTTTCTGCTGCGAGCAGGTAGCGACTAACTGTATCTCTCTTCCCGAGTCTCATTTAAAAATAAGCAGCAATCAAGTCTATATTATGTCCTCAGTCGCCAACTATTATAAATATGATAACATGTGAAATAAATAAATAAAATGAACTTATGAGATGAAGTTAATTGAAAAAGAAAGAATGGAAAAAGAAATTAATCTAAATTTACTGACGAAAAGAATAGAAAAATATACCGAATTCTAAATTTTAGTTCAAATAAGTTACGAGTCTTCAGTAAAATTGTTAATACATATGTAATATGTGCACATGTATAGAATTTTACAAAAATGAAGATATAGGAAAAGGGAAGGAAATGGACCGAAAAAATAAAATGATAAAATAAATAGACACATATATTATGTGTCAATATTCTCTTTAAAAAAATAATTAAATCGAATGTTAAAAATTGAAAATGGAAAAGGAAATGAATTCAGAAGAAATGTATCGAAGAGGAAATGAACCGAAATAGGTGTGCGATGTTGCCAATAGCATTTTTTTGAGCTGCGCCTTTTCTTTGAGGCGGAGCTAACCCCCTCCACGACGTTTTAAATTTCGGTTCATTTCCTCTTCGGTTTATTTCTTTTCGGTTTATTTCCCTTTCGGTTTATTTCCTTTTCGGCTGATTTCCTGTATCCCCAACGTTGCAACCATTCTTGCTGATAAAAAAAATTGAAAATATTAAAGCTGAATGTTATTTAATAAATTTGTTGTAAAATTGATTATTTCAACCTAAATGTATGTCAACGACATGATTTTTTTTTTATTGCATATTTTGATAAGAGGATCTCGAGTTTAACACGCAAACAGAGAAAAACGTTGTATATGACTATATGACGTCACAGCGGGTTTCCCCTCGATTTTGAGGGACAGGGTAAATGAACCGAAAGGGAAATAAACCGAAGGGGAAATGAACCGAAAAATAAATGAACCGAAGAGGAAATGAACCGAAAAGAAATGAACCGAAGAGGAAATAAACCGAAATTTTTACTTGGCCACGCCCTCGCCACGCCTCCGTTTAACAAAGTGGTGGGAGGTATTGTAAAATCTGGCAACACTGTACACTTTTCGGTTCATTTCCTCTTCGGTTTATTTATTTTTCGGTTCATTTCCCCTTCGGTTTATTTCCTTTTCGGCTGATTTCCTGTATTATTTATTTTATTATAAGTTTAGTAAAAAAATAACATACTGGTCTCCGCTTTTTAATCTATCTCTTCGATGCCTACTTACCAGGGGGACAGGGTAAATGAACCGAAAGGGAAATAAACCGAAGGGGAAATAAACCGAAAAGGAAATAAACCGAAGAGGAAATGAACCGAAAAGAAATGAACCGAAGAGGAAATAAACCGAAATTTTTACTTGGCCACGCCCTCGCCACGCCTCCGTTTAACAAAGTGGTGGGAGGTATTGTAAAATCTGGCAACACTGTACACTTTTCGGTTTATTTCCTTTTCGGTTCATTTCCTCTTCGGTTTATTTCCTTTTCGGTTTATTTCCTCTTCGGTTTATTTCCTTTTCGGTTTATTTCCCCTTCGGTTGATTTCCCTTTCGGTTTATTTCCTCTTCGGTTTATTTACTTTTCGGTTTATTTCCTCTTCGGTTTATTTCCTTTTCGGTTTATTTCCTCTTCGGTTTATTTCCTTTTCGGTTTATTTCCCCTTCGGTTGATTTCCCTTTCGGTTCATTTCCTCTTCGGTTTATTTACTTTTCGGTTCATTTCCTCTTCAGTTTATTTCCTTTTCGGTTTATTTCCTCTTCGGTTTATTTCCCCTTCGGTTGATTTCCCTTTCGGTTCATTTCCTTTTCGGTTCATTTCCGATTCGGTTTATTTCCTCTTCGTCTCGCCATTTCCAATTCGGTTCATTTCCTTTTCGGCTCATTTCATTTTCGATTCATTTCCTTTTCAATTGAATTAAAAAAAATCTAAATGTATGAATATATAGTGGTTAAAAGTTGAAAGACTATTCCGATCACTTTAACCCCAATAATGTATACACTCATCAACTTGCAAAATTTCCCTTTGCAGACATGTTAATCACCATGCCCTATGTTATTCTTATGAGACATGATAATTAATATGGCTGCAAGTGGAAATTTTCCGAGGCGACGTCGAGTGGTTAGCATGATATGCTGGCATTGAACTGTTCAAGCAACGTCGAGCACATGGATGCTAGAAACGTAAAGTGTAAAGTTAAAAAATTTGTCTGCAATGCAGGTTGCCTATTTTAAAAAATACCCGAACAGCTGATTTTCTATCCACATTTTAAGACGCCTTACAATACGGTCAAAATGGAAAAAATACTTTATATTAGAACAATGGATCATGGTGCACAACTGAGGTGGTGCCGTTGAATTCATCAGCGGTGCTGTTAATTTGACTATAAAATAATTAAAATCAAATCAAATGAGGTGGCCAGCTTGACGGTTTTCCAGTTACCTCAAACCTTTAAATACACAATATAAATGTGAATTGCATCCCAATCATTGCATGGTGATGCCGTGGGTTGGTGCAGTTTATTTTAGTGGTGCATCATTACATTAATTTTAATTAATAAATCCGTCATCGCCGTCTTCGCGCGAGGCGATTGAGCAGAGCGAACTTGATTAGGAGGCCACAACACGACCGCGCCCACTTTTCAATAGCCGTCCTACTGAGCAGCAGGTTTGCGTGTAATCAAATGGGAGAGGGCTTCACTTTGGTCGCAGTTTACGACAATTACGCTGTATGCTAGAGTTTTCAAAATGAAACAAGTTTTATAACTCTAATACAGTTTAATCTTACTGGACAACCTTTTTTTTCACCCAAAAACAATATTAATACACTTAAATTAAACTTTTATGAACCCAACTTCTGCTACTTCTGTTACATCTGCGCATGCGCCGGCATGCGCGAAGTAATAAAAGTCAGTTTACTGGCGATGACGTCATATGAACATTGAAAGCCTTTCTTCATAGCGAGTAGCGAGTGACTTTCACTTTACTTAATTGCATTTTCTATACTTTGTATATATCAAGTAAAGTTATTTACTACATCGAAAATAATGTATGAAAGTTGATTCAAGTACTTTTGTGTTTTCAATATTTCGTGACGTCATGATACATTACTAAAGCTTGGAAGATAGAACCAAGTTCCCGCCCTAACTTTACCGTCTTATATCTCAAGAAGTATGATATTTATGAACTAAATAAAATAATTAGCAAACGGGAGACTACATTGAAGTATTATTGCACTACAAGACACCTTCATTAATATCAAGTAAATATTTAAAAAAAAATATTTCCTCCCGATTACATTGCATGTTATTTTTTAAATTCCGGACGGCTAATGTCTCGACAGATGACGATCGCGCCGGCTGGGTTTTGGCCTCCTACTCAAGTACGCTCTGGATTGAGGTAGGGAGAACGCGCGATTTTTTCAAACTCGTATTTTTAAACTTAGAATATTTCTCAATTCTGCGGAACACTCGCAATCGCTTATTTTCTCGAATCTATACTATTGCAATGTAAAGTTCTGTTTGTATGGTTAAAGTTAAGTTATGGTTAATACACTTGTGTACTGGAGAGTTTGCATGATTTACTGGCTTTCAATATGCTGAAATAAAAATTTAAAATTGTAATAAAGTGTAATAAAGTGTTACACGTGTAAGAGTAAATAATATTGTTACTTTTTATTTTATCATTATAATATTAATTACAGCTGATTCGTTTTGTATCACAGAGTTGAAACATGACTTTTTTTTTTCGCAATTTTATTTGGACGAGAGGATACAGCTTTTACTTCTTATACAGTAAATGAGAAAAACAATACAGATATTATGAAGACGAATAATGAAGAAATTGTTAACCTTTATTAGATGCTAGGCCTCGTTTGAATTTTAAAAAGTAATCTGAGGGGATCAGTCAGTGCAGAATATGATATTTTAATTAAATATATTGCAATTTTATTCCTTATTAGTTCAACATTTTAATAATACACATTCTGTATAACATTATAATAGTTTGAGTATATATAATAGGCAAATATGCACTTACTAATTTTTTAAAGCAACTTATTATTATTATTTTTTTTAAAGTGCTATTTTGCAGTAGAAAGGTACCCGACATAAAGTTTGTATTAACAGATTAGCATTGTAATAGTTATCAGGTCTGTTTCGTGTGCTATTTTATGTAACATTCCTCACAGAAAAATGTATTGTGCCTTTACAATGGAATGTTAATATAGTAGGAACGCTATAGTGTAATTTATTTTAAATATTTTTATTGATAAAAAACAACAATACAGTCCTATACCAAGGCCGGAAGCCTTATAGAGTATAGGTACTGTTTTACAATCATCTTATATTTTAGATTAATTAAATTATTTTATTTATGTTTATTTTAGTGTTGGTTAATAAGGGTTTAGGGTAAGAAAATTATTATATTTATAGATCATTTTTAAAAATAAATATTACGTTGATTGATTGGTTGATATTTCGGAGCAATTGACACATTTTGGTCAAGTATGCCCTAAGTGCATTAATATAGTATTAATACAGTATACAGTATAATATTGTATCATGTTTAATTTTTAAGGTATTTATAAGTTTTTTGTCTCTATGTTGTATTATGTACATCCACATGATAAATAAATAAATAAATAAATAAATAAATAAATAAATAAATAAATAAATAAATAAATAAATAAACAGCCAAAATTTCTACGCACAGAGACATGATCCGAGTCTTATAGAGTAAATTACGCTGACGTCATGCCCCTGGTATAATAGAGGGAGCTCTCTGATCGAGGTGCGCCAGAATGCAAATAATTATATTGTGCTGGCATATAATAAGCAAAGTGAATTTTGTGTTAAGTGGTTTTACCAAAAGCTATATACTAGACTTTGGTTTTTACACGAACAATCGATTGTTGTAGTCCCATTTGATTAACATGTAAACCTTAGCAACCTCATAATAATTCTGAATTTTTTTTTTGAGAGACAGTTTAGCACCAAAAAAATGTGTAAAAAATTTCAAAACAATCGGACGATTCAATTTTTTTAAATTAATTTTTTAAATTTTCAGTATAGGGCTTTCCCATGCATGGAGACCTAAACTAAGAAATTAATTTAAAAAAATTAAATCGTCCGATTGTTTTGAAATTTTTTCCACATTTTTTTGGTGCTAAAAACTGTCTCTCAAAAAAAATTCAGAATCATTATGAAGTTGCTATAAGGTTTACATGTAAATCAAATGGGACTTCAACAATCGATTGTTCGTGTTATCTTACCCTTAACTGCAATAAACAAAATAAATCAGGTTTAAGTACTGTAAGAATATGGAACAGTACACGGTAGAACTCTTAGAAAAAAACTCGCCACCAAAAAACTATAAGTGTATTTTTTTCCACTCAATTGTTCCTATATTTTCAAAAACGATCTTGCCCAATATTCTCTTTCTCCCTCCCCTCTTTCTGCTGCGAGCAGGTAGCGACTAACTGTATCTCTCTTCCCGAGTCTCATTTAAAAATAAGC
The DNA here is from genome assembly GCA_949825025.1 of Siphlonurus alternatus. NCBI lineage: Eukaryota > Metazoa > Arthropoda > Insecta > Ephemeroptera > Siphlonuridae > Siphlonurus > Siphlonurus alternatus. The sequence goes on along the minus strand of OX463785.1, from coordinate 7,043,792 downwards.
AGCAATCAAGTCTATATTATGTCCTCAGTTGCCAACTATTATAAATATGATAACATGCGAAATAAATAAATAAAATGAACTTATGAGAGGAAGTTAATTGAAAAAGAAAGAATGGAAAAAGAAATTAATCTAAATTTACTGACGAAAAGAATAGAAAAATATACCGAATTCTAAATTTTAGTTCAAATAAGTTACGAGTCTTCAGTAAAATTGTTAATACATATGTAATATGTGCACATGTATAGAATTTTACAAAAATGAAGATATAGGAAAAGGGAAGGAAATGGACCGAAAAAATAAAATGATAAAATAAATAGACACATATATTATGTGTCAATATTCTCTTTAAAAAAATAATTAAATCGAATGTTAAAAATTGAAAATGGAAAAGGAAATGAATTCAGAAGAAATGTATCGAAGAGGAAATGAACCGAAATAGGTGTGCGATGTTGCCAATAGCATTTTTTTGAGCTGCGCCTTTTCTTTGAGGCGGAGCTAACCCCCTCCACGACGTTTTAAATTTCGGTTCATTTCCTCTTCGGTTTATTTCTTTTCGGTTTATTTCCCTTTCGGTTTATTTCCTTTTCGGCTGATTTCCTGTATCCCGATTTTGAGAGGGTTCAAAATATTCTGAAAAAAATAAATTCATAAGTCGAGGTTCTCTATTCAAGTACAGTATGCATAAAATTTTCATATGCTGCAGGTTGTCCATTGTAATTCAACTAATACTTATTAATTTTACGACATTTAAAACGTTAAAGCACCAGTTACTATAACTGGAATTAACAGTTCCATTATCTGACCAACATATCGTCATATTTACTTGACACTTCTTATATTTAACGGTTACGACGTCATGCTAATTTTTAACGCTTTAAGTTACTGTGATTGTTATTAAAATTAACTTCCTATACGGTCATCAAGTGGTTGATGAGTATATTGTTTACGAAACTTTGTTTATGTAAATTATGTACAAATAAAACAATGTGTATATAACGTCATGTCTATTTAAAATTAACATCCTCAGATGTTTGAAGTATATGATTACTTTATTTACAATATCAAGAGAGACTTTTAAATATAAATTTGTTTTAGAAATGGGATACATTTTGGTAAAAATCTTTTAATTTTATCGAAACTTATTTTATAATCCTCCTAAATTTTGTTTTACAATTTTTTCACATGGCAGTTATACAATACTATTATATGGAGACTCACTCGTGCATCCGAAAGTTGATTGATGGAACCTCCCGTTAATTACTGACCATCCTGACTGAAGTTTCCATAATTCCCTCAGTCACAACAAGGCGAATTCTGGAATGGATTGCTATAAACGTATAAAAACCTTGGTCAACCCTGTTCGTAAGGGATCCACAAAATTTTAAGCAATGTTAGGTCAGGTTAACAAAGAACTGAGAATTCAGTCACATGCCCTACAACAATGGGGTACTGACCAAAAAAAAAGTTTCAAGTTTTTGTCAACATTTCAAAAGGCACGAGAATTTCATGAAGAACAAGCTCTATTACAGTATTCTACGACAATTTCCTGATTTTATATGAATTTTTAAAACCTCTCAAAAATGACGTCATAGCATTGAATCTTAAATGGGAAAATAGATCAGTTAACATTGCCAAATCCCATACTTAATATTGAAATGTAACCAAACCTTAATTTGCAAGGTTTTTAGGTGCTAGAATCACGATAATGAAGGTTTCAAATCCCTACCTCAATAACTTTTCATTTTAGCAATGTTAACTGATGCATTTTCCCATTTAAGATTCAATGCTATGACGTCATCAAAAAAAGTTTTAAAAATTCATATAAAATCAGCAAATTGTCGTAGAATGCTCTAATAGGGCTCGTTCTTCATAGAATTCACAGTACTTTTTACTAATATTGCTAACTCAAATACCGGTCAGTACCCCATTAATGTTCAGTTGAGGGGAGAGGGGATGTATTTGCAAATAACTACATTTTTTTAAGGTGCTAATTTTGATTTTTCGACGTTTTATATTTCAATCGAGAGTAAAATATGATTATTTTTGTTCAATTTTTGTATAGATTTAAAATATATTTCTGAAAAGAAGAGTTTTAAAAAAATGACGTTCAATTTGCGAAGCTTGTTATAATGACATTTTAACAAAAAAAACTCGATATTTACAACGCTCTTAAACTTTGTAAATTTAATGCAAATGAGTGAACTTGTCGGTCAGTGACGTCAAAAGCAGGAAAATCTTGAGGAGATAGACATCCACGCTGCCATTTCCTGCTTTCTGCTAGCCGAGGAGAGTTCATCAACTTTTGCTGCTGGCTCTCTCAGGCTTTCCGCATACAAATTGTGTTATATCTCAACAATATGAAATACAGGCAAATTAATATAATTTTGTAGTCTATGTGAAAGAATTTCTTCTCTTCCTGTTATAGTTCCTGTTCATATGTCAACTATTTTTTATGGCAAAATTGGTGAGCTGTTATAGCAAAAAAAACTTGAAAAACAATGGACAGCCTGCATGAAAAATTTTTATTGCAGAAATGAAGAATAAAGTGCATGAAATTATATTACCCTGATTTTTTTCATATTTTCTATAGAAGCCATGCAGGAAGTATTGCTAAAAAAAAATTACTGAGGTCGGCCTACGCCCCTTTTAAGTCCTACGCCTATTGACGCCTCTCTGTCAATAATTTTTTTAAAAATAAAAGTTCCCAGGTTCTAAAAAGTCTAAAAAAAATTACAATATAGCATTATAATTTTACACCCTCTATTCATTTCTGCAATAAAAATTTTCATGCATGTTGTCTACTGAATGGAAATCGTGCTGCGGATTCTGGAAACCCCAAGTTATTAATTTGATTGTAAAAAAATAGATGCCATTTAAATTTAAAGTTGAAACTTTTTACGTGGATGAGTAGTCAACACGAAAATACACGAAAATTGTAGAAAAGACGAAAATATTAGGAAAAAAGGAGGTTATAAAAGAAATACAAAAATTAAAATAACGTTTTATCGAATATAATGATTGCGATAAGATATATTTTCCTATCTCTAAACGTTGAAAATAGCGTTTATTGCATGCGTCTAGTAGTCTCAGATAATTATTTGCTGATTGTTTTCCTAAATATATGGATATGCTTGAGAGAGTTTAAACGAGAATGATTAATTAAATCACAGCATACTTTATTATACATGTGTATGATTGTATACGCGCGTATAATTATGCTGGTTATATTGCTATATATTATATGATATATCATATATAATAATTTCGCTAATTTTAACATGGAAATTCATGTATAATTCTGTATATGTATAATATTTGCAAAACATAATTTGTGATGTAATATCTAACAACTACTGAAATATAATAATGATAATTACACATAGCTAATTGCTAAATAATTACTTTGGTTGTTATTAGAGCATACAGCAATATAAACACGTTTTTATTATCGTCATTTTTGTTGTTTTCTTATGATACTTAATTAACGTTTATTAAATGAAAAATTAATGAAGCAAAAAATATTTTTTTTTCTTGTTAGATTGATAAAATATTCAATATTGGATATTAAAAAGTAGACTAATTAAATTTTATTTTATTATTATTATTATTATTTTTATGCTGATATACTATTGCCATAGTTTCATAATAATATTAATAATAATAATGGGAGCGATTCAAGCTAGAAGAAATTATATCCAGGTTTCTCACTAACTGCGGTTAGTATAACATTGATTTTTAATGGAATATTGACCTCAAAACATTTTATTGCAGAAATGGATAGAAGATGAAAAGTTATGCTATACTATGATTTTTTCAGATTTTTTATATATAGTCTTGGAACTATTTTTAAACAATTATTGAAAGTACAGAGAGAGTGACGCCTCTCTTTAATAAAAGGATAGGACCTAAAAAGGACGTGAGTTCAAACCCGACCTCGGCAGAAATTTTTAGCAATGCTTCCCGGGCTCTAAAAAATCTGAAAAAAAAAAAAAATCACAGTAGCATAATTTTGCACCCTCTATTAATTTTTGCAATTAAAATTATTGAGGTTAGTACTCTTATTAGGCTGGCGCTATACATTGGTTAGTGAGAAAGCTGACTTCGTATATCACACGGCTAATATATTCCCTTTTATTATACAATTTAAAACCGAGAGTAATATAACAATGTATGTTAGTTTTATAATTTATATGACACTAGTGCGTCGTTCTAACTTTTTTTAATGGAGAGTTGTTTTATTAAACATTTGCTAATTCAACGTTTGTTTAAGAGTCTCAAGAGAAAGAAGACATTGTTTGAGAGATAAGCAATCAGGCTTGACGAAAGTAAAGAATAGTGTGGAAACCACAGAGTTCCGCTCCTCGGATTTTAGAGAATATCGTCACAGTTTGATCAAGCAGAAAATTGACACTACCTTCTTATTTTATGTTTCTACATAAACTTTACGTCATTTGATGTTTTGTTGTTTTTTCACGACAAATGATTGTCCATGTGGAAAATATTGCTCGAAACTAGTAGGGTTCGTAAACTCTGCTCCGAGTACTCCGAACAGGGTCTTCTTGGGTTTACGAACAAAAACTGTGACTTCATTTGCACTGTCTTATACCCCACCCCCTAAGCTTTTGGCAAGGTGTGCTCCGAGCAGGGTTTACGAACAGCAGGTCTATTATTGTTTATTTATTTAATTTTATGTAAAATTATTACGGAATAAAAAAATAGTTCTACTACTGAATGATAGTTACTGTATATTGATATGTGCAAGACAAAATGCACAGCTCTGCGTTTTACCTTAGTGAAATTAGTATGCCTGTCACAACTACACATGCAGTGTGTAAAGTATATTGCACCTTTTCATTATATTAGAGGGCTTGTCTGCACTAGAACTGATTATATCTGCATCCTACCTACGCCGTATCGAGGGTGGGTACATAGGGTCGAGTGAGGGAGATTACGATCATTAAAAAAATAGCCCCCTCATTTACGGCATAATGCTTGAACAACACCCTCATCTGTCGCTTCTCACCCTCCTACTCCGCCTCCAATTTTCTGGATAACGTAACCCCGATCCTCCCATGCAAGTGAATTAAGTGTAATGCAAACATTTTGACTCTAAATGAACCCAATAATTGACGTATTGCAGTTCGTATACAACCCCTGTACGAGTATTGACTCAATATTGATGCGTTGCTATTGTTTTACCCCCGCGCACCGTTGAGTTCACTGAACTATATATCACTTATGTATATATCACTCGTATCCCTCTAATACAGTTCAACAAATGTAAGGTTAACGCCGGAAGTGGAAGGATTTTAGCTAAACTATGATCATGAAAAATTATAAAACTTTGAAAATAGTTCAAAATATCTAATATAAACCTCTCGGCAAAATTTTAGATTTTTACAATCATAGTTTAACTAAAATCGTTCCACTTCCGGCTACTTCCGGCGGTAACCTTACATTTGTTAAACTGTATATATTGACGTATTGTTGCTATTGTTTCACCCCCGCGCCGCTAAGCGAGTTACATCACTCGCATCCCTCTGTACTTCTGTACTGTATAAAAGACAGTATACGGGAGTTTCATGCTTACGTTTTGGATAGCACGGAGATGCCCGAAGCCGTCCGAAGATCTTCGGGATGTAGGCAGAAAATCCTAAAATTTTATGCTGTGCGTGTTAACGTAACTCGCAACATCTGTTTTTTAATAATAGTTTTGGTTGGCAAATATTTTTCTGCATCATTGGTTCTTCTTGTCACCATTTATGAAAGAAAATTATAAGAAAAATGATGCGAATTAATAGCCAGGAGCTAGAAAAACATTGCATTGATAAACATTCCTTTGCTGATATTGATCCACGCACGAAATGTGCTTCTTTTTTTAATCACTTTTACATTTGATGTTTTTGAGATCTAAAGTAGATCAAGGCAATTTCCCGGCAATGTTGGAAAAATTTCTAGTGAAAAAATGTTATTATAATACAATGGATTATCTAAATGATAAATTCACCGAATCACATTAAAGTGTATACTATAATGTGATGGTATTTATTATATTATATACTATGTAGGTTTGTTGTGTTCATGATAATAGTCTTTTTTTTTTGCTTAATTGAGTTTTGTATATCATTTTAATATGTGTAATATCATTTTTTTTATAATATTTGGGCATAAATGTTACCTTAAAAGGTTAATATTTCTAATTTTATTATTTTTTAAGATTGCTATAAGTGTTCATTATAATGGAGAATTGTCTTGTTATTATAATCATTTATGTTTTAGAGTGATTATTTGGATTCAATTGCAGGGAGTGTTACCATAATATAATTTTTTATACTGCTTTGATTTGTTTGTATGCAGGATTATTTGGTATTATTATTATTTTTTTATTGACGTGCTTTCAAATTGTTTGTGATTATTGTTTATATGACGTGCTTATATTGTTGTACAATCAAAGAGCAATAAAATGATTATGAATTATGAAATTAATTTCGAGACCAACTTAGCACCCATACGTGTATATCAACGTATATATCTACTTTTATAGCTGCTATGCCGCTGACAATGTTTTGCGTACAAAATCGTGACGTCATATTAATTTATGACGTATGATGAAAGACCCATATATTGACGTATTGTTATTATTGTTGCAGCTCGCGCCCCCCTGAGCGAGTATGTGTCTCACTACGAGACCCTTGACTACGATGCGGAGGACCTTCACCGTAGTCACGTACGAGCACGTCGCTCGGTGACTCAGGACGCGGCTGTGCACCTCCACTTCAGGGCCCACAACCGCGCCTTCAGCCTTCGACTAAAGAGGGACACCACCACCTTTTCTGACTCATTGGAGGTGCTGGGACCGTCTGGCAAACCAGAACAACTTGATACCTCACATATTTATCAGGGCCATATTTTAGGTAAGTCATAGGAGAGGGAGATAACATTTTAATATTTATGATGCATTGTTGACGTAGTGTCAATTAGGTTCCAGCATGTCTTTATTTAATTAGCTGAATCGAGAGAGGAAATATGCAAGTGAATTTTATACGATTTTTTTCTAGAACAGCAACATTCCTATAATGGAGATTTAGAGAAGTCACAAGACCTAGAGGCTTCGTCCTCAACGCTTATGACGTCTTTAAATTCTTTGGTTAAGCTATATAAGTATAAAATATATAATTATAATGTTTCTAAACAATTATTATATTGTTACTTTTTTATTATTTCTTTCCATAGCAATTACTTGTACTTGTATAACCAGTGGTTAAATAAATGAATTGAATTGAATACTAGAAAAAAATCACATATAATTTAGATATATGTGTATTTTTCGATCTTCTCTTTAATAATAATAAAAAAAAATGACATGCAGGGACCTAATAACAAAATTGATCATCAAATTTTTTACCAAATTATTTGAAAGAATCAGCATCAACAGATGTCATAACTTTGCAGGGGAGCCAGGGAGCCATGTGTTCGGCTCGCTCAGTGAGGGGGTGTTCGAGGGGAAGATCGTGTCCCCTCACACGGGGGCGTACTACGTAGAGAGGGCCCACCGCTACTTCCCCAACAGGACTATGACCGATGACGTCACCTTCCACTCCCTCATCTACCACGACCGTGATGTCAACGACCCTTACCGTTCTAGACGGACAGGTCAGTCGTCTTGCTTGTACTGTCACATTTAAAGGGGTATTTTCATATCATTAAATTTGATATAACAATACGTTATATATCCTTTTCTTTTATCTTGGTTTTACAATTTTTGTGTAAAATTTGTGAATTTTTTAATAATTTATTTTCTTGATGACATATGGTCTGTTCGTAAGCCCTGTCCAGAGTACACTTTCTACACCCAATCGACCTTATGTCCAAGTGCGTAAGGTTGATTTTGGGTGCAGAAAGTGTACTCTGGACAGGGTTTACGAACAGACCTATTAAGTATTTTTAAACAAATAAAAAAAAAAAGAAAGACCCTAAATTTTAAAGAATCTGAACAAAATCAATATTTTCTAACTTCTTTCTATAAATGCTGTGTTTGTTTTGGAGATGACGGAAACTCTTTGCTCTTAAGTTGTAGTCAAACGTGTTGTGACGTGTGTTGTTCCTCAGGTCACGTGGGGGGCTGCGGTATCACGGAGGATGTCAGCCAGTGGATGGACAGAATACAAAACTCTGCAGTGGAGGACGAGGATGAGCCACCACCCTTCGTGCCCAAGAAACCCTCAGGGCCCGCCCCCAAAAAGGTGAGGATTGTCAGCTTTTAGAACAAAGATCGTATCATAACCAGGAACTAAAAAATAAAAAGAGATGCCTTGCTGTAAATTTTTTTATTTTTTATGATTTAAAAGATAAATTTTCTTGTAAGAAAAATTGTAATGTGTTACTGAATTAATGTGACCTCAAAGTCATGAAATGTCTTTCCCTATACTTGCATGTTAAATATTTGCATGACTATGATGTCACAGCGTTTTGCAGATTTTAAGGATGTTGGAAGGTTTAAAAAAAAAATCCAAAAAAATATTGACAATATCCAAATGTGCAATAAAATAATGTCATGAAGATTGTCAATTTTACTAACTACAGCTTTAACAATTACAGTAAAAACTCATCATTACTCAACTTGTTATAGATAAAACTTTATTTTGAGTAAAAGATATTGCAGTCCTGTCAATAATAATTAGCATTGTGTGGTTAGGAAAAACTCTATAATCCTCTATATTAAGATAATCCTGTAATTTCCTGGGTCCTTTTTCTTTAAATGTAGTAACTTTTTACTGTAAACTAAATCAATCTTCACCCACGTTGACATTGATAACTCTCCCCCCTCTGTCTCACAGTCGCTGGCTGATGACGACACACCACAGTACAAGTACAGTCGTCAGGCCAACGAAGACCACTTGCGCTCCAAGCGGGCCGCACGTCCCAAGGAAGAGAACAAGAACACGTGCTCGCTGTTCATCCAGACCGACCCTCTGATCTGGAGACACGTGGCCGAGCAGGTAGTTGACAGACGGAGGGCCAGTGACGTCGGAAACGTAATTATATCCTCTCTAGAGAAACCCTCAATACCAAACTTTGCAGTGAGACCTTTTTTAACTCATCTTGTGTTACCTCTGGGTGATGGTGTTTGAGTGATATTTTATTAATCATTTGGTACTTTTTTTAATGAGTGCTTCTTAATTTTGCTCTTTGATAGAATACAAAAAAAAAAAAAAAAAATTGTTACTGTAATGCATGCAGAAAAGTAGATGCTTTATTATTTTTTTTTTCATAATATTATAGGCTGCTAACTATTTGCTTATGGACTGTAATATTTAAACATTATAACTTACAATGTTATTTCTACAATTTTTGCCTCATATTATGTATTTTTTATTTATATTTTTTCCCCCCACAGTTATTATTTTTTTTTTTCCATTGAAAGAGAAATGATAAAAATATTTTCTCTTTTATTCCCCTTGGCTCACTGCAAGTTTGGTTCCAGGTTTCTCACAAAATCTCGGTGGTTCTCAATCTTTCTTCTGGGTGTTTAACTCTAAATGGCTTCTGTACGGACTGATTAAAAATAAAGATATTTTTTCTTTATTTTTTTCTCAGTGGCAGTAAATGGGATGAATTTTAACTTTATTTTCCATGGAAGGAGTCATTGTAAAAAGTTCAGCAGCTAGTCCAATAGACACCTGATGACAATCTGGTTCCATTGAACTGGCTACATATGCTTCTATAATGACTTCTCATGGGAAAATATAAGCCCTAAAATTACCCCATCAACTGATACAGTACATTTGCCAATGATGTGCATGTGGGTATCAAAGCTTGTGAATCACTGATTTGGGTTATGTTTTATTTTATATGTTCTAACCATGGGAATGCTATAATATAATAATATTAGTAAAATATGTAGATTGCTAGTATTTTAAATTATGCGCCTCTTTGAATTTGTATTTACCAAGATGCATTTTTACTGAGTGGAATAAATGTTTTACTTATGAAAAAAATGGTTGGATGTGAATTATTTTTTATTCAAATGGTTAAAACATCAATTTTATTTATTTCTCAAATTGATTGGCGAAATATTTATAAAAAAATGAGAGGACTGTTTTTCTAATGGTAAGAAAAGCAGCTGAAATAAATAATAGTTATGTTCTCTTTGGGAATTATTTTTTTTAGCAATGTTTACCGCTATATGTAATTACTAACTTACCCTGTGTGAGTCTATCAAACAATGAAAGTTTCGGTACCATGTGTGCTGATCTCCGCTCGTTCACAGACCAACAATGACCCTGAGAAAATCCGAGAGGAGATTTTGTCACTAATCGCCCACCACGTCACGGCTGTTAACTACATTTACCGAGATACCAAGTTCGATGGACGAATTGAGCACCGAAACATCAAATTTGAGGTCCAGAGAATCAAGGTACATTTCTGCCAGTGTGGTGCTAGGATATGGAAATCCATCAGTAGTTAGTTCTTGTTGAAAAGGATATTATTAATTTTATGTACAGTTTTTTTTATTCATATATCTAAATATTTTTATTTTTATTTCAGTAAACATTATTATTATTTTTTTTCTTAAAGATGGAACCCACTAATGCTATTTACCTTCCTAAATTTAACTGAGAATATGTACAAAAGCTTAATATTAAGATGAATTTTAAGGGAGAGAGGGAAGCATTAAGAGCAACTACCCATTTAAATACCTTACTCTGAGCACAGGCGACTCTTTTACATCATACCAAAGGTTTCACATCAGTCTCTGCAATTCTTAACTGGACATTTTTGTTTAGATTGACGACGACCAGCCTTGCCGTCCCCACAATCTCGGGGAGCCCAACCCCTTCTGTATGGAGAACATTGACGTTAGCAACTTCCTGAACCTTCACAGCCTCGGTAACCACGAGGACTTCTGTCTGGCTTACGTCTTCACGTACCGAGACTTCACCGGCGGTACTTTGGGCCTTGCCTGGGTAGCTTCTGCCTCAGGTGTGTAGAGACTGAGTCTCGCGATATTTTGTCACGTACAAAAATGGCTTTGTTTTCACTCTACTGTATTGTAGTGTCCATATTAAAGTAAAGTGAAGTTTTGTTAAAGATTAAAGTGGGATGCTACCAATAGTTTTATCTGGAAATTAGCCGTTTTGGTATCAGTTTCCACAGTGAGGGGAAGAGAAAAGGGGGGGGGGGGGAATTAAATGACCAACCAATAGAGACTTCAAGTCAGCTGATTTTGCGGTTTTCCCACCGTCCTATCTAGACCTATGTAAAAATACTCGAAATTGCTCTTTTTGGCAACAAAAAAAATTTTTTTAGAGGAAAATAAGCTTTTGATTCATTATCAGAAGACTCTTTAATGAGGAAAGGGGGTTGAAGATGCTTTCAAAGCAATAGCTTGAATATTTACAAAGAAAAAAAAAAATCAAATTTTTAACATGGAGGCTTATGGAGGAAATTTTCCCGCCGAGAAACACTCTATAATTGCCCCACAAAATCAACACAAATTAACACCATCTTTTTATTTTTCAGTCATTTGATAAAGATAAATAATTACTCCCTAGTGCTAACAAGAACACTGTAATGTTCCAGGGGCGTCTGGTGGGATCTGTGAGAAGTACAAGACGTACACAGAGACGGTGGGCGGAATGTACCAGAGCACCAAGCGCAGCCTCAACACCGGCATCATCACCTTCGTCAACTACAACAGCAGGGTACCTCCCAAGGTCTCGCAGCTTACCCTGGCACACGAGATTGGACACAACTTCGGATCTCCGGTGAGGCTCACTTTAATAATAAGTGAGAGTTTACGCCTGAAAATTTCCAGAAATGACGCATTTTCTACTGATTTCCACTTCAGATTGTGGGCTAAATAAAAGCAGAACGATGTAATTTATGTCACTTACGGAAATTTTCAGGCGTAAACTCTCACTTGTTTGACTGTAAGAAAACCTCAATGATAAGCACACAAGAAGCCTATTTGTCTATTTGTGGCGATAATAATGCTGTTGGCTTACTCTGTAAGGAATATAGCGTCATGTTATATATTATATGTAATAAAACAAATAAAATTTAATATTGTAATAATTAATTATGTATCTCTAAACCGTATGTCTACAAAAACTGTTCTTCAACAATTATAATTTGTGTGCAGCACGACTATCCCCCTGAGTGCCGTCCTGGTGGAGAGAAGGGGAACTTCATCATGTTTGCGTCTGCCACAAGCGGTGACCGCCCCAACAACTCCAAATTCTCAACGTGCAGCGTCGGCAACATAAGCAACGTCTTGGATGCTATTGAGGACAGTAAGAAGAGAAACTGCTTCTCAGGTAAAATCAAATGTTTATGGTTACGTAGTATTAATAAACTTGTATGCAAAAAAACTCATTTATCTACAAAAAATTCAACTTAACCATTGAAATACGGACCTCCAATTTTTTTATTACAGAAACGGGTAGAGGGGGGAAATTTTTGCCACTCTGATTTTTTCTTTAGATTTTTTAGAACCTAGAAACTACGGGGGACATTCACGAAGCACTTTAACCCCCACTTTAACCTCAATTTTTATCCCTGGTGCTAAACCTGGGGCTAAACATGGTTAGTCCCTATAGTTAGCTCCTGGTTTAGCACCAGGGATAAAAATTGAGGCTAAATTGGGGGTTAAATTGCTTCGTGAATGTCCCTCTACATATTTTTTACAAAAATTATTGAAAATTTGGTTTTAACAGCCACCCCACTTTTTGTGGCGACAAAGTCCTATCCTTTTATTAACATTGCTTAGCACCGATTCAGCTCAAATTTTACATATTTAGCCTCTGGTTTAGCATGATGTTTAGTACTTGATTAAAAATGGAGGCTAAAAAGGAGCTAAGGTGCTTTGTAAATGCCCCCCACAGTTTTCTGTACGATAACTGTTCTTTGTCTCTCAGCGTCTGCGGGTGCGTTCTGTGGCAACAAGATAGTGGAGGCTGGCGAGGAGTGCGACTGTGGCTTCAACGACGAGGAGTGCACGGACCGGTGTTGCTACCCCCGCGTGGTGTCCGAGCTTGACAAGATCAAGAACCAGTCTGCCCGGGGTTGTCACCGCAGGGCAAACACCCAGTGTTCACCCAGTCAAGGTGAGTGGCGGCAGCGACATGACGATATTAACATTTGGTACCGATTTTAGTCCAAAATTGTTAAGTGCCAAATTTAATACAGTAAAAATTTGTTATTACGTCAAGAAACCCAGGAAATTAAGATTACCTTATATCGAGTTTTTCTTATCCACGCAATGCTTTATATCAAGTTTTTCCTATTCACGCATTGCTAATTATTTTTGATGGGACCACAATCTCCTTTACTCAAAATCGAGTTTTACCTTTTTAACAAGTTGCGTAATAATAAGTTTTTACTGTACTTTGTTTTGGTATTCAAGTTTTGATACTAAAAGTTAATAGGCTATATAATGCCTATGTTCAGTCCTTTGTGTGAATGCCCCATAATGTAGTAATGTCAATTGCAATTTGTATCATGTTACTCTGTACTGAAAGTTTAAACTAAAATACCAACTACTGTAACACACGTACACTATTGAGTCTCTTAAAAATATTCTATTTTTAAGAAGCAAAAATACATTCTTGGTATTTTAATTTAAGTTAAAATATTTTCTTATACTATTAGGCTTGAGTTTTTCCTCCACAACTTCAAAAATTACTGATATTTCTCCAACAGGTCCTTGCTGCTCGAGCGAACGGTGCCGTTTTGTACCGTTGGACGACAAGCAGCAGTGCCGTTCCGAGTCTGACTGCTCGTACAGCTCCACTTGTAATGGTCGCTCCCCTGAGTGCCCCAGTCCGGCACCCAAGGAGAACAAGACTCGTTGTAACGAGGGAACACAGGTGAGGAAATCGTCGTAGAAATGTTGTGACCTCAGGTTTGACTATGTTATATTTTATACCAAAAGGAGTATTCATAAAAAATGAGTATTAGTTTTAATCTAAATATGGTGTTATAAACCCCTGTAGTATAAAATGTACAAATTTCTCAGTAATTTCTTAATTTTTCACAAGTTACAGAAACTCAAAAGTATAGAATTGTTAAGAAATATATTGTTACATTTTGTATTTTTAGAATATTTAGATAAAATATTTGTGGTAATATGAAACTATCATACCAATGAGTTTCTAAAATTCTCTAGTATTGAATTATTGAGAAATATATTGTTACGTTTTGTATGAAATAAACGGTTATAAGAAGTATATCAATTGAGTAAAAAAATAAACTTAATTCCTGTTAATTTGTTCTAATTGTCTTACTAATCTCTTTCTGCAGTTGTGCATCAACGGAGAGTGTAGTGGCTCCATCTGCCTGCTGTGGAACATGTCAGAGTGCTTCCTTACGTCGCATCTCATCGCAAACATTGACAAAAGAAAGCTGTGTGAGCTGGCTTGTCAGAACGGCTCTAACCCAGAGTCATGTCGATCCTCCAGTGACTTCGCCCACCTCGTTGGTCTGGAGCCAGGAGGCATTAGTCTGAGACCGGGCTCACCCTGCGACAACTTCCAGGTGAGCACGTTGACATCGTTTGAGTTCCTGGCCTAGGAAATTACTGCACCAAATTTATTTGTTTATTTCACCATCATTTTTACAATAACAATAATTTTATTATATATGTAAAATATAATATTTTACAAGGTACTATTGAGCACTAGAACACACATAAAGTGGGAAAAACAAGCATATACGTAACAGTAAAAACTTGTTATTATGTAAAGTCAAGAGACCCAAGAAATTAGGTTTACCTTTTATTAATTTTTCTGTACCACCAATGCTAATTATTTTTGACGGGACTACGGTCTCCTTTATCCAAAAAAATTGAGTTTTACCTAACAAGTTGCATGATAATGAATTTTTACTGTAATAGTCTAATGTAATAATTGTACTTTCAAACGTTTATTAAAATTATTAAATTAATCATCACAAAAATATAGTCAAAATACAGTATAATAATTGATTTTAGACACTATTTTTTATTTTAATATCCCCCAGTTTTTTAAGACGGGGGTTTAAATTTTATTTGATTCCGTTTACAATCACACATGTTTGACTGACATTAGGGGTACTTGGACAGTTGTGTCACAGTCACATATGATTGCAGGGCTACTGCGACGTCTTCTACAAATGTCGAGCGGTGGACGCTGAAGGTCCGCTGGCCAGACTTAAAAACTTGCTCTTCAACAAAGAGACTCTGCTCACCGTTGCTCAGTGGGTCACGGTAAGCTTCATCCCCCTGGCAATAGATGGTGTTGGCTTTTTATACAGTATTTAGATTAGATTAAATTCTAATTTAGATTAGATACAGGCCAGTATGACTATCTTGGATACTATTAAAAGAAGTTTAAAATCCAGGATAGTGATATTTGTAAATTATGTAAAAATGAACCCCAAGACAGAGGGCATCTATTCAGATGCTCTGCAATATCGGCTGAACTTGACTTGTAGCCTGGCAACATGAAGAGAGAAGAGAAGGAATCCTATCTCTATTGACTCACTAGAAGTATAATGGGTGCTTACTAGAAGACAAAATGGTTTAAACGTCAAAACGTGGGCAATAAGAAGAAGAATAAGAGTTAAATTTATTGGTCATTTTAACATAGTAATGTTATTAGAGAACTTTTTCTACAGCTTGAAAGTTTCCCTTGAAAGTTTCAACCTTTGTGGGCCTTTCCTACCCATCCTCATTTCTCTCTATAAACTCTACTTTTAAAGTAGACAGGAAAGTAGCTAAAAAATGGCAGTTAGATTTGGAATTTTTGTTGAAAATGAACTTTATTTTTGAAATTTACAAAGTTAATCCTGCTCTATGGTCTAGTGGTTAGAGCACCTGCAAAAGCTTCTTCTGGTCCGAGAGGTCCCCAGTTTAAATCCCAAACACGGCAGACTTTTCGTGACTTGAAATGGGTGTGACTGATTACTAGATTATGGAGTTGGTAGAAGGAATACAGCTTACGGCTGTCTATACTCCGCTGTCCTACAATTTTGCACTGCCACTGCAGGCTGCACAGATCTGGTAGTAGGAGTCCAGAAGAATGCAGGAAAGGGTTTTAAGTGTCTGGTAATCCCCAGCATGGTCGCAAGATAACTCTTACTGGAAAGGTTTAAATACCTGGCCACACCCGAAAGGCGTCAAGGATATTTAATTTTGAATCCATGTTTTACTGTGTTAATTCAATAGAAATGTAATGTAATAAAATATGACCTTCAGGAGTACTGGTGGGCGGTGCTGCTGATGGGCATCGCGTTCATCGTCGTGATGGGCATCTTCATCAAGTGCTGTGCAGTCCACACCCCCTCCTCCAATCCCAAGAAGCCCCCAGCGAGGCGACTCAGCGAGACTCTGCGTCGACCAATGAACACGCTTCGTAGGATGGTGAGCTGACACAACCGTTTACTAAACTGTCACCTAAATGTTTACTAAACTGTTGAGACAGGGTTGTAGGATTTTGTGTCCTGGTACTTGTAATAACATTTTCTAATTTAATAAAATGGGTAAAGCAAGCAATATTTTATGTGCAAATTAAATATTTGCTTTGGTGGATAGAAATTATTGGTCAAAGATATTTCTTTTTATCATTTGTGTATTTTTTTTTAATAAAATATGAAATATATTATTTTGAAGAATACAGTCTGCACATTGACGTCGGACTATCTGAAGTCAACTTGATAGTTTTACCACAATTTACCAAGCTGACTTTGAATATTTAGACAGTAACAAAAGGACATTGTCCCTTGTCTGGAATAATGAGCTATCTGCAGATGCTTACCATGATTTCATTGCAATAATGAGCTATCTGCTATTTCAGGTGAGCGCAATTATGAGCTTTATTTTATACCGATTTACAGCTCATAATTGTGCTCACCTGAAATAGCAGATAGCTCATTGTTGCAATGTAATCATGGTATGCAGATAGCTTATTATTCCGGTCGAGAGACAATTTGCAAACTGTACATTTTTAGGGGAGATTTCACCATTTTTATCTCCCCTGTTATGTATAAAACACCCACTTTTATTTAACGTTTAGAAATATTTACCCCCTTTCATTTTCTCTTTTCAGCTATAGTAGATCTAGATCTACCCTCCTATCCACTGCACTAAAAAAAAAAATAAAGGACCTCCTCTTATCATTTGTATTAGATTTTATTATTTTCTTGTTTTAATTAGATATTCCCTAACTTCTGTTGTTACTAAAGGTAGGCCAAATCTGAGCTAATATTAACATTAACATTTCACACACCATTGTACAGTCCTAGTCAGAGAGATGGGAACACTTGCCAATTTTACTCCATCTATAAAATATTACGCGAGTCCATTTTCATATGTTGTGATTGACCGCAAAAGTTATTTTAAAGTAGCCTTCTCAAGTACTGTGTATAGATGAGGCATTCATTTTTTCAGATCATTAAAGAAGATTCAAAAACTAGCTTGCACTGTGTGGCAACATTGTATGTAATAGATTCTGTTGTGTCAGTAGAATTGATATCAAAAGAAATAGCTGCAAAAATTACAAATCATCGCCTCAGAATGCAAATCTTGTAACTACAAAAAAAAAATTATGACCCTTATGTTCTCGTGAGATAAGGTTTAGAGTTGCATTAATTTTTTTGTAGTTATGTGCTTTGCGTTCTGAGGCAATGAAATGAAATAGTAAAAATACATTAATTTATTAGGTAGGATACAATGATTGACCTGTGCTGTAAGATAAAATATTTTATTTTCCTTTTTCTAATTTCAATGCCAAGTTGTGATTAATGTGATCAAGGTCCAGTTAAGGTTAAGGCTGCACAGTTAAACTTGAAATCAATTGAGATAAAAATTTCAATTTATTATTTTTACCGTACCCAAAATTAGGAAACTGAATATTTTACAATTTTTACTTCAATTAGTTTAGCAGTCACACCTGAAGAATCAGTACCAATGTGACCTTGGTATGATCTTGGTTGGTACCACAATGTTGCCACACATGTTGAGCAAAAAGAATGTTTTTAGGCAGGTCTCTTTGATGAAGACTGTACACTGCACTTTGTCAAGCAGTACAATTTGTGTTTTAGTTTGGTTGTTCAATGTTGGCTTTTGTAACTTTCAACTAACTTTTCTGTAGTTCACATGAACACTTACATGTAATTTACATTTCAAGGAGGTGTAATTTCGTTGTGTTGTTTTTATTAACAAAATTTTAGTTTTCTCAGAATCTGTACTAAAAAATTTAATCAGTTTTGACTCAAAATATCATTCACATTTTTTGCTGCACCCGAAGTAAAAACTAACGTAATTTTTTTCTTTGATTTTATAGCTCCATTTTTTTTAAATTAACGATTAATCTCAGTTACTGCTAGAGTCAAAGAATATTTCCCTGCAAACAAATTGAATGAAATAAATTTTAAAACATTGAGAATGTTCTAAAACTTAATTGCTTATGGTTTGAGCAAATTCAGTCTTGCAGTTTTCTTATAACAGCTCCATTTCCAGTTTTCGTCCATAAGGCCAATGTTAAACTTCTACCTCAATTTTCACAAAACTGATAAGACAGATTCACTTCAAAATTTGTATGCCACCTATTGATGGTGAGTTTTAAGTTCCCTGCAAGTCTTGTTGCATTCAGGCGGTACGATTACGAGATATCAACCTACTGAGATTCATCCTTAAACTAATTTTTTATCCTTGACTCTTCTGTCCTTCCTGCACTACGTAACTCACCCCTCACCCCAACCCCTGTAGTGCTCGTTGTTAACCCCCCGATGTTACAGCGTGCACCATACAGCGGTCGACCTGCTCCCAATGCCACCCGTGCCGCCCCGGGACCTGCCAGGGGCTACGGAGAAGGGAGGGGACAATATTACGCTCCGAAAGGTGCGCCAGGCAAGATGACATTACTTACTAATCGTAGTCGTAGTTCTGGTGGATGGCTAACTTTTCTTCTTCATGTGAATAATCAATATATAATAGAAAAGTCAGATCAATAAGAAATAAGAATACAGTAAAAACTTTTTGTTAAGTAAACTCAATTTTGAGTGAAAGAGATAGCGTTCCTGTCAAAAATAATTAGCATTGTGTGGTATAAAAAAACTCATAAACTTAATTTCCTAGGTTCCTTGACTTAACGTAGTAACAAGTTTTTATTGTGTGAGTATAATCTGGTTTGGAAGTATTTTGATCTGACTTTTATTGAGCAATGCCAATTTGTTTTTTCATGAATATTTCTTAAATGCATGGGTGGAAGGAAAAAATAAATTATGTAGTTGGAATAAATTTCACAGTGTTACGGTAATTATTGTCTTTTGTGTAATGTCATTTAGTAAGAGGGGTATAGAAATTTGTTGTTATATTAATTTAATTATTTTTACTTTAGTACTTAATATTTAATTATTTACTAAAAGTAAACTACACAGTCTTTCAAGAGAGAGTTCAAGCATGAAATTTTAGCCAGGAGAATAAACTTACATAATTATTTAGGACATTTTACAACTAAAATTTAAGTATCAGATTTAAACAAAAAAAAACATTTTATAAAATATCATAAATCATTATCATTTGGAGACCTCGCTATAAATTAATAACAAAGAATAAATAAATATTTACAAAAATACTACTTAAATGCATAATTATTCTGACATTAATTCTAGTAATTATTGCAGAAATAAATGGAGGTACAGAATTATGCTACTCTGAATTTTTTCCTTTTTTTTTTTTTTTTTTTTTTTTTTTTTTAGTCCCAGAACTATTATTAAATAATT
The DNA here is from genome assembly GCA_949825025.1 of Siphlonurus alternatus. NCBI lineage: Eukaryota > Metazoa > Arthropoda > Insecta > Ephemeroptera > Siphlonuridae > Siphlonurus > Siphlonurus alternatus. The sequence continues at coordinate 7,024,028 of OX463785.1, read as the reverse complement.
ATTGAAAGTGTGGCCTCGTCCCCTGGAGGCGTCTAGGCCCTATTCTTTTCACATACAGAACTTTCAATGATTATTTAAAAATAGTTCTGAGACTAAAAAAAAAGTCTGAAAAAATTCAGAGTAGCATAATTTGGTACCCTGTATTCATTTCTGCAATAAAAAAAAATCATGTTAATTGTCCATTTAGATGGTTCAATTTTCTTGAATTTATATGGATTATTTTAATTCCATCATAGATATGGGGAGTTAATGACCCCCCTGGTCTTACGTTATCTTCTCCCACAGCATCCGCGCCCCCTGCCAGCTACAGTCGCACCAACCACCCCGAGCTCTACGCTGGAGCTTACGGAGGTCGTAGCGGTGGAGGTCAGCCGGGCGCGGGAGCGGCAGGTTTCGAAATGCGGCATCACAAGGTCTGACAAGAGCCTTGACGACTGTGGTGGCCTGCCGGAATACCGCCCCCCCAACATGTTTAACAGAACATACCCAGCGTCGGATCTACACAGAGTCCCTTGATTTTACTGCTGTAACCTGCGTAGTATTGCTATAAATTATAAAGACATGACTGATTTTAGCCAACAATTTGTACAAATCTTATATCTTGCATGTCATTTGTTTTTTTAAGTTGTTTCCAATTAGCCTTGCAGCTTATAGGAAAGTAAAATAGTTCATTTAAAAAAAATATGAAGCATTTTGTAAGATTTGTTAACTAATATTTTGCTATTAATTCTTTGTTGGCCATCAGCGTATTATGTCATGTTCTAAGAAATGAAAATAATTCTAAACAAAAAGTCATTGTCAAATAAAAGAGATTAGACCAATTGCTAATAAGAGTCAATTTCCTATCTCCTTTGCATAAATATGAGCTTTAATCTCTTTTGATTTGATTATTTAGCTCTGTTTGTAGATCCATGCTAACTATAAATTATATTTTAAAGTAAAAAAATTTTAAAGTCTTGATATTTATTATTATATTTAAATTCTTTTGCAATATTTTTTTTCCCCGTATTATATTTCTTTTAATAATTACAGTATGTTTTTTTATCAGTGTATTTTATTAGATCTTCAACTCATATATGTGATATTACAATGTTAATTTTAAAATGGGTATATAACTCTGTTTAAACATAAACTCAACCGGTATTCCCCAAGTTTCCATCCCGCGAATCAACAGTGACGTGATTTTCTTTTTGATACGACCTCTCTGAACGGTCAATCAAAAAAATATGAACTCAATTTTTGAGAACTTTTAAAATATTTTGTTTTAAATTTTTAATTTATGTTTAATTTAAATTTAATAATGAAAAAAATACACAAGAAATTATATAATCTTGTTAGGATTAATATATAAATAACTAGAAAATACCAAAAAATATTTAAATGAAATTTACAGTATTTTTGTGTTTTTCTTTTGTGTAATTTTTTTTTAAATGAATAACCAACACGATTTTTTGATTGCATCAATAAAAACAGCATACGAAGTCATTCTAATTTTTTTAAAAAATATTAAAACTCTGAAATACATCACAGATTCTATGGACAGTGTCGTCATAGACAGAGTCTAACTTTAGGCCTGGCTTAAGTCAGGCTCTGTTTGTATCAAAATAGAGTTAAGCCGGACCAAAGCCTGGCTTAAAGTTATACCTTTTCTCTGCAATCAGCCAATTTTATAACTTTTTATGAAAATTTATTCATACAAGGAAAAAATCATTAAGGTTATTTATTGTGTATTTTATGAAAGAATAAAGAGAGATTAACTAAAATATGTCATTAAAATTTAAACAAACAAAACAGTTATATTAAATTGATCACTTTTTTACTACACCAGGGGACCAGAAATAAAAACAAATTGTTTATTATTGATTGTAAACAAAAACAAAAACTATACATACAGCAAATATATAAGTGTAATATTTTTCTCTATATAAGCAATTTTATGTTTTGCTTTAATTAATTGATGTTATTATATTTTGCAGTCTATGTATAAATAATAATAATAATAATAATGATGGCATAATATTGTAAAGTAACAAAAATGCCTTAAATTCACATTTAATATTCCTAATATTTTTTGTGTGTGAAAGAAAAAATTGCATGAAACTTGTTTTAATGTAATTATTATTTTTAATTATTGCATTTTAAATAGTTGCTCCTTGTTTTAAGATGCTAATTTTTAAATTTAAAATTTTTGTGATTTTTTTTTCACTAATCCACCGCTTGCTTTACCAAGGCCTGAATATCAATGTGTCACTGATTTTTTGAAATAATAGTCGTAGATTTTCAATAATTCATTGAGTGAAATGCAACTTTGACCCCAAAATTTTTTTGGGAGGTTATTTCAAAATTTTGAAACTTAACTCGCATAAGGGGTTTAGAAATTATGCCTGGAAGAAAAATCACTCGTAATGGAGTATCAACCTCAATTTTTTTTAGTGCAGAAATGGATAGAGGGTGCAAAGTTATGCTACCCTGTTTTTCTTTCAGATTTTTAGATTTTTTAGAGCCCGGGAACTATTTTTAAAAAATTATTGAAAGTTCTTTTTGTGACGTCACGAGGCGTGGTCCTTAAGAAAAGGATAGGACATGCTGTTTTGTGACGTCACAAAAAGGACTTTAAAATTTTTTTTAAAAAAATACTTCCTGGTCCCTAAAAAATCTTAAAAAAAAATCAGAGTAGCATAACTTTGCACACTCTGTCCATTTCTGTAATAAAAAAATTTGAGGACAATACTTCATTACGGGTGAATTTTACCATGATCTGGAAATGGGATTTAGGACTATTATTTCTTTGTGAGCGTCGCAGTGTGCAGGATTTGGTAGAGTGGGCGGTGACACATGATTTAAAGTTCTAACAGTATAAAAAAGACCACATATAGAAATTTCATTATGGGAAGTGTGTTCTCATGACTAGGAATTTCCCACATAAGTTTAGCATCTTGCTTGGTCTTTTTTTATAAATGAAGTAATACCCGTGATAATATATTTTCTACTATATCAAGTAAATACTCTACTTTATGTTGTCCCCATTGGCACGCTGTGGTGATTTTAGAGTTTCTAGAAGGAATCGTCATAGAAAATTAAGTAACCAGTTCAATAGACTCCTAATAAAATGATGTCATATAACTGGCTGCTAAAGCTTCCATGACAACAGAGTATCGACCTCAATTTTTTTTATTACAAAAATGAATAGAGGGTACAAAGTTATGCCACTCTGATTTTTTTCAGATTTTTTAGAGACCGGGAAGTATTGCTAAAAAGTTTTGGCGAGGTTGGGTTTGAACTCACGCCTCCTTTAGGATCTATCTTTCATTAAGAGAGGTGTCACTTTCTCTGTACTTTCAATATTTTTTATAAAATAGTTCCTGGTCTCAGAGTAGAACAACTTTGCACCCTCTATCCATTTCTGCAATAAAAATTTTGATGTCGATATTCCATTTCCTCTGAGAAAAACAATACTAAATATCACACTAACACACGTCATTGGTTGTCCCCAATATTCAAAATTCTACTTGTGAGAGGATCTCAATGTTTGAAAGAGGAAAAAGACAATTTTATTTATATATGTTCATGACAATAAAATTAATTACCATCAATATTTCATTAGGAAACTTTTATTTTATGTAAAATAAAATAAAAAATTTGAGGGAAAATAGCAGTATTTTAAATTTTGTTTTTTCATTGCTGACTTTAAATATAAATGTTGTTTAAACCATAATGCTTTGATGCAACTATAAAACTTATACACATTTATCATAAAGTCTATAATTGCAACCAAAATTTGTGATATTTACAACATTAAATTTATATTCTAAAGTGACTTTAAAAGTAGCAAATTTTTAACATTATTGCTGAAAAAATGTTAAATTTAATTATTTTCCCAAAATTCAATTCATAAATACCTGTATTTATTATAGTGAGAATTCAATTATAATTAAAAATTATAAATGGGTAATAAATGAGGACTCCATAATGATGCTTTATCATAATTAATGATGATGTTTTATCATAATTAATGATGCTGTTTTAATTATCATAATTAATGATGCTTATTTGTGTGAAATACTATTTTACCTTTTAAACGACAACAGTGTTTTAAATGTCATAAAAAATTGGTTATCAAATTGTCGCTAAATTTGTATTATTGTTTTTGAAAAAATAATATAATTATAATAATTATTGTGAATATTTTTTCTTAAAGGTGAACTGAAGGGATTGCTTTTTTTTCCCTTTAGGGAACCTTATATTACCTATCCCATCCATCTGCACTAATTTTTTCATGGCAGATACTTATTGTGCTGCTGTAGGACAATTAGTGAAAAAGTGAAGTTGTGACGTATCAGCGACGGTTGGTTGACTTAAAACTCGCCGCCGTGAAAAAACACACGAGCTACCGCGAGCGACCGCGGAAACTGCCGAGGGAGCGGCGATCGGCTCTTGATCGCCACTCTCTCGGCAGTTTCCGCGGTCGCTTGTGTGTTTTTTCACGGCGGCGAGTTTTAAGTCAACCAACCGTCGCTGATACGTCACAACTTCACTTTTTCACTAATTGTCCTACAGCAGCACAATAAGTATCTGCCATGAAAAAATTAGTGCAGATGGATGGAATAGGTAATATAAGGTTCCCTAAAGGGAAAAAAAAGCAATCCCTTCAGTTCACCTTTAAAAAAATAGATTTTTTTTTTTTTTATAGAAAATATCAGGTGAAATAATTCATAATTATCCTGTCTATATTTATATGATAGGACATGTACAAATTGGTTGTCTTAATGCAACTGAAATTTAAAAAAATAAAATACATAAGAATTATAATATAAATAAATATTAATCAACTCTTCAAACTTCGATGTCACATTTAAAAAATAAAAACGTTCTTATAAATAAAAAAATATGTTTTTTGTGAATATTATATTCCATTACGACGAAAAATCGTACATGTATTTAAATTATTAGCATTATGTGTAAATAAATAAAAATGTTTTTTATATGTGGAAAGTATACTGTTTTTTTATTATTTAATTTGCATCCTTATTTTATTTTCAAGTCGCGTACTTTTTGACTGTTAATGCTTGTGTTCTGGTTAGTATTAGAAATAATAGCATTATAATTAATAATTTCATTATATAACTTTTTTTTTTTAAGCATTTTACATGATTCAGTTATTGTCCAGGAAAGATTAAATTTGTAATCTTATGTTGCCTGCCGGTGCAAAATATAAACAAAAATTTCACTTCAAGAAACTTAAAAATAATAGTAACAGTTCAATTAAAAAAATTGCAGAAAAAAGTTTTCACAAAAATGAAAAAGAAAAATATAATTTTTATACGATTAAGGGTAAGGTAACGCCACCAATGTTAAAAAAAATCCCTCTCACAAAAATTCTGAAAAAAAATTTAAAATGTTCTCCTCTACACCCCCTATCAGTAGCTAAAATATCAGGTATTTTATCAGGTATGGTAATACGATCTAGTTTTTGAGTTATGAATTTTTAAAGTTGACCAATTTAACATGGGAGTTTCATTTCTCCATGTTAAAGTAGTCAACTTTAAAAATTTATAACTCAAAAACTAGATCGTATTTGTATACCTGATATTTTAGGTACTGATAGGGGGTGTAGAGGAGAACATTTTAAATTTTTTTCAGAATTTTTGTGAGAGGGTTTTTTTTTAACATTGGTGGCGTTACCTTACCCTTAAAGAATAAAAAAAAAAAAAAAAAAAAAAAATAGCATCATTAGATTGTTACTGATTTCAGGATGTTACATTATTTTTATAAAAAAATATTAATAATGAAGAAATGTCAATTTTTATATATTAGATTTAGAATAAGTTTTATTCAAATTATTCGGAATATTTTCTTCCCTGAAAATATGCAACTTGCTTTACTTCAACGCTGAACAAGTTGCCTAAACTCAAGGGGTCAAGATAATCTGTCGAGCGGGGTTGTTGTACACTCGTCGCCTTGGAAAATTTTACTCTTGCAGCCTTGTCAATCACCGTACCCTGTGTTATTTTTATGGAGTATGGTGATTAACAAGGCCCGCAAAAGAAAATTTTCCCAGGCTCGAGTGTACTTATAATATTTCAGCTAAAATAATATTTTCAGAATATTTTTCTGCGTGTCTTTATTCTTTATAAAAACAAATTTTATTAATTCAGATCCATGAATTTATCAAAAATAAATAAATACAAAGATCATCCATCCTTTTATAGTTTTGAAATATAAATTAAAAATCACATTATATATTAGATAAATTATATTACATAAATATGTACAACAAAAAGATAAGATAAACATTACATCACAATCTCAAGTCATACATTTAATTGAAAATTTCCATAACTTATTCTGTATAATGTTGAGAAAGTTAGATAAGATAAGAGGACACTCAACAACAAGTTCAGACAAGAATGAAATATATAGGTATTAGAACTGTTTGTTTTGTCTGGCTCACAAAATACAAAAATAGCAAAATAAAGTCACGACCAGGTGGAAATATATTACTTAATTACCTGATCTCCTCAGCAGTTAATTGAGTATCGATCTCAATTTTTTTATTACAGAAATGGATAGAGGGTGCAAAGTTATGCTACCCTGATTTTTTTCAGATTTTTTTGAGACCTGGAACTATTTTTAAAAAATTATTGAAAGTCCTTTTTGTGACGTCACGCGGCGGCAAGTCCTATCTTTTTCTTAAGGAGCGGCGTCTCGTGACGTCATGAAAAGGACTTTCAATAATTTTTTAAAAATAGTTCCCGGGCTCCAAAAAATCTAAAAAAAAATCAGGGTAGCATAACTTTGCACCCTCTATCCATTTCTGCAATAAAAAAAATTGAGGACAATACTCTATTATTAACAAACCCACGACGTTACTTAACTACAATATATTCTTAGTTATGATGCCAAAACGTAGGTGCGTGTTTCTCTATAATGATGACGTCACGGTACTGTGTTAATTATACCATCTCTCTCTTTCTCTTGCGATTTGCTCTGTCACTTCGCAAAGCGCTGTCGTCGCGTGGTAGCATTTCTTTGTGAGCAGCGTTACCAAGCAGACTCGAAAAACAAGGTAATGTCACCTCATTTTTGTCTGGATACAATTTACTTTTAGAAATTATTAATTTAAGTATTAAGTATATTAAAATTTAACAGTTTTTCAGATCCAACCCCTTGAAAGAGTCAATTTTGGTATTGTTAAATTTTCTTGTCGATCATTATTTATTATGTTAAAAAATATAAATATAATTATATAGAATATTATATATTTAAAGGTCATACAATTTGTAAATAATTGGTAAATAATCATTTTTTAATATTTAAATACAAATTAAAATTAATTAAATAAAAAGAAATTTAAATAAATATTTTACTATTAATTTAAATTGTAAATATTTTAAAATTTAATTTTATTAAAAACATGACAATATTAAAGTTTTTGATGTGCTGTTTTTAAATCAGAGCATTTTTTTAAAAAATACATTTTATATTTTAATATGTTAAAACAACTCCCTATACAAGTTCATTCATGTCATGCTAAAATAATATATTTCCTAATATATTATTATAATATTACATTTATTTTATTTAATATTTATATTATTTTTTAAAAATACTTCTAGCTGCATGCATAATATTCATTTTTTGTAAAATATATATACTTCACAGAGTTGCGTTTATGGCCTTTCTGGATGAACATGTAAATTGCTTCAGAAAATGGCAGCTTTATAGCTAGGCGGCAAAGTTTGACCAATAAGAAAGGGTCTAGTTTCTCTTGCCTCAGATGACGGTCATGTTCGGAGTTTTGGACTACGCCGTCTTCATCTGTCTGATGGCCGCCTCTGCTATCATTGGAATTTACGTTGGCTTCTTCGCCAAGCAGAAACAAGACAACAAGCAGGAGTACTTACTGGGCAGTAAGACCATGGGAATGTTCCCGGTCACCATGTCCATGATAGCAAGGTTAGTGTTGTCATTACCACTGTACGGGTTATGATTAACCTTGGGAGTTTTCAAAGACCCTGGGCATGGCATGTTGTCAGTATGTCCATGATAGCAAGGTTAGTGTTTTCATTACCACTGTACGGGTTATGATTAACCTTGGGAGTTTTCAAAGACCCTGGGCATGGCATGTTGTCAGTATGTCCATGATAGCAAGGTTAGTGTTTTCATTACCACTGTATAATACGGATCACTATTACCTTTGTACCGACGGGGGACTTAAAAGTGTCCTGTTGTTTACATGTTCCCCAGGCTTTGGACATCGCTTTGGTCCATTGAGAAAAACTAGAGGTGTCCGTCCTCACTGAGGTTTTCCACGGTTCCCTCAGTCTCACCTCAGCGAATGCTGGGACGCGTAAGCATGCAGGCCGTGGCTACTATCCGTTCCCTACCTTATCCCTACCCAGTACCCCGCCGCGAGCTGTAAGTTCTTAGGGGTGTATCCTTGTAAAAAGAAAAGAAAAAAAAATTTTGGAGTTAAGTTCAGTCGATGCCTTTCTTCTTATCAATAATACCTTGATGACAAACGTCGTTTATAACGTCATCCATAAGATCTGTGTATGTACACTTTTAAGTTCCCCACTGGTCTAAGAAAACCATGGGCATGTTGCTAGTATATCCATGATAGCTAGGTATGTGTGACCACTGTAAAGGTCATGATTACCCTTGTACTGGTTTTCAAAGAACGTACTTTTCATCTACATGCAAGGTGTATATTACCGTTACATTTGTTCAAGTCACTTATAACACTGATGTTCAGACAAAGGGGAGTTTTGTCACTACACTTGAGACGACCGCTCATACGTAAATTAAATTGGGCGCAACGTTTCCGCTTGTTATGCAAGTCATAGTACGCGGCAGAGGAATTTTTATTTTCACATTTAATCCTACACATTATTAACTTAATAATTTATAAAAAAAATATAATATATTTTTTATATTTTTTTAAATTGCTATTGATTTACTTAAATTAAAAATTTTAACCATTGACTTTAAATAAATAAAATTACTGCATAATTATATGATATTAATTTTAATAATTATTTATTTAATATAATGTATTAAATATAATTGCTTTAATTTCAATTTTTATTATTTTATTTAAAAAAAATATAAATTACTTACTGAAAAATATTGATCTTTTAAATTTCCCTACGAGTAATATGATCTTTTTCATTCTAAATAACTAAATATACCGTTGGGGAGTTCCAAAATAATTTAGTGGTGATTTAATTCTTTTAAACAGAAGTGGTTATTTTGATTGATCAGGAAATTCTAGTGAGTAAAAACAATTGCAGGAGCCTTATTATCCTCGTGCTCCAGTCTCATTATTCCTCTCAAGAGTTGTGGGGCACCCTGAGGACCCTGGGATGTATGGACTCTGGTCTTTCTTCAATGCCCTTATATAGATTCTATTCCTGAAGGATACAGGCCATAGGCAAACGGGAAAGTCATTAAAAAGTAGCCAGCACAAGGACTTGCATACAAGTATAATATTATACGAGACATCTAACAGTCTCTCGCCATATACGTCATAAATCATAATACAATATGACGTCACGATTGTGTAGGCAAAACATTGTGAGCGGCATATAGCAGATACGTGCTAAAGTTGGTCTAGAAATTAATTTCTCCTGCCTACTCGTATCATTTTTCATAGAATTTTCTTTCATAAATGATGACATGCAAGAAGAATAAAAATGCTATTGACTATTGAAGAAAAATATTTTGCTACCAAAACTATTATTAAAAAAATATATGTGAGTTACGTTAACACGCACAGCATAGGATTTTAGTGTTTACTGCCTACAACCCCACAATATTCGGATGGCTTCGGGCATCTCCGTGCTACCCAAAATGTAAACATGAAATTATTATACCCGTGTATAATGTACGAAGCAGCTAGCGCCTAGTTCAGCTCCTTTGTTTTGATGCTGTTCGGTGTTCCCACAGAGATATACACGTAGAGGTACATTACAATTTGTAGTCACTAACATGTACAGTCTGGTCACCACGAGCTTTACTTCTACACTCCTACTTTATATAAACATTATCACGCGGTCTATGGAGACGTGGTGAACCAAAACTATTTTGATATTGCTAGATTGAGTGCCCTTCATATCTTAACCAAAATTACAAATCTGTATCTTTCTGTCTATTGGATTTGCAGCTCTAGCATGTGAGTGGGGCGTGATTCACGAAACAGTTAGCCAGGTTTAGCTTAACCACGTTTAACCATACCTGTTTAAAGGTGGATTTTCATGGGCGATTTACAGCCTGCGATTTAAAGCGCACTTGCTGTAACATCGATTGGCGGCCACATTGGGCGATTAAAAGAAAAAGAGCATCGTAATTAACGCGATTACTGGTGAATTCGCCGCCGCATACAATTTCGCAGCTTTTACGTCAAATCGCGCCGCGTCTTCGTTGCCGCCCATGAAAATCCACCTTAACACATAGAACAGATTAAGCTAAACGTGGTTAGAAACTTGACTAACTGCTTCATGAATCGCACCCAAGAAGATGTCCATGCATGCATGCATGCTGTCTCAAGATGTAATAATATACCCCTGATGCGTGTTCTACAGCTCCATATCTGGCGTGACCCTGCTGGGTGTTCCCACAGAGATCTACACGTACGGAACTCAGTTCTCGCTGAACGCCCTCACTGACATCTTGGTGTGCACTACCGCCGCTTTCGTCTTCGTCCCCGTCTACTACAAACTGCAGGTCTCCACTATCTACGAGGTACTGAGGAAAACCTGGATTTACCGAAAATGGAGAACTCATTCAATTTTAATGAACTAGCTTTGAGCAAAGTCTTCTGCTCGTTGTTAGTAAACAAAGTATTGTTGTGTAATGTCTGTCGCGTGAAAGAAAAAAACATGGGACAGTTGTTGATTTACATGTTAACTTAATTTATGGAAAATGACCGTTAATTATGAAGTTGAAACGGTTGCCTTATAGCGCCAACAATCCCATTACGTTCTCTGCTCTGGTGATAAAATTAGGCACTACGTCGTCCCATGTTTAACAATGAAAAAGGCTTCATGCGACAGACATCATAAAAAATGTTTTGTTACAACCATTGCGAGTAGAAGACTTTGAGTTTGAGTATAATTAAGAAGCTAATGCTTTATTCATCAAGAGGTTATCTCATAAACGTCACTGTCTTTTATTTTACAAAAAAGTAAACATTTCGTCAAACTTAAGATTTAATTAGTGAAACGATCGTCAAAATTGTGATTTCAATTCTTCAGTCTCCCAGAAAGATGTAATATAAAATTTTGTTTTCTCTATTACTGAAAATATAATGTATTTTAATTTCTTATCCGTGCAATTGATATATTTTCAAGTGAAATTCCCATCGACTTATTTATCAAAATGCTAAAGGTTTACTCTGGGTAATCTTGCAAATGTGATCATTGATCATCCTACATCATTAAAATATTATATTGGTAATATTGTCTTTGCTCAAGGCGTCAAGATTCTACACATTCGAAAAGGAAAATTATTTAATCTATTCATTACGTGAAGAAACGTGCGTTTTTATTTTATAAAACATATTATAATTTTACAAATTAAAAATGTATTATATAATATTAATTTAATATTTTTAATATGAAGTAAAAATTTTATATTTACAAATTTTTGTAAAATTATTTTTTTTATCTTATTTATTTACGTTAAAAATATTTTTAAATTAACATTTTTTGTATTTTGCTTTTTTTGTTTGTAATTTTTTTGTAAATGTAATTACTAATTATGAACTCCCCATTACATAATATATTGCTAAAATTATATATTGTCCACATGATGTATTAATGCAGAAAAGGAGACAATGGACAACATACATGAAACAATTTTATTGCAGAAATAAATAGAGGGTACCAAATTATGCTACTCTGAATTTTTTCAAATTTTTTTGTGACCCGGAACTATTTTTAAATAATTATTGAAAGTACTGTGATTTCAGTTGGCACCCCTGAATTCTTAGTAAAAAGGATAGAGACTGGACGCCTATTGACGCCTCCAGGGGGCGTGGCCGCACTTTCAATAATTATTTAAAAATAGTTCTGGGTCTCAAAAAAATCTGAAAAAATTCAGAGTAGCATAATTTGGTACCCACTATTCATTTCTGCAATAATTTTTTTTCATGTGTGTTGTCCATTTTATTATTAACAAAATTATTATTTTCAGTACTTGGAGATGCGATACGACAAATCCATCAAATACATGTTGTCTGCGATGTACTGCTTTCAGTCGGTAATTATCATTAAAATATAAACTCAATATATTCAAGCTGTAAAAATAGGTAATAAATATTGTCTTTTATGTCAAGAATTTTAGCCTTTTTTGTCTTACATCTATAAATTTGGACAAGTTATTCATCATAATTACAATACATATCATAATCATATTAACTGATAGCAGTAAGGAAATGATATATGGTTTTGAATATTATATATGACTAAAAACTTTTTTTTAAGTTCAAATTTAACAAAATTTTATACTGTGGTAGCCATGAATAATTATAATTATACAGGCAGAGAGATTATACAATAGTAGAATTAAATTTTATTTTGCATGTTTGACCCTGTTTTTACTGTCACTTTAGTCTTGCTAATAAATATAATTAATATAAATACAATTAATTGATATTTTTCATGAGAAAAATTTGTAGATGAAATACAGTTTTCTTATACAAATTTATCATTACATTTAACACACAACTTGAGAAGACGAGATTATTGCGATTTTACTTAATTTTCAGAACTTCTACACCGCGATGGTGATCTACGTTCCAGCATTGGCTTTGAATCAAGGTAAGAGAAGTCATTTTAATATTAGAGGACTTCACTGATCGTGTCACGTTTTTCAGTGACCGGGATCAACATTTTCGTGATCACCACAATTTCAACAATTATCTGCGTCTTCTACACCAGCGTGGTAAGTACAAGTAAAGTCAAATTAATTTGAAATTCCGGAAGTAACCGCAAGTGTGACTTTTCTAGCTGTTCTGAATCTCAGTAAAGGATTGATGTCTCGCAATCAGCGCGCTTGAATGCAACAAGACTTGCAGGGAACTTAGAACTCACCATCAATAAAGTGGTATACAAATTTTGAAGCAAATCTGTCTTACCAGTTTTGTGAAAACTTAGGTAGAAGTTTAACATTGGCCTTATGGACGGAAACCAGAAATGGAGCTGTTGTAAGAAAACTGCCAGACTGAATTAAATTTGCTCAAACCATAAGCGATTAAGTTTTAGAACATACTCGAATTTTTACCATTTATTTCATTCGATTTCTTTGCGGGGAATATATTCTTTGACTCCAGCAGTAACTGAGATTAATCGTTAATTCAGTTTTGAAAATTTGCATAGCATTTTGTGTTAAAGAGTACTGACCAATGTGTGAAATTATAATGCTGAATAACGAACAGGAAGACCAGAAGCCTTACACTTCCGGCTACATCCATAGGGAATATTAGATAAATTTGACTATATAGTGCGTAGCTCGTATAAGGAAGTTTTAGTTTAGACTGACTTCATTATTTTTTAAAGGTGTGACTGCACATGATGTAAATCAAATAGAAGTGCTTGATATCAACAAATTGATAGATAAGGTAAATGGATTCCAGGTATTTAAAAAAAAAAAAAAAAAAATCATCGACCAATCTGTCTGCTGATAACCTTGAGATGACCTTGTCTCTAAGGTGATTGCCCTCATGTACTCACTCTACTATTTTTTTTTTTTTTTTTTTAAGGATACACCCTTAAGAACTTACAGCTCGCGGCGAGGTAATGGATAGACCGGGATATATTAGGTAGGGAAAGGATTGTGTCCATGGCCTGTTACGCGTCCCAGCATTCACTGAGGTGAGACTGAGGGAACCGTGAAAAACCTTTCATTACATACACCTCTACTCTCTATCAATGTCGATGTCCAAAGCCTGGGGAACCACATACAAGTGCATCCATGCACAAGTGGTTTTTGTCCCTTATCTAGAGAGACACCCTGCAGCATCTCTGCTCGTGACCTTGAGGTGACCTTGAATTCTCAAAGGTCATTGCTCCTAAGTACTCACGTTTTTTCTTTTTTTTTGCCTTTGTATAGAGAGACATCCCGCAGTATACATGTAGCACCTTTGCTGTTGACCTTGAACTCTCAAAGGCTTTGAGAGTTCAAGGTCAACAGCACTCAAAGGTCACTCACCCCATATGTACAGAGTAATTTCCAGGTTTCAATGCCTACTGAGGACCTTGAAAAGTCACTCCATGTTCTCAGGGCGGATTCCGCGCCGTGGTGTGGACAGACACCCTGCAAGCGTTCTCCATGGGCCTGGGTACCTTGCTGGTGGTTTGTCTCGGAGTGTACCAAGTCGGAGGTCTGGGGGAGGTCCTGAAGAAGGCCGAGGAGAGTGAGCGACTCGTCTTCTTCAAGTAAGAGGACATGCCGGCCTACAAAATTAAGCAGGCGCGGATCCAGAAAGAAAAATCGGGTGGAGGGGGGAAGGGCGCCGTTCATGAGGCCAATGTTAAAAAAAAAAATTGAAGCTGGGGAAATACCTGTATTGCCCATGTTAAGTCCGAAATTTTGGGAGGGAGGGGGGGCACGCCTGGATCCGTGCCAGAAATTAAGTTATACTCTTCCGTTCATTTGGTCTCATATAAAATAAATAAACTAATTATACAATGTACAATGATATTTAAATATTAAAAATCCCAAAGTTATACTTTGCAGAAAAGAACATTAAAGAATTGAATTAAAACGAAATTTATAAATTAGTTAATCAATAAGGAAATATCCACATCATTAAATAAAAACGTATTTTATTGACATATTTTTTTTATAAAAATAAATTAATATTATTGTCATTAAATTAATGTTAACATTAAAATTTACCATTAAATTTAACAATATTTAAATTTTTATAATTTAAAACAATTTTGTTTATTAACAATTTTTTGTGATATTTTTATGATTTTATAATTTAATAAAATTTAAAAAATATTACATAAATTATCTCATTATTGCAGTTAGGCGGGAAATATTACATTAAATCGCAGGGAACCTTAGGGAAGCGCAATTGACTCAACCAATTTGTGAATCATACTATATATCATAATTAATAACGATATAAATTTAAAAATTAATCGTGAAGTAAAGAAACTATTTTTCAATAGAGGCCTCAAGTCAGCTGATTTTTCGGTGTTCCCACCCGCTTTACCAAACCTATGTAAAAAAAAAAAAATGTATAATCGTTTTTTTCACTGAGAATAAGATTTTTTAAGGATAATTCCTTTACGGAACTTTGGTCCAAACTGAAAAATAAAGTAGATAATTTAAAATTTAGATTTTTTACTTGATTTGTAACCGAGAAAAGTTTAAAAAAAAAAAAAAAACACTTTGCTTCATTTTCAAGTGCAGGATGGACCTTAGCGACAACAGTTGCGCAGTGCAAGCGCACTCACTTGAAGCCTCTATTGTTATAATCTGAATTACATTAGTATGAGGATTATTGCTCCAAAGCCAGGGACACTAACTAACAAGACGGGAGTATGTTGCAGCATGGATCCTAGCCCCTACGTTCTCCACTCGTTCTGGAGCGTCATGATCGGAGGCTACCTGGGCTGGCTGGGTGGTATGGCGGGGAACCAGGCCACCCTACAACGGTGCCTGGCCTTACCGACCCTGAGACAGGCGCAAAGGTACAGTAGAAACGTAGAAATTATCATTGTTAAGCGAGACGCAACATGTGGCAGAAAATTAAATTTTATATTCTCTGGTCTTGCGTTACCTATTGTACTATCAGATTAAAAAATATGTACCCCTGAATAGCATACAAGTTTCATAAGGAGAGGGGCACACCTTTTTGGTTTTGTAAGTAGGTAACATTAAATTAAGTTAACTATAATTAATAATAGAAATTTAACGTAAAATTGTCTTAATAATTATAAAAAATATGTCAAATTAAAATTAAAATAAGTTAGATTATTATCTAACAGCTGTTCATATATCCTACATATTCAACACAACATTTACGGGCAATGACTGCTTAGTCCACAGAGACCCGAAGTCAATACATCAATAAATTCAACTATATTCAACCCAACAGAAAGTCTCAATCGGGTACTGACCGGTATTTGAGTTAGCAATACTTGTAAAAAGTACTGTGAATTCTATGAAGAACGAGCCCTATTAGAGCATTCTACGACAATTCGCTGATTTTATATGAATTTTTAAAACTTTTTTTGATGACGTCATAGCTTGAATCTTAAATGGGAAAATGCATCAGTTAACATTGCTGAAATGAAAAGTTATTGAGGTAGAAATTTGAAACCTTCATTATCGTGATTCTATTATCGCACCTAAAAACCTTGCAAATGAAGTTTTGGTTACATTTCAATATTAAGTATGGGATTTGGCAATGTCAACTTATCTATTTTCCCATTTAAGATTCAATACTATGACGTCATTTTTGAGAGGTTTTAAAAATTCATATAATATATAAAAAAAGGAAATTGTCGTAGAATGCTGCAATAAGGCTTGTTCTTCATGATATTCTCGTGCCTTTTGAAATATTGACAAAAACTCGAAACTTTTTTTTTGGTCAGTACCCCATTCAAGACAGCACTAACATTAATATATATCCCTTGTTTTGTTTGTGAGATATTTAGATTTAGCACTTGTTTGTGGATCATATATCAGCAGCCTTGGATGGGGAAGCTAGGGGTCAGTCATGGCCATATAGACATTACAGGCAGCAGGGGCCACCTGGAAGAGGACCTGAGATCACTTTTTATATGGTGTGTTAAAAAGTGGAGAGGCCATCTGTGTCCCAGCTTTGTGGCCAGTTCGAGACTGTGTGGTTGCATGGTGTACTTGATTTTTTTTGGAAGAACCTTCATTCAGGATATGTGTAAGGAACTTAATAAAATTTACACCTCTTTGTCTTTAGAAACTAGTTTTGTATATCAACAAATCGTTGGTGCTTCCCGACGAAAATAAAAATTTCCAATCCAGCAATGTTAAAGTATAGCCGGATCTTACATTTCCATTCGAATGTGTATGATAAACTCGTGGTCGACAGGGCCACAATCCTCACTTCGCTGGGTTCTGCCACGTTCGTGGTGTTCAGCGTGTTCACCGGACTGGCCATCTACGCGAAATACCACGACTGTGACCCTTTCTTCTCAAAGGTAAGACTACAGTCAAATTAATTTTACATTCCCGCCGGAAGTAACCGGAATATGAGAAGTTTCTGACCTAATTCGAATTTGCATTTTAAAATTTTGGCTAAAAGTTCGTGTTTGCAAATTTTCAAGACTCGGGCATGAACAAGATGACCAAAAACCTCTCACTTCCGGCTACTTCCGGCAGAAATATGAAATAAATTTGAAATAGTTTAAAAATTTAGAAAATAGTACTACTTGTAAACAGTTTTTTAGATAAGGTCTCTTTCCTTTTGGGGTCATATTACAGAGCTTTGTGATGATTGTTACAATATTAGAAGTAACAAAAACAAATTCTATATTTTTCAAGTTTTAAATGTATTATAAATTAAATTAAAATGAAGATTAAATTAATTCTTACTCTTATAAGACTGTATTGGATAAATTATAATTGATTTTTTTTTATTGAATTAGAGGATTGACTTGAAGTTAATACCTGAGCAATACCTGAAATCACATCGTTTTGAAGCTCGTTTTTAAGGGTAAAGGTTAAAAAATGTATGAAAAAGAAAATGAAGTCGAAGTCTTGTATATTATATCCAACTATATAAAAATCATGCAGGTTGTCCCAAACCTAGCAACAGCTTCGGAGGATCTCTAAAAGTTGCATGTAAATATAATATTATAATAAACTGAAGGTGACTGTAATGACAACATGCACAATATTAGCACAATATTAGTATATCAACTGATTGATTGACCCATGATTCCCGGCAGTCGGTCAGCAAATCTGACCAGATCCTGCCGTTCTTCGTGGCGGACATCGGCTCGACCATCCCCGGAATGACGGGGCTCTTCGTCGCCGGAATATTCGCAGCGGCGCTCAGGTAGCTTCCCTCACCAGTCAGTATTTAAAACGAATGGACAACATACTACGAAAAAATTTTTATTGCAGAAATGACTAGAGGGTACCAAATTGTGCTACTCTAAATTTTTTCAGATTTTTTTGAAACCCAGAAGTATTTTTAAATAATTATTGCAAGTGCGGCCACGCCCCCTGGAGGCGTCAATAGGCGTCTCGGTCCTATCCTTTTTAATAAGGATTCAGGGGTGCCAACTTAACTTACAGAACTTTCAATACTTATTTAAAAAATTCTGAAAAAATTTAGAGTAGCATATATGATTTGGTGCCCTCTATTTCTACAATAAAATTTTTCATGTAGGTTATCCATTAATGAGCATGCGTGAGTTTGTTATCCAGGTTTCTCACTTACCACGTTTAACAACTAATACTAATAACACTAACCAACTATATGATGAAAAATAAAAATATATTTCTGCATCTATGGTTAAATAAATGGGTTGCATTTTTAAACCAAAAAATGTAAGGATCAAAATTGCAAAAGAAAATATTTTTAATTAAATTTTAAAATTATTCAAATTTGCTCGATCTTGCCACACATATTTACTTATATCTTTTATTGGAGCCTGCTGCCCATGCACCAAATTTTGATAAAATTTCTTTGTAATTTTAGTTCTTGGACTTGTGATCTTTTATCACTTACTCACGTATGTACTTAAACGTCTTTTTCAGCTCACTCTCCACCACACTCAACTCGGTATCTGCCGTGATGCTAAATGACCTCATCACGCCATGTCTCTCGCGGCCCCTCAGTGAGCGTCAGGCGAGCGTGGTGCTCAAGGTCATTGTAGTGGTGCTCGGAGTAGTGTGCATCGCCATGGTGTTTCTGGTGGAGCACCTGGGAACCTTGTTCCAGGTAATAATAACTTTTGCTTTTATTTACAATTTCGTATTCGTAAGATTTATTTTCTTATTTTACTTTTTTAATTAATTTTAATATTATTATTTATAGAAATATTTTATTTTGTATTAGTTTTCTTTAAAATAATATAGTGTATAATTATTATACAAATTACTAAAATTAGTAACAGTTTTACAAAATAAATTTGAATAAATTTTTACAGAACTATTGAAATTAAAATAAAACTATCAAATTTTATAACTTCAAATTACCTTCATAAATCACGTATATACGTTAATGCAAACTCGAGCAGCTGGGCAATTCGAAAGTCTACATATTATATGCTATAATGTAAATTATAATGAATTATAGCATAATATTGATAGCGAAGGAAATTAATATATCAGATAAAAGACCATCCCCTGGTAATATCATAAACGCGGTACTGAAGAAATGCTGTAATTACAAATTTAATTCGTAAAAGTAAAATTAGAATGTCAATCAATATATTTTTGCACCAAGGTAAACTCCAGAAGCATCCCCTAATGTCATGTTTAATATTTTTAATGTATTTGATAATGACGGTCATTACTTTCTTTGTAATGTATTGGTTTATATTAGTAAATATTTAATAATTAATATGTCTTATGTCAAATATGCTCAAAAATAAAGTAATAAATATTATATTTTCATACAATATGTGATGTCTCAATCAATGCGGTTGGTTACAGCTGTCACGAACTCTTGGAGGAATCACGGGCGGCTCCAAGCTAGGGATTTTCTTGTTCGCCGTTCTGCTACCCTGGGTCAAGGCAAGGGTGAGTGAAACAAGGGCACGTAACCTTCACCAACAACCTTGGAGTAGTTCAAATTTTTTACAGCCACTCGAACACTGTCTACAAAATATAATCAATTTAATGATTGGAAATTGCACTTACCATTATGAAGTACTATTAAATGAACTGATCTACATTTATTGTTAGGAGTCTCCAGTCATGATTAGATTTTTAAATCCACTTCATATTATTCTTACTGCAGTTTACTTTAAATTTCTTCCAACCCCCTGTTTATTATTTCGAACTCCCTTATTATTTTCTGATATAAAAAACTATTTTTTGTGATTTGCATTAATACATTTTTATAAAAAAAATAATATATTTTATATTTTTTAAATTATTTTTTTTGTAAAAAATAATATATTTTATATTTTTTAAATTATTTTTTTTATGGATTGTTCCACCGGGCAATTGCATAGTATTTATACAATTTATTATAAAAAAAATCTAATAAAAAGTATTATGTGGTAATATAAAAAAATGTTTACAAACAAATAATTAAATAAAAACTAATTAAAATTTAAAAAACTTTAAAAATTAATATTTTAAATTATATTTATTAATAAACAAATATAGTTACAAAATATTAAAACAACTAGTAATATTTTTTAAAACTTGCTTTACTGAAGTATTATTTTCAATTTGTTCACCAGGCAGTGCTGTGCGGAGCCATCTTCACCAGCCTGGCGATGCTGGCTCGGATCACGGGGAACCAACACGCCATCACGAGCGGTAACCTCGTGTTCCCCAAGAAAGAAATCTCCCTGGATTCGTGCCCCGAACATATGGAGAACTACCTCAATAACTCAGCACCTTACGACGTCGCGTGAGTCATCGACAATAATAATAATTTTGTTTACTGGGATAAAGAATATTAATGGGAGAGAGAACAAGTTGTTATATTATCCTAATAGAGGCTTCAAGTCAGCTGATTTTTCGTTGTTCTAACCGTCCTATCTAAACCCATGTAAAAAAAAAAAGTGAATTCGTTTTTTTTTTTCTTTTACCAAGTATACTTTTTAGAGAAAATTCCTTTACGGAACGTCGGTCCAAACTGAAAAATACAGTTAATAATTGAAGAATTAGATTTTTTTTCGTCATTTTCAAGCGAGAAAGTAAAAAAAACACTGCTTTATTTTCAAGCGCAAGATGGATCTTAGCAACACAAATGAGCATCGCGAGGCGCACTCACTTAAAGCCTCTATCAGTTAACTAAAAAAGGCAAATGCCCATACACAATGTGATCAGTCACCAACATATCGAGCGAGTTAGAATGGGCAACGTTCATGAATTATTCTTATTGCGCCGAGTTACGTATTGCCATTTTTTAAATCTTCTAAAATCGAGAGAAAATACGCTGTGACGTCATAGTCATGCAACATCTTTCCCTATGCTTGCGTATTAAATATTTGCATGACTATGACGTCACAGCGTTTTGCAGCACCATTTCAAGAGTGTTAAAGGGTCCAAAAAAAATCTTAAAAATATTGACAATTCATAACTCGAGGTTCTTTATAGGCTTTATCCAATTATGTAATAAAAAAATTATGCTTGTCCATGTCCTATAAATTAACATCGAAAGAGAATTTAGCAAAAAATAATCTTCATTAATTAATCATAAATACATTTTTGTTAATTAGTAAATTTACAGATCATAATTTCCAGCTAAAGAAAGGTATAAACATTATCAGTTGGTGCAAATATTTCACAAAAATAGAACATGAAAAAATAAAATTTATTGAACTGCAAAAAATTGTATTGATTCTTTATAGGCTGCACACGAACGAATGGACAACATACATGAAAAAATGTTATTGCAGAAATGAATAGATGGTACGAAATTATGCTACTCTGAATTTTTTCAGCTTTTTTTGAGACCCGGAACTATTTTTAAATAATTATTGAAAGTCCTGTGATTTCAGTTGGCACCTCTGAATTCTTAATAAAAAGGATAGAGACTGGTCGCCTATTGACGCCTCCAGGGGGCGTGGCCGCACTTTCAATAATTATTTAAAAATAGTTCTGGGTTTCAAAAAAATCTGAAAAAATTCAGAGTAGCATAATTTGGTACCCTCTATTCATTTCTGCAATAAAAAAATTTCATGTATGTTGTCCATTGCCAACGAACCGAGTCAGAGATATTATATTTCAGCATTACTCAGTGGTGCATTCAGTTTTTATATATTGTATTTTATTTTAATTATTTTTCTACAAAATACCATTAAAAATAAACAAAAATGAATTTCGTTAATTTTAAATTTACAAAAATAAAATAAATAATTTTAAATAAAAAAATAATAAAAAATATTTTTATTTTATTATTATTATTTTTTTTTGTAACTAATACATCAAATTAATTATAAAACATTTTATAGAGGTACTTACGCTCGTAACGAGGACGTTCTTTGGGTGTTCCGGATTTCTTACTTCTTCAACCCGCTTATCAGTCTGTACATCATGATCATCGCCACGGGGGTCGCTTCATACTTCACGGGTCTCAACGATCCACGGGACATGAATCCTGACCTCTTCAGCCCGGTCATCAGAAGGTGGTTACCCAAGTCAAGACAGACCTCGCCTGAGGAACAGCACCTCAAGAGTGAAGGGATGGAAGACCCTGGCAAAGAGACGGGGAGTAAACTACAAGACACAGAGGTATATAATGCAGAACTTACGGCCGTAAGTTGCAGCCACCTATCCGAAAATAATCTGAGGATTATCCATGGATTATTTACTAATTAACATTAAAATTCTCGGATAATTGTCGGATTTTTCCAAGATAGGTTGGCTGCAACTTACGGCCATTAGTAGTTAAAGCAAAGAGCTTACATTGTAAAGATATTGAACGCCCATGTTAAATATTTTTCCTAGCATTTAACGTATAAACCAAAGAAAAACGTCTAGATGAAGTGAAAATAAGAACTTATTATTTCGGCGTCCAGATGGCGACCGGCACACCCCCAAATGCTTATAACTTGCAGCTGCAACGCCATCTGAATGCCCCTGCGCTGAAACTTTGGAATAACACATTTTTTCGTATTCGCACTTCCTTCAAGATAAACCAAATTTTAGCCATAAGCGTTCTATATCTCTACACTATAAGATCTCTGGCTAAAGCAACACATGGGACCCTAAATATAAGCATTTTTTTTTTTAATCAAAAGTTACCCGCAGAGTATGACTATACATGCTGCATGGTGGCGAGTATCTCAGGGTAAGCGCACCGCGGGCAGCGAAAGCTGAGGATCATGACGTCACAATAGAGTATTGTCCTCAATTTTTTTTATTGCAGAAATGAATAGAGGGTGCAAAGTTATGCTACCCTGATTTTTTTCAGATTTTTTAGAGCCCGGAAAATATTTTTAAAAAATTATTGAAAGTATTTTTTGTGACGTTACGAGACGCCGCTCCTTAAAAAAAAGATAGGACTTGCCGCCGCGTGACGTCACAAAAAGAACTTTCAATAATTTTTTAAAAATAGTTCCAGGTCTCAAAAAAATCTGAAAAAAATCAGGATAGCATAACTTTGCATCCTCTATCCATTTCTGCAATAAAAAAAATTGAGGACAATACTCCATTCTGAGCAGATGCCTCTTCAGTCGTCCTCGTTTTTTTCTGCCACATCCTGATTGTCCTACGTAATTGCCCTGTGGCTCTCTATATTTATTTAAAATATATATCAATTCGGGGGATGGTCCGAAGACTGAAATTTACTCATTTCTAACATTAACATTTGTTACAAAATCTTTTTATGCATGTATTTCGTTATTATCCCATGTCCCTTTAAGTCAATATTACACTATTGAGAACATAAAGGAACAAAATATAGATGGCTCTGTGCGCAGAAATTTCAGCTGTTTTATTTCAATAATTCAGCAACCTATAGCATTGGGAGAATCACAATAAACTGTACTACAGTAAACTGAACTCTCTTTAACGATATATTTTATTCTGATTTCAGACTGAAGAAATAAAGATCGAATCTCAATCGTCATCTGTGTGATTTGTGTACTGACAGAGCATAATAAAATAAATTTTGATACAAAATCTACTTAGTTTTTTTTTCTTACTTTGGTTAAACTTAACATTGACAGTGAGTTAATTTTGCATTTTGTTACATAGAAACTCTGATATTTAATTTTAAATGAAACTCCCTCTGGAATAAAAATAAACTCTTGATGGTTTTTCTTGTGTAGAATTTTGACATAATTACAGTCATCGCCTAGAAAAATTTCCCTTTGCAGCCTTGTTAATCAATAATCACCATGCTCAGTAATAATAATACAAGGCGTGGTGATAAACAAGGCTACAATTATTAAATTTCCGAGGAGACAAGTGTACCAACCACATCAACAAGTCAACAGTTAACTACATAATCATTGTAAAACGATCAGTTTTAATATCATTTCATATCTTACAAACATATTAACATGCGTCACAATTTCCTAAGCCATTTCCTGGCCAGTTTTTTTTTTTATTTCCTTATGTCTCACTCTTAATTTTCAATGAAGATTAAAGTTACATCGTTTAAATATACTAACTAATAGTATACTAACTAATATACTATAATGCCAAGTATTATTCGCAACAAACTACCCCCCAGTTCGGTTTACCACAAGGGTGCTGCATATCCCCCGTACTTTTTCTTATATATATTAATGATTTACCTTTAATTAAGGAAAATGATAGCACTGTGTTTGTTCAATATGCGGACGACTCAAACTTAAAAATTACAGGGCATAATAATGAACAGCTCTCTGAAAGTATTATTAAAACAATAAATATAGTTAAAGAATACCTCAATAATATTGGACTAGTATTAAATGTAAATAAAACTGAAATATTACAGTTCCAACATATTAAAAATAAAAACGTTATCATAGAATCCATTCCAGTAGATACACAAACAATTGCATTAAGTGAACAAACAAAATTTTTGGGTATATATATTGATAAGAATCTAAGATGGATTAAGCATATTGATTATATATGCAATAAGTTGGCTTCAGTTATTTTTGCAATTGGTGAAGTAAGACACGAAATGGAATTTGAATGTTTAAAAGTACTTTACTATGCAAATTTCTATTCAATTTTGAAATATGGGATTATATGTTGGGGAGATTCTGTTGATTTTCATAGGTTATTTGCTTTGCAAAAAAAAGTGCTTCGACTTATGTGTTTTGTAAAAAGAAGAGCATCATGTGTGCCCCTGTTCAAAAAGCATTCAATTCTACCTTTGCCATGTATTTTTATCAGTGAGTGTGTTTGTTATGTAAAAAAAAATATGTGTCAGTTTAGAAAACATGAAATTAATCATATCTACAATACAAGAAATGTTGATAAAGTGATAACGCCTATTTGGTGCAGAATGGACATGTATAAACATGGTCCATTTCTGAAGTGTCTTAGTCTTTATAATAAATTACCGAGTGATATAAAGTGCATAGATAACTTCAAGATTTTTTGTTCAAGTGTAAAAGACCTGTTAATGGACAAATGTTTTTATAGCGTCAAGAATTATATGGACCATGATTTTACTTCTGCATGTTAACAGCCTATATTGTTTGTATATAATATATATAACCCTCGGCTATCAATATATTGCCACAATTGACGTGTCCTATTAACCTCAACAAATATCTATATTGTGATGTTTTGATTGTAGGAGAAATGGATTTAATAAAGAAATTTTGAATTTTGAATTTTGAATTTAACTTAACTATATATACACTATTTTAATAGCTTTGAACCTTTGAAGATTTTATGAGATACTTCAAATGTATGAGATGTTCTATTAACTATACTCTGTTTTACATTTAAGTTGGTTTTCGTCGTATTTCTAATATCTTCAGTCATTGGTGTGTTGTTTGTAACGAAGAACTTCACTAGCCGAGCCGAGCCGAAGGACACCCGAGCGTTTCCGACGAAAACCAAGTTAAATATGAACCTGGGATATTACTTCCATGCAGGCAGGTATTTCAAAAAATGGAAGGAGCACCTTTTCTTTTTTACAAAGACTACTGAAGACAAAGCGAGATAGAAATGAGCATAGTGATTTCAATATCGTAATACTTGAGTTGATAGTTACAGAGGCTGCAGCGCATCCCCCCCTCCTCCTCCGTCCCTTGTTATGTGAGGAAACCATGGAAACCTCATTTAGAACGGTCGTTACAGGATAAAATGACAACAAATATTACAGTAGGTTTATTAATAGATTGCCACATCCCCCGCTTGCTTGCGTGCGAATAAAGCTTGAATAGCAGAGAAGAAGATTGTGCACGAGTTTATTTTTACCTCTCGTCTCTCGTCTGTTGGCCTACAGACGCTTTTAACCCTCGAGAAGAAAAACAGACGAACAGAGAGAATAAAGAAAGCGAACGTCCTACCGTCAATACATGGAGATACGTTAAAGATACTACTTATGTCTTGACAACTAGACAAGAATATATATCCTAATAATATTATACACCCATATCAATCAATATAACTAAAATTTGTTATTAGCTTACAAAAAAAAAATCTAGTAAAAAAAAA
Organism: Siphlonurus alternatus; assembly: GCA_949825025.1. Classification (NCBI taxonomy): domain Eukaryota; kingdom Metazoa; phylum Arthropoda; class Insecta; order Ephemeroptera; family Siphlonuridae; genus Siphlonurus; species Siphlonurus alternatus. Next base: position 6,997,724 of record OX463785.1, on the reverse strand, counting down.
TATTTTAAATACTTAAATGTTAATAGGGATTTTTTTTTTTTTTTGCCCTCCTGATTTACAATAAATTAAAATTTGATATTATTGTTTATATATATAAAGTTATTATTTTACTTTAAGCTGTTTGATAATTGATAAAAATAAAAGAATACCAAGGGTATGTTGAAAGATATTCTAAATAATTGGTGTTGTGCTCGAGTGCTCTTATGATCATTAATGTATATTTTTCACTTTACCTGTTATATGTGCCTATGACATCATCGAGAGATATCTACAACTTCGGTCATACATTATTGATAGTTGATTTTGAAGATTATACATATAATGTTTTTCTTCAATGTTAAAAACAATAATTAGTAAAAATTATTTAAAATTTATTTTAATCATTAATTTTTAATAATAATTTTTTAAATTAATAATTAGTGGTATCTTAAAATTACTGATATATTTTTTTTTATATTATATTACATACAAAATATTTAAAAGAAAAAAAGTAAATCAGTACTACTTATAACTAGCAACATATAAAATAGACAGTAGTAAATTTTACACGTATAAGCAAATTTTATTTTATAATTAAAGGGGCCACTTCGTTGGCTTTGTTCCCAAAAACGCTTCAAATTCAATTTAATTATTTTATTATCAATATCATTTCCTCACTTAACAATAACAGGTACAAATATGGCTTTATATTTGAGTAATACATTTTTATTAGATCACATTATTGTAATTCTAGTTCAACAGAAAAAAAAAGAAAACTATGACACTGATAGCATCAATTACCTACAATCCTGGCTGAGTTCTCTACGGTTCCCCAAGCCTTAGTTATATCGATTGAAAGTCGGTGTAATATTTTATACATCCCATTTTCAAATTCCACCTATGCAGCTAAGCCGTCAATTTTGGGTGACCTGCGCTCGTCGACACGAATAACTGTCTTCTGACCCTTGACCCTTGACAATTCATCTGCTGGCAGGGAGGGGGGGGGGGATTAAAATATGCAAAACATTGATAAGTCATAGAGAACGACAAACTGAAATGTTTAATTTTAAGACACTTGCAATGCAAACAGCATTAAAAGAAATTGAATATTCTTTTTGTTATATAAAAATTTTACTGTATATATGTATAATGTAAATTTTCAAATACAATTATTAATGAAATAAATTTAAAAAAACAAGTATATTTTCAATTGTACGGATTCCTAAAATTCTGGTATTTAGTTATTTATAGCCTTGACCTAATTAAGGATTTTCTTTGGCCATTTTATGTTTTAATTAATTAGTTTAGTATAACTTGGAAGATTCATGTAATTATATTCCATTTATTTTGTAACGATAACATTTTCTTCTGTATTAATTTTCAATCGATAGTTTTATTTTTCTCTCGGTATACCTCTGGATAAAATGAACTTAACTCCTGCCTCACTTGCTAGAGCTGCATCTCCTATAGACATAGATACAAATTTGTAATTTTGGGAGATGTAAGAAAAGCACTCACAATCAGTCTACTCATATCAAAAGAATATTGGTTTACAACGCCGATAGAAAAAGCAGGAGTAAAGTTCGTGGTGTCCAGAGGTGTACGTCCAAATTTCATTATAAATTCTGTCAGTTGCAAAAACTTCTCATCTTTGATAAGGTTCATTTTCTTCTGATAAGCAAGCCAACAACAAACCTTCTTGAAAATGAAAGAAGAGGTTTCTGCAATTAACTGACATTTATGGTTACTTCCAGCTCCGTCATAGAGTCTAGAAATTCTTGAAGCGTGAGAGGACGTCAATTATTGGGCCAAGGTTCAGTCTAGGGTTATTCGTGGCGAGGAGCGCACGTCACCCAATATTGACTGCTTGGCTGCAGCTAGGTGGAATCTGGAAATGTGGTATAGCTAGAAATATAACATATAACACTGAGTTGATTTTTTTTACAAGAAAAGATACACTTATACACCCCTATGAGCTGGGAGCTAGAGGCGGGGTAATGGGATAAGGTAGGGAAAGGATAGTGGCCACGGCCTGTTACGCTTTCCATCATTCGTTGAGGTGAGACTGAGGGAACCGTGGAAAACCAAAGTCAGTACCGACACCTCTACTTATTATAAATGGACCGAAGTGATGTTCAAATGCTCTGGTGAACCACACACATCGCTGCACTGGATGGAAAGCGAGACGAATTCACCCCAGGAAGGGAGCAGCGTAATTGTTAATTAATTCAAACGGTCACCCATCCAAATACTAACCACGCTCAATGTAGATTGACTTCGGTAATCTAATGAGATGCGCCACCACTTAACTCATGCCTGCATTACATGGTATAATATTGTATACAATTTTTCATTGCAAGAAAATGTTATCTCCACTCAATCAACTGGGGTTCAAGTTTTCTTGTAAGAATAAATCATATGCAATAATTAGAAAATTTGTTTCGTGTAATACAGACTTGAGATCAGAGTTATGTTCTTTTTATTTCATGTAAAATAGGAACAGTTATTGGGCAAAAATTATTACAAAATAATGAGCTAAAATAAATGTATATCAACTTATGATTATTAATTTTAATCATACTCAACATACAGTTACAATTATAGAGTAGTATTTTGAACTCAAATATCACAATTTAAAGCAGAAAGTAATAGAGGCATAATAATTTGCTGTAGCTTCATGTAATCGTATCTCGAATATAGATGGTTATAAATAAAAATTACCAATAAATTTTATTTAAATTTTATTAATGTAATAAATTCAAAATAATAAACATAAACTAAATAACATTAATTTTATGTTTGTGTTTAAAAAAAAACATTTTAATATAAAAAATTAGATTTTAATTTTTTAAATTAAGTAATAATTTTTTGTAATATTAATACTAAAAATTTTATTAAACAATATTTAGTCTTATAATGCATTCTATAAAATACATATTTAATTACTTAAAAATAATTTTAGTAATGGATATTTGAGTTAAAATTAATGTTTTAATATGTACAGCTATGTATTACAGAATTGATACATACTTTATAAATAATAGCCACGTTAATGTATACTTATAAGCAGGCGCGGATCCAGAAAAAAAATTCTGAGGGGGCTGCCTCGATATGGCCAATGTTAAAAAAAAAATTTGAAGTGGCGGAAATGCCTATATTGCCCATGTTAAATCCAAAATTTCGGGGGGGGGGGGTGCTGCAGCCCCCCCCCCTCTGTATCCGCGCCTGCTTATAAGCAGCTGGACTTACCTGTACAAATATCCATAGCTATTTTGATTCAACTTAAGGTTTGTTAGAATTAGGTAAAGCACACCAAAGCATTGAATTCTGTTGAAAAAAAGCTTTATATTCAGAAAACAAAAACAAATTCCAATAAAGATTGATATGTTTGGACAAAATGAAGTCCTTCTAAACAATCCAGTCATATTATATATGTTTAAATAATTGAAAATATTAATCCTAATATAAAAACAAACAATACCTAATTATTGACAATACGTTTCTCTTTTTATTTTAATATTGACTTGTTGCATATATAATTAGAAAAAAATTTATCATGTTATATCCCAGTGGCGTAATACACGTGTACGTACATAAAATATAGCTTAGCAGGGCCATTTCTCCTTATGCATATGTGACCCGCTCTTCCATGGTGCCGAACAAGTTGCCTAACCTTTGGGCGAGAATGAAAATAGTATTGGATATATTTGAATTAAAATTTGTTATCAATTTGTAAATTAACAGAGTCGTTAAGCCAGGTTTCTAACAAGTTTAAAGAATCTAATAACTTTACAAATTCTATTATGATTTTTTTCTAATAAAACCCTTTTTTAAATGAATTGAAATGTAAGACTTACTTGGCTATATAAAGCATCAAGACGCTAACAAGACGGTATTTAAAACGTATTCGTTGACGACAGATCTTGTTATTCTTAAAAGGCGTTATCAACATATTCATATTAAACGCCATCATGTGAACGTAGTGATTGTTAAAAAAAGTACATCGACACTATAAAGAACTTTGGTAGGACTGTAATGCTTGAATGGAAATAAAAATTTGTATAAAAAAACCTTTTGAGAAACCATTACTATAATTACCTTTATAGCATCTAAACTATTCATGAAGTGCTGTGTCGCAATGCCATGCCAATAAAAAATCAACGTTATTTATGACCTGTCATATGCCATACAACACTTGCAATCTCGTATATTATAATATATAATAACATAATCTACCAAGATAGTTATAGGATGTGAATATTTTTATTGTATTTGATTTGTTCGTAATATTAGGTAAAAATATTTCATTGCATAAATGAGTATGTTTAAGAGTTTAAGGGAATTTTTATTTGAAAAGAAAGTGTTACCTGTGTTACATTATTTCACTTTTTTTTCTTTAGTATGATTATTATTGTGCTGAGAAGTATAACTGTACAAGTTATTAAACGGAAGTGAAAATTAAATCAACAGTTGTCTTTGTGGAATTTCTTTATTGTTTATTTGTATTCGAGTTTATATCTATGCTAAATTTAATCAGAAATACATACTATAATTACAAAACTTTTAAATTTTATTCTTTATATAGCGCTGTACTCAACAGTGCTTTTAACTTTAGTGCTTATATATTTATAGCATTGATAGAAAAAGTATAAAATGATTTTATTGATATTAGCCAAATTATACCAAGGGAACCTTGAGAAATGTGGAAACCATAACTATTTTGGTCAATGCCAATGTATGATCGTAAAATCTGTGATCATTATAATACTGTTAAATGCTACAATTATTTTTCTTTAATTTGACAAGATCTTTGGTGACAAACTAAATGTTTAATAGAGTATTGAACTTATTGCAAGAATGGATAGTGTTAAGTTATGTCACTCGGTTTCAGATTTTTTCCGGAGAGTATTGCTAAAAAGTTTTGGCGAGATCGGATTTAAACACACGCCCCTTTTAGGTCTTATTCTTTTATTAAGAGAGGCGTCACTCTCTCTGAACTCTCAATAATTTTTTAAAAATATTTCCAGGGGTCTAAAAAAACCTGAAAAAAATTAGAGAAGCAAATTACCGTAACTTTGCACCCTCTATCCATTTCTGCAATTAAAAAATTTTGAGGTAATTACTCCATTTTTATAATTTTTTTTATTTATGAGCCACACTGCATAATATTTTTTTTAAACAATAAATTTTAATTTGTAAGCAGGCGACAACGACCTTTATTCTTACTACCATTAATGGTTGAATTCTCTTGATTCAGTGCTTAGGTATGTTACACTGAAACAATGCTAAATCCGGAGCACCAAAAAGTTACGCGCATGCTCACGACAGTGTCGCCATCTGGTCGGATAAAAACGGTTTCGTTCTTGCTAGTCGTGTCCACTTCTGGCGAGCTAGACGTCTGGACCACAGGGCACAGAAGACCTCCGCAAAAACACCTTCACAATGGTATGTATCAGTCAGAAGTATCAACTGAATATATAGTGTTCTTTTATTGTTGTGTGTGATAGCAAATGGTACGTGACGACAAGAATTTTGAAAATTAAATTTATTGAAAAAAAAAAAAGTGATGAAATGAATATTTCAATATTTCAACGAATAGTGTTATTTAATTTGGAGTTGTGTGATTTTCTACAGTGAAAAAAATTGAAGTTTAATTTTAATTATTAATATAAAAAAAGTGAATTTTGACTTGCTGTCATAAAATTTATTATTGATTTATTTACTCTTCAAAATTGTATTGAGAATTATGTTCATTTAAATCACTTTTTGTAATTTAATATAATAATTTATACTTGTCAAACAATCTTTCATTATTGCAAAGCTAAATTCCGAACGTTTCAATTCTTTTAGACGATAGACGTCTTCGTCCGTTTTAAATAGAGCGGCAAGCTATTTATATCACAACACGGTGGAACATTGTATGCCAGTCATTAACTTGATTGGAATTAAAGGGTTGATGAATTGTTTTAATTATTCGAACTTTAATTTTGATTTAAATAGTTTTGAAATTAAAATTTGTATCTGATTTATTTAATATAATTAAAAAAATTAGTATTGGTTTTGTACTAATTGACTATAACCTTATCCATGAGGTATTTTCAATCAATATTAATTATAATTAAATATGAAAGTCTTGCGTCAATGCAGGTGAAACTCAATAGGCAGCGCGAGCTATGACTAATCCTTGGTATTCTATTTTTGTTTGCAGGCAGATTTGGCGAAACATGACGTTGAGCGTAAGTAACTCAAACTCTTTCTAACTGAATAGTTACATTTCAATTGAATTTGTTTCAATAAAGTAAAAACTCGTTATTACGCAGCTTGGTAATCGATTTTAAGTAAAAGAGATCGCGGTCCCGTAAAAAATAATTAGCATTGCCGGTATAAGGAAAACCAACCTAATTTCCTGGGTCCTTTGACTTTACGTAATAACATTTTTTTACTGTAGTTTTATATATAAATTATAATTATTAAATATGAATTTTAACATATAACCAGAGATAGTGGTTCTGGAGCTTAGGATTGATTTCAATCAATCAATCAATGCTTCTTAGTTATAAATATAACAATCAAGTTTTAATCTTAATGGATAATGAAGTTGCCGAAGTTTTTTATAATGGTATTGAATATATTTAAAACGAGATAATTTACTGTACAAAAGTTTCTGCTGCTTCTTTAATACATAATTTATATGGATATCAAATTTCGAATTAAATCAATACTTAATAACAAAGAATATATCCTTTTTTTATTGCAAGTGAATAATAACAAAAATCGTGTAGTCAATTTTTAGAATATTGACATTTAAACGTCAGGACGACATCTCGCGCACTATTTTTAACTTTACATTTTAAATGGGAAATTAAGTGATGGATCATGACAAAACCATCAATATTAATTTTCATTGGAATACAACAATATCGAATTATTATCAAATATACGTTGTACTAGTTAATATTAAATAAAACCGTGTGTACAATTTATAGTGATCTGATCTTAACCAGAGATAATTGACTGAAGATAATTTAGGCCTATTTAATGACAATGAAATGACAGAATCAGATAATCATCATTGATATTATATTAATAGAATAGAGTAAAGTGTTGCTTTTAAATTATGTATATCGCTCCATAATATGAATATTTTTTGAACATGAAAATGATTCAAAATCGTTAAAATTTAAGTCCAGAGGGGTGTATTTCTTTACAATAAAAGTGAGATATTTATTTCAGTGGGTGTAAACACTCGCAATTTCAGTACTTGCAGACCATCATAGTTGCGAGCGTGCGAGGCGCGTGTCCTCGCTACGAAAATAGCCTTACGCTCCTCGGCCGGCGTCTTATAAGGCGAGCGATGGGCTAGCTCTAAACTTAGGTCGGCTAGAGTATCTTGGCCCGGGACCAAGCCATGGCTACGATCGAACTAACATCGCCATGCACCTAATTTCGTAATACTACACGTGCATTTTTAATTTTACATTTAAAATATATTTGTCAGTAAAAATATTTAAATTATAGGTTTAATTTATTTTTTAATTTATTTTATTTTTTTTTTTTAAATTTAACATTTTATAAGAAAAGAATATTTGTTTTCAGAGAAAAAGCATACAATAATAATTAACAAAAAAATCAAGTATGTTTTATTATTTTAAACTTACTTTTATTAATAATAAATTCAAAGGTAGTAATATAGTTCAGGTTTTAACAAATAATTACTCACAATTGTATGTGTCAAATCAAAATTAAAAAAGTTAGGAAATATGAATTTTTACATTTAAAATGGAAGAAAACAACTACCCGAATTAAAGAAGTATAATTAAATAAACATTACATCGTATAGAAATATTACTATAAGAATGAAAATAGCAATGCCAACATATTTATTCTTTGTAACATTGAAAAAATTGAATATCTACAACCAAATTTGTGTCAATACAAAACGATACTCATCAATTGGTTAATCAAGATGGAAAAATAAACGCACTGGAACTGCATCGAACCTTTTAATTTTAACAGCGATCATAATGTCTTATTGCATATTACATAAAAAAGTCTTCGTTATTCTGCACACTATATTTTTGAAATCAGCGAAAAATAGTTTTTATTTCTTCCATGACGTGTCTTACCCATGCATAATGCTTTATTTTTACATTATAATATATGAATGAATTATCGGGAATTACATGAATAAAAGGAATTAAATTTGATATTGGAGGAAAGATGTTTATGTCTTACCTTTAACAAAAGACAATAGGTCTGCTCGTAAATACACAATAAAAAGTAATCGATTAATATTGATGAACCTTCTGTACATAAAACATAAGAATAATCGATATTTTCTGTATGATATTTCCTGACAGACCTGTTGACTGAAAGGTGTTCAAATGACTGACAGGTTATTTCTGTGACAGGGGCGGAGTTTGCCTTCAGCATCTACGACTCTGATGGCACAGGCATCGACGGTGTGGACCTGGGAGACCTTCTCCGCGCCCTGAACCTGAACCCCACCCTGGCCGTCATCGAGAAGATGGGAGGCACCAAGAAGAAGAGTGAGTCATTACCCTCCGTGTGACGTCACAAAGTCCACAAGGGACCCCTTCTCATATTATTTACTTAAGGATGAATCTCAGTAGGTTGAGATCTCGCAATCGTAGCGCCTGAATGCAACAAGACTTGCAGGGAACTTAGAACTCACCATCAATATGTGGCATACAAATTTTGAAGCGAATCTGTCTCATCAGTTTTGTGAAAACTGAGATAGAAGTTTAACATTGGCCTTATGGATGAAAACCGGATATGGAACTGTTGTAAGAAAACTGTAAGACTGAATTTGCTCAAACCATATAAGCGATTATATGTATTTTAGAACATTCCTTATCAGGGAAATATTCTTTGAATTCAGCAGTAAATGAGATCAATCGATGAAGATTAACTCATCAGTAACTTCAGTGTGATAATGTTGTATTGAAAATTTCCATCAGACGGAATCGTATGAAATAAATTTTAAAAATTTGACTTTATTCTGAAATTTAATCACTCATGGTTTAGTCAAATTCAAGGGGGTGGTTTTCTCACAACAGCTTCATTTCCATCCATAAGGCCCCATGTTAAAATTCTACCTAAATTTTCACAAATTAATAAGACAGATTCGCTTCAAAATTTGTATGTCACTTATTGATGGTGAGTTCAAAGATCCCTGCAAGTCTTGTAGCATTGAAAGGGGCCCATTTTGAGATATCAATCAACAGAGATTTATCCTTAAGAAAATTTTCTTCACTATAAGAGATTGCAATAGTTTAGATGTGTTGTTTGAATATTACAAAAACACTAATGCTCTGTATGGGTGAGAGAAATTGTTCAAAGTGCGAAATGTACAGTCGTCGCCTCGGAAAATTTCCCTTTGGCTTTGTTAATCAACATGTCCAGTAAGAATAACACAAGGCATGGTAATTAATAAGGCTTCAAGTGGGAAATTTTCCAAGACGACGAGTGTACTAGCGAATATGTTTTAACGGTCCCTACAATGCACTAAAAATTGACATTGTTAACGTTCTTTTCAATTAATACAAAAATAAACGTATCACATTTAATAATTATTTATTCAATTTAATAAAAAATAAAGAAATAAATTAAATTTTTATATCTATTTTTTTTTAAATTTATTTCAATTGCATTTTTTTATAATTTTTTTTAGTACCATTTAAAATTTAATTTTAGTTCATATTTTTATTTTAAACAATAAAATTAATAACTTTTCAAATAAAATATTAAAATAACTCTTGTAAGTAAGCTATTTGTTTAATGTATACATTTCCTCTACACCAAACTAAAAGAGAAATTCGAAATATTATGTTCATGCATATATTTTTGTATTATAAGTGGTCTTAATTATTTTTAGTGTAAAAAAATCATTTATCTTCTCCAACTTGTAATCGAATATTGTATTTTTCGTGGATGTTTTTACATCAAAATGAACCAAAGCCACAGAATTTCATTGGCCATATTCCCATTACAAATTCAATCTGATTCTTCAGACATGTTACTGACGAGCTGTTTGTTACAGACGAGAAGAAGTTCAAGTTCGACGAGTTCCTGCCAATCTTCTCTCAGGTCAAGAAGGACAAGGACTGCGGCTGCTTCGAGGACTTCAACGAGTGCTTGAAGTTGTACGACAAGGACGAGAACGGCAAGATGCTGCTGGCTGAGCTCTCTCACACCCTCCTGTCGCTCGGTAAGTCCTGCGTTCAAATCCCCGCCACGGCAATATTTTTATAAACAAATCTCTTTCAATTTATGAGTCTTACGTTCGAATCTCGGTGATGGCAATATTTTTATAAACAAATCTCTTTCAATTTATGAGTCCTGCGTTCGAATCCCAGTGCTAGCAAAATTTTATACATAAATTCCCCACGCTTCCTATTATAACCAAAAAGGTGTGGCATCTCCTTATGGAACTTGTATGTATGTTATTCAGGGGTGCACTTTTTTTATTCTGATAGTAGAGAGTCGTACATTCAAATCTAGGTATTGACAATATTTTTATACATTAACTCTCCCACGCTTAGAGTCCTGCGTTCGAGTCCCAATGCTGAAAATCTTTTTACTAAAATTTTCAATCGTTTTCGAATCCTAACGCCATTAATATTTTCATACATAATTTTTCATTTCGGTTGGTTGGTATTTTGGGGCAATTGACTCATTTTGGACATGTATATGCCCCCAAATTTTTATTTCGTTGTGATTACTATATATTATATAATCTGTTCTCCCTGATAGAAATATTTTGTTAATAAATATTTTAAATTGACGCTACCACTAAGAATAAAAGACTTGATATCCTGATTTTGTTGTTATCAAAACTTTAAAATAAACTCAAACCCTAAAACGTTGTATTTCTCTAAATAAACGTCCTTTGTAAATATTAAGCTTGGAGCTTTACTACCTTCGGTTGAGTTAAAGCAAATTTTTTTCACTTATCAACATCACTCAATTTTATTTATCCATAGTATCAATTTTTCATAACTCTCCATGTCATGGGTACATGCAGTCGAATAGCATCTCTCTTACATAATTAATCAAGCACTTCATTTATAAGCTGAACAATTTGCCTAACCGCAAGGCGAGATGTTCGAGCAGAACACACGTTCATAAACAAAATGACATTTGTAGGTTATTTAATTTTACTTGAAGCTATATTAAATACACTACAATTGACCTGTCATGTACTTTAAATTAATAAATTTAAATATTATATTTAAATTTTTTTTAAAAAATTAACAATAAAATATTAAATTTTTTATTTAAATAAATTAATTATTTAATAAAATTTTAATAAATTATTATTAAAAAAATTGATTTTGTAACATATTACAAATTATAAGTATTTAATATATTTTTTAAAAATTTATAATAAATTGTTAAGACGGCACTGATATAATTAAATGGTAATTTCGTAATGTCCTTCTTCATAGCTGCTTTGACTTCATTAATAAAAACTTTTACATTTATATTAATATTATTTACGGTTAAAAATACGTCTTATACAATTATTAAAATACTAAATTATAAGAATTTGAATAGGTATCCAAATAACCATCATCAAAATATGAACTCCATAACCTCAGTACATAAGGTTGTAACTCAACAATTTTATAATTAATTTTGACTGATGGTGCCCCCAGGTGAGCGCCTGGAGAACGATCAGGTTGACTTCATCCTGAAGGAGTGCTGCGGACCTGAGGACGATGATGGTTTCATCGACTATGTGCGTAAGTATCTTACCACCGTCTGCAAAGGTCACGTCGAGAATCGCAAGGGTCGCGTCATTATGTGTCATTCTTACATTTACCGGACATACTGTATGAGTCTTATGGTTGGGTTGGTTCAAAATAACTGCAGGACATTCTTTCCTTATAATGACGTAAGGGCTGTCTCACACAGAATCGTATGATTTTGCAGCGTATGATATAAAAAAAATAAGAATCTATGCGATCAGTATGCTCGTACAAAGCTTCGTATCGTATGCCTTCGTACGATAAGAAATTTAGAACCGGTTCTAAATGAGAAATGTACGATCGCATGCTTATAATTTGCAGAAATTAAAGTCTATGTGTGATCCGCCTAAGTTTTATATTAATTATTTGATAATAAGGTACTGCAGTTGTTTTGGAACTTATTCTGTGATATTATGATCATTTAATTTAATATTGATTTCTTCCATATTTTTTAGGTTAAAACAAATATACATTATAATAAAAACATGTAATAATTAATTTAAAGATGCTGAATATATTTTATAATGACACGTATTATAATTTTGCATTACATATTATGCATTTTTATTTACACGAAATACAAATTTGACTTCACGATAATCGATTTTACATAAAAAAAATTCAATAGTAGATTCTTTACAATTCATCATCTTGATCGCGTGACTCAATTGATTTATTTTATTTAACTTAACATGAAAGCTATTTCCTTTTTCGTATAAAACCATCAGTAGTATTATGTTAACTGATTCAATCAATCAAGTATACAGTTCATTTATACAACCTGTCAGAAGTACGTTCTCACGATTTTTGTAAAACAGATTGCTACTTCCGTTTTCTTCAACATAATATAATACAGTTCTTGACATGAAATAATATTGCAAGAAGTTATGAGTTTCTGATTGATTTTCATTAATAAGATATTCATATAAAATTACAATTTCTTGGATCTCTATCATTACGCTCATTTGATATGTCTGTCAATAGCAACAAGTACTATGTTAACATGATGATATTATTAAATTTGAATCAGTCGATGACTGATGTTAGATATTATCAACTAATCTACATTTAATTACATCATGTAAACGTTCTTATATATTAGCGTCATATACGACATTATCGTCATTAATTAAAGGTCGATCTTTCACTCCTAGTCTGACTGTATTTTTAGTGTTTTTGAAATCTGTAATAGCAATGCCTTTCAAAAATTATTAAATATATTCGTATTTTATGGCCACAACTTTGACAAGATTTTCATAAATTCTGCATTTCAGAATAGTAACGCTAGTGTCGCATATGAATCGAACACGAAAAAAAAAATCAAATTTCCCAAAACTTTTTTTTTTTTTCAATTTTCTGATCCTTAGACACAATTCTGATAGTTTTTCAAAACGCCAGGTGCTAACTTACTTCTGATTAAATCAATTAACACTAACAGCAGGTTGAAAACACAACTGAAAACTGACAAATTACATTTCCAGCATACCTGAAGGCTCTTCTTGCTGGTCCATGCCCAGGACACAAGTTCTAAAAGTCAACAGTAAGAGCTGTTCGGTGTCGTACAATAACTAGTGTCGTTTCTCTTCAGCTCGACTTCTATTCTTTTACATGTGCTTTCAATGGTCTCATTATATTAATGTGCTTTAAATGGTCTAATATATTTTCTCTTTTATTACCCAATTTGAAAATTCTACTAATTTCTTTAAAATAATTTTTAAAAAAATCTTTTGTTTTTGACATTTTTTAAAATTAATTTCAATACTCATATTATTTTTTTAATATTGATTGCCTAAAACTCCCTGAGATTAAAATTTACGATCTTTCAATGCCTGTTTAATAAAATTCTCCAAACCACATAAAAAAATAACACCATGCACCAAAACACACTACAGATTTACTAATTTTCAAGAACGAATTTTTAATTAATAATTTCCTACTGATACATTTTGAATTAAAATAACAAATCAAATCAATATTATCAATAAAACCATTACAACCTATCAGTAATAACACAAGTACGAACCCTGAGTTACTCGTTTTTTACTGAACCGACTAAACTTCCAACCAATTGGTACCCACTTTGACCCGTTCCTTATTTCAGCCTACATCAAAGCCCTGGTCGCCGGACCCCACCCCGATCACAAGTTCTAAATCACAGTAAGCAAGCTAGCACGATATATGCGCTTTCAACGATACTGCAGCCGCTTCTACAAAATACTTAAAGCTTTGCTTTTTTTTTTTTTTAGGATAATTTCAACCATTTATTTTAAAGAAAATAAATTTTTAGCATGTTATTAATATATGTAAATTTTATATTGATAAACAATTTTATTAACAATTAGCTTTTTTATATATAAGAATGGTTCAAGTTATCCGACAATTCCACGTACATTAATTATAACATACTCTGCAAAAAGCAGAGCCATTTCTACAAGAATTTTTATTATCTGCAGCCGCTTTCTTCGTTTCATGTGCTTATTAATCTTCGCTTTTAATTCTTTCAGCTTCATCATTGTTGCAGTTTGTTTACATTTTTGTTTTTCTGTGTTCTTTTTTTATTGTTTTTCATTGTGTTTTTATGGAATTAAAAATCCTGTTTACGGTATTCCAAACAATGCTTTTTTTATATTTAATACAAATAAGATTTTGTGTTGTTTACTTTATATATGTCATTTTTTTTTAATCGACGTATTTTTTTTTTTTTTTTTTTTTTTTTTTTTTTTTTTTTTGCAAATTTTTGTAAAAAATTAAAAATTATTCTAGGCAAATTAGTTTGTTAATATATTTTTTAAATTAAATTATTTTATTCTTAATCTTTTAATGCATTTTTATTGCAATTTTATATCATTTAAAAATTAAACAATTCAGTGCATTAAAGAAAAAATGCGCAACATAAATATTCCGTGAGTTTTACCAAATGATGAGATTCCAAAAATAAAGATAATAATAGAATATCGACCTCCAAATTTTTTATTGCATAAATGAATACAGGGTACAAAGTTATGTATATGCGACTGATCTTTTTCAGATTTTTTAGAGCCCTGGAAGTATTGCAAAATGTTTTGCCGAGGTCGGATTTGAACCCAAGCCTCTTTTAGATCCTATGCTTTTATTAAGAGAGACATCACTTTCTCTGTACTTTCAATAATTTTTTTTAAAAATAGTTCCCGGACACTAAAAAAATCTGAAAAAAAAAATCAGGGTTGCATAACTTTTCTGCAATAATATTTTTCGAGGTCAATGTTCTTTTGTAACATGCTCCAGTTTAGATTCAGCATCGTCCTTCTTGCAAGTACAAAAATGTACTATCGTTGTTACAGCCGTCCTTAAAAGGATGGTCGAAGGAGTCCCATACGTCGCGGGATCAGAAGTCCCAAAGTGAGAAACATCTGCGAGCCATGATTTCAACATTCAATAACAAGAACATCTACAAGACATATATTTTTTTTTTTATTATTTAATTCGTTACTACTTTCCCTCCCTCTGTGAAACATATTTGTCAATAAAATAAACATAAAAAACAATCTTTCTAATCTTATTTACAAAACAATTAGTAAAATTAATTACAGTTTAGATGAAATTAAAAAAAAAAGGTACTTTAATTTGTGTTCCGTATTACTACTGTATGCTAATTATAACAACTTCGTAAAGAAGCAACAACAACTAATTATTGTTCTTTTTTTGCAGTATTATGATTTTATGTTCCTTTATTAATTTGTGATTGTTTCAGCTGGCAATTAACACAGCTTCATCTTAAAATGCTTTTCATTTTTTACAGGAATTAAAAATCCTAGTTATGGAAAATTTCTGTAACACTTTTAACAATTTAAATAATAAAAGAAATTTTTCGCTTTTTCTTTTATTAAACAAAATATTAAATATGTTTGTATAACTTAATGTGTTGTATTTTCTGTCATAATTCTGTCATTTATTTATAATAATACTATCATTATTTTTTAACTGTGTTGTATTTAGACATATTTTTGTTATATTACTCTTTGAGTTTATATCAATGATTTTACTAATAATTACATTTAATTTGTTCAGCTCAAATTTTGCTTTGAGTTGAATAATTTTATGGAGCCGAAATTTTGCAGCTCTCACATATTTTGCTTATTAATATTTTAAAGAATTGAAATTAAAATTATTTTTAATAATGTGAGAAAGTGAGTTAAAATACAATTTGAAAAATAAATTTCATTGCTCGGACTGGCCATAAGGCTGGGTCAGGCCTCCACTACTTAATCGCAGAGGGTATACAAAAAGTGGCCTCAGGCCCCCTTCAAAGTATCCCCTGTTGCCTGTAATGTCCATATGGCCCTGACTGGCTCCTTTATAGCTTCCAAGTCCGAGCCTAAAAAAATATGTTAAAAATTCATTATTTATCTCACAAATTTTCATTTCAATTCTAATTTATAACAACTCAATGCTTATTAACAATCAAAACGGTGTGACAACAATGTCCTAACAATGCTCTAACAATTTTTCAGCCTTCCTCCAGAGTATGGTTGATGGACCTAAGGATCCAAAGCCAGCAGAAGCAGCTGCACCCCCCGCATAAATCAGCAACATCTGCACCCCTCGTCCATCATTTCCAAAACATCTTCGATTTAAAAAAAACATCAGCCAGAAGCCTCAAATTTGAGATAAAAAAACAACAACAAACATTAAATTTAATAACAAGAATGGTAACATCAGTAACATTTTTTTTGTCTTTTTTTTTTATTGTCTTCCCCTGTGAAATAATATATAATAATTTTAATAAAAAATATTTAAAAATATTATATTATTATTAAAATGGTACATACTTTACGTTCAAAAAATATAAATAAAATATTAAAAATCCAAATAAATTGTTTTCCTTATATTTTTACCTGTTTTGTAGGACTAGTTCTTATTTCAGTACCCATGAGCTGAGATTTGTTTAAAAGTTTCAAAAATAGATCTTCGTCATCCAGATATCCGGGTCACGACTTTAATATGGGAATTTAAATTTAGTTCTATGTATTTATAAAATTAGGTGTTGTATTTAGATGTTTATTAAAACGGTTGTTTTTTAAAAAAATATTTTGAATTTAATTTTTTTTTATAAAATATCAATTCTATTAAAAACATTTTTCGAGTATTTTTAATTAAAATTGTATTGGGCGCGATTCACGAAGCAGTTAGCCAGGTTTCTAACCACGTTTAACTTAACCACGTTTAACTAAGGTGGTTTAACACGTGAAACAGGTATATTTAAACGTGGTTAGAAACCTGGTTAACTGCTTCGTGAAACGCACCCATTATTTCTTAATTTTAATAATAAGTAAAATGTTGTAAATAATTTAAAGTTTAAATAAATTAAAATTAATTATATGCATGTGGCATCCGACTGATATACCTGTAATATTTCTTAAAAAAGGATTTCTCTTAAAGCCGAATTCTTACAATTTAAAATTATCAATGATATAAAGATATAAAATGATGAACCTTCAAAGTTATTGGGAGGTACATAAGGCATCCCAAAAAGAAATTATAACTTTATTAACTGCTGTAGTAGATTTGAAGGATTCATTTCAATCGAATTAAAGTCTCTGTACAAACATTTAATTTAAAAGATTTATAAATTGCACTTTTTCCAATCGCCCTTAAAAAAAACTAAAAACTAGTTTGCAACTCTTCCACTGCAATGTCGCTAGTGTACGGTACATTGACCCATGCTCCAATCTAGCTTTACTTAGCGACAATGAGGTCTCTGAACTGTAATTTGCAGACCACGATGGGTCCATGAGGGGTATACTCTGGTTCACATTTAACTTGGTTTTCATCGTGTTTCTAACGTCTTCAGTGATTGGTGTGTTGTTTGTAACAAAGAACTTCACTGGCCGAGCCGAGCCGAAGGACACCCGAGCGTTTCCGACGAAAACCAAGTTAAATATAAACCTTAGTATATCTAAAGAAATTAACTCTAAATAAGTGTGGGATATACTGTCAACAAATAACTTAGCACAGTAGTCTGCGATAATGTGATGATATCGAATGTAATTAGTTCGGTATATGACACACACCATAGCGCTACAGTCACCCAAGTCTTGCCAAATGTCTTATTTATAAGTAACAAAAATTTAGTTACAGAAAATAATTCACTCATATGGTATTACAGGTTATATATGCAGCAAAGGCACTGCATCCAATATTTTCTTAATAAAATAATAAATGTACAAAGTAGAGACTGCATTATCATGATTAAGAACATATTCGCCTTTTTAATAAGATGTGTCCACAGCCATTTATTACATCTTCACATTAAGGCTCATCATATCATAGTTAATTGAAATAGCAATGGAGTATCGACCTCAATTTTTTTTTTATTGCAGAAATGGTAGAGGGTGCAAAATTATGCCACCCTGATTTTTTTCAGATTTTTTAGAGCCAGGGAACTATTTTTAATATTTTTTAAAGTACTTTTTGTGACGTCACGAGGCGGCAAGTCCTATCTTTTTCTTAAGGAGCGGCGTCTTGTGACGTCAAAAAAAGGACTTTCAATAATTTTTTAAAAATAGTTCCCGAGCTCTAAAAAAATCTAGAAAAAATCAGGGTAGCATAACTTTGCACCCTCTATCCATTTCTGCAATAAAAAAATGAGGCCGATACTCCATTGGCCGTTACGTTAAAAGTTAATTATTTTGACATGTGTGTTAATATTAAAGCGACTGTATACCATCATCGGGCGATGTGAGAACTAAAATTTTCACTTAGCTTTAATTTTAATATTTCAAAATGTCCCCTGATGAAGGCGCATTCAAATTAGCTTTTTAAATTTTGTTAATAATGTCAACACGCCCTCATAGTGGGAAATGTGGAACTCCCCAGATTGACTTGTAACTTTTTCTACAACCTCAAATCATAAACGTCATATTTATTAATACAAGAATTAACCCTTTCATCCACTTGGCCATAAATTTAAGATGAAAAATTAGCATAATGCAATTTGGGAAAGAAAATAACATATGCCATGGACTTCGGTGATAGTTTCTGGTACACTCATTTTAAAATAAAAATATCCAATCCAGCCATGTTAAAAATATAGCCAAATCGGACATTTATATATCTGTATGAAGTGTATAACGATTGTGGAAGTCCCAAAAAATATGCCCAGCAAAAATATTAGAGCTAGTGTGTATAATGATAAAAAAAAAAGAAGACTTAAAAAAACACTAATAAAGCCAATATATCCAGAATTAGAGGCTAAATTTGTAATACACTGGTTTCATTGAATCCTATTAAAATGTAATTAAAAGCTATCATGATGTCATATCTGGGACCTTCAATGTTTTCTGCACTTGAGACAAAGGTACACCTTTCAAAAAACTCCCTCGCATTTTTCTAATATCGAAACAGTTCTTAATTTTATCACTAGATGGCTGCAGTATCCAAACGAGCATCAACAGCTGGCGCGCAATGTTTGGTTACCTCTTTAGTCGTCCACACGCATCTTGCCAGTACGCATGTGTGATTTGCTTTCGTGCTTTTCTGTCTTTAACAAAATATCGGTTTTCTACAAACTTAACATTAACAGAATAATAAAATAAACAAACTTTTAGCATTTTTACTATCAAAGTTTTAAAGTAAAATAATAACAACTTGTTAGATCGTGAGTGATAGTGATATATCATGACGGATACCGTTCCATCTAGTTTACCGAATTTGGTATCAAATGTGGCACCAGTTGTACCAAATGTGGTCCCTAGTGCACCAGTTGTCCCTGCAGCCCAGGCACCTGTCGTAAAGCCTCCTTCACCAGTCAGCGTACCAGCAAACCCGACACCAGTACCCACTGCACCAGCCGCACCCGCCCCCAAACCCCAGGCCGCAATCTCCAAACCCACGGCTGCCGTCGCTGCTGCTGCAAAAACTAAAGGTAATTTGCCCAGACAGATTTTAATATTTGACACTGTAGGAATATATTATCATTGTTTTAACGTAATTCAGAAAAAGAAAGCATTTTACGGTGCTTTCTATTGAAAAGATTGACTTGTGACCTTTTCCACAACTTCAAATCATAAATGTCATATTTAGTACAAGAATTAACCCTTTCAGCTTAAATTTAAGATAAAAAATTAGCTATAATGCAATTTGGTAATCGACAATGTACGCTTATTTTCTCTTTAACAATATTTAAAAAAATTGCAGTTCATTTTTTTCTAATCATATTAATTATTATAGACTTAGAAGTAATTAATTATCAATGGAGCCAATATTTGGAAATGTCAATTCAATTCATTGTTACGGGCAATGACTGTTAGGTCCACAGACCAGAACTCAATACATATATCATCAATCAGCTTGAATCGATCAAAATGTGTATACTTTAAATTTGACAAAAGCGATTAATATTTTGTGGAAAAGTTATTAATTTAACTGATAAGAGTTTTGATAAGGTGTTTGTTTTATTTAGAACATTCTAAACACTGATAATTAACAGCTTAGAAAATAATGATGTAGAGAAAACTAGTTAAATTCTCATAATTAAATATTTAGTTGAAACTAATTGTAAGACCAAGCGTAATTATAATTTGATGTATTTTAAATAAAAACATCAAAATTAGAAATTTCTGAGTTCTATTGTTTAAATTAAAAAAATACATGTTAAATTAAATATAAAATAAAATTACTTCAAGCCTATTAAAATATTAAAGATTACACAGTAATCACAATCTATCTTTAGGTAATGATTTCATTGTACTTGAACTGATGATATCAAATCAAACTTTTATCAAATTAATTTTATCAAATCTATAATGATACTTGTAACTTAGTACTTTTATATTTCATGATATGGGAACAAAGAGGTGTCAAAATTGTCTTCAATTTGCGTATAATCATACGAAAGTGATGATTTTAAGCTGAAATTTCATTAAAGGCGTTCATGCAGAAATTTAAGTCATCAAAAGGGGCATTCACAAAGTCTTAAGGCCACATTTAAGGCTCGATAATTTAAAGCTTGATTTTAGACGTGTTTTTTAGACCCAAAATTTCTGGTCTTAAATTATTGAGCCTTAATTGTGGCCTTAAGGCTTTGTGAATGCCCCTTCAAACATTCTGTTAGGAGAAAAGAGTCGGCTTGGGCTCATTAACGCCTGCTACTATGCAACTGGTTATGCGCCAACGTAATGCGCGGAAGTATCTTTTGCTGCAATAAATGTTCGTTACATCCCCCCGGGAGATTTATTGACAATTTAGCGATTACAGATAAGAAAAACAAATACAGCTCAACATATATTATATTTCAAACTTTCATCTATCCCTAAAGATAACAAGCATAAAGGATAATCATCTCAAACAGTGAAATATTTAATTATTAGAGGGCTAAAGCAGATGATCAGAGAGTATTTTATTTGCATTTTTTAGTAATGCGAATTAGGACATTGTTTGATTAAAATAAAAAATTTTGCAGTGTAATTATTTAATTAAAATAATATAACAGAATGACTTTTTTTACACTGGCCAAATTATTTTTACCTTTTAATACACTTGTCACTTGTCAAAAAATATTGTGTGTCCCTAATAATTTTTAAATAAATAATTACATTTCAAAATTGTATTTTCTAAAATCTTGATTAAGCAACTTTATAATATATTGTACACTACTCGCCTCTGAAAATTTCCCTTCTGTATCTTTGTTAATCACCATGACGTGTGTTATTCTTACGGGGCATGATAATTAACTGCAAGGCTACAGAAAGGAACTTTTCAGAGGCAGGGGAGTGTACAATATATTTTAAAGTTGCTTAATCAAGATTTTAGAAAATACACTTTTCAAATGTAATTATTTCCTTAAAAAAACTTTTCTTCAGAAATTTCTTTTTGCGGCCTATAATATATAGGATATTATTATGTGATTTATAATATTAATAAGGCTGCAAGTGGGAAATTTTCCAAGGCGACGAGTATATGTACAATGAACAGGTTATGATAAGAACTAAGAATTCAAAAAAGAATTCTCAATAAGTAAAAAAAAAAAAAAAATAGCAATATGATGCAAAAGATGTCTTAATAGACAAAAAGCACTTTTGTTTCAAAAGAAAAATATTTACTTAAAGATAACATAAAGTGACACGCCCACTTTTGATTAAAAAAGGGGCGTTGTCTATTTACAAGAAAAACCATTACAAAGATTATTACTTAAAATTCTATTAAGTATCATTTTCTACCATAAAATAGTTTTAATCTGAAGATAAAAATTCATTCATGAAATTTACGATCTAAACTTTCGTGTTACAAAACGTGTCCCAAATACTGAATGAAGCGGCTCGTAAAAGCGACTAACTTGGTATTCGCGGACGGTGCATCAAGGTGTTCACGTACGAAGTTAGCCCAGGTTGTAAATCACGGAAAGGTGCTCGCGGCCTTGAATAAAAGCAAATATTGACTCTATCTCACATGCTCACTGGCTTGCAAAAAACCGACAGTACTAAAGCTTATGTATCTAGTTTACACTAGTAAGTGTTGCAAAAGAAAAAGAAATTGTATCACAACTATGATAAGAGATAGTGCCGTTTTAAATGCAGTTTCATTTTGTAGTATTTTCAGAGAATCGTAAGAACTTAATTTGTTTTTTAAGAGAAAATATACATTATAATATCTTGTAAGAAAATACGCTATTTTGTCATGACGTATTATATGTAAGCCATATTTAAAATATAAATATTTTATTCCGACATTTTTATATACTATTGCAAAAGTAAATATTATTATTGAATATTAATTATAAATGTTAGAATACTCATAATACTACTTTAAAATTTAAGTAAACATTAATGTTAAATATAACAATTATTTTTGTAAAGATATATTTTTTAATAATCAATAATAATTAAAATATTTTTAAGTAAGTAATAGTAGTAATAATTAATAATAAATTAAATATAATAAGTTAAAAATTTTTACTTGTTTTTTTTTTTTTTTTTTTTTGTAAAATTTAAACATAATCATTAGTGTCTTAAATCTACTCTTTCTTCTGGGTACTTGGCTGGCAGTATTTCTGGGACATCATTTCAATTATTTAATGTTATTAAGCTAATAAGTTTGCGGTTGTATAAATATAATGGATAAACTAAACAAATTAATTCTTCACTAATTCTGATACATTGATTTCTAATTTGATATTAATATTAGAAGTCACGCTTAAGGAATTAATTTTTTGTATTGGTTTTAAATTTAGAGCACAACTTTCTAGGAGGGTCATAAACATTTAATTTAATTGCTTCAAATGCAAATGTCTGTTGAATCTTTTATAATGTACCGGTTCAATTAGTGTATGTCGATTTATTGCTTCAATTTCAATATAACATTTGCAGTAATAATAATAAAAATCCACATTAAAAGAAAGCTAGGTTATCTTTATAGATATATAGATGTACGATTTCAATAAAGGTGCAAGACGAATTATATTTAAATATGATGCAATAAACCTATTTTACTATCAGAAAAATATATCCGAAACTTTTTATAAAATAATAGGCTGAAATAAATATAATATATTATCAAAAGATGCTATGCGCGCTGAAAGTTATTTTGCTTTTTTTCATACTGTAATCTTCGGTGTATATCTATTGTACTGTTCTTTAATGATAATTGTACTGTTTTAATGTTTTCAACTGTTTATTATCATTTATTTATTTTTTTTTAATTGAAATTAGTGAAATTTCAAGATTATTGTTTTAAAAAATTGAATGTAATATCATAAAAACTTGATCATAAAAAATTAGTGAATTTTTAATTTTATTCATAATATTTTTAAAATTTGAAATACTCTCTAAGGATAAAAATTTGTTATTAAATAAAAGTAGCAAAATTTTTTTATACTCTGGTATATAGAAAACCAGAAAATGAATATGATGCAGCTTTCGCTTCTTCAAAATACAAAACAGAAGTTATATTTTCTCTTTGACTTGGCAATTATTAAACATACTCTGATTCTCACACATTGAAAACAACATTTAACATTTTGATCATAATATCTGTGCCTATATACACTTTCAAATATAGCATTGAAACCTTACAAGAATTATATCTTTTTATCTTCATTTATATTTGAGCAGCCTTATTTCTCGCAGTCGAGCGTGGCGCAGTGCATTGACCGGTTCTCGTTAGATCACCGAAGTCAGGCTACGTCGAGCGTGGTTAGTACTTGGATGGGTGACCGTTTCAAGTAAAAAATACACTGCTCCTTCCCTGGGGTAAATTCATCTCGCTTTCCACCCAGTGCAGTGATGCACTTGTGTGCGGTTCCCCAGGCTTTGGACATTGCTTTGGTCCATTGAGAAAAAGTAGAGGTGTCCGTCCTGACTGAGGTTTTCCACGGTTTCCTCAGTCTCACCTCAGCAAATGCTGGGACGCGTAAGCATGCAGGCCGTGGCCACTATCCGTTCCCTACCTTATCCCTACCCAGTACCCCGCCGCGAGCTGTAAGCTCTTAGGGGTGTATCCTTGTAAAAAAAAAAAAAATTATAAATCACGATTTTAAATTGCTGAATTATTTTATATTTTATACATAATTATTATACACATACTTTCAATATTGACGCAATGATTAGTTTTTGTAGATCGTCCTTTATTGCACCTCAAAATAATGACTCTCCTTGGGAAAATATTAAACAACCTTTTGCCCTTTAAATTGACTTACAACCCTTCTCAAGAACTGTAAAGGTCAAATAAAAGTTCGGTTGCTTATAGGAACTACAAAAACATGTGGAATATCGATTGTTAAAGCTAATATTAAATGAAACTTTTGACACAGATAGACATATTGTACAAATGACATGAGAGATAGTTCCTTTATAAATCATTCATAACATAATAATGTCAATATTATTTCAGTTATATTTAATGTCATTTCATCATTAATTAATAGTGAATATAGGAATATACAAACTGTAATTACCCAGAGTAAAAAAGTCATATATATATGATTGATTGTTAATTGTAATTTTTATCGGAACTCATTAATGTACTGAACATCCTTTCATTACAGCATGTTTATTAATTGTATTTATAATTATAAAAATCACTTTTTTTTACATTAAATACATTAAAAATTTTATCAGAAAAATCCACACAGTAATTTATTGATTTGTTTTTTAATTGGCTTTAGGTATATTTATGCCAAGCAGTCATCGAAAGTTCAATTTATAATACAGTAATATAGTCATGATTAGAATGATGTGACTATCAAAATAGTACGCATATCTCGCATAGTTCAATCATTTAACAATGGGCATTCTTGGTGACAGAAAATTGCAGTGCTGAAATATTTTTATATTTTTCCCATGCTGCGAATGTGAATCAAATGTGATTCTGGAGAATAGCAAGAGAGAGAGAGAGAGAGAGAGAGAGAGAGAGAGAGAGAGAGAGAGAGAGAGAGAGAGAGAGAGAGAGAGAGACAGAGAGAGATTAGTAAAATTACTGGAAAGAAACTACAGCGTTCCATGGATATATTTTTTATTGTTTTTGAGCAAGCAGATTAAAATAGCTTAAAATAACCTACAATACTATTTTATACAAAATATGTGTATATTATAAATATATATAATAATACACACAATATATCAACACTATTGCCATAAGGAGAAATTTTTCAAGGGGCTATGACCTTAAGGGTAAGGTAACGCCACCAATGTTAAAAAAAATCCCTCTCACAAAAATTCTGAAAAAAATTTAAAATGTTCTCCTCTATACCCCCTATCAGTACCTAAAATATCAGGTATACAAATACGATCTAGTTTTTGAGTTATAAATTTTTAAAGTTGACTACTTTAACATGGAGAAATGAAACTCCCATGTTAAATTGGTCAACTTTAAAAATTCATAACTCAAAAACTAGATCGTATTTGTATACCTGATATTTTAGCTACTGATAGGGGGTGTAGAGGAGAACATTTTAAATTTTTTTCAGAATTTTTGTGAGAGGGATTTTTTTTAACATTGGTGGCGTTACCTTACCCTTAAATAACTTTATTATAAAATTAATAACTGAATTTTAATGATTCCAACTATACCTTACAAATTCAAATTATTACCCAAGACAAACTCATAAATTAATTCTTCCAACAAGTCCCCAAGCACGTTTAGAATCGATTTCCGCCACCCACTGCCCTCCCCAGGCTCAGAATATTAAGAAACGGGTTACTCCCACGCCGAACGGAGGTGGGTGGGTCCTTGAGTATTAATCTTAACTCATATTGCACGAGTATATAATTATATTGTAATGGAGTTGTATGGTGATTAAGCTGGTATTAAAAGATAAATATTATGATGTTTTCTTATACACTAGAAAATTTTAACCATATAATAAATAATACTTTAATAAAGCTTTAACTTTACTTGTTTGCGTAAATGTGAAGTTTTCTTCAATGAAAAAATATAGAATTGTATCACGTAATCCCATGCTTTAATTTCGTGATGCAGGGAACGATGAAGTATTGTCCTCAATTTTTTTTATTACAGAAATGGATAGAGGGTGCAAAGTTATGCTACCCTGATTTTTTTCAGATTTTTTAGAGCCCGGGAACTATTTTTAAAAAATTATTGAAAGTTCTTTTTGTGACGTCACGAGACGCCGCTCCTTAAGAAAAAGATAGGACTTGACGCCGCGTGACGTCACAAATAGGACTTTCAATAATTTTTTAAAAATACTTCCCGGGCTCTAAAAAGTCGGAAAAAAATCAGGATAGCATAACTTTTTACCCTCTATCCATTTCTGCAATAAAAAAAATTGAGGACAATACTCCAGGGCATGGGTTACCCCGGTTTTTAAAAGACCTGCAAAATTCCTTAGCACTATCAATTCGGGTTAAAACAACTTGACTGTACAAGACTGTACTAGTCTTGTGACTAATACAGTTAGGATAATCCGATTTATCAGTTAAGTTAAGAATATTAAATATATTATATGTTACCTTTTTATTATAATTAATAATCAAGTACATTATATTATATTCTAATTTTACAATAAAAAATATCAATCCTCTGGACAGAATAGTACAATTTACATTACAACATTACTTCTTGGTGTTATTTATATTTATTATGTTTAGAATAATTTACAAAGATAAAAAATTTATGTGTTTCATCTCTGTGCTGTTCAAATAAAAATAATAAAAAATTATAGTAAAATTTAAAAGATCCACATAATCTAAATGTAATTATTTATTTTACTTCACTATTATATCTGCATTATCAAATGTTCTTTAAATTTACTTTTGCTTTTACACTCGCTCGTAATAAGGATTTTTACCCGGTCAATGTTGGCCCACTTTTTCCTGATTTTTTGAGAATTATTTGCTACTGTCTATTTTATCATGGACACTTTTTTTATAACGTATTTTTTTTATAATATAAAAAAAAATACTACAATATTTACAAAATACTACAATTATTAAAAATATAATTATATCAGGATTAAAAATACAGTAGCAATAAAAATGCTAAGAAAACTTAAAATTAAATATTTTATAAAAAAAAATTAAGACAAATGATTTTTTTTATTTCTAAGTAATTTTATTTTAATTTTTTTTTTATTTTATTATATTTAACATCATTTGAATCAGATTAAACATCAATGTTCCGCTTTGAGTCAAATCTGTCACTGAATTTAAAAGACTGGAAAGTTCAAACACCATGTTAACATCTCAAATCCATGTTGTCTACTTTCTCCGGGCCTGCAGCTGATCCGTATATGGCCAGAATTTCATTAGCGGTGCAGTCAAGATGGGCCGCGGGCTCGAGTTTCTCTCCTCCGAGCCGACAGGAAGTGGAATTTTTATTTAACAGAGAAATATTGGCGGAGCAATATTGACTTTTTTTAATATTTTTCTTTTTCTTTAAAAATTTTATTTTAATTTTAAAGACGATTTTTCATTATTTTAGTAGTAAAAATAAAATAGAAAAAAATGATTTTATTGTTTTACAATTTATCTATACAATATTAATTTTTTTTTAAATTAGAAATAAATATATAAATAAATTTATAAAATAAATAAATGCACTTGATATTCGAAGATTTCAATAACAAGCTCCATTCCGTGCACAATCCTTGCTCTTGGTATAGAATTTAATATGCATATTATACATTGTTCGAAAGTAGAAAAGTAAATGTTGATCATACATCATTAACATATTGATACAAAATGAATTAGTAGTAGAGGCAAATAAAAAAAAAAAAATAGAATTTTTATCTATAGTGCTTCTTTATTATCTGTCAATATAAAGATGTACAAAAAATGTGTGTTGTCATATGCACTCTCAAATTTAAGATTTGTTCAAACCTAATTAAGTTCGGGACTTTTAACTCCTGCCTCATTTGCTATAGTTGCAGTTCCAATAGAATAAAAGATGCAAAATTAAAATTTCTTAGGCTAGAAAAGCATAATAATGGGGGCGATTCACAGGTTTTTATCCGCGTTTGGCTTAATTAAAATATGGTTAACTGCTTC
Organism: Siphlonurus alternatus; assembly: GCA_949825025.1. Lineage (NCBI taxonomy): Eukaryota > Metazoa > Arthropoda > Insecta > Ephemeroptera > Siphlonuridae > Siphlonurus > Siphlonurus alternatus. Next base: position 6,969,493 of record OX463785.1, on the reverse strand, counting down.
GTGAATCGCGCCCAAGCTTAAAAATAAATAATTAAAAATCACCTTAAGCATATGGTGATTTTGGACTGGATGCTTTTCTAGACTCAGAAATTACAAACTCAGATTATACTGCTTGAACAATTCGCTCACAAACATCGCAGGTAAATTTCATGGCTATTGTGAGTTGTACACCCAGGCCACTCGTATAAAACAAACCCTCCTCCAGACAAATGCATGGAAGTAGTGTAATGGTCGCAACAACGTGTTTAAAAAAGTCTGGAGTGTCATTGCGCTAATTGGTGGGGGTGACGTCACGTGATTTAGAGCCGTGACGTCATCAGTGGGCGCGGTCACGTGTCTGCTCCGTGACAATTTGTGCGATTATCAACCCGGGGATTACACTGCGAGCTGGTCGAGTAAACTGTGACGTCACATCATCAGTTATCGTCAAAGTTCAATGTTGTCTATTTTGATAGACTTGATTTCTTGTATTTTCATTTTACATATATGTAAAGCCGGTATTACACGATACAATTTTTCTAACTATTGTATACAATTTTTACATTCAAGAAAACTTCAACTCTATTTGTTTGTATGGAGATGAAATTTTCTTGAAAGGAAAAATTGTATGCAATAGTTAGAAAAATTGTATCGTGTAATACCGGCTTAAAGAGTGGGAGTTTTATTGATAAAAATACAGTAACATTTTGTTAGCAATCAAAATTAAAAAAAAAATGCAAAATATTAATTAAATATTCAAATTTGAATTGTGAGATTGAAATGCAAAATTGTTGAAAGTGTCGAAACTCATTTTACTGTAGGAAGACATGTATAATTAAATTTAATTATATTATATCTCTGAGGTTTGTTTTGTCAAAGTCAGAAACAGTGGGCTTCTTATATTAGTTATTATTACTTATTTGAGACTAGGTCAAAATTAGCCATACACTAGAAATAAAGGGCAGGGGAGGGGATGATTTTTGCACATGAGAACCTCCTAATTTTACAAACTAACGAAAATAAAATGCAAATTTGATCTAAAAGTGATTTCTTGCATTTGATATTTTATTTTATTCTGTACAACGGATTACATCATAATTAAGGACAATCAATATCTTACCATAATTTTCTTAAATTTTAAAATGTTCTGTGTATAGTAGTCAAATAATAGTTATGTAATTATAGTATGGTTTGGATAGAAGAGTAGGTCAATTATGGTCTATATGGTCACAATAAATAAAGTTGATTTTATTTATTATTTGACAAATTAAAGGATGTAAAATGAAGAAATGTATATAATTATCAAGCCATTCATTCATTCTCTTTGCTAGTCGATACAAACCCTGGGAGTGGCGGGTCGTTGTCTTGAGTTTAATTAATGTTACTGCTCAGAGGGTCCACCCACATGCCACGCCCCCTTCTTGGGGCGAGGAGACATACCGTCAACAAAGAAGCTATACACTAGGCGGTGCTCTGTACATTATATATCCTACTTATTGTCGCGTATATCGTCTGCAATAATGAGCTTTCTACCTACCATGATTATGTTGCAATAGTGACTGTTATTTCAGGGGAGCGCAACAATGAACTTGACGTTATATAAAACTATTTACGACTCATAATTGCAATTACCTGAAATTACAAATAGATAATTAAGGTGATTTTCCATGGAGCGATGTCGAGCGGGGCTTAGCGGGGCGAGAAAAGCGCACTTGCTTCAATATCATATAGCGGCCATGTTGGTATGGAAAAATCGCTTTTCCGCATCGATTAAGTCTCATTGTGATTTTTTCACGCCAACATGCGCGCCATTTCCATATGATATTGAAGCAAGTCTTGTGCGTTTTTCTCGCCCCGCCAAGCCTCGTTCGACATTGTTTCATGGAAAAGCATCTTTATTGCAACAGAATCTGGACGAGGGCCGATAAAATTGCCATCGTGCTTGCTATTTTTAGTGACTTTCCCGTTTGCCCAACTTGTACGCATACTCCAACAGGAATAAAACCTATTTAGACAAGAGATAACGGGCAGTAAGGAAAAATCGGAGCACATAGCCCCTACAGGTTATTAGGATATTTGTTGTCAAAATATGGCTCCTGTAATTATTTTTAGTAGCCAGAATTTTTTAATTATTACAAAATATCTACTAGCTTCAGAAAAATATTCCCACTTTATTAATTGGTTCATTTGTAATTAAAAAATTAATGATATTAGTTTAAAAATTATATGGTAGAAAAATATTTTTTCAATATCATTATTATTTGAAATAAAATTATTAAATTTAAAATTACAATAAATTTTATTTATATTTTATTTTAAATATGGTAAAAAATTATTGTTATTTAAAAAAATGATTAATATCAATTTAAAAATAACTATATGTACTGTGCATTAATATAAATTAAACAAAGTGAAAGCACATGTTAATTTTTCAAAGAGAAATACAGCTGGAATTAGTGTTTGTAAATTATCTTGGTAAATTTTCAATTTTAGAATGTAATAAAAAGTTAAAAATAAATTAGTATTGATGAGGAAGTGAATAAAGTTGGATTTTATTGAAAATTGAACGACCAATATAGGGAGTTTTCCCCCACATCTTAGGTAAAATAACAAAGCAAATAGAAGCTTGAAGTGTCCGGCGGGAAAATTTTCTCCATAAGCCATTATGTTACAAAATTTGAATTTTTTTCTCTCCTACCTCCCCCATTTAGTGATGATCTGATAATGAATCAAGAACTCCTTTTTCTCTAAAACATTTTTTTAATGCCAAAGAAGCGACTTCGAGTTTTTTTTTTTACATAGGTTTGAATGGGAGCACCGCAAAATCAGCTGACTTGAAGCCTCTATTATGTAATTGATTTCAATTACAATAATATAACATTACTACATCTGGAAAGTAATAAATATTCATTATAACTTTGCAAAGCCTTTTAAGTCAAGAAAGTTATTTCTCTTATCAGAACACAAATCAAGCATACCGCAAAACATGATACTCGCGTGTTTGTATGCCATTCATTGCTACCATTATATTTATATTCAATGTAGTGGAGGGCATAATTTCCCTTTTATCTCAAGAATGTATAGTCTATGTACTCCACAGGTCAGAAGTTTCTCTCATATGTCCCATCTGGAGAACCAATTGGGATATAAACTTTACTCTGGTTCACATTTAACTTGGTTTTCGTCGTGTTTGTAACGTCTTCAGTCATTGGTGTGTTGTTTGTAACGTAGAACGTCACTGGCCGAGCCGAGAATGATACCCGCGCGTTTCCGACCAAAACCTATTACTAATTGAAAATGAGCTTTAATTTTATAAGAGTGGTTGACAAAACATTATTTTTTATTCCCATCTCTCTATGTATAAGTATGCATAATACTTATGAAGTCTTTAATTGAAATTCTTATAATTGGAATTTAATTATCTTCTCTTTTTCAGCATTTGCAAACAATAACAATTTTCGTTTGTACGTTTTTATAACTAGAACATCACCTTCCCTCTACAACATTAGTTTAGTATCATGCCCCGTTGTGGTGACAAAGTTCTATTTAACAGACTGTTATTGCGACATTTTCTGTTGTGGCGACGGTCGCCATAACAGCGCCAATTAGTTCTATTTCATTCTTGGTTATGGTGACCTTTTCCATCCTACGCATGGTTGCAAAGACATGTCACCATATCAGGCAAATTTCAATTTGAAAACTTTCTAGGACCATTTTTAGTACATAAAATGCTCACCGCAGCAGGTCAATCGCCCTGGTTTATTAAAATTTCGCAATATTCTGAACATAGATGTCACTACTTCCAAAAAATAAATTGGTGGCGATTTTAAAATATTATGAATGTGTAACATAATTAATTAAAACCATTATTTCTTAATTATATAATAAACTAATTTAATGTTAATAAATTAATTCATATTAATTTAAAATCGACATTTTATTTTCCATTTGGTCTTCAAACCAAATGGAAAATAATTAATAGTGAATGATTTATTATTTTTTTTTTTTTTTTTTTCATTCAGGTGACATCTTACAGTTAGTAAAAAATAATAATAAAAAATAAATCGGAAGTAATCTTGAATATTTTATTATTTCATCCATCAGGATTAAAAAGAAATGAAAAAAAAATTAAATAAATAGAAAAAGCATGTTGTAATTGTTGTAAAAACAATAATCATATTTGTTTAGTAACTCGATTCTGTAGAAAAAAAAATTGACACGTTTAAAATTTTACATGCATTCATTGTTTCCTACTCTAGATATTACAAATTTTCAACCGAGAATTTTTTTTTTTTATTATTCTCTCTTCACAAGACAGTGTCGTCACACAGTGTTTCAAAATAGAACCTTTCAGTGAAAGGTTCTTATATGTGCACGGTTGTAATACCATTGTAACCTTAAAAGTGATTTCATAATTTTAACTCTATAAAGTGCAAAATTTTGAATTTCTCCAATATTTTCGAAATTGAATTTTAACAAAAGGTAATTTCTCTCGATTTTTTTGTCATTTTCAATATTGTGATTCAAGGAGACTACAATTTTTGGAATTAAAGTCTCTTGCAAGATAAATAATCACATCACTTTCATGGTGACAAAGGTATCACAAGCATGCTCGTAAATGAACCTTTCACTGCAAAGTTCTATCCTGGAGCATTTTATTGCGACACTGATTTAAGAAGATAAAATACCACTCTTTTTATTTGTCGGACGAAAATACCAATTATCTGGAGAGGAGGATTAATGAATTAATTTTAAATTTGATTGTTCATATGGTTACATAACCTCCAGGGGACCTTAACTCCAAAAATTCAGATATGAAATAATTGTGATAGTCTTTTTCAGTTACTTTAGTAAAAACAATAGTAAATCGAATAGAGAATTATCTTTTATAAAATTGAATTTTAAAAATATTATAGAAATTCAAAATATTTCAATATATTGTTTAAATAATCACATCACTTTTATGGTGACTGGTGACAAAGGTATCATAAGCATGCTCGTAAATGAACCTTTCACTGCAAAGTTCTATCCTGGAGCATTTTATTAAGACACTGATTTAAAAAGATAAAATACCACACTTTTTTATTTATCGGACGAAAATACCAATTATCTGGAGTGGAGGAATAATGAATTTATTTTAAATTTGATTGTTCATATGGTTACATAACCTCCAGGGGTCCTTAACTCCAAAAATTCAGATATGAAATAACTGTGATAGTCTTTTTCAGCTACTTTAGTAAAAACAATAGTAAATCGAATAGAGAATTATCTTTTATAAAATTAAATTTTAAAAATATTATGGAAATTCAAAATACTCCAATATATAGAGTTTAAATAATCACATCTATTTTCAAGTGACAAAGGTATCATAAGCATGCTCGTAAATGAACTTTTCACTGCAAAGTTCTATCCTGGAGCATTTTATTGCGACACTGATTTAAGAAGATAAAATTCCACACTTTTTATTTGTCGGACGAAAATATCAATTATCTGGAGTGGAGAAATAATGAATTTATTTTAAATTTGATTGTTCATATGGTTACATAACCTCCAGGGGACCTTAACTCCAAAAATTCAGATATGAAATAATTGTGATAGTCTTTTTCAGTTACTTTAGTAAAAAAAAAAAAAAAAATAGTAAATTGAATAGAGAATAAACAATAATAGTTGCATTTTTTTATTTCATAATTAGGAAATATACATTAAATTAAGCTTTTCTGAATTCTTTCAGATTTTTTGGGATGTGGGAACTAATTTTAAAAAAATATTTAAAATGTCTGAATTTGGGTGGTACACCTAATGGGAAAACCATGACGTCATCGACAGCCAATCACAGCAGCCGTGACATCATCAACAGCCAATCACAGCACGACAAATGACGCCACGGTTGTTCCATCAGGTGTACCACCCAAATTCAGGTATTTTAAATATTTTTTTAAAATTAGTTCCCGCATTCCAAAAAATCCGAAATAGTTCAGAAAAGCATAATTTTAGGCATATTTTCTAATCATGAAATAAAAAAATACAACCATTATTGTCTATTATCTTTAAAAAAATTGAATTTTAAAAATATTATGGAAATTCAAAATACTCCAATATATAGTTTAAATAATCACATCTTTTTTCTGGTGACAAAGGTATCATAAGCATGCTCGTAAATGAACCTTTCACTGCAAAGTTCTATCCTGGAGCATTTTATTGCGACACTGATTTATGAAGATAAAATACCACACTTTTTTATTTGTTGGATGAAAATGCCAATGATCTGGAGTGAAGGAATAATGAATTTCTTTTCCATTTAATTGTTCATATGGTTGGATAACCTCCAGGAGACCTTAACTCCAAAAATTCAGATATGAAATAAATGTGATAGTCTTTTTCAGTTAGTTTAGTAAAAACAATAGTACATCGAATAGAGAATTATCTTTTATAAAATTGATATTTAAAAATATTATGGAAATACAAAATACTGCAATATATAGTTTAAATAATCACATAAACTTTATGGTGACAAAGGTATCATAAGCATGCTCGTAAATGAACCTTTCACTGCAAAGTTCTATCCTGGAGCATTTTATTAAGACACTGATTTAAAAAGATAAAATACCACATTTTTTATTTGTCGGACGAAAATATCAATTATCTGGAGTGAAGGAATAATGAATATATTTTAAATTTGATTGTTCATATGGTTGCATAACTTCCAGGGGATTTTAACTCCAAAAAGTCAGATATGAAATAATTGTGATAGTCTTTTTCAGTTAGTTTAGTAAAAACAATAGTACATCGAATAGAGAATTATTTTTTATAAAATTGAATTTTAAAAATATTATGGAAATTCAAAATACTCCAATATATAGTTTAAATAATCACATCTTTTTTCTGGTGACAAAGGTATCACAAGCATGCTCGTAAATGAACCTTTCACTGCAAAGTTCTATCCTGGAGCATTTTATTAAGACACTGATTTAAGAAGATAAAATACCACACTTTTTATTTGTCAGACGAGAATACCAATTATCTGGAGTGAAGGAATAATGAATTAATTTTAAATTTGATTGTTCATATTGTTGCATAACCTCCAGGGGACCTAAACTCCAAAAATTCAGATATGTAGTAATTGTGATAGTCTTTTTCAGTTACTTAAGTAAAAACAATAGTAAATCGAATAAAGAATCATCTTTTATAAAATTGAATTTTAAAAATATTATAGAAATTCAAAATATTTCAATATATAGTTTAAATAATCACATCACTTTTATGGTGACAAAGGTATCATAAGCATGCTCGTAAATGAACCTTTCACTGCAAAGTTCTAACCTGGAGCATTTTATTGCGACACTTATTTAAGAAGGTAAAATACCAAACTATTTGTTGGACGAAAATATCAATTATCTAGATATGAAAATAAATTTTCATAAAAAAAAATTTCTCTCTTCGATTTATTTTTATTTTTTACATAGTAACTAAAAAATATTATCAAAACCAATACATATCTGAATTTTTGAAATTAAAGTCTCCTGCAGTTTATGCAACCATTTTAACCCTTATAATAATGTTTCTTTTTTAAAACAAAAATTTTCTTTCAAAGAATATTCCGATTATTTGATATTACCCTTTTTAAAATTTAAAAAAAATAAATAATTGTAAATCAATTCTTGAGTCAAATAGCCTGCTTTCTTTTTTTATCCATCAAGAATAAAATTTTGAATAAAAAAAATGTATTGAGGGTCAGAAATTTTGTGAAAAAAAAAATGTATTGAGTGTCAGAAATCATGTATTTTTAATTACTCAATTCAGCGGCAATGAAAAAAAAAATAGTCAAATTTTAAATAAATTCATGTTTCCTTCATACCACATGATTATAATTTTCATTGAACAAATAGTGTGGTATTTTATCTTCTTAAACCAGTGTCGCACTACAATGCTCTAAGATAGAACTTTGCATCGAAAGGCTCATTTACGTGCATGTTTGTTTTATTTGTTTTATAAAAGATACTTTCTCTCTTCGATTTACTTTTATTTCCTCTTAAGTAATTCAAAACATTATCAAAATCATTTCATATCTGAATTTTTGGAATTAAAGTCCCCTGGAGGTTATGCAACCATTTTATCCTTTAAGTAATGTCTATTTAATAAAAAAATAACTTGTTTCAAAGAATATCGATTATTTGATACGAACCGTTTTAAAATTAAAAATTATATAACAATCGAAAATCAGATCTTGATTCAACTAGCCTACTTACTATCTTCATCCATCAAGAATAAAATTTTGTTAAAAAAAAATAAGTATTGAGTGTCAGAAATCATGTACTTTTAGTTAATCAATTGAGCAGAAATATAAAAAATTACAGTCAAATTTTATATAAATTCATGTTTCCTTCATTCCACATAATTAGTATTTTCATCGAAAAAATAAAAATCATGGTATTTTATCTTCATAAATTAGTGTCGCAATACAATGCTCTAAGATAGAACTTTGCAGTGAAAAGTTCATTTACGTGCATGCTTGCGATACCTTTGTCACCATAAAAGTTATGCGATTATTTAAACTCTACATTATATTAATTATATTGGATTAATTTGAATTTCCCAAATTTTTTCAAAAATCAATTTTTATTAAACAACTTTCTCTCTTTGATTTACTTTTATTTTCTCTTAAGTAATTCAAAACATTATCAAAATCATTTCATATCTGAATTTTTGGAATTAAAGTCCCCTGGAGGTTATGCAACCATTTTATCCTTTAAGTAACGTCTATTTAATAAAAAAATAACTTGTTTCGAAGAAAATCGATTATTTGATACGAAACGTTTTAAAATTAAAAATTATATAATAATCGAAAATCAGATCTTGATTCAACTAGCCTACTTTCTTTCTTCATCCATCAAGAATAAAATTTTGTGAAAAAAAAAAAAAAAAAAAGTATTGAGTGTCAGAAATCATGTACTTTTAGTTAATCAATTGAGCAGAAATATAAAATATTACAGTCAAATTTTATATAAATTCATGTTTCCTTCATTCCACATAATTAGTATTTTCATCGAAAAAATAAAAATCGTGGTATTTTATCTTCATAAATTAGTGTCGCAATACAATGCTCTAAGATAGAACTTTGCAGTGAAAAGTTCATTTACGTGCATGCTTGTGATACCTTTGTCACCATAAAAGTTATGCGATTATTTAAACTCTACATTATATTATTTATATTGGATTAATTTGAATTTCCCAAATTTTTTCAAAAATCAATTTTTATTAAAGATATTTTCTCTCTTCGATTTACTTTTATTTCCTCTTAAGTAATTCAAAACATTATCAAAATCATTTCATATCTGAATTTTTGGAATTAAAGTCCCCTGGAGGTTATGCAACCATTTTATCCTTTAAGTGACGTCTTTTTCATAAAAAAATAACTTGTTTCAAAGAATATCGATTATTTGATACGAACCGTTTTAAAATTAAAAATTATATAATAATCGAAAATCAGATCTTGATTCAACTAGCCTACATTCTTTCTTCATCCATCAAGAATAAAATTTTGTGAAAAAAAAAAAAAAAAAAAATAAGTATTGAGTGTCAGAAATCATGTACTTTTGGTTAATCAATTGAGCAGAAATATAAAAAATTACAGTCAAATTTTATATAAATTCATGTTTCCTTCATTCCACATAATTAGTATTTTCATCGAAAAAATAAAAATTGTGGTATTTTATCTTCATAAATTAGTGTCGCAATACAATGCTCTAAGATAGAACTTTGCAGTGAAAAGTTCATTTACGTGCATGCTTGTGATACCTTTGTCACCAATAAAAATATGCGATTATTTAAACTCAATAATATATTGGATTATTTTGAATTTCCCAAATTTTTTCAAAAATCAATTTTTATAAAAGATACTTTCTCTCTTCGATTTACTTTTATTTTCTCTTAAGTAAGTCAAAACATTATCAAAATCATTTCATATCTGAATTTTTGGAATTAAAGTCCCCTGGAGGTTATGCAACCATTTTATCCTTTAAGTGACGTCTATTTAATAAAAAAATAACTTGTTTCAAAGAATATCGATTATTTGATACGAACCGTTTTAAAATTAAAAATTATATAATAATCAAAAATCAGATCTTGATTCAACTAGCTTACTTTCTTTCTTCATCCATCAAGAATAAAATTTTGTTAAAAAAAATAAGTATTGAGTGTCAGAAATCATGTACTTTTGGTTAATCAATTGAGCAGAAATATAAAAAATTACAGTCAAATTTTATATAAATTCATGTTTCCTTCATTCCACATAATTAGTATTTTCATCTAAAAAATAAAAATTGTGGTATTTTATCTTCATAAATTAGTGTCGCAATACAATGCTCTAAGATAGAACTTTGCAGTGAAAAGTTCATTTACGTGCATGCTTGTGATACCTTTGTCACCAATAAAAATATGCGATTATTTAAACTCTTCACTATATTATTTATATTGGATTAATTTGAATTTCCCAAAATTTTTCAAAATTCAATTTTTATTAAAGATATTTTCTCTCTTTGATTTACTTTTATTTTCTCTTAAGTAATTCAAAACATTAACAAAAACATTTCATATCTGAATTATTGGAATTAAAGTCCCCTGGAGGTTATGCAACCATTTTATCCTTTTAGTAATGTCTATTTAATAAAAAAATTACTTGCTTCAAAGAATATCGATTATTTGATATGAACCGTTTTAAAATTAAAAATTATATAATAATCAAATCAGATCTTGATTCAACTAGCCTACTTTCTTTCTTCATCCATCAAGAATAAAATTTTGTGAAAAAAAAAAAAAAAAAGTATTGAGTGTCAGAAATCATGAAATCATGTTCTTTTAGTTAATCAATTCAGCAGAAATATAAAAAATTACAGTCAAATTTTATATAAATTCATGTTTCCTTCATTCCACATAATTAGTATTTTCATCGAAAAAATAAAAATCGTGGTATTTTATCTTCATAAATTAGTGTCGCAATACAATGCTCTAAGATAGAACTTTGCAGTGAAAAGTTCATTTACGTGCATGCTTGTGATACCTTTGTCACCAATAAAAATATGCGATTATTTAAACTCTATATTATATTGGATTATAATAATAATAATAATAATAATAGTTGTTTATTGAGAATTGGTACAGGAAAAAAAACAGTACACAAAGCCCAATGGGTGACGTGAAAAAGGATATCCCATTCACAAAAGTGTCCAGTCACCCAAACAAGATATATATCAGATATTTCGAAATGAAAACAACTACTTCGTCAAAATAAATACAACAACAATTATAACAACATATTATAAATTACAACATATTATAAATTACAACATATCCAAGTAAGGTCTCTTGGTGGATTCAGAGAGTGAATTAAAAACGGAGACCAGTCTAGGGAAAACAGAATGCTTATAGGCATCAGAATTACACTGGGGGGTGCTTAGGGTGACCACACCACCACGTAGACCCTCCCTACGGTGTTTCACTATCACTCTGTCTTCACCAAACACTACAAAATCATATCCACCGGATATGCACTTAGTGATAAATTTAATATCAATTGACTTACACAAATCAATTACATTCACCAAATTGCAAGATATGAGCCTCTTGGCTGAGTCATCACAAACATCATATTTTTTATGACCAAGAATGAAGCGAGAAGCACGACTTTGCACACGCTCAAGTTTCTGAATATTAGAAACTGAAGTAGGATGCCATGCCGGCAAACCATACACAAGCAAAGTTCTAACCATAGCAATATACAGCAGTCGCTTTGCGCTGGGCTTGGCTCCACTAAAAGTTCTAGTCAACATACCAAGAACTCTCATTGACTTTTTCCGTACAATTTCAGTCTGGACATTCCACTTCAAATCACTAGTAATGGTAACGCCCAGTAGTTTTAGCTGCTCACTTTCAGGTATAACAACTGAATTAATAGAATAACATTTGACAATAGGATGAGCAGACCTAGTTAAACGAATAAACACACTCTTAACAGCATTTAAAAACAAATTATTTACAGTACACCAGACAAACAGTGAATTTAAGTCATTTTGCAAAGCCTCGGTGTCCTCAGCACTCCTGATCTCCCTACTTAGAGTGCTGTCATCAGCGTACTGTGCAAGAGATGATGATACACAATCAGGCAGATCAAGCATGAAAATAGTAAACAGTAACGGGCCAATCACAGAACCCTGAGGAACACCAGAGGTAACATCCACAGCATTAGATGCGACACCCCTAAACACAACAACTTGAGTGCGCTCCGCAAGAAATGAGTCAATCCATTTTTTTATATTACCTTGGATATTGTATCTCCAAACTTTGTGACCAAGACGAAAATGTGGTATAGCATCAAAAGCCTTGGCCCAATCTAGAGATATAACATCAACTTGTTTGACTTCTTTTTTATTCAAACCATGCATCCACTCATCAATAACATGTGCCAGCATCGTGGTGCATGATCTTCCTGGAATGAAACCATGCTGATTGCTTTTAAGATGCCCATTTACTTTTAAGTGGTTGAATTTTGAATTTCCCAAATTTTTTAAAAAATCAATTTTTTTAAAAGATACTTTCTCTCTTCGATTTACTTTTATTTTCTCTTAAGTAATTCAAAACATTATCAAACTCATTTCATATCATAATTTTTTGAATTAAAGTCCCCTGGAGGTTATGCAACCATTTTATCCTTTAAGAAATGTCTATTTAATAAAAAAATAACTTGTTTCAAAGAATATCGATTATTTGATACGAACCGTTTTAAAATTAAAAATTATATAATAATCGAAAATCAGATCTTGATTCAACTAGCCTACTTACTATCTTCATCCATCAAGAATAAAATTTTGTTAAAAAAAAATAAGTATTGAGTGTCAGAAATCATGTTCTTTTAGTTAATCAATTGAGCAGAAATATAAAAAATTACAGTCAAATTTTATATAAATTCATGTTTCCTTCATTCCACATAATTAGTATTTTCATCGAAAAAATAAAAATCGTGGTATTTTATCTTCATAAATTAGTGTCGCAATACAATGCTCTAAGATAGAACTTTGCAGTGAAAAGTTCATTTACGTGCATGCTTGTGATACCTTTGTCACCAATAAAAATATGCGATTATTTAAACTCTTCACTATATTATTTATATTGGATTAATTTGAATTTCCCAAAATTTTTCAAAATTCAATTTTTATTAAAGATATTTTCTCTCTTTGATTTACTTTTATTTTCTCTTAAGTAATTCAAAACATTAACAAAAACATTTCATATCTGAATTATTGGAATTAAAGTCCCCTGGAGGTTATGCAACCATTTTATCCTTTAAGTAATGTCTATTTAATAAAAAAATAACTTGTTTCAAAGAATATCGATTATTTGATACGAACCGTTTTAAAATTAAAAATTATATAATAATCGAAAATCAGATCTTGATTCAACTAGCCTACTTTCTTTCTTCATCCATCAAGAATAAAATTTTGTTAAAAAAAAATAAGTATTGAGTGTCAGAAATCATGTACTTTTGGTTAATCAATTGAGCAGAAATATAAAAAATTACAGTCAAATTTTATATAAATTCATGTTTCCTTCATTCCACATAATTAGTATTTTCATCGAAAAAATAAAAATTGTGGTATTTTATCTTCATAAATTAGTGTCGCAATACAATGCTCTAAGATAGAACTTTGCAGTGAAAAGTTCATTTACGTGCATGCTTGTGATACCTTTGTCACCATAAAAGTTATGCGATTATTTAAACTCTACATTATATTATTTATATTGGATTATTTTGAATTTCCCAAATATTTTCAAAAATCAATTTTTATTAAACAACTTTCTCTCTTCGATTTACTTTTATTTCCTCTTAAGTAATTCAAAACATTATCAAAATCATTTCATATCTGAATTTTTGGAATTAAAGTCCCCTGGAGGTTATGCAACCATTTTATCCTTTACGTAATGTCTATTTATTAAAAAAATAACTTGTTTCAAAGAATATCGATTATTTGATACGAACCGTTTTAAAATTAAAAATTATATAATAATCGAAAATCAGATCTTGATTCAACTAGCCTACTTACTTTTTTCATCCATCAAGAATAAAATTTTGTTAAAAAAAATAAGTATTGAGTGTCAGAAATCATGTACTTTTAGATAATCAATTGAGCAGAAATATTAAAAATTAGTCAAATTTTATATAAATTCATGTTTCCTTCATTCCACATAATTAGTATTTTCATCTAAAATATAAAAATTGTGGTGTTTTATCTTCATAAATTAGTGTCGCAATACAATGCTCTAAGATAGAACTTTGCAGTGAAAAGTTCATTTACGTGCATGCTTGTGATACCTTTGTCACCAATAAAAATATGCGATTATTTAAACTCTTCACTTTATTATTTATATTGGATTAATTTGAATTTCCCAAAATTTTTCAAAATTCAATTTTTATTAAAGATATTTTCTCTCTTTGATTTACTTTTATTTTCTCTTAAGTAATTCAAAACATTAACAAAATCATTTCATATCTGAATTATTGGAATTAAAGTCCCCTGGAGGTTATGCAACCATTTTATCCCTTAAGTAATGTCTATTTAATAAAAAAATTACTTGCTTCAAAGAATATCGATTATTTGATATGAACCGTTTTAAAATTAAAAATTATATAATAATCAAATCAGATCTTGATTCAACTAGCCTACTTTCTTTCTTCATCCATCAAGAATAAAATTTTGTTAAAAAAAATAAGTATTGAGTGTCAGAAATCATGTACTTTTGGTTAATCAATTGAGCAGAAATATAAAAAATTACAGTCAAATTTTATATAAATTCATGTTTCCTTCATTCCACATAATTAGTATTTTCATCGAAAAAATAAAAATTGTGGTATTTTATTTTCATAAATTAGTGTCGCAATACAATGCTCTAAGATAGAACTTTGCAGTGAAAAGTTCATTTACGTGCATGCTTGTGATACCTTTGTCACCAATAAAAATATGCGATTATTTAAACTCTATATTATATTGGATTATTTTGAATTTCTCAAATTTTTTCAAAAATCAATTTTTTTATAAAGATACTTTCTCTCTTCGATTTACTTTTATTTTTTCTTAAGTAAGTCAAAACATTAACAAAAACATTTCATATCTGAATTATTGGAATTAAAGTCCCCTGGAGGTTATGCAACCATTTTATCCTTTAAGTAATGTCTATTTAATAAAAAAATTACTTGCTTCAAAGAATATCGATTATTTGATATGAACCGTTTTAAAATTAAAAATTATATAATAATCAAATCAGATCTTGATTCAACTAGCCTACTTTCTTTCTTCATCCATCAAGAATAAAATTTTGTGAAAAAAAAAAAAAAAAAAGTATTGAGTGTCAGAAATCATGAAATCATGTTCTTTTAGTTAATCAATTCAG
Source organism: Siphlonurus alternatus (assembly GCA_949825025.1). Lineage (NCBI taxonomy): Eukaryota > Metazoa > Arthropoda > Insecta > Ephemeroptera > Siphlonuridae > Siphlonurus > Siphlonurus alternatus. The sequence goes on along the minus strand of OX463785.1, from coordinate 6,954,076 downwards.
CAGAAATATAAAAAATTACAGTCAAATTTTATATAAATTCATGTTTCCTTCATTCCACATAATTAGTATTTTCATCGAAAAAATAAAAATCGTGGTATTTTATCTTCATAAATTAGTGTCGCAATACAATGCTCTAAGATAGAACTTTGCAGTGAAAAGTTCATTTACGTGCATGCTTGTGATACCTTTGTCACCAATAAAAATATGCGATTATTTAAACTCTATATTATATTGGATTATTTTGAATTTCCCAAATTTTTTAAAAAATCAATTTTTTTAAAAGATACTTTCTCTCTTCGATTTACTTTTATTTTCTCTTAAGTAATTCAAAACATTATCAAACTCATTTCATATCATAATTTTTTGAATTAAAGTCCCCTGGAGGTTATGCAACCATTTTATCCTTTAAGAAATGTCTATTTAATAAAAAAATAACTTGTTTCAAAGAATATCGATTATTTGATACGAACCGTTTTAAAATTAAAAATTATATAATAATCGAAAATCAGATCTTGATTCAACTAGCCTACTTACTATCTTCATCCATCAAGAATAAAATTTTGTTAAAAAAAAATAAGTATTGAGTGTCAGAAATCATGTTCTTTTAGTTAATCAATTGAGCAGAAATATAAAAAATTACAGTCAAATTTTATATAAATTCATGTTTCCTTCATTCCACATAATTAGTATTTTCATCGAAAAAATAAAAATCGTGGTATTTTATCTTCATAAATTAGTGTCGCAATACAATGCTCTAAGATAGAACTTTGCAGTGAAAAGTTCATTTACGTGCATGCTTGTGATACCTTTGTCACCAATAAAAATATGCGATTATTTAAACTCTATATTATATTGGATTATTTTGAATTTCCCAAATTTTTTAAAAAATCAATTTTTATAAAAGATACTTTCTCTCTTCGATTTACTTTTATTTTCTCTTAAGTAATTCAAAACATTATCAAAATCATTTCATATCTGAATTTTTGGAATTAAAGTCCCCTGGAGGTTATGCAACCATTTTATCCTTTAAGTAATGTCTATTTAATAAAAAAATAACTTTTTTCAAAGAATATCGATTATTTGATACGAACCGTTTTAAAATTAAAAATTATATAATAATCGAAAATCAGATCTTGTTTCAACTAGCCTACTTTCTTTCTTCATCCATCAAGAATAAATTTTTGTGAAAAAAAAAAAATAAGTATTGAGTGTCAGAAATCATGTACTTTTGGTTAATCATTTGAGCAGAAATATAAAAAATTACAGTCAAATTTTATATAAATTCATGTTTCCTTCATTCCACATTATTAGTATTTTCATCTAAAATATAAAAATTGTGGTATTTTATCTTCATAAATTAGTGTCGCAATACAATGCTCTAAGATAGAACTTTGCAGTGAAAAGTTCATTTACGTGCATGCTTGTGATACCTTTGTCACCATTAAAGTGATGTGATTATTTGAACACCATATATTGGAATACTTTGAATTTTCATAATATTTTCAAAATTCAATTTTTATAACAGATGAATTCTCTCTTCTATTTACTTTTACTTTCACTAAAGTAAGTAAAAAGTTTATCAAAATCATTTCATATCTGAATTTTTGTAATTAAAATCCCTTGGAGGTTATGCAACAATGTGGACAATTATAACAATGTTTCTTTAATAAAAAAATATGTATAAAAGATTTTTGATTATTTGATACGAATCTATATAAAATTAAAAATATGTAATAATTGAAAAACAGATCTTGAGGCAATTAGCCTGCTTTCTTTCTTCTTCCATCTGGAATCAAATTAAATGAAAAAAAAATTATTGATGGTCACGAATCATATTTTTTAGTTACTCAATTGAGCAGAATTAAAAAAATAAATACTTGTTTAAAATTTAAAATAAATTCATGTTTTCTTCACTCCACATAGTTAGTATTTTCATTCTTCAAATAAAAATTGTGGTATTTTATCTTCATTATTCAGTGTCGCAATATAAGGCTCCAAAATCGAACTTTGCGGTAAAAGGTTCATTTATGTGCACGCTTGTAATACCATTGTCTCCGTATAAGTGATGTGTTTATTTGAACTCCTCATATCGGATTATTTTTAATATTCTTGATTTTCCTGAAATAAAATATTTTCTTTTTTCCATTTTTTTTTTAATTTTTAAATATAATCATTTCTGTTAACGATTCGTTTTTATTTTCAATTAAGTGGTTTTTAGAGATCATCATGATCTTTTTTAATGGAAAGACAATTATTTTTTTCTACCGATAAATAAATTTTAGGACTTCATAATCATCTTAGAAAATTGTCTTCATATTAGTCTTCATAATGGAACTTTCCCTGTCCCATTTCAGCCATATTTTTAGCATGTTGCTCTCAGCGACAATTTTTGTCAGCGGATTTTCTTGGAACTCGATGAAGGGCACAAAAGCTTTAAAATGGAACTTTGTCGCCACAACGGTATTTTAAATTGAACCTTTTCCTACCACGTTGGTTTTTCTAATTAAAATTATCCTGGTGGTGTGAAAATTTCAAAAACCATTAAAATTGCTTTTTTATGATTGGATTTATGTGTCTAATTAATTTTGTAATTTTAGCATAATTTTTTAAGTGTGTCGTCATAAGCGGTAATAAAATACTATGAGTGTCGCCACAATATAAGGCCTTAAAACGGTAAAAATCAGTGTCGCCACAACCATGCATGATCCGGAATGGTAGTTCTTGATCAAGATATTAATAAGATCTCTTTACATTAAATTTATAATTTATTTTATTAAACAAAAAATTGTTATTTATAATATTTATTTTTTATAATTTTAATATTGTTATATTAATATTTTAATAATTGTTTCTACATTAAAAAAAATTAAAATTATTTTACAAAAAAATATTTTTTATCAGCTATTTTTTAAAAAAATTTGTCAAATTAAACCTACATTTATAATATAGTTAAATTATCATACACCAACTAGCATTGTTTTTATTATGATAACAAGCACATTTAACCGTACCACAATATTATTGTTTGTTTGACATGCCTCAAGTTCATAAGCAACAGTTCACTCACATGATCACGTGATTGAGATGCACGCGAGACGCAACTATTTCCGAGTTCGCTACATCAGCTGCTTGTTGCTTAACTTTCAAAGATAGGTCAACACGAGTTGGAACATCATGTTAAAACTAGAGGGAAATTGGATCGTACGAGAATCGTCCGTAAAACGTACAGCTGGCGTGTAAAGAAATTTGTATGTAAAAAATTTAGTTTTGAGTTTTAATTAATGAAGAAGTTTCTGTTTTATTTGTAATTATCTATACAAGACTGTGGCCTTTAATTTTTAGACCTTTTTGTATGCAGTGGTAATTAATTTTACAATATTAGTTCAATATGCTTCAATTGACAAATTTGGACTTTGTTATATGAAATGAGCTATGTATTGCAAAGGTGCACGAGTGTAAGAATTCAACAATAATTACTTTTCAGATATTTTTTGGGAATAAATGAGAGAATATTAAGATTTTTTCAAAATTAAATTATAAGTTAATGAACACTGAAAATGATAGTACACAATTAAAGTGTACCTTCTTAATAAAATTTATGAACTCACGTGTTGTAAAAAATTGAAAGGTAAAATATTAAATTATAATATTCTGCATTTAGAATTGACAGCTATAAATTGTTTTCTACAAATATTATTACGATTGTTTATAAATTTAAGTTCTAACTTTTAAGAAAATTGTTTAAAAAATATATTATATAAATAGTATTATTTCAGCACAATTGCATTTAATATTTTACTTATCACTAGCTCAAAAGAGCACTAAGCCATCGATATACACATAATAATGAACGCTATATCAAAATATTTACAAATAACGTCCAATATCTCTCATTCACATATAAACGTGATATAACATCCCTGGGTTACAAATGGTGACATTGGTGTCATTCTCTTGCCGTCGACGGTACGCCGCTATTCTGGTCTCTCTAGGCACGAGGGGCCATGCTAATTGTGGCGGTGCAGTGGGCGACTCTCCCCAAATGCAGTCACTTGTCTTAGGGGAAGGTCTAAGTGATTACTAGGAGGGTGGTGAGCACCAGAACACACGGAGAACATTTCGAGAGATACATTTTAGTACAACTAGGAACAACAGGAACGTTATCCTAGCACCCATTGCAAATATGTAGCTCATTTTATAACGAGTCCAAATGTCAATTGAAGCAAAATGTAAAATTAATTACCACTGCATACAAAGAGGCCTAAAAATTTAATGCCAGAGTATTGTATGGATTATTACAAATAAAACAAACACTTGAACTAATTAATTATAGCCCATAACTAAATAATATTAATCATAGACATGATGAAATCAAGAGAAATTAATTAGGGACGGTTATATATTATAGAGTTCTTATTACAATTTCCAGTATTATAAATCTGTATATTATTATCTCTTAGAGCTGCATCGGGCTGTTCAAATACCACCAATTAACAGCTTGCGTAAAGTTACGCAAGGCTTAAACATAAGAAATACATGTTAATTTCTTTCGTAACTTTACGGAAATTCTTAATTGGCAGTATTTTACCCCCCCCCCCTCCCAGATCTAGTAAATCATGCAGAAAGTTAGTCCTCATAGCCCTCGTTCGTAATAATGAGCTACCTGCTTACCACGATTTCGTTGCAATAATCATTATTTATCAACTCTCTGCTATTTCAGGTAATCGCAGCAATGAGCTTTATTTTATACCGATTTACAGTTCATAATTGCGCTCGCACCTGATAAAGCAGATAGCTCGATCATTAGTGCAACGCAATCGTGGTAAGAAAATTGCTCATTATTCCGGACGAAGGGCGAATTATAATATACAATATTGCTCTATGAACGGGAATTTATTTTCATATAAAATTTATAAAAAACAAAATCAATTTTCTCTTTAAATAAAGTACGATTTAATTGCCCTCCTTCCCTCCTACCAACATAATTAGTTAAGTAATTAGTTAAAAAATATAATTATGAAATTAACACTAATAATTGGCAAGTGAGATATTGCTATTTACTCATTACAGCTGCAAGCAGTATAATTACAACGTTCAATTGCGATACCAATGTAGGTGTTGATCGTCACTTGGGTAGCTCGTTTGGCTCTGTCAGCAAGCAAGTTAGACGAGCTGGAAAATAGCAAGACGAAAAAACATCGCAGAAAACATCTGGGCGCAGTTTTTGTAAGACACCGTTGAGCTGTTGGAGCATTCATTCCTTTCAAGTGTGTTTATGTTATTATGTGATTGCTTTTTAAAAATTTTAAATTAAAATACAATTTTAAATTTTTATTATTAATTTAAATAATTTAAAATTTTATAAATTAAACATTTTAATTGAATTTCTATCATTTAAAAATGTAATATTTGTAATTAAGCAGGCAAACTGTGGTAAATTAATAATTGAACAAATAAGTACCAAAATGAAGCGTTTAATTGAAGGTAAAAAATTATCAATTATTTTAACAAATTAATTTAGAATTTAATTTCAAATACCTGAAACGTTTTGCAAATTATATTTGTTGTACAATTACTTTGCTTATAAGTAGCCTCATAATTCATAAATAATTTGGGTTTGAACAATAATATCAAACACTTGAAATAAGGGATATTTTTATTGCACTTTTTTCTTTGTTTTAATATTAATGTATATTATTGCAGTTTTTAAGCAATTAAATTACATAAATTTGTCATCTTATGTGGGGCGTATTATTCATTAAAAATTAATACAATATATTTCAGTTCTCAATTATTAATCAAATTTTCGTCATGTTTTAATGTTTTTATTGGATTCATTTCTAAACCAAAATGCAATTTGATAAATTATAATATAATATTAATTTTTATTTTTATAAAAATAAATTAATTTCAAATGCAAAATACAGATGATTAAAATTTTAAAATTTTGTAATGAATCAAGCAATAAGAACTAAATTAATAATAAATAAAATAAATATATTATAAACTCGTGTGATTCATTCAGGTAGTAATTTATTATAATATTTCGATCATCTATATCTGGTACACTCAGATAAGTTGCAGAATATTAATTTTTTATTAAATTTTACGCGACATAAATTCTGTATATAAGAACCTTTCCTTACTTGGAAAATTATTCTGTAAAAGAAATCATATATTTAATTATATTTGTGGCAATAATTTGTTTTATTACTTTTGTGCCGTATTGTATAAATAGAGCATAATTTTTACAATGTTTATGCATGTCCTCAATATCTGTTCTTTACCTTTTTTTGCTCACACTGCCCAAGTCACATTCACTTTAATAAATATACAGCATTAATTCAAGTATATTTAAATATGTTGGACAAGAAGCACGAGTGACGTCACTGATTTCTCCGTGTAACACACCAGCTGGCACGAAGATGATAATCCTTCCTGGAAATGCAAACGAGTGCAAGGGAGAGTGTTTACGTTGACAAATTGATGGCATTTATTAATGGAGCGTTATATGGAAGGTATATTAGGGAGGGTAGAAACAACTAAAGCAATGCGTGAATGAGTAATATACATATCTCTCTGTTTCACAATAATGAGCTATCTGCCTACCATGATCTCGTTTCAATAATGAGCTATCTGCTATTTTATAAGTGAGCGCAACAATGAGCTTTATTTTATGCGGATTTACAGCTTATAATTGCGTTTACCTGAAGTAGAAAATAGCTCATTATACGGACAATCAATGTTTTTTAAACTACCCTTAAAAATCTTGGGTATAATGTATGAATACATAATATAGATTTTTATTAATTTTACTGTCTCTTTCATGGGCACAAACATACAAATATATCACAATGTACAAGTCAAAATATTAAAAAGAGCCCATGGGGCAAATAATGAAAAAGATTGCTGAGCAGTCCATACACTGTAAGTGTTCATTCAGCCATTAAGTATTTGTTGTAATTTTTAAGTGATTAAATTCTTTTTAGCTGAACTCTGAATCAAAGAATTAATATGTACTCGATATTAATTCTTTGTCTGAATCAAAATATAAAAATCTCTTGTATTGTTTAATAATGTAAAGTTAGAACGATTAAAAATTTGACAATTTGTTTTATATGTTGCTTCCTTTGTGTACTTATTGGAAAAATTAATTTTAAAATTGCTTACGTCAGATCACAATTTTTTCTATAACGCAATATGGAAATTAAATTTATATGTAATGTTAGGGAGTTTTTAAGCAATTATGTTTAGTTGTAATAATTAGTTGTTTAGTTATAATAATTATCGAACATCAATGTCTATAGTTATTTGGATGTTTAATTTTTAAATTTGGACATTAGACATAATTATGTCAATAAAGATGTGTTGGTTAGTTTAAAAAATATATTCATATTAATAAATAAAAATACTTTAATAATGATACATTTAAATTATTTTTGAGAATCATGATAAAAATTAATTTTATTGATGGCAATTGTTTTTACTATTTAAAATTTTAATTTATTTTTATAAATAAAAAGTAAAAAAAAGAAAATGGATATGAAAGTAAAGTGAACAGTTATTTGATTATTTGTATCAAAAAATACAAAAAACAGAAAATACAGAACACTGCTTAAGAATTGGTCATTTTCATGGAAAAAAATACAAATTACGATGGAAAATAAATAAAGTGTCATCGTAATAAAAATTAAGTATATTATTTAGTGGTAAACAAAACGAAATATAATGCAATTGATATTTAAAACAATGCTGTAATATTCAAATATCATAAATGCAATAATAATTATATATGAACCTAATCACAAATAAATTGCGATTTTATTGTTGATAGACCATTTCTTTCTCTCACACAAACCCTCTCTCTCTCTCCCTCCCTCTCTCTCTCTCTCTCTCTCTCTCTCTCTCTCTCTCTCTCTCTCTCTCTCTCTCTCTCTCTCTCTCCCTCTCTCTCTCTCCCTCTCTCTCTCTCCCTCTCTCTTTCTCTAAGTCATCGGACGTGCACCATTTCTTGAAGTGTGGACCAGAGACACAAAGAGGAACCTTGAGAATGATAATATTATATGAACCTCATACAAAGGGTGCAAGCAGCGACGAGACCCCGGCGATAATCAATAGCGTCTGGTCGCTTGCTACCCTCGTACACTGTCAGTCACAACACAAGACTATGACGTCACACAGATGTCTTACACTTCAAGTCACACATGATGTTAAACCAAGGGAAGTGTCGAGACGACTCTTAATTCTTTTCAAGCGGAAAAAAAGTGTGAAATATAGTGCTCCAAAAATTCTGAAAAAAATTTGTAATCTTATATAACTTAGCAATGTATTTCCGCAAATACAAGTATTGAGAGAAATAATATATATATTTTTTTAAAATGTGATTTTAATAGCGGGTTGTTTCGAACCTCACACCCTCTTCCTATAGCATGCGGAAAAAAATCCCTTGCAAATACTAGGAATAATACTGACAAAAGTTCCATTAGATGCTGGAGCAATGAGTTTCTAGAAATACACCATTAGTTTCATCTGTAATATATTTTATGAGAGAAATGCATGCAAAATGAATATTGAAGAAAAAAATATATTTTTTAAAATTTTAACGATAATTACTTATTTTAAAGAAAGTTATGCCACCTCTCTTTTAATAATTTGTTAACATTTTAAAATTTACAGAATAGTTTGTTTTAAATAAAAAAAATTACTGCTTTTGTATATATAAGCTGAAAGTGAATTCCTCAAAATATTGTGGTATTTTTACATAACCGAACATATTTACAATGATTTTGAATCTCATAGGGAGTTGCAATATTGGATTTATTAGTTTAGAAAATAAAACCATTTTAAGAGGTCCGAATACATGCATCCCTCCTTATACATACAGGACACTGAAATTAAATTTGTAGGAAAATCTAAACAATATTTCACATCCTACTTTCATATAACCTATGATGTATGATGTACCTATGGCTACATCATAGGGGTAAGTTATAAGTATAAACTTTGATAAGTGCCAGTACACTTAATGTACATTAATGACCTAAGATCCGATACATAAGCAAATCTAGTACAGTACACAGATCATGGTTTACAGTACCAAAAAGTGTTGTATCTTGCATTTACAAAAAAGTCCCCTTCTCATATTAAATTTGTTGGTAAAAATCTTCATATGACGCCTTTAATGTTTTCTTTACTTCTACTTTATTTTAGCCCCCTGGTACAAGGTGGTACGATTCCACACTTGGTGTGAGCCAATCACCGTCAAAGTTTCATATCTTAACACCAATCAAAATTGAATAGATGTTTCCGATTGCTGTAATGATTATAAAATTTTTATTTAAAACTTGTTAAAAAAGTAATTAAAATCGATCAAAATGAAAACAAATTACACTCCGCCATCAATCTTACTCTTCTATCTGTCAATTTACATTCCATTGAATTTTTTTTTAAATATTATTAATTTAATTTAATTTTGTAAAATATTTATTTTTTATTATTTTTAATTAATCGTATTTGGCTTTTAAATATGTTACATAATTATCTATAATGGCGTCAATTCAGCTGATTTTGAAGATTTGAAGTGTTCCGACCGTCCTAAATAAACTTATGTAAATAAAATCGAAACTGCGAATTAAGCATTAAGGAATTTTTTATAGTAAATAAGTTATTCATTCATCATCAGAAGGGCCCTAATTGGGGGGGGGGGGGGGGTAGGAGATGTTTTCAAATTGATTGGTTTCATAATTACAGAGAACAAAATTCAAATTTTCTAATATTGAGGCTTATGGAGAAATTTTTAATTTTCCCGCTGAAGAACACTTGAGGTCTCTATTGTGAACTCGACTGAACCAAAAGTCTTATTATTGAATTTAACTTCCTGGCTCATCGTAAACCCGACCTGACATTGGTTAAAAGTTAGTAATTCCAAACCACCTCGGCCATGGTCTAATATCAATCCCAGCATTCGCCTGCATGGCAGTGACTAAAGGAACCATGGAAACTTTAGGATGTTAAGTATATACAATATAAGGATGCCATGTAATGAGTTGATTTTCTTAGATAACCACTATGTAAAAAATTTTGGCGGTACCGAGAAACGAACTCACATCCTTTTGAATCGAATACGCATTCTACTGCGTCAAGTGTAAAAATACAAAGCTGGAAAACAAATTCCAGAAACCATATACTTGCATCTACTTTTGGAGGGAATGTTTTATAAATTTGACAAAACGACTCAACAGCAAGAGCCTATAGAGGGGATTGCGCTGACGTCACGCGAGGAGGGCCAGAATGCACGGACTAGCATATAAACAAAGTGTGCAATAATTTTTTAATTAACTTAATAAAATAAATCAAGTTTAAATACTTCAATAATACTTTAACAGTACATGATAGAACTCATAAAAAAAATCTCACCGCCAAAAAACCGTTAAAAGTATTTTTTATAATTTTTTTTCGTCATTTTGCCTATGCTCACCGTATAGTCTGGCCTGCCAAAACTTTCTCTTTTCCCTCCCTCCTGCGCCTCCTTCGCATTGTATTATTATAGGGAAACCCCTCTCCCGCCTCACGTAAACATAAACAGAAATCAGCTCTTACTAAGGTTCATATTTAACTCGTTTTTCTTCGGAAAAGCTCGGATGTCCTTCGGTTTGGCTCGGCCAATGAAATTCTTCGTTACAATAAACAACACACCAATGACTGAAGACGTTACAAACACCAAGTTAAATGTGAACCAGAGTTCTACTTTTGCTAATATTGAGAAAATCATGCATGCACACCGATAGACATATACAGTCTAATTAACATAATGTTCCTTCTGGAGGTAGCCGGAAGTGAGAGAGTTTAGTGGCTTTTTTTATTTGTAAATATATCTGAAACTTTACAGAGTGGTTTGCAGTACAATTACTGACCTATGTATGAAAATGCAAGGCTGATAAATGAATAGAAAGGCTAGAAACTTCACACTTCCGTCTACTTCCGGAAAGAATATTATATTAATTTAACCGTAGTTCCCTCCCAGTTTGTCGTGTGTGAGGCTTCACTTGAGGAATTAAAAGAAACTTGGGGGCTTCTTTTTTGTGACTCACAAGCTTATTGAGTTAGTTCGACTAAGCTTTACATGCAGAAATCATCGAGGCACTTATTCCTATGACACAGCATAAACCTAAAGCTTATAGGATGATATTATAGATGAACGTTTATTAAAAAACTTGGATTTATGTAATATCATGCATGTACACTGCTGACAAAAAATGTCAGTTTTGTTTGAATTTTCACCATTTGATTGTAATAATCGATTTAAAAGTGAAATGTAAAGGTTTTATTTTATAAATCTAAAACATTTACATAATATATAGCATCTTTATTAAAGTATAATGAAGGAATGAATGAAATTTATTTTACAATTTTATTTATTAACATTATTTTTGTGTAAAATAAATCTTTATTTGGTATTTATTATGTGGCGTATTATGGCGTATATTAAAAAAAATTAATTTAAAAAAAATTGTAAATAATAAAAAAAAATAAATAATAAGAAAAAGCCATTTTGTATATTATTTAAATAACTTTCTCATTTATTAAATTAATATAATTTCTTTTATTCACGTTTAATGTATTATTTATTTTTATATAAAAAATAAAACATTTCAGAGCAATTATATTATATAATAAATCTATTTCGAAACCTCCCATTGCATGGTGCAGAAAGTGTCAATTCACTATATACTTGAGAATATTTATAAGTTCAGATTTTTAATAGATTTTAAATTTTTTTTCAAGTAAAAGGTTTTATTTCTGAAGGTTCATGAACAAGTTCATCACATGAAGGCGCAAGGTTAAGTTAAATTGTTTAATTTGTTTGTTGTTATTTTAGCGGAAATTGTTCATCGTATAACAATTCTTATTTCCACCTACCGCTTGCCACGGAACATGCGCTGTCTTGATTTTATCATCAATTTATGATAAATTTTCTTTTTATAATAATTATTACGGCATTGTTATCAATCCTAAATTTTTACAATTAATTTTAATTTATAACATCTCTATGCATTGGTACAACCGTTTAAATATCACCCACCCATAGTAATTTAAACAGAAATAGTATATTATAAAATACTTGTTTAATTGTTCATTGGGGAAATCTATAATACATCGCCACACAATTTGCAAATGCAAAAAACATGTATGCAGTGAGTTATACATTTGTTAAAATTTATTTTTGTTCATCTATATTATACTGTTATTAATACAGTAAATATAATGAAATAAAATCTATTTTGTTAATAAAAAAGTTTGAGTTTAATTATAAATTTAAAAAGACATCTCCAGTCATTCATATCGTAAATATATAATCACATAAATTAGCCTAATTTAAAAAGATGACGTTCCAAATCATAGTAAATAACATTTTAACTGTTCGTATATGGCATTATAAGCTATAGAAAGTAGTTTTGTCTTAACAAGGTATATTATTATATATTATCTAAGGTCAGGATAAACTTTCTACATAATTTTGTCCAAATGTGTCTCTACCTTACGGCTAAATGAAATGTTTTGACCAAATTTGTTAAAGGTATAAAAAAAAATTAAAGTAGTTTATAGTGCTGCTGTGAAAATGCCGCGACCGCTTTTTCTTCAAAGGTCATTACCGTTTGAGTTTGACGAGCCAGCAGAAATACAAGCAGTGCGACCAGCGGGTTTTGTGATAACAAATATAGATAACAACTTCGTAACATCACTTAAAATGTACAGGAAAGGGGTAAAATTTGACTTAATGTATTCGCGGGGGATTTTTAAGCTTTATATTTAACATTACACTATATTCATATAATATTTTTACATATTTTGTATTATTTATTCTTATTTTTTCAAAGTCGGCATCAACTCAGACGAAACCTGGAAAGACATTATTTGCTTTATCAACATCAAAATTTCAAAATTCAAAATTAATTTAAAATAAATGTAATAAATTAATTAAAAAAATGTTCAATTAAGCAATTAAATATTCATTTTTTCCTTTAAAATATTCAACTTTAAATTTTCAAAATTATTTTAACTTTAAAAGATGTATTGTAAAAAATAAAAATAATTTAAAAATATACCTTTAACATTTAATAAATACTAAACAAAATTAAAAATAAGTAAAATTTATAGCAAATATTCAATATATGTATATTACTTTTAATTGTTTTTATCGCTAATCTAAGAGTATAAATTTAATGTCGTTTGAAGTTCGTTCGAAACTGAAATACCAAATCCTCGTTACTTGAACATCACAATTAATAAAACAAGTATTATTTTAAATAAAAATAATTTAATTTGATTTGTGTTTATACAAAATTGTGTATAACTTTACAAATGTATAAAAAAAATGATACCATTATAATAATAACAAAATAAAATTCTGAATAATGGGATAGCATGTGCACATATTTTCGGAGAATATATATAACTGAGTAATTCTAAAGTATTTCTATTCTCATTGAGTTATTCATTTTTGTGTTTAATGACGATTGTTGAAGGAAATTTTCAGAGGTGTTCGTTCATCCTTTACTTTTCTATTCGATTACATTATTATTGAGCTGGTTGTCTTTTCAATTTTCCTGTGTGTCCAAGCAGGGCGATGTAGTGACCATGTGAATCTATGTATATTCTTCCATTTCATCATTTATATATTTATACTTTCAAATTCAAATCTTTATTCAATCATTTTGGTTGTACAATGACAAACTTGGATTACGTCGAGATAAAATAACAAAATAAATGAAAAAACAAAGACTGACACAAAAAAAAACAACAACAAACAGCTACAAGAAAAAAAATCATAGAAACCAGAACAATTACAGTATACAGCCGAAAAAATACTTTTAAATTCTCACTGCATTTTCTAACTCTACATAGTATTTAAAAAAAAAAATGTAATAACACAAAAAAAAAAGTAGCTAGCACAGGCGCGGATGCAGTGGGGGGGGGGGGCTGCAGCCACTCCACGAAATGTTTGATTTAACATGGGCAATATATGTATTTCCCCCACTCCATTTATTTTTAACATTGGCCTTATGGAGGCCCTTCCCCCCCCCCCACCGAATTTTTTTTCTAGATCCGCGCCTACTCTAGTATGACCAAGGGCCGGGGGGGGGGGGGGAGAAGGGTTCGAGACGACCTGTAACTCTTTTAAAACGGAAAAAAGTTTGAGATACTGCTCTATAAATTTAAAAATTCTGAAAATAATTTGTAATTCTTAGTTAGCCACCCAGTAATGGAGTAGCGGGTCGTTTCACCCCCCCCCCCCCCCGTTCTTTGGAAAAAATCCCTTGGTAATTTTCTCGTTAAATCTATACATGATAATTTTTCTGTCTCCATCTATACGTAACCATACAAAATGAACTACTAGCAGCAGTCATTGATTCAACTGTAACAACACTAATCAAGCACGCCCTGTTTGTTTACAAGTTAGTTTAGTCACTTGATTAGTTTGTGAACGCACAGAGCGAGAAACTATTTTTACCTATCCCGACGTAGGGACACACACTAATGTAGCAACATGTACACTCAGGTTCGTAAAAAACGTCTCTTCAACGTAATTTACGAAAAGTGGCATGAAATACATGACGAAAACACAGAGTTCATTGAAATGGGTGTGGTAATTCGTTTTTTGTGACATTGGCTTCATAAATAAATAGCAACTCTACATGCATGTCCTGCCCTATAAAGTGGTCCTTTATTATATAATATGGGTGTGCCTGTTAATGTTTTTCTTAATGTAAATTCATTAGTTTAATTGTTTTTTAATGCCAAAGTAATTTATTAATATAAAATATTACAGTAAATGAAATTAAAATAATATTTTTTAATTTATATATTTTAATGTTTTAAATTTTTTTTATATATTTTCTTATTTTAAGTGACAATTTTTTAATTGTGTTGAATTAGTAAATAGAAATTTTAAAATATAAAAGTAAATTATATTTTATCATTAAAAGGTCGTAGAATTAATGAATGTAATAAGTAAGTAGTGGTACGAGTATTGGCCTCACTCAATAAGAAGGTTAAAGAGAATAATATGTATAAATTGCACAATCTGTAAAATGAGAAACATGCACAGTGCTTCATCCGAAAATTGTATTGTACCATCAAAAAAGTTAGAAAAAAAAAAAAAAAAAAAAAAAACTTTATGTAGTTATTTTTCAATGCATGAACTTCATATTGAATTTTATAAATTGCATATAAAAGAATAATTATTATTAACATCATCGACACAAACATTTTTTTTCTTTTTCTTATATTAATGTAATAATATAGAATTTATAGAAATATGAATTTGTTTTAGGACTTTTAGTTAAGTAAATGCATAATTTTGTTCTCCATCTCTCCCAAATATAGTGTAAATAATGTAAATATATTTAATTAGTATTTAACTTTAATTCCTTAAACAAATAACTGGTTAGAATTGTTTTCATTTAATGAAATAAATTTCTCAAATATTTGTAAAATTTTCAATACTAATGGAAGCAATAAAAAAATAATAGTCAATTAAATTAAGGTAATATACTAAAATAATAATAAATTATTCACTGATCATCGCCTGACTATCCCTTGAAGTGATCGAGTTGCTCTTAAACTTTGTTTACATTGTTGTCCCCTGGTTTACATTGTTGCGTAACAAACAGCAATGACGCATACTTCCAGCTGTTCTCCTCCCTAAAAGTGCGAGCTGAGTTTGCGAAAACATCCGCTAGAGGCGCGATCTGCCAGCCTGCCCAACAACAATCGATAACCTTGATTCTCACCCTAACTTGGCGCTGGCGCCTCTATCATCAGGCGCCACCTTTCGTTGACAACAACACAAATACACCCCTAAATTGAGAGAAACACTCCCTTGTATATTTCCATGCTAACAGACTTATTCCCGTGTGTAGATATGCAGAGCAGTTTTTACCATTGGAATCAACAAAATTGTTAGAATTCTCATAAATTAGAAAAATCCTAATTTGTTGCAATATAAGCATCATGGTAGGAGTTCTGTATATTTCCATTAAAATAATTCGATTGTGATCATAGAAGGGTTGGCGTGATCAGTTTAAGAACCCTCTGCAAAAGGTTCTTCACATGGGGTGTTTGGGGAAAGGAAGGAGTGGGAGTATCACCTCCAATCAAATTAATCCGAGATTTTGAGATTTTTAGGGTGAAAATTACCCCTTTCCTGTTCTTGCACTTTTTTAGCGAAAAATACTGAGGAAAATTCTATATTAGATCCATTATTTCCGTAAGGATACACGAACCAAAAATATTTTCCTTGCATTACAAACTTGTGTACTGAAAAGTTGCTTTTAAGGTAGAGATAACACGAAACAGCTGTTTGACGTAGTCCACTTTGATAAACATGTAAACCTTAAAAAAATTTAGATAAATTTTGATTTTTTGTATGGCTTATAGGAACTAAAATCTGCCTCTCAAATAAATTTCAGAATTTTTTGTGAATTTTCTAAGGTTTACACGTTAATCAAAACTACGTCGAACAGCTGATTCGTGTTATCTTTACCTTAAATTGATTATAACAATAAATTAATGCTATACAATGGTAGTGATATTTTACAGGAACAGCAATTTTTTAACACCCGATCTTTGTATTTCGAGTACATAATGTTGTAAGTTGTAATTATTCTCACATACATCGTTGTACATGTCTTTATGTTAAATATTTGTAAGTATACTAACATTAATATTAACAATACAATAATTACACGCTTGCATTTTTTAAACACTCTTGATCTTCATGTTATTATAACAATTGAGAGTGCAGTAATCTCTTACTTTTAATATAAGTTAATAAAAATGGAAAATCTACGGTGAAGGGATGGAAACGTCTTAATAAAGCAAACAAATATTTTATTCAATATAAACAATTTACAAAACGTCTCTTTGTTTACATGATTTGATTTGTTTAAATGCAGGCATGCGATCTTAAAGTGAAATGGATCAGAGAATAAATATTGGCATAGCTTTAAATAGAATTGCCCTTGTTTTTATATGCAATTCTTTTTAATTTGTATATCTATTACAAAAAAAAATGAAAATAATAATAAAATTTGATTTTTATACTTTTTTAATATTTTTGTTTCTAATTAATTTTTTAATTAAATATTATATTAGTAAAAAAGTCTTGGTTTTTAAATACATGTTCTAAAATATAATTACAAAAAATTGTTACTTTTATTATTCTTTAAAATTACTTGTTTTTATTAATGAAATGTGATCAATGTAAAAACTGGGAAAACAGAATTGGTTGTTCGTGTTAATTGCTCCTGCATAATATAAATATAATAATTCAACATATTATTGTGAAATTGTAGTTAACGATGCAATGCAGTATTTCAATTTTTAATTGCTGACTAATACAAACCACGCACTCTCAAAGTTTTGCGATCGGCCCTTTGTAGTCACCCCCTTGTATTGTCGAGAGGGGGAGATAAGCATTTTCAACAAGCAACCTAATCAAAGGGAAAATAGACTACTACGTGCGGTTTGATACTAATTTACTTTTGTAATGTTACTTTAAAATCAGAGTTATTAATTTTTTTTAATATATATTTATAAAATAAATGTATAAAATTAATTTTTTAATTTTTAATAAATAATTCATAAAAAATTTAAAACTCAAATTATTTGTACAATAATTAAAATAATTATTATAACAATAATTTATAAATAAATTCAGGTTCATGATAATATGTCCAACAATAAATGGTAAAAAGTCTCCACCGAGTGATAGTGGCAGCTGTCCAAAATAATGTTAAAAATAATGTTAATTCCAATTAATAATACAATCAATCAATACAACTGCATAGAAATATAAACGTTGCTCAGTAAAGTTTACAATGAAATAAAAACAAACTTATATTATTTAAAATAAAATTTACACATGAATCTTGAGGGGAAGGCAACACGCCCAAAAAAAAAATCGCACATATGAAAGTTATGAAACACATCTTAAATTAAAATGTTCTCCTCTACATCCCCTATCAGTAGCTAAAATATCAGGTACACAAACACAAATTCAAACTAGTTTTCGAGTTCTGAATTTTCTTTCATAGAATTAAGTTACTTTCTCCATGTTAAATAAGTCAACTTTAAAAATTAAAAAATAAGATCAAATTTGCACCTGATATTTTAGCTTTATTGATAGGGGATGTAGAGGAGAACATTTTAAAAATATTTTTCATGTGCGGAAATATTTTTTAACAATGGTCCTTTAAACTTACACTTAAATATAATCGATTCACGAAGCAGTTAGCCAGGTTTCTAACCACGTTTAGCTTAACCACGTTTAACTAGGGTAGTTAAACACGTAAAACAGGTATAGTTAAACGTGGTTAAGCGAAACGTGGTTAGAAACCTGGCTATAACTGCATTATGAATCGCACCCATTAATGGATGCGATTCACGAAGCAGTTTGGGAGGTTATTTCTAACCAAGTTTAGCTTAACCACGTTTAACTAGATGGTTTAACACGTATAATAGGTATAGTTAAACGTGGTTAAGCTATAAACTTGGTTATAAACCTGGCTAACTGCTTCGTGAATCCCGCCCATTATATTATTCCATTACTAATTTAATAAAACAAGATAAAAATATGTCATAGTAAAGACATTTATCCTCACTTCCGGTTTCACGTCAGATTTTCTGATACATCACTAACCTGTAGCTCGTATATACATCAAATTGCGTGCATGTGTGACGTCACTAACTAAATATACACGATAATTCATGCATGCTCTTTTTATTTTATAAATTCCAAGACTTGCTTTCATTGATTCGATATGCACTTTAGTTTCAGAATAAGACGCCAAATATTATTTATATAAATTGTAACTACTGTAACATTTATAATGCTTTAATGTGGAATTATAAATATGTGTTGCATGAAGTTTTTCTAAATATATTAATTATTTATATGATATGAGGGCTGACCCATATAAAATTTATACTATAATTTTTCTGATAAAAACATCTATATTAATGGTAAATTCTATATTAGTATTATTTGTAAGTTATTAAGTTTTATTGATGTTATATTTGAATATTTAATTTATTATACTGTATATAATGCCATCAGCTTACTACAACATATTTTGCTATTAGCGTTTATTTTTTTTTTTTTTTTTTTTTTTTTTTTTAATTAAACCCTATTGGGTACTTCTATTTACTAATTACATACTACTTTGAAACCCCGAACCTTCCGAAACCCTAACTTGAGCGTTTCGCGGGCTCTTCTGGAACGGGGGCGGCCACGGCCTTGCAAATCCATCCCGGCATTTGCCTGCGGCTGAGGGAAACGTGGAAACCTCAGCCAGGATGGACGCTACAGCTTTTGTCAATGAACCGGAAGTGCAATGGTCCAAAGCCGCCATTAGCGTTTATAACATATATATAGTGACACGCCATTGGGTTGCAAATACGATAATTTGACCTGTCTAATAGTTGTAATGTACACTCGTTGCTTGGAAAATGTCCCACTTGTAGTCGTGTTAATCACCATGTGTTATTCTTACGAGGCATGGTGATTAACAAGGTTGCGAATGGAAATTTTCCGAGGCGACGACTGTACATTCAAGAAACAAAAAAACAATAAATATTATGAATTAAATCACGCCAGCATATATATAACATTAAATTTTCAATCTCTACAAAGATTGCCAAATATATTATATCACATGTTCTTTGCTTTCTTGTAGTTATGGTTTAATTTTCTATATTATCAAATGCATTTTACAACCATCATGTCATATTAGAATATTTAGAAACTTAACAGCTGGTAATATATTATACATACTGAATAAAAAAAAAAATAACCCAATTAAAACTTCATCTTAAAGAGGAACGAACTGAATAATCAAAATTTGTTTTTTGTCCATTATTTACTGGAGCAAAAACCATACACAGTCAAATTAATTTTATATTCCCACCGGAAGTAACCGGAAGTGTAGGGTTTCTGTCCTTTCAATTCGTATTTGAAAAGTAAAATTTTACAGAAAGGTTTGTTATTAAAGTACTGACTTATTTTCAAAAATATCAAAACTCAGACATGAATAGCAAGACCGGAAACCTCTCACTTCCGGCTACTTCCGGTGGAAATGTTAAATAAATTTGACTGCAATTAGAAAAAGGAATTCATACAGTTCAACAAATGTAAGATTACCACAGGAAGTAGCCGGAAGGGGAAGGTTTCTGGATCTTCTAGTTCAGTTTTGAACCTAAAAATTTGCAATTTGAATTAGGAATTTTGAACTATTCTGCAAAGTTTTGGATTTTCAAGCTCATAGTTTAGCTAAAACCTTTCCACTTCCGGCTAATTCCGGCGGTAACCTTACATTTGTTGGACTGTACTAATTAATTATTCTTCGTTAGTACGACATGAACAATTATCATTAAAATGACGATAATTATGTGCATATGCAAATATTTTTTTTTTTAATTAAATAATTAATTAATTAAATTCCTTATTATTTTCTTTTTAATAAACAAAAAAAACAAAAAAACAATCAAAACAAACACGTGTTTCCATTAATAAAATTTTAAACAACAATACAACATTGTTTTTATTCTGACGTGAAATATGCTAATTTTTAAAAGGCCATTTAAATGGGTTCGTATACAATGTTTAGCTTGTTGGTTCCCACTATTATCCTTAATTAATGCAGAAATTTAAATTGGTTGCAGTGAAAATGCATAATATATGCTGACCTGCACGAGCCACAGATTGAGGAAGTAGGGGAGTTAAAAACAACTTGGCTGTCACTCGAGAATAAAAAGAGGTTGCGTTGTTGCTAGAGTGGATACCAGCTAAACTTAACGGTCAATTTTATAATAATTAAATAACATTATTGTACGGGAGTTGAATCTAATTTATTTTTTCTGCAGCGTGCGCATGAATTTAGAATGGTTTGGAATTTGAAACATTCTGCTCGCAATAACATTGTACCATTGTTGGATCTTCCATATAATGACAACAATGCTAACAATGTAAAACTGTCGCCCCGTACAAAAAAAGATAAACAATGGACAAACTTCATTAATTTTTTCATTGCATATTTAGATAGAGGATCTGAAGTTATATATTGACAATCTTTTTGTCGTATTTTTTAAACCCTCCAATAAGCAAAAAATCATGCTGCAAAACGCTATGACGTCATAGTCATACAAATATTTAACACGCAAGCATAAGTAAAGACGTTGTTTGATGGCTACAACGTCTCAGCGTCTTTACGCCTGATTTTAAAGGATGGAGAGTTTTAAAAAATCTGGAAAAGAAAAGAACGAAAATATATAAATCATGGTCCTCTATTCATGCATATTTACAATAAAAAAACACGAAGGTTGTCCATCACGTCTATTCGAACAATAAATTGATGCTTTTTCTATCTATTAATAAGGGAAATTGTCTAAGGTGAGAAGTTAAGTCATATCAATTTTACTACAGACTGAAATATAACAGGATTTGTTAGCAAACTTAAAACCATTATTATGCTATTTTAAAGAGGAGTTTTATTGTTTTCAACATTGAAAACTGAAATTTATATTCAGCATGTAAAAACCATTAAATTACAAGAACATAAATATAATTAAAGTAAACACAAACCGGCTTATGTTAACTTTACATACTATTTCTGAAAACACGTACAAAAATAAAGTGATTTTATAATTTCGCTAAGAAATTGCAAGGTGCGGTAAAAGCTATTTGGACTAATCTTTTGAATAAATTTTCTACAAGGACTTATACATGCATGCCTATCAGAATTTATGTTATATTCAAATAAATAATATAAAAACAGATCTAATTTGTGATGCCACTCAAATCATGTAGGAATATAATTATACAGAAGTCATGATAAATTGCTATACCAAATTTGGTAGCATTATTAAAAATAGTTTGAAATTTTCCGGTTGTAAAACATAATCATAAAATAAAAAAACTTGAGTTGAACTACATTTCTTTCAGAGATCTGATGCTTTTAACTGTATGATTTGCACCTTAATTTGGCCATACTACTTAAAAAAAATCTTAAGTTACATTAGCTATAAAGGGACATTATAAATTAAACATCTATCCAGGACCCGAGTTGAAATAAAATTTAATCTTTTATTCGCAATTAAGCTCTCTCCACGTCTAATTCCCTCTTATTTTGCACCATATTAGAGGAAAAAACGAGAGAGAAAGACGAGATTACGTATTTTTTCCTCTAATCTTTAGCATATATTATATATATAAAATTAGAAACATCGTCTCTATTTCATTCTCACTTTGAGCGAAGAGGAAATAAGATGTGTTTTAAATTTGAAAAGATTAGGTTTGGACGTGTAAAGGATAAGTTGAAGACGTTATTTTTCAACTAGGGGATGTATATAATTATTGCAATGACACAGGATTGTCATATATTTTATACTAATATATGCATTTATGCATTAGCTGCAATTTGCCTATTTCGTTAATTACTAAGATCCACTCTAGAAATCTACAACCTCTTTTTTCGTTGTCATGGTAACAAATTCAGTCACGTGATATAACAGACACACCGCGGGCATTGACATCTGGTGATAAAATCTGGAATTAAAGGGAACTAAATAATTTTAATTTGGTGTTCGTCCAAACAACTTATATACGCAGTTAGTAATGTGTAATATCCATATACTTGACGACCTAATTTCAAATCCCTTTTATTTAAATAAAAATATAATATTTAATATTATAAAAATGAAACATTCATAAATAAATTGAATTAATTGTGGCAATTCTTCTATTTCTTATGCAAATAAATCAATGATAATTAATAATTGATGTCGGATCCCGCTTAAAAAACATGCGCGCACCGCGCATCTGATTTTTTAATTTTTGGAACGTATTCAAATATTAACATATTACTTATTTTACCACGCCATAGCAAGGGTTCAACCATTTGTCATTTATTTTATGTGTTAAGAAAATTAATCCCTACGTCTCCCTCACAACTCACAACTCCCTACTCTAAACAGATTGCTACAAATGATGTTTGAATTGATTGACATGCTAACTACTTTCCTTGGTCCGCTTTGTTTTCTTGTAGGTGCTGCCACCTATGTTCTATATTTTAAAATGCTAGCTGTGCAGTTAGTTCGTTTATTTCTTACAAGATGTCTTTTATATGTTTCTTTAATAATATTTAAATAAAAAATTGTAAAAATATTAAATTTTCAAAACAATTCTAATATGATACATAGTTATATAATTTAGATATTTTAGTTAAAAAATTAAAGACAAATTTAACTAATAATTTTTATAAATTTTCATAATTATGAGTTGGATTGAATACCATCATAAGGTAATAAATACTAATTGAGTTGAGTCAGATATATGAGATTGCCTCAGTACTTATAACCCTAATTTAACCGGAAAGCGAAATGTGAAGGGTGCTACATTTTTAATCAGAATAAATATGGTTTATATGTGAATATAAAAATTTACCTAGAAATGTCGGAAAATTGAGTAGAAGGTTGAAGTATGTCAATTAACGGCGGGCGTGTAGCTTTGTTTTTCAAATTGATAAATGTCAAATGAATGACATTTTATTATACTAAGATTACTAAGTCATTATAGTTCTAAATGAAATTTAATGACCATATCATGGGGAGTTCTCAGATATGACTTTGCCGTCAATATATTATCATGTTAAAAGAACATTTTATTATATTTATGTTGAATAAAAATATTTAAAAATTTAACAATAGATTTTATTATAGAAAAATTACCAAACATTTATAATTTTGTTTGAAAAGGGATAAGAAAATCCTTAGAGAAAAAAGTAAAATCTCCCATAGAATCCAAATGCCTTCAAATACTGGGAGTTCTATATGTTGAATCTACATTAGAAATTACATTAAAACGGTTTTACAATACAAGTCTATACAGTATAATACACTATAATACATACATCACGAATTTACAATTGTTTTTTTTATTATCAATCTATAGTGAACACATGGGGAACTTGTAATTTTTTAGGGGTTTGTTACGTATCGTGAGAATTGACCTTCTCCAAAATTGAAATGAGATATTAGAATGTGAAAATTTTAGTGGCTTAATCGAAAGAAGGGGTAAAAATATGATAATGTGAATTTTTTTCAGATTTTTCTGAGACCGGGAACTATTTTTAAAAAATTATTGAAAGTCTATTTTATGACGTCACGGGTGGCACTGCCCTATCCTTTTTCTTAAGGAGTGCCGCCCGTGACGTCATAAAATAGACTTTCAATAATTTTTTAGAAATAGTTTCCGGTCTCAGAAAAATCTGAAAAAAAATTCACATTACCATATTTTTATGCCTTCTTTCGATTAAGCCACTAAAATTTTCACATTCTAATACCTCATTTCAATTTTTTTTTCTATTGGAGCTTTAGGGAGGGATAACTTTTGAGACTTCCCGAATTGTAGCTCGTCAATAAGAACGGCGGTATTTTATTTATTTTCCACGTAGTCTCGTGTTCAGCTAGATTGATCCGGCAATAAAAGTGTACACGTCCCATCTCCGTCAATAGTACAGTCGGCATCACAAGCTACGGAGTCTGCGTGGTGAACGAAAATTCCCACGATATGAAAATAAATTACTTAAAACAAAAGTTCTAAGAGTCAATATTTTTTTAATGTTATTTTCATTTATAGCGAGGTTTATTGATATTCCTTATTTTTAAACTTTTTCTTATATTATTGTCATGTTATATTACTTATATTTCAAACAATTTCTTTTGCTGTCTCTAAATTAAGAGAATAAAACCACAGAAAAATTATGAAGCTTACTTGACAGGGTATAGAGAAAATCCATATTAAAATAAATATCCAACTTTTTTCATTAGCTTTGAGCCAAAACATTGTACGTATAGTGGATTAAACTTACTTTGTAAAATCAATTTCCTCCTCTTACGAATATTTCAGCAAAAAATACTGCCAAATAAACTCCTTTCAATTTACCTGCATGGGGCGCCAGTATATCAACTTTTTTTATTATTTTTTTTTAATGATGTGTCTTAATCTGTATGCCGTATGGTATCCTATACAGAGTATACAGCGAATGAGAATAATCCATTAGAAACTGAATATTTTTTTTTTTTTTTTTTTTTTTTTTTGCAGATAGTTGTCTCAACAGTTAAAATATTTTTTAAAATACTTAGTATTATTGATATCGTTAAAACTGTTTTGGTACCATCGCTAGTCTCTAATGGGTTTAAATAAATAATGTTTTTCTATACATCACCTGAGTTTTGTTCTAATTACCTGATCTTTTTGTTTCAGGTGGGTCCAGGTATCTTGGTCATCGATTGGTAAGAAATGTTTAGAGTACCAAAGGTTTTTTAAAAAGTGTCTTGTTTACATCGTATCGGCAAACGATGTGTTTTGAATTTGTAAAATAAAGGTGAGTCGATGCTGTTTCTCTTATCACTCATATCTTCATGTCAAACGTCTTGTATGACGTCACCCGTAAGACCTGTGTTTAGACACTTTTTGAAACCCCTTCGGTACACTCTGTCTAGCAAAAACTGTCCACTTGTGTCGTGTATACATTACCATACAAGGGAAAATATGCTGCTTTACTTATAATATCAAATTCAGCTTGGTGCAGATTTAACTTCAGAGTTTTTTTAATTAGTTGCCTTTACTACAGGTAATTTTAATCTAGATTTTTTATAAATCATACTAATGGATTTGAGTATCAACCTCAAAAATTTTCACTGCAGATGGATAAAAGATATAAAAAAGTTATGCTACTCAATTTTTTTCAGATTTTTTAGAGCCCGGGAACTATTTCAAAAAATTATTGAAAGTTAATTTTTTGACGTCACGAGGCTTTGAATCTTATCTTTTTCTTAATGAGTGACGCCTCGTGACGTCATAAAATGGACTTTCAATCATTTTTTAAAAATAGTTCCTGGACTTTAAAAAATCTGCATAACTTCGCATCCTTTCTCCACTTTTGCAAATCAAAATTTTGAGGTCAGTTCTCCCGATCTATTAAAGCGTAAGATAACCTCACGATTAGGTAAATTTTATTACTAGGTGTGCATACGTAGTGTTGTTACGTGTGGCGTGATTATTAACCAGCCATATCACATCTTTAGTTTAAATAAAAAGTTATTAATATATTTGTTCATAATTTATAATATATATATTATACAAATTATTTAAAATTTGTAAATAAATCATTAATTTAAAATTAATTTTAATAAAAAATTTTAATGAAATTAATTAAAGTTCTTGTTTATTGTTTCCGTTTTTAAAACCATCATTTTTAAATATTTTATACAATTTATTATAAATTATAAGAAGGTGAGGATACTATGTAGAAAATGAATTCCAATTAAATCTTCGGTTCGAGCTGCAACATATTAACGATTCATGTAGTCGAGAATACAATCATATTGTGTTGAATAAGGATAAATTATATAGCCGAAGCATTTTATTGCTAAAAAGTCTAATTCTGATATGTAATCTAATTCATTCATATTCAAAAATGTTTATTATTTGATTTGGGTTTAAAAATCGTGTGTAAAAATTTGAAGTGAAAACAAAATATTAAAAGATAATTAGTTACATGTATTGCTGTAAAAGTATTTTATTGAAAAATTAAAAAAATTTATAAAGTGTAAATTTATTTTAATGCAATTTTTATATTATCAAATATTTAAAGAAATTACAATTTTAAATTTCATTGTTAATTTTTTTTTTTTACAAGGATACACCCCTAAGAGCTTGCGGCGGGGTCAGCGGGGTACTGGGTAGGGATAAGGTTGGGAACGGATAGTGGCCACGGCCTGCATGCTTACGCGTCCCAACATTCGCTGAAGTGAGACTGAGGGAACCGTGGAAAACCTCAGTCAGTCAGGACGGAGGCTGGACTGGACGGACACCTCTATTTTTTCTCAATGGACCAAAGCGATGTCCAAAGCCTGGGGAATTATCCCTACGTTAAATATTTTATACATTTTGTTATGTGTAATTAATTTAATAGAAATGTGATGTTTTTATTAAGAAAATAAAAACACGTGGAACCTACGTCAAATCATGATTTTATTGTTTTATTTTAAAATTTATTACATAAGTTGTTACATGATTTATAAGATAAAATTTTTTAGTCTCAATTTAAGCACCATAAATAAAAAAAATATATGTATAGAAATACATGTGCTATAATTTCATTATTAAAAATAAGATTTTTTTTTAAGAGAATTTATTTTGCTTATGGACTTTTCATATGATAAACATGAATATCCTGACGTATTAAATTAACTTAATTCTCTTTGGCTGATATAGGACTATCATAAAAAATACAAAACAACAAAAGCAAGTCTACATATATAGCTCCTCCACATTATAAATAGTAGCGTACGATATTGATCGAGTGTAATCAATTCGATTTCCCTTTCAGTTGACGAGGAAAGTTGACATGTTGACAAAGCCGATTATCGTCTAGGGCTTCTCACCACAACGTCACGAGAGTGCCGGAAATGCAACCTCAAATCCAATTTGTTTTGAGTTGTTGTTGAACTTGGCAATGATATTCATTAATATGAATCCGTATTATACTTATCAAAATTTTATAAATTTCTTCTTTGCTGTATAAAAAAATGTTGATAGCGACTCCATTATTGAATCAAAATCGAAACAGTTATTTTTACAAAACAAAATCTTGAAAATTATCCCCATTATATGATTTAATGGTATAATAAATTGTATGATGATATATTAAATATTTTATATTAATTTTATATATCTTTTACTTGTGGTTGCTACAGTTTAGAAATAGATGATAATTATATTGACGTGATATATATGCTGTATTTCAGTACTAAATTTTGTTCAAAAGCAAATTTTCATCAGACTTCAGGTCGCGGACGTAAAACCGAGAAAATTTTTGGTTTAGATTTAATTTCCTTTACTGCTTTATAATTACAAAGTACAATGTACTGGAGATAGGTGTATGAATGAATTGAATTTTACACTGCATGCATATTATATAAGTTTGGATTTTTAAATTCTTTATGCAATCTTTGACCAGAATAGCGTATTTTAAAGAGAGGTCGAGTCAGCTGATTTTTTGGTGTTCCCATCCTATCGAAATCCAGGAAAAAGATTTGCTGTTGAAAAATCAATTTATGAAAGAAGTTTTAGAGATCAAAATTTTCTATTACAATTACAAAATAATTAGGATATTAAGAATGCCTAAATGAATGGAAAAGTAAAGATGTTTTCAAATTAATTTCTTCAGATATTAAAATAAAAAACACATTTCATTTTTGAGCTTTTGTTACTAGCTGAAAGGTAATATTTCTGTGTAAAAAACTTAAACTCAATAATAATTAATTAAGAATTGGCTATCTACGCAAGTCATTCAGGAAAAGTGTCTATTTTTTATTGAAAACGAAAACAAACTCTGTATCATTTGGAGTAAATGCAGTCATTATTTTATAAAAGTGAGAGCCTGACGATAAAATGTGAGCCATATTCACTTTTTTATCGGTAAAAAGAGATAAGAAACTAATTAAACTTTACTTGTAATTGTTTAAACAGCCGTTTGATCGCCAGGCCCTCAAGTGCAATGTACAGTACCTATCAGATAAAAATGGTACAAATTTCAATTTTCCATACCTCTAGCTTACCACAGCTCTCTATAAGTATGTTCGCGAATATGCATTAATAGCTGTGATAAATTTGAAAAAGATAATTGAAATATTGTAAAGTATTGGTTTTATCAGTATTTCACTTTACCTGATACATTAAAATTGTAATTACCTTTAACATTTACCAGCGAGTTGCACATTTTATTTGAAATGAAATGTAAAGTTTAGATAAAAGAATCTCTACGGAACCAAATCGTAAAGAATAGAATAAACGTTCAATTTAAACAATTTCATTGCTCTATTTTTAATTCTGAAATCAAGAGTGAAAAACCTGTGAAACAATCCTGAGGATAGATTTGAAGAGAGAATTCAAAAACCCCAGTTAAATTATATTTTAGGTAATATTTTAAGAATTATATTATTTATTAAATTAGTATTTTATTAAAACACGAAAACTATAAATAACAAATGAAAATATTAAATCAATATTAAAATATTTTACAAACAAATTTATTAGTAATTTTGTAAATTTAACATTTAATTGTTAATAAACAAATTAAAATAAAAAATATTTATTTTTTTATAATATTAATATTTAATTCACATATATTTAATTTAAATTGAATTTTTTATTCCTGTATAAAACTAAAAAATATTTAATGGAAAAGTTTAGTTTATTAAAGTTACCATTGCTTTTTTATTATTGATAAAACAAAAATGTTAAACTAATTTTCAGTCAAAACTTATAATAAATAAGCTCTCTGTATTTCAAGTTTTACATCGGGAGTTTCCCATGGTGTTATTCAAAAGTACAAAACTTGATCAATATTTACATATAACTTTAGAGAAACTATATTATAAAATTTGTTCCTCGTCCCTTGTTTATAACAAGACTCCACGGTGTTTTGAAGAAGTTGCACGCTATCGTGAGCATGGAGAACACTTTATTGCCAGATTTTTTTTATTAATATTATTTTGTCTTCGTAATTTATGTTTTAATATAAAATAACAACATGCAAACGTTATGCACTATTCTGAAAGAAAAATAGGGAAGGAAAATGCATTAGTCAACCAATAGAACTTTTCAATTCAATATCGTCCCTCGTCTGCATGGAATTATAAGCTATCTGCTATTTCAGTTGAGCGCATTTATAAGCTTTATTTTATATATATTTACAGCCCATAATTGCGCTCACCTGAAATAGCAAAAAGCTTATTATTTCAACGAAATTATGATAGACAGATATAGTAGAGCCATCATATGGTCAGCGCTGTCACTTTGGCATGTGCATTCCTTTCTTACCTGCCATATCAAAGAGACAGCGCTGACCATATGATGGTTCTACTATAGCTCATTATTCCGAACGAGGGATGATATTAAGGCATAAAAAGTAAGACTGCGCGCGTCATGTCTTATAACAAAAAATCTTGAAAATATGATACCAAATACATAACTCATAAGAATCATAAGAAATTCAAAATATTGAATTGCTATTAAAAAAGAAAGTAACTATAGTTATTTTTTCTTGACTGAGATATGATACATTCAATATATTGATATAATGTGGTGTTTATTATCAAAGCAAAACAAGGTACAATTTTGCGTACAATTTTTCGTTAGAAAAAAATTTCATCTCCATATAAACAAAAATATTTTAATTTTTCTTGAAATGAAAATATTTATTTTATGATACAGGTTTTTCTAGAATACATTTTGAAATTGAGCTGTTATTAAATTTATGAAGTTAAAAAAAAAAGTAACATAAAATATATAATAATAAAGTGAAGGCTGTTAGTAGCAGCATGCACGATTACTGCAAAGATACCTGCACATAACCTAGTCATCCACATAACATGCTCATCATATTACAAACGTTATTAACGTGGTTCCTGAAGGTCACTGTCAAGTCTCAAGGACAAATTTCGCGAGTACCTTTGCGGTGAACACCCTCGATAGTGCTTTTTTATTGTAATAAAATTGTCATGTGCCCGATATATTATTAAGTAATTTTAAATATTTAAATATTTAAATTTCTGCATATAAGGACAATGTTAAATATATTAATAAAAATTTATTGAAGTACTATTGTATACCAGGATATTAATTATAACAACAATTTCAAACATTTGACATGTGTAAAAATTACTGCAAATTGTATATCCTAAGATATCTTAGTTTCTAGATGAAATTATTGTAATTTAAAAGTATCAAAGGTAGTGTACAAGGAATGAAAGGATTAGGTAGACCAAAAAAGGTTTGGTTGGATGTGATTGCAGAATGTTTGAAGAGCAGGAGTGTTAAAAGTATGCAGTGTGATAGAGAGTATAGAAGGCAAAAGAGTGTTATGAGTATTTCTGAAGCAAGTGGAGTATGCAAGAATCGAGTGCATTGGAGGGCAATTTGTAGACGGCCGAGGTAATAATGCTGCTGGCTTACCCTGGAATGGGATATGGCGTCATGTTATGTATGTAAAATTATCAATATTTTGATACCTCTATGTTGTATTGCGTTCAACCACATGAGGAAATAAATAAATAGAGTAAAATAGTTGCTACTTTAGTAAATAACAAACACGATTTAGCTGTCAACGAAACCATCTTTAGCAGATCGTTCACATCCTTGCAGACGACCTTCACAAAAAAATTAGAATTTTGTAGAAAATAAAAACAAACAAATTAGGATCTAGTATAAATCGGAAGAATATCATGGCGAGTGCGGTGACTTAATTAAGTCAAATTAGTATAACTGATAAAAGCACCAAAAAATTAATATCATAAAATTTACTGCACTATTTTTTGTCAGTCAATTTGTCTCTTTATGTGTAAAAATAATAAAGGTGGATCATCAGGAACGGGTAATAATTAGCAATGGTATGTCGAAATTTCTTGTTATGTTATTTCTACATTTTAATATGACAGAAGTTACATCAATTACCTTTTTACTTTAATTTCAATCATGTCACAATAGCCTTTGTGACAATGCAATAAAGCAAAATATGATAGCAAAGAATGGTGCTATTTGTTATTATTGGATTGTTTCATTTAATCCTATGAATTACCCTTGTGATTTTTTTTTAATATTAAATATTTAACAAAATATTATGCGTTAAAAATATTATAAATTCGTTTATATTAAATTTTTTTAAAACATAACATAAAATTTTTTCTATTAAATTAAAATATAAAAAATAATAGGCCTGTTCGTAAACCTTGCTCGGTGTACACTTTCTACACCCAATCGACCTTATATCCCATATACATAAGGTTGATTGGGTGCAGAGAGTGTACACTGAGCAGGGTTTACGAACAGGCCTAATATATTTATTAAATTTAAAAAAATATTTATTTTAAAGTTTTTAATTAATTATTTATTATATTTTTTAATGATTAAAAAATGTTTTAACATCTGAAAATAGTGAGCAAAGGTTGACAATCATATCATGATTTTAATAAGTCAATTATACTATAATTAATCAGTTATCAGTGGGAGAAGAACGATTTTGTGCAAGTGAACTTATATACTTATAAGGTAGGATTGTATCAGGACTAATAGGATTGTATTTTTTATTTTAAAAATAAAAACATGGTGTAAGCAAGGTACAAAAATAAAAACCCTTAATAGTACTTCGGTTATAAATAAAAATTACAAGAATAAAACTGTACTGATTCTGTGTAGTTATGATTGCTAGCACGTTAACCAACAAAAATATTATATTTATTGCGGTTATAACTGATCGCGGCTGTACCGGCTTGAACCAATCTCCTCTACACGGAGGGGTGAAGACGCGGATGCTTGGGGCATCAAGGGCGCCCCTAGGGGTGGAGGAGCGTACCTGGCACCGACCCCTGCAGGCAAATAAATCCACCGAACCATCATAATTCCATACGACCCACCATCAATATCATAGTCATGTTTACGATGGAGTCGTTCAAGACTATTTTTTGGTGTCGGGATTTTAAATTATAATTGTATTATATTTGCTGAATATGATATTTTATTTTTTATCTTAAGCACGCAAGAAGAAGTTGCTATGATGCAAATTATTTTCATCCGGAACGTAATAACTTCACATTCCTAATTATTTGAAATGCTATTTAGAATTATTTAAAAAAAAAAGAAATTTCACCATCAATTGAACATAATAAACATACAAGCTTTTAATTAGATATTTTGTATTATTTTGCCGGCAAGTGTTGCTAGAAGTGATTAATTTTATAAATGTGTGTTTATTAAGTTGGGTGTTGTAAATTATTTATATATTCAAATAATTGTAAAAACCATATTAGATTATTTTTTATAAATATTGTTATAATAAATTATATAATATTGTTTTAAAATAATAATTATTTTAATTAATTAATTAATTTAAATATTATTAAATAAAAAACATATAATATAAATATTTAACTGTTTTTTTACATAAATTTTAAATTAACAATTTAAATAATCAAATTTTCCAAATTAAAGATAAAATTATAGCTGCAATGGTGCCTTTTTTTTTAAAAATATTTTAAAATTAGCTACATAATTTTATTGAATAAGTAACACAAGTACTTGAAGAAAACGACTCCTTATCCATAACATTTTGATATATTATGATGATACGTTAATCAACACTTTAAAATTCAACAGTCAGCTTTGGAATCGATTAGATATCATATATCATCACATTTTCATATAATAGTATCTCAAACAACAAATTACATTTGTATATTTATTTTTCAAATGCATTTTAAACACGGTCATTGTTAGAAATTAATTAAACAATATTATATATCATTGTATATTACTGCTGTAATAAAATATTGTTTTCAATAATTTTACCTCATTTATTACTTAAAATATTTTTAAATTCTCTGAAAAATAGTTTTTTATTCAAATTTTTACGTTAACTATATAAATACACAATTTTTTTAAAATTTAAGATAATTGGCATTGCCTGCATGTTAATTATCATGAAAATATTAATTACCTTAATTGCTGTAATGCTGTTTAAAAAAATCTGCCAGTTTTGTCGGTAAACCGTTTAGTTATTCAAATATCTGCTTATTTAAAGAAATATCATGTAAAGCAATTATAAAAATTACACTGCAATAAAATTCAACCTTGGCATTTTATAACTCGTGAACAGCAAAAAAATTGAAAACATGGTTATACTTTGAGTTTATTATAATATAGATGTTTTTTTTATACAATAGGCAGTTAAAACAAAGGTTAGCTAGTGTTATTTTCTGCAGGGTGTTGTGTATTGTAAAATAGATTCGTGTTTAAATTTTGAATTAATTAATTTTTATTATAAATACCATTTGACTTTCACGCTATATTTAATTATAATACCCTGATTTTTGTTTTTAAATCTAGTCTGCCTGCTATAGTTTTGAATCAAAGATACAGTCAAATTAATTTGATATTCCTTCCGGAAGTAGCCGGAAGTGTGAAGTTTGTGACTATTATGTTTATAATTTTCTTTTGAAACTTTGCAGCAGGGTTTGCAATAGAAAATAGAAGTACTGACCTATGTGTGAAATTGTAACGTTGAAATACGATTAGGAAATCCAGGAACCTTATACTTTCGGCTACATTGCGGAAGGAATAGCTGGATATTTTGAATGATAGACTCTATCAAAGCACATTGATTTCATCTGTTCACATAAAAAAAAAATTACTTTATATAATATAATTTAAGAATAATTTATAGATTTGATCAGAAATATATAAATAAAAATGACCTTTAGATTATTATTTTTCAAAATACCAACTAAACTTGTTGAAATAAGAATCTAAATTGCCTTTCGTTAATATAACCTTGCATGCTTTTTGTTTAATATATTTTAACTTTTGTTTTTCACATTGAATGCAACTTTTTCTGGCAAAAAAAAAAAAACTCCAAAATATTGCATATTTATTAAAAAAAAATTGTGCCATGTAAGCCATGTAATACCAGCTTAAGCATATTATGGCGTAACTCATGCAGGCGTGTGCAACTATGGTAAATATTGGACGTGTTCGGTCAATATTGGGGTGCAAATTGCTGCCCGCCAAGAAATGATTAATGTATACCTTTATAGCCGAGCGCCAATTATCATCGAGGTGTTCTGATGGAGGCTTTTACTTCTTAACATACCCTAGTTGAAAAATTACGTCTTCAACTCATCCTTTACAAGTCTAAACTTCATCTTTTTACCTCTAAAACACATCTTATATCCTCTTCGTTCAAAGTGAGGATGAAATGGAGACGATATTTTTAACATTTTATGCCCAAGGAGAAGGAAAAGAACGTAATCTCGTCTTTTCCCCTCTTTTCTTCCTTAAAATAGTGCAAAATAAGA
The DNA here is from genome assembly GCA_949825025.1 of Siphlonurus alternatus. Lineage (NCBI taxonomy): Eukaryota > Metazoa > Arthropoda > Insecta > Ephemeroptera > Siphlonuridae > Siphlonurus > Siphlonurus alternatus. Next base: position 6,919,099 of record OX463785.1, on the reverse strand, counting down.
GGAAATTAGACTAGAGAAGAGCTTTAATAGCAAAAAAAAAAAAAAAAAAAAAAAAAAAAAAAAAAAAAATTATTTCAACCTTGGTCAATTCTCAACTGCTAATAAAAGAAACTACCAGAATTTCACTTGCACGTCTTCATATTTTTTTCAATTTCAAGTCTTGTTGTCATAAAAATGTATTTATCTATAGATATAAAAATATATATAATTATCCATCTAGACCATCTACTGCAGTACATATATTGTTTATTTGTTGTAATTATTAAATATAAAGAACCAAAGTTACTTGTATACCCGATTGCATATTTGAGGTCTCTATAGCTCTAAACCAGGGCTAACTTTGATGATTTCGATTGGTCAAACAATCAAAATTACTACTTGAATTCATAAATAATTTTATTTAAATGAAGAAATAAAGATTAATAAAAATATTGTATTAACGCAATATTATAAATAGGGGTCATGCAGTATTACAACAATAGATTGAAGTCAAATAGCATTAATTTACACTTTGAATTCCCTTGGCAAAAAGAAATAAAAAATGTAAAAAAATGAAAAGACGAAAGGTAATGTTGGCAATCAATTTCTTTACGAATTTGAGTTAGTAATGTTTTCCAAAGTATCAGAAATATTGGAAATAACATTAGTCCTAAAATTATAGGTTCACTTTTTGACACGTGTTATTATTGTATAAATTTTAGTATTATTTACTAATATTTCATATCACAAATATTTTGTATTAATTCTAAAATAAATTGACTTAATAACATGTTATACTCAAATTCAAATTCAAAAAATTAAATTGTCATTTTTTAATGAACCTCAGTCTGGGCTGCTCTATTGACTTATTAGGTTCTAAATTGTGTGATCATATACAATTTACGATAAAATAATTCACATTTATACATGACATAAGTGATTTCCCACAACATATAAAAAAAATAGCAAATCAAATGTCACGCAAAACACCAATTTCGTGACGTCAGAGCTGCTATCTCAATTGTGTGTAATTTATTTGTTATTTTAACATAGGGAGTTTTATATAAAAATAAAACTTTTTTAAATTCTCATAAAATATAAATATTATAAATCTATCTTAAATGACAATAATTATATATATTAAAATTTATGTAAAATATGCACCCTTTTACGAAATTTCCACCTGTTTTTACCATTTATTTTTTAATCAATATTAATTAAAAAAATACAATTAAAATAATTTAATTTTTCTATAGTTTATAAATTTCTGTCATAAAATATAAAGAATAATGACATAGTAAGAAAACTAGATTAAAAAAAGGAACAAAGAAGACGTTTGATATTGTCTCCGTGACTTGTACCCCTTTAAACTTCCCCCCGCCCCAAATCTACCCTCCCTCTCCCCACCCCCCAAACTTAGAGGCCGATCAAACTCATTCCCACTAGTTCTCTTCAGTCGCTTTCTAGCGCTACGAAAGAGCGTGAGCTTTTTTTTGGGAGAAGCCACTGAAAGGTACGTGTGTTTATAATATGATCATTCATTGATTACAACTAACCAACTTTTATTACTGTTAGAAAATTTAACAAACTTTATAATGTTTAATGTTTTATTAAGTTATAAAATTATTGATTAGTTTATTTTATAAGGAAATTTACTTTACTTGAATTACAGAAGAGTTGAATCAAGATTTCAATATAATTGAAGATAAATATACAATACTCTCTCAGACATTTTAAGTTGCGTAAAATACGGATTTATTAAACTTTTAAAATGCATTTTATACAATATTTTAATAAACATGATTTATAAAAAAATTCTCAAGTTGATATTTCTAAAATAAAATGTATTCGCAAAAAAACTAATACCTAAAAAAAATCATGAGTTTTAAATGTAGTTGGGAATTTAAGTCAATATAAAATGCATTTTTTAAAGTTGCGTCGTCTTCAATTATCAGTTATCATATATGCATTAAGAAAGTTCAGCAAGTCATACTAATTAAGCATGTAAAAAACTTGAAATAAATTTAACAATTCGTCTTTCTTATATTTTATGATTATTACCATCAGTTTTTTTTGTGAATACGTTTTAAAAAAGTAGATTTTAGATTTTAATATAGATAAAAAGTTTTGTAATTTATCAATTGACTTTATATACGTTAAAACTAATATGTCAAATTGAAAAAATAAATTTAATAAAATGCTTCGCAAAAAAAGTAATAAAATTAAACAACGTTGAAAACTTAAAGAGTAAGAAATCATGATTGTCTTTTATAAACAAAATAAAAAATAAACAAAACAAAAGTTCCCTGGGGAGAACATCGTACTAGCCTCAATTGGAGACGAAAAATCCAATAAATATTTCCATATTTCAAAACCTGAGATTTAAGAATAATATTCAATGATATTAGATAGAAAAATGGATCTTATGTTACATTAGTATTTTGTTGGTTAAGATTGTGCCATAAACACGCGTGGTATACAACAGCTTGGCCGTGACAGGTACGCACCTAGACATAAATTTCTCGAAGGTAATGGCACGACATAAGAAGCCTACTTTGGTGTTCTGTACGAACTTGTAAACAAAAAAGGCCGTATTCACAAAAAACTTAGCATGGATTTTATATCCCAGAAATTTTTAATACCATGTTTAGAACTCCCTTTATTACTCGATTTGTTATCACTTTTTGTTACTAACAATTTCTATGATAAAATCTTTGCTAAGTCCTTTGTGAATATACCCACTAATATTTATTAAGTTTAGATAATTTCAGTATCACCGTCTGAGAAAATTCAACTTTCAAAATATTTATCCTATATGTATATAATAATAAGTCAACAAAAAATTTAATATTAATGCAATCAGATTTTTCAGTAATATTTCAAAGAAGGAGTCTATTATTGCAAACATTGCAAGAGATATATTTTTGCATAATAATTATGTCTATAAATTATAGAGATGATTTGTTGTTGAATTTTGATACCGCACTATAGTATGGATTCGTAGTACAAAAATTTATATAATTTAATTTAAAAACACATCATAAATATTTTCATCCAATCCCCATCAAATTAAAGTATATTGAGCGACATTTCACACAGAACCGACGTTGGCAAATAAAATAAATAGACCCCTATAATTTATTTTTCTTACAATTGCCAATATGAAAAGTATTTGTTTAATTTGAAATTCAATTTTCTTTAATTTACATTAAATTTTTATTTCCTTGAAAGCAAATTATTCAATAGAGAGCATGAAACAAAATATTACACACAATGATTATAAATAAGTGATGTGCTTTAAAAAATATAAAAGGATCCAGTAGTTATAATTGTGAGATGTTTGATCTACTAGTATAATGTCTGTTTGGCTATCACGTCATAATGGTGAGCATTTGATAATACTGTAAAAAAATAAATAAATCATAATACATATTGCAAATACATTAATAATTATTCAATTTGTACAGTCTTCGTCTTAAAAAATTCCCACTTGCCTGCCCACCATGCCCTGTGTTATTCTTACGGGACATGGTAATTAACGAGGCCACAAACGGAAATTTTCCGAGACGACAACTGTACATTGTAAAAATTGTAATTTTTGTAAAAGCTAACCAAAAAAAAATTATTAACACCATTAATCACACTATAATTATAACATTGTCAATATTGAAATTCTTTCCTGATTATACTTAATATTGAATATTTCATGTCAGAGTTGACGTTTCAATCGATAAACACGTCCTCACTTAATTTGAGTGAAAATACACAACTGGACAACTCAGAGATCGATCGAGACGTCCTTCGCTTTCCTCGTAATAAACTAACTTATTGAAGCGAGCTCGCAATTTATTTTATAATCGTTATATCATTATTATTTCATTAATATTATAGTGCTCCGGTGACACTGATGTTATTATGTTAATCTTTCAATTGAATATATTATTTTTTTAAAAAAAATTATTGTTTGAGCTTTGCCAACTGCAATAATGTGGAGCTCATTGTATTTCAATGGTTAAAATTTGTGTAAGTATTTTGTCTAAAATATGTAAAATAAATTAAATAATTTATAAAATTTATATTTATTTTAATTATTTAAATATTGTAATTACATTTTATTATAAATTAAATGTTTATAATTAAAGTTAAAATAAATTATTTTAATATTTAATTAATCTTACTAAGGGCATTCACAAAACCTTAAAATCACAATTAAGGCTCAATAATTTAAGATCAGAAATTTTGGGTGTAAAAAACACGTCTAAAATCAAGCTTTAAATTATCGAGCCTTAAATGTGGCCTTAAAACTTTGTGAATGCCCCTTACTGGGTTTTAAGGCTAAATTATTTGTTAACATTTTTTTATAAAATATTATGCTTTTCCTACAGTTAACGGTAGAAAATTTTACAGGATCTCACATTTATAGTATATATTGCGTTATGATGGAAGATTAGTATAATTTAATTTACGTAATGAATGGAACTCCCAACCTGCTGCACACAACCAACTAAAACAAATTTTTTGATGTTACATCCAAAAAGATAAGAATATCTATGAGAAACAGTTTTAAATAATTTTATATACAGTTAAAGTTTAAATATATTTAAAACTAGTTGTTTTTCAGTAATCAATATTAAAGTGTGAAAAACATCTGATTATTTTTTTTCTTAAATCATTTACAGTATTATCACTACTAATAATAATGAGCATCTGTGATGAATTAAAAAAAATACAAATATTTAAAATATCATATGGCCGGCGGGACAAACAACCCCTTGCGATCTCTCGATACAACCCCGCACAACACGCCTGCTGAAAGAGTTGCATAATCAAGGGTCTGCAGGCGCAGAAACAAAATGGCGGTAAATTTCACAGTGTTTTGAAAATTTTAAATATAATATAAATAAATTATTTGTGAATTATTTTTTTTAGTCTTCTAGTGTTAAAAATGTCTTACTGAGTATTTGTTATTTTCAAGATACTAATACCAATTAAACACATTATATAATACTGACATCTGCAAAATCATGAAGTATCATAATGAATTTCTGTTAATTATATTTCTCACATGTTACATATAACTTGGCAGGTGGCACTAACGCAGTCCTATATAGAACAAAGCCCAACAAAGTTACATATCCCTTTTAACAAATTACAAAGAAAAAAACAAAGGAAATAACAACGAAAATAGCATGCAAGTAAAATTTAAATATCACTTGTAAAAACGCAGCTAACATCAGTAAGTCCACAGATTGAAAGATTATTGTTGAAAATTACTGGAATTTCCGAGACGTAGTGAGGAATTTTGAAAATATCCATACAGTATACACAGATTATACGGCGTGGCTATGGCAAAGCAAAGCTGATGGGGGTAATCACCTAATAAGGTGATTGAAAAGTGACGCTGCCACCTAATACCTTCAAAAGGATAATAATTGTGCCTCATTTATTTACACGCTTTTCAGCTGCACAAGCTGAAACAGAAGTGTTCCTCGGCGGGAAAATTTTCTTCATAAGCCTCAATATTAGATTGAATTTTTCTCAGTAACTATTATTAATTTGAAAACATATCCTAACCAAATTTCATTTTGAGATTTTCTAATTTTGAATACAGAACTCTTTTTTCTTTTTATTTTTTTTTTATTTTTTTTTTTTAAATTGCTTTTCTGCGCAAAATACGAATTTTTATACTTTATTTGTATATTTTTTTATACAAGATAAGCTAATTTAATACGTTTAAGGAACAACGCAAAATCAGCTGACTATAATATGGGAAATAAAAAATAGACAAGCAATCAAAGCTAATTATCCATTTCACCTTTCTGCATGTACAATAAAGAATGTATTTATATAAGTTAAGTAAGCAACGCCGCGCGTGGTTAGTAGTTGGATGGGTGACCATTTTCAACAAAAACCACGTTTCCCACCCAGGGGTAAATCGTTGCGCTTTTCCACTATGTGGTTCCCCTGGCTTTGGACCATTGCACTTCCGGTTCATTGACAAAAGCTGTAGCGTCCATCCTGGCTGAGGTTTCCACGTTTCCCTCAGCCGCAGGCAAATGCCGGGATGGATTTGCAAGGCCGTGGCCGCCCCCGTTCCGGAAGTGCCCGCGAAACGCTCAAGTTAGGGTTTCGGAAGGTTCGGGGTTTCAAAGTAGTATGTAATTAGTAAATAGAAGTACCCAATAGGGTTTGATAAAAAAAAAAATAAGTTAAGTAATAGTTCAAAAACTGGATTAAAATTGACATAAAACGATAAGCTTCGAATTTATTAAAAAGAAAAAAAAAAAAAAAAATCCACTCTCATATTTAAAGTTGTGCATTCAATTTTCCCACAATAATAAAAATTATTGACAGTCGTGGGATATGTCTAAGCAAATATTTTATTAAAGATTGATGTTTTTTGTTACGGTTGCATGCCATGATTGCTGCAGTATGAACTGTCACTATTTTATTGTTATATATACTTTGATGAAATATAAAACCAATGTCAAATTTCACATAGTAATAAGAACAATTTTATTACCATCAATTTAAATATAAAAAAATTGTATGGTATTGTTTTTGTTCGATTATTTTATTGCTATTTAGGTCAATCGTTTGCATTTGTTTTTCTGTCCTCTGAGATTTATATAAAAGCAAAAAAATGCTTTAAAGCCTCGCGTGTTTAAATATAATCATGTCTCTCAATATATGAATTTTTTTTATTATACTAAGATTTAAGTCAGAAAAAAAAATATATAAATGGATTTTTATTATGAAAAACTTTTTTTTTGTCAGTGAAATCATTTGATATATTTCTCATAGAAAAAAAAAGTTTAGGGAAGATCACATATATTTTCTTTGTATAAGTATGTACTAGGTACGAAATAAAGAATTTTTATAAAGGGTGGGTTTTATAGGAATAAGTTTTCTTTTTTGTTTTAGTTAAATAAAAAAAAAAAGTTTTTTAGTTGACATTGATCAAAGAATGTTTGAAAATGTAAAAGACATAGAGACTACATGCAATAGTTTTAAAACTTTGAATCTATATTATGAGTTGACCACGAAAATAGAGAAGTGGGGGATGTTTTTCCCATGTTTAGAATTTCCCCTTAAATTGTTTACAACACTCCCCACCCCCTCCTTTATAGTCTTCTTTCCATATGACTTACATCCGTTCTTTTTTTTGTCTCATACTCGAGGTTAAATTTTCCGTATCAGTAGGTTACTAGAGCTGTAAGTGTATGGATCTCAGTTGAAATTAGACCATGTACAACAAGAATCAATCACAGGTTTGTTTTTTTAAAGTTTTTTTTAAAATTATATTATTAAAATTATTTTAATTTAATTAAGGGATGATATTTATTTTTAATTTTCTAATGAAACTGATACATTATCATATTGCATGCAAGATTAATTAATCAGGAATATTAGTGTCTGTAAGAGTTATGTTTTTTAGTAAGTCATTTTGTACAAAAATCATGGCAGGTCATTATTTCTACTATCACGCGATTCTTGTGTATTTTTTTTTATTGTTGGTTTAAATTGGAATAATGTTTCATATAAAAATATTAAATTGGTTGACATTTATAGTTACTCAAGAAATTAATTTTTACAGATTTATTTTTTTTTACAAGTTTATAGTATAATATAAAACAATACGTTACTTTTAATTATTTTTTCTTCATTTTTTGATAATTTACCTTATAAAGAAAAATAAATTTCATCAGAAAGGGAGTTTCAAACATTCGTTTAATATTAGCGGCATAATTCCACTCATTAAGTTGGGAAACAAAATCAAAAGGGTTCCTCATTAGATAAACATTTTCGACTGTTGTTGACTTCGTTCAAATCTGTATTAAAAATGTTTAAAATTAATCTGACAAATGTGAAAAAAGCATCGATTAAAAATTTATTTCATTTGACGTGTTATGGATTTTAAGTGATCAATGCCATTTCTTTTACAACAATTTTATCATTAAAAGTTTATGCTAGAATAATTTACTTTTTAATTTAATTATTAGTGAAATATTTTTTTTTAAATATTTATATTCAATCGCCTCATGTAGCAAATAGAAATTAATTTAAAATATTATAATAAAATGCAGTCCTGTAGAACCATATCATTTATTGTCTGGATTTGTATTTCATTGATGCTCAGATTTTTTGAATTTTATGCAATAATTTTTATTAAATGCATATAAATATATCAATATAAAATAAATTGTAATAAAAATAATTTTAATTAAAAATATATAATTTTAAATATTAACTTCAACTTAATATATTTAAATATTTCTATTTTTATTAAAATAACATAATTATATTTTAAAAAAATTGGTGAACTTTAATAAGCTTATCAAAATAATATTGTACAAAAGTTTGTTAAATTTTCTACAAATCTGCTTGCAAACTGTTCTCTTATTAATAATTACAACCCTTATTCAGGTCAGAGACACAAGTGGAAAAGTTGAACCTACTCAAAGGGGATATTCACCTACTTTACCGGCAACCGAGGGCTCATCTGCCGGTTCTGAATCTCGCAGTTTCCCCGCTCCATCCGAATCCAAGCAGCCTCTGTCACGTCAACCAAGCTCGGCACGACTCGTCACAAGTCCATACGGACAGTTCAACGAGTCTCGCCACGTTCCCCAAGAGTCCCCCAAGTCACGTCACACCTCTGACGAGTTCTCAGAACGTCAAAAGTTCGAGCAGAGAGAACGTCAGTACAGCCCGGTTACTGAGTCCATACCTCGTGGACCTTTACAGGCGGAGAATCGAGCATATAACGCTCCAGAATCAACCCCTAGAGCTCCAGAAAGACAATATAGTCCAGTTAAAGAACCAACCCCTAGAGTTAATACTGAAAGACAATATCCAGTTACAGAATCAACCACTAGAGCTCCAATTCAACATAATACTGAGAGACAATATAGTCCAGTTAAAGAATCAACCCCTAAAGTTCCTGAAAGACAATTCAGTCCTGTTTCAGAATCGATTCCAAGAGGTCCATTTCAACAGAGTACTGATAATCGACAGTACACTACTGAACAAAAATATAGTGAGCCATCTCAACAAAGAGCTGAACCGAGACAAGAATTTTCTCAAAGACAACAATACAGTCCTGTAACAGAAAATTTACCACCCATACCTCGAACCGAAGCTCCGAGACCACAGTTAAATACTGTAACTGAAAATCAACGTACTGAATTCTTTGATAATACACAGAGACAAAATAATGTTACACAGCCTCCTAGGCAATATTCTCAAAGTGAAAATCGTCAATTTAACCCTCCAGAACGTCAAAATTACGAACAAAGATCTCCAAATGCTCAATTTTCAGTAGAACAAACACGTTCTATTGATAATCAAAATATTGTTCCTAATAGACCATTGTCACGTGAAACAAGTTCCTTAGAACCTAAATCAATACAACATAAACCTCAAGGTAATATACGTAGTCTTTCTAGAGAACCCAGTTCCTCAGATTTAAATCGTCTGGGAGTTGTACCACAAAAAACTACTGAAAATTTCGTACGTCCACTTTCAAGAGAGCACAGCTCGTCAGATTTAGGTCGTCCTAAAGTCGTACAATCAAAAACAGCTGAGAATATTTCTCGTCCTTTGTCAAGAGAGCCAAGTTTTACAGAATTATCACGTCCTGTTCAGAGAGAAGCACCACGTCCACTGTCACGAGAAGAAAGCTCGTCTGAATTAATTTTAAAACAAATTCAACGTCCTTTGTCACGAGAAAACACGTCAGCTGATTTAACAACACGTCAAGCACCACGTCCATCATCAAAAGAAGGTATATTTTCTCGTCCACTATCAAGGGAAAGTAGCTCAGCTGAATTATTATCACGTCCAATATCTCGTGAAGCACCACGTCCATTATCACGTGAAGGTACAACATCTGATTCACGTCCTCGTGAAGTTCCTCGTCCATTATCAAGAGAAACGAGCTCAAATGAATTAATATCACGTCAAAATCAACCTCGTCCATTGTCACGAGAAACTAGTTCAGTTGAATTATCTCGTCAAACTCAAAGAGAATTTCCACGTTTACAAGATTCTACAGAAATACCACGTCAAACACGTGAAATTCCTCGTCAAACGGGAGATTACGTAATAGAAAATCGTCAAATTCAACGTCCAATATCTGACGTTGACAGACAAAGAGTTGAAAATTTATCAGAAGTTCGCCCCCGAGCAGAGACAATAATCGATCGTCCGAGACCGATCGAACAACCAGCTGATAGGCCTATTGCACGCCAGCCAAGCACGACACAACTATCATACAGACCTCCTCAACAAAGTGGAGAACAACCAAAAACAACATTCAGACAATTAGTAACACGTCAATTAATACCTCCACATACAGCTGAAGTAAATAGAAACGATTCAATAATAAGTCCTCATCATGGTATGGGAATAGATCAGTCACGTTTTAGAACAAAAGAAGAAGACCCAAATCGATTAATTAAATTAGCACGTTCTGAAATGGCAGACCCTAGACCTGATATAATGACTAATGAACGTATGTCTACTGAAAGACCAATAAGAGTGGAGCCTCCACGTAAAATACCTGAAGTTTTAAAACCACAACAACAATTATATTCTGAAACTCCACCTACTTCTATCAGACCTCCTTCTGCTGAAACTGAAAATTTTAAAATTGATTCAGTAGCTAAGGAAGGTCCTAAAATTATGCCAAGTGGTAAACCTGTAGCGAAGGAAGTAACAATTACAGTAAGTGGTAAGTTACCCTCTACTTCTCAGCCTTCTAGCTTGACTAGAGGGAAACCTGAGGAAAGTAGGGTAACACCTGAAAACCGACCAACGCCTATTAAAAAACCTCAAGAATCTTCAGGAAGATATGGAGAAACTACAGAAATGTTGAAACGTGTAGACTCGTCTTTTGGGGAGGGACAGAGACGAGGACCTGAAGGTGACAGATCATTGGGAGATACGTACCAAGATCAAGTCCAAAGGGTCGATTCTTCAGGAAATATGGTAGAACGAAGAGGTCCTGTAGAAACAAATTATCATAGACCTGAAGAATATGGAGAATCAGGAAGACCATCTTCAGGTAGTAAACGTATTGTAAACAACCCTGAAGTTATCTCAGAAAGTGGAAGAATGTTAAATGAAGAAAAATTATTTGATAATCGTAATACACCAGTACCAGTAGCAAGACCTGGAGAATATAAACGTATGGATTATTCAAATTATAATAAAAAAACACCAGAATCTGAGAAAACTATAACATCATTATCATATATTTTACCTGATACAAAATCTCCAAATTTTCCAACATCACCAGAACGTCAATCAAATAATGGTTATAATTATGAATCAGAAAATAAACAAAGACCTTCCGAATTAAATTTATCTGGAACATCATCTGATAGAAAAATATCAGCTGGAGGAAGAGTTGGATGGAAAAATTCAGACGAAAATAAAATTCCAGAACGAAAAATTTCTGGACGTAGTACTCCTGTAGATAAAGGAGTAAGTTTTGTGGAAACTCCACGTAAAAAAGTCTCTGATAACAAGACCCCAGGTACTTGGTGCGCCCTGACAGGTCGTTTTATCCCATTTCCATTTGAGAGACCAAAATCTCCAGACCCTCGTCCTAAAACTCCAACCACACCAAAGAAAAAGAAATTCGTTGGAAGTTATTGTCCAAAAACGGGACGTTACATTCCACCAGAACGAGAAATAGAAACTCCTCGTACACCTGATGATAGAAAAACACCTGAGTTTAAAATATCAAACTCAGGTCGTTCTACACCTGATACTGCACGTAAAGGTCGAGTATTGACCCCAAGAGAGGGACATGTTTCGTTTATCGAAGGTCGGCGAACTCCAGAGGATTTAACTCGTAAGATCTCCGAGTCAGGACGAACCACTCCTCTCTCGGGACGTCGTACACCCAAAAAACCACACATTGCTTTTGGGAGTGTCGTACCTGACTCTCAGTTACCTGAGCGGAGGAAAATCAGACGCACCAAGAGCAACGATTGGGCAGACAGGAGGGGAAGAACAGGTAGAACCAAGCAGCAATAAGATGGCTAATTTTATATGTTAATGGACCATCACATTAAAATAAAAATAATAATGACAAGAGTATAATCATATAGTCATGAAGTTAATATTTTTCATTTTTATTATTTTTTTTTTTTCCAAATTAATTTAGCAATTATTCAAAAAATATTTATTGTAAGTTAAGTTATTGCACGAATCTTTCGGGCAAGTTAAGCCGGTATTACACGATACAATTTTTCTAATTATTGTATACAATTTTTCCTTTCAAGAAAACTTAATCTCCATTTGTTTGTATGGAGAGGAAATTTTCTTGTAAGTAAAAATTGTATGCAAAAATTGTATCATGTAATACAGGCTTTAAAAAAGATGTAAACGATTTAATTATTGATATTGGGTTCACTATTACTCTATTGATTTGTAAAAAAAAAAAAAAAAAAAAACACTTTTATGTTGCTTTTGTTTAATAATAGGAATTCACAAAAAAAAAATGTCACGTCATTTTAAGTATTGAGTTCAAATTAAGTAATAAACTCAAAATAATAAAGTTACATATAAGTCGATCTCTACTCATTGCACTATAATTTTAAGGTATTCAAATGTGTTTACAACCAGCATTGTTATTTGTTCGTTTATTTTTTCAACAAAATTAAAGAATAAAATAAAAATTAAAGAAATAAAATAAAAATTAAAGAAATAAAATAAGTAGCATATCGGTTAAAAATATAGCAATACGTAATCTAAATCGTGTTTTATTTTATGTTTAATAAGTTACATATTATTTAAATAATTTTACAAAGTTTATAAAAAGATATATAACAAAAATGAGTAATAGAGTATTGTCCTCAATTTTTTTTATTGCAGAAATGGATAGAGGGTGCAAAGTTATGCTACCCTGATTTTTTTCAGATTTTTTAGAGCCCGGGAAATATTTTTAAAAAATTATTGAAAGTTCTTTTCGTGACGTCACGAGACGCCGCTCCTTAAGAAAAAGATAGGACTTGCCGCCGCGTGACGTCACAAAAATAACTTTCAATAATTTTTTAAAAATAGTTCCAGGTCTCTAAAAAATCTGAAAAAAATCAGGGTAGCATAACTTTGCACCCTCTATCCATTTCTGCAATAAAAAAAATTGAGGACAATACACCATTACATTCTTTTAAATAAAATATTTTAATTATCAGTATAATATGAAAATAAAAATTAAAGTATTGAAAAAGTAATAAACAATATTCACACTATTATTTATATTAGTAAATAAATAAATTATATATTTTTTATGAGATCCAGTTGAATTAAGCTGAAAAAGAAAATTCAGTAATATTACGAACGTCAAGTACAACGGTTAGTAATAAATGAAAACCTATTCATTGTACTAGTTATTAAAAGTTATAATTAATTAATGTAATATAGGGAGTTTAGAGTAAGCTATTTAATTATTAAAGAGAAAAAAAATAACCATTAATACATTCTTATATTTGCAAAATATTAATTATTCAGTAAATAATCACGCCACCTTATTATTATAAACTTCAGGACGTTATGAACGTTTAATTATCTCTGCTATCAGTACATAAAAGTGTTATCAACTTCACGCTTATTGTGATTACCTTATACGTTGCACTTCTAAAGTTACAAATCTGCATCCTATTAAAAGTTACAGCAAACCCTGACAAGGTTATGTACTTCATGTAGACGTGTAACTCGCTGGCATTGTTGTGTAAATTTGACGTAATTTTTCATTGTTGCAGATGGAGATCACGACAGTGGAGTGGATGACTTGACACAAGGACATGTGAGTCATTGTTGTAATTTTGTCAGTGGCTGAAAATAAACAAAATGTTATAAATTTGGTGTGCTTGAAATTGATAATATCAGAAATGCTTTTTAAGAATCTAAAATACAAATTAGTACATTTAAAATTGAACGAAAAATGTTTTTGTTTTTTTAATTACGTATTTATGTATATTTTTTTTAGAATTATTTTTTTATATTAATTTATTTTTCTTTAAAATTAAATATTATTTTGAAAAATATATTCATAATTAATGCACTATTAAATAAATTTTGTTTTGTCAATATAAAAGTAATTAAATTTTAAGTTACCAATAGCATTTGATTAAATAAACTTGCTCGATGTACGCTTTAGGGAGTTTTACGTAAAGTTAGAAAAATATTGAATTTAAAATTGAAATCAAATTTCAGAGAAATTCCGTTGATACCATGAGAGCTTAAATAATGATTATGTACAGATTTCTGATCTGCACTTGGAATTTGATATTCTCTTCAGTAAAAATTAAAACAAAAATTCAAAAATAATCGAACCAATCTTAAGATACACTTGATGTTCCTATGTTATTCGGTGGCATTATCAATGTTTCACAAGCTGCATTGCAAATCTGATGAAACACTTTTTCAAAAACTACATCAAAATATTAAGTATTCTAAAAAAAGTAATTATACCTTTGCATGCAGATGCATATGCCTCCATTGACTGCCAATTTAATGATATTTTTCTAATAAGTAAAGTACACGAGGATTACAGCCAAGCTAACTTGACCCCTTTTACAGCAAAATGGTGAGGTTAAGGGCGGAGGCAACACGGGGGCGGCCCAGACCCGGCGGGCCCCCGCCTCCAAGATCCCGGCCCACAAGCGGGCCTCCACGCCAGGCACGGGTCCCGGGTCGCCGGCCAGTTCGCCAATGAAGTCGCCCAACAAACCACACCCCCCGCGCTCGGCAAGTCTCACCCCAGAACCCACGGCCGAGAGAAAGAGTGAGTAGTCAGCTGTTCTGATGTCACACATTTTAATCAATCATAATTCAATTTAACAACTGTATTGGTGTTTTCCTTCATATTTTTAATTGAATTTTATTATAGAAATTTGGAATTCGACTCAATTATGCAAAAAAATTTGTTAGTGCCACTGAAATTTTGCTTTTTTTAATTTTTTTTTCTTGTCTTTAAAAGGGTGCAAATGGAAACTAAGTGTTAATAATAATTTTTCTCATGAGATTTCAACGTTAAATAAAAAAAGATAAAACTGAAAATTATTATTCATTAGTAAATTTGCACGGTTAATAATTTAATGGTGATATGGACCTATCCTTAATGCTAGCTTATTTATCAGTTTTACACCAATTATGGACCCTTCTGTATCTATACGGCATATAGAATATTCTTATATTTATGTTCATTTTAAATTGACGATTATAACACATGTTGTATGTCGTCAATAATTGGTAAACAAAAAAGTATATATATTTTTAAAATGAAGAAAATCTTTTGTTTTATTACAGATTTATAAAATGAAAAATACAAAATAAAACCATGTATTATGCGATGATAAAACTTTTGACACAATTAAGCATGCCTTACAATTGAAAGTTCGTTTACTTTAAAATTTACGTATGTCAATTAATTTATAATAAGTTATCATCTTAAAAGACAAACCGTTCTCAATCTCAATCTTAATTTTTTTTTTTTTTTTTTTTTTTACCAAACAATAGTTCTCTAAATAAATTATGTGTTAGCTTTTTGCTATTTCAAAGCTTCCCATACTATGCATATAAAGAAATATAAATATATTTTTACATTTTAAAATACCAAATGAATATTGAATTTAATGATCTTAAAAAAAATATATTTTTTTTATGTAACACCCCCAATAATTATTAAGAGTAAGATAACATGGATCAGCTGATCGACGTAGTTCTATTTCAATGACTATATGCCCAGTATATTGTCATTGGTCCCATTTGTATATAAAAGCCACAGAACAAATTTCAAAACAACTATTCGAGACGATTTTTTTTACTTATTTTTTTATTTATTTATTTGTTGTTTTTTTTTGTTTTTTTTTTTCAATTTTTATAACTTTTACCATGAAAAGCGAAACTAAAAAGATTAAAAAAAGTCGGCTTAAATAATTGTTTTAAAAAAAAATCTGTAGCTTTTTTTATGTTCAAAAATCTGCTTTTCAAAAAAAAAAAAAAAAAAAATCTAAAATTCTTGTGTCTGCTAAGCTTTCCTTTTAATCAAATGGTTCCACGTCGATCAGCTGATTTGTGTTACCTTCCCCTTAAGTCCCGGACTGGCTCTGCGAGACTCATAGCCAGCGGACGTATTTTGACTTTGCTGCGTGCGCCACACTACAATACTGGAAGACATTTCATCAACTACTGACACAACGTTTTGTCTTTTAACTAAGTGATATAAAACTTGTATTAATTACTTTACGATCATCACATCGCCCCTACTATTGTGGCCGTAAGGCATGCTCCAGAAGTGTGTTTAACGCCAGACCTTCACCGTCACTCTTCGTTTTCGCATTCCATTGGACAAAGACAAGTCATAGCTGCAACGCTGGTAGCAGTGTGGACATGTTGGATCGTGTCCTTCATCATCATATTTACAAATCTACGCGACTTCTGGTGACTTTTTGACTCAAATAAAACTGTAAAATCTTAAAAAAAATATTACTTGTGAAAAGCTTATACATCTGTATAATTTTAATTAATTAATTAGTGTAATTAATACGTTTGGTGGCTGCATAGCGGACGCTTAAAGCCAATTAGAATTTTAATCAATCAATCAAACCCTTAAGTCCCGTATCAAACATGACCATCTGATCTGTGTCCTATGTTACAGAGGTTCCGATGAATAAGGTCCAGGTCGGCATGGCTGCGTCCCCGAACCTGAAGGCCGTACGCTCCAAGATCGGCTCCCTGGAAAACACCACCCACAAGCCGGGAGGTGGACAAGTGCGCATCGAGAGCCGCAAGGTGGACTTCAGCCACGCCAAGCCACGTACCACAGCCAAGAACGACCAGTACCAGCCGGGGGGCGGGGATAAGAAGGTAACGGGGACAATCATATTAATATTTTATTAATGTCTTGACAGATACAGTAAAATTAATTTCATATTCATTCCAAAAGTAGCCGGAAGTGGAAAGTTTACAGCACTTCGTTTGTAATTCAGTTTTGAAACTTTACAAATTGATTTGAAGTAGAAGTACTGACCTATGTTTGAAATTGTAACACTGAAATACGTATAAGAAGAACAGAAACCTTACACTTCCGGCTACTTCCGGAGGGAATATCATGTAAATTTAACCCTACAGACTTTGGCAGCACTAAATTAGACGCAAAAATGCAGCTGCAGTCTGCTTTTTTAGAAATTTTCATTGTAGTATCTCTTTACTGTCAAAATAGCCAACTCACAAATCCATTCACTTTATTGTAATGCAATTTACTATTGATAGTATCGGATTGAAATTTGAATATAAAAAATGAACAATAGTTTTGTTATATTGTTCTTATTTTTTTAAAATCCTTTTAACAATATAAGTATAAGTTAGATAATTATTTTAATTGACTTTTCTAAACAACAATAAAATTACACACTAAACTGAGATTACAAAATTTACAATTTTGTTTGAAACAATTGCTAAAAATAGTATTATATATGTACGTACATGGTAACACATTAGCAAGATCAAAGTTCTTCTATTTAAAAGTCTACTATATAAGGTGTTCTGATGCACAAAATTCCCTGCTATCCCCTGTCCTCTTCCCAGATAAAATCCCTGCTACCCTGGCAATCTGCCCCACTGAAGTGCCTGCTACCCTGACACTTGTCAAACATGGACCCTGTTACCCTGACACTACCCTACTAAAATCCACGTTACCCTGAGGCTCTGTCTACAAAATTCCATGCTACCATGACACTATTGCCAGCTGAATTCTCTACTACCCTAACTCTCTGCCTTGTTTGAAACCGTGGTATCCTGACATCTACACTACTGCTACCCTGGTGCATTGTCCTACTGTAGTCCCTGCTACCCGAACTCTCTGCCCTACTAAATTGGTTGTTACTCTTACATTATTATCCCACCAAATTTCCTGCTACCCTAGCACAGTGCCCTGCTAAATTGCCTGCTACCCTTACACTATCCTACCAAATTCCCTGTTACTCTGACATTGCCATACTGAAGTCCCTGCTTCTCTGGTCCTCTTCCCATCTAAAGTCCCACCCACCCTCTGCCCTAATAAATTGACTGTTCCCCTGCTCCAGATCGAGAGTCAAAAGCTGCAATGGACGGCCAAGAGCAAGATCGGCTCTCTTGAAAACGCGACTCACAAGGCGGGGGGTGGCGAGAAGAAAATCGAAAGCCAGAAATTAGACTTCAAGGACAAAGCCAAGTCCAAGGTCGGCTCCAAGGACAACATCAAGCACCAGCCGGGCGGCGGGCAGGTCAAGGTGGGTCAATGACCTCCGCAGTTTCTCTGACCTCTAGCAGTCAGGCAAGGCACTGTGGGTTAATTATCGTTAGGGTTTTCAACAATAATATTAGGTTTGAATTATAAACCAGTCAAGGTGGCAACATAGGATGAATATATAGTCAATGACCTACAAAATCCTAAGCTAGATTCATGAAAGCCAGGAAGATAACTGAAGTCACATGTAACCAGTACAGTCAATAGCAGATAAAATAAAACAACATTTGTCCTTTGTTGTCACGGTATGAAGTTCAAATTCCCTCCTCGCTTATCACACCTCTCTATATGCATTATTGCTCTATCAACGATGCCGCTTGATTGGTGAGTGAGCGGGCAAGACTGTTAACATTCAAAGAGAGCTATGATTAGAAAAAGAGAATTCAAACTTTGTACCAACACAGGAATATTATTGGTTTATTTTATCTGCTATTGACTGTAGATATACCCTACAATGGGGTTCAGTTGGGCAAATAAAAAATACATTGATATAGCAGTTACTATATAAGGAACCAGTTAGGATAAATGGTTTCTGTAGCTGTGTACCGAGTCTAAACGTCTATTAGAAGTCACAATATAGACTTTTTGTCACCGGTCTAGGAATTTATACAGAAATATGAGAACCACTTTGAGAAGCGTAGTATTATTTTTCAATATTAAATTACATTAAAATTGTTTGTAAAAATGTTGATTGTAATATGATTTAAATTTACAATTAATTTTAAAAAGAAATATTTTATTATATATTTTTTTTAATATAATATTTATGATATAAGGTTTTTTATTTTTTTAATGCTTAAAATTAAAAATTGTATTTATTATTTACAGTAAAAACAGAATAAAATATAATGTATTAAATTAAATATTATATAGCCTCTATACGTTTAATTAGAATTCAATTTTAAATTTTTTCTTTCCATTAGTTCCTAGTTTAAAATAAAAGTTGATAGTTGATACGAAGTAGAAGAATATGCTGAGATTCAGAATTAATCAATTGGATTATAAAAATTACTATAAAAGATACATTTAATGTAATGTATTATATGAATATTTTACGGAACTCCCTTATATATATATTATATATATATATTATATATATATATATATATATATATATATATATATATATATATATATATATATATATATATATATATATATATATATATATATATATATATATATATATATATATATATAATACTCCCATTTTATAAGAACTTCCATAAATAGCAGGTAATGGTGCTGTGTTTGTCTGATTGCATTTGATGCACTTAACATAATTATAATTTCATTCTAACAACAATATAGTTTTTGACTAACACAGGCATGTACATAGTAACTATTATGCATGGGACGCCTTATTAATTTATAATATAACTTTTTAATAATAACAAGTATAGTATAGAATGTCGAATTTCTGATTATTGGATTTTTTGCTGTTATATTTAGATAGTGTCTGAAATATTATAATATCATAAACAGTGTGAAGGTTTGAAACTCTGGCAGCTAGGCCAAATTCTAAATTTTCAAATTAAAAATTGAAAATTTTGACAATAATAGCTCAAGTTTATTGCTAAAATATAAACTTTCATTATATGGTAGTAACTTTACAATTCGGCAATGTGATATTAAGATAAAGATAACACGAATCAGCTGTTCGACGTAGTCCCCTTTGATTAACTTTGAAACCTTAGCAAATTAACTTAATTCACAAAAATTCTAATCTTTTTTTTTTTTAAGAGGCAGATTTTAGTGTCTAAAAGCCATAGAAAAAATTTTAAACCTTTAAACGAGCCGATTTTTATTTTAATTTTTTTAATTTTTAGTATAGGGCTTTCCCACGGAGAGACAAACTAAAAACTTTATTTAAAAAAATCAGCTCATCTAATTGGTTTGAATTTTTTTCTATGGCTTTTAGGCACTAAAATCTGCCACTCAAATAATTTTCAGAATTTTTGTGAATTTGCTCAAGTTTACATGTTAATCAAAGGGGACTCTGTCGAACAGCTGATTCGTGTTATCTCTACCTTGTCTTTTCTCCACTACTTCCACGTCAACTATATAATTGCACAAAATCTCTCTCTCTCTCTCTCTCTCTCTCTCTCTCTCTCTCTCTCTCTCTCTCTCTCTCTCTCTCTCTCTCTCTCTCTCTCTCTCTCTCTCTCTCTACCTCAATACATAAAAAAATACAATTCAATTGTCAAAACTCCCACAACAGTAAATTCCACATTCTGTATATACTTTAAGCATGTGCTAATTAATTTAACAATAATAACATCGAGCGGTATGTTTTTTGGATGGGCATGAGTTAATCCTGGTTATGTTTTATTTGTTTTTGGTCACTAGATTCTCGACATGAAGGCTGACGGCTCTACCCCTGGACAGTCAGTGAGTATTCCCCCAACCAATGACACCCCACTACAACAATAACCATCTCTCCGTCGTCAATAACATTGTTGTGTGTGTTAACGTTAATCAAATTAATATATTATTGATGGTGAAAGTCAGTAATAATTATGCTTTCATTCAGCTTTGGCTCCTAAAAATTTAATTTTGATTGATAATTACGCAAAAAATCAATGAAAGTTTGCAAAAATGTATAGGTTATTTATTATTAAAGACAAGATTTTTTAGATTCAAAAATTATATATTTAAACACTCAAATGCATAGATAAAATCTAACGTTTATTGACCTCAGTTACTACGCGAGTCAAAGGAAATTTCAAATTTCTGTCAGACGGAATCGAATGAAATAAATATTAAAATGTCAAGAATGAACTAAAACTTAATCGCTTATGGTTTGAGCAGATTTAAGAAGTCAGTTTTCTCACAACAGCTCTATTTCCGGTTTTCATCCATAAGGCCAATGTTAAACTTCTACTTCAGTTTTCTCAAAACTGACAAGACAGATCCACTGCAAAATTTGTACGACACCTATTGATGGCGAGTTCTGAGTTCTCTGAATCGGCCTCCTTGAATGCAAGGAGACCGAATCAGAGAACTTATTCAACTGAGGTCAATCCTTAAGCCAGGCTTAACTTTGTTCCTTTGTTGCAATAAGTAATAATTAAAATCACAAATTTCAGACTTCATCTATTTCAGTGACAGCTGGTTTTATTATAATATTCCTCTGAATTTGAACATTACAATTAAAATTAGTTTTTGAGTTTTAGCATATTTTGGACTTTCACAATCGTAAAGCTTTTTTTAACCATGTTTTACATCATTGTTTTATATGTTGCGAAATTCATTCTTCAAATTTTTTAATAAAATAATGTTGGTATATTTAGCAAGAAGCTGAAGTATTGTCAGTATTAAAGAAGGGTAGGGAGATAGACTTGATCGACACTTAACGTAGAGTAAAATTATGACAATTTAAAAGCATTAAGATGTGCAATAGCGCTGAAATTTAGACGAGATCAGAATATTTTAAATTATTCCCCATATGTGGAACAATGAGGAATTAGAGTCAAAAAATGTTATTAGCTTAATCGAAAGAAGGGGTAAAAATATGACGTTGTGAATTTTTTCAGATTTTTTTGTGACCTATAACTAATTTTAATTAATTAATGAAGTTGCATTATTTTGAGAGTGCCGCCTCTCGTGACGCCTCTGACGTCACACCATTCTTGTACTTTTGCACTATAGATGAGATTAGGTGAGAACATGCAGGTATGAAAATCAAAATGGCTGGCGCCACGTTTGAAATTCCCCGCTTCAAATTTTTGAAGTTTTAATGTGGGTTACGTTTGATCAATTTTAGCTTTATTTTGTTCGCATACCACTGAAAAATATGTTTGAAATATGATTTAAAACTTCTATCGTGCTCTAATATTGTTTAATACGTAAAAAGTAGAAAATTATGAGAGACTAACATCTTACATCAAATTAGTTTGCTTTCTTCCTTTAAATAAAATAATTTGCTTACAATTGGTGTGCTAGCGGGTTAGCTCAGTGGTAAACGCATCAGACTTCAAATCTCATGGTTGCGGGTTCGATTCTTTCATCCGGCGAGTTTTTATAAATACATTTTTTTCTTTAATTTTAATATATTTATGAATTCTAAATTTATAAAATGTGGTTAAAATATGGTTTACAGCTACTATCAATCGTAATTGATAACTTTTTAAAAGTAAAGAGAGGAAACAATATTAATAAAAAATTACTTCACTTTTTCGCGTTCCAATAAAACATTTTTCTTACCGAGGCTCAAAGCTTAATTAGTGTGGCACTGTGGCGGAGAAATTTTCTTTAATTAAATTAAACTAAATTAAAGGAAAGAAAAGTGTCGAGTTTAAAAAATCCTTCGACGTGGAGAATCAAACTCTCCACCACAAAGAGTACGAGCTCTGCGTCTTCGCCACTGTGCCACACCAAACTTTGGGACACAGTGTGAAAAATGTTTTATTGGAACGCGAAAAAGTGAAGTAATCTTATTAATATTGTTCCCTCTCTTTACTATTAAAAATTTATCAATTACGATTGATAGTAGCTGTAAACCATATTTTAACCACATTTTATAAATTTAGAATTCATAAATATATTAAAATTAAAGAAAAAAAATGTATTTATAAAAACTCGCCGGATGAAAGAATCGAACCCGCAACCATGAGATTTGAAGTCTGATGCGTTTACCACTGAGCTAACCCGCTAGCACAACAAATGTAAGCAAATTATTTTATTTAAAGGAAGAAAGCAAACTAATTTGATGTAAGATGTTAGTCTCTCATAATTTTCTACTTTTTACGTATTAAACAATATTAGAGCACGATAGAAGTTTTAAATCATATTTCAAACATATTTTTCAGTGGTATGCGAACAAAATAAAGCTAAAATTGATCAAACGTAACCCACATTAAAACTTCAAAAATTTGAAGCGGGGAATTTCAAACGTGGCGCCAGCCATTTTGATTTTCATACCTGCATGTTCTCACCGTTCTCACCTAATCTCATCTATAGTGCAAAAGTACAAGAATGGTGTGACGTCAGAGGCGTCACGAGAGGCGGCACTCTCAAAATAATGCAACTTCATTAATTAATTAAAATTAGTTATAGGTCACAAAAAAATCTGAAAAAATTCACAACGTCATATTTTTACCCCTTCTTTCGATTAAGCCAATAAAATTTTTCGATTCTAATTCCTCATTAACTTGTGACCAAGAATCTTGGCATCAATATTTTATAATTTTGCCTAACCTCTTTCAAGTAGTTTATTACATTGATGTGTGTATTATAGACTAGTGATTGATAATCAAATTGCTACATAAAATAACAAAATTGGAATATAATTTAAAAGTGTTACAACAAAATATATATTTTGACAAAGAAAACAATAAATTCAATAAG
Source organism: Siphlonurus alternatus (assembly GCA_949825025.1). NCBI lineage: Eukaryota > Metazoa > Arthropoda > Insecta > Ephemeroptera > Siphlonuridae > Siphlonurus > Siphlonurus alternatus. Next base: position 6,895,467 of record OX463785.1, on the reverse strand, counting down.
CATTTCTTAGTTAACATTTTTAATTGCATTTCATTGGTTACTATAAATTAAAATATTTTAATTGAATAATTGATGTTAAAAAAATTACAATAAGCTTGCAAATTTTGTGAATTTTAAATATGCGAATTGATTTTTTTTTTGAGTTCCCTAAGACTTCATAAATTAGGGAGTTTACTGTAGTTATATTATAAAAAAAAATATGGATATTTAATATTAGCGATATTATGCAGAATGTAATTCATTTATAATGGAGTATCGACCTTATTTTTTGTATTTGCAGAAATGGATAGCGATAGAGGGTGCAAATTTATGCTACCCTGATTTTTTTTTCAGAATTTTTAGAGCCCGGGAACTATTTTTAAAAAATTATGGAAAGTCATTTTTGTAACGTCACGAGACGCCGCTCCTTAAAAAAAAGATAGGACTTGCCGCCGCGTGACGTCACAAAAATTACTTTCAATAATTTTTTAAAAATAGTTTCCGGGCTCTAAAAATTCTGAAAAAAATCAGGGTAGCATAACTTTGTACCCTCTATCCATTTCTGCAATAAAAAAAAATAAGGTCGATACTCCATTATGTCAAACTCTAAACATGTATATAGTGAACTAAATTCGGTACCATGATAATGACCAACACAATTGCAGTCAAAACCGTTACAGTTTGAAAACAATATTTGCGTACATACTCGATTATTATCATCTGCATCGCAAGGTTCTAACATAATCTTAAATCCTACTGGCTTTGTGACATAATATATTTGGTATCGTGTGCTTTCCTACCAATATTTCCTTCTTCGCATGCTACTGTACTTTTCTTGCATGTAACTTTGTGTAATAAAATATGGAAATTCGACGTTGAATGTTATTTTATGTTCTTCCTTTCTTTTGTCTGTGTTTTAATGTTACTTCTAGTAAATGGCTTTACGTAAAATATATGTAATAATTTGCAGGTAATAATGTTGCACTTGTTAATTTTAAATTAAATAAATTTCTTTATGATATGGACGCAATTGGCAACGCACATTTAAAAAAAATTTAAGTGGGTGTTATCGTTGTTGTAACTATTCATTATCGAGGCGATTCATTATGCAGGTTGCTTTTTATTTATTAAAAAAAAATGATCCATAAATTAATTTAAAATTCAAATTTCTAAATGAAAAAAAAAATATAAACAGAAACAATGAAAAAAATTGTAAAAAAAACTAAAAAAAAAAACTAAAAAAAATAAAGAAATTATCAAAAAAAAATTTATAATTGAAAATAAAAGAAAAATACATTTAAAATATATTTAAGCATTTTTACATTATATTACAAATTAACATATAATTATAAGGATGTCATTGGGTATACTAGATTACTTCACTTAAAATAGCAACCATATTTCACTTAATTTCAGCAATTAAAAAAATTATATAATCAATATACATATCAAAATCATCAGGAAAAATATAATTTAAAAAACTATAAACATATTACAGACCAGTCTGTCAATTCTAAAATTTTAACCGGAAATGCAATGTTATACTTGTTCTTATTTTACCAATAATATTATATAACAAAAAGGTGAACCCTGCTAATAAAAAAACACATTTCATTACGGTACAAAATGATGCCTCCTTGCATTTCAATCTCATTAAGAAAAAATCGTAGCCTTTTTTAATATAACAATAAGAGCTGTCTCACTCAGAATCGCATGATTTCGCAGCGTATGATAAAAAAGTAAGAACCTATGCGATAAAGTGTACGCGTGCACAGCTTCGTATCGTATGATATCGTATCGCATGCAATCGTACGTATCTCATTTAAAATCGGTTCTAAATTTTTATCATACGAAGTCATACGATTCCATACGATACGAAGGCAGTGTGCGACCCCCCTAAATCTTGCACTTCCGGTGGGAACTGCATGATATCGGAAGTGTAGCAGGTCACATAAGCCTGTTCGTAAACCATGCTTGGAGTATTCTGAACAAGTTAACGAACAAAAATCATGACGTCATTTACACTGCACTTCACTGGAATAACTAGTGTATTTTACTCTATGTACATACTACGAGCAGGGTAGTAGAAGTAATGTTGTCAATGTTAACCAATGTTGCGTGCCAAATGGGAGTTCTGTATCCCTCTCCTAACTCCCCCCTTCCCTATTATTGTTTGTATTATATATGTTGGTAAGCTCACCGTGCTCTAAGACGGCAGATCAACTGACATTTTGTCTGGTAAGTCTAGAATCTTGAAGTGTTCTCAAAGTGTGGTGCTTGATTAATTGCAAAGCTCTTGGTGGTTTAACTAACGCAAAAACAGTTTTTAATTAATTTCATTATTTGCATATGTAGTATTTAAAAATGTAAAAAGTCATTTTATTTTAAATTTTAATTTAAAAAAAAAATATTTTAAATAATTTTTTTTTTTAAATTTTGAATTTTGATTAAAGTGAAATTATTAAATTCTAAAAATAACTTTGATGATAAATTTGAGAATGATAATTTTAAATTTAATTTTTATTATAAATATAAGAATGACAAAACTACTTGGCTTTTCAAAAGATAAATTTTTTCAACCTTGTATTTTCTATGCTATTCAAATGAAATTCTATGTAAAATAAATGATATTGTTAAAATAGTGATAATTGACAAGTTAGGGATTTTTTAAATTTATTTTTATTGAACTTCAATTATTTACAATTAAAATACGAATTTTCAATTAACTGAATTGAAATTACTCAATTCAACAAATTCCTATACTACTGATGCATACTGGAATTCCCGGATAGATTTAAAAAAATCACTTTCTTGTATCATCTGAAATATATTGATAAACTTTTTGCTTTATTTTGATTTATAATCCATTATTACACTTTCACTTTGTGAAGAGTTCTTGGAAAGTGAATGCAATTTTGACAACAGTTTGACAGATCTCACAATGTGGATGGTTTCCACCAAAGATATTATATGACATGGAGACTTTACCCTACTGCACTTCTAGTTATGTAACCTCTTTGGTTGTTCACTCGATGCTGGGTTAACACGGTATGATCACTAATTGCTTGCATGTGTAGCCTCGTGTTTTACCATTGACTTTTATGCACGCCTGTGCATGTTAGTGTTTGTGTATAGTGTTGTAAATTATCTATTTAGGAAGCTCTTTATTGATTTTTGTTACCTCGATATTATATATAATATGATATATATGAGGCGCCGCAGATCAAACGGGTTTAAATCCAAGCCCAACTGGAATTCATTTTTTAAGCCTCAGTTACACCAATAAAAAAAAAAAAATTCAGACCACTTTTGAATCTGGATTTGGAAAGACAAGTATGGTTAACTTTCCAAATCCAAGTTCAAAAAAGGTCTGAAAATTTGCGGCACCTCATATATACTTCGTCACAAATGGATTGATAATGTGTTTTAATTAATGATTTTCAAGGTACGGCATTGAAAAATAGTGTTTGTTGTCATGAATTACAGTAAGAAAAAATTAATTCTTTTTAACAGCAACAGAAAATATTATAAAATCAAGTTTTTTAGAATGACGATACTCATTAGTAAAATAATTTAATGGATATGTAAATGAAGAAATTGCATAATCAAATAAAATATAGTTCAAAATATATAATATGCTGTTGTTTTAATAAATTGAAAAAATAAATTTAATTTTCATTTTATTTACAGCACATTTTTTCTAAAATTTTTAATTAGAATAATTATAAATTATTAAAAAAATTTAAATTTAAAGCATTGTATTTTATTTAAAGTTATAACTGAAAAAAAATTTAATTTTTTGAAATAATAAATATTAAGCTTAATTATTTATTATTAGTTTTATTATAATAAGAAATTCATTAGAAGTAATGACTAATGAGAATCATAATCTGTGTGTCTTACGTCTGACTGCAACTTCTGTAAGGTGATTGTGCTCTTACTGCTCTACAGACTGTATTGAACCTTAAAGAAATAAATATAATTAATTATAATAAATAAAGTTTTGATGCAATATTTAAATTAATGCTCTTCAACTTTGCATCTTGCATTTCACAATATGAAGACCCAGTTTCGCCAGTTAATTAATTTTATTTTATGCGTTCAAACTATACTGATCTATTGTTCAAATGATCCAATATGTCAAATTCTGATGTATAATTGTTTGTGTTCAAATTAAAAAACAAAAATAACTATGCATAACTCAGGGTCCTTTCAATTCAATATTTTTAGAATTAATTAGGCATTCAGGTGATTAAATATATATATATAATTTTCTCAATTAAATTAATACGTACTTGATTAAAATACACCTCGAAACAACCAACCTGTGAAATACACAGGATCTACAGCTCTTAAAGGTACAGACCTCAAATTACAATTTAGACAGTCACTAAGTAAGTGTTGTTGGAGTATATAATCAACATTCGTATTATTTTCCTCCAGGCCTTGTGCAAGCGTGCGAAGTTGCGTTGCAAAATAAGAAATTTAGTCCTTGCCTACGTCACAACTCAATACTAATCGGGGCTGGCTGTGAGTTGTGACGTCAGCAAGGACCTTCTTTGCAGTGCAATTTCGCACGGTTGAACCGCACGTGGATAAAAATAATGCGAATGTTGATTATAAACTCGAGCAACACTTGGTGTCTATCTAGTTTGTAATTTGAGGCCTGTAACCTTTTAAAGCCAAAAATGTATGAAAAGAAAAACATTCCATCTATCCCGAGGTGTATCTATCTACAACTGTAGTAGTTGCCCGAGTTGCAATCAATTTCATTTATGATTCGCTATTAAGCTCTCTCCTCGTCTAGTTTCCACCTATTTCCACCTATTTTGCTCCATTTTAGAGGAAAAAGTCAAGATTACGTCTTTTCTTCTCTAATTGAGCTTAAAATTTTAGAAATATTGGGTGCAATTCACGAAGCAGTTAGCCAGGTTTCTAACCACGTTTAGCTTAACCACGTTTAACTATAATATATCTGTTTCACGTGTTAAAACCATCTAGTTAAACGTGGTTAAGTTAAACGTGGTTGCTAACTGCTTCGTGAATTGCACCCATTGTCTTCATTTCATCCTCACTTTGAGCGAGGTTGAAATAATGTGTTTTTGAGGTAAAAAGACAATGGCGCGATTCACGAAGCAGTTAGCCATGGTTCTAACCACGTTTAGCTTAACCAGTCTCTGAAAAATTTTCTCCATTCAATCATAAACCCTTCAAGTCGATCCCTCAACTTCATTCATTCTAAACTTGACGATGAATTCTTCTCACCACTCTAACTTTGCAGATTGATCATAACAAGGTGGACTTCAAGGAGAAAGTTACCAGCAAGGTCGGCTCGCTGGCCAACGTGACTCACAAGCCGGGGGGTGGTGACGTCAAGATCTTCGATGACAAGGACTACCTCAAGCAGATGCAGGGCACACCTGTGCCTGCCGGGAGCACGGGAACACACAGCAAGACCAGCAGTGAGGGACAGCAGTCGGGAAATCAGGTGAGGACCACGTGACTGGGGGGCAGAGGTCAGGAGAGAGGCCACGTGACTAGGAAGAAATCAGGTGATAGATCACGTGATTTGGGGGCAGTGTTAAGTTAAGAGGTCACGTGACTGGGGGGTAATTAAGGGAGGGTCACGTGACTGGGGGGTAATAAGGTGAAACGTCACGTGACTGGGGGGAAGGTGAGAGGCCATGTGACTGGGGGAGGGGGGCAATTAAGGGAGGGTCAAGTGATTGGGGGTGAGCATTTAAGGGAGTGGTTACGTGATTGGGGAGCAATTAAGGGAGAGGTCACGTGATTGGGGGGCAGCAGGAACTGATTGGTCACGTGAATGTGTGGTAATCAGGTGAGAATCACGTGACTGGGGGCAACCGCGGGGTGAGAGGTCACGTGACTGGGGGGGCAGCGAGAATGTGAGACAACCGCGTGATTAAGGAAGATTGCAATTTAGGTTATTTTTTTAATAAAATGTACATTAATATTTAAATATAAATTAGTTTTATATTATTTCTTTTAAATTTTCAATAAATTTAATATTAATTTTATTTATTTAATTATATTTGCAATTATTAAAAATGGATAAATGATTTTTATATAATGTCAGTATATGTTAAATATTATTTCTATTTTAAATTTTCAAAACAACTTCACGAAATGTACAAAATTATTTATAATGTAGCAAGCAATGTGGGGAAACTTCAGATATCTCATATAAGAATTTATATTCCAATTTTGATTTATTTATAACGCATAAATACATAATAAATCATCAATATTTATTGAAAACTTCATACAAGTGAGCAAACTCGCATCAAGATTTAAAACCTCTGGATGGATGAGTGAAATTATCAGCTATAATAAATTGAATTTAGTTTCAATTATAAGAAAAATGTGTGATAAAAATGTATTTTTTAAAGTAATGCTGAGGTCTATTTTCTCAACTGACAAATGTAATTCAGGACATAAAGAACTCCGTGCGCAGAAATTTTGGCTGTTTTATTCAAAACTTATATCATTAGGAGAATTACAAAAACAACAAATTTGATGTGAAAGGGATCACTTTTGATTTTTTTTATTTTTTAATATTTTTCTGAAGGCATATGACAACTAATTTGGTGTTGTCAATTCTGTAAAATTAAGCTATAGCTGCTGGTAAATCATTTACATGATTATACAATGTTAATCAAATGTGTTTGAGTTCGTTATAGTTCCGATTCTAGCCACTAGGTTCTCCGCCAAGCTTCATGATCTCATATATTAATTATTCCTTGTTTGTTTCAGAGCCCGATGCCTACCTCCCCTCCCCCGGGAATTTTGCAAAACGCCTCTCCACTCTCCCCCACCCCCGCAAGAAGCTAAGTCAGCAGCCCCCCTTTGACCCCCCCTATCCCTGTATAGCACTATATGTATAATAAGCTGCGTAATGTTTCCCTTCTTTCATCACTACCAAATTTCTTTTGTACAAACCGAAGTTCAAAATTTTAAAAAAATATATATATAATATATTCTATAACCTAATTTTTAAGATTTTTTAGAAATAGTAATTATTATGGGGGATTTTGTTTTGTAATTTTGTTTCTCTTTGGGATCAATTTGCAGTTGATTTTGTCCCAATTTTTATGACACAAAATGTTGTTTTACAACATTTTTCTTTGTTTTTATGAATGACTAATTATTTCCAAATAATAAAAAAAGAATATAATTGTAAAAGCTTTGTTTGTGGTTGGATGATAATTATTATAAAAAAAAAAGTAACTTAGAATAGTATTTGTTAACTTTATCATATATGAATTTTGTGTCTATTGAAGCGAAATTCAGTCGCACGAATATATAAAAGATGAGAACCAAAAATTGGCTGGAAAATTCTGGCTTAATTCCTTATAGGGCTGTAAATTTTAACCGGTTGATTAACCGTCCGGTTAAAACCCCACGGTTAATCGTTTTCATAAAACACTGTTACTCGAGGATACGGTTAATTTAACCATTTAACCGAACTTCGATTAAAATTAAAAATTAACCGATAGTCAATTTTAACCGTTTCTAGCCGTGTCATAATTTTAAGCACTTTAAACCGCGGTTAATTTTTTTTAATAATTTTTTTAAATGCAAAAAAATTAATTGACACATCGTGAACTGTGAGTAAATTTTCAGTTAGGTTAAAATATAATTGCACTGATGGCACTAATTGCTAATAAAGCACGTACAATTTGTTTTTAAATTATAAGTTTATTCAGTCTGTTTGCAGAAAATAATTTATAATATATATATATAACTATTTCGGCATGAATACATTTTTCTTTTTGTACTTTTTAAAATAATTAATACATTAGGTGAACGTTTTTGCATACCGTATCAGATAAGATCGTAAAAAATTAACTTTTCAAAACTTTTTTTATATCTTTATTTTTTTTTATCGTTATATTGAACCTTGAAGGAAAAAGAATATTGAACTATATTCAGTTAAGTATGCAATTGTATTAAATCTATCTTAATTTAACGTGATAATTGTCAAAAAATAACCGATGGCGCAGAGTAAGCCGTTTCGGTTAAATTAACCGATCAAATAAATTCAAATAATTAACCGATCGAATAAAATTAACCGATAACGATTAGACGGGTTTTATAATCGATCAAACATTTTCAGAATTCTGAGCGGTTTTTAATCGAACTTCGGTTTGATTAAAAACCGGTTAAAAGTTGACGGTCACCGGTTAAACATTTTTCTCGGTTATTTACAGCCCTAATTCCTTATGATCATCGAAAAATTTCATGAAATTTGTTTAATAAAATCAGTCATGAAATATTTTAAATATAAAAATATTCTATTTGTGCTACTGTTATTCGTATAATAATTATAATTGGTGCATTTTTTTGTATTTACACAACTAAGTAAACATAAAATTAAACGCATTCAATTACAGCCCAATTATACAAAATACTGACAACTTTTGTATTGGTTCATTTTCAATTTATCTTTTATTAAATAAATTTTGTATTTTGCACCAAAATATTTAACATCGGACCCCTCTGACTAATAATAAACAAATATTATCACTAATATTGTGAAAACTAAATATATCATAATTCAATATATTACTGTTACATAAACTGTCATAACTTCTCATATTTTGGTGGAATAAAAACAGTACACTACTGTCAGTAAAAATTGCACCTTTAGTGAACAATCTTGAGATTTCAAAACGTTGCATGTCCCTCAAGCATACCTACAAAGTACAGTATGTCCATGGTATGTGTTGTTTATTGTTTCTAAATAAAAAGTGTGAAAATTATTATAAAATGAATTTCAAATTTTGGTGATTTGATTATGTGTAACTTATATAAGAATTAAATCAAATGAATTTATATAATCTGATATCCTATTTTGATCATCTTTACTATAATTTTATATTATATTATCTTCAAAATTGTAGGGTTTCTGTATTCGTAATTCAGCATTGCAATTTCACACATATAGTTCAGTACTGCATGCAAAAACCTCTACTATAATATAATTTTCAAAACTGAATCACAATCTAAAACTTCCCACTTTAGAAGCAAATATTAATTGTATATTTACTTCGTGTGGTATATGTTATATGAATGGTATATGGTATGTATATAATTATAGACAGGACATGCATCGTTTTGATTCTCTATATATACAAATGTGTTACTATAAAAGTGTGTGCTTTTTCTGTAAAGCCATGCAATGTTTTATCCTCAAATATATTAAATGTGTCCAGCTTTCATTAAATTACATGTTAAAAAAGCATTGTAATATTAATATATTTACATGTTGTAATTCATAATATATATAATATTTGCTTCGTAAATATTTATTTGCAACATTTATTATTTGAAAGAAAAAAAAGGTCACATTTATTGATTATAAGAAGATTTATTGAGATGAAAATAGTGGATGAGATTGACAGACTGTATGTATATTGGAGACAGTGTTTTTCTATAGTGTGTGCTGTAATCACTTGAAATGACATCGTAATTAGAATTCAATTTAAAAAAAGAGAGCAATCGTTCAATTTTGAACTTGAATTTTTTTAAAATTTGACCAACGTTTTACACTTTTTTTTATTTGGTATCGCTTATTTTTAGCTAATTTTATTATATATATTAGGTTACTAAAGTTTACAATAATTCAAAATTTCCTAATTTTTACAGTTTTCATATAGGGTAGCCGCTTCACTTTTTAAAACTGTATTTAATATATTAAGACCATACGATACTTCGAGCTCATATACTTTGATTTGAAAACTTGGTTTTCATCGTGTTTTTAATATCTTCTGTCATTGGTGTGTTGTTTGTAACAAAGAATTTCACTGGACGAGCCGAAGGACACTCGAGCAATTCCGACGAAACCCAAGCTAAATATGAACCATATTATTTTTATTTGTATAAATGAAGAGGTTTTTAGTACAGAAAATTGTACTTCATATTTTCTCCAAGTGGCGCTAGTGCACTGCCCATTTCATTAATAAAAATGTTCTGCGTGAGCCCCCCTCTAACTCTAGTACTTTATAATTGACCTTGAAGAAGATAAGAAGCTCTTTTTTTTTATTTGTTTCTAAAGCCAGTATTACACGATACAATTTTTGCAATTAATGCTTACAAATTTTCATTACAAGAAAACATAATAAACTCCATTTATTTGTAAGGAAAAATTGCATACAAAATTGTATATTATATAATATAGGCTTTATGGCGATGTCATTTCGAACGATTACACCCCCTTGATGTGACTGACAAGATGTTGTTCGTAGAGTTTGTATGAAATGGACGGGAAGATACACTTCTGGACACACAGAATGTTATCACTTCTCTTATAGAGTCTATGGAGGTCTGGTGAACTCAAATTGTTGAGAATCTGGGTACCTCTTCAAAATATATGCAACTCTTATTAGAGATATTGCAAACCACAGGCAATGGTAACGTTCATGAGATCCCGATGTGTAAATATGTAGACAACATAACAAGAAAGCTTTAATATTACATTATAAAATCATTACGGAGTTGCTGAAACTACAATCCCAAAAGACGTAGATATTCATATCTACAACCTTCCACAAGCAAAAGTTTACGTCTGGAAATTACAGAAAATGATTTAAATTTCATAGTTTCCACTTTCAATTGCAATGTTCCAGCCCGTGATTGGAAACTGAAACGAGTAGAAAATGTGTCATTCATTGAAATTTTCAGGCGGTAACTTTCCTACGAATGATTGTATTCTATTAGTTTCTATATATAATATCAATTCAGCTCACCATAGACTGTAACAATTGTTATAAGGAAGTAAGAAGAGATAACGTTCAGTAAATCCTGAAGTGTAAAAGATATAAAATTGTATTGAAAGTTTGTATAATGTAAATTGACGATGTCTCTTTGAACCAAATATCGTTGGTTTAAAGAACAGAAACTGTATGCTTTGTAATTAGGACTTATGTACTCCAAGCAAAGTATTGAAATTAAAATAAAATATATGAATTAAAAAAAAGAATAAATTAATTCTTTAATTATTATATTTAGATTTTTCACTTCATAAAAAAAAAGATGAAATTTTAGCACTAAATTTCATTGTTTGATTTCTCTGTTCTTTCAAAATAATAAAAAAGATTATTTCCTGACGTATAGAGATAGTATTGACTATGTACTGATTTATAACAATTAAATATAAATTAAATAGTATCAATTTTGTTAGTAATTATTTAATCAATCCAAACTCCTCAATTTTTATAATATTAAATTAATATTAAGATTTTAATTTAGAATAATTGCAGATGATACGTTTCAACACTACATACAATCTTCCAAATAAAATGGTTGTTAAAAGTTATAATACTTATTTAGAATAAAATATATTAATTTTAAAAGATTAAATCATAAACCTGTGTCACGCCTTGCAATTTCATTTTCACTTTCAGGCCATTTATTGTTAAGGGTAAGGTTGCTAAGGTAACGCCACCAATGTTAAAAAAAGTCCCTCACACAAAAATTCTGAAAAAAATTTAAAATGTTCTCCTCTACATCCCCTATCAGTAGTTAAAATATCAGGTATACAAATACGATCTAGTTTTTGAGTTATGAATTTTTAAAGTTGACTAATTTAACATGGGAATTCCATTTCTCCATGTTAAAATAGCCAACTTTAAAAATTCATAACTCAAAAACTAGATCGTATTTGTATACCTGATATTTTACCTACTGATAGGGGGTGTAGAGGAGAACATTTTAAATTTTTTTCAGAATTTTTGTATGAGGGATTTTTTTTAACATTGGTGGCGTTACCTTACCCCTAATTGCCATTAAGATAGATAAGGCAATCGGTAATTATATTACATTAAACTATAAACATAATAATATAAATTATATTTTATTTATTTTAAATAAAATTTAAATCCCGACCGGTATTATATATCCATAATATAATCAGAAAATGCCATAAACCCAAACATACAAAAAATGATTTGATGTATCAAAAATAAATACTGAATTAAACAAAAAATATATATATATATATATATTTACTATTAAAATGAGCTATATACTTGCCCTGTTTAATTAAAATGGGGAATTTCAGTTATATTTCGATAAATAATTAAATTTAATAAATGAATTATTATAATATGCAAAACTGTCATTAAAATTAAGAGAATGATAATAAAATGTGTGACAACGTGACAACACTGAACTACACTCGCATTATCTTCTAATTTTGATTTCAATAAACAAGCTTTGAAATATTATAAAATATTTTTAATTTTTTAATCATGAAAGCGAGTAGTTTGATTTTGATTTGTTAAAAATATATTTTATTTTTTGTTTTCATATTTAATTGAAATAAAATACTTTTAATATTTGCAGTTCATTGTCATGTAAAATTAAAGCCTTACAAGCCGTCTAAATTTAAGATTCTTCAATTTTCAAATTAATTTAAAAGTTTTTATATATTATAAATATTGTTGTATATTTCTTTTATAAAATCGAGCTCATCACTCTCTTTAAAACTTTATTTTCAGCTAATTTTTCGATTAATAATTCAATTTTATAAATTATTTTTTATATTTTCAAAAATATGTTATACCTCTGCATGATTACAAAATTAGAGTATATTATTTGCTCTTATATATGAGATGACAAAAGCACTCAAAATTCATACTCCCTTTCAATTTTGGTTATATCAATAAAAAAGTTCTGAAATTTAGCAAATTTAATATTGTTTCATTTTTTTATACCATAAAAACAAGTTATTTGCTCTGTTTCACTTAATTATTTTTTCAATCAATATTTTCATAATATAAATCATTTTTACAATTGCGTTATTATATATTATATCAATCATATATGATACTTCGATATTTAATTTTAGACGTCAACACATTGTACTGTTCCAATTTTAATTTTTATAAAAAGTTTTAGATCTTTCTACTTTAAAATTGAGCTCAGTGCTCTCTGTAAAACACAATTTTTAGTTATTTTTTCGTTTCATATTTTACTAAAATAAAATACTTTTTATATATGCACACTTATGCATATGTAAAATTAGGACTTGAATAGGTTGTTTTATTATAAAATCGATCTCATTTCTCTCTTTCAAATACTAGTTTCAGTTATATTTTTCGATAAAGAATTAAACAAAATAAATAATAGTTTTTCAATAAATGCAATATATTAAAATATGAGAACATCAGATTTAAAAGAATTGAACATTCGCATTATCATAATTCCAATTTTGATTTCTACAAATAAAAAATTAAAATATTAGAAAAAAATATTTGATTTTTTCCCCATAAAATCAAGTTCTGTTTTAAGTATGTGCTGCCATCTCGATTTTCTTTCTTGCACTTTCAATGAAATATACCATTGAATTTGAATAGGAATAATATTTCATAATATATGTTAAATTTTATGCTCCAGGATTTGTACATATAAATCTTGTGTGTCTATAAATAGTCTAAATTATCTAACCGTTTTTTTTTTTTTTTTTTACTTAATGCTACAAGTTTACTCTGTTAACGGATAAATCATACACTCGAGTTTTTTTTTTAATTTTAGTTTTTATTAATTCCAGATATTTCAGATACTGCACAGTTGTTATATCACTTGCTTTTTATCCATAGAAATTACACAATAAATTTAAATTTAATACATTTAAAAAAAAAAATAATATAAATCTGTAAATCATTTAATTAACGTATTGTTTCAATCATATGCATTCACTCAGTAAAATTATTTATGATTATTTTATTGTTAAAAAAAAATCCTATCACAAAAAACATTTTAAATTTTTGAAGTCATAAATAATTACAAGTTGAATTTTTAACAAATATACTAATGTTATTACTTCATATTTAAAAAATTATACAAATTAATTATTTCTTGCACCTAATTTATTAGAAGGGAAGGCAACGTGTTATTTTTTTCATTATATGACTAATTTCGTTATTATACTGCGTTTTAAAATAATATGAACTTAGAGACTAAAAATATTTGAGTTTACTGCATTTTGTCATTCAATATTTTATGTATATGTTATACATTATTCATAATATTCATAAATTCATAAACATTAATTTTAAATATATGTTATGCACGTTTACTTGAAAAAATGCAAAAAAAAAATAACATTGAAATTAAATACCAAAATAATTTCTCAAATATTAAATATAAATTTAAAAAAATATTATTTTTAAAAATTAATATTTTACAAATTTTTAAAATGAAACACAGTTATTATTTTATAAAGAAATGTGGTACATAAATTTTAATAAATTAAGAATAACTTTATTAACATTTATATTTTCAATGCTGTCATTAACGTATGCTACTGTAAAAGTATATTGTTTTCATGCAGTCAGTTGTAATTCTTAAAATTGGTAATATAAGAGTAAACTAAATAATTATATAACTCCCTATATAATTACTTATACCCAAAAATGAGTATGATGAGTAACAATTGAAAAAAGGAAACGATTGTTATTTCATTTATTTTTATTTCTTTAATTTAAGTCTTTTGGGTACTTCTATTTACTAATTACATACTAATTTGAAACCCCAAACCTTCAGAAACCTTTCGCAGCTAGGCTCTTCCGGACCAGGGGCGGCCACGGCCTTGCAGTACATCCCGGCATTTGCCTGCGACTGAGGGAAACGTACAAACCTCAGCCAGGATGGACGCTACAGCTTTGATGAACCGGAAGTGCAATGGTCAAAAGCCAGAGAACCACATATAGTGGAAAAGCACAACTATTTACCCCTGGGTGGGAAACGTTTTTTTTTTAAATGGTCACCCATCCAAATACTAAACATTAACCAGGCTCGTCGTTGCTTGACTTCGGTGATCTGACGAGGCCCGGTCGAGCGCACTGCGCCACACCTCCCACAATTGTTGTAGTAACTTTTTCAAAATAATTAGGCATTCATATCTACGTCGTATTTATTTAATAATATATAAAAAGAGGAAAGTCGTTAATTATAATAGTCTGAAAATTCGTGGAAAGCAATAAAAGGGGACTTTATTTCCAGAATTTTATTAAGGTCAATGTGCAGCGATGTAAGGCTGTTATAACAACCTTAGAAAGAACTTTTTGTTCCAACTGCATGTACCTTTTGAATGAGATTCTTTTCATTCTTTAAAGCGTTACGCAAGCCATATGTTATTCATCAGCTCATTATATTACCATACACATACAGCCATACAGTATATTTCCATGCATGATTCACCAAGTTTGCTAATGAAATGAAAATTTTATTATTATCAATGAATAAAATTATTAATACTGCAACCATATTATTAATTTACATTTGTACTTAAGGGTAAGATAAAAAATGTTAAAGAAATCCCTCACTCGAAAATTATGAAAAAAAAAAAATTAAAATGTTCTCCTCTACACCCCCTATCAGTAGCTAAAATATCATAGGTATACAAATACGATCTAGTTTTTGAGTTATGAATTTTTGAAGTTGACTACTTTAACATGGAGAAATGAAACTCCCATGTTAAATAAGTCAAATTTAAAAATTCATTACTCAAAAACTAGATCGTATATGTATACCTGATATTTTATCTACTGATAGGGGGTGTAGAGGAAAACATTTCAAATTTTTTTCATAATTTTCGTGTGAGGGATTTGTTTTTAACATTGGTGGAGTTATCTTCACTTAATATTTTTTTTCCTTTTTTCTACCATAGTAATAAGAAATCTTTATCGCTGCACAGTGATTGTACAAGTTTGCACTCGACACGAATTTGTGCCAATTTGGCTTAAAACAGTAAATAAATATATTAAAAATAAATTAATCTAATTCAGAATTAATTAATATTTTGATTATTAATTTTCTATATCATTACATCATACATATGTATGTATTTTTTATTTAAAATAATAATTATTTAAAATATTTATTTTTATTTCAAATTTAATTTAACTTTTTGAAAATCAATATTTTAAATATAAACTTATTAAATTTTATTTCTTATATATTTTCAACCTAATTTGCTGGACTCTGAAAAAATACATATAAAGCTACGAATTGTCAATCAAAACACTACAAAAGAGTATTAAGCCTATAAGATTGCTACATCTCCATATTATAGAATGCAAGATCATTTAATTTGTCAGAATGTGGGTATTAAAATAAATAATAATTAAACTTATGTTCATGCTGTTTCGAGATGTAAAGTCAATGGCAGATAAAATGAACCAACAATGAGCCTTTGTTGAAGTTTAAATTTGCTATTTCCAGCGTATCACAGCTCTCTATGCATTTTCACTTTATCAAAGATGCCCACTCGTTTGGTGATAGTGGGCGGGCATTGTTGAGAGTGTGAACATTCCTAGAGAACTAGAGCACTGTGATAAGTTATAGAAGGAGGGAACTCCTGTCTCAATGAACAACATGCACGAAAAAAATGTATTGCAGAAGTGAATAGAGGGTACCAAATTATGCAACTCTGAATTTTTTCAGATTTTTTTGAGACCCAGAACTATTTTTAAATAATTATTGAAAGTGCAGCCACGCCCTCTGGAGGCGTCAATAGGCGTCCAGTCTCTATCCTTTTTATTAAGGATTCAGGGGTTCCAACTTAACTTGCAGAACTTTCAATAATTATTAAAAAATAGTTCCGGAACTCAAAAAAATCTGAAAAAATTCAGAATATTATAATTTCGTACCCTCTATTCATTTCTGCAATAAAAATTTGTAATGCATGTTGTCCATTGCTAAAATTACAGCTGCAATAGACACTTCAAATTCAGACGATATAAGAAGAGCAATCATATCACTATCAAAAGAGTTTTGGTTCACCAAGCCTCAATAGCCTACTTGAAAATACCTAAAAACAAAGCAGGAGTAAAGTTCGTGGTGTCGAGAGTTGTATAATATAATAATTACTTCATCAGTCCCATGTAAAAAAACATACTTTTTATTAAATATTTCAATGAATTAGAGATCATGACAGAATAATAAATGGATGACATGTTTTACCATTGATAACATCTAGAAAAGTTGGAGTGTGATAAACGTTAGTGTATTTATAGAAATTGATTAAGGTCACTCTCTGTTGGGGTGGGGCTCATCGCTTAACCTTTTGCAGCACTCTGATGGTTTATAACCTTGCAGGGTGTGGCATTTTAGCGTGCTCAATCCCAATATGACCTTTCCATTATATGTCTGATACACCATGATTTCTTTGCTTATTGCTGACGTAGGCACTTGGGAGTTTTCTTTTTTTCAAATATTTTCATTTGCAGTAGTTTTAAATATGTTTTTATAGATATTTTAGTTTTAATAAATGATTATGAGTAGCACTAAATTAATTTTAATGCACCTTGTCTGCTATTTTTTAGTATCTATAAACAATATAATAACTAAAAAATGTATAACAAAATTAGTAAAATATTTGAATAAAAAATATTTAATTAAAAATAATATTTAATTCAAATTAATATTTAATTTAAAAAGTAAATTTAATGCAGTTTTGTTATTTTATTAAATTAATTACGTGAGTGAATTTTGATTTCTTTTATTAGTTTTTAGCATTTATTTATATATATATATTAATTTTAGCACGATTGAAGTAAACAGTAAAATAATCAATGACATTTCATATGTTGTGCATTTTATTGCCGGCTAACATTACAATCGTAAATCAAATGGTGTTATATTTTATTAATTTGTAAATTTTCTTAATTTCTGATATCAATATTTGGGTGCAGCCTTTTTGCGCCGCGGTCAAAATTTCTTGAAAAAGGAACAGGTCTTTTGCGCCGCGGTCAGTATAGGTCTTTTGCGCCCCTGCATAGCAGGGTGCAAACAGGACGATTGCGCCGCCTGGTTTTGAGGCTGTGACTATATAGGGTTTAACATAAACATACTTGAAACCTCTTTTCTAGCTGAACCATGCTATCTCATTGCGATAAATTTAATTGAACAATTTATATTAGAGTACAATGCAGTACATATTAAGCGTATCTATATTTAATTTCATTTACTCAATAAATAATCTTCGTAAGAAATCCATGGAAGAAGCAAAAAATTATTTTATTTAAAGTAAAGTGCGCGCTAGAAAAAAAAGTTGAGTTAGTATTTTCCAAAAATAGTTCAAGTAGTCCTCCATATCAAACCAAAATTAAAAAAATTCTATCTCAAATAGGGTTGCCAGAAAAAAATTCCAAAGTCAGAGTGAACGCGTCGCTTAACATGGGGACTTACCTGACAAAGACCCTCGAATATCTCGAAAAAATACACCGTTAGGTGGTATGAAAAAAATATAGTGATGTTCTATGACCCAAGCTTTAACCAAAAACCGATTAAAAAAAATTCTCTCGAATCCATTTTTCCGTAAAAAAACAATAAAAAATCTTATGGGAATTAACATGGTAGATTTTCTTGATTTTTTTACGGAAAAATGGATTCGAGAGAAATTTTTTTAATCGGTTTTTGGTTAAAGCTTG
Source organism: Siphlonurus alternatus (assembly GCA_949825025.1). Taxonomy (NCBI): domain Eukaryota; kingdom Metazoa; phylum Arthropoda; class Insecta; order Ephemeroptera; family Siphlonuridae; genus Siphlonurus; species Siphlonurus alternatus. Next base: position 6,877,030 of record OX463785.1, on the reverse strand, counting down.
GGTCATAGAACATCACTATATTTTTGTCATACCACCTAACGGTGTATTTTTTCGAGATATTCGAGGGTTTTTGTCAGGTAAGGCCCCATGTTAAGCGACGCGTTCACTCTGACTTTGGAATTTTTTTCTGGCAAACCTATTTGAGATAGAATTTTTTGAATTTTGGTTTGATATGGAGGACTACTTGAACTATTTTTGGAAAATACTAACTCAACTTTTTTTTCTAGCGCGCACTTTACTTTAAAACAAAATATACGTACTCTATGAATACTTGCATGTTAATTGAATAAAATGTGAATAGAGAATAAACTAACTGAATATGATCGGCTACAAAAGATCTGCAGCTAAGGATAATTATCGTCTCCCCTTGCAGCTTATACTTCACGCAGCTCTTTTCTGCTCGAGGGGTTGCAGAATTTCCAGGCGTTTGCTGAGTCGCATTTTTTATTTTATATTTTACCGGAAGTAGAGTGCTTTCTGGACTTCATTTTTATATATATTTTAAGAGTAGATACTTCCAATGAATATAAATTCCTCCAGAATAATATATTTTATATTTTTGTTGTAAGCGTTGAAAGCGTACGTGTTACATTATTAAATTTTTGTCTCGATCGATACTAATATATAATGTATTTATTATTCTTTGTATTATTTCATAAATTTCTTAATTAAATATCAAGGTCTATATAGCATTCTATAGTGAAGAAAAACTTAATTTATATACGCAGTAGAAAAAAGAAGGCGTTGGGCTTTTTAGTTAAATATTAAACAAATTAATATTTAATTTTGTGTTAATATTTATTTTCAATACAACATTAAATATTTAGGAATAAAATTAGTTACTGGAGAATTAACGAGCACTTAAAATTAGCTGCATGCAAATAAGATTAGTAATATTATGTATAAAGAAACACATGTAATGGACGTGTGTTTCTGTCCAATTCAATAATTGAATAATTTATTTTTTCATTCTTTTCAACAATAATATTAGGGAATAGGGGAAGAAGGGTCATTACATATGGAGAGAGTGCCAGGCTCGGACTGGCCATAAGGGGCTGGGTCAGGGATCATTGACTGGCCCCTCACATTTTTAACATAGGAGCATAGGAAAAGTGGCCTCAGACCCCCTGAAAAATGGCCCCTGCTGCCTGTAATGCCCATATGGCCCTGACTGACCCCTAGCTTCCCAGTCGGCAGAGAGTGACTTTTCTGTACACTCCGAAATGCGAAATTTCAATGGGAGGGGAGAGGGATAAAAGACTGCTCGCAACAAATCTGTTGTATTATACAATACATGTCTCAACATGTATGCATGTTAATAAAATGAGAGCATTTGCTTTTGTATGATTTTTTTTAATTCAATACTCCCAATGAAATGCACACTAATTCAATGATGACTCACAATGTCACACACACGGTATGAAAAGAGGAATTTACGTCATCGCAGCTCGCACGCAAGCTCCCTCCTCAATTACATAACAATTGACCGTCAATCATTGTTGATTATTTACCATAGAATTGTGCCAAATTACTAGCTATAATAAAATGACAGTATATAATTTAACATCAACATACTTGATTATTAAAAAACAAAATTGAATACGATGAACAAATGTGTTCAGTAAAATAGATTATTCCATTTTATAATAAAAGGTTAATATAGACGTATTTTTCAATGTTGATCAGTAAAAAATATGACAATTTTTGTAAGACGTTGTATGATTTGTGTGAGAAATTTTTTGGAAATTTGCAGAGAAAATATGCAGATGCGCTTATTAGAATTTTGAAAGAATTCAAATTATAAAGAATAGAAGTTTCTGTATATAATCAATCAATCAATTATGTTTTTTGCATGGTCCCATATGAATAAGCATTATTATATTATATAACAAACTTTCACTTTTTGTTCCCCGAGTATCAATATTTTGACAGGTTATAATATAATTATGTTATATATTTAGAATTGCATGATTTAATGATAAAAAATTAATGGCAGCCACTTTTTTAACAATTATATACGCGCGACTATATATCATAATTAGCTATAATTTTTTTTAAGAATTGAGTAATAAATTTATGTTTCCTTAAAAAATGACATACATAAAAAAATTTATGTTAAATAACATGAACCGGACTATATAGTAATTCTGTGTGTTTTAAATTTTACGATGACGTCATTCAGTTACTCCGGTGTTCCGCACTATAAGTCGACCGCTGTATTATGTCAGTTTGCGCATGTCTTTTAGAGATGAAATTCTGGGGTTGCGATCACGGCCGGTAAGTCTCGCACTCCAGAAAACTTTCCCTTCGTCTCCCATATCTCTTCGTTATCAAATCTTTATATGACTGTAAATTGTTTACCTTCGTCGTAAAAAATAAATTATTTCAGTTTTCATCGTAATTTATATAAAAAGTGTATTTTATTATTAAATTCTGTGAACTTTCAACATATGTTTACTTAAAATAATGATTGGTAAGTAATTTATTTATATATTAATGTACTTAATTAATAAAAATTGATTATTTATATGTTATAAATTTTTAATAAAAAGGTTAAATTTTTACGATCAATACAAGTAAAGTTTTGGTTTGAATCGATAACATAATTTTGTGTGGGAAAAACGAGAAACATGGCGGATGAGCGCATGTTAAAAAAAAATTATAGTCTGTCAAAATTTCAGACTATAATCTAGTCACTAAAATTATTAATTTATATAATTAAAATGAAGAAATAAGGTTTATATTACGGATATTAGGTAAGTACATATCATTTCTCATAAATAGAAATGATGTTTTGTGTTTTAAAAACATGTTAAATGCGTAAAAATTGATTAAATATATGGGAGTGCCGGTTTCTGTATGGCAAAGTTAGTGAAGCATGATTATATAAAATGTCTAAATTATTAATAAATATGAATATTACATCTATGAGATACAGTTCTCCCTATAAAATGAGATTTTAGCTTCAATAATTTGTCATATAAGTTTGATAAATCGTATTCAACGATTCAAAATTTAATTTATAATATCGTAGTTAGAGATTTGATGACTCATTTTGTCATTTTGTGCAAAATCTTTTGGCAAATTTCCAGGATGTCTAGAAATAAGAATTTTGCAATAATTAATTACAAAAAATATTAATCCTCCATTCGTATATTTTGAACAAGTTGCAAAGATATTAATATTACTGTTAATCCAAACGTTAAAACCCGAACATTTTGTAGGCCAAAAGTTCCAATTTTAGACTCCACTTTTAGAGCCTTCTCATCCTTTAATAATATATTATGAACTTATTATGCAATGTTTAAACCGGACGCTTGCCGTGTTGAATAATCAATTTATTGATTTCCGTATGAATACAATGTTAAGACGTTTTCTTTTATTTTTGCAAAGTTGTGCAACAGTTTCTACGCTATCCTTTTTTTTTTTTTTTTTAACAGTGCTGGGGGTAAATAATAAAGATTTGACTATCTTCTACTTCTATGTGCATACTGTGTTATTCTATCATTAGACAATTATAATTAGCAGTTTTTTTTTTTTTATATACTGTATGATACTGTATGTTTGAATTCAATGTATAAGTATAAAGGTATATATAATATAATATTTTGTTCTTCGATCAATAAATGGTTCAGCCCAAAATTCAAGTTCAAGTGTTTTTAAAATGTTCATGTACACTATATCCATATTGTGTTTTAACAATTTTAGCATTTAAAATCTCTTAAACTGCAATTTGACAAGCTGTTTCATATTAGATAAGCGATACTAAACTAGACAGCAATGTCTTCTACTCGCAATGGTTGTAACAATGATTGTTTATAATCTCTGTCTGATGAAGCCTTTTCGATTGTTAACTGAAGGATAGTGTGGTCAGAGCTAATCCTCTATTACTCTATTGTAAGAGGTATGGTCACCCCCTTCCAGCTTATGGAGGTTGAATTCTGGATTCTGATTGGCTTAGGAAGCTTAGGAAAAACCCTTTTTGTTAAAATGCCATCCTGTTTGCTAAGAAGGGGTTTTTTGATTGTTTACGAATTTCAACAAACAAATCTTTTGTAAAAGACGGGCGTGATTATACCCTGTTTAATAGAGAATTAGCCCTGATTGTGAGTGTAATATAATATTTTGCCCACCAGAGCAGAGAGTGTAATGGCTTTGTTAGTGCTAGTTAACCCTCAATATGCCGTACTTAATATTTCACAGTTATTTACTATAAGTTGACATGTAAATCAAACACTCTCCTACGTTATTCCCTTCTCTGGAAAGACAATATTCAACAATGCTTTTTTAAATAAACAATGATCAGAAGGCTTTGCTGGGAAGTAACATTTCCGATGAAACTAAATATCACATCCAATCACCTTATAATCATAAATGTCGGCTCTCGGCTCTTTAATTAAAAAGGAGAATGTATCTATACACTCTTTGCCTTAGAAATTTCTCCTCACAAAAATATATGACAGTCTTGTTTGAACAATATAAATACCGGTACAGTATTGATAGAGTGTTGCCTTATCGTCCCTCTGCAGAATAATGAGCTGTCTGTTATCCATGATTTCGTTACAATAATGAGCTATCTGCTGTTTCAGGTGAGCTCAATTATGAGCTGTAAATCGGTATAAAATAAAGCTCATAATTGTGCTACGAAATCGTGGTAGGCAAATGATCATTATTCTGGACGAGAAACAATATTTTGGTAAAGAAAGCTTGGTCTACTCTATGGAGTAAAGACTACCTCACTCAAATGTCATAAATATTCATTCAAGTATGGTATATGACTCGGTTAACTTCAATATGTGAGATATCAATACAAAATTTCAAAGAATTATACTCCAATTTTAAATTAGCAACCCTCTAACTGTACATCAGTCTAGTACACCATTTTTCATTGTTTTAAAAGGCACCACAAAATAAATTTGTATATATGTTCCATTAATTTTGTATGGATTGCATATTCTCTGAAAATTCCACAGCAAAATGTGTTATGATTCATGCATGGGTGGTGCCCCTTTAAAGATATGACCTGCAGTGATATAATAGGCAAATAAACTGACCTAGGTATTAATAAACTTTCCCCTTTTGTGACCTCTAAACTTGATCAATTGTCAGAAAGTTTATTGAAATTTATTGACAGCCGTACATCTTGCATAATTAATTTAAATGAAAACAAAGTTGAAGAAGTTTAAAGGGTTAGAGTCAACTAATCATTTAATATCTGTTTCTAATTTGTGATTGAAAAAGACCACATCAATAATGTATTTGTAAATATTTTTGTTATCTGTGCCAACAAGATTCTGCTACTGACATCTCATAGTAGTAAGGCTTCATTGGTTTATTCCTATCTCTTAAATTAATATATCCAGAGCTTTTATATTGTAGAGATATAGAACGCTTATGGACAAAATTCTGTTCAAACATCGCAGATCTTGAAGGAAGTGCGAGTACGAAAAAATGTGTTATTCCAAAGTTTCAGCGCAGGGGCGTTTAGATGGCATTGCAGCTGCAAGTTAATAGCATTTGAGGGTGTGCCGGTCGCCATCTGGACGTCCAAATAATAAGTTCTCATTTTCACTTCATCTAGAGCTTTTCTTTGGTTTATACGTTTTTATATGTTAAATGCTAGGAAAAATATTTAACACGGACATTCAACCTCTTTACAATGTATTCTCTTTGATATATCCAACCGCAAATGGTTTCCTTTTTTCCACAATGGTTTCCCTTTTTCTTTATGTAATATATTAATTCCTGATACCAAATCTGGAATCTGCTTTGTTAGCCATTTACAATGAGCAATGATCTTTGCATCTTTCTGCCGATGCGATCTAAGATGAACGAGTAACGTAAACAGAGAAATCTCAGACATTCATAACTGCTGTTTTCAGCAGTTATTAATTAATTATAATTGAACATTGTAAATGACTAACCGAAGGCGTAGAGAAATGCTGGATTGCTGATTTGGAACATGGGATTTTGACCTTGTTTAAATAATTTCTTGACACTACTTCTTTAATTGCACTAACAATGTAAGTTAGAAATTACAGTGCTGCACATCTTAAATTTAAATGTGTAGAACACTAGAATTTGCTAAAATTTGTATTTTTTACAACTTCATTTCTATTTGTTTCCATAAAAGCTTAATGCTAAACTTTAAGGTAGAGATAACGCCGAACAGCTGTTTGACGTATTCCCATTTGATTAACATGTAAACCTTAGCAAATTCACAAAAAATTCTGAAAATTTTTTGAGAGGCAGATATTAGTGTCTAAAAGCCACAGAAAAAGTTTCAAAACAATTTAACGAGCCGATTTTTTTAAATTAATTTCTTAGTTTGTCTCTCCATGGGAAAGCCCTATGCTGGAAATTAAAAAAATAATAATAAAATAAAAAAAAATCGTCTTGTTAAATTGTTTTGAAATTTTTTCCATGGCTTTTAGGCACAAAAAAAAAAAAAAAAATCAGAATTTTTGTGAATTTGCTAAGGTTTACATGTTAATCAAAGGAGAGTACGTCAAACAGCTGTTCGGTGTTATCTCTACCTTAACCCTACATTTATCTCAAATGATTTATGCATTTTATTTACAATTGAAACTCTCTAGCAAATTCAAACATACTGACGTAAACCTTTATGTAATGAGAAGGTAATTAAAGAAGCAAATATACATTTAAACTAATTAACTTTTCTTCGACATATTTCTCCTCGCTTCAAGAAAGTTATTTCTGTAATTCTTGGTAAAAATTCTTAGCTTATCATGTTTAAACCATCATAATATTTACAACGCATTTCATCATGGTAATTTGCTATGCTTACTTTTCTTATTGCATACGTACAAATACAATTTTTATACATAGTTACAGATAAGAAAATGAAATCACTTTATCTTCACTATATTGCAACTTATAGTGTTATTAATATTGTAGTTTTAATAGTAGTATATAATTTACAATATTTATTTGTTTAACTTATTGAGATGCAGTAGTCATGTTCAAATATTAAAAATACGTAAGAAAAAGTACACTTGCTCTCAAAAGTTTCTGACCCTTTCATATCTATATTATCTATTATCCATATATTTCTGACTTTCTGATAGGGGTAATTTCAGAGAAAATATAATCAAAGTTTGCTAGTTCATCAACCTCCCCCAAATTGTCAAATCTGCTACTCTTATTGGCTCTCTCGTCTGGGCCAATTAGAGTACTGTAGGTCTAGAAATGTATGGCTTCAAAATATAATAATGCTTTGAATTGTATGTATTTACATCTGCAACGTGTACGCGTAGTAAAAAAATATATTCAATTGTATTATTGGAAGACACAATGTACATATTTTGAGAATATATTTTAAATAAACTGCAAAAAAAAAAAAAAAAAAAAAAAAAAAAACGAGTTACTTACCATGCAGGTATAATAAGGGAAAAATCAAGAGGCCAGGTTAAAGGTCTTATATTTTATTTTAAGTAAATTGCAAGCATCAAATAAAATATTTCTACATTTTTATATTTATTTAACAAATATAAAAATAATATTCATAAATAATAAATAAACAAATAAATAAATTATATAACATCAAGTATTTGTTATCAGTATCAATGTGTTTTTACGCTTTTACCTTTTTTTAGACTTCCTAATGCTAACTTTTTTTTTTTTTTTTAGACTTCCTAATACTTTTAATCCCATAATAAAATAGCCTTGAAGTTTCTAACCTCTAATTTGCTAACTCTGAGAAGGGTCTCTAATCAAGCGTGATGTTACGCTCATTTCCTCTTTGAATTTCGAGCCAAGTAGATAATTTGCATGCAAAAACAAAGTGCTCAGATAAGGTGGGAGCTATCAATTAACCACCGTGACCACCCACTTCCATTATCTTGCCAATAAGTCTCATGACCCCCCCACTGTGCTGCCTGATTATAAGCCTTAGTGATTCACAGCATGGCTTCACAAGAATCACACAGAGTTCAGTTCAAGCTAGGAATATTGTGAAAACATTTTTTTGTTAATGAAGTGAAAACGGTCACAACTGATAGTGGTTATCAGAAGCCTTTAAATGGTTTTTAGTTCATATTTTTTAAAAAAAAAAAGGTATTACATTATAAGGTTGTTTAAAATTATATAATAATTTGCTGTACGTTGTCTTAATTTTAGTTACAGTATTATTAAAGTAAAGTGTATTATGTATTAATATAAAATCGAGTTTGGCAAATTATGTAAATCGGTATTATAATTTCATAATTTTAATTTTTGTAATTATAATCATTATGGAAAGAATCAATACTGTAATTAGCTAATTTATTCAGTGAAAATTATTTTATTACTAGACTATTATAATATAAGTATTTTAAGTATATACACGTGTTATTAATGAAAATATTAAATCTTTCACAATGCGATGTCCTAACCACTAGACTATTACGGCCAATATATAGGTGTTGCCACTAAATTTAATAAATCGTGAGACTAATTTCAGTGACAAAATATTTAATATTGCATTCATGTAATGTAACTTGAGTTTTGACTTTTTTTGTTCTAATACCGTTAGTCCAAAGAGTGGAATAGTGTAGCTATTTTTTTTTTTATATTTACATCAAGCCTGACAGCATGTTTTAGATTTTAATTCCATAATTGATACTATACAATATAATCTTTCTTATTACTAACTTACTCTACGTGACCGACAGATGATGTTCCAACACACAGTACAGTAATTTCTTGGTTCTGTGATGGTTCACATTTGACCGTGTCTCTCTCGGTATGTTGCAGGACTGAGCAAGTGAGGCGGCCATGAACAACAAGACGGGGGGCGGCAAGAAGATGGGGGCCCAGGCCCCGCAGCGGTCAGTGTTCTGGACCCAACTCAAGGCCATGATCGTGAGGAACATTCTGCTCAAGAAAAGGGAGAAGAGGAAAACCACGGCGGTGAGTGTTTTCAGACTAGAGACGGGGGGCATCTTTAAAAATTTGAATTGTAGGGGTTTGTCACCATCAAAGTCTTCTACTCGCAATGGTTGTAAAACAAACCATTGTTTATAATGTCTGTCTCATGAAGCCTTTGTCATTATTAAACATGGGACGACGTAGTGTCTGATTTTGCCACTAGAGTACAGAACGTAATGTCATTGTTGGTGCTAGGTAACCGTTTCAACTACATAATTAACGGTCATTTCCCATAAGTTAACATGTAAATCAACAACCGTCCCATGTTTTTCCTTTCACGCAACAGAAATTACACAACAATACTTTGTTTACTAACAACGAGCAGAAGACTTTGGTCACCATTCAGGAAGGGGGAAAAAAATATCCAAATGTCTTTTCCAATACCGTAACTACCGGTAATCCAGGGGAGGTGAGAAAGGTGCACTAACCATCATTTTCTTGCCAATGTACCTAAAACTTCTAATTTATTTAACATTGTAGTTCAGAAAATAAGTCCATTTAAATTGTTTACTATTATAGTTCTCCTGCTTGAGTTACAGCTTACACCGCTATTACACGATACTTTTTTTTTTAATCATTACATACAATTTTTCCTTACAAGAAAACTTTAACTCCATTTGTTCCTATGGAGATGAAATTTTCTTGAAAGGAAAAATTGTATTCAAAATTGTATCGTGTAATACCGGCTTTAGGGAAGGTTATCAAGAAAGGTCTTTAGGAAAAGGAGGAAAAGGTGATAGTGCAGTTAAGAAGAAGGGTCCTTTTTCTAGCTTGCAACATATTTTTGTTTAGATCAATGATACCTTAATTTACATATCTACCAACAAGTAGAGTTTTATTTGGTTTTCTCATTACCACCGTCATAGTAATTATAAAAACATGTGTTTGTGTTTTGTAATGAGTTGGTCAATATTTACAAACTGTGTTAAAAGAAGCCATGTATAGGTAAAATCCAACCATCTCCTCCAAAGGAAACCATTGAAAATGTTACATGTTATACACTTGTGCAATTAATAAACAATATTTTTATTTCCTTCTTCATAATATAAAACAATTAACAGCTTTAATTTATTTTCTTAAACTTTTATATTTTTATGTAGGATCTTGCTTATTATTCAAGGTCAAAAAACACCTTTAATTTGTGCATCTATATTTGGTCTAAGTACATATTGTCCCTCGTCCACACTAATGAGCTATTTGCCTGCCAAGATTTCATTGCGATAATGAGCTATCTGCTATTTTAGGGGAGCAAAATTATAAGCTGTAAATACTTATAAGATAAAGTTCATTTTTGCGCTTACCTGAAATAGCAGTAGCTCATTATTGCAATGAGATCATGGTAGGCAAATAGCTCATTATTCCGGACGAGGGACTTAATTAATTGCTACGGCCACTGTATACTGTAATATCATACTCTTCTTCAATAGAGGCTTCAAGTGTTTAAAGAAAATTTTCTCCATAAGCCATCACCTTAAGGGTAAGGTAACGCCACCAATGTTAAAAAAAATCCCTCTCACAAAAATTCTGAAAAAAATTTAAAATGTTCTCCTCTACACCCCCTATCAGTAGCTAAAATATCAGGTATACAAATACGATCTAGTTTTTGAGTTATGAATTTTTAAAGTTGACCAATTTAACATGGGAGTTTCATTTCTCCATGTTAAAGTAGTCAACTTTAAAAATTTATAACTCAAAAACTAGATCGTATTTGTATACCTGATATTTTAGGTACTGATAGGGGGTATTTTAAATTTTTTTCAGAATTTTTGTGAGAGGGATTTTTTTTAACATTGGTGGTGTTACCTTACCCTTAAAAAAAATTTAATTTTTTCTCAGTAACTATTAAAGCTATTAATTTAAAACCATATCCTACCTCCCATTAAAGGGTCTTTTGATAATGAATCAAAAACTTATTTTCCTCTATTATATTTTCTTAATGCTAAAAAATCAATTTTAAGTTTGTTTTTTACAAAGGTTTGGATAGGACGGTGGGAACATCACAAAATCAGCTGACTCGACGTCTCAAATTGACCTCACGACCTTTGTGTGATTCCAGGAGGTGTTTTTGCCACTCTACTTCCTTGGAATTTTGATCTTGATCAAGCTAGTTATGCCCAACCCGAACTTCCCCGAAATGAACACCCAACGCGGAGAAGCTTCATTGTTTGAACACTTTGAGGAATTTAAAAACCACACAGTCGCCGTGGTACCCAACACAACTGAGACCATGCAATTCCTCGATCAAGTCAACGACCTCTGGTTAAACATGCGTGAAGGTCGTTCAGGGTTACACCCCATCGAGTTCATTCCTTTCAGCGAAACCAAAGAACTTCTGTCAGCATATTGGAAGGACCCAATGTCAATTCCCATAGCGGTTATATTCGAAGGAGATCCTCTAAATGGAGCTTTAAGTTACGAAATAAGAACCAATCCTAATTTTGTAGCAACCCCGTCAACATCTGATTTATATGCATCACATGCAGTCTGCAGATTAAGTGAGAGTTATTGGTCTAATGTTTTTCCCATAGAAACGGGAGAAAGTTGTCCTGTCAATCAGTATTATTACTCAGGTTTTGTTGCACTGCAAGCTCTGCTAGACTACACCAAAATCAGGGTAAGTACATTTTAAACAGGGTATTTTATAGGTTTGACTGCTGTACAGTATTCCAAGTCTTATGCTGAGAGACTCATATTTAAACCTATTTAATTTCTATTGAGATAGTGTATGTTTAAGTAAATACTGTATTTTTAATACAACCATAGAATAAGTCGTCCCTCGTCCAGAATAATGAGCTATCTGCCTACCACGATTTTGTTACAATAATGAGCTATCTGCTATTTCAGGCGAGCATAATTATGAGCTGTAAATCTGTATAAAATAAAGCTCATAATGGCACTCACCAGGAATAGCAGACAGCTCATTATTGCAATATGATCGTGGTAGGCAGACAGCTTATTATTCCATTATTCCGGATGAGGGACAAAATACAGGATAAATAAATTAGAGCAAAACTGTCTGCCTCTTTCACTTTTCCATTGCACAGAAGTAGAATTTTTTTGGTATATGAAAAATCCTGCTAGATTGCTACTCTAAAAATATGAATGATTCTTTTGGTAAATAGGAGAAATATCAGTCAGCTTACAAGTTTAAAGCTAGAGGGTTATTGATTGTCATCGTTGTTTGCATTGTTATGTTTCTTTGCAGCTGGAGTCGGGACGTCGGGACATAGAAGTGCCTTACATGCTGCTTGAGCTGTTTCCCAAAGAGGCTTATACCGGAGGTAAGATTACCACTGGGCTCCATATCCAAGTGTAGATCATTTTTATTTATTTATTTATTTTTTGCATCGATAATAAGACAATATTTTTAGTACTGTGTTCTAGTTTTAAAATTTCATAGCGCCTTGTTACTACCATTCTTCTTATAGATTATAGAATATAGTGAATATTGAATCTTAAACTTAATCGCCCAAAAAACTCAACAGATAAGAACTTTTTAGTGTAATTTAATGTTGACATTTGAAGAATTTTGTTCAAGTACTAAAAATTTCTAGGCTTAAAATCGGTGCTGTCTTTTTTAAATATCTTCTACAGTATAACAGATCTTAGAATCTTAGGATTAGATAATACTACAGAGGTACTTGTGGTGCCATTGAGTCTACTGGTACTCTAAGATCTGTTAGGCTGTACCATGTACACGAAGCTAACGTCATGACTTTGTTGGCAGACTGGATGGTGGCGTTCCGTGTGATAATCCCGCTGTACATGGTGATGGCGCTCTCTCAGTTCATCACGTACCTGCTAATTCTGATTGTGGGGGAGAAGGAGACCAAAATCAAGGAGGGGATGAAGATCATGGGCCTCAAGGACTCAGTCTTCTGGTGAGTTCTGCAAGCTTAGTGGAGTGTATGGCATTAAAATGAAGATTATTAATTATGAGAATGCATGTTTGAGTGTATTAAATGCACAGATAAATAGTTAATTAACCAGGTTTCTCAATAACTATGGTTAGTATTAGTTAAAGGCCTTATGAACCTTTGCACAATATTAAGTACACGGTTAGCTTTGCTTTAGTATGATTCGGCTGCATAAAATTTTTTGTTTCAGCAGCACAAATATCAGAGATAATAGCCGATGAAAAGGAACCTGTGACGTCACTCACGCTCATTCAGCGGTGACAATATAGGGAAATCCCTGCAAAAGATAGGTTCACTCCCGCTGCAACCACGGCCACAATTTTACTTCTGGAATTTTGAAACTTTACCAGGGCAGTCTTGATTGTATTTGTCAAATAGCCTGAAAGATTTTTTTTTATGACATTCATACAAACCGAGTTATTGCGGTAGAAAGAGGAGCAAAAATGTTGCATAGGAAAACAATGTTAAATTTTTAGCTTATCTTGCTACCGCAATAACTCGGTCTGTACACACGCCACCAAAAAAAATCTTTCAGTCTATTTGACAAATACTATCAAGACTGCCCTGGTAAAGTTTCAAAATTCCAGAAGTAAAATTGTGGCCGTGGTTGCAGCGGGAGTGAACCTATCTTTTGCAGGGATTTCCCTACATTGTCGTCGCTGAATGAGCGTGAGTGACGTCACAGGTGCTTCTTCATCGGCTATTATCTCTGATATTTGTGCTACTGAAACAAAAAATATTATGCAGCTGAATCACACTGAAGCTTAAGCTAACCGTGTACTTAATACTGTGAAAAGGTTCAGCAGGCCTTTAAGTTAAACATTGTTAATGGTAAAGCTGACTAACTTTCTTAAACTTTCTAACTTCTTAATAAATTTGACCATATCGATGGTGCCGCTGATAATCTGATCAACAGCGAATGATGTGAAGTGGCAAAATTGACTACATTAACAGAAATTGCCACCCGTGGCTAAAGAAACTATGTGTAGGGTTGTAGGAAAGCCGTTATTCATTTAAGCCACCACATGGCAATATCTGTTAGTCTGTTTTGCAACTTTGTGTCATTCACTGTTGGTCAGATTACCACCAGTGCTGTATTGTACAAATTATTAGACTTTGATTTCATGATCCCGAACATGTTTTAGGTTGTCGTGGTTCATCATCTACGCCCTGTTCGTGCTGGTGCTGTCTGTGATCAGCACGGTGCTGCTCTTCACGCTGCAGGTGTTCCAACACACCCACTTTGTGCCGGTCTTCCTTGTGATTCTGCTCTATGGACTCTCGGTCATCATGTTCGCCTTTATGCTCACCCCCTTCTTCGACAAGTCACGGGTCAGTCCATTAATATAGAGCGGGGGAACACCTCTCGATATCACCCTGAAAAATTTACCTTGTCCAAAGAGTGGCTATGTATTGTTTTAAACAATATTTTGTTATTACGGTCAGCTCTAAGTTGGTGTGGGAAATTTTTCAAAGAAAAAAAAAAGTACCGGTACTTATTGTGGTTTTTGCTCTTTTTTTAAAAAAAAATAATTTTTTATAAAATCCTCTTTGTGATTTTGATTATTTTTAAAAAGGAATGTATTTAAACTTTTTGCCTTGTAACATTTTGTACAATTCCTGGTAATATCTTCTTTTTTATTACTTTTTTCAGCAGTAAAAATTACCGAAAGGATTATAATAAAAAAAAAATCAATAACTAAATTTTAATTAATCAAATTTTTCTTGAGCTAGTTCTCGTGTTGTTACTCAGCATTAGAAGCAACTTGTCCAACCTCTGCCAGCTATCGTCAACTCCCCACCTTGTGTTACAGACGGCTGGCATCCTGGGCAACTTTGCAGTCAACATCATGAGCTTGCTGTACTTCATCCAAGTGTTTGTTGACGACTCCAGCTCTGTCGCATTCTGGGTGGTGTCCCTCATCAGTTCAACAGGGTTCGCCCTCGCCATGGACAAGGTGGGTGGAGATATACCAAGTTAGGGGTAGAGATACACCAAGTTAGGGGTGGAGATACACCAAGTTAGGGGTGGAGATACACCAAGTTAGGGGTGCAATTTAAAGCAGTTTTTTGTTTGTTTTCATGAAGCTTGTAGAAATGCTACTATACAGCAATGTTATTTTCTCGTTATATTTTTATTGATTGCCAGATTCTTTATATGTATTCCTATATTTTATTAAAGGAAAGGATATAGGAATAACCAGCAAGGCCTTATAGATCAAAAGAGTCACAGAAGGTGAAAATCTTGCAGTCACAGAGGTTCATTTGAAAGTTATTTATATGTTGAAACGTTTTGCATCATCAAGATGCTTCATCAGTCGAAGGAAGAATTTGAATTTTCCTTAAATTGAATATTCCTATATTTATATTTTAATAACAGTTGCTGCTGAGTTTCACTTTTAGACATGTTCTGCGTCAATCATTACACTGATAATGTTCATATTTGTATTTTTTATCCAAAAATTAATTACAAAATGATTGATTAACATACTAAGCTATGACTTTGATTCATCTATATATAGTTTTGGTGGTTTTACTTTAGGCAAGTATTGATGACTTTATTTTGGAAACTGGGAATGTTTCTATGATATAATACCAACAAAACTGATACTATTGTCACACGGTAATCTGACCTCCCTCTGCTTGCAGGCTCTCGTTCTTGATCTCTCCGGTGAGGGAGTGTCATTCGAGAACCTCTGGTCGGGGCCGGGCATTCCCTTTGGGGGCAGTCTAATCATGATGTCCCTCGACATCGTGCTGTACGGTTTCATCGCCTACTACCTGGACTGTGTTGTCCCCAGTAAGTCGGCAATATCTGTCGTTAAAACTACACAGTACAGTAAAAAACTTGTTATTTTGTTATTACAAGAAGTCAAAGAACCCAGGAAGTTAGGTTCACCTTATATCGAGTATTTTCTATGCCATGCAATGCTAATTATTTTTGACGGGACCATGATCTCCTTTACTCAAAATTTAGTTTTACCTAACAAGTTGCATAATAACGAGTTTTTACTGTGTACCTACCATCTGACAATAAAATATGAATTTATAAACATCTACCATCTTATTTAGTGATTTTCTGTTTGTAATTTATAATGTAAAAAAAAAGTGCTCCTTAATCTTTTGTACTGTAACGGTCTATGTGTTTTTTTTTTTTTTGTGTTTTTTTTTAATTTGAAGCTACTATTGAAAAAATATAGTTTAATTTTAAGCTAGGCTTGACTTTGCTGATGTTCATTATTAGAACAAGAAATTTAAGTCGAGTTTAGAGCTAATTTATGTAATTCAGTGAATGCTTTTGTAGTCATTACTATAATAATTTTCTTTGGGTGAAATAAATAAATAAATAAATAAATTTTAAGTTTACTTTTAACTTTAAAAACAATTAAATTACAATTAAATAGCCTGTTTGTCTTGCCAGTGTTTTTGTAATGTGTCTTGTTTTTCAGGTGAGCACGGCACCAAGCGATCTCCGTGGTTTTGCTTCCAACCATCCTTTTGGTTCCCACGACGTGCCGTCAGTGCCAAGGTACATTCCTAAATCCATAACATTCTTCATAATGTGAACCTTAAATTGGTCACACATCTCTCTGATTATCATTATTAACATTTTATCATTTTTTTAAGATGCCGTGTTTAAGGGTAAAGGAACGACTCGCCCAATGTTAAAAAAATTTCCACACATGAAAATTATGAAATATGAAATATTTCTAAAAATGTTCTCCTTTGTATCCCCTATCAGGAGCTAAAATATCAGGTACAAATTCGATCTAGTTTTTGAGTTATGAATTTTTAAAATTAACTTATTTAACATGGAAAAGTGGAACTCCCATGTTAAATTAGCCAAAAAAAATTAATAACTAAAAAACTAGATCGAATTTGCATACCTGATATTTTAGCTCCTGATAGCTAGGAGATGTAGAGGAGAATATTTTAAGATATGTTTCATAATGTTAATGTGTGGGAATTTTTTTAACATTAGGCGCATTACCTTATATTTAATAAATCACATGAAAAAAAACTTAGTGTTGATATTTATAATGCAAATCACTGATCATTGATTCTTATTTATTCTTGCCCAGAAGTCAAGGCCGTTAACGGTGAGCAAAGCACCCCGATCTTTATGTTTAACTTTTATTTTCAATTTATTTATTGACTTGCTCATTTATTATTTTTTTAACTTATCTTTTGTATAATAAAACATCCCATTTTTTCTTATATGTTAAAAAACATTCTTCTCAAAATAGCTATCCTTTAAATTACATCACTGTAACCTTAGACTGTGTGTGGGTTTTATTGCAATAGAGTATCGACCTCAATTTTTTTTTTTTTTTTTTTTTTTTTTTTTTTTTTTTTACTGCAAAAATAGATAGAGGGTGCAAAGTTATGCCACTCTAATTTTTTTTTTTTTTTTTTTTTTTTTCAGATTTTTTAGAGACCGGGAAGTATCACTAAAAAGTTTTGTCTGGGTGGGGTTTGAACCCTCGCCCCTTTTAGGTCCATCTTTTTACTAAAAAAAGGCGTCAAGCGAGGTGTCACTTTCTCTGTACTTTCAATATTTGTTTAAAAATAGTTCCCGGACTTTAAAAAGTTTTAAAAAAATCAGAGTACCATAACTCTGCACCCTTTATCTACAGTAAAAATGTTTGAGGTCGATGCTCCATTACTGGCACAGCTTACGCTATACTCACATAAAATCTAAATCTGTATCTAAACCTCATTCTGTTACGATAATTGTGCTTGGAAGAAAGATACACCCGATAGCATAGATAAGGTCTAACTCTAGGCCAGGCCTCATCTATGCAATCGGGTAATAGTTTTCTTTACTAGCCCACGCATTCAGAGATATTTCAATACCCGAGTATGACATAGTTCTTATTTGCACCACAGGAGGCACTGGCGGGCTCACAAGTGGGCTCTGTTAACGGGATGGAGTTTGGCTCTTGCAACCTCGCTGATGACGCTAATGCCGACGTTGAGCCCGTGCCTCGTGAGATGAAAGGCCGTGAGGCCATAAGGATCGTTGACCTTTACAAAAGTTTCCACGCCTGCCGCAAACCAGAAGTCAAAGCCGTAAACGGTGAGCGAACAAATTAGCACCTCCATCTTTATGTTTTATTTATTTAATTTACTTATTTGTAAACTGTATCTTTTGTGTATCTTCCCATATCTTTTTTAACTATTAAATGTTAAAAAATATTCTAATTTTTACCTAATGTTGTAAAACAAATCAACTAAAATTTCTTGTATCGTGTGGTGCCTGTTTAATTCCCAGGCTGTTATTTAATGTGCGTACTTATTTAATTTGGCTCTGTAGAGTAGGAGGGGATGTAGAGAGTGCTGCAGATACAAAACCAGAAGGTTGGTAGATCATCAAAATGAATTGCAATAACAGAGTCTGGCTTATCAGTTGATATGTTTCTGTCTGCCAGCAGTTTTGTGTTTGTTGCTAAAAACTGAAGATGAAAATCAATGTGACTTTAATATGAAACTTGTGCCTTATGTCCCTGCATTTTGTATTATTATTTAACTGCAATGTCTCAGATAATTTGCATTGTCTGTCTTCAAGAAAACATGTATTTTCCTCGTTAGAAGGCTCCATAAATTTAGTATTAAAGGTAGCTTATAGTTTATAATTAATGTTTTATCAGAGAATATACATTAAAGAGAGGCTGCACGCTTATGGGGAAGTTTTGCCCTCTTTATGATTCAATACTCAAGAGTGTGAGGTAGAAAACATACTCCATAAAAGTGCATTTTGGTAGGTACAGGGGCTGCTTCTACTGATGAAAACGTGGTGGTGGCGCTGATCATCCCTTAGTTGACAAATTAGACAAGGTACAGACAATGCCCTCACATTGTCTTCAGCTAGAAGAAACTCTGTGGCAGAATTTTTATACTTTTCTGAGCATTCCAACAGTTAGACCTTAAATTTCGGAGAAAATATGGTTAGCACGGCCATTCAACCTCTCTTTATTGTAAGCTCTCTGGTTTTGTTATGATCCAGAGACTATTAGAGACCTCCATGTCTTAACAGCCAGAATGTTGACAAAATTTGACAGGTTTACTGTTTCCCAAGGTCTGTCACTCATAAACAACCAATGTTCGTTTATACAGGTTAAGCCACCAATTTGACTAATGTTAAGCAGCTAGTCAATTAGATTTTTACATCGTGCCATGAAACTTCCAAATGCACCCACCATGCAATACTATTTTTAAATTTCACGGTGCAATGGGGCCTTAAAAATTGATGCATTAAAGTCATGCGTGTAATCCTTGTAAACAACAGTATGTGACTGTTTTCATCAATTTTCTGGTCATGAGAATTTGAAGAGCGCTAGGTCTCTGAAAGTCTCTGAATATGGTGTTACTGCAATTTAAAATTTCGTAATTTAAAAATTACATGCAAGTACTGTACATAGTAGGAGAGGGTGCATTTTTTTTTTTTGTTTTTTTTCCATTGATAATTCAAGAAAATGCTAGACTAGATTATATATTATATATGATACAGTAACCAGCAAAATGAATGAGTTTACTTAGAAGTGAAGGCATTTGACATATTATAATCATACTTGTTTTTAGCATGAAGGCATGAAGAAATGTTTGGAATGTGATTTTTGTGCTGAAGAAAATGCAAGGTGAAATTCTTATCGTTTGATTTTGTTTTAAAATTAAGTAAATTTTTAGCTGAATTTGTTTTTGCTATACACCATTTTGAAGTGGGAGTCTGAAGTTTTAAAATTTGAAAAAAATAATTTTATAAAAGCTCATAAATACTGTATACTAATTACATTTAATTTTTTTAAATTTTTCATGGCATCACTTCAAAATTAATTCATATAATCATTCATAATTCTAAGTTAAATATTTTTATTAAAAGAAAAGGATAGGAATAACCAGCAAGGCCTTACCGATCGAAAGAGTCATAGCAGGTGGAAATTCTTGCGGTCACAGAGGTTCACTCGAAAGAATTTACATTTTTGAAACGTTTCGCATCGTGGAGATGCTTCTTCAGTCACAAGAAGAAGTAGAATCTTGTAATAATATAGTAGGGTTTTGCGGGGTACTATATTAATGTGGGTTCTTGTTGAAGATAAACTCATATATCCATTTAACTGACTGTCCCGTAGAATTTATGAGTTTATCTTCAACAAGAACCCACATTAATATAGTACCCCGCAAAACCCTACTATATTATTGGCGTGATTCTACTTCTTCCTGTGACTGAAGAAGCATCTCCACGATGCGAAACGTTTCAAAAATGTAAAAACTTTCGAGTGAACCTCTGTGACCGCAAGAATTTCCACCTGCTGTGACTCTTTCGATCGGTAAGGCCTTGCTGGTTATTCCTATCCTTTTCTTTTAATAAGATTATCACAACCTAAATGGTTTATTTTCCTTAATTTGAATATAAGTTAAATATTTGTTGATTATAAAAAAAATAATACAAGTATCTTATGATCAGGCTCAGCAAATTAATTAAAAATTTTCTTTGTGATATTGTAGGTAATTTATGACAACAATATAATAAGTTTTTTTTTTTTTTTTTTTTTTTTTTTTTTTTAGCAAAATATAGACAAGCAAAGGTTAGAAGGTTAGGTCATTCAGCTATTTCAAACACATACGCTTTCACTTAAAAATGTTAGAAAACAGGCAATATTCAATCTTAGGAAGAACCTCTTAGAGTGTGACGTGACGGTATGTTAATGAGGAGCCCACCTTGCAGGTATCAACCTGACGATATACGAGGGTCAGATCACAGCCATCCTGGGCCACAACGGTGCCGGCAAGACCACCCTCTTCAACATCCTCACCGGACTCACCTCACCCTCGTCCGGAACTGCCTTGGTCTTTGGGCTGGACATCAGGTGCGTCACAGCTGTTCATCATTCAGTTCACTGAGTTTTTAATATTATATACAAGCTAACAAAATTGTGTTCTTCACAATACTGACAAAATATTATCTTGATACTCTGTGATTACCATAAAAAAGATGCTAATCTTAATCATAATTAATTAATAAAACTACGTAATTGATATTACGTAAAATCAACTCTAAGAATTACATTTTTTATATATTTTAGAGTACTAAATTATATTGTTATAATAAAATTGTTATAAGATATTATAAAGAAAGTTCATAATTTTGTGTCATTATATTTGCATGATGAAAAAATAGATAAAATTATATGAGACCCTGCACATAAATCAAATGTTCACCCTAACAAATTCAATGTTACAGAGATCCGAACGACATGGAGAGTATTCGCCGCATGACGGGGGTGTGTCCACAACACGACATTCTGTTTGACCTTCTGACCCCTCGCGAGCACCTCGTCTTCTTTGCAGCTGTCAGGGTGAGTAGTGACATGGGACCTTCACGGTGTTTTCTAGCATCATTTACATGTTATTCTGGAAACTTGTTGACAATGTTCAATAGCTCCTTGTTAATCTTAATACGTGTCCAATTTGTTATTTAGAATTTAGATGCAAAACAATAAACAATTTAGTGTGTTGCATCTAGTTTTTATTTTTTATTTGTGTATTTTATTCTTTTTTCACAATTGGCAAAACAAATTTTGATTACTTAAATAAAAATTTAACAAAAGTGTTACTGCATGTATTCAGCTTTACTTCTTTCCCCTCCCATATTTTTCCTAGATTAGTTGGGAGACTTATTAAAGAAATTATAAAATAATTGAAAATACTACCTATGCCCAAAAAGTTCTGAAAAATATAAAAGAATTAAAAAAATAAATTTATGCTTCCAGCTTATTTATGTAATAAAAATTATAAAAGCATCTATTGTTAAATTAGGATTGGTCATGATCTAACAAGACGGTTCCTTGCAGGGTATCCCGTCGTCTGAAGTTGAGTTTGAGGTGATGAAGACGCTGCGAGACATTGACTTGCTGGACAAGGCAGACACCAGAGCCAAGCACCTCAGCGGTGGCCAGAAGAGGAAACTCAGTGTTGGCATAGCTGTCATCGGAGACCCCAAGGTAAACTTCCTCTTCATCAATCCAACCTGTCTTCTTGACGAGTTTTACCTGTTCTATTTGTGGGCATTGCCCTGCAGTAATTCCATTCTTGTTAAAAAAGAATTGTAAATGCAAACCAATGTTAATAATAATCTGTGACTTGATTCATTGATTGATTGACGTTGCAGATCATCATACTGGACGAACCCACAGCTGGGGTGGACCCTTACTCTCGCAGACACATGTGGTCCTTCCTGCAGAACAGACGACATGGCAAGGTGAGGGCGACATCCTAGCAAGCATTTGTCTTCAACCTTCCTTCACAATGGACAGTTAGCATCAAATTTTTTTTATTGCAAAAATGAATAGAGTACAAAATTATGCTACTCTTTTTTTTCCAGCCTTTTTTAAGACCGGGAACTATTTTTAAATTATTATTGAAATTTCGGACACTAACATAGAATGACGCCTCCAGGGGGCAAGGTCGGTTATACTTTCAATCATTTTTAAAAAATAGTTCCCAGTTTCAGAAAAATCTCAAAAAATTCAGACTAGCACAATTTTGTACCCTCTTTTCATTTCTGCAATATAAAATTTTGATGCTAACTCTCAATTATTTTGTGTTTCTTCATAGAAAATGTAAGATTAAATGTTCCTTTTTATTAAGAATTCAGGAGGGGTACTAGAACTTTCAGAACTTTCAATAATTTTTAAAAAATACAGTAGTTCTAAAACTAAAAAAAAAAAAAAAAAAAAAAAAACTGAAAAAAAAAAAAAGCATAATAGCATAATTTGGTACCCTGTATTCATTTTTGCAGTAAAAAAAATAATTTAGGTTGTCCATTCCATATATTTGGAACAAATGACCTTGCTTGACCTTGTGTGACCGTGACCCCCAGGTGATTCTGTTGACGACCCACTTCATGGACGAGGCAGACATTCTGGCTGATCGAAAGGCGGTGGTGTCTCGCGGCAGGCTGCGATGTTGTGGCTCCTCTCTCTTCCTTAAGAACAAGTTCGGGATTGGCTACCATCTTACGTAAGCTAGTACTTGCTGTACAACATAACGACCAAAATTGTTTTTAAACCATCCAAAAATGACATTGATTATGTCATTTTTATTGTTGGTAACGGATTTAAATGTAATAATCCCAATTTTGACAGTAAATTTCAGTTTACATCAGATTTAAGGACACTCAAGTCTTAGAAATAATGTGTCATCGACTATACCATAAAAACATTAGCTCTGCTTAATTTATTCAATTAATTTTTTTAATGTTATGATACGATAAGAGCAGCTACAAAAAAAAATATTTCATTATTCTTTTTATTTTATATGGCGAGAGTTAATTAAGGCAATCACATACATATTAAAAAGGTGATACATCGATTTATAATTTTGAGTTTCATATTACTGCACAGTATTTAAATGTATTACCAATATAAACAAAGCTACTCTCTCTCTCCCCCCAACTACCTGGCTCCAAACAGAACGTTTCAAATATAACATAGTGTTATTTCTTGCAGGATGGTCCTCGAGGGTTCTGGCAAAGAGCGTCAGATAGCTCTGATGGTAAAGAGCCACGTGGGCAAGGCTGAGCGGGCCAGACGTCACGGCCGCGAGCTCTCCTTCATCCTGCCCCACAACTCCGTGGACAGTTTCTCAGCCCTCTTCTCGGCCATTGAGGAGGAGATTCGCACGGGAAAGGCCGGCATGGGAATCTCCAGCTACGGAGTGTCCATGACCACATTGGAGGAGGTGAGTCACTGTAGACTTGAGGAAGGGGGGGGGGGGGTTTACAAGGGGGTAAATTTAGCATTGAAAAGTAGTCTTGCAAATTAAATTATTTTGTTCATAACTCAATCTAATTTGCATCTACATGCAAATTGGTACGTATTCCCATTTTTTTTTACATTTTTTTATTTATTTATTATTTTTTTTTTTTTTTTTTTTTTTTAGTTTATGACTTCTTTTAACTTCCTTTTTTTTCTCCCATTATAAAATGCAATTAATTTCATAAAAAAAATTATTTGGTTTTAAAATTAACGTTACTGATAACTGCAGGAAAATTGTCAAAATTATTTTGTCTATTCAGTGCTTATTTAACCCAGCTTAAATTTGAAAATCTATTTAATTAAAAATGATGTGTTATCTCTTATCTTGCAAAGTGTAGCCTCTATGATATAAAATAGGCAGTAGTAATAATTTTGGTTAATAGTTATCATTAATTGGCTGGTACTTCATGCAGTTTCTAGGTGACTGATTATTGTTGTTTGTCCCACAGGTGTTCTTGCACCTGGAGCGAGATGAGAGTGAGGAAGGCACGGTGGAGAACCTCAGTAAGAAGATGGTGCGCAGTCGTGCTCTGAGTCGCTCCCTCTCGCTGCAGTCCAAGACCTCCTACCAGAGTCTGCAGAACGAGGTGGTCGAGGAGGAACCTGCCGCGGAGAGGGTGACCCCTGAAACTCTCGGTGAGGACGGTGAGAAACAGAGTGACGTCTTAACTCGTCTACAGAAAACAGTGGAGGTCCATAGGCTAGTTTTACAGTACTTTTACCCCAAGATTCATTATAGAAAAGTCTGTAGCCAGTCCAATAGAGACAGCTTGCCATTAGAAGTCCATTAAACTGGCGCCCTATAAAACCTTCTACAATTGAGTGCATTCAGAAAGCGCTTTACCCCCACTTTAGTTTTGATTTTTACCCCTGGTTAAATCAATTACTAAACTTGTTAATAAAAAATGTGGGCTAAATCAGTGCTAAACAATATTAAACAGATACAAAAGCACCGATTCAGTCCACATTTTTTAGTTACCAAGTTTAGCCTCTCATCATGATTAGTACTCAATTTCACCCGGGATGAAAATCAAGGCTAAAGCAGGGCTAAAGTGCGTTATGAATGCCCTCTAATGACTCCTGCCATGGGAAACAATGTAAATTCTCATTATGAAAATGCTAATGGCTCGACTCTGCCCCCAGTAGACCCCACCGAGATTCCTGAGACGGCGGAGCACATTGGGCTGGTGTTCAGCAGCGTGCGGACTCACCCCCGCGCAGGGCAGACGATGCGCGCCCTCATCTGGCTACGCATGGTGCGAATGTTCCGTGACATCCAGAAACTTTACTTCATGATCGCCCTGCCTCTGCTCTTTGCGGCCCTGGGTCTCTACCTCAACGGTATTCAGATGGAAGACAACCGCATGAAGTCACTCCTGCTCAATAAAGGTGAGTGGATTTAAGTGTGAAATAATAGAAGCATGTATTTTTTAGGCAATCAAAAATGTAGAAATAAAATTTATTTATGAAAGTAATTGGTAGGTACCGATCGTTAGTAAAAAATATGCTGAAGTGGAAGAAAAAGGTAAAAATAGTAAAAAATTGCTGTTACGTAAAGTCAAGGGACCCAGGAAATTAAGTTTACCTTATATTGAGTATTACCTTATCAATTTTTTCCTATAACTGCAATGCTAATAATTTTTTATGGCACTGCCATCTTCTTTACTTCTAATCAAGTTTTACCTAACAACAATTTTAATAACAAGTTTTTACTGTAAATTCAGACAGAAAAAAAATATCTTTCACCCATTCTGTTCACTTATTTTCAACTGTGTATTAAAAATGTATATTAAAATCTTAAAATAATTATTGACGCCTGCATAAACCATTTTCTCGACTTCCTAACGCCCCCCGCTTGTTGTTGCAGACACATATCACGCTGCCACTCGACTGGTGGTTCACAATGCCAGCGGTGACTCCCTGGATGAGCTGGTCTCGGTGCTGGACGACCAGGCGGAGGAGGTCTCTTCTTACAACGGCAGCTTCGCTCTGCTGCTCGCGTTGACGCCACACATGGCTGCCTTCAACGTCAACGTGTGCGACGTCTCTCGCGAGCAGCCCGGCCTCGACCTGACGTTGATCTACAACGACACCGCTCAGCACTCTCTGCCTGTCGCCATCAATATGATCAGCAACGCCTACTTCCAGTGAGTAATTTGAGAGAAGGAAAATAACCTCAATTTTATGAAGCTGATTATTTGGTAATGGACAACCTGCATGTGTTTTTTTTTATTATTATTATTTGAGTGCAAAGTTATGCTACTCTAATTTTTTTCAGATTTTAGAGATATGGAACTATATTTAAAAAATTATTGAAAGTTCAGAGAAAGTCGTCAATAGGGGTCATTCTTACTAAAAGGATAGGATGTAAAAAAGGGGTGTGAATTCAAATTCGACATCATCAAAAAAATTTGGCAATACTTCCTGGCCTGTAAAAAATTTGAACAAAAAAAATCAGGGTAATACATTCATTTCTTCAATGAAAAATTGCCATGCAAGTTGTCCATATTTAAATTTAAAGTTCTTAAAATCAAAGTGTTTTAAATGATTGAATAAAAATTCTTGAATAAAATTTTATGTGTTAGAGATGAAAACATGTTGAATAAAAAAGTGTACAACAACCTGACCCTCTGATTTGCAGACTGGTGATGGCCGAGCAGGGTCTGGAGACACCCCCTGAGGCGATCTCGGTGCGCACGCACCCCCTGCAGGTGACCTCTGAGCCGGTGGACTTCAACATCGGACTGTTCTCGTCGTCACTACTCATCGGGATGATCTTCGTGCTGGTGCCCGTCAGTCTGGCCATCGACATGGTCTACGACAGAGAGGTCAGTCTCCTGCTTTGTAGCTACCTTGAGGAATGTAAGCTAGAAGTGAGGGTGTTGAAGATTGTGAACAATAATTAACAAAATAATCTTATGTGTTTGTGCTATTTTGTTTAGTTTTAATTCTTGACGTGATCCATGTTGTTTATACAACTAGTGTTCTAATAAAAATAAATAAGTAAATTTTAAATTATTACTGTAATTAATTAATTAAAAAAATAAGTAAATTTAAAAATAATTAAAATACATAAGTTAAAAAGTAAATAAATAAAATCTGATAAAAAAAAATGTTTATGTAAACAGTGGGTCGGTATTTTGTATTCATTAAACAAGAGAAAATTCATTTAAGTAAAATATCAAACCTTTTTTCGTTGTTTTCTCCCTTTTTTTCTACCTACAGTATGCAATTTTTTCTAAACTGTGTAATTAATTTCATTTTGGTTTGGACTGTATGCAAATACTTTTCTTTAATAGGCTGATTAAGGCTTAACCTGAGAAATTTGGACGAAAAATTCGCTACAACAGATTTTCTTCAAATTAATTTGGTGGACTCACAACAATCGTCAAATTAGCTCTGAATTTTTTCGGAATTTTTTAACCATTGGTTTAATTATAATTAATTTATTTAAATTAGAATTTTGTATCCTTTCAATGTTAAATTTGTTAATTAGCATTGCAAAAAAACTATACAACAGATTCTTTTACTTTTTTTTTTTTACTAAAACCTAATTTTTTAGACTATTTTTCTGAATTGTTTTCATATATTTTGAACCGAGGCGATGATCGTTTCCTATATGTGATGAGAAATGTGGCAACGTTCTCAAGGACTGATGTCATCACCCCCTCCTAAAAATTTATGTGTATTCCAATGCAAACAGTGTTGCCACTATAGCCACGCCTCTTGACCTTGACAGACAAATTCTCAGGTTATACATTAAGCTCTATTCAAACAATTAGAATGCAGCATGTACTACTTACTGTATGTACTATGTACATACTATGTACTTTATGTAAAATTGACTCTGTCTTCCTTTTTGTTTCAGATCAAAGCAAAGAACCAACTTCGAGTTAACGGACTATCATTCTTTATGTATTTTTTTACATACTTCGTTGTATTGGGTGGATTAATGATATTCATATGTGCTGCTTTACTAGGACTTATATTTGTATTTGATTTACCTGCATTAAGATCACCTCCTGCATTTGTAACTTTAGGAACTTTAGTATTATTATATTGTCCAGCTAGTATATTATTTTCTACAGTATTATCTTATATATTTGATAAAACTGATTCAGCTCAGGCAATTTTACCAAATGTGGCTACATTTTTAGGTTTAGTTCCATTTAGTTTAGTAGCTTTAGTTGATATGTTTAGGTTAGGCGGGCGGACTGCGTTCGCTTTACACACAGTATTTTGTCTGCTCAATACGGCCTACGCTCCCTACGCTGTGGTCTACTTCGTCACCAGGGTGTACTTGGCTTGTCGCGTCAACAGTGCATGTGTCGCCCCGACGTTCAATGACTACATGACCGACGAGTTGATCGTATTGTTCGTCAGCATCCTCCTCCACATTCCTCTCTGGTTCTGTGTGCTCATCGTCGTGGACGTCAAGAAGTCTGGGGGGAAGGCCAGGGACGCCATCTCCTACCTGATGGTGAGCTGCTTTGTTTGTTTATATATTATTATAGGAAAGGAATAACCAGCAAGGCAATAATAGAATGTAAATAAGATTTTCCCCTGCTGTGACTTTTTCTATCAGTAAAGCCTTGCTGGTTATTCCTGCCCTTGTCTTTAAATAATATATCACAACCTTATGGTTTATGTTCCTTAAAATTTAAATATTCTTTATTGTTTAATTTTTTGTATTGCAAAAATAGCAGTGTAAATATTTCTTAAATATGGAAATACATATCATTTTTGTTTAAATTCACCTTAAATTTTTATTAAATTTAATATTAAAACCCAACTATTTATTAATTACAGTATTTATTTTTGCTTAAGTACATTTTTTAAATGTTTAATTACTGTACTGGTAATCTAATATTTATTATTATTGTTTGTTTGTTTTTTGTTGTTTTTTTTTAAACCTAGTTAATTTAACCTATTTAAAGTCCATACCATAGCTGTTTCTCCATCATGAAATTTTTTTCCAAGACTGTTTATGCTTTTCATTTTTTTTTTTTTTAAACATTACAATTTGTATTAATTTTACATTATCTATGATATATTTATTAATAATGAGAAGATAATTAGTTTGAAACTATAAAGATTCAAAATGAAATGAGAGCTATGATTTCATATTTGTTTTGTAACAAAGGGTCTAACCTTGCTGTTGTCTCAGGGTCGTCCTGCGGGAAGTGACGAGGTTGGTCTGGAGAACGCAGACGTGGGCGAGCACGAGGACGCAGACGTGCAGGCGGAGCGCAGGAAGGTCGCCGACCTCATGTCCTCCAACGCCCCCGACCCTCCCGTCGTGATCGTGCAGAACCTCCGCAAGGAATACACTCGCAGCTTCAACTGCAGAGACGCCGGTGACGCTGACATGGGCAAGGTGAGGTCGTCTGACATAGTGACTTTGTCTGGTCCGTACATTTAAAAAAAAAATTACTCAAAGGCACAGTTGGACGCAGTTAGCTTCCCAATTAAATATCCATGTCTATTTCCAATGTTATTTGAACTTGGCAGCCTAGTTCATAATCCCCTTGTGGCTGGTCTACAATGAAATTTACAGTTGTACCAAGTTGAATTAACATTAGAATTTATAGAGTGAAATGTATTGTAACAGATTTGGAGTCCAATCATTTCCAAATCTTGAATTTTTTGTCGCAAAATATACCCTTTAGCCTTGTATGTAATTTCATTTTCTCTCCCTCAAAAAACCAGCTGTTCAAATAATGTAATTTACTGAAGCGTAAATTATGATTTTTACATTGCAATTAAAAAATCTTAGTAAATTTTTTTCTTCCTGATGTAATTCTTAAAAATGTTTTATTTTTGCAATTCAATTTTTAAAACTTAAAGTAATTTCTTATGTTTCTGTTAGGCTGATGTATTTTAGGGGGCATACATGACCAAAATGTGTCAATTGCCCCAAAATATAAATCAATCAATCGTACTGACCATTCATAAATCAAGATCGTTAAGTTCAACCGAAAGTAATTTGAACAACCACAAAGTCGGCTGTCATTTAAAAAAATTGTTCTTCTTGTCTCCTCAGATCGCGGTGCGCAACCTTTCTCTTGCGGTGGACGCAGGCGAGGTGTTTGGTCTGCTGGGACACAACGGGGCTGGCAAGACCACCACCATGAAGATCATGATCGCTGAGGAAGCAGCCACCAGGGGCAGGGTACGTTTGCAATGTTAACGAATTATATTGTGATCTTATATATAAAAATAGAGTAATAGTAAATGAAGGAATAACACATCCAATGGTAGGTAAATAAAATAATAATAATAATATTTTTTGTGAAGTATCGAGTGAATGAAAACTTTTGGTGAATGGACTGCTCAGCAATCTTTTTCATTTGCCCCATGGGCTATTGTTTAAAAATGTTTACTATAATATATATACTGTATGTTATATTATTGTAAAAAGCCTATGAAAGAGATATTAAAAAATAAATACCTTGAAGTGTAACCATAATTAGCATCTCGACAAATATGAAAAATAATTACTTGACTTATTTGTAAAAAATTATATTATCAAATTTTTATTCTTGGTTGAAGATATTGGATGAAAATTTAATCAAGAAGCGTATATGCAGAACTGTAAGACAAGAATTTCTAGATGGAACTTGAATATTTTCCTTAATTTTACGTTTCAATTTCAGCATTTTACAAAAAACAATGTAAACAACTAAATTATGCCTACTTCTTCTCAATCTCTACATGTCAACATACAAGGAGTCAATTTTTCAATTTCCTTCTCGTCGACTTGTTCCAGGTCCAGATTGGTGGCCACAACATAACGTCAAACGTCAACGAAGCCTTCCAGCTGATGGGCTACTGTCCGCAACACGACGCCCAGTGGAAGAACCTCACCGTGAGGGAGCACCTCGAGTGCTACGCCGCCATCAGGGGCGTCCTACCAGAGGACATTCCCACGTGAGTAGGACATCTCACTAGTTTTATGTTCTTATGAAATATCTCTCATTCCTAAATGATATCTCTCAGTACGTGGGAAATACCAATGTGAATAAAATATCTTAGTAGCTAGGTAATTGAATGTTCTCATGAAAGGTGCTTACATAGGACATCTAAGCAACTAAATAGTCTTCTGTCTTCATCTTAACATACCGGTAGTACTGTAAATTCCAAAGTTTAAAAATGAACATGCAACTAATTGTCATGTAGATTCTGCAATTGACAACCTACATAATAGTGTTTTTATTACAGAAATGAATAGAGAGTGTTAAGTTATGCTACTCTGATTTTTTTTTCTGATTTTTTAGAGCCCAGGAACTATTTTTTTTTAAAAAATTTGAAAATACAGTGAGAGGTGTCAATAGGCATCACTTCTTAATAAAAAATAGTAATTAAAAGGGGCTTGAGTTCAATCCTGACCTTGGCAAAACTTTTTAGCACTACTTCCTGCCCTTTAAAAAATTTGAAAAAACTTTAGGGTAATATAATTTCATGCCCTTTATTTTTGCATTAAAAAATTTCATGTAGGTTGTCCATTGATCATGTCATTTAAAAGACTGATTTTCATGAGTTAAGTGAACTGATGTCGCCTCTGATTTGCCCCTAGTGTGGTGGACAGTTTCCTGACGGGTCTTCAGATCCAGGACCACGCCAACAAGCAGAGCCAGCATTGTTCAGGTGGCACACGACGTAAACTCAGCTTTGCGATGGCCATGGTGGGAGGACCCTGCGTGGTGCTCATGGATGAACCCTCCACAGGGATGGACCCTCGTTCCAAGAGGTTCCTCTGGGACACCATCCTTGCCAGTTTCCAAGTATGTTCATTGTATAGCCGTCGCCTCAGAAATTTTCCCGTTTTTGACCTTGTTAATCACCTTGTTAAAAAAGCATTTCCTATAAGGAATACAGTACAATGTCACGACCTTGTGTCTGCAGGGATCTCGAGGGTCCATCCTGACCACCCACTCCATGGAAGAAGCAGACGCCCTCTGCTCCAGGGTCGGCATCATGGTCAAGGGAGAGCTCAGGTGAGATGAACCCTCCCAGGTGTGTTAATGAGGAAAGTTAGGACTGTTAGTGAAGTGTGTGATTGACAAGAATTTTAGGACATAATGAAACATTTTTAATAATAAATTAGCACAAATTCTTGCTTAAAAAAATTTAATTACCAAATTTTTATATCAAATACAAGCACTAAATTAAATACTAAACTAACATAAGTACAATGAAATGATTATATAAATATAAATACTGTAGTGATAGTTAATTGAAAAAAATAAAGCAATTACCTAATTTCTAAGCTTATTAATAATGAAATTTATAACTTTTAGGAACAGAATGTATCATTTAAATAGGTGTATGCTGGGGTAGATATCGTCTTCTCAGGTTATCGTTAATTTGACATCACAAACCTTTTTCTTTGTCCTCTAATACATACTAATATGGGACAGTCTCGTGACATCAAATTTATTTGGCTGTAGACTCTCTCCTTAAAGGGGTACCAAAGTGAATACTTTTTTTACATGTTCGGGCAGCTATGAATTATTCTGATATCCCTGTGGCTCAATATTTCCGTACAATGCCTAGTTATTTTACAATTAATTATTTAGTTTGAAAAGTGAGTTTGATAACCGTTGGTTAATTCAAGTTGGTGCGCTCCAGCAGCAGCCGCTGATACGACGAGAATCTCCCGCGAATCGGGGGAACCTCCTCCCGCCCCCTTCTTGTCGTATCACCGACCGCTGCGGCCGCGGGCATGCTTGAATCAACCAACGGTTTTCAAACTCACTTTTCAAACTAAATAATTAATTGTAAAATAACTAGGTGTCGTACGTAAAATAAATATTGAGCCACAGGGATGTTAGAATAATTCGTAGCTGCCCGAACATGTAAAAAAAGTATTCACTTTGGTACCCCTTTAATAGAAGAGTGAACCTTCAGCTACATCTCACGTCCATAAACAACAACTCTTAAACAGACGATTCTGCCCCCAGGTGTGTTGGCTCGACACAGCACCTGAAGAACTTGTACGGGGCGGGCTACACGCTGGAGATCAAACTCAAGGCGGGAGACTCCACCCCCACCACTCCTGCGGTGCCCGACCGTCTCGCCTCGCCCAAGCACTTCGTATCCAACCTCTTCCCCACCTCGGTGCTGGAGGAGAGCTTCGCGGACCGACTGGTGTACAGTGTACCTCAGCAGGCGGTCACCTCTCTAGCCTTCTGCTTCACACAGCTTGAGAAGGGTGGGTTTAACACAGGAGGGTGCAGTTGATTTGGTGATCATTCAGACAAAATGAAGGATTTGAAGTAACAAAATCATAACCATATCAAAGCATACCATAATCATAGCTTCAAAACCGGCTCTTTGCACTTTCTAATAAGAGCTATATTCCTTATAAATCGCAACACCTGAAAGATAGACTTTGGTACAAAAAGTCTGTTTTGAAGCTGATGGTCTCATATATTTCCACCATAAGCCCCCCATGTTCAAACTTTCAATTTGTTCTTAGTAATTATTGTACTTTTTTATTGATTTGTAAATACATTTTCATTTATTTTCTAAACCTGGAAATAAGAAAGGTTAAAATTGTTAAAAAATACATAATTATGTTGTTTATCAAAATAGCATAACTTTTACATAGAAAAAAATTAAGTTTGCATGATACTTATTTTTAATTTTACTGACTCTTTTCCCTTTTTTAAACTTAACATTACCAGAGGAGGAGGGGGGGGGATGACCCGCTATTTAAATCACATGCTTAAAAAATTAATAATAATATCTGACATTAGTTGTTAGCTATAATTAATTAATTATTATTAAGAATTACAAATTTATCCAGCATTTTATTTTATTCACACTTTTTTTCTGCTTCAAAAGAGTTACGGGTCGTCTCAAATCCCCCCCCCCCCATCCCCCGCCCTTCCTTCCTCTCTCCCCTTTCTGGTGTCAATGAACTCTTAACTAACGGCACTCTTTGTTTACAGCCAAGGCCGAGATGGACGTTGAGGAGTATTGTTTCTCTCAGACAACGCTGGAGCAAGTGTTCCTCAAGTTCGCGCAGTACGACGAGGTACATCCCCCCCAGGACTGAGGCCGGTCGTCGCTACTCATGCCTCAACCCGTACTCGAGACACTGGTATGATGAACGGGGGGGCGGCAAACACAACACAGCTAGCGGCACCAGATCTCAATTTTTATTGTAAATTTGTCTTCTTTTTCTGTATATACCGATACATCACAATCAATATATTTAATGTTTGTTGTTTATAATTTTTTATTATGTGTGTGAGCTTAAGGGAGCATATACATTTTCTTCTACAGAAAACTGTAAAGAATATAAAAATATTTTTTAAATTAATAATTGGAATATTGCAATCACAAAAGGCATAATTTAAATGTCTTACTAATGATACAAAATAGTTACAATCAATTATCTCGTACGCATAAAGTTAAAAAGATTTATTCAAATTTTTGGCATTTCCAATATATATTATTTTTATAGTTCCACTTTTACAAAATTAAAAAAATCAGGTACCAAAAATTCTGAGAGTGGATAAAATAGAATGCATTGAAGTTAATGAAGAATTTGCAATTGAAATAATTATTTCTTTGAATTATTTTAAAACTCCTAAATATGTCACTTCACTATTTCTCTAATTTTTGTTTCATTAGAAATTTATTAAGTGCCAATAAAATTTGGATAGTTATGCCCAAGGAAAATTTTCTTGACCAAGTAAGAAATTACAATAGCGTTGATATATTGTCCAAACTATTCTTCAACGCTAGTATCGTCTAGCTCACGGATCTCAACATGGTACAATTTACATAGACCGCCAATCTCATTTTGATATGTTACCAGAAAATAGATTGCTATCATCAATCTATAAATTATACCAAGTTGAAATTGGCAAACTAGACGCTATATCGTTCCTCGTCCGGAATAATGAGCTATTTTGTTGTAATAATTAATGAGCTATCTGCTATTTCAGTTGAGCGCAACAATAAACTTTATGTTATAGCTATTCATACTGTACTCACCTGAAATAGTAGATAGCTCATTATTGCAAAGAGATCGTGATAAGCAGATAGCTCATTATTCCGGACGATATATTATTGAGAAAATTATCCAAGGAACACATCCTTTTTTTCTTTTTTGTGACATGACAAAGATTCAAATATTACTCTCAAATTATTGTTAAAATTAAGAAGACCGTACAAAAATATTAAAAATGTAAGCTGTGTTCGTATTTGCAGTCCTCCTAGATGATAAAAACAAACATCGACTTGAAGCAACGCATGAGTGGTGATAGAAAATAAAATAAAAAAAGTGACAGTCGTAATTAATTGACTTTGAGGACATTTTTATTGTTAGAGTGACGGTGTGACAAAAGTATATTTATAATGCCTAATTTTTTATATCATTCTACTAGGCATATAAGTACAACTGAACCAGTTTTTTCATATTTTAAAAATAAATATATATATTTTACATCTCATTAAGCCTTAATAATTAAGCTATTACAATTTTAAATTAAGTAATATGGAATAATTTTATATATACCCATGTATACCCATATATTTAAAGAAAAAGAAATTGCTTTAATTGATATGTAAATGAGATAATTAAGCTAAATATTCTATAATTTAATTTAGCTGTCATATAATCAAATTACAATTGCTTATATTTAAAATTCCCTAAACTATGTATTGATATAATTATTTAAACAATGCTTAAAAATTGCCAGTTTTTTTTTTAACTATATATTTTATCCTATATTACTTTATTTAATTTTTTAAAAAATAGCAGTGTTAATGAAGAAGAGATGTGTGTTGTTTTTTAAAATTAAAGGTAGGAAAAGTGTGTTTTTTATATTTGCAGAAA
The DNA here is from genome assembly GCA_949825025.1 of Siphlonurus alternatus. Lineage (NCBI taxonomy): Eukaryota > Metazoa > Arthropoda > Insecta > Ephemeroptera > Siphlonuridae > Siphlonurus > Siphlonurus alternatus. The sequence goes on along the minus strand of OX463785.1, from coordinate 6,841,514 downwards.
ATAAACAACAAATGGTTGTAAGTGAATAAAAAAGCAAAGCTTGAAAACTGTAAATTGATAAATCCTAGACAATAGCTACATAATAATGCAGAGCATGGTAGCTTCAACGAAAAGAGAAAGCAGCAGTTTTATCCCCCATTGTTGTTGATGTTGTGATTGTTGATGTTTGGGTCCCCAGCCGGACTGGGGGAGGGCATACCATTGTTGTGGTAGTACAAAGGAACAAATTAACTAATTGTTGACTTAACAAAGTTGGGTCTTTTTTTGTATTGTTATAATTTCTCAAATGGCGTAGCCAAAAAGTTATTTATTTGTATTTTTTTTTATAATTATAAAAAAATATACATAATATTATGTAGGGTACTGTAAGGCAAATAACTGGGTTAATTAGCTTAATTGATATGTTAATTCAGTTAATTACAATTTGGGGGTTTCTGAATCTCAAGAAGTATTTGTTCTGAATTTTTATCTCTTCTTTTTTTCCTAATTATTTTAGATTGAAGACATTGTTCTCAATAATTTATAAGTAATCTTATTATATAGGTGAATTTATTTAAGAAGTATTAGAAAAGCAATTTTGATCTGAATATTTTACTGTCTTTTCTAATTAACAAATTAAAAATAACAAAATTTAAATGCTTTTAAATAAGTATAAAATCTCGTACAATTTTTGTAACGATTTATAGTTAATATTTAATTCCTGGTCTTCGGTTATGAATCTTTGTTGTCAATACTTATTTTCAATAGAATTTTATCATAATTTGTAAATATAAAAATGCCTATCATGTACCCTATCAATAAATTATGTTGTTTAATTTTAAAATAATCATAGGCCTACTAAGCTTTAATTAAAAAATACAATTGACAATAAGAAAGCATTTACTAATTAGGGTTTATTATCAAATATGTTCCTTTGTGCTGCCCCCCAATGGACGAATGCCCACAAGAAGTGTTTAGATTTTTGCTTCAAATTAGAGGTCAGAAGTCAGCTATATTTAGAAACAAGTGAGTTTTTAAATGAATTATTATTTATTGTTTGAAAATTTTATTTAGTTTTTTTCGTGATACAGATCTTTGATATATTATTATTACAGTATGTTTTTATTTTATATTGTATAATTATTGCAGCTAATTTACTTAACTGCTAATTGAACAAAATCTGATAATTATTATATACTCATTTTATTTAACTTATATGAAGAAAAAATTTACTAAAAAAAAAATCAATGTACTTAAGCATGTAAAATTTTAGTACTTGATTTATTTATTATTAATTTAATTATTTATTTAATATTTAAATTTTATTAAATCAAAGTTAACAGTATTTATTGTAAATTGTATTTAACTGCATATCAATAATTTTTGTTATTATTATTTTGTAATTTAATCAAAATAGCTGGCGATTAAACTTAGAAATAATTGTACAAAATGCAATAATATATAAAATCAGTTTTGCTGATACAAAAATAAATTTAAAAAATGTTTTTAAAAATGTAAAATTTTAAACCAAAGTCTTCTATTTTAATTGTTTATTTTTAATTGTATGTTTACCAAATTCATAGAAAATTTCCAGGGTATAAGATCCATAAATCTATATGAAGGGTCCTTTTTCTATTGAGGGCAGTGCCCAAAAATGCCTGTGTTAAAAATTAATGCCATCCTAATAGAGACTTCAAGCTGGCTGTTTTTCCCAGTGTTCCCACCGTCCTATCTAAACTTATGTGAAATTGTTGTTTTCAAGTTTTAAAATATGTTCTTGATTCTGAAGACATTTAAATGGGAATTTAAAAGATAAATATCTTTCAAAGACAACAATTTTAACATTGTATGGTTTATTGTGAAATATTTTCCATCAGGGAACTCTTGAAAGTCTCTATATTATATCTATAGGATCTATTCCTGGAAATTACTGTGCGCCAATTGGACCAAAGTGACAAATACAGGAACTAAACAGGCTACGTTTTTTTATTTAGCCAAATATCATCTCCCACTCCACATTTATTTGCATGATCAGAAATATAGTAACATCAAGAAAGATTAAGCTTTCTATCCATCCTGTGTCATATGTGGTGGGGGAAGCAGATATCACTGATATTTGACTTTGGAATAAAAAAACGTAGCCTGAATTGTTATACTTACCAAGAGTTAAGAGGAAGGTAACATGGATCAGCTGATCGATGTAGTCCTATTTGATTAGCATGTAAACTTAAGCAGACAAAAGATTTGAAAAATTTTTGAGAGACAAATTTTAGTGCCTAAACACCACAGAAAAATTTCAAAATAATTATTCAAGCCAATTTCTTTTAATTAAATTTTTTGCATAGGGCTTTCCCATGGGGAGCCAAACTAAACAATTAATCTAAAAAACGGCTAGAATAACTGTCTTGAAAGTTTTTCTGTGGCTTTGGGTATTGAAATTTGTCTTTTTTTTTTTTTTCAGAATTTTTGTGTGTCTGCTAAGGTTTACATGTTAATCAAATGGGACTATGCTGATCAGCTGATCTGTGTTACCTTCCTTTTTAAGTGTGACCATTTCTGTTTTTTGTATGCAAAAGACCATACAGTTTGTTGCAACTATTCAATGCATTTGTAACACCTTCAATTATTGGTGGAAAATTACAAACACTCGCTCTTATTGGCCGAGAGAGAAACGCGTGGAGTTGCAGCGGACGGTAGAAGACTTTGCTTTGACTAATTAAGTCCACATGTTGGTGAATGTCGCAGTGTGAGAGTTAATTTGAGATGTGAATTTTTATTGTGATGACGAGTCAAAAAAAAACTTTCTTCTGTTGAAATTTATTGTTGAAAAATAATGTAGTGTGTTCTTTTTTACAATAATACAAATATCACAAAACCTAAATTACCAGTCTTTTATTAATATTTTTTTGTAGTGTGTGATCTTTATTTTAGTTTCATATATTTTTAGCTGAAATATATCATAATACTACTAGTATAAGCTGATTTTTAGCCTAAAGTAATGTCCACAATCTCAGAAACTGAAAAAAAAGTTGATCACTTAATTGGATTATCTTAATTTTTGGTAAATTTGAAATTTATAATTTTTTTATTGGTCGTTGAAAGCTTTCAATTCCAGGACAATTCTGGAAATAATATATACCTTTATGAGATGATGAAAACTGAAATTTCCATCAAATTTTCATGTTACAGATATTCAATACAGTGTATAATGTATTCTATCCAGTATCTTTAAGGGTAAGGTAACGCCACCAATGTTAAAAAAAATCCCTCACACAAAAATTCTGAAAAAAATTTAAAATGTTCTCCTCTACACCCCCTATCAGTAGCTAAAATATCAGGTATACAAATTCATAACTCAAAAACTAGATCGAATTTGTATACCTGATATTTTAGCTACTGATAGGGGGTGTAGAGGAGAACATTTTAAATTTTTTTCAGAATTTTTGTGTGAGGGATTTTTTTTAACATTGGTGGCGTTACCTTACCCTTAAAGTAGAAAAATTGTATTTTAGATTAAAGGAAAAAAGGGCTGTTTTTTTAATTTAAATGAGAATGCATTTTTTGTTTCCTGCATCTATAAAATGCACAATCAGTCACGCTTACTCCGTCATATAGTTAATTTAAAAATACTAAGAACTGCAAATTTTATTACACTATCAAAATATTTTAATTGAAATTCTCTACCCCACTACTACATTCACATGATGGTGTTTAATACGGTTCCATTGTATTGATGACTCCTCAAAAGAATAACACTGTACGCAGGCGAGAATCCAGAACCAAATTTCGGTGGGGGCCCTCTTCAAAACTTCATAAGACCCATGTTAAAAAAAATTGTAGTGAGGAAAATGCCTATATTGGCCATGTTAAATTCAAAATGTCGTTTCCCCCCCCCCCCCCCCCCGGATATCCGCGCCTGCTTGTACACGTCGTCATATTAACGAATTAACGAATACAGATTCCTTCGCGCCTGGAAAGTCCGCAACTTTTCGTACATCGCTGTAGCGCGGTGCAGTATTATATAACTTCCAGGGGCACCCTACCGCAGCTTCTCACAGGAAACCTATAAAAACAAATCAATTTTCAACAATAATTATTGCAATAACAATAAATATTAGTACGTAGAATCTTATTTTAAATATAAATATATTTTATGACAAGAGTATTAAGTTTCAATCTCAAAATAAGAATTTCATCTTTCATCATTTTTCCTTCTTTTTCTTCTAACAACTATATTTATTGTTTTAAAATATGAAACATTTTTTAAAAAAAAAATTAAAAGAATTTCCAAATTATAATATGATGATTGCCAATAAAAATATAAAGATGTTAGAAAAATGTGATGTACCTTTAGTACGTTCTACATAGTTTGGCATCATCTCATCTCTCGGTAGTGAAGAAAAGTCTTTAAGATTTGGTTTGAGTCAGCAATTGCGTCAGAGAAGCACAGAAATAGCAGCATGGTGGTGGTGGTGGAGGAGAGAGGCGCTGCTGTGTATGTTTGTGTATGCTATAGAAATGAGAGAGCCAGTCAGTTTTAGAGATTCAAAAAGGATAGAAGTCTGTAACGTCAGTGTCTTATAAATTTTCATCGTCATCGTCTATATTCCTAAGGTAAATAATAAATTAATTAAAATTTTTATATAGAATCTAATTTAGTAATTTCTATAGTATATGTAATTTACATTAAGTTAATGAATTGATTAATTTAAGAAAGGATTTGTAATTAGATTTTCATTTACGTATACACCGACAGAATTTATAATGTTAATTGTATATATTTGATTATAATTTTGTCATGATGATAATGGGATTTATTTTCAAAAATAAAAATAGTATAAAATTTATTTATATAATAATTATAATTGTACATATTTATTAATCGTTTTTTTTTTAATTAATCAAAAATATACACCTTTCAAGTATTAATCTGTAATTCATTTTGTGACTTTAAAATACTCTACATCATTTGATATTATATTTTAAAAACACAAATTTAAACTCCGAAAAATATACAAAGAATTGTGAATTTCACGCTCTAAATGCTTCAAATAATACAATAAGGTTGAATTTTCCTATATAACAAAGATAATTTTGAGCTTTATTGCATCAGCTGTTGACATGGTTATTTTACCACACGAGGCTTTGAATTAACCGTAAAATTATTTACATGCGACTCCTGATTCTTTATTTTATCTTGATCAAAAATTAAATTAAAAAAAGGATTATTAAATAAAATAACAAGCAGTTTTAATTATTTTTTGAGTTGATGGTAAATGTGACAGGAAAAAAAAGTCCGGATAAAATTCTGACGTTGATTGATTAGTTTCGAGAAGATTATTATAATTACTTTTAGATGAAAGCTAAGCACCACCAGTGACTTGTTTTCAGGAAAGATAACACATAGATTTGTTTATTTTTTAAAACAAGCACAGAAAATCTCAATTCTTAACTCAGTATATTACACGATACAATGTTTTCTATTTATTGCATGCGAGTTTATGTAGGGATGAAATTTTCTTGTTAAAATTGTATGCAATAAAATAAAATTATATAGCGTTAACGCCGGCTCTTGAATGCATCGGTGATTTTATATCGTAAAACGCGTACTCTAAAATTTAAATTTTATTTAAAAAATAAAATTTCCAGGTGACACTTATCAATTAGTTATAATAACGTCACCTCAAAATGTAAACAATTTTATGTAAATTTGACCTTTAGGTTTTATTAAAATAAGGTTTAGAATTGCATAAAAAAATTGAAGTGACGAGATGGAAGCTTCTATTATAAAAACAATTAACAAACTACTATCGTTTAAAAAAAAAAAAAAAGAGTATGTGCTTCGACTTTAGAATATTGTAGCTCAGAGTTCAATTGACATAGAAGATTGAAAAAATAAATAAAATACAGGCACACATTGAGAATTCAGTATTCTCTTTTTTATTCGGTAGTACTAATTTTATTATTTTACACTTTTAAAGAAAACAATAAAATTTAGGTGATTTTTTTAATAAGGCAACCTCGAGTGCTTATAAATTAATATAAATATAAGATATCAAGTTAAGACAACGAAATTTTTGAGAAAAGTCGACAACGTAAGTGCACTTAAATTAGTTTACCATACAATTTATTAATTATCATTAAAATTATAATATTTTACCAATGATTGATTGGTTGGTATTTTGGGGCAATTGACACATTTTGGTCATGTATGCCCTCATAATAATTAATAATATTTTACCAAATAATTATTATATATAATTATTATACCAGCTTTATTCTTCCACGTGAAGAAGACACAATAATTATTTATTTATTTTGATGAGATTCTCTCCAAGCCGTGAATGACATTTGGCATGCTGCAGATCGTTGTGATGACCGTAAATATAATACTTTGACGTCACATGCAGGTGACTTTTTTATTGTTAGCTCAACAATTAACTCTTTTTATATGCGCAGTCACAGACTTTAGTGAAAATGTTCTTAATTACCTTTTAATTAATAAATTGAAAGTTTTGTAATTAAAATTAAATTTACTCAAATTGAATTTTAATGAAACTTTTTATAACTCTAAATTGTAAATTTAATTATAAAATAATTTTAATTAATTTCTCTTCTATACGCATAATTGTTCTGATTATCATAAGTCAGAGTTGACAGAAAGAGAAGAAAGAAAAATAATAAGTGTTCCAACAATTTCAATCCAGATTTTTTCTTTACTTTAATTGTATGTTATGAACGCCTGAAAAGTAGAATTTAAAATCTAGATAATTCCAATGATCTCATTACTAAATATTGAAATTTAATAAATAAGTTTAAAATAATAAGAAAATTTATATTTTATTAATTTATATAAATTTAATTATTTAATCTGTGTATTTTAGTTTATTAATCTATAAAAAAAATCAATAAATTATTGATTCGTGGTAATTTTGTAAAACTCAATAAAATTTTGACAAAATACAAGTCATTATATATATATCAACACTTGATTGTGTATACACCTCCAAAATTACCAAAATTAATCATTGTTCATTCAATACGACCTGAAAGTAATAAGGTTTTATTGTTTGTTTGTTTTTTTTTTTAATAATAATTTTAGGCCGGTCGCAGACAGGATCGCATGATTTCGCTATTTCTACGATCGTTCGTTTCTCATTTAGAACCGGTTCTAAAATTTCTTATCATACGATAGCATACGATACGAAGCTGTGTGCGCGCGCACAGCTGATCGCATAGGTTCTTAATTATTTTTTTTATCATACGCTGCGAAATCATGCGATTCTGTCTGCGACCGGCCTTTAAGGGTACAGTTTTCAGCCTTCAGTGGTTTTGGATGAGAGGAAGGTATAATAACAACGTGCTTTAATAATATATCGTCAATATTATTTCTCATAACTTAAAAGGAGGGATTTTTGCTATATTTAGGGGACGGGGCATCATGCATGCACCCTTCTCCCTATATTAGTTAGGGAATTAATGGCAAAAATCGCACTATTGGTTATACCCGTGGAACCACCACTACTCAAAATCTCAAAAAATTTCAGTCTATTTTAATCATAATTACAAAATCTTTTGATTTCGATATTTAGGGGGAGGGGGTCGAGGGATCACGTGGAATCATCACTACTCAAATTCTTACTTTTGACAGTAGCACGTCATAAATTTCAGTCAATTTTAATCATGTTATTACAAAATCTTTGAATTTACTGACGATTTTGTGTAGTTGAGGCGAGCCACCACACGGCATTCCTACCACGATATGCTCCAGCCGAGTTGCTTGCCAGGATATAAATACGCGTGACGTCGCTACAAGGTCCGGGCTGTGCACCCACGCAGAGCCAGCAAAGCTCATTTCCGTATAATTTAACATTGAATTTGAGCTTTAAGACAACATTGTTGTTGCTGTAAAGGTTATGATTTTGATGTTGGGTGACTTAAAAAAAGATTTTCTTGTACAAAATTATAACTCGGTGTGTGTTGAACACAAAAATTAGAAAAACAAATATTTTATGTAAGAAAAAAATAACTTTGTTTATTTGCATTAAATGGAGTTTTATTTTTTTTTGGTCCATGCATTGTCTAAAATTAGAACTAACGCATGGAAATCAATATTTTAAATTAATGAATTGAATAAACTATGTAGCTGTAACAATTGTGATGCAGAAATGCATTTAAATTTTAAAATAATATCAAAAATTTAGCGACATTTCCACATTTCACATCATAATCACATCATAAGAAAACTACTAAATCAGTTTATTTGAATTGGTTATGATTCTGTAATTTAAGAATGCATTTTAATAATTAAATGCATGTTATTTAAATCCATATAATTTAAAGAGATTTTTTTTTATTATTTTATTTATTTTTATTTATTTATTTATTTATTTATTTATTTATTTATTTATTTATTTATTTATTTATTTATTTATTTATTTATTTATTTATTTATTTATTTATTTATTTTACAAACTTCGAGTTATAGAGGTTACATCAATTGAAATTAAATTAAAAATTCAGGAAAAATAACTTAATATTGTACAGTATATATAATATACTTGCTAGCATGGTATATTTATGAATTAAACAAAATTCCCATATAGGTAAATTTAGTAATATACAATGAAAATAAAATAAATTAATTTATGGTTGTTTTACAACGTGACTCAAGCGAAGGCTGTTCAAACCATCACACACTGCACTTATCGCGGCTGTATCTAATCCTGAGGACCACGGTACGACCCCGAGTCATTATTGCGATGTTCGGACGTTACAAAGCGTCTCCACGAGCAGAAAAAAACTAGGCAGAACAAAGAAAGCACGAATCCTGGCAAACAAAGCGAGAAACTAAATTAGGTTAATTAGTGTTACCACTAATTGTGTTTTACTTTCTGTTTCATTGCTTCTAAATGTTAGTGTAAGTATTCAACTATATTATCTATTACCATATGCATATATATACTTACTGTCAAATTAATTTAAGATGAATTTATGAATCCTCGTAATGAGTTTAAAAATAGAGATCTATAAAGAGTGATAAAGTCATTTTAACTTATTTTAATCTAATTTGATTACGAAATAAGAACATCAGGTGCGGATCTAGGGGGAGGATTGGGGGGCTGCAGTCCCTCCCCCTGAAATGTAGAGCCCCCCCCCCCCCAAATTTTTGTTTCTAGATTCGCACCTGATGGACATTAGTGGGAAATAGGAATTTAAGAATTAATTGCCAAAGATACATAAAATTTAAGATTGCAAATTGAGATGATTTTTAAATGTGAGCATGGCGCACACAAATTCCACATATATGCATTGCAACTATACCATGCAAGCGTACTGCGTAAATGCAGCTGCACTGCATTCCATGTTGTAGTACCCTCATAAATTAGCTTAAAGTGTTATGATCTGTATATTTATTGTTGATTGTTTTTGTTTGTTGCAGATGCCGGTGTACAAAATAAATAACAATGCCAGCGTGCAACAAAGGCCGTTCAAGCCTCCGTGGGTTAAAGAAGAAGCCCCTTCGACCCCCAGCGTGCCCCCATGGAGGCGGCAACAACAACTCAAAGACCAAGGGGGTGGACCCAAGACGCCTTCCTCCCCCACCCCTAAAAACGAGCCCCCTGTGTTCCCAAAACCCGCCGAGCCGGCTGCAAAAAATGAAGTTCCTCCCCCCGCGCCGGGCAGAAAACAAAGCACAATCACCATCGTCCCCTCTAAACCAATGAGAAACGGATCTTCCAGCATGCTGGCAGCACCCCCATCTCTCCCTGCACCCCCTCGGGATCCATCTTTGGCAATGGCACCACCCAAACCAGCGCTAGAATCTAAAATACAAGTTTCAAGTAAAATCGCAGACCCAAAGAAAGTTAAAACAATACCTGTTAAAAAAGAAAAGTCACCAGAAAAAGAAGTTCCGCCCCCAAAAGTAGCACCACAGCAAACAAAAGCTGCACCCCCACAAACAAAAGCTGCTGCAGCAAAAGAAAAACTTGTGCCTATAAAAATTGAAACAAACAAAGTTACATCTCCACCACAAACTCCAAAACCTCAAGCAAAGGCAGCATCGCCTCCCCCTACCCCTAAAACACCTGTACGACGCAGAGCTTCACCACCCCCTAAAGCAAGATCACCTTCGCCACCCCCTAAAACTACCCCTGTACGACGCCGGGCGTCACCACCCCCTAAAGCAAGGTCTCCATCACCTCCACCACCCCCTAAAGTACAAATAAACAACGCTAAATCGATCCTGAAACCACCCCCTAAGAAACAGAAATCTCCATCACCACCGCCTGTATCGAAGCCGAAACAAAACAGCGTCAAGCCGCGCGAGCCGTCGCCGCCAAAACAAAAGGCAGCTCAACCCCCCGCTCCACCACCTGCACCAACCCCTAAGGTAAGATTCGGCTTCGAGGATGTTTGCTCTATAACATTGTAATAAAATCTTAATTATCTAGGGTGAATATAAGATTGCCCCTGTAAAGCTTCAACCCGCATTGCATAGCTGCATAAGCAGTTACATATTTTAAGGAAGCGTGTCAAATTTCATGTACACTCGTCGCCTTGGAAAATTTCCCACTTGCAGCCTTGTCAATCACCATGCTCTATGTCATTCTTACAAGGCATGGTGATTAACAAGGCTGCAAAGGGAAATTTTCTGAGGCGACGATCGTTCTGTATGTGCTAATGAGATGAAATAAAACCAATCTTGAAATCTTTGTGAACTTATATTCACACTAGCTCACATGGTACAGCCCAGTTAATTTCATTTCAATAACATCAATAATTAATTTAATTTAATTAAATTTTAAAATAAATTAAATCATACTGAAGATAGATTTGAATTTTGAGAATAAATTCAAATAATATTTCTTCTCAGAATTTATAGATGAATATTAAAGGTATTTAATATTTTTAAATGATTTTTGAAATGATTTCATATTAATTATAAGTATTACAAAATTTTGTATTGTTATTTCAGCACGCATATCAGAAATTAAGCATCTTTCATGGCATTAATATTTACATTTATTTATTAATTGAGAACATAGAGATAAAATAACTTTGAACACCATTGCAATTAAAGGTTAATTAGTTTATTATCTATATAGCTTCACCTGTAGTGAATATATTATATATACAGCATTAGGCCCTTTTGATCACCTACAACTTGAAAAGCCAACAATTAAGAGCGACATCATTTTGATAAAATCCTTTTTATTTTCATTTATTAGACACGTCTATTTTGGATTCGTAAAATTAAGTTTACCATTTAAAAAAAAAAATACATTCGTTCCTCCATTTTAAGATATTTATATCTTCAGCTGCGCATTTAAATATCGAAAAGAGAATTTTACATTTAAACTTTAATGTTAACATTAGTAAGAATTTATTAATAGAAGACGAGTGATTCACGTTATGCTATTTATATTTACTTCAATGTAGCCTAAATTGTTGTAAGGATTTGTAATGAATTATTTTTAACCTTATTGCACTTGACCTCTGATGGTTATTTTCATTATTTAAAAGTACGCATTCACAGATTTCACAGTGCAATGGAAAAAAGAAAGAACACATTATTTAAAATGGTTATGCTTCCGTTTTTTTTTTATGCACATTTTTTTTTTTAATTATTGTGAAGATTTGAAATAGAGTTTTAAAGCGACCCTTTTGATGCAAAAGAGAACCATAGTACTACCATATAATAAATATTTTTTATATACTGGCGCTATATATATCTAATAAACTTGTTAAAGATAAAGTATTTATTATTTTAAAAAACGTCAATAAAAAATATGAAAAATGGGTGGAGGGAGGAAATTAGAAGATGTAATTTTTATGCAACTCAAAAATTGAGGCCAATTATCAACTATATATATACTATAATTAATTAAAGGTTTAATTTAAATTATTTAAATAGCCATCCTCGTTGTACCTATCTGACCCAATTAAAAATAACAACAATAAAGCTGTAACAAATATTAAAAACAAATAAATACTTTGCTACTACATAATTAGACTGGGCTGTATTTAATTACATTTTATTTAAATTACTTACGGTTTGTGTTCGTATTTTGGTGCTTTTTATTGTAAATCTCAGTTTAAAATGTCATTTTTATATACAAGTTTACACTATATTATTATGTCTTAAAATGTTGATAGGGTTGATATTTCTATCTCCTGAGATTTATAATTATGAGCATTTAATTAATATTTTCTTACTCTCTTTCCAGCTATCATGAACCATATTAACAATATTCATTACAGAAGTCAACAAAAATACCGCACTTACAATTAGTAGTATAGAAATTAATGATAAATAAAATGTACTGTACACCTGACAACACTGCGCAGAGAAATTAAGTAGCAATTTAATCATGTGTAAAGAAGAAATTAAACTTTTTTTAAGTATTAGCACAATAATAGTTAAATCATAAGTGTGTTCATGAATATTGAATAAAATAAAAATGGTGTACACTTTTTAAATACATTTTATGTATAACGTACGTACCATATTATATGTACGTTATTATGATCAAGTATACAATGCATTAGTTAAGAAAATCGAGTTTAAAAAGTATAAAACTAAAAATAATAATAAAATAAAATAACAAATGCCAATCTATTGGATATTTTTAACAATATATTCCCCCATTTTTTTATTAGTTATCAACTTCATATTAAATATTATATTTATATTTAATATTCTATTTTTTTAACCAGTTCGAGTAATTTTAATACAGATATTTTACTGTATTTTTCTTTATATTAAACCAAATTATCTTTTGTAAAGGGTTCAATTTATAAATAATAACAAATAATCAGTCTAAATTTACTAAATTATAAAACTTTTGTATATTTTATTGTTTATTTTTTTCATCAACAAAAGTGACAAACTACTATGGTGAAATCAAGTCTCCATCAAAGCTCTCTTCTTTAACTAAGAGGTCACAAAAGTAGACTGATATCTCTTTATAATTGGTCTGGTCGTAGGGCGGCCCTAATTAAAACGTTGATGACGCAATTCAGAAATTGATGATCGTTTGTTGTCGAAAAAGCAATTACAGACAACGCCTCTGACATCTCACATGTTAATTACTCACCTATTGTTTATACAAGGAGGGAGGCTAGAATATTAGCACACACCTCTACCAATAATCTATTTTAAAGCACGTGCACCGAACTTGCACGTGTCATAGTTTCATAGTTAAGAATATTAAGGTAACGCGCTCAATGTTAAAAAATTCTCACAAATGAAAATTATTAAAATGTTCTCCTCTACATCCCCTATCAGTTAGCTAAAATATCAGGTGTACAAATTTGAGCTAATTTTTAGCTATGATTTTTTTCTAATTTCACATGAAGAAGTAGAACTTCCATGCTAAATTAGTCAACTTTAAAAATTAATAACTAAAAAAACTAGCTTGAATTTGTATACCTGATGATATTTTAGCTACTGATATGTGATGTAGAGGAGAACATTTTAAGATATGTTTCATTATGGACACTTTTTTAACATTGCATGGGCACGTTACCTTTTACCCTATAATAAAGATCAAATTGAAGTCTTTCTGTTGTATGTTATTTGCAGCCAGATTTTATATTTAGTAACAAAATTCATGAAACACATGCACATTTCAACAAAATTACATAAATTCATCTCATATTCATAAATCTAATTATTATTTTTTTGTATTTTTTCTGGTTCGTTTAAAAACGCAGACGAAAACTTCATCTCCATCAATTTGGTCCGATCAGTCGTCCGGCGAAACGGAATCGGAATCGGAATCTGAAACTGAATCGGAATCCTCTGAGGAGTCTGACGAGTCTCCTCCTAAACCCCCTTGCACCCCACCCCCTCCAAAACCACCCTCACCACAACCTCCCAAACCACCCTCCCCCCCACAACCTTCTAAAACGTACTTAACACCAAATCAACCAGCCAACAAAGAAAAATCACCTTCTCCATCATTTTGGTCCGATCGATCTGATTCTCCTCCAAGAAAACCTTTCCTTAAAAATCAACAACAAAATAAATCCCCATCTCCATCATTTTGGTCTGATAAATCATCAACCCCACCCCCAAAACCAGCATTTAAAAATCAACAACAAGTTTCTCCATCTCCATCATTTCATAAATCCTCAACCCCTCCTAAAGAACGCACCCCTTCCCCCTCTATTTGGGATGACCGAACCCCATCTCCACCCCCTAAACCGATTTTTAAGTCGCAAGTAAGCAAACGATCCCCTTCTCCACCCCCTAAACCGGTTGTGAAACCGCGTTCTCCATCACCACCCCCTAAACCAGTTGTCAAGCCACGGGTTCGCGAACGTTCCCCATCCCCTAAGTCGTTTTGGTTCAACCGCCGCACCCCTTCACCCCCTCGCCGACCTCTGCCTAACAAAGGACAACAGCAGAGCAAAAGAGCCTCCCCACCACCCCCACCTCCGGTCCAGCAGGCTAAGAAGGTGGGTCAGGGACCTTTCAAAAGGTCCCTCACCACGTTTGGTTTGGATATGATGATGAGGCATGCGTGCTTGGTGAAAAGGGAAGAACATATATTATGTAAATATTTTAGCTTATTAGAATGTAAATTGCAGGGTATTATGTGTTATTGATTTGTTTATTTTTTTCAGAAATTTTAGTGATTATGTATTTGTAAAATATTGAAAGAGTGTGTATTATTTTTATAGTGGAAAATGCAACCCTTTTTTATACACAATTTCCCCCAATATCTTCATGTTTGATTTTTTTATTCCATTAAATATTGCACTGCACATATTTTTTTTTCAATATTTTTAGCATCTTTTTGTCATGTTAATTTTTTTTCCTCCTCCCAAACCCCGATTTATTTTTTGAGCATTTTTCTCATGCATTTTTTTACGCAAATATATGCAGAGTTAAATGATAGAAAAACAGTTTTCTAGAATGGAAAAAATATTTTAATTTGTATTTATGTTACGGCACACTCAAACCAAAATAAAGTTTCAGTTTCAAATTGTTCACCTTTGTTATATCATCCTGAAGTTAGGCAACCTGTATAGCATGAAAAAATACTTGAAAATTCCAAGACACTTAAAATGCTAGAAAGTGGACATTTTATATTAGTCTGAGTGTACCAAGGTGTCTCCAATCACATTTTTTTTATTTTTAAAAATTTCTCTGGTGTATATTTCATAGATCTGCTGTACAATTGTCAATATGTAAGATACGGCTTGACACTGGTGCCCCGTCTTGTGGCTAACCACGTGTTTATTATTGCAGCAGGATGTAGCACCCAAGCAGAAGAAACAGGCTCGCAAGGTCTCTCCACCCCCGCCCCCAAGGATTGCCTCCCCACCCCCACTAGTGAAGTCTTCGGAGGCTGGAGCGCCACCTCCCCCACCCCCTCCGATGGCACCACCCCCGCCGCCACCCCCTCCTCCACCTGGATTCAATGGTAAGTCATTTTAATGTTAAAATAATTTAATTAAAATTAAGTAAGAGATGAAAATAAATAATTATATTACGATAACCCGTCGTAAAATTGTCAAATAATTTTAAAAACCTTTATTTACATTAAGGCTCATTGTCTTATATTTTTGTTGAAAAAATGACCATAATTGAAGCCTACAAAACAATTTATGCAACTATAGTGAATGAACACAATAAATTAACTGAAAGGGTATTCACATGACCTAAGATTTTGTGTACTTCGATTAATTTGATAATTATTGGGTGATCAAACGGGTTGTTATTAGTGAAACAAGATAAGAAAATAACCTTTACTTACAATGGTTTATACACATACATCCGTTTGATCTTCATTATAATTAAAAATTTAATTATGTGATATAAAATATAAATAACGTGAAATAATTAAAAAAAATGTTCTAAATTTTTACCCGATGTTACTTAAAATGTAAAAATTAGCACCGATTTAAAAAAATTTAAACACCCCTTTTTTAAATAGCAGGTTATTTAATAAACTTGACCTAATTTTGGAGTGGGTAAAACCAGTTCTTTGTTCCCTACGCTCTATTCTGGTGAGCAGGCAAGCGAGTACTTCAGGTGATGAGTGGAAGGTATGTGTCGCGCGCCGACGAGCATTAATGCCACACTGTGAGTCAGGCCTAGAGGAGTATAATTAGACAGCCATCAACATTCGAGGTGACGCAAACCAAAAACACGTGAGAGATACGACAATAGGACCTAGACCCCTTCACAAAATATGTGAATTAAAATCAGAGGTCAAGCGTGGCGCAGTGCATTGAACTCGTTAGATCACCAGTCAAGCAGTACTTGGCTGGGTGAAATAAAAATTACGTTGCTCCCTCTCTGGGGTAAATTCATTTCGCTTTAAGCCTAGTGCAGTGACGCACTTGTGTGTGGTTCCCCAGGCTTTGGACTTCACTTTGGTCCATTGATAAAAAGTAGAGGTGTCCGTCCTGACTGAGGTTTTCCACGGTTCCCTCAGTCTCACCTCAGTGAATGCTTGGACGCATAAAACAGGCCGTATCCACCATCCTTTCCCTCTACATATTACTCCACTATCCTGCCTCGAGCTCCAAGCCCCTGGAAAAGAACAAACAAAAAACAATGAAACAAAAATATGTATTTCTTACAAAAACATTATAGCTCTTATAAACCCCAAAAAATGAAGATTCGATATGGCAACCTTAAAAATATAAGCTATATAAATATTACAATACCATGAATATTGTACGTATAGCACTCTTGCAATGTCAATTCAATTCAAAAAGGTTTTTATTAGAAAAAAATTCATTCTAAAAGCATAAAGTTTGAGCTTGAATCTAAAAGTAAATTACATAAGACCTTATAGCCAAATCAGCCACAAAAAATTGAATACCACCTTACCTTGTGTAAGGTTGGGCAACTTATCCAGAATTGACAGATTGAAAACAAGATTTTGGCAGGGGCAAATGCAACCCGCTTCATTTTAATACTGGACAAGTTGCATAATTCCACGGCGAGATGAGGAAAAAAAACATTATTTTAAATAAAAATAGAAAATAAATGCACAATCTTCGGAAAATTTAGCCTTACAATATTATTGAGCCTGTCTTCAAATAATATTGGAACTCTTCAGACTAAAGTATGAGATAAACAAAAATTATAAATAGAAAACATACATTCGATTGAGTTCATGATTAAAGCTAATTATAGCTACTACTTGGTAAACATAGTCAGTATTTCTGTGTCATATTATTTATTATTTATAGAATAGTAAGCAACAAGCATCATCTAGATTATTTTAGATAGAATAGAAGATATTAGTCAACGATACAACGTCGTATCCAATGCAGGTCATCAGAAGCATTAACTTGCATTCGAGAGACGCAAATAATTTGAAGCACAGATGTTTGATTATTTATAGACATCTCGATAGAGTAAATAAATTTATTAGTGAATTAATTTAATTAATAAATTAGAAGTTGTAGTGATTATTCATTAATAATGCATTATCTAATATTTTTAATCATTTGACATACTATCTATATATCATTAATTTTTATGTTTTTATTGTAAAATATTTTAGAAAATTTATCATAAAATTATAATATTTCTTTATTTTCATGGATTTCCATTTAATGATCCTTTATATAAATTACTGAATATTATGATTTTATCGCACTATTTTCATTAAACTAAAGTTTAATATAATGATAATTAAATCATGCTTTTATCATGGACATAGAAACCATTGAGTACAGCAACATAATTATGCTTTCTTTTTTATGTTTACAATTATTTATTTAGGATTATTATTGACTTTATTATATTTGGTACTGTGGTTAGGTAACTGTTACTGAATAAATAAGAATTTGAAATTGAATAATTTAGCTGAAAACATCATGCTAATTTTTAACTTTAAAACGATAAAGATTAATGTCAGCTAGTGGGTTTAGTAAATGATGAACCACTCTGAAAATTTCAGCAAACCTTCCTGACACCATGAAATAATTTTAATACAAAAAAACAAATAGATCAAATTCCATGAAATTTTCGCGATATTCAGCATTGAAATTAGCATTGTTTTAAATGGGGACTGCTGTGACTTTTAGTCAAATCAGTATCTTTTTCACAAGAAAAAATAATTATACTTAATAGAATTTACACCGATTTTATTTTATTTTTTATTTATTCATTTATTTATTTATTTTTTTTTTTACATTTTTACAGTTTTTTTTTGTTCTTTATTTTTATGGACTATAATATTTTCAGTCTATCATCTGAAAATATTGAGCAATGGCCGCCGCGGTAACATTAACGTTCTATTACAAGATATGACCTCACTGTATATAGACGTAATTTTTATATAAATATTTCACTTCCGGTTACTTCCGGTGGTTTGATGCTCACAGCGATCCTCATTGACATTTACTGACGGTCACCTGGCTATGAGTCAGACGGACTTTGCCAGACGATATTTATACGTGGGATCACACACTTGGCCCGACGCAAATAGAAACGTTGGTCCAGCTGGTCTAACGTCACACCTTGCGAAACCCAAGGATGAAGTAAACGGGAGGTTGGTCAAATGATATATCAAATAGCCTGTAGATCAGAATATAGGTCAAATGTCACGTCAATTCGGCAAATGGTTCCTCAACTTACCATACGAAATCCCAGGGTATGGTGCACAGGAGGTAGGTCAAATGACAAAAGTCAATTGGTTAAATAGTCTACATTACATCTGCAGATCAGAATATAGGTCAAATGACATGTAAATTGGGCAAATGCATCCACAACCTACCCTGAAGTCAATTGGGCAAATGTTCCGGTGAAACTTCAGTTTTTGGTGAAAACTGCCATATTATGTACTACGTACAGTCGTCGCCTCGGAAAATTTCTTTTTGTGACTTTGTTAATCAACATGCGCATGCCCTGTTAGTATAACACACGGCATGGTGATTAATAAGGCTGCAAGTGGGAAATTTTTCAAAGCGACCAGTGTTCAATTAAGAGGTCGACAAAACATTAATTTTAGTACAGTTTTAGCCCATATTTCCCATATATTGGACCAACTTGTTTAAAGTACACATTGATATTATTTTTCTCAATTAATAAGGTGAGATCTTTTTCACGGAAAAAAAACTCCTTCCCCCCCCCCCCCCAATATACATATTGAATGTTATGTTTTTGATTGATGACTAAGTAAATAATTAATATTAAAGGTGAACTGAAGGGATTGCTTTTTTTCCCCTTTAGGGAACCTTATATTACCTATCCCATCCATCTGCACTAATTTTTTCATGGCTGATACTTATTGTGCTGCTGTAGTACAATTAGTGAAAAAGTGAAGTTGTGACGTATCAGCGACGGTTGGTTGACTTAAAACTCGCCGCCGTGAAAAAACACACGAGCGACCGCGAGCGACCGCGGAAACTGCCGAGGGAGCGGCGATCGGCTCGCGATCGCCACTCTCTCGGCAGTTTCCGCGGTCGCTCGTGTGTTTTTTCACGGCGGCGAGTTTTAAGTCAACCAACCGTCGCTGATACGTCACAACTTCACTTTTTCACTAATTGTCCTACAGCAGCACAATAAGTATCTGCCATGAAAAAATTAGTGCAGATGGATAGGATAGGTAATATAAGGTTCCCTAATGGAAAAAAAAAGCAATCCCTTCAGTTCACCTTTAATATTTTAAATAATTAATATTTATTGTTCAATAAAATGACGTACGTCACATGGATGAGAATTTAAAAAAAAAAGCACAAATCGAGGCAACATCTATACAATAATGAAAACAGACAAAATTTCAATTGATCTGATGAATTTGACTTATCCCAGATTTTCTGTCGCCTCTCAATGTTTGCTGCTGTGTGCAAATGATTTGTTTGTAGCGGAGCAACAACATCAACTTTCCCTCCACGCGTGCGACTATTTTTACCTCAAATTATTACGACATTCCCTCCTTGGAACAAAATCAAGAAGAAGAAGTTAATCTTTTGATTTCACACTTTGTGACGTCACCGTTGATATACAATATCATTTATCTTAACAACACTAAACATTGGAGTTTTAAATAGTATTTTATTCTATATTGATGTAATACAAATAAAGATCAGAGAAATTCGCACACAAATTAATAAAATAAAATTCAAGTAAATATATTAAACTTACATGCCTTTTTTAATTTAAAATGGCAGAGTACACAAAGTAAACTCTATATTTCATTTCACGATGGTGTTTGTCGAATGGGGAGCATGTCAAATACAAATTTTCTCAAAAGAAATTACATAATATATCATATAGACATGGAAAATAAACTAATGACATTTTCCCACTATAACATGCAGCTATCGGGCAAGAGGGGTGTTTACAGAGAACAAACAGCCGATAAGAGATGAAAAAGGCTCGAATCGAGGCGTTGTTACATGATATGTGTTATATATTATATTTCATGATTCTGAACGTGCTAGAGGTTCGGTTACATGTATTCTAACTAGAGGTGTGTTTACAGAGAACAGAGAGCCGATTTCAGAGGCGAAGAAAGCTCGGATTGAGGCGCTGTTACATGTGTTATTATAATTCATGATTCTGAACGTGCTAGAGGTTCTGTTACATGTATGCTAACTAGAGGTGTGTTTACAGAGAACAGAGAGACGATCTCAGAGGCGAAGAAGGCTCGGATTGAGGCGCTGTTACATGTGTTATTATAATTCATGATTCTGAACGTGCTAGAGGTTCTGTTACATGTATATATGCTAACTAGAGGTGTGTTTACAGAGAACAGAGAGCCGATCTCAGAGGCGAAGAAGGCTCGGATTGAGGCGCTGTTACATGTGTTATTATAATTCATGATTTTGAACGTGCTAGAGGTTCTGTTACATGTATTCTAACTAGAGGTGTGTTTACAGAGAACAGAGAGCCGATCTCAGAGGCGAAGAAGGCTCGGATCGAGGCGCTCAAAAGCCGGCCACGTCGTCGACCAGACTGGGCTTGGATGATGAAGGAGCTCGAGTCTGGAGTCAAGTTGAAACATGTCGATTGTAACGACCGCAGCAAACCATTGTTGCCAAAACTCAAGGCCAAGGGACAGGTGAGCTACAACAATCAGCAGAATTACTGAGGATTTGTCAATAAAAAATTATGTGGGTTTATTTTGCGAGTTGAGGTTAGAGAGTTTGGCTTTAATGTACGTTTATCGTATTTCCTATAAATTTTACAGTATATAATTACACCCACAATTACAATTGGTAGATAGAAAGTCAAAAGTACGCTCTTCATCTTTGAAAAGTTTCCTCTTGCAACCTTGTTAAAAACACCATGTCCTGTGTTATCCTTACGGTACATGGTGATGACTAATAAGACTGCAAGTAAGAACTTTTCAAAGGCGACGAGTGTACATCATATATGACAATGGAAATTTGTATTTAACGTCAACTAAAGTTGTAAGATTTTTAATCAGGAAGTTACTAACTTAATTAACTTACTTGTTAGAATTAAATATAAGTTATGGATTGTAAAAATTCAATACAAAATGCATTTTTCATTTTCTGCATAAAATTTATACTCATCGCCTCTGAAAAGTTCCCTTCAGCAGCCTTCGTAATCAATAATTATGCACCATGCCATGTGTTATACTTTTACTGGGTATGGTGATTATCAAGATCTCAATTTTAACAAATTTTCCGAGGCGACGACTGTATAATTTGTTGTTGCATGTAAAAAAACAATGATTATTGCAGTAAAATCTGAAGTTACGTAAAGCTCCAAAGGTGACGATCCCCTCTGGTTTCAGTTCGTGTACGAGTCCGAGAGCCGCAACAACCTGCACACCGTCCTGTTGAACCAGATCCAGCACGGGGTCGAGCTCAAGAGGGTCAAGACTAATGACCGCAGCAGGCCGCTCCTGCAAGGTGACGATGCAACCCGCCTTACATTGCTGCTCCAACAGTTGCCTAGTTTACAGTGGAAAAATAACCAGCACGCTTTTCGTCATATTTAAATTAAAATACAATGTTTTCAAGAATCTTTTATGACAGTTATTACAATAATTACCTATTTTTAAAGATAAGCAGGATAATTATAAAGATAAATGTCCACTTTTTGCTTTAAATTGTTACAATTAAAATATTTAATTATATTTTATTCTATAAGTATATCACAGAATTTAAAGTAGGCAATAGAGAGTTAGCAGAGTTTGTCACCCACTAACAATTGTAAGAGACATAAACACGTTGAAACTTTCCCCAAATTATGGCCTCCCCTCGAATCTCCCAGGGGCGGATCCATCGCGCGGCTATGGGGAGAGGAGGGGGGGGGGCTGTGCTCTATCTCGCAATGTTAAAATTTGGATTGAGAGAGGGAGGGCGACTGGTGGGAGTGGTTAACACCTTCAATGTAATTTGGGGGCGATCGCCCCCATCACCCCCCACCCCTTAGATCCACGCCTGCCCTCTCTCGTTTGAACATCTAGTTACGTATATCTAAATCAATATTCTTCCCTCAGGTCTGCGAAAATTCCGTCGACAGTTGACGATCGAAGAACAAATGAAGTCAAGTGAGCCTGAGAGAGAAATCTCCGAGGACGAGTTGGACGACATCGACAAGGTGCGGGATGACCTCCAGTCCACCAAGCAGATGTTGGAGCTCGAGCTGAAGGAGAAAGAACGACTACAGAAGGACAACCGGCGTCTTGGAGCCAGGATCCTCGGACTAGAGGAAGACGTGGAGAAACTCAAAAGAATCGTAGAGTCGAGTGGTAACGAAAACTCGTTAGTCACAGCTTTACGAGACGAGGTTGATAAAGCATTACAAGAAGTTAAAAAACAGGAGGTACTGAACCAAGAAAAGAATAAACAATTAGCAGCATTACAAGCACAATTAGAGGACTCCCAACATAGAAATTTAGTATTAGAAAAACGTTTATCAACATCAAGTGGTACAGGTATACCACCAGAATCAAGTAATTCATGTACACAAACAACAGATTTACAAAAAGTACCATCACGTAGAGATGCTAGAAGAGATGAAATACCTGAAACACTTTTACCGGAACCGGAAACAGATGAAGAAACAGAATCAGAAGAAGAAGTTAGTTATGAGGAAGAAAGTGAATCAGATGGAGATACTGAAGAAGCATCAAGAGCAGCACAAGAAAGAAGATTACAACGTGAAATTAAAATGTTGGCTACTAAATTAAAAACATTTAAAGATAAAGAAGTAACAGCTAAAAATGAACGTACAGCATTAAAATATCAATTATCAAATTTAACAAAAGCATTAAAAGTTGAACAAAAGAAATTTAAACAATTACAAAAAGAAGTAGATAGTATGGCTAATGTTATGAAAGATGAAGAGGATTCTGAAGATGAATCTGAAGAAGAAGAGGAGGAGGAATCAGAAAGCGAAGAGTCAGAGTCAGAAAGTGAGGCGGAGAGCGAGCCTGATGACATTTCTGATCCTCCACAGTTCAGAATAGAAGCGTTCAACAAGAAGAACAAAGGACATGAGAATGTTTTGGCAGCACTGAAGAAGGGTAATTATCTTCTCAAGGTCAATATAGATAAGCTCAAGGATGACCTTGAGAAGCAGAGAGAGAAATCGCTCGCACTCCAAGAGGACCTCAATGCGGTTCTGGCGGAGATTGGATAAATTTGCATCCTAGTTTCTACACATTTGTGGGGAATACAACCATGCAGTTATACAAAAAGTGTTTACACTCTAAAGGTGCATTTCTATGGAGCTATGTCAAGCAGAGCGAGAAAAGCGCACTTGCTTCAATCTTGTATGGCGGCCACGTTGGCGATAAAATCGCTCCCCGTAAGGTGAGGAAATTCCGAGCCTCTGATTGGTTGCGGCACGTGATTTTCTCACTTTTCCCGCTTCGTGGAAATGCACCTTTAACGTAAATTTCATATCGCCTTGAGATTATGCAACTTGTTCAGCAGTCCACTTTATATTTTGGTGCTCGGCAAGTTGATAAAATCAGGGCGGAATAAAATCAGAGCTGTTTGACTCTCGTCGCTCGCCTTGGAAAATTTCCCTTTGCCGTCTTGTTAATCATCATGCCCTGTAAGGGTAACACAGGGCATGGTGATTAGTAAGCAAAAGTAATAGGCTAATAGGCTGCAAGTTGGAAAGCGACGAGTGTACGACTCAAGACACCATATGAACTTTACCGCTGCTCTGTTTAATAACAATTGTAGGAGTTGCCACGCAGTCTATAGAGGCGTAGTGAATTTTAAATTTTTGGGAAATTAAAGCTCCTGGGGGGTCTTCAAATAACACAAATTACAACAATCCTAAAATTAAGACAGTCTTAGCGTATTCTTTATTGTTGCGCTAAGACAGTCTTAGGCTAAGTTTAGGTTAAGTGGTGTTATTTGAAGACCCCCCTGGATTTCGGATTTTACTTCTTACCAAAACTCTCCCAAAATTTCAAATCTGTATTTCTTGTGGTCAATCACCCGCAAACGAAGCAGGAGTAAAGTTCGTGCTATTTCAAGGTATACCTTCGAGAGGTGTATCGGAAGAAATTATGAATTATGGGCGGGTGGGTGGGATTTCCTATATATCCCTTCCCCTACCCACACAAAAAGATTCACTCCTAATTACTATAGAGCTGCATGAATGTACTCACATTTATAATGCGTGAAGCTATGCAAGGTATAAACGATAAGTAATATACAGTGAGGGGCATTTAAAATTGGAATCGAGGAATTGAAAAAAAAAAAGTGTAATCGAAATTTTTTATGCGCGTTATTGTACGTGTGCCTTATCGTTTGAGTTCAGAAGAGAGAATTTTCTTCTATTATTGTTATAATTTTGTCGTCATAAATATAAGATATAACTTTTGTATATGAAAAAAACATCATTTTTATACTATATATAAATTAAAAGATTTTTTTCGAAAAAATTTTAAGGTTATAATTGAAATATTACGAAATGATAAATTATAACTATAATGAGATATAAAATTCCTCTAAATGACATGATGTAGTGCCTAAGAAACGAAAAGGAATGAAAAAATAAATAAATAATAAAAATTAAGGCAGATTTTGATTCAAGAGTTTGACTGATCAAAAGTATAATTTAAGAAAATATTTAAAGTGACTGATGAAAAGTTTGATTGATGTTTGGAGCATCACAATTTAATTGTCTTAATTAAATTAGACGTTTCAAAATTCATTTTTATCTTCTTTTTATAAATGTGCATGTTGGGTTTTTGGATCGTTTATAAAATTTACTTTTATTGTTTGAAATTTTAATTCATTGAGCTATGTTGTAATATGCTTAGAATATTAATGTTTAATCATCAAACTATTTATAGCTTTATATTCCCACAATGCAAAATGCAGTGTCGCAAATATAGAGCATAGTTAGCACAAATAAAGACTCGTAAATATTAAAATTAAATTAAATCTGTATTCATAATTTTACCAAAAATGAAAAAAAAAATGTTATTTATAAATTTATACACACTGACAATAGGCATTTGAAATTAATAAATTATTCAGGTAAATAATATATTATAAATATACTGCCTGTATTAATTGTTTTAAAATTAAAATTAGATGTGAATGCAAATTCAGTGCACAAAATTCAAAATTTTTGATTTGTTGAATTTATATAATGTATTGCAAGTAAAAAGAAATCATATTTTATATAAATAAGATTTTAATAAATTTTAATATAATTTGAACTAAATGGCAACGTAATTTTATTAATTATAATAATTTGCTGAAATATTCTAAATTTAGTATATGAATTTTGTCCCCCATATACTCACAATTATAAATTTTATAATTGTGAGTATATGGGGGACAAAATTATAAAAATAAAAAATAAAATTATGAGTATAATAATGAAACAAATTAACAATAAAGAAACTTGTGCCCTCATCAGATAATAAAAAAACAGCATTTGATAAAAAGAATGTTGTTGTATCTTGGTATAAGTCAACTGTTTTTATATAAACAAATAAAATAATTTAAAAAATAAAGATCGACGTCGGTGACTATTTTGCACTTGCTTTATTAAAATGCGACAAATTTGTCACAATAATGCCTGAAGTTACATTTTTTGCAGCTTTTTTTTAAAGTGATAGTTACTATTTCTACAGTTTTAATGTGCTAATTATGTGTCTTGTACTAATTCAACTGCTTTTCCCAGCTTATAGCTAATTGTCTTATATTATTATAAATAGACTAGAACGCTTCATACGATTCTAATTTCCAATGGAAGTGTGATAATAATAATTTTATTTAAAAAATATTTTTAATTTTTTCTACTTTAATGCTTATTTACTATTATATTAGCGAGTGTTGGAGGAAATATTATTAAAATATAATATGTGATCATTTTCTTGTGTTTCAAAATAGAAAAAAAAATGAAATAAAAAAAAATATGATAACATTTTTAACAGAAAAAAATTAAAAAAAAAAAAAATGTTTTTGCACTATTTTAGATTTTAACAATCACAATGTAAGTAGTTTTTGCTCTTTTTTTAAATTATGTATTATTTTGATGTATGTATTATTATATAGATAATAATGTGTATTTGTGACTTATTGAAATAAATAGATAATTTTCAAATAAAAATCAGTATTTCGGTTATTAAGCTATATACTACAATAGTGAACACCTACTCGTGCATTTGGGAGGTGATTGATGGCATCCTTCATCAATTGCTGATCATCCTGAATGAGGTTTCCATGGTTTCCTCATGCAGTTACAATGTGGCGAATATTGGCATATTGGGATGTATTAATTACTATAGATACTAGCAACTAGCCCTGAAAATGGATGGTGCTGAAGCGTTGTGCCTATACCAGGCCGCCGGTGGCAGAAGGCGAGTGGACACGGGTCAGTCGATCCTAAGCCCTAGGAGTTATGCTACTACCACCAAGATCTGCACCGACGGCGGCTCCAGGCAGACTCACGCCCAGACCCTTCAGCGCTCACCGTCACGACCCTCCTACTCACCGGGGCTTCGTAGCGAGCGGCCGCAATGCCACCTAGCTTAATTTGGAATTATAATTATAAAATTATGAATAATGAAATTATTAAAAGGGACCCATAAAACTCTATAATCTTTTTTAGCTTATCTTTTGGTCGGATCCACGAAGAACCAGAAAGTTAAATTAAATCACTCTATCACCATTAATGGACAACATACATGTTTTTTTTTATTGCAGAAATGAATAGAGGGTACCAAATTATGCTACTCTGAATTCTTTCAGATTTTTTTGAGACCCAGAACTATTTTTAAATAATTATTGAAAGTGCGGCCACGCCCCCTGGAGGCGTCAATAGGCGTCTAGTCTCTATCCTTTTTATTAAGGCTGCAGGGGTGCCAACTGAAATCACAGGACTTTCACTAATTATTTAAAAATAATTCCGGGTCTCAGAAAAATCTGAAAAAATTCAGAGTAGCATAATTTGGTACCATCTATTCATTTCTGCAACAAATTTTTTTCATGTATGTTGTCCATTGCGATAAGTACCCTGCAACAGGGTTTAGTTGGAAAAAAATACAAAAAATATAACATATATATATACGTAAACAATAATTTATTTAACTTATTAAAAAAAATATATAATTCAAAAATATCTTTATCACAATTATGGAGGAAAAACTTATTATTTACAATGTATTTAATATAAGCATGATAATGCATGGCAATTAATTGATATATTTATATTATATGATATACATTAAATTTATTAAAGTTGTGATGATCGATATGATATTAATTTTATTGCTTTTATAGTTTTTTGCAACATAATTATATAATCACAGACATCATATATATGTCTAACTTTTAATTTTGCGAAAGCTAAATTTAATAAAGATAATTTCATTTCATTTCATTTCATTTCATTTCATTTCATTTCATTTCATTTCATTTCATTTCATTTCATTTCATTTCATTTCATTTCATTTCATTTCATTTCATTTCATTTCATTTCATTTCATTTCATTTCTTTTATAATCTATATAATATTTATACACTGCAGTGTATGAGAAATACTTTTTACAATTAATTAATACATTGATATGATGTATTTTTTATATTATAATTATTTTTTAATGAGTTTTTCAATGCATTAAAAAAAAAGCGATTCACTGGTATTATTCTGTATTATTAATTAATCATACTTATAAATGACCTCATCGTCATGGCATGTGCGTCGCCGCGACTGCGATGTATATAATATTATATAATAATTTCTAATTATAAGAAGATAATAATATATTAACATTTTTATAAATAAATGAGAGCTATATTATTAATTTTG
Organism: Siphlonurus alternatus; assembly: GCA_949825025.1. Classification (NCBI taxonomy): domain Eukaryota; kingdom Metazoa; phylum Arthropoda; class Insecta; order Ephemeroptera; family Siphlonuridae; genus Siphlonurus; species Siphlonurus alternatus. Next base: position 6,813,280 of record OX463785.1, on the reverse strand, counting down.
CTCTTAGGGGTGTATCCTTGTAAAAAAAAAAAAAAAATGATAAGATTTTTTGATAAATGATATGTGAAAGAAAATTACAATATAGCGTTTGCTTGGCTTTGTTGTTGTTTACATTCAGCAGTAGGAACTGAGAGAGGGAACTGGAATCACTTAATTTATTCCTCTTAATTTAACATATTTTAATTTTTGTTAACAATAATATATATACGTAAGAAATAAATATACATAACTTGAACATATACATTTTTTTTATTTTACCTAGTTTCTTTATCATTACGTTTTGTTGTTCCGTTTCCCCCTCGTATTCAAAAGTCCGCGGGGAAAGCAATGGCCGGTGATTGGCTGAATTTTTTTAAGAATCTTAGGGTCAATATCAGTGCATAAGTGTCGTAAAATGGTCATTATTGACGTGAAATTTGGAGTCGATTTACATTTTATTTAATGATTTATTGTATTTTTCACAGATATCATTGGCAAATATTGTATTTTTTTCCATTTACTTGACATCTCAATCTATCAAATAAAATAATTGTCAAATGTACCACGATTGTCATATCGCAGAAAATAAATAGTTTTTGGTATGCTACTACCATGTTAAATAGGTGCTTTTTGCCTACATTCACGTGACGTCATATTTTTGTGACGTATGGTGAAAGACCCGTATACTGCCGCGCAAATTAATATAATTTAGTTACAATGTTTTGCTAAGAGATGGCAGTTAACGTAATTTTTCATTTTGTTTTTTAAACATACTGTTTTCTTCAAAAGTAAAAACAAATTATTTCTATGAATATCAAAAATTAGTAATGAACAAATGCATTGAATTTTAAACAAAATCTTGTATTTCAAATTTATAATATTGAAATTTTATTTCATGAACTTTGCCATGCGGTTCGGAGATGCACGACAAAATCCGGAAATATGCGAACTGCAGGGAGCTATTGCCAACTAATAAAGATAAAATTTTCATGACAAGCAAAAATAGTAATATAATTTATTTTAAATAATATTCTAAATTTATAATAAAAGGATTGCAAAAAGAACATTTATTTTGATAAATTATTAATTTTTCACAATTCTGTATAAAAACAATGTAAATTTTAGATGTTTTAGATTTAAGGAAACTTTTTAATGTTGGCAGCAATGATTACAAATCACAAAACGCCGCCATCTTGGCTCCAAATATTTTAGCCGCATTCCAGTTGAGTCTTACGTGTGTATAGATCTATACGCAAATTTTACGTAAATTTTGCCGGTATACCTTAAAAAATACCTTCATAAAACTGTGTAAAAAATTAATTAAAGAAATGACAACAACTTAGTGTGATTTGCATCGTGATGTATTGAAAATAACAGAAGAATTTATTTTGGTAAGATTATTTTTTTACTGTTTAGTGCCACGTTTTCTTGCTGTGGTATCAAAAAACCACATTGGCATGTGATCACGTTTCCTGTTAGTCTTCCAAATAATAATCTATGTGAGTGTGTGTTAGGGTTGTAGATTGTATGCATATGTATACTCAATACAGAGTAAACTTCCACAATAATATTGAGATGAATGCCAATATTTTCATATTCAAAACGTCAATCTTTGTAGGGACTAGATTTTTTATATTATATTTTTTTGGGGGCGATGTGGAGGGGCTTATTAACAACGAAATAAAGAATAAATAAATATCAAAATATTGAATATTCTGTGAAACACTCACACTATAAACTTGGTGCAAGGTGCAAGTCATTAAAACTGGAATTATTTAAAAATGTTACCGGTATGGCTGCAACAAAAATTTAATATCTTATTATTTCCGGTACATGCCTTGATACAAGTTTCAAAATGGGACATGAATTATGTATCTACATGTAACAAAAAAAAAAAAATCTTAGCCTAGGTTTACATAAACTTGAATAGGGATAGTTTGTCCTTCAAATTCTTCATTATGGATTTGCACGACCACCGGTAAACATGGCCTTGGGACCTGGCCTTTCTTATTATTTCAAATCTTTTAACTTTCAATTTTAAAACTTCAATAATTTCTGTACCGGTAAGAGATGAACAGATTTTAGCATAACTTTTAGTTAAAAAATCAAATAAAAATACGGTACGCCTAATTTTGTTTTATTCGATAGTTTTAATAACTGCATAATAATATGCCTATACCATAAAAATGGAGCAGTCTTGAAACCTTACAGTCCTTCCACTGCATACAGAATGCATACTGGAAAGCACGTCTATTGAATTTGTAATAGTTTTAGTGTATTCTAAATGTCCTATACCGGTAAATATTTACTTTGACAAGTTGTAAGTAGAATTTTTATTTTATCTGCACTTATAACAATGTAGATCTTATTATTATTATTTTTTAATGGAAGCCAATCAGTAATACGAATTATTGCCATGCCTATAAAATATTGATTATCACATTTGTTCGTATCATTCATTGCTCTATAGCAAATTGCAATGAATTTTACTGTACTAAATTTTCAATAAGAAAGTAAAAAAGGTTCATATATTATGCATAAAACCAGGATGTGTGTAATAATAATTTTCAAGGTTAAGTAATAAGGAAGGTCATATATTAAGAAATATTAGCATTAATATGATGAAGAATTACTTTTTTTTTTTAACAAAACATTGAAATAATTTGTTATTATTTATTATTACAATAAAAAATAAAAGTCATAAGGGCAAATGTAGGGGAAGTTAAAAAAAAAGGAGGGGGAGGAAGGGAAATTTGTTATCAGTGTGTGAACTTTTTACCTCCCCTACTTTCCTCCCATCCTCCCTCCATTGATGTGAAATGCGGCGACGGCGGCTAGCGCAGACTTCCCCTCTTTTACCCCCACTTCTTTCCTCCTTTCTTTTCTCCTCTCCCGCTTTTAGAACGAACAGCTCCCCTCCCTTGGGTTAAAATGAACTCTTCCAGACCTGTTTCCAACATAACTTGAGCGCAAAAACATCCATCCCATCCACCGACCTAAAACTTTTTTTTTCTTTTTTTTTTTTTTTTTTTTTATCCTTTCATACCGGTATTTCGAGCTTGCCCAGTGAGAAAGGTTTTCCCAATATAAATCCTATGGTATTTAAATATTAAAATTTTTAGAATATAAATTTAATTTTATCTCATATTTTTTTACATTTTCTTCTTTATCATTCGCCATTTAATTGTATAGTACCCTTTTCCTGGATTACAATTTGATATATTTACATTCTGTAAAATTCCTAGGTATAATAGTTTTTTAGAGGTATTTTTTAACTATGAACAATGAACTTTCAATATGCAGCTTGTGAAATATCGACAAATAATAACCGTCATAAAAAATAGTAAACGCTGCATGACATTTTTTTTTTTTTAGTATTTTTAATTATTTAGTATTGTATGTTCAGAAAGTATTAAATATTTTAATATAGTAGGGAGAAAAATCGATTTTTACTTTACCTAATCCTTTCTCCTTCTTTTGTGTTACGTTTCTAAGTAATAAAAAGTGCATTATATTGTATCCTTTTGGAATGTATCTAATGAAAAATGTAGCTTGATTTGGTTCATGTAGAGAAATAGAGGCACCAAATGGTAACATAAATTGTATAAGACATTATGTCATATCGCATCCGTTGCAGCTTTTTCTTGTGTTTTTTTACAGTTCTTTTGCTCTAACATTAGCTATATAGCACAGTTTTTATATCTTATACGCAGTGTTGCATCTGCAGTTTGTGAATCATTCGTGGAGGAGTTATAAAATTAATTTTTACTATGTTTTGACAATTAATTATTATTGTTGGTTATAAAAATAATGATGCATATAATATTAATTTACCATATCTAATTAGGGTGAAATTTTTTATTAGAAATGTTCTTCTCATGTCAAAATATGCTGCTTATTTCAATATAGTAACAATGTATTAATCTAATAGATGATAAAAATAAAGCTTAGGTAGATTAGATTAATTATATGGCTCTTATATGGTGCTACTCATATTGCATAATATCAGAATAAAAAAAAGATAGTCGAATTAGTCAAAATGCAAGTAAAAATTATATTATTAAAAAAAAGTTACACTCTTTCTCTTTTGCATCTGATAAAGAGCTTTCATTGTTTAAATTCGTGGGCATAAATTTTTAAGAGCTAGGCAGCCATGTTAGTTTCATAGCATACTTCCTTTGAGTTGCATATAACTTGTTTTAAAACGCACTGTTGCATTTATACCAACAATGACTGTAATTAAGTGCAATTTCTTGATAAAAATTTCGTTATTTCCTTGACATCTAACTTAAACAATGAAATAATTAACCTTGTATTAAATCATTTTTATAATTTTTTTTTTTTGTCCTCAGCTGGTTCAAGCTACATCTCCAACAACAATGGATTGTTGACGTCTGGATACGTCATTGTTGTGTGCGGCGAACAAGATGGCGGCGCCCGCAACCAGATATTCTCAACTTTGGGAAATATCAAACAACAAAATATTATATTGTTGTCCACTGCGAGGTGTCCATAAAATATCCTCGCAAATAGGACAACAATAATGACTTCCATATCATAAAAATAAATAATAACAACAATAAAAAAAACTTAATATAGAAAAATAAAAACATTTCTATAAACTTGTAACAATGACTTCAATTTAAGAAATTAATTGTTTCTTTTTTTTTAATTTTAACTTATTTTTTTTTTAATTTTTTTAAATGGATGATATTAATTGTGATTTAGTTATGTCGTGGCGTGATAAAGCTTCATCCTAAGTCAGTTGGTGGTTTATGTGTTATAATTAGCATGTGAGTGTAATACAATATAGCTTTGTATAATATGGAGACAGTGCAATCTGTAGTGCATTTGGAACATGCTGCAATGGCTGCCAACGCGTCCCAACTTTCATATGCTCAGAGACCTACATTACACAGGTAAGAATTATATTTTGGTTTTTTGGTGAGGGGATTTTTTTGGGGGGACATTTTTTGATCTGAGAGAATTTCAGATAATTTACAGTAATATTTTTTCGTTGTTATAAAAATATTTTTAAAACAATTTATACTTTTTTCTAGGAAGCATTCCTCTCGGATTTTATTTTTTTAAATTATTATATTTTATGTAAGGAAAACGTAATATTTTTATGAAATTATGGTTGAATTATAATTTGCCATAATTATATGCACGTTATTTTATAATTTTTTATTATTATTTTTTAAAATATCACAGTAAAACTGTATTTAATTAGCTTTAAAGTAGCAAAAAACGGCAGTAAAATGATTATTATTTTTATCAGCTGAAACAATGCGTTATTTAAAACAATGATTTTGTAATCATTTTCTTTTTCTAAAATTTTATTACAAAACTAAACTCAAAGCAAATTTTTTTAAATTTTTTACTATCATTTTTTTAATGCATTATGCATAGGCTAGTCGCAGACAGGATCGCATGATTTCGCAGCGTATGAGAAACTATGCGATCATGTATGCGCGTGCTCACAGCTTCGCATGATATCCTATGGTATGACAGCGTAAGTTTCTCATTTAAGAACCGGTTCTAAATTTTTATCATACGAAGTCATAAGATACGAAATCATACTACGATGCGATTATGCTGTCTGCGAGCATCCTTACTCTTAATTGCTATTTGATGTTCAACAAAATTTTAGTACAAAGAAAAGGTTGAACATAAAGAAATATTTTTATTATGACTACAGGCCTTTCACCTTATTAAAAAATATTATGTAATAAAAATATATTGTTTTGTGAGGTCAAGTTGCTAATATTGAGGCCATTTTAAAGGAACAATAATATTTCTGTGCAGGGTCTTTTGAAAAAAGTGTAAATATGGCAGATTCAGTGAAGGATAATATTGTTAACACTATTGTTATTTTAATTGCTGTTTCATGTAGCTGGTTTAATGCGTCATATCTATTTGAAACGTTTCTTTTTGCAAGTAAATCTTATAAATAATTAGCATAGACTTTACTCTCTGTAGTACTGTTATGCTTGCGGCAATTTACATGGCAATGTTCTATAATTATATTTTAATTTCGTTCCTTTATAGAAAGAATTGACATCATGTATTAATGTAGGTTTTATATTAAGACATTAAATATTAAGACATATTTCGTCATTCCAATGTTAAAGAAAATCAATATATCGGCATTCTGTATTATTGATTTTGTAATATAAGATATTTTTTATTGGGGAGAAAAACACATTTCATATAAAATTTATGCTTTTTAATTAAAAGTCGATATTGTTTTCAAAAAATAAAATATCAGTCTCTGTTTCTAATATAAATATAGAAAATGATAAGGAAAAGTCGATAATATAGATTAAAATAAATTAGATGCGGTGTTGCATTTAAAATTCTATATATTTTTTTAGAACTTTTGAACAATATGCTAATTTTTGTGACTTCTTTGATAAATGATTAGATATTATGAGTGGGAGGTTAAGTAATAAATGGCAACATTGTTATTGGCCTAGGAGATGGGAGGTATGAAAGCTTTTGATATTTACCCGCACTTCCCTCCCACCACCCCACCAGACCGGCAACGTCGCACAGTTGCTTTTTGAAAGAGGTCTTGCAGCGAGGCGGTGGCGGCGGCCCGGCCAAGCGTTGAGGGCATTGTGCGATGTTGCCATATCCATATATATGGCAACATTGTAGACTGATTACTTTTTTTTTGTAGTATGTTTTATTTTGGTGAAAGGAACTTCGAAAAAAAATATAATAAATTATATGATAGTACAAAACTCTATATAATCAATTTTTTAATATTTCTATGCTTTAAAATTTCAACGATTGTTCTTTTTTTAAATCTAGTTTGTTAGAATTTTGCCATTGAAAGTAATCTATAATTAAATGGTGAATTATATACTGCGTAATATGTTATTGAAGTAAAATTCCATAATATGTATTTTAACTTCACGAAAATTGTATCTTGTTAGCGAGAGTTATTGATTTTGTAACTGCTTGCAGAATTTTGGCTTCTGTCAAAATGTCTTGTTTTATTACTTCTAGAATATAATTAATTGTCAAAATGTAATTGATTAGAAAGCAGGCTTGGGAGTTAATTAAAATTATTTGAAAATGTGTGCAGATAGATTTACTGTTTTAATAAGCCAATGATGTATAAATAGTTTGCAGTGAATGCATTTTTTGACCAATTTTTTTTTATAAATCTAAACCTGTTGACCTTTTTGACCCTTTTTGAGATTAAAAAGAGCTTAAATCTTATGTAAAAGATGTACCTGGCTTGTGTTTTTGAATTTAATTAATTAAATTTTAAGTATAATTAATTACAATTTGCTAATTAAAAAGTTAATATAACCTTTGAAATATTTACCATAGTACATATACAGTGAATCGAGGCCGCTATATTGTTTATATTGTTTTAAAATTAGAAATGTTTTGCTGACGACGCTGCCGTCTCTGGCTCAGTAAGAAAATTGCGTAAATTGTATGACAAATAAACAACAAGGCCGTTCAGTACGTTTGTGTCTTATCATCACCATGTTATCGTGTGCTATTTGAATGTCATAAAATGTTCATTTAAATATAATGTAAGGTAGGCCTAGTTTTTTTTATATATATAGCACATTTATATGTAGTCAATGACCCAATGGGGCATGAAACTCATTAAAAAATATAATGGAAAAAGTATAAAAAATATATATATATATAATAATGTATCCCCAAAGTAATAATCTTATCAAGTTTGTTGACTTTGACATTTTTTTCTAAAAAGATAAATTTTTGTTCGTTCCCCCACAGTATTTTAGTTAGAAATTAGTACCGGTAGAAATTTTATGACAAAATATGGAGGGAAAAAAATGAGTTTACAAAGACGTATTGATGTAAAATACAAGAACATAGAAGCGCCAAAGTTTAGCATGAAGCCAAAGAATTAATATCTGTAACTATTAATTCTTTGATGAAGCTAAACGAAGCAGCTAAACAATGTACTGGGTGACTTTGGAGTAAAAGGAGAATAATTTTGTTTCGACAAAATTGAAAAAATTCTAAACTCGTAGCTGGAAGGGTGGGGGTAGAAAAACGAATGACCCCACCTCCCAAATTATTTCTTCTGTAAAAAGTCGGTGGACTAGGCTCCTTGCAATGAGGGCCTGTTGGCAGCGAAATGTCTCCTCCATCTGCCTCGCAGCCCTGCTGACGCCGTAATCTTATCTCAGTCATAAGAGGGCCGCTTTGTGCGTCGTCCAAACAACCTCCTCCTTGCGGGGGGGCATTCGCACAAACCTGCTGCTTGCAACAGACCTTTGTTCTGGTGGTGGTGCACGTGGTCCATACGATCAATGTGTTATTATTGGAAAATACCTTTCTAGAATAGGTGCATAGTAGTAGTAATAAGCAATGTCACTGCGTACGCAGTCGCCATTTTCATAGTACAGCCACACCTTGATGGTGTAAAGGAAGTTTACCGTATGACAATTATAACTTTTTTATCGTACCGACGATTGACTTTTTCTTAATTTGTTTATAATTATCAGTCCATAATATTTATATATCAAAATGCAAACACAATTATGAATAAAACTAATATTTTACATTAGAATTATGTTGAGAAATTACCATTTGAAGTAGATTTTAACTTTCCGCGAAAAGACAAAACTGCTTTGCCTAGTGCTGCAGCATCTGCTTCTATTATAACTTTTATAATATACTGTATCACGATTGACTTATTTTCAAATTGTTTAAATTTTCAGTCCATGCATAATGTCTATATAACTATATGTAAATTATATGATGTATCAAAATGTTAACAAAATTATTATTAAAATTATGTTGAAAAACGACCATTCGAAGCTGATTTTCAGTTTCCACAAAAAGACCAAAAGTCACGATTCACTTATTCTCAATTTGTTTATAATAATTATCAGTCCATGATATTAATATTTAATATATAAAAAAGTCAACAAAATTACGAATAAAACTACTACTTTATATAAGAATTATGTTGAGAAACGACCATTTGAAGTCGAGTTTTCTTCCACAAAAAGACCAAAGTGCTTTGCCTAGCAGCTGCTTGTACAACTCGTGATTTGGCATGCCCGTCGTGACTGTAGGGCCCTTGACGTGAGTCTCATGCAGCATACACTTTCCTGCTGCAGTAATAATACCTGCGCGTATTTCCAGTGATGTAACCTCCTCCTAGACCATGAGCATTGCAATCACGTGCCACATTTTCAACGTTCTTTTTAATTTATTTTATTATAAATTGTAATTTTTGAAGTGTGCATGTAGTACATCAGAAATATCCGGCTTTAGTGACGATTTTATAGTAAAATAAAAACGAAAAAAACAGCTGAGGGTTAGAGGGGCGAAATTAGAACAGTTTTTTGGGGGTACAAAATAATGATAGTTACACAAATCTTGTTTGCTGGTATTTGCTATCATGGCAAAATTGTGTTTAAATTTTATTGATCGGTGAAGTTTATACTTCATACAATGTATAAAATACGTTCTTCACATAAAGTAAGCATGCTAAAAAATTAAATAAATAATTATTAATTAATATTGAATCAATGCTACTATTAATTACAACTTTTCTCTTTTTGGATCGAGTGGCGTTTTTTTGGTTTACAGATGCATTGAAATTTATGTTTCAGAGATGATTAATAATTCACTTGAATGTATATGCATTATATGTATTTGTTTATGTGTACAGATACACTCGAACCCAAACCTGTGCTAAAAATTAATTTATAATAATACCTTGATAATTAACATCGATTTTGAAGTGAAAAATTAAGAAAGTATTTTTTCCATTTTGTCCGTGTACATGATATTTAAACGTTGTGTGATAAGCAGTTTTTTTGTTTACCTCCCGCACTTGAATGCTAATTTGTTCTGTGAGATGGCGTAATTGCAATAATGATAGTCATTTTGGTACTTTTTTTTTATATAACTGACCGTGACGTGAAATATTTTATGTAGTAGTAAAAAATAGCACATAATTTACAATAACACTTGTAATTTTGCACATCTCTGATTTCAACTAGATTTGGGAGATAGTTTAGGACATAATTATAAACAATTATTATAATATTTTTTAATGAAATAGTTTATTTATCTTACTGATTACAAGTGAAGACTAGACTTCTAAATGTTAGTATTAATTACATGTGCCCTTTTCCGTACCAATTTAAATTATTATTTTTATCCCAGCACAAGGCACCGCAAGGATATTTCGTTACGTTCAAACATGACGCATAGGATATTACTAACTATATATTATTTCACCGCACGTTGACATTGAAACAACGTGTCCTTATCAATCGAGAGGCTTAGGTTCGAGTCCTCGCGCTCGGAGAAGGGACAACAAGATGGCTGCTGCTGCCTGGCGCAGTGTACTTGCTCCGTCAGCCAGCCAGCCAGCAAGCTCTAGCGGTACTATCGCCTCTCTCTCCCGCCTCGCTTACTGCCTACGTTACGATTCGCTCGTGTATTCTGCTCTCACAAAATTATGATGGGATTTGTCAGTTTGTGATATAAATAATAATGTCATATAATGATTGTGGGAAATTACACTTCGGGATAGCAAAAATGTTACTGTTTTGGTGGGCTTTAAAAATTTTAGTGTTGTCTGGCTGCCCTCACGTTATGATGGGATATTAGACTTGTCAGTGAGTTTATGGAATAAAATAGTAATGTTCTATAATTGTGAAAAATTACACTTCGGGGTTGCCAAAATGTTACTATTTTGGTGATCTTTAGCATGTTGATGAGCTTTTAGAAAATTAGTGTCGTCTAGTTTACGAGCAACAATTCTATGCTGGCTATTCTAACTAAATTATTATGTAATTTTAGACTTGTCAGTTTGTAAAGTAAATAATAATGTCCTATAATTGTGGAAAATTACACTTCGGGGTAGCCTAAACGTTACTGTTTTGGTAGCTTACTTTTTTTTAGTACGATCTAGCCTAGGTGTTCGTGTCTTCTCACATGAACTAAAATTGCAGTTTTATATTATTTATTTCTTAATGCTGCAGCTTTATAGGGCAAATTGGACAAGGTATATCATTTTTTGGTTAACAGAGGTGTATTATAGTGTCAGTAACGTCGTAGTTTGTTTATATGAAGGTGGTTATGAGAGTTGATATTATATTAAAGTCTGAAATAAAGTTGTTCTTGGAAATTAAGAGGAAAATATTTCGACTGCATTGGTACCGGTATTGCAGGTGTAAGATTTCTTCAGCCTAGGTTATATGCAAAAAAAACTATTAAGAAACCTTATTCTAATTATATTTTAAATCGTAGAGGTCGTAGAACTGTATATAATGGAACTTTGGTTGCTGGGGCAGTAATGATTTCCAATGCCTTGGTTACCAACTTGTATAGAGCTGTTCTTGGAACCAAGGAGGGTAAACTGATATCAACAACCATGTTGATTACCTAGCTCTTCTAATTTGTCTTACTTTCTCCCTATTTATAGACTAAGACAGAGCACGAGTTTAGTATAATGTTTATGTGTAGAAGTTTGAAAAACATGATGGGTTATCCCGAATCGTGAAATATCTGTGGTCCAATAGATTTTATTTCGATAGTAATGGAATTAAAGTTTCCACATTTTTTTTTTATATGAAAAAGTTAGCTTCTAACACGACTTAGAATGAATGCCAATCCACGAAAATGCACACTAAACACATTATCGATTGTCAATTTTTTTAAGTGTTGACGCCATATTGACACTAACTGTTGTCTCAATTAGCGCAAGTGTTCAAGTATTTGAAGGGTTTGAAGGGTCTAGTATTTAGTGTTTGAAATAGCAACTTCAAACACTAACACAGACACTAAATTTTTTAACATTGATCAGCTGATGCAAATGTTTTCAACTTTTGACACTACGAAGTGTTGGCGCTAGTTTACAGTAAAGTTGTCTCATTTAAAATAAGTATTTATACTAAATTAGTGTTTGAAGTGTATACACTTTTAGTTCGCATTCTTTAAATGAGACGCGGCCTTATATTGGTTAATGGGCGATAAAAGAAGTTATACAGTTTTTTCCCTAACCACGTTTAGTGACAGCCTAAATTCTATGGTGCTAACCATGGTTAATGCAGGAGAAAGCTGGATAACGCCTTCGTGAATAACTCCCAATATACAATAATAATGCTAATTTTAACTCCCAATATACAATAGCAATGCTAATTTTATCCTGCTTATATGACGTTTTTTTTTCATGTACGCCATGGACGCGGCATATAGAGTGATTTTAGAGAGTTATCCAGTTTTCTCACTAAGTGTAATTGAATAAGGCTGGTGTTAACCACGGTTAGTTGAGAAAACTGGATAACTCTTGTCGTGAATCGCCAATTTTATCATAATGATTTAATGTTTTCATCATGAAGAGCTCACAGCACCACCAAAAACACTCTTCTACTTCAACTAATCGATATCCCTGGTTTTACCCCTGACAACAACAACATTTGATGACGTCACAGGTTCTCATTGACTCTGCAGTATAGTCAAGTTATAGCAGTAGCCCGGTTTAAAGTAGACAGACTGAGACGATGCTTCGTTCTTTTTAGAGAAGCGGCAAACTTATTGCGTAATATGTTGAAATAGTCCATAGATAATTAAAATATGATCAAAAATAAGATGAAAGAGGCTGGTTCAAACAGAATAGTATGATTTAGCAGTGTATGATTAAAATAATTAAGAAACTATGCATGTGATCAGGTGTACACGCACATATAGCTTCGTTTCTTATTGCATGCGCGATTGTATACGTTGGAACCGGTTCTAAATTGTTATCATACGATGCGATACGACGAAGTCAGTGTACGACCCCCATTATTCTGTGTATTTTGGAAAATGTAAACGTCGTGAAAATTGTGATAACGGTATTAATTCTGTGTCAAAATATTTCATGGAAACGCATGAGAGTTGTTGCATGCCGGATCCTAAACGCCGGGATATAATTATTAATTATCTTGGTTTTATGATTGTCGGGCTAGAATGATATTGTTGTAACACCATGGCATGAAGTATAATATTATAAAGAAATGACTCACTTTTTTTTTTTTTTTTTTCACTGCATATGATAACAATTATAATATATTCGTAGCCAGCAGTGCAGAATATTTTTTATCTTTTATATATAATATATATATATTCTTGATTCCACGTCCACCATTTAGCTTTCATATATAAACTGCATGCTGTTCCTGTATAAAAAAATATTAGTTGCTAATCTACTATTTTGTAATGGAATTTGAGGAAATTAAATTTTGTGTGTGGGTTCGAATGCAATGAAAATTACAATTCATAGTTTGAAATGATTCTTTACAAAGCTACAAGTATTAATTTGTGATTGCGATATTGCAATAGAAATCCCTTCTTGTTCCCCGATTGAAAGGCAAGATTTGAACGACTATACGACGATGTAATTATTATTACATTTTTTCACCCGATTTAGACTGAAAATCAATAGACGGTCCGGGGGTCTGTTGGGCGGTGCCTCTGTGTACCTCAGCCCGGGCTGGTAGTGCATTTCACCTTCTCACTTCCCTGCTTGTGATTGGAAATATTACCCCTGGAGAGAGGGTTGCTGTAATACCTTAGAAGGGTGAAATATATGTTCAGTTGGCTTCGGGGTGTTTTTATTAAATTTGTGAGCATTTATATATCAGAATCCCAGGTTTAGGATATTATTATTTACATATTATTATGTATCTGAAATTTAGACTTAATAAGTTCTCATAATAATAAGACTTAGGGGGGTCGAAGACAGACTTCGCATCGCATGGTATCGTATGACTTCGTATGATAAAAATTAAGAACCGGTTCTAAATGAGAAACTTACGATTAGATGTCATACCATACGATACCATGCAAAGCTGTGTGCACGCGCATACCTGATCGCATAGTTTCTTAATTTTTTTTTTATCATACGCTGCGAAATCATGCGATTCTGTCTGCGACCAGCCTTAGTATAGATATAATAATGTAAAGATTTTGAAGAAGGAAATAAATGTATATTTTCTCGTGTACTATTTTTACATCATTGTAATTTAGCCTTAGGAAATTCTCATAACAAATTCCCAGCATATCATATATTATAGCATTCAATTTCAACCTCAATGAGTTCCCAGTAACTCTGGCTTGATAATAATATTTGCTTTGAGGCATTTATATGCCATCTTTGCACTACGATAAACCCCAAGGAGTTGTGACTAACTATGGATGCACTATAACTGCCTCCGCAATATATAAACCCCGCGGCACTTGTATGCCTGCTGCTGCTATTACTGCCTTGACTGGAGCACCAATCCATTTAGGTCCAAAATACGTACTTCCGGTACAGTATTACTCGACCGTATCGTGTGACTAATTTATAAATATCATCCTCAGACGTAATAATTGCCATGAGCTCAAAATGAGATATACTTTATTGTCGATTTAACATTTTTTTATGTAATATCTTAATGATGACATATATATTTGAGGTTTTTCTACGTTTTATGACATAATTAATGAAAAATATATTTTTTTTGTATAATTTTAAGATATTGGAGCAAAGTTTCTTGTAATAGAGGCTTCAAGTCAGCTGATTTTGCGATGTTCTATCCAAAACTATGCATGTAAAAAGAAAACTAATTGTTTTTTGGCATTAATAAATTTTTTTAGTGGAAAATAAGCTCTTGATTCTGCATAATAAGAAGACTCCTAAATGGAGATGGTTTCAAATTAATAGCTTTCATAATTACTGAGAAAAAATTCAAATTTTCTAACATGGAGGCTTATGAAGAACATTTTCCCGCCTACTATTGAACTTTAATCTAAAATTATTTTCAAGCTTGCAGTCATTCCGGAAACAAGAAAAAAAAAAAAATGCAAGTTTTGTTTATATTTTTGCATTGTAGCTATAAATATTACACGTTAAAAAAAAAAGTCCACGTTATGCAGTTGATGTAATTTCCTTGTGAATATTTTGCACTCTATATAATTATAACATCTACTACCATAACCCTCTCGTCACATTCCAGTATGAAATAATTATATTTACAGTACAATTTTTAAAAATTAACACACATGGTATTAGTACTTTTTTTGTAGCATAATTATTGTATTCTATAAATGTGCGTGAAGAAGAAGTCTTAACGAGTCGCCTTTGTGTAAAAGAAGCTTTGCGTGGTTAATATGTAAGGGGATATGTATAGGTAAGATGTCACGTGGTTTATTACTATCACCTAATTGGCTACTCAATGTTAGGAGGAGAATATATGAGATAAGCTTTGTATAGTCCCCCAAAAATCAGAAAAGTTTATTTTTTGATATGACGTAATCATCAAAAAATAGAAATATCATATGTCAATGTATATTTATATTGATTGTATTGCGGTGTTGTCGGTAGTTTAGTGGTGTAAAATTTTCTGTTAATAATTTAATTTAGATTTAATAACACGTGTCCTGTGTACAAAGTACATAACTGTTTTATTATAGGTCTGTTCGTATATATGTAGCACAATCGATTCAAGAATCCAGAATTTGTTGTTGACTTATACTGTATAGCGGACATAAGGAATATTGGATTATCGTTTGATAACGTATTTTGAAATATGAGAAAATAAACTTAATAAATAATTATGTATTGTAAAATATGTTGTATATCGACGTGGTGTAGCGGGAAAATATCACAACTCCATTGGTAAGCTGAAAGAAAAAAAATCCTAACTCCATTATATATGAATGGAGTTAGGTTGCGCGCCTATAAGCCCTATATGTAAAATGTCCTAATTAACTCCATTTTTATACTTACCAATGCAATTAGAATATTTTTCTTTCAGCTTACTAATGGAGTTAGGGTATTTCTCCGTTATCAGGTCGTTATTTTTTATTTTAAAAATGTATTTACAATTTATGCATAAAATTTAAATATTATACAATGTGTTTAACATGTATTATTTCCTCATGGTGTTTTAGGTGAATCATTATAAACCTTTCTAAGAATTATATATAGTATTTATTTTTTTCCTCTTATTTTCACTACTATGACGGGAAGTAAAATTATAATAAAACATCTCATAATAAAGAGTGATATATCTCATCTATATAATAAATTTTGGCCGTGAACTGCAGCTTTCTAGGAGGTTGCTTTCGTGTCCGAATCCCACGCACTATCGATTTTAAACGTCATTTTTAGATGTGCGTTCGTGTTAGTGGAACCAAACAAATTGCATAATATGAGGTAAGGCGCAATTAATACTATATGAGTTCACGGCTAAAAGTTTTAGGTTAGATGGAGAAGGGCGGTGGCTTCTTGTAGTTGTCAGTATTAAATTTTCACTTACCTTGAGGTATCAAACTCGGATCCATATTTGAAGTGGGGGAAATGCCTATATTCATGTGCATTTTAGATCCTACATTTTGGGAGGGGCTGCAGCCTCTAAGCCCTTTCCTGAATCTGCGCCATGAGATATATTATACAAATTCTATATAGCCCTTTGTTTATTACATGAAATGTAGGAAGTTATTTAAAATAATTCAAGTGCTTATTTGACCAATTTTGTGTCCTCTGCCAGCAGAAAAGAACCTAAAATTGTCCAACACCATACACTGTTGAGGGTGATATTATATAACAGTATAATATTTCCTTTAGCAGCCATTATTTTAGGTCACGTGGTATGAGAAGGTGATTGTTTAATTACCTTCATTTAGATAATAATTAAATTATTGTCTCCCTATTGGTACCTCTCTGGCGACATTATACAACCTCTCTGGCGACATTATACAACCTCCTTGCGACATTTCCCATGTGGCTGTTTATCATTTATTTACTGTCATAGATGTTCATTTAAAATCAAGGTTCAGTTAATTAAGTTATTACTACTACCGTGCAATGTGTATTACCTATGCTTTTTAATTGGATGTATGGAAATCATACGTGGCAATTTGTTACTGTCTTGCTTCGCTGCCATGTGTTTGTTTTTTTACAGTGTTATATTTTGTAATTAATAGAAATTTTATATTAAAAAAAAAAGTAAATTGAATTTATTTTATTGTATTGCATCTATGTCTCAATTACGAACGAAATGAATACTTCAAAAAAAAAAAGGTTTATTGTTTAATAAATTAATACTGCATGCATTTTATAACGTGAAAGTATAAATAAAGTACGTTCTTTAATAAGCAATGAACAAGTATACATACAAGAAGGAGATTGTATTTATCTTTGTATAGAGGATTTAAACTCTTACCTTTACAAAATCGGTGAAAATACAGAAAAAAAAAGAAGTATTACCTTAAAATTTAAGTAAAAGGACATTATAAGTAAATTTCCATTTTGATGAATATATTTTAAAACTAGCACTGACTTCTTTCCCTTGTGTCATGATGATAAATTAAAATTAGCTCAGAGAGTTTTTATATAACTTGATATTCCGGTATTTTTGTATCTTGAGAAGAACTGGTTGCCAGGCAATGTTAGATCGTCGTTATAATCAAGCATTTTTGTTGATGTTCTCCAGTTTCTTCCACGTATTTTCTATTGTTTTTCAAACTATTTTTTCATTATCTGGATCTGAAACTAATATCTTTCCATCTATAACGGTGGTATATAACCTTTGTTAAATATTGAATCAATGAACAGAATTAAATTTATATTAATTAGGGTATATAGCAGAAAATGGGCATAAATCCAGAAGTAAATATAACATAGGCTGATTGGAAACCTATAATGTGGACTAATGCCATTGCCATCTTATATGCTAATATGTCTCAATATTTTTACTAATACGCAGTATTGGCAATGGTATGTTCATGATAATAATGGCAAAACTGTTTATATTCTCTTAGTTTTTATCCGTGAACTCGCCCAAAACATTTATAGTTTAAATTTGGTAAATTTTTCATGTAACCATGGTCCACAAAGATAAAAAAAAAAAAAATGGACAATACTGCATGCATATTTTATAATATAATCCCTCGTCCGGAATAATGAGCTATCTACCTACCTTGATATCATTGCAATAATGAGCTACCTGCTGTTTCAAATGAGCGCAATTATGAGCTTTATTTTATATCGATTTACAGCTCATAACTGCGCTCACTTGAAATAGCATGTAGCTCATTATTACAACGAAATCGAGGTATAAGCAGATTGCTCATTATTCCAGACGAAGATCGATATTATTATAAGCTTGAAATGAAATATGTAATCATTTTTTGGAGAGGTTATTGAAAAGAATTATCAGTTATGCTTATTTTCCAATAAGATATTTGTGATGTTTTTTTTTTTTTTTTTTTTTTCATCATGACACGGTTGATTGAAATGTCAAGAGTTCGCGAAGAAAATGCTTGGTAGCCCCTCCTTCTTCTTCTTACCAAGCAAGTTTCAATTATAAATGCTGTACGCAGGGTTGCTGGCAAAGTTGCCTCTGCGCCGCAGCTTGTTTGATGATGTTGGGGCCTTTTGTGCATGCGCACAAAAATTTAATGCTGACGAAACTTTTTAGGATAGGCCAATACAATGTCATGCTACGTAGGTTCCAATGTATATATATATATTGCACGTATATAATATACTTCTGTTACTACTCGTCATGAGTCGTTACCGATATATATATATTTTTTTAATTGAAAACACGTGATTCGTTATATTATGTTTGTAATGAAATTTTATAAATACCGTATATCAATGTTTTGTATTCAGCTGGTGTTGTAATGATAACTGTATAAGGTATGTTTAAAAAAAGAGTAGGGATGAAAAACAAAAGAAAACCTATTCGAATGAAATTTTAATAGAGATTTTGTTCCTAAAGGTGGATTGCAAAGTATCAATTTTATAGAAAATAATATTATATTTTATTGACAATTTTATACATGGTAGTGTCAAGAAAAGTTCATTCATGTGGGCCATGTGGCACATAAAAAAACAAAATTAACTGTCCAGTCCATGCATTTTAGTTTTCACTTTTCAGACACCCACATCAAATATGCATTCAATAGTGACCAAAATACTAGGACTAAAGAGATTTTTGGACCATACTTTTCATATTGGTAAGGTCGATGTTCTATCTGCCAGTCAATGGACATCCACCCTTATATGGTTTAAAGATTATTTTCTAAAATATTTCCACATACTTTGTTGCATTGTAATAAATTGTCGTTAGCTGTTGTTGATACGATGCACATGCAATTACGTCTAGTATTTATGTCAGTGTTGGAAAGTTAAATGAATGAATATTGATGTCGAGTGAAGATTGTTGTACATAAATCAAGTGACAAGGGGTCGCTGGACTCTCTTATATAGCTGGTATTTTTTGTGGTTATCAGGTACTTATTATATAGGTACTTCATTATAGAATCAATTGATGATAATAATGTGTATGATATTTTGATCTGTCAAGGTCTTATTTTTTTATGACGTCATAATTTCCATTAGTGATTGATCATTTCTTAAAAAGGAAATCACTTTTTTTTTACTGGATTTAATTTGAGTGAGTTGCTCTTTTTTATTAATTCTATTTATTTTTATATTTATAAAAACAGCAGTGCAATGTTCTAAAGCAACTCTTTTTACATTTAATTTTTTAATGGATAACTTATTATATACACACTTTTTATTGCAAATTTTAATAGAGGAACTCAAGTTTTGTATCTGTCAATTTTTTTAAACGCATCAACACCGTCAAAATCAAGGTGAAAGATGCTGTGACGTCATATTATTGTAATATATTTCCCAATGCGTACTTGCTAAATATTTGCATGATTATGACGTCACAGAGTTATGCAGTACGATTTTAAGGGTGTTAGAGAGTTTATAAAAATATATATTAACAATGTATTATCAAAAACCTTATAGTGTAATGGCTCTTTGGAGTCTTTGGTAGTATATATATACTGTAGTTATTAACGCAAGGTTCTCTATATATATCCAAGGGGGCATAAATGACCAAAATATGTCAAAATATCAACCACACGGAGAAAAAGTTAATGTCTTTCCTTTGAATTTAATATTTTAAAATTACTGGATCTATGCCTGAACCGAATTCAATTATATTTAACGCACTTACATGTATAAAATTCTATGTAGCATGCAACATATTATATTATAATATATTATAATATATTATAATATTATTTATATAATAAATAAAAATAATAATATAATATTTATATATTGATGCATATAATTTTATGTACTTCTGCATACGAAACTATGATAGTCAATCAACCCTCTATCCAAAAAAGAAATAAAAAAAATGTCATATAACTGTCCATTATCCAGTAACAGAAGAAACTTAAATTAAATTTTAACTTGAAGTATAGAAAGTTCACCTTTTCATGAAACCACAAGTTTTACAATATTTAAGGAAAATGTCTTAGTAGAAACGTCAATTACTTATTGATCTGACCTCTAACAAAAGTTATTGATTGACAGTCTCAGGTGCGGTGAATAATAATAATAATAATAATTGTACTGTAGTAGTGGCAAGCTATACGGCCACCGCCGAGATACCAAACACTAGGAGGAGGGTGGTTATTTTGGGACACGACCCTATTTCCGTACTCGCTTCTCTTGGCGCTCAACCCTGTATTTATATCGACTAAAAGTTGGAGGAGGAGCTTGCATGCATCGCGCCACTTTTATAAATATATAAGAGTTCAAACTACTAGGGTCATTGGTAGAAAAAAATTATATGTCTCTAAATTTTTGTTTATATTTACACCCACAATTGCATTATATTTTAAAACTAGGATAAAGTTTGTTGATTTTTTGAATAGTAACAAACAAAATTAACATATTGAACTAGCTGGCTTAAAGCCAAAATACATGTATGTATTTGGGTGTATGTTTTGGAATAAAATTTCTCAATGAGGAAACCATGGAAACAGAAATTTTAAATGAATATAATTTATTTTCCAGCAAAATATGTATGTATTTGGGTGTATAGGGACCAAAATGTGTTAATTGCCCCAAAATACAAACTAGTCAAACAATAAGCATTTCGATGTATGTTTTGGACTACATTTTTTTCAATAGTAGATTGAGGAAACCTTGGAAATTGAAATTTAATCATTATAATTTATTTTCTAATTAATAATAATTTTTTATTGATATGAGTACAGCTTAATTTACTTTATAAAATTATACCATGTAACTATGCACGTTATTGAGGAACCCTCATGGGCTTTCTTTATTATTATTCATTATTACAATATTATTACTATTATTACAAACCTCTTGTTGATGGGCATGCAGAAATTGAGAAATGTGTCGTTTATTAGTTTACATAACATCGAATTAATTTCCAATTTAGTTTTGTTTGTATTTGTTCCGGAATTGCTTCCTTATATAACTATATATTAATATTTATATTAAATCTTGTCAGTTAACAGTAACGTAATTAGGATTCCATGACGTCATCAAATTATTAATTAAATTTTTTGTATCAAAATATTTTACTTTATTTGGGTATTTCATGTGCTATAAAAAGAAATTTTATATTAACATATTTTTCTAGTTATGGGGTCTATTATGCAGATGTTAAAAAATCTAAAAAAGGGAAAAACATGTAATAATAAATTTTAAAATGTTTGTAAATAATTTTTTAGCAACATATGGTAAAAAGACCTTGACATTATATATAAAGGTTAAAGTAAATTAATAAGATATTAAAAAAAAATAATGTTATTAGTTATTCTATTTGTGGCATATATGCTGCTTTCAATAATAAAAATCGTTAATTCGTTATCTAATAGAATAAAATCCAGTAAAATCTAGTTTATTATCTTTTTAGAACTGTCGATCAATAACAAAAAGTTTTTTTTTTTTAAGTACAGAGTCCGACGTCTCGGAGTTCAGTTTAACCGCGAATGAAGCCGCGACGGCGGAGAAACTTGTTCGTGTAGTCGTCGGCATGTCTGAGTGCGAGATTTGCAACCGCAGCGTACCCGAGTTTGGTGGTTCATCGTACCGACACCACCTCGTCTCCCTTCCCACGCTTTCTCCAACCACCCAGGCATTGCATGTGCCCGATACCCATAATGCAAGTCGATGCAGTCAAAATACACGAAATATTATATCATAGAGAAGAAAATTTATTAAATTTAGAATAAGGGAAAGTTGATATATTGATTTTTTTTTATTTACGATCTTAATTTAAATTTAAAGTTGTGACATTCCTTTTAAAATAACATGTCATTCATTTTTCTTTTTATAAGTTAACTATAGTATAAACGAATAATTGATTTTCTATTTTAGAAAATGAAATGAAAAGTTTAATTTATTTTATCAATTTATTAAGTGTTTCATGAAAGCAAAAAAATATTCTCCATGCAGCAAATTTCTTTCTCTTTATTGTAAAAAAATATATTGCAACGGTTAGACTTTTTGCATTAAAAACTAGACTCAATTTGGTAACTTTTTAATAGAGGCTTCAAGTCAGCTGATTTTTCGGTGTTCCTACCCGCTATAACAAACCTAAAAAAAAACGTGAATTCGCTTTTTCACTAAGAATAAGATTTTTCAGGGAAAATTCCTTTACGGAACTTTGGTCCAAACTGAAAAATAAAGTAGATAATTCAAGATTTAGATTTTTTTTACTTGATTTATAACCGAGAAAAATTAAAAAAAACACTTTGCTTCATTTTCAATTGCAAGATGGACCTTAGCGACAACAGTTGCGCAGCGGAAGCGCACTCACTTAATAAAGCCTCTATTGGTAATGTTGTGAATTATAATTATTATAACACAATGCAATGAATTCTTAGTATCTTTCATATTATCACCATAAAAAAAATATTAGTATACTTTTAGCATAAATAGTTAAAAAAATATCTGCATGCTAAACAACATGGGTATTATGCAGTTTATATGGCTCTGTTGGTAAAGTCCTAATTTAAATTAGTAAAAGCATCTTCGTTGTGTTGCCATGAGATTAATTACTGTACTCTTGGTAAAGTACTATGTACGGAGGAGGAGTAACGGAGTTTGATGTGCACCATGAGGTCATTGCCCTCTTCACAAGAGTGGTCGCCGCAGTACCGCCGCAACGCTCTGCTTGATTCTCTCTCTACTCATTGTTGCTGTATATTATTATGAAGTCAACAATACCACAGAAGCCACCGGGCAAAAACGAAAGTAGCTGTTGCCCTAATTTTATAAAAGAATCAAGTATTTAATGCACTTGAAGTAGATGCGTCATACTTGATTATTATTTTTCATTTCCTGTTATATAATTTACATTTACTTGCTAATAGAGGTTTTGCTAAAATAGATGATTATTTGGAAAATTGGTAATTTCTGATGGACCAAAATATTGTTTATATAGATTGGGACCAAGTTGAGGGAGAAATGTATCATTTGTTTGTCTAAACGCTAAATTATTATTTTATACTTGGACTGGATCCTGTATGCTTTAATTACATTTTTTTTTATTAATTAATTTATATATTTTTTGCTAATGTGCGTGTATATATATATATATATATATATAGTACAACATATCAAGAAAATATAGCATGTAAATTATATATTATAAACATTATACTGTCGTGTGTATATATATATATTTTTTTTACATCAGTACACGTTTACTACATAGATCTTTAACTAAACATCTCCAATATAAAGTTTAAAATTTATTAAACAGAGGGGGACTTTCACAAAGCACTTTAACCCCCACTTTAGCCCCGATTTTTAACCCTGGTACTAAACATGGTGCTTAACTATGAGCTTAACATTGTTAGCCCCTGGTTTAGTACCATGTTTAGCACCAGGGTTAAAAATCGTGGCAAAAGTGGTGGTTAAAGTGCTTTGTGAATGTCCCCCAATATGTTTAATTATATATTATTTATTTTTGGTCCAATATAAACTAGTGGACTTTTGCATTGACGTGTTAAAATATAGCGAGGTTATCTTTTATATTTATATATATAAGAAGAGAGAGAATGTTGTTATATACTACGTAGTAAGTCCTACATATATAGGTCGATACACTTGTTTAGTCTGTATATAATACGTAATCAAAACCTCTATAAGTAATCCTGATGTGAAATTATAATATATTTATACTTGATGTATTGATATTTTACCTCTGGCGATTTATGCTATAGGGCGCAATGCAGGAATAATTTGGAGAATAATGCATGGAAATTGCATGCACGTATAATATCATGCCTTCTCTTATTCTAAATTGTACCACAATTTTTTTTTCTATATGGAATGATTCTGTAACCATGATATGTTTTAAAATAGAGGTAATACGAACTTGAGGAAATATATTCTGGGAGTCATGTAAGCATGCAGGTTATCAAAATTCAATGACAATCTTAATCTTGAATATTGTAAAAGAGTTACTGACGTATAATAGAACGACGCACAATAATATTTTTAGCTTTTGATATATAGTAAAAAAATTGTGCTTTTATGGTTGATGCGTCACCATGTTAGGTTTTTTCCCTATAGAAAGAAAAAAAAATGCTAAATTTGCAATAAATAATGCCTATTCAATACAATATATTTTGTATTCTGTAGTAAGCAATATCTGATGCATGCTAGCGGGAGAGCAATCAATAAATCGAGTTTTTGCTACTTTTATCATCAATTTGCGCTTGCAAATGCTGCATTTCTTTCAACCTATTTAAATAATTGCAGTGTATTTTTTTGTTAACGTTCTATTATTTATATTATTGTTTATTTCTTTTTTAATTCATTACTCTGGCTCTATAAGGAACTAAAAGGGAAAACTCTTACTTTATAAGTAACATGCAAGCTTTGAATTAGATTTGTCAGATGACGTTTGAGTTACGTAGGAATTATATGAAGCCTTATGGATCGGAAATGTACCTATATTGTGAGAAATGTACACAAGAGATTTGTGTGATTATTATATGGCAGTCATATTCATTTCGGCTTTCGTTCGGATCCACTCGGGAGAGCTTCGGCTCGGCTAGTGATATCCTTTGTTATAAACCAGCTACCGATGACTTTACAAATACGACGAAAACCTAATGGAGTACCTACCTCATTTTTTTTATTGCAGAAATGGATAGAGGGTGCAAAGTTATGCTACCCTGATTTTTTTCAGATTTTTTACGCACCGAAAACTATTTTTAAAAAATTATTGAAAGTCCTTTTTGTGACGTCACAAGGCGGCAAGTCCTATCCTTTTCTTAAGGAGCGGTGCCTCGTAACGTCACAAAAAGATGTTACAATAATATTTTTAAAAATAGTTTTCGGCCTGTAAAAAATCAGGGTATCCATAGCATAACTTTGCACCCTCTATCCATTTTTGCAATAAAAGTAAATTGAGGTCGATACTCCATTATAATGGTGGTTGAATATGTTTGATATTTTTATGTTTTAAATGACCCTTTGAATTAAAAAATTTCCAAGGTAATTAAAATTAAGTATATAATATCTTCATGCAGATGGGTGATTGTGATGCTAGGTCGATGTTACGTTATCATCGCTGAAGTTATCGCATTTTTAGACCGTGCGACACGCAATGCTCCTGCAACGTGGAAACTTTGCTATCATGCACCCAACTTCTTCTTATCAATGCTATATACTCTGCATGCTATCTGACGTGACACAATTCGCTAAAGTTCGCCAAAAGTCAGGAGATTAGTCAAATATGTAACGTAGTGCAAAATATGTTGTGCATAACACATTTATTTTTGTATTAATTGTTTTATTTTACTATAAATTTCATTTACATTAAAACTCCCATAGTCCTATATGTAATGTATTTTGACTGCAGTATGTACGGATTATACTGGTTATAATATAAGTTGTTTGATTTTTTTATATATAGAAAAAAAAAAGTCCTGTATTTGTATGCTTCTAACTCTTGAGCTTGTGTGCATTTTTGTGAAAAGCCGCAGATATGTCAAAATACATTTGTTAAGATTTCCCATGCAGTAAAAAGTTAATTCTGGTCAGGGTTTTACGAATAGACAATTTTGATTTAAATAGATTCAAGTTCAAAATTCAATTTTATTTTTATTAATTCCATTCATCCTACAATCATAGAATCAATTACATATTGAGGTTATTAAGACAGGGGATTGACGTTGGGTTAGTTACAGGTCCGATATAGTGTTGTCTTTTGAAGCAGTTAAAATTAACTAAATTGGTTTGCCGTCTGACACCTTCTTGGTAATGTGATTTAAAAAGACCTAGATTTTGAAACAGCTGATTTGATACAAGTGTCGGTCATTGCAAGCCGGACCCTATCTAGCCTGTATCTCGATCCCACCTTGGGTGACCTACGGTGACCGTGTCAATGAGATGCCTCCTACGTCACTCACAGTACATTATGCACGTCCTCTCTGGAAGGTGATCTTAGTCCGACCTCATGTTTCCCATTATACAACGACAAATGTTTATATTATCGTCTGGAATCATTTTAGAGGGTAATTTCACTGATTTTCATTTTGTTTTATAGGGTAGAGAGAAATTTGCAAATATTTTGAGTTTGTGATATTCTGTTTCTCTCCCCTACTATGTAAAAAAAAAAAAAAAGTTCAGCAAATTCGCATGAATAAAATAGTTGTTCTATTCGTTGACATTATTTTATGAATGTAAAACTCAAGTCATTGACTTTTTCGTAAACATATACTGTATATATGTACGTATATCTAGGTCAGGTATATTGAAAATTATATAAGTAGGTGTGTTAGATTGTTAGATATTTGACGGTAGAGAGCGCCGTGAGTTTATTCTTGGAACGAAAGGGAAATTATTTGAACTGGTAACCATGGCAACGTTAGCTTGTTTGAGATTTAAACATAAAAAAACATTGTACACTTTAGAGCAGAAAGAATGTCGTATGATTGGTAAAAACATGTACACTTTGGAGCATTAAGAATGTCGTGAGATTGGTGAAAACATGTACAATTTAGAGCAGAAGGAATGTCGTATGATTGGTGAAAACATGTACACTTTGGAGCATTAAGAATGTCGTGAGATTGGTGAAAACATGTACAATTTAGAGCAGAAAGAATGTCGTATGATTGGTGCAACGTTCTGTATTTGCAAGATGACAGAGCTGCAGCTTCCTCGAGTTTCTGATTATATACGATATATGATATATCAAAAGAAGAAAAAGTCAGACCTAGCTGACAGATGAGGGAGAGAGGAAAATATATTATATAAAGAATTACACATCAGTAACTGCTACAGTAGAATTTTTGAAATATTAGTTTTACTGCAATTTATTTTCAACAAAAATTTAGGCTGATTGTCAATTCTTTCGAGTCCGGAATATGTTACGCTGTTTTTTTAGTTTTTTTTTGTCAACTGTAAATTGTTGGTCTAAAAGCGCTTTGAACCTTGTAGTATAGCAAAACGAGATAGCAGTGGTTCACCAGTTTAAGCATCACCAGGCTTGTTATTATTGACCGAATAAAGTTGCACGCTTATTTGTGTTATTTGATTCGTGTTCTAAAAAAAAAAAAAAAAACATTGAACTATTTATGAAGTTTAGAGCAAAAAAAAAAAAATTGTAAATGTACCATTTAGAATTTCTTGAAAGTTTTAGTATAATATATATTTTTTATCACCGTACCTACAGTACAGTCATGAAAACGTTTTATGTCATAACTTGAAGATAACGTTATAGTTTCAGGCTCTAGTAGCTAAATTAAAGATAAATTATACAAAAATGCTAGTCCAGTAACCCAAGACATACACCTGAGGACACCATAAACGTTACCCATGCTCAGGTCACCCCCCCCTTCCTCCCGAAATTTTGGATTTAACATTGGGCAATATAGGCGTTTCCCCCATTCCAATATTTTTTTAACTCAAAATTAAAAAAAAAAAAAATCAAATTCAAAACATTGGCCATATGGCAATGGGCCTCCCCAAAATTTAATTCCACATGGATCCGCGCCTGACACCGCATTTTGTGCATACATTTTAAAATTTCTTCTAATATTTCAAATTTTGTCTTTTGGAACTAGCTGCTCCAGCAAATAATTTTAACGTAAATTTCTATCCTGACACTTCATGCCATGGTTCTGAGAGATTATCATGTTTTCTATGCATAAGAGTTTGATGAACTTTGGACTGCCTATCTTACCTCCCCTTTAGCGGAGGTTCAGCATATAAAGGGTGACGTTGGCAATAACTCAGGGGTGTACCCACAAATTGTCCCTGATAATAAAGAAGGCTTGGTCATAACGTTAGTTCCAGCTGATATAGCTGCCGGGTCCGGGAGAGGAGGTTCCGGCAAGCGCTCCATGGCGAGCTTTGTCAGTAGCTCTGCTGATACAAAACTCCCTGCTGCTGGTCCGGGCAGGCGCCTGTGTACTGCGAGGCGCCAGTATCGATCCAAATTCTCCTCTCCTC
The DNA here is from genome assembly GCA_949825025.1 of Siphlonurus alternatus. Lineage (NCBI taxonomy): Eukaryota > Metazoa > Arthropoda > Insecta > Ephemeroptera > Siphlonuridae > Siphlonurus > Siphlonurus alternatus. The sequence goes on along the minus strand of OX463785.1, from coordinate 6,784,977 downwards.
CCCATGACCGAGCGTTCCCCAACGAGGAAAGAGCTCTCTCGAGCTATATACACCATCTTTCATACGAGTTGCTCATGACGTCACTGATGAGTTAAAGAAGTGAAGTGATAGAAAAAACTAAAGTCACTAGAGTTGGAATTTTTAAATTATGATTAGAAACCAAAATCAAATTTCAGTCTCCAATATTTGAGCCCTAAAATTTTTATGTAGTATAAAGCTATAGGTAACATATTGAGAAATGTAAATTTTACCATTTTATCAACTAAATAGAATATTGTTGTTATAAGTGATGCAATTTTGTACATAGGAAGCGAGAGTAGTCTGCTTGCTTGTTTAGCTACCCTAAAATATTATGTTTTGTCATGCCTTCATACCATGACAACGCCCAAAAAACAGTCAGTTTTCATTATAAATAGCAATTTATTTATCATGCAATTAAATGAGAAACATGCAGCTTACCTGCAATATTTTTCATTTTGTTGAATCTTCAAATTAATGGAGACTTCAAGTCGGTTGATTTTGTGGTGTTCCCCACCGTCCTATAATCCTCTTGCTTTTTTTGTACATAGGTTTGGATAGGACGGTGGAAACGCCACAAAATCAGCTGACATGAAGCCTCTATTTCCCTAAAAATTATGCATTTACTGAATAAAATTTATAAGAAATAGAGTGGGAAGAAGGAGCAGGTGCCAAGTAGCAATAAAAAACGTTGAATTCTCGCATCACAAGCTTTGATGACGTGTTTCATTGTAGGCCGTGACTGGTAGAAAAACAAAAAAAAACAGCCTCTATTATTTTCAATGATGTACAACCAGTTCACGGTTTTTGATGAGGGGAAACGATTTTATCGTGGTCATACCTCGTCAAGTAAACAAGTGTATAAGGGATGTTTGAAGGAAATAGTCCTAAAGTTTTTAGAAGAGGTACGTTTTGGTCCTAGGATATACGCTGATGACGTCAGCGTATATATTGTCTATCTGAATACATGTAAATATTTTTTTCGGAGGGTATACGCTGTCAATCAGAAGGTATATGCATACGGCGCGTATACCCCCGTATACCCTCAATTAAACCATGCACTGATCGAAGAAATATTGATATATATTGTAACATGTTCTTGACAATAGACTTATATAGCTGGAATTACATACAATTTTCTATTTCTATACAATATTCGATAAAAATTTTCCATTTATATTAATTTATTATTGCGTACGATGTTTCCTTATAAGAAAACTTTAAAACTTCACTTATTCAGGTCTAGCATGGAGGTTAAATTTTCTTATAAGCAGTAATAGATGTATAAACCCAGCCCTTTTTACAAACAAAATTTAATTAGCATAATAATTATTATTTTTTTAAATTAAAAAAATACATTACTGTATACAGTATATACACAAGTATTAAGAAAATGTCAGTGATGTGACGTCATGCGTAACAAAATTGAGTCAGAGTACACATTTAAAACTCTTAGTTTTTAGTTAGCCTCAAGGAAAACACGAGAACGTTCGTTTGCCGGCCAATTAAAAGTCCCTTTACCTTTTGAGCCCTCAAGCTTATTTGTATTTTCCAACAATACTGTCCGTATAATAATGCAGTTTTAATTGTATTTTGATAATAATTTGGTGACATCACACCGCTATTAATAACACATTATGGTGTTTAATATGATTGCAAATACAAGTTCAGTGTCGAGGTTGTTATAGTGTAGAAATTTAAAGAAATTTTTGCTGAATTTGTTATGTCATGACTGATTTCTAATAGTCATCATTTTTTTTTTATTACATCCACTCTCTTATAGTGCACATCTGAAGAATTTATACACAAAAACTAAGTTTTTAATGCTAAATTGAAATTGAGGCTTCAAGTGAGTGCGCTTCGTGATGCTCATTTGTGTTGCTAAGGTCTATATTGCACTTGGAAATGAAGCAAAGTGTTTTTTTAAAATTTCTCGGTTATAAATCAAGTAAAAAATGTAAACTTTGTATTATTCACTGTATTTTTCAGTTTGGATTGACGTTTCTTAAAGGAATTTGCCCTAAAAAATCTTCTTTTTAGTGAAAAAACTAATTCACGTTTTTTTTACATAGGTTTAGATAGGACGGTGGGAACACCGAAAAATTACATTCATTCTTTTATAGTGCAGTTCTGAAGAATTTATATCACAAAATACAGAATTTTCCATGCTAAATTAAAATCAAGTTAATTAAATTTTATACCGTTGTCATGTTAAGGACAAATCACATTTGAATTTTAAATTGTTGTTTATTATTATTATTTAAAGGTTATTTAGTTTACAAACTTTTAGAGTTGTAATGGACTCATTGCATGCTCTATTAAGGATTATTCTCACTGATATTAGGGGATGGTGAATCACTCTGAAAATTATAGTAAACCTTCTTTACATTATAACAAAAATATTTAGCAATTTAGCCACAAAAATGGAGCCATAATCGATTTAGTTTTTGAGATATAGGATATAAATAGGGAGAATATTATTGGAAATCTGGCGGCTATTAGTCAAATCAGCATCTTTTTCAACTAAAAAAATTAATACCGAATAATTATTATTTTGACTTCAGAAAGTGAAGTCATTTTGTCCTCTATACGTTCTAATTCTCTATACGTTCTCTTTATAAAATTACCTCGATCAAAATGTCAAATGTATGAAAATTCTATTGTATTTGATGGTGCTAAGTTTTGGAATTCATTACCTGAAAAAATATGTAAAGCTAGCTCACTTTCCGTGTTTAAAGCACTTATCACAGAGCATTTATTGAAAAGATCGCAAATAAAAGTGTTTAATTAATAATGTCTTAAAGATTATGTTTTTTAATTATTATATTTATTTGTAATAATTTGTTCCTAATATGGTATTTTAATCAACGTTCTCTATAACTTTACTTAAATGTGTTATTATTAATCATTTTTAATTTGTTTCATATTTTTAATATTGTTGTATTTTGTATATTTTGTCAATACTGTTTAAGCATCAAGATTAAGTGTGTGATAACGATAGTGATAATCAAGTGAAATTAATGTGATAATTATGTAGTGAATTGCTTGTGTCCTTTATTACGGATTACAAAATACAAGTTACAGTACCTCAAGAAACGAAATGGACAAATGAATGGTATAAGACTATTTAAATTTAAATTATTATATTACTAAAATGTATTTGAGGTTATGTGTAAGAATGGCTGTCAGGCCAAACATCGCCTAATAAAGAAATTATCTATCTATCTATCTAATTTAAATTTTATATTTTTTTACCATAAAAAAATAATTACCATAGTGACTAATGACAAACCTTAATACAGTTTCAAAGTATAAGATCTATCGATTTGTTTTTGTGCGATCATCGCTAATGTTAGTTACTACTAATTTCGTCAACAGCATCACAGTAGTTTCTAGGCAACTTGACAGTGGCGCCATCATGGTTGTGTTTGCTAGACACTAGCGGGCATCGAACCCACAAAACTTGGCCCGCCCTAGAGATAAAAAAAAAAAAAAATGCGCCCTCTACCTTCAAACTGCGCATTGGCTTTCGTGTCCCTGTCCATACTGGACATGTTGGTACTAATTATAGGTTCAAATACCCATGATTTATTATGCAATTTTAGTCCTTATGTTTTGACAACTTTGGTGCTAGTTTGTATCTTGAATTGGTGAACCGTAAATTCTCAAATAAGCACCATTTTGGTTGTTTATTATGATACAATAACCAAGCTAAATATTTTGATGAGTCATCCTACTATTTATATATAAAATTTATTGTTAATTCTCCATAATAAAAATAAAATGAAATTTTACAGTTTTGTAATTATAAATATTGTGCTCTTTAAAAAAAATTTGTTAAGGTAAATCTTTTATATTTTTTGTATCATTATAGTAAAGAACCAAGTAGTATTGTAATAGTATTTCATTATAAAATTATTGTATTATAAAACTAGTATACAGTATAATAGTATTCAATTTTAATGTTATTATATAGAATAGCTTGCGTTTCTTGAGTTGCGCATATACTATATGGCGCTTTTAATCAATACTAAAACCTAATTCCATTCTACTTTTTCCATGGTATATACAATATAATTTCATTATACTATGGTACTAATTAGCATGAACTCGAATGCTTTTGAGTAATACACCTTGACACACGAGATGTAAATTCCTGGATTGTCTCTAATTGTTAATGTACACAGTTACGTATATACTTTGTAACAATGCTAATATGTACTTACAGTGCAGTTTTGAGTCACTTGAGTCAACATTGCACGTACAACTTGGTGTTTTTTTCTCTTTAAATATACTGTTTCTTGATACAGAGATAGTATAAATGTATACTAAAAGGAAGTTTTAAATGCGCAGTAAGAGTTTAAAACACTTGAACGATATAATAATTATAAATTTATAATCATTAACGAGATTTATTACAATAAGAGCCAATTTATAATGATATAGTGAACAAAAACGACTTTAATAGCAAGACTGCTTGCAAATTCATTATTTAGGGTGGGGCCGAAGTAATGTAATTTTCATCAAGCCTTGATGTATAAAAAAATACATATTTCATTGTGGGAGATTCGCATGAAACTTGGCCCTGGTAAATAAATGCTTGCTCGGTAGGAAAAATTGTATTAAATTAAATTTAATTCTTTTCTTCTCTTCTTTTTTTTTTTCATACCAGTAAACAATTTGATTAATACATCACATTATGTAGATATATACATATAAAAATTGTTCTCCTTTCTTTTTAATTAAATTTTTATTAAATTGTATTAATTTTTTTATTTTCTTTTTACTTGATATTATGATTGTTATATTATGGATTTCATTGTTACTAATTACAGCATAATAATGTATGTAATTATCATATGTCTGCTGCCTATATGACTCTGCTAGATAGCTCTTATACGTTTTTATAACAATAGGATTTTTTTTTTTTTTACATCATTTCCCCTCTTCTCCTGTTAAAGCGCTTAAGGGGAGGGCAAGACTCGCAAGCTCAAGGCCAGGAGGACGACGACAGACAGATGCAGTGTTGTCAAATATCGTAAATTTTCAACACTGTAAAATTTCCCCTCCATCTTATTATTTATTTTTTTTTTCACAACCACTCCCCCTTTTCTTTCAACTTCCCCTCATCTGGTGTAGGTTTGTGTGCGTGCAAAGCAATGTTGCCAAGTAGTTAGAGATAAATGTTTAATTTAGTACTTTTTTATTTAAACAACGTAAATATATGTTTAAAAGTAATTTTTTATAAAGATTAAACTTGATTTAAACGTAATTGTCAAGTTTTCTTGTAATTTTGTTATTTTTTTGAAACTTGTTTAACTAGTTTGTTAAATATTGCAACATTGTAATGTCAAATATACAGTTATGGGCGAGCATATTAAATTTCGTATTATTATAGATATCCCTCATATAAATATTAAAAGAAAAAAAAAAAGTTTAGAAATAATTATATATTTTTTTTTACCTATTTTATCCCGATATTATAAAAAGACGAACTGGATTTGTTAAAATTTATAATAAGCAGCCCCCATAGTCATCAGGTTTAATTTTTTGTGATAAAAATTAAATAGAACGATGCATTTTAATGCACCTGTTTTCCTCAAAACACCTGCAATATTAAAGCAACGGATCCTTAATTACACTTTTAAGTTTATTTTTTAAGTACTTCCTTTTGTAGAATATATAGCGAGAATTGAGTTACTTATAATGTATTTTCAATAATGATGTCACTTTTAAAAAAAAGTAGATAATGTTGTAATCTGCGTTACGTAAAATGTTTTTGGATACTTCGCAATGTAATTTTAACTTTTGATCAATAAAATAAATATTATAGATGTTGTTAGAAACATTAAGGGGCATTCACAAAGCCCTAAGGCCACATTTAGGGCTCGATAATTTAAAACCTGATTTTAGGCATGCTTTTTAGACCCAAAATTTCTGGTCTTAAATTATCGAGCCCTAAATATGGCCTTAAGGTTTTGTGAATGCCTCTTATAATGTTTTAAATCTATTACGCAGTTAGGTATTTTAAATTTTACATAGCGCAGTATATTATGAATTTATTTGCAATATCCTTGATGTTTTTAATAATAATTATTATTGATTTTTTATATATGATGTGAATTTTTTGTTATGGAAATATTTATATTAAGGGTTAATTATTGTTATATAATGATAAAATTTCATAACCAATTAATTTATTTAATTAGCTTTTTATTAAAAACTTAAGTCAAGGAATTTTAGAAAATCTCATAATTAAATTGTTTGTTCATTAATTAAGTCCCTATATTCTTTAATTATGTTATTTTCAGAATTTGGTTAAAAGTGTAAATTTTAATGAATAATTATGTGTTAATTTTATCCTGCAGATTTAAATTGGACTAAAACTTAATTTTACGTATCATGGCTACGATTGACTATGTATTTTAGCATGTGCAAGCTTATAGAGCTGATCTTATAATAAAGCGTTAGAACATGGACATGTCTTCTTATTGGTGAAGCATGCTAAGCCAATCAGCTACAAGTCTGAGGGATTATTAATCCATTCCCGCCTCAAGCACTAATCACATGACTGTGTTTAATGTATTACGTATTTTTTGATGACACCTCATAAGAATAACATTATCCGTCGTCAACAGATCCGTACTGTAATGTGAAAGTTACAAGTTATATTTGGGAGTTCCTGACCATTGATGTCCATAATTTAATGATAATATAATATTTCATTGATCATTCTTACGATTCTATGAAAGGTCATCGTCACACACATTGAGTAGTCAATATAAAATACACAAGGCCGGGGTAGAATATAATTACAGCTTGATAAGGAAGCACTCTTGCTACTGCTATCGGTGCGGCCTTGTGTGTGACGTCACACGTCCGTCTACTATGAGAGGACGTCAGTATTGTCTATGTAATGTCCCTCCAATTTAATATGTCGTGCATCTTCGGGAGTTCTCGGTTTGTGTTGCGCCAATGAGAAGGCAGGTTACAAACTGATTTTAAAAATCGTCCGCGGAGTAATGAGCTACTGTATCTGTTACAAACTGATTTTACAAATCGTCTGGAAAATAATGAGCTACTGTATCTGTTACAAACTGATTTTACAAATCGTCTGGAAAATAATGAGCTATCTGCTTACTAGGATCTCGTTGCAATAATGAACCATCTGCTATTTCAGATGAGCTTTATTTTTTACTGATTTACAGCTCATAATTGCAACAAACAGCTCATTATTGCAATGAAATAATGGTAAAAGTATATATAGTTAGCTCATTATTCCGGATGCGAAACGAAATACGATGAAAAACTACATTTTTTTTTATTGAAATCGTTGTTATGGAGAAAAATTGCAGTTTGTTTTGATGTAACAATGGCTAATTTTATTTTCATGTTTGGATAGAACTAGGACAAGCGCATGAAATTGTAAAACAATAGCGAGGCAGCTCAGATAAATATTTTTGTTCTGTTGCCTGACTTAATTAGAACTTTTCCAAGGACTAGTTACCATATAAGATGGTGCGTCTGTTTTGCCCATTAGGTCCTAGAAGTCTCCCTCATTTGTGGTAAACACCATGCATCGTCACATTATATAATATATTTCATGATAAAAATGTGGATATTAATTACAATTCTAAAAATTATGTGGTAAACCAAACTTTGATGCCAACGATTATATCAAGGATTTTGTATTATACTGTATACAGTATAACCTCTATACAAAATCCTTGAATTATATCATATCCATTGATTTTAAAGCTCAAATCGGTTTTAAAATTAATGTATATTTTTATACGATTAAAAACTAATTTTCAGAATTTTCCAATCCAAATTTGTCAAAATCAACTTGTGTCCTTTTCAAATATTCACAGATCATCTGTAGAAACTTCCAGACGATTTCAACATTTTTTTTTTTCATCTAATTTGTATAATGAAACCATTGACCTATCGTCCCATTTTTTTATTAGTTTATTATCTTGTTTTTTTTTCTCTTTTTTTTTTAAGTCACATGTTGTTTTCAAGTGGGAGATAAAAAAAAAATGATCCTTATTCATAATTATGCGTCAGAGATAAAAAAAAAATATACGAGTGATATAATAATTGTGGCGAGTTCTCCTAATTGCTTTGAATTTGCGTGACTTTAGTATATGGTCGTCGTGTGATGGTATTTTTAGTCTGTGAGAGACACGCCTCTATAGTAAGAATTATTATTATTTTTACCAAGGTCGATACCATTGTTTGTTTTAACGTGTCTGCATATGAGAATTAATCTTCATAATGTCATCATTAAGTCATGCTAGGGAAATTAAAAGAATTTAGTTAATTATGTTTACTTAGAATTGTTAGAACATTTTTTTTTTTTGTAAATAAAAACTTTGGGTTTAATCTGATAAGAACTCTTAGGTCAAGAGATATTTCTTCACAGATTTTTTTTTTATCTGTAAAAATAGTGAAATCATTGAAATAAGGTGTGGTAGCAAAAAACATGAGTTCTACGTTCAATAGAGAATCGACCTCAAAAATTTTTACTACAGAAATGGATAGAGGGTGCAAAATTATGTCACTCTGATTTTTTGAAGCCCGGGAAGTATTGCTAAAAAGTTTTGCCAAGGTCGGGCTTGAACCCACGCCCCTTTTAGGTCGTATCCTTTTATTAAAAGAGGCGTCACTTACTCTGTACTTTCAATATTTTTTTAAAAATAGTTAACGGACTCAAAATATTTTGAAAAATATCACAGTATCATAACTTTGCACCCTCTATCCATTTCTTCAATAAAATTTTGAGGTCTAAACTTCAATATTGTACCGACGGAAACGTAAGGACCTTCTAAATTGCATACTGCTTCAGACTGATGTGAGTTAGATATATGTTGCAACGTTTATGTGAATCAACGTATCGCCCCGTCGACATGACCGGCTCTTATCTCTCTTGGACACAACAGATTGCGCTGCTGCCGATGTGATTTTCTTCCAATCATAACATATTCAAAATGTATAAGTTTTTTACGTCCTGTAGCTCATAGCACTTGTCTCAATATTTATTGTAAAATCGGTATGCTGCAATGTTTACAAATACCAAAGCTGATTCTAACGTTATGCTCTTTTTATTGTTACAGATCTTCCCAATCGGAGCTTGGCGGATCTGCCACGTCACCTTACAAGCTCCAACAAGCGCGTGCGGTGGCTCAGCAGTCATCCCCGTCCCCCGCGCCGGCACCCGCTGCTGCACCCACCCCCGCTCAGCCACCCCCGGCACCCGCGCCTGTCGCCGCTAGTCCCCCGGCCATGCACCCTGGTCGAGTGGCGGCCGCGCCGTACCCAGCCTCCTTTCCCGCACCCAGGGCCGGTTTTATGCCTTCGCCCTATGGAGGATCAGTGGCGTACAGGGATAACCCCTACTCCGGACACACCGGCAGGGGAGGCTCGGCTGTCAACTCTGTGTCACAGGTACATGATGTTCGCCATTACAAGGAGCTTGGGAATTAGAACAACCTTCGTCTAAAAATTGCATCTAGGCTCTTCATAAAAATCAAAACTAATATATTTTATTTAAAAAAAAAAAAAAAAAAAAAAAAAAAAATACAGCAAAAATAAAATAGTCTCGATTATTATATTCAGACTGTAATTTAATATTGAATTATTGCATTACCCTAAAAAATAAACCATGCAGATTTCTTTGTTGTTTGCTATGATGATACCTCAGCTCACACATAACTTTTTGATGTGAAAACCTTTTAACCTATTTCTCTGAGCAAATGACAAAGATGCTATTTTATATAATAATTTATTTAGCATATTTTATATAATGCTATTTTACAATAATTTGTAACTACTAATTCGGTAATGTCTTTATATTCTTGAAATCAATATAAATTTTTAGCAAACAATTTTTTTAAGATTTTTTATGCCCCCCTCCCTCTTAGGTTTAGCTGGAATGAGTAAAAAAAAATTAATAATAGAAAGGTCAGTGACCCTTCTATCACCACCTTTGTTCTGTCAATCACTTCTTGAAAGGAAAAAAAGAAAAATAGAACATATTAGAGCTTATATAACTTCTACGAAATCTACAGTAGCTAGAGTTTTAATAAATAACTTATATGGATATAAACTAAAGGCCAAGCTAAAGGGCACATCAAAGAATGCTGCAAGTCAATGGAAAAGGTGCAAGTTGCCATTTAAGTGGTACAGCTGGAGCCAAACAATAGTGGAGCTGCACTATTTGGCAACATTGCTTGATTTTACGCTATTTCATAGGCTAGCGGCACTCGTGTTTGATTGGAGGTTTAGCTTGCCCTCCATTGTACATCGTCACCTCAGAATAGAAGACCCCAAGCACCATAAGGTTTTGACGCAAATGTAAGCCTTATGCTACATGTACAGTAGCAGGAGACTTAAACATTTGCATCAAAACCTTATGGTGCTTAGGGCATTTTTAGTCCGAGGTGACGTTATAAATTATGAAGTGTTCTGCAGCAATTTTTTTCGTAAAAGTATCAATCAATAAAAAGGCTGTTCTGAGGTAGTGTTGTTTAAATACGACAAGGTTTCAACTTTTACTGACGGCTGTATGTTTCAGGGTGAGCAGCGTCTGATCGCGGAGTACTCTGTTCCCGTTACGTCGTCTGCACCACCCCCACCCCTGAGCCGGCCCCACCGTATCTCCCTTCTGCAGCCTGCGCCCCCTCAAGAGTACCTGTCAGTGCTGCAGTCCAGGCCCAGGACACAGCCGTGAGTAGCCAAATATTTAACAAACCACAGAACCTTCGTGTTCTTTAAGTCGACCAGGATTTCAGAAGGTTCCCAGGACGGTAGCTTCTAACCACAGTGGTGCTAACATGGAACCTTCTGAAATTTTGGTAAATTTTCCGGCAGTAACACATGGAGGTCTCTGGTCACAACCTTGATCCCACGGTACCATAGAGCAAAGTTTAGCTTTCCAGTTCAACCTTCGAGATTTGAACACGGCAACCTAGTTCTTTGTAACTCCCTTGTGGTTGGTCCCCTATTTAAATGTGCGGTCTTTTACCAAGATAATTTAAAACCCTAGTATTCAGGCAAGTTTCAAGTTGATGCCAATGTAGGAAATTTGTAACAGCCTTGTGTCCCATTTTTTCCAAACTCTATGGCAAGCTGTGTCATGGGATCATTGAATGCATGATATTTTACCATTCTAAATTAACACAATAAGCTTTAAACCCTAAGTATTCAGACAAGTTCCCAGTTGATGTCAACAGGAAACTTGTAATAGCTTTGTGCCCCATTTTTCCAAAATAAAAAGCTATATGTGACCAGCTGTGTCGTGGAATACGAAGATGAAGAAAAAGTTACTGCATCACAAGCTCATCATTTAGGTTACATGATAAATTATTTTGCCTTATCACACATTATCACCCCTCGACTGTAATATTGAGCCTCTACAAATGTGTGCAATAATGACCTCTTCTTGACCTGAGATAACACAAAGATTATACTTGCACAGTAGAGGCAATCATCTTATTATTTATAACGATGGGATATAACTTGTGTACAGACTAGTATGGCAAGTTCTTAGGAGAGAATTTTTTTTTGTCCTTGCCTGGTTTGCTATGATGAATTCTCAGCTCACACTGATATTTTTGATGTGAAAACCTTTTAAACCCACTGAGCAAGCAAGAAACAAGGCAGGCATACTTTCATAAAGGCCTTTACTACCATAATTTATACTTTTGCTACTGTTTATCCTGATTTAAGATTGGTTGTACTAAAATAATGTTCCAAATACTATCTTCTATCGATTGATTAAATAGAGCTGGTCCTATAACAATTACTGCTATTTAGAGCAATTCATGAAAGATTTCTCCATCTTTCTCACTAACTGTGGTTAGCATCAGTCTAATTCAATGATGCTAAACATGATTAGTAAAAATTAAAAATAGCTGGATAACTCCCTTCATGAATCGTACCCATTATTATTATTATTATCGTCATCATTTTTTTCATAATACATAAGTAAGCTGTACATAAAATATTATTCTATTAACACATAGTGTTGTTGCTGACGCTAGTATTCTTACAGGAATGAGGGTTACCGGGAAGTGATGGTGTCTGCTGCTCCCTCCCCCTCCCAGATGGACTTGGCTTCTCCCGCCTTCAAGAAGATCAGACTGGGACAGCAGCAGGACTCAAAGCCCCCCATGATGGACTCTGTACAGCAACCCCTCAGGGTGGAGACTGGGGTGAGTAACGTGAGGGTAGTTTTTCTGTTACGTAACTACATGGCTTAGCCTGGGGGATCCCTGAATCCAATTTTTAACCTATTTTAACCTAAAAAATGGCCTTAGGCCCCCCTCTAGGTTACTCCTGCTTCCTGTAATTCCTATATGTCCCTGACTGGCCTCTTTCTTCCCTGGTGAACATGTCTAAACCTTTCTGGCGACTCCAGTTTGTATGTAACTCTACATAATACAATGCACAGTAGTATTGTTACCCTCAATGGGCGGCTTTTCAGAGTTCAATTTGTACCTTCATGTGTGGCTTTCTCAGGATAAGATAACAACTAAGGGTCCCTCTGGATAATAAGAACAGGGTTTATGGACCCTAATGTATAGGTAAATAGGGAACTTTAGGATAGATGGACAAAAATAATTGCTACTTATTATTCTTGTCTTCTTTGCTTGGTCCATTGGAGTTGCAGCTATGTATTACTAAAGTATGAAATGTAGAATATTGTACATTAAAATTAGGAATTAAGCTACAAAAATTGTTCAATAATTTTATTGACGGACTTGTTACTGAATTAAATATGACATTTAATTCTTTTTGTCAAAAAGAATTCATGGAATTGAATATGAAAAAATTATTGTAAAAATTATGTTAAAATTTATATTGATTTTATTCAAGATAATACAGTACCCCAATAATGCTTTAAATTTAATCAACAAAAAATGGAGGTTCTCATTTTTCTTTTTTATACATTTCATACACAATTTAGCATCCATACTCTTTTTCTTTATTCCTTTCATTACCCAATTATTTTTTAATTCTTTTTTTTTATCCCTCAAAAATCGTGAAAAGTTCATTACAGTGCCATCTATGTGTAGTTTTTTGAAACTAACTTGCTCTTGTGTCGCCATCTATGAGTGTCTTTTTGAAGTAGATGCGAGAGGTCAGGGACCTTGCTCCCCATGTAATATGCTTGATTAGGTAGAGTCTGGACATACAATAGCCTTGACATTGTGTGAGAGAGGAGAGGGGAGGGGTGATAACCACAGAGAAAGGTCATTTGATTGACTTTCTTGTTATTGTTGACTTGTGTATTTCAATAATTAGGACAATTATACCATCTATGATAAATACTATTTAAATAAAATAGTGTGTGCTTGGGAAATAAGTTCAACAGTCAGCTGACTTAGGAAAAAAGACAGAAGTCCATTTTTAGTTTCTGCTTTAAAATATGATATTTGATTAATATTTGACATAGCAATTACACAAGCTAGGGGACATAACAGCTAGTATAATTAATTAAATCAGTGTTTGATTGGTTTGTTTTTATCTTGTGGATGTTGTAAAATTATATTTAATTTTAATAATGTGTACTTTATATCAAAATCAACTTTTATCATATTTTCTAAATACAAACTTATTTTTATTACACACTAGTTGTTATTTTCAATTTTTAAAGAAAATAAACCATTAAAGCTGTGATATATTATTTAAAGAAAAAGACAGAAATAACCAGCAAGGCATTACTTAGAGAAAAAAAATTAGAAAACATACGATAGAAAAAGATTTGTTGGGAAGGTAGATAGTTCGAGCTTTTAGCCGTCAGTAACCTTTAAATAAATAAATATCGCATAGTTCAATTTTTCGAATAATTAATTCATAGAAAAAAATAAAAGTCTTTCCAGTTCAAAAATTATTTTAAGCATAAAACTTTCAACATAAGTTGAAGATTTAATTATTCTCTTTTCACCCAATACTATTTTTTTGTGTTTGATAATTATTTACCCCTGTTTCTATAAAAATTCAGGATACATATTGGAATTTGACTGTGACATCAATTGGCAAGATGACGCTCAAATTCTAAAATCTATCTCCGGGTAAATAATTGGCACAGATGAAAATTGATAGTATCAATCAAAAAATAATTATTATATCTTCATCTAATGTTGAAATTTTTCTTGCTACTTTAATAGAATGTAAATAATTTTTGAAGTAAACCTGTGACCAAAGTTTTTCAACCTCTGTGACCTTTTTCTATCAGAATTAACATGCAAATCATTTATTTATGTTTTTACTGATAAGAAGTGGTATGTTGTATAAAGTTCATGTTGCCATGATGATATTTCACCTCACTCTGAAGTGTTGATGAAGATTGTGTTAAGTTTGTACTCTTGAACTCTCTATCTGAGCAACTAAATAACTAGTGACATATGTTACAAATCAAATATGTGTGGATCAGACAAATATTTTACTCCAATGTTTATTATTTACTGACCAATGACATTTAATAAGGAAATAAAACTATTCTTGGATTTCTTTAAATGCTTGATAATTACATTCTATAGGTACATATAAATAATAAAAGACAAATTTATAAGTGAAAAAAATGACAGCAAAATTTTAGTATTTACCTTCAGCCTTAGATTAAGACAAGATTTAATTATTTTGGAGCAAATGGACCTTAATTCACTTATCCAATGGAGTATTGACCTCAAAAATTTTTATTGCAGAAATGGATAGAGGGTGCAGATTTATGTTACTATAATTTCTTTCAGATTTTTAAGTCTGGGAACTGTGGGAACTATTTTTTTAAAAATACTGAAGGTACAAAGAGAGTGACACCTCTTGACGCCCCTCATAATAAAAATGTAGGGACTAAAAAGAACGTGGGTTCAAACCCGACCTCGTCCAAACTTTTTAGCAATACTTCCAAGCCTCTGAAAAACCTAAAAAAAAAAAAAATCAGAGTGGCATAACTTTGCGCTCTCTATTCATTTTTGAAATAAAACGATTTGAGGTCAATACTCTATTAATTTGAAAAGAAATTGACCCAAAATTTTTCACCGATTGGTAATAATATTGTTATTGGTTCCAGTACCAAATCTTGGGGTATTTTCTGAAATGGCAACTCTACAATATTTGAAACCTTGGTATTCAAAAGTGGACATAATCCATTCAAGGTTATTAAAAGTATAAACAAATACCTTAGTTTGTTATAAGTGGATTCTTTCTGCATGGGGATGACCATTTATTATGAATAATTTCCATTAAAACTGCTGGAAGTTGACTTTATGACTACAACATTGTTTATTTGTGTTAAAGGAGCCAGCCTACAACCCCCAAGTGGAGGCCATTTCCCCCACACTACCGGGCGACAACCCCATGGAGGACTCTGCATTCCGAGCCACAAAAGATGACTTGCTACAGCAGATCGGCAAGGTGGACCGAGAGATCGCAAAGGCAGAGTCCCAGATCTCAAAGCTTAAGAAGAAACAGGTGAGACACTCAAGTTGATTGGATTTAATGAAAAAACTGCATAATAATTTTTATTGCAGAAATGTATAGAGGGTACCAAATTATCCTATGATCCTGAATTTTTCATTTTTTTTTTTTTTTTTTTTTTTTGTCGAGTCTCTGAACTATTTTTAAATAATTATTGAAAGTTCTGTAAGTTATGTTGGCCCCACTGGATCCTTAATAAAAAGTATAGGGCCTAGACGCCTCCAGGGAATGTGGCCGCACTTTCAATACCGGTAATTATTTAAAAATAGTTCTGGGTCTCGAAAAAATCTTAAAAAATTCAGAGTAGCTTAATTTGGTACTCCATTCATTTCTTATTTAAAGTTTTTCATGAGGGTTGTCCATTCTGAGGAGGATTAATGTTGTGACCAGTGGGGGCTTGTGGGGTGTGACAGCAATTCTGCAATGCCAAAACCAACTGAGATAAAATAAAAAAAAGAAACTTAAAAGTTAAATCTCCAACGAAGTGAGAAGTGTGGTCCCAACTTTACCAAAAAGCTTGTACCTTGCTATGATGAATTCTCAGCTCACACTGACATTGTTGATGTGAAAACCTTTTAAACCCACTGAGCAAGCAAGAAACAAGGCAGTATTGTTAGCATTCACATATACATTTCTTTACAACAGTTGCTTATTGTATATAAGTGAAAGAAGGAAAAAAATTAGCGAGTCAGCTATAAATTTTGTTAATTAACTTTGATAAATCGTCGCCTCCGAATATAAGTGTTGTAAAAACCACATTGTTTTGTTGCAATTAAAGACCTTAAGCTTCATGTACATAAGGTTTAAAGTCGCCTCCAAACTTTGTAGTTCATAGTTTATATGACACATATGTTAACTTGACAGCAATTAAAAAAATTAAAATACAGGATTTAGAAATTCTAAGAAAATAAGTAATATTAAAATAGATAATTCTACATAACAAATATTTAACTTTTCCTTTAGTAATATATCTGAGATTTCCCAGAAATATAACAAAGTTCTGTCTGATTGCAGCAAGAACTCGAGGAGCTGGCCAACAAACCCGCGACGGTCAAGGAGGAGGTGGAGATAACACAACCCAAACACCAGAGCCTTGCCCAGAAGATCTATGCCGAGAACAGGGTGAGACTCTCTTCCAATCAGATCCCCCCTTTGTGAGGAAGTCACCTTGTCAGCAATAATGTGGTTTTTTAGTTACCAATGGCGGAACTTGTTTTTCAACATTGTTCACAGTGCTCTCTGGGGCTCCTAATACCCAGTCTGCACGCCACCAATTAAGTAACATTTCTAAGTGGGCACGTATATTGTTTGCACAACATTTTGTGATGCATACCACCCCAGTAGAGTATAGACAATTGTAAACTGCCTTCCTCCTACTAACTCCATCATCTAGTAGTCAGTCACACCCATCCCAAGTTACAAAAAGTCTGCCATGTTTGGGATTTGAACCAGGGACCTCTTGGACAAGAGTCAGTCGCTCTAATCACTATACCATAGAGCTATTGTAAATTTTGACACAGTAATGGCAGTATAGCTTGTAAACAGTAACTCGTGACATGCGTCAGTAAGCAATAATAACAGAACTGATAAATGGGGCATATATTACCAATGATGTGTCAATTGCCCTTCAAAATGCAATAAACAAACAAACAAGAACTGATATATGACTTAAGTACTGTGTAACCTAATTAGTTATGTGATACGGATATAATTTGCAAATGTTAAATAAGAATTTACAACATTGCTATTCTGGCTTTGTTATGCTGCTTAATTAACCTGCTCAAATTTATTTGAATAAATTTGAATATGTTGCCATAATGATTTTTACTTCACCCCAGTCTTATGTGTTAGTGATGATTTTCTGAGCTACTCAAAAGTCCTTCCATTACATTAAAATAGGCTAGCCAGCTTATGTAAGGAATTGTATTAAAAATTATTTGTTTTTTAATTTTATTTGTCCAATGCCTGGTAATTATTCATGTGCTTCTTTAGGCGCTGTAGGCATTTGCTTAGCCCAGACTTGTCTTAAAAATGAAGAGTAATATAAAACCATATACTGTATATTTTTTTAAAGAACATTAATCTATTAGGTTGTATTTTTTTCTCAACTCACCCCCCTTAGTATTCGTTCTGATTGTTTGTTTGTTTTATTTACAGAAAAAAGCGCAAGAAGCTCATGACTTGCTGGAGAAACTAGGACCTAAAGTTGATCTGGTGAGTCCTTTGTTTACATTGAATCTCGTTAATTTTAACCTGAGACTCAAAATATTAGTAAGTCAACGCAGTAGCATATTTCAACTTCATATAGTCTGTTGCCGTGATGACATTTCACCTCACTCTGAGTCAAATGATGACTCTGTTCTTCGTACTCTTGAACTCTCTATCTGAGCAACTTAATCCAATTCTACTACAATATAATAGATCTTACAGTTAGTTTACCACGAGACAGTTCAGTAGGTAGACAGTGCCGGGATATCTGCCAATGGAAAGATGGCCAGCTGTCATTCCAGCCTTTCTATTGGCTGTTATCCCGGTGCCGTCTAGTCTATTGAACTGTCTAGTGGTAAACCAAGATCTTTTATACTGTACTATCATATTTTTATAAAAAAAATTATATGCTGCCTTACTTTTTTTTTGTCTCTGAGGTAAATAGATAAATGATTTTTTGATGATTTTGTCCAACAATGCCTGACTGTCTTTGTTTGATTGTTGCAGCCCCTGTATAACCAGCCCTCAGACACAGCCATCTACCATGAGAATAAAAGGAGGTGAGCATCTCAGTCGACCCATGTCCCGAGATTGTTTGTAGAACCACACCCAAATAGAACCAGCTGGTCGTGGAATCAGCTGTTTGTAGAACCAGGCCCAAATAGGAAATAGAACCAGCTGGTCGTAGAATCATAGAATATAGAACCATACCCACATTGGGGTGGAGATTTTTCTAATTAATTAATTTGTTTATTGAACATAAATATAGTGTACATTTATTTAAGGAAATGAGCTGTCAATTATGCAGCCCTAAAAAGGAACAGCTGTAATCTTATTATGATAGTGTGCAAATATTGGGCCCTACTCAATGTCAGTAATAACAGAGCTACATATAATAGAATACAATGTAACTTTTCCTAATTTTCTCAATGTCCTGAACTACAGTTTGAGCATGTTTTTAACTGGAAGCGGATGGGTGAAATAAATTGTAAATTAGAATTTTAAATTTAAGACTATTCTAGGCACTTTAGATGTGTATTATCAGACATGAAAGATTATAACTCTGTTCTGTTCATAAATACACAATCAGAAAGAATGGATTTTCATTGATAAACCTTATGTACATGGAACATAAGGTTTATCAATAAAAATAGAGTATTGACCTCAATTTTTTTTTTATTGCAGAAATGGATAGAGCGTGCAAAGTTATGCCACCCTGATTTTTTTCAGATTTTTTTGAACCCGGGAACTATTTTTAAAAAGTTATTGAAAGTTCTTTTTGTGACGTCACGAGACGCCGCTCCTTAAGAAAAAGATATGACTTGCCGCCGCGTGACGTCACAAAAATGACTTTCAATATTTTTTTAAAAATAGTTCCCGGGTTCAAAAAAATCTGAAAAAAATCAGGGTAGCATAACTTTGCACGCTCTATCCATTTCTGTAATAAAAAATTTTGAAGTCAATACTCCATTGATTTTTTCTGATTGTGTACTGTATTTACGAACAGAGCTACTTTGAATCATTATTTTTTTTTATGTTGCCATGATGATATTTCACCTCACTCTGATTTGTTAATGACGATTGTGAATGTTTATACTCTTGAACTCTCTATCTGAGCAACTTAAATTATTCTGTAAATTAAAATTAGGCAGCACATCCAAAGAGTTGCACTACTTGCATCTAATTTGATTCAACTAATTAGTAAAATTAGACGTCACTTATGACCTAGACTGAGTAGTGCAAAGTGCCGACTCAGTACCAGAACACGGCTAGTATAACTGCGGTAGTCGATGGTTTCGCAGGCACCAGCTGTTTCGTCAGCGTCTTGTGGAACATTTGCGACGACAGCATGCCGAGCGTCGTGCCAGAGAGTCTTACCTCGCTGCGTCATACGCCCGGCAACAGGCCGAGTGGGCCAAGAAGGTTGAACGTCTGGAGAACTCCGCCAAGCGACGAGCGAGGGAGGCCAAGAGCAGGGAACTGTTTGAGAAGGTTTTCCCGGAACTTCGCAAACAGAGGGAAGACCGAGAGAGGTTCAACCGTGTTGGCGCGAGGATAAAAAGCGAGGCGGACCTGGAAGAAATCATGGACGGCCTGCAGGAGCAGGAGGTGAGTGTGGCAAGTCGGCTTTATTTATCTCTCTATGGACCCCTTGTGTGGTGTACCCTTTATGTGTGGTGTACCCTAGATAAGTACAAAATTATGTGAATGGGTAATTAAGGTTATATCGAAAAAGACCTGCATGAAAATGAAATTACCTTAAAATTTAAGTTTTATAACTATTAAACTGTTAGGAGTTTAATTAACAATAAATTATCTTGCAGTTATAAGACTTAAATTTTAAGGTAACAATGTATCATGTTCTGTGGTGTTTCCTATGTACATACACTTAAAACTGAATTATAATGATGGGATAGTGGGATTCAGGTTATTAAGAATACAGGTTTTTCTTCAAAATCTTTTTTATAAATGTATTTACCATAGTTACCACATTAGGGTAGTAGAAGAAGGCTCTCTGTTTTCAAGAAACAAATATTCAAAACATTATCATTGTTATGTTTTCCACCAACAGTTACAAATTAGCAAGTTAAATCCCTCAGAAGTAAATCGTCTCTCGTCCGGAATAATGAGCTATCTGCCTACCACGATTTTGTTGCAATAATTAGCTGTCTGCTATTTCAGGTGAGCGCAATTATGAGCTTTATTTTATACCGATTTAAAGCTCATAATTGCGCTCACCTGAAATAGCAGACAGCTCATTATTGCAACGAAATCGTGGTAAGCAGATAGCTCATTATTGAGGACGAGGGACGATATCTTGTTATCTTCTAATTTATTTCCCTTAAGTTTATTTTTTTGTCAGTACCAAATATTTAAGATTTATAATTATAATTTTAAAAATAAGCATCTCTGTCAGATTGTAAACACCATACGTATTGATTTACAAAAATGCAAATTACAGACTCGCTAGTTTAATGTGTTAGGTTAGATAAAACAGAAGTAAGTTGCCATGATGATATTTCACCTCACTCTGAGTCAAATGATGACTCTGTTCTTCGTACTCTTGAACTCTCTATCTGAGCAACATAAAAATTCTGCCCACCATTTTCAGTACCGATTTTTCCGTCAAACAAAAACACATTTTAATATTCAAGCTAACATTTCATAATTTTTACTAATATTTGTTTTTTCTCGTATTATTAATTGTTTATATTTGTTAGCATGCATTTTTGTGTACTGGTTACCAGCATGAAAATATTTTAATTTTATCTGGAAAATAAAATTCATTATTGTATTTACTATGTACCATATATATTTCTATCGTTTACACTTCATATATATTTAATTAATAAATTGACAGCAAATAATAATTTTACTTTTAATAATGAAATCAATAATATGGAAATTATAATTATTATTATTTAACTCGTTGTTTAAACAATAAAAAAAATGAATTGTTGATATTTATATTATAAAACAAAATTATTTTCATTATTTTCTCTTCCACTTGTGTGTATAAATCGCATGTCCATTTTGAAAGAGAATATTATAGAGTTGATTAGTAAATCTACTGTGTCTTGTTTGCCTAACTCAAACATTTACAAATGGCTTTTCATAATCATCATCATAACTGGCTTTACAATTTATGCCATATTGCTAATCACATTGAGAGGGAGAAGAAAAAAAAAAGTGAAATCCATTACGAAATTAACTGCTCAGATGTAATTGATGCGAGTGCTCTCATATATGAATATTCATTACTGATGCTGTATGTAGGTAGTCAAATGTTTTTATCAAAGATTGCAAAGAGTCTAAATCCACTTTTAACGTAGTTAGTTTGTTTTATCTCTCCTGCTGAAAGTTGAAATTTTAAATATTTTTATTTTAAGTATTTTATTAATTAAATTAAA
Source organism: Siphlonurus alternatus (assembly GCA_949825025.1). Taxonomy (NCBI): domain Eukaryota; kingdom Metazoa; phylum Arthropoda; class Insecta; order Ephemeroptera; family Siphlonuridae; genus Siphlonurus; species Siphlonurus alternatus. The sequence continues at coordinate 6,763,357 of OX463785.1, read as the reverse complement.
AGTCTTTTTTTTTTATTAATTAAATTAATATTGTAATTGCTTTTTGATTATGCAAGCAGATTTACATACTAGAAATTTCATAGTTTAATATTAGATAAATTATTTACTTTTCAATTTATTAGTATTAAATTGTAATATGTACCATTAAAACATATTACAGTATGAATTTAATTATTGAAATTTAATTAAAATTATTATTCTTTTGATAATTAATTAATTAACTAGCAGAGTAAAAACTGATTTTAATTATTCAGCTGTACAGATAGCAATGTATTTGGCAACAATACTTAAATTTAGCTGTTATCAGATTACTGTGATATCACTTATCAGATCACTACTATCATTATTGCAGGGTAATCTTAAATAGCTAACCTCCCATGTCTTAGAAACAAAAAAGTCAGTATTAGCGTATACACCACATAAGACCATAGACCTAAAATGTCTCAACTGAATTTAGTAATTACTTTTCATAGGTTGCAGATAACATTTTTATTATCCGGACCAACCCACTACCAGTCTGTAGTTAGTTAGATTTATTGAACTTAACGATTTTTATGGACCAGATCTAAGTGTTACATAGAATTAGGCAACTTCAAACCAGGGTGACCATGTCATAGCAATCTATCCCAGCGTTTGTCTAGTTGTGACAGAGGGAACTACGTCAATCAGATGGAAAATGTCATTAGCCACCTCACGAATCATCCATAAATATTTTTCTCAACTTCTCTCTCTAATCATGCCTCGTATTTGCCCACAGTTGGAGGATAAGAAGATGCGCTCGTACGCTGTGATCCCACCCATTCTGTTGGACACCCAACAAAGGCGACTCACGTTCGTCAACAACAACGGACATACAGAGGACTACTCGGCCGAGTACAAGGAGAGAACGCACCTCAACCTTTGGACCGACCAGGAGAGGGAACAGTTCAAGGAAAAGTACCTGCAGGTCAGTGGAACTGTTAGGAAGTTAGAAACAGTGTACAAGTTACTTACCTTTGTTTTAACTTTTAAATTACTTATTTTACTCAGTATTTTTTGTGACATTATTTTCATACAAAAAACAACATAGATCTAAATTTATTTCAAACAACTTCACACTTCATTGGTACTTTTTCTTAAGGTTTGCTTGAGCTCACATGGCTCTAAAGTTAGGAAATTTAAAATAATACACCTTATTTATTAGAAGTGTAGTTTAAAAAAAAACAACAGAAACAAATACTGATGATGATCAAAACACAACTTTTCTGAAATAATATGATCGAGTCCTGCAGTGCTGAAGTATTTGTAGAATATCCTATAAGTTTTATAACTAACAAAATACATACATATCTTCACCAATAGAAAGCAATAACGTTACTGATCGTGGTCTGATTTTCGCTGCATCTGTTGCAGCACGTCAAGAACTTTGGTGTGATTTCGCAATCGCTGGACCGGAAGACGGTGTGCGAGTGTGTTCAGTACTACTACCTCACCAAGAAGACGGAAAACTTCAAGCAGATAGTTCGTAAATCTCGCCAGAGGACGCGTGCCAGCAGAAATAATCCGGGAAACAAACCGTCGGGAGGTACGGGAGCGGCACCGGGTGAGTGTCAGAGAATTTCCTGACACCTCGCAGTAGCTCTTAAATGCAGATTTGCAATGGACAACTTGCATGAAATTTTTTATTATTGCAGAAATAAATAAGAGGACACTAACACTGAATTTTTGTGTATTTTTTAGAGGCCAGGAAGTATTGATACAAAGTTATTCAAAGGTCAGGTTTGAACCCATGTTCTTTTTTTAAGGAAGAGACGCTCTGTTGACGCCTATCTCTGTACTTTCAATAATTTTTTGAAAATAATTTTCAGTCTCTAAAAAATCTGAAAAAAAAAAAATCAGTAATTTGGTACCCTCTATTTATTTCTGCGCTAAATTTCTGCAGGTTGTCCATTTTTAAGAAAAACGTCCCCTTTAGCTATTTTTTAAAAAAAGCTGAAGATAATTTGCATTCATAGACTGTGGACAGTACCCACAAACCTGAGCAAGGGAATGTTAATGCTGTCTCAAATTATGCAGTCGTTTCCATAAAAATAAGACTTGTACTAGACACTAACAGAATAGGCTACAGGAATTCCTTAGTGTGACATTTTTCTCTATAAGCCACAATGTTAAAATTGTTGAGTTTCTTAGACAATATTTTTTTTAACTTATTATTTTAATATTTTTAGCTATTTATCCCAAATAAATATTACAATTTCTAAAATAATAATAATTTGTCCATTAAGAATCTTTACTGATGATGATCAAAACACAACATTTCTGAAATTATATGATCGAGTCCTGCAGTGCTGAAGTATTAAGATCTTATGGGCAAATTGTAATTAACACTGGAAATGTGTACCATACCCACCCATAAGCTTTCATCTGTTAGGTTTCTGAGCTTTTTCTTATGAAGGTCACCAAGGTTTACCTACAAACTGATTGCTATAGATAGGTCAGGGTTTCAACGTGTCCAGTTGATAGCTCATAAAATAGGAGAGCTCTGACATTACTAATGAATGGAGGCTTCAAGTGATGCGCTTTCGCTGCGCAACTGTTTGTCGCTAAGGTCCATCTTGCACTTGAAAATGAAGCAAAGTGTTTTTTTTAACTTTTCTCGGTTATAAATCAAGTAAAAAATCTAAATCTTGAATTATCTACTTTATTTTTCAGTTTGGACCAAAGTTCCGTAAAGGAATTATCCCTGAAAAATCTTATTCTTGGTGAAAAAACGAATTCCCCCCTTTTTTTTTTACATAGGTTTGGTATAGCGGGTGGGATCACCGAAAAATCAGCTGACTTGAAGCCTCTATTTGTAAGATAGTTTATAAGGAACTGAAGCTAGGTTGTCACTTTATAGTGAAAGTACACTAGTGTCCCTAGAAAATTTCCCACTTGCAGCCTTGTTAATCACCATGCCCCCCACCTTAAAGGGCATGGTGATTAACAAGGCTGCAAAGGGAAAATTTTCTAGGCAACGACTGAACATTATTTATTTTACTGTTGGTAGGTAATGCCCTACTATCAAAACCAAAAAGGTGGGCCCCTCTCCTTATGAGACTTGTATCAGGGGTGTGCCTTTTTGATAATAGGTCAGTTTGCAGACACATGTATTAACGTTATGACGCTGTTGTTTCAGGTGGTAGCAGTACGAGCATTCTGGGGGTTGATATCTCAACAGGGGTGACGACCCGCCAGTCTGTGGCTGCCCTCCAACGCGAGCAGCAGCAGAAACAGGAGCAGCAGACCACCAGCGAGGGAGGGGCACCCCCCGCCCCCAGCTCAGAACCCACCCCCCAGCCGTCCGCCCCCGTCAAGGTCGAAATCAAGGAGGAGGCAGCCTCCCCCGCACCTCAACCAACCAAGCCTAGGTGAGTCCACTATTATAAAATAGGGGTGGGGCTAAACAATCCACGGGTATTTAATTTTTAATTTTATTCAAATTTTGGGATAGAATTCACCATCTCAGAATACAAGTCGTGTATAATTTTCTGTCTCATAATGCAAGTCTCGTAAGTACAAAAAAAAAAAAAAAAAAAAAAATGATACAATTTAGAACCTTATCTAAATATAAATTAATAATCAGAGTTGTATCATCTTTTTTTTTTTTTTTTTTTTTTTTTTTTTTTTTTTTTTTTTTACTTATGTGACTTACATTCTAAGACTACGAGATATACTAGATTGTTAAAAAGATATACAACAAAAATCATGCAAAATTTTAATCTAGTATTTGCTGCATGTATTTGGAGACAAGAAAACTACTGTAACTTGCTTATAGCTCAATAATGACATTATGTTTTAATAATTATTTTCTGACCAATACTGATGATGACTTGATCACAATATTCTGAAAAATAATGACTTGAGTCCTGCAGTACTGAAGTTATTGGTCTTAGAATTTTAAGAATTTTCCCTGCCATTGATATGATACAACAAAACTCGGTGTATCATCTCTCGTTTGCAATGAACCAGCACACTCTCTTGTGTAATAATGACCTATCTGCTCATTATTACACAAGAGATCGAGGTAGCAGATAGTTTATTATTGTAGACGAGGGACGATATATCAACATTTTAATGGTTTTCTGGTTTTCGTTTTTTTATTCACAAAGTTATATTTTTAGTATTAGAATTTTTATGTTCAATTTCCATAGTTATTAAAGAATGGAGTCGATACCTCAAAATTTCTTATTGCAGAAACGGATGAAGGGTGTAAGTTATGCTATTTGAATATTTTTCAGATATTTTAGTGTCCTGGAACTATGTATTTTCAAAAAATTATAATTGGAAGTACAGAAAAAGTGAACTCTGGATGCCTCTCTTAATAAAAAGATAGGACTTAAAAGGGGTGTGGGTTCAAACCCAACCTCGGCAAAACTTTTTAGCAATACTTCCCGGTCTCTAAAAAATCAGAAAGGCATAACTTTGTACCCTCTATCCATTTTTGCAATAAAAAATTTTAAGGTCGATACTCTACTGCTAGCGAACTCGTAAACAAAGTTCTGACGAGATGTTGTGTTCTGTTACAGTGAGAGTGGCGCCCCCAGCAGTAGCAGCAAAAAGAAGGAGCGTCGCAAAGAGGACAAGAAGAAAGAGGAGCTGGACAGCAGCGAGGAGGAGTGTGCGGAAGTGCAAGGTAGGACAACCTTCCTTACTTTCCGTGGTGGAGCGTAAAAAATTGTCACATTATTTCAGATATGTTTTTAATAACCCCAGAAGCAAGGGGCTTCATTACAACCATAATTTCTTTCTGGTCTGGTGACCAGTGTACAATCCGCATGATTTTTGTAGTGTAGAAGGGCTACAAGTTTCATGTTTTTACAGAGACAGGGATACTTTATTTAAAAATTAATTGAAGTAGCATCATCAGAAGTAATTTATTAAAAGCTACGGATTTTGAAGAAACTGGGACTTTTAAAAAAAATATCGGAATTTGAAAAAAAATTGATTTTTGACTCTTATTTATTTGCTTGGTACATTTTTTTTTATCTAGATTGTTCATCATAACCACTATTCTTACATTCTGTGTAAATCTTAGCCGATCGTGACCATTAATTTGTTTAAACTAGCAATGACTTACTTTTCTGTTAGCAAATCACAGCATGTTTAACGGAATTTTCAGTTAATAAATACACAATTGGTTTTTGATGGGGTTTGAAAGACACTCTAGAGACAAGTACGAAGTTGTATTTATTTGGGGCAAGTAAACTAGTTTGATAATACTCAATCATTAATTTGTTTTAATAATTAAATATTTTATTCTGACCAAAACTAATGATGACTTGATCACAATATTCTGAAAAATAATGACTTGAGTCCTGCAGTACTGAAGTTATTGGTCTTAAAAGTTTTAAGAATTTTCCCTGCCATTGATGAGAAACATTAAATATTTGAACACGATCTAGTTTATAATTAATTGTGACTTTTCAATGGTTTTCACAGCCTTAGTAATTAAAGAACTCATTGTGTCATTGAACGGATGATCTCTCTTATTAGGTAACCAAACATAGCTACGTAATAAACTGCAATAATATTTTTTATAGGGGTAAAGAAATGTGTATATTAAGTGCAAAGGTATAAAAAAATTAGCAAGTTAGATTGATTTAACAATAATAACAATAAAAATTTATAATTAAAGTCGAAATAATAATAATAAAAATAAAATTGTCTCCAAATTAATATAATTTTTGACAAGAAAATGATAAGAGTTTTAACTTCAGTAATATTCTTTGCAAGGAAAAAAAAAAAAAATGTATACTGTATTCTTCCCTAGCACCTGCCTTTTTATATATATAAAAATTATAAAAAAAAATCGTTAGTTCGTATTTACTTAAAATAATTATTGTTGTTTTGATTCGCGAACATTGTTACAATTTTAAGTGTTTTTTTTTGTTTAGAATTATATTTATTTTTAAAATAGCTTCTAAAATTAAGTCTTAGTAAATTCTTTGTATTTCGAAATAATACGTCACATTTTAACAGAAAGAAGTTTTTATTTACAATTACATCTAGACACATAGAACGAACAAACATTTGATTGAGCAGAAATAGAGAGTAACTTACATAATTAGTACAGTGTTAATCCGTCCTCTATAACATAGTCGGCAGTTTTATTGATTTTTTTTTTATCAGAAAATTTAGTCCGATTATTGCAGATTACGTCCGTTTTTTTTAATTTATTTTTCGATCAACTGTATCAGATTTGTTTGAAATCTTATAAAGATTAAAAGTAGCTGATCAAAAAACAAATGAACCTCAAGCATAATCCTAGATTCCAAGATCCGTAATCCAAGATTCGTCAAAATAAAGTTCACTCACTCGTTAATTCCACTAACCGCGGCGACAGGACTCGTGGGAGGCTCGGTGCTTTTTCCCGCTGCCGCCGCGGCTGCTTCCTTGTTCTCTTGTTCCACCTCATTAGGGTGGCACATACGACGATGTTTGTGTACGAAATAGTAACTGGGGAACTTGCATCCACACGTCTTGCACGGATAATACTGGACGTTCATATCTAGTAACTTGACCTCACGAACCAATTCCGCTTTGAGTTTGTCGGCCAACTTTGCAAGGTCAAAAGTCACAGGGTTAATATGTCTGCGTGTATGTTTCTGATAACAGTAGTGACTCTTGAAGGTATGGTTACAGTATAAACACTTGTAAACAGGCTCAGGGTCTTTACTATTAGTCGCTGCTTGTTCTTCACGATGTCTCGCCTCATCTTCTTCCGCATCATCCTCGTCAGTCTCGATTGGTTTATCTGTAGGGTTAACGAGGTCATCCATACCGATTCCATAGTTAGCGTTAAGGACTCTGTGAAAACGGACGGGTCCATCACAACATGCGACGTCCAGTACTACTTTAGAGCCTTTGTCTTCTTCTAATCCGAGTAACGTCGGTTTTGGTGTTATGCTAGTCGAGGGTTCTACTACGTTGATAACTGGGTCGTCGGTGACAGAAATCTCTGCTGCGGAGTTCTCATCTTCTTCTTCTGGTCTGACGGCTCTGAAAAGACTGGGGTGTGATGGAAAGATGGTGGGGAAGGAAGGGACTGGGGCAGAGGGTGGGAATGAGGGCCAGGATTGCGCAGGGTGGCTCAACATGGGCAGCATTTTACGACTGGCGATGGGTTTTACTAAAGTCGGCAAGGGAGGAGACGGCGGCGGGGGCGGTAGGAGAGGAGGAGAGACGCGTGGTTCTTCTAAATGTACGGGCTGTGGTACTTGATTCTGTACTAAGAATGCGCGGCAGTAATCGAGAGCTCGAGGCATGTGTAGTAAGTGTGCGGCAAGTAGAATGCTGTAACAAGAATAGCAATTTGTTTATTTTCTCGCGATTTTATAAGCTAACTTTTTCATTTTTTTATTTTATCCAAAATATTATGGAATATTTCAGTCATCCCACGTAAAAATTTAGTCTCCATGAAACCCAAGTTTTGAAGGTACCAATATTAAATATCAAACCCTGCGCGAGTATAGCAAGACTTGCTGGAGACTTGAATGCACGAAAAGACACCGTGCGTATCGAGCGAATTGACTTTGTTTTAGAATTCAATTCAAAAGAAACTGATTTGTATTAACTAAAATAAATGAAAGAAAACGATAAAATTGATTAACTTTTCATTAATTTGAAACAATTAAAAAAATGACATGATTACAATACATTGTCAAATTAACCTCACTGAAATTTACCTGTATATATTCTCATGACATAGGTCCAGGTAGCCGGAGTACATGAAGCTTAGTAGCGGAGCGAAGGCCTCCGGGCTCAGGTTGGGTAGACTGACAGAGGGGGGCGGGGGTCCCGGGGTCCCGAGGACGGCTTTGAGGTAGCCGCTGTGGGCCGCCAGGACGGCTCGATGGGCCGCGAAGTGTCGCTCACCTCCCACACTGACCACCACGTCGGCCGGCGCTAGCATCGCCTGGGCGTCCCGCAACCACGCGCGGAGTACCTCGGGCCGCGGGTACATGCCGCTCGCGTACATCGCTGTGGAACATTAGGGGTTTCGTTAAGCGGAATTCACAATACAGCGTTACTTATATCTAGACACGTGTCAAAAGCCTCTGATTGGTTGAAATTTGAAGCGCATCTTGGCACGGCAAGCTTTTTATGCTTTTGCCGCACGTGACACAATATAGTGTAAATTCGGCTTTATAAAAGTGTATAGCATTCGAGGGAGAAACTAAAATCGAGATCTAAAAAATCACAAAAATGTCACTAATTCCATATAATACACAACCCTGAAGATTAATTTCCATGGTATACTTATTGGATGAGTTTAACTGCAATGTTGGTAATTTATAATTTACTAACTGCTTTGAAATAATGGAAGTCGGTATATGAATCCAATTCTAGTTACATTTTATTTTTTATTCGACATTGTGATAATTTTCAATTCGTTACATGTCAAAACGCGGGGACTTTGCCAATGCTTCAAGTATAATATAAATTTAGTTTTTATTTGAAAAATTCGTCATCTTATTTTGACTTCAGTGCTAAAAATAGCTACTCGGTGTGATCATATTTTTAATGTATATATGATGGCTGGACGCAACTGCATATGAGAAGACGCGATCTAAGAAATATTTTAGAGCAGGCTTATGGATGGGTTTACTTCATTTTTATTATTTATTTGATTCAATCTTATTTTGAAATTAGCTTAAATTGTCATGGGAGTTATTGATATTATACTAATACCAATTTTTTAACTCGATCGCACTGAATAAATTAATCAATAAAATCAAGGCGCAATAAGTACGTATGTTAATGCAATTTAAATAATTTTAATACGAAATTGCATTTACAAAAAAATGTCGCGGAGAAATGAAAAACAAAGCACAAAATAATAATAATAATAATAAGTAATAAGTTGGCTTCAGTAATTTTTGCACTGGGAGAATTAAGATATGAATCTGAGCTACAATGCCTAAAAACTTTATATTTTGCAAACTTTCATTCAATTATTAAATATGGAATTATTTGCTGGGGAAATTGTACAACAGCTCATAGAGTATTTGTATTGCAAAAAAAAATAATAAGGTCAATATGTTTTGCTAAAAGATCTGCCTCATGCTTACCTTTATTTAAAAAATTAAATTTGCTACCACTCCCATGTATTTATATTTTGGAATGTGTAATGAATGTTAAAAAAAATATGTCACTATATAAGCAACATGAAGTTACACATGAGCATAATACAAGAAATGTTAAAAATAATATTCCCTCAATGTGGTGTAGACTTGAGATGTATAAAAGTGGTCCCTTTTTGAGCTGCCTTAATCTTTATAATAAGCTCCCTCTCTCAGTGAAGTGTATAAAAAATATTAGTGATTTTAAAATAAATGTGAAAAATCTGCTACAAGATATGTGTTTTTACAGTGTTAAAGCATATTATGACTGTGCTTTTGTTAATAAGTGAGAAGAAAATTAATGACATGGACTGATTCTTTCATTATGAACATTTCCTAACACTGCTTTTATTGACTTGTCCTATAAACCTCAACAAATGTTATTGTATATTATGACACTTTGATTGTAGGAAAAATGGAAATAAAAATATATTGAATTGAAAAAAAAAAAAAAAAAAAATGAAATTATTACATCATTTATGATTTTTTATCGATCATTTGTTTCTTTAAAACATAATTTTGAAATTAAAAAATCTTCAATTTATTCCAAACTTTCGTATCATTATTTTGACGTAATTCTATAAGAAAATTTACGAAACAATTTTTAAAAAAGTTCTCCATCCTTTTAAACTTTTGGGTATTTAATTTTTTTTTTAATATTTACTTGTTTTATTTGTTTACCTGGGTATTAATTAAATCCCCGAGTCTGATTTACGTCTCTCCTCCGATTGATCGCACTATCCACACCAACTCTGCGGCGAATACAAACTAACTTTCATCCACCGCGACTTTGCTTTTCGCGAGCCGAGAGGGCGTGTTTCCTAGCCACGCCTCTCTCACTGTGATTGGCTGTAGCGTGGCTGATCTGCGCTCCAGAATGCGGTCCAGAGACGCAGCATCCCTCCCAGGTGTGAAGAAGATGTCAATTGTCACACCCACTTGAACGTACCAACCAATGTTTGACTATCGTTATAATTCCTATCTATCTAATAATGGAAGTTATATTCGAATTTATCTTATAATTTTTTTATACTTTATTAATTCCTCAAAGAAAATTATGTTAATTAAATGTAGTTATAATTATTTGTAAATAGTATATTCACTGCATTCTGTTTAATAAACCTAGTTTTTAATTATTTTTTTTCAATAAAAATATCGTCACTTTTAATCAAAGCATATGAATTACGCCTTTTAAATTGATATTCTTTTATTACGCCTTTCAAAAAAACACGAGTACTATAACAATAATATGTATATACAAATTATAATGATGATTTTATGTCCCAGATGAATTTTATTTCACTTTATATCAATTCTGATTGGAAACGATTTACATTTGAGTATTGGAATGGGTTTTGTGTTTTAAAAATATACGAAGCTTTCATCATTTCTGATTTTTTTTTTTTCTTTCTTCCCATCTGAAGTAATTGGGCATGCAATATGAATGAGGTTACTCTTGGGACCTCAGCGGCGAACGGGACGAAAGGGGGAGGGGGGAGTATTTGATATGGAAGAGCGGAGCGATCAAATAATAATAAAAATGCTTTGCATCCCCCCTCTTCTCTGTTCCATCCAATTTCTTTACTTGCCGGCTTCTATTTGCTCGGGAGACCTTTATGTTATTATATACTTAATTTCAATCCAATAAATTATGACGTCATTTCATTTTTTTTTTAATTTGATAAAAGTTAATTAAAATTGTATTTTCAAATTAATAACTATAATTAATTTTGTTTTCATAATATGATCCTCAGCTTCTAAAAAAACTGCACTATTTTGTTGATATGAAGACTGCACTTTTCATCAAGTGTGCTGAGAGATATTAAGCTCCATCGGAAATCATAATAATCATTCAATTTCGTAGCTTTTGTGATTACAATTAAAAACAAAATAAACCACACCTTTTTTTGTCCACGCGACCCGATTTTAGGTTGCATCGAGTCCCTTCCAATCGGTGTGGCGTATATTGCTGCAGCAAACTGCATGGGTGAGCATTGACATTGAAAAGACAGTATAATATACAATTTAACTTCCCGCGGCTTTTCGTTAATTGACCCGACCTAGCATATTGCTTAGGGTTTAGGGCCATAGCCTATATAGCAATCCATTCCAGCACTCACCTGGTTGTGACTGAGGAAACCATGGAAACCCCAGTCAAGATGGTCGGCAATTGATCAATCACCTCCCGGATACACGAATGAGTGTTGGGTGTTATTTTGTTCTTTTCAATCGCCACTTGTGAAAAATTTGGGCAGTGCTTGTAGGATCGAACTCACGACCATCCGATTACGAATACCACTGCGTCAAGTGCCTGGTTATTACTATACTATACATGAGAAAAAAATAACATGGATATCAGCTTAGAGAAAATTTTGATATGAAATTACGATATTAAAATTTTCTAGGTTAAAATATACACCAAGTAGCTCCTTTTAATATTTGAAACATGTTGGTAACGTCACTAGCATCGCGAGTGACTCTCACTATAGCTGGTATATATGCGTTTGTCTTGCGGCGCAAACTGCGGACGTTTTGTTTAATCTCTTTTAATATTTTATAACTTTTAGTTTAATTTCAAGAGGCTATTTACCTTGCGTAAAAAGAAAATGAGATGAAAATTTTCCAAGAGGTTCAACTTTCTTCTTTTTTTTTTTTATTAAATGAAGCAATGAAACTTTATATATTTTTATTTCTTTACGATCTATTTAATAAATTACTTAACATCCTATATAAACATACATGTGTCGTTAATAAATAATGTATATTTTATAACTGAATTTTTAAGTATGATAATTTTAAAAAGTATCAACATTTTTATTAAAATAAAACATTAAATTCAACTTTCTGATATAAATAATAAAAAAAAAACGCTGGACGTCCATCATCTATGATATTGTATTGTCTCTCATAGTTTGTTTAAAGAATGGATGCAATTGTAGTGAAAGGTTGGCATTCCCATGAGATGCAAGGGGGGTGTTGACACAGAGGGGTAGGGGGTTGTAATTACTAGATGGACGGATCAACCTCAGGGCAACAAGAACTAGTATAGAGATTTCGTTTTTATTTTCAGTTTTATCATTATACATTTTAACAAGTGAGAGTTGATGCCTGAAAATTTCCGGAAGTGACGTAATAATTACGTGGTTCCGTTTTTATTTAGCCCGCAATCGGAAGTGAAAATTAGTAGAAAGTGCGTCAAAAATTTCGTTTTTCTTTCAGTTTTACCATTATGATGATAAATTTTTTTCGAACTTTGAGTAATGAATTTGGCAAATCGCACACAGTCTCGTATTTATGCGATCATACGTTTCTCATTTAGGGTAGTCGCACACTACCTTCGTATCGCATCGTATGACTTCGTATGATAAAAATTTAGAAACAGTTCTAAAAGAGATGCGATACGAAACTGAGCGCGTGCACCAGATCGCATAGATTCTTAATTTTTTATCATAAGCTACGAAATCATGCGATTCTTTGTGCAGTTCTTAGAACCGGTTCTAAATTCCTTATCATACGAAAGACATATAATATGTCGAAGCTGTTTGCGCTAGTACACTTGATCGCATAAGCACTTAATTTTTAAATCATGCGCTGCAAAATTATGACAGACCATAATTTTAATTCATTTTATATAATAGTGATCGTTAAATTTTAATAATTTTTGCAAATTCTCTCAATATTTCTTTTTATAAAATAAAAAATATTGTCTGACTTTCCTCGTATTACAATTTCACTTTTATATGATGGCAGTTTTACCTGTCGATGGTCCCTCCTCTCCAAAGATTGTTTACTTTTCTCTTCATCATAGTTAGAGTTTTTAATTAATTTTACTGTCTGCTTACTCTACGTTCAACCAAGCGGACTTTGTTCAATAACTTAAAATAATATAAAATTTAACTTCCCTTTGGTGCAAAAACTCTTTATATATATATTTATATATCCCCCCCTCTTCCCTTTTTAAAATATTAATTCATCGCCTCTTTTTCTTTCTCTTTAATAATTTTTCTCTCTCTTTACTTCTTTTGAAAGTTTTTTATATATATAAAAATTTAAACAATTAAATTAATTGATATGTTTAAAAATGCATACTCATTATTTTAATTGTCTCATTAGCTAAGTTTTTATAAAGTTATATGATGATAGAAAATTTTTCTCTTTGTGTGGAAGGATAATGTACACACTTGAATCTGTGCAGGGAAATTAGAGAAAGGAGGTAAGGGAGGATTATTTATTACGGCACCCTTGCAAACCAACTTCTCTTTTATTTTACCTAATCAGCTGTTTCCTGGTGGGATTTAAATTTGGGACTTGTAAAAGATGAACACTACATAAATAACTCCTACCTGATTTGATTGATTGATTGATATTTTGGGGCAATTGACATTGTATGCCCCCTAACCCTACTTGATTTGCTGAATTGCAACTGTAAGAGAGACAAAGAGATACAAATTGGCAATTTTTGGGGAAGTAAGAAGATATCTTAGTATATAATCTGCAACAAACGTTTTGTCTTATTATGGTTAGAAATAGAGACCTCCGTGTCTCATGACCATCAGAAATTTTACAAAAAATTTCAGACCCAGCGAAGCTCTGAAAAATTTGGTCAAATTCCTGGCCATGCATAAGACACGCATGATCTCTGGGCCAGAAATTGAACCAAAATTTCATAATTTCATTTTCCGAGACAATAGTAATGTCTTACAATATTTTACTTCTGCATGGCAATACAGTATACTCACTGTGGAAACATTGAAACTTTTGAAATCTTAGTCAAATTCTGATCAGAAATGTCGCTCTCAGATTAAGTTTACGCCTACAAATCGCAGGAATAAAATTAATGCTGCCCTAAAATGCAAAACTGTAGCGCGCGATACATACTATGACTACTAACTGAAACAGTGGCGTGCGGTGACATTTTAGACTAGTCAAGCAAATGAAGTAATGATGACACAGCGGAGGGGGCCCTGAGGGGCTAATACCCCGCCGGAGGCGCGATTTTTTTGAAAAAGGGGGCGTGGCACTCGAATTTTCATTACAGGAGATATACGTAAAATATAATCATGCAAACGCTCTCAATAAAATTGTTTCCTTAATTATGGCTATTTGCCGTAGATTTTTATTTTTTTTATTCATTTTCGATCATGATGGGGGTGCATACAACTATGCATATTAAAGCTTTTTTTTAACTGTATATGCATTTAAGTACCTTCGGTGTACCTTTTCATTCGGGAATAGGGCGGCCGGCATGAACGATTTGCGTTTTTTCAGATTATGTTGCCCAATTTTTTTTTTTTTTTTAAAGATTAAAATAAAAATAATAATTTCTTCTTGAAGTAATTCTGCCATTTTAATAATAAAAAAAAACGTAGTCATCACTCTAAAGCAATTAAAGTAGAGTGAGAGAGATTTTTTAATATTTTATTTTTTAAAAAAAGTTTAAGCTGCCCTCTATTGAGAAATGAAAACCAAAAAATTCCATCTCAAATAGTTTCACCACAAAAAATTCCCAAAGTTGGTGAAACACAAAGGTGAGGCCTTTGACGTGCAGCCTTATGGAACATAAAAAACCGCGTTTTACTCACCATTTTCTGAACTATGCTACCATTTAAAAAATACCTACATAATCTAAGATGAATTCTTTACTGGATTTTTAAATAAAAAAAAAAAAAAAATTACGGAGCCGTTTTTTCGGAAAAAAATCTTTAAGTTTTTGCAGGTTCATTCCCATAATTAAGGATTTTCATGATTTTTTTCCAAGAAAACGACCCCGTAAAAAAAAAATTTATTTAAAAATTCATTAAAGAATTCGTCATAGATTATATTTACGTAACTATTTTTTAAATGGTACCATAGTTCAGAAAAAGTTGGAGTAAAACGCGATTTTATGTACGTTCCATAAGGCTGCACGTTAAAGGCCTCCGAAACACCAACTTTGAGAATTTTTTGTGGTAAAACTATTTGAGATGGAATTTTTTGGTTTTCATTTCTCAATAGAGGGCAGCTTAAACTATGTTTAAAAAATAAAATATTAAAAAAAATGAACTCGCTCACTCTACTTTAAATTATGAGAATAAAATTGTACAAAACACCGTAAGATGAAGAATATTTTTATGCATGGCAAATTAGTGCGTTTTTATAGTCCATTAATTAAATAAAATATTGGGGAAAAACACGAGAAAACACTTAATAAAGAGCCACAAAAATCACGCACTGTTGCTTATTATTAGTTTCCCGAAACCTAATAAACTTTGATGAGTCACTCGTGGACCCTTAAATTTTGTCCCTGATTTTTATCATTTATGCGCCATCTATTGATGAACCGTTTAACCAGTTGGGCGTTCCGATCATCCAGAGCCGCCATTGTACAAGCAGTGCTTGTACATTCCACAAGCCTCAGCATTTACCACCCCCTCCCCGTACATTTCCTTATGAAGCTTTACGTTGGGTGCTTTGTTTACAAGCAACCAAAGTGATTGCTTGTTCCAGTAGGGGCGCTGCTATCGCAAGACAAAAAAATTATGAATCGCGGCAAAATGCTGGCAAATTTAAAATTGTTAAGAGAGAAAAAAATGTTTGTCACGAAATTTATTTTCTTCTTTTTTCTCGGAAAATTCAGGGCAAGCATTGCTTGCATTGCTTTTATGGACCGCACGCCCCTGAACTGAAAAGTATAATACATTGTAGAAGAGTGCAATAAATGTGAACTTTTGGTGGATATATATAAAGTTGATGACTTTATTAATACATAAACAATTACTCTCTCATTATCATGTACTGTGTATAGTGTTGACTTGTCTATGTTGGTGGTTATCTTCCGTTTTTTGTATAAGCAAAGTTCGAAAATATTTTCATGAGAAACATTGCAAAATAAAATATTTTGTTGTTATTATTAGCGTCGTTTTTTGTATTTAAATTGTGTATTAAATTTGATATAAAATTACTCATTTTTTTGCATTCCCCCCCCCTACTATTTTAATTCACTTGTTAATTATTAACGCAGCCATAAATCTTTCAAAACTTGATGAATTAATTGGTCGATAAGGTCTAAAATCTCGCCATACAACGATCGACAGCATCACGATACACTGGCAGTACTTTGAGAACAATGGCATTTGCTATGAGAAGAGAGGAGACTCCCTAGGGATCATCCTAAGTGACAATTACGCCAAGTTAGGGGCGTGTGTGCACTTAATAAGCCGCAAAACCACCACCCTATTTATATCAACCCTCTCTCTTAGAGATAACTTGTGAGAAATGTAGTGCAGATGTGTGACGTCATATACGACGGAAATCAAAATTGTTTTTGATTATTTTGAAGCACATATATACTTCGCAATAAACTACTTAATTATGTCATGATACTCTTGCATGATTAGTTATAGAATTTTTTTACGTGACATGCATGTTTTTTTAAAGATATTAATTTTCTATAAATTATATAATGGACTCGCAAAATCCTAAAAATCCGGTTCACAAGGAATAGAGGCTTCAAGTGTTCCCCGTCAGGAAATTTTTCTCCATTGCACCATGTTAGAAGATTTGAATTTTTTCTCAGTAACTATTAAAGATATGAATTTGAAATCATATCCTGCCCTCCCATTTAGGGGTCTTTTGATAATGAATCAAGAGCTTATTTTCTTCTAATTTTTTTTTTTTTTGAAAAAAAAATCCAATTTCGAGTTTTTTTTTACATAGGTTTGGATAGGACGGTGGGAATAGCGCAAAATCAGCTGACGAAGCCTCTATTGGCAAGTTTAATATGAAGGAATACCCTGCAACATAATCATGATATTATAAGCCCTCTATATGTAATTGAGTTCAGATATATAACTTTTTATATATTTTGTAAAAACATAATATACATTATATATTAAACATAGTTATTTTTTGTTTCGACCAGTATTTTCCACTTCATCAGCACATTAAAATTATTTAACAATAATTGAATACACGACTCTTTAGTATATATACATTTAAAATATTCAATAAAAAACCTTTCGTTTTCAATATATTTTTTTTTTCTCCTCTTCATTAATATTTACATTTGATTAATTAATATAAAAATCCACATTGGTTATGTTTGATGATTGAAGTTATAATATGTCCAGGGAATTGTAACACACGTCAAGTTAGAGTCAGTAATTGTTGTTAGCAAGTCATACCTATTGTTGTACCGACTCAGCAGTGTTATGTCAATAATGATGCTAGTAGCTAGCGTATTCAGCGTTCTATAACCTAATTATCTAACTGCAATATTTGTATAACATCCTCGTGTTATTGATAGCTCTCTAAATATGTCGATGTATCAGTATACGTACTTTTTAATATTAAGCTTGACTTGTCAATTTTTTCTCTTGACAATACAGAGAAATTAAACAATTTATAAAGTCAACTTTTTTCGTTTTGTTGTATGTCATATTTGTTGTGTTCATAATGTTATTTTGTAGAACATGCAAAATTTGAACTCTATAGTCTAACAAGTGTGATTTTACGCCTGAAAATTACCGGAAATGATGCTTTTTCTTCTGATATTTACTTCCGAATGCAGGCTAAATAAAAGCATAACTACGTAATTTACGTCATTTCCGGAAATTTTCAGGCTTAAGTGCTGTCCAGAATTGCTTCGGATTTGGAACGGAAAAGCACTCGACCAATCAGAAAATTTAAAAATGTTATATTACTAGAACGAGCCAAGTGATCGGATTTTTTTTTTTTCCCCCGTTCCCGACAATTCTGGACAGTGCTTTAATTAAACTCTCGCTTATATGACTGCATTATTTATTTTATTTTCTTACTTAATTGGTATGAAATAATTTAGGAAAACAAATTTTTCTGCTTGATTTTTGAAGTAAAGTATTTTTGAGTAATGTCTGTCAAGGGAACAACACGTCAGTTGTTGATTTACATGTTACCTTATGATAAATGATCGCTAATTATAACTAAAAGCTATCACAGCGCCAATAATGCCATTACATTATCTACTCTGGTGGGCAAAATCAAGAACTATAACATCGTTCCACGGTCATAACAATGAAAGTGGCTTCATCGTACAGAATTTTACAATAGTATTTTGTTATGCGTGGAAAAGACTTTGAAATAAATATTAATTAAGTAAATAAATCACATTTTAAGAATACAAACAAATTATTTTTGCATATTAAATAAAATAATATTTTAGATAATCAGCTCATTATTTTGTCTTCAAAACTTATAGCGAATGAACTTTTTAAGTATTTTTTTCTTTCAAAAGTATATCGAGTTAATTTTGACTTTTTTGTATATTGCGGTATTACAATTCAATATTTTATATTCTAACTAGACCTACCAACAAATATAACCATTACTCATTATATTATATAGAGTATTTTTGATAAATAATATATAGTATTAATAACATTAGTATTATTAAAAATATCATGTTTGGACATCATATCTAAAAAAAACAATGATAAACAATCATCGTTAATACAAACAATGTTGTATCTGGTAAATGGTATATTATATCTCGGGGATTGATCATATTCATTTCCCGCCACCGTATAATTGCCCCTATATATATACATATACTCGTGTTGTAACAGAATTGTTAATGAAGAGGACCATGCATTATGAATCAAGCTGGCGTATACCACTCTATCAAAATTACCCTTCACCCCCTCCTCCTTTATGAAAACGTAACTCGAATGTGACGTGGTGGTGGATTATATGAGCTGCTGCTGCTATTATTATGCACTTTGTCATAACAAAACACAGAATTTTATAGTTTTAAAAATATTGAATTTTTGTACCTCTATTTTTTTTTATTTAAGGAAAATGACATTGTTATAGTTTTTAAAGTTAACAATATTTTTATATATATAAAATTATGTTTTTTTAGATTGACTTTTTTTATAAAATATAATTAGTGGCCAATGCCTTAAATGAGCTATCATTTACAACTTTTGAATTAATTTAATGTACGTTATAACGTACATTAAATTAATTCAAAAGTTGTAAGAAGGCTTTTTGGAAAACCGAAACTACCATGAAATTTTACTAATTAAAAAATAAATCAATGAAACCATTACAAAATAATAAAAATTCCTAACTCGTTCTTTCAAAATCTTTGCCATACCTAAATAATTTAATTGGGGGGAGGGGGATGACAACTGAAGTTCGTATCTCATAGACTTGAATTTATATCTATTGTAAACCGGTGAAATTTACTCTAACCGGTGAAATTTACTCTAATTTATAGGTGAAAGTTGTAGTTCCAATCGAAATAAAATTGGTAATTTTATATAATTTTCAATCTGCAGCCTTAGTATTATACATAGTGAGGGGATGATAATGAAGGCCTTTCTATATTTTTTCTGTTTCTTACAATGGTAAAGCACTAAAGCTGTCATAGTATTAGTAGTATTACAGTTAAGGGATGATAATTAAAGGCCTTATATTTTTCTTTATATACTATAATCGGAGCAAGTTCTGAATTTGAGTTGTGTTAATTATTAGCATCAATCTAATTTTACGAGTCCTAAAGCAAAGAACAAGAGTTTGTAATTTCTCTAAATGATCAAACAAATTAATAAGATTAAGATTCTTTTGAAAACAACATAAACATTATCCACTTTAAAATATTTATTTTATTTTTTGAATTCCCTTAACAATTTTCAAACGAAATAAAGTTCTCATATATTTTTCACCCCCCTTCTCTTTTCAACATCATCAAATTTTCCTGTACATTAAACTCGCTTAACATTACATATTATACACTATATTTTTATATAATTTATTTAAATGTCGTTTTTTATATATAAAAAAAGTATAGTATATAATATTTCAGTGGTTATATGAAGTGTAAATATTTAGGGTGGAGGTATATTAATGTTTAATGAGAGGTACATACAAAAAGCTCGCTAGCCTCAGTGGGTGGGATGCCCCTCCCCTTTTTGAGCCAGTGTTGACTCTAGCTTAATTAACGTTATATTCAAACCAGCAACTCATCATCATCGCCTTCTTAGTGATGTTTGCCCTTCCTAGTAATTACCTGCTAACGTTGAATCAACGTAGACATCAGATCAAAATTATATTGTTAAGGGTTGTCTCACATGATATAGAATCGCATGATTTCGTATATGATAAAAAAAATAAGAACCTATGTAGGTGTACACGTGCACACAGCTTCGTTTCGTATCACATGTGATCGTACGTTTTTAGAAACGGTTCTAAATTTTTATCATATGAAGTCATATGATGCGATACGAAGGCAGTGTGCGACCCCTCTTATTACAAGCATTTTTTTTTTACTTATTTTCACTTCAGATTGCGGGCTAAATAAAAGCGGAACTACTTAATTATTACCTCACTTCCGGAAATTTTCAGGTATCAACTCTTGGTTTGTTAGACTTGTTAGACTCTGTATCTTCGTAAATACACAATCAAATATAAGAATAAATAAAATATTTTTCATACGTTAACATTGTAAGAATTAAGGCTTATCTGATTCGTATGAATCGCGATTCAATTGATTGTGTATTTTACAAAATAGTTTTTTTCCCCCTCGTCAATAGAATTGAAAAAAACGTTTTTTTCCCCCTCGTCAATAGAATTGAAAAAAAACATTTGTTTATTTTCTTCTTTATTATTATTATTTTAAATAAATATTTTTTATAAATTTATTTAACCAAATGTTAGATTGATTCCGGTTTACTCATTTCTTCCGGTTAAAGGTTAAAACATTGAATAAAAAACGAAAAGGTTCGGAAGAATGGATATGACTAAATATCGCTACATAAATTATTAATTTTATTTTATAAAAAAATGTTATTTTCAACCGTAATCTAATTGAAAGATTTGATAGATTATTTAAATTATCCCACGCCGCGTCAATGAGCCTATTTTTTTTTTAATAATTTAAAATGCAATAAAAATACAAAACCCTTATTGAGTCGTCAGAAAGATTATTCTTGAAAAACTGAAAATGAAAATTCACAGTAATATTATCTCAACATCAATAAAAAGCAAAATGTATTTTATAAAGCAAGCTTATACAGCTCATAGCAATTACATATAGTTTTCAAATAGCGTCATGTAATCTACCCCTTTTTTTTACTGAGTATTACTAATAACGCTTAGTGTGTGATATTAAATAAACATTTTGTCAAATTTAACATTGACTAAAAAAAAAAAGAATCACGAAATATTACGACTAATCCTCGCTTCGCAGCAGTTGTTGAAAACTTAGTGGCTTATGAAATTCTGCGGTTTGGCGTGTGGGAGAAAAGAGGGAGGGAAGTTAATTGGATTAAAGACACATAAAGAGGCTGAGGAAGCCTTTGAATCCTATACTATAGTTGGCACAAAACTCTGCAAACTCTGCAGCTCAAATTTCTCTGAGATATTTCCGCTTTTTTTTTTTTTCTTTTTTTTTTTTTTTTTGCAAACTCGTTTTACAGTAATAATGATTCATTTATCTCGTTTATAATAATATTTTTTATCAAAATAAAAATTTTCTTTTTGTTTACATTTCAATAATACTGTACAGAATATTCTGCTAAATTGTATAAATTTTAATATTACTTTTATTTAATTAAATATTTTAGCTAATTGGTCAATAATTTTAGCTATTTGTTTAAAAAATATTAAATATTTTAATTTAAACAAAATATATGAGCATTAATGAATTTATTTAATAAAGAGATATATAAAATGAATGGTTTATTTAAATAGTTTGCAAATTTCTATAAAAGGAAATATAAATCAGCAGTAAAAATAAAATTATGTATATTTTTGCAAAGGGTGCTTACATTTAAATTTCCAGCATAATTATATTATTGCATGATTGATTGATGCATAAATATTAACTATTAACATAATGTTATATTTTGATTTAAACGTATAATAAATTTGATAAGATTAGAGGAAAATGCAAATAATAATATTGTTTATTCCCTTATATTGCATTATTTAATTATAATAATATACAAATATTAAAAGTACAATATAATGATACATTAATATCGTGTAAATAATTGAAAGCCAGTAGTATAATGTTATTATTATATACTATAATATTCTATGTTGGCTATAGTTTTTTTTTCTCTCTTGAACGGTTCACAGGCTTTTCTCGTTGTTTACTGGCTATATAATATAGATGGCTCACAGCTATATCATAGCATGCAGAATCACATTAGCTTTGTTTGCACATAGCTCCTCTACATTATTCACAAGGAAATCCTGCTTATTACATGGCTCGATCTCTATATACAAAAAGTCATCGTACCGTAATGTGACGTCACTCTAGCCACAGGTCGAATTTTGTGATTTTTTTTTTATAGAGTTTTTTTTGGTTTTGGCCATCCGAATGATAAAGAGCTCGGGTTTTGTGATTTTTTTTCTCATTAGTTTTGGCCTGAGTCAGCTTTTCTTAACCAATCATATTATAAGATATTTTCATTATTTTCCAATCCTGCATATTTATAGAAATAAAATTACATTTTTTTTCTGCTAATGTAATTTTGTAGTTAATTCTCCTTTTTTTTTATATGGTTATTCTTTGAATTGATCATACATTATTTTGCAACGCGCGGATATAAAAGTACATTTTTTTTTTTTTTTTTTTTTTTTTAGAATCCTCGTCAATGCCATGCAAAATTCTTTATAATTGTGTTATTGTTTTTGCAAGCTTGAATTATTTATATTATCTATATAAACTATATTATAGTTGAATATATACACTTTATTGAAATAAAAATGTCAGATTCGGCCATGTAAAAGCATTAAATCAGTACATTTCATTTTTATTGAATATAGAGTAAATATTATCTTATAGGCTGTTATTTTTATTTTTTAATCCTTCGTTAAGTTTGTCTGGAAAAAATACTAACGTGTTGAATTTTTATAAAATGCAATTTTTTTTAATGTTTTTTAATAATTCACACATTCAAATACACCATGTCTCACGCGGATGATATATTTAAACTATACATGATGACGTCACAATATTCCACACCCCACAGAGCCGTCTAAAATCCCCTTGATTGACAGGTGTCACACGATGTATCATATGTCGTGAAAAACGACGCGGTCACTTCACTTCGTTAATCCAAATTGATGGTGACTACTGTCAAAATATAACGTTTAATATTTTATTGTTTTTCGTAACTCTATTTTTTTATTTTATATCACTCCAAGCTTTTCATTTATCTTATTTAAGTGTTTGTATGTAATTAACTTTTTTTTCTGTCTGTATTGTTTTGTTTGTACTTTGTTTTTGTTACATCTATAATATGCAGATTTTTTATACTTCATACAGTAGCTTTGTTTTTCATTTAAACTTGCTGACTTTATTTCTATAAAAATATTACAGTTCATTTTTTTATTCATCAAATTATTAACGACTTGCTATTTATTTATCTGAGAATATTAATATCAATGATAAATAAAATCATTAATTTTAATTATTGTATTTAATATTTAAAAGGTATAAGTTTTCTGTGCTTGATAGGGGTTGGAAGGGGGAAAACACTGGTCTATTATATAAGTCTTTTATTAAACACAAAAAGTGTACATATAGAATAATATTAAAAGATGTTAAAAATATACATCGCATAACAATAAAACACAATAAAACACAAATCCAATTATAAAATGGACAACAGACAGCAGTTATAGAATATAGAAACTGACAAACAATACAAAATAATGGGTGGTATTGCATGAGCTTGCATGTACATCATACATATAGATACATCATATAAAACAATATAAATATATGATATAGAAAAGAGAACTATTATAGTGATACGGTCAATTTTCTTCAAGTCTTTGTGTTTCAGTTGACGAATATATAAGATCTTTCAAACTCTACGTCTAAACTAACAGTTGAATTGCAGCAAACGGTCATGTTGACGTCAGGATCACATCAGGCTATTTGCCTGGAAATCCTACGTCATGATTTCTATGCAGTAAATGACATTTTCTCACGGAACTTGTTGTTTTTGTCCACAGATGGCTCTGCTGCGGTGGTTGGCCCGCACCCATGCGCCGTGTGCAAGGCGACGGTAGAGAGTTCTGCGCAGAGTCGTGCCCTAGTTCGTGCGCACGCTGCGCAGTACGGTCTGCGCGAGGATGAAGTTTTGCCTGGTGCAAGGGTGTGCGCAACCTGTCGTTGCAAGGCTGTCCGATCTCGCTACGTCCAGTAAGTTATCGTTGTTATTTAGAGAGATTTCAGGTTGCGTCCTACGTCATCACCTACAATAGAGTAAATGCAATAACTAAGTGTTGTTTAAAATTCCTCCTAAAGTGTTAGATAAATCCGCTTTGTCTAGTGTTTTAATTAACATCAAATTCAGTAGCTTTTAAATAATAATAATCACAATTTTTTACGACTGTTGCCACTGTAATATAATATCATTTTACTTTTTATAAATTATGAATAATCTTCTGATTATTAAATTATATTTTGTTTTTGTTAGCTGACAAAACATCTTAATTTTTTTAAATGATAAAATTCAGTCTAACGTCACTATTTGACTTGCGACAATTGTGCCGGTGTTGACCCCCCTGGTTGTTGCAGGTGCCCCATCCCCACGTGCCCCACGACCAAGGGCCGCGTAAAGCGACTACGCCCTCTGCCTGGCAAGTGGAACGAACTCTCAGCGGAGGTGCGGGACCCAATCATCACCGAGTTCCGTAAGTACCTTTGCTTTATCTTTCCCATCTTATTTATTTAAATGTTGGGGGGGGGGGGTTATGAAACAACTGTTTCACACTTAAAAGCAAGGTTTTGTGGGGATACAATTTCTTGATTTAAAGATTAAAATATACCTTGCTAAGCAGGTAAAGATAGATGTTTCGAAATGAAAGGAAATAATTGAAACCTATTGATAACAAATTTGGCGCTACCAAGACAATATTCAATATCAAAAATTTTGTCACTTGCCTGGTTTGCTATGATGAATTCTCAGCTCACACTGATATTTTTGATGAGAAAATCTTTTAAACCCACTGAGCAAGCAAGAAACAGGGCAGGTATACTTTCATAAAGGTCTTTACTACTATAATTTACTCTTTTGATACTGTTTATCCATTTAATATAAGATTATATGTAAAAATAGAGTACAGTGGAAGTCCATTTGGGGACGGCCGAGGTAGCAATGCTGCTGGCTTACCCAGTAAGGGATATGGTGTCATGTTATGTATATATGTAAGATTGTTTGTATCATGTCCACGATTGTTCTTACTATTTTTTTTTGAGGGGGTGGGGCGTTATGATTATATTTTTTTAACTAAAATTCTCTAAAAGAAAAAGACTACGTAACTAATTGAAAGATGATGACTACAATTTTTGTTCTCTCGTTGCAGAAATTCCCACTGGAGTTGGCAAGTGCTGCTCTGCGTGTCACAGTCGCATTTCTCGCCGGCTGAGTCCCGTCACCCCCTCTGCAGAGGGTGAGGGTGAAGGGGAGGGGTGGCCGGAGGAGGAAGTGGAGCGTCTAAGGAGAGGGGTGCGTGAACACGGGACCCACTGGGCCCGCGTGGCGACCATGCTGAACCAGGAGGCCCCCCTAACCAGCCAGCCGAGAACACAACACCAGTGCAAGGCCTTCTTCTTCTCCCAGAGAAAGAAGCTGGCCCTGGACATTGCTCTGCAGGAGTACCACAAGGTAAAATACTAGGACCTTTTTTAATCAAATAAAAGAAAATATAATATATTTGCAAGCAAAATTGACTGACATTTTAAGAAAAGCATGATATATAGCGTCACCTTTGAATTCAAATCACGTAAATACAAAAAAAAAAATTATGGAACTTTTGAATCTTGTTATAATCTAGTGTGAAAAGGTTTAGAGTAAATTTTTTTTGTAGTTTCATTATTTGCATTCTGAAGCAGTAAACGTTGCCAAATTATATTGTTTTAGAATTTTCTCATAAATTGAATTTTGAAATTTAAATGTTTTGATGTTATTTTTTTACTTAAAAAATCCAATGTTCTATTGTAATGACTAAAAAACTCAGTAATCAATTTTGGTGGCAAGATACTTGGTAACTAGATTTACAAGAGACCTGTTTTCCGTTGACAGGCTCACGAGGGTGAGGAGCGTAAGCCGGTGGTGACTGATGAGGAGGAGAGCGGCTCAAGTACCTCGTCCTGTGACGAGGGACCGGGGGGTGCTCCCATGGACTCGAGCGACACTGCCAGCGCTGCCTCCCCCAGCCTAGCTGCAGCCAGCCAGCCTGCACCGAGGATAGGTGAGTCCACCAAATTACAAATCTTGCCAGTATTCTTATTCTCAAATTTTAAATAGATAATAAATGCGTAATAAGTACTGTATGCCTAAGTTTTACTAGTAAGCCAGTAGAAATAGAATTCTTGCTTTCTCCACCGTTTCATTACAAGGAAACAAGTTAAATTGTGCTAATAATGTTGAGCATCTGAACAAAAAATAATTTAATTATTCTCTCTGAACTGATGAAGCACCTAGATGGTGCGAAACGTCTTCAAAATGTTGATATTTAACTATTTTTCGAATGAACCTGTAACCGCAAGATTTTCTCCTTCTGTGACTTCTCGATCGGTAAGGCTTTGCTGGTTATTCCTATCCTTTCCTTTAAAATATATATCACAACCGAAATGGTTTATTTTCCTTAAAATTAAATTTAATTATTAACAAATTTAAAAGGCAAGGCTCCTTTTACAAAATTTAAAGAAAAATCTACTGAGGATTTGAACTTTAAAACTGCCTGTGTAAAGTTGTAAACGACACAATCAAAATCCCATAGAATGAACTGCATATTTTACTGACCGCCGTTTGTTCACAGACAAAGTGGAAGAGTCTCCTGCCCAGCCTGGCTCTGCGTCACGCCCCCTGGAGATTGTTCCGGTACCGACTGCGGCCAGGGACGAATACGACAGCTCCGCAACGGTGAGTAGCCTTCACCAGCTGGTTTTTCTGCGAGTGATGCAAGTTTCTTGCAGGGAATTTTAACAAACATAGTTGAAAAATTTCAAAATTTGAGTTTTTTGAATTTTAGCCAAATAAATAGGTATCCAAAATTTTATTACTTCGCTAAGGACTATGACGTATGTGAAAATCAGGAAATTTGGTTGTTATTGCCAACTCTTGGTCTTTTACTCGTGATCTTTACCATAGATTAAGTAGTGGGGCAAGGTAGCATTATTTCTATATTATTTACATAAAGCAGATAAATAGTTAATTGAGGAAGCAAAGAAAGAATTTAGAATTATAATCTATTCTTTATTATAACGTCATAGTTTGTAATTTTTCATACCGTCCCTCTTGCAAGCAACTTGTATTTGTATGAAATTTGCATGCAGTTTAATTTATTATTAATTAGTCTGAAGAATTTTTGTTTTGTTTTACAAGTCGTTTGAGAGTGGAGATTAATTATTATTATGTAGAAAATTTGTTTGGAGTTCAGAATAATTTGGTTATAAAGACATTCGCACAGCAGTTAAAAGAATTTATTAGAGCCCTGCGTGGTGCTGCTACCTAGTGGTGAGGGTTGCACCTTAAGGTTTGTTGTGGTGTGTCCAGGAGACGGCAGACGAGGGCCAAGGGGGCGTTGAGGCAGAAACTCAGCAGCGACACTCTCCCAGCAAGTCAGCGTCGTCGTCTGTCGTCAACGGAACCCTCCCAGCAGCCAACCCCCAGTCTGAGAGCACCCGCATTTCGGTGAGTAGCCATCTTGTATTTTAATTTTCCTGTTGTGTCATGTAAAAATTTGACACACAATCATAAGGAAGATGTTACATAACTTACTATTTAATCAATTGATTAAAGGAAAGTGAAAGGTATAGGGAAAGATTGCGCCATATTCAATGCTGAAACAAGCAAAAAATGTTTCGCACAACTTGTTTTTTACTTGTTTCAACATTCTTACAATTCTTCCCTATTCCTATCACTTTCCTTTTATCAAGTATCCAAACCGCAATTGTTCTTTTCCTTTAAATACTGTATTTACTAATATAACAGCATCTTTCACCTTAATTGTGAGGGTGAATTCTCATATATTCAACAACAACAAAATAGTTCAGGTCATCCATTGTTACTGTGTCCTGTTGTCACATTTCCATGACGAGATATCTGTTTCCTGTTCCCAGGTGAAGGACCTGATGCTGAACGTGATAGAGCGGACGTTGATGAAGCCAGTGGGTCCCGGGGGCCCCTGTCCACGGCCCGCCACCCAGCAGCCCTCGGTGAGCGTGTCTGTGTCGGGCACCTCCCCCCAGGCCCCAACAATAGACTCGATCCTCAAGACAGACCGTCCCGTCCCCTTCCCTTCTCGAGAGTACCGTGGCAGTCCAGCCACACAGCCACCCTCGTCACAACAGCAACAACAACAGTCGGAGCTGCCCAAGGAGGGGCTGGTTGTCATGCAGGTGAGATGAATTAGATGGAAAAATAACTTCAATTTGAACATTACACTTCTCAGATATTCAATTTTTAAGCATAATAAACCATTATGTTTGTGATATATTAGTTGAAGAAAGAACAGGAATAACCAGCAACAAATTACCAATCGAATTCTTGATGGAAATCTTGTGGTGACAGCTTGTTCACTTCAAAAATTATTTACATTGTATTAAGACTCGCCTTTATTTCTCTATTTGCCTTTTTGTCAGTAGGAAATAGAATATAAAAATATCATGAAAAGTAAAAAAACAAGCCCGACAATCTCAGAAAGTTGAACAAACCAGAATAATCCAATCCCTCAATCTCATTGACCCTCCTAAACCACCAACAGATGACCTTCAAAAACATCCTCGTTTGCCTCAGTATGACTCACGTACTACACATGCACTTTAGCCAGTAGCAAAGCTCTGATAGCAAAACAATGCCACTTTTTGACTCACTCGGGTGAAATTTCACACCAGACATCCAAACAGTATGATGATAATATTGCAAGTATTCAAAAATTTCCATCCAACATCCTCTTGTCAAACTACATCCTTCCTCCCCTCCCTTCCCCTCAGCCAGCCTACACATTTTCTTTCAATGAGTCAGTCTCTACTTGCAGCTGATGGAACAACATACAAATTACTGGCCACAACCGACTGCATTTTATGTTGAATTATCTCATATGTTTATATACTGGTAGTTTAAAGACCTTATGAACCTTTGCACAATATTAAGTACACGGTAAGCTTTGCTTTAGTATAATTCGGCTGCATAAAATTTTTTGTTTCAGCAGCACAAATATCAGAGATAATAGCCGATGAAAAGGAACCTGTGACGTCACTCACGCTCATTCAGCGGTGACAATATAGGGAAATCCCTGAAAAAGATAGGTTCACTCCTGCTGCAACCACGGCCACAATTTTACTTCTGTAATTTTGAAACTTTACCAGGACAGTCTTGATAGTATTTTTCAAATAGCCTGAAAGATTTTTTTTTTTATGACATTCATACAAACCGAGTTATTGCGGTAGAAAGAGGAGCGAAAATGTTGTATAGGAAAACAATGTTAAATT
This sequence comes from Siphlonurus alternatus, assembly GCA_949825025.1. Taxonomy (NCBI): domain Eukaryota; kingdom Metazoa; phylum Arthropoda; class Insecta; order Ephemeroptera; family Siphlonuridae; genus Siphlonurus; species Siphlonurus alternatus. Next base: position 6,733,735 of record OX463785.1, on the reverse strand, counting down.
TTTGGCTTTTCTTTCTACCACAATAACTCAGTCTGTACACACGCCACCAAAAAAATTCTTTCCGTCTATTTGACAAATACTATCAAGACTGCCCTGGTAAAGTTTCAAAATTCCAGAAGTAAAATTGTGGTCGTGGTTGCAGCGGGAGTGAACCTATCTTTTGCAGGGATTTCTCTATATTGTCACTGCTGAATGAGCGTGAGTGACGTCACAGGTGCTTCTTCATCGGCTATTATCTCTGATATTTGTGCTACTGAAACAAAAAAAAAAAAATATGCAGCCGAATCACACTGAAGCAAAGCTAACCGTGTACTTAATACTGTGAAAAGGTTCATAAGGCCTTTAAGTTGCTTCATTTTATTGACGTCATAAAGACAGGTATGGTGAATGTTTAATAAGATATTCTAAAAATGGCATTGTTTTTATATCAGAGCTTTGCTATTGGCTAAAGTACACATTTAGTTGAGTACTGACTCTATCGAGGAGGTTTTCAATGGTGCTTTATGAGATAATCGTTACATAGTTTTAATCAGGAACTCCATAAACTCTTAATTAACACTCTCATGACATATCACTTTCTAACATTACAGGTCCAGCAGGCACTGAGAGAGAGCAACGAGGGCGTCACACTAGACCTGAGCATGAGGAGACGAACAAGTCCCCCTCGTCACGCCTCCCCTTCCCCTTTCCCCACCGCTTCTCACCCCCACCCTCAGCAGCCACCCCCCGGCTCAAAGGTGGCACCTCCACAGCATGCCAGGCCCCTGCAGCCTCCACCAGAGGTGATGGTATATCGAGAGGGACCTCCAGGAACACAGGGCTACTACCACGCTCAGGTAAAATACTTGCAGATTCAGTATGACTCAGGGCCATCAATTTAGGAAGTTAATAAATAGAGAGCTTAGATCTCGTTTGTGTCACAACTAGCGGTCTGCACGGGCCGAAGTTTTTAGCCAAGGCTTGGGCATTTGAAACCTTCTTCACAACCCATTATAAAACTGGCATCAAAGTCGTTTTATATTCCTTTTTGCTTGCCTTTTCCCCCTCTTTCTTTCTTTGTAAGAGAAAACAAAAAACACCATCATTTAAAATTCAAGGAATATCTAGGCCTGGCTCGGGCCCATTGCAGACTGCTGATGTCCGAGTTCAGCCCTTTTGGTGGGCCAGGCCCTGACCTATGCAGACCTCTAGCACAACCCTCTAACTCTCATTGAGAGAAAGTGATACTATCAAAATGGTTCAGTTACTAAAATTAATTTAGAATTTGGCTTACCAGAAGTTAAATAGCTTAATAACCAATACGTGGAAGAATGAATTTTTAATATAGAATTTTAGAGAAACATTGTAGAATGTTAAAATATGTGTGTTAAATTTTATAACTACTATATGCCATTCTACACATTTTAATCATTTATTTTGAACGTTGATTGTTTCAGGACCAGTCTGGGCGAGGCAAATCTCCCTCGATGTACGTTCAAGACTCTCGTGCGCCCCACCTCATGATGAGCCGCGCGGCCTCCGTCACACTTGCGCCCCCAGGACAACAACAGCAAGCTAAGATGCAGCACTCAGCGGTGAGTACAACAGCAACATAGAGTTATATAATTTTTTAATTTCAGTATACACATTTTTAGTGAAATAAAACATTATAAATAATCCTAACTCCAATAGTAAGCAATTTTTTCTTTTCAGCTTACCAATGGAGTTAGGATATTATTTTACTACAACGTCGTTTTAAGCTGGTATTTAAATTATAAAATATTAAAAACTCAATCTATCCTATTTATTTAAAATGTTAGACTGGGTGGGCTAAAATATTATATTATTATTTTTTTCCCTCAAAGATAAGCTATGTTAATTAAACTAAAAAGATAATATTTTGCATGCAGTGTATGACTTGTATTAATGTTTGTTTACCTTGTTTTATCGCCATTAGTCTCCATACGACGAGCTCCATGATCGCAGACTGATGTCGGTATCGTGTCCACAGGGTCCTCCTCCACCCCTCACCCCCAAGCTTGTCAAGGGAGGCTCCATCACCCATGGCACCCCAGTGTCAGGGGGTCAACCCAGCCCCCAGTTGCTGGCACCCATCCAGACAGCAAGGTAATTCTTTGTTCTATGTCACATGTAAATATTTTATATTATGATAATTTCTTGAATTAAGATTATTGCAAAATGTACCGGTACATAATATTTTTAAACTCTTTGGAATGTTTGAATATATTCTGTTATATTTTGTGTATTGTCAAGGTAGCGTTTAGTTTGCCAATCTCAAAATTTGATAAATTACATATCTCATTTTTATACATGTTACCGGAAATAGGATTGAAATTGGCAATTTAAGTACAAAGGGTATTTTACCACTTCATGTGTACTGATGCTCAATAGTGCCTTGTATCATATCCTATTTCACTGTTGGTTATTTTATAATTATTATTTTTTTCTTGTAATTATATTGTACTTTGTATTGGTGAAAGAAACTAATAAAATAAAGCTAAGTAAATAAATAAAGTTCTGATAATTTGATAGTTTCTGATCATTGTCATAAAAAAAATAATAATTTACATGAAATGAATAAATTTTAAAAGAAAAGCAGATGTTTCCAAACAAGTAGGTAGTCAGTTTTCAATGAAATATGTTTCTTGTACTGTACCTAAAATATGAAATCCTAAGTAATTAATGAAAATTTAAATTATTATGTGTACTGATTTAGTAGATAGAAATATATTGCTGCAATTGGTGAGGATGATAAATACAAATTTAATCATCTGGTAGTAAAAATCTTAAATTTCCAGCTTAGTTGTGTGAGGTTGTCTTCTCATTGAATTCATTCTTATTAGAATATATATTTTTTTATTTTCTTGCTTCAGTTCAGTTAAATACACACACCCATTCCTGAAGTACTGACTTCATCTTATTGCAGGTACGAGGGTATGATCCGAGGCCAGCCCAAAGAGAGTGGCGGTTCTATCACCCAGGGAACTTCCCTGCAGCAACTCCACGACAAGCGTCCAGCCCCTCCCCCCGGCTCTGCAGCCTTGTACGAGCAACGCCACGAGATCTACAAGCACCGCGGTGGCTCCCCCACCCACCAATTCCCTCCCTCATACTCCCCCGCACCTCCCAGTGCACCCTCACCCTCCACCCTGTACCGACCACCCTATGCCATCGAACAACAGCTGAGTTCACGTCAAATCATCATGAACGACTACATAACGTCTCAACAGATGGTGGGTCGTCGCGGCTCTGCAGATAAAGATACCGCAAGGTTATCTCCCAGAGATGCCTCTCCTCACCACCCCATGTACTACCCTGCAAACCCTGCCAACCCCATGTACGCGTCTAATTCTCCACAGCGTACCCCACCTCCTCCACAGCCTCAACAGAGACAGGGCGTCATACAGAGACATACCGCTAGACCTCCTCAACCTCCAGCGTCAAAACCGATGTTGATAACTCAAAAGAATTCACCACCCCCTCAACAAAGGCATGCAGCGTATCCACCTGGCCATGAAGCATTTTCTTCACTTGTTGACGTTGCATCACAACAGCCAAGCCTGCCAGTACCTAAAGAACCTCAATCAGGACCTCCTCCCTTGTTACACGAAGGACTTGGTAAAGGTCTTGTTGACGCTCACTTGTTGACGCAACATCATAATAAACCCCAGCTGACAGAAGAACAAGAGAAGGCGTTACTACAGGAGGGACTTAGGAGAGGCTACGTCAACTATCAGACTTATAACGATTACGTTAAAATGAAAGAGCATGATAAGAGATTAAAAGAATTACATCACCAAGTAATACAACATCATCAGGAATTAAATCAATATAACGCTATTCAAAGACAGAGAGAAATTCAAATGAGACAACAACAAGAAATGAGACAGAATGAAATTAGACAACAACAACAACAAAATGAACTGAGACAACAACAACAAAATGAAATTAGACAAAATGAATTAAGACAAAATGAACTGAGACAAAATGAAATAAGACAGAATGAACTGAGACAACATGAAATGAGACAGAATGAAATAAGACAAAATGAAGCTAGACAAAATGATATCAGACAGCAACAACAACAGCAACAAAATGAAATGCGACAAAATGAAATTAGACAACAACAACTTGAGATGAGACAGAACGAGCAGTTTCTTCAACAAAATGAGAAAAGGCATCAACAAGAACTGAGACAGAATGAGTTGAGGCAACAACAAGATCTGAAGAACGAGCAATTTCTTCAACAAAACGAGATCAGACATCAGAACGAGTTGCGACAACAACAAGAACTAAGAGTACAGCAGGATCAGCAGAGGCGACACATGGCTGCCGAGATGGAGAGACAGCGACACCTCTACCAACAGAGCAAGGAGCGCGAGGCCACCAGACTGCTTGTCTCGAACTATCAGCACCAACCTGGAGCACAGCAGCAGGCCCCGCCCCCCCAGCCTCGCTCAGCTCCCCCGCCTCAGCGAGGGCCCCCTCAACAAGCCACACCCCCTCCACCAAGACCGGCCCCGCCCCCAAACCCTTCGCAACCTGGCTCCCAGGGCCAAGACTCTTCTACCATGACGGCAGCAAGCCTCATCCACGCCATCATCACCCACCAGATCAATCAGAGCTCGGAGCCTGACCAGCCACCGACCCAGCCCAGGCCGGGAGACACTCTCTTCCAGGTGAGACCATTTTACCTAGCTCCTGAGGTACATTTCCCTTTGCGGCCTTGTTAATCAACATGCTCAGTAAGAATAACACAAGGCAAGTGATTAACAAGGCTGCAAGTGGGAAATTTTCCAAGGCAACAAGTGTACATCAGCAGTAGAATATATTTTTATCATAAATAGTAGTTTCAGAAACAACAAAGTTTACTTGAAAATGCCAATTAGATTTAAATTTGTTCATGCACTCAGGTGTTTCATATGCAATAAAGTAACTGAACAAGTTTTTGTGTTACTCTTGTAAGAAAATAATGTTTGTCTTCCCCTCACATCATCTAAAATAATACAATTGAATACTTGTACACTTGCCAAATTTAAAAAAAGAAACTACAGTAAAAACTTGTTAGTGTGTAAAGTCAAGGGACCCAGGAAACCAGGAAATTAGGTTTACCTATGAATATTGAGTATTACCTTATATCAAGTTTTTCCTATACCTAGCAAAGCTAATTATTTTTAATGGGACCTCAATCTCTCTTATTCAAAATCAAGTTTTACCTAACAACAAGTTCCATAATATCAAGTTTTATTAACTGTATTATTTCACATCAATTTTAGGTTGCATCACAACACTCAAACATTTTAACTGAAACATTATTTTTGTTACAGGGCTTCCAGCGTGATTCAACAGCTCCCCCTACCAGCCAAGCAAGTTCTGCCCCTCCCAGAGAAGATGTGAGTTCTCCTCGTAAGCCACCCCACCCTGAGGGGGAGGAGCAAGCTGTGATCACCCTTGGAGAACACATAGACTCAATCATCAGTAAGGATCTGGCTTCTCCCGCCCCCAGCTTCCGATACGAGCAACCTCCTGCAGAACATTGGAAGATGAGACGTAAGGAGACTGCAGACAAAGAACATAAACCTGCCACCTCCTCTGCCTCTTTGGCTCCTAACGAGAGACAGATCATTCGGATAGCACAGCCCACCTCTCCAAGACCTTCATACCACGAACCTGTCTCACCTCCCGAACAGCCACCTCCAGCACCTGAAGCTGCTCAACATTGGCTACCCGGCATGACACTTAACTTCATGCAACAGAGGTTCCATCCAGATAGAAATCAACCTCCAACTAGTGCCGCTAACGAGGGACAAAGATCTGGCAAGTCCCACATATCTCCATTAGACTACGTCAAAAATAGAATAGTGGAGGTAATGAGAACATCGGAAGAAGATCATTCTAAACAGGATGGACATTATAAGAGACCAATGGATGACGGGGAAAATGAGGGGGATAACAAGAGGTTTAGATCTTCTCCTGCCACTAGTAAAGAAGGAGGCCATGATGATGATAAAAGAGAGGAAGGAGGAGAGAAAGATCCCCCTGCTGACTCCCCCCAGTCCACAGACATGGTGATAGATGAGGAGCAGGGAAAGCTTGAGCCGGTTTCGCCAGCCAATAGCTCTGCCTCGTCTCCTTACTACCCTCCCTCGTCAAAACAAGACAACCCCTCATATTTCCCACCAACAACCTACGCTTACCCCTACTCAGCTCTAAGTGTGAGGGCGATCCCCCCTGCCACCACCAGCGCTCCTCCCTCATCGGCTCAACAACCCCCAGTCCAAGCCGTCCCCCAACCCTCGGTGACAAACAACCCACCCCAAGCACCCCCTGCAAGGCCGGCACAGAACTCAAACCCCGCCGCGACCACCCAGCCAGAATCTGCACCTAGTGGGGTGCGCCAATCCGAACCTGCTCCTTTGCTCTCTTCTCAATATGAACCTTTATCAGATGCAGAAGACTAGTGCTAAGTGTCCCTAAAAGTGATCATAGACACTAAAATTAGGGAAAAAAAATATGACACTAATTAATTAATTATTCCTCAATGCATTTTTTATATAAAAAAAAACAAACAACAACAGGAGTTATTAACAATTTTTTTATTATTTCACCAATTATTTCTCTCTATTTGTTATATATCTATGGTGGACTTGTGAAATAATTAAAATAATTATTAAAAAAAAAAACAAAGTAAACATGGTGATGGAAAAAATAAATTTAAAAATAATAAAAATGTTTAAATAGAATTACAAAAAAATTAAACGGACTAATAATTTTATTCCATTTGCTAGGTTAAATAATTAAAAAAATAAAACATAAAAAAAATCATAAAAAAAAACACACACATAAGTACTGTGGGTTTAATTGTCTGTGTGTAAAGGCATATTGCCTAAAAATTATTATTATGATTATTATTATAATATAACCGTGATGGTTTTTAATAATATTAAAAATTATAAAAAAAAATAATAATTAAAAACATTGACAGCTACCTTCTACTTGTAAGGCTTCGTTTAAACGGAGACTTTGAATTTAAAAAAAAAAGAGTGCACTCTTGACTGTAGTGTTGAATGTATGATTAAAAGCGTTGTTATTTTTGTTGACCAATAAAATCCTGTGTCAAGTTATTTATGTATTTCCTTCTTATTTTTTTATCCATTAAATTTCCTCTTCACTTTTCTTTAAACTTTTTGCATTGAATTATTCCTTTTTTTACTATAGATCTTGCACATATAGACAAGTTCAACAGATATATGAACCAATATTTTTATAAATTCATCAATTTTGGGGAAAAAAAAATTAAATAATGTGGTACGGTTCTTTAAATAAGAAATGTTTCATATTTTTCTGAAACATAAAAACATGTACCCTTTCCACGTTTTTATTTCGCTGCGCAATTTTTTTTTTTTTTTTTTTTTTTTAGTTTTATAAAACTAATGCAGTGCAGATTTCAAAATTTCAAACCTGATTAAGTAGGCACTTGGAAAAAAGTGATTAGAAATTGCTATTTCAAACAAAACAATATAAATAAATAATGCAGGATTGGTATAAATATTTATTCCTTGCATTAAACGAAGAGAGCATATAAGACTAGAGACCTTGATCCTTATGCATAGTTAGTTTTTCTATTTTTCTAGATGGTTTTTTGGACATAATGAGTGCGTTTGAATTCACGGGCTGGCCTGGGCTGAAGCGTTTTTTGTCGTCAAGTGGGGCCAGCCCAGCGGCCATTTTCCCTCCTCTCATGACGTCACTTCCTGGCTGGCCCAGGCTGATGCGGGCGGACTCTACAGTGCGACTGAGACCTAGCGGAGAGACTGGGAACTAATTATGACGTTTCATACCACGTGACCAAGGTCATCGCCATTTTACCCAGCCCGGGCTGGCCCGTGAATTCAAACGCACTCTATGTTTGAAACTTCAGCCCCAAAATATCAATCAATCGAAACCTCAGCCATACCTCCTGATGGTTGGTTGGTATTTTGGGGCAATTAATCCTGATGGTGTTTAGGCCTAGGGGTATAGCTTAATATTTACATATTTATTTTTTAAATCTATAGTTACTATATCCATATATTTTTTTTAAAAAAATCAGCATAATTTTGTTCCCTAAATGAACAAATTTTAGTGTGTTTATCTCTGTTTTCAGGGTCACAAAGAAAATGAAAATTGCAATTAATCAAATATAGATTAGTGACAGATAATTTTATTCAGTGATAAAAAATAAAACAGGAATACAAAATGCCATGAAGAGTAAAAATCACTCAACACGACATGCAATTCATTTAAATTTGTAATGTGTTACCAGTGCACTGAATTTACATACGCTTAATAAACATTTATATTATTTTAAACATAGATTAAGGGTAAGATAACACGAACAATCGATTGTTGATAGTCCCATTTGATTAACATGTAAACCTTAGCAACCTCATAATAATTCTGAATTTTTTTTAGAGACGGTTCTTAGCACCAAAAAAATGTGGAAAAAATTTCAAAACAATCGGACGATCCAGTTTTTTTAAATGAATTTTTTAAATTTTCAGTATAGGGCTTTCCCATGGAGACCTAAACTAAGAAATTAATTTAAAAAAATTGGATCGTCCGATTGTTTTGAAATTTTTTCCATATTTTTTTGGTGCCAAGAACTGTCTCTAAAAAATAATTCAGAATCATTATGAGGGTGCTAAGGTGTACATGTTAATCAAATGGGACTACAACAATCGATTGTTCGTGTTATCTTACCCTTAAGACTAACTGAAACAAAAACAGATAAATTACATATGATAAAGGCTCTCTTGCATGCATATAAAGGTGATAAGGGATCATCTCAAAAAGTGTAAATCATGGGTAATGTAATTTCTCCATGGTGTAAATATCCAATTTTGATTCTGTTGGTCTATTTCCACCATTTCATCAACAATGAAATACAAGAAAATTTACAAAGATGAAAGCTAAATTCTTCAAAAATTCTAACAACGACATTCACTTCATATACAAAAAGCAATTATAAAAACAAATGATAAGTTACAGTCCAGGAATATTATCCTGAAAAAGAGATGGTCATACCGTAGAACAAGATGAAAATATCAACACCACTTAGTAGTGTCCAGGAAACTTTTTCAAGGAATCATGCAGTCCCAAGAATTTTCTGAAAGTAGCATGATTTTAATTAAGCTTCCTAATTTTTGTGAGCAAAACGGAATTTAATCCATTTTGATATAAGTTTAATTGTTACAATGTTATGTATGTATCAACGTTCCTTTAAACAGGTTAAGACACTCACGCATTTCGTGCATCAATTTTGGTAAATTTTCAGGCCCCATTGTACCGCGAAATTTCAAAAATAGCATATGCATGATGGGCGCATTCAAAGTTTCGTGGCACGATGTGACCAAAAATACTTGAACGTGATTGGCTAAGCCCTTTAACATTGGTCCAATCGGTGGCTTAACCTGTATAAAGCCAACCTTGGTATATATGTTACAGTAAGATTTTATTTTTTTAAGTCCATAAAGCTTGATAGCCATTTCAGAAAATCTTGGGTATGCTGAGCATTAATGTGATCATGCAGTAAAAATAATTTGAAGATGTGAAACTCTTATGACAATTAAATCTGTAGTACAAAAAGTGTCAAAAAGATTAGGAGTATAATTTTGACCAACAATTTACCAACAAATGCAGGAGAAACATTCTGTTACACTTGCAACATCACATTCACACAGAAGGTACTTTCTCAGTTACGAATTACGTTGAAACTGGAGAAGAAATTTGCCAGGTCTGCTTTAGCCTAGTAAACACAAGAGTAAAAAAAAAAAAAAAATGTGTTGGACCAATAATAGCCCAGTATTGGCCAACAGACTCATCACTGGACCAACAGAGCTGTGTTTATTGTGAGTCTGATCATCAAAATTGATGCAAAAAAATACAATTCTGTTCTTTTTTTAACTATGTACAGCATGCCCAAATGAAGAGGATGGCTCTGAATGGCAAATTGAAAAAATATTCATCAAATATTTTTGTCAAACTCTTCCTCAAGTAAGCCAGATTAAAGCAGCTGTCAATAAAATGCACTCCTAAAACACAACAGCTGACATCAAGAGTACAATATAGCGGCAATAGTAAGTCATACACTCCCCTCTATTATTATTACAATAATTTTCTTAGTGTCTTTGCAAAGTCCTGAGGTGCTAAGACTTGGCAGGGACAGCTATCTGTTGTTTCTTGACCATCTGCTGCAAGCTGCGGGCCACCGCGTTCCTCAGCTCTTTCTGTTGCCGCTGAAACTCGAGCCACTTGGCCACCTCGGGGTCTGAGTTGTCCCCCCGGGCCTCCAGTTGGGCCTCGTAGGTGCCCCGCAGCACTCGGAAGCTCGAAACGTTGGAGAATGGAAGTTGAACTACCGGGTCGAAGTACGGGGCTGGGTTCCTGTGGACAAATTAAGTGAATAAAAATTATGGGTTTAGTAAGTACACAAAGACTTCAATGGGGAATTCTCTTACAACTCAAATTTTAATTTAACTACTACATAATGATAGGGTACATATAAACAATAAGTTTGACTTAAGTTTCAACTTTTTTAACTCAAATTTGGGGACTCTGAGAGGATTATTAGAATAGGGGCAAAGTATGCAACCCGCGCGCAAACCTGAAAATTGTGACGTAGAAACTCCCTAGTTAACACACAACAACTGCCTGATTATCACAGTTTGAGCGTCAAGGAGTCATTGGCTATAAATTTTAGTAACACGATCGAAATCAGCGGGTTTTTCTACCCTAGTATCAATAGTTTTGTCCCTAATATCAGTTTACTTTAAGAGTGATAATCGAAAATATAAATTTATTGCAGGAAAAATTCGCCTGCTAGGCAGTTTCTACGTCACGTTTTGGCGCTAAATTCAAAAGGAGGAAGATTTTTAAAAAATTCCCATGTCTCCAATTTTCAAAATTGAAACTTTTTTGTTTTGGGACATTTAGTTTCAAGGCATATAGCATCTGAAAAAAAATTAAAATAAATGTAGGAGAATTCCCCATTGCATAGATGAGGTTTAAGGTGGGGCTAACTTAGTTGATTTTGATTATTGCAACAATCAAAATCAACAAAGTTAGCTCTGGGCTAACCTTAAGGGTAAGGTAACGCCACCAATGTTAAAAAAAATCCCTGTCACAAAAATTCTGAAAAAAATTTAAAATGTTCTCCTCTATACCCCCTATCAGTACCTAAAATATCAGGTATACAAATACGATCTAGTTTTTGAGTTATAAATTTTTAAAGTTGACTACTTTAACATGGAGAAATGAAACTCCCATGTTAAATTGGTCAACTTTAAAAATTCATAACTCAAAAACTAGATCGTATTTGTATACCTGATATTTTAGCTACTGATAGGGGGTGTAGAGGAGAACATTTTAATTTTTTTTCAGAATTTTTGTGAGAGGGATTTTTTTTAACATTGGTGGCGTTACCTTACCCTTAAACCTCATCTATGCAATTGGATGCATGACATCATTTTTCTTGCGGGGTAAGCTAGCAGCATTACCTCGGTTATCGGTTATTATTGATGAGTGAGGCTTACTAGACTCCATGTACTGAGGACATATTGCTAATGACTTGCCCTGACAACCAGACTTTTGGGATTAATTTAGCCGCTGACCCACAGAGACAATGTACTCATTCCTTTGAGCCAGGATTCCTGCTGCAGGAACTGACTCAAGGGCCGGGTCAGCGTTGCCCGTGTTCAACCACTAGAAGGTAATAATGCTATGCTACTATTTACATTTTTGAACACTTATTTGTAAAAAATATAATTAATTATTCAAGTGAGAAGTAGGACAAGCAGTAAGCAGGCAACCTGCAATGTTTCACCCTGCGAAGTCACAGCTTCTCTCAAGTTTCTTGTTTACCAGTGATATTAACACTGCTACTACAAAATAATAATTAATAATAAAAAATTTAAAAAAATAATAAATAAATAAATACATAAGTAAATAAAAAATAATAATAAATAATAATTTTATTTAAATAATAATAATTATTATTTAAATAAAAATAATAATGCCTCACCTTGAGAAGGGACACAGTTTCCTGGGTCTGATCTTGCGCTGGGGTTGTCGGAACACCTCGTTGTACACCGTGTCATCCATGAAGGTGACGAAGGTCCTCTCACAGCGAGCACCGCTGGCACCAGCTGGCTTGGGGGCCACCTCTTCCTCTGGGACTGAAATGTAAACTCAGTTTGTTGGCCTGTTATCAGAAACAGGGAAGGTTGCTGGAAGCGTCGTTGCCTCAAAAAATCTCCCTTTGCGGCCTTGTTAATCACCATGCCCAGTAAGAATAACACAGGGCATGGTGATTAACAAGGCTTAATAGGGAAATTTTCCAAGGCGACGAGTGTACCAGTTTTTTTTTTTTTTTTAATTCTTGTTGTTTACATCATATTGGCAACGATGTGTATTGAATTTGTGGAATGAAGGTCAGTCGATGCTGCTTCTCTTATCACTAATACATTGATACCAAACATCTTTTATGACATCACCCATCAGGACTATGTATAGACACTTTTAAAACCATCTTCAGCACCATGTAATTTCACTGTAATAAATGCCTACAACCAGACTCTGTAGAAAATTACATAGTAATATTCTAATAATAGCAGCTCCTTATTGTGAGAATGCAGCTTTAGTCATCCTTGGCCACTCAAAGAAAAGTTGCCACCTTTACACGACCATAATACACTTATTACATTACAGTGGTACCAAAATCCTTTGAACTTTGAACGATTTTTTCTAAGTCCAAGTTATTTGAAGAAGTTAATGACAATTTTCAGAGTTAATAATTGAAGAATTATGAGTTATGATGGAATTTCAACTTAAATATATGAGAAAATTAGTACAACGGTATTTAAAAAGAGAGAATAGGAACACGTATGATAGAACTATCTCCCTTCTCAACTAATCTTTTTCTATCATATGAATTCCTATCCTCTCTTTTTAAATATTTTTCCATGAGTCTAAACTGTCTACAAGAGGGCATTCAACCCACTCTCCACCCTGACAGGAAGAGGTTCTCACCAGCAGGTGCCGGCATGGAGTCGTCCACGTCGATGGTCTCCTGAGGTGGAGGGACCTCTTGCACCAGCGGCATGGACAGAGAGTGGTAGCGGATCATCGGGCCAGTGAAGGCCTTCTTGACCGTCCGGGACTTTTTCTTCTCAAGCTCCAACTTCATGAAGTCCTCTGGAACACAACGGTCAAGTCAAGTTCCGGTCTAGCAGGTTGTACAAGAAAATGTCTTGACTTGTAACTTTCATGAAGATGTGATTATCGTATTTTTTTTTTTTTTTTATTAATATTTATGTTTTTAAAATAGAGATTTTTTTTTTTTATTTCCATTTTCTTAATTTCACTTTTAACTTTTGTACATTACATAGTATAGATTACATATTCTTAGTTGTAATATAATTCTAGTTATTCTTGAATTTTAATCCTAGAAATACTGCAAGTACTACAGTGCATCTCTAGCATCATCTCCTTCTAAAGTCTTGTGTCTAGAGTAGTACATAATTACATAGTTGATTACCTTAGCTTACCATTTCTAATATCATGACTATCCTAGCAAGGCAAGTATTTTGGCTAGCCTGGTGACAACCTCAGCTAAAAATTAGCATTGTTTCTACTGCACTTTAACTAGCTACCTAGCTACTCACTAGCCATGCAACTACTTCAATAGAGGCTTCAAGTGTTCCCCGGTATGAAAATTTTCTCCATAAGCCACCATGCTAGAGAATTTGAATTTTTTATCACGTTTTTAAAGCTATGAATTTGAAATCATCTCCTATTTCCCTACTTCAGAATCTCATAATGAATCCAGAACTTATTTTTCTTTGAAGATTTTTTGTTTCTGCCAAACAAGCAATTTTGAGTTCTTTTTTTACATAGGTTTAGATAGGACGGTGGGAACACCACAAAATCAGCTGAAGCCCCTACTCACCCAGGGCCTTGAGATTCTCCTGCTCTGTGATTTCTGCCTCCTTGAGCAGCTGTGCTTGAGTGAGAGGTTCCTCATGCTCCTTGTTGGGCCGACTCTGCCGCTTGCGTCTCCGTACTTCCTCATCCCTCTCTCGCAGTCGCTTGCGAGTCTCAGCAGACTTGGCGGCAGTTGACTTACGGATGGACTTACGCTCTAGAACATGATGTCACCTTCGTTAGGCTGATGTACTGAAGAATTTACCATTTGTTGAATAAAAATAATACTTTACAATAAAGCTCCGGTATTTGATTTATTATTTTTTTCATAGAATATAGTGACTGTGTACTGTAATGTACATGTATTTCACATAAAGGTAGATTAAATTTAACGGACAAGAAAAAAAAATTATTAAAATTATTGGAGATTAAAAAAAATAATAATAATAAATAAAACATGCACATAAAGTTTACATGTAACTCGTAAATTTTACTGTACTAATTTTAAGAAAGTAGCCTTTTAATAATTTTAGTGCAGTTTGACAATTTCTCGTCTCACAACAAGTAACTCACCAAACTTGGCAGGGAAAGACTTTTTCTCAACTTTCTTGACAGGAGTTGTTGTTTTTGGTTTCTCTGGCTTCTTCACCACGGGTTTTGGTTCCTGTGGGATAAATTTAAATAATTCATTTATCAGAACAGAAATGTATATTTGAAAGGAAAGGATAGGAATAACCACAGCAAGGCCTTACCGATTGAGAAGTCACAGAAGGAGAAAATCTTGCGGTCACAGGTTCACTCAAAAAATAATTACATATCTACATTTTGAAGACGTTTCGCACCGTCTAGGTGCTTCATCAGTTCAGAGAGAAGTAAACTGATTTTTGGCTAGCTGGTTAGTGTGGAAGGAAAGACCGCAAATTTTTCTCCTTCTGTGACTTCTCGATCGGTAAGGCCTTGCTGGTTATTCCTATCTTTTCCTTTAAAATACAGTATACATATATCACAACCGAAATGGTTTATTTTCCTTAAATTTAATATCAGAACAGAAATGCAAAGTTGAAACTGCATGGGTACTGATTTTTAGTTAACTTGAAATGTTTTATTTTCTTAGTTTTTAATTTTAAGTACTGTACTTACTATGTACAATATAGAGAGATGAGCTTATGATATTATTGATATTAGAGTATTGAATACAGTACATTATGTTATTTCAGAGAACTGAAGTCATGTTATTTATATGTACTGTATTTTAAACACATGAAAAATCACTTAAACACAAGATCCTTATACAAAAAAAAAAATATTTTCGCCTGTGCATTTAAATATCATAGGTTAAACATTGGTCTGAAATTTACTCGACTCAAATGATTCTGGCACCTTGAATGATTTTTTTTTGAGCATTGGCATAGACAGGGGAGGGAGGGGGAAGGCGTTAGTCTGTGGTTAGTACCTTCCGCATTGAATAGAAAGAATACAATGCATAAAATAAATATAGTACAGTATGTTAAGTTTCTTTACAACACAATGCTTGGCCTGATCATTCTATTCTTCTTTTTATATAACCTTTAACGTATACGTAAAGGGAACAATCATGAGTAATCTAAATCTAAAGTTTTATGGTGAAAAAAATGTTAAATCACAAAGAACCCTCTATTTGTTTTTCCATGGCCACCATATTTGAAAAGGGTCAGGTAAGACAGGGTACCTTGTAGGCCTTGGTGACGAGCCTGCGGGTTCGGCGTGGCCCCTCGTCTTCATGGTCTGACACCGGCTCGTCATTTTCTTCAATGCTGAAGTCCGAGTCCACCTCATCCTCCCCCTCTTCCTCAGACCTGCAGGCACATTACAGACACCACGGTTGAGCGTGTTTAAAACTTCTACTAGTGTAAGCACAAACCAAGGATATTGTATGTATAACCTCTGGATAGGTTATTCCTATATCAATAGCATTAGAGCTACTGAGGCAAATCTCCAACGTAAGATGGCGACCAAGCACAACCATCTGCATTGTAAACTGTATGGAAGTTCCCCAACATAAGATGGCGGACATCCTATTGTAGTTAATGTTGTAACCGCCACCCACTTTCTCCTCACGACTGTGCCTCACCGACGGCAGCACCATCACCTATCGAGAGGTTATATACAAAATCCTTGGCACAAACAGAAGAAAGCACCGTGCGAGATTTATAGGCCCGCTTAGATAAGCCGTGTTTACACCTAGCTGGATTGCCGTGAGAGAGGTATCGGTGGAGGAAATATGTTAAGAAATAGGGATAACCAGCACTGCCTTCGGCGCTGTTGTACTGGACACTAATAATATTGTACAAAGGAATACTTGGCATACTGTGAGAGGAAACGATAGGAAGAAACGGACCTAAAAATTCAACTTGGTGCTTCATTCTGTTTGCTTTGTAGAGTAAGCATGTTTACTGTATGTATGCATATTGTACACTGTACAGGGGGGCATTCACAAAACACGTTAACCTCACTTTATTAGCCTCAATTTTGTTATACTGTACTGTATTGAGTGCTAAAGAGGAAAGAGGGGTGAAAGTGCCCCGCTGTAATCACTGTATGCTATAGAGAATATACATATTCTACTGTACTTTATGCATTTGCATACACATACAGCATTGTGTGCCCACAGTATGCATACCGGTATGATATTGTATATTGTATGCATATACAGTATGTACTGTATGTCTTTCTTCGATCAACGACCTCAAATAAATACTCACTGATACTCATCGTCGTTCTCGACTTCATTGAAGCCTCCGTAAGTGGTTTTATAAAAATCATCTTCGTCTTCTTCTTCTAAAAGCCGGCCCATGCGGTTGCCCGCTGTGGCTCGCTTCTCCCTACCGGACGCCATTGCGACCTTCCCAAGTCAAATATCACTCGTCGAAACTTTCTAGACAATAATGGTAGTACGGAAATATACTAGAGATACTTATTTAACATTACTCACTACTTTCACGCGAGCTAAATATGAAAATACAATGAAATCACTAATTTTCGGTCTGGCACCGATGAATTTCCAAAATGTTTACAAATTTTTCGCCGCTCAGCTGATTTTTCAAAGCCGCTTCAAAATGTCAACTTTTCAAATGCAAAAAAAAAAAGGTTTGACTTCTTCTAAAATTATATTTAATTAATTTTTACATTTTCAAAATTACGAACATTGAAATAAATTTTGCAATAATTAATTTAATTTCTAAAAGTTTTAATTTTGACTAAATAATAAAATATTTGAAGCGCGCTTTTTAAAAATATAAAAAGTGAGCAACGAAATGCGCCTATTATTTACAAAATGAACATCTGTTTAAAACTTGTTAGGCAAAATTATCGAAAAAGTTTCAAATTTCACAAGAAAAATGCATTATTTTCCACTCAAAGCAATGCAAACGAAAATTCAACACAATATTCTAGCCAGCAAGAAACTCACTTTGGTTTCCAAACGGTTAAAGAAAGTGAAAAAGCAGAAAAAGGTTGAGCATATTTTTCATTGTTTTCCATGATCATACTGTACAGTACATGTTATATAATTTTTAATTACGTATACAGTACTTGTGTAGAGAGTATCAACACTACACACTCTTAAATGCATTGTTGTATAAATTTCTTTACAATGAGTTTAATATAGTAAATGGAACAACAATAAATCTATCATATGCATATGTATATACTGTACGTAGTTAAAACCTCAGATTTCTCTTCAAATTTATCACTGCATCAACAAACCCTCTCCCTCTTTGCTCTAAATGACATACCCTCATGCACTCTCTCTCTCTCTCTCTCTCTCTCTCTCTCTCTCTCTCTCTCTCTCTCTCTCTCTCTGCTTCCTCATTAAAATCTAGCTGATATTTTAACAACAAGATTGAGAGAGATGTGATACCGAGCAAAAGCAGGTGGACTTGCATGCTTCGTCGAAACAGAAACCAATAGTCAGGCGGAGAGGCGCTGAGGCGGGGATAAGCAAACTGTCCTTCATATTGTTCCATCGACTTTTAAAGGAACAGGGGACCATAAAAATAATTATTTTTTATTTAAAAGTTACCCACTAACTGAGTATGAATACATGCCGCACGGTGGCGAGTGCCCCAGGGTAAGCCGGTCGCGAGTAACTGAAGTGTGGATTGCTGTTGTCAGCAATCATGAAAGACAACATAGCTGCCTCTTTTCCATGGAACTCACTCCCCCCTCCTCCTGCCCAGCCATGTTCAGTGCGATGTTGCCTGTGTAATTGCCCTGCGGCTGTCTATATTTATTTAATTTTTGTAAATTCGGGGGATGGTTCGAAAACGGAAATTTACTCATTCTCGCATTAACATATCTTACAGAAACTTTTTATGCATACATGATTATATTGTCCCATGTCCCTGTAAGCTCACTGTTCATGTACATATACGTACCAGTATCATACTGCTGATCTGGCTATAAAAACTAAAGATTATAATGTCATATTTGTACTATGTAAAGCTCAAACTTTAATGTACAATTCTCCTCGGGACAGCACAAACTTTACCCCTAACTCATTTTCTGGCGCTTCAGCTCCACAAGACAAAAAGATGCACATTTTCATTTTAAGGGAGCTAAAACGGTCAAGTTCACCATGCCTCTGTAGGCTACTATATATACGTGGCAATGCCTACAAAAAAGAGAGCCGGGGTAAAGTTCGTAGTGTCACGAGCCGTACAGTATGATGTTATAAGAGTTTTTTTTTTATATAATTAAAGCATTTCTGAATCTGAATTCATGTACTGTAGGCAACAGAGTACTCAGAGAAGGCTGCAGAGACATTACTATATTGCATGACATATACTGGAACTGAATTTTTTTTTTTTTTTTTTTTTCATAAAACACATGCAATATACTAACAATCTTTCATTTGATTACAGTGTACGAAGTTTTTGAAGATGTTGCATCCTCTTATGACAAAATGAATGATGCAATGAGTCTTGGAATTCATAGGATATGGAAAGATATATTTGTTCACCGCCTAGCACCGACTGCAAATTCAAGAATATTGGATGTAGCAGGGGGAACAGGTACATAATTATCTAATATATGAATTTTTTGTAAGAAAATGGGGTGAGACTCAGCGCTAGCAGTTGAAGCAAATTGTAACAGGCAGGTAGCTGCATGGCGTGCCGAGGATACTATGAAAAAATATTAGTACATAAATAACTTTTTCGTGCAAAAGATATTCATATTGAATGCTATTTCACTTTTTGGACTTTTACCTTTGCCGGTGTTCATTATAATGCTTCTGTGTGTAGCATCTGTCTCAGATCACCTGAGGAAGAGAGCGGTTGACTCTTGAAACGTAGTGATATGTGTAGTACGTAGTGATATGTGTAGTGATAAGTGTTAGTGACGTGCACGAACACTAAGTGACCATCGCAACATACTACACACAGAAGGATTACATCAAACACCGGCAAAGGTAAAAGTCCAAAAAGTGAAATAGCATTCAATATGAAAAATGTGTTGCAAGTCGTTATGGTGTGATAAGAAGCAAACAAACACCCATTTGGCAATACTGCTGCTCTCCTGCACTATCAGCACTTCTTCAAAATATTCACACACAATTTTTCATGTTACAAGCTTACAAGCTAGCGGAAGGAGAAACTTTTCTTCTTTCTTCCACAAAATTTGCTTCAACGTGAGCTGTGTAAAAAAACTAGCTTTAGATAGCCATATTATATGTGTATGGAGTTCAAATATTAATAAACTTTTATTCAACAGGTGACATAGCGTTCCGGATCTCTCAGTACCAACAGAGGGTCTCGGGAGTGTTCGGAGCGTTGACGGTGTGTGACATCAACGCGGCGATGCTCGAAGAAGGACGTCGCAGGGCGGAAAAGCTGGGCCTGTCGCACATTCAGTGGTTGCAGGGAGACGCAGAAAAACTTAGCCAAATTGAAGACAATACATTTGACGCTTACACAATAGCATTTGGCATCAGAAATGTTGTACACATAGATCAGGTAATTAATAATGTAATCGTCTTCTTTTTTTATTGTAAACCAAAAATCATTTTTATGCCTAAATATATAATACAAAATTACAGTTACCCTTTTGAAGTAAAAAAAAAAAATACAAATCTGTCAAGTCGTTTTGCTAAATTTTTCAGAGCCATTCACCATCTACTTTAAGTTAACTTGTTAATGCAAACTTAAATATATTACCTTAAGTTATATTATGTACTGTCCATATTTTTAACCCAATCCCTTACCACTTAAATTATAACTCCACTCCCATTACCCTTCGTTTTGCAGCACAAATTTACGAGTATTAGGGGATTAAAAAATTGTAGCATGAACATAATTTGAGGTTCTGTATATAAAATATGGAATAAACATTTCATGCAGGTAATATTATGTAACAAATTCATTTTTATTTCTGTGTTATATACAATACTGTAATTACAATAGCCGGCACATTACATAAATTTATATAACTCTGTAGATTTACTCTTTTAATCCAAAGTGTTGCCACTTTCTCAATTTCAGAATGAATCGTACAGTATAAATACTATACATTTTGATGTAGAACTTGCTGAGTGCTAGTTTTGTAAATTCATAAATATCAAAGCCTCGATCATCTTTTTTTCTTTTTTTTTTTTTTTTGAATGTGTGCAATGGTATAAAATGTAGTAAAATATTGCAACATTTTATGTATAGAAAAATTAATACTTCCCAGACATGCATGTAAAAAAATAAGTTTGTAAATTTTTCAGGTTCTATTCATGATCGCGATAGAGGCTTCAAGTGTTCACTTGCGGGAAAATTATCTCCATTATCCTCCATGTTAGAAAATATGACTTTTTTCTCAGTAACTATTTTAAAACTATTGACTTGAAAACATCTTCTACCTCCTCACTTAGGGGCCTTCTGACAACAAATCAAAAGCTTATTTTCTTCTGAAAAATATATTTTTTACTAAAAAAGCAATTTCGAGTTTTTATTACATAGATTTAGATAGGACGGTGGGAATACCGTAAAATCATCTGACTTGAAGCCTCTATAAAAACATACCAATTATTCTTCGAGCATTTTCAAATCTGATAAAATCATTGTGTTCCAGGCTCTGAGTGAAGCGTACCGAGTGCTGAAGCCAGGGGGACGGTTCATGTGCCTCGAGTTCAGTCACGTGACCAACGAGAACCTGCGATGGTGAGTACTAAGCAAGATTAGGAAAGCAACCAGCTCTATGGTGTAGTGGTTAGAGTGCTCTGACTCTTGTTCGAGAGGTCCCCGATTCAAATCCTGAATACAGCAGACTTTTCCTGACTTGGGATGGATGTAACTGACTACAAAAAGATGATGGAGTTGGTAGGAGGAAGGCAGCTTATGGCTGTCTATACTCCGCTGAGGTGATTAAGACCGCGGAATGTTATGCAACAACATATGTGCCCCACTGAGAGACGATACTGGGAATTTGGAGCCCCAGAGAGCACTGTGATCAATGTTGAAAAACAAGTTCCGCCGTTGGTAACCAACCATGCCAACAATGGGAAAACGCTTCCAGTGGTAGTGGGTTTAAATCCCGTTGCATTGATCAAGGCGTGGATCCAGGGGATGGCTAGGGGGACTGCAGCCCCTCCAAAATTTTGAATTTAACATAGGCAATATAGGCATATTCCAATATTTTTTTAACGTTGCCCTTATGGAGTCGGCCCCCTCTGAAATTTGGTTCTGAATCCACACCTGAAGTGACTTGGTCATTTAATCATACTGTGAACCAATTAAGTAAGGTCACTACATTATTAGGATGTACTTGATGAAAATACAGTTAAAATAGGCACACTAGTAACTTGACTGGACACACATTATTTATTCTCATCTTTTCGGTGGCGTTGCCATAAAAATAATAAAATAAACAGAGAAGATTCTTTGACTTCGAGGAAGGGAGGAGACCCACCCCACCCCATGTATGTACTTTCCACTGCACTACAACTGAGGGGGGGGGGGGCACCACTGCCTCTCCTGAAGAGATGATGGTAATGATAGTCCTTGAGGACTAAAGTTTACAGGCATAAAACTAAAGTTAGCTGACTGCTTACATTATTGAGCTGAGTCTACATAATACACCCGTATGATGTATGATATGACTATATATCAGCTACACCCTTGTCCGTGCACTTAATTTCATATGGTTCAGACCGAGTTGCATTTTGAGTCAAAGAATCATTCTCGTAGTTTGTTCACCAGATTGCTATTTTGACGTTGTTTGGGGGACAAATGACAGGGTACCGTTTTGCCAAATATAGTTGCATTAGTTGTGTGTTACGCATTTGTAACTCATGGACATAATAATTGTAACAGTTTAAATTAGTGTATTACAATGTTTATTAATATTGTATATTGTATGTTATTTTTAACAGAATTACAATGCCGATGAACTTGTTGTATTTAGATTGACATGAAAGATGATAGCGATGCGACACAATTTTAATGAAATAAACCTTACTTATAATATTATAATAAATAATACAGCATTAAACGCTAGCGGTGTACATAGTATAATATTATTACAAATTGTGAAAATTAAAAGTTTATGGTATTGTAATTAACTGTACTTAATTATGCCATTTTAAAGATATTATCATCTTCGTTTATTTTATTTTTAGTTGGTAAAGTAATGGCAAAAGTTAATTAAAAAAAATACATACGTAAATTACGAATTTTAGACAATAGGTATATATGTTTGTAAATGCTCAATTCATGCAGATGAGCCTTATGTACGTACACCATCTAATAATTGATTATTTTCTGATCGTGTATTTACGAACAAACTTAAAATATAAGAGTACATCGAGTACATAAAGGACCAAGAGATGGCGCTGACGTTTGAATTTTTTGCTCTTTGCATCGAGGATACGGCAATACCTATATTTATCATGGGGAGAATCACAAAAATTATCAAATATTTAGGAAAGAAATCACTTACGAAGTTGAAATATTTTTTTATATTTGTCCGAAAGTATTTGACAACTAATTATTGTGTTTTCATTTCTGTAAAATTATGCTGTGGCTGCTGACAGAGCATTTACATGATTTTACAATGTTAACCATATACAGCAATCCTCGCCAGACGCACGTAGTTCCAGCAGTTACCACTAGGTTCGCACTAACTTTATGACTATGACGCCAATACTGTATATATGTAGCATATATTACATAATATGTAGTATTTATATAATTACTGTCTAAAATATTATAAAAAATATATCAAGAAAATGTATGACGATTTGAAAAAAAAAAATCAATTTCAGCTCCAGTTCTATCACACGAAAAACTTTTTTTGGACCCGATCGCTGGATTAATTGCTTATTTGTGCCTTTATAGAATACTACTTGATGAATGATAAAGACATGAACACTTTTCCACTCAAAAATTACCGATCATTCTTAATTAAACTGAAAATTCTCAAAATATTTGTATATTTTTTTCCCAGTTTTAAGGTAGAGATAACGCCGAACAGCTGATCGACGTAATCCCCTTTGATTAACATGTAAACCTTAGCAAATTGACAAAAATTCTGAAATTTTTTTGAGAGGAAGATATTAGTGCCTAAAAGCCATAGAAAAAGTTTCAAAAACATTTAACGAGCCGATTTTTTTAAATTAATTTTTTAGTTTGGCTCTCAATGGGAAAGCCCTATGCTGAAATTTAAAAAAATTAATTAAAAAAAATCGGCTCGTTAAATTGTCTTGAAATTTTTTCTATGGCTTTTAGGCACTAATATTTGCCTCTCAAAAAAATTTCAGAATTTTTGTCAATTTGCTAAGGTTTACATGTTAATTAAAGGGGATTACGTCGATCAGCTGTTCGGCGTTATCTCTACCTTAAGTTGCTTTGTTTTAACTGTTTATATTTTATCGTTTGCTTTTTTACGTAAAACAAATGTTACGAATTTTCTAATTAATTGGACTAAAATGTTTTAATAATATAGTTTTTATTGAGAAGAATTTTAAACAGACATAATATAATACATATTATCAAATAACAAGAAATTCTGCCCAAGAGGATGCAGTAAAAGGCAGCTTTGCATTAATCAACATCACACTGTTAGTTTCTGTTTATTTCGATGAGATACAGCAACTCCTAGGTGACATAATAATCGTTGCCATAGCAACGAACTCTTGAACACAAATATTTCTAGTTTCGCAGTTAGAGTATTTCTATGGCAAAACAGTCGAGGGTGCATTATCACATTTCTATCATTAGAATTTCTAAGAATTTGATGTATTTATTACGTCATTGCATTGATTTAATGTTTTTTACAGCAAGCACTTTTTGTTGTATAAAATATTTATTGATTTTAAAATGAAAAATATATATCATGAAATAGATAATCAAACCGTGCTTTGATATTATTTTATTATAATAATATTATTAAATAATTTTATATTAAATATATTATTTTGTTTTAAATTATAATAATAACGACAGTTTTTTTTTTATTTTTTTTTTTTATTTTGAACTTTTGTTGATTGCAAAGCATACATTAAGTTCACGTTGAGTTAGAGTTATGAGTTACAGTTAGTTATAAATATACATGGTGTAAAAAGATTTACAAATTCACAATTAAATTACATATTATGTTAAATTAAAAGAAATGAAAACTTAAATAACAAATAAAAAAAAATATATGAACTTGATTACTTGAAAATGAATTATTTTCTGTAATTTGTTATTTGTTTTAATTTAATGTAACTTTTAAGTGTATAAATATGCCGGTATAAATATATTATAATTAACATGCAGGTCTGTTTTCGTAAATTTACAATCGATTCATGAATTAAAAAAAAAAAAAAAAAAAAAAAAAAAAAAAAAAAAAAAAAAATCAGAATAGCTCTCTGTATTTCTCTACTGAGAATGACATTTATGAAAAGGTTAATCTTTTTATTTATTTCTTTTTATTTTTTCGAATATTGGTTGTACAAACAACATGGATTACGGCAAAAGAACTAAAAAATAAAATAAATAAAATAGCACAAACATGTACAAATAAACAGAACACAACATTATACACACTGAAAAAAAGAGATTTTTTGTAATAAAACAAACATACATTTTAAATCATGAATTAACTAATATATATATATATATATATATATATATATATATATATATATATATATATATATATATATATATATATATATATATTTGCATTTTATTACTGTAATATAATTTAATTTAGTACATAAAACTTTTTATCACTAAGGACATATAATTAATTCTAAATTCATTGTGTATTTACGAACAAAATCGAAGTAACACGTTTTTCTGAATATAAACATATTGAGTGACACTTCCAACATTTTGCAGAGCTCACCAGCGGCCACGCCCCCTTCCGCAGATTGCTGAATCTCTTTCACCTCCATTTCGATTTACTCTCGCGACTTTTGACATTTCCCTCACAAATCTAACACCAGTTCTTGCTTCCTATGCTCCAATGCCCCCTTTTTTTTATACCCAACCACCATGCATACTTTTATATATGAAAAAATATTTTATTAAGATTGATTTTAAAATATATTCAATATTGTAGGTTTTATCCGGTCTTAACATGCAATATCGGTCTCTTGGCATAAGCGCGACAAATGATCAAGGATTAGACGAACCTTTTTTTCTGTACAGGGGTCATATTAAGAAAAATATGATTCTCATTTGATCATGTATTTAATATTTACTAACATATATTTATACTCCATATGAAACATCATATTCGATTATCTTCAGGAATATATTAATAATACATGGAAATTTTTATCTGATGTATGAAAATATGAATAGTAAACTGAAAACCTGGGATAGTTAGTTTTAAGGGATTATACTCGTTTGATCCCCTTTTTTAATTTTATATTGTTCAACAATGGAGTATTGTCCTCAATTTTTTTTATTGCAGAAATGGATAGAGGGTGCAAAGTTATGCTACCCTGATTTTTTTCAGATTTTTTAGAGCCCGGGAACTATTTTTAAAAAATTATTGAACGTTATTTTTGTGACGTCACGAGACGCCGCTCCTTAAGAAAAAGATAGGACTTGTCGCCGCGTGACGTCACAAAAAGGACTTTCAATAATTTTTTAAAAATACTTCCCGGGCTCTAAAAAATCTGAAAAAAATCAGTGTAGCATAACTTTGCACGCTCTATCCATTTCTGCAATAAAAAAAATTGAGGACAATACTCCATCCATGCATATACAGTTTACATAAGTTTTGTGCATTTATAATTTTATATACCCGCACCATGCATTGCATTTTTTAATGTTTTGAGGATAAATTCAGTTGATTTGCGATCTCGGAAATGGTGCCTTAACTTGAATTCAACTAAGACTTGCAGTTCATCATCAAAAGGTACTTTAATTTTTTTGAATTGGATATTTCTAGCCAGTTTTGCAAAAATTGAGGTAGAAGTTAAACATGTAGAGTCTTGTGGACAGAAGCCGGGAATGGAGTTGTGAGAAAACCGCCCCTTTGAATTTGCTTAAAATATCGATTAAATTTTAGAACGTTATCGAATTTTTAAATAAAATATATTTCATTCTGATATTCTTTTGACAGAAATAATCGGTTTATAACTTAATTATGAAATGATATCAATCATTAATTAAAAAATAATTAATTTTGTCTTGAATTTGGAACATTCTCTTGAAATCGTATGCTCTTACTGGCAGTGCTTCTACAGGGATACAGAAGGAGGTATCATTAAAATAAAGAATCATTTCTAGATAAAATAGAAAGCCTTGGTTTGCAGATGCGTCGTTTGAACATGATTATGTTAATTATAATCGTTGCTATGGTTACTAACTTGCCATTGAAATAAGATCAACTAATTATCCAACAACAATAAGATTATAAAGCAGACAACGTTGGCTTGTTATTTATAAATACCGTATTTTACTAATTATCGATTAATCATCATTCTATCATTGTTTATTTTTTTTAAATGAACATTTTGTTGTTTATTAATTCCAAATCGTAATTGAAGCAATTCTTAGTTATTTTATACAGTGAATATTATTTTAATCGTCCATGGAATTTTAATCTTGTAATAAATAATCTGGTTAATCATTTGTGTCTAATTATAATAAGTATAATAGGCTTCAGAAGTGTTAATTATTGCTAATTGTGATTAATAACATTTTTTTACCGCGCGTATATAAGTCACACATTTACTAAACTTTTTGTTAATATAAAAATTAGCATTAATTAATATATAATACCTATAAAAAAAACTAAATATATATTTTAATGTTAAAATTTGAAAACAATAAATTGTAATGAAAGTTTACAATTTTAAAACGAAATTGCGGAACCATGGTTCATTTTATATAGGAACAAATATTAAGTTTCGAGAAAAGGGACAAAAACTTATATCGTTTGAGTGTTCAATATTTGGGACAAAATGTGTTCAAAATTTTTTTATTGTGAAATTTGGCAATAAAAATAAAAAATTTACCTTAATAATAAAGTAAAATGTAAAATAAAATTTTTAAATAAAAAAATTTGTAAAATAAATTTTGCGATCTAGTGAAAGAGAAAGAGAAAAGGAGAAAGATACTTTTTTTTTTTTTTTGCTGTCACTAACCCTGCTGTATAAGATACTGTCAAAGAATTATATAGTATTTCATTAATTCTTTGGTACTGGTAAATAATTTTAACAATATCACAACAACACAGTACCTTTTAAGAATATTTGCATATGAGTTTAAAAATAATAATATACATGCATATCTTATGATTTCATGAAACTTTTAAAATAAGCATGCACCTTTGAACCTAATTACAGACCTATAAACATTGAACAAAACATATTTAACATAAGGTCATATTAATGTAAATACCCGCGTCATCACATGGAGTTATTACACCTTGCATTTCCCCTACTATCTAATTAATAATTAATTAATAAAAATAGCTCTGAAAGCAACAAAAATATAAATTCTAAACAATAACCAAAATCATGTACCTTCCAAGTGTAGATTCAGGGAGGAGGGGGGAGCCCCCCGAAACTTTGGATTTAACATGGGCAATATAAGCATTTCTCCCACTCCAAGTTTTTTTTTACATTGAATTTATGCCCCCCCCCCTTCTCCCCAGAATTTGGTTCTGGCCACCTTCCATGTAAGCTGGTATAAAGCCTGTATTACACGATACAGTTTTGCATAAAATTTTTCCTTGCAAGAAAATTTCATCTCCATACAAACATATGAGTTCAAGTTTTCTTGTAAGGAAAAATATTGCATGCAATACATAGAAAAATTGTATCGTGTAATACCGGCTTTAAGCCGGTATTACACGATACAATTTTTCTAACTATTGAATACAATTTTTCCTTACAAGAAAATTTCCTCTCAATACAAACAAATGGAGATTAAATTTTCTTGCAAAGAAAAATTGTATACAATAATCAGAAAAACAGTATCGTGTAATACCGGCTTTTTACCGGCTTTACACGATACAATTTTGCATACAATTTTTCCTTACAAGAAAATTTCATCTCCATATACAAATAAATGGAGTTTAAATTTTCTTGTAATGAAAAATTGTATGCAATAATTAAAAAAATTGTATCGTGTAATACCGGCTTTAAACATGTTATTTTATCATTATATTAAGGGACACGTTGGTATATGCTACCGTGCTTTTGCATTCAAAAATAGATCACTTTCCCAATCAATAACTCGTCGAGAGCGGTAAAGAGCGCGCTAGCGTGCCTGCTGTTCCCTACCAAGGCTTTACAAACGAAACAAAACAAACTCTCTTCTTGTCATACTTGACGTCTTTTTAACTTGCAAATAAAAAACATCTTCAAAGTAAACAATGGCTAAGAGTTTATTGATAACTTCCAAGAAGAATAATGTTTATTTTTTTCCATTAATTAGACGGATTTTAGATTTTGGTTTCAGATTTAATGCTTTTGAGGTAGTTTAAAAATAGAAATTATTGTAAAATCATTCAAATTGGCAGTTATAAAAATTATATTTAGGGTAGAGATAAAAACACGGATCAGCTGACCCAATGCTAAAAAAAATCCCACTCACATGAAAATTATGAAAAAAATTAAAATGTTATCCTCTACATCCTCTATCAGTAGCTAAAATATCAGGTGTACAAAAACGAGCTAGTTTTCGAGTTATGAATTTTTAAAGTTGACTAATTTAACATGAAGAAATGAAACTTCCATGTTAAATTAGTGAACTTTAAAAATTAATAACTCAAAAAATAACTCGTTTTTGTATATACCTGATATTTTAGCTACTGATAGAGGGGATGTGGAGGACAACATTTTTATTTTTTTTAATATTTTTAATGAATGGGATTTTTTTTAGCATTGGGTCAGCTGATTCGTATTATCTCTATATCTTAAAGAATTCTACCCGTAGCCAGATCATTTTAAATAGGTATATATACTTGGTATTTTATGTTCTGCTTACTGAGCTGTATAAGGTTCATGGAATATATCGTCCCTCGTCCAAAATAATGAGCTATCTGCATACCATGATCTCGTTGTAATAATGATCTATCTGCTATATTAGGTGAGCGCAAAAATGAGCTTTATTTTATACTGATTTACAGCTCATAATGGCTCTCACCTGAAATAGCAGATAGCTCGATCATTATTGGGGACGAGATACGAGTGACAATTTGGAATAAATATCAAAATATTTCTAAAAATATATGCTGCATGATACACACAAATTGACTGCTTTGATGCATAAAAATAAATTGGCACTTAAATTTTTAATAAAAATATATCATGCCAAGTTGATTGCCGCATGGCAATTTGTTGTTATATAACAAAAATATACATCGTTATGTAGGTCACAGTTTCGATTCTCAAAATATTTTTAGGAAAAAAATCAAATAATTATACAAAATCACTAAATTTTAATAAAATAAATATGTGCAATTTTTGCTGTGCTGTTTACAGTAAAATACTGTTTATTGATATGATATGAATTTTATAAATTATTATATAAAGAAGGCTTAAGTGGAAGGTGTGGTGCAGTGCAGTCAGATCACCGAAGTCAAGTAATGCCGAACGTGGTTAGTAGTTGGATGAGTGACCATTTTCAACAAAAACCATGTTTTCCATCCAGGGGTTCTTTTCCCCAAGCTTTGGCGTCTAATAGTCTATCCTGGCTGAAGTTTCCACATTTCCCTCAGTCGCATTCGCATGCAAATTCCGGGATGGATTGCAAGGCCGTGGCCGCCCCCGTTCCCGCGATGAGCCGGTGAATATTATATACCCATTTCAGTAGAAATGTGACCATTTTTTCAAATGACAGTTCTTGTCTGCAAAATAATACTTACCAGAGGTATATGTTCGTTTTAAAAGAAAATTATTTCCTCTGGTTTCATCCAGAAATATTTATTAATTTATGCTGTTATGTAACGCTGATGTTAATAAAAAGAGTTTTCCTGCTTTTCAATGAAAAGCAGGAAAATTGTCATAAATAAAACGTTAAATTAATTTATATATTTAGATTAAATTCAACTTGACTGTGAAAGAACTTCATTCATGACAACTGTATTAATGAAATATCCTCATGGAATCAATTCTATTATTACGACAGCTTATTCGGTGAGGGCTTCGCAGACGACATTGACTGCTATATCCGTTCAATATATTTATTATATTATATTTCGAGAGAGAATGAGGTTTATCACTAAACTGTTCATTATCACACTAAACTTTTAGATGCTGAATTGGATTCAGTACTTTATGTCAGTACAAAATTGTTCCAATTTCGTCTTACATCCAGCACTTTTGACCTATGATACTTAATCCAAGTACAAATTTGGTATTGAAAAAAGAGAGTAAAAAAAAAGTACCAAAAATTTACTCTTTTTTTTTTTTTCACTACCAAATACGAGCGCGTATGTACTTGGATTAAGTGTTTTATTAATCAAAAGTCAAAAGTGCTGGATGTAAGACGAAATTGGAACAATCTTGTACTGACATAGCATACTGAAACCAATTCAGCAACTAAAAGTTTAGTGTGATGGATCACTATACTATATTTATATTATATATTATGAATGCCATGGTATATATATCTTGCCCCCTTTTGGATTTATACCACAAAGTATTTGCTGCAAAGAAAATCATGGCGCGTCAAATTCACATAATATCTAATTAATTACAATAATGTTCATATTTTTATGATCTGCTGGATTAATTAATTCAGCAAATACAAAATATATTTATTAAAAAAAGAAAACATATTTATAAACATGTGACCATAAAGCTCTGCTCAATTGATGGCAAAAAAAAATTATTGTGCGAGCCCTTTTTGTATAGTGAACATTTGAACTCCACATATATATGTATATCGAAGTTAACTGATGACCTTTAATATTTTTCCAATAAAACTATACGTAGTTATTTTGTTTATTGAATTCAATACAGTATATACTATAGTATTTCCATAAATTTGGATACATGATAAAGTACATCTCCAGCCTATAATAATAACATATAATAATTTTCACATAGATATGATTTAAATAAATATTTAATTAATTATACCCACATATACGCACATTTATATATTAAACATGAATTGTTATATTTATTAACGCATTAAATACATATATACATAACATGACGCCATATCCCTTTACGGGGTAAGCCAGCAGCATTATTACCTCAGTCGTCTACAAATTACCCTCCAAAGCATTAAATGTCGTATTAAATTATTCTACTATTGTTGAATCATTCATTATCTCTTATATTGCTATAACAAAATATGATCAATAAGACTGTAACACTTCACATACCACACCATCAGTCCGCTCACCTGACTCAGATTTGGTGACTTAAGGATAAGGTAACACGCCCAACGTTAAAAATAATCACATTCATGAAAATTATGAAACAAATTTAAAATCTGCTCCTCTACATCCCGTATCAGTAGCTAAAATATCAGGTATACAAATTCGAGCTAGTTTTTTTTAGTTATGAATTTTTAAAAATAACTAATTTAACATGGAAGTTCCATTTCCCCATGTTAAATTAGTCATCTTTAAAAATTAATAACTAAAAAACTAGCTCGAATTTGTAGACCTGATATTTTAGCTACTGATAGGGGATGTAGAGGAGAATATTTTAATTTTTGTTTTCATACTTTTCATGTGTGAGATTTTTTTTTTATTTATTTTTTATTTATTTATTTATTTTTTTACATTGGGTAAGCTGATCCGTGTTATCTCTATTATTATACCTTTATGTTATTAAGCCTTACTGAGAAATAAAACTAATTATAATATTTAATATTTATATTTAATTTTTAATGTTATATAAACCAAAAATCAATCTTCACATAATTCTGAGAATATTTTATTTCATTATCAAATTTACGTGGGTTCTCATGCGCTTTAATACGCTACGTTTATTTTCACACCCACAGAATTTTGAAAGGAAAAGGTTTTTTTGACAAATAAAATTTCATCTCGTATATCTCTGACATTTCCCATGTATGGCAAGTTGATTTAATTTCAAGAGGATTTGTTAGAATTATTTTTTACTATTGGAATTTATCTTCCTTCAATAGGTATTCATCATATATATTGAATTTCATACGTCTAGTCGCCGATATTTAATTATTTTTTGCCAAAAATTTTTTCTTTGACAGGTTGACTCCGTAACACTGAGCGCAATGAAAAATAAAAAATAAAAGAATTCACAGATGATATTAGAAAAGTATTTGAGTCAATATTATTTTATATTCCCTCCGTGGAAGTGTGAAAATTTTATGTATGTGATTCAGTTTTAGAACTTGACAGTATATAGAAATACTGAAAATACGTGTGAAATTGCATGCAACGCTGAAATGCAAATATTAATATATAAGACCGGAAACCCTAATACTTTTTGCTATTGCCGAAGTCCTTGGATAAATAATTCATCTCGCCCATTCAATTCCTCCCAGTGCAGTGATGCACTTTTGTGTGGTTTCCTACAGGCTTTGGACATCACTTTGGTCCATTGTTAAAAAGTAGAAGTGTAGCGGCGGTTTTTCCACAGTTCCCTCAATGTCACCTCAGCGAATGCTGGGACGCGTAAAGGCGGATTCAGATGGCGACAACGGCGATGCGACGCGATTTTGTCACACAAGCTGTGAAATACTATGCGGCAAGCGAATTCGCCAGGTTGCGGCAGTGAAATCGCGTTAATTGTGATGCCTTTTTTTTAATCGCCAAATATGGCCGCCAATGGATGTCTGCACAGCAAGTGCGCATTATTCACATCGCGTCTCATGATAAAAATCGCCATGTGAATCCGTCTTTATTACAGGCCGTGGCCACCATCCTTTCCCTCCCACATACCCATTACTCTATAGCCTGGAGCCTCAAGCTTATATAGGGGTGTATTTTTTTTAATCAGATAAATTTGACATGTTTTTACCTCATGCCTGCCTCATGACCCCAGGGAAAGAATATTATTATATATAATTTTTAATGCTATTTTGTATTTTATCCTTGCGTCAGACGGTAGTATAATTTGTTTATTGGAAAATTTTATGGATAGCCAACAGTTTCAAGCACGTGGCTATGGGAAGGTATTAGAGATGTTAAAAAAG
Source organism: Siphlonurus alternatus (assembly GCA_949825025.1). Taxonomy (NCBI): domain Eukaryota; kingdom Metazoa; phylum Arthropoda; class Insecta; order Ephemeroptera; family Siphlonuridae; genus Siphlonurus; species Siphlonurus alternatus. Next base: position 6,700,163 of record OX463785.1, on the reverse strand, counting down.
TTGTTACCATTAGAGACTTTAAGGTAACTTCCATGTTAAATTAGTCAACTTTAAAAATTAATATCTCAAAAACTAGCTCGTTTTTGTATACGTGATATTTTAGCTATACTGATAGGGGATGATGTAGAGGAGAACATTTTGTTATTTTTATTTTTTTTCATAATTTTCATGAATGGGATTTTTTTAGCATTGGGTCAGCTGATCCGTGTTATCTCTACCTTAAGTCAGCTGATTTTTCAGTGTTCCCACCGTCCTATCTAAACCTATGTAAAAGGAACTTGAATTCGTTTTTTCATAAAGAAATATATTTTTTAGAGAAAATTTCTTTACTGGTGAACGTCGGTCCAAACCGAAAAATACAGTAGATAATTCAAGATTTAGATTTTTTATATAATTTATTTCCGAGAAAAGTTAAACAAGAAAAACACTTTGCTTCATTTTCAAGTGCAAGATGGACCTTAGCGACACAAATTAGCATCGCGAAGCGCACTTGCTTCAAGCCAGGTCCCTAAAATGTGATTTAGCTGTTTGGAGCTAGGTCAAAGTATATTAAAAAAAAAAAAAAATGGAATTAAAAATGGAGGACTGTATGACACTTTAATTCAGGTGAAGTGATTGAAATTTTTTAAATAAAGATAAAAAAAATTGTCAATTTGAGAAAATGTGTTAAAGTTGGACCTGAAATAAATAAAAGAAGATTCCTTCAACTTTTTTGGAATCAGATCAATAATATAACATTATATAATAACTTAATAACTTTTATATTTATCATGTCTTATATACAGTATTTAAGTCTCCCTAAGAGCATTTTGTTGTTTAATATTGTTTAAATATTAATATTTCAATTTATAGTATTTTAGTATTAAGTCTTTATTTTCAATTTTTTTCTTATTTTTGTCTCTTTTTAGGTATAGTAAATAAATTATTGCTGTCTCGAAGCATTAGTTAACAATTTTATATACTAATGTAATAATTATGTTAAAACTGCATAAGACTAATGCATTTATTTATACAGTTGAAACGACTTAATCAATGCACTTTTGGACAAGTCCCTGTGAATTTAATCATCAAATTACTCAGCATTAAAAAAACCTTTTTCGAGGCACTTGTAAACCAAACCTCAATTTCTGCCTTTCCGAGGACGGTTTTGCAGCCAGTTCCACAAACCAATGCCCACTCCATCAAGGCCTGCGCACTGTAAAATCGATCTCGATTGTTTTTTGAAATAGTAGTCCTAGATTTTCAATTTTCCATTTGTTTACATGCAAATTTGACCCCGAAATTTTCATGGAAGGAGTGATTCTAAAATTTTGAAACCTAACACACAGCAAGATAAGGGCTTTAGAAATTATGTCTGGGGTGTGAAAATATAAAGAAAAATGTATTTTTATTTATTTATTTTTTATTGGATTTAATTTGAATTTTACATAATGCTATGGCAAATAGGGTGGACTACTGTTTTTCTTCGCGCGCTTCGCAGTGCGCAGGCCTTGGTGGAGTGGGCAGTGCACAAAATTTTAAGAATATTTACCCTCGATTTATGAAATTTTAATTTCAATTTGCCAAGTCTGTTTTGCCATCGCTCTGAGGTAAGCCAGAGACTCAAGCATAAATAAACAAAGTATAATTTGTTTAATTTAGTTATTAACAAAATAAATCAGGTTTAAAAAATTGTAACAATACGCCAGTGTTATAAGTATGTACACGATAGATATCAGATAAAAAATCACGCACTACCTACAACAATATATATTTTTATTTATTTATTTATTTATTTATTTATTTATTTATTTATTTATTTATTTATTTATTTATTTATTTATTTATTTATTTATTTATTTATTTTTTTTTTTTTATTTTTTTTTTTTTTTTTTTTCATTGCTCCTATTCCTTGCTTACTATATGTGCCACTTGAAGTTACTTCCCCTATCATGGTTGAAACTCTCCGTTGAACCTCCCCTCCTGAGTACCACGTAAACATAAATAGCAAACTCCTCTAAAAACTCCTCTAATATCTTTGGAAAAAAATTATTGAAATTAATTAGCTTATTTTTACGTTGAACCCAATCAAATTTCAACAATGTGTTTTGATTATAATATTAGGTCGTATAATTTTTATTAATTAATATAAAAAGAGTGGGTATTTGGAATTGAATTTATTGATGTATTGACTTCGGGTCTATGGAGTCATCACGTGTAGCAATACAACGAATTATATCCCCATAGCATGCAATGTCATACGAAGCTCCTTGTCATTAATTTACGATGCAGATATACGGTGGAGTGTTGGACACAAAATCAATTGTCAACAGACCTAAACTCAAGTGCTGTTTATAATATAACCAAGTGACCTCATTAATTTTACTGTCAGTATCATCTCCCAGTGTTTCAGCAATCGATATGCCACTTTGGTGTCGCAGTAAAAAAAAAATCATTGAGTTCTGAGCTTCTAATTTTCAAGACAAGTTTATCGAAGGTGGCATAACACTTTTATTTCTGAAGCAACACCGTTCTGGTCTTTTCTTATGTGTGTTTTTTTCTCGACGGAAATCACCATTATTGATGTTTTTATAAATATGTACCACCGTTTTTATTATAATTAATACTTCTCTAGATCGTATTTAAAATCTCTTCGATGCACCTACAAAATCCGTCGATCTAACAATAAGAGATAATATAATATAGTCGTGTTGCTAGGCTGTGATCTTGTAACTCTTTAGCTCGTTTTTGCAACTCTCTAGTTCATATTTGCAACCTCTTTGATATGGTACATTTCCACGTGTACATTCATGATAAGACACAGGTGGCGTGTTTACAACCTCTCTAGTTCATATTTACAACCTCCACGCATATTAAGATAACTTTACGTGCGTAAAGTTAGGCCTGGCAACTCGTATTTACAAACCTCTTTGGTATGATACATCTCCACGTGTGCATGATACGATGAAAGGTGGGCGTGCTTACAACCTCTCTAATTCATATTTACAACTTCTTTGTTCCACCTCCACGTATAGTAAGATACCTCCATGCATGTCCAGGTGACGATCCAGAAAAAAAAAATCGGGAAGAATGCCGCCTCCGTAAGGGGAATATGTTAAATAAAAATTTGAGTGGGGGAAATGCTTATTCAGCCCATGTTAAATCCAAAATTTCTGCTGCAGCCTGCCCCCCTGGATCCGCACCTATCCACAGATGGGCGTGCTTACAACGTCTCTAGTTTATATTTACAACCTCTTTGTTCCCACGTGTGTTAAGAGAGGTGGGTTTGTTGCCCGGGCAGCAGTCCCTATGACAACGGCCTGCCCTTGCACTCAAACATCCCACGCACCCCCTTCTGTGTAATAGAATGTGCATCCCACGTCGTGGTGCTAATTGGGACGTAACCCTCGAGTCCCCTTCATATATTAATTTGTATTTGAAGCGAGGATAATAAGATAATGTTACCGCACTTACACTGAGAAAAATAGTTAAAGAGTAACTTTTGAAATCAAAAGTTTAACACTGGTGGATCTATGCCAGCCCCAAATTCTTTTAAAAGTTAAGTACTCAAGTACATTGAAATGTACCTTGTATAATATATCAGAAAGTAAAGAGTCAGAAGATAAAATGCTAGCGACTTCGGTGTAGTATTGTATGAGCTGCAATGCCTAGAATGTCACTGTTTTAAATATAAAATTCTAAGTAGTAACTCCTTAAAATTGAAAGCAGCGGGCTCTCTATGGCTTTATGTCACAAGTGCTACTTTGTTAAGCTGTAAACTCTTTAGGTTTTTAAGCGTAATAACATTACTTTAAAAGTAGAATACTACTTTACTTTTTATTGAATGTACTTTTTATTTTTAAGTACATAATAGGTAAGATTCAATGTATCAAACCATTATTTTTCAAGAAATATCTACATTACTTATTATAGAGTAAACTATATTATTTTATCTACTTAAGCAATAGAAAGCTACCTGTTAATCTTTTTGCTTTCAATGCATGCAATAACTTAACATGTTAAATATTTACTATTTTCATGGCAAATGTGTAGCAACTTAAATCATAAATGAATATATTGTTCAGTTGGATTCATTCATCGACTTACATGAAGTAAAAGCATTAAAGTACTGTTCCAAGTAAACTTCAATGTTTTTGCTTTGTGTCAATATATAAATTGATCCAACTCCACATTGCTACAAAAAAAGTCACAGTTACAACAGATTTGGAATCGTTGTATTAAAAATAGTAAATATAAATAAAGACATAAAAATAATAACTACATCATAACTTAATCAATGAAAAAAATGAATATGATTACAATATACAATTTATTGAAATAAATGGGCATATAGAAATAGCATACATAATAAACCTTGCTTATTTAACATAAAATCAGAGCAGCGTATTATATGATGTTGCATGATGTGTTGAAATTACAATTTAATAACTATGAAAACATTATCTACACAGAACTTCTATTCTGCAGACGCTGCAGCTCAGTGCACAGGTTTCCTGGAACCTGAAAGTAACATTAAAATCATGCTTTAAAACATTGTCATAGCAATTTCATTCCTATTAAAAATATGGGGCGTGAAAAAATTATGGACATATGTTGCTGCTTCACAAATATTTTTTTTAATGCCGTTGTTTAAAAGTTTTCCTGTATATAAAACTTTTGTTATGACGAATAAAAAAAAAAGGCACATTTCAATTTTCAGTGATTAAAATTATTTGAAAAATTTAAATAATATTCAATAATTTCACATAATATTTTCATGGAAATTTCCCCACGCCCCAAACTTTTTTTTTTTTTTTTTGCCCATGTAACATTAATCACTAATCAGATTTGCAGATTTGTCCATAGGACCGAAGTTGACTTTGTCCATGACCCGGGAGGGGGGTGGGTATTTTTTTTTCACTTTACCAAAAGTTTGTCGTCCTGAATCGAGATAGTAATAAAAAAAAAATATTGAGGAGGGGTGGGAAAAATTTCCCCCCACCCCATTTTTTTTTTTTTTTTTTTTGACCACGAAACAATAATCTCTAATCAGATTTACAGATATGCCCATAGGACCGAAGTTGACTTTGCCCATGACCCGGGAGGGGGGGGGTATTTTTTTTCACTTCACCGTCCCTTCGTCGTCCACAATCAAGATAGTGAAAAAAAAAATTTTGTTGGGGGCTTGGGGAAATTGGGGGGGGGGGGGGGTCATCCTTCCCGGATTTTATTTTTGCCCATGCGAAAAATAAAATTGTAGTGGCAATTGTAGTAACGTGGAAATTAAAACAAAAATAATACTTAGCAACTATAAAACAAAACTTTAAAAAAGGGTTTGATTCCGATGTTAGCATACTTACAGTTTTATCATCAGATGATCCCCTCCGGGAGTTGGATGCCATGCTGTCTTCGGTAAAAAAAAATTGAACTTTCAAACACATTATTTTAATGAAAATATGACATAAATCACTAAACTTTATGACACAACAGATAAATAATTAATGGATTTAACTAAAAATCTTTAGTTCAAAAAGATAGTACTAAAGATCACTTCGATGTTTGTAGATAACTTGTCGAATATAAATGGCAGCAAACACGGCAAGTAAAGATAGATGAACGACTGACCAACTGTCATCGCTGTGCGCATGTGGTGCGCATGCGCTTTGTAAGTAAGAATTCCGTAACTTTAAATATTATGCTGTACTCTTTAACTTTTTAAGCATTATACGACTTGATATTTTATGGCGTTATGAAGTAACTTTTACTTATTTGATTCTAATGTTTTTTAATGTTAAAAGCTATGAAGCAAAGAGAGTAAGAAACTGTTTAAAAGTTCAAACTGTAAAATGCAATACATCGAGCGCTGTAAGTTAAAAAACAAACAAGAGCAACACATATAATGTTAAATACAAAATTATTAGATATTGTAGTATCATTTAGGTCGATACTTTATTATATACTTACATTTATTGAATTTAAATTATTTAACTTAAGTCTCCAGATTATGTATTTTATAACTAACTAATAACAGAGTTGAGTCTTAAAGCATTATGTACTTGTTGCATTAAATTTTCTTTAATGTTTTAAAACTTTATAAGTTTAACCTTTCACCGACCTAAGCAGCGAAAAATCAGCAAAACTTTAAAATTTTATGTAGAAGACGGTTGCATTTTAAAAATAATTGCTTTGAATATATACCAAAGTAATTTGAAGCTTTATTTTTTTCCTCAGTGTATCAATAGAATAATAGCTTATTTATATACAATAGAATAGAGGTTTCAAGTAAGTTGATTTGGCATTTTTGGCATTAAAACAATTTTTTAGAGGAAAATATTATAAGCTCTTCACACATTAATGGAGTATCGACCTCAATTTCTTTTTATTGCAGAAATGGATAGAGCGTGCAAAGTTATGCTATACCCTGATTTTTTCAAATTTTTTACAACCCTGGAAGTATTTTTAAAAGATTATTGAAAGTCCTTTTTTTGACGTCACGAGGCGGCAAGTCCTATAATTTTCTTAAGGAGCGGCGTCTCGTGACGCCACAAAAAAACTTTCAATCATTTTTTAAAAATAGTTCCTGGGCTCTAAATAATCAGGAAAAAAACAGGGTAGCATAACTTTGCACCCTCTATCCATTTCTGTAATAAAAAATTGAGGTCGATACTCTATTATCAGAAAATGAAAGGGTATAGCGCAGTATAGGAGATGGTTTCAAATTAATAACTTTGAAAGTTACTGAGAAAATAATTCAAAATTTCTAACATCTTGGCTTATTATAATATAAAAAAAAAAAAAAAAATCCGCCAAGGAGTTAACACTTGAAACCTCTATATCTCGTGCTGCAAAATACTGATGGGACATCATAATCATGCAATGCCTTTTCCCGATGCTTGCGTGTTTAAATATTTACATGACTATAGCGCGTTACAAGGTTTGAAAGTGAGTGTTAGAAAGTTCAAAAAAAGTCTGAATAAGACAAATATACATTTTTCTTTTACACCATTTACTTATAGCTCTAGTTCATTGATAACGTAGTGAACAACCTGCATGGAATTTTTTACTACAAATTTTGATAGATGACCTCGAGTCAGTACGTAGTCCCCTTTGATTAACATGTAAACCTTAGCAAATTCACAAAATTTCCGAAATATTTTTGAGAGTGCAGCCTAAAAGCTATACAAAAAAATTCAAAATAATTTAACGAGCTGATTTTTTTTTTATTGAGTTTTTAGGTTTTCTCTCCATGGGAAAGTCCTATGCTGAAATTAAAAAAAAATAATAATTAGAAAAAATCAGCTCGTTAAATTGTTTTGAAATTTGTTCAAAACAATTTGCCTCTCAAAAAAGTTTCAGAATTTTTGTTACTTTCCTAAGGTTTATATGTTAATCAAATGCATGGGACTAAAAATCAGCTGATTCACGTTAACTCTATCGTAACACGCTTAAAACTGAGGGAAAAGACACGGTGACGTCATACTTACCTCATTAAACATTTAATATGACGTCACAGCATTTTTCTCTTCGATTTTAAGAAGGTTCCAAAATTTTGACAACGAGATTTTGTTATATCCAAGTATGTAATAAAAATTGTATGTTCTAAGTTTTCCATTGATTAATGTAAAATAGGCTATAGACTTGCAAATTTTTTTCCTCAATTAATTAGAAAATAATATTTAATTATTTTGGTTGTGGTTTTCCTTATTCAATGCTAATATTTTGTTAATAATTATTTACAGTTTTTACACTAAACTTTTGCTTATTAGGAATCACGTATTAATTGAGTAACAACAATTACAATTTTGGTAATTAAATTTTGTGGCCGTTTTGACATAAGTTAAAAGTCAAAGGTAAAGTCACTAAATGTTAATAACCTGGATGTTTAAAAAGCACTGGGGGACATTCACGAAGCTCTTTAACCCCCACGGTAATCATGTTTAGCCCCTGGTTTAGCACTAGGGATAAAAATTGAGGCTAAAGTGGGGGTTAAAGAACTTCGTGAATGTCCCCCATTCACCCCATTGTGTTTAAATTTAACTCATAACTATACTGATTAAAGTAAATTATTGAAACTACTGAAAAATCAACGTAAAAGATTTTGACTAAAACACATGCACATGCGTTCAATTTAAGTGAATATAAATTTCTTAGACTTAAAGAATAGCAATTTAATTTTATCTGTTAATTATAAAATAATCAATTCTCTTATGCACGCTATTATACTGTAAAGTTAAATTAGAATTTCTCCACTACGTAACTTTATTCAGTTTCAATTGTATTTTATGTAGAACATGCAGGACTTTTGTGATAAGAATATAATAAAATTAACTGTAAGAAATAAACTGACCTCAAAGAGGTACTTATATAAAATTATAATTTTATAAATAGTAAATTTATATTTGAGAGTTTATTTCTCCCAAAATTTCTACCCACAAACATTTGACATAAAAATTACGAAAAGTATAACCAAGTTAAGCTTAATTAAATTGCTGATAAGTTTTATGCTGAGATTTCAAAGAGTACTGTTGTGTTTAAATTGACTGCATTATACTGCGGATATATAGCGTCACCAAATAAATATAATATAAAAGAGCAGAGAGACGGAGTCAAAAACACTCAATAATAAAATATTTTTATTAAAAAAAAGTAACACAAATATACTGTGATGTCACGATCACGTTAATTTACTTTAATTAAATTAAAATAATTAAATTAAATTCGTTGTCGCGCTGGTGCACTTTTGGAATCATGCAGCATGATATTTGTACACTTTTTTTTATTATATTTTTTATTAAAAAAATAATTTTAAAGTACCCTGTCCCTTTAATTATGAGAAGTTGTAAAAACTAAACAATTTTACATTAACATTTTATATAGAGACGTACAGTACATCACTTAGATGTGGCGTGTTGTTGCAGCTCTTACATTTTTACCTTTGCGTGTTATTACTTGAGATTGTATAAAAACTTGTGAAGGTTACACAAGGTCAGTAGGTCACACCTGACACGATCCAATGCACCCTAATATGTCATCCTATATATATATATGTACTGCATGCAAGAGTATGTACTGGTATACAGTTTACTAACATAATCCGCATCGTACGTCGCAATGCCGCAGCACTCCGACAATTGATCTATCTGGCTCACTGCACGCGATGTCCCCTGCTAGTCGCTTGCTCTTGACCTTGCATGGTGTCATATAAAATACAGTTCAATGAACTTAAAATTTCTACCGGAAGTGAGATATTTCTGAACTTTCGAACGAAGTATCGACCTCAATTTTTTTAGCAGAAATGGATAGAGGGTGATGCAAGCCTGATTTTTTCAGATTTTTTACAGCCCTGGAAGTATTTTTTAAAAATTATTGAAAATCCTTTTCGTGACGTCACGAGGCGGCACAAGTCCTATCTTGTTCTTAAGGAGTGACGCCTCGTGACGTCACGAAATATACTTGCAATAATTTTTTAAAAATAGTTCCCGGGCTGTAAAAATTCTAAAAAAAAATCAGGGTAGCATAACTTTGCACCCTCTATCAATTTCTGCAATAAAAAAAATTGAGGTCGATACTTCATTAAATTTTAAATCTGGAATTTTACAGAAAAATTTCAATCTCTCTGCAAAAAATCTTATAATTTTCATGTCTATAGTTCAATAAATCCTTCAACTTCCGGGGGTAATCTTATGTATGTTAAACTGTACATATAACATTCAGGCAAGTTCGAGATACTCAATATCTGTGTCTATTGACGTATTAAATGAAATTGACATTTTTTATAATGCCAGACCTATATATTAGTTTTTTTATGTGGATAAAATGGATTCAAAGGTTTTATAATATTGCTGGTGTTATTTTTATTTTTGGTGTATTTGACATTTTAAGCCATACAAGCTGATTCAAAACCTAAATGTTCACAAAAATAATTAACAAATCAAGCAATCTTTTTCATTTACCCCATGGGCTAATTATTTATTTATTTATTTATTTATTTATTTATTTATTTATTTATTTATTTATTTATTTATTTATTTATTTATTTACTTTGTAATCTTTTGTATTGTAATATATACGTATTTTTGTGTCGTGTTCATGAATGAGATAATAAAATAAAATCAGATCAAACCTTATGCCTACAGGTATACAGCAATAAATTTATATGGAACATTCCAATTGGAATTATTTTTGTATCAGAGATAGTTTTAACCATATACAAAATTTTGTAGGTGTTTAAATTATGTTACAATATTTTTACTATATATTGGTTTTGTGATGTATACGCAATGTATATACAGTCGTCGTCTTGGAAAATTTCCCTTTGTAGCCTTGTTAATAACACAGGGCATCATAATGATTAACATAGCTGCAAATGAGAAGATTTCCAAGGTGACGGGTGTACGTCATGCATCGTTGATTAATTAATTAAGTGTACTCAAGAATAGCCAATTATATTAAGCTCAAATTCTTGGGAATTTTTATTTTATAATTTACACAGTTTTACAGTTTTCTATCTGTTTTTTCATAAGGTAAAACTAAAATTATAAATTATGTCAAACGTAATTTCTGATAATATATATTTGTATATATTTCATATTATATATTATTCAGATATTATTATTAATATGTCAATCAAAAATTAATTAAATATCTCACATTTCAATTTTAATATAATATAAAATCAATCGATGAAAAATGTAAATATATTTTGATTGATTAATAAAAGTTATTATTACCGTCGAGCTATATAGTGACTAGCTATAAATTCTTGTTTTATTCTCTTTCATGGGCACTCTATAATAATATAACATAGCCAAAATTTGTATATATTAGCCCATGGGGCAAATGGAAAAAATTGCACTGTGTTCATTCATAGATGTGATTTAAATTGAAGGGGAAAAAAACGGATGAATAATTTCATTAAATGTCAATTACGTAATATTTTATTAATGAAAAATTATTTGATTAAAAATCTACCAGAGTTTATAACAGGAAAAAACATGAGTTGTGTATATAAAACGGAAATAAGATAGAGAGAGAGAGAATATTGAAATATTTAATTAAAACTGTATATTAAACATGTATGTAACAGTTTGACATTTTGGTTATAAAAAGTAATTAGTAAATGTATTATATTATATTATTTTTTATGTACATTATACAGTGGCGTATATACTATTTATAGATAAGGGCCAAGGACAAGAGTCGGTCGCAGTTAGTAAAAATACATTGACTGTGGGAGGGAAACATTTTTACCCCAACATTTCTTGTGACAAGAACTTCTATACTCTGGTTCACATTTAATTTGGTTTTCGTTGTATTTGTAATGCCTTCAGTCATTGGTGTGTTGTTTGTAACAAGGATTTTTACTGGTCGAGATAAGCCAAAAAGCACCCGAGCGTTTCCAACGAAAACCAAGTTTAATAAGAACCTTAGAATTCTTCCCTATATAGCTGATAATATGGGACAGGTGAATCGAATCGAAAAGAAACGAATCGAAAAGTAAACCAATCGAAAAATAAACGAATCGAAAAAGAAACGAATCGAAAAGTAAACGAATCGAAAGGGAAACGAATCGAAAAGTAAACGAATCGAAAAGTAAACGAATCGAAAAATTTACATAACCACGCCCTCGCCACGCCTCCTGGTGGGTTGAAATTTTAAAAACTGGCAACACTGTATAATTTTCGATTCGTTTCCTTTTCGATTGGTTTACTTTTCGATTCGTTTCCCTTTCGATTCGTTTATTTTTCGATTGGTTTACTTTTCGATTCGTTTCCTTTTCGATTCGTTTACTTTTCGATTCGTTTACTTTTCGGTTCGTATTTTTTCGATTCGTTTACCCGCTCCCGATAATATTAATAAATGGTGAGCATCCATCTTGACATCACCAACCTTTATCTATATACCAATAAATGATTGGGCGCACGTAAGATTCCTATACGGAGATATTTTTCGAGTTCAAATTGTTAACCCCTTAAGGCCCTCAAGGATTGACCTCAGTTGATTGAGATCTCAGAATCGGCCCCCTTAAATGCTACAAGATTTGCAGAGAACTTAGAACTCACCATCAATAGGTGGCATGTAAATTTTGAAGTGGATCGGTCTTATCAGTTTTGAGAAAACTGAGGTAGAGTATGCATGGACGGAAACCGGAAATGGAGGTATTGTGAGGAAACCATGCTCAAACCATAAGCGATTAAGTTTTAGAGCATTGTCGAATTTTTAAAATTTATTTCATTCGATTCCGTCTGACAGAAATTTCCTTTGACTCGCGTAGTAACTGAGGTCAATCGTTAAATAAGTTATATTTACAAGTTTAAAATTACATATTGGAACTAACCTTTTACGTTTGCTGCTATCAAAATTTTATCAATTCAGTTTAATTAAAGAACGTCTAAAGAATTTCGAGGTAGTTGTGTTCTGATTTCGGAGCGAGAAAACGTGCGCAGAAGGGTTGCGCGATGGTTGTAGCAGAAGTCAAAATCAGCAAACGAACATCGTTCAGTTATAACATGGCGATCGACAGGTGGATGTTTATTGTTTACCATTATCTTCTATTATTTATTCAATTTTTTTTATTAGTATTATTTTGTATGACGTTGCTATTTTTGACTCGTTAGTAGGTTTTTGAACCCACCAATTTCGGTTATTTTGTTCTTACCAAATAATATAATATTTATTTCAATAAAAAATTATTATATTTTAATATTGTAACGCAAACTGTGTAAAAAAATTCTAACGTAATTTATTATAATATTATATAATATATATTTTCATATCTACTTCCTTTAAGTGATTAATACATTCAAGGAAAACTAACTTGGAAAATAAAAAATTCAATTTATTAAAAAATATATATATTGTTGGAATTTATGAAGGCGTGCTGGTATCTTAAGGTAAAGATAACGTCAATCAGCTGTTCGACGTATTCCCCTTTAATTAATATGCAAACCTTAGCAAATTCACAAAAATTCTGAAAAAAGTGTCTAAAAGCCATAGAAAAAATTTCAAAACAATTTAACGAGCTGATTTTTTTTAATTAAGCTTTTAGATTGTCTCTCCATGGGAAAGCCCTATGCTGAAAAATAAATAAATAAATAATTTAAAAAAATCGGTTCGTTAAATTGTTTTGAAATTTTTTCTATGGCTTTTAGGCACCAATATCTGCCTCTCAAAAATAATTTCAGCATTTTTGTCAATTTGCTAAGGTTTACATGTTAATCAAAGAGGAGTACGTCGAAAAGCTGATCGACGTTATCTCTACCTTAAGTTACATTGAGAGCGACACACGTTTCCTAAACCCACGCTGAGCGGCTCATCCCTACAGTATGTTGAGGCGCGTGGGTTTGTTTCTTTGTTGTCAGGTTCATGAATTCGACAACAAGATTTCCTTTTGAGATAAATCTTATAATTTATTGTATTGTGTGGCGTTACCCACATACCAATGTGTGGGTTTTCAAAATTATATACCGTAAAAGCTTTTTTGATATTGAATTTAAAATATCGTAAACCAAAACTCACAAATCATTTCTATTTATTATACTTTAAGTATGTTTGTATACGTACTATAAAGTACAACAATAAAATTATAATTAATCAATGCCATGGGAATACAATGGTTCATCTGATTATTGATTCATGAATCGATTATGTATTTACGAACAGACATTTTGATATTAATCTAATAATGTTTTTATATAACTGTACATTTTTTCTAAGCTTTATAGCAGCCTTGCAGTTTCCAAAACTGTTCAGTATATTATTTGAAATTTGAAATATATAATAATGGGTAGGATAAGTAAGGGTAACTAATTGACTTTGTTTTGCGATAGTTTATTATACAGTGTTGGTCATATTATTCAATATATGCTTGCCCTGCATGCAGGCATTTAGGTTCTATTTATCCTTATATTAAAAGGACATGGAACTAAAACGGCTCCAAGATGCGTGGCCACAATTTCGTTAATTTCTTTAGTTCCTGGACTCGGAAAAATCTTTAAAAAAAATATATATATAATAATACAGCAGCATGATTTGTCACACCCTACATATACACGATTTTCAGGCTGCAGCCTCCATGCGTGCCGCCATAGCGTACGTACAGCAGATGCACATAGTGTTATTTAAATGGAGGATATAAAATTGAATAACTGTCTTAAGGGTATAAGATAACACGAACAATCGATTGTTGATAGTCCCATTTGATTAACATGTAAACCTTAGCAACCTCATAATAATTCTGATTTTTTTTTTTTTTTTTTTTTTTTTTTTTGAGAGACAGTTCTTGGCATTAAAAAAATATGGAGAAAATTTCAAAACAATCGGACGATCCAATTTTTTTAAATGGATTTTTTAAATTTTCAGTATAGGGCTTTCCCATGGAGACCGAAACTAAAAAATTAATTAAAAAAAATTGGATCGTCCGATTGTTTTGAAGTTTTTTCCATGTTTTTTTAATGCCAAGAACTGTCTCTAAAAAAAAATTAGAATCATTATGAGGTTGCTAAGGTTTACATGTTAATCAAATGGGACTAACAACAATCGATTGTTCGTGTTATCTTACCCTTAAAAATTGATGTAAAATTTTAGTGTGATGAGTAAACAAACTTTTAATAATCCCCCTGCAAGGCGCAAATTTCTCCCTTGCTTTTTTTTTTATTATTAGGAATTTCTTTACCTGCTTACGGCCTGTCGCTATATAGTAAACCCTTACGTATCTAATGGCAGAAAAACAGCTGAGGCAGAGCTGAGTAGAGGGGATAAACATCGTCTATACATTTTTGCAATGAAATATAGTATAATCAATAAGTTTCTATTGTTATACTGTATAATTTAAGATAGACAAAAACGGTAGTCGTTTTAAAAAAAAAAAAAAGCAAATCGGTTCCGCGGTTCCTTTTTTTTTTTTTTTTTTTTGTTATGTACCAACAAATAAGCTTGTTTATGTGAATATGTAAGATGGGTCCACCTCTGTTGATCTTGTACACGTGACATCAAAGACACGAGGATGAACTTTCGGTAAGACTCGTTTTGCTGTTGTTTCCTGTTCACAGGATTAGTTCCTGTCATCGTCATGAAACTGTTTATATAGATGGATTTCGTCGTAAACAAAGTCTTCAATTATTGTGTCCTTTCAAATAACCTTTAACATGAATTCGCGGTGAAGGAGGACAAAATGTATTCCTAGAAATGAGATAATTTAGACCTATATGTTTTTTTCTTACAATTAATTTATGTAAATTTAGATTGACGTTAGAACAAGATGTTTCATGCGCACGGCCACGTACATAAAATTAATGTAGTTAGTTAAGGGTTATTGTCGTAGTCTTAGGAGATGGTGAATCACTCTGAAAATTATGATAAAACTTCCTTACATTATATCATAAATTTTCAGCAAAAAAAAAAAAAAAAAAAAAATGAAGCAAAAGTCAGTCTAGTTTTTGAGATATTCAGGATATAAATAATGAGAATATCATTGGAAATCTTGCGTCCATTTTCAAATCAAGTCAAATCAGCATCTTTTTCAACTAAAAAAATTATAATATCTCAAAAACTGGACTGAATAATTACTTTTTTTTACTTCAAAAAGTGAACGGTCATTTTGTTCTCTATGTTCTGATCTAAATTTCATATTTTTTACCATCAAAAGATTAATAGTGACAATAATCCTTAATACGAAAATTCATAAATGTTTAAAAAATTCATTTTCATATGTATTTTTTATTTTACTGAGTCAGTATTTCATGATATATATATCACTATATATAAGCATGAAGAAAATTGCAAACCAAGATGGCAACAACATTTATATTACTGTTGTAACATCATTCATCAACTTTGTTATCTTATACCATATCTTGGTACACGTAAAAGACCTTTTCTAAGGCGACAGTTGTACATCACTTTTGCGTTAAAAAAATAGTTGAGTATATTTATTTTTCCCCTTTCCTGCATCTGGTGTCAATATTTGCCGAACACCATCGAAAGTGTCCGAGCTGTCACTTAAAGATCTGACTTAGCCGAGGGGAGAGATAATATTGTCGTCGCTCGATTGATTATTAATAATTATTATATTCATTGATAAGCTGGCGTTGAATGAACAGCAGGGGCAAGCTAGGCAACCTGCGCGGCGCGTGCGATCGACAAGTTGCGTTACCCTTCAGGCGCTTAACATTTGCGTTTCTTTGTTCTAGCTAGACATGATAAAGGCTTTATTGCTTTGACTACTAACTTTGTATTTGTATTATGTGAATTTGAAATAAAACATCTTCTTAAAAAAAAATATATTACCTATTAAGGTGTATTTCCATGGAGCGATTTCGAGTGGGGCTTGGTGGGGCGAGAAAAGCGCACTTGCTTCAATCTCGTATGGCGGCCATATTAGCCATAAAATCGCTCCCCGCAAGGCGATGAAATCCCGAGCTTCTGATTGGCTGCAGCACGCAATTTTCTCGCTTTCCCTGCGCCATGGAAATGGACCTTTAAACTATGGTTCCTGCATTTTCACAATAATGAATATTTGCTTGCTTGTTACTCTTTTTGTGTGTGTTAATACATGTTTTATTCTTAAATGGGCGTCTTATCTATATGATGCATGATAACATGTATTCTATATATGCGTATACCTTGTATTTGGAATGAGACAAAATAAATAATTAAAAAAAAACAAACAACTAAACTCAAAAGGTAGTAGCATCGTAACTTGTCATAGTTACACATGCTTAAAGGCCTTATGAACCTTTGCACAATATTAAGTACACGGTTAGCTTTGCTTTAGTATGATTCGGCTGCATAAATTTTTTTGTTTCAGCAGCACAAATATCAGAGATAATAGCCGATGAAAAGGAACCTGTGACGTCACTCACGCTCATTCAGCGGCGACAATATAGGGAAATCCCTGCAAAAGATAGGTTCACTCCCGCTGCAACCACGGCCACAATTTTACTTCTGGAATTTTGAAAATTTACCAGGGCAGTCTTGATAGTATTTTCCAAATAACCTGAAAGATTTTTTTTGATGACATTCATACAAACCGAGTTATTGCGGTAGAAAGAGCAGCAAAAATGTTGTATGGGAAAACAATGTTAAATTTTTAGCTTATCTTGCAACCGCAATAACTCAATCTGTACACACGTCACCAAAAAAATTCTTTCAGACTATTTGACAAATACTATCAAGACTGCCCTGGTAAAGTTTCAAAATTCCAGAAGTAAAATTGTGGCCGTGGTTGCAGCGGGAGTGAACCTATCTTTTGCAGGGATTTCCCTATATTGTCGCCACTGAATGAGCGTGAGTGACGTCACAGGTGCTTCTTCATCGGCTATTATCTCTGATATTTGTGCTACTGAAACCAAAAAAATTATGCAGCCGAATCACACTGAAGCAAAGCTAACCGTGCACTTAATACTGTGAAAAGGTTCAGAAGGCCTTTAATGATTCACTCTTCTACACTAAAAAAAAAAAAAAAAAAAGAAGAAGAAAGATATCCGATGCTTCTTATTAACCACGTTTAGCACTATTATATATAAAAAATCAATGACACTATCATTTAATCAATGACGTAGTTTCTAGATAACTCCTTCCTGTGATGTCACTGACGAGTAAGAGTTCTGACGTGATAAAAAATTAAATTTGACCGCCAATTTTAAAATCTAACATCTGTGATGATAAGCTCAGATATCTGTTTTGATGAAATACTTTTTTATTCTCATAATTTTATGATACAAGTGACAAGCTAAATGTATAAAATAAGTTGTATAAAAGCCAGATATGTAATTAAAATATATTAATATTATATTTACAAATTACGTCAACACGGAACTGTATATAATTAAAACACTTCAACTTAGCAATGCTAATTAGTGCATAAAATTTAGTTGCAAGTAAATATCGTGTGGGGGTAACCTCTCGCTGGCGGGGTTGATTGACAGCAACGCCCCCTCCTCCTTTGTCAAGTGGGCGTACAGAAGAAGCTGCTTGTACTTTTCTTCCTTTTGTGGGGGTGCAACAATCAAAATTGAGAATTAAGCCCCGACAACATGAAATTAATTTCCATAAAAAATACACCAAAATTAAGATAAGCATTGTTTTAAATGGAGACTGCTGTAGTTTTTAGTCAAATATAGTATCATTTTCACATGAAAATATTATAATTAAGCCGGTATTACTCGATACAATTTTTCTAACTGTTGCATAGTTGCATACAATTTTTCCTTACAAGAAAACTTGAACTCCATTTGTTTGTATGGAGATGAAATTTTCTTGCAAGGAAAAATTTTATGCAAAATTGTATGGTGTAATACCGGTTTTACTCAAAATCTATATCGATTTGTGGTTGTTGTAACACTAGCAAACTAATGATTATTTTGTCCTTTATTTTATGGACTAAAAATATTTCAAGTTTTTCATCGGAAAATATTGAGCGACTGCCGTATTGACATTAATCCTTAAAAGCCCTATGACCATTTCACAGTATTAAGTCCAAAGTTAGTATTGCCTCAGTATGATACGGCTGCATAAAAAATTGTTCCAGCAGCAATAATATCAGAGATAATAGCCGATGGAAAGGCACCTGTGACGTCATTTGTACCCATTCTGCGGCGACGGTATAGGGAAATCCCTGCAAAAGATAGGTTCACTCTAGCTGCAACCACGGACATAATTTTAATTCTGGAATGTTGAAATTTTACCAGGGCAGTCTTGATAGTATTTGTCAAGTATCCTGAATGAATTTTGTTGTTGACACTTACACAGACTGAATTCTTGCAGTAGCAAGATAAGCCAAAAATTTAACATTGTTTTCCTATGCAACATTTTTCTCTTCTTGCTATTGCAATAAGTCAGTCTGTGTGAATGTCAACAACAAATTTCTTTCAGGATATTTGACAAATACTATCAAGAGTGCCCTGGTAAAATTTCAACAATCCAGAATTAAAATTATGTCCGTAGTTGCAGCTAGAGTGAATCTATCTTTTGCAGGGATTTCCCTATACCGTCGCCGCAGAATGGGTACAAATGACGTCACAGGTGGCTTTTCATCGGCTATTATCTCTGATATTATTGCTGCTGGAACAATTTTTTTTTATGCAGCCGTATCATACTGAGGCAATACTAACTTTGGACTTAATACTGTGAAATGGTCATAGGACCTTTAACAAACATCGTACACACAAAAAGAAAAGCTCTAAATTATTAAATAAATTTTTAAGAATAAAATATAATGTAAAATTTAACTATACTAGTTTTTATGATAAAGAACGTCATCCCAGCAATTAAATGAAATTTTTAGATGTGATATACAATTATAGAGTCAAAACATATTTTATTTTATGAATACATTAATAATTTTGTAAAAGCACAACAACCCTTATTAAATATTTTATAAGAGTCCGTGTCGTCGTGGCTCTTAATTTGCTGTATAGCTGAATTTGCTTGCTCCAATTTATAAAAATTTCCATCTTGATATCATTATACGTCGTCCTTGCCGCGTAAAAAAAGTCGCTACCGTCTTCCCCTCGGAAACTTTATTTAAAAAAAAAACTTCCTGTCGCACTGAGCATAACTAGATTTAACAGTGAGACTCACGTAATATTCTTTACAATATATTGCTGAAAACTGACCTCTGCAACTGCAACAAAAAAAAGGGGGTTATTAAATAGCCATGCAACTATTTTAAAAATTGCCGCAAAGATTCCTGACATTGTGTATCCATTTATCATAATTTCTTCTCATAAAAAATTAATATATAGGTACATAATTTTTAATATAGCATTTAAGAATATTTAGCATTGTTTAAATAGGTTTTTCTCAAATCAACATCTTTTACATGTAGAAAAAAGTATAATTACTTAAAATCTAGACATTTTTTTTTACGTTAGCAATTTAACAGCTCTCTTGTCCTCTATTTTTTTATAAAACACTTTTTCAATTTAATCGAAAAATATTAATCAATAACGGTGACATTATTAAAACTGTTATATATAATGTATACCAATTTATACTGAATAAGGGGCATTCACAAAGTCGCATTTAAGTCTCGATAATTTAAAGCTTGATTTTAGACGTGTTTTTAAACCCAAAATTTCTGGTCTTAAATTATTGAGCCTTAAATGTGGCCTTAAGGCTTTGTGAATGACTCTTAATATATTTTATTTATAATTATATAAATCTCATTATAAAATAAATATTCATGGTTATTATATCAGAGAGTTAGATGTTGCTGCAAACTTAATTTTCAAAGTAAAAGTTCTGTTTGAATTTTTATTACTAAAATTTGATCAATAAATTCATTCCAAGGTTTCTCGCCATTCAAAAACTCATCTCACCTCGGGGAAGTGTTGAACAGGCTGCCTACATTCCCGGCGCTGATCTACCGGTGAGGTACCCGCGGATGTCATCTGAACAAATTACCGTTTTTAAAATAGAAAATTAGTACGCCTTAAGGTAGAGATAATACGAATCAGCTGTTCGACTTAGTCCCCTTTGATTAACATGTAAGCCTTAGCAAATTCACAAAAATATTGACATTTTTTTTACAGGTAGATTTTAGTGCCTATAGAAGCCATACAAAAATTTCAAAACAATTAACCCAGTGAACACAACTCTGTCGGTCCAGTGTCGGTCCAGTGTTGAGACTGTTGGGCCAGTACTGTGCCAACACTCTGAAGTTCCGGTCCAACACATTTTTGACACCCTGTGCTTACTGGGAATTTAACAAGCCGATTTTTCTTTTATTAAGTTTGTCTCTCCATGAGAAAGCCTTATGCTGCAGAAAATTAAAAAAAAAAAAAAACGGCTCTTTAAATTTGTTTTGAAATTTTTTTGTATGGCTTTTATACACTTAAATCTGCCTCTCAGAAAAATTTCATGTTAATCAAAGGTGACTACTTCGAACAGCTGATTCGTATTATCTCTGCCTTAAAATACCTTTCGAAAATCTTACAACTTCTTCCGATCAATCCGATCTACATCTAGGTAAGATAACACACCCAATGTTAAAAATATTTCCACACATGAAAATTATGAAATATATCTTAAAATGTTCTCCTCTACATCTCCTATCAGTAGCTAAAATATCAGGTATAAAAATTTCATCTATTTTTTTAGTAATGGATTTTTAAAGTTCACCAATTTAGCATTTTATACTAGCTTCTCCATGCTAAATTAGTTAACTTTAAAAATTAATAACTCGAAAACTAGTTCGAATTTGTACACCTGATATTTTAGTTACTGATAGGGGATGTAGAGGAGAACATTTTAAATTAAGATATATTTATTTTCATAATTTTCATGTGTCATGGAAATATTTTTAACATATGGCGTGTTACCTTACCCTTATAAATCTATATAGGTAAAATAGTTTAATTAAACACCAGAATGTGAACATAAGAAATAAAAAGAAGAATTGACATTTGAAGTCATAATGCAGTGCTTATTAATTTTATTTATTTATAATTAATTGGTGTAGTAAAATAGTTGACATTTTTATATTAAAAATACCTCATATTATTAAAATTATACGTAAATTCAAATTAAAAATTATTGTAAAAGGCAGGTTGTTCCAGAAAGATAATTTAAATTAATTAAAAACAAAAATATTTTAATTAATATATAATTATTTAATTTTTTTAATCCGCCTTCTTTTAATAAATGTATAATTTGAAAAACTCTGAAATATTCCATTATAAAACTGTTTGTCTTCACCGCCAGTTTTCCGTAATATTTAGTGAGAAAATTCTACCCACAAAGTTCCCCCCCCCCTCCCCCCAAATCACTATTTTCAAAACCACCTCTCACCTTTTCCAAGTCTTCCTTTCCAAGAGAGCATTTTTTGTTTTTTAGTCTACACCAATTTTCTTATTTTCTTATACAATTTAATCTGCTTATAAATTTGTTCTTCATTTACTTTGAGTTAAACCGCTACAAAACATCACGTAGCTAACAAATTTAAATGAACCATGATAAGAGATTTTTCTTTACTTTCTTTACCTTTTCACAAGGAACAAGGAAAAAGGAAATAATAATTATTTAAGTGTTATAATTATAAATATATTTTATACTTCTGAGAATTGAAGAGGAAAAAATGTTATTTTACTATATGACAAAATATAATATCAACTATTTATTTATATCCACTCGGAACAAAATCTCCTTATAAAACCATTTTAAATTATGAATTTTCCATTTTTTTTTTTTTTTTTTTAATTTAATCAAATCGAATCAAGTATATACGGTAGTTTCATGTTTACGTTTTGGGTAGCATGGAAATACCCGAAGCCGTCCGAAAATCTTCGGGATATAGGCAGAAAACCCTAAAATCCTATGCTGTGCGAGTTAACGTAACTCACAACATCTTTTTTATAATAACAGTTTTGGTCACTAAATATTTTTTTTCGATAGCAATGGTTCTCTTTGTCACCATTTATATATGATCGAAACTATATATATTATATATATATATATATATATATATATATATATATATATATATATATATATATTATATGCGAATAGCACGGAGATTGAAAATAATTTCGAGACCAACGTATTATGCCACTGACAATGTTTTGCCTACAGTTTCGTGTGACATTATTTTATGACGTATAGTAAAAGACTCGTTACATACTAAAATTATTTACTGCATGGGACATAAGGTTGATAAAGCAAACTGTCAGGATATAAAAGTAGACCTTGTTGCGTGTTTCAGGATGTACGATCAGTACTCCTTCCAGGTGATCCCCGTGTTAGGACAGCTCGTGGCAGGACAGTGGAAGGCCTACCAATACCTCGTCGAGAGCATCAGGCAGTTTCCAAAGCAGGTATGTTAATACCACCTGTTGAGTGTGGCGCAGTGCATTGACCGGTTCTCGTTGAATCATCGAAGTCAAGCTACGTCGAGCGTGGTTAGTACTTGAATGGGTGACCGTTTCAAAAGTAAAAATTACGTTGCTGGGGTAAATTCATCTCGTTTTCCATCCAGTGCAGTGATCCAATGGAGTATTGACCTCATTTTTTTTATTGCAGAAATGGATAGAGGGTGCAAAGTTATGCTACCCTGATTTTTTTTAGAGCCCGGGAAGTATTTTTAAAAAATTATTGAAAGTTCTTTTTGTGACGTCACGAGACGCCGCTCTTTAAGAAAAAGATAGGACTTGACGCCGCGTGACGTCACAAACACGACTTTCAATAATTTTTTAAAAAAATTTCCCGAGCTCTAAAAAATCTGAAAAAAATCAGGGTAGCATAACTTTTCACCCTCTATCCATTTCTGCAATAAAAAAAATTGAGGACAATACTCCATTGTGTGTGGTTCTCCAGGCTTTGGACATCACTATAAAATAGAGGCGTCCGTCCTGACTGAGGTTTTCCACGGTTCCCTCCGTTTCATCTCAGCGAATGCTGGCACGCGTAACATGCTGTGGCCACCATCCTTTCCCTCCCTTATCACTATACCATGCATTACCCCGCCGCGAGCTTATTTAGAGGTAAAAAAAAAAAAAAAAAACGCGCTGTTAGTAAAAATTTTGGATATAAATTCTTCTTAAATCACGCTCATTTCATTTAATTAAGCAGAAAATAAATTAATTTATTTATTTTGTTAACTGAAACTTTCTGCCAGAGATGCTAGTTTAAATTCTTGAAGTTAAATTGGAATTTATTATCTTTTTGTTAATTAAATTTTAACAATCATATTACTACTAGTAACTTTAATCCCCTTGGGCTATTTGTATAAATAGTTGAATCTGTAATTGAAGGTATTATATAATATTTTAATTAATTCGAATGGATTTAATTATTATGAATATATTATATGTATTCAATTTGACATATAATCTTGTACACAAATCAAGCAGCATTTATCATAGAGATATATAATATATTATAGAGACTTGAAAATCATAACTCCAGTTTGTCCCTAGCGACCCTAGTAGCTGTAAGAGAAGTTTTGGCTCTTCATTTTGCTGCTGGGTACACGTTTATATTGATTAGCTGGGATGGACGCACATTCATTCTATGTTATACCTAACCCTCTTATATGGTCAATGCTGATACGCTTTAAACTCCCCACAGCTTTATTTCAGAGAAACTTTCAAACGAGTTATTTATAGAATAAAAAAAAAGGATAAACCACACGTAACAAAAACCAATAATATTCGTATACGTTACATAAACTTTAGAATATTATTTGTTAAATAAAATTTTGTTTCCCTTTTTTTTTTTTTTTTTTTTCAATATATAAATCTATTTAATTTTTAAATGTCACCACAGCTATAATACTTTTCATTTTGCTTGTGATATCACTAGTGCATATGATTATACATATAGTTAGGCAAATTATATTATTACGTTAATTTTTATAATTTTATTTAAAAAATAAATATGTACTTATTATTGATTGACTTTTTTACATTGTGCGTGGTAAATTGATAAGTCTATTCTACATGCCTAAAAATAGATTCTTTTTGAATCTTGCCCTTTGTCCCGTCTTCTTAATATAACTTCACGTAGGACAAAAATTATACGGGAAAATGAGCTCTATCTATAATATACTTGGTCCGGTCAAGAAACAGAACTTTTATATATATATATATATATATATATATATATATATATATATATATTACAATTTGTTCTTCTATACTGCATGCATGAGGGTACTGCATGCTTGATCATAAGAGAGTGAATTTAAGGGTAAGATAACGCCGCCAATGTTTAAAAAAATCCCTCACACGAAAATTATAAAAAATAAAATAAAATGTTCTCCTCTACACACTCCCTATCAGTTGCTAAAATATCAGGTATATAAACTCGAGCTAGTTTTTGAGTTATGAATTTTTAGAGTTGTCTTTTTTTTTTTTAAATTCATAACTCAAAAACCAGCTCGAAGTCTTAAAAATAAATAAATCATTAATTCGTGAACCTTGTGCATGCAATCCCCCCTCCAGTCTACTCGAAATGGGTGGAATGTCTCTACAAGCAAAGCTCCATGTTACAGGGCGAGTTCTCAGCAATGATCGAGTCCACGGGCTTCCGTCAAGTGCAACACGAAGATCTGACGTGCGGTGTCGTGGCGATCCACTCGGGATTCAAACTGTGACACTTCCTCAGTTTTCTTCGACTTTAAAACTGGAGGTCTGTTTGTAAACCCTGCTATAGAGGATTTCTGTACACGATCTTGATTTTCTTATGTACTTGAACGTATGGTCGATCGAGTGCAGAAATTATAGTCTATATAACTGAGATGGGTTTACGAACAGCTAGACCTATTAGAACCTCTAATATAACATGAAAAATTTCAAAAGTGAAAAAAAAAAGTAATAAATATAAAATTTATATAATACTGCAATGTACATATTTATATTATGTAAAAAAAAAAATCACACACATGGAAATTATGAAAAAAAAAATAATAAAATGAAATGTTCTCCTGGGAGCTCTCAACATCCCCTATGAGTAGCCAAAATATCAGTTATATACAAATTCGAGCTAGTTTTTTAGTTATTAATTTGTATACAGCAGGTTCATATTTTGGCTACTGATAGGGGATGTAGAGGAGAACATTTTATGTATATATAATAATGATATATTTTTTTAAATAATTTTCACGTGTGCGTTTTTTTTTTTTTAACATTTGGCGTGTCACCCTAAAGAAAAATATGTAATTTTTACCTGAAATCTGGAATATGACTAACATATTGAAACCTGAAAGGAATTTATCAATGGACAACCTGCATAATTTTTGTTATTTTGCAAATTTTGAAAGAGAACCTAGATTTCATAATATATAAATATAATTTGTATCGTCAATTTTATTCAGATATTTTTCAACCCTCATTTTATTTATTAAGGTCAAGAATTTCTCTGCTTTTTAATTGTTAAATACAGGGTGTCCCAAAGATCTTTAGATTTTTCAAACCCAAGTAGCAACCATTTAACATTTTTTAATGTTCACTTTATATACATCAAATTAAAGCTCTGAATTTAACATTTTCAAAAATGTGAACAGATTTTTTTGTTTTAAAAGTGATTTTTCCTTTTTAACCATTAGAAAGCAAAATGGGCACTTTTTTTCGAAATCACGACTGCACCTGCACCTAAAAATTGATTGCATCAATTCTTATGCTTCTTTATTTTTTGTCAATGCAAATGCAACAATGCTTCTCTAAATGGGCACCATTCGTGGCTCAGCAAATATCCAGCCCCTCCTAGAGCTCACGCCATACAATGCGCAGCATGGAAGACTGGATCGTGTTGGTGATGCGCTGTTTTAGCCCCAACGAGTCTCACACTGGAATTGTGAATACAGTGTCTTCCACATTGCCCCGTAGGAAAAATTCTAAAGGAGTGAAGTCAGGGAACCTGTGGACCCATGTTGTGGGGCCCCAGGTTGATCCATATGCCTGGAAACACCTCGTTCAAAAAACGATGCATGAAAAAGTGAAAAAAGCTCCCATTTTACCTTCTAACGGGTAAAAAGAAAAGTTACCTTTCAGATTTTTTTTTTTTCTGTTCACATTTTTGAAAATGTTAAATTCAGAGCTTTAATTTGATGTATATAAAGTGAACATTAAAAAATATCAAACGGTTGCTATTTAGGGTTTAAAAAATCTAAAGATCTTTGGGACACCCTGTATATTTGAAAAGACTATGATATCGCAGGGTTTTTCAACAGGGTTTTAAAAGAAAAAACTTGAGATCCTATATCCAAATATGCAATAAAATTATTTCATGTAAGGTGTCTATTTATTTGTATAGACAATTACTGTAAATCCAAATTTTCACGAACTGAACTATAAAAAGTTGTTTTTCTGTTATTTATTATGCAAAAAAATAAACTAACATTGATTTGTTGAAATAATTGAGGTTTATTTTAATTGTAAGAACTCAATCCTATCTCCTCTACTGTATTTTAATAATTACAAAACAGTCTGACCTTTTAATGAAATTAGAAACTCTGCTTAGTAATTTTCTCCAAGAAATGCAAGCTGCTCAAATTACTTGCCACATTTTTATATTATAATTGCTTTTAAATTTATCAGATAAAGCAGCAGGTTTTTTACTGTATTTTATTACTTTTTACTGCACATTTCAAATTGCTTTTAAATTGAAAAAATAAGTGCTAAAACTTATACTATACTTGAGAGAAAATTAAGCTGTTATTACACGATATGATACTTTTCCCGTTAACATTTTTCCTTGTAAGAAGAAAACTGATGTGGAGAAATTTTCTTTAAAAAAATTGATTAATTTTAAATTAAGGGTATGATAACACGAACAATCAATTGTTGTTAGTCCCATTTGATTAACATATGTAAAACCTTAGCAACCTCATAATGATTCTGAATTTTTCTTTAGAGACAGTTCTTGGCATTAAAAAAATATGGAGAAAATTTCAAAACAATCAGACGATCCAATTTTTTTAAATTAATTTTTTAGTTTCGGTCTCCATGGGAAAGCCCTATGCTGAAAATTTAAAAAATTCATTTAAGGGTAAGGTAACGCCACCAATGTTAAAAAAAATCCCTCTCACAAAAATTCTGAAAAAAATTTAAAATGTTCTCCTCTATACCCCCTATCAGTACCTAAAATATCAGGTATAAAAATACGATCTAGTTTTTGAGTTATAAATTTTTAAAGTTGACTACTTTAACATGGAGAAATGAAACTCCTATGTTAAATTGGTAAACTTTAAAAATTCATAACTCAAAAACTAGATCGTATTTGTATACCTGATATTTTAGCTACTGATAGGGGGTGTAGAGGAGAACATTTTAAATTTTTTTCAGAATTTTTGTGAGAGGGATTTTTTTTAACATTGGTGGCGTTACCTTACCCTTAAAAAAATTGGATTGTTTTGAAATTTTCTCCATATTTTTTTAATGCCAAGAACTGTCTCTCAAAAAAAATCAGAATTATTATGAGGTTGCTAAGGTTTACATGTTAATTAAATGGGACTACAACAATCGATTGTTTGTGTTATCTTACCCTTAAGGGTAAGGTAACGCCACCAATGTTAAAAAAAATCCCTCTCACAAAAATTCTGAAAAAAATTTAAAATGTTCTCCTCTATACCCCCTATCAGTACCTAAAATATCAGGTATACAAATACGATCTAGTTTTTGAGTTATAAATTTTTAAAGTTGACTACTTTAACATGGAGAAATGAAAATCCCATGTTAAATTGGTCAACTTTAAAAATTCATAACTCAAAAACTAGATCGTATTTGTATACCTGATATTTTAGCTACTGATAGGGGGTGTAGAGGAGAACATTTTAAATTTTTTTCAGAATTTTTGTGAGAGGGATTTTTTTTAACATTGGTGGCGTTACCTTACCCTTAAGTTCAATTACTATTTTTTCAGAATCTTGCTGATTTTGGCTACTTTTTTCTTTTTTTTTTTTTTTAAAGAAATCTAAGGTAAAATTTTGTTGCCCTCATTACACCAGATTTCTGACTGACCATGTTGGAAAGTAGAGAACTGAATTCTTAGGTGAGTTTTCAAGGGGTCGATTGTTGATCTTTTAAATCAGCTTTCGTGTTCCGCCTTGGCGCCACAGTATAAAATAGTGATATTCAGTTCCCTAGCAGTATTCACTCTTATATCCATAGACCCGAGTTTTGCATTTTCCAAGGCTCTTCAGTATGGCTCGTAAAAGTAGCCAAAAAATCAGAACTGAATTCTTTAAATATATCCAAGGCTCATGCCGATCGAGACCCTAATGAAATAATCATAGACGGGAAGTAATATCTAGATATTCAGCTTGGGAATATAAAAAAATACATAACCTTTAGTTATTTTCAATATAAAGGGCCTTTTTTTTAAATTAAAAAACGTTAATTATTTTTATTGACGGTTTATTTTGTCACACTGTACAGCAATGTATGTTTTCCAAGAAATTTGATAATATTTTATCATCCCCCGAATTAATTTAAATTTGACATGACAGAGTATTTGTCCAGTACAACACACAATAAACACATCCAAATACAGAATTAGTAGTAGTCACTTCCTTTACCTAAATATGCCAATGTTTAGAAAAAACTTTATTTAATATTTTTTATTTTATTTTAATAGGAATAATTTTTCCTAATGTTAACTTTTTTTTTTGTTATATATTTTTTTTGTTAAAAAATTAATACTTTATTTGTTAACTTTGCTAATACTGTATCATAAAAAAAATTGTGAAGCTAAGGAAAAAAAAAAAAAAGTTAAATTGAATTAAATTTTGAGAAGTATCTCGGAGTCATGAAAAAAGGCTCTAGTCAAACTGAATAAGACACGTCACTTTAGAATGAAAAACTCATAACAAAAAAAAAAATAAATAAATAAATAAATGTGATGGAACTTTGACCCTTATATTCTAGTGAGATAAGGTTTAGAGTTGTATCAAATTTCTTTGTAGTTATGTGATTTGCATTCTGACGAGTCTGAAGCCTTTTTTGTGACTCGGAGATTTGATTGTAAAAAAAAATATAACAGAAATGTTTGTTGGTAAAGGTCTACCAGTCGTCGTTATATCACAAGCATATCTTTTACACTGTACATTAAATTGTGGGCACCGTGTCCCAACCAAGGGCAGTTTGTACCATGTCCTCAAGCCAAACAAAAACATTACAAAGAAACAAACTTGGAGCAGTTTGTTATAAAATTTTCTAATGATAAAAACTACCCCTATTTTTATTTTTTTTTATATAAACACCAAACCATGCGTTTAATTCATTTTTTTTTTAATATATTTTTTTAACATTTCACATTATTATTTTTTTTTTAAACAGAAATTTTTAGCACAAAAGTTTCTGTAATTTTAGGAATAAAACTGGTGCAAAAGAGAAAAAAAAAAAAAAAAAAATGCTATACCTTGAGGGTATTTAAATTGCCTTTTTTTATTTTTATTTTTTTGAGGTTTTATTATTAATAATAAAAGATTTTATTGAAAAAGTAATAAAACAAAGGCAAGACTTTTTTTTTAACATAAAATAAAAGCTTTTTTTAAATTGGAAGAGAAAGAAAAAAAAAAAAAAAACTCAATATTTTTTAAACATTGAAAACATTAAATTTTCATATTTACTCCTCTCACACCTTACATAATTTTTTTTTTTAAAAACATTTATAAGTTTTAAATCAAAACTTGCATTCAATCCCAGAGCTACATTTAAATTTTTTCTTCTAAAACTTCGTCAAACATTCATACCTAGCGCGAGATTCTGTCAAGGCAGTTATATAGAGAAGATAACAAAACTGGAGCTGCCTTTTCGTGAGAGATAGAGAGTAGAAGAAGTCTCTGGGGAGGTGCGGAAGAGAGAGGTGAGGAGGTGCGGCATCGTCTAACCGCTCTTGAACAGAAGAATGGCTACCTGGCCCAGGTAGAAGTAGATGAAGTGCCTTGTCTCGTGGGTCACGTAGCTGCCGAAGTTGCGACCCACGATGCAATGCCACGTGGGGTTGAACTTCTTGTCAAACTCCTTCTTGATGTACGCGGCAATGTCCTGCAAGCAAACCACATCACGCGTCAAATTAATACATCAAGGGTGTTGTCAAAAGTTGCAATATTAAACATGCTGTCGCTTCATGATTATAAGTTGATGTTACGACAGTCAGTGTGTTCAATTTCGGGGAATAACCAATGTCAGCAAATCACCCCTCTACCAAATAATGAGCTATCTGCTTTATCAGGTGAGTGCAATTAAGAGCCATAAAAATAATAATAATAATAATAAATAAACTCACCTGAAATAGCAGATGGCTCATTATTGTGGACGAGGCAAAAAATGTTTAACAGTCAAGAAAGCATCCACTCCTTTTTAGTTTTTTTGACAAACTCTTTAAAGAAGCAAATAAATTTCAACAAAAGATGTAGGTGTATTATTTTCGTCCACCTGATAGTATCAATTTTTTTAACGTTAATTATTTAGCATTTTTTATTGAGATAGAGATGACATCATCATGACGTCACAGTCAATTTTAATAAAAACAGAGTTAAATAATTGACACACACAAAAAGATTAATAGATCCATTAAAAAGAAAATAATTATCTACATCTTTTGTTGAAAGGTGTATGTATGCTTCTTTAAGAGTATTTTCAAAGAACTTGCCACTGATTTTTGTCTAGGAATTTTTAGTATTAAAATTAAAAAATATAACATTAAATTCTAATACTAAAATTGGTAATAAATTACTAATTAAAAAAATTAATTATCTTCATTTTCCTTCAGCTATGTACTGTTTTCAAGATAACAGTGCATTCATCTATCACCTTCAATAATTTAATCCTAAAGCAAAATATCATCCAATCTACAACTTCAGCGTTAGCAGAATATTTGGTTATACTGTACATGTATGACATTATGACGCTCTGGCTGATTCTGATAAGACATTTTTTTCTTCATACTTATAGGAACACTGAATGAACATAATATCTAATAATAATTAAAACGTCGTTTATTAAATAATTAATCCATTGCAATTCACTGACGTTATAAAACCAAATATTTATTTGACGTCAAGATATAAAAAAATATTAAATGTGACAAAATAGTATATTTGACATTATAAATCTGATTGTAACTAAATAAAAAATGTAAAAAATAAAACTAATTGATATAGCGAAGCTTTAAAGTTGATTACATCTATTACGACACCACTTCCAATGGTAATTAATTGAAAAGTCAACACATCAGTAACCAGCTGTTTGAAAACATTGAAATTCTCATTGCCACAACAAGTAATACTATAGACGTCAAAGCAGATCAAATATCAAACGACGTCGTAAAATCGGTAGTTCTGAAGTTTCAATATAAAAAAATAAAATAAATTATATTCAATTTAATTAAACATATTTATGTGATAAATATTGAAACCAAGCTAAAATATAGCTATTTTTAAGAGCGAATTATATAACAACTTATATAAAATAATTTCCCACACATCAAATAATAAAAAAACTCATGATCGAAATTTTGAATATATATTCCCACACACACACGTAAAAAAAAAAAAAAAAAGATACCTGACACTTCTTCTTACCTTCTCGATGTTAAATTTCTCAAGAGCTTGTGTAGCACAATCAACAGCATCTTGCTGCATCTCCTCGGCCATATCGGCATTCTTGATAACTGCTTTACGGTCAGACATCCTTGAACTGGCCCTGTAACACGTTAATACGTAAGGAGGATGTTCTTCACTAGCCG
This sequence comes from Siphlonurus alternatus, assembly GCA_949825025.1. Lineage (NCBI taxonomy): Eukaryota > Metazoa > Arthropoda > Insecta > Ephemeroptera > Siphlonuridae > Siphlonurus > Siphlonurus alternatus. The sequence goes on along the minus strand of OX463785.1, from coordinate 6,667,997 downwards.
ATCTAACACCATTGAGGAATCGACGACGTTTAAAAGCTGCTGTCATCATCATCACACAATAAGTAGATAAAACATGCGTACAGTACGTAGCCTGGTGAACTACTGCCGCGGGGTCTCCAAGAAACGAAAGACTGTTGTCTGTATAATTCTGCACCACGAGATACACGATCTTGCATAATCTTCCCTTTTTTTTTATTATTATTTATTTAATTTCCCTATGGAATAAAATGAATCAAATTTCAAAAAAATATATATCACCACAATATAAAATACAATTTTATTATTATTATTAATCCCCTTCCACTCTCTTCTATATTGTCACCGTTAACAGGAGGTAGCAACGAATGGAGTGGTGTTATAAAGATGTTCAGAGAAAATATAATGTTGAGAGTTGGCGCGCGCGCGTCCCTAACAAACTCCCACGCGTTTAAACTACCTGTAGCTTATATACTGTGTGCTGGAATACGCACCCTCACTTTCTATATGGACCAATCACAACAAACTGTAAATTATATACTACCCACTGAATTACTAGATTAAAAAAATAAAATTAATAAAATCATACCAAGGGCATTGGGTGTAGCACCGGTAGTTGGCAACACTGATGTATCTTCACCATGTTAATTTTTGGTCATTGCTCCTCGGAGTAATTTTTATGCTAGAGCTAAGCTGATTGCTGTAGTATCAAGATAATTAGTAGCCCAAGTGCACAATTTGGCTAAATAAAGCCTGATTTAAAGAAAAGTATTTTTTTTATATTTTAGAAAAATGCATGTAAATTTAAAAAATTACTAAAAAATACTTTTCTTTAAATCAGGCTTTATTTAGCCAAATTGTGCACTTGGGCTACTAATTATCTTGATACTACGGCAATCAGCTTGGCTCTAGCATAAAAACTACTCCGAGGAGCAATGATCAAAAATTAACATGGTGAAGATACGTTAGTGTTGCCAACTACCGGTGCTACACCCAATGCCCTTAAATGAAGTTTAGATATTTTTCTGCTAGCTTATGTTTAAGAAATTACGATGTACGAAAATTAAATTTAATGATCATAACTTGTAATAACTTTAATTGAAAATATCGTAAAATAATTTTACTATTAAAATTATAACTTGGATTATATTATTAAAATAAATATAAAATATTTAACCAATGCAAATAGAAAGAAAATTTTATCGATAAAATTCATGCATCGATTGAAAAGGTGATAAAAAAAATCAATTAAAAATTATTGTTATAATTAAATTTGTTATAATTATCTTTAAATTAAGGTTGAGAGCACGTTGTAATGATAAATTATTCTTTGTTTTTATACATTTACGTATGGAATTGCGAGATACACTTTTAGAATACTAAATGAAAGTGTTTTGTAATAAAAAATAATAAGTTGTAGAACATTACTATTATTTTTATTATGCAGTAAGAATACATGTCATGTACTGTACAGTATTTTATTTCGTGATATAAATATTAATTTTTTAACATAGATACTGAGGTCGGATAATTACGCTACCAGCAGATCTAATTATTTTATTTTTGGTGATTCTTATTATTATCAAGGGCAGTGTCTTAATTAAAACCAGCGAAAATATTTTTTAATCAATACTGTGCGTGCTTGTTTCACCGAACCAACATCGTACGTAAATTCAGTTTCGATCGATCGTATGACAAAAGTATAAGCACATTACCTAACAGTTTTACTTTCGATTTAAATCCCATTTACAGTTCAACAAATAAAAAAAATACCATCGGAAGTGAGATGTTTGCAGCTCTTCTGTTTGTAATTTAGTTTTGAAATTTTACAGAGTGGTTTGAAGTATAAATACGGACCTATGTGTGAAATCGTAACTCTGAAATATGAATAAAATGTCCAGAATTTTCACACTTCCGGCTACTTCCGAAAGGAATATCACATAAATTTGACCATAGTCAAAAAATTTATGTGATATTTCTTCCGAAAGTAGCCGGAAATTTAAGGTTTCTGATCTTCCTATTCATATTTCAGAATTTCATTTTCACACACACAGGTCAGTACTTCTACTTCAAAACACTCTGTAAAATTTCAAAACTAAATTACAAACAGAAGAGCTGCAAACATCTTACTTCCGGCCACTTCCGGAAGGAATATCAAATTAATTCGACTGTATATGAACATGAAAATTCAAAGATTTTGCAGAGATACAACACCTAATTTAAATCTCTGCAATGTTTCAGGTTCAAAACTAACCTAGTCCTCGTCCTTACAATGCTAAAAATCTTTCATTTTTTTAAACTATATTACAAATTTATCGATACCTCATAAGTTATTAAAACTACAAAATGTTATAAGAAAAATAAAAAGTCTTAATAAAGAATATGGCATATAAAACTAAATTATTCTAAAGTATCACGACCATGATTTCAAAAAGGAAAATTTTATATTTTATCTAGAATGATTTTGTTGAATAGAATCTTATATTAAACATAACTACCATGGATTCGGGTGTCCAGAAAGTTTGGATGAACCAAGCAAGCACGACCAAGGACATGTGTGAACCAGTAGGCGCCCGAGACTTTCGCTTTCTTACAGTGACGTCGTGTTATAGAGAGGATCGAGTATCGTCTTTCTTCCTGTACCGTGGTAAAGAAGCTTGGAGATCAACGAGTATTTTTTTTTTATTATTTGAAAGGAATCTTCGTGTTATTTATTTCAGAGATAGACTCCATTTAAAAAGAAATATCCGATCCAGTCTGTGTCTGTACTGTCTCCGTACATATCGCCTTTACTTGTGCATTTTTAATGAAATATATTGTATACCGGTACAGTATAATATAATGAAAAAAAAAAAAAAAAAAACGTGCTCTATAAAATAAGCAACAAATTACTATCAGGATTGATAGGAATACCTAATCATGTAGCATAATCTTTTCCCTGTTCCTATATGGTAATTTATCTTTGTAAAATTGATGTAATTATAAAGCGTTATTTTACTCTAAGAAATCTCAAATTACATTTAATAAAAACGTGTAAAATACAAATTGAATGGTTCACTGACAAATGAAGTCATCATCAATTTGAAGCAAAATAAAAAAAATAAAAAATGTATCGAAAAGAGAAAAATGTATGCATTTTGCATCGTAAGATATGCATAATAATATGGTTAACGATTTTTGCTTTGCTCTCAATATGTATAATTATGCCTACGTACAGGGTATATAAAATTACCTCAGCAAAATCTGCAGTTTATACATTATTATTATATACTTTAGGTGCTGCATCGTGTACGTTAATCATGCATGATATATGCATACGTACCGGTATGCATAATATATATGATATATGGCATACTGTAAAGAATTATAAATTGCCAAAATTATAAAATCGTTCATCAACAAAAATTTAAGTTATTTTTCGCAGAGTAGCTGGGTGATGTGATAACCGTGATAACGCAGAACACTTAATTTCGCAGGTTTATACAAACTCGCGCATGCAATATCGTCGCTACATTCCGAAAATATTACTCCCCGGCTCATGAAATGTCGACCGTTTCCATGGAAACCGGTTTACTGCAATGCTTTTACAGAAGGTAGAACTTTATTCAAGGTTTGCAGATTTAATTAACTGCATTGACGGATTTTACCGGTGCATACATCACCGGTATGATATCCGTACCTTATAATCTATTTTTCTCTATATCCATACAACGTCTTTTTCTTAGATTTTTTTTTTTTTTTAAAGGGCTTGTCGTACCTAAATTTTTTTCCTTCAGGCTTATATTCCACGATTTTCCGTGTACAATTGTAATCAAAGTAGGATGATAGGGCTCATCATACATATTTGACAATAAATTTTTATCAAAGCGCCCACGTTTTTTTCATAAAAAAAATTTTCGGGGCAACATATTAGTCATACTTACGAAAAGTTTTGCTCGAAATTTGCTGAAAATACTCATTAAAATACAGAATATTCATGAACAAGTTAATTAGCAATTTAATTAAGAAGTAGTCCATAAAAGAAAGTCATGGGTAAAGCTCACAAAGATGAAACTTGATCAGTGGAAGACATTTGAGACAAAAGGGAATCCGGTAAAAATCTTTTGACAGATTCACCGCTAAAATAAATAAAAATCAACTTACCAAATACGTAGATCTCAAGATATATTAATGAAGAAGTTCCTGATTACTTCAGGATAGTAGTAGAAGAATATTAATTTAGTTATGAAAGCTAAAAGTTGATATTTCTAGGATTTAGAAACACGGTCGACAGCTCAAACGAGATCTTTCTTACATATGAGGGAAAATATTTCGCGTTCCTGATTGGCGGATGATCAGAGACTTCTACCAGAGACTTCTATCAGCCCACAATGCACTGCGCAGCACAACCGGAAATAAAAAATAAAAAAGGCGGAATATCGATGAATATTCAAATTTTTATATTGTGCTACGTTGTGCTGTGAAAAAAATTGAATTCACGAATTTCTAATAAACTACTAATGTATTTTTAAATTTTTTCATTAATTCTCATCGATTGGTATTGTTAAATCTGTTTCCTACTCTTTGATTTTTGATGATGAAGCTGTATTTGTTAATTATTTACTTGCAAACCGATCGATGCCGAAGAGAATTATAAGAACGAACGCGTATATTTTGGCGTATAATATATTAATTATTATATATTATACCGTCGTCATATACCGTATGGATAGCAGCAATTAAAAACTGAGTTAGGAACAAAATAAATAAAATTTAAATTAGCTATATTAGCTTTTTGACATTACATTTATAAAATATGCATTAAATATAAAATATATAGTGAATATAATATATATATGACCAAAATGTGTCAATTGCCCCAAAATATCAACCAATCAATCAATCATATATATATATTAATATATATATATATATATATATATATATATATATATATATATATATATATGCGCACTCTAACTATATATATATATAGCTATAATAAAATATATGTGTAAAAAATGTAACAAAAAACTACATACTGCAATACGTGTGCATATATATTATTATATATATATATATGTACATGGCAGTACACGTAACTTAATTTTTACTTTTTGGCATTCGATCATTATAATTTTGTATACATTAATTGCATATATCTTCTGCCAGTTATAAAATATATAATATGTTGCATGCATATTAATAATTTAATTTATACTAAAATTTACATGGCACATGCTATTTAATGATTATTTTCATGCTAATATATTCATATCTATGTATATTTAAAAATTATAAACGTGTTACCAATTTATTTCCAGTTTAATGTTGTCAGAAAATGTTGCTTTTACAGTGCTCATGTGAATGTTGGTCCTAAAAATAAAAATATATGACATTAAAATTTATTTGAAAAATTAAAAAAATTAAAAATGAATAAAAATAATACCGTTATATATATCTGTAGATTTTCACGTGGGCACTGAACCATCAGTCGACTTCATTGTTGTAAAAATTAATATATCAAAATATCCCATAAAAATTCTATAAAATTTACAAAATCCTAATATGTACGTTATACACTTATCTAATAATAGAATTTAACTGCAGATAAAATATTCACCTTGGCCCAGATATACTGTATTAGACGACTGATATTTTTTTTTTTTTATTCGTTTATAAAGCTTCCTTATTTTACCAACAAAAAGCGTCAATGCGCCTCCACTTGCATGCTTGATGCGGAGCCGGAGGGTAATCGATTTTTACTTTTTACATATTTCGCGGCAGACCGGCGCAATAAAAAGCTGCGCGCGCATATCTATGATGCGCGCCATTTCTAATTGACGCCATTTTTATTATCAGGGCCGGCTTGGTGATAGCCATATTTTTTCCCTGAAGTTGTTTATAAAAATCTGTCAAAGTGGATCGCCGTTCGGACCATTCTGACATGTCCCATGGCAGAAACGAATGCAGAATATACGTGGGTAATTTACCACCTGACATTCGGACTAAAGACATCCAAGATTTGTTTTATAAGTTTGGCAAGGTCACATTTGTTGATTTGAAGAATAGACGTGGACCACCTTTTGCATTTGTAGAGTTTGAAGATCCCAGGTAAGAAAATTAACTAATTATTTATCTTCTAAACATTATAATGTTATTAATGCATGTTTTGTGCTTAAAATTAAGTTAACTTCTAGTTTGTAACTCGTCACTACACGTATGCATACTGTATGCATATGCCCATGATAAAGATTAGATTTCTAATCTGAAATCTAAATTTCTTCACTGTGTTGTATATACAATAATACATATTATCTACGTTTGTTACACATTTTTTTTTTGTTTTACTTCGCGATGGTGATATTTAGCTTCCGAACTGCAAATAAAATAATGTCTATTATTATTTTGCTGTCCAAACCACAAAAAGGGACACTTCCTTCAGTTCCTTTTTCTTCTTGATTCGTTTTTGAGAATAGGCAATATTGAGCCATGCACCCAAGTATGCATACATACTCAAAAAGGGACTGCCTAACAGGCTCGGACTGGCACAAGGCTGGGTCAGGGATCCCTGACTGGCCCCTCAGATCTTTAACATAGACGCATAGGAAAAGTGGCCTCAGACCCTTTGAAAAGTGGCCCCTGCTGCCCGTAATGCCTATATAGCCCTGACTGGCCCCTAGCTTCCCAGTCCGAGCCTGCTGCCTAAATTGAAAAGTGCTGTGGGGTTGGGCATATTTTTTTCCAGTCTCACACCTCTCTTAATTGTAGCGGCAAAACAGTGGAAGCTACAACACTACATGTATGCATATGCTTTCCTAGTGGCAAGGCATTATTTGTGTCTAATTACTATGTCCCCTTCTGTGATTTACATGTTTTGGTCCTCTTTTAATGAATAATATTGTTCGAAACTGATATGTGGTGTGATCATAGAGACGCTGAGGACGCCGTGCACGCACGTGACGGTTACGACTACGACGGTTACCGCCTCAGAGTGGAGTTCCCACGCGGCGGAGGACCTGGAGGGTTCCGGGGGCGCGGGCGCGGCAGAGGGCCCCCCGCCAGGAGGTCACAGTACCGTGTCCTCGTCTCAGGTATGTGTTCTCCGGGAAAATATTTCACCATGTCAATTTGAAAGTGACCATCATAACTAGCCTTTTTTTTATTGACATTTCAAGTCTAAAACTTTTCAGATATTATTACAGTACTAATCCCCCTGTAAATTAAATGATAACAAGCTATTTAAAAATGTTGTGAAACATGTTGGACAAGCGTGAATTCAGGGGGGAGGGGGGGAAAAGGCTAGGTGGGCTTAATAATAATAGTTGTTTATTGAGTATCAGTACAAAACATTGTGCAACAATTCAATGGGTGACATGAACAATGGGTGACATGAAAATAGGATATCCCATTCACCAATGTTTCCAGTCACCCACAAATTTGGGGAAGGTTGCAGCCCTTCTCCAAATTTTGGAGTTAAGATGGGCAATATTGACATTTCCTTCCCTGCTCCAATTTGCCAATTTGGCCTAATGAAGTCAACCTTCCCCTCCCCCTCCCTCCCTCAGCCCTCGAAATGCTAACTGTCTCCTTACTTGACAGGCCTGCCCCCGTCGGGCAGCTGGCAGGACCTGAAGGACCACATGCGCGAGGCTGGCGATGTTTGCTTCGCAGACGTCTTCAAGGACGGCTCTGGCGTGGTGGAGTACCTGCGCTATGAGGACATGAAGTACGCAGTCAAGAAGCTGGATGACTCCCGCTTCCGATCCCACGAGGTGAGTCTCTTGTTAATGTACACTCTTCGCCTTAGAATGTTTCCCTTTTGCAGTCCTGTCCTGTGTTATTCTTATGGGGACAAGGCTTCAAAGGGAGATTTTCCAGAGGCGAAGTCTGTACTATAAAATATTCACACTTGGAATTTTACCAGGGATCGGATGCAGATGCAAGATGCACACGGATGCGCAAAGATGGGCTTGCATCCGCATCCTTGCATCCCAAATGCACAGGGAAAAATGAATGCATCCGGATGCGAATCCCAGATGCACGGGAAAAAATGAATGCATCTGGATGCGCATCCCAGATGCATGAAAAATAAATTTGCATCCGAATGCGCATCCTCGGATGCACGAAAAATAAATTTGCATCCATTTAACACTTTTTTTTCTCCTTTTTTATCAGGTTTTTTGCTAATGGCCTCTAAATAAATCTTTAGCACGAGGCATTTTTTTAACATTTATTTGCCACTTGTCGTTTAAAATTGCAAGGAACAAAGTGTATTATAAAAACCAAAGATCGGATGCAGATGCAAGATGCACACGGATGCGCAAAAATGGGCTTGCATCCGCATCCGTGCATCCCAGATGCACGGGAAAAAATTAATGCATCCGGATGCGCATCCCAGATGCATGGAAAATAAATTTGCATCCGGATGCGCATCCCAGATGCATGGAAAATAAATTTGCATCCGGATGCGCATCCCAGATGCATGAAAAATAAATTTGCATCCGGATGCGCATCCATGGATGCACGAAAAATTAATTTGCATCTGGATGCGCATCTCGGATGCACGAAAAAAACGAGTGCATCTGGTCCCTGAATTTTACTAATATTCAGTTTTTTATATGGGAATAAATTTTGTGTTAATAATTACATTTCTTAAGGAACTCAATAATGCAATATGCTAAAGGGTATGATAAACACCAAAAATGTGCATCATCTTCCAAAACTTTGATAAAAAAATCAATTTAGAGTTGGCAAATCTTAGTTTATAAGCAGCTCCTCCAATTACAGTAATTTTTATGAACAATTTGATTGTAGTAAACATTGAAACTACCTCCTGTTTTTCATGTCGGCCAGTCACAGGGCACACAACTTGTTTGTAAATCTCTCATTCATTGAACTTGGTCACTAGGTTTGTTCATAAACTCTGCTCGGTGTACACTTTCTACTCCCTTATGTTCGTGTGCATAAGGTCGATTGAGTGCAGAGCAGGGTTTACGAACAGACCTATTATCTCAGGTAACATTTAGTCATTTTTTGCTGTTGCATTTGTTTGTTAAATCTTCAGTTTTTGCTTCATAAATAATAATGACCATATAACTCTAGCTGCAGTCTAAAATAAACACATTATGAAAGTCTAGTACAGTACCGGTAAGATGTTAAGTCCCTATCTTTGAACTAACATAATTTTATTTGTTTGTTCACCCAATACATTTATAACACAGGAAGGCTAAAACTGAGTGAGGATAACATGCAAAGTGTAATAACACTATATCATCCCTCGTCCGCAATAACGAGCTATCTGCTTCCACGATCTCGTTGCAATAATGAGCTGTCTGCTATTTCAGATGAACACAATTATGAGCTTTAAATCGAAATAAAATAAAGCTCATAATTGCACTCACCTGAAAGATCAGACAGCTCATTATTGTAACGAGATCGTGGAACCAGATAGCTCATTATTGCGGACAAGGGACAATATAACAAAATTAGCAGTTATCCTATGTTTTCTAACATTATTATAACTTGATCTGATAAAAGTTAAAATTCCTAATTGATGCTTGCAGGGTGAAGTGTCGTACATTCGCGTCAAAGAAGACTACAGTGGTGGTGGGGGAAGCAGCGGAGGTGGGGGAGGGGGAGGGGCGCGGTCTCGCAGCCGAGAGAGGCGCTCCCGCTCCCGCAGCTACTCCCCTCGAAGACGCGGCTCGCCCACCTACTCGCCGGTGCGCAAGCGAAGCTACTCACGATCTCGCTCTCGATCTCGCTCCGCCCGCTCGGCAAGATCTGCGAGATCCGCACGCTCCTACAACTAGACAACATTCCACAACGTACTGTTCATTTTATATTCACAATAGCAATAGTATTTTTTAACATCATTCTTTATTTTCTTAAAGATTCATTGTTTGTGAATTTACTATAGAATTTAATTTGAACTACTTTAAAAATGAAAAAGAGTTTATTTTTTTTTAAATATCATTATCTTTTTTTGTAGTGAAGTTAAATATTATCAATTAATTTTTATAAAATCCACCTCTTTTCCTTTATTATTTTATAAGTTGAAATTATAATTAAGACAACAGCAACAAAATTATGCTCTAGAATAAATTGTAAACCTAAATATATTGTGCTATGTAATAGCTTATAAAAATATCTATATTTTTCTCTGTGTAAAAAATTATCCAAGTACGTGATGTTATATGACTCTTGTCTAACAGTGGTTTGTTTTGTTATGTTGGCTGATGTTCTGCCAACTGCGGAGGACTAAGGAAACTTGAGGAAACTCTCTCTCCAATGGTCACTGGATTGGATCTGGACTCACTGGATTTAGGGATCAAATAGGAAGGCCGGTACGCTATTGTGTTTGCTTGTCCCATTTATCCTCCCTCCCCTATCCCATTAAACGTCTTGCATCGTCGATAGATTTAAAACAATTCTAGCTTTTAGTTTAATAACTTAAATTTATTTTTAATTTTAAGCAATTTAATACTTTATGTATAATGTACTTATTAATTTCGTTTTCTTTATGTTCTATTTTTTTCTGCTTTTTAATGGAATTTTCTTTGTAAAGTAATTCCATTTACTTTTTGCTCATTTATTAATTATAGGATTTTTATCGTCTGCTTAGTCTATGTAAATATATATAAAAAAAAAACACTAACATAATCGCTAAGCCCCAATTTTCACTAACATTTCTAGATTAGATTCATTTAAATGAATAGTTTAATGTTTGTTTTTTTTAAAACAATCACTAAAAATAAATATATACAATATTACAAAATTACTTAATGGGACAAACAAAATTTATTTTTGTATTTGTCTTCTTTTTAAGTAATTTTAAATTTGTAATATTGTATTGTGTTCTTATTTTAAGAGTAGCTAATTTGTATGAAAAACTTCTTAAATATAGGAATATCTTACATTATATGTTTTTTTACTTTACCGTTGTGTTTCAGCCATCTTATCATTCATAGTTGTAATTAATTCACAATCGTAATCAATCAAATTTAAATGTAAAAAAATAATAATAATAATAGACACAGATTAATATAAAAACCAGTTTTGAAATTTCGTAAATTTTCCTTAATTTTTAGGGAAATCTTCGACTTTAATTTGCAATTGGTTTTGATTCCACAAAATTGAATTGCATTTTTTAAAATTTTTCATTTGAACATCACACTATTTTGAACTACTAAATTAATGATAACGTAATGCACTGTCAATTTTGTGGTAATTTTTTGGATCTGTTGTCTTTTACAGTTCTTAAAACAAAAGATTCTCAATTGCAGCTACTAGAAATATTTGTAGCCATTGAATGAAGCATTACAAAATGCATACTTTATGCAAACAGCTTTTCAAATCCTAAAGACCAGTAAGCAATTATATCGCACGTGAAAATAAATACTTGAATTTACATTTTTTTCTATTGTTCGTTTAAAATTATATTTGTTTTGGACCTTAAATTTCTTTTGAAAAAAATACAGACCTTATCAAAGAATTGTCTTTTTGAGTTTCATGCCCATACATTGTTCCTTGTCCACAATATTGAGCTATCTGCCTACCACCATCTTGTTGCAATAATGAGCTGTCTGCTATTTTCAGGTGAGCGCAACAATGAGCTTTATTTTATACCGATTTATAGCTCATAATTGTGCTCACCTGAAATAGCAAATAGTTCATTATTGCAACGAAATCATGGTAAGCAGATAGCGCATTATTCCAGACGAGGGACGATATACTTGTTAAAAAAAGCCAGAAACGGGAGGTGTATTCACAAAGCATACCCCCACTTTAGCCTCAATTTTCAGCCATGGTGCTAAACTAGGAGCTTAATAAAGTTAGCCCCTGATTTAGTACCATGTTTAGCACCAGGGATAAAAATTGAGACTAAAGTGGGGGTTAAAGTGCTTTGTGAATGCCCCCCGATGTATATTTTATATGAATGATGATTAAAATTTTGATATTTTCCATAAAACGGCATATATGAATCTTTTGTTTTAATATGAATTGTATATAACGAGGCGGCTGCATCACAAAAGTAGCAGCCATTGCTGATGTGTAATTTTTGTGTTTTCTGTTCTATACAAGGACAGAGGAGAGGAGGAGGACACAAGGAAGGAAGGACTTTGTATGGGGAGGAGTTTGGATCAGGAGGATCACCGAGAAGGGGGAAGGATCAGGAGAAGGATTGGCAGGATCATTACATTCAGGACACAAGGACAGGAAAAGGATCGTGTATAGGTATGAAATAATAATGTTCTTTCTTACAGGATAAAAGTCATCAAAATTTTAAAAACAAAAATGCTTGTATATGGACCAATTTTTTTATTTTACAGGCTTTATTTTTTTAGTGAAGAAACTTTATATGAAAAAATATTTGTTTATTTTTTTCATTTTTATTATTATCACACAAGACTTTTTTTTTTTTTTTTTTTTCCTAATACAATATTATAGTTGACTGCATGCAAATTTTTGTTTTTGCATCTTTTTAATATTTTTTTTTTTCTGAATTGACTAAAAATATTTACTAAAATTATTTGGAAATTACAGTACTAATAAAAAAATTAATAAATTAAATTGTGAAAGTATTATATTTTGTTGTAGATTATTATCCTTCTCTATTTATATGCTAAGGCTGCTACAATTAAATATTTTTTATTGACAAAAATATTGGGTGCGATTCACGAAGCAGTCAGCCAGGTTTCTAACCACGTTGAACTATACCTATTTTATGTGTTGAACCACCTAGTTAAATGTGGTTAAAAACCTGGCTAACTGCTTTGTGAATTGCGCCCATTAACTTTCAAGTTATTAACAAAAGTTTCTTGTCTAATTGTTGTGACAAGAATTAGCGAAACTTTTCTCTTTCAAAGCTTTGAAATAAAAAATTTACCTGATGCTATAGATTAAAAGTAAGGTAACGCAAATCAGCTAATTTTTTAGTCCCATTTGAGTAACATGTAAACCTTAGCAAATTCTCAAGAATTCTGAAAAAAATTTGAGAGACAGATTTTAGTACCTATAAGCCATAGATAGAAAAAAATTTCAAGATAATTATTAGAGCTGATTTTTTTTAATTGTTATTATTTTTTTAATTCTCAGCATAGTGCTTTACCATGGAGAGCCAAACTAAAAACTTAATTTAAAAAAAAAAAAAATGGCTCGAATAATTGTCTTGATTTTTTTTCCATTAGCTTTAGAGAACTAAAATCTGCCTCTCAAATTTTGTTTAGAATTTTGTGAATCTCCTAAGGTTTACATGTTAATCAAATGGGACTAAAAAAATCAGCTGATTCGCGTAACTTTACCCTCCAGTCTTAATTTAAGCCACAGTAATTAGTAATTATACTAATTATTATACAATATACTGTATGAAAAATATAAAGTATATTTTTTTATAAATTTGATGCTTCCTAACTTGATATTAAAAATTATTTAAAAAAACAGGGGAGAACATTCTTAGAAAGATGACGATCACTACGTTTACATGAGGGTGTTTAATGCGTATTCGTTGACGACAGATAATGTTATTCTTATGAGGCGGCGTCAACGAATATGCATTAAACACCGTCATGTAAACTTAGTGAATGTATGTCAACTTTTGAAGTCTTGAAAAGTTGTAACCTAAAATAGTGAATACAAGAATTAAGCTTTAATTTATGCAATCTTACGGTTTTGTGAATTTCCCTCTTGTGTTTTGAAAATGAAGTTTCCTTTTTACTTTTTTAGTTGTAAAAATGAGGTTTCCTTTTTAGTTGAATCCAAAACTTTTTCTATGTGTCAAAATAATGTTTCAATGGAGTACCGACCTCAGTTTTTTTTTTATTGCAGAAATGGATAGAGCGTGCAAAGTTATGCTATTCTGATTTTTTTTAGATTTTTTAGAGCCCGGCAACTATTTTTTAAAAGTTATTGAAAGTGCAGAAAAAGTGCCGCCTCTCTTAATAAAAGATAGGACCCAAAAGGGACGTGTATTCGAACCCGACCTCGCCAAAACTTTTTAGCAAATACTTTCCGGTGCCTAAAAAATGTGAAAAAAATCAGAGTAGCATAACTTTTCATCCTCTATCCATTTCTGCTATTAAAAATTTTGAGGTTGATACTCCATTAAACATTTATTCAAAAAGTTTAAATAGCAGACTGTATTAAGGGTAAGGTAACACGCCAAATGTTTAAAAAAAAAAATCCCACCCATGAAAATTATGAAAAAAAAAAATTAAAATGTTCTCTTCATCCCCTATCAGTATCTAAAATATCAGGCTTACAAATACAATCTAGTTTTTGAGTTATGAATTTTTAAAGTTGACTAATTTAACATGGAAGTTCCATTTCTCAATGTTAAAGTATAGTCAACTTTAAAAATTCATAACTCAAAAACTAGCTCGAATTTGTATACAGGTCTGATATTTAGCTACTGATAGGGGATGTAGAGGAGAACATTTTTCATAATTTTCATGTGTGGGATTTAACATTGGGTGTGTTTCCTTACATACCATTAAATTTAGAACTCTCAGCAATGCTTATACAGAGAATATGACACCAGAGTGCATCAGACCGAGGGTCTTGGCTTTTTTGAAGAAGGCGATTACTGTAAGTTTCATGGAGGGAAATCTCGTGTTCTATATTGCTGCCTAATAGAATAGAAATTTGCTTTATTGCGGCGAGGTTTAGGCAAGCCCATTCTTACACCTAATTAACCACACTACTTCCCCTTGGCAAATTTGTTGCTAGTTGGGTTTCTGAAGTAAAATAATTTTATAGAGTTTTGGGTATGCTCCAGCATCAGAATTTAGTAGACATAAAACTTAGTAAATGCTGCTGCTGAGATACCACACATTCACCTGGGCCAACCTTTACGTAAAAGTCTACATACCCAGTGGCCTAATTTCAAGAGGGAGCATATATTATAAAGGTCCAGCAGCCTAGTCATGCAAGGGCCAGGATAATGGAGTAGCGACCTCAATTTTGTTTATTGTAGAAATGGATAAAGGGTGCAAAGTTATGCTACCCTGATTTTTTTCAGGTTTTTTACAGCCCTGGAAGTATTTTTAAAAAGGACTTTCAATAATTTTTTAAAAATACTTCCAGAGCTGTAATAAAATCTTAAAAAAATTAGGGTAGCATAACTTTGCACCCTCTATCCATTTCTGCAATAAAAAAAAAATTGAGGTCGATACTCCATTATTGGTCCCCTCTGGACACTGTTTCAATATATGTTTAGGGGGGCTACTTTGCAGTGAAAGTTTCCCCCCCCCTAAATTACGATAGACTGTATAAATTCTAAACCATGCAGCTACAGTCATAATTATCTAAAACATTGTCAATTCATACATACTTCAAAGATTCTACCATGACAATTACAGGCTATAAGAGACAGGGCTATGTTAGCAAATCATCCATTTATTTAATTTTTATATCATACTTATTTATTATAATATAATTATGCATTAAATATCTTATTTTTTACATGGTTAAGAATCGGAATTGTATGCATCACAAGTAATTAATAACAATTGCAATTACAAATATAATATATTGATTTTTCAATTCATTTCAATATTTTTCACTGAATTGGGCAAGGGTATGCAACTTTTGTTGCAGTTCAGTAATGCGGGTTGCATTCAATGCTTGACAGGCGTTAAAACTTTTCGAAATAAGTTACACTAATAACAGTTGGATTGAGTATAACAAATGATGTTAATGATGCAAGAATAAAATTATATATATATAAAATATATATGAATAAATGCATCTAAAGGCGGATTCAGATTGATAAAAAAATTTTAGTGTTTGCGGAAAGAAATCCCCACCATCATTGCGCTAAAATTTTTACGATTTTCTTCCCTCATGTGTAAAAAAACATCAAAAGTGACTCTCTTTTCAAATCAAAACTGAAATTAATATTAATTAACAAGGAATTTTATTCTATTAAGATGTTTTTTGCAAATAAATTGCCAGAAAATTGTTTACAATTTTAAATTCATCTGTTTGTTTTATTGTTATATTTGATTGTTGTTTGTTTTTTCTCTTTGTCAGTGATTTTGTATTGTTTTTTTATAACATCCATGTTTATTATATATTGTTTTTAGGGCTGTAAATTTTAACCGGTAGATTAACCGTCCGGTTAAAATCCCACGGTTAATCGTTTTCATAAAACACTGTTACTCGAGGTTACGGTTAATTTAACCATTTAACCTAACTTTGATTAAAATTGAAAATTAACCGATAGTCAATTTTAACCGTTTCTAGCCGTGTCATAATTTTAAGCACTTGTAACTGCGGTTAATTCTTTTTATGAATTTTTAAAATGCAAAAAAAAAAAATAATTGACACGTGAATTCCATTCAGGATATAAAAGGTATTTGACCATCCTCTCAAACATAACAATTTATTATATATACATATCATTTACCTATAATTTTGACAATGTAAGTTGAACTATCGTTCAACTTCCGTTTTTAGGTAATCAACTAAAAAACATATTTTATGAACTATAATAAAGAAAAAAAAGGAATTCGAGTGTCATTCTCAAAAAAAAAATATTATAATATGATATATAGAGAACAGTTCAGAAAAGAATTAAATTTCTCAATTCATCCCCCCCATTCCCCCCCACACACACAAAAATAGAATGCAATCGTGACACTGTGAAAAGTAACCATATTCAATAATGCATGTTAAATAAACAATATCAATATTAACAACAATAATTGATTAAAGATATTTATGTTATAATTTTTAATGTTATACTAACTATATACTTTATAATTATAATAAAATCCATTAGCTGTTATTTTGATTTTAATGTTTTTAATTAATGTATGATGTTGATATAAGGAAGAATAATATTCTATATTCAGTTTTGTGTATGCAATATTAATGGTATTTGTATTAAATATATCTTAATTTAACGTGATAATGGGGTACTGACCGGTATTTGAGTTAGCAATACTAGTAAAAAGTACTGTGAATTCTATGAAGAACGAGCCCTATTAGAGCATGCTACGACAATTTGCTGATTTTTTATGAATTTTTACTAGTTTTTTTGATGACGTCATACCATTGAATCTTAAATGGGGAAATGCATCAGTTAACATTGCTAAAATGAAAAGTTATTGATGTAGGAATTTGAAACCTTCATTATCGTGATTCTAGTACCTGAAAACCTTGCAAATGAAGTTTTGGTTACATTTCAATATTAAGTATGGGATTTGGCAATGTTAACTGATCTATTTTCCCATTTAAGATTCAATGCTATGACGTCATTTTTGAGAGGTTTTAAAAATTCATATAAAATCAGGAAATTGTCGTAGAATACTGTAATAGGGCTTGTTCTTCATGAAATTCTCGTGCCTTTTGAAATGTTGACAAAAATTTGAAACTTTTTTTTTGGTCAGTACCCCATTGCCAAAAAATAACCGATGGCGCAGAGTTAACCGTTTCGGTTAAATTAACCGATCAAATAAATTCAAATAATTAACCGATCGAATAAAATTAACCTATATCGATTAGACGGTTTTTTTAATCGATCAAACATTTTCAGAATTCTTGGCGGTTTTTAATCGAACTTCGGTTTGATTAAAAACCGGTTAAAAGTTGACGGTCACCGGTTAAACTTTTTCCTCGGTTATTTACAGCCCTTATTTGTTTTGCATGTTTTTGTTATATGTATTATTCTCTGACGTGATCAATGTTGTCTTGTACAACCTATATGTTCAAATAAACAAATAAAATAAAAAAAAACAACGGCGATGCGACGCGGTTTTGACATAAAAGCTGTGAAATCCTATGAGGCGGCGAATTCGCCGGGAATCGCGTTAATTATGATGCTCTTTTTCCTTTAATCGCCAAATATGGCCGCCAATGGATGTTACAGAGTAGTAAGTACGCATTATTTGAGTCGCGTCGCATGATAAAAATCGACGTGTAAATCCACCTTTATATGCATAAATTTTTAATTATAATAAATTGCATAATTATGCGGTAAAAATTAAAAAGAAAGATGTAAATAATGTAAATTATATATGTAATATCACCTCCTTTTCTCAATGCTCAGCATTGCGATATTTGGTACACAGGTAAACATGTCGCTTCAAATTACGGAATTAAAATATACACAATTTACCTCATCGATCGAGGGACAAAATAAATGCATCTATTTATTGGTATTTTATAACGAATAAATCCAAAATAATTTTTGTGCTTCACTTTTTTTTTTTTTTATTTCTTAATTAATAATCATATTAGAATTACATAATATGACAATAATTATAAATAAACCACTTTAAAAAATTATTTTATGACTATATGTTATATAGTTTATAAGTTAATGAAAAGAAATCAAGGTGCAACAATATATCAAAATATAATTATATTAATTTATATCATATATAATTATAAAAATTATGTATTTACGCGTTTTGATCACTATGAAAGGCCATATACAGTATATGTTGGCTATATAATAATTATATTTTAATATATTCATATGTAGGGCACAAAACTCGTTAAATTTCGAGTTTCTAAACTGCATATTAATTAAGGGGATGGGGAAGGTAACGCGCTCAAAATGTTAAAAATAATCCCACACATGAAAATTATGAAAATCATTTAAAATATTCTCCTCTACATCCCCTATTAGTAGCTAAAATATCAGGTATACAAATTCATATCTCAAAAACTAGCTCAAATTTGTGTACCTGATATTTTAGCCACTGATAGGGGATGTAGAACATTTTAATTTTTTTTCATAATTTTATGTGTGGGATTTTTTTAACACTGGGCGCGTACAATTAAACCTAACAAATTTATATAATTTTTTCGTCATTTGATCTGACATCACAACTGATTATCACCATATTGCTGACATCATCCTCTTGTACTTCAAGTTCTCGTCTCATGACCTCTAGCTGCTCAAGGTCATGGCTGGTGACGTCACACTTGTGCACCACCAATGTATGGTAGAAGTGCACCGCGAAGCCCATGAATACAAGAAGCGCTACTCCAATGACTGCTGACGAGGCTACTGATCCATAAAAGGT
The DNA here is from genome assembly GCA_949825025.1 of Siphlonurus alternatus. Lineage (NCBI taxonomy): Eukaryota > Metazoa > Arthropoda > Insecta > Ephemeroptera > Siphlonuridae > Siphlonurus > Siphlonurus alternatus. Next base: position 6,649,002 of record OX463785.1, on the reverse strand, counting down.
GAAGTCCCAGAATTTGATCCAACAGAGTATGCCGACCTCAAAGAGGAAAAGGATCATTCCAAAGACCGTGGAGCCAGCAGAGGCGAGTTCGATGTAATGTCGCATCTGCTCATGTGGTGAATTGTTGATCAAGTTGCTGGTACGATGTTTCTCGATCGCCTCTACACTGGGCAGAAGATACGTACTGACCATAAGTGCGAACACGTGAACGAGCACCAGTACTGTGGTGTTAACTGCCAGGAGGGTGAACATCCAGGTCGGGATTAACGTGGGCGTGTTGGTCTGCAATTCCACCATCGCCATCTGCAATATATTTATATTATTTTTTTTATAATTCATTTTAATGAACAACCTTCATGATTTTTTTTTTTTTTATATTAGGATAAAGGACCTCGAGTTCGTTTTTCATATTTTTTCAAACCCTCTAACACCCTTCAAATCATGCTACAAAACGCTGTGACGTCATAGTCATACAAATATTTTTTTTAATATGCCAAGCATAGAGAATTAAAGGACGTACATTACATGACTACTATGACGTACTTACTACTTACAGTTTTTTCCCCTCGATTTTGAGGGTGTTCAATGGTTCAAAAAAATCTGACCAAAATTGACAATGCATTAACTAAAGGTCGATCGTCTATCAAAATATGCAATATGAACAATTTTCATGTAGGTCGTCCATTGTAGGCATATATTACATTTTATGGATTACTAACTGTTGTAAGTCGCCAGGCGTGGATCCAAGGGGGGGGGGGGGGGGGGGCTGGAGAGGCTGCAGCCCCTCCCCCCCGAAATTTTGGATTTAACATGGGCAATATAGGCATTTCCCCCACTCCAATTTTTTTTACCATTGGCCTGATAGAGGCGCCCCCCCCCCCCCACCTTCCGAAATTAATTTCTGGATCCGCGCCTGTAAGTCGCGCTAATTTATACCTCAATTAGGAAGTGGGGTTGGCCAATTAATTAACTCATGCAATCAGAGCGCCATATTATAAGTCGTAAGCTGAAATAAAAAGCTTTTAATTAATTGTACCTGACCAAATCCAGCCAACAGCTCAGAGGTTGAGCAAGAGGCTTGGAGCTTCGCCAGACTGATGTGCAGAGAGCGCCACCGAAGACCCCGTGGTGTGAGGCTGCCGTCCGCGTTCTGTTCCGCAGATCCAGCCTGGACAGTTCGGACACAAATTTCTTTTAATTTTTTTGTTAAATTTAAAGCAGAAAATGTTATTTTACAAGGTCTTGAATTTACCTGTCCCCTGTCACCTGGGAGAACCTCCTGCCGAAGTTCGGGTCTAGCAGGGGCTCGTTCGGGAACCTCGAGGTGGCGGTTGAAGTGCAGCGCCACGGCGATGAAAGCGACCAGAGAGGGAACTACAATCGCGGTCGAGATGATCGCACCCTCCACTGCCAAGTCCCAAAACTGCAGGACATGAGAACAATAAAACTTGGATTCATTTAGTTAAATGAATACTCGTTGCTTTAAAAAAAATTCCCTTTGCCATGCCCCGTAAGAATAACAAAGGGCATAGTGATTTACAAGGCTGCATGCAAGTTGGAAATTTTTTAAGGCAACGAGTATATTTTATAAAAACGATATTATTTTGACCAATGTTATATTCATTAATTAAATTATATATCGAAGCTTCAAGTCAAGTTATTTTTAAGACTGATTAAAATAATTGAAGCCTAGCTTTAGCAAGTTTGAAAAATTTAGTCAAGTAGAAAACCTTCTAAAACTTTTTTAAACTGATATATATTGTATACTCGTAATGATCGATCGAGTTATTTTTTACGCATGGTTTGCGGGACCGTGGTTCCCTGCTGTTAACAGGCTTTGATCCAAGATAGGGCGATCCCCCCCCCCCCCAAAGATTCTAAAATTCATTGAAGGTATTTCCGCCCCCCACCCGTCACCCCATCCTCTCACTCCAAATTTAACATTGCAACATAGCCTCCCCTTCCCCCCCCCCCCCCGAGTCGCACGCTGGATCCACCCCTAGCTGATTATGCAACCTGCTATAGTTTAATGCTTGACAAGTTGCCTAACCTGACGGGGAGACTTACCTTGACCCAGCTGATGAGGGCGATCTCCACAAAGAAGAGCATCAGTCCCAGGAAGTTTGAGAAGGTCCACGCGGTTGTGACGAACCTTCTCATCTTGTAGTGCGGGGATTCATCGAGGAAGGCGCTGGGGTGGAGACTCGTGGCCACGTGGATGTTAGGCAGGATGTACGTGCTGATCATGAGGGCCAGGATGTTGATTCCCACAATCATTGTCGTGTTGATCGAGAACAAAATCCAGGCGATGTCCGGAACTGTGCAAGGTGTGTTGATTTGCATCTCCACTAGCGCGATCTGTAACCGCGGTCATAACAAAAATTTTACGACAAGCTTGAGGATTCAAGTGTTTCCCGGTGGAGAAATTTTTCTCCATAAGCTACCATGTTATAGGATCTTTTATTTTATTTTTTCTCAAGAGTTATATATTAATTTGTGCACGATTCACGAAGATCCAGGTTTCTCACAATAACTGCACGTTTAGTGTAATTGAATTAGGCTGGCTCTAACCGTGGCTAGTGAGAAAGCTGGTTAACTTTATGATTAATTCTCTCATGAATCCTTAAAACTATATATTGATTTGAAAATACCTACTACCTCCCGGATCTCCTGATAAAATGAATAAAAAAATTATTTTCCTTAAAAAAAATTCATTTATAAATGCTAAAAAAACATGTTTTTTTTTTTTAGCAAAATCAGCTGACTTACGAGCTGAGATTCCGTTATGATTTTTAACAAACTAATTCTGGTATGAAGTGAACTGTACTCCTCCTTTCTCCATGCAATAAAAACCACCCTCATATCATGATTAACGTACCATAGCAAAGGCAGCAAACAGCTCTGACGTGCTTGATACGGTCTTCAGACGAGCTTTGCTGACGTGGAGTTCGTGCCATCGTTGACCAATTGGCGTGAGGTTACCATCCGTGTCTACCTGTCTGTCCTCGTGCTTCACGTGGGGCTGTGGGTCAGACACACGTTACGTGACTGTTGACGTGGGGCACGTAGATAAGCACATGACAATTTTTTTAAACATTATAAGGAGCATTCACAAAGGCTCAAAGCCTGATTTCAGGCACAATTTTTCATGACAGAATTTAGTGAGCTCTAAATCGGGACTAAAAGTCCTTGTAAATTCCCCTTTTTATATAACTTAATTAACTAAAAAATTATACATTTTCCTTTAATAAGCCCATCAGGAATTAATAGCTTTAAAAAATTGAGGAAAACTTCTTTTCGGTTTCAATGCAGATGTCATCATAATCGTACGTGCTTCATTTTTTTTAATGTTTCTAATATTTTTTGCTGTTTTCGTTGATAAAAATAAGAACTGAAAAGAAAAGTAAACGTAGAATATTTATTTTATAAAATGTATGTATAATTGTTTTGTGCAAGTAGACAATGCATCATGTTTCATGAACAAAATATTGCGTCAATTTTGAAACTTTAAAGCAAAATAACCATGATTTCAAAAGCAGATTAATTTGAAAGAGAAAAATTAAAATTTTCGTTATCATAAAAAATTTATAAAACTTATCCTTGTTATAATATATTATATATATTACAAGGATGCACCTCTAAGAGCTTACAACTCGCGGCGGGGTATAATGGGTAGGGATAAGGTAGGGAACGGATGGTGGCCACGGCCTGTTTCGCGTCTCAGCATTCGCTGAGGTGAGACTGAGGGAACCATGGAAAACCTCAGTCAGGACGGACACTTCTACTTTTTATCAAAGGTTTTTATGTTTCACTCGTAATGGAACATTAAAAAAAAGTAATTAAAGTGAATGGACAACATACATGAAAAAAATTTATTGCAGAAATGAATAGAGGGTACCAAATTATGCTACTCTGAATTTTTTCAGATTTTTTTGAGACCCGGAACTATTTTTAAATAATTATTTAAAGTCCTGTGATTTCAGTTGGCACCCCTGCAGCCTTAATAAAAAGGATAGAGACTGGACGCCTACTGACGCCTCCAGGGGGCGTGGCCGCACTTCCAATAATTATTTAAAAATAGTTCTGGGTCTCAAAAAAATCTGAAAGAATTCAGATTAGCATAATTTGGTACCCTCTATTCATTTCTGCAATAAAAAAATTTCATGTATGTTGTCCATTCTATTATGCAATTTTATCATAAAATTTACAGCATTTATACATTTTCATTATTCCTTTTTCATATTTTCTGAAAAATATTTACTGCCATAAAATTGAGAAAGACTTATATAACAGAACTTATAATTATATATTATTATATAAAAAAAGAATTTTCCAAAATCGATTGCTTAATTATTTTACTCATGCTATTTTAACAATGACCTGCATACATGTATATATAAAAAGAAGATAATAATGTAAATTCTCCTGTAAGTAATTAAAAGAAATAATTGAGACAGCGTGTAATTAAGTAATTTGTATTAAGTGATAAGTAATACACAATATATGTTATATTTAATTAAATATAATTTTTATTTAATGAAAATCATACTACGACAAAAGTTATATCCAAAAGTTATTGTAAAAATGCGCATGATATTAGAAATATTAAAAATAAAAACAAATGGAATGTAAAGAATATGCTTGTCGAATTTCATGAGAGAGGGCTAGAGCTCGATCAGAAATCCCTACTCTTAGGAATTGACCTCATCTTGCCAAGTCTGGGGGGCCTCATCCTGCATGACCTCTACAGACTCCTTTTGCGCGGTGTCTGTAACCTCCTCTTGCAAGGCCTTTATGGCCTCATTTTCCATGATGGCCTCTGTTTCTTTTTCTTGCAAGGCCTCTAAAATTTCCTCATATTGCACGGTGTCTTTGCCCTCTTCTTGTAAGGTCTTTATGGCCTCATCTTCCATGGCCTTTTGGTTGTTCACGGTTAATGAATCTTCCTCAAGGTCGATGGTGCTACCACTAGCGAAAGTTTCCTGAACCAGAGCATCTTGAGCCGTCATTCGCAAGCGCTTGCCAAATCTCCCTTCATGAGATTCTAACTCTCCTCCGTCAAATTTGACATCATGTCCACGCTTGACAGTCAGTTGATCTAACGTAGTTTTTACAACTGACGAAACTTGTTGGTTGCCAGTAGCTGGAACTAAACGTCCGTTTTCTTGTACATTGAAACACTGACGCTTGACGCTATTCGGTGTATTCATCTCGACCATGGTTGCAAGAGAATTAATATAGATGTTAATTTGAGTTAGATTAGAACACAGATTGATCTTGTTAAGTCCGTGGGTGTTATAAGAGTCTACATGAAATTTGCCCGGAGCGGACGAGGTGATTCGCCAGCCGTTTTTTGAAGTGATGCCGTACGAATGTCTGCAGTAGGCGCTGTGACGTAGATTAATATCTCCACCAATCACAGAGCGACCCGAGAATTTCAGCTTAATGATACACTCGAGTCCATCTTCAGTCCGCAGCAACAGGCTGTCGTTGGTCAACTCGATGGAGTCCTGCGAACAAACGTGAGGGTCAGGGGCAGCGGATTCAGAGCGCAAATCTGAGGGGGGCGGTGCCCTATCCCGTAATGTTAAATTTTGGAGAGGGTGGGGATCGAGGGCAACGGGTTGGGGGCGGTAACACCTTCAATGTATTTTTGGACCATTTGGTGAGGGTCAGATAAAGTAAGAAATGTCGGGCCAGAGAAAAGAAAGACGTGGGGTGTGCAGGTGTGCAAAATGAATGAAAAATAGAGAAAAATTAATGTTTTTTTTTTTTTTAAAAAGGAGTTGTATGCATCGATTAATTCAAGGACTGTTCCGAGGTGACGAGTGCACATTATAAAAATTTATTATATATCCTTTTTTTCTACGAAATATTATTTATAAACATATATATGGAACAATAAATACAAATCTGCAGTAATATAAAATTTAATATTATAAAAATATGGTAGTTATTTATGAAAAATCAAGTGAATTTTTAACATTGTCTCTGGACACCACGAACTTTACTTCTGCCACATTTGCTAGAGTTGTAGCTACAATAGACAGAGATGAAGATTTGTAGTTTTTGGAGTCAAGTCTATACCTACATAAAAATAGTTTGTTTTTTTTTTCACCAAGCCTCCATCATAGACTTCGTGGTAACTCCAACAAACAAAACAGGAGTAAAGTTCGTGGTGTCCAGTACACCAATCTCCAAATTATTTCACCTCGGCAAGCGACTCGTGAGGCTTGTGTCCACGCGTCTTGTCCTTCCTCGAGTTCTGGTTGTCCATGGCAACGCCCTCATCCACGTGGCGCGCCTCGTTCTCCATTGGAGCATCTTCGTTGATATCCTTGCCGTTGACTGAAAACATTTGTTAGTAAAATATTTAGAACCTTCGTGTAAATTTTTATTACATATTTAAATAGAGAGGACCTCAAGTTATGTATTGTAATTTTTTTTTCAGATTCTTACAACCCTCTAAAATCGTGCTACAAAACGCTGTGACGTCATAGTCATACAAATATTTAACACGCAAGCATAGGGAAGACGTTGCATGATTATGACGTCACAACGTCTTTCTCCTCGATTTTGAGGGTTTTAGAAGGTTCTAAAAATCAGAAAAAATTGAACTCGAAGTCCTTTATATGAAATATATAAATCTGCATTGTTCTACAAGCAAAAAAAAAAAAAATAAATAACATAATAATTATATTTCAAAATTTAAAAAATACACTTTGATTATATGCATACTTGCGATTTTTGCTTGTATTTTGTTTTTTTCATATTAAAAAAATTAATAATAATGTTTTCTGATTTTAGTCAAATTGATCTGTCCAATATAATTTTATTTATATAAAATTAGAAGCGTTTTCTACCTAATTCTGATAAAAATTTTGAAGCATAAATTTTCTACTATAATAAAAGTCTTATTCCAATGATGAGAAATATGTAAAACTGTAGTACAGTATAATAAACATGAGAAAATAGAAATAAAATTCTATAGTGACGTTTTTGAAGAGTATAATGGTAAAATTAAAATAATTGCAATACATTACAATAAGGAAAATAAAATTAATGCTTATAATGCTTCATTTATAGCCCTAAAGCTCCTTTCACATAGTCCGATTTTGCTGCAAAAACATATATGCCGCAACATCTGCCGCAACAAATGTACCGCCACAAGATAATCAAGGGGAGATTGAATTTTTTGCAAAAATGTTGCGGCGTTGCGGCGTGATTGTGAAAAAAGCCTATGGTAATTAACATACCATGACAATTATTATACTTAACTTATTATTAATTATTATTAATAATAATTACTATAAAATGTTATATTAATGTTAAAAGTACATTAAAAAGTATACTCACAAGAATATTTCATCTTGCCCCACTGCTGTCCCATATATGAATTCTCAGCCGTCACGGCCCGTCACTCTTCCAGTTTTTCAAACGTTGACATTCACGATTGTTGACAAGTTGTTGACCATAATCCATTTTCGCCATTTTTTCGTTGTATTTAAAAAAAAAATTGTTGAGCGTATAAGCGGGAAAATTTTATAATTTTTATGATTAATTTCTGTTTATCACACAATTTTGAATTTAAATCACGTTGAAATAATTGATAACCGCGCGCGAGTACACTTAATTACTATACTGATAGTGTTAAACTAATAAGCGGATACATGCACACATATGAGAGTTTTTTAACATGATGGAAAACTGTGCTTTCACTTATTTTTTTAAAAAATAGATCCCGGTCTCAAAAAATCTGAAAAAAATCAGAGTAATATAACATTGAATTCCATTTATGCAATAAGAGATTTCATTTATATTGTTCATTATGCACAATAGTATATGTACAGTACATGTTAAGAATCGTATTTAATTGATTATAAATTACCAGCATATTTATTCATGAGAAATGGAAATTAAAAAAAAAAAATGAACATAAACTATATTGAATGATTAAATACAATTTAATGCTTTATATTATAACGAGTGACATTTGCTTTTAAAAATTAATCTAAAGATACTTCTAAATCTATAAGGTTAGAGCTTAAAATATATGAGCTCACGCCTGCAAAGGAATTAACAGCCGCGATGTTATTTCTCCAGTTCCGCTCTTGACATAAAACAACATGTATTCAGATAACCAAAAACTCTGCAGGACTTACCTGAGAAGCGAGACTCGAGTTGGAGGTAAACGCCACCTTGCAGTCCTGACAACAGTACTCCCCCGAGGTGTGCCGCTGGGCGAAGCTGGGGGAGAGTGATGCTACTGAGCGGGAGGCACGCAGGACCATCGCCGCTCGCCGCAGTCGAACGTTACCTCCGGTAGGGTTGAAGCGAACAGGCCGGGGGGTGAGGGAAGGGGAGTCAGTCTCCAAAACCACGTGACCTTTTAAGCCGGAGAAATTTCTCTTCTTTCTGGGGGGTCGTGGAGATCCGGGGGGAGTGTGGGGGGAAGGTGTCTTTTTCCCCTTCTTCGCGAAGGGATTCGGAGAACTTTTGGAATTCAAGCCATGTAACGTGTTTGAGTTTACAGCATCATCACTTATAAATCCAGCATTAAAAACTCCATTTTCTCTTAAAATATTGTCATCTACGTTTTTTGAATTTAAATTAGATTTGTTTATATTATCAGAGCCTTTGATATTGAAATTTTTCATAATTCTCAAATCATCGTCTATAAAACCAGGGTTAAAAACACCATTTTGAGGCAAATTTTTATATATACCATTTTGTTTTAATTTGCTACCTTCAGGTATACCTTCCTCCACAGAATCTATTTTTACAATCGATGTTTCTGAAGGTTCGACATTCCAGACTGCAGTTTCCTCAGTTCCCCAGCTTATCGGCTCTGACTTACTTCTGGTAACAACTCTATGTCCCTCTTGAGGTGGTTGTAAAGAAAAAGGTCGCTTTAAACTAGTTAAATTTTTAGTTCTCCGATTGTTCAGTGTTTCAAATTCGTTAGTTTGTATTGAATTATCGGCAACAATGACGTTTGGAAGGGGTGCAACCACAGCAAGAGGAGATGTGTTATGTTCCGTCAAATTGTCACCCGTAGCCCCGTTCAATCGCAAGCTTCGTGGCAGAGATTCTGTCTTATTACTACTTTTATAATGAGTCCGTATGTGTAATCTTTCCGATAATTTAAGTATTTGTGGAGGTATTTTAGGAGTGAAGTACGCCAACATTCCATACTTTTTACTTAAATGTCTCGGCCGTGGAGGGACTTTTGGTGGTGCACCCTTTACTGTTTTCTCCTTTAGTTTTGGTGACGCTTCTTCAACTGTTATGTTTGAACTTGAAGATTGAATTGAAGAACTCAGGTTGCTATTTTCAGGTGTACTTTCCTCACCTTCAGGTGGTGATCTTAGAGAACTGTAAAGATTACTGTCAACTGTTCCTTCGCTCTCTCCTGAACTTGTATCAACAGGTTCCAAATTAGCAAATTCAGGGCCTTCCAGTTCAGATAATGTTGAAATAATTTCTAGGTCGTCTTCTTTAGGTGCTACAGAGACTGGACACTGAGTAATTTCAACGTCATCTTCCTCAGGTGCAAGTACTAAAGAGACTGGACATTGAATAATTTCAACATCTGTTTTTTCTTCCTCAGGTGCAAGCACTACAGAGACTGGACATTGAATAGTTTCAACATCTGTTTTCTCTTCCTCAGGTGCAAGCACTACAGAGACTGGACATTGAATAGTTTCAACATCTATTTTCTCTTCCTCAGGTGAAAGTACTAAAGAGACTGGATATTGAGTAGTTTCCAATTCAGAAATAAAAGCTTGACTATTTAAAAAAGATTTTTCTATTACATCCTCGCCTGAAACTAATTTCTCGATTATGTTAGTTTCTCTGCTGGATTCTTCCTCAGGAGCAGTTTTTACCGAGAATGGTGGAGGGGGCGGGGGCACTCGTGGGGTGAGTTTTTTCTTTTGCTTCTCGCGAGAGGCCTTTCTGGAACGTGGGGGTATCTGGGGGGAGGCAGGGAGGGAATTCTCCAGGAGTGATCCATACTCTACAGAGACTGGACGTTGAGTAATTTCAACGTCATCTGTTTTCTCTTCCTTAGGTGCTAAAGAGACTGGACGTTGAGTAATTTCAACGTCTGTTCTCTCTTCCTCAGGTGCAAGCACTACAGAGACTGGATATTGAGTAATTTCAATATTATCTATTTTCTCTTCCTCAGGTGCAAGCACTATAGAGACTGGACATTGAGTAGTTTCCAATTCACAATAAAGAGCTTGACTATTTAAAAAAGATTGTTCTATTATGTCCTCGCGTGAAACTGATTTCTCAAGTATGTTAGTTTCTCTGCTGGAGTCTTCCTCAGGAGCCGTTTTTACTGAGACTGGTGGAGGGGGCGGAGGCGCTCGTGAGGCGGTTTTTTTCTTTAGCTTCTCGCGAGAAACCTTTCTGGAACGAGGGGGTATCTGGGGGGTAGAATCCTCCAGGGATGATCCACACTCTTCTACCCCGTGAGGGATGTCGCTCATCCTGGAGCAAACAAAATCGTAACACCTGAACACCACCATAACGTGTTTTTTATATTTTTATATAAACATGTTTTTTTTATATTTTGTTGTTTTTAATAACTTTTGCAAGTGCTGAAATTATTCGTAGATACAAAAATTAAATGAATATTAATTTCATTCTGTTGCTGTGAAAATAAAAAATAATATATACATATATACGTACACACATTTATTTTTTATAAATATATTTTAAAAATATATATAATACTATATCCAATAGCGTTTAAAACCATTGTTATACTGCTGAAAGCTAAATATTATACATTATAATAATTTCTTTAAAATGAAACTGTATCAACAAATTATATTATATATATAAGTAGCCCTTGTCAAAAAACAACAAAACACAAACCTTAAAATTACTGTATTTTCTCTATCTTGAAATTACTTAAGATGGATGACTAACATGGAACGAGTTATTTGAACACCGAGAGAGAAAGAAGGTTTGTTACGCAAGTTGAACCTCTCCACATAGTCATAGTCGTATGATAATTGTTTACTTGTAAAAAAAAAATCAACAGTAACAACGGCATCAGTACGTTTAGATAAGAATAAATATCAACAGCCTTTTGTGAGCTGTTTTGTGGATTTTAATTTCGCAATTTTTAACACAAATAGCCCTGAAGTTATGCAACCTCTTCCAAAAGCACAGCTACGTTAGACAAGTTGCATAAATTACAGGGGATTGTCCAAAAACAAAAGCTATCTTAAAAAAAGAGGGGCAGTGAAGTGCAATTTAAAGCCGCTCTCATCATAAAAGTGTCAGTGCAATATATTGCAGTGTGTGCAATTAATAACGACAATATATTATCTATACGAAAGAACAACAATAAAAACTTATTAAATGTAATCAAGCAGAACATTTCCTATTTAAACTGAAATTATGTCTCATATGTATTTTTTATTCAATGCATAATAATGTATTCTTTTACATTTTTTTATGGCTGATCCGGTTAAAAAGTCTTGTACTTAAACCCAAACTTGTATTGTAACATATGTTTTCTGAATAAAAGCCTTTTGAATCTGAATCTGAAGCAAAAGCTATTGGATTCTGTTGTAAATATTTTAGGCATTTTCTGATTTTAATAAAAAGGAACCCTTGGAAAATATGAATGTCACTCTACAGTTCAACAAATGTAAGGTTACCACCGGAAGTAGCCGGAAGTGAAAGAATTTTGACTAAATTATGATCATGAAAAATCTTAAACTTTGCAGTGACGTTTATATTAGAGATTTTGACCTATCTTCAAAGTTTCAGATTTTTATGATCATAGTTTAGCCAAAATTCTTCCACTTCCGGTGGTAACCTTACATTTATTGAACTGTATATTTAAGATGAACGTTACACAAAATGCTAATACCATTTTTATAAAACTTGCAAATAATTTGAGTATAATTAAATGCTTGATTTTATTTATACATGAATTACAAACATTAGTTTAAAACGTCATTGCAAAATAATAATTTTTTCTTGGTACTCATGCATGACTATACATTTTTATTAGTAAAACAATTTTTATACCTCGCATTCATATTTTGAAACACATGACCTTGAAACTTTCAAAATAAATACACCTTTCCTCTCAAACTTGGTGAACATAAACATTGAGATCCTGATTCTGTCAGGGTAGGTAAACTCACCTGAATTTGACGAGCAGCGAGCTGACGAAGGGACAAAGACGATCGCCGTGCGGGCTAAGTCTGATTAGACCTGATTAACACACAGTCAGGTGACGCGCATGCGCAGAGACAACCTTGCTTAGAGTTAATAACTCTCGCGCAATTATATACCACAGTTAATTTTTAATGGCTAAAATAATTTAAAAAAATTAATTCATTATAACTTAAACGATTCCGCAAGCTTTGGAAATCAATTTACAGGTGCGGATCTAGGAAGGGTGGCCCTATATAGAGCCTCCCCCTTCCCCCCTGGAAATTTTGGATTTAGCATGGGCAATATAGTAATTTACTTCACTCCCATTTTTTTAACATTGACCTTATGGAGGCAGCCCCCTCATTCCCTCCCCCCCTCGAAATATTTTTTTGGGTCCGTACCTGTCAACTTGGTATATATTGATAAAAAGTATGTAGAGGTGTCCGTCCTGAGATTTTCCACAGTTCCCTCAGTTTCACCTCAGCAAATGCCGTGACCGTGGCCACCATACTTTCCTTCTCTTATCTCTATACCCATTACCCCGCCTTGAACTCGATCTTCGTAAAAAAAAAAAAAAAAAAAATGTGATGTATATTTTAATTCATTAATTCATTAATTAATCATGTGATCTATTAATGAGAGACAGACCTAAATTTATAATAAATATGCAATATTTATTATTGGGTGAATGAACACTTTTATATAGTGAATGGACCGCTCAGAAATAAAATATAATGCAGGTTACTTAATTGTTATATAATTAAAAATATTTTAAGGTATTTCAAAATTTTAAATATTTTATTTTTCAAGTAATAATTCAAGTTGTATAATCTGATGTGTTCTTGAACTAAATAACGTAATAATTTGCACACTCAGGTGTTGAGGAAGTATAATATATAGCGGCTGGTCGAACGACTTAGAATTCTCCACCACGGCCAAGCGATAAGTTATCACAGTCCGTGTGCGTCAGTGGAGGCCGCAGCGGATTGAGCAACCAAATCCTAGGTAAATATTATCTGTTTACCTGTTGATTACTTAACAACAATTGTGTACTTGGATTAACTTGACCTCAAATAATAATAATAATAATATCTTTGTTTGTTATATGATATTTTTTTATTGTTTATTTTTATTCACACTAAAGACCAGCTGCGATAGATTGTGACTACATAATATAAATATAATAGATTAAACTGAAAAAAATACATAGTGATAGTAAAATTAATATACATTTAATTAAAAAAAAATTGAAATAAATATAAATATATTATAACTTGTATCAATTCCATTTTAAAATATTCCACATTTATTACAAATATGAATTTACACTTAAATTTTTAACACAATTTTTCTTGTTTATAGAATAATAATTTTGTTCAACAATGGAGTATCGATCTCAATTTTTTTTTTATTGCATAAATGGATAGAGGGTGCAAAGTAATGCTACCCTGATTTTTTTCAGATTTTTTTGAGACCAGGAACTATGTTTTAAAGATTATTGAAAGTCCTTTTTGTGACGTCACGAGGCGGCAAGTTCTATCTTTTTCTTAAGGTGCGGCGTCTCGTGACGTCACGAAAAGGACTTTCAATAATTTTTTAAAAATAGTTCCCAGTCTCAAAAAATCTGAAAAAAATCAGGATAGCATATATATTATAACTTTGCATCCTCTATCCATTTCTGCAATAAAAAAATTTGAGGTCGATACTCCATTGCTTCTTAAAAATTGAAGATATACTCGCAATATATTATATTTTTGTAATCTGGAAGTTTATTATAAATTATCATACAATACTGAGCTTTATATATATAAAAATGAAGTAAAATATGCAGCAAAAAGTTATTAAAAACACCAATTATATATAACCATTCAGCTTCATAATTATTCTCTAAATTTGTATAATTTGTATTGTAAATATAATTATATTTGATTTAAATAAAGTAGATATACAATTTCAATGTCGCAAGATATTCAGTTTGTCTTGCTTTTACTTAATGAATTAACAAAATAACAAAAGCTTCAAAAAACTTACACTTTTGACAGGAACCAAAACCAACTAACTTAAATAACTTTTACTGTGCTTGCTAGAAGATAAAAAAAGTTTTTTGTAAAGAAATTACAACTTTTTTCTATACTTTATTTGACTATTTTTATAATGTTTTTAATTGAATAAACAAATTCCAGACGAAGCTAAAATAAATAAATAAAGACAATTAGGTCAAATTAAAAAATCACATTTACAGCAGAAAAAAAGAGCTATAAAATTAGCAGCAGAAAAAAGTTGACAGGGGGAGGTTCTTTTTAATTAAAATGAAAAATTAGGTGAAAAAAGTCAGATAGATATACCAATACCACCAACAACAGTTGAATTTATTTTTGCCCAATATCATAATCCATTCGAGGCGGTAAAACCACTTTTGTTACTCCACGTGGGGGCGAGAATATAGATCAAAATTTCGGAGGGGGGGGATGGCCACATAAGCCCAATAAATAAAATTGGAGGGTAGAAAATGCCTATATTGCCCACGTTAAATTGAAAATTTCGGACCGCGGGGCCTCCGCAGCCACCCCCACTGGCTACATGTTTGCTATCCCTGAGCACCATGCAATTACTCTCCTTCCTTTCGATTAACAGTTTCAAGTTCTCGTCTCATGACCTCCAGCTGTTCAAGGTCATTGCTAGTGACGTCACACTTGTGCACCACCAACGTGTGGTAGAAGTGCACCGCGAAGCCCACGAAGAGCAAGATGGCGGGTACCATGAACACCGTGGCTGAGAGTGCGGCCGAAAATGCGTAGTCCCAGAACTTTATCCACGACAGCAACGTGACCTGTGGACATCCAGTGGACTTTGGTTAGGGGCAGTGATGGACTTTAAATCTAAACGTACAGCTATGTTATATTATTATATATATTGAAAAATATTTCCGTGCTGCATGGTTTAAAAGATATCGCAAAAAAATTAAAGTAGAGTGAGCTATTGTATTTTTTGTGAAGATTTTATTTTCTAAAAATATTTCAACCATCCTTCTATTGAGAAATGAAAACCAAAAAATTTCACATCCATATCATGGTACAGAAAACAACTTTTTTTCTCGAATTTCGTGTGAAGAATGGTACCAATTAAAATATACATACCTATATGTCATCTGATGATGCATTATTTATTTAATTTAAAAAAAAATACGGAGCTGTTTTTCAGGAAAAAGGTCTTGAAAATCCTTATGCTGGGAATTACCCCACAAAAATTACGAGTACCTTTGGGTGCATGACTTTTACTTTGATACTGCGTACATTGCATTCATTCTTGCACCATATTTATAACTTTTTTAAATAAGGATCAACTCACCCACTCCCCATTTATTTTTTCTCTGAGACGGGGTTCAAACCCTGAAACTACGGCTCTCCAGGCGCGGATCCAGAAACAAATTTCGGGAGGGGCTGCCTCCATAAGGCCAATGTTAAAAAAAAATTTGGAGTGGGGGAAATGCCTATATTGTCCATGTTAAATCCAAAATTTGGCCCCCAGCCCTCCCTCCTCCCCCCCCCCCCTGGATCCACGCCTGCGGCTCCCCACTTCCTTCCTTGAATTACTTACCTCAAAAAGAAACAGGAACATTCCAAGGACGGTGGAGAAAAACCACGCCGTTTCGACAAAGAACTTCAACTTGAGATGCGGGGATTCCTCGAGGAGGGCGCTAGGGTGGATGCGTGTCACCACTTCTATGCTTGGCAGAATGTACGTGGTGATCATGAGCGCGAAGATGTGCACCGTCACGAACAGCACGGAGCTAGCGGAGAACAGCACGAACAGTCCTTCGGGAACGTGGGTGGGCTGGTTGATCTGCACCTCTACCAGTGCGATCTGAAACATGCAGAAAATAACAAAAACTAGAATCAATTTAAAATTTAAACTAAGAGCTCGATGTAATTAATGAACCTATCAGCAAATTTAATAATGGGTAGAAATCAGGGGGAAAAGGATGGTGCATGGCCTACGCATCCCAGCATTCGCTGAGGTGAGACTGAGGGAACCGTGGAAAATCTCAACAACGGACACTTCTACTTTTTCTCAATGGACTAAAGCATTGTCCAAAGTCTGGGGAACTACACACAAGTGCATCACTGTACTGGGTGGAAAGCGAGACAAATTTACTCCAGGGAGGGAGCAACGTATAATTGAAACGAGTTTAGCACCATGCAGTACTAAACATGCACGCTTGACGTATTATAGCTTGACTTTGGTGATCTAAAGAGAACCGGTCAATGCACTGCATGCGTCACGCTCAATCTTAATAATGAAACTATAATATTCGTTCAATAGAGATAGTAATTATTAATTAAGGTGCTGTAATTTTAAATTATAGAGTCATATTCAGCAATTTAACTATTTATTTATAAATTGATTTAAAATGAGGAAGAAAAAAAGCTTCGATGCGATATGTGATTACGTAAACATTATAATTATATGCCATAAATGACAGAATGGCGAAATTAAATGCATAAAATATCCATGCAAAGTACATTGCATCTAACACCTTACTGTAATTAAATTTGCATGTAAATATACGTATATTATAATTTATAACTATGTTTTGTACAATCGTCGCCTCGGAAAATTTCCCTTTGTAGCCTTGTTAATCACCATGCCCCGTAAGAATAACATGGGACATGGTGATTAACAAGGCTGCAAAGGGAAATTTTCCGAGGCGATGACTGTATATTCTATATAAAACTACTATCACCACTCACCATGGCAAATCCGAAGAGCAGCTCGGAGGTGGTGGAGGCGGCCCTCAACTTCGCCCTGCTGATGTGCAGTGTTCGCCACGCGAGGCCCACAGGGGTGAGGCTGCCGTCCGGGTTCCTCTGTCCCGCGTGAAGATCCTCAGGAGACTCCTGTGACGTGAGATGGACATTCACATTAAATTGCAATAAGCTCGTGTGTTTAAGTACAGAACTAAGGGGGATTTCCATTGAGAACTTACGGGCGTCTCCGGTATGATGACGTCATCCGGCGCAGATTTGCCGCAACAACAACATCTGAGTGGCTGTCTTAAGTTACCCAGCGAGTTAGTTGACCCTTTGCGCAGGGTTGACATTGACCCCACACCCCTGTGTAAGGACGGACTGGATCCCACACCCCTGTTTAAGGTAGAAATTGACCCCAGGCTTCTAGGTAGTGAGGTCAATGACTCAAACTCAGATCTCTGATTCAGCGAATTTGTAGACCGCGAGGCTCGTATCATCAACACGGCACGGCGTAGTGGTGGGGGGTGAGCTGCCCCCGTCTTTTGCCACGTTGGGGGTGTGTGCGGGGCAAATCTCCCGGAGAGTGACGCCTCGTCTGCCGGTCTCTCTACATTCAGGGTCCCCGCTCTTCGCCACGTCGGGGGTGTTTGAGTGGCAAATTTAACGGGAAGTGACGCCTCGTCTGCCGGTAACCGAGCCCTCAGAATCTCCGTACTTTGCTGGTGGTTCAGAAGGTTCATCTGACTCGACATCTATAGATGTGATAAGATGATTTAATCAATATACCTCCTTGAGTGGAATAATAATTAGATTGCAATTAATTCATGAAAATGCTATTATGATAAATCGCCTGTCTTATACTACAATATATTTACCACTGAGATAATATAATTTGAGGTTCACATGTATATTATTAAAATGAGTTGACAGTTCTCTTACCTTCCAATTTGCTGCTTGCAATTTTCTGCTCGTGTTTCCTGTAATAGGTGGTGCTCAGGTGTGTGATATTTCGCGCATGCGTTCTTTACAAACCCTGAGATAAGCCAGGATACACTACAGTCCTGGTGAGTACACACTGACGTCACAACCCAAGTTACAACCAAATTTAATGTTTTGGTGTTTTGGAGTACTCTTTTTTTTTTTTTTTGCACCACTTTATTTTACAGCTAGAGGTCTGGCAATGCAAATAATTATTATACGCCTTATATATTGGTTCTACTATATGTATACGGTATACAGTTGCGTATATATGAATATGTTTTTAAGACATTAATTGCTTCAAGTTGTTAAAAATAATTTCAATACATTATAATGTTTTGCGTTATGAAGAATATCTTAGTCATTTTCTTTTGATACTTATTTTCATGCAACTGTATGATTATTATTTTATATATGTATTTGTTATGTCAACAATTTAAATAATAATCACTGGAAATTTAAAGACTTTTTCCCTTGATTTGTTTATTATTAAAAGCAGACATAATTAATTTTTTTTTTTTTTATTTCACTTTTCGGACTTTTACCTTTGCCGGTGTTCGATGCAATCCTTCTGTATGTAGTATGTTGCGAATAGTGTTCGTGCACGTCACTAACACTTGCATGTATTACACATATCACTATACGTTTCGAGAGTCAACCGCTCTCTTCCTCAGGTGATCTGAGACTATATAGGAAAATCGCAACATACTACATACATCGAACATCGGCAAAGGTAAAAATCCAAAAAGTGAAAAAAAAATATTCAATATGAATACCCTTTGCACGAAAAATTTATTTACTAATAATTAAACATATTAGATAATACTTTGTAAAACTCGCGATCGAAGAATGTCATCAATTCTAACGTTTGGCAAAATGAGAAAACACATTAATTTTATAATTTAAAATAAATGGAGCACGAATATGACAATAATTGAATTTATTATTCAATATAAAGTATAATGTATACCCAGAATACATTATAATAAATTGGTTAATATTATAAAAAACTTCCAGAATGACTTAAATTTAAGATTAAATTTTTTAATATTGCAACCAACAATTCTGTGTAATTTTGGTTATGTTATGTAAAAATTATGGTTTTAAATTCATCAAAGAGAGAAGAATATTGATGAGGTTAATTTCAATACGCATGTAGGAACGAACAGATACGATGATATACATTTTTTTTTTTTTTTTTTTTTACAAGGATACACCCCTATGAGTTTGGAGCTCGAGGCGGGGTGGGTATAGGGATAAGGGAGGGAAAGGATGGTGATCACGGCCTGTTACGCGTTCGCTGACATGATACTTAGGGAACCGTGGAAACCTCAGTCAGGACGGACACCTCTACTATTTATCAATGGACCAACGTGATGTCCAAAGCCTGGGGAACCACACACAAGTGCATCACTGTACTGGGTGAACATTATTCTCAGGTTAGGAGAAGGTTCTTTTTAATTGAGAGGGGTACCGCAAGATGCAAGAACATATCTAGGTGAAAAAAAAAAAAGGAAACGCACCATCATTTCATGTATATCTGTCCCATATCACAACCCATTCGAATTCACTATTATACGCCATTTATGTTTGCTACCCATGAAGAACAAAAATTTCTGCCAACTACTCTTCCTCCTTCCGGTGAACGGTGTCAATCTTTCTCTTTTCGTTGAACCGTGTCAAGTTCTCGTCTTATGACCTCTAGCTGTTCAAGGTCATTGCTGGTGACGTCACACTTGTGCACCACCAACGTGTGGTAGAAGTGGACCGCGAAAGCGACGAAGAGCAAGATGGCGGGTACCACGATCACCGTGGCTGAGATGGAGGCTGCCAAAGCGTAGTCCCAGAACTTCATCCAGGCCAGCAGCGTCACCTGAGGGCACATTTAAATATTAGATGCTGAATTTAACTTCAGTACAACTAACGAAACTAATTTTACCGTACTTTAAAGGATCCGACCGTCATGCAGGCGCGAATTCAAAACAAAATTTCAATGGGGGGAGGGGGCCAATGCTAAAAAAAAGTTGGGAGTGGTGAAAATGCCTATATTGCCCATTTTAAATCCAAAATTTGGGGGGGGGGTATTGGGGGTGCCCGAAATTTTGGATTTAACATAGGCAATATAAGCATTTCCACCGCACTAATTAATTGATTAACATTGGCTTTATGTAGCCATCGGTGTATATTAGTCCAGGAATATTAGGACGAAATGCATAAGCGAGGTCGGCAAAAATAGTAAGAAGCTGAAATTTGGTACACATATGCCTGGATAGTACACGAGTTCCCAAAAAAAAGTCCCCTAAAATCCCCTTTGAGGAAACAAAATTACGGGACATTTCCCGGAAAAACATAGTATTTATCAAAAATATTTTATTTCTAGGCAACCAACGATCATGCATGACTTGATAAAATGTTAAATTAGAACTAATTTAGCACAAAACACTTTCCAAAAAAATTATCCCTCTTCAATGAATAGTTTCCAAAATATCCCTGAAATTTACAAGGGGAATATTATTAAGGGATTTTGAGTTTCAAATTACTCTGCAAATATGCAAAGTATCAAAAATAATGTCATTATAAAACATAATTTGAATTAAATATTTTATACAATGCAGTTTATTTGAAAGCGCTAATGCGTTTCGTTTTTGAGTTACGGGATTTTGGAAATCTTTTAACAATCAAAAAGTGGGCGTGGCCCGGCTCCATGTATGTATTATGCTTTGTATAAATGAGGAAAATATCGTGCCTCTTTATAGTTGACATTGAGTGTGTGACACCACAAACAAATTTGACCCTTCCATACCCCTCCCCCCCCCAAAAAAAAATACCCCCACCCCCACCCCCTACCCTTGTTTAAAAAAATTAATGTTATGGATGAATTTGTGTCTGGAAGATTAAGATCGTTGGAATAAAAAATTAAATAATGCTACTTGTATACACCCTCCTTTACCTCTCCCCAACCCCATTCAACTGACCCCTTCCCGCTCCCCCTACTTCCAATAACAACGATAGTCTAGCTGCACCTAAACAACATATTTATATAAATTATATGAAACAATGAACATTATCACCATACAATTCTCGTTCGTCACGTTTTATTTTAGTTCTTATAATTTTAAGAAGACAAATTAATTAATATATATATGTGAATGCATTAATAATAATCGCATGCTTTTATAACTATAAAGGTGGAATCTAATTTGTTTAATGAATCGGTAGGTACACATTCCTTGACTCAGCTATACCGTATTATACGAATATAATATACATAAAGCTGATATTTCCTAAATAACTAATAAATTAATTTGTCCACCGTATGATACGCGATTACGATCGAATTAAAATTAAAGTCATTTCCTTTTGTTACCATAAAATATGTAATATATTCTTTTTATATTTGTTCACAACATTTGAATTGTATTCGTAATATAAAATTACTAGCTGTAAACAATTTAGAAATCTTCGTAATTTGTCAGCTCCAACTCGAAAATAAATTATGTATCAATAGAGGTCAGTATCTGTATGTTTGTAAACCTTGCCCAATATAATAATTATATACATAAGTTAATTTTCAATGATTGATTTCATAAATCGAGTGTCTAGTAAGTGTTAACTTCATACGGAATATGAGTAGATTTAATAATTCAGTAGGTACTAAAATTGTAACGTTTATATCTTGAAGTATACTAGAAAGAGTAAAATACATTCAATTTAATTATATAATAAAATAATTATGAATGTATGATAATTTTTATGGTTAAAAGTTTTTCATAAAAATATATGTGGTACGTCACATTATGTTCGTATCATGCTGATTTATGGGGAGGTAATATATTTATAAAATATAAATCAACTTTTTTTAAATGCAACATAATAATGCTGTTGAAAAATCTAAATGTAATAATTCTATCTTAAATGATTCTTAGTAAATGCCATAACAGATAATTACACAGATAAAATAACAGATAGTTTTATGTTTCTGTTATATAATCAAAATTAATTAACATTAAAAGCATAATATCTCATATAAAAAAAAAAATTAAAAAAAATAAACTCAGGCAATTTTGTTCTATACTCAATAAGGGACCATGTATCATTAGAAGCATTATTTTCGATTTATTATGCGTACGTTTACTCGCACCTATCATATGGCTTAATTTTTTATGGATCAAATGAGCAATCTATTTCAAGGTTATTTATAGCTCAAAAACGAGCACTGAGAACAATGTTAAGGTTTAAAAAGAGAGACTCATGTGTTACTCATTTTAAAAATAATAATATGCTCACATTACCATGTATGTATGTATTAAGCTGTGCATTATTTAAAAGAAAACATTTCGAATTGTATGAACATCAAAACCATGTATACCAAACTAGAAATAAGGAGAAAACTGTTATTGTAAGTCATAAATCTGCATTATTAGAAAAAAGTCCACTCTACCAATCGGCAAAAATTTATGATTTTTTGCCAGCATGTATAAGAAATATTGAGAGTGATATTCTGTTTAAAACGAAGCTTAAAGATGTACTTATTAAGAAAGAATTCTATTCAGTTAAAATGTTTTTTGCAAATAAACTCTCAGAACAGTGTCTTCAAGATGGTTAAAAAATGTGCAAGTATTTTATAGTGATATAAGACATTTCTTATGTTGATAATGAATTTTATTGTGTATTTTAAGGTTCATATGTTTATTTGTGACGTGATCAATGTTGTATTGTACAACCAGTATCGAAATAAAATTATTATTATTATTATTATTAAAATTATTATTATTATTATATGCTATAATATAATATTATAGTGTATGTATCCAGTTTTTGAAAAGGTTGTGTTCCGTGACTATATTTTAATTAATGTTATATTTTGTTAATTGCAAAAATGATTATTCTTAACATTTCTTCTTCGATGTATGTACACTCTTCGGAATGCCATATAATTCTGATCTGGTCCAAGCATTTATAAATAAATAATAACAAAGTCATTTATATTTTATAGTCATTACGATTATTATTACCAAAAAGAATACTTTTATAGAAAACGTTAATTAATACTTTAAAATATACATGCAAGAAATATTAAAATGTAATATGTATTTTTAATAATGCGTTTTCCTAAAATATATTTTTATGTGGGGGGGGGGGGGATGCAAA
The DNA here is from genome assembly GCA_949825025.1 of Siphlonurus alternatus. Lineage (NCBI taxonomy): Eukaryota > Metazoa > Arthropoda > Insecta > Ephemeroptera > Siphlonuridae > Siphlonurus > Siphlonurus alternatus. The sequence goes on along the minus strand of OX463785.1, from coordinate 6,625,933 downwards.
AGGGAGGTATAGGAGGGTGTATAAAAATAGCATTATTTAATTTTTTATTCCAACGATCTTAATCTTCCAGACACAAATTCATCCATAACATTAATTTTTTTAAACAAGGGTAGGGGGTATTTTTTTTTGGGGGGGGGGGAGGGGTATGGAAGGGTCAAATTTGTTTGTGGTGTCACACACTCCATGTCAACTATAAAGAGGCACGATATTTTCCTCATTTATACAAAGCATAATACATACATGGAGCCGGGCCACGCCCACTTTTTGATTGTTAAAAGATTTCCAAAATCCCGTAACTCAAAAACGAAACGCATTAGCGCTTTCAAATAAACTGCATTGTATAAAATATTTAATTCAAATTATGTTTTATAATGGCATTATTTTTGATACTTTGCATATTTGCAGAGTAATTTGAAACTCAAAATCCCTTAATAATATTCCCCTTGTAAATTTCAGGGATATTTTGGAAACTATTCATTGAAGAGGGATAATTTTTTTGGAAAGTGTTTTGTGCTAAATTAGTTCTAATTTAACATTTTATCAAGTCATGCATGATCGTTGGTTGCCTAGAAATAAAATATTTTTGATAAATACTATGTTTTTCCGGGAAATGTCCCGTAATTTTGTTTCCTCAAAGGGGATTTTAGGGGACTTTTTTTTGGGAACTCGTGTACTATCCAGGCATATGTGTACCAAATTTCAGCTTCTTACTATTTTTGCCCACCATAATACTTAATTTTCCTGGACTATATAGAGAAAAAGAGTCCAGCAGGGAAAAAGGGAGGGGAGAGACAGGTGGTTAAAGGAGGATCATCTCATCTACTTCACATGTATTTTTCCTTCGGGGGCAGCTAGGATTCAAACCCTGAAATCCTCCCATCCCCCTCCATCCCTGAGTTACGTACCTCAAAAAGAAACAAGAACATTCCGATAACGGTGGAGAACGCCCACGCCATCTCGACAAAGACCTTCATTTTGTGGTGTGGGGATTCCTCGAGGAGGGCGCTGGGGTGGATGCGTGTCACCACTTCAATGTTGGGCAGGATGTACGTGGTGATCATGAGCGCGAAGATGTGCACCGCTACCAGCAAGGTGGAACTAGCGGAGAACAGCACGAACAGTCCATCGGGAATGTTGGTGGGTTGGTTGATCTGAAGCTCAACCAGTGCGATCTGAAACATGGATAACGAGTTAATTAAAAATGAGCTTGGGTACAATGAACCTTCATCAGATTTTTACTTATTTCAATATAGAGGACCTCGAGTTATGTATTGTCAATTTTTAGATTTTTTTTTTTATGGCGAATTCACATGGCGATTTTTATTATGCGACGCGATTAAGGTGGATTCAGATGGTGACAACGCGGCGATGCGACGCGATTTTGACGTAAAAGCTGTGAAATCCTATGCGGTGGCGAATTCGCCGGGAATCGCGTTGATTACGATGATCTTTTTCTTTTAATCGCCAAATATGGCCGCCAATGGGTTTTATAGCAAGTGCGCATTATTCGCGTCGCATAATAAAAATCACCATATATGTGAATCCGCCTTAACACCCTCAAAATTGAGGGGAAAGATCCAACACTGTGACGTCAAATATTTAATACGCAAGGTTATAAGGAAAGGACGCTGCGTGACTACGACATCACAGCGGCTTTCCCTCGATTTTAAGGGTGTTAGAGAGGGTTCAAAAAATTCTGAAAAAAAAAAAAAATAAATAATTCATAACTCGAGGTATACTCTATATATATCAAATTATGTGCAATAAAAAATTTCAAGAAGGTTGTCCATTAAACGAACCCAGCGAAATTAGCAAATCCATTGCAACACGAAAGATTAACGAATTAATGAACAAATAAATTATCAAGTCATATTTTTTTTATAAATTGCACTATTTATTTATAAATTGATTAAAAAATGAGGGAAAAAAATAGTTCAAATTAACATTTTCAAGCTGGTTAGCTTGATTATTTTTTTCATATTTCTATTAGTAATTATAAAACAATTAAATAGCTTATATAATTGTATGTCATAAATGACAGAATTAAATACATTATTAATATTTTACATCTAAGTATAATGTAATTAAATTTGCATGTGATAATCATGTTGTACATTCTACATAAAAACTGCATGGTGTGCACGTTCAGACTCACTATGGCAAATCCGAAGAGCAGCTCCGAGGTGGTGGAGGCGGCCCTCAACTTCGCCCTGCTGATGTGCAGCGTTCGCCACGCGAGGCCCACAGGGGTGAGGCTGCCGTCCGGGTTCCTCTGTCCCGCGTGAAGATCCTCAGGAGGCTCCTGTGACGTGAGATGGACACATTAAATTGTAAGCTCATTTTTGTACTAATAAGTTTACTAATAATTAAGTTTAATAACTTACTGAACTATGGGGGAACTTACGGGTGTCTTTGGTACGATGACGTCATCCGGCGCAGGTTTGCCGCAGCAACAACATCTGAGTGGACTATTTAAGTTGCCCAGCGAGGTAGTTGACCCTTTGTGCAGGGTTGAGGTTGAACCCAGACCCCTGTGTAAGGATGGACTTGGACCTCTATGTAAGGAGGAATTTGACCCCAGGCTTCTAGGTAGTGAGGTCAATGACCCAAACTCAGATCTCAGCCCCCGATTCAACAAGTTTGTAGACCGCGAGGCTCGTATCATCAACACGGCACGGCGCAGTGGTGGATGGTGAGCTGCCCCCGTCTTTCGCCACGTCGGGGGTGTGTGCGAGGCAGATCTCCCGGAGAGTGACGCCTCGTCTGCCGGTGTCTTTACATTCAGAATCTCCGTACTTTGTTGGTAGTTCAGAAGGTTGAATTGACTTGACATCTGTAATAAGTAATAAGATGATTTAATCAATATATATTTATGTAAGGATACACCCCTATATATATAATTATATTATATACTGTATATATGACTTATATGAGCTTGGAGCTCAAGGCATATAGGATTTAAGGGAGAAAAAGGATGGTGGCCACGGTCTGTTACGCGTCCCAGCATTCACTGAGGTGAGACTGAGGGAACCGTGGATAGCCTCAGTCAGAACGGACACCGCTACTTTTTATCAATCTATGATTCAAATACATTAAAATTTGATGCATGAAAATGCTATATACTTATTATTTTAAATCTGCATTGTTCATTTCTTATATGTATATATACTACATACAACATATTTACCACTGAGATAATATAATTTGCGGTTCACATGTATATTATTAAAATGAGATGACAATTATCTTACCTTCCAATTTGCTGCGTACAATTTTCTGCTCGTCTCTTGTAATAGGTGGCGCTCAGGTGTGTGATATATATCACGCGCATGCGCCCTATGGCGACCCTGAAATGAACCTGAAGGGTACACTACGGTCCTGGTGAGTAAAAAGTGACGTCACAATTTCAACTCAAGTTCGCCGATTGATCCAACTAAATTTAATTCAAAATTGAAAATTTCTACCTCCTTGATGTTTGAAGGGACTCTTTTACCATCAATTTATTTAACATAGAGGTAAAGTTAGGCCTGGATTAGAGTTAAACCTCATCTATCATCTACGCAATCGGGTGGTAATTATTTAACACTGGAGCCCAAACTATTCTTTATATATTTTAAGTAAAGAGTATTGACTTCAAACTTTGTATTGCAAAAATGGATAGAGTGCAAAGTTAATGCCACTCTTATTTTATTTATTTATTTTTTTCAGATTTTTTAGAGGCCGAGAAGTATTGCTATAAAAAACTTTTGCCGAGGTTTGGTTTGAACCCACACCCCTTTTAGATTACATATAGTAATATTGATCAGGTCAGAATTTGATACATCAAAACATCATATCCTTTTATTAAGAGAGGCGTTATATAATACTTTCTCTGTATTTTCAATAATTTTTTAAAAACAGTTCCAAGACTATAAAAAATCTGAAAAAAAAAAAATCAGACTAACAAAACTTTGCACCTACTCCATTTTTACAATAAAAAAAAAATGAGGTCTCCATCGGAGGGTCACGTGACGTCAAAGCAAAGATAAGTTTCGAGAAGTATATTATAATTTTAATACGCATGTAGGAGCTAACCAAGGTGTAGTAATATTGACTTATTTAATATACCCCGCATTAAGAAAGTAAACTGACACAAATCTGTCATGTGCGTGCGTCATAGATGTTGGTAAACAAATTGTTTACCTGAGAAAAGACATTGATTGATCTTAGAACAGGGAGAGGTAATCTAACACAGAATTTTGGAAAACAAATATGGACGTCAATGGTAAGAAAAATAATGGGATTAGTAGATAGTGAATAACTGAGAATTTCTGGAAATCTTTAATATTTACTTTGATGAAAATAAAAAATTTAAGTCTCTAGTTTTCAATATAACTATATATATATATATATATATATATATATATATATATATATATATATATATATATATATATATATATATATATATATACAGAGTGAACCACAATTCGCGTGCCAACTTTTTTCGTTAATTTGGTATTGCAAAAATTTTCGCACAAACTTCAAACTTGGTACACTTGTAGCTGAGGGTTGTAAAAATTAGTTCAGGGTGTTAAAATTTTTATTGGACACCAATAACACCCCTTTCAGGGGTGGTTTTTAAAAAAATTATTTTCGCCTTATGGGAATTCAATGTTAAATACAACTTTTTTTGAAATCATTGGAATTTTGCGGAAAAAGTTTCTAGCATAGGGTAATCGACCGTCCTGAACTCAGAAATAATTTTAGATTTTTTCCCCGACGCACCCCTGAGGGTGGAGACCTACCCCTAAAATCCATTTTCCTTAAAAATTGTGCTAAAATTATGAAATTAATTTTCAAGGGGTAATCGACCCTCCTGAACTCGGAAATAATTTTAGATTTTTTCCCCGACGCACCCCCGAGGGTGGAGACCTACCCCTAAAATCCATTTTCCTTAAAAATTGTGCTAAAATTATGAAATTAATTTTCAAGGGGTAATCGACCCTCCTGAACTCAGAAATAATTTTAGATTTTTTCCCCGACGCACCCCTGAGGGTGGAGACCTACCCCTAAAATCCATTTTCCTTAAAAATTGTGCTAAAATTATGAAATTAATTTTCAAGGGGTAATCGACCCTCCTGAACTCGGAAATAATTTTAGATTTTTTCCCCGACGCACCCCTGAGGGTGGAGACCTACCCCTAAAATCCATTTTCCTTAAAAATTGTGCTAAAATTATGAAATTAATTTTCAAGGAGTAATCGACCCTCCTGAACTCGGAAATAATTTTAAATTTTTTCTTTGACGCACCCCTGAGGGTGGAGACTTGCCCCTAAAATCCATTTTCCTTAAAAATTGTGAAATTAATTTCCTAGGTGTAATTGACCCTCCTGAACTCGGAATTAATTTTAGATTTTTTTCCCCGATGCAACTCTGAGGGGAAACTAGCTGCTACCCACCATATCCTTCTTTCTTAATTATCGAGTAGAAATTGCGAATTAATTTTTTTTCAGGATGTATCGAAATTTTTCAGAGAAAAAATATCCCAGACTGACCCCTTCACTTGCAGCATGACAGTGGTTTCACTCAATGTGACCACCGTTAATTGGCGTGATGGCACATGTTGGTCCGCTCAACGTGGCTATGTGTGTAGGTGCATAGCCTCTAACATCTGAGGTGTGACTAATTCCATGCAACGTCTGATCTCCACTTTCTGTTTGTCAATTCGTCTCAAATCTCTTCTTGTGAACATTTTTCTTCAGAATGAGATTTGAGACCATTGACGAGCTAAAAGTGATAGACGTTATGTGGAATTGGTTACATCTCAGTTGTTAAAGACACACATGGCCTCGTTGTGCAGACCAACATGTGCCTTCACGCCATGCAATTAACGGTGAACACATCCATCGTCATGCTGCAAGTGAAGAGGTGAGTCTGTGATTTTTTTTTATGAAAGATTTTGATAAATTCCGAAAAAAAAATTTAATTCACAATTTCTACTCGATTATTAAGGAGAAAAGATATGGTGGCTAGCCGTTGACCCTCAGGGTTGCGTTAGGGAAAAAATCTAAAATTATTTCCGAGTTCAGAAGGGTAGAGTACACCATGAAAATTAATTTTACAATTTTATCACAATTTTTAAGGAAAATGGATTTTAGGGGTAGTTCTCCACCCTCAGGTGTGCGTCGGGGAAAAAATCTAAAATTATTTCCGAGTTCAGGAGGGTCGATTACTCCTTGAAAATTAATTTCATAATTTTAGCACAATTTTTAAGGAAAATGGAATTTAGGGGTAGGTCTCCACCCTCAGGGGTGCGTTGGGGAAAAAATCTAAAATTATTTCTGAGTTCAGGACGGTCGATTACCCTATGCTAGAAACTTTTTCCGCAAAATTCCAATGATTTCAAAAAAAGTTGTATTTAACATTGAATTTCCATAAGGCGAAAATAATTTTTTTAAAAACCACCCCTGAAAGGAGTGTAATTGGTGTCCAATAAAAATTTTGACACCCTGAACTAATTTTTACAACCCTCAGCTACAAGTGTACCAAATTTGAAGTTTGTACGAAAATTTTTGCAATACCAAATTTACGAAAAAAGTTGGCACGCGAATTGTGGTTCACTCTGTATATATATAGCATCTATAATGAATGAACAAATTAAATGAATTTTAATTCATTTAATTAAATGAATTAATTATCGCTGCGAAGCCCCGCGCGGTGATAGTAGGAGGGTCGCGACGTTGAGCGCTGAAGGGTCTGGGCGTGAGCTTACCTGGAGCCGCCTGTGCATGGTGGTAGTAGCAAATACTGCTACTTTAAATTAAATCCAGTTGATTAAAAATGTTTTATGAAATTAATATCAGTAGCCTGTATTTTTTATGCAAATTGTGACAGTTTTGTTATATCTTTAAATTATATACAACCTTTAATACATTAAATCTGACGAGGAATGCAAAGACGAAAATAAAAATCTTGCAATATATTATCATTGGAAGGTAAATCTTATGCTCTTCTATCCCACGTTGTATTAGAGATACTACCAACGATTCGAGGCAAAAGAAATTACCCTAACTTCTATGGATTTATGAGCTGAATTATTTGAAAATGCTTCAGGAATGAAATACATGAAGAATATAATCCTTTGTTAAAGTACAAGAATTCTGTAAATATACTTTGAAAATTTGTCTTACAAAAATAGTAATGAAAAAGGAATTTTGTACATGCTTAAATCACTTTTTTTATTTCGTATTTGAAACTCTTTTTATATTGGTATATCAACTCAATATTGATTTAAATATTTTCAATAAATAAACATCAATAACTTTGTATTTTTATTGAAGAAATTGACAGGTTCCTTATAATATGTCGTTCAAACAATTTTATTGTAACCTTCCAAAAATTAGATGTAACAAATACACATAATTATTTTTAAAAATGATTTATAAATAGGATATAATTTTTTATACTTAATTTGTGCTTGCATGTAGGACCTTGCATACACATAATCCCCCCCGTGAATTTTTGGGAATTTTTGGATTTTGAAAATGATGGGTGGGGCCCTTGCCCTGCGGGCGCGGCGGGGCTCTGCGGGCCCCGCGGAGGGCCCTCCAGGCCCTTTAAAGATTCTTGACAATGCATTTCAAATCACGAATTTAGCCAGTTTAATATAATATAACTTAATCATTATTGCACATGAGATCGTGGTTGGTATTTTATTTTTTTGATTATGGATATGGTTTAATGTAATTATAATTATATTAATAAAATAGAATTGTGACATGTTTTCTTTGCCTATTCCGAGTTGAAATAAATTTCATCTTTTATTTGCTATATTAAATTCTCTTTTCTTCTAATTTCCTATTTTGCACCATTTTAGAGAGAAAAAAAGAGAGAGAAGAGATTATGTCTTCTTGACTATAAATCACTAGATTTATTGGGGGGCATTCACAAAGCTTTTTAGCCCCAACTTTAGTCTTGATTTTTATGCCTGGTGCTACACATGGTGCTATAAAACCATAAGCTAAACAACATGTTTAGCTCTTGGTTTAGCACTAGAGATAAAAATCGAGGCTAAAGTTGGGGTTAACGTGCTTTGTGAATGCCCCCTATTGTTTCCATTTCATCCTCACTTAGAGTGAGCCTGAGTTGAAATAAATATCATCTTTTCTTCGATACTAAACTCTCCTTTCGTCCTCTTATTTTGCACCATTTTAGAGGAAAAGAGAAGAGAAAAGACGAGATCCTCTTTTTGAGCATAAAATGTTAAATTTATTCTTTTTATTTCATTCCCACTTTGAGCGAAGAGGAAATAAGGTGTGATTTAGAGGTAAAAAGATTAGGTTTAGACGTGTAAAGAAGATGCCATTTTTCAATTAGGATATAATCACGTACCCCCTTTCGACTTCCGATTGGCTTCAAAACAACTTTTTATTGAAATATCCCACCCTAGCTTTTAAAGGCATTTTTTTCTGCTTGTTACAATTTTTAACAATAAAATTTTATAACGATTATACCCTCTTCGATAGAGGATAAGCCCAACCTACCACGATCACATGTGCAATTATCTGATGCTATATCAGGTATATCTGCAACAATGCATGAGCTTTAATGTTTAAACGATTTTCCATTCAAAAAACTATTGTTGAACTCTATAGAGTTGTTTGCTGTTTTTGTTTACGAGGGAAAATAGCATAGCAGGTATACGGACGGTCAGGAGGGTAGAAAAGAGAAAGTGGAGGTCCAACTACTATGGCATTAGATAGAAGAAATGATAAAAATAAATAGGAAAAAATAGTATTGATTGTTCTATAATTATGGGATTTTTGAATACTATCTATACTTTATTGGCGTATTTTTAGAATTTTTTAAACCTGTTTTGTTTAATAAAGTGAAAAAAAAATCAATACATAATTTGTTTATATGCTAGTCTGTGCATTCTGGTACTCCATAGGGCAGCCTATAACTTACAGGGACATGACTTCAGCGTAATCAGCTCTACGCTATATACTGATAAAGTAGATAGCTCATTATTACACATGAAATCATGGTAATTGGAATTTTATTCTAGATTATATAAAATATTTTTTAATTTAATTATATATGTCTCCGTAAAATATAATTGTAACATGATTTTCTTTGCAATATTGCACAATATGGGAAATAATTTTATTTGCAATTCAAAAATAAACTGTAATGTAAATCTTGCTAACTTCTGTTTATTTTTTAAATTATACAAGGAAATATATAATCAGTGGAAAATTTCAACCACATTTTGTAATGATTGTATACATTACAGTGCAAGAACTACTAAGCTAAATAAATGATATCAAGTCTTATCCTTATCAAGTCATGTTGAAATCGGAATTTTAAATTAAGTATAACTAGGCTTTAGGGAAATTAAATTATGTAGTACAAAATATTTAATAAAGCCTGAATCTCAATTTTTTTTTATAAAAATGATCAGTTGAATTTGTTTTGTAATATTATACAAATTGGGCGCGATTCACGAAGCAGTTTGCCAGGTTTCTATTCTAACCACGTCTAATTAACCACGTTTAACTAAGGTGTTTTAACATGTTAAACTGATATAGTTAAACGTGGTTAAGCTAATCGTAGTTAGAAACCTGGTTAACTGCTTCGTGAATCGCACCCATTTTAATTATCTTAATATTATAGCTCTTTCTATGTTTTTGTCTTTTTTTTAATAAAAAAAATTCTTTTGCATCTCGTCTCTTAAGGAGAAGGTAACACGCCCAATGTTAAAAGAATCCCACACATGAAAATTATGACAAAAATTTAAAATGTTCTCCTCTACATCCCCTATCAGTAGCTAAATTGTCAGGCACGCAAATTTGAACTAACAATTAGTTATTAGAATATTGGTACATGTAAAAATATATGTCATAAATATTGGTCACATTGTATTCTTCAACACTATCCTGCAAGTGACCAATAGGTTACTACTCATAAGTCCTTAGAGGGATCAGGTTGGACCCTGGCATGAGGTTTCAAACTGGTCACTACCTGGTTCCAGGAGGTGTCGTCACTTTTGGCAGGACATTAAGAAGGTCATTTAGACGTCTTTTGGTCCTTAAATCGGGATGGTTATGTTATTAAGTGAATACGTCCAAATAACGTCGCTGAGACATATTTTTTTACTGGGACTTATTAGTTATATAGCTAATACACATAATTATTTTTAAAAATTATTTATAAATAGGATATAATTTTTTATACTTAATTTGTGCTTGCATGTAGGACCTAAAAATAATTAAGATAATGAATATATAAACGTAAATTATTTTAAACTTTATTTTTGCTTGCCTTTAGGACCTACTTCCACAACGACAAATAATTTATAAAATTTTTATACTGGGAGCAAGTAGTGTAAAAATAAAAAACATCTTAATTTCTCTTATATCCGTAAATTTTATTCCAAATAAATTTACATGTCTGAATTATTTTTATAAAACTGCACCAATGCTTCATCAAACACTTCCTCTATTGAATCTTTACTGGGATCTAAAGGGGGGAAGTTTAGCGGTGCAGCCATTGCTTCATTGTATTCACGTGACTGATAACACTGTATTTTTACTACATTAATGCTGGCCCTTCTTCTTGACTTCTTGTCTTCGTATAATACATTTCTCGTTAAAATTTCATGGCCGAAAGATGGAAACCGGTGCATTGGCAACTCAGTCGTTATAATATCCTTAAAAATAAAATGGTTAATTATTATACATGCATTAGCCTGCTAGCTTATTCTGTGATATCTGATGGTTGAATGTGGATCAGAATCCGAATAATGGTTGAATTTATATAAAAATGCGGATGAATATAAGAATATATAATGAATATATAAGATTTAATACACATCATTATTTCATTATACTTCAAAAACACTGAATGTTGCAAAATAATAAATACACCAGAGACTTACGTGAAATAAGAACCATATTCTTACAAAAAAAAAAAATAGTGAATATTATTATTATTTTATTAAAGATCAGCGTTGTTAATTATTTTTCTTGTTATAATTTTTCTAAAGAGAACATTTTGATGAAAAGGTAACAGTCACACATTTAAATCACAATAATATAGGGCTCAATTTTAATTATTGAATTATTGTAAGATCGTTTCGCTTATACACTTTATTATATATTCTATTACTAGATATGTGGTTCCATAAATTTACGTTCAATTACATTGGATTATAATTTTACTCTTTTGTTTAAAATATTTTCAAAATTAACAACACAAACCCTTTATTTTTACGGAAAGAAAAGTCAGCTACACTTCATTATATCTTTCGAAAACTTAAAACCTTGCATAAATTAAATATAGGAAATGCAGAGAATAAATTAAAAATATTGCTTCCAATAATGCGAACGTGTTAAATTTAAAAGTTCCAGTACTTCCCTCTTGTATTTGACTCGCAAGAATACTGACGAAAAAGTTAATTTTTCATTTCAAATATACAATATTTAATTTCACTTTGTTTTCTACGTTGTAATATTAGGTATCATTAAGATTCAGAAAATTTATTATTTTTAATAAAATGAGTTGGTAAGTTCACTTATATTTCATTAGTTCACATGGGTACACTTGCTACAAAATTTTTAAATAATATAGTAAAATAATGATACATTTACTTCTTAAAACACGATCGAAAGTTTTAGTAGTTTCTTTGTGTATTTTTATTTTGATCTCACAAGAATAGTGACGAAAGAGGTAAAAAATTTACAACTTTCAATGACAATACCATTACATTACATTCACGTAGCTTGAAAATTATTGAAGTGAACAATAAAATAAAAATAAATTTATTTACTTGTCAAAAATGTGAGAGTTCCACTACTTCCGTCATATAATTTACCTCAAAGAATAGTGCTGAAAACATTTTATTCATGGGATAAACACCTTGTTTCATATTATCAGGCTTGTGAGACTAGAAAGTTTCGCCTGTATGTACGTTGGTTTATAAGCCCTTTTGATTAGGAAAGTTTCAAGTAACGAATATCAGTAACCGCTAATGTATATATATATATATAATATATATATATATAATATATATATATATATATATATATATATATATATATATATATATAAATATATAATTTATATAATAAATATACGCCCTATTTTAGACGTTATATTGGAAATATTAACGAGTCTTAAAATTGAACTTTATTTACACTTTTTTCAAAGATAATGTGCTTGGTGATATTGCAAGTTTTTTAAAAATATATTTTATATAAATTTGTTTTTTTTGTATCATTTTATACATAATATATATGGTATATTTCTCCAAGAAGAGAGAGAGAGAGCAGACACGATAAGGTGTTTTTCATTTTTTATTAATAAATAATACATATTAAAATACGTGATACTAAAAAATGTATACACCCGAGTTGAATAAATTTCATCTTTTCGTCGCTACTAAACTCTTTCCTCGTCATTTCTTTTCTTATTTTGCATCATTTTAGAGGAAAAAAGAGGTGAAAAAGACAAGATTACGTATTTTTCCTCTTCTTGAACATAAAATGTTAGAAATATTGTATTTATTTCGTGCTCACTTTGAGTGAAGAGGAAATAAGGTGTGTTTTAGACGTAAAAAGTATTACGTTTAAATGATTAAAAGATTATTTAATCATTATTAAATGATTATTTATTTATTTATTTATTTATTTATTTATTTATTTATTTATTTATTTATTTATTTATTTATTTATTTATTTATTTATTTATTTATTCACCCAAAGTACAAATACAAAATATATTACAAAAATTAATGAATGAGTGCGGATTGCAACAAAGCACAGATGGCACTATTTCACTAAAATATATATAATATATTATATAATATATAATATACGCGCTGTTTTAGATGCTTTATAATATCATCATTCATATGAAGCGAGAAATTTACTTGGTATATTACGTCGTTTTAAATGCTGTATTTTATGAGATATTAACGAGTCTTCCCTTTATTTGTACTTTTTCCGAACATAATGTGTTCGAAATAATTGCAAGTATTTAAAATTATATAATATAAATTTATGTTTTTGTATAATTTTATATATTTATTAATTTTTTGTTTCTCCACAAGAAGAGAGAGAGAGAGCAGACACGTACGGTAGGGTGTTTTTTTTTACTTTAGAATAATAAATAATACATATTAAAATAGGTAATACTAAAAAATATAATACACGTAAGTTTAAATAAATTTCATCTTTTCTTTGCTACTTTACTCTCTTGTCATTTCTCCTTTTATTTTGCACCATTTTAGAGGAAAAAAGAGGTAAAAAAGACGAGATTACGTTTTTTTTTTTTTTATTTTGTTCCTCTTCTTGAACATAAAATGTTAGGTCTTCATTTCATCCTCAATTTCATTGACGAGGAAATAAGTTGCGTTTTAGAGGTAAAAAGATTGGTTGAAGAAGTAATTTTTCAACTAGGACAACGTGGATTTTATGATATTTACGCTTAAAGCCTATATTACACGATACAATTTTTCTGATTTTGTATACAATTTTTTCTTGCAAGAAAATTTCCTCTCACAGTCAGTACAAACAAATGAAGATTAAATTTTCTTGTAAAGAAAAATTGTATACAATAATCAGAAAAATTGTATCGTGTAATACGGCCATAAGGTTCATTTCAGTGTATTTTATTAAAATTTTAAAGGACCAGCTTCCTTTATATGAGTAGAATATTGAGACAATTGATAGCAAGCTTAGTTTGAATTTTCAGGAAACTGTAGCTGAATTCGTAGTAGCTACAAAATAAATAAATGCATGGTATAGGATTTATTTTTGTGTATTTTATCATAATATATTTAGTTCATAATACACGTAGATTAAGTTTGCATTAAGAGGTATAGGATTTAATATTTATTTATTTTCATTAACAGTAGCTGCTATACCTTAATTTTGTCTTTGTATGATACTGTACGTATATATTACAACATACATATTAGACATAGAATAGACAGTGGTATTTTATTTGTTCCTCTTGCGATTCACAACACCTTTATTAATACATTAAAAATTAATATGATGTTCAAAAAAATTTACAACACTAAGTCTTGTTTCAAAATATATGTATAAGGTTCATTTTATTAAGTTAAATCACCGTCTATAAAATCTTATTGCATCATAATAATATATGCTTTACAGTGAGGTATATAGGATTTATTTTACCGTATTATATAATTGCAATATATTTATAAAACGTCAGGAATGTTCTTCATATACTGGCTACAGCTCGGGAGAAAGGTGTATTCGTTGCAAATTACTTGCGCTTCTCGTTACCAAAGGCGGCCGGATATCATGCTAAAGGTCAACTTTACATGTTATAACACGTTCATATAATAGCTATATATATGGCTTATGAAGACCTTTAATTATACTCTCAGAAAAAGGATTAATAAATAAATTTAATACAAATTACTATTAAATTAAACGATTTGGTCACGTGACAATAAATCGGTTGGTGATTGGTCCCCTCATTAATGATAAATCAATTACCAACCAATTAAGTCACGTGATCAATAAATATATTATATAGCTTTCTATACTCTGCTGGCTCCGAAATTATAATCTTCAAGTCAGCAATTCATATGTACGCCTAAGTTGGAAGACGTAAATGTTCGCACGCCTATATATATGTTCACCCGTGTAATGCTTTAAGCGTTGCATAAATGCGCGGTTTGTGTTTAATGCATCGTTCAGCACATTTCTCACGATGCGCGCGAAGGCGAGCGGAAATGCTGAAGTTCAATTATGCATGTTTTGACACGTTCAAATCTAGCGTATATGTCAGCTTTTAATTACAATGTTAAAAAAGCGATTAATAAATAAATTGAATTCAAACAACTATTACATTAAACGATTAGGTCATGTGACAAAAAAATCGGTTGGTGATTGGTCCCCTCATTAAAGATAAAGCAATTACCAACCTATTAAAATAATCAATTAAGTCACGTGATCAATAATCGATCGTTAATTGCTCTCCTCCCCTCCAATTATGGCTCTTAATCGGGCTCAGGTACCCTCTCCCACGCCCCCTCCCCTCCCGAACAAGTGGCCTATCAATTAATTGGCCTATGGCTATTAGTTAAGTGGTTGTGACGTCACGATCCACCGATCCACTGGGGCAGAACGCCCGTCCCCCTCTACTTATATATATATATATATATATATATATATATATATATATATATATATATATATATATATATATATATATAGCATCTATAATGAATGATCAAATTAAATGAATTTTAATTCATTTAATTAAATGAATTAATTATCGCTGCGAAGCCCCGCGCGGTGATAGTAGGAGGGTCGCGACGTTGAGCGCTGAAGGGTCTGGGCGTTAGCTTACCTGGAGCCGCCTGTGCATGGTGGTAGTAGCAAATACTGCAAATACTTTGATGCAAAGTTATGCCACTCTGTTTTTTTTTTTTTTTTAGATTTTTCTTGCAAAGCCCAAGAAGTATTGCTAAAAAGTTGAGCAAAGTTTGTATTTGAACTCACGTTTCTTTCAATCCCTATATATCTTTTTGAAATGACGCCTCTATCGCTTTGTATACTTTCAATAATTTTTTAAAAATGGTTAAAATAGTTAGTTCTAAAAAAAATCTGAAAATTATCAGAGTACTTATAGCATAAATTTGCATCTTCTATATCATTTTTGCAATAAAAAATTTCATTTAAGTTAATTTTGTTCTTTGCATTGTTTTAGATATTTAAATAACAACGGTAGTGGCCATTAGTTTATCAGCAAATCTGTTGCACTAAAAACTTAATTTCTAAAAAAATGTACCATGGATATATATTTTTTTAATTCAGCAGGTTAAGGGGAAGGTAACACGGATCAGCTGATTGATATAGTCCCATTTGATAAACAAAAATTTCAGAATTATTGTGTGTCTGCTAAGGTTTACATGTTAATCAAATTAAATTGAAATTGATTGATGTATTGACTTCGGGTCTGCGCGGATCAAGCAGTCATTGCCCTTAATTATGTAATCAAATGGGACAACATCGATCAGCTGATCTGTGTTACCTTTGCCCCTAAATTTTTTTAGTCTACAATAATCTTTAATATTTACTCTATGACAATAATATGTAATTTATATTCAATTTAAACTTTTTTTTTTGAATTTATAGTTTCCTAATCTCTAAGTTCACTGCATGATTAAAAAATATAATGTATATTTAGAAAAACAATTGCTGGACAGTTGAATTTTTATCAATTAAATAATCATGCAACTTCATAATTAGATAAAAATAAAAATTCTGAATAGTTTTATTCACTGCGCGCCTGGAAAGGCTCTCACAAGAGATATAAAAATAATAAAACTGTATAATACAACGTAAGAGCTAGGTAATGGAGTGTAATTTTGAAATAAATACTTCCATATTTTGATAGTATGTAAATAAATATAATATAATTTATTCATCAAATAAAAATCATTATACAAATAAAAAATTACAAATTAATACAACATAAAAAGTGTGTAAATTATTTTGTCACATTGTCAAAAAATATGCTCTAACAATAAAATCACTTGGCAAGTTGTTAAACAGTTTACTGCATGATTGGAAGTTCAATAATTATAATAAAATTATGTGGCATAAATGAAATTGGAGCACGTTTTTTACATTAATTTTTCATGTAAATCGTGTGAAAAACTGAAGAATAAATAAATTTCAAACAAATAATGTATTAAATTTTACCAGCATGGAATTTTTTTCATTAATAAAAATTAAATCAATTTGATTTTGGTATCCGCTGGGCCATTGACTGAATTTTTAAATATTAATATGCATGATTAAAAAATTGCATCGAGTTTACATTTAACATTTTTTTCTGACTTAATACATGTTTGATTATCTAATTTAGAATGGAATATAATAAAGTATAAGGAACTTGTCTTGTTTTTCTTGCATAATTTATATGTAGTTCAAACAATCACTATAAACAAAATTAAAAAAAAAAAACTAATGAAATTTTTAATTTTAAAAGCCATTATAAAATTATACTTATATTAAAATATGAAATTTTAATTTTTTTAATTTATTTTTTTTTCAAATAACAGCAGACATAAAACAAAAATTATATACAGTGCATAATATTTTATTTTACATATTAAAAAATATACCTATGAGATGTATTAAAAACACTTATAAAACCACCAATAAAATTTATAAAATGTAATATTAAATAAAATTAAAGCTTTTGATTTATTTATCACAATTATTATTTTTTATTGAAGACAACATGCATGGCATACATGCACAATAAATGAAGCTTTGATATAACAAGAGTTAAAGCCAGCTAATGTAGTGATTATGTAATAAATGCATGATGTAAATTAAAAGTGGTGCAGGAATACTGTACAAATTTGTCAATTTGGAAAATTTCTGCTCCCAAATTTTATAAAATATTTATATTTCACAAAAAAGTGATGAAATCTTAAAATGAAACAGTCCTCTGTTTATCTTCTACAATTTTATCTAATAGAGGCTTCAAGTCAGCTGATTTTGCGGTGTTCCCACCGTCCCATCCAAACCTTTGTAAAAAAAAACGCTTTTTTGGCATTAAAGAATTTTTTTAGAGAAAAATAAGTTCTTGATTCATTATCAAAAGACCTCTAAATGGTGGGGGGGGGAGGGTAGGAGATGGTTTTAAATATTGATTGCTTTAATAGTTACTGAGAAAAAATTCAAATTTTCTAACATGGAGGCTTAATGGAGAAAATTTTCTTGCCGGGGAACACTTGAAGCGCTTCAACTTGAAGCCTCTATATATTGCTATGTAAACAGATTAAATAAAACTTATTTTCTTCTTTCGTGGAGTTCAGAGAGAGTTTTTAATAATAATTTGATTCAATGACCCTCTTTGGTAAGATAGAAATATTAATTACTCTTCCACATATTATAAGTTAAATGGACAACCCTTTATTTTTTTAACTTCTAAATTTCATGTTTATAAGACCTGGTTATTATTATACAAAAAATAGTTTTTTCGAACCCTCTTAAAACTATATCGTGCTTTATCGTGCTAAAAAAATCTATGACGTCATAGTCATGGAAATATTAAATATTCAAGCATATGAAATGTGTTACATGATTCTGACGTCACAGTGTTTTGCAGCTCGATTTTAAGGGTGTTAAAGCCTATTATAAGTTTAAAAAAGCTCTCTCTCTCTTTACAATAAATTGTATTCTTTTTAAATATGCAATATAAAAATTCATGCAGTCCATTTGACTCAATTTGTGCTCTAATTTTGAAATACATAATTATTTCCTGCTAAACATGATTAATCAAACATATTATTCATTGCTAGTTCTCCATTTGCATCACTTTTTTTCTCAGTGTAATTTCCCCATATCATACCCAGGCGCGGATCCAGGGGGGTAGTTGGGTGGTTGCATACATGAGCAATAAGTAAGGTATTTTCCACCACTCCAATTTTTTATTTAACATTGACCTCATAGAGACAGTCCCTTTCGAAATTTGTTTGTGGATCTGCGCCACATCACACCTGACCATAGCGGGGTGGCGGTGGAGGGAAGGTGTCAAGCTGCTCCTTCATCTGCTCGAGGCGCTGAAGGTCGAGGTCGGAGGCCTCACACTTGTGCACCACCAGCGTGTGGTAGAAGTGGACCGCAAAGCCCACGAAGACCGCGAGGGCGGGCACCACGATCACCGTGGACGCCACTGCTGCCGTGAACGAGTAGTCCCAGAACTTTACCCAACATAGGATGGCCACTTCAACAAGGAACAGGAACAAACCGAGCACCGTGGAGAAACCCCAGGCTAGCTCGATGAACCTGGAACAAGAGATAACGTGTTGGGACATGCTTATAAACTTCAAAAGATAACAAACGACAAACTATAAGTAGCGAAAGATGAAAAAATGCATTATCAATTTGAAATGGCGAGTGTTATACTAAAAGATTCGTAATTTTGTAATTTTAAAATTCAAATCTCATCAATATTATATAGACGTTATAATAGGAGGTATCTATAATATATAATTACAGTGGAAGCATACTCCAACGAAAATATTAAGACTATAATAATATATTCAATTAAAAACCCGAAATTAAAGTCTTTAAAATCTGAGTACTAAAATTGAGACTTAAAAAATTGTGATTTTATGATCCGAATAAAATGAGTCTCAATTTTTATTTCCAATGTATATAATCTTTAATTACTATAAATATCTCTCTTTTAAAAATTCCTGGTTGAAATTATATATCTAAAAATTCACTCACCACCTCATTTTCTCGTGCGGCGACTCTGAGATGAGTTCGCTGGAGTGGAGTCTCGTGATGGCGTCGATGTTGGGCAGGATGTAGGTGCTGATCATGAGCGCGAAGATGTGAACCGCCACCAGCACCGTGGTACACACGGAGAACAGAATGAACAGCCACTCGGGCACGTTGGTGGGCTGATTAATCTGGAGCTCCACCATCGCCACCTGCAGACATATCAGGAAATTAGCATTCAGGGTGTAGGAGTGCATGCAAACAGAGGCAAGTTCGAAACCAAAACTTTCTGAAATGACATATTATACCAATTTGAATTATTATAAATGATTGAAAGACATAAAAAAAATTGTATTTTTTTTTTTTACACTTTTCATACCTTTTAACACCATTATACATGTATTTCATATTTACGGCTATAATGTAAGGCGTATACGAAAAGAAATAGTCCAAATAAATGTTATTTTATATTGTTTAGTATATATTTAAATACATTTTGAACATGCAAAGATAAATCAATTGTATTAGTTTAAATATAAGTAAAGAGATTTCTTTATTTAATAGATACATCATACATATAATAATACTATTTATAGTTTCATTTTTTTTAATAAATACAGACTAAAATTTCATTCAGGTGGGTGCTTTGTAAACATTAAGATAATGGATGACATATACAGAGGAAGGAAGCTGTGAAAGCTTCTTTATGCCACTGTCGTTACAGAGTTTATTACAATGTTACCCTCGCCCGAGCATAATTAAGTTTACTGTTGACGTCTACCGACTGACGTGTGTTTGCTAATTGGGCGTGCAGGTGAGATAACTCTGCAGTCCGGGAGCAATGTCAGCTTGTACAAATTTGTATAAAAAAACAAAGAAAAAGAAGTGAAATTTTTGTTAAATTCATGGCCTCAACCTTAAAACCCAAAAATTTGATAATGGACAACATTCACGATGAAAAATTTTTATTGCAGAAATGAATAGAGGGTACCAAATTATGTGACTGCATTTTTGCAGATTTTTTTTAGACCCAGAACTATTTTTAAATAATTATTGAAAGTGCGGCCACTCCCCCTGGAGGCGTCTATAGGCGTATTAGGCGTCCAGGCATGCACTATCCTTTTTATTAAGGATTCAGGGGTGCCAACTGAAATCACAGAACTTTCAATAATTATTTAAAAATAGTTCCGGGTCTCAAAAAAATCTGAAAAAAATTCAGAGTAGCATAATTTGGCACCCTCTATTCATTTCTGTAATAAAATTTTTTCATGTATGTTGTCCATTGCTGCACATATAGTTTAATGATTTACAATTTAATCGACACTTTGGTTATATAGGATAATCCTCGGAGAGGTTAGCTGCAGATAGAACACCGTAATGGCTGCAAATAAGGCCATAAAACAGAGGATTGACTCACCATCGCGAAGCCCGAGAGCAGCTCGGAGGTGGTGGCTGTGGCCTTGAGCTTGGCCCTGCTGACGTGGAGTCGTCGCCACGAGAGGCCCATGGGCGTGAGACTGCCGTCCGGGTTGCTCTGGCCCTCGTGCGTGTCATCGTTTGCCGAGTTTCGACTCTGTGGCAATTGGAGAACGATGGAGAACATTTGGAGGGAATTACTGAGGGCTGAAGAGACCATGATGGTGCTATGTTTATTTGTTTTGTTTTTTTATTGATTTCATTTGTTTATTAAGTTTATTTTAATAATTTCACTACAGCAAAGCATCAACGTGAAGAGTCAGTTACACAACAGATATAAATATTCTAGGAATTTATATTCCTGTAGGAACAAATGGAATTAATAAAAGAATTTTGAATTCTGCTCACTGCGGTTCTGACGAAGCTTGGCGCTGCGTTGTTCTGACTATCGGGCGATCCGCAGCAACAACAGCCAGGGGTGGCCTGCTGGAGCGTGAGGGACTGTGAGCGCGAGGGTGGCAGGGGCGGCCAGGTACCCTGCAGAGAGGCAGCTGAGCGGGAGGCGCGCATCAGCAGTGCGGCCCGTCTCAAGGGTGCTTTCTTGTCTACGGTTCAGAATTAATAAGATTTTAGTGTGACATTTTTCTAGCCATTTTCTCACAATGTTCATTGAAAAGGCTTTGTACTGACGGGTGTCTTCACAAATTCAATAAATATCATTGCCCATACGGTAAATCTCACGTTGGTACAAGAAATATAATCATTTGATGAAATTAAGAAAAGTTCCTTATGAAATAACTGCGTTTTTCATATTTTGTTTAATTTATTTTTATTAAACAATATTATAAGGAAATTTCATAATATATGCAATATACTTACAATTATACTATATAGAGTTAACTCTATAATTATTTGGGAATATAATAGTTTAAGTGACATGCACCGCTATCTTTAATATTACATATTAATTAATTAATAGCAGTGCATGCTGTTCGGAGGCTGTACGTTAAATTTCCACCAAAGCTGTCACTTGATACAATTTTACAACAATGCTCATACCTGAGGATCTTGAGGAGCGTGGTGACCCTGGTAGTGACGAGTGTTGTTCCTCCGCGGACAAAGTACCCGAGATGGTGCTCAATTTAAGGGTGGCTCGTCTGCCAGCGAGCGGGGGTGTGTTCGGTACCATTCTGGCGGGCGGTGCTGCCTCGTCTGCTGACAAGTACGCTGCGTTGACCCTCCCGGCTAGCGGGGACGTGTGAGGTACCATTCTGGCGGGGACTGAGGACTCGTCTGCTGTCAAAGAGGCCGCACTCAGCGAGCCGAGGCTTTGCTGGTAGCGAAGTAGCTCGTCACGACTCATCTAGAGAGAGGGATAGTTTGAATAACATTGAAGAAGGTGTTTGACCTCGGTGGTGTCTCCTTCCAAGTTGGCTCTATGGTGATACTTGAGATGCAAGTTATTGAAAAAATGTAATGCACTTTAGCCGGGGATTGAGAGGTGACGGTATGACATTGCAGTGTATATTATATTTAATATGCATATATATTAGAACATATATAAATGCAATATAATATACATTGCACGTTTTATACATCATCCATATATTTTATTTATTTTATATTATTTCACCCAAGGTACACATTATTATTATACAAGTGATGGGGTGGGGATAGCAAGCAAGGCACTAGAATCACCATATCACTAAAGTGGCTGCATGCTAACCTTCAATTATACACCGCACAATATATACTTCGCAATTAAATTAGCTGTTATTTTGCTGGGATGTTTTTAATTTCTTCTTATTTGATAAATAGTTGCAAAGTTGGTCAATATAAAATTATTTAGTCTTAATAATTAAAAATTCTTGTTATATTTCAATAAGTAATTATGTTTGAACAATTAATTTTTTATTTTTATTTAAAAAAAAATAATAATGTTAAATAATAACAATTATAATAATAGATAAATATAGAATATAGTTATTCATGTTTTCTATATCTTTTTTTTTTTTTTTTTGTGGTGTCTTTTTTTTTTTCTCATCATGTATTCATGTAATGTTTAATTAGTTAAATTGATAAACAAGTTAAACCTTTGAGCTTTAATTGAACAATACAATGTATTTCATGCACCAGCCAATAAGATTATTTTAAAATAATCTTGGCTGGACTTTATTGTATAACTTTTTGTGAAATTAAAAAAAAAAAAAAAATCAGTATAAAATAAAGTTCATAATTGCGCTTACTTGAAATAGCAAATAGCTTATTATTGCAATAAGATCGTGGCAGATAGCTCATTATTCCGAATATTCCGGACGAGGGACGATATGTGTACCTGATGTACAGTTATATATACATATATATCTCGGCATGTTACAAGAGCTATATAATATAATTTATATGAAATCAGGACCTTTTTTTTTTATTTAAATTAATATATTTTGCTTTTATAATTAATATAAAATTTACTTGAATTTTATATTTTAGATTAATTTAAAACAAAACTGTAACAGTATTTGAAAATAAATCTTAGAATAATAGTTTCCAATCAAGGCACAAATAATTGGTTACGTTTCTATAATAGCACTTGCATGATCCGTACGAGGGTGGACCCCTGCTCTCATGACAGGAGAACTTCAGGGTCACTACTTGACCTTGGAGAACCCTTGAAGTCACCATCTCGATGTGAGGTCGAGGATCATTCATGCAGAACTGTCTTCACCTCGTTAAATTAGCTCGAGACACATATGACTATTTTATTAGAGAAAGCTTGCGTGTAAATAGAGCTTAATTGTAACGATAGCTGCTGCATGTGTGCGCATAATGCTGCTATAGTCAAATTTACGTAATATTCCCTCCGGAAGTAGCCGGAAGTGGAAGGTTTCTGGTCTTCCTATTATTCGTATAACAGTGTAACAATTTCACACATAGGCCAGTACTTCTACTTCAAACCACTCTGTAAGGCTAGTCGCAGACAGAATCGTATGGTTTTGCAGCGTATGATAAAAAAAAAATTAAGAAACTATGCAACTGGGTATGCATGCGCACACAGCTTCACATGGTATCATATGGTATATGACATCGTAAGTTTCTCATTTAGAACCGGTTCTAAATTTTTATCATACGAAGTCATACGATACGAAATCATACGATGCGATGCTGTCTGTGAGCAGCCTAATGTTTCAAAATTGAATTACAAACAGAGAAGAGCTGCAAATTTCACACTTTCGGCTACTTCCGGAAGGAATATCACGTAAATTTGTCTGTATTTCAGTATTATACTGTACTCTATCAGGCTCTATCAGCTATCAAACATAAACACATCTTGACAAAATGACAAGGAATTTTTGTCAACTGCAGGTGCAGAATTTAAAAAAAATATGTTATATATATGTAATTTGCAAGATGATAAAATTGACATGAATTATCCACTAGCTCTCTCGATCAAATTGCAGTGAACACAGCTTGAGAGTTGTGTATATATATATATCCTTGCAGTATAGTTGCAGTTGTACAAAATAAAAGTTGAAGTCACTTTAGTTTCAATGTTGTTTCCATATATAAAATGATACAAACACGTTCTATACAGTCAATATT
Source organism: Siphlonurus alternatus (assembly GCA_949825025.1). Lineage (NCBI taxonomy): Eukaryota > Metazoa > Arthropoda > Insecta > Ephemeroptera > Siphlonuridae > Siphlonurus > Siphlonurus alternatus. Next base: position 6,601,650 of record OX463785.1, on the reverse strand, counting down.
GATCAATGTAGTAAACAAGCAATGTCATAAAACTTCAAGTTAATTCCCTCACAATTTAATTTGCGCACTTAATTAATTTAATTTAAAATTAAGTTTTAAAGTTTAACACTACTAGTATAGCGATCTTGGTTTAACAAATCATAAGACAAGTATTAATTGTTTTATGAATTTAATTACCATTTGTACAATAAGCAATTAAACACCGCAGTGCAATACAATAAACACACATACCTTTTAAATATGACCTTGCATGGTAATGAAAAGTATGATTAACGTTCTAAAAATGTACACTTCAAGAAAGCACGAACGTTACTTTTGACTTTCAAAAAATGCAAGAGAGAAAAATATATGCAGATTTGGAGTTTTGGGGGAGAGGTACGATATAATATATATTGGTATTTTGGTATTATTGGTAACATCATACAAAAAGCCTTAACATTGCCAAGGAGGGAGGGTAGAAAGGGGGGGGGGGAGGTCGAGATGACCCGTCACGACGAACCGTAATTTTTTTAATAAAGCGTAAAAGAGTGTAAAAACTGCTCTAAAATATCTGAAAACATTTGTAATCCTTCATTAGCCACGCAGCAATGTGTTTTTGCAGGAAAATTAGTGGGGGAAAAAAAATAAATAATAACAAAATAAATAAATAAAACTTTAACTTTTTCTTTAACATTTGATTTAAATAGCGGGTCGTTTAGCACCCCCCCCCCCCCCTCCTCTTTGATATAGTGTGTGAAAAAAATCCCTTGATAATGCTAGGGTTAAGGTCACAATTAGGGCACAATATTTTGAGTTTTAAAATTGTGTTGCATAAAATCGAGCCTAAATTCGGGACTTAAAAAATTTGGCCTTAAATCGAGATTTCCAATGCTGTGTGGCAAAGGCAAAGGTTCAATTTTAGGCTCGATTTGAGACAAAAAATTTAAGACTCAAAATAGTGCACCCTAAATGCCCAGGCGCGGATCTAGAAAAAAAAAATTTAGGGGGGAAGGGGGGCTGAAAATTTTCGAGGAGTGGGCTGCCTCCATATTAAGGCCAATGTTAAAAAAAATTGGAGTGAGGGAAATGCTATATTGCCCATGTTAAATCCAAAATTTCAGGGGGACCTCCCCCCTGGATCCGCGCCTTTGAATGCCCCCTACCTTAAAAACGTTGAACTTCACAGACACCAAGCAGAGGTAACGTACTTGTTGTCCCGAGGTGTATTTACGAAGCAGCAGCGATAGTGCCGACTGTTTCCCCTGTAATGACTGATTACAGGAGACATATCGCGAGGTGATTTGGCGACGGGGGAAGTTCGCGTCGCCTTGTGGCTTCCTCTTTTCAGCGATAACATGTCAACGGAATACAAGTAAATGACACGCGCTACAATTATTATTCTATAAATGAACTTAATTAGAAGTTACAAAAGAAAAAGGGGGCATACATGACCAAAATGTGCCAATTGCCTCAAAATACCAACCAATCAATCAAACGAAAAACGTAGAAGTGTACCGTTATATTGACGAATTTTTTCAAAAACTGATATTTTATTTTAATTATATTTTATAAATTATTATGTATGATGTATGCTGATTTGTCTTTATGTAAGATTAATAAAAATTTGAATTTGAATTTGAAAACGGATTGACTGTAAAATTATTTGATGCCCAATTATAATATAAAAAAATTATCATAGTTTAAAAACACCATTTCATATACATTATAATAATAATGTATAATGTATTTCATTATATTATAATACTGTATAATATGTATGCAGATTCAAGCTTAAATAGCTTTCTGATAATACATAATATATGTAGCCATTCAGAGAACTGAAAAGATGACTTTAATTGAATAATTCAATCTCTCTGAAATTTCTAATTAATTATTTTATAAAACTTATGTATAAATAGAAAATTAAAATTTGACCCATAGAAAAGTCACAAATGATAGTTTATAATTTATATAATTTCTAATTATTTTATCCGGTTTTGTTAAAACAAATTACTTCTCGTTACATTACACGCGAATGGTACAATGACCCTACTAATTTAAATGCATTGGTAAATTCTGCTTGTTGTTTACTTCTCTGACTTCCTTATCTAAAACATTTGCATGCAATATATATATTCAAAAATTATTTGCATTGCATTTGAATTGCGACACAGCAAAATATAATCATTATTATTTTTTAAAACACTTGTGTAAATCAGTATAAAAAAAATAAGGAATAAATAATTTTTAAATATATATATATATGAATTTATGAGTTGTTTCAGATTGAAGAAATAAGAAAAATAATAATAATAATAAAAAAATACTCGTGAACGCTTTCGTGCATGGCCACAGTTAATCTATTCACGTACATATTCCTTATTCCTACTGAATCCCAACTTTTTTACTTTGTTTATTCACAAATAGATATTGTAATTATTGCATGGACACATTACATAAGAAAACACTAGAATTTGAAAAACTTGTGAACGGGGAACGTCAATTTTAAATTGTGACAATTTATGATGATAAAATGTAATCATAAATTTCTAGCTGCAAGGGTGCATGAATTAATTAAAATAAAAACTGTATCACTTTTAACACTTCTATTCTAATGTTTCGTAATTCGATCACAATTAAATCAGAAAGTCCCGTTGTCGAAGACATGATAATATTCCGGTCTCGTCTCCTCCAATGCCAATAAGACCTTTGTCCGCACCTGCAGACCAGCCTTCACTCCACAGCCTCGTCTGTAAGAGGTGTGGACCTCTGCCAAAATATCGTCTTGTTGAAAGTACTGCATGATTTAAAGAGGTTACCTGTGATATAACTTGCTCATCGCTAATTTCTAGTTATAAAGTAATTGATGATTAATCCGATTTGGACATGGAGAACAATTTATTTTTTATTTTAGTTCACAGTGGAATTTGATTGATTAACAAATTCTTACTGTAATCACGTGGATTAATTTGGAAGAAATTTGAAGATTTTTAATAATGTAAATATAAATGTTATGTGATATTGTATATATTTATATATTAATATGAAACATCATTGCATTTTTTTTATGAAAATAGCTTCTAAATCTTAAATATTGTAGATTTATACGAAGATTTTTGTTTAAAAAAAAATTAATTTTTGCAATGTGACATTGTTTTTTCATATTGTTTTCAAAACTGACTTTCCACAATTATCTTAAATTTCAGAGCAGGGAGTGAGCATATATTACGAACGTTCACCATCGATATAAAAATATAAGTTAACACATTTTTGTCATTATATATGATTTAATGACAAAAATATTAATATAAAGTATTATTATGTATATTATAATTTATCCAGGAATATATTATTATAGTCACCGATGTCACTTGAACCACTTCTATATTCTCCATTGTAATATTTTCATAAAATAATTATGATTTGTTTGTTAATTTAAGTTATAAATAATAAATTTTATAATATATTATTTATATTATTAATTTTCTATATCCTTAGCTAATCCTTAATCCTACTAACGTCAGATAATAAAAAAATCATGCACTTTTCCTTATTCTTTACAAAACCATCACAAAATAAAAATACACCAACATGACAAAATATCATATTACTACTTATTACATGATTACATGACAAAACTACAACCACTCACAATTGACACTGATCACTGGCACGAGACTCACCTGAACTTCTTCTACACGTGACGGACTCAGGTCACAAAATGACTCGATGTTACGAGTGACTATAGTCTTGGCGCATGCGTGAGGAAGCGTTGTGTGTCGCCGCGTTATTATTGCCCTTATCAATTAATACCAATGACATTCATTGCATGTTCAATAGAAGATTATAGTTGCTAGTTAACCTCACCAATAAGTAAACATTGTTCATGCACCATGTACAGTACTTTTTATTGTATGTGTGCTAGCTCTATTATGATAACATATATATAGCTGGCATGCTTTTACTAGTTGCCGCTTCAATTTATAATGTGTGTTATTGAGATTTATTAATTGTAAAATATAATTATAGTAAAAAAAATAATTTATTTAAAAAAATTATATTATTTATGAATTAAAAAAGAACATCATACCTAAACAATATATTATAGAAATATGCAATTATTATACAGGATTATACATAAAATATACATGACACATATATAGATAGCTTAATTGTAATGAGTCAATAATTAAAGTAAATAAATAAAATATAAAATAAATAAATATAGATTTATGGTTCGAGACAACAATTAAAAGGGGAGGGGTAACGTATAATAGTAAGGAAGAAGATATGGGCTGTAGGTACATAAGGTGCATGGGCTCCATGATATGCAACTTTCCTTCACCCAATTCTTATGTCACCGGTAGGCGCGGATCGAGGGGGGTGGCTGGATTTTGGATTTAACATGAGCAATATAGGCATTTCCCCCACTCCATTTTGTTTTTTTAGCATTTGTCTTATAGACACGGCAGCCCTTCCGAAATTTGATTCTGGATCCGCGCCTGTGTCCCCAGGCCTTTTTCGAAAGGCGAAAGTTTTTATAGGGCTGTATCCCTGTAAAGAAAAGAGACTATACTATATCAACAGAGAGAGCTATATTTAATATTAGCTTTTTTAACAAACATAAAATATTATTAAAATCTCTAACGTGTCACCCTCCCGCCGATTTTTTTTTTTTTTTTTTTCTTCGCTTCGCCACCGACGATTATGCCTAAAAAGTTGTGTTTATAAAAGGGTTTATAAATAGCTATTTCTATTTCAACGTGAATTATAAATTATCTTCTATGAATTTGAATGTTAAAATAATTATTTTGTTCAAGTTTTTCTGCGTTGAAGAATGAATTTTAATTAAAAACTATTACTCGAATTACTCGATCGATCGCTGCTGTAAAAAAATATCAATTATTCTCACGTATGCAACTCAATTTTTTATGCTCGCATATGTGTCATAATCTCATAATAATTAAATAACTATATAAAATTATTAAGATTTGCAGTGGCGTAAAATAATATTATAATTAATTAGTAATTATATAACTCAGATTTTTTCAATAAAATGAGTTATTTTTTTAAGGCATGCAAGTTACAGGTTTATATCATGATTATATTTATATTATTATATTATTATTATTATTATACATTAATATGTACAGATAATTTTGTTGAAAATATGCATGATGAATTCGATCAGCTCATTTAATTATCTCCCAATTAATGTATGATATATTTTGCCCGATTTCGACCTATTCAATTTCTCAATTAATTACGAATATTGATCGTATATTATTATATATATGTAAAACTCATGAAGAAACCCCTTATATTATTAACTTTTAAAATATGTCATCATTGCAGCGTAGCGATCGTCATTGAAAATATTGAAATACATAATTAATCCTCATAGTTAATTTATATAATTATATATATATATATATGTAATTTTTCCCCCATGCTTATATTTTATATTTTAATAATTATTATGATATTATATATTATATATTATATATGTAGCTATATAATATGATCATATATATATATATATATATATATATATATATATATATATATATATATATATATATATATATATATATATATATATATATATATATATATATATATATATATATATATATAATTAATATATCCGTGATTTTGTCAACTGCTAAACGGAACAGCTGTTAAATATGCAGATTAGATCACAGTGATTCATCAATAGCAAGTTTCTATAATATCTAATCGTTGCAATTTTAACAAAGAAACTTGAACTGCAGCTGCCCTTTTGATGTATGCAAATTTTCAATACTCGAGCTCGACAAAAGAGATTATAAAAAACTATAAAAAAATATAACAAAAAATTTAATAGTTAATCGCCAATTATTTGTTGTTATTTAATATTATGAGTTTTATTAATATGTTCAAGTACATATTGTATTCTAATTCTGTAATTAAAGGTAATTTCACTAATTTTATGAACGCAGCATAATATTATACGAAATTCTATTCTGAGATTCTATTGATCTCCATTATTTGGAGTTCACCGCCATAAATGTTTCTATTGATGACTGCGCATGCGCAAAGCAGAAAATTTTCAATCAGCTTCTGCCACCTAGCGAGCAAATGTAAGAACTATCAGTATGAAATGGATCTTGTAGCAGAGTATGTGCATTTCAATCAATAGCTCAGAAAAATTACGATAACACAGGTAAAAAGAGCTTAATTATTTTTAAAAAGGCAAAAAAATTATAGTTTATGCTTTGATTTTTCATAAAAACCACAGAAAATGACACAATTCTTTAAATTTTATGTTAAAATATGAAGTTATATTCGGCACGTAATTTCTTCCCCTTTTGTTCCAGCAGTTCCCGACCTTGGGTGACATGTGCGTGCAAGTCTGTTGCACCCTTCAATTTGAACTTTAATTTAATTGAGAATTAAAATTTAATTTGTGACAATGACTAGTAAGGAGGTAAAAGATAATGTAACATCGCAGCGAGTTCTGTCTTGCACATTGGTAAGTAAAAAGACAACAAAAACTTTTTATCTATTTTTTTATTATTATTGTTTCAGGTCATTGATTGACCTTTATTTATTTATTTTTTAATTTTTTAAAAACCTAAAAATAATTATAATTTTCTAATTTACTTCTCCTTTTTATGATATTTACACGAATAAATTGTATTATTTTTGTATCGTAAGTTTTTTTAACTTGCACCCCGCCATTATGGGAGTTGCATTTGGCACGCACGTCCTAAAACATATCGGCGTGTACAGACACGTTTCCATGCAATGATAGTAATGATACGTAATCTTATAATTATCATTGCGGCAGCTTATGATTGTTATTGCGGAGTTCATGGACCCGTATGTTTCGCAAGGTTACTTTGTTGTTGTCTAGTCTGCAGGTCTAGCTAACTGCAGCTGCGGAAATGAAAGGAAGGGGAGGAACCTTTTCATTGGGTGACCTTGAAACAGGAATGTTTTTGTTAAATAGGTCAAGATTTTTTTGCAACCTTTTTTATTTTTTATCAAGCAGTTCCTTTATTATGTTTTTTTGTTTTTTTATTAAAATATGGATGGTTGAAAGAAAAGTATCCGTGGTCTGATTTCTGATTTTTTTTTGTTTTTATATTTGGCGTGTATGGTTTGACAAATATTATATAATATGCATCTCGGTGCTGCAGCATGCATTGCATAATACTTTATATGGCAGTGCAATAATTTTTTCTCAGTTTTCTTTTACTTTACATTTGTAGACTGTTCTAACAAAGATTTTTATTAGCATAAAATACCACGATAAAATTAATCAAATTATACTTGCAATGTTTATAATCGTAAATTCTTAATTAAAGTTATAAATTGGAAAATACATGCGCTAGAATCTAGTGCGTGAACTTTTAAGGGCTGTACATGCAGTGCAATCATGCATTTATTTCGGTTTCGATCTAATTGAGGGAAGAATACAATAATTGAATAATTATAATATAATAAGGAATTTCGACTGCGATGCCGTATTTTTTTTCCACAACTTTTTTGGCACAAGAATAATTATCAGTATGAGTCGATCAGTATCACAATATTTTTTTTTTAATTTTAATCAAACCCTATTGGGTACTTCTATTTACTAATTACATACTACTTTGAAACCCCGAACCTTCCGAAACCCTAACTTGAGCGTTTCGCGGGCTCTTCCGGAACGGGGGCGGCCACGGCCTTGCAAATCCATCCCGGCATTTGCCTGCGGCTGAGGGAAACGTGGAAACCTCAGCCAGGATGGACGCTACAGCTTTTGTCAATGAATCGGAAGTGCAATGGTCCAAAGCCAGGGGAACCACATAGTGGAAAAGCGCAACGATTTACCCCTGGGTGGGAAACGTGGTTTTTGTTGAAAATGGTTTAATATAGTGTCATGATTGATGAGCAAAGATCATAATCTAAAAATCTAAATTATCACGATTTTTGTGTACTTTTTTTTTTTAGTATTTTTTTTAATGCCTACATAGCAAAATACATAGTTCTATCGATGTACTGTACGTGCGTCTTATATGAGATGTAGAATCGAACACTGTTCACATGGTGTTCAGTAATTAGCAGAAACCTTTCTTCCTCCATGCTCACGCCCTCACATAAAAATCTCGCTCGAGAGACGACTTGTTTTTATGTTTTTATTATGTTCTTCGTAGAGCCTCTGATTGGCTGCAGCCTCACAACAATGCTTGGCTTTCTCAAAGCCTATACTCGTACAAAAAGACTCAAGTTGCAATTTTTCTAGCAAGTTGCTACCGGTTTCAGTGCTGTCGGTCGGCGGCTGTGGCAGTATAAAAATGGTTCTGGCTGTTATCACGGAGAGGGGAACAAAGCACGCTTATTGTTTGGGACTCTACCGGTACTTCGTTTGTACTGGGTCCTGCCGTGCGCTATTTCTTCATGATATATTTACTCATATTTATTATTTTTATTAAGGTAGAGATAACGCCGAACAGCTGTTCGACGTAATCCCCTTTGATTAACATGTAAACCTTTGCAAATTGACAAAAATTCTGAAATTTCTTTGAGAGGTAGATATTAGTGCCTAAAAGCCATAGAAAAAATTTCAAAACAATTTAACGAGTCGATTTTTTTTAATTAATTTTTTTAATTTCACCATAGGGCTTTCCCATGGAGAGCCAAACTAAAAAAATGATTTAAAAAAATCGGCTCGTTAAAAATAATGTCTTTGAAACTTTTTCTATGGCTTTTAGGCACTAATATCTTCTGCCTCTCTAAAAAATTTCAGAATTTTTGTCAATTTGCTAAGGTTTACATGTTAATCAAAGGGAATTAACGTGGAACAGCTGTTCGACGTTATCTCTACCTTAAGGTAGAGATAATACGGATCAGCTGGCTCAATGCTAAAAAAATCCCATTCATAAAAATTATGAAAAAAATTTAAAATGTTCTCCTCTACATCCCCTATCAGTAGGTAAAATATCAGGTATACAAAAACGAGCTAGTTTTTGAGTTATTAATTTTTAAAGTTGACTAATTTAACATGGAAGTTCTATTTCTCCATGTTAAAGTAGTCAACTTTAAAAATTCATAACTCAAAAACTAGCTCGTTTTTGTATACCTGATATTTTACCTACTGATAGGGGATGTAAAGGAGAACATTTTAAATTTTTTTCATAATTTTTATGAATGGAATTTTTTTAGCATTAGGCCAGCTGATCCGTATTATCTCTACCTTAATATATAAAATAAAATGATTAAAAAAAGATTTTGAAAACTTGTGTTAGTTTCTCCTCCCAATATATTATCCAATGTTCAGAAAATAATTTTCACTGCTGGGATCCTACAGAGGCCCCTCCTCTAATTCTATCTATTCTAATTCCTAATTCTATATATAATTATATTTTTTAATTTTATGTAAGGTAAGATGTAAAATTTATTTTGTACTAGAATGAAAAATTGAACATATAACATTTCGTCAAAACATAATATTATATGTACGTAGTATACTGTATATAAGATTGAAAAGGATATAACGAGAGAACGGGTGAGGATGGTTACACGGACTAGGTATTTTTAAATTTATTGAAAGAGGTGATCGTAACATTGCACCGTGGATCCACAACCCAGGAAGGGGGAGGGCGATAATTGTTTTAAATTATCATATTTTTATCGCTCCGAATATTTTATTTAGTCGATTAAAATTTCTTCCACGAGCTGGACTAAAAAGGCCCCCCGGGCCTTTATAATTAACCATTCGATGCATGGGTCTGCATAGGACCCCTCTGTAGTTATGGCACTGTAAAAAAAGTGTCATCATCATGATTGTTATTCATTGGGGCTGTCTCACACGGAATCATGATTTCGCAGCCTATGATAAAAAAAAATAATACGAATTTATAAAGCGGTCAAGTGTACGCGCGCACACAGCTTCGTATCGCATCGCATAACATCGTAAGTTTCTCATTTAGAACCGGTTCTAAATTTATATTACACGAAGTCATACGATGCGATACGAAATACGAAGGCACTGTGCGACCACCCTTAATCAAGGAAAGTAAATATGGTCATTTTGCCAGGTTCTTGGCAATACTTCCCGGTACTCTTGTACTCAAGAGCTGATTTCTGTTTATGTTTACGTGGAGCGGGAGAGGGGTTTCACTATACCTGTACATTGCGAAGGGGGCGCAGGAGGCAGGGAAAAGATTAAGTTTAGGCAGGCCAGATTATACAGTGAGCATAGGCAAAATGACGAAAAAAATTATAAAAAATACTTCTAACAGTTTTTTTGGCGGTGAGATTTTTTTTATGAGTTCTATCGTGTACTGTTAAAGTATTATTAAAGTATTTAAACTTAAACTTGATTTATTTTATTAAGTTAAGGTAGAGATAATACGGATCAGCTGGCCCAATGCTAATAAAATCCCATTCATAAAAATTATGAAAAAAATTTAAAATGTTCTCCTCTACATCCCCTATCAGTAGGTAAAATATCAGGTATACAAAAACGAGCTTGTTTTCGAGCTATGAATTTTCTAAGTTGACTAATTTAACATGGAAGTTCCATTTCTCCATATTAAATTAGTCAACTTTAAAAATTAATAACTAAAAAACTAGATCTTTTTTGTATACCTGATATTTTACCTACTGATAGGGGATGTAGAGGAGAACATTTTAATTTTTTTTCATAATTTTTATGAATGGGATTTTTTTAGCATTGGGCCAGCTGATCCGTATTATCTCTACCTTAAGTAAAAAATTATTGCACACTTTGTTTATTATATGCTAGTCCGTGCATTCTGGCCCTCCTCGCATGACGTCAGCGCAATCCCCTCTATATGCAGTTTCTCACACGCCCATGCACTCTGCTCTCTGCTGATGCCCGTTCAAGAGCGCCTGACCGCGCATGATTTTGGCATATAGCATGACACACTAGTAGCTGTACAATCCATACGTTAACATGACGATATTTAATACGACGGATAATGTTATATTTATGAAGCGTCGTCTAAGAATACGTATTGAAGACCATCATGTGAACATATATAGCTATTAATAGTTTTTTCCCCATGCGAATTCGTCACGTGATATTATACTCGATTGTCTATACTGTCCAGAAAACTATCCTTACGTAATATAGCGTTGTTATGTAATGTTAAAATGACGGTCATGTCAACAGAAATAGAGAGTAATTATTTTGTTATATATAGTAAATGCGCATCATTTAAATCACGTCGGAGGCTTGAAGTCAGCTGAATTTTTGGTGTCACCGTCCACGAATTCGTGTTTTTTTTTTTTTTTTTTTTCACTGGGAAGAGTTATAATTTTTAGGAACAATTCTTTTACGGTCGTCGGTCCAAACCGAAAAATGCAGTTGATAATTGAAGATTTAGATTTTTCACGTCATTTATAACCGGGAAAGGTAAAAAAAAACAAATTTTGCTTCATTTTCAAGTGCAAGATGGACCTTATATAGCGACACAAGTTTAAATATTAAAAAAAAAAATTGACCATAAAATTTTAAATTATTTATAATTTAATTGCATTCTGCGAAATATGTTATGATGTATATAATAATATAATAACAGCATTTCTTGATTTTAGGCTGGATGTTTAATTAAACGTTCAAACATTTTAATTTCTTTTTGACCAATCAAATCACTCCATTATCATTCTTCATATTACATTAAGGTAGAGATAACACGGCCAATGTTAAAAAAAATCCCATGCATTCATAAAAATTATGAAAAAAATTTAGAATGTTCACCTCAACATACCTTATCAGTAGGTAAAATATCAGGTATACAAAAACGAGCTAGTTTTCGAGTTATTAATTTTTAAAGTTGACTAATTTAACATGGAGAAATGGGGAAATTCCATGACAAATTAGTCAACTTTAAAAATTAATAACTCGAAAACTAAATGATATTTTACCTATACTGATAAGGTACGTTGAGGAGAACATTCTAATTTTTTTTCATAATTTTTATGAATGGGATTTTTTTTAACATTGGGCGTGTTATTTCTACCTTAAGGGTAAGGTAACGCCACCAATGTTAAAAAAAATCCCTCTCACAAAAATTCTGAAAAAAATTTAAAATGTTCTCCTCTACACCCCCTATCAGTATCTAAAATATCAGGTATACAAATACGATCTAGTTTTTGAGTTATGAATTTTTAAAGTTGACTACTTTAACATGGAGAAATGGAAATGCCATGTTAAATTAGTCAACTTTAAAAATTCATAACTCAAAAACTAGATCGTATTTGTATACCTGATATTTTAGCTACTGATAGGGGGTGTAGAGGAGAACATTTTAAATTTTTTTCAGAATTTTTGTGAGAGGGATTTTTTTTAACATTGGTGGCGTTACCTTACCCTTAATATTATTAAATGCAAAGAAGTCATTTTTTTTTATTACTCGGATCCTTTTTGCTTATATAAGCTTCAAAGTTGAAGAAATCAACAAAATGAAGATTATTTACTGCTTGGTTAGGGCATGTTTGCAGTCGTAAAATATTATTGTTGACCGCCAGCTTTAGTCTTAATTCTTAATGTTACCAGTGAGAAACGACCGGATGTTCATTTGTAATAATTTCTAACAACTTTTTTGTTATAATGTAAACAATGATTATTAAAAAAAATAATAGAGATTTTGAGAACCGGCTTCTTATAACCGCAGTGTTGTTTGTTATATTTTGTTTTTATTATGGACAATTTGCATGACATTTTTTTATTGCAGATATGGATAGAGGGTGCAAACAGCAAAGTTATGCTATACTCTGAATTTTTTCAGATTTTTTAGAGACCGGGAAATATTTTTAAAAAATTATTGAAAGTTGATTAATCTATGACGTCACGAGGAGTCTGTCCTTAAGAAAAGGATAGGCGCTAAGCGCCCGTGACCGCCGTGACGTCATAAAACTGACTTTCAATATTTTTTTAAAAAATAGTTCCCGCTCTCAAAAATCTGAAAAAATTCAGAGTAGCATAATTTGGTACCCTCTATCCATTTCTGCAATAAAAAAAACGTCTCGCATAATGGGGTACTGACCAAAAAAAAAATTGTAAGTTTTTGTCAATATTTCAAAAGGCACGAGAATTTCATGAAGAACAAGCCCTATTACAGCATTCTACGACAATTTCCTGATTTTATATGAATTTTTAAAACCTCTCAAAAATGACGTCATAGCATTGAATCTTAAATGGGAAAATATATCAGTTTTAACATTACCAAATCCCATACTTAATATTAAAATGTAAACAAAACTTCATTTGCAAGGTTTTCTGGTACTAGAATCACGATAATGAAGGTTTGAAATTCGTACTTCAATAAATTTTCATTTTAGCAATGTTAACTGATGCATTATCCCATTTAATTAAGATTCAATGCTATGACGTCACCAAAAAAAGTTTTAAAAATTCATATAAAATCAGCAAATTGTCGCAGAATGCTCTAATAGGACTCGTTCTTCATAGAATTCACAGAACTTTTTATTAGTATTGCTAACTCAAATACCGGTCAGTACCCCATTGTCCATTGTCAAATATGATTTCCGTTGGATAAAATAATTATTATTGTCCATAATTAACTCGGTTTGTCATGCTTTGTACTAACTCAAAAACTAGATTGAATTTGTAATGTATACCAGACCTGATATTTTAGCTAATTAATATTGATGGTGTATGCAGAGGAGAATATTTTAAGATATGTTTCATAATTTTTCACGTGGGAATTTTTTTTTAATATTGGGCGTGTTACCTTACCCTGAAGATTAATGTATCATGCAGTTATAATTTAAATAATGTATTTGTTTTTGTTTTTTAATACAAAAAAAAAAAAATATTGAAATTTTTTTAATGTAACAAGAAAAAATTAAGATTTGTTACTAGAATAATATTTGGTTCATCAAAATGTACCAATTCATTATTTTCGGTATCCGGAGAACTCGGAGCGGGGGCAACTGGGAGCCGGACGGCTCGGAGCCAAACGTGTTTGCTAGGACAACTCGGAGCACGGACAACTCGGAGCGCGGACAACTCGGAGCGCGGACATCCTGGAGCCATGGCAGGACAACTCGGAGCGCGGACAACTCGGAGCACGGACAACTCGGAGCCATGGTTAGGACAACTCGGAGCGCGGACAACTCGGAGCGCGGACAACTCGGAGCAACGTATAATATACATATTCGGATCAATTTCAGCTATTTTCATCATAATGTCATTATCAATATTTTTCTGCATTCTTATATGCACATCAACACCTTCATCATGATGACCATTGTTTATAAACTTTGTGATTTTTTATGTTTTTATTACATGACTTCTGAATCATTGATGATTTCTTCATTAACTAACTTAATTAACTGTAATTTTGTATTATTGTTAATATTGGGCTAATGAACTGAAATATTTTTTTTTGTATAAAGTTATTGTATTCAATATTATTATGAGAAATAAATAAAGCCCTTAGTCTTCAATGAATGTTTTGTATTATTTAATTTCAAATATTAGATACACAAGGAACTTTAAAACGACGAATGAGGTGGATAATTAAGTGGATAAATTAAGTAGAAAAATATAATTATAAATGGTTGCTATAGAATATTTTATGTGCATATAAGAATGCAGAAAAATATTGATAATGACATTATGATGAAAATAGCTGAAATTGATCCGAATATGTATATTATACGTTGCTCCGAGTTGTCCGCGCTCCGAGTTGTCCGCGCTCCGAGTTGTCCTGCCATGGCTCCGAGTTGTCCGTGCTCCGAGTTGTCCGCGCTCCGAGTTGTCCTGCCATGGCTCCAGGATGTCCGCGCTCCGAGTTGTCCGCGCTCCGAGTTGTCCGCGCTCCAAGTTGTCCGCGCTCCGAGTTGTCCTAGCAAACACGTTTGGCTCCGAGCCGTCCGGCTCCCAGTTGCCCCCGCTCCGAGTTGTCCGGGAATCATTATTTTCTTGTTCTCTCTGTGAAATCTCAGCACATGATATGTACTATTCTTGCTTTAAAATGTCACCAAGGAATTCGTGAGATTCGTGACCTTTAATTAATTATATTTAATTCCTGAAATACCTTTTTAATAATTTTCACAAATACTGTATAAAAATTATTAATTATCATTAATTCAGCATCGCATACAACATTACCATGATCACTTATATATAAGTATATCATTATGCAGTGGCTCGCGTAGGTGTGAGCTGAGAGAGCACGGTGATATTAAATACGGGGTAACCACGATATGACTGCGGCAAATTGCCAAGTAAGAGTGTCGGGCGTTGCTGCGTCGTTTGCCGGCTTGCCCTCCCTCTCTTCTCTCCTTGCTTTTAGCCGGGGGAGCGGCGTGGCTTGGCGGTAAGTGCTACCGCCGCCGTCCGCCGTCTCGCTCGCTCGTTTGCTCGCTCAGTATGCTCGTGCCCGGGCAAGTGGCAACAGCAAACCTGCGCTAGCCTCGCGCTCCAAGCTCGTTGTCGATCGCTACGTAAGCCAAAATGGCGACATCAAAATCTTCTAAAAGTGAAGTGAGAAGTGAAAAACGTAGTAAACACAAAAGAAAACAGGAAGAAAGAGAATATATAATAAGACCTGTATGTACTTTTTATTAATATTATATACTTTTTACTATAAAATCGATACTTTTATAATATTTATACCGTGACCTTATCATATGTTACGTAGAAATTTTAATATTAAAGTACTATTATTCGGTTTTATTACGGTTTTTAATTGTTTTAATTCTTCTCAATGTTATGTATGCTTCCAGTTTAATTCTCGTTTCATTTTCACGTTGTAAGAAGCGTGGAGCCGCGCCACAGATCTCTCTCTTGCGTCTTTCCCTCCTATTTATATTTACGCGAGTCTGGCCTTTTACATGCCGCGATCTCTGTACTTGAGTCCGAGCGTTCGAGAACTCCCTAGGGTCGAGTCTGCGCTGGGGGTCTGTTGGATGTTAGGACAAGGTATAGGGTGCGTCGGGGTTTATATGCGCAGTAGGGGTGTAATATTACACCGAAATCAACTGAATATTTTATTTTTAAAATATTTTATCTTCATTATTTTATCAGAAATTTGCACCTGTTCCATTATTTGTGAAGGAGTTTATTATAAACTCTAGAAATTTAATGAAATTTGTTAATTAGAGGTCAAACCAGGGTGAAATTAAATATTTTAAGAATTAAAAGATTTAAAAGCCTTTTTTTAATGCTCGTGTATTGTGGTGTAAATTTGTCATTTTTGACTGATATATACGATTTATTATCCGTATCTAGTGTCTCTGTCAATCATTAATTGCTCTTTTCTTGAGAGCCCCGCGAGCTAACTGTCCCTCTTCATACCTTCCTGCGCCTGCTACCAATTAACCTGTTTAAATGATGGTTGATAAGAATGATAAGGTGGCATACAAGGGAAGCTACTTTCACCCGCCTCCATAACCTCTTTACGATTAAATATTCTGGTTTTTAAAAGTGAAAACATTACATCTTTTATATCAAGAGGGTGGTTCCATCTTTTATAGTTCTTAAAATTTTAGTGACGCGTCACCAGGTCTTTTAAAGACGCTGTCATAAATTATGATAATTTGTCAACTGCATGTGATTAAGGTCTGTAATCGCAGTGTTTTTATATGAAATGTTCGACCATATACTGCTTGGTGAACGGTACATCAGCAGCATGCAGATCTGTGAGCGGTTTCTTTGTAGGTCAATAACCTTTATCGTGCGTCTACGTCAAATTTTATTATTTATTTGTGCTGATTAAATTGGCGATCATGAAATATTGATTTTAGAACCAAATTACCATGATGCTACTGTAAGAGTCCATATTATAACCAAGAGATTACAGAAGTATAAGGATTTAAGGAACCTGCAAATATTTTATTGCAAAAATGAATAAGAGGGCATCGATCAAATTATACTACACTGAATTTTTGCATATATTTCTTTCGAGGCCAGAAAGTATGTAGCTAAAATGTTTTAGCGAGGTCGGATTTGAACCCACGCCCCTTTTAGGTCCTATTTTATTAATAAGAATTGACGCCTATTTCTCAATACTTTCATCAATATTTAAAAAAAAAAAAAAAATATGTACCATACTCTGAAAAAATCTGAAGAAAATCAGCGGAGCTTATGCTACCTATAAAGTAGGAAAACTAAATAAAATTAAAATAATAATAATAAAAAAAAAAAAAAAGAAAAATCCATTAAAAATTGTCACGCAGGTTGTCCATTATGGAGAGTACCGAGATTGCTATTTTGTCACCTGGCTGCTACTTATAGTAATAAAATGTTTTTCTCATATCCATTATCGGACACTGCTCTTATCACAAATTTTCACACACGTTCGCAAGATAGCAAGACTGCCCCGCCCCTTTGTCTAGAGTGCAGGTGTTCCATTCTTGTTTGTCGATAATGCTCTCGTATAATAATATTTATATATCATGAATGGTGTATCGAGTCCTGTTGTGTTTGGTGTGACCGGTATAAGAAGCCATGCATCGAGCGTTTGATCAAAGCTCTCCAGGGTCCGAATAATTAATTATCTTCACTTAACCTATCAGAACCAAATTTCGGGGGAGGAGGGGGGGGAAGGGCTGTCTCAATCAATCCACTGTTAAAAAAAATTGGAGTCGGAAAATAACGGGAATTTCATATTTACATTTTGGGTAGCACGGAGATGCCCGAAGCCGCCCGAAGAGCTTCGGGATGTAGGCAGAAAACCCTAAATTCCTATGCTGTGCGTGTTAACGTAACTCACAACACCTCTTTTCTCATAATAGTTTTGGTCGTCATATATTTTTTTTCACTAGCATTGGTTCTTCTTGTTACCATTTATGAAAGAAAATTCTACGAAAAATTATGCGAATCGTCAGGAGAAATTAATTTTGAGACCAACTTTAACACGTATTTGCTATGCCGCTGACAATGTTTTGCCTACACAATTATGACGTCATATTGTTTTGTGACGTATGCAATGGTGAAAGACCCGTAATTAAAACACAAATTTAAGTGCGGGAAGGGGACGAGGCAGCCACCCCCCTGGATGCACCTATAACGAGTATATTTCAGAGATTCCTTTCTCTTCACTTGGCTCGTTTACTTTTTCCTCCAGTGAGCGCACGCTGCCGCCGTGCTTGCGAATTTTTATACTACGGAGTACGGACTGCTGCTGGGTAAACTGCCCCGACGCTTTATCTGCAGTTAGAGATCCATGATCAATGTCATTTGTCGCCAACTTACTCTTGATTGTTATAAAATGTCCTTAAGTGTAAGATAACGCCACCAATGTTTAAAAAAAATCTCACACAAAATTCTGACAAAAATTTAAAATGTTCTCTCTACACCGCCTATCAATAGAGGTATACATCAAATACGATCTAGTTTTTGAGTTATGAATTTTTTAAAGTTGACTACTTTAACATGGAGAAATGAAAATTCCATGTTCAATTAGTCAACTTTAAAAATTAATAAGAGGCATTCACTAAGCCTTAAGGCCACATTTAGGGCTCGATAATTTAAGACCAGAAATTTTGGGTCTAAAAAGCATGCCTAAAATCAGGCTTTAAATTATCGAGCCCTAAATGTGGCCTTAGGGCTTTGTGAATGCTCCTTTAATAACTCAATAACTAGATCGTATTTGTACACCTGATATTTTAGCTACTGATAGGGGGTGTAGAGGAGAACATTTTAAATTTTTTCATAATTTTCGAGTGAGGGATTATTTTTTTTAAACATTGGTGGCGTTATCTTACCCTTAACAGTGTCCTATAACTCTCCTTGTTCTTTGTCACTGGGGGACCGTAAGCAGCGCCCCATTGTACCTTTATCGAGCACGCAGTGTGTTAAAACAAAACCCCTTGTCAGGGGCGCAACTCTGGGGGGCGATTGCGAGTACCATACCCCGCAATGTTAAATTTGGGTGGGAGGGGGTGGCGACGGGTAGGGGTGGTAACACCTTCAATGTATTCCACGGGAAGGGGGGAGGGGAACGATTGCCCCCTTTTCCCGATCCGTCACTGCTTCCTGCATGCCCAAATACTATATACCTCTCCATTGTGCCTCTATATATAGCATCGATTGGTGTTCCATTATTATAATAATTTTCGTGTTCTGTGTCAGCGATACTGCAAATCCAAGTAGCGCCCCATTGTATCGACCGCGCGGTGTGCCATAAGTCCACCCTGCAAGCCCAAGTTCGGTACCTCCCCATTGTGCCCTTAGCATGGAGCGGTGTTCCATAACCTTCGTGTTTTCTGTTACAGCGGGACCGCAAGCAGCGCAAGCACTACACGGACGACTGGGCGTTCGGCGATGATGAAATTGAAGGACAACACGCGTTCGATCTGGACGAGAAGATCCAGTCTGACCGCTTCGAGCAGTGTTTCGTCAAGGAGATGGTCGGCAGTGGTGAGTGCTGGGCCTGGGTTCGAATCCCAGTTAAACCGTTTTTTTTTTTTTGTTTTTTTTACGCGTTCGGTAGAGTTTTTGAATGTTATTTTGTGTGAAAATTTCGTTGTCATCGTTTGACGACGTAAAAATAAAATGACCAGTCTGACATTTCAGGTGACGTCAGAAAGTGGGCGGGGCCTGCATGAAATTTTTATCTTGCCCTCCACAAATTTCAGTTTGATCAGTGTTGAAACTGAATATTTTTTTAATTTTATAATAATTATGATTTAACAATTTATGCACTTTGCAGCGAATGTTATTTTTACAAGTAGTACCGCTGTATGTAATTGTTGTTGATAGTTATTTTCTTATTAGATTCACTAAGTAACATTTCATCATACATGTAACTCTTACATCGATATTTGCAGTTATTCACGTCAAACGGACCGAGAGTGAATCATAGAAATTGCCGGTTCGTCAGAGTCGATCAGCTGTTCACCCTCCGTGACTCAACGTCACCCCGCGCTCAGATCGTGCTTAATTCTCAATTAATTAATAACATTTTAAATAAAAAAAATTACATTAATTAAAATTCAGGTCTCACGTGTACTATGAATCGGTGGTACCTCTGAAATTGTGTAATACATAAGTTTTTGCAGTTTAAAGTTTATCAAAATGTCATCATGCACCAAAAAAAAAAAAAAAAAAAAAAAGTCTCTAGTGGATGGAAAGTAATCACTGTAGCATTTTAAAAACATGCAAAAGCCTTATAACAGCTGACCTTTATAATTATCCTTTAATTTTTTTTTTATCTCACTTTTATACAAGAAAAGCAATTTATGTAACGTCAGGAAATTTCAAGGAGTGATGCCAGAAAGTGGCTTATTTTTCAGCTTCTGCACTCCAAAAAATATGATAAAAATCATTACAAATTTTCATGCTGTACAGCATTCAATTCTAAAATTTTTTATTCCTTTGATCATCCCTTCGTGTCTTAATCTCTCCCTTCCCGTGCCACAGAGTTGACGGTAGCGTACCTGCAGCGTCACGGCTTCTCAACACCGCTGCTCTTCAAAGAAAAGACGGGTCTCGGACTGAGCGTGCCTAGCGAGAAGTTCACCGTCAACGACGTTCGCGTCTGTGTCGGTGAGTTTGTCTTTAAATCAACATTTTTACCGTGTGTGTGACGTTACATGTATGCAGGCTCGCGACGCATGCTGGACGTGATGGACGTCACCACTCAGAAGAACACGGAGATGACGATGAAGGAGTGGCAGCGTTACTATGAGGAGCCCAACAAGGATCGTCTTCTCAATGTCATTTCGCTTGAGTTCTCTCACACCAAACTCGAGAACTACGTGCAGACTCCCACCATCGTGAGTACCTTGTAGTCCTTTGAGGTTGCTTCTAGGCTCCATTTTTTTTTTAAAGGTCGTGATTGTACCGAAAAGCAAAAGTTAGATGTAATGGAAACTATGTCATCCAGCACACTTGAGCCAAGCAGTTTTTTCGAACTTTCAATTAAAGCTGGTCATGAAACCAGGATATTTTATATGATTGCATGTATCCAGAAAATCATTCCATTGAACAATCTTACAAATTTCTTTACAATAAAGGCTTCATTACAGCTGATTTTGCGGTGTTCCCACCGTCTTATCCAAACCTATGTAAAAAAACATGAAATTGTTTTTTTTGGCTTGTATGAAATTTTTGGAGGAAAATAAGATCTTTTACTCTTATCTAAAGATCCCTCAGGGAAGGTAGGAGATGTTTTCAAATCAATAGTTTAATAGGTACTGATAAAAAATTCAAATTTTCTAACATGGTGGCTCGTAGAATTTTTTCCCATTTGGGAACACTTGAAGCCTACATTAAAATTCTGCTAGTTTCCCATGAATTTTATTGCACTCACAATTTTTGTTTCCTGTATCTCTCGGCCTCTTAAAGGTATACAGGCCTCAAATAACAAATTAAACAGACATTAAGTGTTGCTCAAGTTTATAATCAACATTCGTATTATTTTTACCTGCGCGCGGTGCGTCTGTGCGAAGTCGCGCTGTAAAGAAAGTCCTTGCTGACGTCACAACTCACAGCTAGCACCGATTAGCATTGAGTTGTGACGTCATCAAGGACTTCGTGACGTCATCAAGGACTAAATTTCTTACTTTGAACTGCGACTTCGCACGGATGCATCACGCGTGGAAAAAAATGATGCGAATGTTGATTATATACTCTAAACCCACTTGGTGCCTGTCTAATTTGTATTTTGAGGCCTGTATGCCTTTAAGTGTTATGTGTGTGCAGGTGCGTCAGATTGACTGGGTGGACTGTGTGTGGCCTCGTCACCTGAAGGAAGCTCAGACGGAGGCCACCAACCTTCTGGAGGACATGATGTACCCCAAGGTGCAGAAGTACTGTCTCATGTCCGTCAAGGGCTGCTACACCGACTTCCACGTGGACTTTGGAGGAACTTCAGTGTGGTACCACATCCTCAAGGGAGCAAAGGTGAGGACGTGGAATGTTGTAACGTTTTCCTTGGCTTGTAATGATTTATAAAAATAAAATCTTTTTTTTTT
The DNA here is from genome assembly GCA_949825025.1 of Siphlonurus alternatus. Lineage (NCBI taxonomy): Eukaryota > Metazoa > Arthropoda > Insecta > Ephemeroptera > Siphlonuridae > Siphlonurus > Siphlonurus alternatus. The sequence goes on along the minus strand of OX463785.1, from coordinate 6,579,723 downwards.
TTAAGGAAAATAAACCATTTAGGTTGTGATAATCTTACTAAAGGAAAAGATATAGAAATAACCAGCAAAGCCTTACTGATCAAAAGAGTCATAGCAGGTGAAAATCTTGCAGTCACAGAGGTTCACTCAAATGCTATTTACATTTTGAAATGTTTCACATCATCCAGATGCTTCATCAGTCGAAGGAGAAATTAGAATATAATAATCATATAAAAAAAAATATTATTGGAAGTTATAATATCTGAAGAGTGCAGTAGTTGGTCTGTGCTTGACATTACTCTGTGTCACCAGATCTTCTGGCTGATCCCGCCCACTGAACGCAACGTCCGACTGTACGAGAGTTGGGTGTTGAGTGGCAAGCAGGGCGACGTGTTCTTCGGGGACACGGTGGACAAGTGCGGCCGCGTGTTCCTGTCCGAGGGCAACACCTTCTTCATCCCCTCCGGCTGGATCCACGCAGTGTTCACCCCCAAGGACTCCCTGGTCTTCGGGGGAAACTTCCTGCACTCCTTCGGCATCGAGAAGCAGCTGCGTACCGCACAAGTCGAGGATACCACCAAGGTGAGGAGATCGCCTTTGTTTTTAAATTTGTCAAAAAAATACCTTTATTTCTACTACATACTTTATTTTGAAGAAAATCTATGTTAAAGGAAACAAAAGTATTTATTTAGTTTCCTTTGAATTGACTTTATTCACTCAATAGATGTATAAACATGAATTACAACAAAAAAGTAAAATCATTATTTTTTAAATTTTCATTGTAAAAAAAAAAAAAAAATGATTGAACAGTCAGTTTGGCAACAAAAACAAAACAAAATAAATCTGTCAGAATTTCAATTCAATTCAATTCAATTCATTTTTTTTTTTTTTTTTTTTTAAGTTTTTTACTATTAAATTGTGTACAAATACAGTCCAACCAAGGCCCTAAATGAAGCCCTATCGGTTGGAACTGAGTTACATACAATTATTCAACACGTATAGTAAGCTTAAACAAAATTACCTATATTAATTAAAAATAATAATACAAAAACAATACATTAAGGGTAAGGTAACGCCACCAATGTTAAAAAAAATCCCTCTCACAAAAATTCTGAAAAAAATTTAAAATGTTCTCCTCTATACCCCCTATCAGTACCTAAAATATCAGGTATACAAATACGATCTAGTTTTTGAGTTATAAATTTTTAAAGTTGACTACTTTAACATGGAGAAATGAAACTCCCATGTTAAATTGGTCAACTTTAAAAATTCATAGCTCAAAAACTAGATCGTATTTGTACACCTGATATTTTAGCTACTGATAGGGGGTGTAGAGGAGAACATTTTAAATTTTTTTCAGAATTTTTGTGAGAGGGATTTTTTTTAAAGGTGTACTGAAGGGAACACTTTTTTAATATCATCTTATCAATAAAAATAAGACCGATTCACTAATACTAATCATTTTCTTGTTCAGGCCCCCAAATTTGAATTCCAGTGACCAACGGCTAAAAAGTGAAGTTGTGACGTATCGGTCTGGTCACACGCGATGTCCAGTAGCAATTTTATGGCGAGATGAGAGCAGAAGCGGCGATACCGGATGTTGGCTGTCATTAAAATAAACACAAATTTTCAACGTCTATATGAAATCATCTTTCGTTTTTTTCAACGATTGGGATGAAATCACAATTGAATTCCCTATCTAGCGGTACAAAAATTATTTTTCTGTGATGATTAGAACAATTTATAGTAAAGTGCAATTGCATGAAAATGCATTAATGCAATTCTCAATCTCAGCTAATATGCATCGCACAAGAATGACATTTATACTAATCGATTGGAAATTTTATCATCAGTTACGCACTATTATTAAAAATTACGAAAATTGATAATTAACAAAAGATAAAATTTTATTTTTTTATTTTATTGCCATGAATGTAGTAAAATGGGAAAAAAATTGGAGTGGCGATGGTGATGGTAGCCGTCGCAGGAGTCGCCGCGCTTCACCGGAAATCATAAATCTAACTGGTGTCAATAAAATAAATGTAATAAATACAAAATATCAACTTTTGTTAATTACCAATTTTCGTAATTTTTAATGATAGTGCGTAACTGATGATAAAATTTCCAATCGATTAGTATAAATGTCATTCTTGTGCGATGCATATTAGCTGAGATTGAGAATTGCATCAATGCATTTTCATGCAATTGCACTTTACTATAAATTGTTCTAAGCATCACAGAAAAATAATTTTTATACCGCTAGATAGGAAATTGAATTGTGATTTCATCCCAATCGTTGAAAAAGACGAAAGATGATTTCATATAGACGTTGAAAATTTGTGTTTATTTTAATGACAGCCAACATCTGGTATCGCCGCATCTGCTCTCATCTCGCCATAAAATTGCTACTGGACATCGCGTGTGACCAGACCGATACGTCACAACTTCACTTTTTAGCCGTTGGTCACTGGAATTCAAATTTGGGGGCCTGAACAAGAAAATGATTATTACCAGTGAATCGGTCTTATTTTTGTTGATAAGATGATATTAAAAAAGTGTTCCCTTCAGTACCCCTTTAACATTGGTGGCGTTACCTTACCCTTAATAACATTAACAAAAGATAAAAACAAACCAATCAAAAATATGCACGAACAAATTTAAACCCTTCAGCTTAAACAGAAGCACGAATAGAATTAATAGAATGGTTATACAGCTCACATTATCGCAAATTATTTAATATATGCTTTCTCAGCACTTTTTTCAATAACATTTTTTGGTCAATTGATCGGTATTTCGTTCCAAATTTTTGGTAGCACAAAATTCCATGTTCTTTCTCCAAATCTATTATTACTTATTGGAGTTGTAGCAGGTTCATTTAAAAGAGTTCTAGTATTATGATCATGTACTCTAGGCTCTAAATTTTTCATATCATTGAATTTAGAGCCTAGAGTACATGATCATAATACTAAATTATTACAATCTTGAACTTTTATTTTTTTATTGTAAATTCAAGTTAATGTTAATGAGTTAACACTCAGATTTTTCATAATTTTCATTTTTTAATACTTTTTGTACTGTACGTAGTAGTACGTACCATACTTCCTATTTAAACATTTGAGACTGAGAAATATCTTTTAAAGATTTAAAGTTAACTTTGTGTTTATTTAGGTTCTTATAACATTTTTTGTGCTTATAATACTTCCACCATATTCATCTCATTAAAGCAATGTATCACGGGATAATACTTTCACCATATACTCACCAAAGCAATGTATCACAGGTGCCACAGAAGTTCCGGTACCCGTTCTTCACGGAAATGCTGTGGTACGTGCTGGAGCGCTACGTGCACTGCCTGCTAGGGAACTCTCACCTCACCCTGCCTCCCGAGGAAGAGGCTGCGAGGGCCGCAAACAGACCCCGGGAGCAGATCCATCTCACCATGCAGGTCAGTAGCCTGGGTTCTAGTATGGAACTTGTATTCAGGGGTACAACTTTTTGGTTCTAATAGTAGGAGAGAATCTAGAGTGGTGTTAGGATCTTCTCCCTTCCTCAAATTTGTCACATTGTTAGTAGATCTGCCCATTGCTCCCCTTTTTTTCTTTCCCCAAACCCTCTGTAAATAGAGTGTACAGTACAACATTCTACAAATCATAAAATAACATGAATACTCCTTTTTTTTAACCCAAAAAACACTTAGAATGCTCCTGGAATTGTCTGGAAAGTGTGAAGAAATCATGGAATTTGATCATAAAAAAAAAAGAGAGAAAAAACGGAATTTTATTTTTTCAGTAAACCTATTTATGTAAGTTCATATAACCCATCAGCTTTATTTTAAAGAAAGGTTTACGTCCCGCCTGTTATTGGTTTCATTCCACTTGGGAATTTAATACACCCTGGTAAAGTTCTGTTCATGTTAACTTTCTAAGTAAATCAACGCTGAAAACACTCTTTTCACACACAATTATTTGTTATTTATATTTTTAAAGAATCTTTCTTTGAGTACGTACTCTATTATTAAAAAAAACAGCAGTGTAATATCATTTTTGCAACTGACTCGACTTATGTTTTGACAGGAGCTGCACGGTCTGAAGGCCATCGTGATGTACCTGCACGAGCTGCCTCCTCACAAGAAGAATGTGCCGGAGCTCATCAACAGCCCCATCAACCTGATCACGGACGTGCGCGACCTGGTGCACGCCCACTGCCAGGACAACCCAGCACTCTCGGTGACCGGAAGACCCGTGCTCAGACCACCTTCTGACGGGACCCTGGTGGGTGACATTACTGCGGGGACTGTCGTAAGAATGAATGAATGAATGAATTTCTGTCAAAAATTATGTTATTTATTTAAAAAGAGAGGATAGGAACACATATGTTAGAAAAAGATTTGTTGGGAAGGGAGATAGTTCAAGCTTTTTGCCGTCATTGACCCAGCAAAAAGAGAAAAATTAATTTTGTGTTTATATTAGGTTTGGCTCGCAGCTTGTTTTTACTTTTTTTTTTAGGGAGAGAGAGTTTCTTTTTGGCTTGATCAGCTAGTTTTTGCTAGCAAAATCATCACACAAATAACAAATTTGGTGTGCCACTCTCTAGCCATGGACAGCTATTTCTACTGGGCCTCATCAGCATGGCGAGGAGAGAGAGGTAGTAGTTCTCAGCCAGGTCTACATGAGAGCAAGGCTAAAAATTAAGCAATCCTTTTGTTTATTTATAAAAAAAAAAATAGACTTTATTTATTTATTTTTTTAAATCTGAAGATTAATAATAATTACTTTCAAACTAATGCTCTATTCTTCCTCCAGCCAACAGTCTTAATGTATTAATTTGAATGCAATGTTGCCATATTTCAGGATCATCGTCACCCACTGGGCCGCAGTGCTGCCAACCGTGGGGCTCCTGCTGCTCGAGGTTCTTCTGGACGGGGTGGTCGAGGTGGGGGGCGGGGCAAGTCTCACGCCCCCGGAGGCCCCTCCACCCCCGGAGGCGGCCACAGCTCGGCCGGGGGCGGGCCACGAAGACGTCGCACTCGCTGCAAGAAGTGTGAGGCGTGTCTGCGGTCAGACTGCGGGGAGTGCAGCTTCTGTCTGGACATGGTCAAGTTTGGAGGGCCGGGAAGAGCCAAGCAGACCTGTGTCATGAGGCAGTGCCTTCAGGTAATAACAACGAACAATATACATGAAAAATATCAAGTTGAGAGCCTGCATGAAAATTTTTTAATGCAGAAATGAATAGAGGGCATCAAATTATTACTACCCAGAATTTTTCAGGTTTTTTAAAGGCCAAGAATTATTGCTAAAAAGGTTTGCCAACATCAGGTTTGCACCCACGTCCTATTCTTTTATTAAGAAGTGACGCATCCTTCTGAAGTTTCAATAATTTTTTGTAATTTTTAAAAATTGTTTCCGAACTCTAAAAGACATGAAAAATATCAGAGCACTGTAGCATAACTTTGCACCCTCTATTCATTTCTGCAATAAAATATTTTCATACAGGTTGTCCATTGAGTCAAGTTGAAAGAGTGGAAGGAAAAGTTAAAAATAAATAAATAAAAAATATCTAGCCATGCAGCTCTAGCCATGTACATCTTTCCCTCTTCTTTTCCTTCCTCTGATCTGTACAAATTAATTCTTGCTTTAAATTCTAAAGTTTCATATTAAAGTGTTACATGTATTATTTTTTTTTTTTTAATCACTTGATTGCTATATTCTTTATGTACATAATTTACTTTTTAGATTTGTAAAATTGATAATTTGTTTTTATGTTTTTTCAATGTCAACTTCCTCTCATTAATACTTAATACCTTCTACCCTCACAGCCAATGCTTCCTGTGACGGCTGCATGCACGGTTTGCAAGCTGGACGGTTGGGGCCACGAGCCGGTGGTGCCCATCCAGAAGAGTGCCGAGCGTGCCGCGGTGCCCTCTCTGCTGATGGAGTGCAGCGTGTGCTACGAGATCATCCACCCGAACTGTGCCAAGACCAGACTGCCCCCCGGCTCTCAACTTGAGGGACAGGTCAACGAGGACATGCCAAACTCCTGGGAGTGTCCGAAATGCTGCAAGGATGGCAAGAACATGGAGTACAAGGTACCATCACTTAATTTATACTCATTGCTAATGTAAATTATTGAAAGAAAAGGATAGGAATAACCAGCAAGGCCTTACCGATCGAAAAAGTCAGAGCAGGAGAACAACTAATGAAGCATCTAGACAATGCGAAACGTCTTGAAAAAATGTAAATAATTAGTGTGAACCTGTGACCGCAAGATTTTCTCCTGCTGTGACTTTTTTGATCGGTAAGGCCTTGCTGGTTATTCCTTTCCTTTTCTTTCAATAATTTATGTCAACCTCAATGGTTTATTTTCCTTAAATTGAACATTGCTAATGTAAAATCAATTTTAAGTGGTTATTTAATTTTACCATTAAATCTGTTTGTAAAGAAGGGTATGAAGTGCAGTGCAAATAACAACACTTTTTTTGTTCTTAAACTTGCTCAGAGTACACTGATCAGAATTTACAAACAGACCTATTGTCTCAAAATGGAGAAAGTAAAATGTTAACAGCATGAAGATAATGATTAGCCTTATCTTTACTACTGTAGTATTGCAGGACTTTTGTGATACTTGATTATTTATAATTTTTTAACATCTTCATTTTAATGTGTCCTGTTTAAATAACGAAATTTAATTTTAGCTTACCTGCTTTTGATTTAAATAGAATACACAATTATTGAGCCTTCTAAATTATCAGTAAAGAAAATTTTGTCTTCCATCAATATTCATCTCATGAAGGGGTGTTTATTTCAGAATAGTTAATCAAACATTGGAAGTTCTGTACAGTATTAGTTTTGTTTATTGGATGATCTAGCTACCAAAGAGAAACTTCCTGATACAAAGCAACAGCACAAAATCGTAAGAAAATGAGATTGGGAACTGTTATTTTGTATGATAAGAAGAAGGAAGTTGAGTTTCCTGTTAAAAAATATTCTCTAAATTTAGTTTAGTTTTATTTTTACTTATAATTTAAAAACAATCAAGTTATACGTGCAGAGAGAAAATGAAAAAATCTTCATCAATGGTATTGTTATTTGTAAAGGGTCTTTAGTGTACTGTAAATTTATTTGTAGCCTAATGAGTTGATGACCATGCATCTTATACAAGTGACCATTTTGTCTTATTTCTTTGCTTTTACCATACAATGTTAGTGTATACTTCATCTTAATAAAAATGTCTGATATGTGGAGGCCAATTTGTATACAGTATTTATTTTTGAATGGAGTGTTCACTATAAATAGGATGTTATCATAAAATATTCAATATATAACTTCCTCATAAATGTTATTGTATAAAATTTATTTCACTTTTCTCGCAAACTTTCCGCTTTGATGCTACACAGTACCTGGTAAACAAAGCTAATGTTAGGTCTCTCGTGTTACAGCCGCGCCATTTCCGAGCCCGCAACAAGACTGGCGGAATGGTGGGGATGCCGGGCCCTCGCAGGGGCAGCGTGAGCAGCGAGGGGAGTCTTCACGACAACAAGGAGGCCGTGGGACGAGCCATCAAAACAGAGGTGAGGTTTTGTTCAGCAGAGTTATAAGAAGTAGCGTCTTTGGTATTGGAATTTATGAGCACTCAAGTGCTTTGTTTCATTTTTTTTCTTTGCTTAAACAATAGTTAACAATAATTGTTGCATATGATAATTTATTATACGACAGAGGCTTCAAGTCAGCTGATTTTGCAGTGTTTCATCCACTGTCTTATTCAAACCTATGTAAAAAAATATATATTATATACTGTATATATATAAATTGCTCTTTTTGGCATAAAAGATTTTTTTGAAGAAAATAATCTCTTTGATTCTTTATGAAAATATCCCTAAATGGGGAGGTTGGAGATGGTTTCAAATCAATAGCTTTGACAGTTGCTGAGAAAAAAATAAAATTTTCTAATGTGGTGGCTTATGGAGAGCATTTTCCACACCGGGTAATGCTTGAAGCCTTAATTTATTATATTATTTAAAACACTGTCAAAGCTAGGCTGGTTTTCATTGACTGTTGTCCACAGATGGAGAGTGACGGAGGTGAGGAGCCGATGTCCCCCCTGCCACTCGTCAAGTTGGAGCCCCCTCACCTCTCCCCCGCCAAGCTGGAGCCCCCCCACCTTTCACCGGAGGTCAAGCGTCGCAGACTGTCCATCGAGTCAGAGGTAAACTGTGCTTGGCTTATTACCAACTAGAATTCTCCCAAAGAATTTACAATTAATTTTATTTATTTTATTTATTTATTTATTACACCCAAGATACACACATATGAACAAAAATAATGGGTGAGGGTAGCAAGCAAGACACTAAGGCACCATATCACAGTTAAGTGGCTGCTAACCTGCAAACATACATAACATGCTAAAGCAATAAGCCAGGGTCAAACTTATATTACTAACTATTTTTGACAATATAATAATTTTTAAGAAGAGAAGGAAATTGTTTAACGTCACATAGTTTTACATTACAAGGCAACTTATTCCACTCAGACACAGACCTAAAAAATTGTCTGTTATTTCCCATCATTAAACATTTACCACAGTATTTTACTGGTACCATTTATTCATGAGTGACAAATTATAATGTAAAAAAAATTATTATTGTAAAAACAAATCTTTAATATATCTTTCTAAAAGACAAGTCAACAATACATAGTAATTACAATGCACTTATAATTTTGTTAAATATTCAGACTTTCTAAAAAAAAAAAAAAAAAAAAAAAAAACAACAACAGTAAACCTGTACACAGTCCTTAAAAATAAATAACACTTCAATTTCTTCTTAAATATTACAAATATGAATGTTTTCTTCACTTTTGATATCCACAGGTGAAATTATTATAAAATATGTACATTTGAATTGAGTACATAAGACCATTTTCATAAGCAGTCGTTCATTCACTTAGAAACATAGAAACAATTAATCTATAACATCAAATTAATGCTATTTGATGTATAACTGTATAACTGACAGAAGTTGTTAAAACAGATTCCATGTTTGTTTGCAGGGAGCTGAGCATGACGCTGGTCCACCCCTTCTGGAAGGGGAAGGCCCCACCCCTCGCCCCCCTCTCACCACGTCAGCCACGCCTCCCGGGCGCCCCCCACTTCGCTCCCAGCTGGCAGCCCAGCTGTGCGGCAGCTCCACCAAGCAGCTGAGGCGTCCTTGCGTGGTCGTGCGTCCTAGCGCCCCTGCTGAGCTTGACAAGAACACCCCTCGCACCCCAGGTAAATTCTAAAGTGAAACCTCGTAACAAACCCTCTTCAGGGTGTATGAATAATCCGCTAGCAATAACAATCAAGCAACTCATTTGACTCAAACTCCATATCTTACAATGTAGTTTACCGTATATAGTGCCGCTCAGTGTATGAAATTAACCCCAAGGAACCCCGCAGTAGTATAAAATGAACTCATACTGAAAATGAGAAACCTAAAATAACATCAGTCATTGGCTAATTTCAACACAGAAAATCATCTTATCCATCTCATCAAGTAAAAACCAAGTGACTTTAATTTCACCTTTCAAATTCCAGAGTCTTCAAACTGAGCCCTCTAATTTAGTTTACAAGCCCTTTAAACTCAAGAAATCTTTAGGATGATCTGGAAGAAGTGACCAAATTATGTCCACATCACATAGTTTTCCCTCTAGAAGAGCAAAATCCCAACTCTACCCATCTTTTTTGTTGCTGAAAGCGTAAGACTAGACAATGCTGTTTTAAATTTTAAGTGATCTGATTTGTTGAAATCTTGGCTTATTTACTATTTGTGCCTTTATTCAAGATGCCATTTAAATGTCTACAGTACTGTATACAAAAATGGGCTAATGCTAACAATTTGAAAAATTAAAATGTAGGGTTAGGTTGATCATTCCAATGCACAGTGTAGCACATGTAGCACATTAGTTCAATGAGTTGCTGCTATGATTAGTTAGTTTTTTCCCCAACTGCTAAGGGTGGAAAAATGGCATTGCAGAAAAAAAGCATTGTCAACCTTTTTTTTAATTTTTTGTTTGTGTTGAAATATTTTTGTATGCACATATGTAATTTCATACCAGTGGTGAACTTAAGCCTTCCTGTAAGAGAGGCAGCAGTGTGAAAGTTACAACTAGAAACGCTTTGGTGGGATCTGGAGGTGTTTGAAATGTTGAATAAAGGACAACCTGCATGACAATTTTTATTACAGAAATGAGTAGAGGGTACCAAATTATGTTGCTACGAATTTTTTCAGATTTTTTTGAGTCAACTATTTTTAAAAATTATTGAAATTTCTACATGTTCTGTTTGCCCCTACCCCCCCCTCCCTTCCCCCCTCCCTTCCCCCCTCCCTTCCCCCCCCCCTGGATCCTTAATTAAAAGGATAGGGCCTAAACACCTATTAATGCCTCCAGAGAGGGAATGTGGCTGCACTTTTCAATATTTTTTTAATTTTTTTTTAAAATAGTTTCCTGAAGTAAAAAAAATCAGAGTATCATAATTTGGTACCTTTTGTTCATTTCTGCAATAGTAATAATATAAAAAAACAAATAAACAAAAAAATATGCAGGTTGTCGAATCTTGTAGGTAGGCCCTAGTTCACCACTGGGATAGACTAAATAAGCTTTCCTTTATCTGATAATAAAGTGACAGTATTATTATTTTTGTTTTATAACGTTTCTAACATTTATGAAGTTGTCTTCCATATGTTTTCATGTTTCAATGGTATCCTTCAATTTAGGAGCTGAACTAAGTTCTAAATTAAGGATGCCTTGAATTTGTTGGTGTTTTGTGTGCACTGTGAATATGGCTTGCACTGCTTTGGCTTTTTAGCATTTGGATGAATATCCCATTGCAAAACTACCCCATTGTGTATTACATATTAATGTTTTTGTTCTCAATTTTTTAATTCAAATGTAAAGCATAACAAAAATGCTTTGAAAGAAACTAAAAACATTTGAGTTCATATAAAAAAATCATCTTTATACTCTTTATATGAATAATGTAAGTTTAAGTTATAACTACAATTTTGTGATGAGTCACAAAAATATATTTCTTTATTTTGTTTATATATTTTATGTTATTCAAACTATATTTTTGCAAATTTGTGAGAAAACAGCATAAATTTGCACATTTGTGAAAAAATTACACAAATTTATAATTTTTATTGGATTTTGGTATTAAAATTAATCTTTATGGATTTGTAGTACAGTAAATGTTTTATTGATGTATTTTTTTGTTTTGTTTCATATTATTTTACCTTACCCTCAGTTTGTGTGTTGTGATGTTGAGTTTGTAGCTGAGAAATTTTAATTCACATGTTTGGCGGCTGGTCAGCTGTTAAAAACTGAAACTAACTTTGTTGCTTTGCGTGAAAGTTTGCCTGATTGCCGCTTTGTTTTTATTTTATTAACCCTTAATTAATCCACAGAAAAATGAATGCACCACTAATAATTAACAAGTTTATTTTTTCTTTTTTCGACTGGTTTTATTGAATCCCAATTAATTAAAAAAACTCCATTAATTCTGAATTTTGCTGAAATTTCATTTAATTTTGTGGTATTTTTGGTTACATTTTGTGGAAAAAATAACATTTCTTTTCTTAACCACCAAAATTTTCAAATTCCAAACTAATATTTTTATCCTTTTTTTCCTCTTTGCTTTTTTTCTAATTATAACACTTGGGACTATATTGGACTTGCTTGCAAGTCCCTGAAGGTTCGTACAGAGAACCAACTTTGATGTTGCAGGAAGCAACCTTGCTCTGGACCGCGGAGTGATGTCTCTCGTGTTTCGACGCCTCAACTCGCAAGATTTGTGTTGCTGCATGCTCGTGTGTCGATCCTGGGCTTCGTTTGCTTCACAACCTGCTCTTTGGAAATCTGTATCTCTAGCACATTGCAGAGTCGCAGCGGCACACTTACAAGGCGTAGTCAGACGTCAACCAGCCTCACTTAGTCTAGATTGGAGTTCCACTAGCGCCAAGCAATTAGGATGGTTATTACCAAGAATTCCACAACTTCAAGCACTTTCTCTTCAAGGCTGTACCTGGCTAGGTTGTGTCAGTGCACTGAGAACATGTGCTTGTCCCGCACTTTCAGTTCTAGACTTAAGTTTTGTATCTGGACTTAATGATTCGAGTCTTAGAGAAATTCTATCACCACCTACGGATTCTCGTCCAGGATTGGCTGATTCTAGATCTAGACTGAGGGGACTGAGGGAACTTCGTCTGGCAGGATGCGACATATCTGACGTCACGTTGAGGTACATAGTTCAGTTTCTACGCTCCCTCGAGCAGCTCTCCCTCAGCTCTTGCTACAAGGTGACAGACGCGGGCGTAGCTCAGCTGGCCACCCCTGCGGCTCCTACCCTTCATACCCTGAGGTGTCTAGACCTCTCGGGTTGCAAGCTCGTAACAGATCTCAGCGTTGAGCACCTCACACGACTAACTGCTCTCGTCCGGTTAGACTGTCGACAAGCCCCTCAGATCTCGGTGGGTGCCGTTCAACGGTTTTGCCAACAGAGGAGCCATCTGGTGATTACTTGTGAGAAGCTTGTGCTGCCCAAGCACTGAAGTTATTTCCGATTAATAGTTCATGTTTTTAAGGAGAGATTACAGTTTCATTAAACAAAGCAAAATCATTTAAATTTATTTCTCTATAAGAGAAATTTGCACTTATGAATTTTGTAATCTTAATTTTCTTGGCTAATTGTGACGCTACTACATTTATTTGCTGATAATATCTAGTACAGATTTTTAAATTTTAACATCACAACAAAAAAAACGCTCTCCATATATTTTTATTAAGTCTCACACTTCTATACATAAATTAATACTTTTGGGTATCTACTTGTCTTGAAGTAGCATTTTTAATGTATTATACTTCAAATTATTCCTATTTTGGTACCCTGATAAACTGAAATCCTGCTTGGATTGAGTCACAACAATTTTTTTTACCCAACTTTATATCTGAAAGTTGCCAACACCTCTGAGTAACGGTTACTCACAGAACATTTCCGCAGTGTTAATTTGACAGTCGACTCCACAAGCAAGACAAGATGACACATGTACAGCTATGGTAAATAAGAATGGGACACACAATGCTGGAGTGTAGAACCATCATTCACTTAGCTTAAGTAACAACACCGTCAGAAGATTAGGTTACTCATAGTCGCCTACATGCCCACAATAATACCATTGAAAAAATTCTTACAGAAAGCTCAAGCTCTTTCGTCATGTAATTTTAATTGAAGACACCATTGACAGAGGGCTCTGCATGATGGGTCAAGGTTTATCAGTCTAGTAGCAGAGAGAAGGGGATGGAAGGAGGGCCAGGTCACAAACTGAACCATTCATATTTTGTTTCATTGTTTTCTTCACTGTGTTCCTTGCAATCCTTGCAGGTGCATTGCAGGCATTGCTCCTCCTCCTCCTCTTGAGCCCTCCTCCACTGCCTTGCCCTCGGCTTTGTCTCAGGCCAAAGCGACATCCAGTTCATGTCTTTATCGAAGGTGGGGAGCGACGAAAGTTAACCTGAGCCTTCTATAAGCATTTGTTTTCCATGATAATAGACAGTGTTGCCTGTCAGCACTCATGCACTGTCCCATTTTTATTGAGAATTACTGTACTTGCACTCTTATTATCTACATCTGAGGCCCCTGTTTGATTAAAAAAGCTGAAAATTATACGTCTTCTCTCATAAGTATCTCATGAAACTTGTTTTGCCGTTTATTCTGTAGTTAAAACATGCTTTTAAAGCCTGCGATATAAATTATAAAATAAAGCTACGGTAAATACTTTTTGTTGTTGATAATTATTTGAGGGGTAAAAAAATAACTGAAAATTGAATTAATGAAAGTATTATTATTATTTTCAGTATTTAATGTATTTGGAAAATGAGACTTTTTTTTATTACCAGCCATACTATTTTGTAATGTTTTGATTACAGTATGTATATTTAATAATGATATTGTAAAATGTATTAATAGACTTCAATTCAGCTGGTAGCTTTTTAATTATAAGAAGAAAATTGAAAGGACAAGAAAAATCAAGCCTAAAAAAAAATTAATTAAAAATTCAAACTAGGGAGCAATAATTTTTGTTTTCTAGTCATATGTAAATATGATTCTCTTTAATGATTTGTAGAGATTGTATTGTGATTATATATTATCCTTTATCATATAATAATAATAATAAAAATATATCTTTGAATTCCTAATAATCTCATAATTATGTAACATAATTATATACATTATATCAACTAAAAAAAAAAAAATCGATGTGGTTCTTTTTTGTACTAAAAATAAACAGAGAAAAGTACTATACAATTTTGTGTGAATTATTTAAAATGAATTTCCTGACATCCATATATTTATTATAGTTAATTTGAAACGCTACATGCATATATAATTATTAATATTATAATATGTACATTAATTGTACGTTAAAAAAATATGGGCATTTAAAATTTGAGATTTTGTTCTATTTATCAATAATAATTAAATTTGTTTAAGATTTTTATTATTTTTTCACTTTTTACTTGCTAACAGAGACCTGCGCTGGGTCTCCAATTTTGCCAATATGTATATATATTAATCTCAGAGATGTAATCTGTTAATTAACATTATTTTTAACTTTAAAATAAATTAGCACAATTTAATATATTGATAATGAAACTAGAAAGAGGTGAAAGAGGTCATATATATATCTTGTTGCAATTTTTAAAATATTTTCTTTTATTGTGCAGTTATTATATTACAAATATTTGATAATATCATAAATGTATAATTTTTTAATTAAAGTTTTTATTGAACACTCTTATATGCATACAGTGTACATATTATATATTACATAAAAATCTTATATTATACACACAGCACAAATTAATAAATAATAATTAACACACACAAATAGAACATTAAAAAATTGTTAAGGAATTTAAATTAACATAAAAAAATATTAAGTAACACAATTATAATTATTACTTGGAAATAATAATAAATTAACCTGTATAAAAATCATTCATTATTAGCATGCATTATTAGCTAAATATGTGTCTCGTCAGATCACCGAAGTCAAGCAACGCCGCGCGTGGTTAGTAGTTGGATGGGTGACCATTTTCAACAAAAACCATGTTTCCCACCCAGGGGTAAAACGTTGCGCTTTACCACTATGTGGTTCCCCTGGCTTTGGACCATTGCACTTCTGGTTCATTGACAAAAGCTGTATAGCGTCCATCCTGGCTGAGGTTTCCACGTTTCCCTCAGCCGCAGGCAAATGCCGGGATGGATTTGCAAGGCCGTGGCCGCCCTCGTTCCAGATCGAAGAGCCCGCGAAACGCTCAAGTTAGGGTTTCGGAAGGTTCGGGGTTTCAAAGTAGTATGTAATTAGTAAATAGAAAAAATTGATTAAAAACTAAAAAAAAAAAAATATGTGTTAATTGTTAATTTCCAAAAAAAAAAATATTATTTTTTTTCAATTTCAAAATCTCCCGCTCCTAATTTCGAACATCTGGAAGAAAAAACATGGCCGCTCTAAAGATCTTCTCTGTGAACAAGACAGGTAAAAAATCAATAAAATATGTAATATCTCAATGCAAATTTCACTTATTATAAATATTAATTCATCATCAATATAATCCACGTCTAATCTGTAAGTTACTCGTCCCGAAAATACGTAATTTGGTACAAATCTTGGTGTTCCAGTCACACCGATCCTGAGGACCGCTCTCAGAGCAACTTCGATCACTCAGTCTCGCAGCTGCTACAAGTATGTGAACGCTGAGGAACAAAGCATGAACTTCAAGGATATTACAGACCGTGCTGCTCAGACCATTTTCTGGACAGAACTCTTCCGTGGTACGTATGAGTTCTTGAGAAAACCTAAAACTCCGTTGGTCCCCCGAGTCCTGATTGAGTCTGCTACTAGATTTATTGATAATTATTATGCATACGAAAATCAAGTGCTGTATGCATATACTTACCGATGTTGAAAATGAAATGTATATCTTAGAATTTTTGTTTGCATAAGTTGTACAGGCGAAATCTCATTTGTGTGCAGACTTTATGCATGCTGTATCATACATATATACGTACAGTATAATTGTATATTATATACAATACGTAGTGATTTTTCATATTTCTAATTGATTTTGCAGCTAATTTACTCTCTTTTTAAGGAGTGTTATAGATTTTTTATTGTTTGAAATTGTTGACTTCTCAGTTTCATTGGGATTACATAACAATTTAAGGCAATGCTGTTTCATTCAGAAAATTTGCTCTTGATTTTGTCGGCAACAAGTCACAATTCATATCGTGTTTCCCTAACCATGATCTCTCGCAGGCGCTGGCGTCACGCTGGCTCACATCTTCAAAGAGCCCGCCACCATCAACTACCCTTTTGAGAAGGGACCATTGAGCCCAAGGTTCCGAGGAGAGCATGCACTGAGAAGGTACCCTTCTGGAGAGGAGCGATGCATTGCCTGCAAGCTGTGCGAAGCAATCTGCCCTGCCCAGGTAACTAAGACTTTACAGAAAAATAGGGGAGGGGGGTCATACTTGGAAGAGGGGGATGACCCAACAGTGTGAGGCAATAGAGGCTTCAAGTGAGTGCACCATTTGTGTCGCAAATGTCCACCTTGCACTTGAAAATGAAGCAAAGTGTTGTTGTTGTTGTTGTTTTTTCACTTTCCCGTGTTATAAAAATGAAGTAAAAAATTCAAATCTTCAATTATTCACTGTATTTTTCATTTTGAACCGAAGTTCCGTAAAGGAATTTTCCCTAAAAAAATCCTTTTAATAGAATACCCGGTACATAGAATAAATAATGGTGAAAAACTGAATTCACATTGTATTTTTTTTACATAGGTTTAGATAGGACGGTGGAAACACCGAAAAATCAGTTGACTTGAAGCCTCTATCACACTTTCTGAGAAGGATGAGGGGGAGTGAGAGATAAGTTAGAGCTCTGCAAACTGTCAGTGGTCCGTAGTGACCAATTACCAAAAATGCAGTCAGGGATGTAATCAAAATGTTGTTACAACTCATAATAGTTTTATTTTTATTCTACATGTTATTGTACTCTATGAAAACAAACTTGTACTAACATTACTAACAATAATGAATGTTCATGTAGATCCCTAACACCAAACTGTAGACAACTTTAATAATGAGCAATTAGAAACGAAAAATTTTATTGGCTTAATCGAAAGAAGGGGTAAAAATATGACGTTGTGAATTGTTTCAGATTTTTTTGTGACCTATAACTAATTTTAATTAATTAATTAAGTTGCATTATTTTGAGAGTGCCGCCTCTCGTGACGCCTCTGACGTCACACCATTCTTGTACTTTTGCACTATAGATGAGATTAGGTGAGAACATGCAGGTATGAAAATCAAAATGGCTGGCGCCACGTTTGAAATTCCCCGCTTCAAATTTTTGAAGTTTTAATGTGGGTTACGTTTGATCAATTTTAGCTTTATTTTGTTCGCATACCACTGAAAAATATGGTTGAAATATGATTTAAAACTTTTATCGTGCTCTAATATTGTTTAATACGTAAAAAGTAGAAAATTATGAGAGACTAACTTCTTACATCAAATTAGTTTGCTTTCTTCCTTTAAATAAAATAATTTACTGAAACTTGGTGTGCTAGTGGGTTAGCCCAGTGGTAAACGCATCAGACTTCAAATTTCGTGGTTGCGGGTTCGATTCTTTCTCCCGGCGAGTTTTTATAAATACATTTTTTTTCTTTAATTTTAATATATTTATGATCGAATTCTAAATTTATAAAATGTGGTTAAAATATGGTTTACAGCTACTATCAATCGTAATTGATAACTTTTTAATAGTAAAGAGAGGGAACAATATTAATAAAAAATTACTTCACTTTTTCGCGTTCCAATAAAACATTTCTCTTACCGAGGCTCAAAGCTTAATTAGTGTGGCACTGTGGCACAGTGGCGGAGAAATTTTCTTTAATTAAATTAAACTAAATTAAAGGAAAGAAAAGTGTCGAGTTTAAAAAATCCTTCGACGTGGAGAATCAAACTCTCCACCACAAGAGTACGAGCTCTGCGTCTTCGCCACTGTGCCACACCAAGCTTTGGGACACAGTGTGAAAAATGTTTTATTTGAACCTATAAAAGTGAAGTAATTTTTTGTTAATATTGTTCCCTCTCTTTACTATTAAAAAGTTATCAATTACGATTGATAGCAGCTGTAAACCATATTTTAACCACATTTTATAAATTTAGAATTCATAAATATATTAAAATTAAAGAAAAAAAATGTATTTATAAAAACTCGCCGGGAGAAAGAATCGAACCCGCAACCACGAAATTTGAAGTCTGATGCGTTTACCACTGGGCTAACCCACTAGCACACCAAGTTTCAGTAAATTATTTTATTTAAAGGAAGAAAGCAAACTAATTTGATGTAAGAAGTTAGTCTCTCATAATTTTCTACTTTTTACGTATTAAACAATATTAGAGCACGATAAAAGTTTTAAATCATATTTCAACCATATTTTTCAGTGGTATGCGAACAAAATAAAGCTAAAATTGATCAAACGTAACCCACATTAAAACTTCAAAAATTTGAAGCGGGGAATTTCAAACGTGGCGCCAGCCATTTTGATTTTCATACCTGCATGTTCTCACCTAATCTCATCTATAGTGCAAAAGTACAAGAATGGTGTGACGTCAGAGGCGTCACGAGAGGCGGCACTCTCAAAATAATGCAACTTAATTAATTAATTAAAATTAGTTATAGGTCACAAAAAAATCTGAAACAATTCACAACGTCATATTTTTACCCCTTCTTTCGATTAAGCCAATAAAATTTTTCGTTTCTAATTGCTCATTGAAAGGTTAACAACTTTGCTTGGTTCACAGGCCATCACAATTGAGGCTGAGGAGCGAGCTGACGGTAGCAGACGTACCACTCGCTATGACATCGACATGACCAAGTGCATCTACTGCGGCTTCTGCCAGGAGGCGTGTCCAGTCGACGCCATCGTTGAGGTTGGTTGACGATTGAGTGATGTCGTGGCAGCTAGTTTGCCTGTAAAATTGACTCGAGTTGTAAACCCCACTCCACTTTTAATACTTTGTAAATTCCTTGTTGACCTGTTGTAAAAAGGAACAAATTAATTTAATTTCCATTTTTAAGTTTTTATTGATTTTGTCTGAGTTGTGTAAAAAAATACTGTAAACTTAGGTAAGGATACCATCATCCTTAGTAGCTGGTATACTGTTCCCATCTTTTCAGTGCATCTTCATATAAAAAAATAAGATAATTTTGAGAAAAAGAAATAAAAGTATATAAAAAAATTAATAATATAATCATTGCAAGTTTCTGAGATACACTATATAGGATATAAATTGAAAGAATATCATTGGGAGTATTGGGACTGTGGTGACTCCAGTCAAATTAGGATCTAAAAAGCACTAAAAAATTATTAACTCAAAAACTTGATTGTAATATTTTTTTTTTTATTTAGTAAAGTTGTTATTTTTCTTAAGGTGTAAAAATATTTTAGATTTTAAAAAAAATATGATTTAAACAAAAGGTTTTATGGTTTGGTTTTATTGATGTATTTGTTCCACTTTAGATTCCTGTTTGCTCACTGCTTCTGTTTGTTGCAGGGCCCCAACTTTGAGTTCTCAACGGAGACCCACGAGGAACTTCTTTACAACAAGGAGAAGCTGCTCAACAACGGAGACAAGTGGGAGTCTGAGATCGCGTCAAACATCCAGGCCGACCATCTGTACCGCTAGTCAGTCCTTTAACATAGTCCCCCGTCCCTACCAGTCCTCTGTCTGTGGTCATTTGTTGAAAATAAAAAATTGTTTATATTTTGAGGATGGTTATTTTGGATGCAAATGACTAAGATTAGACCTTTGGAGGTATTCACAATAGCATTTTTAGCACCATATTAATATCTGGTAATAAAAATTTGTAAATTAAAGTGTACGTTAAGTCTTGTGTCAATACTCCCTCTTGTATCTAAATTAATATTAGGACTGCGTTTTTTTATTACTTTGCCAGATATCAGACGCTTCCCTCCCACATGCAAATCATCGTCTCAGAAATATAAGTGTGGTATAAACCACAAGGTTTTGATGCAATTATGGACCTTATGTACATGCAGCATATAATATGAGACCGTCAGCTTCAAAACTGGCTCTTTGAATTTTCGATAAGAGCTATATTCCTTATCACAACACCTGAAAGGTAGACTTTATCAGAAAAATTTGGTTTTGAAGCTGTCAGTCTCAAATATTCACTTATATTCTGAGGAAACGATATCACTATGCATGCTCAGATAGTCTGATATCAAGAAAGATAGCAGGTCTGCATGCTCCAACATTGGCCTGATATCTGAAGCGATGGGAGAAGCAGGGATCTGATATCTTGGCCTAGGAATAGAAAAATTATACTTAGGATTTTCTGTTAAAAGTTTTCTACAAAGAAAAACAGGTTTCTTTGTTGAAAATTCCTGTATACCCCAGTAGATATACTGTTTTTCATTGATGTTTACATCTTAAATAAATTATTCCATTGTTAATTTTGTGTTATTTAATTTATATAATGATGGGAAATTATTAAAATAATTTATAAAACAAAAATTACAGTCCTACATACTGTTTTTATTATTATTAATTATCAATTTGTATTTTTTACAATCCTGGCTGTAGGCTTATTACACATAACATATCGTTTACTAAAACAAAGACTATTAAAACAAAGGGAATGTTTAAAATCAGGAAACGACAATAGTTACAGTGGTTGTCATCAAATGGAACTCATCTACTTATTCTGTATTCTTATCACACGTGAATTCAAGCACAAAAACAATGTGTTTATAAAAAATTGCACAGCAAAACTCAAATCATTTGACAACAAAAAATATATTTTTTTAAGTACAGTACTAAAATATTGTGTCAAAATATCTTAGTAAAAAATACTGCACAAATTACTGAACTATTGTCAGGTCCAAGTATCAACTACAGTATGTACAGTTTTAGAAAGATTTTCAGATGCAAGGTCGCAAAACTAATGTTTTCTTATGGACTACATTTTATTTTATGGGATTCTTGAAGGGTAAGGTAACATGCCCAATGTTAAAAAAAAAAAAAAAAAAAAAAATCCCACATGAAAATTATGAAACCTATCTTAAATGTTCTCCTTTACATTCCCTACCAGTAGCTTAAATATCAGGTATACAAATCAGATGTAGTTTTCGAGTTATAAATTTTTAAAGTTGATAAATCAATAACTTAAAAACTAGATCGAATCTGTAAATCTGATATTTTAGCTACTGATGGAGGATGTAGAGGAAAACATTTTAAAATATGTTTCATAATTGACATGTGTTGGAATTTTTTAACATTGGGTATATTATCTTACCCTGAAATAGTAAGTGTAACTAACATTACAGTAATGCTTTTCTTTTACATAATTTAATAATGTTTAATTTTATTTGGCAAAAGTTTTATCATTATAATATTTTTTTTTATTAAAATATCACAACCTTAAGTTTATTTATTTTTATTAAATTATTTAAAACTATTAAATTTTACTGTATATTTATTTAGATTACTCTACTAGTTATTATATATATTTTAAAGGAAAGGATAGGAATAACCAGCAAGGCCTTACAGATCGAGAAGTCAGAAAGAGAAAATCTTGCGGTTACAGGTTCACTCGAAAAATAGTTAAATTAGACTTCTCTCTGAACTGATGAAGCACCTAGACGGTGCAAAACGTCTTCAAAATGTAGATATTTAACTATTTTTCGAGTGAACCTGTAACCGCAAGATTTTCTCCTTCTGTGACTTCTCGATCTGTAAGGCCTTGCTGGTTATTCCTATCCTTTCCTTTAAAATATATATCACAACCGAAATGATTTATTTTCCTTAAATTTAATATACTAGATATTATTATTTTTTTAATTATTGATATAAAATTGAGTTCCAAAAGAGACAACCTCACAACATAGGGTGCTTACAATTCAAATACATGTTGCAATGATGGTTCACATTTACTTACAATTAAGTGGGATCTCCACAAATACAAAACATTTAAATAAGCCTCGTGTATACAAATATTGCAGAGTTTGACATTATACTGCTAAGGTTGAAATACAGGCACCATATTATCAATATTTGTCTTTATTGGGAGGGTAAATTATACATTTGCTTAAAATTTACTAATTTATTTTTTATTTTGGGTGAATGAAAAAAGAAAGAAAATAGTTTCACACCTAAAATAAATGTGCTTGAATTAAAATTTGGTTTAAATTTGCGACAAGTTTACATTTGTTTTTAAATAATATTTGTTTTTTTAAGAGAACGGCATTCATACAGCTGGAACTATTATTTATTATTTTTAAACTTATCAAATATTTATTTGTCTTAAAAATTACTCAAACAAAACAAGAACTAGCTAGTAAGCTGCCTATATTTTTTTAAATACACATGGTTCCTTTTAGGAAATCATGAAAACTAAGTCGCAATAATTTACTCTACTCAAAATAAAAATTATTGAATTAGCCGATAAATGTATTTTTTTTATAGGCCAAATTAATTGAGCTTACATCACTTATTATTTTTTTATATATAATATGCATAATTACAGAAATGATAAAATTAAAAACAAAACAACAAAATCACTTAAGTCAATGCACCACATTTTTTCCATCTGCCTGTATTTAAAGCTGAAATGAACATTAATATTTTTTATACTCTATTAAAAAAAGACTGTAAATTTATAGTAATGAACAAAAAAAGTTCAAAAAGTTATCAAAAGTTCTAAAAAAAAGAAGTGCCAGGCAGTTGGGGTGTGGTGGGGACAGAGTTTTAGATCTGCCGTGCAGATCGTTTTGTCTAGTTGGACTAGGGGGGGGGGGGAGGGGGAGTGCTCAGTCGCGTGCCAACTTGGGCTCTCCCCGAGCACGCTTGTGCAATCGCTTGTGGTACGCCTGGGCCAGCGAGTTCACGATGGACACCACGAAGTAGAGTACCATGGCCAGCACGAACTTCTCGAACAAGGACGCCAACAAGCTCGCCTCCTGCACAGAACAAACAATTTTTGGTGACGAGCTAAACAAGCGTATTTTATAATGTCTGTCCAATAAAGCTTTTTTCATTGTTAATCATGGGACGATGTACTGTGAGAACCAAAAAGGTGTACCCTTGCAGAGCATACAAGTTCCATAACGAGAGGCCAGGATACACCTTTTTGGTTTTGACAGTAGTACCTGATTTTGCCCACTATCATAATTACAGGCATTTTCCCTTATAACGGAGTGTCAACGTCAATTTTTTTTATTGAAGAAATGGATAGAGGGTAGAGGGTGCAAAGTTATGCTATCCTGATTTTTTTTAGAGTCGGGGGAACTATTTTTAAAAAAAATTATTGTAAGTTCTATTTGTGACATCACGAGACGCAGCGCCTTAAGAAATAGATAGGACTTGCCGCCTCGTGAAGTCACAAAAAGGATTTTCAATAATTTTTTAAAAATACTTCCCGGGCTTTAAAAAATCTGAAAAAAATCAGGGTAGAATAACTTTGCACGCTCTATCCATTTCTCAGTGGCGTGCGGTCCATTAATGCGTTGGATGCGGCGCATCTAGGGAAAATTTGAGCTTTCTTTAAAGAATATAAATATTTTCTTTTTCAATTTCATCACGTCAAATTTCAATAAAAAAAAAATAATTTATCTTTGTCTATGTGAAAATCTTCGTTTGAATTTATTGAAGCGTTTACCGCAAAAACGTAAATGAATTCGAGGTGCAATGCAAAGACGCCCTCTTGCATGAAAGCGGTAGACTCACTCAGCTTTGTTTTCCCCATGCATGAATCTACATTTCCCCTCCCACGCCCGTTTTTTCGTATAGTTTTATCATCAAAGAAAAAGCTGAGCTTTCTACCGATTTAGGAGGTGGGGGCGAGCTTCAGTCCTGGGAGGGAGTTGAGGGAGGGGAGCGACGACGATCGAGGAGCCGATGTTTTTGCCTCGTGGATTATCGTAAATTATATGCTGCCGGGGAAAAAAATATAAGATTCGAAAACTTTATCTCTTATTTTTAAAGCAAAACAAATATATAGTTTCACAATTATGAAATCCACACTATAATTATTTTAAACGATTAAACTCATGTTCTTAAATTGACTTTACCTTTCAAAACAACAAATTATTTGAAAGAAATTACGTATCTTAGAAAATAAAATATTGATTTATCGACTGCTATCCTGATCAATCCGCGTCGCGGATCACAATTAGAATTTAATTGACTGCAGAGAATAAAATGCGTATTTTTTTTTTCACGTATTGCAGCTGTACATAGTCGGAATCACAATACAAAAATTATACGTATTGTTTTTAGTGAAAATAATTATATTATATATTAATTATGTGCTGATCGATCATGAATATATTATATAACTGTCATACGATCGATATAAAAAAAGACATTACCGACAAAAAATTTAACTCGTCTTACAAATTGATTTAAAAAATTATTTGTGATTGATTTTAGAATTGTATAAAACGTCGAAATATAATATATTTTTGTGTTATTTTTATGCTTAAAAAGTCGCCTGCCACGCCCCCTTTTTAAAATTTGTTTCGCCTGCGGCGGGCTATCCGGGGGGCTCCGCCCCCCGGACCCCCCTTTTGCTGTATCCAGTCCCATAATTTTGCCGCCGCATTACTGCCTGCTAAACCCACCGCACGCCACTGCCATTTCTGCAATAAATAAATAAAAAAATAAAAAAAAAAAAAAAATTGTGGTCGATACTCCATTAAGTTAACATGTAAATCAACAACTGTATTTTGTTATTCCCTTCATTGGACAGACATTACTTTGTTTACAAACAACGAGCAGAAGATTTTGGTAAGGAATATTGAACCAAAAGAGACATAAATAAGAAACACAGGTGGGTAATTTGAAGACTTTCACCCTACTTTTTCTCCATTGCAAGAGCCAATTGGGGGCATACATGACAAAAATGTGTCAATTGCCCCAAAATACCAACCAACCAGCCATTGTCAACAGTTCAGTTGTGAATTCAATGGAACCAACTTATCAATAAGGAGTCAATTAAACTAGCTATGGATGGGACCTTCTAACATGTGATTTCTTCCATGGAAAATAATAAAAGTGAATCACCAAAAAAAAAGGCCACTATGACAGCTCTTATCATTTTATCAATAAAGAATTCATTTTTTATAATTAATTTTAGTGGTTAAAAACTTTTCTTCAAAAATTATTTATTGAACACTCATAAACCATAAGTTTGAATAACTTTGTATTATATAGGGGAGGGGGATAAGAAAAATGATAAGTTATGTACCTTAATTTTGAATAAAATATTAATACAGTTTCTAACTATTCTTAATTCACATAATAATTATGGTATATCTGAGACAGGTTGGTTTCATTACTACATTTTTTTTTTTTTTTTTTTTTTTTAAAGCCAGGAAGAAAATGCAATGTGAATCACTGCTTGAAATCAAATGACATGAATGAAAAGTGTGAAAATCAGATTATGCAACCTTGAGATTAATAAAATTGAGGGCATAACATGGAAAGGAATTTTTGTATGACTTCTCTAACTACTTGGGTGCTTTTTAAAGCTCTATTATTTGTGGTGATGTTTACAATATGCTGTTACATAATGTATTCATCAATTTTTTTATAAAATAATTTCACGGTGTTAGGAAGGTTTGTTACAATTTTCAGGGTTTTCTTACCACTGACATTAATTTGTAAGTTTCATCAGTAATGTTAGTCCTCGCATATTCGCGGCGAATATGCGCGCATATTCGCGGGCAATCTGCGGCCGCATATGCGCGCATATTCGCGAATATTGAAATTTGACTTTACCGCCACAAAAATAGCAATTTTAGACTGGTTAAAGCTACAGTAAATGCTACAGAGAGTCTTTTCTTATTTTTCTTGGTATAATCCCTTGCTTAATTAGTGTTTGGATTAAATTAGAGTTAATTAATCATGGAATCAAAGCAATCGGCCTTTCAGGCTGCCGAGGTGCTCACGTGATTTTAATTGCGCGCGGCCGCCATCTTGAAAGTATCTTTCGCGCATATTCGCATGCGCATATTCGCGGACCAATCTTCGGGCGAATTTCACATCACTGAGTTTCATAGCCCAATGAAGTATAGTAAACACAGCATGAAGTAAACACTCCACTTCCAACCAATGCAAATGGAAATCTTTCTCATTTGGGATCAAGAGCAGTAAATGCTGCAATTTTATTCTTACGCTAGGTTGGAAAGAGGGGATACCTTCCTTGTTATTTAGGACCTCTTCCCTTATAGATCTGCCAGTGAGGACGGGATACAGTACACTAAAGTTAACAATAGACAACCTGCATGAAAAAATTTATTGCAGAAATGAATAGAGGGTACTAAATTATGCTACTCTGAATTTTTTCAGATTTTTTTTTTTGTCACGGAACTATTTTTAAATAATTATTGAAAGTGCGGCCACGCCCCCTGGAAGCATCAATAGGCGTCTAGGCTCTATGCTTTTCACTAAAGATTCCGGGGTGCCAACTTAACTTACAGAACCTGTAATAATTATTTGAAAATAGTTCTGGGACCATAAAAAAAAATTGAAAAAAATTCAGAGTAGGATAATTTGATACCCTCTATTCATTTCTGCAATAAAAATTTTGAGGTCGATACTCCATTGCGAGAATGTGGAAGTGAAAGAGGACAACTCACGGCTGGAGCGTCCCCTGGCGTCCTGGATCCGGTCTTGCGGTGGAGTTTTGTCTTCTGACGTACGAGGAACTCCTTGAAGGGTTCTTGTAGTCGAGGCCCAATGTAGGGAATGCGTCCCAGCATGAGCACCGCGGCCTCCAGCAGGGGCTCATTGAACGCTATGATGACAAACAATTTCTGGATGTGCATCTTGACTACTGCCTTGCCGATCAGGGTAGCTCCGAAGAAAGTCCAGAATGGCACCAGAAAGTGGCCGCATGTTATCCCGGCAAGATCAAACAGCGGGTTTGGGATCTGAGCAGAGAAAATTTCAATTTCTTTTATTCGTTTAATTTTAGATACATTTATGTATATTTTAATATCAAGTAAAAATAAATCATTATATGCATGGGTAAGACACGTCAAAGGACAAAATACACAAACAATACACAAAGTTCAAGACAGTCTCGGGTTCAGGAAATTACTGTAGTAGAGTTTTGGATCAAGGGTGTAAGTTTTGAGTATTTGGTTGATACCCCAGTCTAAAAATTTGTAACATTACCCCCTACCCCTACTTTTATATAAATATCACAGAAAATTAAAATATCCTCCAAAATGTCTCCACGGTCTTAATACTGTAATCACTTAATACAAAATACAACACCTAAATCCATTTAAGGTAGAGATAACGTCGAACAGCTGTTCGACGTAATCCCTTTTGATTAACATGTAAACCTTAGCAAATTGACAAAAATTCTGAAATTTTTTTGAGAGGCAGATATTAGTGCCTAAAAGCCATAGCAAAAGTTTCAAAAACATTTAACGAGCCGATTTTTTAAATTAATTTTTTAGTTTGGCTCTCCATGGGAAAGCCCTATGCTGAAAATTAAAAAAATTAATTAAAAAAAATCGGCTCGTTAAATCGTTTTGAAATTTTTTCTATGGCTTTTAGGCACTAATATCTACCTCTCAAAAAAATTTCAGAATTTTTGTCAATTTGCTAAGGTTTACATGTTAATCAAAGGGCATTACGTCGATCAGCTGTTCGGCGTTATCTCTACCTTAATGTGAAATCCATGACGTCAAGAGTTTCTACTAAAATTAAGCTATAAATTGCAGCTCTAGTTCTATCCTCACGGATGGACTTACGGAAGCACAGGCGAGGATGCCAAAGAAGCCAACTCTCTCGACCAGCTGTTCAATCTTCAGCTTGGCTCGCTCGTACAGAGTCTGAAACAGTCAGTGAGTCAGTTACCATGAAGAAAAATTACAAAAACAAAGGGTTAAAAATTAAATCTTTCTACTATTCAAGAGTTAGAGGAAGAGTTCTATAAATTTTATTACAAATTTCAGGCATCAGTCAATTTTCCTTTTTCAAGGACACTTCTAGTCATAGTCTAAGAAAGCCCAAAAAGCCATAAGAAAAAAGGGTTTTCTATTTAAATGTACATTCTTATCTCACCTTGAAAAAATTCCTTACCAATAAATGACATCTCTGATGAATAAAATTTTCCAGGGATTCAATCGTACATTTTTTTTTTTTTTTTTTCAGTTTTAATGTCATATTTCAAAATTATCAAAAATACAGTATTACAATTTGTTATTACATAAAGTCAAGATACCCAGGAAATTAGGTTTACCTTAAATATCAAGTACTCTCTTATACTGTATCGAGTTTTTCCTATCTACACAATGCTAATTATTTTTTACGGGACTGAGATTTCCTTTACTCAAAATCGAGTTTTACCTAACAATAAGTTGCATATTGAGTTTGTTCCAATTGCGTTTGTTCCAATAAATAAATAAAGTTAAGATTATATAACAAGCAGTAATAATTTATTATATAACAAGTATTATACAAGTTAATATTTTTTAAACTGAATTTATTTTAATGAAAGAAAAGGATAGAACAGACCCATGAAAACACAAATTATTGAAAGATGATAAATATTCAGAGGAGCCATAGAAATTAAAAGATAGCTAAAACACGAGGTTTAATGTGGCTGGTCCACAGCAAGCTTAAAGGCCCTATGAACATTTCACAGTATCAAGTCCACAGTTAGTATTGCCTCAGTATGATACGGTTGCATAAAAAAATTGTTCCAGCAGCAATAATATCAGAGATAATAGCTGATGAAAAGGCACCTGTGACGTCATTTGTAGCCATTCTGCGGCCACGGTATAGGGAAATCCCTGCAAAAGATAGGTTCAATCTAGCTGCAACCACGGACATAATTTTAATTCTGGAATGTTGAAATTTTACCAGGGCAGTCTTGATAGTATTTGTCAAATATCTTGAAAGAATTTTGTTGTTAACATTCACACAGACTGACTTATTGCAGTAGCAACAAGAGAAAAATGTTGCATAGGAAAACAATGCTAAATTTTTGACTTATCTTGCTACTGCAAGAATTCAGTCTGTGTAAATGTCAACAACAAAATTCTTTCAGGATATTTGACAAATACTATCAAGACTGCCCTGGTAAAATTTCAATATTCCAGAATTAAAATTATGTCCGTGGTTGCAGCTAGAGTGAACCTATCTTTTGCAGGGATTTCCCTATACCGTCGCTGCAGAATGGGTACAAATGATGTCACAGGTGCCTTTTCATCGGCTATTATCTCTGATATTATTGCTGCTGGAACAATTTTTTTTTATGCAGCCGTATCATACTGAGGCAATACTAACAGTGGACTTAATACTGTGAAATGGTCATAGGGCCTTTAAGTATTAAAATATTGTTTACTTGCAAGCAAAGAGAAAATTTATAAATTTTTTTGAAATGGCAATGTATGAAATGTACAATATTTCAAACCTGGGACCGAAAGCTTGCTGTTTCACCCTAAACTAAAGTCATGACGGAACCCACCATCTGCTCCTGGTTGGCCTTCTTCCTCTGCAGTTCCT
Source organism: Siphlonurus alternatus (assembly GCA_949825025.1). Lineage (NCBI taxonomy): Eukaryota > Metazoa > Arthropoda > Insecta > Ephemeroptera > Siphlonuridae > Siphlonurus > Siphlonurus alternatus. The sequence goes on along the minus strand of OX463785.1, from coordinate 6,550,092 downwards.
CGAAGTCTCGCAGCTCGTCCTCCTCCTCGTCAGGCTCCAGTCCGGACAGTCTGGCCGCCCGCGCCATGAAGTACGGGGGAAGCTCCCCCAGGGCGGTGCCGGCACCCCACATGAACGCCTCCAGACGGACCTGCACAGTTGGTTGGAATTAGAGATTGGCTCGTGAATGGACAACATACATGAAAATTGTTTATTACAGAAATGAATAGAGGGTACCAAGTTATGCTGCTCTGAATTTTTCAGATTTTTTTGAAACCCAGAAATATTTTTAAATAATTACTGAAAGTGCGGCCACGCCCCCTGGAGGCGTCAATAGGCGTCTTATGTCTATCCTTTTTATTAAGGATTCAGGGGTGCCAACTTAACTTACAGAACTTTCAATAATTGTTTAAAAATAGTTCCGGGTCTCAAAAAAATCTGAAAAAATTCAGAGTAGCATAATTTGGTGCCCTTTATTCATTTCTGCAATAACAAATTTTCATGTATGTTGTCCATTGAGGGGTACAGCTAGCCAAGACAAATTTGTTTTATTGTTTTATTTAAAGAATAGTTTAATAAAAAATCAAGGAAAATATAATATTAACCCTAGCATTACCCAGGTACGTTTTTGTCACACGCTTTACTAACGGGGGGAGGGGGGGGGGGGAGGAAGAGTTCAAAACAACCCGCTATTTAAATCACGTTATAAAAAAAGGTTAGTTTATTCTCACTATTTTTTTTTTGTCGAAAACAAATTTGTTCAGGATTTTTGGGGCATATTTTACACCTTTTTTTCTCCTCTTTTAAAGATTTACTGGTCTTATCGACCCCCCCCCCCCCTTTCACACACACACACCTTGATAATGCTAGAGTTAGGGTTATATTGTATTGGTCCTTTATAAGAAAATATTTAGTGGAAAAACCAAGAAAGTTTCAGAAATAGACAAAACGAAAATTCCTAGTCCCAGCTGCAGTCATTACATTCCTTGCCTACAGTCCCAGCTGCAGTCATTACATTCCTTGCCTACACACTTCAATGACAGAGAGATAAGTTGACTGTCGTTACCTTGGCCATGATGGCGAAGACGGCTGCCCACACGGAGCTGCCTCCCTGCCACAGAGCGGCACTGCTACCGACAGTGTCGGGGCATACAATCCTGTAACACAACAACCCCAAATAAGTAACTGTCTAGCTGAAAAATATATTTATACTACAGTATTGCAAATCTTAGTTTACGTGTGGATTCAACTGCGCACGGCGAACATCTTGAAAATAAATATTAAGGATCTTGATGCCACCATTCAGTCTAGACTGTCTGGAGCTGGCGCCATAGTGCCTACAGGTATTCTAAGATCTGTTAGACTGTAGCATAATTTTATTTATCATTTTCTTAATGAATTAATTAATTAATTTATTTATTTCAATATTTCTATGCACAAATCAAGATTCAGATAAACCTTTTCAAAATAAAAAAAAATCTGATTCTTCATTCTCATTTGATTAATATGTATTTTTGAACAATCACAGTAATAGATTCTTAGTTGACGTCAGTACTCACTCGTCAGGGTAGGGTGGACTGGGGAAGTCGAGACTCTGGCACTCGTAAGCTGCGAGAGTGACGGAGGCGATGTGAGGCCCCAGGTACAGCAGGAACGTGTGCAGACCGGTGCCCAGCCCCACCGAAGACAACACTCCGAGACCCACCCAGTAGATGCACCACCACGCCTTGCCAACTAGCGGCTGAACCACCTGCCAACAATAAAAAATTATTACTATGTTTCACATTTGATTTTAGATTAATTTTTTTATGTACCGGTATAAAATGTTTAAAAATTAGCATAGAAAATCTTGGAAACTTGCTGAGGTAGAAAGATGGGAGAGGGAGGGGGAAATAAATTGCAAGTAAGGCCGTTGAATATTTACCGGTATAGAGATATCAAGGGCTAAAATTATCAAGGTTCTTACGGGAACAACTAATTCAGTACAATTTTTGCAAGAATTATTGACAATTTTAAATGCATTGCCACACAATAGTGTTATTTTTTTTATTCCCAAGCCAAGATAAGGCTGCTCACTGACCTTGAGGGGCTGTTTTTAAATAGCGTCCCTAGATAGCACTAGTCTAATATTTCTCTCCTTCAAAGTGAGAGTAAGATATTGCCTAGATATCAGCTTATATCTCCCGATATAATATCTGTTATGTTTTTTTTTTTAAAAACTGGTGTGATGTCATGGGAGTTAAATAGCTCTAAATAACTAAATATGGACAACCTTATTTTTATTTTAAATTAATAATAAAAAAATAATTACTGTAAATTAAATACCTGGCCACACCCGAAAAAGCACAAATGGCGTCAAGGATATTTAATTTAATTTTAATTAAAAACAAAAATGTACCGGTAACTAATAAGTTATTTGGGGAATTTTTCGTTCTGACTAAATGTCAAGGCAATATGAAAATTTCTTTGTCTTAATTTTGAAACATCTTCAATAATGACAAATCTAAGAGGGGGACACTGTACACACCTTCTGGTGAGGTCCTCGCACTGTGACGAGCAGCACGCTGGCCGAGACGAGCAGGAAGGCAATGGTCACCAACACTCTGTGCTGCAGCATTCTGTGTGCACACGGGAACCTGGTGAGATCTTGTGTAACTTGTCCTTGACTAACTTAATTTGAAAAATAGTAAGAACTTTGCAAGCATTGTAAACTTGCTAACGATTACCCTCAGTTAGTTCAGAATCAGATGGCATTTCTGTCAGAAGAAATCAAAGGAAATAAATTTTAAAAATTTGAACATTGCTTATGGATTGAGCAAATTCAAGGGGGAGGTTTTCTCACAACAGCTCCATCCACAAGACTCCACGTTAATTTTCAAATAACTGATTAGGCAGATCCACTTCAAAATGTGTACGGTATGCCAGCTATTGTTGGTGAGTTCAAAGTCCCCTGCAAGTCTGGTTGAATTCAAGGGGGCCGATTCAGAGATCTACTGTCTGTTAGATTAATTCTTAATCATGCAATTAGTGTGCCAAGATCTTTTAAGAATAAGTCTCAGTTGATTGGGATTTTGGAACTGGGCCTTTTTGATTTTAATAAAACTTGCAGGAGAATTTAAGCTTGCCATCAGGTATTTTTTTTAAAAGTGGATCTGTCTGACCAGTTTTATGAAAATTGCGATACAATTTTAACATGTGGTCTTATGGATGGAAACTGGAAATAAAGATGTTGTGAAAAAAACGCCCCTTTGAATTCACTTAACCTATAAGCAATTAAGTTTAGAATTATCAAAATTTTAAAATTTCATTTGATTCCTTCTGATAAAAATAACTTATGACTGAGATCAATCGTTAAGTTTATGAACTTGCAAAGTCATTCATCTGAGTTGTCGTTTATTGTAACCAATTAGCATAACTGTACATATTTATTCAGATTGCATCATCTCTACTTACTTATCTAGTGATGCCCTTAGAAAATGCACTGTCTCCAGGGCAGAGTAGTACACAGTTTGGATCGGTTTCCTCCATATCACGAGTCGTTCTCGTTCCTTCCTCTCGGCATCTCTCTGTGCAGCTTCGACGGCCGAACGACGACCAGGAGGTGTGTTTCCGTTAGAATGTTGTGTAGTCATTTCTGGCTTCCGTCTCGCCACGGGCATACTCAGAACGCTAGCCCCAGAACTAGTAGGAGCGATCTTCTTTTCCAGACGCTGCAACTATAATTCACACTCAACATTTAAATCTTATGAATATTATAAATACACTTACATTATCACTACCTAATTCATCTACATTTATTACAGTATAACCTTCCTCACTATAACTATAAACTTGTTGGTCTAAAATTTGTATTAACTCCATGCAATATGATTAATATTTAATTAACGCATGCTGCAGACGTAAGATTTCAAAATGGATATGTATAGTGGGAGGGATGGTCAGATAAGGTCATAAAAAGGTCAATATCATGCAGGTCAAAGTTCACACTATCTTTCAAGCAGGGCAAAGATCTACATGTAAGTGGTTTAGTCTATAAGCAAAATATCATACCATCATGCAGCCTATCTAATGTGGATACTACGAAGCACATTGAAGGATCATATAACAAATCATACCAGTTCAGATTTACTGCCTGAAGTTCGTAAACCTCTCTTCTTAAGCTCAGCTTTCAATTGGTCCTTAGTAAGAGATTTATCTATAGGTTCTTCCATTCGAATTTGACTCTTCCAAGTCTTACCCTTAGAACCCTTCTTCTTTGAACCCATAGTAATATTTTAGAACGTAGTAAATTTTAAATAAGTCCACCACCGTAATAACTTCACTGCTGCACTTATTCATGCAATTATATCGAGTACAGTAGAACCCTAAAGAGTATGTTAGTGTATAAGGTTAGTTATAGAAAGTTTAAAACGTCATATAAAACACGTGTTCCTTTTTTTTTTCCAAAAGAAATTATTATTTATTTTTCTTTCCTGGTACTCACTCTCAGCTGATTTAAATCTTCCCTAATATCTACAAATATTAATATTTATGTTTATTTTATAAGTTTAAAAAACACATAGTTTTATAGAGCAGATATTCAACATCAACTTCTATTCATTAAATAGTTTGTGACGTACAAATTAACATCTATAAAGAAATGTAAAGTCATCTCGTTGCATTTTACGTGATCAATTAAATTCCCAACTTTCACGTCACCGGCTGTGTACCAACTAAAATGATGTTGTGAAACCATTATTTTACTAAAAAATTAAATTAAATTATTCAATAAAATTACCTTTTAAGCTCAATTTATAGATTATAAGCAATTTAAATCTTCAAAAAGAAATAATTTTGTTTATTAATCTATAATATAGATTTAAAAAATAAAAAATTAGATGTTAGTATAATTTAGAGAAAAATAACCATAGTTGGTAGCAGTGAGTTGGGGTCAGAAGCAGACGACAGCGCAGGGCTGGGCACTTTCCTAATGTTTACGATTGATTTCTTTGTAAGTAAACACATTTCAATATTTATAAGATGTTTTAAGAAATCATGAATATTAATTCTTATTAATTGACACATGATACACTGCATGGGGTATGGGATAATGGTCGTAATTGAGTCGTAAAGTATTTTCGCAAGGTGTTTTCTGTGCTGTCCGTGGCAAAAACAACATGGCTGCACTCCCCAGGCATCGAACCCGTGCCCTTTGGCTTATTGACGTAAACAAATTCCAACAGCGATTGCTCAACTTTTGTATTATCCTACGTGATATCTACATATTCATACGCATGTTTAAGTTACGTAATGTTTAATTTTTGTAAACAAGTTTGTTTTTCGAAAATTGTAAAGGTATTTTTGACACCTTATCCGTCATATTCATACACGATACCTGCATCGCCTGCATTATATTTTATGCATTTGTTTCAAGTCAACATTTATTTTTAAAACGTTACTTTAGCTACGATGCAATGCATGTATAATCATAATAATATTTCAAACTGTAAAATTTTTGGTTTTAGGATAAATATTTGGGCCAGGTGGAAAAATAAATCATCATATTCATAGTAAATATATAACACTGTATCATGATACCTCTCTCAAGGCTGAAAACACCCACCGATTTTTGTCTTGCATTTTGTTGCAGGGGACTGGCACATAATAATTATCCTGATGAAGAAATGGGAATCTCAAATTATAATTTTTCATTTATTTAAAAAAAATAAGAAAACATCGGACTGAAAAATAAGACAAGAAGATGAATTAAAATTTAAAGCAATAGAAACACAAAATTCAAAAATATAATTATGCAAACATAATAAACTCAGGAACACTCTCTATAGTAGCTAGTATTTTTGTTAACCTATATTTTGTTTTCAACAATAGTTCATAAATATTCTGCCATTATTATTTAAATCTCATATAGTACAATATCATATTTAAAAAATATCTTTTTTTATATATTTATAATTTAATTTACCGTCCGATTTTTACAAGGTGCAAATAAATATAGTTATTTAAAAAAAACGGAAGTATCAAAAGAATGTCCGATGCCTGACAGACAATGTACCACAACAATGACAACAATGAACAGTACGGCAACAATCAAGGAGTACCCCCGACACCATCAGGGGTGTATGGAACTCCTGCGACATGCGGAGGTTTGTACGAGGGAAGTTCGGGATTTGGACAAGTTTCTACTCTACAAGCAGCTGGAGAGAGTGACGAAGAGTCGAGCAGCAGCGCAACTTCCAGCTCAACTTCTGGCTCGAGCTCGAGTGGCTCAACTGAGCCACTTCTACCTCCGCAACCGTGCGGTGTATGTCTGCAATCGCGGTGCGTCTGTAACGAGTCAAACGGCTTTGACCCCGCGATACTGCAGCTTCAACTACCTCAGATCGCCCTGTTAATGCAACAGGGTAACCACATGACATCGTCACCTCTACCGTCCCCTTCATCTAGCTCTTCTACCTCATTCTCACCTCCGAGCTCTCCCAAACCATCATCTGAATTTTTATCTCAACCACCACCATTTGTATGTCAACTCTGTCAAGAATGGTTCGTAGTTCACGAGAAACTGGTTCTTCATTTGGTCGTTAATCATTCTATGGTTTATTGTAAGTTTTGTACGAGACTGTTTCGCTCTCAGTCTGAGCACACGATATGTGTGGCTCATCAAGGAACACTGCCCTGTCAGGTATGTCAAGCCCACTTCAGGACAAATTCCTCAACAACATGTCACGACCTGGCGCAGCATCAAAGCAGAGCTCATGACATGCACACTTGTCCCTTTTGTGGACTTGCAGTGCGGCCAAGAGAACCATTTCTCAGCCATCTCAGGAAAAAACATCATTGTCGAGATAGACTTCTGCTAGAAAAAACTATGCATTCTTCAGGAATCGTGAGTGAAGTTTCCGATACGTGGTCATTCCTTTGTAAATTATGTAAAAAAGAATACAGAAAACCTGAATTGTTTGGACATTTTCATAGTTATCATCATTTAACATTACCGTGTCTTATAGAATTACTTCATTGTGGACGTATTTTTATTCCAGTATCTGGTTATCCAGCTTTAATAGTATCAAATCTTCCATCATCAAGTTCTGCTTCAAATAACTCAGGAATTATGTATAATCATCATTTAAATAATCATCATAATCAACAAGAACAATTATTATTACAAAATTTTAGTAATACATCATCATCATCTTGTTGTACTGTTTGTTCAAAACCATTCACAGTTCAAGTGCCAAAAATAGCTCATGATGTATTCTGTGCAGGAATGGCTTATTGTCAATATTGCACTCTTTCATTTTCCTCGGGTCTTGCTCGAGAATTGCATTTAGTAAGAGAACACAGTAGTCTACCCTGCGTTTCGTGCGCTGAGAGTTTTCCAGCAGAAACCAGTCTCACGGCCCACTACGCCCGAACTCATGGAGCCGTACTCTGCTGCTGTTGCGACACATTAGTACCTGTGAATCCTGGAGGTCTGGAGGATCATTTAGCAACACGGCACGGCTGTAACGTCCCAGCAAATATGACAACACTCTGTCAAGTTGGAGCTTTATTGGCTTGCAATTTATGCATGACAGCCAATAAATTCACATCGGTAGCTGACGATTTACCAAGTATCTTCATACATTTATGTCAAGGACACTGCATGACTCCAAGTAAGGCTTTAAATTTATTATGTAGACCTTCAACTCATGGTGGATTAAGTGTAGGACCTCCTGAAGAAAAAAATACTAAAAATGATGCAACAATTAAGTCACCTGAAGTACCTCAAATAACACCTCAATTAGCTCCAGCCCTTGAATGGAACAACCATGAAAATTTGAAGGAGGAAGATGAAGATGCGACGGAGAACATTCTGGTTCCTCAAGTTAACCTCAACGCTAGCTCTGACAATGAGTCCAGTGCAGACGAAGCTCCGAGTTCTGAAGGAGAAGGCTCTGACGAGGAAGAAGAGAGTCCGACGCGTCGCCGCAGTACGGAAGCTGACGTCGACCCTGAAGATATGGACTGTGTGTCGGACTCTAGCGACGATGAGGGACTTCCTCCACCAACTTTAGAGAAACTGTCTTGCGAAATGTGCGCGGAGAAGAGTTTCGCTAGCCCCAGGGACTTGTGTGCACACCTTTTCTCAATCCACAAACTGCACTGGGACCGCAAGAGTCTCACGGACTCGGACGCTCAGTACCACTGTGCCTCCTGTGCTCACAAGGCTCCGGACAGGCAGGGGTTGGCGAGACATCGTACCCAGGTCCATCGTGGGGTCGCGGGACGTGGAGGAAAGTGTCGCTTCTGTCCGCAACTTTTCCAGCTGGTCGAGGCAAGGAATCAACACCAGCTGCAGGTGCACGCGGACCAACAGCGGTCCTTCTACCGTTGTCCGGTCTGCCAGTTACTCACATCCAGCACGGTGAGTAGCTCCTTCAATTTTCGTAATATTTCTAGCACTGTGGCCGATGTAAAATACGCGAGCGTCGTGACGTAAAAATAAAAAAATTAGCGTGCATGGTTTATTTGTTATACGTCATGTGATTATTGCTGATTTAAATACTTTTAAGTTTGGTTATTTAATACTTACAGTTCATTAATAGGTTGACTTAATCGTGCTCGTAAAGATTGTAATTATATTATGAACTTAGCGTAAATAATTTAAATAAATATAATTGTGATCAAAAATATTAAAATAATTATTATATTCCAATGGACTGCAATGGATAAAATGCCATGTATATATCAGCTAGGAACTGCAACTCTTTACTTTTTTATTGATAAAAATAACGATACAGCAAGGTCGGAAGCCTTATGAGTAGGTGCTGCTGTATGTACAATCATGTCATTTTAAATGAGCTCAGGAGAAAAATTAACCAGAAAAAAATTACAATATAAATTTTATACACAAACAGCAAAGTGCACAAATGCGAACAATTAAAAAATAAAATATGTTATAATATAATTATATATAATACGATTTACTACATTTTTAAATGGTGACAAAGTTTATAGTACGAACAATGGAGGTTTTATTATCGCACGTTATCGCAGTATAGAACTCCGTGAGTACGAATTCCAAACAATAAAGTGAGTATAAAGACTTCCATACGTCGCGACGTCAAAAGATTTTCCATTGTTTTTATCAAAACATTATGCATGACGATCTATGAAGCTCGATCATCTACAAACTTTTCTCTTTAGTAAAAATAATAATTGAAAATAACTTTGACTAAATTTTAAAAAATCGTATCTCTCGACGTGTCCACGCAGTAGGAGACGGCTCTGTCCACGACTTGGTCGCGCTGACACGATCGAGCGTATAATATGGATCGCAATAATCGCTGTTTCGTCATTTTTGCTATGTATTTTTTATAGAAGGATAATATTACTAAAAGTACAGTAATAATAATTATTGACCGCATATTGTGCTTATTATAATAACAAACCTTCTACAGTACGTATAACGTTATGCTTATCATGCATAATTATGTTAACGTCGTTATCATACGCATAAATCGCGATCTCTTTAAATTAGTATATCTTTAATAGTTATTGTATTTTTTTCTTCTAATTTTGTACATATCACTTAATTATATCATTATTCATTATTATCAATTTTATGTTCTTTTTATCATAATTTTCATTTAAAATATTAATTCCTTTAAATTAATAATTACTGGCGTGAACTTCGATTTTACGAACCTATATAGTAAATTTACGAAGTTTATGTAGATTTTTATGTCCCTTTTTAACATAAAAGTTTTACTAAATTATACATGCTCAAATAATAGTTGATAGGACTATAAAATAAATTACAGTATGTTTTATGATTATTTTTATTACTATAGTTATTTAAACTTCTACATATATGGCAATAAGATTAAGTTATAAGAAGTTATAATTATACAATCACTACGTTTACATGACGGTGTTACATGCGTATCCGTTGACGACGCCTCATAAGAATAACATTATCCGTCGTCAACGGATCCGTACTAAACACCATCATGTAGACGTATTGTATGTACCACTTACTTGGTCCTGCCCATTTTTCTTTATTGGAGACAAATTTTAAAACAAAGAAATGTAAAAAAAAAAAAAAAAAAAACTAAGGAATAAATAAATTTAACAGCTAATTTTATCACGTTTCGCTAGTCTAACGAGCTCGATGGTCTCGCCAGGTGGTTCTATCGCGGCACCTTCTCGTGGCGCACCCCACGGAGCCCCCTGGCTGTGGTGTTCGTCTCAAGTGCCGTGTCTGCACGCTGCTGTTCCCTTCGCTGGCCGGTCTGCGCCTCCACTTCCGTGCGGCTCACCCCGCGGCCATGGTGTTCCGGTGCCGACACTGCTCCGCGCACCTCAAGACACGGAAGACTCTGCGCCACCACGTCAAGGTGGTGCACTCAGAGGCGCGCAAGAGGGACTGTGGGGCGTGTGGCAAGGTGCTTTGGAGCAAACGCGCCTACGCCATCCACTTCCGAATGAAACACAGCAAGACGTCCAAGGTTGGCTTTAGGTGCCGGATCTGTCAGCAGAGATTTGATACCAAAGAACAGAGGTGGGTGTGACTTCGGAAAACTGATTAATTAGAGATATATTTTGCAATCGTTTCATCCCCTGTCCGGAATAATGAGCTATCTGTTAACCACGATTATTTCATTGCAATGATGAGCTATCCGGCCCCCCCCCCCCCGAAGTTTTGGATTTACCATGAGCAATATAGGCATTTTCCCCACTCCAATTTTTTTTAACATTGACCTATTTACATTGGAGGCAGCCCCCCCCCCTCTTCTTCTCCCCCCCCCTCTTCTTCTCCCCCCCCCACCCCCACCCCCCGAATTTTTTTCATGGATCCGCGCCTGGAGCTATCTGCTATTTCAGGTAAGCATAATTATAAGCTTCAATCGGAATAAATTGAATAAAATAAAGTTCATCATTGCGCTGACGTGAAATATCAGTTAGCTCATTATTGCAATATGATCGTGGTAGGCAGATAGCTCATTATTCCAGACGAGAGACGGTTTGTAAGTTGACGTTATAATAACTAACTAGTTCCCATCCATTATCAAATCATAAAATTAAAATTATTCTTCAGGAACTTAAGTTCTAAGCGTTATGAATTATGTATTTTCTTGATCAGTAAATGATAGCAACACTTATCGCCGTTGTAGCGTCTATGTTGCCGATATTAACTTGGTAAGATTTACATAAATTGATGATCTCAATCCATTTTTCTGTAAAGTATAAGATCAATATCTTCAATCTATGTAAATCGTACCAAGTTGAGATCAGCAATATATACGCTACCATGACAATATGTGTTTCCATCACTATTTACTGTACAATACTAACAATGTAGGACCAATATTACTTTTAAAATAGAAAACACACTTTATCGTCAGATGAACACAAACTACAGTGTTTTTACTTCAGACCTGTCCCACCTAATTTAAAAGGCTCTGACACATGATTGTGACGCAGGAAGCTGCACTACACGCTGGACCATGAGGGGGAGAGTCCGTACCACTGCGTGGACTGTGGCAAGGGTTTTGCCAGCAAGTCCGGCATGTACGGTCATCGGCAGCTACACACGGGCTCCGGCATCAGCAAGTGCGAGTACTGCGGCAAGGAGTTCACTGTGAGTTGACCGTCTGCTTTGATTAGATAGGAGGGAATGAATGGAGTAAAACCCAATCAAGTTTAGCCGTATAGCACCATCACTGTGTCAAAATGCATGAGAGATGAATATTTAACATTTTCAACTAATACAATATAGTATTTAACTGTTTGTAAATTTTCTTTTGTGTATTATATAATGTAAGAATAAAAGAAGTGCTATTAGATTATGTTAAATTGCTGTGTAGAAACTGAAAGCTGTTTATCTTACAATAAATTAATTGTTAATTAATTTGATATGTAGTTATTTTTTCAGAGTTGTAATTTGTTGTTCAAATTGTTAAAAAAACAAAGGTTATATATAATCAATTTATTTATTAACGGTTGCCGTGGTTACAGCGCAAGGACAGCTACAACGAACACCTCCTGATTCACAACGGTCCTCGCCACAAATGTCCTCACTGCCCCAAGGAGTTCGTTCAGAGATCAAATCTCGTGAGGCACATCCGGATACACACAGGCACGTTGAGGCGATATTATATTATATTGAAAATTCAGCTTATAATGGACAACTTACATGACATTTAAATTTTTTATTGCAGAAATAGATAGAGGGTGCAAAGTTATGCTTCTCTGATTTTTTTCAGATTTTTCAGAGCCTGAGAAGTATTGCTAAAAAGTGTGTCAAAGTTCGGATTTGAACCTACATCCATTTGAGATCTTATCCTTTTATTAAGAAGTGACACCTATTGATGCTTCTTTTCTCTTTCTTTACTTTCAATATTTTTTTTTAAAAAATACTGTAGTTCCTGGGCTCTAAAGAATGCTGAAAAAATCAGGGTAGCATAACATTGACCCCCTCTATCCATTTTTGCAATAATGATAATAATAAATAAAAAAAAAAAATCATGCAATTTTTCATAAAAAAAAAGACTTTGCAAAGATTATTTGCTTACTCCAAATTTTCTCGTTTAAAATTTTATTGTAGTCACTAACAATGGCGTTTGTAGGTGAGAAACCGTACCAGTGCACCTTCTGTGAGAAGCGCTTCTCCGACAAGGGGGCGTGCAACTCGCACATCCGAGTGCACACCCGGGAGGAGACTTGCAGCTGCCCGTACTGCGGACAGACTTTCTCCAAGAAACAGGTGTGTGGTGAAGAGTTTTTATTATAATGATATTGACTTTACAAGCAGTGAGAGCTAGGGACTTATAAGTCTGCCTGCAGAGCTTTAGCAACCAAACTAAGTACAGTTTATAGTAAAAATGAATAATAAAAAGAAATGCATTTTAATTGTGTTTTTTTTTAAAGTATAGATAGAAACACATATATGATAGAAAAAGATTTGTTGGGAAGGGAGATAGTTCGAGCTTTTAGCCGTCAGTGACCCATTTTGCTGGGTCACTGACGGCTAAAAGCTCGAACTATCTCCCTTCCCAACAAATCTTTTTCTATCATATATGTGTTTCTATCTATACTTTAAAAAAAATAAATATCGCTTAGTTCGATTTTTTTCAAATAATTAAATAATATCGCATTTTAATTGTGGGTAGGAAAAAAATAATTAAAAAAAAATGGCAGTTTAGTTTAATAAGTGAAAGTAATTAAATTTTTTATTACTTGGAAACAATTTACTCATACAAAGTTTAATTGGCTAGTTTAATTACTAGCTGCTGTTAATTGTTGACTTCTAATTTGGCTGTAATGTTGTCTTTTGCCTAATGGTGTGTTTTTTTCTTACAGAAACTGAAATACCACATTCGGAAACACACGGGAGAAGGGCTGATAGAGTGCGAGATTTGCAATAAGGTGAGTTTTGCTGGAAATTTTGAAAGGGAATGGCATGATAGTTTCATCATTTATTCGTCAATTGTGGCATAAATTATAATATTTTTCTTTTTCAATCATTAATTGAAAATATTACTGACCAGTCAGAAATATTTTTGGCTGGTTATAATTATTACCAGTATTGGGAGTGATTAACGAAAGAGTTATTCAGGTTTCTCTTTAAACCTGGTTAGTGTCAATGATTTAAGCTAGCACTAATCAAGGTTAGTGAAAAAACAAAAAACAGCTGAATAACTTCCTTCTTGAAGTTTTTCATTCTTAATTAATATTATCTTACTACATAGTAATTAAAAGAACTTAAAACACATTGAAGTCATTGTTCTAAATTAAACAGTGTTAAAACTATCAGGTCTCTTACCACGATATCTTTGCAGATGTTCACCAACAGCTTCGCCTTGAAGGAGCACCGAGTGATCCATAACCGGCAGACACAGGTGGTGTGTCCTCAGTGCGGCAAAGGATTCAACTCTGAGAAGTACCTGCAGAGACATGTAGCCATCGTCCATGAACCTTCCAACGCTTTCTCCTGCCCCATGTAAGTCAAAACTGAAGGCAGGAACATCAAGTCATCAGTTGGTCTGAAAAATATGTTTTACCAACTGCCTGTATTAATGAACACTAGTTTCACTTGACTTCAAAGCAAACTAACGTGTCAATCCTCAGAAAAATTAATTCATTCAGAAAATTCAGAAGTGATTACACGTTTATTTATGTTTAATTGTATCTGTACACTATTTGTGTTTAATTTTAAAATTAAAAATTACACATAAATGTAAGTAATAATTACTGTAAATTAGAAAAATCCGTAAGTCCAGTAAAAGATTGACAACTTTTTTCTTCCTTTATTTTTGTCAAAGTATGACTGACTATTGCCATCTCTACAATCATTACATTAAAAAAAATATTATTCTGTATTTGAAGTGTTACTAAATTTCATGCTTACAGATTTTGAATGTAGTATTTGTTTTCTGAAGTCTTCCCAAAGATCCAACTACAAGTAAGTTACTAATGAGATGTGTTCGTTGCAGCTGCTCCAAGACGTTCTCTCAGCAGGCTCGCCTCAAGGCCCACGTGATGACGCACAGTGGGGTCAAGCACATGAAGTGCCTGCTGTGTGACAAAGCTTACTCCGTGCGCAAGTCCTTGCGGAGGCATCTGCTGGAGAAACACGAGGTAACACGTCACTCTGTGATAACATTGAAGTTATTGGTTAGTGTAACGTGCACTCGTTTCCTCTGAAAAATTCTGTTTGCAGCCTTGTTAATCACCATGCTCTGTGAATATAATTATCACAATGGTGATTAAGAAGGCTGCAAAACGAATTTTTTAGAAGCTTTTTAGGAGAGTGTTCAGCCAAGACTTTCTAAGCACTGTTATGACAATTTAATGAAGTGCAAATTTGGCTACCAAACTGTACATAATTTTATTCTAATTAAAAATTTGATATTAAAAAGTTCTAGCTTAAAAGTGATGTACTTTCATGACATTGTATGAAATTCAATGATTTTGTAAGTAATCCTATAATGTTGATTTTTATTGAAACTACAGAATTCATTACGTACTATAAATATTATTATTATTTTTAAATAAAGTGTATCAACATTTGTTGTCTTCCAGTTAAGTATTTGTTTTTAATGTTCATAAAATAATTAATAAACCACAGACTTCTTCTTGATTTAAAAGAAAATTGAATGCTGTGCTCAATAATAAACTACAAACATATCCCCTCTGTCTACAGGTAAGCCCTGAACACCCTCAGTACAAGCACTGTTTCCACGCCATGTCTCCCGAAGAGGCCGGTCTCGGGTTGGCGGTGGCTGCCCGCGGTCGTCGCAGCTCGCCCCGAGGTTCCTCCCCCACCAAACCCTCCCCGGAGACACTCCCCTCCAGCACCGGTCGCAAACGTCGTCGCGTAGAGCAGATCGTACAGAGTCTGCAGAACTCCTTGCAGGCCGACCTGGCGACGCCCTCTTCCTCTCGCCGCTCTCCCTCGCCTACCCTTGCCAGAATCAACCCTCTGGTGATCAACCTTCCCAAGGCTGGAAGTCGTAAAAAGATGACCGTGAGGGCTCGCAGTAAGGCGGAGTTGAGGAAGCGACGACGCAGGTCGAGTTCGTCGGAAGAGGGCGACAGTGAAGGTCTGAATTTGACCGTCGTAAAACCAGAAGACTCGGAGGAGGCAGGAGCAAGTAGCGACAGCTGAGAGGCAATCGCAATACTTAGGACTGATTAGACGTCTTTATGATAAGACTTTAATGAATTGAAATCTTCATTTTTATTTTACAGGATTAATAAATCCAGTAAATATCTGATTTAATGTTATTCGTTATATTATTTTATGTCACAAAAAACTAATCAGTCCTAAATCGTGCCTGCAATTAGATCTACAGGGATTATAAAAATGATATGACAAAAAAAAAAAGTGTGAACGTTCACGCTTATTTTTTACTGAAATCTCTCTTGTAACAAACTACCTCGAACCAATACGGTTCATTATTAGCCTCAACATTGATGGGTAAATCAAACGTCTAACTCTGAAATCGGAAGAGTTAGATTAATATATTATATATTTTAACGGCACATTGTTTTTGTAATAAAAGTTTTATTTTAATTTGCCGACTTCGCCTGTTGTGAGGCTCATGCCAACGTAGCTTCGTCTGAATCTAGACGCTTGCTAAAATTCATCGGTACAACAAAATAAAAGCTCAATCGTTAACATTGTTTAACGAGCTATTCTCGATAATTAGTTGAGAAATCTCTTTAGTTATTTTTGCCATACGGCATTGATTATTTAGTGTGAGTGTTATACTAATGTTTAGTTTATTTTTACTATGGGTTAAGTAAAAGATTTATGTTTTATATAGTTATTTGGGTAACAATATATTTATTATAGTTATGCTTAACATTTTTTTTTATTATTTTTTAATTAATAAAAAGTAATTAATTTTGAACTTTATTTAAAGAAGAGAAATAGAAAATGATGAAATTAAATTTATAATTATAAAAAATCAATTTTGATATAAATTGTTAATTAAAATTTAATACTCAAGATACCTACTATGCCAATTTTAAATAATAGAGATTTTGCTTCTTTTTTAATTTTTATTTTTAAAATTTTGTTTCTACTGCTGCAATAGAGGCTTCAAGTGATGCGCTTTCGCTGCGCAACTGTTTGTCGCTAAGGTTCATCTTGCACTTGAAAATGAAGCAATGTGTTTTTTTAACTTTTCTCGGTTATAAATCAAGTAAAAAATCTAAATCTTGAAATATCTACTGTATTTTTCAGTTTGGACCAAAGTTCCGTAAAGGAATTTTCCCTGAAAAATCTTATTCTTAGTGAAAAATTGAAATCACGTTTTTTTTTGCATAGGTTTGGTATAGCGGGTGGGATCACCGAAAAATCAGCTGACTTGAAGCCTCTATTGAAGTGTTTTCCTAGAGCCTCAAAGCCTCATTGCTTTGGAAAAGGAACGGAAAAGCTGTTGACCAATAAAAAAAAATCAAAATTTATGATTACTTAAATTAACCAAGTGATCTGAAATTATTTTCTGTTCCAACAATTCCGGAGAGTGCTTTTGAGAATTAATTTCAACATTCATTTTCTAATTTAACTTTTTCTAATTAAAGTTCCATATTTTATTGTTAGATTTTGTTACAAAGTTAAGTCAGGTATGAAAATATTAATAATTTGGGTCAGGGACTAGTAATGATTAATTTCATACACGCCAGTATAATTTAACTACAAGAGTTTGCATTGTTACCTTTTAATATTAGTATGCGAATAGTTTAATATTTTCTAACAAGAATCAAACATTTTTTTTTAATATATAATTTTTTTACTCTTCTTTTTGTATAATGTGACAAGTATAGTTAATAAGAATAATTAGTAGTTTTTATTAATAAAGAGTTTTAAATATTTCTTACTCTCAGAATTCGTAATATAATATAATCTAGATTTAATTTTTTTGTATAATTATTAAAAAATATATATATTATAATATAAACAAAATCTTTTCTAAACATTTAAAATCGTAATTTAAAATTCTAGAAATTATAATATTATGTAAGTAAAAATGTAATGCAATACCTCATAAAATATTAATTGAAAATTATTGTTGAACTTTTCAACTTTAATATACAGTACAGTTAAATAAAATAGTTTTTTGCTATTTTCATGACATAAAAATTAATAATAAAGACAATTTTTGTACAGGTTTTCTAATACAGTTAACAACTTATTATGCATTTTACAATATAACAGCTGCCCATTTACTCAAAGTACAATTTTACTTTTTTTTTCTCAAAGTATTTAAATTCTAAGAAGTGTTTTTTGTCCTTCAATTATATTTATAAATCTTCCAGCAAGTGGACAGAAAATATTTTGTGTATTTTTTTCTTTCAATTACAGATACTAATTGTTAAATTAATATTTTACGCAAGAATTTTAACATTTTTAATAAAGAATTAATTTGAATTTCATATTAATTGTGCAACAAATGCAGTATCAATAAAATTATATATTATACTTAATCAATTAATTAAATTAACTTAAAAAAATAATTTTACTGTGTAAAACATTAATTAAATTCATTGCTGTTATTTTGTGTAAAAGCTTCAATATTTGAGAATATTTTATTATGAAGTAATATTGAATATGCATTAAGTTTTGTTTTATTAACGCATCAAAAGCTTTCTTACTGTAATTTTTTTGTGACATTTTTCTTACAAACTTTTTTCTTCTGATCGTACGCCCACTATGGAAAATATTTTTACACATATGAAAATTAAGAAGCATATCTTAAAATGTTCTCCTTTACATCCCCTATCATTAGCTAAAATATTATAGGTATATAAATTCAATCTAGTTTTTTATTTATTTGTTTTTAAAGTTAATTTAACATGGAGAAATGGAACTCCCATGTTAAATTAGTCACCTTTAAAAATTCATAACTCAAAAACTAGAATAATGAATTTGTATATATAATATTTTAGCTACTGATATGGGATGTAGGGGAGTATTTTAAGATACAATATGTTTCATAATTTTCATGTGTGGGAACACATTGGGCGTGTTGTCTTACCCTTAAAAATTAATTATTTTTGTTCAGCAAGTAATTATTTACCTTCTTTAATATTATAAGGAACTTTCAATATCATACAATTTGTTTCTTTGATTTCATATAGTATATGAAGTTTTTGATGTTTTAAGGGTAAGATAACACGAACAATCGATTGTTGTAGTCCCATTTGATTAACATGTAAACCTTAACAACCTCATAATAATTCTGAATTTTTTTTGAGAGACAGTTCTTGGCATTAAAAAAATATGGAGAAAATTTCAAAACAATCGAACGATCCAATTTTTTTAAATGATTTTTTTTTTAAATTTTCAGTATAGGGCTTTCCCATGGAGACCGAAACTGAAAAATTAATTTAAAAAAATTGGATCGTCCGATTGTTTTGAAATTTTCTCCATATTTTTTTAATGCCAAGAACTGTTTCTAAAAAAAAATTCAGAATCATTATGAGGTTGCTAAGGTTTACATGTTAATCAAATGGGACTACAACAATCGATTGTTCGTGTTATCTTACCCTTAACTTGTTCAAAGCAGTAACATAATGTTGTTATTATGCTCCAAATCAAATGTTATTTAACTTCTCAAATATTTAAGCACTTTTTTTAACTTATTACCTCTCTGAGAGTCATCCATAAATATTTCACATCAACAGCCATAACAAAAGGCCTTATATCACCTCAATTAATTTTTTATATACAGTATATTATAATGAAAAAAAAAAAACAGCAGGGATACTTGATGTATTTAAGTGTTGTTTTGTTAAATCAATGTTTTTTATCTAAGAGGAATTTTACTAAGTAACGGCTTGTGAAGGGGTGGCCAAGAAAAAAATACAAATGTTCCAGTCTTCATTAAAAATTGTATGAAAATTTCTGAAAAATAATTGGGGTACCGAACACCCCCCCCCCCCCCCCCCCCAAATTCATAAGCCTCCACCCAGTGATATGAAATTACAACTTTAGTACAATTTTGAAAATAAATCTAAAAGTTTACTTTAATAAAATTCCTCTTTTTCAACTTATAAAATAATTTTCTGTGGTGCTCATATGTATTTTTTTTTATTACGGTTCCGTTACGTTAAAGTTGACATTATTGTTTTTTTGCTCACACTGCCTTTCTATGTAGCCTCCCCCAGTGTTTAAGTAGTCCCTTCACATTAATTTGAAAATTCTGACAAAAATATTGCAATTTATTGTAAAATATGAATTTAAGGAATTTAAATGGTGAAATTTTAATGAATCGGGATTCTATTGCAAAAAAAGGGAATTAGACTAACTTCAGTAACAAATTTACTCAAGAAATAATAAATTTTATTGCATTTTTTATGGCAAAAATAATTCAGTAACTTGTTTTTCATTACTCATTTTTTTCCCTGAAGAAGCAGTTTTCAATGTTTACAAAATAAATGCTAAATTGAAATATTCTCATTTTACAATAGTTGCAATAGTTTGGTTTGAACTTAAAACTTTGTTAGAATTTTGTTTTGTTCTAAATTTGGTCTCTTGTATGTTGAAATACAAGACTGTATTTTATTAGAAGAAATTTTAGCATTTACAAAAGACCAAATTAGTTAGATGAATATTACCCCTCAAATAATTATTATGGACCTTTTGTCATAAAGATGTAAGGTTCAATTTTGCAGGCAATATATTTTACTGACCTCTAATTTCTATATACTACCTCTCAACAAGAAAATTTAAGTGGCTTTCAATAAATTTTAATTTAGTTCCTTTATAAAGTTCATTTAGACATGCCATTAGATTTAAAAATATTGGGTGCGATTCACGAAGCAGTTAGCCAGGTTTCTAACCACGTTTAACTATACCTGTTTTACGTGTTAAACCACCTAGTTAAACGTGGTTAAGCTAAACGTGGTTAGAAACCTGGCTAACTGTTTCGTGAATCGCACCCATTGTAACAATTATTAATTAATTTGAATGCTATTGTCTTCAAATTCAACGCAAAAACAATTTTTATTTTAAAATATCAAAATGAAAATGATTGAAAGCCACTTAACGCCATGAATTTTATTTTCTCCGTTTTAGAATATCTGTATGTAAAATCCCATACCTACATTTAATAATGAAGATTTCAAAATAATGTCTAAAAGTAAAATATTTTCAGTTATTGCCCTCAATAAACAGATATTTTTGTGATCTTCATAATTATAATTTGTTGCTTCATATCCATCAATAATTAAGACTGAATTCACTTTGTTTAAATGTTAAAATAATAATATTACAGTAACCACTCTTTAAGGCTGATTTTTTGAAGAAAATGTTGAAATTTCATTCATTATCACCCTACTCTCCCCCCTCCCTCCCCTCCCCCAGAGTTGGCAATGTATACTGTTAAAAAAATAGTGATTTTTATTTCATAATTAATTTTTAACAATTTCTATCATTTGAGCAAATTTCTTACGCTCTGTTTAATGCACAACCTAGATGAAATATTTTTATTGCAGAAATGAATAGAGGGTACCAAATTATGCTACTTTGAATTTTTTCAGATTTTTTTGAGACCCAGAACTATTTTTAAATAATTATTGAAAGTGTGGTCACGCCCCCTGGAGGCGTCAATAGGCGTCTAGGTTCTATCCTTTTTATTAAGGATTCAGGGGTGCCAACTTATCTTATAGAACTTTCAATAATTATTTGATTAATTATTTATTTCAGAGTAACATAATTTGGTGCCCTCTATTTATTTCTGCAATAAAAAAATTTCATGTAGGTTGTCCATTGTATTATTTTTAAAGATTATGATGTATTAGAAAATAATATTTTTATTTCTTACATTTTATATGCCACTCAGTTTAACATAAATATATTTATGTAAGTACCACTCAACTCTGGTCATCACAATTTTGAAGTAACAAATTATAATATTAATTATTAATGTAGTTATTTGTTATTAATTATAATATTATACACAATATATATACATTACAAAGGTACAAACACAATTTAAATTTATTTTTTAAACTATAGATTTATGTAAGGAGATTTTTTTTTTATAATATGTAGCCAGTGAAGAAGAATTTGTTTATTATTAACAACATGTAATAATATTTATAATATAATATCTTAATATCTCTTTTATAAAATATTAAGTGTATAATGATATAAAAAAATACGAGTTCATACATGTGTTATTTTGAACTACATTCTTACTTTATAATATATTTGTCTATTTAATAACATAATATTAATAATTATGAAAATAAAAATAAATTTTGCCTTAATTTTTGTTTTTTATTGTTAATTAATTAGTAAATTTTTCTTAACCATGCCATTTTATATCAAGGATTTTTTTTTTTTTTTTTTTGCACTATGCAAGCAATTGAGGTCAAGTGCTGAGCGCGCCTCGTGATGCTCATTTGTGTCGTTAAAGTCCATCTTTCACTTGAAAATAAAGCAATTAAAGTGCCTTTTTTTTACATAGGTTTGGATAGGACGGTGGGAACACCGAAAAATCAACTGATTTGAAAGTAGGGGGAGGAAAGGGGGGGGGGGAGTCAAAATGACCCAAGGGTTTCATCTGCAATAATACTGAGGACAATTTTCTATCTTCATATTTTTCCTCACCTTTTTAAGCTGTTTCTCTCAAAATTGGATTCAGTTTTGTGTTGCTTGGTGACTATAACTAAAAGGATTGCTATTTTTTTTGTAATATTTGGTAGCAGTTATTTTTTCTTGCTTCAAATGTTTTTGAGAGTAATTTCTCCCAATTTAATTTTATTAATTAAATTATTATTATTATTAATTTTCTTTTCAGCTCAGCTGTATAGTCACATTTAGCAATTAGTTTTATGTTGAAATATTTATTATTATTATAGATACTCCATAAACTGTGATATATATATATATATATATATATATATATATATATATATATATATATATATATATATATATATATATATATATATATAAAGAACATTTTAATTAATTATTTACCATTTTATACATCGCAGTCATACGCAATAGAAATTTAATAAGCTCGTAACATTTCGATCGATCCTTTTTGTAATCTTAAAAAAAAACATCAATATTATTTTTATTCATATTAATTAAAATAAATATAATTAACTCGATCACTACATATAATTGCATAACTTAATTATATTAAATACCTGTTATGTAATGCTTGTAAATAATTAAATATAAATGTTATTTTAACTAAATTATGAAATTAAGTGGTATCTTCATATTTGCACTCAATATTTAATATATACAAATTAAATTTAATTCATGCCACTATATATATAATGACATCTATAGAGTGAATACATAAACTTGAAACACGCGATAGAGATGATAATAATAATAATTATAATAATGTAATGTTGATTCAACTATATATTACATCTAAATGTATTATATATATAAATTGAATCATCCTCGTCGCTTCTCTATTATTATTATTATTATTTCTCAGTTTGTTACCATTACAGTGCGGTTTCTAAAATTAGATCGTGCAACTTGATTACGACAATGAGTTTTGCTAAAAGATCGATATTTCACCCCGCGTCGTCCTCGCCGTCTCTCCTTAATGCAATTTTGTCGTTAACATCCACTTGTTGGAATAATAAAAATTTTTCCCTTCGATAATATAAAAAAGAGAACAAAAAATCATTCTTAAAAAAATAAAAAAATTATTATTTCACAAAATACAGTGTTGTTGTATAGCACATAGTAAATTAATAATATTCATATTGCTGGGCAATCAGAGCAATTATAATAATACAAACAATAATTTCACTTCAAGAAGTTTATATAATAATGTAATAATTAATTATAATTAATGGCTCAATGAAAGAAACATTGAGAAAGAAAAAAATAATCAAAAAATATTTATTGATTTCTATACAATTAATACAAAAGCCAGTGTTGGGCTTCAAAAATTCCCTAATAAGTCTTGTTTTTTTTATATTTATTTATATAAGTATAATTTTGAAAATGTAAATTCAAATTATATTTCATGCAAATACAACAAAAAGTATATAATGAAATATAATATTATATGTAGGAACAGGACAGCCAATTAATACAAATAAAGCAGACATCTCTAATCTATCCTTATCTTTTAAAATTTTAAAACTAATTTTTAAAGGAGGGGAACCGCTTCAGCTTTTATATTTTTAATGTTTTATAAATAATGTCAAACTTACTTGTGCACCAAAAAAATAGTCACCACCCTCCTCCTTCTACCAGTACAGCAGTTGACATTTAAAAAGCGCGCCGAAGAAAATTGGGGCTTATGACGTCAAGATCAACGATTGGTTGCGCTTGACCTATCATGGCGCTTTACGTCATAAGCCCCAATTTTCTTTGGCGCACTTTTTGAAAATCAACTGCTGAAATGGTGGAAGGAGGAGGGTGGTGACTATTTTTTTGGTGCACAAGTAAGTTTGACATTATTTATAAAACATTAAAAATATAAAAGCTGAAGCGGTTCCCCTCCTTTAATTTTAATCGTACATGTCAAATAATGTGTGCCGGTCTCTGAATGAATTTGCGAGATTTTTAATTATTAATATACATTTAATTTGTGTCCTCGAAATATGAATTAATTTTGTTGATTAATATTTTGTAGATTTTTGTTCCAAAACATCCTCAAAATTGAGGGTAAAGACAATATGTTGTGATTGTGAAATCAAAGCAGCGAGATAATGTAATGCATAATTTTTTCTCTGGTCATAGTCATTCACTCGTGAAACATATTTCCCTATTATGCTTGTCTGTTAAATATTTGCATGACTATGACGTCACATCGTATTTCTTAATTTTAATTGAGGGTGCTAATTAAAAGTGGTTTTAAACTGAAAAAAATTTATTTGAGGTTCTTTATATTCTATATACAAATAATTTTGCAATCTTCATTGTTTAATGTCCAGTATACCGAAATGTGTAATATAATAATTATTTTATATAGAAATATACATTTTATTACATTTACATTTTAATTAAAGAAAAACGCAAAGAAATTGATTGAACACTATAAATTTATGAGTTTAAAAATAAAATATTTATCAACCTAACTCACGTAGTATATATTTGATAATTGAATGCTGAAGTATGTACAACATGTATTAAATATTTAGTATAATTTTTTTTTAATTAACGTGAAACAAGATTGTGTTTTACATCAACAGCTAGATTAGTAGTTTGATGTTAATTTATAAAAAGTTAAAAATACAAAAAAAATATAAATTATTCAATGCTTTTTCTTTTAAAAGGGGATCTTTTTTTACGTTCTATAAGAGTATACACATATAAAAGCAAAGAAAAAGTTAACTTTTTGAGGTTTGTATAAGCTTTATTGCTCACTTGAAGCTAAAAATGTTTCCATAACTTCTTTCAGAGAAGGAAAATTCTGACTTTTTACGCAGTTTCTGAAAAAAGTTTCTTGATGCTCTTGATCGTTTCAAGTAAAAAATACGTTGCTTCTTCCCTGGGGTAAATTCGTCTCTCGCTTTCCATGCACCCAGTGCAGTGATGCACTTGTGTGTGGTTCTCTAGGATCTGGACATCGCTTTGGTCCTTTGAGAAAAAAAAGTAGAGGTGTCCGTCCTGATGAGGTTTTCCACGGTTCCCTCAGTGAATGTTGGGACGTGAGCTGTAAGCTCCCGAGTTGAAATAAATTTCATATTTTATTCGCTATCTCTCTTCTCGTCTAATTTCCTCTCATTTTGCACCATTTTAGAGGAAAAAAGAGGGAAAAGACGAGATTATGTCTTTTTCCCTCTTTTCGAGCATAAAATATATGTTAGAAATTAGAAATATCGTCTCCATTTCATCTTCACTTTGAGCGAAGAGGAAATAAGATGTGTGTTAGAGGTAAAAATATTAGGTTTAGACGTGTAAACGATGAGT
The DNA here is from genome assembly GCA_949825025.1 of Siphlonurus alternatus. NCBI lineage: Eukaryota > Metazoa > Arthropoda > Insecta > Ephemeroptera > Siphlonuridae > Siphlonurus > Siphlonurus alternatus. The sequence goes on along the minus strand of OX463785.1, from coordinate 6,524,711 downwards.
TGAAGACGTAATTTTTCAACTAGAGCTCTTAAAAGTGTATCCCTATATAAAAAAAAAAAAAAAAAAAAAAAAAAAAAAAACTGGAGGTTTGCACTTCACAGAAAGTGGAGGCGATGTTCTTTGAATGCTTTTTATGTTCCACGGGGATCGAACAGAATTCTATGTCAAAGAGAATGAAACACATGAACAAATGTTGGATGTATTTTGGATAAAATATTCAGAACACGCTCATCCGCTGGGATTGTTATATTATTATACCAACTTTTTTATATATTTTATTTTTAGAACGGCCTAGCTATAATATATACAGAAAAACACATACATTATAGTTGATAAATGTTTTAAAATTCAATTTATTTTTCAGTAATAAAATATGAATAATTCAATTTATTCTTTTATTACTATGTACTGAATTAATAAAACATTTTTCTTCTATTGTGTACATTTTTGTAGCATGATATAATTACTAACTAAATTTATTTAATAATTCTTCACAATTGTGAATTTGAATAAATAAATTATACACAAAAAAATATTGCAGAAATGAATAGAACATAATTTTGTTGATCTTTTTGTTTTTTTCCACATTTTCTCAAGGTATTTTTTTTAAATTTATCAAATTATTGAAGTTCAAAGACCTTGCCCCTTTATCGGCGATAAAGTCCGATATTTCAATATTTTTCATTATCGGAGTTACGGCGGACTTTGCCAGAAAGTGGGCATTCAATTCTTTTTTAATTAATTCCCCAAATATAAAAATATTTAAAAAAAAATCAGAATGTATTAAATTTAACTTTGCATTCTAGCTCTTAACCATATATGCAATATTTTTACTGCTGATACTCCATAGTTAATTTTAATTACTACGTTATTACAACAAGGGGGCTTTCAAAATTACAAATTCTTGGCAGGCGCGGACCCAGAAATAAATTCGGGTGAGGGGGGGGGGGGAGGAAGCTGCCTCCATAAGGCCAATGTTAAAAACAAATGGAGTGGGAGAAATACCTATATTGCCCAACATTTCGCGGGGGGGGGAGGCTGGAGCCCCCTAAAGCCCCCCTGGATCCGCTCCTGATTCTCTGGGATTTTTAATGTGTTTATAGTTTATAGATGATATAGTGCACGTAAAAACATTAAAAACTACGCATTTTTGCTATCAAAACTATCAAAAGTCAAAAGCGTCTTCCCCTCCGAATGAGGGATGGGTCGCATATAGTGGAAAAAGCATGGAAAATACGTGGCGATTGGTCATGTGCCGTCAGAAACGACTATAACTCATTTTTGTCACGAAATGAATAGAAAACATATTTACCAAAAATATTGTATATAGTTATACATTTTGGCGGAACACCATCGCTGCTTGACGAGTTGCGTTTTTACCACCCACTCAGATTAATATTTTTTGCAATTTTTTCCTGCATGGCTATACGTACGTCACTGCATGCCTTTCCTTATGTTACCTGTAAGAGAAGGTTGAATGAGGTTAATCGATTATTGATTCATGAATCGATTGTGCATTTACGAATAGACCAAAAACCCTATTGTTACATTATTAATGTAAACTGAAGAAAATAATAAACATTACTGTTGAATTCAAGCTCAAGAAACCCCTTTATAGTGGTGAATTGCAGGAAAAGAGGGGTGAAAAGAGTCATTTAGGGGAGGGTTATGTGATAATTACATTAAGTAGAGGATTATACAGACTCCGCATGCACTTATATCCCATGTATTTTTCACTCAACCATGACCAATTTGGGGAGGGGGGGGGGGAGGCTAAGCCTTAAAAAACGACACCACTGTCACTATTAATACTCGCTTATTATGTATCAATATAAAATATTTTATATTACGCACAATATATTATATACATAATTTCCATACAGATTATCTATTCCTCTTTTACGAATACGTCAATTTTATAAAAAAAAAACAACATTAATTAATTATTATTGAAATAATTTTTTTAATAAATAAAAAAAAAAATGATAATAAAAATATAAAAAGCAACAAGCGAGAGAAAGAGGCCGGATATGCGAACACGACGGCGAGGAGCCACGCGGCGGCGGGCAACTAGGGGAGTTGCAAGCAAGCAGAGTTAGATCGATAATTTAAGTTTAGTTGCGAGCTAGCTGCTGTAGTAGTGGCTGCTGATACACTCGCGATGGTGACGGCTGACGTGTAACTTTCTGATCGTCTTTCGATGCAACAGGCCGCAAGCAACAGATGTTAGTCATGTGAAGAATAACCTTTCTGTCAATTCTTCTAAAAAAAACGTGAGTCTTTCATATGTTAATTAATGTAAATATTTACATTAAAGTGTTATGAAATATTAATTAATATGTAAACAATTTAATCCCACTTTTGTTTATTTTCATGTTTTTAGTTTATTAAAATTTATGATGTTTTATTTTTACGTTTGTAGACATTTTGATGTAACTATTTTTATATAATAATATATTATATGATATAGAACTGTACTATTTTTAGCTTAATATTAAAATGCAAATTCAGCATTAATTATTAACAATGATAATAATAACAACTTTAACTTAACCTCTTTAAAATGATGTTTAACACTGAATTTAATCTGCATGTAAATTGACATAGAACTATAATTACTATAGAGTTGCATAATAATATAAATGCGTTGCAAAACATTACACCCGTTCTCTCTCATACATAAAACAATTAACAGTTGCATAATAATATAACTGTTTTGCTTATCTCTCTCTCTCTCTCTCTCTCTCTCTCTCTCTCTCTCTCTCTCTCTCTCTCTCTCTCTCTCTCTCTCTCTCTCTCTCTCTCTCTCTCTCTCAGTAGCTCTTATTAAATTTCCATTTTTTTTCGTGATTCGAAATAACAAAAATATTTTTTTTTTTCATTTCACATTTTTAATTGTTACTGCATGATATAAAATTAAATATCAGTTTATTATTTTACTAGTGTTACAAATAATAATTTATTCATGAAACAAAATATGACGAATATATTTAAATATTAATATTTCCATTACACAATACCTGCATGCATGCTGATATTAAAAAATTAATAAATCACGAAGATTTTATTGTGACAGTTACTATCAAGTGCTTTCTATAAAATTTAAAATATACATTATTAATTTGTTAACATAAATATCAGACATTTTATACAGTTGTGAAATTACAGTCAAATTTATTTAACATTCCCACCGGAAGTGAGAGATTTCCGGTCTTATTTTTCATGTCTGAGTTTTGATTTTTTTGTAAATAAGTCAGTGCTTTAATAACAAACTTTCTGCAAAATTTTAAATTTCAAATATACGAATCGGAAGAACAGAAACCTTACACTTTCGATTACAATATAAAATTAATTTGAGTGTATTTTGAATACGAGAGGAAATTTTACTGATAAGCACCATGTGGTTGGTGATAAAAGAAGTGACGTCAGAAAGTGACTGATAATACTCAGGAAACATTAAAGTTAAAAATGCAGCTTTTTAAACATTATATGAATTGAAATTTCATGTTTTTTTTTATCATCGTTATTATTGTTTTATGAATGAGTTTAAAATTTTGTTATCTACTTAATTGCGCGGTATTACGAAAAATTACGTAATTTTTTCTAAAATATTGGAAAAGAAACAAAATCAGTCAAAAAAGTGTTATTTTCTAGCGTAAACTTAAGAATTATATATTTTTTATAAACTAAAATTAAAATTGTGGCACTAAACAATCTTTAATATACCATACATTTTTGCCCGTAAACTCATTTCTTTTCAATTTTCAACTCTGTAAAATTGTTGTAAAAGAACGTTCTTTTTCTAGGCTTTTTTTTTTAAAAAAAAAAAAAAAGCTTCACTTTAATGTTCAGCTATTAAATGCAATTAAAAAAAAGGGTCTATAAAATCTATATCATATATTCAGTGGAGAAGATTCATGAAAAAGTTATCCAGGTTTCTCACTAATTGTGGTTAGAGTCAATGACACTATAAACGTGGTTAGTAAAAATCCGGATAACTCCATTCGTGAATCGCACTCAATTAAACAGCCAAGTGTGGTTATTTTTAAAATATAGATAACTCCTTTGTGAATCGAGCTATAACATAAAATTCATACCGTTTATATGATACCGTTTAATACGTATTCGTTGTCGACGGATAATGTTATTCTTATGAGGCGTTGTCAACACATCCGTCATGTGAATTTGTGTTTCTAAGAACCAAAATCATGCTATATTCTTCTCATTTCCTCATGTTTTTTTTACTTATAAATTTATTTATATCTCTCCAGCAGTGCCATCTCTAAAGAAGTTTAAATTAAAACAGGAGACAAGTATAAACTACAAAGAGCGTCTTATAGAGGGGAGAATTTTCCCGTCTTTGTCCGCAAATGTTTGCTAAAACCCCCGGGACATCAATAAGGAGTTGTTAAAATAGAGACAGAGCATTGAGGTTTCTTATGAAGCCCCTGGCTAGCACGAAATTGCTCTTTGCAGCGATCAAATTTTGTCTTTAATAAAGTTCTTACTGTCCAAATTTAGTGAAATGTTTTATAAATGAATATAATTTAAATAAAATTAAAAAATAATTAAATATATTTAAATTTATATTAGCAATTATATTAAAACTAAAATTTCATCGCGTGTGTAACTTGTACAGTAGCTGACAGGTCATATCATTCAAAGAAATTAAATATAATTGTTAATTTCCATAAATGATAATTACACATATTTCTTTTTGCAACAAAAATTCCATGCAGTAATGTAATGTAGATTTTTATTTATTTTAAAATATGGTCGAGATTATAACTTATAAATATTTCTATTGTATTGGATAGAAATATTATAAGAACTTAATTAAAACCAATGGAGAAAAACATTAAAATAAAATCCATTAACACAACTTTTTTTTTTTACCGATGCAGAAGGTTTTAATTGAAAATAAATGGAACTGAGATAAAATAAATTAAACTTTGATTGTGTTTTTAATTAATCAGAATTAAATATAAATAGAAAACTAATTAAATGTTATTCTGTAGAAAGTATTAAAATAATTAATATTAATTAGTGAAATTACTTTAGTATTGAACTACAGTATGTTTTATATTTAATTAAAATTTCATATGTCTCAGCGTTATGTTGGAACATGTGTGCAACAAGTAAATTTTGCCGCGTACTGTACTTTGCCCGTATCTCGCACTGCCTCACTTATCACCCTTCTCAATGTAACTGTAACGCTCTACACACGCTACATATCACAGAAAACGCCTGAAAGACACGCCACCCGCGCTACACCTCCGCACTGCGGGCTGCTTGCCTGTCAGGCTCTCGCACAAAACGTGTTCAGACTTTGCAATATTTTGTACGCTTGTTTTATATCAAGTGATAGTTTCATTCGTAATTATCTGAAGAAGATAAAAATAATTATTATTTGTAATATATTCAATTAATTAATTTCTTTTAGTTCTCATGAAACACAAGTCCCTTATTGTATTCTTTCTGCGTACTATAATATACATAAATGTAAAATAAGTTGAATTGTTTTGGTTCTTGCTAATGCTAGCAATTTTATCTATGTTTTATCTATTTTTAAATAATATTATAACATTTATAACTATAATAAGGGATACTTATATAGAACATATTAAAGCATAATTATGTAAAATATTTTAAAATAAAATATTTCACAATATTTTAGCTTCATTGTTCTTCTGACGTAATTCGTTGTTCACTTAGTCATACCAGGAAAATGTAATTCTTACTAACAAAGAATATAACAAATGATATTCACCTCAATTTTAACCTCTCGATCCTATATATAAAACTAAACATAATCGCCGTTTAAAAACAGTTACTATAGACCGTAACTACCCAATAATGAAGTATTTATGTTGAATTTTTATGGGTCAAAATTAGATTTTAATATATAGTAAGTGATATTTATACAAAAACAATAATGAAATCTAACTAAAGTTCAACAGAAATTAAATTTTTATTAAATTGATTCATGAAAATTTGAAATATTTGAATACAAAAAAAAACCTAAAAATGGTTGAAAGTTATTTAAAAACATATCCTCACTTTTTGCATCATTTCTTTTGTTTTATGAATGAATTTTTACCATCTGAGAGTCTATACTTGTTGACAGTGTGGGCGTTAATGGAAGTCCCTGCAGGCAACATTGAGGTCGGGGACAAATTGAATCAAGTTCCAATATTTCTGTAGAAATTCAATAAGGCGATCCACTTTCGATGAAATTCTTCTTTCTTCGCTCATTAATTACATTTATACGAGCCAGGAAATAACCAGAAACTTTATACTTCTCAGATTTCCAGATGTTCCTTTTTCCCCAATTAATTAATTCCGAGAACATTTTGTACAATTAGGGACACGTTACTACAGCTCTTTAGGCGATGTCATGGAGTCTATGGAGGTTTCGTGAAACAGAGAGTTTTTGCATGGAATGACAGTATAGTTGAAAAATTACGTTTTCAATTCAGATGATCCAAACCTAATCTATTTACCTCAAAAACATACCTTATTTACTCCTCGCTAAGAATAAAGATGAAGTGGAGACAATATTTGTAACATTTTATGCTCAATATAAGAAAAAATAAGACGTAATTATCTTTTTTTTTTCTGAAATGGTGCAAAATAGGTGAAAATTGGATGAAGAGAGAGAGAGAGAGAGCCCGCTTCCATTTGCGGGATAAAAGATTCGGAAAAAAAAAAGAAAGAAAAACAACAACATTCAAAACTTGTAATTTTCCAACATAATCTACGGCTTGAAAGAACATACGCAGGCTTTTATTTTTAAGGGGGGTCGCACACTGTTTTCGTATCGCATCGTATGATTTTGTATGATAAAAATTTTATAATCGGTTCTAAATGAGAAACGCATGCGATACGAAACTAAGCTGTGTGCGCGCGTAAATAATTTGATCGCATAGTTTTTTTTTATCATACGCTGCGAAATAATGCGACTCTGTGTGAGACCTACCTAAATCGATTTTCTCTGCGCCCGCATGTACAACAACAACAACAACCTTGGCCCACAAAGCTGCAGTGTGTGCAAGGTGCGTAATCTTGACCCCCTTGCAGTTAACACAGATTTGCAGGGGCGAGGGTTGCTGTGCGGTAAACAAGGGGGTGAACCGCAGCAAAATCTGGCGTCAAATGGGGTTGGTTTTACTTTTGTTACATAACGAGGGAAAAGTTTTTAAGATCATTAATCATATTTAAGCACACTTTTTTATGTGTATGCACATGAAAGAAAATCTTAAAAGTGTTTTTAAAAAGTTGGATTTTTTTTATACGCGTTAAAGCACTATACCAAATTATTTTTTCATTATAGTGCATTTATACATAATTCTATTTAATATGTGACTTCAATTATAATAACGTTATAATTATTACAACTGACATATTTTCAGCACTCAGCATACAGAAAATTCTAAAATATTAAAATTTACACTCTTCAAAAAATTTGGCTGAATTTTTGGCATCTTATAAATCAGTGGATTTTTAACGCCTTAAATCATGCTTTTTCAGGTGTTTCGTTGCGCATTTTCAGTACTTCAGTAGTCAGTATAAGCTTTATACAGACAGTATATGCTGACTACTGAATATTGACTACGAAACACCTGAAAAATCATGATTTAAGGCGTTAAAAATATACTGATTATAAGATGTCAAAAATTCAGCCAATTTTTTTTAAGAATGTATATATTATATTAAATCAAATTTCATCACTCTTAAAAAAATTTGGCTGAATTTTGACATCTTATAATCAGTATATTTTTAACGCCTTAAATCAGGATTTTTCAGGTGTTTCGTAGTCAATATTCAGTAGTCAGCATATACTGTCTGTATATAGCTTATACTGACTACTGAAAATGCGCAACGAAACACCTGAAAAAAGCATGATTTAAGGCGTTAAAAATGCACTGATTATAAGATGTCAAAATTCAGCCAAATTTTTTAAGAGTGATGCTTTGCTGTATAGAATATTTTGTATAAATTTGTTATATGTATTTATTCTGAAGAATTGCCGAGTAAAAAGTAGTTATATAACTTTAAAAGTATAATAAAAACCTGTCAAGTTCGGTCATGTATTTTCAGTCGATTTTCGTCTTATGAATGATTCAACGTGCCTGGCATGTAAATTATTATTGACGATACTGAAGGCGACTGAGCAGCTGTGACTCTCCGGAGAATGTTCTCAGCCATCATCCAGGATTGTGTACACTCCCAGCCATATTTATCTATTTTATCTGGATTCACTACGTTCAGTACGTCCACATGACGGTGTTTAATTCGTTTTCATTGACGACGCCTCATAAAAATAACATTATCCGTTGTCAACGAATACGTATTAAACACCGTCATGTGAACGTAGTAATGGACATGTAACCTACATGAAATTTTTTTATTTCAGAAATGAATAGAGGGTACCAAATTATGCTCCTCTGAAATTTTTCGGATTTTTTTTGAAACCCAGAACTATTTTTAAATAATTATTGAAAGTGCGGCCACGCTCCCTGGAGGCGTCAATAGGTGTCTCAGTCCTATCCTTTTTATTAAGGATTCAGGGGTGCCAACTAAACTTACAGAACTTTCAATAATTATTTAAAAATAGTTCAGAGTCTCAAAAAATCAGAAAAAAAAATCAGAGCAGCATAATTTGGTGCCCTCTATTAATTTCTGCAATAAAAAATTTCATGCAGGTTGTCCATTGTCATTTCTATATACTCTGGTTCACATTTAATTTGGTTTTCATCGTGTTTGTAACGTCTTCAGTCATTGGTGTGTTGTTTGTAACGTAGAATTTCACTGGTCGAGACGAACCGAAAGACACCTGAGGTGACCTGAGCGTGTCCGACGAAAACCAAGTTATAAAATACATGAAAAAGTATTGATAATACTTAACATGAACCTTAGTATAGCCTTCTTGGGGTCCTGTTTCAAGGGTTCAATAGCCACACCGGGTTACGTTTCTGATTGGATCTGCCAATCAAAGTTGATCTTTTCTACATAATGGACAGCTTACATGCAAATTTTTTACTGTAGAAATGAATGAAAGGTACCAGTTTATGCTACTCTGATTTTTTTCCTATTTTTTTTTTTAGAGATTGGGATTTGACAAAGTCTGGATTTCAACATTTTGAACCCACTCCTACTTTAATCCCTGGATCATTATTAAGAAATGACGCCTATTGATGCCTCTCTCTCTCTCTCTCTCTCTCTCTCTCTCTCTCTCTCTCTCTCTCTCTCTCTCTCTCTCTCTCTCTCTCTCTCTCTCTCTCTCTCTCTCTCTCTCTCTCTCTCTCTCTCTCTCTCTCTCTCTCTCTCTCTCTCTCTCTCTCTCTCTCTCTCTCTCTCTCTCTCTCTCTCTCTCTCTCTCTCCCTGTACATTAAATAATTTCCTGGTCTCTAAAACTCTAAAAAATCTAAAAAAATCAGAATACGATAATTTGGTACCTTTCTTTTCATTTTTACAATAAAAATTTTCGTGTAAGTAGTCCATTTCTAGAATTAACCTGTAATATTTTTTTTGTACATATTTTGATAAAGGATATATTCAGATTTTTTTTAGGATTTATTATATCCCTCTAACATCTTAAAATCGAGGGGAAAACGCTGTGACGTCATAATTATGCAAAACACGTTTCCCTACGTTTGCGTGTTAAATATTTACATGCATGGATATGACTTTACTTCGTTTTGCAGCTACATTTTAAAAAGAAGGTTAAAAAGAATCTGAAAAACTTGGCATTAATGATCTCAGTTAAAATATTTTACCAAAATAAGCAATAAAAATTTCATTATGGAGTATTGTCCTCAATTTTTTTTTATTGCAGAAATGGATAGAGGGTGAAAAGTTATGCTATCCTGAATTTTTTCTGATTTTTTAGAGCCTGAGAAGTATTTTTAAAAAAATATTGAAAGTCCTATTTGTGACGTCACGCGGCGTCAAGTCCTATCTTTTTCTTAAGGAGCGGCGTCTCGTGACGTCACAAAAAGAACTTTCAATAATTTTTTAAAAATAGTTCCCGGGCTCTAAAAAATCTGAAAAAAATCAGGGTAGCATAACTTTGCACCCTCTATCCATTTCTGCAATAAAAAAAATTGAGGACAATACTTCATTGTCCACTATTGAATTCATATTAAAAATTCTTTATTAATCGATGATACAAAGAAGAGGTAATATACCATGCTCCTTAAACAATTTCACACACGTAGCCCCTTTTTTGTTTTGCAAAACACATTAGATGTACAACTTTTTTTTGTAATTTAAATAATCTATGACTTTAAAATGTTAAAACAACATATATTTATTTATTTTATTGTTATTTTTTCACCCAATACATAAATAAAACATATAACACTATATATTGGCTGGGGATAAAAAAAAATTAATACATATCGACGCGTGGTATATATAGTGAAAATAAAAGCCTCAAGTCTTACAGTTAAATATTTATCAAAAGTCTGAAGTATAAATTTTGTTGCAAAGTAACTGGACTTAAGACATTTTATGATGCTATAATACGTCTTACCAAGAGGAAATCAGATTTTTTTTTAATGAAAGAGATGCATGGCAACGTTCCCTATAAATCCATGTATATTACATGCAGAAAAAATTTTAGTAAAATATGTATATTTTTTTTTGTAATACATTATCAGTGTAATTTTTATTGTTCTGCGCACATTTTGTCTCTTTAATTTCATGTTTACGTTTTTAAAGTTGCCCGAAGATCTTCGGGATGTAAACCTAAAATCCTAAGTTGTGTGGGTTAACGTAACTCAAAATTCACAATATAATTTTTTTCAATTATATAGTTTTGTTCACCAAATATTTTTCTTCAATAGCATTGGTCACCATTTATAATTTTAATAAGAAAAATGATACAAATAGCCAGGAGAAATTAATTTCGAGACCAACTTTAGCATGTATCTGCTATGCCGCTGACAATATTTTTCTACAGAATCGTGACGTCATATTATTTTATAACGTAAAGACCGGCATAAGCTGATCAAAAATTACACTCTTCTTTGTTTTTGTTTTTTAGTATTTACGTTTTACTTATTTTTCTTCATAAACAAAACAATGTAAAATTTAAATAGCACTGTTGTGACAAGAATCATTAATAACAAAGCTTTTAGTTCTGATTTTATTTTCTTTTATGTTTTACTTAAAAAAAGTTTTAAAAATAAATAAATTCTAATATTTTGAGAACCTCCCCTAGTTGAAAAATTACGTCTTCAACTCATCCTTTATATACTCCTAAACCTACCCGAGTTGAAATAAATTTCATATTTTCTTTGCTATTAAGCTATCCTCTCGTCTTTTGTCCTCTTATTTTGCACCATTTTAGAGAAAAAAAGAGGGGAAAAGACGAGATTACGTATTTTTTCCTCTTCTTGAGCATAAAATGTTAGAAATATTGTCTTTATTTCATCCTCACTTTGAGCGAAGAGGAAATAAGATGTGTTTTAGAGGTAAAAAGATTAGGTTTAGACGTGTAAAGGATGAATTGAAAAATGTAATTTTTCAACTAGGGTAATCTTATAACGTTTTTTACCTCTAAATTACACCTTATTTACTCTTTAATAAAAAAGTGAGGATGAAATGGAGGCAATATTTATAATATTTTATGCTCAAGGAAAGAAAACTTAATTTCGTCTTTCTTCCTCTAAAATGGTGCAAAATAGGAGGGAATTTGACGAGGAGAGAATAAAAGATGAAATTTGTTTCAACTTGGGTCGTATCAAATATTCTGAGCCTGATGGGAAACTAGTGTCCACGTAAAATATTTTCTATAGCGACGACTTATTTATAAGTCGACCAATATGAAAATATCCGCAGCTCTTTTTGATCAATATAGGAGCCTGTATGAATTAAGCCGGCTTATTGTATAGAGAGAAGCGCATGTAATTTTAGCAGTCTTTTATTATATCCTGTATGGCTCAAGATAAATTTAATATCGTAGCAGCTTTTCACAATATATTTTAATTAAAATTTTATATTTAAAAAAAATGTATACATAAAAGATGCTTATCTAATCTTTGTATAATATTTTGTATTGCAACGACAAATTTAAAATATATTTATTTTTATATTTTATTTATTTTCCAACTGAATAAATATATTTACATTTTTTTGTTATTTCCGTGTTGTTGCTTTTTTATTCTACATTATAAAATATTTAATTATTTTTTTAAATATTTTATTGATATTTTATTGTTTCTCTGATCGAAGTTATAAAATACATATTTTTAAATTTATTGTTTGATATGAAGAAATTAACTAATAAAAGAGTTTCAAATTGATTTTTGGCCCGGCCATTATATATTTTGCAAATTAAACTGCATGGGAAATTATGATGATTTATGTAATTATACTAAATTTCCGATGTCAACGATCTCTTTGAAGAGTATATATATGTATATTATATGGATATAATTATACATGACTTATTCCTCTTTGATGCTTTGATGTAAGTTACCGGATACTACATCGTGATATCAATGGAGAAAGAGAGAGAGAGAGGGGGAGGGGGGGTTAGATTAGAGGTTATATTATTACCTTCCACAAATCCTTAATATACAGATCTACTATATACAGATATAGTAGATACAAAGGAAAATGACCAATAAATAAATAAATAAATAAATAAATAAATAAATAAATAAATAAATAAATAAATAAATAAATAAATAAATAAATAAATAAATAAATAAATGAATGAATGAATAAATAAATAAATAAATAAATAATAAAATATGTATATTATAATATATACATTTATATGCAACGTTTTTAAACTAACCGTTAGATTTTTTACAAATTTTGCATGTACAGTATATATGTACTGTACCTACTAATTATACTCGCTAAGCCAGACATGAGACAGGTTCGAACTGGCCATAAGGCTGGGTCAGAGATCTCTGACTGGCCTCTCCACTTTTTAAACCATAGAGCACACAAACAGTGGTCTCAGACCCTCTTCTATGGACGGCCCCTGCTGCCTGAAATTCTTATATGGCCCTGACTGGCTCCTAGTTTCCCAGTCCGAGACTTTATATACTCCCCCAAATCTTCCGAGAACCTCATGCACTCGTGAGCTCATCCGGAACGAAGTCAGTCACGACATTCTTTGACTGAGGGAAACGTGGAAACCTCGGAAACCTCGGCAGTCAGAAAAATCAATGAATCGGAAGTGCAATAGTCCAAAACCAAAAGAACCACAAAGTGGAAAATCCTAAAACTTTACCTCTAAATAAGTGAAGCGTGATTTTTATTAAAAATGGATACCCATCTACAACTAACCACGCTCGGCGTTACTTTACTTTGGTGATCTGACGATTATAAACGGTTAGCGCACTGCGCCACACTATCATATCTAATGTGGTCATTCACTGAGAAAAATCTGGGATTGAGATAACACCAGCTCTTATATTAGTTTTTTGTAGTGTCGTCATTAATATAATAGTGTTTTAAGAAGTCAAATTTTATACTTCTCGTTACCCCAGACTTAGTGCAAAGCCTTCGGATGCAAATAACTCTAAAATATTTTTGTGAGCACTAAGTGGGGTTTTCCTTATTTCATTCATTAGAGTTGACAGGAGGAGAAGAGTTTTGATGACAATCACACGAAGTTATACTTCAAATAACCCCAGGTAGAATGATTTGGAGCCCAATAGATACCATAATCTACCACCAGAGCACACCACATTCGCTTTTTTTATCAGCTGATGAGGGCATCCGAAATGATAGTACTTAAATACAATTTCTGTTATAATTATTATGCAGTTCTATTTGAAAATTATGTTTTCGTAATTGTTATTTTTGGGAGCATCTTTTTTTCCACAAAGTCAATGATTATCAACTTAGAAGTTTTTATATACCAAGTTTACTCAATCTGGTAATCAGCCAGTCGAGGTGTAGTGGTTGTGACATCCGCTTCAGGTGCTAGAGGTGCCAGGTTCGAATCCCAGGAGGGTAAGTACAGTAAACGACTTTTAATCAATTAATAATTACCTACTTTCAGTAAAACTTTAATAACATAAAAGAAATTGCGGATTAATAATAAAGAAATACAAATAAAATGTTTTTTTAAATTTTTAATTTATTTCTGTAGCTGAACCCCAATATTATACTTTAATTTACAATAAAGCATGGGTTAGCTGGACTCCCAGTAGCATCATACGTAGTATAGCATACACTCCAGGTTACATCAAGTAATACTCGCTACCACGCCAGACATGAGTAGCGCACTCTCCCGCCGTGGGTTAATATGCATCCCAACTGCTGGGTTCCGCCTCACTCACTACCTGGGATTCTCCCGATACTACCGCGAGAACACCACGCCTGGGTCAAAAAGAACACTAGCTTAGATAGCGGCTATAGCATATCTATGGTAGCATAGTTATTACACTATCCAGGTTTGATTTCACACTAGTGTTTTCTCAGTGTTGAATTATAAACTAGTACACATTGTATGGTACAAAAACACCACTCAGTAATTTAACCAACGTTCTATTTGCAGCTTTGTTTGTTTGTTGGTAGCTCGATGTTTGCCATGTATGAAGACTTCACACACAATTTACACGTAGCAATGATCCTACACTTTTTATACTAAACAAACACTTTCGTATATTTAACCTGGCCATCAGATAGAATTGCCGATATGTTTGTTACTACATCATATTAATTAACATTTTGTTAGTATTTTAAGCAGGAATATTTGACGTAAAATAAATTAAATATTTATAATTTAATTTGAATTTGTTTAATTCAATTTATTTTTATTGTATATATGGAATGTAGAGTACTCTACATTGCCAGCGGCATAGCAGATACATGCTAAAGTTGGTCCAGAAATTAATTTTTCTTGGCTATTCGCATAATCTTTCATAAATGCTGGTGACAAGAAGAAACAATGCTTATTGAAAACAAATTAATATTTGTTGACCAAAACTATTATTAAAAAAAATATATGTTGTGAGTTACGTCGTTAACCCATCCGCACAGCATAGGATTTTAAGGTTTTCTGTCTAATCTCGAGAAAATCTTCGGGTATCTCCATGCTACCGAAAAGTAAGGCTGGTCGCAGACAAAATCGTATGATTTCGCAGCGTATGATAAAAAAATAAGAACCTATGCGATTAGGTGTGCGCACGCACACAGCTTCGTATCGTATGCTGTCGTATGATAAGAAATTTTAGAACCGGTTCTAAATGAGAAACGTACGATCGTATGCTTACGAACGTAGAAATAAAAGTCTGTGTGCGACCCCCCTATAAGTTTCGTATTTGCTAACATTTGCTCTGCAGAGATAACATGATAAAGGTGTGAGTAACTCGAAAGACTTTTCCTTATTGTAAATTCAGTGCGCGAGAGGAGACTTAGCGACCGTCGACAAGCGCATGCAACAGTTCCCTGCAGATCGATAACCAGGGGGAGAGAAAGTTATGAAAGCAGGTAAGAGATTAGAGCGAGCTAAACAAAAGAGGGGATTAAAATAATTGAACGAAAACAGATTATGTTGTAGAGGATTTTGAAAACAGGAGATTGCTTGTTAAAATAAAGTTAAAATAAAGATGGAAATATGATGCAGTAGTAAAATTTGATGAACGAAAATACTTACAGTAGAAACTTGAATGAAATGAACATCTCAAAGGCATTAGATAAGGCTTGAATGAGATACTTTATGCAATTTCTCTGTTCAAAAGAGGACTCATTTTCTGTCAGATTTAAGACTGCTATAGAAATCAATTTGATTTGAAATTATTTTCATTATATATTTAACTTGACAATTAATGTACAGTCGTCATCTCGGAAAATTTCCCTTTCTGGCCTTTAACAAGCCATGATGCCCTGTAGTAGTAACACTGAGGATGGTAATTAATGAGGCTGCAAAAGGCAGTGCGCTTGACCTGGTCTCGTCAGATCACCGAAGTCAAGCAACGCCCAGCGTAGTTAGTAGTTGGATGGGTGACTTTTTTCAACAAAAACCACGTTTCCCACCAAGAGGTAAATTGTTCCTCTTTTCCACCATGTGGTTCCCCTGGCTTTGGACCATTGCACTTCAAGTTCATTGTCAAAAGCTGTAGAATCCATCCTGGCTGAGGTTTCCACGTTTCCCTCAGTCGCAGGCAAATGTCGGGATGGATTGCAAGGTCATAGCCGCCCCCATTCTGGAAGAGCCCGCGAAACGCTCAAGTTAGGGATTCGGAAGGTTCAGGGTTTCAAACTTTGTAAGTAATTAGTAATTAGAAGTACCCAATTGTGGTTTGATTTAAAAAGGGGGAAATTTTTCAAGGCAACGAGTGTACTTTCACTGTCGATAAAATGCATCATGGTTTTATTGAATATTTAGATAAAAAAGCAAGTGGAGAAGGAGAGGAGAGAGAGAGAGAGAGAGAGGGAGGGAGAGAGGACAGAAAGATAGATAGAGAGACCCTTGCACGTCACGGCTTCGCTGCTTCATCATAGCCGGGAGATAACTGATGCCCCCGCTCCATGCTAAATTTAGCCCCCAGGCAGCCATCAAAGCGAAAAAATCTGCAACACCGCCTCGATACGTGAGCCTGTCTATCGTTAAAAAAAACAACGTAGGCAATAACCTTTAACGATGATGTAACATGCGTGACGTAATTCTGTGAAAGCGATCATAGTGCCATGTAATTAGATTAATTACACTCGATAATTAGTTTTGTTATGCAATTTATATTGTTTATGGTCAAATTGATGAAATTTTATCTTCGCTTTTGTGGATTCACATTTCCATTTTTAGATCAGAGGAAATGATTTTGTAGCTCTGACCATAATTAATATAATTATGAAGAGCGTGAAATATATTTATGTAAATATAATAAAATAATTTTCTTGTAATACGTATCTTTATATATATTTTAAATGGGCGCGATTCACGAAGCAGTTAGACAGATTTCTATAACCACGTTTAACTAGGTAGTTTAAAACGTAAAACAGGTAAAGTTAAACGTGGTTAAGCTAAACGTGATTAGAAACCTGGCTAAGTTCTTCGTGAATCGTACCCAATATGGATAGGATTAAAAGTATTTTCAATTTAGAAGGTTTAATTGTATTAAAAGACACATTACAATGGATACACATAGTTGAGTCAGATATAAAAATATATACAATGTATACACAAACACCATGATGTTTAAAAAAACTAAAATGTTATTTCCGTAATAAGGTCTTATAATATGTTGTCTTGTGTCTGTATATAGTTTGCATTTTTGCATGGTTCTAATCAACTTAAACGTCAATTAAGTATTCAGATTTAGAAAGATTTTTTTATGCCGGTGGAAACATCGATTTTTGTTAGTGGATACTGCACCGCAGTACATGCGTGCTAGAACAGTTGCCTAGCTCTCAGGCAGCTAATTTATTTTTATCGACCTGACACCTAGAATTACTATTAATAGTATTAATGTTATTAAACATTTTTTTCTACACTTATCTGCTTCAAAATCATAAATTAATTAAAAAAAAACTGTTCATTGTGTGAGTTAATTTGTTCTAAAAAGCTTTTACAATAAAATTAAATTGAATCTTAAATGCATAATCTTTCTGAAAATTACATTAATTACATCATCAGTGGAAATGTGTTTATCATTTATTTGGGTAGAAGATCTCGAGTTACTGTAATTTTTTTTAACATTTTTGTTTTTTAACCCTCTAACACCCTTAAAATCGTGCTACAAAACGCTGTGACGTCATAGTCATGCAAATATTTAACCCGAAAACATAGGGAAAGATGTTGCATGACTATGACGTCACAGCGTATTTCCAATCAGTTTTGAGGGTGTTAGTGGCTTCAGAAAATCTGAAAGACAACATATTATAACTCGATATCCTCTATCCAAAAGAATACATTAAAAAATCATACACAGGTTGTTTGTTGTTATATTTATAATGTTATATAGTACCGATGTGCTCGCGTGTATTAATGTGCATGGTAAAATTTCTGTTTTAATTAAAGAGGTTCATAAATATGTGGAATTTAAAAACACTGTAAAATTGTTTCTTTTATAAGTATTGTTTTTATAGTATAGATGAATTTATGAATGCAAAATAATTGTGCTTTGCTTTTTTTTTTTTTTTTGTGTGTGTTTAAGCTTTTTTTCAAACGACATGTCTTACTTTGAAATTTATATAAAATGCTTTTATATGCGTGTGTACCTTTTATTTTGAATGAGATAAAATAAATAATAAGTAAATCTTAAATCTGTTATGTATAATCTATGTAACAATTCTGAGGTGATCTATATGCTGTAAAGCCGAAACGATCGAAATAAAAATTTGAATTTGAATTTAATTATTATACAGTTAGATAATTAAGTTCACCGTAGTTGACAATTTACATCTTCAACTCATCTTTTACACGTCCAAACCTAATATTTTAACGTCTTTTTAGCACAAAAACACATCTTATTTTCTCCTCACTCAAAGTGAGGATGAAATGAAGACAATGGACGCGATTCACAAAGTAGTTAGCCCGGTTTTAACCACGTTTAGCTTAACCACGATTAACTACAGTGCATGGGTGTCACATATTTAATTAACTTGGTTATGGTCGGAAGCGCTCGGAAGTCATTCGGCTCGGCTCGGCTCGGCCAGTGATGTCCTTCGTTACAAACCGGCTACCAATGACTGAGAGCGTTACAAACACGACCATAACCAAGTTAAATGTGACACCCACTGTACGTGGTTTAACACGTAAAACAGGTATAGTTAAACGCTGTTAAGGTAAACGTGAATAGAAATCTGGCTAACTGCTTCGTGAATCGCACCCAATATTTCCAACATTTTATGCTCAATAAAAGGAAAGAAGACGTAATCTCGCCCTTTTCCCTCTTTTTTCCTCTAAAATGGTGCAAAATAGGAGGGAATTAGACGAGGAGAGAGCAAAATAGCGAATAAAAGATGAAATTTCCTTCAACTCGGGCATAATTTATTTAGAATTACGACATAATTCTTCTTTACAGATCTGACAAATTGAACCATCAATATAAAGCAAAAAAAAAAAGTTACATAACATTCTTTTACAAAAAACATCAAACACAATCTGCGAATGTTTCGCATTGCGATGGACTGCTTGGAAGGTCTTTGTTTGTAGGTTGAGAGTAAACAAGGGTCAGGTTACATTACGTAGCTGTGGTGTGAGAGGACTTGACAGAAATGTCAAGAGAATTTCGAGTACAATCCCAGCAAAAATGTGATGCTATGAATGGAAAGTGGGGCTAGTGGGAGGTGTGGCGCAGTGCGCTTGATCGGGTCGCGTCAGATCACCGAAGTCAAGCAACGCCGAGCGCGTTTAGTATTTGGATGGGTGACCGTTTTCACACCAAGGGGTAAATCTTTTTTCCACTAATGTGGTTCCCCTGGCTTTGGACCATTGCACTACCGGTTCATTGACAAAAGCTGTAGCGTCCATCCTGGCTGAGATTTCCACGTTTCCTTCAGTCGCAAGCAAAGGACGGGATGAATTGCAAGGCCGTGGCCACCCCGGTTCCGGAAGAGCCCGCGAAAAGCTCAAGTTAGGGTTTCGGAAGGTTCGGGGTTTCAAATTTAAAGAGTAATTAGTAAGTAGAAGTACCTAATTGTGAAAAAAAAATCAATGAAAAGTAAAAAACACAGTTGAGTTGTATATATAATTATATAAAAACGTTAAGACAATATTAAAAGTTTAAGTTGCTATTACTTACATATAATTAAATTCCCTCTTTTACAAAAAAGTTAATGGTTACTGCATGGGGGTAAATTTTCAACATCAACTCTGGTCTTAAAAAAAATAACATTTTGGTCTCCTAGTATTCTAATTTAGAAATGACCATTTTCTTTGTCATTATTAATAGGAGGCATTTACCAAGCATTAATAAAGAAACACACCTAATTATTTTTTTTAGTATTAAAAAATTATGACCAAAAAATTATTAAAAAAAATCGAATCTTTTAGTTTTTTGTCTTAAATATTTGTGAATTTCCCCACTATCCCCATAAAATTCGCACATACAAACATACATACATATATAAATATATCGACTCGTGTGGAAATTATAAATTATTTTGTTTGCTTGCTAGCTATCTTATAAAGTCCTTTTAATATTATACCATCGTCCATTTTTACTACATGTTATAAGAAAACAACAAAGATGAAAAAATCGATAATTAATTTATCCACAAATTCAAGATCTTTTTTAATTTATATACTACAAGCCAAATGATAAAATATTTTAACGTTTCAACTATATTTTAATTTGATTCTACGGTTCTACATGTAATAAAAAGTAACCATATTCAAATTTCAATTATTTTTTTATTATAAATATAAAATTTTTTACGTAAACGAATTTAATTCAATTTTTGTATCCAATCTCTGAAGTACCCGGAGGTCAAAGGACACTGTTATTGGAAAATTCGTGTTGTTGTTTTTATCATCAATGACATTTGTTTATCTGTAAATTTAAATAACATTAATTTTTTTGGTTTGAAGCTATAAATATTGATTTTTATTATTTTATGTAGGATTTGTACAGAGTCAACTGATATTACGGTAATACCTCTGTCTTATCTAAACAAAACAACAAACAAAATCACGTTATGCATAGCTGTTTCAATTAGAAGAACGACCAGAGGAAAATTATTATTATTTTAATTAAAAATTATTTATTATTTATTTAAATATATTTCTGAGGGATATATAAGGAGAATAGAACATATTTTCAAATTAAAATCTGTAAATAATAAAAAAATTGTTACATTGCTAATTACGGAGATTTTTTTTTCGCCGGAGAACACAAGAATCCTTCATTACTGTAGTAACTGTGAATGAATGAAATGTGTGACGTCACGATCATTGTTGTGTTTCAGGCTACAACAATGGTGGACATGAGTGGAGGCAACAAGGACCGCTGGACGTGTCCTAACGATCGGCAACTGGCCCTGCGAGCCAAGTGAGTACCCAGAGAATTGTGCATTATTACTTATTACCATTTGATACAATACAATGGTCATCAACCTGTGTCAGTTTTTTATTGCAGATATGGGTAAAGAACCATGAGTTATTATTATATGTATTGTTAAATTTGTTGTTAGAATTTTGAACTCTCTATATAATAGCCTTAAAATCGAGGAAAAAGGCGTTGTGACGTCATAGTCATGCAAATATTTAACACTCAAACATAGGAAAAGACGTTGCATAACTATGACATTACAGCACCTTTACAGGGATGATTCTAGCACCTCTCGACTCCCTGCACTTTTATCTCGATTTTAAGGGTGTCAAAGTGTTCAAAATTTTGGAAAAAATTAACGATATACAATTTTACGTGTTCAAAAATTATATAAAAAAATACAATACATAATTCATATTAAGGTGTCCTCTTAACAATAAATATGCATTAAAAATTGTTTTTGCAAAGCGGGTTGTTCATTTGGAATATTTGGATGCAACGACTTCAGCAAATTTCAATTTCACAATTCCCGCCATCAGTTGCTTGACGCGAAGTTACATGTCCCAAGGTACACTGGTCGCCTTATAGAAAATTTCCTATTTTCAGCCTTTTTAATCACCATGTCCTGTGTCATTCTCATGGGGCATGTTGATTAACAAGGCCGTAAAGGGAAATTTTCCAAGGCGATGGCTGTATACCATCATGATATGTAACAGCTCGGTGATGATTTCAGGTTGCGGACGGGATGGTCGGTGAAAACTCAGTCCATGCAGTCGTTCAGCGCTCGCTCGGAGGCGTTGGACGAGCGGGAGAGAGAGATAATACTGGACGTGATCCGACGAGCCGAGAATCTGGAGCAGACGGAGCAACAAAGAGTCGGGTGAGTACAATGACCAGTATCAGCGGTGACGTCACAGAGATAATCCTGGTCAAGATACGTATAATGACCAGTATCAGCGGTGACGTCACAGAGATAATCCTGGTCAAGTACGTATAATAACCAGTATCAGCGGTGACGTCACAGAGATAATCCTGGTTAAGTACGTACAATGACCAGTATCAGTGGTGACGTCACAGAGATAATCCTGGTCAAGTACGTATAATGACCAGTATCAGCGGTGACGTCACAGAGATAATCCTGGTCACTGGTCAGGAAAGTCTTCTACTTTTTTTATTTTTATTGGACAAGGATTAGATTAAATCAAGAAGCCAGTACAGTATAATTAATTAAAGTGCGAGCTCTACATACACTGATATTATATTGTGGTAAACAGTTGATATACTCTGGTTCACATTTAACTTGATTTTCGTCGTGTTTGTAACGTCTTCAGTCATTCGTGTGTTGTTTGTATCGAAGAACTTCATTGGTCGAGCCGATCCGAAGGAAACCCGAGCGTTTCCGACGAAAACTAACGAAAGTTAAATATGAAATTAAGGTAGAGATAACGTTGGTCAGCTGTTTTTTTTTTTAGCTCCATTTTATTAACATGTAAACTGTAGCAAATTCACAAAAATTCTGAAATTTTTTTGAGAGGCAGATATTAGATATTAGTGCCTAAAAGAAATAGAAAAAGTTTCAATACAATTTAACAAGCCGATTTTTTTAAATTAAGTTTTTAGTTTGTCTCTCCATGGGAAAGCCCTATGCTGAAAATTAAATAAATTAATTAAAAAAAAATCGGTTCGTTAAATTGTTTTGAAATTTTTGTTTATCTATTTTAGGCACTAATATCTGCCTCTCAAAAAAATTTCAGAATTTTTGTGAATTTGCTAAAGTTTACATTTTTATCAAATGTAGCTTTAACAGCTGACCGATGTTATCTCTACCTTAAGTTATGCCTGCAAAGGTAGGGTAGCAGTCACTGGGATGTTATTTAGTTCTTCTGCCAACATGGTCCTTCGTGGCTTATCTATGGAAATGAACTGAAGATTATTAAACAAGTTATTTAGACAGAGGTACATGTAGGATTTACATATATAGCTTAGCTAGCGAAACTTGAATAAACATTTGTATAATTATTATTATGCGGGTAAGCTCAATGACTAGTAGCAGCGGTGACGTCAGAGAGAAAGAGATAACCTTCTACGTGATCTGACGAGCCGATTTAAAATAGACAGAGCATTCAAAGCGAAATTTTTGAAAAATTATAATAACAAAATGACATTTTTTTTTTTTTTTAATCTACAACGTGAAGCTAGAAATAATATTAATTATTATTATACTACAAGACTATATTTCTACGATTCTATGTCCTTACAAATATAAATTCAATAGAAATAATTAATTTTCAACAGTATAGTTTGCATTTAAAATCAGATACCTGTGTTTTACACACAGTGACAGCAGTGTAGTGTCGACCTCAATTTTTAATTTTTTCAATTGCAGAAATGGACAGAGGGTGCAAAGTTATGCTATCCTGATTTTTTTCAGATTTTTTAGAACCCAGGAATTATTTTCTAAAAAATTATTGAAATTACTTTTTGTGACGTCACGAGACGCCGCTCCTTAATAAAAATATAGGACTTGCCGCCGCGTGACGTCACAAAAAGAACTTTCAATAATTTTTTAAAAATACTTCCCGGGATCTAAAAAATCTGAAAAAAAATCAGGATAGCATAACTTTGCGCCCTCTATCTATTTCTGAAATAAAAAAATTTGAGGTCGATACTTCATTATATGGAGTGTTTTACAGACGTCTTGCAACACCTAAAGCATTGAGTGCAACAAATCCCCTCGTGGCATCTCTTGTAATATTCAAATAAACTGCTACCATCACTTAAGTATGCGCAACCTATTTAACATTATTAATATTAATGATGCAGATTACGTAGTTCCTACCGTAATGAAAGTTTAATCCTCTTGCAAAGTTCTCTTTAGGAGCAGAGTAAAATCATACAGCTCATATATTTCATGCAAAAACATCGCAAAGTATTTTTGTATTTACAAGTTTCATCCTCATTTCACTTTCATTTCAGAAAATCAATATTTTAATATCCGAAACGCAAAATTGAAAGGAAATTGCGAGTTTTATTTTCACCGTGAAATACAAACAATATAGCAGCGTAAATAATAGTCGTCAATGTTATAAGAAGTCAAAATATTTTATAATTATAATAATTATTTACATTAATTTCTCAAAAAACTAGACACATGCATTTATCTTTATACACAATTTTGTATGGGATTATAAGTTATCTCAAATAAGTTTATATCTAAAATATGATATACATGCTACATTTTTTTTAAGATGATTTTTTATTCTTATTATTTTTTTTAATAATATATAGTATCGTCTTCAATTTTTTTTATTGCAAAAATGAATAGAGGGTGCAAAGTTATGCCAAGCTGATTTTTTTTCAGATTTTTTAGAGACCGAGAAGTAATGCCATATAATAATATAATAAAGAATACCT
The DNA here is from genome assembly GCA_949825025.1 of Siphlonurus alternatus. Lineage (NCBI taxonomy): Eukaryota > Metazoa > Arthropoda > Insecta > Ephemeroptera > Siphlonuridae > Siphlonurus > Siphlonurus alternatus. Next base: position 6,500,327 of record OX463785.1, on the reverse strand, counting down.
GCATGATCATGATGGTATTGCTAAAAAGATTTGCCGAGGTCAGGTTTGAACCCCGCCCCTTTTATTTATATGGAAGACGTCTCTCTCTCTGTACTTTTAATAATTTTTTAAAAATAGTTCCCGGGCTCTAAAAAACCTGACAAAAAATCAGAGTAGCTTAACTTTGCACCCTCTATATATCCATTTCTGCAATAAAAATTTTTGGGGTCGATATAACTCACAGTCAGTTGTAAAAATACTAAAAATACATTTTGCTATATATATTGACGTCATCAATGTATAATTCCTATATTTTTATCAACGGATCATTTTTGCATGGTGAATTCTCTTAATGAAGCATTTTAATTGATAAAAAGTTACGTAAATTGCTTAATTAATACAGCAAAATCTGGAAAAAATAAAAATTAGATATACACTTTTTTAATAAAGAAAATTAAGTATAATATTGTTCATTTTTATATTTTAGGACGCCTTTGTTCGTTGGTAAAATACATTGTAATATTAGTCTAAAATTTTCTTTGAAAATGTATTAAATAAATATTTAATATTGAAAATATTAAATTTCCCTTTTTTTTAACATTTTTTTTTATAAATATTATGAGTAACGAATAGTTTTTTTTTACTTTTTTTCCTTCAAACAATTTAATCTTTTTATAATAATGTATACTTTCAATATGAATTATAATTAAATGACAGTTTCAAGAGTTCAATTAAAAATACTTTAACATTAGTTTTTAAAATAGCGCAAAAGCTACTTAAAAAGTTTATTAACAAAATTTTAATTAAAAAGGAAAAGATGTTAATTTGAAAAAATATGAACTAAAAGTGTCGGTACAAGAACTCAAAGTTGACATTTAAAAAAGTTATAAATATACTTTTTGGGAAATTTAAAATTTATTTTCGTATTTCTTATAATGACGTAGTTACTCGTGATCTTTTTCTCAGTGAGAAAGAAAACTTTGAGATAGCCAATTAAACTTGATGTTTATAAAACAAAATTTCTCTACTGATGAAGAAGATATTTTCAAATACTTATTTTATTTCCAAAAAACATCTTGTTATATGTTTCTGTCAAGCATGTTTTGTATCAAAAGCAATTATATTTTAATGATTTCTCTGTACGATTTTAACTCTTTGTTATATATTATATTTTTTACTGAACCAATCCTTTTTTTTTTATCTTTAGAACGTTGAAATGTTGAAACCCTTTGTTGTTGACGTCACGTTCTGCAGTGAAAGAAAAATAGAGAGAATCAATAGAGATGGTAAAATAGAACAAATAAAAACACACACTCATAAATTCACTGACATATTTTTTTTTATGCAGAGTCCAATCTTCCATTTTATAGATTTTAACATTCTTTTTGTTTATTTATATTAATTAATATAAGAGGAGCGGGCCCGGGAGCCTTTCATTAGTAATGGAGTATCGACCTCAATTTTTTTTATTGCAGAAATGGATAGAGGGTGAAAAATTATGCTACCCTGATTTTTTTCATATTTTTTAGAGCCCGAGAAGTATTTTTAAAAAAATATTGAAAGTCCTTTTTGTGACGTCACGCGGCGGCAAGTCCTATCTTTTTCTTAAAGAGCAGCGTCTCGTGACGTCACAAAAAGAACTTTCAATAATTTTTTTAAAAATACTTCCAAGGCTCTAAAAAATCTGGAAAAAATCATGGTAGCATAACTTTGCACGCTCTATCCATTTCTGCAATAAAAAAATTGAGGTCGATACTCCATTCATAAGTTATTAAATTAAGTTAGTTATTTAGACCTGTGTTATACATACTTTGACCTGTAATGTATATGTTTATTATGCAATTACACTGTATAAAAGGGCTACCTAATAAGTAATCTTCACTGGATGAAATAATAAATAAAATACCAAACGCTTGTTAAAAATAACTTGTATTGTAATTTAATTTGATAATTACTTAAAATAAGTTTACGTAAAAGGCTAAAATCAAATGATAATTGATAATAAAGCGACCTTATAAACTAACTTTGTTACATCCCTGTTTTCAACGTTAATATTATCTTTTATATGGTTGTCGGAAACATTGTGTTGAAATGGTTGATTTTCATTACCATTGACAAGTATAGATTAAATGTATAAAGTTTTTAATATTATTTTTGACAGAGTGAAACTCAATTAAATAACAGTCATCATTGCTTCATATTAACTCTAATTTTTTCATCCAATTAATGTTGTGATAAATATTGAAACAACTACGAAATATGTAACACACTTATTTATCTTTCAAATAAATTTAACGTTAAATTGATAATTAAATTTTCCCCCTCAGTAATATATATACTATTTACCCTCAAATTCATGTAAAATAAAAATAATTATAAAATTTATATCCTAAAATTAAACCTTTGAAATTTGATTATTCAGCCTTTAATGTTTTCTAATTGAGTTATTTAATATCGGACAAGACAATGATGACGTACATGTTTTGAAAACATATCAGAAAACTTGCTGTCAGTGTAATGTCTGTTTCTTGTGGTTTTGTGGCGGTCCCTTTGTCACTTTTAGTCGATATTACACGGAGAGAAATTGTTGTCGAATGTGTATCCTATAGTTGAGGAGCTAAAATGAAAAACAAGAAAATTAATTTAGTTAATACGCTATTATACAAAACATTTAAGATATAATTTGAGTACATGATATTATCATGATTATTATTGAATACATGATTACATGAATCTAAAATTAAATGAAATTAAAATTAATATTATTCTAATAGTTTTAAATAAAAACTATGATTTTAAAAAATATAAGAAATTATCTTGTAATTAAAATGAATTTTTGCGACTTGACGTGATTTTTTCACCAAACAAAAATTTGAAGTGACATCGATATTGCGCATTTTGACAGTATGCTCAATATTCACTTCGCGTTTTAAAAAATTAAAAAAAATCACTTTAAAAGAATAAAAATTGGGGTCATACATTTGCAAAGACCAAAGTTTTCAATTTGCCCATAACACAAATTTAAAAAAAATATTAAGTACCAATTATTTTAAAATGATAATGACGATGATATTCTCTGATGTTTTTCTTACCAGTTGAATGCCGGAATATTACATAAGTATAGAGTCAAATTAATTTAATATTCCCGCCGGAAGTAGCCGGAAGTGAGAGGTTTCTGTCCTTCCTGTTTGCATTTGGAGTTTGAAATTTTACAGAGAACTTTGCAATAAGAGGACTGACTTGTTTGTAAAAGTACAAAAATCGGACATAAACAGGAAGGTCATAAACTACCCATTTCCGGCTACTTCCGGCGAGAATTTCAAGTAAATTTTACTATAGCATCCTTTTATATCTTGTTAACCTTGAAGGATATATTGTCAGGTACCGTAGAATGAATGAGCTCTAGCCTTTCCTGAATGCGTCTCTGTCTATACTATAAAATATGAACAAACATCACAACAACAATATCTCTTCGTGTAACTTACACAAGCGTATAAATAATCTGCTGTACAGAATTCAGCCAGCCAAACCACTTCTGTCTCATTCAAGTTAATGTCTCTTTGTTAATTTTCCATCCCACATGAAAACAAATGATTCGCATACTTGAAAAAATAATGCATTAAAAAAACTCTTTTTAAGTCATTAATCATAAATTTAATATTTTAATGGAAAATAAAATAAATTAAATCTCTGATAATATGACATTGAGTAATGTTGTTTAAAATAATGAAATTTTAATTAATTTTGCTGTAAAAGCGTGAGTGGCAAGTTTGTTACGAAAAGGAAGGAAGTTCGTATTTTCTTTGTCTTAAGGGGGAACTTTGGAGTACAACTTGTTAACTTGATTTGTGTGGTGATGTAATAATAATGTGATATCGAGTAGAGGGGAGATAATTTTAAATTCTGAAAGGAAGTCTCAACTAACTTTAATTCTTCTTTTGGGGTTGTTTGAAAGAAAGGAGGTCCTATAAAAATCTAGCCCTTTAAGGTAGAGATAACACGCCCAATGTTGATAAAACTCCTATTCATGAAAACTATGAAAAAAATTTAAAATGTTCTCCTTTACATTCCTTATTAGTAGGTAAAATATCAGGTATACAAAAATGAGCTAGTTTTTAAGTTATTATATAATTTAAATAATTTTTAAAGTTCACTATTAACATGGAGAAATGAAACTCCCATATTAAATTAGTCAACTTTAAAAATTAATAACTCGAAAACTAGCTCGTTTTTGCCTACCTGATATTTTACCTACTGATAAGAGTGATAAGGAATGTAAAGGAGAACATTCTATCTTTTCATAATTTTCATGAATGGAATTTTTATTAACATCAGGCGTGTTATCTCTACCTTAAAAAGATATAAAATTTATTATTAATATTTCAAGTAAAAATTTTCATCCAATTCCAACGTCTAATTTTTCCAAATGACGGTTGTTAAAAAACACCTGGTAGGTACAATGGCATCCTACATCACTTACTGACCATCCTGACAGGTTTTCCACGGTTCCCTCAGTCTCACCTCAGTGAATGCTGGGACGCTTTACATGCAGGCCGTAGCCACCATCCGTTCCCTCCCTTATCCCTACCCATTACAGAGGCTCGAGATCCAAGCTTTTAGGGGTTTAACCTTGTAAAAATAATAAATAAAAAATTAATTTTTTCAGTCGGCTGGTACAGCGAGTGGAGAGTATGAAGAAGAACGCGGTGGGCAACGGAACAAACAAGTGTCTTCTCTGCGGGGACTCGTTCGGGATCCTGGGGGCCACCGGCTCTGTCTGCAGGGACTGCAAGAAGGTACGACATTTTCAGATCGAAAAATGGAGTTTCGATCTCAAAAAATTAAACAAAAATTATTGCAGAAATGGATAGAGGGTGCAAAGTTATGCCACCCTGATTTTTTTATTTCACATTTTTTAGAGTCCGGGAAGTATTTTTAAAAAAAAATTTGAAAATAAAGAGAAAGTGACGCCTATATCTAAATAAAAGAGTAGGACCTAAAAAGGGGCGTAGGTTCGAACCCGACCTCGGCTAAACTTTTTATTCTTTTTAGCAATATACTTCTCGGACTCTGAAAAATCTGAAAAAAAAAAAACAAAAAAAAAAAAAAACAGAGTGGCATATATATATAACTTTTCACCTTCTATTCATTTCTGCAATACAAAATTTTGAGGTCGATACTCCATTACAAGCTGGCGCGGAGTTTGTTGACAACAGAGAGAAGATTAACATCGAGCAGCACTTTTTCTCGTGCTGGTGAACGAGCTTATCAGCTTAGGGATTTGCTGTTCTGATTGATGTTGGGTTACCATGATGAATTCAGGGGCTTGGAATTGGGTTTGGTTGCTGACTTCTAATAATACGTATAAATACAGGATGGGTGTTCCACAAGTTCTTGCAAAATGTAGGCGCAAATAAAAGCTATATAAGATTTATCTCAATAAACACTTTCTATACATCAATTTGATGCTCTGAATTTAAATTGTTTAAAACTTTAATTAAAAAATTAATTAAAAAAATTACTTTCGAGCAAGTTGAAACAAGGTAAACATTGCGGTTTTCAGTCTCTTTTTCTTGCATTTTCACGACTGCAGGGCTTGAAGTTTGATAAATTATTGCTTTATGATTTTTTTACCCACATTACCAAAAGGGTACTCCACATGATCACTGTTTGTAACACTACACACATGTAAACGCACCTCGACTTCTCGCAAGTGCAGCATCGCGGACGTAAAGGGCTGGATTGTGGTGGTGATCCGTGTCTTCAACACGCTGACTTTTACGTAACCCCAAAAGAAGAAGTCGGGTGGAGTGAGTTCAGGGGACCTAGGGGTCTCTCATGGCGTGAGGCCGTCAAGTCCCATTAATTTTTAAGGCATACAAAGTTTCGTAAGAAAGTTCTGGCCGTCACAGATTGTTGTCGAAGTTGACAAACGTTTTTTACTTCACGCTCTGGTCAAGATTTTTCATAGCCGCTCAGTGCATGAGACGTGACAGTCCCACACCATAAGGGACCCCTAGGTACCCCGACTCCTTTTTTTTTGGGTTACGTGAAGATCAGCGTATTCAAAACTTCCGTGCTCAATTTACTGCATGGAGTTCATGAGTCATGAGGTCATGAAAATGCAAGAAAAAGTGACTGAAAACCTTGTTTCAACTTGTTCGAAAGTCGTTTTTTAATTAATTTTTTAAATAAAGTTTTAAAAATGAAAATTGAGAGCTTCAAATTGAGGTATAGAAAGTGTTTATTGAGATAAATCTTGTAGGTTTTATTTGCGCTTACATTTTGCACGAACTTTTGGAACACCCTGTATTAGCAGCAATTTTGATCGTGTTGCATAAAATGTGTAAACCAATGATTATTTAAAAAAGCTCTTTTCATCTAAATTGTGTTTCCTTCAGGCATTTCTACATAAAAGTATTTTTTTTCCATCAAGTTTGTCATTTCAAACTTAAAAATAAAAATATAACGTAAAAATTTTATTTGATCGATTTCAGTCATTCAAACTACTTGTCCAATTTTTCCATTTTTACGCTTGTCGAAAAATTGCACTTTCTATTCTTATTTTAGCAGTTAAGTATTCTTTGTTTCACATTATTATTTGCCATCTAGAGACTCTGACCTGACCTTAACCTGACATTTTTGACCTGATGACCCTCAGGTGGCGTGCCAGAAATGTGGGGTGGGTGCAGCGACATCGCCAAGCAGCGGCGGTTCCGGGAAGCAGCCAGAGAGCGTGTGGCTGTGCAAGATTTGCGCCGAGACGAGGGAAATGTGGAAGAAATCGGGAGCCTGGTTCTTTAAGGTACGAAGCCCTCGAAGCATCCAGAAAAGGTATTTCTGAATTGAACTCGGCTCAATTATATAAGTGCCCTTTAAACGCTTTGAAGTCTATGCAAAATATATTTTAGCTAAATCTGTAGACCATGCAAAAACCATTCAGGAGATCTTCAGGATTAACGACCATCCTGACTAAGATTTCCATGGTTCCCTCAGTCAAACTAGATGAATGCAGAGATGGCTTACTTAAAATCACGGTCAATTAATAAATAATTAAAATTAACATAAGGTCCACGAAGGACCGGAAATTCATTATTTAAAAAAAATGTTCTTTCATAATTTCTGTAATAAGTAAAAAACGCCATCTATTTTTTCAGGGTCTTCCCAAGTACGTGTTACCTGAGAAGACAGGGCCCGGTGTGGGCAGACCACGACCAGGTCTGGCGAGCTTGCAGGAGCGCGCGAGGGTGCCGCCACGGTCACCTCCGTCAGGTGAGCTGAGAACACCTGGGGTCAGACTCGGGAATTGACAGGTCTTGTGCAATTATTTTGTGAAATTATTTTCTTCATATTTAAGAAAGTTTACGTTTATATAGGTTTTTAGTTTTTACATTGACGGAGTATAATATAGACAGATAGAGAGTAGAAATTATACATGCAGAAAGGAGGAGGGGGGGGGGGGATATTTAAAAAAAAAAGTCCAGCAAGAACTTTTTTTTTTAGTATACCATGCAGATTTAGTGGAATTTAGTAATTTGCCAATACATTTTTATATTTATTGAAAACACGATCGATACAAACTATATTTTAATATCGTGAACTTCCTCTACGAGATGTATTGTATATCCCTTTATAAATATTTACTTAATTGGCAATTATAGCAACGCAATCAGTAATCTAACAATGATATCAAAGTTGGTTGTTATCCCGTCTGACTGTCGGACCAGGACTAACATGGGAAGGGTTGAGTTACTGACTGACACGTGTGCAGCACCGCTGGGACGACACGTGTCGGAGCCGGAGGAGGAGAGCAGCTCGGAGGACGATCAGCTGGGACGCCGCGCGCGCATGCAGCATCTTCCGGCGACCGCCTCGCACAGTCTCGGGTAAGTTCTTAATACAGTTCTAATCTAACAGCCCTCCCTTTAGAGGCAGTTGGACAGTTGTCACCACTCTCAGTGGCGGGGTAGATATATTATAATATATATATATATATATATATATATATATATATATATATATATATATATATCAAAAATGATTTTGTGGACTCAAGGAAAATCTGAGCAAAATTTGAAATTGTTATAATTTTTGCAAAAACCCATCTTCAGATACTATTTACTTTCAAGTATATATATATATATATATTATTATTAAATAATTTTAAAAAAGTGAATGTACTTGCATGTTGAAGTATAAATTTTTGGAGTGCTACTATAAGTTTCTTTCTACAAATTATAAAGATGTTCACATTATTTCTGCTTGTACCTACTACTTAATACTTTGTCATTTTTATTCCTGACAATACTGACACTCGTGATAGCACTCTCAGAGCGGGGCAGATATTTTATTGTATCAATGAAAATGTGCATTATGAAAAATGAAATTTTTTTTGGAGTCACGAGTGCCAGTTTTGTCAGAAATAAAAGTGGCAACGTATTGGTGGTAGATGCAAGCAGAAATAACATGAAAATCTTTATGATATATATTTAGAAAGAAACTTTAATAGCACTCCCAAAATTTATACATCAACATGCATTTACAGTTTACTGTTTATGTACTGAAAAGTGAAAGTGAATGGAGTATTGTCCTCAATTTTTTTTATTGCAGAAATGGATAGAGGGTGCAAAGTTATGCTACCCTGATTTTTTTCAGATTTTTTAGAGCCCGGGAACTATTTTTAAAAAATTATTGAAAGTCCTTTTTGTGACGTCACGCGGCGGCAAGTCCTATCTTTTTCTTAAGGAGCGGCGTCTCGTGACGTCACGAAAAGGACTTTCAATAATTTTTTAAAAATAGTTCCCGGGCTCTAAAAAATCTGAAAAAAATCAGGGTAGTATAACTTTGCACCCTCTATCCATTTCTGCAATAAAAAATTTGAGGACAATACTCTATTGTACTCACCTCCGAAGGGATGCTAAAAAATATAACAGAATTTCAGATTTAATTTGCTCAGTTAAAAAAATTAAATTTTTATATCATGCTTTTTATTGATAAAATAAAAAATTGATACACTGCATGTATTGCTTGGGCTACCATGCTGCCACGAGTGTCAATTTTGTCAGAAATAAAAGTGGCAAAGTATTAATGGTAGATGCAAGCTTAAATAAATTGGAAATCTTTATAATTTATAGAAAGAAATTTAGTAGCACCCCCAATATTTATACTTCAACTTGCATGTATAGTTCCTTTTTTTTGAAAATAATTATTTATGCATACTGGAAAGTAAATATGCAGCAATTAAATGTTCCTAAAAATATAACAATTTCCGATTTTGCTAATAAATAAAATAATGTTCCACCCTGATTCCAAAAATATCTTATTTTTTATCGTTCATGCAAAAAAATATGTACCCCTCCACTGACACTGAGAGTAGTGAGAGTGCTACCTGCTGCAGCCTGCAACGAGTGTTGGTTTTGTCAGAAATAAAAGTGGCAAAGTATTGATAGTAGATGCAGGCAGAATAATGAGAAAATCTTTATAATTTTTAGTAATAAGACTAATAAGTTATAGTAGCTTTCCCAAAAGTTATATTTCAATATGCATGTACAGTTCACTTTCTTATATTATCATTTATGCACTAAAAATTAAATGAACAGCTCGGTCGTTAGAGACTAGAAATTTAAGCTAATTATTTCCATAATTCTATTTTTTTTTTTGTTTGTTTGAAAGTCATATATTCAATGATACAGTAAAATATCTACCCCGTTACTGAGAGTGCTGTCAGCTTTCACGAGTGCCAGTTTAGTCAAAAATAAAAGTGGTAAAGTATAGGTGGTAGATGCAGGCTGAAATATTGTGAAAATCTTTATAATTGTAGAAAGAAACGATTTAGCTTTCCCAAAATTTATATTTCATCGTGCATAAAGTTCACTTCTTTTAAATTATTTATCTACTGAAAAGTAAATTTTTCGACAGTTTTCAACGTTTATGCTAAAATAAATATTACAGAATTTCAGATTTTGGCTAAAAAAGAAATCATATGTTTTTAATGCTATTAATCGATACGATTGATTTTTGCAGAAGCATGGACAGCGGTGGTTCTGCGAGCTACAGCACGCACCAACAGCGCTCCCTGGACGCCGAGAGTGACCGAAGTTCAAGCACCTCTGGCAGCCTCCGAGGGCTGCTGCGAAGGGACGCGAGCGTTGAGCCGAGTGAGGCGGGCAGTCTGCCCTCGAGAGACCTTCATCAGGGCGTGCACTGGGCGGACTGTGACTCCGTGACAGACGGGGTCAACGGCCAGGTGTTCGTGCCCAGTCAAGCCTTCGCCACAACAGGGTAACTAAATAGTTTTTTGGTCAGCTGATTTTTCGATGTTCCCACCGTCCTATCCAAATTTATATAAAAAAAAAATTGAAATTGCCTTTTTTTTTTTCATTAAAAAAAATTGACAAAATCCCTAAAATTCAATCTTTGTTTTTTCATCTGTATCAGCTTCAAGTATTCTTCAGAGGAAAAACTTTCTCCATAAGCTACATGTTAAAAAAATTGACTTTTTTCTTGTATATAGTAACTATTAAATTTATTGATTTTGGAAACATCTTACATACCCCCCGCCATTCAGGGATCTTCTGATAATCAAGAACTTGTTTTTCAATTGATATTTATTATTATTTTTTTTTGTGGAGAAGTTTAAAGGGTATTCTGAATCATGAATATTTTTCTCCATTAAATCTTTTATTTTTAATTATTTTCATACTGTATATGAAATTACCATTATATGACAGTAAGTTATTATAGCTGCAGTATACACTTTATTCGGATACATTGGACGTAGAGCTTATTAATTCCCCAGTCATATCCTTAAACTGTCTAATGAAGCGCTGGAACGTCCTTGTCGTAAGATGACCAATTTTCTGCTTGCAGCGGGCGCCGCGATTCGTCGGTCTCGGGCAGCGTGTCTTCACAGTGGGTGGCGGAGGAGCGCGCGTCTCTCGCCTCTGGTCGGAGTGCCGTGTCCGAGAACGGAGACGACGAGATCCCTGAGGAAGGTACGTCAGGGTTAATGTCAGTGAGCTTAGTAGATGGTGACCGCTCTGAAATATATATATATATATATATATATATATATATATATATATATATATATATATATATATATATATTAAAATCACGTGTGTACGTACTGACGCTATATACTTAATGGACAACATACATGAAATTTTTTTATTGCAGAAATGAATAGAGGGTACCAAATTATGCCACTCTGAATTCTTTTACATTTTTTTGAAACCCAGAACTATTTTTAAATAATTATTGAAAGTGCGGCCACGCCCCCTGGAGGCGTCAATAGGCGTCCAGTCTCTATCCTTTTTATTAAGGCTGCAGGGGTGCCAACTGAAATCACAGGACTTTCAATAATTATTTAAAAATAGTTCCGGGTCTTAAAAAAATCCGAAAAAATTCAGAGTAGCAGAATTTCGTACCATCTATTCATTTCTTTAATAAATTTTTTTCATGTATGTTGTCCATTGTAAGAAAATATTTTTTCATCATAAATTTTACGTCAGACGCTCGCTGCCGCTCGTATCTTCATGATCAGAAACGGTCTCTTGATTTTAATGAGGCTAACAGGGAACTTTAAATTCGCCACCAATAGTTGCTTTAATTTTTGTAAGTGCATCTGTCAGACCAGTTTTGTGAAAATTAAGATAAAAGTTTAACATGGAGTCCTATTGACGGAAACCGGAAATGGAGCTATTGTGAGAAAACCGCATCCCTTTAAATTTTGAAAACCATAAGTTTTAGAACACTCTTCAATTTTTAAAACTATACTATTTTGTTCTGTCTGACAGAAATTTCCGATAAAATTTTTGACTGGATGTAACTGAGGTCAATCGTTAAATTTGAATTTAAAGTTTTAAATAACTTAATTATTTAAAAAAAAAACAATAATCTGTTGTGTAGGTTATGTTTGAAATTTCAGTTAGCTTATTATGTAATAGTTTTACTAACTAATTTAATAATTTTAGGCTCTAAAAAAATAAATAAACGCCGTATGAATTTAAATCACCATAATAACTGCAAATTATTATTTAATTATATGGGATTAATCAAAACGATTAAATCCTTGACAGGAATTACGTTTCTAGCAACATAGTGAAATTGATGTTACATTATTAATAATTGAATTTATATTTCTTTGAATTCACAATCACTATAACGTTTACATGAAGGTGTTTAATACGCATCCGTTGACGACGCCTCATAAGAATAACATTATCCGTCGTCAACAGATGCGTGTTAAACACCGTCAAATAAACGTAGTGAATGAAACCTTAAATGTAGTCCCTTAAAACTGTTTTGACAAGTTATTGCATACTTGTGACGTATTCTTTTAAATACAAATTTTATAGCGACAGAAGGGTGAATGAATGGTGATTGTGGCTTCACATTTTTTCAAGAAGTTTCCAAAATTTCCAAATAAATAAATTGTAATTTATAAACAATTTTTATTTAATGATGTTTCTACTAATACAATAATAACACATGCTGTTATTACTGTGGGTCATGACGCATGACTGGAGCAAACCCACACACACACACACACACACATCACATGACATTATTTACCTGCTTGCAGCGTACCTGGGTAGCATGGAGTACTCGGTGACTTACGACCCACAGACCAGCACACTGCACTGCTGCCTGCATCGAGCCAAGGTCAGTTTGATGTAAAAAAAGATAGTGGCCGTGAATTTAAAAAAAAAGCAATGCACGCCCTTTTGCAGTGTCAAAGCCCTACTGCTAATTAAAATAGACACTGACATTGAAAAGGGGCTTGGTCATCTTTCCACACTTTTGCATAATAAACAACACAAATTTTATTAATTCAAAAACTTTTTAATATTTAATTACTATAAATTAAAAAATTAAAGTATTGATCTAATTATTTTTATGTCAGTTGTTATTTATTGCAATTCCACTGATTTTTTTAAAAACTCACTGTCGTTTTCTCAGGGTCTGCGAGCGATGGACATCAACGGTCTGTGTGACCCTTACTGTCGAGCCCAGCTGCTACCGGCCGCAGGAGGAAAGGTAAGCCAAGGAAAACCTTCTTTGGGTCATGGTCAGACAGTAAATTTATCCAACATAAATTTAACGTTTTAAAAAGAGATGATGTTGTTTCTCAAAAACATATATTGCATGTCTACAAAATTATTGTTTACGTGATCGCTAAGTAAATATTAATTTGTTCATGTATTTCATCTATTTTTGTCTTTCACATGTTTATCTTATTGTATATGGAAAGTTTAAATGAGGATTTTTTTTTATATAAGCTGCATTTTATTAAATTTACAAATTTGCTTCTAAGAAAAAGCTTAAATTTCTATATAATTATATAATCATGGTACTTATAATTTATATGCAGAATCAAAACCACACGTTTTTCTATTTTACCCGAGTAATCATGCTTTTTAATGAAATTCGCATCCATAGTCACTCTTGAGGATATTAGGCATGATCTTACTTTGTCAAAATTTTAATCTTGCAGATTCTAATATATTGCAGCCAAAATTTTTGGAACAGAAAAGTGGCAGTCAAAATTAGCGCCCTCACTTTGTCCCACTCTTTATAGGCCTGTTTTTAAACCCTGCTTGGAGTACTCGAGCAAGTTTACGAACAAAAATCATGACATTAATTCATGACGTCATTTCCACTAAAATCCCTACCCCACTGGTGTAGCTGCTGTATATTACTCTGTGTACTCCAAGCAGGGTTTACGAACAGACCTTATTTGACTATTTCTGTACATAGCGACAGTCTTATATAACTACAGTCAAAGTTATATAATATTCCTGCCGGAAGTATCCGGAAGTGAGAGGTTTCTGATTGTTTTGTTCATAACTGAGTCTTGAAAATTTGCAAACATGTTAGTACTCTTCTTACGAATCTCCATCGTCAAATTTTCAAATTTTAAATACAAGTGGGAGGACTAGAAACCTCTCACTTCCGGTGGGAATATCAAATTAATTTGACTGTAACTCTGTCCATGGCTTGTTGCAGTCAAGCGCACCGCTGAGGACCAAGACGGTACACAAGACACGTGACCCCGAGTTCAACGAGTCACTGGCCTGGTGCCACGTCACTGAGACGGACCACGCGCGCAAGACGCTGCACCTCGTGCTCTTCGGTGAGTCCCCTCTCTCTCCCTCCTCGTGCGGTGGTAACATTCTCGTGTTACAGACGAGGACAAGTGCGGACACGAGGCGCTGGGGGCGGCGAGGCTCCACCTCTCTCGACTGAGCCCCGGACAGACGAGTCACTTCAACGTGTTCCTCGAGAAACCTTACCCGGTGAGTAAACGGTCCCTTGTGACGTCACCCGGTGAGTAAACGGTCCCTTGTGACGTCACCCGGTGAGTAAACGGTCCCTTGTGACGTCACCCGGTGAGTAAACGGTCCCTTGTGACGTCACCCGGTGAGTAAACGGTCCCTTGTGACGTCATCCGGTGAGTAAACGGTCCCTTGTGACGTCACCCGGTGAGTAAACGGTCTCTTGTGACGTCACCCGGTGAGTAAACGGTCCCTTGTGACGTCATCCGGTGAGTAAACGGTCCCTTGTGACGTCACCCGGTGAGTAAACGGTCCCTTGTGACGTCATCCGGTGAGTAAACGGTCCCTTGTGACGTCACCCGGTGAGTAAACGGTCCCTTGATTACTTGTGACGTCACTCGGTGAGTAAACGGTCCCTTGTGGTTCTTTGTGACGTCACCCGGTGAGCAAACGGTCCCTTGATTACTTGTGACGTCACTCGGTGAGTAAACGGTCCCTTGTGGTTCTTTGTGACGTCACCCGGTGAGCAAACGGTCCCTTGATTACTTGTGACGTCACCCGGTGAGTAAACGGTCCCTTGATTACTTGTGACGTTACTCGGTGAGTAAACGGTCCCTTGTGGTTCTTTGTGACGTCACCCGGTGAGCAAACGGTCCCTTGATTACTTGTGACGTCACTCGGTGAGTAAACGGTCCCTTGTGGTTCTTTGTGACGTCATCCGGTGAGTAAACGGGCCCTTGTGGTTCTTTGTGACGTCAGTCGGTGAGCAAACGGTCCCTTGTGGTTCTTTGTGAAGTCACCCGGTGAGCAAACGGTCCCTTGATTACTTGTGACGTCACCCGGTGAGCAAACGGTCTCTTGGGATTCTCTGTATGTGTGACATCACCCGGTATGGGGATCATCGCTATGAAGAAACAAAATTTTTCTTCCTGCATTTCGTTTCTCCTCGAATTATACATATATTACGTTGTAAATCATGTTCGCGGCTCGAAGAGATATATTATATAATATATAATAGTTTGCTATAAAATATGAATGTCTTAATTTTAGGCAAATTGTTTAACATCTATAATTGAATAAGTTATACATATTACGCATAACATATGGTAAATCTTCCCTCGTCCGGAATAATGAGCTATCTGCTTACCACGATTTCGTTTCAATAATGAGCTATCTGCTATTTCAGGTGAGCGCAATTATGAACTTTATTTTATACCGATTTACAGCTCATAATTGTGCTCACCTGAAATAGCAAATAGCTCATTATTTTACTTGACGAGGGACGATAAAATGTTATATTATATTACCTTCAAGTCTCAGTTTTGATGCTGAAAAGGTTGCCTAACCACACGGCGTAATGGCGAACACTCATGACAATTTATCTTCTAAGAAAATAAATACAAGAAAAGTATAATCATAACGATTCACATTGATAGGAATTAAGTCCCTATACAAAGTTTCAAAAACTGATGTTTCTGATTTCAGGACGAGATCGGCGTGGAGGAGACTGGACCTGAGCGAGGTCGGATTCTCATCTCCCTTAGCTACGCCACTCGCCGCCGCGCCCTCGTGGTGGGGGTTCTGAGGTGTGCCGGACTCGCCCCCATGGACTCGAACGGAACCTCAGACCCCTTCGTCAAACTGTGAGTTGGGAAAATCGGGATTTAATAAGATATACCAATTATAACATAATGAAATATTTAATGTATCATGTATAATAATTTTATTAATGTAGAGTATCAGCTCATTTCACAAAGTATGTATACAGAAAATTTAAGGATGCAAAGAAAGGTTAATTAAAATATTTTTAAGGTTTTATGAAAACCCTCTACGTTGTTCAGCTTGCCTTTCATTTTCATTTAATTAGACAGTTCCCCCTCCCCTTAAAACATACACAAAGGGGAAGCAGTTAATTAATTCTTCAGCTTCATTCTGTTATATTTTGTTTTTAGTAAATTTCACTTCAATACCTCATACAATGAAGCCCATCGCTCATTAAAATCACTGGCCACATACACTGGCCATTAGCATTCCTTAAACGAATTTTTGTTGTTGTCACCTTTGTAATATCTTCATTCATTGGTATATGTTGAGCGTGGCGCAGTGCATTGAGCGGTTCTTGTTAGATCACCGAAGTCAAGCTTCGTCGAGAGTAGTTGTTACTTGGATGGGTGACCATTTCAAGTAAATATTATATGTTGCTTCCTCCCTGGGGTAAATTCATCTCGCTTTCCACCCAGCGCAGTGATGCACTTGTGTGTGATGAACCCATGCAGGCTTTGGACATCACTTAAGTCTATTGATAAAAAGTAGAGTTAATTGTCCGTCCTGACTGAGGTTTTCTACGGTTCCTTCAGTCTTCCCTCAGCGAATGCTGAGACGCATAACAGGCGGTGGCTACCATCCTTTCCCTATAATACCTATCTCTACTCATTATGTCCTCTTGAGCTCCAAGCTCATAGGGGTGTATGTTCGTAAAATAAGTATAACGATCCTCATGTTGGTGAAATATGAATTAGCAGAGAACTCCTGAAAATACACGATAAAACAAATTTAACATGACTGTCCCTTTAATTGTTCAATTTCTGTTTTCACAGTCAGTTGAAGAACGACCCTCAGCGACGTAAGTTCAAGACGGCCATCAAGTGGCGCAACCTGAACCCTGAGTTCCATGAGGACTTCTCGTTCGACGTTAAGATGGGCGACCTCTCGCGGCGGGCGCTGTTAGTCTCTGTGTGGGACAAGGACCTGGGGAAGGCCAACGATTACCTTGGTGAGACTGACATGCAGACAATTGAGGATATAAAGGACCATGCATGGCTCTGATGGTCGTAAGTTGCAGCCACCTATCCGAGAATAATCTGAGGATTATCCGTGGATTATTTACTAATTAACATTAAATTTCTCGGATAATTCTTCGATTTTTCTAGGATAGGTTGGCTGCAACTTACGGCCATGAGTGCTGATGAAGTTAATTATTATATTTTCTTAAGACTTTTCCGAACGTATTATATGCTGCAAATAATTATGGCGTTGTCAATTCTGTAAATTTATGTTATGGCTGATGCCAGAGCATATATTTATAATCCTCGCTAAAGCACGTAGTTCCAGTTCTTATCACTAGGTTCTCTGTTAACTTGATGATGTAAACTTTATGAGCTAGACTCCAATATAATGCATGAAATGCTATTCAAATTTTTATGATTGTGAGTCAAATGAAGTATTTTTTACTAAAAATTTTTTTTTTATCACCACTCTCTTTTTTTTAGAAGTCTAATGTAACCTCCTCCCTCTTTTTTTTTGGTTACGGAGTGACGCCAAAAAGGGGCGTGGTCTTTACCTTCAATATTGAGTACCCCATTTTTCACGCTCTTTTCATTTTATGTAGTACTTTGAGAGTCTTGTTACTTCATTTTTATGCTGTACTATTCGATAATTTCTTGTTTACAAAATTATATCTGTTTAGGCGGGCTGGAGCTGGGATTCTGCTCGAAAGGAGACCGACTGAAACATTGGCTGGATGCCATCAAGTACCCTGATCGCAGACATGAACGCTGGCACAACCTCACCGCACTTACCGTCACAGACTAACCCTGAAACTCTGACCTTGGAGAGGTGTTACATTCAGGGTACGATTCCTCACCTGTGTTTTCGGAACCTATTGAGGACGATTCTTCTTTATTTCAAGAATCAACCCTGAACCATAATCGTTTCTTGAGAAATTTCTTTGCGTGCAAGAATAAAAAGTGAATATAGATTCAGAGAACTGTGACAGTTTTAGCTCTAATTATTTCCTAAATTACTTTAGTTTAACTCTAATAGATATTAATAGTTTCAATCATAAATTATATTTACACTTTACTATCATATTCACGTATTTAAGTGGAGTTTCGTCGTGTTTGGAAATGTTTAAAATTCCTCCCTGGTGAAAATGTTCCCAAAACGTCGTTTCTACAAGACATTTTCAACTCCAGTTATGACAATTTACTCTTTGGTCGTTCCACACAAAGACTGGGTGTCTCTTTAACGTATCTTGAAGCACAAAGTCTCTTACTAATTAACTTTTATCTAATTATGTAAAATATTAATGACCACACAAAATTTGATACAATTTCAATAATCTGGAATAATATTTTACTTCAAAAGAGATTTATACAATCAATATACAGTATATATATATATATATATATATATATATATATATATATATATATATATATATATATATATATATATATATATATATATTTTGTATTGACAGTCGTCGCCTCTGAAAATTTCCCTTTGCGGCCATGTTAATCACCATGTACGTAAGAATAACACAGGGCACGGTTATTTTAATAAGGGTGCAAGTGAGAAATTTTTCAGAGGCGAGGAGTGCACTATAACTTAAATTCTGCAAGTAAAAACACTAGTAGGGTTGGTCTAAGGGAGGTAGAGGGTATAACCTGGGATGCAATTAATTGCACACCTGCAGGCCTTGTATTTTCTGGGCTCCTTAAAAATGAGAAAATGAGAAAAGTTTCGGGCCCGATTTTACTATCGACATTTTTTTTTGTCTCAAACCGACCCTACTAGTAATATATTCATGGTGTAATGAATTATAATTAAAAAAAATTATATAAAACTTATAAATACAACATTAAATGGACAAAATCTACGTAAAAATTTTTATTGCATATTTTGGATTTTTTTTTTTTTTACTCCTCTAACACCCTCAAAATGTGATATCATAGTCATGCAACGTCTCTCCCTATGCTTATGTGTTAAATATTTGCATGACTATGACGTCACAGCGTTTTGTAGCACGATTTTAAGGGTGTTCAAAAAATCTGAAAAAGTATTGGTCATACATAATTCGAGGTCCTCAATCCAAATTTGCAATAAAAAAAATCATAAAGTTTGTCCATTCTTACTTCGTACAGTAGACACAAATGTGGTCAAAAAAATATTTTATTCTCGCATCTTAACCTTCTGTACAGTTTGTTCTTAAAATCTGCCACTAACAATACGCTAGATCTCCTCTGTCATAATAATAATTAATTAATTATTATTATTTGTTATTAATAATAATTGTCCTCTCTCTAAGCTGTTGTTTGTTAATCCTCACTTGCTTCAATTCGGTGATCTAAAAAGTGCCAAAAAAATAATTAGATTTGTTTTAGAATTATAATGTGATTTTATCAATTTAAAAAATGAAGGTGCTTATTAATTTTAGACTGTTTATAACATTCATTTTAAAAATGTGGTTACTATAACTTTATATCTTCAGCTCATGCAGATGCCTAAACAGAAATTGCAATTCTTTTAATAAAAAATTTAATTTTTTTGTTGAAATTTAACCTAAAATCGTTTACAAATATTATAATATATTACATATAAATATGCAAAATACGTTCAAATGTATAATTATACATTTTTTTTAATGTTTACCGCGTTCAGCATTTCTGCATCCATCGAATGGATTTTGGACACTTTTTTTTGCATAATGGGGAATTCTCTTACAACTCAAATTTTAATTTAACTAATATATTATGATAGGGTACATATTAACAATAAGTTTGACTTAAGTTTCAACTTTTTAAACTCAAATTTGGGGACTCTGAAGGGATTATTAGAATAGGGGCAAAGTATGTAACCTGCGCGCAAACCTGAAAATTGTGACGTAGAAACTCCCTAGTTAACACACAACAACTGCCTGATATCATAATTTGAGCGTTAAGGAGTGATTGGCTATAAATTTTAGTAACACGATCGAAATCAGCGGGTTTTTCTACCCTAGTATCAATAGTTTTGTCTCTAATATCAGTTTATTTTAAGATTGATAATCGAAAATATAAATTTATTGCAGAAAAATTTCGCCTGCTAGGCAGTTTCTACGTCACGTTTTGGCGCTAAATTCAAAAGAAGGAAGATTTTTAAAAAATTCCCTTGTTTCCAATTTTGAAGATTGAAACTTTTTTATTTTGGGACATTTAATTTCAAGGCATAGAGCATCTGAAAAAAAAATTAAAATAAATGTAGGAGAATTCCCCATTGTTTTATCTTTTAATTAACTTTTAACAAAAAAAAAATGTGTTGAAGATATTCTACAATAATCTTTGTACTAAAAGACCATTATTATGTCTTTAAACTTTAAAATGCTTTATGACTCCGAATTTTCACAATTCATCTTCCTATTTAAATATTATAAAACTATTAATAATTTTATAAGAATTAAATGACTTATATTCCTCTGCTATGTATAATATAAATGGCCTATATATTATTATTCTGTCCATCTCTTTAAATCTTGTTGACTAGCGCGTTTTTAAAAATGGATACGCCCATTAATGAACGTGTTTTCCTTGAACTTTTATTAAAGATGAGGCGAAAAACCAGAGGTGTGTATTTTAAAGTTACATTAATAGATTAATACAGTCAAATTAATTTTATATTCCATCCGGAAGTAGCCGGAAGTGTCAAGTTTGCAGCTTTTTTGTTTGTGATTCAGTTTTAAAATTTTACAGAGTGGTTTGAAGTAGAAGTACTGACCTATGTATGAAATTTTAACGCTGAAATATGAATAGGAGCACTAGAAAACTTTCACTTCCGGCTAGTTCTGGTGGGAATATCATGTAAATTTGACTGTAGATTTGTTAGTAAACCCTGACTAATAATGTATTCGATCGACCTTTATGTCCAAGTACATAAGGAAGTCGAGTACAAGAAATGTACACTCGTCGCATTAGAAAATTTCCCATTTGCAGCCTTGTTATCACCATGCTCTATGTTATTCTTACGGGACATGGTGATTAACAAGGCTGCAAAGGGTCATTTTCCGAGACGATGAGTGTACGCTGGTCAGGGTTGGTAAACAAACCTATTTATTGAATAATATGACGTCACTAGTCTTGCACTTGACTATTAATAGAAGTAAGTTGTAATTTAACTTTTACATGCAATTGATCCAAGGTAATTTAGTTATAATTAATTAATAATATGTGTTTTATATATTCTTCCAATTTTCATGTATTTAAATTTTAAAGTTAAGTGCGTTTTTCTAATAAATTTACCTTTATTTTGTCTTTATATATTGATAATTTTTTTATCATAAGCTAGCAGGTTTTATTACTAAATGGTTAGAAAATTAATAAATAAAAATATATATATATAATAATTATAATATACTTTACTCTAAATATCCAATTTTAATGCCAAATATTTCACATTTCGTAAAATATATTTATTATCTTCTAATTTAGTTTCGAGTTCAGTAAAAAATGTAATAAACATAAAACACGACAGAGAAATTAGAGAGCACTATTTCGAGACTGCACCTAAAATGTGACAGCAGCCATGCATTTTGTCTCAATTTTAGTTTATCCTGTCAAATTTAGTTTCGAAACTGGAACAACTTGCATGTTTGTGTTTTTACTGCATATATTAAATTAATTTTTTTATGAATATAATGAATAGAGGAACTTGACTTCTCTTTCGTAAAATCTTTTAAACCGTCAAAATCAAAGGAAATACGTTATTACATAATAGAGTATAGACCCCAAAAAATGTTATTGCAAAAATGAATAGAGGGTGCAAAGTTATGCCACTCTGACTTTTTTCAGATTTTTTAGAGCCCGAGAATTATTGCTAAAAAGTTTTCGTGAGGTCGGGTTTGAGCCCACGCCCCTTTTAGGTTCTATCCTTTTTATTTATTAAGAGAGGGGTCAAGAGGCGTCACTCTTTCTGAAATTTTAATATTTTTTAAAAATTGTTTCGAGCTCTAAAAAATCTGGAAAAAATCAGAGTAACACAACTTTGCACCCTCCATCCATTTCCGCAATAATAATTTTTGAGGTCGATACTCCATTTTAATGCTTGATGCTTCCTTAATTACGTTTGCGTTATATATATCTATATATATGACTTTGAAGTCACAGAATTTACAGTACGATTTTGAGAATGTTTAAGTAAGAGTTCAAGAAAAATCTGAACAAAATTTACAATACAAAACTCGAGGTAAAAAAAAAAAAAAAAACACATCAACAAAATAATTATTTATTAATTTTTATTGTCACATCTTTTAAATTTCAAAACTGCATACGGAAAAGCATTCTAGAGATAATGGGGGACATTCACAAAGCACTTTAACCCCAACTTTAGCCCCAAGTTTTATCCCTGGTACTAAACATGGTGCTAAACTAGGAGCTAGACATGGTTAGTCCTTGTTTAGTACCAGGGATAAAACTTGGGGCTAAAGTTGGGGTTAAAGTGCTTTGTGAATACCCCCCAATATTAAATAATTTTAACTAAATATTCTCTCACTTCCTTCACTTCCTTGCTCATGATGCATAGCTGCTTCCGTAATTAACTTTATTAGAAAAATTAGAATTTTAGTTAAAATATACGTATTGCTAATAAGTGATAATATTTTATAGAAATTTGAAAATAAAATTTAAAATTAGTCCAATGTTGTAATTCTAGAGTAGGTTATACTCTATCGACAAAATTTAAAGAAAGCTATCAAACTAGATTTTCATTTTAGATAATATATTCAGTGTTATATTAGAGTAAAGTTATAAAATGTTAGGCCAATTTAACCATAACTAAAATATCAAGCAATTTATTTGTGCTCCCCAAAGTCTATACAGTATACTATATAGGCTTTGGTGCTTCTTTATAATGTTCATATTTTTGTCTGCTAATACTTAACTTATTATGATGATTAGTAAATATATACAAAATTTAAGTTCTGAATGACTTAATTTAAAACTTAATTTTCTTAATTTATTTTAAGCATTTATAATGAAAGCAGAAAACGATAAAAATTTAAAATTGAAAAATTAGTAAGTGAGCAAACTTTTGAGGCGTATAATAAAATTATATTTACATGATTTTTTTATTGCATGCAAATGATTTGAGAAGTTTACATAAGTTTACGAGTTCAAAATGCTAGTACATTTTACTAAGTTATATTTTTTCTGTTACTAAATATAACTAAACTTATCAACTATCAAGATATCAGTCAGAAAATAAAAATTCTAACAATTAGAAGTGAATATTTACATAACAGGACTTAATTTTAGGTTGCGTCAAATAAATTGTTGCTTTTTATTAAAATCTCAATATTTTTGAACTAAAATTTTTAATTAAAAGTTCTATAAACTTAATTAACATTAGAAGGTGCTCCCTTTGAGCAATATTAATATCAATAATCATATTTAATTTAATAATTAATGAAATTATTAAATATATTGACATATCGAACATTTTATCCTGTCAATTAAAATACAAATCACTTACTATTTTACATAATTCTACATCATAACGACATTGCATGCATATTGGTTAATCTTTGATCTATACATAATTATGACATTTTTAATTAATAACTGAACTTTTCATCTAACATTTTGGTAAAATAGGAACACTTAAAAAAATTCGCCAATATTAATTACATATATTATTATGGGCATATGTTTTTTTGAAGAGAACTCATTGGCACAAAAGTCGAACCAGAATGTACACTCGTCGCCTTGGAAAATCTCCCACTTGCAGCCGTGTTAATCACCATGCCCTGTGTTATTCTTACGGGGCATGTTGATTAACAAGCCTGCAAAGAGATATTTTCTAAGGCGACGACTGTACATTAAAATGATTTTAATTGTTTTTCTATATATATATATATATATATATAGAAAATATATATATATATATATATATATATATATATATATATACAGAGTGAACCACAATTCGCGTGCCAACTTTTTTCGTAAATTTGGTATTGCAAAAATTTTCGTACAAACTTCAAATTTGGTACACTTGTAGCTGAGGGTTGTAAAAATTAGTCGAGGGTGTTAAAATTTCTATTGGATACCAATAACACCCCTTTCAGGGGTGGTTTTTAAAAAAATTATTTTCGCCTTATGGGAATTCAATGTTAAATACAACTTTTTTTGAAATCATTGGAATTTTGCGGAAAAAGTTTCTAGCATAGGGTAATCGACCGTCCTAAACTCAGAAATAATTTTAGATTTTTTCCCCGACACACCCCTGAGGGTGGAGACCTACCCCTAAAATCCATTTTCCTTAAAAATTGTGCTAAAATTATGAAATTAATTTTCAAGGGGTAATCGACCCTCCTGAACTCGGAAATAATTTTAGGTTTTTTCCCCGACGCACCCCTGAGGGTGGAGACCTACCCCTAAAATCCATTTTCCTTAAAAATTGTGCTAAAATTATGAAATTAATTTTCAAGGGGTAATCGAACCTCCTGAACTCGGAAATAATTTTAGATTTTTTCCCTGACGCACCCCTGAGGGTGGAGACCTACCCCTAAAATCCATTTTTCTTAAAAATTGTGCTAAAATTATGAAATTAATTTTCAAGGAGTAATCGACCCTCCTGAACTCGGAAATAATTTTAGATTTTTTCCCCGACGCACTCCTGAGGGTGGAGAACTACCCCTAAAATCCATTTTCCTTACAAATTGTGATAAAATTGTAAAATTAATTTTCAAGGTGTACTCTACCCTTCTGAACTCGGAAATAATTTTAGATTTTTTCCCTAACGCAACCCTGAGGGTCAACGGCTACCCACCATATCTTTTCTCCTTAATAATCGAGTAGAAATTGTGAATTAAATTTTTTTCGGAATTTATCAAAATCTTTCATAAAAAAAAATCACAGACTCACCTCTTCACTTGCAGCATGACGATGGATGTGTTCACCGTTAATTGCATGGCGTGAAGGCACATGTTGGTCTGCACAACGAGGCTATGTGTGCCCTTAACAACTGAGATGTAACCAATTCCACATAACGTCTGTCACTTTTAGCTCGTCAATGGTCTCAAATCTCTTTCTGAAGAAAAATGTTCACAAGAAGAGATTTGAGACGAATTGACAAACAGAAAGTGGAGATCAGACGTTGCATGGAATTAGTCACACCTCAGACGTTAGAGGCTATGCACCTACACACATAGCCACGTTGAGCGGACCAACATGTGCCATCACGCCAATTAACGGTGGACACATTGAGTGAAACCACTGTCATGCTGCAAGTGAAGGGGTCAGTCTGGGATATTTTTTCTCTGAAAAATTTCGATACATCCTGAAAAAAAATTAATTCGCAATTTCTACTCGATAATTAAGAAAGAAGGATATGGTGGGTAGCAGCTAGTTTCCCCTCAGAGTTGCATCGAGGAAAAAAATCTAAAATTAGTTCCGAGTTCAGGAGGGTCAATTACACCTAGGAAATTAATTTCACAATTTTTAAGGAAAATGGATTTTACGGGTAGGTCTCCACCCTCAGGGGTGCGTCAAAGAAAAAATTTAAAATTATTTCCGAGTTCAGGAGGGTCGATTACTCCTTGAAAATTAATTTCATAATTTTAGCACAATTTTTAAGAGAAATGGATTTTAGGGGTAGGTCTCCACCCTCAGGGGTGCGTAAGGGAAAAAATCTAAAATTATTTCCGAGTTCAGGAGGGTTGATTACTCCTTGAAAATTAATTTCATAATTTTAGCACAATTTTTAAGGAAAATGGATTTTAGGGGTAGGTCTCCACCCTCAGGGGTGCGTCGGGGAAAAAATCTAAAATTATTTCCGAGTTCAAGAGGGTCGATTACCCCTTGAAAATTAATTTCATAATTTTAGCACAATTTTTAAGGAAAATGGATTTTAGGGGTAGGTCTCCACCCTCAGGGGTGCGTCGGGGAAAAAATCTAAAATTATTTCTGAGTTCAAGACGGTCGATTACCCTATGCTAGAAACTTTTTCCGCAAAATTCCAATGATTTCAAAAAAAGTTGTATTTAACATTGAATTCCCATAAGGCGAAAATAATTTTTTTAAAAACCACCCCTGAAAGGGGTGTTATTGGTGTCCAATAAAAATTTTAACACCCTCAACTAATTTTTACAACCCTCAGCTACAAGTGTACCAAGTTTGAAGTTTGTGCGAAAATTTTTGCAATACCAAATTTACGAAAAAAGTTGGCACGCGAATTGTGGTTCACTCTGTATATATATATATATATATATATATATATATATATATATATATATATTATATAATATCCGGTATTTAATCCTATTGACAATGAATTTCATAATCATGATTTCTATAATATATCTTAGGTATATTTCTGTGTATTATTATATTTTATTTATTATCATACTTTGTTATTTATTGAAATTATTTGTATGTTAAAAATATGTATTTTATACATTAATGGTATAAAATGCTGTAGTGATGAAAAAATGATTAAAAAATAAATGTAAATATATTGTAAATAATTATTTATTTCATCGTTTTAATTATATAATTAAAATTTCAATATTATTGTATTTTCTTGTGCCCTCTGTGTATAAAGATGGATTCACATGGTGATTTTTACCAAGCGACGCGACGCGAATAATGCGCACTTGCTGTAACATCCATTGGCGGCCATATTTGGCGATTAAAAAAAGAGCATCGCAATTAACGCGATTTCGCTGCCGCAACCTGGCGAATTCGCTCACCGCATAGGATTTCACAGCTTGTGTGACAAAATCGCGTCGCATCGCCGTTGTCGCCATCTGAATCCGCCTTAAGTAAAAAAAAAAACACCCAAATTTTCATCATCTTGTACATAGGCTTTACTTTTTATCTTTGCTGTATGATATCTTTTTGTTTTTTAAATGTAATTTCATCATGCCAATCCTATTTTGTGAATCTTTCAGCAGTCAAATCAACTTGATCTTCCCATCTGTTCAGATTTATTTTATACATCGGAAGTAATCGGAAGAGACTAATTTTCATTTTGTTCATTTTTGCAAAAATGTATATATAGCGGTATAAATATTATGGTCTTACAAACTCACTGCAAAATTTTAAATTTTGAATACCAGGCTTCATTCAATTGTTTCCCAACGAGAAAAATTTCTCCATAAGACACGTTAAAAAGTTGAATTTTATTATAAATCTTGCTTATAAGTATTTGTGTAGTTATTAATTTGAAAACATTTCCTATTTAGAGCTAGTAAGGGTCTTTTGATGATGAACCAAGAATTGGATATTTTAAAAATATAAAAATCTTTATATTAATGCGAAAACAGCAAAGCACAACCTGAATAAAAAATTTATTGCAAAAACGAATAGCGGTTATCAAATAATATATTATGATACTATGAATTGTTTCAAATTTTTTTGACTCCTGGAACTATTTTTTAAAAATTAGTGGAAGTTCTGTAAGTTCTGTTGTACCCCTGGACTGTTAATAAAAAGAATTATGTAGTAATAGCTAGGTGGCTTAACGCGTATTAACGCTTTTCCAGGGGGCGTGAGCGCGCACTTTCAATAACGTTTTTAAAATTTTAAAGATAATTTTTGGACTAAAAAAATCTGAAAAAATTATTCATTTCATTTTTCTATTCATTTCTGCAGTAAAAAAAAAAGAAAAAAAAAAACGTAGGCTGTTCATTTTTTTTTTTTTTTTTTCATAGGACGGTCAAAATCAGCTGAATTGAAACTTCTAAGGAAGGACAGAACTACCTCTCACTTCCGTCTACTTCCGGTATAATACTAATAAATAACTTTGACTGGTGTGTAGCTTTGTTCTAATTTCTATCTGAAGTACATAATTTCTCCACCAGTAGGCGCTGTCATTGACAATCATCTTCCGTTTAATCACCGTCATAAACATGATGTATCAAGTTTGTGTAAATTAGGAGATTTGTTCTGAATAAACGTGTTACATATTACTACCCAACTTGTTTTATTGTCATATCACAGTTTAATTAACAATTATCTATAGAGGTAATTGTGACGACTATATACAAATACTTTTATTAATTAGTATGTACGTATGATGCAATGCATTTTAGCCTGCAAATTCTACATATTTTATGTAATTTAGAATACTGCATAGAATTTGATTACAAATTTGTGTACTAAAAATTTCTAGGAATGCATTAAGTTATTTGTGAATTGAATAAATAGCGTTTACTGTATTTTGCAATATTTTACAATTGCATAAGATAGCAAGATCTAGGTTTTTATATACATATATATAATATATATTATATTATATATATATATATATATATATATATATATATATATATATATATATATACAGAGTATATAAAATTTTGGTATATAATATAGACATTAAATTTGCATGCTGGTGAATTTGCTTTGGTTTTACTGGATTTATTTATTATTATTTTTTTAAAATACTCCACTGCATAATTAGCACGTATATCTCTATTTACAATCAGACCTTATTATAATACATTACGAAAATTTAAAGTTATAATTTTAGATTATAAGCTTAAATAACTTTCTTAAACCATTAAAATTAATATAAATAATAAGCAAATAAAATAAACAATTTTGCAATAAGTTAATAACATTCTCAGTCGACTTATTTTACATAACTTATAAATTAAATATCTTACATCGATTATCATAAGTGTGGTTCTCCCACAGGCTTTCCATTTAAGTACACCACGTCAAGCTGTTTCATAATAATAATTGTACTACGCACTGCGAGTCTCTCTTATATCTACCTACCAAGCTAATATGGACCTTTGGAAATTAAAAATAATTTATATTATAAATATAGATCTTATGATACTGTTGATACCACTTATACGCCAAATTTACATTTACTGCATGCACATATAAATGGCATGTATATTTGGCTTCTTGCAAAAATAAATCCCACGATCTTATATGTATATATATATGCGGCAAAAATGGCAAAAATCAACGATAATTCTACAATATATTGATGACCAACAATGGGCAGGTCGTTTTGTTTGAATGTATTGTTGCTGAAAGAATAATAATGGATATTATCATGACCATATTGTTACGCACCCACCTGAACACGAAATACGATTTTCTTTCATTGGTGGACTATCAATTTACTCATCGAGAATATTGTGGATAGACAGAGATGTTGTAGTTTTTATTATTTATTTTATTATTATTTTTTTTAAAGAGCTAGCGCCCAGTCATAAATAATACTACAAAAATTACACACACAGCTTCAAAAACAGAACAGGAGTAAAGTTTATGTACAATGAGGTATTTAGAATGTAAAAATTTTAGTGGTTTATATAATCGAAAAAAGGGTTAAAAATATGATACTGTGAATTTTTGCAGATTTTTCTGAGACTGGGAACTATTTTTAAAAAATTATTGAAAGTCTATTTTGATGACGTCACGGGCGGCACTCCTTAAGAAAAAGGATAGGACACTGCCGCCCGTGACGTCATAAAATAGACTTTCAATAATTTTTTTAAAAATAGTTCCCGGTCTCAGAAAAATCTGAAAAAATTCACAGTATCATATTTTTACCCCTTCTTTCAATTAAGCCACTAAAATTTTCACATTCTAATATCATTGGTTTAATTTTTGTATGATACCTCTTTATGACCCGCTTTTGAACTGCAAACTAATTTATGATGCAAAATTTTCAAATATAAAAACTATACAATAAATTTAATCTAGCAAGGCTATTATGTACACATCAAGATGAAAACTTACACTACAATAGAAACTTTTGCAACATTACATAAGGTGGACATCTCCAACAAGTACATTATTTCTCCCACAACTTGTCTCCATGTAAGTCCAACAACAATGTGTGTCATAATTGTTGTCGAGGAACCTTGTCGCTTCCATATGGAGACTCATCTCGGATCACGCCCTTCTGTGGGCGCATCTCTGACCTCGAGACGGCAACAATAACCAACAAAATTATGTTAATGAATTAGGAAGTAAATTAATTATAATAATGATAAATAAAAGATTATGAAATTATCAAAGTATGTAAATTTTTAAACATTAAATATTACTACATGGTGTTTTAAAATAATGATGTGTGTTATATTTGTGTAGTTATTTATTGCATATAAATAACCGTGAAGTACAGTCGTTGCCTCGGAAAATTTCTCTTTGCAGCCTTGTTAATCACCATACCCCGTAAGGATTGTTATCCTTACGGGGTATGGTGATCATACGGGGTATGGGGTATGGGGGGGGTATCAGCAGGGCATGCTGATTAATTAACAAGACTGCAAGTAGGAAATTTTCCAAGGTGACGTGTAGTGTTTATAATATTATTATATTGCTAATATTTGTAATAAGAAACATAAAAATTAAACCAAATATATTGTCATTAGTTTTACATTAGTATTATTATAATCGCACATTATTGTCTACTTAATTTACAATACTTAAGAAAAAAAAATATAATAACAATATAATTATGATAATTCCTTTTATAGTG
This sequence comes from Siphlonurus alternatus, assembly GCA_949825025.1. Taxonomy (NCBI): domain Eukaryota; kingdom Metazoa; phylum Arthropoda; class Insecta; order Ephemeroptera; family Siphlonuridae; genus Siphlonurus; species Siphlonurus alternatus. The sequence continues at coordinate 6,469,806 of OX463785.1, read as the reverse complement.
GAGCTAAGATTTACATGCTATAAATACATCAATTACATTGTAATTAGAGATAATTACAAGGTAACAAGCTATACAATAACATATAATCATATTACATAATATGCTAATTGAGTTAATGCATTCACTATAGCCGTCATATTTAATTTGATTTTCATCGTATATGCTCGGGATTGTTCGGCACTTTTTCGGTCCTTCGTTACAATCTCTCCACCAATGACTGAGTACGTTAACAAACACGACAAAAAACAAGTTAAACGTGAACCAGGGTATAGAGATCCTCTTTGATAAATCCCATATTTCGTGCAATTTGAAATGCTATGTTAATTTTACCTATTAACATACACTTTTTTTTTATAAACCTATATTATTAAATATTATTATATTATATCCTGGGGGTTCAAGCTGAAAATATTAAAAAAAGAACACATTGTATTTCTTGTAACACTTTTATATGAATATTACTTTTTAATGTATACATTATATATTTTTAAGTATAAACAATCATCATTTTTATATTCCACCCGTTCATTATTTATTGGCAGTGCTTAAAAAGGAAACAGCAAACAATAAAATTGAAGGAGGTGGGAGGGTACTTTCTTTCGTTACTCAGCATTTACCTCTGGTCAAACACATCAAGTAAAACAATCATTCATTATTTCAAATTTATCTGACAAGACATAGACTGTTACACGTGCAAATAGTTTCACTTTCTGTTCGACGGAAGTATTTCTGTTCCATATTTTTGACTATAGAGGAACGACAGTGGGCAGCGATGACAGCCACCGCCTTGACGACCTCGCGCTTCTTTGGTGGGCGAACACCAAGATGGCCGCCATGCGCAATCAACTTTCTCCAAAGTCACTTTTTCTTTCGTTGAGAAAACTTCCGCAAACATACCATGTTAGATATTTTGTAATTTAGGGCTCTCTCACACAGGTTCGTATGATTTCGCAGCAAATGATTTAAGGATTATATTGTCACTATAAGTGTATTAATTATTTTTTGATGATAAAAAAAAAAAAAAATACAAAATTTAGAACAGAACAAAATGACTGTTCACTTTCTGAGGTAAAAAAAGTAATTATTCAGTCCAGTTTTTGAAATATTATTTTTTTTTAGTTGAAAAATATGCTAATTTGACTTTATTTGAAAATGGCCGCCAGATTTCCAATGATATTCTCACTATTTATATCCTGAATATCTCAAAAACTATAATAGACGTTGCTTTATTTTATTTATTTATTTTTTTTTTTTGCTGAAAATTTAGTTATAATGTAAGGAAGATTTACTATAATTTTCAGAGTGATTCACCATCTCCTAAGACTAGTGACAATAATCCTTAAAAAGTAAGAGACTATATGCGATCAGGTGTAGCCGGACACACTGCTTTGTATCGTATGACTTCGTATGATAAGTAGAGCGCGGAAAAAAGTCTCTTTTTTTTAACAAATAGTCGCCTATAAAGTCTACTTTTTTTGCAAAAAAGTCTCTAAAAAAGTCACTTTTTTCGAAAAAAGTCTCCAAAAAAGTCCCTTTTTTTTAAAAAAAAGAGCAACAAAAATGCATTTTAATAGTGCTATTTCTGATAACAAAAAAATTGTTTATTCGTGTTAAATTACGACTTTGTACTTAATCGTACAAAATGTCTTTTAAATACCGTTTTAAAGTAAATTTTTTTAATGAGTGTTTTGTTATAGAAAGCCAAGATATTAAAATATTTTAATTTCATTCACTAATTTTATTAAGAGTAGTATGAAATTATTTAAATAATTCTATGAGTAATAAAAAGAACAAGACATTGTTTTAGATAATGTTGATGCTTTTTATTGTAGTGGGCCATACAGTTTTAAAAGAAAAAAACAATTTTAATTTTCTTCTTGGTACTTTTAATACTCCTCCACCTCAGACTCACTGTCCTCTGCGTTCGCCACTGGCTGGCCGAACTCTTTGCTGTTGCGGCGGTTCAGGAAGTAGTTGCAAATCAAGTACATCTCCAAGTTTTCGACGGTGAAGCTCGGTGAGCACGTTCTTATAGATGGAGAAGGAGCGTTCCACGTCGCAGGAGGTTAGCTGAGCGTATTTCAACGCCATCACCTCTTTGACAGCGAGTTTGTCTGTGACGGTGCTCGTGTCACCAGTGTAGGATCCTCCAAGAACCTGCGACACCTTTCGCATGAAAGCAAGTCCCACATTTTTCTGCATACAAGTCTTGAACTTCATTTGCACGGAGGCACCACGAGGTCCATTCACTTCACTCAACTTGCACTCCACACTGTCCAGGATGGTAAAGGTTTGCTCCATGGATAAATTAGCGTCCTCAAGTTGCTTGATTTTTCCAGGCAGAAAACCAAAGTTGCTTGCCACGCAAAAAAAAAAAAAAAAAATATTTTTTTGACACGCATAACTGTGTTCAAAAGCTTTTTATTTTATTCTATTTTTTAACTATATTTTCGAGAAGAAAATAACTACAAAATATACTAGAATGTGTCAAAAAGTCTCAAAAAGTCACCTTTTGCCGAAATAGTCGTAAAATCACAAAATAGTCTAAAAAGTCGCTTTTTTTATAGGCTCATTTTAATCCATTTCCGGAGATCGGTGGACATCCTAAATGACATTAAAATAGGCCCCATATACACAAAAAGTCCAAAAGACTTTTTTCCGCGCTCTAATGATAAGAAATTTAGAACCGGTTCTAAAATGAGAAACATATACGATCGCATGCTTACAATCGCAGAAATATATGATGAAATATCAATTTATGCAATGGATATAAATAAATCTAAAAATATATATATTTTTTTTAATATTCAAGGGTATTAATGTCAACCTTCCAGATTTGTTAATTTATTAAATAAAAATGTTAATCTGGTTAATTAATCACTCAAGCGTCGAAGTTCCGTGTCAGAAATGACAGGTGGTAATTTGTTAAGCCTGTGATGGTGAACACGACTCTGGAAGAAGGTGATAAGTTTTATTGAAAAATAACACAATCTAGAAACGTTAATTACCATTCGTAGGATGCGAAAATATCAGCAAATTTTTTGCAATGATCATCAATCAATAATAACAATGATCACTGATTTTATGACCTTGATGATTTTAATATTTTTTTTAAGATGTTTTGATTTTGAATGTTAGACTTTTAACTTCCTATTTACGTATAGAAATAGAATATGAAAGAACAAGATTTTTTACAATATTTTATTAAAGATATTAAAAATTTGTTACTGCTGGCACTTTCTGTAAATAACAAAATAATTTGAAAACTATCTACAATGACGGTGAAGTTTAAAACATTTCTACAAAAAGCGATGATAAATTTTTCACGACACTGGCAAAAATTACGTATAAATTTAAACAAAAATTTCTTTATCATAGAACACATTTAATTTGGAATAATTAATGTAATGACTTTTTTATTTACATTAAAATATATGAACTCTGACATGAAAATTAAAATAAACAAAATTTTGAAAACCATTTTTTTTTTAATCCAGTTGATTGTATGAAACTGCATATAATTGAACTTGGTAATAACTCATTTTTTTTAATTAAAATATAAACAAAATTTTATTAATCACTAATACAATTTTAGTACATTCATATTTCATCTAGTACATTAAACCTGAAATGAAATGAAATTGCAATGTAATTATATTACACAAATTGATTGACATAAACACGTCTCGGCCACAACCGTGTTAGGAATTGTAAGGACGTGATCTTGGAGCAGGTTTGACTGACGAAGGCGGCTGTGACGTCACGATGACCATGTGTGTCCGGTGATCGAGTTCAGGATCGGTCATTGTACACTCGTGGAAATTTTCCTTTGTCCTTTATGATTCACAATAGTTATTAAAAAGAATACAAAAATAGAAATTTTCTAAAGCGATGAGTGTATATATAATAATATAACATTTATTTATTTATTTATTTATTTATTTATTTATTTATTTATTTATTTATTTATTTATTTATTTATTTATTTATTTATTTATTTATTTATTTATTTATTTATTTATTTATTTATTTATTTATTTATTTATTTATTTATTTATTTATTTATTTATTTATTTATTTATTTACTTACTTGTTTGTCTATTGAATTCAATACAGTATACAGCACACATATGCTTACATTATATTGGCGTCATAAAGTTAGTGCGAACCTAGTGGTAATTGCTGGAACTACGTGCGTCTGGCGAGGATTGCTGTATATGATTAACATTGTAAAATCATGTAAATGGTCTGTCAGCAGCCACAGCATAATTTTACAGAAATGACAACACCATAATTAGTTGTCAAATACTTTCGGACAAATATAAAAAAATAATTCAACTTCGTAAGTGATTTCTTTCCTAAAAATTTGATAAATTTTGTGATTCTCCCCATGCTATAGGTATTGCCGTATCCTCAATGCAAAATTTTCAGACGTCAGCGCCGTCTCTTGGTCCTTTATGTTCTCTTATAGATATATAAATATATTATATCTGGACACCACGAACCACGAACTTTACTCCTGCTTCATTTGTATTTGTAGGCGTTACCACGCAGTCTATGGTGGCGTGGTGAATATAAATTATTTTGATATCTACTGTAGGTAAACTGAATGCTCTTCTTACCTCTTTCAAAATTGCAAATTTGCATATCTTTATCTATAAATTAAGCTGCAGTTTTAGCAAGTGAGGCAGGAATATTATCTAGAGGTCATGTTTTGTTGGGCTTACTAATAAAGCAATCAAAGCAAAGAGAAAAATGTGCACGCACGAATAACGTGAATCAATGCAAGTGTCATCTTTTGGTGAAAGAATTTTTTTCATGAGAGATGACTGTATAACACAAGGGGAAGTCTTTGGTATAAGGTATAACACTTTTATAGTCTTGAAGTAAGATTAGGTTTCCACATTTCCCTCAATCACAGGAAAATTCAACAGGATTAACGGAGTATTGTCCTCAATTTTTTTATTGCAGAAATGAATAGAGGGTGCAAAGTTATGCTACCCTGATTTTTTTCAGATTTTTTTGAGACCTAGAATTATTTTTAAAAAAATATTGAAAGTCCTTTTTGTGACGTCACGTGGCGGCAAGTCCTATCTTTTAGCGGCGTCTCGTGACGTCACGAAAAGGACTTTCAATAATTTTTTAAAAATAGTTCCCGGGCTCTAAAAAATCTGAAAAAAAATCAGGGTAGACTTTGCACCCTCTATCCATTTCTGCTATAAAAAAAATTGAGGACAATACTCCATTGCAAGGTATTGGCTGACTCCATTCTGAATAAACCTACACGAAGCATAATTATTATATGAAGTTTCGAACTGTAAACTTAGTGAGTAATTAGATGTTCACAATTACTGGGTGATAATAAATGTAAAGAAAATAATAATTTTTTAATCATTAACAACGAATAAAATGGCATTTTTTGTCTTACATCTTAAAAGTATATTTAAAAACCGCGCCTGCAGAGGAATGTGTTAACACACCTCCTCAAATTTTGATACGAATCGCAAAAAACAAGAAAATTAGCGCACATGAAACTGAGCCTTCGTCAAGGAAAAATTCAGAGGTTTGATTTGCAGCCTCGTGAAATGTATAATCTTCGCGTCCATCTGTCATCAAGTCATTGCCAAACGTTGACTTTGCTTCGCCAGAATTGAGAAATTGTTTAGAAAAAGTGGTTTCATAATTTTTAGTAAACATTTAATTATAGTGTTGTTTTTTATAGCTTAGAAAATTATGTAATCTCTAATAAGCTTTCAACACCAATTTTGTAAACTGATTTATCGCGCTGTATAATTTTGTGATTAAATTTTAGAGATTTAATATTAAAAATACATTCAGACGGCTGCAACTTTATGCTTATTTTTATAAACTAAAAATCTCTTTCATTTCATATTTAATTTTTATATAAAGATAAGAATGAAAAGACCCTGTAAAATAGTTTTATGTATAATAAATACCCTTTTTTTAAATCACTTGAGGCACTTTTGTTGTAATTTTCTAATCAATAATAAATATCAACAACAACAAAAATATAATGTTTTACACCAAGATGAGACGATAATAAAGTTCATTTTCTATTAGACTTACTTTAATATTGAACCTTTTATGCTCCTGGACGACACACCTCCATGTTAATTCCCGCCCACTCGCGACCTCGAGCGCCGGGCGCGGGCCTCCGAGATGACTTAAAGAGAAGCCGGAGATTGGCGAGGAGGGTGCGGTCACCGTGGGTGCAAGGTCGACATCGAGGCTGAGAGAACTCGCAGAAACCGCGAGACGAGTCAATGGAGATGAGCTTGTACCACAACAGAATCGATGTTACCATAACAAGTTATATGTGTACAGTCTTCTATAAGAATAAATAAACTGTGTGAACACTACACGTATGCTTTACACGCTGTGCACCATTAACTTTGTTTTTACTCATTTAGATTATGATATAAATATTATTTATTAGAGTGCATGTATATGCAGTATAGTTTACACAAAACTATTAGAAGACGACGACTTAAAAAGTTATAATGCTGAAGTTTAAAATAGCATTGTTTACATAAAATATATTAATAAAAAACTTTTTTCTTTTCACGCGTAAGTAATTATCATTATTTTTTTTAATATATAGAAAATAAAATCGAGTGAATTTAAAAACTTAAAGTGTGAATCAATTTATATTTATTTATATCTTACAATAAATAAATAAAAAAGGACTATGCTGAGAATAATATCCTCCCCCCTTCATATATTTAAAAAACGATGAATTGCTTGATGAATTAATCACTACGTTTACATGACGGTGTTTAATACGTATTCGTTGACGACGGATAATGTTATTCTTATGAGGCGTCGTCAACGAATACGTATTAAACACCGTCATGTAAACGTAGTGAATGTTTAGTGTTAAAATTTCATTCCAAATATCTGTATACTAAAACGGTTATTATAATTGATATTAATAAAAAAATTAGCTATAGTCGGTGCCAAGTTCTTTCTGTCCCCCCCCCTAGTTCGTTTAACTGATCTCACGTGGTATAATGTGCATGGAATATAATATATATATGATCAACAAGAAGCTATATCTTGAGAGCCGCACTATAAACAAACGGTCGATTGATGAAGTCAGTTGGCACCAATCGGCAGCTGCTGATAAGAATCTGCGTGGCCATCGCAGGATCACAGCAGGTTTGGTTACCTTGCAGCGAAGAATAATAATTTGCTAAAAACTATAAAATATCTTCGCAGTCTCTCTCTCTCTCTCTCTCTCTCTCTCTCTCCCTCTCTCTCTCTCTCTCTCTCTCTCTCTCTCTCTCTCTCTCTCTCTCTCTCTCTCTCTCTCTCTCTCTCTCTCTCTCTCTCTCTCTCTCATCTCTCCCTCCTCCCTCTTATTTATTTTTATATTTCTAAACGTCTTTCTTATACATAATACATGATTCCATTTGGAGGAAACACCATGCACCTCTAATTTTTTTCATGCATGCATCATCAATCATAATGCATTATATTTCATTCTGCATTCTTTCATCAAAGTTGCATCTTTCTAATTGGTGAAAGAATCTCTCACCTATACCCTGCACTTTTCAAGTCAAGCTCAATGATTTGGGTGGAAACTATAACGTATTGGTATACACTAAAAATAAATAATGAAATATGAGTAATCATTTCATTCTCAATAAAACATAATGGACATAATAGACTCTTGTCTTTTCCCCTCTTTTTTTTCTTGAAAATGGTGCAAAATAGGAAAAAGGAGAGACGTAAAAGTGAATAAAAAATGAAATTTATTTAATTTTGAGGTTAATAAGTTCACTCATAGACTGCGTAATAACACCCACAAGCAGAACAAAGGTAAAAAGTCATCAATGTTATATCTAGGTAATATTCCATGTAGCCCCAACAGCTGTGCACGTGTTGGGGCGGAGGCAGCGGGAGGTACCGTGGGCCGCTGGAAGGCCGCGAGCTGCAAGATAGGAGGCCGCGGTGCTGCGCAGTCAAGTCAGTCGGCCTGCGAGCGCCGAGCACAACGAATCTCCTCAACATGAAGGTGAGTGGACTTGTCGTAATTAGTATAAATTAATTTAGTAGTAGTTAATGTCGAAGTTAATTATTGTCATCGTAACGACTTAAAATTATTAACATAGCATGTATAATCAATTTAGCAATAAATTTCTTAAAAATTGTCCTCCATTAACAATTATTACATGGAATTAATATAGAAAGAAGCATTGTTTCAACAATATTGACAATATCGAAATCTATTGATCAAGGAAATTATATTAGGAATTAAGTTATTAAAATTAATTAGGAAATTAGCGAGGAGAGTACATTTCTGCCATCAAATTAGGAATCTATAATTATTTTAATAAGATTATTTTATATTATTGTTTAATTATTATATTTATTGTTGTATATAATAATTATAATATAAACACTATAATATAAAAATTATGTGTATAGTTTTTTCATTAATTTGGCAATTTCAAAAGCTAGAGGAAACAATGTAAAAATTAATTTGCTTTCTGCAGTGAGTGAAATTGCTATACTTGGTGTTATTTTTCTTTAAAATAAATTTTTCACGCAATCATCGCCTTGGAATATTTCCAATTACAGTCTAGTTGATCACCATGCCCTGCATGATTTATACTTAACGGGGCATGGGCAAGGCTATAAATGGAAATTATTCGAGGCAAAATTACTTTCAAATAATCAATAAATTTTAAAATTATGAAATGTAACATTTTTTTAATTAGAATTCATTTATTTATGTCTAATATATTGATATCGACACGTTAAATAATTAAATAACCTTCTTTTGAAATAATTTTTGTAGAAAAAATACATATGCAGAATGCATTTCCCCAAATGAAGTCGCTTCCTTCCGATAAATAATAAGGACCGATTTTACAGCGGTTACTAGTATTAGCCCTGATCCTAGGGGTGACCCTCGCGGCGCCCCAGGGCGACCCCTGCTACCCCAGCCCTTGCGGCCCCAACACTCGATGCACGGTGAGCGGCAATGGAGCTGCTGTGTGCCAGTGCCTGCGAGGGTACTTCCCCAAACCAAACACCATCGTGGGCTGTGGACCACAATGTATCAAGTAAGTAGCCGTCGTTGAATTTTAAGAACCTTTATTGCCAAATTTGGAGAATGCTAAATTTAGAGTGGCTGTCGTCAAATTTGGAGCATCGTCGTTGAGTTTGGAGTAGCCGTTGTCAAATTTGAAGTTACTATATCGACAAATTTGAAGAATTTTCCATTAATTTGAAGTATAACTATCGTTAAATTTGGAGTACCTTGTTGAATTTGTACTAATCTATTTGATTTTTTGTCTTTATTTAAGAAAAAATACGGGCATCTTTTATACAAAAATATTGAACATTATCGAATTTCTGTTGATATTTTGCTTTTTCAAAAAGCGATATAATAAAAAAGAAAAACTTTAAAATTAAAATTATTTAAACTTTAAAATTACTGTAGATAAGCGTTCTGCACAACATATTTTAGAGTTAACATTTTAAGGCTGCTGTCATTACTACATAGAAAAGGATTAGATCACAATTTGGCTGAAAATACGACTTATTTTCCTGTTATTTAAAGTGATGAAATTTTTCAGTGCCCAAGACTGCAACCCCGACCAGCAGTGCAGTGGCGGAGAATGCGTGTCTTCTTGTCAGCCCAGCCCGTGCGGTCATCGCGCCGAGTGTAGAGGAAGGAACCACCGTGCCGTGTGCTCGTGTCCCTCCAACATGGTGAGCACCGCTAGATAGTAGATATAGTTTAGATAGTGCTATATTACCGGATCTACCGAGCCCCTTGAATAGCTTGGACCACCAGATATCGCCACCGCAATATTGTGCATCCGTTGTGGTAGACCAAATTTAATTACTCTAATTAGAATTTTAATGTAATGTAAGAAGAAATATAAATAATTATTTCCTTACAAAAATGCAATATCCTTTTACTTTTTTTTTTTTTCAAACGTTAAGCGTCATTTTAAAAAGAAATTTTAATACGTTTTATTCCAAAAATTAAATATTAACTTGTATGATTCCTTCATTCCTGTGAAGTTCATTGACTACACGTTTCTGTAATCTTATTATTTTGTCACGTAATGCTCATGTCTTGGCACAGCTGATGTACCACGTGACTCTAATCAGCTGACTGTCACGTGACCATGTTCCAGGTTGGTGACCCGCTGGTGTCGTGCCGGCCTGAACAGGTGGAGGTCGTCTCCCGCGTGGTCAACAACGCTCCAATCAGACAACGTATCGAGGTCCAGGACCCTTGCAGCGCACCAGGTGCCTGTGGTGTGAACGCCGAATGTCGCTCCGCCTCCGGACGTCCCGTGTGCTCGTGTCTACCCGGACATCAGGGAGACCCGTACCGACAGTGTCGCAGGGGCGAGTGCTCCCGTGAGTATACCCTAGTTCAAAAATTAGGTCTTCAACTCATCCTTTACACGTCTAAAACTAATCTTTTTACCTCTAAAACACACCTTATTTCTCCTCGCTCAAAGTGAAATGGAACTAGACAATATTTTTATTTTCAATAAGAGAAAACGTAATCTCGTATTTTTCCCTCTTTTTCCTCTAAAACGCTGCAAAATAGGAGAGAAGTAGACGAGGAGAGGGAAAAGATGAAATTTAATTTAACTCGGGATGACTTTTCAAGTACAGTTGTTGCCTCGGAAAATTTCCCTTTTTCGGCCTTGTTAATTACCATGCCCCCTTAAAAATTACATTGGGACATATTTTACAAGACTGCAAGTTGGAAATTTTTCCTAGGCGACGATCTCGGGACAGTTACCCTGCTTTTTTGAGGGTCTTTTCTCACAGTCTATATGCGTGGTGAATTAAAATGTTTTTTTTTTCATGGTATCACCTTCCGGAAATATAATAAATTGCATCTCTTGAAATTGCAGGTCCAGCAAATTTGTGTAATAATATAGGGTAACGTTAGTGCTGGTCCGTCAATACATTTTTGTGTCGCATATATGCAACCCACATTACTCAGATGCTAAACAAGTTGCCTAAAATCAAGGCGCCCTGGAAACTCCTTGCTTTTTTAATATAACGCAAATTTTCACGCATTCATTTGATTTTCATTATGGTATTGATAGTAAATACGAGACTCTCACTACAGTATATGTATACGATTAATTAATGCCTAATTAATAATTATAAAACGTTCAGAAAGTATAGGGTATACTATATTTAGCAGTTAATTGTAATAATGAATAAAGAAATAATAACAGGAAATACAGACTTCCCTCCCTCCCAATAATATGCAAATGATAACTTGTAACTTGTGTTTCAGTGGACTCCGACTGCCCGAGCAACCGCGCGTGCCGTAACTACAAATGCATCAGTCCGTGCGACGGTGCGTGTGGCAACAATGCAGAGTGCGACGTGCGAAGTCGAGTGGCGATCTGTCGTTGTCAGACCGGCTACGTGGGAGACCCGTTCACTTCGTGTCGCCGCTACAACCCTAGTGAGTAGTGTGCTTGTAACCCTAGCATGAAAATGGGGTGAAAGGTAAAGATGGCCTTATTTTTGGTAACGAGGACCGCTTTACAACAAGCCAATTTCTCTGTAATCTTGTTTGCTATGATTCATTGAATTTACAGCACTTCATTGCTATTTACACTTTTATTTTAGTGTGTTAAAAGAAAGGTCGTATAATTTCTAACATCTACGTTTATCTTCTTAACTTTTTTTCAAGTTAAAATTGTCATATATATAAATTGAGTCTTCGATATATTCAATTTATGCAATGAAAAACTTTGTTTTTAAAGATAATCAACTTTATTTGGTTAAACTATTGCTAATTAAGTTCACATTTTAAGAGAAACGTGGAAACCTCAGCTATGATGACCACTTAAGTTTTTGTTATTGGACTGGAAGTGCAATGGTTCAGAGCCAGAGGAACCACATGATAGAAAAGCGCAACGATTTATCCCTGGGTGGAAAACGTGGTTTTTGTTGAAAATGGTCACTCATCCAAGTACTAACCACGCTCGGCGTTTCTTGACCTCGATGATCTGAAGAGACTCGATCAAGCGCACTGCGCCACACCTTCCACATTGACATACAGCCTCCCAATAAAGATCTGACGTGTTTCAGACGAGCTGTGTGAGCCCAGCCCGTGCGGTGCCAACACGGACTGCCGCGTGCAGAACGAGCGCCCCGTGTGCACGTGCAAGGCTGGCTACCAAGGAAACGCCCTCGTCTCGTGTCGACACGAGTGCGAGTCTGACTATGATTGCTCCAACTCCCAGGTGGGTACCGCCGCATAAGAGGCAATAGAACTTTAAGAAGCAAGGACTTAGAGTAATTCTCGAAACATTGGAAATGCTGCATGACTTGTTTTATTGCATATTTGGATAGCGGACCTAAAGTTATTATGTATTCTCAAGTTTTTTGAGCACTTGAATACCCTTAAAAAATTATGCTGCAAAATGATGTGACGTCATAGTCATGTGAGGAAGAGACGAAAGAGACTATGATGTCAGTGTTTTTAAGTGTGATTTTAAATGTGTTAAGGTAGAGATAATACGGATCAGCTGACCCAATGCTAAAAAATCCCATCCATGAAAATTATGAAAAAAAAATTAAAATGTTCTCCTCTACATCCCCTATCAGTAGGTAAAATATCAGGTATACAAAAACGAGCTAGTTTTCGAGTAATGAATTTTTAAAATTTACTAATTTAATATGGAAAAATTGAACTTCCATGTTAAATTAGGCAACTTTAAAAATTAATAACTAAAAAACTAGCTCGTTTTTGTGTGTCTGATATTTTAGCTACTGATAGGGGATGTAGAGGAGAACATTTTATTTGTTTTTTTTTTTTTCATAATTTTTATGAATGGAATTTTTTTAGCATTGGGTCAGCTGATCTGTCTTATCTACCTTAAATAGTTAAAAAATATATATTAAAAAAAAAATGAAATACAAAACTCGAGACCAAAATATACATTGCGAAAATGATGCAGGTTGTCCAATGTGATTCCATTAAATGAAATGGTTCCTTTTCAAACCTTTCCTAAAAATAAAATAGGGGGATATTCACAGAATTTGAGAATAACTGCAATTTTATTCTATATTCACTCAATATTTTAATTCCGACATAATGGGTGCGATTCACGAAGAAGTTAACCAGGTTTCTAACCATGCACGTTTAGCTTAACCATGTTCAACTATATCTGTTTTATGTGTTAAACCACTTTAGTTAAACGCGTTTAAGCTAAACGTGGCTAGAAACCTGGCTAACTGCTTTGAGAATCGCGCCAAAATATTGAAATTCTTGAACCTGCACCTACAAACTTTAACATTAAAAACCTCCCCTATCTGTTTCCCAGGCGTGCCGTGACTACCGTTGTCAGTCAGTATGTGCCCCCGGCGCGTGTGGTGACGGCGCTACGTGTGACGCCGCGAACCACCGCGCCTCGTGCTCGTGCCCCCAGAACTACCTTGGCGACGCCCGCGTGCGCTGCTACCCTGAGTGCACGCGTCAGGACGAGTGTCCTAACCACCAGGCCTGCGTCAACCTCAAGTGCACTGACCCCTGCGTGGGAGCGTGTGGAGACGGTGCAGACTGCCAGGCCTCCAACCACAAGGCCATCTGCAGTTGTCCGAGGACCATGACCGGAGACCCCTTCGTGAGGTGCCGACCCTTCGAGAAAAGTGAGTGTCCGAGATTTCTTTTTTTTTTAATTTTTACAAGAATGAGCCCCCATGAGCTTGGAGCCAGGGCTGATCCTCTATTCTTAGGGGTATGGTCATCCCCTTCCGGTTTATGGAGGCCGAATTCTGAATTCTGATTGGTTTAGAAAAAAAAAATTTTGTTGCAACGCCCTTCTATTGGCTAAAAAGGGGGTTTTATGCTTGTTGCATGGTTACAAATTTCAACAGTCATTGGTAGGCGCGGATCCAAGAGGAAGGGAGGGGGGGCGATCGCCCCCCCCCCCCTCAAAAAAGGTTCCAAAATACATTCATTGAAGGTGTTACCACCCCCCACCCGTCGCCCCCCTACCACTCTAAATTTTAACATTGCGGGATAGGGCACTGTCCCCCCCCCCCCCCCCAGAGCCGCGAGCTGGATCCACCTCTGCCCTCGTTCAATAGAGGGATTAGCCCTGCTTAGAGCTCGAGGCTGGGTAATGGTTAGTGATAAGGAAGGGAAAGGATGGTGGCCATGACTTGGTACGCGCGCGTCCCAGCATACGCTGAAGTTAAACTGAGGGAATTGTGGAAAACCTCAGTCAGGACGGACTACTTTTTCTCAATGGACTAAAGTGATGTCCAAAGCCTGGGGAACCACACAAAAATCCTATTATTGAGCTAATCCCACTGTCACTGTTCACAGCCGACCTTTGCGAGCCGAACCCTTGTGGTTCTCAGGCCCGCTGCACGCCCGGACACGACAACTCCGGACGTGAACGCCCCGTGTGCACGTGTCCCGCCGGATATATCGGTGACCCACTGAGAAGCTGCCAGCGAGGAGAGTGCGTCTCCAACTCCGACTGCCAAGCTAACCGCGCCTGCTACGACTCTCAGTGTCGCAACCCGTGCACGGAGCTGCAATGTGGCTCAGGGGCCAACTGTGAGGTACGGAACCACGGAGCGGTGTGCAGCTGTCCCTCTGGATACCGCGGTGACCCCCTACATAACTGCTACCCATCACCTAGCGCCAGGAGTGGCAAGAAATAGAACCATCATTTAAGTATATAGGACCATGGTCCTTGTTTAGAATTTTAAAGGCAATTGTATAAGAGGGAGAAGCTGCAAAGACATGGCAAAAAAATTAAATATAGATATACCCCTCTCCCACCTGAATTTGAAAATTGAATTTGAAATTTGTAGAGAGTATATTATATAATTATCGCCTCTCGTCCGCAATAATGAGCTATCTGCTTACCATGATCTTGTTGTAATAATGAGCTATCTGCAATTTCAGGTGACCACAATTTTATTATGAGCTTTATTTTATCCTGACTTACACAGCTCATAATTGCGCTCACAGATAGCTTATTATTACAGACGAAGGACAATATTCTTGGATTCTTGGATTTCTACATAATTGAAATATCTTACATTATTCAATTTCTGTGTACTACACTATATAATATAACAGCCTGTATAATTATAACTATACACCTGTATATATACTTGTGTGTATGGTTGGTGAAATTAATGATATTTCATTCATATTGAAATTACATCACAACTTTGGTCCGACTTTTCAATAATTTTGAGAAATAAAGAAATTTTGGAGGAGAGTTGTGTGCAATTAATAATAGTTTAAAAATATTTTATAAACAGAATGAAATTCAGTTTTGTGCCTTAATTTTCAATACCTCAAAAAACAATGCTTTATAAAACATTATGGAGAGCAAAAATCATGAAAGAAAAAATGTACTAATAATATTTCTTTATAATTAGTTTAAGGAGAAATTTACTTGAGAAAAAGAACCAAATAATGAAATCTCTTATTTAAATGTAATAAGAGTTATAATAATGCTCGTAATTGAATAATAAAGCGATTTACCCAAAATGAAATATTTTTATTATACCTTAGAATATTATATTATATATCTATACTAATTTATAACATTCCATCTAAAATATATTATATAGACCAGGTATTAAAGATATCTTCTGCATCTTCTTTACAGAGCATAATATGGTATCGTATTTAAAAAATATATTGTTTGCAGTAAAAATAATCAAGAGAAAATATTTTTTTTTCTCCATCATAAGATAAAATTTAATTCAGGAAAGACAATGCTAGGAAAAAAAATCAGAGAGGGGGATTTAACACGGACAGTATAGGCATTTACCCCAAGAGAGGGGCGTCTTCAAATAACACAAATTGCAACAATACTAAAATTAAGACATGCAGTCTTAGTGTATTCTTTATTGTTGCGCTATGACGCCCCCTTGGGGAAAATGCCTATACTGTTCGTGTTAAATCCTCCTCTTTCCTCCCGATTAATATTACTTGGTCATTAAATATTAATTTGTTATTATCTCTTACTGTTAGCTGAAAAATATTATGATTCTACATTTGGGAGAAATTAAATAATAAAAAAATAATAAATAAACTATTTTGTGGCTAATTATCTACATACACTTATAAATTTATATTAATTAATTTTCTAACCTAAAATAATCAGAGGAAGCCGCATACTGCTCATACAATAATAATATGTTGAGTGACTATACATTATCATTACATATTATATACAATATTTTATATTTGGTAGACACTAGACAGTAAATTAAAAACAAAAAGGTATAATTTTTTAATAATTTATTGTTATAATAATATTTAAAATTAATATAAAATTTAGATAAGTTCATTAAATTGATTCTAATAACAAGATTCTATATTTTAATAATATTGTATTTTTTTTTTATAAAAAATACCTAATAAAGAGGATATTCTATTACATAAGACATACTAGTTCTCTCCAAATTACATGAAGTTGTGCAGAGCGTCGTAGGCCACCTTGGAGGACTCGAGGGTGAAGGTGACCGCCTGGGAGATGTCCTCGATCTCTCTGCTCACCAGCGTGCCGACTTGTTGCATGGTCATCCCGAGAACCACGAGTTGCTCCTGAGTAATCACTTCTTGCTTCACCAGAGACTTGAGCTCCACCTCGAGAGACGCCACCTGGGGACATGAGTCATCGGGGTCAAGTAGAGGTCATTGACCCAGAGGCTTCCTCAGAGGGAAAATTTTCTCCATAAGCTACCATGTTAGAAAATTTGAATTTTTTCTCAGTTATAAAGCTATTAATTTGAAAACATCTCCCCCCCCCCTCTCCTCATTTAGGAGTCTTCTGATAATGATACAAGAGCCTAATTTTCTTCTAAAAAATTGCTTCAATGCCAAAAAAGCAATTCCATTTTTTTTTTTTTTTTTTTACCTATTATACGTTTGGATAGAACGGTGGGAACACTGCAAAATCTGAAGCCTCTAACTCAAGGGGGACTGTCTCTATACGGGTCTTTCATTATACGTCACAAAACATTATGTCGTCATAATTGTGTAGGCAAAACATTGTCAGCGGCATAGCAGATACGTGTTAAAGTTGTTCTCGAAATTAATTTCTCCTGACGATTCGTATCATTTTTCGTAGAATTTTCTTTCATAAATGGAAACAAGAAGAACCAATGCTAGTGAAAAAAAATATTTTGCGACCAAAACTGTTATGAGAAAAGAGGTAGGTGTTGTGAGTTATACGTTAACACGCACAGCATAGGATTTTAGGGTTTTCTGCCTACATCCCGAAGCTCTTCGGGCGGCTTCGGGCATCTCCGTGCTACCCAAAATGTAATCATGAAATTCCCGTATAATGCCAATGTTAAGAAAAAAAAAAAAAAAAATGAAGTGATGGAAAATGCATATAATTATATTGCCCATGTTTAATCTAAAATTTCGGAGGAGGAGGGGCAGCCCCTTCCCTGGATCCGTGCCTATCTAAGGGGTTATTGTGAATTTCTTATATATGATTGTAAAAAAATAATAATAACTCAATTTCTCCAAGTGCGTAAATATAGCGTAAATATATGCACTAACTTGTATTGTTCAAGAGAAATAAGTTCTCCAAAACTTATAGAGAAATTTTAAAAAAACGTAGACAAGTTTTGTAGAAATGTACACTCGTCACCTTGGAAAATTATACCCCATGTTATACTCACAACAAGGCTGCAAATTGAAAATTTCCAATGTGACGAATGTACAATAACGTAATAAAGAAATTTATAGTTTGAGAGTAAAAAAATGAAAATATTATCAGACTTGAACGATGGATGGTGTATTTTTGATGTATTCGCTGAGGTGAGACTGAGGGAACCGTGGAAAACCACAGTTAGGACGGACACTTTTACTTTTTATCATTGGACCAAGATAGATTTCCAAAACCTGGGGAACCTTACACAAGTGAACTGCACTGGGTGGAAGATTGTTCTGACAAACTAAAGCACGTTACCTCCTTGCCGATGACGTAACGAGCGTTGTCTAGGTCTGCGCGCAGACGCACCACGGCAGAGAAGATGTACTGCATGTCCTGGGTGACCATCACGCGGTAGTTCATCATGTCGCCTAGCATGCGTGCCACCATGCGGAGGATCTCGGCGTTATCGGCAACCTGTCGGCAGACCTCAGTCTTCTAACCTCTGTGTCTGTGGTGTTGGCAGTTATCTCAATCAAAGTTGAATATTTCAATAATAGAGTATCGACCTCAATTTTTTATTGCAGAAATGGATAGAGGGTGTAAAGTTATGCTACCCTGATTTTTTTCAGATTTTTTACAGTCCAGGATCTATTTTTAAAAAAAAATTATTGAAATTTCTTTTTGTGACGTCACGCGGCGTCTCTCCTTAAGAAAAGGATAGGACTTGCCGCTTCGTGACGTCACAAAAAGGACTTTCAATAATTTTTTAAAAATACTTTCAGGGCTGTAAAAAATCTGAAAAAAATCAGGGTAGCATAACTTTGCACCCTCTATCCATTTCTGCAATAAAAAAAATTGAGGTCGATACTCTATTGCATGTCATGATGGATGCATTTATCTTAATTAGTAAATGGGATTTTAGATATACGGTATGATTGAGCACAATACATGCATAAAGGGTTGCAGGTCTCAAATTACAAATTAGACAGTCACCAAGTTTAATTAGAGCATATTTAACAGTCGCATCATTTTTCTCCACGCGCGGTGCAGGCGTGCGAAGTTGCGTTGCAAAGAAAGAAATTCAGTCCTTGCTGACGTCAGCAAGGACCTTCTTTACAGCGCAATTTTGCATGGTAGCACCACACGCAGATAAAATGCGAATGTTGATTTAAAGTGCTCTAGCTCTAGTCCACTAAAGCTCTGTAACTCAAGTAACACTTGGTGTCTGCCTAATTTGTAATTTGAAGCCTGTATCGTTCATTTAAGATGTAAAAACAGAAGTAATTAAATTAGTATATACAAAATTAAAAATTGAACTCACGATGTTGTAAATGAATTTAATTCCGAAGTGTGTTGCGATTTAAAAGCAATTTTGTACAATTTTTACCTGAACGGAGAACTGTGTCTCGAACTCGGCAACGAGCGCATCCACGCGTTGTTGGACCTCCAGCACGCCCTCGTGGCTCTGTGGACACCAGAGGAACTAAATGTTAACACCCTACATTGCACCAGTGAGTGATTTAATATTATTGATATATTATTATAGTAAATGATTCATTAAAATTATCTTTCATATTAATAAAATCCATTCACTGTAAAATTAAGATCCTAGAAAAATGTAATAAACCAAAATTAAATAATATTTAATATAATTCAAGAAGATTTAAATAATTTGGTATTTATAACACACGTGAGAGATTACAATTATAATGAAAACATTATTTTTATTTCAAATTTGTTTGAATATTTACTTAATAAAGAAATAGTAAACAAGGACGTGCATGACCTCTAACGTGACCTTGATAATTAAATTTGACCTTCCCGATGAGCAAGATAACCTCTAACGTGATATTAACATGACCTTGAACTTACCTCAAGGTCACTGACCTCCCCGATGACCTCTCCTATTGGCTATTACCTCTAACATGATATTAACATGACCTTGGACTCACCCCAAGGTCATTGACCTGTTTGATGACCTCCAAGATGAGCTGTTTGACTGGTGCCTGGAAGACCTCGAGGGTGAGCTCAAGTTGTGACCTCAGGTTGATGATGGACAGTCCAGTGTTGCGGACTGCTGACAGCATATCCCAGGACTCATCCTCAAGTCCATACTGAACTGCCAGGAGCTCGAATTCGGGGGAGATTCCTTGCAGGGTCTCTAGACTTTCAGCAATGTCGGTCTCACCGCGTTTGTGGCACTCGCTCGCCAGATCACCGAAGAACTACGAGACCATAACCGGTAATTAGGGTCATGACTATATTAAACAGACTAAATTTTAGGTTAGTTTATGAACAACCTGCAGCATGAAATATTTTTAATACAGAAGTAGAGAGCATGAAATTATATTATCCTATTTTTTTTTCAGATTTTTTAGAGATCAGGAAGTATTACTATAAAGAGTTTTGCCAATTTAGGGTTTGAACCTACGTCCCGGCCTTTTATATTAGATCCTATCATTTTAATAAGTGACGCCTCTTTCTGCGTATTTTCAATAATTTTTTTAAAAAATAGTTCCCGTGCTGTAAAAAGAATCTGAAAAAATCATAATGTTGTAACTTTGCAGTCTCTATTTATTTCTGCAATAAAAATTTTGAGTTTGGTACTCCATTGTCTAAATTAGGTATCTGAATTTACAGAAAGCAATGTTACAAAACTGTAATAATTTAATCCATCCTTTTACGAGCATCTATAATAATTTTTTTAGGGGTTTAAGTTTATATGTTTGAAAGGGAGAACAAAATAACTCATTGGTGACTGAAAAAGCAGATGCCCATACACAAAATGAACAACCACCCTATATCTAATCTATAACCTTATCTACACTAACCGTCACATTTAACTCAGTTATGGTTGGAAGCGCTCGGGAGTCATTCGGCTCGGCTCGGCCAGTGATGTCCTTCGTTACAAACCGGCTACCAATGACTGAGAGCGTTACAAACACGACTATAAAGGGGCATTTCCATGGAGCGATGTCGAGCGGGGCTTGGCTGCGCGAGAAAAGCGCACTTGCTTCAATCTCGTATGGTAGCCATGTTTGCAAAAAAACGCTCCCCGCAAGGCGAGGAAATTCCGAGCCTCTGATTGGCTATGGCACGCGATTTTCTCGCTTTCCACGCTCCATGGAAATGCCCCTTAACCCTGTTAAATGTGACGGCTACTGTATATAATATAGTCCATACCTGAGAGATGGCTGCCGAGAGCGTGTATCCAGATGCGTAGGGTGGCAGGTGAGCGAGGGAGGGCGCGAGGTCGAGGGAGCCGGTGTTGATGGCCACGTTCAACTGGGAGAAGCCCGGCATGTTGAGGTCGCCGTACGTCTCGTGGGGCAGCATGCTCGCGGGGGGCTCCACGGACCGCGCCACCGCCTGTCGGGCATAACAATGAAAAATGTGTTTGTTTTAATGATGAAAAAATTTAATATCCTTGCACATTTTTTTTTTTTTAAATACGTTCTCATTTTCACTCATTTGCAGTACACAAGCAAAAATAAAATATTTCACTGTAATTAGTAAATTTTTACATTACTATTATCGTACATAATATACTTCAACTTATATAAGTAAAAAAAAAAAAAAAAATACTTGATTATTTGTAAACAAAATTTTTAAATGTATATTTTGTCTCCTGGCATGATTTCTATTTGTGAGAGGTATTTTTAATATAATGGACAACATACATGAAATTTTTTTATTGCAGAAATGAATAGAGGGTACCAAATTATGCCACTCTGAATTCTTTTACATTTTTTTGAAACCCAGAACTATTTTTAAATAATTATTGAAAGTGCGGCCACGCCCCCTGGAGGCGTCAATAGGCGTCCAGTCTCTGGTGGCGTCCCAAATGTCCATTCTCGCCTACTACCCTACCCTACCCTTCCCTACAATGGCGGCGAAATTTAGGGCGCATCATATGCGCCCTACTTATATAGCAGCCATATTGGAGGGGAGGGGAAAGTTCATTTAGGGCCCCTACAGGGGACGAGAAAGTGATTTGGGACCCCACCTATCCTTTTTATTAAGGCTGCAGGGGTGCCAACTGAAATCACAGGACTTTCAATAATTATTTAAAAATAGTTCCTGGTTTCAAAAAAATCTGAAAAAATTCAGAGTAGCATTAATTTCGTACCATCTATTCATTTCTACAATAAAATTTTTTCATGTATGTTGTCCATTGCACAAGAATCAGACGTATTTTATACATGCAGTAAGAGTGTTATTATATTAAAAAAATATTGGATTATTTTTACATATTTGCATGTATTTGCAAAGCTGGTAGTTAAAGATTAATTTCATCGTTTTCATATCGATCATATTGTATATTTTTATTTATTTTTTATCTAATTATGTTGAATTAATATAAAAAGTAATTATGAATGTATAATAATGAAATAATTTACTCAATGGACAACATACATGAAAATTTTTTATTGCAGAAATAAATAGAGGGTACCAAATTATGCTACTCTGAATTCTTTCAGATTTTTTTGAGACCCAGAACTATTTTTAAATAATTATTGAAAGTGCGGCCACGCCCCCTGGAGGCGTCAATAGGCGTCCAGTCTCTATCCTTATTATTAAGGCTGCAGAGGTGCCAACTGAAATCACAGGACTTTCAATAATTATTTAAAAATAGTTCCGGGTTTCAAAAAAATCTGAAAAAATCCAGAGTATCATAATTTGGTACCATCTATTCATTTCTGCAATAAAATTTTTTCATGTATGTTGTCCATTATCCTGTTATCATTTAATAGAGAGTGATGATTAATGAGATATTAGAATGTGAAAATTTTAGTAGCTTAATCAAAAGAAGGGGTAAAAATATGATACTGTGAATTTTTTCAGATTTTTCTGAGACCGGGAACTATTTTTAAAAAATTATTAAAAGTCTATTTTTTAAAAATAGTTCCTCTCAGAAAAAGACTGAAAAAATTCACAGTACTATATTTTTACCCCTTCTTTCGATTAAGCCACTAAAATTTTCACATTCTAATATCTCATTAATTACTATAATTTTAATTTTACCAATCTTTTAAATTATTATTAATTCAATTAACTTTTAAAGACCAATAATGTTGCTAATTAGCTGCTTGAGGAATATGGTCCAAAATCCGTTGTGTTTATTTCTCCATTCACGTTTCAATACTTAAACGATGTAAAAAAGGTAAAACTAATATTTTTTAATAAAATAACCTAATATTAAATTGGAACATACCTGACAGAGGCACACGGCCAACACAGTCACTGCAATTCTGGCGATCATTGTTGCTGAAGATTTCACTGAGGACTGAAGAAGCGACGCCGCGGCCCTCGCTGTTAACACCTCTGCTATCTCGAGTACCTCCACTTGAGATTGCAGGACACCTCATGTCTTCGGTGACGCAACGTCCCAGCGTCACATAAGATGAAGCAGAGAGATAAAGGGCAATTTGCGTGGTGCTCAAGACGGATGCAACACCTTTAACTTGGCTTGCTGTCTCATTATTATATTATATATAGGTTAATCATAAAAAAATCAGAGGTGGTCGGTACCTTTTTAAGTTTATTAGTTCAATATTGTTAAATAAATGTATTTGGATGGAAATTGCTATACTATATGTTAATTCCAAATTTCCAGGCGAGGAGAGGGGGGGGGGGGAGGGGGTTGTATAACATGGTTTAACCGGTAAACCCCTACACAATTGCCTTATATTGACTTCAAATCACTAATTAAATTATTTTCAATGCTTATTATCATCATGCTGTAATAAAATACATAATGTATATGAAGATATTATTCTTGACTCTCCAAATCGAATCTTTACAATCATGTATATTATAATTATAATAAAATTATAAGTAATTATATTCATGGTTCAAAATTATGATTAAATTTTATATTTTCTTTAATAATAATAATTAATTAATATTATAATGCTCAATATAATAATTAATTGATAAAAGCAATTTTATTAATTTCATATATATTCCTTATTTACTATAAATATGGACAACCGCCATGAAAGTTGTGTATATAATGCAAAAAATCATTGATTAAAAAATCTCAAGTTTATTTTATACATGTTGTCAAAAATACTAAAGAAATCGAATTAAAAAATTCTGAAAGAAATAAAATAGTCAATTGACGTCATAAAGTTAGTAGCGCCCCTCGCGAAAACTGACGGGAAACAGCTGAACTACGTGCGCCTAGCGAGGCCCATTGTATATGTTTAACATTGTAAAATCATGTAAATGCTCTCTCAGCAGCCACAGCATAATTTTACAGAAGTGACAACACCATAATTAGTTGTCAAATACGTTCGGACAAATATAAAAAAAATATTTCAACTTCGTAAAAGATGTATTTCGTATAAAATTTGTTGTTTTTGTGATTCTCCCAATGCTATAGGTATTGCTGTATCTTCGCCAAAATTTCAGCGCTCAGCGCCATCTCTTGGTCCTTTATGTACTCAATACCGCTATCCAAATCCCCAAGCATGGGAATAAAAAATTCCTGTTTGTTGTCCATTAAATGTCATGCGAAGCAGACTAACCTTTATCTTGTAATTTAATTTGCATATTAATTGATAAAAACATGATGATTGTACGGCTTATATCAAAGCCTATGAGTATATAGTATATACTTATATCTATATAGGCTTTTTGAGCTTATATCAGAATTTAAAATTAATACCATCCAGATTATTATTAAAAATGGCATGTTAGTTATTTTAAATTTTGTCTATATTTTTTTTTTATTGTTGTTGATAGAGGCCTTTTACGGTTACAAAATTATAATTAATATTAATTAAATAAATATATTTAAAATATAATGCACTTAAAAACTGCAAGCACACAGTTGTCATAGTGTTGATCCCAAAACTTCATATTATAGTTGCTAATTATATTATTTACAGAAAGGTCATTTTAAATAACCAAACTACCGCAACCTTTATTTTTACCTCTGCGAAAGCAACTTTTTTAGCGGGTGAGTGTTGCTGGTTGCATCCCCCCCCCCCCTCCCTGTAAAATTGTTTTTTTGTGTGTGAATATTTCGCAATAATATATTCTGAAGACTCTTGAAGAGGGTGAATCTCTGAATCTCCTGTCAGGTACGAAAATAGCTAAGCTAGAAACTTTTTGTGATTAGATGTAATCTTCAACTTGACACGACACACAAATCAGAGTTAGAAATTCTTGTTTGACATGTTGAGATTTGTGTGAAAACCAGCTTTTGAAGCGATAAAGATCTGTCAAAAAACAGGACTGATGTTATATCTAGTATATTATAATGTGAAAACAAAGTTTTTTCTTAATGTTGATAGTATGCTGCATGGTCACAAGTGAATAATTAAAAATATTTAATTATAACTCCCTATTACGCGGCTCTCTGTAAACCTGATCTATAGCATTACTTAATATAGGATTTTAATAAACCGGGGCTGCCATTCATTCATTCAATCCCAAAATATTCACTTACTTGTGACTGAGATAACCATGGAAACCTCAGTCAGATTAGTCGGCAATTATATAATGGAGAATATCACCTCCTGATACAGCCCCCTGCTCCGGATACACGTATATATGTATGTACGTTTTTTTTTAATTTTAACTACAGGCTAATTAATGTGTAGGAATTAGTTTTATAGCGCCTGTGATCAAACTCATAACTTTGTGATTACGAAATTAAGATGCATCATGCTCATACCAAAACAACGTCAAGCGCCTTTAAAATTAATAACCTATATTAAATTGAATGGAAAATTGTTTTGCGGACCATTAATTAATTCTTGAACAGAATCAAGTAAATATTAAAATACACTTATAAACAAATATATCTCTACCACTGTACTTTGAATTAGAATTAAATCTATTAAATATTAAATAATAGGATAAATTTAATATTTTATTATAATAATATACATAATATGATATTCAGTAATTAAGGCTCTTTAATTCTGCAATATCATTATTTGTTAAAACAAATAATTTTTAAATATTTTATTGCTATTGTTTGCAAACGTGACAATAATTAAACTTAACAATCAAATCATTCAATCAAATAATTCAATATAGATGCAAGATTTGCTGTTGTTAAAAATACAATCAGCTCATTGAAAAGTGAAAGATAACATTGATAATTGTTATTATTCATGTTACCGCGCGTCAAAAGTGAAGACATGCGCATAATATGTTAGCTGAGAATTGTTTTTTTTTATCACGGAGATATAAGACTTCAAGTGCCCCAATAGAGCTGTCAATCTGTGTGAACAATCTTCTGTCGGAATGACATTCTGAGATCGATGTTAAAAATATGCGATGACGTTTTCAAGTCATGATTAATATATTATATTTTTATGAAGTTATTTTTGAAATATGAAATATTATTATTGGCACAAGATCGAGCTTTTATTCTCATAATGAATTTTTGTTGAATTAGAGCAATATTGATTCTTTATGAAACCAATTAAATTATTAATTGTTTGTTTTTTAAAACTTTTTATATATTTATATAGTTCTCCTGGTTCTATAGGCCCTATATTATAGACCCATGGCATTGAGAATGATATATAGCTTAATTGTGGCGACTTCAGACAGCTAGATTTAATGGAAAAACAGCATGATTTTTTTTTTTTTTTTCATATTTGGATAATAAGATTTTGAGAGGTTCTCGAGTTAGGTGAATTTGATGTTGCTAAATTTTTCAAATTATTTAGAGCCTAATTATATTAGCTCTATATATAACACCCCTAAAAGTGATCGTATTGCAAAACGCTGCATGTGACGTCATAATCACATGCAAAATGTTTAACAAATCCGACAAGCATCAGGGAAAAAAGACGTTTATTTGCACACGACTGTCATAATATGTCGACGCAACAGCGTTTTTCCCCCAAAAGGGCTCGATTTTGAGAGCGTTAGTGCATGGGTTGAAAAAAAAATGGAAAAGTTGATAATTTAAAATGAAATACCATTGATGCATTGATGTAATTAATTTAACTCGATCGATGGAGATCCGAGATGCTCGTCTATCCAAATAGAAATAAATTAAGTATTCTTTCCTAAAACCGAACAGTAGAAATCTTTGCCGTCCGAGGTGCAGGTGGGGGCGGATAGGAGAGTTACGATGAGGGATTTAAAAGTCATAAATTTAAATTAAAGACTTGTCGGATCGCAGTTATATAGATTGTCCATTTTTATCACGTACAGAAAAGTAGCATATATTGCGTTAAACTTAATTTTAACTCTGGTGCCAACGTTCCAGCACTTGGACTTCTGGTTCCATTATCAGAGACCAATGATATCTCTGTGCATAAATATATAATATATTACGTTCTGTGTTGTTCCACGTACGCAACACACGTACGTCTTTCGGCGCCGCCGCCGTCGGACCCTCAAAAAAACATTTAAAGTATTACCGCAGAAAAATATGAGCATCGATATTTCAGCTGTTATTTGTTATGACGTCACGTTTCAGCATGAAAATCTGAAAATCCGGTCGTGAAGGTATGTAAATTAATTCCTTGTTTTCTAATATTTAACGTTGTTAACTATTTTTTCTTGTCGTTTTTAATTGATTTTGAATATACCATTGAATGCAAATCAGTATAATTATATAAATACTGTATGCATAATTATCAAAGGTTGTAAAAACAATAAAATGTGTCCAGTGAATTATTTTTGTCACTCAGACTCAGACAGCTTTTATCGGTTTTGTTGGACCTGCTTATTGAATGCCAATTAACTTCCAATTAATGGTGCACTTCTATGTTAATTAATATAACATTTCTTTTCAATTTACAGGAATGCACCAAGAATTTAAGTAATATGGATACACTGTAGCCATTTGTAAGAATGAGCGTTGTTCGGTGGGCCTTTCGAGTTGGCTCTTGGCAACCCTCCGAGGGGGAATGGATGAAAGCCGCGTGCTGTATTCAGCCCGAGGAGAAAGAAAGGATTGGTCGCTTTGTGTTCCAGAAAGACGCCAAGAGCTCCATGGCTGGGAGACTTCTTATCAGAAAGTTTGTTCACGAGGCAACCTCGCTCAGGTTCGTGTAACCATCGTCAAGTTAAATATCAAGAAACACTCTCTCCCCACCCATGTATAAATTTTGGTAACTCTTTGCAATTACCAGCTCAAATAAGATCCAAATGTTGTTAGCCCAAATAGATTCCGATAGACACCTAATTGGTCGTTTTTGGGTAAATCTAGGCTAGCAAAAAAAAAAAAAAGTAATATAGCGATCTATGATAGCCCGATGTAACTCTAACTTCCCTATAACACCACTTTGTCCATAAGCTCCACAGCTCATTATAGACCAGTTTGAACCAATTGTGCTATTTTCAAAAAAGCTTGAAATTGACTGAATTTGCCCGAACAAGAACCTTTCTACTCTGGTTGTACCCATACTGATACTGATTGATGGAGGATTGTCATATTATAAATTTTTTCAGGTTCTCTGAGATCAAACTTGGTCGTGACGAGCGAGGTAAACCGTTACTGGCAACTCCCCACGACCCCTGTGTGCAGTTCAACGTGTCCCACCAGGGGGAGTTTGCGGTGCTGGCCGGAGCCACGGGGCCGGCGAGTCAGCGGATTGGAGTGGACGTCATGAAAGTGGAGTACTTGGGAGGCAAGAGCCAGGACGAGTTCTTCAGGATCATGGGCAGGAACTTTTCATCAAAGGTGCTTGATGGATAACTTGCATCAAATAGAGAAAACATCAAAATTATGCTCTGATTTATTTCAGATTTTTCTGTGCCCCTACGGAAAAAAATTAAAAAAGTATATTTAAATATATGGAACGTTAAGTTTTTTTCAGTCAATGCAGTAATGAAAAACAAACACATAAAATAGTTTTTTTTTTTAGCATTAAACATTTAAACTTGAAGGGGTAAAGTAAAATCCATGAATTGAAAACCTTTTTGTTTAATTTGAGGAAATTGCTTAAAAACTCTATATTTTGTCGCCTCAGAATGCAGATCACATAACTAAAAAAAAATAAAAAATAAATACAGTAAATAAAAAAAAAAAAATTGAAGGAACTTTGACCCTTATGATTAAATGAGATAAGGTTTAAAGTTACATATATTTTTTTGTAGTTACTGTACAGTATTTGATTTACATTCTGAGATGACAATACTGTATGTATTTTTGTTCTAACTAGTTCGCCTGTTACAGGAGTGGAGTTTGATTCGCGGATCAGGTGGGGAGAAAGAGCGTCTGACGTCGTTTTGCCGACACTGGAGTCTCAAGGAGAGTTATGTCAAAGCCACAGGCACCGGCATCACGGTCAGTCTGAAAGACATCAGTTTCGAGACGCGGTCTCCTCACAGTCCTCACGTGGTGACTGACACTCGGCTGACCGTCGGTGCTCAACTGCGGACCGAGTGGACCTTTGAGGAGAGTCTACTGGATGACCAGCACTGCGTGGCGCTTGCCAGAGACTTTCCAGCAGAGCCAGCGCCGTTCAAAGAGCTGTCATTCCAAGAGCTGACGGCTTCCAGTGAACCTCTGTTGCCTGAAGATGAGGAATATTGCAGACAATTCTTCAGTAAAGATGAAAAACCGTAGTGTGTTAACTGTGTGACTGAGATAGCCAAGTTCTTATTGGCTATTTCTTTTATAAAGATTTTAACTGTATTTATTGAACATTTGTTCCCAGATCTGAAAATTAGTTTAAGATCAGTAATTGAATTTATGAAATGATAAACATTAGATAAAATGAACTAAGTTTTTGTGCTGGCTTAATTCAATCATTAAATCATGATTATTTCTAAAGCAAATGGATTTATGTAAAAATTAAGGTAACAATGCTGCTGGCTTACCCTGTAAGGAATATGGAGTTATGTATGTACAGTATGTAAATAATGGGGGGAGTAAAAATTAAAAATAAACTTCATACTTGTGATCATTATTATGTTTTTATAGCTTTTTATAATACAATACGGTATGTAAAATAAATACAACATAAATATAATTATGTATCCATAAAAGTGGTACTGTATTATTATTGATATTAAGGTGCCTATAATATAGACAAAAATATATATTTTATTCGCAATTCCTTGTCAGTAATTTTTATATTGCATACTTCTTTCAGAATATTTAAATATTTACAGTCATTTGGAATTTATAAATGTATTAAAATAATGACTTTTTTCCTGCTTAGGTAAATTTAAATTTATTTTGTAGGAACATGTAACAAAATATCATATTGAAAAATGCAGTAAATTTATTAGAATAATTAAATCAAACTATGCATGAATTTAAGTCATAAAATGAAGTCAATGATTCATTGACACATTCAACTTAAAAGGATGCACACCCATTGGTTATAAAGTGAATAGAATAATTAAATTATTATACTGATTCCATTTTTATCTTTTATCTAGTAGAGATGTGTCCTTTTTACAACTTAATAATTACTACTGGACAAGAGCTCATTTCATGCCACCATGGCAATATACTAAAGAAAATCTTACTAAAATAGTAGTTATAGTTTCATAGTGTTTGAATAAATGGACTTGTTATTACAGAAAATTGATATGGTACTTAAAACTACTTTAAGGGTAAGGTAACGCCACCAATGTTAAAAAAAATCCCTCTCACAAAAATTCTGAAAAAAATTTAAAATGTTCTCCTCTACACCCCCTATCAGTAGCTAAAATATCAGGTATACAAATACGATCTAGTTTTTGAGTTATGAATTTTTAAAGTTGACCAATTTAGCATGGGAGTTTCATTTCTCCATGTTAAAGTAGTCAACTTTAAAAATTTGTAACTCAAAAACTAGATCGTATTTGTATACCTGATATTTTAGGTACTGATAGGGGGTATAGAGGAGAACATTTTAAATTTTTTTCAGAATTTTTGTGAGAGGGATTTTTTTTTAACATTGGTGGCGTTACCTTACCCTTAATTAAATACAGTATTCTATAGTAATTTATCCACTGATTTAACTTAAATAGATTTTTAATATAGACAAAATACACTCTTATCTGATTATTATTATTAAATTCTTATGTGACAAATAAATATTTTACTCAGCCTTTCAATTAAAATCACAGAAGTTAGTAAATCTCTTCACTTTAAGTTCACAACTTGGTATGAGTTATTATTTCCACTAACACACATTTCTGTCAGTGTGTGGCAGTATTGACAACACTGTGCATCAGCTTCGTGATAGAATCCTCAGAGGTTGGGAGCTTGCGGGCGGAGCCAAGGGCTTGGGCGAGCCAGGCGGCCAGGACGTGCTTGCAGGTGAGCTGCGAGTGAGCACCGAGCACGTGGTACTGGTGGGCAGCACACGGACACCAGTTGACTTCCGGGAACAGGGTGTACACCCCTGCAACAGTAGAAAAAAATTGAAGGCCCATTTTATGATGTCTAGAGGCGGCATTAAAGAATATGTACAGGACTATGGTGCTGCAAAAAAGGGCGTGACTATTAGAACCAAACTCGATAATTTTTTAAAAAATAGTTTCCAGACTCTTAAAAATCTGGGAAAAAAGAGTGACATAATTTTGCACCTAGCATTTCTGCAATAAAAAATCTGATAATGAATCAAGAACTTATTTTTTCCCTCTGAAAACTTTTTTTAATGCTTAAAAAAAAGTAATTCCATTTTTTTTTTTTTTTTTACATAGGTTTGGATAGGAAGGTGGGAACACTGCAAAATCAGTTGACTTGAATATTGACACATCCGGCTACGACCATGGTTACTGACCTTGGGCTGTGCCGGTGACCTGCAGCAGGCATCGTCCCGAGGCGGCCTCCAGCACCACCACACTTTGGGGCTTGTCTACGAGGGAGAGGGCGCGACCCAGCACCGGACCGAAGACGGCGTGCAGGGCGAGCAGTGCCTCGTCACTTACTGCATGGTTGATACAGAGTTTAACTTCAGAAGGGGGAAAATTAACTATTTTTCTAAGCTGTTGCTTTAAAATCTTACGTACAAGCCATGCACAGAGACCATTAGTGTCTTTTGACCAAAGTCTTCTGCTCGTTGTTAGTAAACAAAGTATTGTTGTGTAATGTCTGTCACGTGAAAGGAAAAACATGGGACGGTTGTTGATTTACATGTTAACTTATGGAAATGACCGTTAATTATGAAGTTGAAACGG
The DNA here is from genome assembly GCA_949825025.1 of Siphlonurus alternatus. Classification (NCBI taxonomy): domain Eukaryota; kingdom Metazoa; phylum Arthropoda; class Insecta; order Ephemeroptera; family Siphlonuridae; genus Siphlonurus; species Siphlonurus alternatus. The sequence continues at coordinate 6,438,022 of OX463785.1, read as the reverse complement.
TTGCCTAGCGCCAACAATGCCATTACATTCTCTGCTCTGATGGCAAAATTAGGCACTACGTCGTCCCATGTTTAACAATGAAAAAGGCTTCATGCGACAAACATTATATAAACAATGGTTTGTTACAACCATTGCGAGTAGAAGATTTTGCTTTTGACCACAAATTAAAACAACATTTCAGAAGACTCGATACATTTACTGATAGAGATGGTACCCAGTAAACACAACTCTGTTGGTTCCAGTGCTGAGACTGTTGGGCCAGTACTGTGCCAATACTCTAAAGTACCGATCCAACATATTTTTGAGACCCTGCATTTACTGAGTAGCGTCAATGTTATGCATAAATGAGAATGAACCTTCTCATATGTTGGTCAATTTTCTGACCATACACAGTACAGAAGTCTTGTTCGTTAATTTTATTATTCTTATTCTACATAAAAACTAGCATTTAGCTACAGTGTTCTACATGATAGTCTTGAAACTTTCTTGATAGTTTGGACAAATAATGAGGTCAGGGTTTGATTCTACCCTGGTATCCCAGGTAACTCAAAGACACAGTTGGGCACAGTTATGTTTTCCAATTAAGTGACATTAAAATTACTCGGAACTGGACATCTGTGTATTCTATGATGATCGGAGATATTGGCATAAGCTCTTAGGGGTGTATCCTTGTAAAAAAAAAAAAAAAAAAAAAAAAAAAAAAAAAAAAAAAAGTTAGTGCGAACCTAGTGGTAACTGCTGGAACTATGTACGTCTGGCGAGGATTGCTGTATATATATGATTACATGATTTTACAATGTTATAACTATAAAATTGTAAAATCATGTAAATCCTCTGTCAGCAGCCACGTACAGCACAGCATAATTTTACAGAAATGACAACACCATATATAATTAGTTGTCAAATACTTTCGGACAAATATAAAAAATATTTCAACTTTGTAAGTGATTTCTTTCCTAGAAATTTGATAATTTTTTTTATTCTCCCCATGCTATATAGGTATTGCCGTATCCTCAATGCAAATTAAGAGCAAAATTTTCAGACGTCAGCGCCATCTCTTGGTCCTTTATGTCCTCTATACTCACGCTTGCTGTCTTCAGCCACGATCATCTCAACCTCCCTCATGACGCCGCGAGCCAGCTGAGGAAAGAGTGAGCCCATCTGCACACCAGAAGTCATTCCTGACAGAGAGAGTTCAGAACTGTTGCATGTATCATACTGTAGTAATCATGGTTAACTGCAGGCGCGGATCCAGGGAGGGGTCTGCCTGCACCCCCCCCCCTTCCCGAAATGTTGGATTTAACATTTCCCCCACTCCATTTTTTTTTTTTTCAATTTTGGCCTAATAATGGAGACAGCCCTCCGAACTTTGGTTCTGGATACGGGTTAACGGGTTAACTGATCATGGTTAACTGATGCGAGGTTTAAACGTAATTGTTTTTTTAGCTAAAATATTCAGTATTAAAAACATGAACTAATAGCCATTACCATCAGTTTGCCCATATAGCAGCGCATGCATGGTGATAAACAAATAAATTACTTGTGATCAAAATAAAACTCAGAAAACCAGCATATATATGGGAAAACCGGTACTCCTGCCTTCACTGTTTCTCTCTCGATCCCCATGACTGTATAAAATATATAGCAATTTCATGTTTTCTAATAATCATGTATAAATCCACAACATATTAATTTTTTTACCAGCTAGCAGAAGCACCTGGTCGTCTTCACAATTAACTTTCACAAGTCCCTACTGCATGTAAAAGTTTGTTTACTTTTTGGTTTTGTTTTGATTTTTTTGAATGAAAATATGTAGGCTCGCAAATGCTGCGCAAATGCCAAGAAACTCGCTTTGCATCTTGGATCGTCTTTGGATGGCGGAATTTTACGCGGGAAATCTTACACCACAGCTGATTAACTGGATTTGCTCTCCATAAATTTGCATCGCAGATAATTTATTTTATGTCGAAACTGAGTTTGAGTAAGAATGGTAGGAAGAAAAAGGTAAGCTTTAATAACCGTATTACCCAAATATATATTTTTTAGAGTATATTTTTGTACATAGACACACCTTTTGAGACTGCATTTGAGGCCTTGCTGCATGCATGGCCGGCCGGCACGACCGCGGCAGCTTGTTTCGCTGGTTTTTTACATTTTCCTGTATATTTTAGATTATTGGCTATTATAGGTCTATCATATATGCATATTATGTACCGTGCTATTCTCGAACGAAATGACCGATGGCGGCGCTGTCTGCAGAGTGATGACGTCACAAAATGGCGGACGTAATGCGGCTCGAAAGAAATATGGAGTATGAAAAGCAGGTTAATAATTTGATAATGTGCGATTAGAAGCTTACATACAAACGTAAAATTTGACGCACCAGCTGTCAAATTAAATTCAGTGGCTTTTCAATATTATTGGAGCCAATCACACCCCTTTCAGCCTTTTCAGGGGTGTTTTTTTTCCCCCCATAGGAATTAAATACGAAAAGTTTTTCCAATGAATATGACCGAGATGTAACAATTTGAAAATTTATAAGAATTTTATGGAGAAAATTTCATACAATAGGTAATTAATTTACACCTCTGAAATAATTAATTAATACAGATTCATTACCACACCCCCGTGGCACCACCTCTACCACGCACACCCCTGGAGTACCCCGTTATTCAGACCTATTAGTATTTTCCACTTTTTTAATAAACGAGCTAAAATTATAAAACTTAATTTTCAAGGGGTAATCGACCCTCCTAAACTAGGAAATAATTTTAGGTTTTCTCCCCGACGCACCCCTGAGGGTGGAGAACTACCCCTAAAATCCACTTTCCTTAAAAATTGTGCTAAAATTATGAAATTAATTTTCAAGGGGTAATCGACCTTCCTAAATTAGAAAAAAAATATTATATTTTCTCCCTGACGCACCCCTGAGGGTGAAAACCTACCCCTAAAATCCACTTTCCTTAAAAATTGTGCTAAAATTATGAAATTAATTTTCAAGAGGTAATTGACCCTCCTGAACTCGGAACTAATTTTAAATTTTCTCCCCGACGCACCCCTAAGGGTGGAGAACTACCCCTAAAATCCACTTTCCTTAAAAATTGTGCTAAAATTATGAAATTAATTTTCAAGGGGTAATCGACCTTCCTAAATTAGAAAAAAATATTATATTTTCTCCCTGACGCACCCCTGAGGGTGAAAACCTACCCCTAAAATCCACTTTCCTTAAAAATTGTGCTAAAATTATGAAATTAATTTTCAAGAGGTAATTGACCCTCCTGAACTCGGAACTAATTTTAAATTTTCTCCCCGACGCACCCCTGAGGGTGGAGACCTACCCCTAAAATCCACTTTCCTTAAAAATTGTGTTAAAATTATGAAATTAATTTTCAAGGGGTAATCGACCCTACTGAAGTCGGAAATAATTTTAAATTTTCTCCCTGACGCACCCCTGAGGGTGGAGACCTACCCCTAAAATCCACTTTCCTTAAAAATTGTGTTAAAATTATGAAATTAATTTTCAAGAGGTAAAATTGACCCTCCTGAACTCGGAAATAATTTTAAATTTTCTTCCCGACGCACCCCTGAGGGTGGAAAACTACCCCGAAAATCAATTTTCCTTAAAAAATATGCTAGAATTATGAAATTAATTTTCAAGGGGTAATCGACCCTACTGAAGTCGGAAATAATTTTAGATTTTCTCTCCGACGCAACCCTGAGGGTAAACGGCTACCCACCATATCCTTCTTTCTTAATAATCGAGTTGAAATTGTGAATTAAATTTTTTTTGGGATTTATCGTAATTTTTCATAGAAAAAAAAAATATATCAGACTCGCCTCTTTACTTGCAGTGTGATGATGGATGTCCACCGTTATAATAATTACATGGCGTGAAGGCTCATGTTGGGGTCTGCACTTTGCACAATGAGGCTATGTGTGACTTTAATTAACAACTGAGGTGTGACCATCAATTCCACATAACGTCTATCACTTTCAGCTCGTCAATGGTCTCAAATCTCTTTCTGAAGCAAAAGGTTTACAAGAAGAGATTTGAGACCAATTGACGAACAGAAAGTGGAGATAAGACATTGCATGGAATTGGTCACAACTCAGATGTTAGAGGCCATGCCCCTACACACATATAGCCTCGTTGAGCGGACCAACATGTGCCATCACGCCAATTAACGGTGCTGAACACATTGAGTGAAACCATCATCATACTGCAAGTGAAGAAGTGTCTGGGATACTTTTTCTCTGAAAAATTTCGATAAATCCCGAATAAAAATTTAATTCACAATTTCAACTCGATTATTAAGAAAGAAGGATATGGTGGGTATAGCCGTTGACCCTCAGGGTTGCGTCGGGGAAAAAGTCTAAATTTATTTCCGAGTTTCAGAGGGGTTAATAAACACTTGAAAATTTAATTGTTTTATTTTAGCACAATTTTTAAGGAAAATGGATTTTAGGGGTAGGTCTCCACCCTCAGGGGTGCGTCAGGGAGAAAATTTAAAATTATTTCCGACTTCAGTAGGGTCGATTACCCCTTGAAAATTAATTTCATAATTTTAGCCCAATTTTTAAGGAAAATTGATTTTCGGGGTAGTTCTCCACCCTCAGGGGTGCGTCGGGGAGAAAATCTAAAATTATTTCCGAGTTCAGGAAGGTCGATTACCCCTTGAAAATTAATTTCATACTTTTAGCACAATTTTTAAGGAAAATTGTTTTTCGGGGTAGTTTTCCACCCTCAGGGGTGCGTCGGGGAGAAAATCTAAAATTATTTCCGAGTTCAGGAAGGTCGATTACCCCTTGAAAATTAATTTCATAATTTTAACACAATTTTTAAGGAAAGTGGATTTTAGGGGTAGGTCTCCACCCTCAGGGGTGCGTCGGGGAGAAAATTTAAAATTAGTTCCGAGTTCAGGAGGGTCGTTTGCTTCTTGAAAATTAATTTCATAATTTTAGCACAATTTGTAAGGAAATTTGTTTTTCGGGGTAGTTCTCCACCCCCTCAGGGGTGCGTCGGGGAGACAATCTAAAATTATTTCCAAGTTTTTAGGAGGGTCGATTACACCTTGAAAATTAATTTCATAATTTTATCCCAATCAGTAAGAAAAATTATCAATAATTTAATATCATATTGATCGACATATACATATTTGCATATATACCACGCGCGGCGCGCAAGACTCTATTTAAAGCAAATGACACGGTGTATGGTCACATTTATCTGTTATTTTATTTATTAAGACTAATATTTAACTTTATTATGATAATTAAAAATTTGCAAGTGGATAATATTATATAATCACGTAAATTAACTCAGGATTGGTATGTTGTTCCTATACTGTTATGAACAGCTAGCCGCATTCTAGTAGTTCACACTTTTGGCCGCTAGAGGGCTGAATTTGGTTGCGTTCGCGAATACTGTACGTAATTATAAGAGCAGTGAATGGTCCATTTACAGAGGTGCGGATCCAGGGGGAAGGGGGGCGGGGTGGGGCACAGGTCCTTTTGCTGTCCTCTGCTTTTTGTTCCCGTAAAAAAAAAATTGATTTTTTTTTCGGCTGTGAGTAGGAAAAGGGGGGAGGGGGCACAAAAAGTGGGCGAGGGAAAGGTTATCGACCCACACTGACAGCCCATATAAGTAGGTATTTTGCCCTCATGACCGATTCAGGGGCGATCAACCCTGGGTTAATAGGTGACTTGTCCTTACACTGATCCTCGCCATTTGTGCGGGTGGCGCTGCAGCTTCGTGTACGGTCAAAGTATGTAGAAACGAAATAATACGTTACGAAGACGGCGGAAAAATTTTCTGAACCGCGAGTTAGGTACGAAAGAAGATAAAAAGTTTATATTTTTCACTGCCAAAACGTGGTATAACTATTCTAGTTTGCTTCAGTACAATTGTTTTCACCCTAGCACTGCTCAATTCCAAATACTAGCGAGATAAAGACAACTACCTCGGGCCACCGCGGCTCGTGTACGCCATGCTGCCAAGCGATTGGTTGACCACAGGGCAGCCATTGATGGATCATGAACAGCATGACGTCATGCTGTCAAGTCATTGGTCGACTTTGAACTGCAAGTTGCAAAAAGTTAATTGCAGCGCCATTCACAGATGGCGAGGATCAGGGTAAGGGAAAGTGGCCTATTAACCCGACCCTGCATGCCCTCTAGCTAGCTGTCATACCTCTTTTAGATTAGATTTAATTATTATACTAATAGGAAAATAATGGGGCCACATATTAAAAAATTGCATACGCCAAGGTAGCTATCCCTATTTTGCAGCCTAGGACCTGCGGCGATTGTTTTTGTCTTCCACTTAAGGATGAATCTCAGTAGATTGATACCTCGCAATCGTACCGCCTGAATGCAACAAGACTTGCAGGGGACTTAGAACTCACCATCAATAGATGGCATACAAATTTTGAAGCAAATCTGTGTTATCAGTTTTGTGAAAACTGAGGTAGAAGTTTAACATTGGCCTTATGGACGAAAACCGGAAATGGAGCTGTTGTAAGAAAACTGCAAGACTGAATTTGCTCAAACCATAAGCGATTAAGTTTTAGAACATTCTCGATTTTTTAAAATTTATTTAATTCGATTTGTTTGCAGGGAAATATTCTTTGACTCCAGCAGTAACTGAGATTAATCGTTAAGGCCCAAACTGGATTATTAACTTTCAAAAGTGTAATTTAAAAGTCATGGCTACCATGCTATTCAAATGGCAAATAAGAACGCCACCGTTCTACCAATTTACATAACAAAGTGTAATTAAAGGTGAACTGAAGGGATTGCTTTTTTTCCCTTTAGGGAACCTTATATTACCTATCCCATCCATCTGCACTATTTTTTTCATGGCAGATACTTATTGTGCTGCTGTAGGACAATTAGTGAAAAAGTGAAGTTGTGACGTATCAGCGACGGTTGGTTGACTTAAAACTCGCCGCCGTGAAAAAACACACGAGCGACCGCGGAAACTGCCGAGAGAGTGGCGATCGCGAGCCGATCGCCGCACCCTCGGCAGTTTCCGCGGTCGCTTGCGGTAGCTCGTGTGTTTTTTCACGGCGGCGAGTTTTAAGTCAACCAACCGTCGCTAATACGTCACAACTTCACTTTTTCACTAATTGTCCTACAGCAGCACAATAAGTATCTGCCATGAAAAAATTAGTGCAGATGGATGGGATAGGTAATATAAGGTTCCCTAAAGGGAAAAAAAAGCAATCCCTTCAGTTCACCTTTAAGGCAAGACCAATTGACAGGCGGTTACAGCCTATCCTTCAACTCCCTTGAATTCTGCATCATATATGCCACTTGGTCATAATTAAAGTAAGTTTCGTTAACATATATTATTTTTTCTTTTTAGGCGTCTGTATCTACAAACATCTTACAAGGTCAACAGTTGCTGAGCAGTTTTTTTCCTGTCAAAAGTAAGATCTCTGCTCAGCAGGAGAATAAATGTGAGAAAAAGGAGGAGGAACATGACTTGAAGGAGCACAATGTCCTGAAAGAAATGGAACATGATTTAAAGGAGCACAATGTCCTGAAAGAAATTTCTGTATTTTCACCAACTAAATGTGGGAAAAAGGAGGATTTTGGAGAAACAAAGGAAAAAATTGAACAAAAGCTAAAGGAAGACAATGTTCTGAAAGAAATTTCTGTATTTTCCCCATTTAAATGTGGGAAAAAGGAGGATATTGGAGAAACAAAAGAAAAAATTGAACATAAATCAAAGGAGCACAATGTTCTAAAGGAAATTAATGTATTTTCACCAACTAAATGTGAAAAAAAGGAGGATTTTGGAGAATCAAAGGAAAAAATTGAACACAAGTCAGAGGAGCACAATGTTCTCAAAGAAATTCCTGTATTTTCACCTACTAAGCAATCTAACTGTTATCAAGTCGCCAAGGTTCCAATTGAGGCGAAATCTGCAGATGAAAGCCCTAATTGTTCACAAGTTAAGTCGCCTAGCTCAGAAATTGAAAAGCAGTCTCCAAACTCAAAGAAGAGAAAACTAGAAGAAATGGATATAGAGGATGATCTGCAATTCTTGGACTTGCTTGGAGACCTTGACTTCATTGACGAGCACCCTATGTAAGTTAATAAAATATTTGTGTTTTTTTCTGCTTTCCCTCTTAACTTGTTTAAAAGCTTTAATGTATTGATGGTTCTGCGGAGAAACCACTGGTGTGCATTCTCCGGATTTTACAAAATGACGGGTTTGCTTTTTCAGTAAGGTTGTAAATTACAATAACAAAGGATGAAAAGAAACCTTTTTGCAAAGGCAAACCCGTCATTTTGTAAAATCCGGAGAATGCAAACCAGCGCTTTCTCCGCTGAACCATCAATATATACAAAATGGACAACCTGCGTGACTTTTCTTATTGTAGAAATGGGTATCACGTCAAAACAACGAAAACAAAAATCACGAAAGCATTTTCAACGACTGACTTTATCCCGAAAACAATTACATCGAAAACAAATATAAACGAAATCATTTACCACGAAATTAAATTAACACGAAACAAAATAATAACGAGAACAAAAAACACGAAAACAATTTGTACGAAAGTAATTTGACCGAAATTAAAAAGGACGAAAGTAAATTAGAACGAAATTATTTTAATACGAATTCAATAAGCACGAAAACAATTTGAACGAAAGTTATTTGAACGAAAACATTTAAGACGAATACAAAAACCACGAAAACAATTTGACTGAAAAGTTATTTGAACGAAAACATTTTAGACGAATCAAAAAATAACGAAAACAATTTGACCGAAAGTTATTTGAACGAAAACATTTTAGACGAATCAAAAAATAACGAAAACAATTTGACCGAAAGTTATTTGAACGAAAACATTTAAGACGAATCAAAAAAGAACGAAAACAATTTGACCGACAGTTATTTGAACGAAAACATTTAAAACGAATGAAAAAATCACGAATACAATTTGAACGAACGCTATTGAACCGAAATAAAAAAACACCGATGAAGAAAAATATTAATAAAAAATTATAACAAAACATTTAAAAAAAAAAAAAAAACGAATGCAATAAAGAAGTATATTATACAGACTGAGCCAGAAATGGTGTTCCGTACCCATATGCTAAAATTTGGGCAGGTTAACTTATTTGAGCTAGAAATTTGAAATTTGGCATACGTAAAGCCAAGGGTTCAAGATTCTTTTGACATGTACACGTGTTAAACAATTTTTAAAATTAATATTTCCTACCATTTTAGGGGTTGATTCACGATTTGTATTTCTTCCTTATGTGATTTCCATGTTAAATTAAGTTGATAGAAAAATTTTAGCCGATTTACACCAAAATTAGTTTTTAAGGTTTTCAGAGCACGCTGTATTTAATGGTGTTTCCTCACCCCTAAAAATTAAATCGTTAACTCTTGCTCGGATTCAAAAAATTCAAAGGTTGTTTATGGGGTAAAAAAATAAGTCCGTTTCAGTGGCATAATCAAAATTTTGATAGCATCATTTTTTCCTGTAGTATGGGTCATTATCTCATTAGGGGTTGTTTTCACCACTTTTTAAATTACACCATTAAATTCAACGTGCTCTGAAAACCTTAAAAACTAATTTTGGTGCAAATTGGCTAAAATTTTTCTATCAACTTAATTTAACATGGAAATCCCACAAGGAAGAAATGCATTTTTTTTTTTTTTTTATTTTTTCAATATTATACAATACAGTCCAGCCAAGATTATATTACATAATCCTATCGGCCGGTTCATAATATACATTATTATTTATTCATTTTTCAGCTCAAAACAGTGATTTTGTTTTTCGTGAATCAACCCCTAAAACGTTTGGAAATATTAATTTTAAAAATTGTTTAACACGTACATGTCAAAAGAATCTGGAACCCTTGGCTTTACGTATGCCAAATTTCAAATTTCTAGCTCAAATAAGTTAACCTGCCCAAATTTTAGCATATGGGTACGGAACACCATTTCTGGCTCAGACTGTATATATATACTTCTTTATTGAATTCGTTTTAATTTACAATTTTTTTTTTTTTTTTTTTTAAATGTTGTTAGAATTTTTTATTAATATTTTTCTTCATCGGTGTTTTTTATTTCGGTCCAATAGCGTTCGTTCAAATTGTATTCGTGATTTTTCCATTCGTTTTAAATGTTTTCGTTCAAATAACTGTCGGTCAAATTGTTTTCGTTCTTTTTTGATTCGTCTTAAATGTTTTCGTTCAAATAACTTTCGGTCAAATTGGTTTCGTTATTTTTTGATTCGTCTAAAATGTTTTCGTTCAAATAACTTTCGGTCAAATTGTTTTCGTGAATTTTTTATTTCGTTTTAAATGTTTTCGTTCTAATTTACTTTCGTTGTTTTCCAATTCGTTCAAATAACTATCGGCCAAATGGTTTTCGTGATTATTGAATTCGGCTAAAATGTTTTCGCTGTAAATGCTTTCGTGTTTTTTAAGTTTCGTTATAAATGCATTCGCACATTTTCCATTTCGGTTAATTATATTTTCGTTTAAAATGTTTTCGTGTTAAATTACTTTCGTCCTTTTTGTTTTCGGTGTAATGCCTTTCGTTTAAATTGTTTTCGTTCTTTTATTTTTCGTTCTTTTGACGTAGACTCGTAGAAATGGATAGAGGGCATCAAATTCTATTACTTTGAATTTTTTCAGATTTTTTAGAGCCTAGGAAGTATTGCTAAAAGTTTTGCCGAGGTCGGCTTTGAACCCTTGCCCCTTTTTAGGTGCTATACTTTTTCATGCCTATTGCCTTCTATACTGTACTTTCAATAATTTTTTAAAACTAGTTTCCAGCTTAAAAAAAATCTGAAAAAAATCAGAGTTGCATAACTTTGCACCCACTATCCATTTCTGCAGTAAAATTTATCAAACAATATAAGTTATCCATTGTCAATACCAATAAGTACAAGTATTGAATTTTTAGTTGTCCAGGACATTATCCAAGGTACTGAACAAAGCATTTATTGAATTTTCTTGGTTCTTGTTGAAAAAGTTCAGAAAGAAGGTGATTGGTTGTTTTCAGAACTCCCCTGAATCTGGAACAGCTGACTCGGTGCAAGGTGATCCACTTCCAGAAGCAAGCTGACCGTATTTTAATCACTGTCGCTCATCCTGAGCACCAGAATCAGCAGGCAAAGTGCATTCTACTGGAGTCATGGTGAGCAGCTGTAGAGGAGAGCTCAAGGGGCCTAGCTTCTAGGTCCCCAATCTGAGAGGGAAAAAGAGATGCACAAGATTTTTTGACAGTATCTCAATAACGACAAATTGAAATCTCCCTTCAAGACATTTATTAAAGAGTCGTAACAAATTAATTAGTACATACTCTATTAGATTTATTTATTTATTTATTTATTTATTTATTTATTTATTTATTTATTTATTTATTTATTTATTTATTTATTTATTTATTTATTTATTTATTTATTTATTTATTTTTATTTTGTTTTTTACTTTTTAAAATTATGTAACTATTAAGTTTCATTTGGTACATTGTGACGTACAGAGAAAAACACTCTTTTCTTCATGCTTATTTATTGTTGTAATAATAAACTTCATTGCAGTTATAAATTTTTATACAAATTTTATTAACACCGTACAAAAATAATAAAAAAAAACAACAGGTTCCGTAATCATTCACCACAAAAATCAGCTCATTTGAGTACCTTTTCCCCTCCCACCCACCCTCCCCTTTTTTCCTACCCCCGCCCTCCCTTCTGCCTCGTTTAATTGACCTGTGACCCCGCAGGTTCCACGGCTGCAAGATGGAGACGGACGGAGGCATGGTGACGGTGCAGGGCCTCTGGTCACAACCTGACGAGGCCTGGCTGCTGACTGACGACGCAGGCTTGCTGGTGGAGGACACGGACCTCCTAATTGGCTGCACGTCCATCATGTCCGGTCTGCGGTGCCGTCGAGCCGCCGTCCTGGGGGAGCTCTTTCGAGGTCTGGCGTGTGAGGATGAGGGCGGTTACATGACCCTGGGGAGCCTCTTGCACGAACTCACCCAGAAGGTACCTGCTGTAGTGTTTAATTTTGAATGGACAACCTACGTCATGACATTTTTTGTTACAGAAATGGTTTGAGGGTACAAAGTTATAGTACTTTGATTTTTTTTTCAGATTTCTTAGAGCTTGAGAACTATGAAAAAAATATATTGAAAGTACAGAGAGAAGCATTAATAGGTGTCACCAAAAAGATAGGATTTAAAAAGGGATGTGGGTTCAAATCTAACCTCGTCAAATCTTTTTAGCAGTACAGTAAAATCTTGTTATTACACAACTTGTTGTTAGGTAAAATTTGATTTTGAGTAAAAGAGATTTTGGTCCTGTCAAAACTAATTAGCATTCGGGTATAGGAAAAACTTGATACTGTATAAGGTGATGCTCACTATAAGGTACAGTATACCTAATTTCCTGGGTCCCTTGACTTAAATAAGGTAAGAACAAGTTTTTACTGTACTTCCTATTCTCTAAAAAATCTGAAAAAAAAAAAAAAAAAATCAAAGTAACATAATTTGATGTCCTCTATTCTTTTCTGCAATAAAATTTTCATGCAGTTTGTCCATTTAGAATTTGTTTGATGGGTCGTTAACCTGATTTTCTCCCCAGTGTCTCGCCACAGGTAAGGCTTCAGAGACGGAGGTGAGGGAAGAGTTTGAGGCTCTGCTGAAAAAGTCTCACGTTATCTCCGACATGTATGAAATGAAACACACGAGAGCGGCCGTAGAAAACATGGCGGAATCTTACATGTCGAGCATCGCCCTCTTCCTGCATCGTCACGCCAACCCTCGGGTAAGACAAGCAGCTATTTCTTCTTCTATATATTCCTCTTTTGTGATTAAATAAGAATACATTGAGAATGTGATGAACAATTTGCAAAACAGGTGTTTAAAGGCAGCTAGTGTACAAGGCATGAAAGGATTAGGTAGACCAAAAAAGGTTTGGTTGAATGTGATTGCAGAATGTTTGAAGAGCAGTAGTGTTAAAAGTACGCAGTGTAATAGAGAGTGTAGAAGGCAAAAGAGTGTTATGAGTATTTCTGAAGCAAGTGGAGTATGTATGAATCGAGTGCTGTGGAGGGTAATTTGTAGAGAGCCGAGGTAATAATGCTGCTGGCTTACCCCGTAAAGGGATATCGCGTCACGTTACACTAATAAATTGTACATAAATAAATGTTGATCAAAACGTCTCACTAATGTATTTGTAAATATTTTTATTATCTGTACCAACAAGATTCACTTACTACGGACATCTCATAGTTGTTGATTTATTCCAATCTCTTAAATTAATATATCTAACTGCAATAATTCACTTTTCCTTACACTAATAGTTCTGTCACAATTTCGAGGTGACCCTGTTGTCTGTCCTCAGGGTATGCCCCGGGAGGTGATGACCCTTCGTCACGCTGACCTGTGGCGTGGGACCATCACGGAGGTCGTTGACATTGAGGACACCATCTGGGCACCGCAACTTGGCCTCAAGGGCAAGGTGGATGTCACCTGCAAAATCAAGAAGTACGCCAGCCCAGAGGATCTACCAGAAGAGAAAGTGAGTGGTTTCTTGTCTGGTCATGGCATTGTGACTCAAATATTTGAATATTAGGGAGTACAGTCACTACGTTTACATGATGGTGTTTAATACGGATCCGTTGACGACGGATAATGTTATTCTTATGAGGCGTCATCAACGGATATGCATTAAACACCGTCATGTAAACGTAGTGATTGTTAGAAATTTTATAAAGAATAAAGAAAAAGTTTTCAATATTTTTGTCAAGCAAAACTGAACCTTGTTGAGAAGTGAATATATATATATATATATTACTTTTAATACTTTTATGGATTGATATCAATTAATTTGAAGATATAAGATGTTGTATGTTTATGTAATTTACAACATTTCTAAATCTTAAAATACTTAACAATGAAATTTCGAAGGAAAATAAATTATAACGTTTTTTTTTTTTTTATTTACCACTTTTCATCCACAGGAAGTTGTGTTGGAATTGAAGAGTGGCTCGAGCAAAGACACCGTGGCTCACCGAGGACAGGTCATGCTGTACAACAACATCCTGACTGAGCTGGAGGGGCGGGAGTACAACACCGGCACTCTCGTCTACCTCAAGTGAGTATCTGTGGTGGTTTAGCCCAAAATGAAAATACTGAAATATTATGAAATTCTTGACATAATTTTTTTGCCTACTTTGGCTCTGTGATGACACCTGAAAACACTTCACCAGTGACTGTTGTTTTTTCTGCAATCTTCGCCCGTCTCATTATTTTTTTTACTATGAGTTGATTGGTTGGCAATAGTTTATAGCTCGTGAGATGTTGACAACCATGTCTGAAGAGGTGCAGCAATAAAATAAATTTTCTTAGAAATTTCCAAAGAATTTTAATTTTAAATAGAACAAAAAAATACAGTTTATTTTTTATTATTATTTTACTGCAATTAGTTTTTTTTTATTCAATTTCTTCAGACACCCCTCAAAAACTGCACCTGCTTGTCAGTACCTTGTTCCATAATCTATTTCTTACATTGCCAAATCTGAAACTGTACAAGATTATAAAATTACTTGTCCTACTTTTTACCCTTTTCTTTGTTGTTAGGCTTTAACATAAAAAAGTTTTAATTATAGTCTAAAAGCTGAATTGTCACAATAAAAGTAAGACTTCAACATGAAAATAACAAGAAAACAGTGTCAGAATTAATCTGGGATTTCTTCTAAGGAAATGACGTAGAGAATATTCTGATGTTGTTTTTTGTTCTCAGGGAGAGTAAGTTGATCGACGTGTGTCCGAACTCAGGGGAGCGACGTGACGCCATCATCATGAGAAACGAGCTGGCCCACTACATCCGTGGCAAGCCCAAGGTGGTCTGTGAGGAGGGAGGGGTGAAGAAACTGGTGCCCCCACCCCTTCCTGCCCCCATCAAGAGACCCAAGGAGTGTGTCAAGTGCCCCTACCTTAATGTGAGTACCTAATCATATCATCAGGAATCATCAGCTATCTTCCTCCAAGCTCTTGTGCAAAAGTAAGCTTTTTGCTGGTAAAAAAAACAGCTAGTTCACAATCGTTGAAACAACCAGTTCAATATTCTGAAGAAGTATGGTAAAATATTAATAATGTTCACTGATGAAGAGTTTAAAAAATTAAAAATAAATAATAACTTTCAATTAAATTACAAAAGGTAAAACTAAATACAACATTTTCCATGAATATGATTCAAGAACTGTCCCAATATTTAATTGATATTTTCTTCCTGTTCTTGATTACTAGTTTTAAAGAAATAAATTTGAAATTAATTGAAACTAAAATTGAAATTATTTATATTACCAGTAATGTATGATGTTTAAAAATTAAAGGCCTTATGAACCTTTGCACAATATTAAGTACACGGTTAGCTTTGCTTTAGTATAATTCGGCTGCATAAATTTTTTTGTTTCAGCAGCACAAATATCAGAGATAATAGCCGATGAAAAGGAACCTGTGACGTCACTCACGCTCATTCAGCGGCGACAATATAGGGAAATCCCTGCAAAAGATAGGTTCACTCCCGCTGCAACCACGGCCACAATTTTACTTCTGGAATTTTGAAACTTTACCAGGGCAGTCTTGATAGTATTTGTCAAATAGCCTGAAAGATTTTTTTTGATGACATTCATACAAACCGAGTTATTGCGGTAGAAAGAGGAGCAAAAATGTTGTATGGGAAAACAATGTTAAATTTTTAGCTTATCTTGCAACCGCAATAACTCAATCTGTACATACGCCACCAAAAAAATTCTTTCAGTCTATTTGACAAATACTATCAAGACTGCCCTGGTAAAGTTTCAAAATTCCAGAAGTAAAATTGTGGCCGTGGTTGCAGCGGGAGTGAACCTATCTTTTGCAGGGATTTCCCTATATTGTCGCCGCTGAATGAGCGTGAGTGACGTCACAGGTGCTTCTTCATCGGCTATTATCTCTGATATTTGTGCTACTGAAACCAAAAAAATTATGCAGCCGAATCACACTGAAGCAAAGCTAACCGTGCACTTAATACTGTGAAAAGGTTCAGAAGGCCTTTAAATAAATGTTAAAATAATTAAAAAATAGTTAAAAAAAAAGGAAGAAAAACTTTTTTGTATTTGTTTGATTTTTATGTAAAGTTGTACTTATGCTTGTTTTATGAACAGAAAGTCTCGTCACAATGTATTATTTTTTTTTATTTTATTTCAACTTACTTTGCTAGTAAATGAGCCTAAAATAATATTCATGAGAAATTTACAAAATAATGGATTTTGATGCCAGTCTTGTTTAGGGTAATGGAGAATCATTGTTACCCCTTTATTACGGTAATTGTTCCCACACACTATGTACTTTTGACAGGTGTGTACTGCATACCTGGGCAACGAGAGTTGGCCCAACAACGACCGTAAGATGCCCCAACAAGAGCTGCTTGACAGAGGAGAGGTGACTAGGATGCACCACGAGTACTTCAAACATTGGGCCTGC
This sequence comes from Siphlonurus alternatus, assembly GCA_949825025.1. NCBI lineage: Eukaryota > Metazoa > Arthropoda > Insecta > Ephemeroptera > Siphlonuridae > Siphlonurus > Siphlonurus alternatus. The sequence goes on along the minus strand of OX463785.1, from coordinate 6,421,512 downwards.
CTCGTGCAGCTGGAGGAGATGGGAGGATCTCTCCCGATGACCAAACTCTGGGCCTCCTCACCTCAGCAGAGGTACAAAGTGTTACTATTTACATCATCAAGCATTCATTGTACTATCAAGAGTGGATATGTAAAGAAATTTACAGTTCAGCCTTCATGGACTTTTTTATTGTATATTTGGATCGAGGACCTCAAGTTCTGTATTGTCAATTTTTGTCATATTTTTTGAACCCTGTAACACCATTAAAATCATGCCTGCAAAATGCTTTGACGTCATAGTCATGCAAATATTTATAGTGAAAGATGTTCCATGACTATGACGTCACAGCAAATTTCACCTAAATTTTGAGGATGTTTTGAGGAAAATCTGACGAAAATTGACAATACATAACTCAAATACATACATACTGTATGTGATACAAAAATTTCACGGCAGTTGTCTATTGTACCAGCTCTTCTAGTTTTGATATACATAATGAAATTCTATTATATTACATTTTAAATTTTTTTATATTATGTTCAGGGAAGCCGCCAAGCTACGGTGCCTAGCTGACCTTGAAGTCACCTCTGTGGTTCTCCAGGCAGACAATAAAACGTTCCTCATCACTCTGACTCGCTCCACCACTACCTCCTTGACCAATGACCACCTTAGCACCTCCACCAATAGCAACGCTAAACCCGACAATGGTGACGCTGGGACCAATGATCCAGCTGTGTCGTACCGTCCTCTGACCGATGCCGGGTTCATGCCTGGAGAAATGTTGGTGCTGGGCAACCGGCGCCGCCTGGTGTTGGTTCTGGGATCCGTACAAGAGGTCTCCGCAAAAATGATTTCCCTCACAGCAGAAAAGTAAGTGGAAATTTTATGCCCTTTTCAGTTTAAAAAAATATATCAACTAGTTCTATGGTTCCGTCCTTTAATATAAGACTTTAAGATAGTTAGAAATCTTCAATTTGTTTCAATTTAAACATTATTTTATTTCATTTTTTGTTCATCCCTGCTTTAATAAATTTAAAATTCTATCAGTTTCTAATTATTTGTGTTATTAACATCATTGAAAGGAAATTTGATCAATATTTTTGTAAATGCAATCCTTTATACTTCCGGAAGTTTAACTTAAATATACATTACATAATGTATGCTCATTATAAATGATACTCTTTGCCTTCTCTTTTGCACAAAGTACTTTTAACCCCTGCTTTTCAAACACTTCAATCATTATTATACAACATTAATTTCAAATTTAATTAATTTGTGAAGGATTAACTCTGTTCCTGCAGCTAATACTAATGATGCAAGTGTCATTTTTTAATTGCTCTACAAAGTTCTCCTTTTGCATTTTTCTGACAAAGCCTGCTGTTTCAGGGACGTCACCCTGAGGTTTGGTCGCCACGGTTACCACCTGGATGCCTACCAGTCGAGTCGTCAGGCCCTCTCCAAGATGGCCGCCCTGGGTCGGCTGATGGCCATCTCCCCCGAGGCAAACAAACTTCGACACCTCATCATCAACAGGTACCTTTGCAGGAAAATCAAAGAAAATAGAGGCTTCAAGTCAACTGATTTTGTAGTGTTCCCACTGCCCTATTCAAACTTGTGTAGAAATTCCCTGAAATTGCTCTTTTGGCATTAGAAATTTTTAGTGGTATTTAAGATTTGATTCATTATCTGGATTCCTAAATGGTGAGGTAGGATATGTTTTCAAATCAATAGCTGAGAAAAAATTTAAATGTTCTAATTTCTATGGAGAAAATTTTACTCTATTCATATCCTTTGTTTTGCTGCTAAACTTTAAACTATTCAGCATTCAAGTCACAGTGTCGGGAATCATTCACACGGTCAATACTTTGGTTGCAGGAGTCCCCCGGTGTTCACCAGCAACCTGTACTTTGAGACGGCCCTCCAGTTGCTGCCAGCTGACTTCCGTGATGGTCTCAACGAGGAGCAGGTCACGGCCATCAAGCGCTGTCTCTCCACCAAGGACTTCGCCCTCATCAGGGGGCTGCCAGGCACAGGTGAGCTACTTCAATTGATGAATTTACTGTCGCTTGGTTAAAGATTAATGTCACCGATAATACACTGAAAATATTTTTAATCTATAAAATAAAGGACAAAATAACTGCTAGTTTGCTGTTGTAAAAAAAACAACAACTACAAATCGTTCCTCGTCCTGAATAATGAGCTATCTGCTTACCATGATTTTCTGGTAATAATGAGCTATCTGCTTTTTCAGGTGGGATATTGCACCTAAAAAAGCAGATAGCTCATTATTGCCAAAAAATCATGGTAAGCAGATAGCTCATTATTCCGAACGAGGGACAAAATTCGGGTTACATTTTAAGTAATTAATTCTTTCGTTTGAAAAAGATGCTGATCAGACTAAAAATAACAGCAGTTTCCATTTAAAACAATGCTAAACTCAATGCAGAATATCTCGAAAATTTCACCGAATTTAGTCTATGTTTTTTTTTTTTTTTTTTTTTTTTTTTTTTTTTTTTTCATGGAAAATTATTTCATGGTGTCAGGAAGGGTTGCTGAAATTTTAAAGCTGTACCATTTACAAATTGTAAACCCACTGACATTAATCCTTAAATGCAAAGTGAAAATGTTTGTTTAATTAATTTATTTATTTCAGGCAAGACGTCCACCATTGTGGCACTAGTGCGGGTGCTGGTAGCACTCGGTCGCTCGGTGCTCGTCACTAGTCACACCAACTCTGCAGTGGACAACGTGCTGCTGCGTCTGCTGCCTCACGGGGTCCCCTTCATGCGCTTCGGGTCCCCCGGCCGTGCTGCCGAGGGCCTGGCTGAGCACTGCCTCGATCAGCTGACCAGCGACCTGAGGGACATGGAGATGCTCCACGCTCGCTACATGCAGAAGGTAAGACCCTGAATGTCAGGTCGTCTTTTCTTATTTTATACTTTTTACTAACATCTAAAAGAGAGTGCTTTCCTGAAAAATATTGAAAAATTGAGACTTCGTAAATGATTGCATGAAAGAAATAATGTATATAAAAACCCTTGTACAGTATTATGCAAATGAATTCTGAACTGAATTCTGATAAAAAAAATATTACAACTTTATCGCAGGGGTAGATAGGAATTAAAATGGAATTGATTTTTTTTTTAACAAACATATTGATATAAAATTACTGTAAGCAATGATGAGTGACTGCAACTGCATATCGGGGAGTAATAAGTGTTGGCCGTGATGTGAGAAGATTTTGATGCATTTGCTTCTTTCCAAATATAACTGTGATATATCGGAAGAAAAATTTAGTGTTGTGAAGTCACAGTCAGTAAAATTGGCTGTGCCATTGGATTTCGAAGCATTTACCTTTTACATTTGCTCATAAAAATGCACTAAAACTTTCATAAAAGAAAGCAAATACCTGCTATAAAGCCAACATGTTTTGCTCAAGTGTGACGCCGTTCTGTTCACAGCTGGTGATCGGAGTGACGTGCGCCAGTGCCAGTCACCCTCTGCTGCGCCTGAGGAAGTTTGACGTGTGCATAGTTGACGAGGCGACGCAGGTGCAGCAGCCGGAGATCCTGCCCGCCCTGCTGGTGTGTCGTACCTTCGTGCTAGTGGGAGACCCTGACCAGCTGCAGCCAATTGTCACCAGGAAGGAGGCCTGGTGAGTGTTAAAGTGTTGAGATGTACACTATGCATATGTACAGTACGAACTTGTTATTAGGTAAAACTTTTGAGTAAAGGAGATTGCAGTCCCGTCAAAATTAATTAGCATTGTGTGGTATAGGAGAAACTAGACATAAGGTAATACTTTAAATAAGGTAAACCTAATTTCCTGGGTTCCTTGACTTTATGTCATAACAAGTTGCCTCACAATGCAAATCACGTACAGTACAAAAAAAAAAAAAAAAAAAAAAAATGTAGAATTGCATCAAATTTTTTGTAGTTACGTGATTTGCATTCTGAAGCGATGATTTATATCTCGATTGAATGAATTATTCATGATAATATTTCTAGACTCTCTGAACATTTACTTTTTGCAGACAGAATATGACTTTAAAATTTATCAATCCTTGATGTAATCAATTTATAGAAGTTATCTTTTTATCTCCAAAGAAATCATAATTTACAAAGTATTTTATCATGTAGATAAATTAACTTTATGACTTCTAGGATGTCTGAGAGTGATGTTTGGATTTTTTCAGTGAACATGGCATGCAGGAGACTTTGTTTGAGCGACTGGCTACTCCAGAGAGTACCGTGGTGCTGGGCGTGCAGTACCGCATGAACTCTGAGCTGTGCGGCCTCGCCAACCACCTCACCTACCACGGAGCGCTGCGCTGCGGCAACGAGCAAACGGCTGACGCCTCCTTCTCAATGCCCCGCTCTCCTGTAAGTACCGTTGTCATATTTTGTTGCAAAAATGGTTGACTCTTGCTGGACAGCATTTTAGACTGTGTGATATCTGTGCAGTTTGCTTTTAGAATTACATTACTTGACATCAATGGAACACCTTCAAAACATTTTTTATTGTATGTTTGGATAGAGAATCTCAAGTTACAGTATGTATTGTAAATTTTTTAATATTTTTTTTAACCCTCTAACATCTTAGGTGAAAGACGCTGTGACGTCATGCAACATCTTTCCCTATTTTCATGAATATGACGTGTCAGCATTTTGCATAAAGGATATATAGAGGGTTAAAAAAATCTGAAAAAAGTATTGATAATACTAAACTTGAGGTTTTCTATTAAAATATGCAATAAAAAATTCATGAATGTTTTTTATTAAAAAATTGCTTTTGTGGATAAAGAAATTCAATTCAAGTTGTCTGATAAGGTTCCTGTTGTTTGTGTCCCCAGGGAAGTTTGGAGGGGTGGCTGACGGCGGCGCTGCTTCCCGATCCCTCGCTTGTATTTCTGGACACGGGGGGTCCGGTGTCGGCACAGGACGGCACGGAGAACAAAGAGGGCACCAACCTGCGAGAGGTGGCCGTCCTCACCAAGATCCTCGACGCTCTCCAGCGGGTCAGTATTGCCTGATTGTGGAAATTAGTTATTATGCGTAGTTTATTGTAGTCTTGAGCAGCTGTAAAACCTACTTTCCTCAGATTTTGCCACAAAAAAATCAAGGAAGGTCTTAAAAGGACCCATACGAAATATTTTTTAATTACTTGGCACAATAGGGATGGAAGCCCTCCAAACTTCAGAAGTTCAGAGAAGTATTAGTATGCACAGTATAAATTTCTATTTAATTTTATTCAATGTATTTTCACCTTAATTTAATTTTTTTATTTATTATTTTTTTTTTATTTTACCGTATTTATTTTATATTATTTTATAAATTCTATTCTATTCTATTTATAGAAACTATTTATTTTTATTTATTATTATTTATTCATTTTATTTATTTTTTTTTATTGATAGAAAGCTTTTTTAGGGCGTATAATTTCTTATAATATGTTAATATTTTATACAAAAAAAAATCAAATTTCTGTAATTATATTTCTTTTTTTCAGGGAGGCATTCCCAGTAAGCAGGTGGGTGTGATGTCAGTGTTCCGGGCTCAGGCGGCCCTGCTGCACTCGCACACCAAGCACAGCCACGGTTCCGACCTCGAGGTGTCCACCATCGACCAGTTCCAGGGCAAGGACAAGTACGTGGCCCTGCTGTCCTGCGTGAGGAGCGTCCCCCCGGCTGCTGCAGACACGGTCACGGTGAGTTTGTTAATGTTTTACTTTAGTCTAAGCTTATTCTTTTTGTTTTTCATACTTCATACTGTATATATTCAAGGAGAATTTATGAAATTGCAGCTAGTCAGTAATCCAATTCAATAAATTCAATAAATTATGTTAATGCACAGAACTTACAAAAAATAGAAACGTTCGCCATGGATTGTTGATCATGATGCTCTCCATTCAATACTGCATATCAACAGTCAACAACAATATAAGGCATTACTTAAATTCCTCTTGGTTTGCAGCTGTGCTATGGAGTTGCTGCCCTAAGCTTTACTACACTTTGTATTTTTTTTTTTTTTTCATGCCTATCTAAGAAAATTGCTTTATTTCTGGTTTCATTAATTAGTATATTTTAAGTTTAATAGCCTTCAATATTTCTAAAAGTTCTACCAGTATTAAACACATTTTTTATCTTAGTAATTAATACAGTAACCTGAAAATTTATTACATACTAAATATAGCGGCTGTATTGCCGCCCCGCCCTTGCACAGTAACCAGAGAATTCTTGGTTCTTGGTTAACGACTCTTCTGACCAAATGTTGTTTTCCAGGAGGAAGGTAAGGGCATCTTGAACGACCTCAAACGACTGACGGTGGCTGTCACCCGCGCCCGAGTGAAGCTCATCATAGTGGGAGACGCGACTACGCTGCAGACCTACGCTCCTTACCAGCAGCTCTTCTCTGGAATGAACCCTGACCATCAGGTGGTACGTCTGACGGAGGTTCAGGGCTTCAGCTGGGACACCCTGAGGAGTGACCTGAGCAAACGAGAGGAGTTGTATCAACTCCTGAACTAGTAAATAGATTAAATAGATATGACCTTTATTTCAGTTCTCAGGCAGTATGTTGTAAAATTACTCAAATTATTTCGTCTTGACTCTAGCTGTAAAATGTGTCAAATATGTTCAAAATCTTGTTGTTAGCCTTTTAGTTTTGTTGCTAAAAAGCATTTTTTTTCTCATCACAAGATCTGTACTGTATTTGTCATATTTGAAGTTTTTTTTAATGTTTCTGTAAAGCCTGGTCTCATCTGATTTATCTGATATTATGAATATGTTTTGTACATTTAGCTCAAATTGAGCTCTTTATTGTTAATTAAGTCTTTCCCATAAGCTGTAACTTGACAAATTGATAAAAAACCATTTTGTGCCTTAAAGGTGAACTGAAGGGATTGCTTTTTTTTCCCTTTACGGAACCTTATATTACCTATCCCATCCATCTGCACTAATTTTTTCATGGCAGATACTTATTGTGCTTCTGTAGGACAATTAGTGAAAAAGTGAAGTTGTGACATATCAGCGACGGTTGGTTGACTTAAAACTCGCCGCGGCGAAGGAACACATGAGCTACCGCGAGCGACCGCGGAAACTGCCGAGGGAGCGGCGATCGGCTCGCGATTGCCACTCTCTCGGCAGTTTCCGCGGTCGCTCGTGTGTTTCTTCACCGCGGCGAGTTTTAAGTCAACCAACCGTCGCTGATACGTCACAACTTCACTTTTTCACTAATTGTCCTACATCAGCACAATAAGTATCTGCCATGAAAAAATTAGTGCAGATGGATGGGATAGGTAATATAAGGTTCCCTAAAGGGAAAAAAAAGCAATCCCTTCAGTTCACCTTTAAATATTAATAGAAAAAAATTTATGCATTTGTAAGTGTTAATTTTTTCTGCTAAATTGTAATGTTCCATTTATTAAATTGGTCATCTAAGTTTAATTTTTAAATTGTTTTCATCATTGGCTTTGTAGCATCATCACTGATCTATGTAAGAGGATAATTAAATTATTTAAATCTTACCTATAAACTATTTTCTATAGTGATGTGCCTTGCTTAATACAGTAAACTTTCGATTTTATGAATTCTTTGATTTTGTGAAGTGGAAATGTTGGTTCCAGCCAACTTTATAGATAAGCCTTTCAATGTTAATACTTTTGATTTTGTGAATTCGTGTGTTATTGGGTCACTTGAAACTTCATAAAATCGAAAGTTTACTGTACTGACTGACATGCGTTACGCTTGAAAATTATCTAGAAATATTATTTGTTTTTCTCTCTGGACATATATTTGAGTATCTGACTTTGTTTGTCACTATTTTTAAAAATTATTTGTGGTAGACAATTTAAAAAATAATACACATATCTTTATTTTGTCCAGCATTTTGTTATAATTTTATATGAGTAGAATAAAAGCATTAATTAATTTACATGGATATTAACTGTACTGTATATAAAATAAAATTTCACTACATTATGTTCTATTTTTGCAAGTTTAAAAATGTCTGCTAAAAAAATGCATGCATAATTATTTTTTGTACTGAAGTTATGTATGAATGCTAATATAGTGAGTTCATCATTCCATTAAATAAAACAAAAATACAAAATAATCTTGATTGTTTTTACTACTACACTCTCTTAACAAAGACAATATATTGTTGTTGTAGTTGTTTTGTTGTTGTTGTTGTTGTTGTTTTGTTTTTTTTTGTTTTTTTGTTTGTTTGTTTTTTTTTTTTTTTATTTTTAATAAAAAAGCTAGGCTGCTAAAGTCGTGGATCTAAAATTAACATAGCAATTAATTAAGAATTATTTTTTCTGAAAATCTTTAATAAAATTTCTATACATTTCTAATGAAAAATAAAGCTAAAATTAAAGGCCAGTTTTATGCAACTAGTAAGAAAGCGTAAGTTCAGTCCGCAAAAAATTTCTCATCAAGACACATTTTTTTATGTATTCATTAATAATTGTTAGCATAAATATGTATGTATAATTATTTTCTATACTGATATTTCCATAAGCATTGCCAACAACAGACTTTTTTATATGTAAATTTACATGTTCTTTTCGGGTACATGCACTGCATGTATATATATACTTATAGCTCCTATGATTTTCATTTTCGGTCAGGTTCCCCTGCGAATTGCCGGTCCTATACGTGAGATGATGTTAATAATTAGAGTTAAATAATAATATATTCCCTGATCTGTGATCAGAGGCATATATGTTTTATTCTTATTGCCAAAACTGAACTAGTTCTTATCGAAAATTCTAACTAGATTTTTCAATAAGAAATTTGCAATAGGGATATATTGGAATTATTTGTATATTATAAATTGTATGTATGTATTGTTTTACTAATTTCTTTTTGTGTTTTCAGATATTAAATAACTGTATAATGTAGTCACAATGTACCAACTGGTATTTAATGTGAATAAATAAATAAATAATAAAAAAAAAAATAATAAATATTAATTTTCATCAGTCGCTGCTCAAAGCATAGTTTGATTGCAGGGCACCTTGCATTTAAAAATTCCCCCGTATAGTAAAATGACCGCTTTAGTCAAAATCAATACTTTCCCAAAATATTGCGGTATGTATTAATAAATAATAAAAATTATACATCTAATTTGTGTATTTTTATTGTTTATTGTGTGCTTTAGATATTTATAAAAAGTCCACTGTGTATTTATTTTAGATTATAAAAAAAGCAATTACAACTTACGTAGTTATTACAAAAAGATGGCAGCCAGTAAGTATTGTCGGCAAAATTGTCGTCAAATTTTCATTAATTTTAGTTAATATTTAGTATAATTTGTAATTTATTTATGTTATTTTTTAAAGATAAGGTTGTTGACTATGCATAGGTGTAGATTAAAATTTCTTATCTTGAATATTAACTTCATAAATGGTTAATTTCTATACTGTCTCACCTATTGAGCAAAAAACAGCTGTCTCATGAAATGTATTTTTCTTTCGTAATATGCATATAAAATAGCCACGTTAACGTACTTTAGAAATTTTAACGCAATAGATGTCGTGTACAATTTATGCACAATCATCATACGAATATTCAGCTAATATTTTAAAAATTATCACAATGGTTTTATGGCCACTATATGACAGTTCATAAAAGTGGGCGTTGCTTCTGATTATGGAATTTTGACAGAATGATTTTTTATAATATTTGCATATTTAAGATTTTGATCTTATATCATGATAAAAATCTTGAAAACATATATGTTATCAAAATTTTGTTTGTGTTCTGCTATAAGATATATGCATACATGCAGTAATTCTATTTTTAATCTAGGGCAACTTTCTCTCTGCTCTATGTACTGTACATGATGCCACACCTTGAGTGTATGCATATTAAAGATTTTTCCGATAAAAAATATTATAAAAATTTAGATTTCATCGTCATTTTGGTATTATAAACACAAAAAACGTACAATATAATTATGCATACAGATGAAAATATAGAAACTACATAGAAAATTTTTCAACCTTCTCCAAATTTGTTAAGAATAATTCCCTTTAAAATCATGATGTTTGTTTATTTAGATTCATTTGAGTGTATGCATAATGAAGTATTGTCCTCAATTTTTTTTATTGCAGAAATGGATAGAGGGTGCAAAGTTATGCTACCCTGATTTTTTTCAGATTTTTTAGAGACCTGGAACTATTTTTAAAAAATTATTGAAAGTTCTTTTTGTGACGTCACGCGGCGGCAAGTCCTATCTTTTTCTTAAGGAGCGGCGTCTCGTGACGTCACGAAAAGGACTTTCAATAATTTTTTAAAAATAGTTCCCGGGCTCTAAAAAATCTGAAAAAAATCAGGGTAGCATAACTTTGCACCCTCTATCCATTTCTGCAATAAAAAAAATTGAGGACAATACTCTATTAAGGTATAACCTGAGAATTTGTCTGTCAAGGTCAAGAGGCGTGGCTACACCTGCAAATCTGACAACACTGTTGCAATAGTAATGCGAATAAAAGATTAGGAGGGGGTGGTAACTACAGTCCTTGAGAGCGTTGCCAAGTCTCTTAGGACATATCAGAAACGATCATCGCCACGGTTCGAAATATATGAAAACAATTCAGAAAAATAGTCCAAAAAATTAGCTTTTAATCCATGTAAAATTCTAAAAAAATTCTCGAGCCGTTTTTGTGCAATGTTGATTGACAAATTTAACATTGAAAGGATATAAAATACACATTTGAATAAATTAATTATAATTAAACCAACGGTTAAAAAAATATAAAAAAAATCAGTAGTATTTGGACAATTGTTGTAAGTCTACCAAATTAATTTCAAGAACATCTGTCGATACGACTTTTTTCGTCCGAATATCTCAGGTTAAGCCTTAAGAAGAAGAATTTTGTATACTGATATGTACATGAGGTATGCATACAGACAGTTTTAATTTCAGTTTCAATTAAAAATTCCATAACTGCAGTTTTGTATTTAAGAATAGTTTCCCGGAGTATTAAAAATTGTATCGAAAATCAGAGTAACATATTACTTTTGCATTCATTTATGCAATAAAAAAGACAAATTTCTTGTATATTTTATGCTCTACGCAGTGCTAATTCTTTATTGTTCAATGGAAGATTAGCCCTGGTTCTACAGTTACCCACAGACATTATTTTCTGTGATGTTTTCTATTTTTTTATTTGATTATTTCAGCTGCAGCATTAAGTGCTGACACACTCCAAAAGTTCCGTACAAACTTCTATGCGGATTCTAAAAATGTGTTGGCTCAAAACGCATGCACAAGAATTGATCCTTTGGAGATTTGCTTGTCTAGGAAAAGACTTGAAGAAACACAACATGTGTTTTCTCATAAGGTGTGTATTCTATTTGATTTTTATTACGTAACAAATTTTAATGTCGCTTTGTTTATTATTTCAGGTGGAAACTGAAGGAAAGCCAATGACCAATCAGAAGAATTCTGGTCGCTGCTGGCTCTTTGCAAGTCTCAACGTGATCAGGATTCCATTTATGAAACATTTCAACATAGACGAGTTTGAATTTAGCCAAGCTCACCTCTTTTTTTGGGACAAGGTAAAGTATAATGGACAACCCGTTACGAAATTTTTTGTTACATATTTGGACAGAAGATCTTGTTTCTATACTTTTTAAATTTTTTCAAACCCTCTCTTCCCTGTGAACTCTCTGAACCATAGTCATGCAAATATTAAACATGCAAGCATAGAAAAATACCGGCCTTACGTGGTCTTTTTGCCAAGGAAATGTCCATGTTTAGGTAAATACAACACAGAGGCACATACATCTCTTGCCAGTTTCAAGTAACACTGTAATACATTGTTGCCAGATTGAGCGGTGCAACTACTTCCTGAACAATGTGGTGGAGACTGCTAGACGAGGAGAGCCAGTCGATGGAAGACTCTTCTCCTTCCTCCTGCACGTAAGTAACTGTCGCTAAAAAGCTGCAACCTTAAAGTGATCCGGGCCTCAAATTAAAAATTAGCTAATCACCAAGAGTTGTTGGAGCTGATTATCATTATGTGCATTATTTTTATCAAAACGCGGTGCAGCTGGGCAAAAATGTGGCTGCAAAGTACGATAGCTTGAGTATTATGACGTCACACCTCACAGTCAAACCGGTTTTACCGTGAGGTGTGACGTCATAATACTCAAGCTATCGTACTTTCCAGCCGTATTTTTGCCCAGCTGCACCGCATTTTGATAAAAATAATGCACATAATGATAATCAGCTCCAACAACTCTTGGTGATTAGCTAATTTTTAATTTGAGGCCCGGATCACTTTAATTTCTTTCAGTCTTTTAAAGTGGGACTACAAAAACTAAGTTTCAATGAAGTTCACTGATAAGAGTACCAACTCCATTACAAAGTCATCTCGTCAGTGCAACTGTATCCTCTATACTGTAGTAGTAAACTGACTCTATCACATAAAATTCCTAATAGAAAGCTAAAAAATAAATAAATACAATAGGTCTGTGGCATTTTCCATCACCCTCAATAAAAGTGAAACACTCTATCTCAAAGTTCAAATTATTATTTATTCAGCAACAGTTACATAACCAATGTACCAAATTTAATAAAGTCAACAATGCAACATTCATAAAATAATAAATAATAATTATATTATAATTGAAAGAAAAAAAAATAAAGAGCATAGTAATTTCTAATGGAAGGTCTAACTTTATGTACTTGTGAGCAGGACCCAATCCCCGACGGTGGACAGTGGGACATGATCGTCAACTTGATCAACAAACACGGACTGATGCCCAGGAAAAACTTCCCAGAGTCCTTCAGTTGCGAGTCAAGCCCGCGCATGAACGGAGTTCTCAAGAGCAAGGTGTGTACCAAGATGAGATTTATTTATTTATTTACCCATTTCTGTATCTGTATTTATGTATCTAACTTTTCATCTATAATTTATTTACTGTACATAATTAGTGGGTAAAGAACACACATTCTTGCATCTGGACGATGATTGATGGTATCATCCATCAATTACTGACCATCCTAACTGAAGTTTCTATGGTTCCCTCAGTCACAACTAGACAAATATAGCAATTTATTTTGTTTGTTGCAGCTGCGAGAGTGGGCTAAGGCCCTGCGCACCCTGGTGGAGGAGGGGAAGACGGACGAGGAGATCCACTCTGTGATTGAGCAGCAGATGGACACGGTGTTCCGTATCGTGGGAGTGTGTCTGGGGGTGCCCTCCGAGACCTTCACATGGGAGTACTACGACAAGACCAAGAGCTACAACTCCGTGGGGCCCATCACGCCGCTAGAGTTCTACGAGAAGCACGTCAAACCGTACTACAACCTCGATGACAAGGTGGGTGGAGGCTTTTAAGTCGTCTGGATTCACAAGCTACATGTATGTAATAAAAAATTTAAAAATAAGTGTATTTTAGGAAGAAAAGAAAGCATACAATTACAGAACTTGTTGTCATAAAGTAAAGGGAACTAGAAAATTAGGTTTAGCTTATATTGAGTTTTTCCTATACCACACAATGCTAATTATTTTTTATGGGAAAGTGATCTTTGTTACTCAAAATCACGTTTTACCTAACAATAAGTTGTGTAATACAGTAACGATTTTTTACTATATTAAATAAGTTCTCAAAATTTTAAAAAGTTAAAAGTTTTAAAATTAAAAGCCACTTAATCACCTATACAGTATTAGATTTTTTTTTTCATTTAAAAATGTATTACTGTAACCTTTTGATAGAACAATTTTCTAAGTATTCTCTTGCACTTAAAAGTAAGGTAACGCCACCAATGTTAAAAAAAATCCCTCACACAAAAATTCTGAAAAAAATTTAAAATGTTCTCCTCTACACCCCCTATCAGTAGGTAAAATATCAGGTATACAAATACGATCTAGTTTTTGAGTTATGAATTTTTAAAGTTGGCTAATTTAACATGGAGAAATGGAATTCCCATGTTAAATTAGTCAACTTTAAAAATTCATAACTCAAAAACTGGCTCGTATTTGTATACCTGATATTTTAACTACTGATAGGGGGTGTAGAGGAGAACATTTTAAATTTTTTTCAGAATTTTTGTGCGAGGGACTTTTTTCAACATTGGTGGCGTTATCTTACCCTTAAGAACGTCTGTTTTGTAGAACAATGTTGGCTCTAATCCTGTTAAGCCACTGATTTGATTTGGGTTAGTCAATCACGTTTAAGGTATTTTAGGACTCCCACAAAACTTTGAATGCACCCATTATGCAATGCTTTTTGAAATCTCGTGGTGAAATAGGGCCTACATAATTGACACAGGAAATGCATGCTTGTGTAAGGAATACTTCTTGGACACCCCCTAAACCCTTGTGCCTGCAGGTGTGTCTGGTGACGGACCCTCGCCCCAGCAATCCGTACGGTCGCGCCTACACGGTGGATTGCCTAGGCAACGTGGTGGGTGGCCGTGCCATCGTTTACAACAACCAGCCCGTGGAGCTGCTGGCCAGGCTGGCTGCAGATTCCATCAAGGCCAGCGAGGCCGTCTGGTTCGGATGTGAGGTCAACAAGAGGTTCGCGGTGAAGCAGGGAATCGAGGACCTCAAGGTGTAAGTAGTTCCCCCAGTCAAATTTATGTACGACAGAAGCTTCAAGTCAGCTGATTTTGCGGCGTTCCCACCATCCTATCTAAACCTATGTAAAAAAAAAAAAAAAAAAAATGTTTTTTTGGCATTTTAAAGAAATTTTGCAGAGGAAAATAAGTTATCAGAAGACCCCTAAATGGAGGGGGGTGTAGGAGATGTTTTCAAATTAATACGTAGCTTTAAGTTACAGAGAAAAAAAATTAAATTTTCTAACGTGTTGGCTTATGGAGAAAATTCTCCTGCTGGGGAACACTTGAAGCCTCTATATCTTAAGGGTAAAATAATTGGCCCAATTTTAAAAAAAATCCCACGTATGAAAATTATTAAACATATCATCTTAAAATGTACATACCCTATCAGTAGCTTAAATAGCAGACCATTTATACAAATTTGATTTAGTTTGTGAGTTATTAATTTTTAAAGTTGACTACTTTAACATGAAGAAATGAAACTTTTATGTTAAATTAGTCAACTTTAAGAATTAATACAGTAACTCAAAAACTTGAATACAGGATGATATATATTTCAGCTTCTGATAGGGTATGTGGAGGATAACATTTTAAGACACATGTTTTATAATTTTCATGTGTCAAAATACTCAAAATATTTTTAACATTGGGCCTATTATCTAACCTTAGTTTTTTTTTTTTGTTTTTTTTTCTCGCCACATAAGAATAAGGACTAAGAAAAGGCGTTTATTTTTCAACAGTCATGACTACCAGCTGGTGTTCGGAGAGGACGTCCACCTGGGGCTGAGCAAGGCTGACAGACTTCTGTACGGAGAGTCAATGATGACCCACGCCATGTCCTTCACTGCAGTGTCCCTCAACGTGAGTCTAGTAACAACATAGAGTTAATACTGTATATTAAATAGAGAAGCAAACTAGTAGGTGGCGCTGTAGCCTTGCCGAGCGCAGTTCCACTAACTGACGTTTGAAACGGGCGTTAATGATGTCACTATAGGAACTAACAATGCTAAATGTAATCAGTCAATACTGCTCCAAATACAATGAATAGTAGCAAAATAAGCGTAACAGCAGGTTAATGGGTATTGTAGTTGTAAGCAGCATTTATTTGGTAGACGTTATATGAGAAATTAAGTTGAATAAAAATTACAAAGAAACTGTCCCTAACTCCATGGGAATTTTATTTTGCTACAGCAGCAGCGTCATGTGATCACACAAAGCGAATCAGAAGCTATCAGACCCACCAGGGCGTTGATTACGTCATACAGAAATGAAACCCTAGAATTTGACAAACGCACTATAACTGAAGGCAGAAAGATGCCCCTACCCCCCCCCCCCCCCCCTTGAGTACCAATCATCCAGTCAGCTGGTGTTCCCACTGTCCTACCTACACTTCTGTAAAAAAACAAAAACATGAAGAGTCTATTTCATTACCAAAACTATTAAAGCTGTTTAAAGCGTAGCGTAGTGGTTTGATCTCTGCCTATCGCTTTGGAGACCCAGGATCGCTTCCTGCCTTGGCTCAGGTGACTTTTCGTCACTTCGAGCTGAGGTATGGCAGCGTGTTCTGGTAAGCTCCCGAGAGATGGCATGTATGTTCTTCCACTATACTGCTTGTATTCGGGAGATGCCGAAGGTCGTTCCCTTTGGTATCGTCTGCCTCGATGATGGTTTTCTGTGGTTTCCCATCGTCACTCCCAGGCAAATGCCGGGGCAGTTCCTAACACAAGGCCACAGCCGCCTCCTTTCCTATCAATCCTTCCAACTGTTGTTAATACTGTTGTTAAGTTTGAATGCTTACACTAATAGCAGAATATGCTGTAGTAAGCTAACATTGTAATAAATAATTAGTTCATTACAGTACAGAGATTTTTTTTTTTAATTTTATGAGTATCATCTTCAATGTTTTTTGCCCTCAATTTTCTTGCTGGACATGATAAGATAGTAGCTTTATCTACTTTACCAAAGGTTTTGTGCAAGCAAGCAAGCAAGCATTGTCTCATTTAACTTGTAAAAAAAATATTGTTCATATTTATACTGCACAAGAAATTGTTTCCATTAAAAGGATATAGAAGCACATAGAAAAGTAGAAAATAATGTTCCTATCCTATTTTTTTTTAAATAAATAAGGTCCACTTATGACCGTAAGTTGCAGCCAACCTATCCTAGAAAAATCTGAGAATTATCCGAGAAATTTAATGTAAATAATCCACGGATAATCCTCAGATTCTCGGATAGTTGGCTGCAACTTACGACCATTAGTTCTTTTTCATAAATTAATTTGTATTCATTACGAAGTTATCAAAAACGTTTCCTAGCCAGTTCAATTGACTCAAAATAGCCTGGCTACATACCGGTAACCCTCATAGCCTTCTCCTACACTCTTTCTGTTCATAGAGATAGAGTGAGATAGATTCGTAGTATTACTCTTCTAAAAATAAGTACATTTTTTTTTACAGTCGGAGGGCAATGCTACCAAGTGGCGGGTGGAGAACTCTTGGGGTGACGATCGCGGGGACAAAGGCTACCTCGTGATGACGTCAGAGTGGTTCTTGGAGTACGTCTTTGAGCTGGTGGTGGACAAGAAGTTGGTGTCTGCAGAAGTCCTTGACGTGTTCACCCTCACCCCCGACGTGCTTCCTGCCTGGGACCCCATGGGCTGCCTCGCCAAGTGAACTGGGACGATTTCAAGACGTATCTCTCACCAGCTTCAAATTGGGTCTTAAATTAAATTGATTTAATTTGGACCATAAGTCTTAAAACTGCTTTGTATCAGCTACAGCTGATTATCATTAATTTTAATGTTTCAAACATACTGAGTGGTACTGTACTTCACTCTTTTTTCTATACCTCACTTGAGAATTCTCGAATAGACCAAATTTGACCCTGGTTAGCTCTACGTTTTACTTTTTTCTTTGTTTTGTTTTATAAAATTTGACCTTAAAACCTATGTTAGATCCTTATAACTAATTTCATGATAGTTTTATTTGTAGAAACTATCTGAATTAGTATTTTTGTTATTAATTATTTATATAATAATTGAATATGTGTGTAATTATTAATGCTTAATTAACATGTATCTTACCAATTATTCATTTGTATCATAATTAATCTAATTTACTACTGTATTACAGTACTTGTGTATTATACTAAAATAATTTTATCACTGCACTTTATGTTATTAAATGTTAAAACAGGCTTAGTTTATGATTTTACTGCAGATATATATGTGATTACCCGAATCCATTAATTTGTATTTGTATAACAACAAGACGAGTTTTTACTGTGTATCTGTATTATTTGACAATTATTTTCACTGTATAGATTGTAAATTATCATAGCCAGATAACCAAGGATTTTATATATGTATTAATTAAGCTTTAACTATTTGATGTAAACAAAAAAATTGAAAGATATAATAGCCAAGGAAGCTATATTTTAGCATGACAATTTAATTTGGCGCTACTTCTAAAATTTGCTACCTAACATTATATGACAGAATAACTTGTCGGTAGTAACGCAAAATTTTGCTGCTGTCAGGGTACAGCATGGCTGTGTATTACTCATTATTGACTAGAAAATTATTCTTAAATCCTGTTTTGTTACTTTATATTGTCTGGAATAATGAGCTATCTACGTCACTAAAATCATGTGCGATTGACATCATAAAGACAGGTATGGACATCTGGTGGATTTTACCTAAGTGATGACTAAAAGTGGCATTGTTTTGATACCAGAGCTTTCAAGTTGCATGAGTCATGCAGATTCTATCGAGGAGGTTTTGGTGCTTCATCAGTTCAATAATAAGCTGTCTGCTGTGTTCTCCATGGAGCGATGTCGAGCGGGGCTTGGCGGCGCGAGAAAAGCACACTTGCTTCAATCCTGTATGGTAGCCATGCCATGTTGGCAAAAAATACGCTTCCCGCAAGGCGAGAAAATCCCGCTGATTGGCTATGGCACGCGATTTTCTCGCTTTCCACGCTCCATGGAAATGCGGCCCCTTTAGGCAAGTTCAAGCTTTAAGCGTTACCAATTGAAAGCTCATAATAAGTAACCACTCACCTGAAAAAGCAGACAGCTAACATGACAGTATAGTAAACAGATCATAAATAGCTTGATCATTTTTATTCCGGATAAGGGACAATATCTTAAATGATATGCAATTTCATAAAAAAATATTTCCCAGAATTACATATATGATTATATTAATTAATGTATTGAAAATTCGCATGTCATTTACATTAAATAATTATCATGTACATTTGTTTAGCAAAATTGCACTTATATATATTTAATAAATTTCATTAATTTTAGATTTTTTATAACAATAGGTAGAATATATAACAATTCATTAAATTATTTCAGATGCAAATATTATAAAATAAAAATTACTCACAAAATGAATCAGTGAAAAACTTTGTTTCTGTTATATTTTTAACATTATCCCCTTTTATTTATAGTTTGAGCTGTAACAAAGGAGCTGTAAATGTGATACAATAAGATGAGTTTATCTGTTAAAGAGCTTTCACATAATCAAAATTTGCCACGACACTCCCGAGATGCAGAAAAATCAAACTCGATCGTCTTGATTTTCTTACTAATTCAGAGCTAAATTCTAAATTTTCTGTGGCGTGAGCTCTGTGCAATTTTCGATTATGTATAATTATTGAAATGGCATTTTATAGTAGAAACTATACCTCTTTGCTCAAATTAATTAACATATTTTTTCACTAATTTAAATGATTATTAGAAAAATGATTGAAAAGAATTTAAATTTTAATGTCAAATCGCGCGAAAACAAATAAAAACTGAAGTACTAAATATTTTTTGGCGCACACTGTAAAAATAATGGCGGTGTTTTGCGTTCTTAAAATATTTACTATTTTTTAGTTTATTAGGCGCATAAAAATGAAAATTACTGATAATTTTGATAGTATAGAACTACAAGACCCTATATTTAAGGATGTAAAGTACTTTATAACAGGAAAAGTACCTGATAAGGTGAGAAATCGTTGTTCTTGTGTGGGCATATTTTGCCGTGAATGCATGTAAACAAAATAATTTATTTTGTCTGCCGCAGGTTATCACTTTGTTAAACGATGGAGGTGGAAGAAAAACCAGCTACCTGAGTGATATCGTAACTCACTGCATTGCTGGGGAAGATTTTGAAGAGAGCGATGTTTCCGAAGCCAAGGATATTTACGATATTCAAGCAGTGACTTGGAAATGGGTGATCCTCTCTGGACGATGCAACGCCCTCCTTCCGTATCCTTCAATGAAATTACCAATTTCAGGATTGAAATTCGTGTTTTCTGAGATTTAGTTTATATTTTGTATAGTCATGATAATATTATTTTGGGTTATTTGCTATTTTGGATAATATTGTTTTGGTGTTTGCTGGGGTATGCATATTTGACATGATTTTGTGAACGTCTTATCTCACTTATCTGTGGATTCTGTGGTGTTATTTAGGAGATATGCATACCCCCCTTTATTTTGGGGGGGGGGGACTGTAAACATACTATCTATTTTTACTTCCCCAAAAATTGTAAATCTGCATTTCCTTCATATCTTTGAACTGGAGCAAATCAGACGGGGGGGAGGGTATGCATACTGCAGTATGCATATTATACATACAGTAATAAATTTGAAGAACCTGTTAGGAAATGTTATCTCCTTGACTAGCTGTCAGAGTGAAAGGTTTCCTCGCGGAGCCGAGTCAGCTGTTCAGCGGAGTGGTGGCGTGCGTCTCTCAGCTGTCTCCCGGAGACAACAGTGCTCTCTGGGCCATGGTACACTTCTACGGAGGCGAGCTGCGCGCCAGACTGGACCAGACTTGCACGCATCTCATCACTGCCAAGCCCTCTGGGGTGAGTCAGTCGAGACAAGATGTACAGTATTATGTACAGTACCTTCGGTTTTGTTAGCGCCTGTTTACTCAAACCTAGAGTATGTTATTTGTTGTAATGTTACAAATGGTTACTGGTATGTAATGCATAGGAAAATGTTTCCATTGAAAAAAATGTAGAGGTGTCCGTCCTGAATGGCGTTTTCCACGGTTCCCTCAGTCTCATCTCAGCAACAGCCAGTAGCCATCATCCTTACCTTCCTTCTCTCCTTTATCCTACCCCATCTCCATGCTCATATATAGGCATGTATTCATATAAAAAAAAAAGTTTTGAAAGTTGAATAAATAAATCATAAAAATAATTATGTACTATAAAATATAATTTCAGAGGTAAATTCAGTACCTTACATATTGTACATCCAAATATTTTAATTGTTCTTATTTTCTGCAGGCCAAGTACGAAAGAGCACTCCGAGAGAAGGAGCGTGGTCACCACATCAAGGTGGTCACCCCCGACTGGGTGTGTGACAGCGTCAAGGGAGGGGTGCGTTGTGAGGAGGTGCTGTACCACCCAGGCCTGCTGCTACTTGAGGAGGAGAAAAAGGAAGATGAGGCAGACCCCCTGGCCTCCTCTCTCGCCAACATCACGGGCTTTGCCGAGCCCTCATCCTCAGAATCCATCAAGCAAGAGCCGTCAGTGAATCAGAGCCCGTCTTCTCTGCTACCTGAACAACGGTACGAGAGGCTGATGGAGATGTTGGAGCAACGTAAGCAACAAGAACAACAACAGCTGAGCACCGCACAACAACAGCTAAGCAGTGCACAGATTCAACAACAACAATTATTACAGCAACAACAACAGCAACAACAACAAAATATAATGTCACAACAACAACAAAATTTAATGGCTCAACAACAACAAAATTTAATATCTCAACAACAACAGAACTTGATAAATCAACAACAACAGCAGCAGCAACAAAATTTATTATCTCAGCAACAAAACATGCAGCAACAACAACAACAACAGCCAGTTCTTCAACAGCAACAAACACAGCAACAACAACAACCTGGTTCATTTCCTCAGCAAATCCAACAACAACAACAACAACAGCAAGGGATGGGCCAGGCTCCGATGTTACAACAAACTCCACAGCAACAACAACTTCAGCAGCAACGTTTGCAGCTTCTGCAACAACAGCAGTTCCAACAGAGGTTGGCTCAGCAACAACAGGGGGCCCAGGGACAACAAGGGGCCCGGGTCATACTGACCCAACAGCAGTTGCAACAGAGGGCCCTGCAGCAACAACAACAAGCACAGCAACAACAACAACAGGGAGGACCCTGGAGGCAGAGGGTCATCATCACAGAAGGAGGGGTGAGTCACTTTGGCAATGGACTAACTGCATGAAAATGTTTTGTTGCAGAAATGAGGAGAGGATACCAAATTATGTCACTTTTTTTTTTTCAGTTTTTTTAGAGCCTGGGAACTATTTTTAAAAAAAATTGAAAGTACAGAGAGAAGCATCAATAGGTGTCACTACTTAATAAAAGAATGGGCTGTGGGTTTATAATACTTCCTGGCCTCTAAAAAATCTTAAGAAAAAGAAATAAACAAAAAAAAAAAAAAAACAAAAAACAAAAAAAAAAAAAAAAAGCAGAGTATTATATTTTGGTGCTTTTATCATTTCCGCAATAAAAGAAACTTGTAATTTCACTAATTACAGTATCTGGCAAAGTTTTAATGCTTCTAGATAAACTCTCTTGATAAAAAACATGATACCTTCATTTCTTATAGGGGGGAGGGGGGAGACAAAAACGTTGAGATACAGCCCCTACAATTTAATTTTTAAAAAATTAGCTCTAGAACCTAGTAATTCTCTCAATGTCACTGTCTAGTAACTGTCTTACTGTATCATGCATCTGAAAGGACTTTTAAAAATTTTAAGTTTCCTATCTATGCTACATTTTTTCTTGACGACTCCTTCAAGAAATATATTTGTTGCTTTTTTAACACAAAATACTGAAGTAGAAGATGAAATTAACTCTCTTCTCTGCTCTCAGAAACAATACGTGGTCCAGGAGGCAGCGCCACAACAACAACAACAGCAAGTCCCCCAAGCCCCTCAAGTGGCGGGGGCTGCCCCCGGGAGCGTGCCTGCCTCCCCCCAGCAGTACACCGTGACGATACAGAGGGAGGCGGGGGGAGGTCAGCCGTTGACGTGGCAGCAACAGCAACAGTTCCATCTGCAGCAACAACAGCAGCTTCAACAGAAGCAACAGCTGATCAACCAGGGTCTCAACCAGCCGGCACAAAACACAGCGCCAGCACAGGGGCAAGGTGAGACCACTGGTGGAGAACCTAGTGGTAAAAGTTTGAACTATGCTAGTGGTTGTATCTGATTAACATTGTAAAATCATGTAAATGCTCTGCCAGTAGTCACAGCTTAATTTTACAGAATTGACAATGCCATTTAGTTTTAAAATATTAAAAGAATAAAATTTAGTTGTTTTTCTGATTCTCCTAATGTTAAAAGTACTGTATTGCCATATCCTTGAATAAAACAGTCAAACTTTTGTCACACAGAGCCATCTATTGCTCCTTTATGTCTTCAATTCAATTTCATAAGTAGACAAATGTTTCAGCTGATAAGATTTTCTTGTCCTTTAAACTAAGATGGGGGATGGAGGGAGAGGGAGCAATAGAAGATAATTCCCTATATTGTAATGTACTTTATATGAGAGAGGAAAAATGACTGTCCGAATCTCCCTCTCCCATGCATTAGCTCTAAATATATATATATTTTTTTTTTGCATGGTTGAGGAGTAAAGCCAGTACCCTATAAACTTACGGGACTGGCTTAATCCCATCCACCCCATAAATTGACTTGAAATCTTTTTGCATGCTTGGGATTTGAATTGGAAAGCGCTGCTAATGTTTAATATTTAAGGACCCCCCCCCCCCCCATATTTAATTATTTAGGGATTTTGCTAATCTCGCCTCGTAATTCACCAAATATTGTTGCACGTAGGTCCTCAGGCACCTCCCGGGGTCCAGCCCGGGGCCCAGCCCGCACCTCCGCAGCGTCTGGTGTGGCAAACGACGGCCCAGGGTCCCGTGCAGAGACAGTACATCCAGTTGGACCCTCAGACCCACCAGCAGTTACAGCAGATGGACCCTCAGCAGAGAGCGCTCTTCCTGCAGAAATTACAGAAGAGACAGCAGCTACTGCAACTGCAGCAACAGCAGGTCAGTGGCTTTAACACAGCTCATTTTTATATTACTGTATTTAAACATAGTTTATGTTAAAAAAAAAAAGGGGTCTACTGTATTTCAGCTATAAAGCAAGGATTTTAGAGGAAATGAGTTGTATGTACTTTATTAAAAAGAAGGTGGAGGGGAGATGTTTTCAAAGAGTTCAGGACTTTGGTCTGTCTGAAAGAAAAGAGAGGGGGGGGGGGGAAATGTTGTGTATAGAGATTTTTTTTTTTTTTTTCTTTTTTCTGGACACAAGGAATCTGTGTACAGTCTCAGTAACATATCAGCATTTGTGTTTCATGTCATTGCTGTGACTTACAGGATGAAATTCTATCATTTCAATAAGACTTCTCAATAAGTCTTTAAATTTTAATAAGACTTTTAAAAGATTTCTCTAAAAATAGATTGCATACAAATTTTGAAGTTTGCCTGTCGTTATATAAAAAAATGTAAGGTTGCATTGTTTTTTTATGAGAAAACAGTATTTTTGAATTTCATTAATTCACAAGTTTTGGACCATCATAAGTTTGTTGAATTTCTGTTATTCAGGCTCGACTACAGCAACAAGCAGCAGCAGCGGGCCTTACTCCTCAACAACAACAACAGCAACAACAACAACAGCAGCAGCAACAACAACAACAGAGGCAGCAGCTGACTCCTCAACAGCAGGTGGCGGTGATTCGTCAACAGTTGCAGCAACAACAGAGGCTGCCGCTGACCCCGCAGCAACAATTGCAGTGGCAGGCCCAGAGAGAGGCCGCCCAGCCCCGCACTGTGGTCATCCAGCAGCAGCAACAGCAAGACCAGCAGCAGGTATGTCTGCGAAACGTCCTCGACCAATTTTACCGGCATGAAAATTTTTACTGTAAAAATGAATAGAGGGTGCAAAGTTATGCTGCTCTGATTTTTTTCAGATTTGTTAGAGCCAGGGAATCATTTTTAAAATATCATTGAAAGTACTGAGAGAGATGTCAATAGGTGTCACTTCTTAATAAAAAAGTAGGATCTAAAGGGGACGTGGGGGCAAACCTGAACTCTGGGACTGCGATTTCCTTTACTCAAAATCGAGTTTTACCAACAGCAATTTGCGTAATACAGTAACAAGTTTTTACTGTACTTCCTAAAAAATATGAAAAAAAAAATAGGATATGTAGTATAATTTGATACCCATTACTGTATTCATTTTTGCAGTAAAAAATTGTCATGCAGGTTGTCCATTGCTAGTAAAGAAGTATTGAATGGTAAAAATATTGTTTCTTTTTTTAAAGTTAACCATTTTTTGTTGAACAGAAGTAACAAAATCCATGATTGTAGCTTAATTTGGTGCACAAACGCTGACAACTCGTTTTAGGTTGATGTTCTTACGGTCATTACTTCTCTTTGTCAGATCCTGCTGCAGACCACGGCCGCCTCTCTGGTTCCTCGGCAGCCCCTTGGAGGGCCCCAGCAGCAGCAAATGTCAGCCCCCTCCACCCCTCAGCCCGGCCAGCAGTGGGTGGCCACGCCTCCTTCCACCCCCGCCCCTTCTCCTGCCGTGGTGGGGCAGCCCTCCGTCCAGCAACAACAACAAGGGGTGGTCGCACAGCCTCCCCCTCAAGTGGTGGCCACAGGTGAGAGAAGTGTAGCCAAATCGTTGCCTCAGATTGTAAGTGTCGTCACGAGGTTTTGATGCAATTATAGACCTTATGTACAAGTAGAGTAAGTCCATAATTGCAACAAAACCTTGTGGCTTATTGACACTTAAATTCTGAAGTGACGAAATATTGCTGTTGGTTCTTAGTCAATTTTTTTTTTTTTTTTTTTTTTTTTTTACATTCTAAGAGGGAAAGGGAGGGGCGGGGGGGAAGTAAGCAAGAAAGAGTATAAAATAATTTTGTAGCCAGTTTTTAAAGTGGGTTGTAAAGTACTAAAACCACTGAACTATATAATATGGAAGGCTAACAATAACACTTTTACATGGCTCGCATTGAAGCAAATTTTGGAAGAAACAGGTAGAAAAGTTTCTCATTCTCCTTCCTACACCACAGGGTCTAGCTCGTTACATGAAAAATTGTGGGAGAATTTTCAAAGATGTACTCTTAGCCAATAGCAGGAGAGAGCAGAATTACAGCTTTGCCTCTTATTGCTTTTTATCCCACTATATAGCGACTTGGCAACACAATTTCTTCATGTATTACCCTGAGTTTGCTCAGCTGCCAGCCAGGGAAAATTTGCTTCAAGCGTTAGCGCGCAGTCCCACCCCTTGACTAAAGTAAAAAGGCACACATTAAGTAGAACAAGGGGTACTGGACCATAGGCTTAAAAATCCAGCCCTCTATCATAGCTTGCAGCCATTTTTTGTGTCAATAACAAGGATAATATATAGAAGGATTCCCAAGAAGGGTTCCAAACTGGAGATAAGAGTGTTAACCGATACTATCAGCTCTCGCGGTAGATTTTGGAAACAGAGAGGCTGACAAGCGCGCCATCTCTACGTGATAAAAGAACTGAACGTAACATCGTAAAACAATGTTAACTCCGGGTTGCGAGATCCGAAGTTCGATTGACGATTTACATTATTTTTTATTGCTAGACAACAGCTCAAATCACTGCGAAATGAAAAATATTCTCACATACCTTATTAAATTTCCAGTCTTCTACATGTGTTCTGGATACTCCAAGGCACAAATTTCACTGCCAAATAATTTACCGAAATAGCTTGTGTATTTGCAGGATTGCACCTATATGCATCACCCACTTATCTATGCTGTATTTAATTTCTGGCGTGATCTAAAAGGACAAAAAGCTCCTTATCGTTAATGGTAATTAAGATTGAAGCTAAAACAAAAAAAAATTGCACAATCAAGCCAATTTATTGAGCAAATGGAAGGTAATTAATTGACGTACGTGTTCACGAAAACTTCACAACATAAACATGTGAGCGGAAGGCTGGCGGCAGCGAGCGAGCACTGCGAGCAGCCGGAGCAGCTAGCGCAGCAGAAGAGGGGAGGTCGGGGGAGGTAGAGGAGGGAGAGAGGTGGGAAATGTTCTACAGCTGATATTTTGTAACATTTATCAAATTTTATTTGCGTATTCTTAACTGCAGCATAACAAAATAACCCTTATAGACAAGCTCTGTTGAATTTGTTTGAATATTAACAAAGTTCAATGACTTTATGTGTTTGTATTAAATTTGAAGTCTTGTAAATATTTATGTAATTATAGTAATAAAATTAAAACCATTTTTCATTGAAACAAATTTTTTTACTACATCGATCATGATCCCGCTCGTTAATTCATTTTGATGCCTTTCATAAAATCGATCGAAGTAACTAAGATGCACACTATATTAAGGTCGATTTTCCTACCGGTTGCCATGATAAACTAGCATTATATAATATATTATGGTGAATGGAATTTTTAAAGTCTTTTTCAATTAAAGTTATTTTTCATTTATTGAAATTGAGTACAGTGCACAAAAATTATAAACATATATTTTTTTTTATTGAAAAAAATTTTCACTAAAATTTACATCTTATTTTTATTACGTTATTACGTTACCATTAAATGGAAAGTGAAAATGAGTATCCAAAACGCACATATTTATAATTTTTGTGCACTGTCAATTTCATTAAATGAAAAATAACTTTAATTGAATAAATGACTTTAAAAATTCCATTCACCATAATATATTATATTATCATGGCAACCGGTAGGAAAATCGACCTTAATATAGTGTGCATCTTAGTTACTTCGATCGATTTTATGAAAGGCATCAAAATGAATTAACGAGCGGGATCATGATCGATGTAGTAAAAAAATTTGTTTCAATGAAAAATGGTTTTAATTTTATTACTATAATTACATAAATATTTACAAGACTTCAAATTTAATACAAACACATAAAGTCATTGAACTTTGTTAATATTCAAACAAAGTCAACAGAGCTTGTCTATAAGGGTTATTTTGTTATGCTGCAGTTAAGAATACGCAAATAAAATTTGATAAATGTTACAAAATATCAGCTGTAGAACATTTCCCGCCTAGCTCTCTCCCTCCTCTACCTCCCCCGACCTCCCCTCTTCTGCTGCGCTAGCTGCTCCGGCTGCTCGCAGTGCTCGCTCGCTGCCGCCAGCCTTCCGCTCACATGTTTATGTTGTGAAGTTTTCGTGAACACGTACGTCAATTAATTACCTTCCATTTGCTCAATAAATTGGCTTGATTGTGCAATTTTTTTTTGTTTTAGCTTCAATCTTAATTACCATTAACGATAAGGAGCTTTTTGTCCTTTTAGATCACGCCAGAAATTAAATACAGCATAGATAAGTGGGTGATGCATATAGGTGCAATCCTGCAAATACACAAGCTATTTCGGTAAATTATTTGGCAGTGAAATTTGTGCCTTGGAGTATCCAGAACACATGTAGAAGACTGGAAATTTAATAAGGTATGCGAGAATATTTTTCATTTCGCGGTGATTTGAGCTGTTGTCTAGCAATAAAAAATAATGTAAATCGTCCATCGAACTTCGGATCTCGCAACCCGGAGTTAACATTGTTTTACGATGTTACGTTCAGTTCTTTTATCACGTAGAGATGGCGCGCTTGTCAGCCTCTCTGTTTCCAAAATCTACCGCGAGAGCTGCTAGTATCGGTTAACACTCTTATCTCCCTTCATAACATGGCGGATTCCAATAGAGTGCGCTCCTGTCTATTTTCTCCATGGTCAATAACAACGTCTGTGTCCCAGTGAGCGACGCGGCCCGACAACAACAGCTGGTTCTCCACATGCAGCGTCAACAGCACCTGCGGAGGATCCAGCTGCAGATTCAACAACAGCAGCAGCTCCAGGCCCAGCAGAAACAACAACAACAGCAACAACAACAACAGGTCCCCGCCAGACTTCCAACTCCAACCTACCCCAACGTGCAGGCACAGCAGGTAGGAAGTCATGGTTTTAATTATAAACAACCTGGTTGAAATCTAGTTCGGTATAATTTGGATGGGGGATCATAAGTTATGTTTTGTTTTTTTAAACTCTTTGACAATCATAAAATACTGTGAACTTATAGTTGTTATATTCTGTAACTTCTTTACCTTTGGTTGCATGCTAAATATTTATGAGTATTGAAGTATTGACATCACAGCGTTTTGTAGCATAATTTTATGTGTTCAATGGTTTAAAAAAAAAAAATAATAATAAAATTGACAATACCGTATAATATACTGTATCACATTTCCTATCAATTGTTTTATTATTTACTATGTTATTTCATAGAAAGATACTGTGTGTGTGTGTACTGTACAGTATGCACTATCCTTAAATATTCTCAAGTTTACAAACGAATGTATCTGACTCATCGTCAACATGCAGGTTGTAGCAACGCAGCAACAACAGACGGTAGTGCCTCAACAACAAGGAGGCCAAGGGGAGGAGGGTCAGCAGCCCGCCCCCAGCCCAGCACCCTTGGGGGAGGGGCCAACCCCTCAACAACAACAGCAACAACAGTTCCAACAGGTAAGATAGTAAATGAGATTCTAACCGTCAGAGCCCGGGAACAATTATTGAAAGTATACAGAGGCGCCAATAGGCATTACTTTTTAATAAAAGGATTGAACCTAAAAGGGGATTGGTTTCAAACCCAACCTTGGCAAAACTTTTTAACAATACTTCCAGGTCTCTAAAAAATGTGAAAAAATTCAGAGTAATATAATTTGATGTATGCCCTCTATTAATTTTTGCAATAAAAAAATTCATGCAGGATGTCCAATGTTATGATCCTACCCCTGCAAGTAGAGCTTGATAAGCTCAAGGTGAGCTGTGGCTGATCACTTTCTATAAACAGCTGCTGGTAAACGCCAAGACCAAGACTGCCCTGGCCAACATGCTGAGCATCCGTCTGCAAAGTGGGGCGACCGGGGAGGCTACCTCGGCAGCCGGGCAGCTGAGATTGATGACTCAGCAGCATCAGCAGCAGCAACAACAGCAACCGCTACCTCAGGTAAACAGAGAGTGCAAGTTTCTTGTCTCGAGTATTTTAAATTACCATTAGTCTTATTTTGAGATGGAAATTTTACAGGAAGATTACTGAAGTAGTAAAAGTTAGTGCAGTTCCACAATCTACCCTGTCAGTTGAACCATTTCAAATGAGATGCCCTGCCCTGTGTAACAAAAACAAAAGCTTACTAACTACTACAGTTTTCCTTGGAGGGATTTTTTTTTTCCCGTAAGACACCATATTAGAAAATTTGAATTTTTTCTATGTAAAAACTACCAACTTAAAAATATCAAATACTTTTTTAAAGTCCGTAGACAAGATGTTTCTCTATCAGATGACGTTTGTTTAATTAATTCCAATGTGCTTTTTCCGTCATCGGTACGTATCATACAAGTACAAGTATAAGCGTTCGAAAGCAAAAGTGTGAACTCGGCCGGGAATTGAACCAGGGACCTTTCCGTAATCCAGACGGATGCTCTACCAACTGAGCTACTAGAGGTCACGCCTGCTTCTCTGCTGGGCTGCCAAAAAGATTCATATAAATACAAGTTTAAGCAGAGAAGTAGGCGTGACCTCTAGTAGCTCAGTTGGTAGAGCATCCGTCTGGATTACGGAAAGGTCCCGGGTTCAATTCCTGGCCGAGTTCACACTTTTGCTTTTGAACGCTTATACTTGTACTTGTATGATACGTACCGATGACGGAAAAAGCACATTGGAATTAATTAAAAATATCAGTTAGCCCCATATTTAGGGGTCTTCTGATAATGAATCAAGAGCTTCTTTTCCTGTATAAAATTTCTGTTATATCAAAAAAGCAATTTCAAGTTTTCTAGGCTAGGACGGTGAGAATACCACAAAATCATCCAACATTCAAAAAGCTCCTTCAATTCCAACTTTGTGCTTTCAGGGAGCCGCCCCTCAACAGCTGACCGGCCTGCAGGGACCTCAGCAACAGCTGATTGGTGCGGGAGGAAACGTTGTCAATGTTGCTAACGCCACCCCACAGCAACAGCAACTTCTGCTGGCGTACCAGCAGCAACAACAGCAACGTAGAGCCTTAGGAAACCTGGCTGGCAATGCAGGAGGGGTACCCACACAGGTTAGTTGTGAACCAAATGTCTTTTGAACTGAAGAGTTTTGCCTTGAGAAATGTGCCAAAAATAATTTCTATTTGATAACGTCAAGAAATTTAAAGCCGATTCATGAAGGAAGTTATCCAGCCTTTTCACTAACCATGTTTAGTGCCAGCCTAAATCAATGACGCTAGACGGTACCTAACTGTTAGAAAGCTGCATAATTTTCTGGATATAACTTCTTTGTAAATCACTTCCATTATGTATTTTATGACATTTCTTAATTTCTTTAAACCATTAAACTCATGAAAATAAGTTTTTCAACTCCATAGTAAAGTACTAATGTAATAACCACATTGATTGCTGCAGCTTGTAGTTCGCAATGCTGCTGGTGTAGTTCAGGGAACGTACACCACAAGTCGAGTGGCGCTGTCGTCAGCCCAGCAGGCCCAGCCAGGAGGTGCCACCACACAACCAGGCAACGCTCAGTCAGGGGCCCAGGCCGTGGCAGCACCCCAGGGAGCGGAGCAAGCCACCCCTCAGCCTCCCACCCCACAACCAACCACCATCCAGATCCAGTTCTACGGACACAGCCCCAACATCAAAGGTGAGATCATTGTTAAATATCTCTTGGTACTGAAGTATATTAATATAATGACTAAAGTACAGTTCTTAAAATAATTATTATTATTATTAGCTGAAAAAAAAATTTAAATTAAATTTGTAACTCATAATTATTTTTGTACCCCATTTATTGTTGCTCTTAAAGAAACAAAGACAATAGTACATACATATGTAATGTATTGATGAAAGGAATGAGATAGGAAAATACTAACAATATCCAAAACAAAAATAAATAAATAAAAATAATAATAATAATAATAATAATATCCGTAGTGAGGAGAGTCTTGATGGCACAGATAACACAATTAATACAATTATATTTACAAATTTTATTAAATGTTGGTCGAAACGTCTTAATAATGTACTGTATTTGTAAATACATATATGTATTTATGTCATCTTTACCATCAAGACTCTCCTCACTACAGACATTTTATCGTGGTAAGGCTTGTTGGTATTTTCCTATCTATTTTCTTTTATCAATGTACAGTACTGTAATACCATAGTAGTTCTACGTACATATTTGCAATTGTTTAATAACTTTTTATTATTTTCTGTTGTTTTTCATTGTATTGTCTTAATTTTGTTTCTGTTTTGTATTGTTCTTTTTAAGTTTGACACTTCACAAGAATGGTGTATAATAATAATAATATGCTGTAGTGAAATATAGCCCAGTAAAATTAACTTTTGACCCGGAAAAAATTAGGGCAGTTTTGAAAATTACAGGGTCTACAGAGTTTGACTTTCTCTACAACATATCAAAATTACGCCTTTTTACGCCCTGTGCTAACGCCGCCATTTAAAAAAAATGGCGGCCGGGAGGTTGCTCCATGTTTTAATTTTCTGTGCTCAATCTAATTATATTTTCAAAAAGAAAAAAATACGGGGACGTAGCTGAAGATATACATCATTGATATCCTAAAAAATATTTTCAAATTTTGCATCAAAACCCGCTAAAAAAAATAAATTCCCGAAAAAATTGAAATCGATCGTTGACATTTCTTCCATTTGTAGCCAAAGTTTTGGTTGTAACGAAAACTATGTCATTATAAAATATTGCCTCTCGTTCTTTGTAAATTAGAAAATGCATGTTTGAATATAATCCGATCAGGCAAAGCCGAGTTATGAATTTTTTTGTGTGCCAGCGCGTGGAACTTGGAGAGCGCCAGGCCTGCAATATTACACGCTTGGCATGGGGAAAACCGTGGCGCGCGGCGAAGTCGCTGAATGACCATTGTAGTACTCAAACTACTGTTAAAATGTTATCATACAATCACTGCAATTAGTATAATATGGACACACCAAAAATATATAATGCTAAAAAATGACATTTTTTTTTTATTTAATTGCAAAATATTTTAAAATGACATTTTTTTTTTATTTAATTGCAAAATATTTTATTATCTTCGCATGTATGATAAAATGAGGAGCCCGTGCTAAATTCTAATATTATTATTTATTATACTTTGACAGTTCGTCTGAATTATGATGTATGTTTGTCTTTATATTTTTAAAAATATTATAAAATATGTTAAATTAATAATAATATAAGTGTATATTATATACTACGTGCACATATATGTATAGTCAGTATAGTCGATAAATATATTCTTAATTTTTTAATCAAAATGATTTATTCTTTAACTAGTAATTTAAAATTGATTTATTTATGTCATTTAATATGGCATAAAAATATTATATCAAAATCTGCCATGGTATAGGAAGAAATGCAGTGATAACTTTAAACGAGAAATTATATTTTTATATTTTTAAATTTAGTTTCAAATCAACTGTATTTTCGTACGCGTATAAGAAGCTTATAGTAAATGCATGAAATAATTATTAAAATTAAACACTAAACATCACTGGATCACTGCAACTATATTTCTATAACACTGCATGTACATTTCTGTTTACCCATCCATATACAGATACCTAGATTACGGAAAATTTAATGTCAATAAAACAATAATGATATATAGCCAAGATATAGAGCCTTTCATGTGTAGTATTGAGTGTATATATTTTTTTAAATTGTTACAAACCTATGGTAAAGGTAAATACTATTTAGTTGCTATTATATAAAGAAAATTGTTTCAATGTGCCATGTGTTGGTTAAAAAAATTAATGTTTAAAAATAGTTTGCGATATATATATATATATATAGTTTGCGATATATATATATATATATATATATATATATATATATATATATATATATATATATATATATATATATATATATATATATATATATATATATATATATATATCGCAAACTATTTTTAAACATTAATTTTTTAATTAATTGTTTCAATGTGCCAACACATGGCACATTGAAACAATTTTCTTTATATAATAGCAACTAAATAGTATTTACCTTTACCATAGGTTTGTAACAATTTAAAAAAATATATACACTCAATACTACACATGAAAGGCTCTATATCTTGGCTATATATCATTATTATTTTATTGACATTAAATTTTCCGTAAATTAGGTATCTGTATATGGATGGGTAAACAGAAATGTACATGCAGTGTTATAGAAATATAGTTGCAGTGATCCAGTGATGTTTAGTGTTTAATTTTAATAATTATTTCATGCATTTACTATAAGCTTCTTATACGCGTACGAAAATACAGTTGATTTGAAACTAAATTTTAAAATATAAAAATATAATTTCTCGTTTAAAGTTATCACTGCATTTCTTCCTATACCATGGCAGATTTTGATATAATATTTTTATGCCATATTAAATGACATAAATAAATCAATTTTAAATTACTAGTTAAAGAATAAATCATTTTGATTAAAAAATTAAGAATATATTTATCGACTATACTGACTATACATATATGTGCACGTAGTATATAATATACACTTATATTATTATTAATTTAACATATTTTATAATATTATAAAAAAATAAAGACAAACATACATCATAATTCAGACGAACTGTCAAAGTATAATAAATAATAATATTAGAATTTAGCACGGGCTCCTCATTTTATCATACATGCAAAGATAATAAAATATTTTGCAATTAAATGAAAAAAAAATGTCATTTTTTAGCATTATATTATTATATTTTTGGTGTGTCCATATCATACTAATTGCAGTGATTGTATGATAACATTTTAACAGTAGTTTGAGTACTACAATGGTCATTC
This sequence comes from Siphlonurus alternatus, assembly GCA_949825025.1. Classification (NCBI taxonomy): domain Eukaryota; kingdom Metazoa; phylum Arthropoda; class Insecta; order Ephemeroptera; family Siphlonuridae; genus Siphlonurus; species Siphlonurus alternatus. The sequence continues at coordinate 6,386,998 of OX463785.1, read as the reverse complement.
AGCGACTTCGCCGCGCGCCACGGTTTTCCCCATGCCAAGCGTGTATATTGCAGGCCTGGCGCTCTCCAAGTTCCACGCGCCGGCACACAAAAAAATTCATAACTCGGCTTTGCCTGATCGGATTATATACAAACATGCATTTTCTAATTCACAAAGAACGAGAGGCAATATTTTATAATGACATAGTTTTCGTTACAACCAAAACTTTGGCTACAAATGGAAGAAATGTCAACGATCGATTTCAATTTTTTCGGGAATTTATTTTTTTTAGCGGGTTTTGATGCAAAATTTGAAAATATTTTTTAGGATATCAATGATGTATATCTTCAGCTACGTCCCCGTATTTTTTTCTTTTTAAAAATATAATTAGATTGAGCATAGAAAATTAAAATATGGAGCAACCTCCCGGACGCCATTTTTTTTAAATGGCGGCGTTAGCACAGGGCGTAAAAAGGCGTAATTTTGATATGTTGAAGAGAAAGTCAAACTCTATAGACCCTGTAATTTTCAAAACTGCCCTAATTTTTTCTGGGTCCTAATGATATTTTATGCTAGAATTACTGGGCTAATAATTAATAAATAAATAAATCAATATATCCAACCACAATGGTTTACCTTTTCTTATAAGAATATCGTGTACAGTAATTGAAATTGTCTACTTTATTTATCCAATTTATTACATACAATGAAAAAGTTAAAATTCTTTTACAAAGGATCTAAAATAGACCTTCTTTGTTATTTCAGTTCCAGGCAGTCTGTGCCTGCTGGGCTGCGTGTTCCACATCTCCGAGTACGGTGCTCAGATGACTTCGCTAGAGATGGAGGGGTGGCGGCAGGAGATCACGGGTCACGGGGGAGAGATAGAGCCGAGCTACTGCCCGCGCGTGACCCATCTTCTGTGTCCTCACCAGCGCACACCCCTCGCACAGCAGGCCATCAGGGAGGGCAAGAGACTCGTATCTGCGTTCTGGCTCAACGACGTGGTGGTCCGAGAGAGGATGCAACCTCCCTGGCAGGCACTTCACCTGCCGATGGCATTCAGGTTACTATATAACTTACTATACAAACAGGGGGCATTCACAGAGAATTATGACTGCATTTATGGAACAACTTTTTTATGGTTCGATTGGAAAAGCTGTATACAGAAAACAGAAAATAAATAATGCCTATATCAAGCTTTAATAAAATATGCCCCATATGTACTATATGAAGTAATTTTAATTCTTTGTACATATACCTTAAAAAAAACTAGTTGAACAAGCCAAAAATCCCTCTCTGTCCCTAAAAACGAGCGGAGAGTCAAACTTAATGGGGGACATTCACAAAGCACTTTAACCCCCACTTTAGCCCCGATTTTTAACCCTGGTGCTAAACATGGTACTAAACCAGGGGCTAACCATGTTAAGCTCATAGCTTAGCACCATGTTTAGCACCAGAGTTAAAAATCGGGGCTAAATTGGGGGTTAAAGTGTTTTGTGAATGTCCCCCAATATGTATACATACACGCATTGCATTGTTTTAATTAATTTTTCTCTTTTTGCTGGGTCAATGACGGCTAAAGCTCGAACTATCTCCCTTCCCAACAAAACTTTTTCTATCGTATGTGTTTTTATCTTCTTTAAATAAATAAATATCGCTTAGTTTGATTTTTCAAATAATTAATTAGAAAAAATAGCAAAGAAACTTCATTCGTTACTAACATTTATATTGTATTTTAATTGCGAAATATACACTCAGTTCGTACCCCCTAATTTTTATAAATTTCCAGTGAGGAGACTCGTCCTCTGAAGAAGTTCATCGTCTCGAGTTCTGGCTTCAACGCAGACGACAAAGAGAGGATCAAGTTCATCGTCCACACTCTGGGGGGGAGGTACACCGGCTACCTCACCAAGGAGAACAAGATCCTCATCTGTCGCAAGTGAGTGCAGTCATCTGTTTACTAGGGTAGTGACTCGGATTTGAATTTTTGAATGATCGTTCCAATTTGTAGCCAATCAAATAGAAAAATTGACGTCACAGCAATTATACACTCTGATTGGCCTTATACATGGGTCTTAACCGTTACACCACCTCTTCTTGGCCTTTAGTTACCATGTGTGCAGTATAAGTACAGTACTGCTTTAAGGGTCACATTTAAAAAGAAAAAAAAAAGTTATTGATAGAGGTAGTGATTACAACATTAGAAGGTCATGGAGGTATTATAATTTTGTCATATGAATTTGTTACTTTCTTTTCTTAAATATTGAGGGTTTAATTGCTTTCCCAAACTACAGTATTAACCATGATTGTAAATTATTATCTCTGTGGTTTGCAGGACGGATGGACCTAAGTACCAACAGGCTCGTCTCTGGCGCACCACGGTTGTGAACGCCCACTGGCTCCACGAGATCATGCTGGGTCAGTTCCGCGCGCTGCACGCCACCACATACACCAAGTACCAGCAGTTCAACCTGGACAACCCTCTGCAGCTTGACTACACCGTCGCCCCACATCTCATGTGTGAGTATTACTAGGAAACCTCTTTCACGTCATTTCAGAGTTGATTTGTTTAAAATGTTTAAAAGTTAATTTCTTTCTCCTGCTAATTTTTCATGCTATTTATTATGGGTAACAACAATACTCTCCATTTTTTTTTTTTTATTAAGGGTAAGGTAACACGCCCAATGTTAAAAAAACACAGACATGAAAATTATTAAAAATATTTAAAATGTTCTCCTCTACATCCCCCATCAGTGGCTAAAATATCAGGTATACAAATTTAAACTAGTTTTTGAGTTATGAAGGGGCATTCACAAAGTCTTAAGGCCACATTTAAGGCTCGATAATTTAAAGCTTGATTTTAGACTTGTTTTTTAGACCCAAAATATCTGGTCTTAAATTATTGAGCCTTAATTGTGGCCTTAAGGCTTTGTGAATGCCCCTTATGAATTTTTAAAGTTGACTAGTTTAACGCGGAAGTTTTATTTTTCCCCTTAAGTACCTGTAATTTTCTTCTGAAAGTCATTCCGTGTCTTGCTTTTACAAAGGACAAATAGCTTACTTGAAACCTCGCAACTTTTTTGTGTTTTTTATGTGTACTACCAATACTCTCCATTTAGAAGTATTAATCTTATTTTCAATAAAAAAAATACTGTTAGTTTGTTTGTTTGTTTTTTATACTGAAAGAGCTACTTTGTGTGTTTTTATTTTTACAAAAGTGTAGTTACTTTTATTACATGTATAGACACTGTATGCTGATAATGATTAGATTATTTTTTGCAGCTGTTTCTATTCTTATTTCCATTTACCTTGTATGCTCTCATGTTTCTACTATTATTTTCAGCCTATGAAAGTTTAAATAAAATAAAATAAAATAAAAAGACGGTGGAAACATCTTAAAATCAGCAGACCTCGCAACTACTGATGCATACCTTCTGTTTCAGTGGCATGGAAGGCCCCAGTGAGCATCTCTCAAGAGTGCTTCGAGCGAGGGAAGCTTTTACAACAGCAGCAACTGGCCAGTCCTAGCAGACGAAAACGGCCCGCGGGAGTCTCCCCCACCCAGGCTGCCCTACAAGCTCAGGAGGAGGCGGAGAACCGAATGGAGCGTCCTGGCAAGAAAGGACGCATGGAGGATGATCGACCAGCCATCCTGCTGTCTTCAGTCACCAACAAACAAGAGAGGAAGGTATGTCATCACTAGGGCCCGGATCTCAAGTTTAACAAGTTTTATAAATACGCATGTAATATGGGATCTGACTTCAAATGTCCACGAATCATGAAGTTTCATGCCTAAAAATGCAAAAAGTTTGGACTTAAAAAAACTGATTTTGAAAATCTAGAACTGTTTCAGTTTTTTAGAGTTTTTTCAAGTTTTTAAAACTTTTTTCAGTTTTGTAAAACTTAAATCGATGTTTTGTGTAGAAAAAATATGGAATTATTTAAAAAAAAAATTAAAATGAAAATATATGTTTGAATTAATTTATTTCTTCCCTCCATCTTACATCTGCATTGTACTGACACTTCTCACATTACCAATAAAATGCGTTAAACAAAAAAAAGTTTGAGAATTTTTAATGTTTTTAAATTTTTCCTTTATTTCTAGGTTTTAAGAGTCAAAATGGTAAAAAAATCGTAAAAAATTATATAAACTGGAAATAACTTATTTTACGTTTTTGAACTGAAAGTGAACTGATTTTAAGAAACTTAAAAACTGATTTTGAGAAAAATTTGGACTTAATCCAGTACTTAAATTCATACTTTTGAAAACTTAAAATCCGGGCCCTAGTCATCACTGTTTGTCTATTTTTTAAATTTTTTGTGTACTTACGTACTTTTAAATTCAAATTCAAATGGTTTATTTGTCAAATTCCACATATACAAATACATAGAAACATTGATAATGCATATCTTTCATTTACGTATTTACTCATAGACAAAGTCAGAAGGCTGTCAGAAAAAGCAGTGCATACCCTTGACTACTGAAAAAGCAATAGACTTAGATTTTAATATAAAATAAAGATGATGCATGGAGTAAAAGATTATTTGTTTAACACAAGTTAAACATCTTTTAATTTATATGGGTCTGTTCTTTCTTTTTCTTTCATTAAAATAAATATCGGAGTAAAAGATTACACATTTTTTGTTCAGTTTTAAAGAAACAAATTAAATATTGGAAATTTGATAAATAAAGAAACAAGTTCCTGAATTTTTTTGTTTGTTACTTTTCAAATTCTTACATTAAATTTAAATAAACTTTCACCAAATCTGCTAATTTTTCTACTGCTTTACTATTTTTTTGTTTAAAATTTCTATTACTTTAAACTGCTGTGATCTAATTGGTGATTTTTTCGTCCACAGAGACAGGTGGAGGAGCTGGGTGGCGTGGTGACCAAGAGTTTCGACGAGGTCATGTACCTGGTGATGGGCGACGCTCAGCGCACAGTCAAGTTGATGTGTGCCGTCTCCCACGCCAAGTACGTCGTCAACGAAGACTGGCTGGCCGACAGTTACGCTGAGAAGAAGTTTGTCGGTGAGAAATTGTTCATTCCTGATGATTAAATTCTCAAGTAAAAATAGACATCATAAAATTTTTTATGCCAGAAATGAATATAGAGTGTTAAATTATGCCACCCTGAATTTGTTCTAATTTTTTGGAGGCCAGCAAATATTGCTAAACAATCTATTCAACATTCAATTTTGAACCCACTTCCTCTTTAGGGACTATCCACTTATTATGAAGTGACGCCTTTTGACACCTCTCTGTACCTTCAATTATTTTTTAAAAATAGTTCCCTGGCACTAAAAAATCTGAAAAAAATCAGGGTATTTCCTACCCTCTTTTCATTTCTGTAATAAAAAATTGTCAAGCAGGTTGTCCATTCTCATATATTGTTAGAAATGGCAATTATCAACCTGAAAATTGTATGTAGGTGTGTTAATTAATACCAAGCATATATATGCAATTTTGTAAACAAAGATACTTGATCTACAATTATTTTTATGACTGAGTTGATAGATAATTTTTTTATATAGTGTAAAAATCTAGTGTCTTGTTGACATGTGCCCGTAGCTAACAGCTGTTCGTTGTTTCAGATCCTGAGAAGTACCAGTTCAGTGACACGGAGATTGAAAAGTCCCACAACTTCACATTCCGCAGTCTCATGCAGAAGCAAAATAGACACGAACTTTTTAAGGTGAGTCACTCTAAAACAACGACAATACAAAACTCAATTTCACTTAGGCTATTTTCCTCATAAAAAATTTATCTTTTATTTACAAAATTTTATTCAATAACGTTAATAGCCTTGACGCCATTTTACCCTTTCGGGTGTGGCCAGGCCTATATTTAGCCTTGTCAGTAAGAGTTATCTTGTGACCATGCTGGGGCTTACCAGGCTCCCAGAACCCTTTCCTGCACTCTTCTGGGCTCCTACTACCAGATCTGTGCAGCCTGCAGTGGCAGTGCAATGCTGCAGGGCAGCGGAGTGTAGACAGCCATAAGCTGCCTTCCTCCTACCAACTCCATAATCTAGTAATCAGTTACACCCATCTCAAGTCATGAAAAGTCTGCTATGTTCGGGAATCGAACCGGGGACCTCTTGGACCAGAGCCAGGGGTACTAACCACTACACTACAGAATAGATAATAAAATTACTCATTCCTAATTTCAAATTAAGGAAAATAAACCATTTAGGTTGTGATAATCTTATTAAAAGAAAAGGATAGGAATAACCAGCAAGGCCTTACCGATCGAAAGAGTCACAGCAGGTGGAAATTCTTGCGGTCTCAGAGGTTCACTCGAAAGTTTTTACATTTTTGAAACGTTTCGCATCGTGGAGCTGCTTCTTCAGTCACAAGAAGAAGTAGAAATCTATTCCTAATTTCTAAATTAATTGTATTCTTGTACTTTAAAGAATATGTTGTAAATATATTTTCTATAAACAAATTTCTTGCAAGACATGACACACATTTACTACGTTTACATGACGGTAATTAATACGGATCCGTTGACAACGCCTCATAAGAATAACATTATCCGTCGTCAACGAATACGCATTAAACACCATCATGTGAACGTAGTGATTGTTAGAAAGTTATTAACCCCATGCTCCTCTCGTTACAGGACCAAGTGTTCTACCTTTCTCCCGGGGTGGTGCCCAGCTCGCGAGTGCTGGAGGACATCATCGTGTGTGCAGGAGGACGGGTGGAGAGGCAGCGCAGGGGCGCACCACACATCCTGGAGCTGAACCGCCAGCGCGCTAACTCATACATCGTGCTGGCAGACATGAACGATCTGCACCTGCTGGTGGAACTCATCAACGCTCGGATAGGTGAGTCAGGTTCTCAGTGGAGCTACATCACAGAGCTTTTATAAGGAGGAGGTCTCTATTGGTAGACCATGCTAGTAAAGTTAATTGTATCAACAATAATTAATATCTTGCTTGTTCTCTAAATACTTAATTATATACTGTACTTTTTTTTAAAACTCAACTTAATTGTTGGAGTGGAAAAAAATTGATGATGGGAAACGTGGGGGACACAAGGAGTAGTAAATTGGTACAGTGCTGTAGCTCTTATAATTTTAACATTGAACGAGAGACAAAATATTCAGATTTTTCAGGGTTTTCATGTGATTTGGTCAATTTAAAAGTACTTTACTTCTTATTGTAGCTTAATATTATTAGTACCAATATTGTGAGTGAGTTTTATCCAATTGGTTGAATCCACAATTCAAATTACAAACACTAAAATTAAGTTACATACTTAAGTGAAAACTTTGAAAATTTTGACTCCCTCCCCTAATTCCCACTGATTAAGTTTTCTCATCAACTTTGTCAACATCTTTACTTTATCAGGTAAATCCTTGATAGTGCAGGTTGCTGTATAATATGCAACTGTCTGAAGTTTTGTTATATAAGTTACCTAAGCTAGTAGAAAATGCATTAATATCCTCTTTAAATTTAACTTATTAAATCTTAAATCTGAAATAGACGCTGCAAGAATTTGTGTCACATTCCTGTTGAATATGATTTGCTTTTCTCAAATAACAAATCATCTCTAAATAAATTCTCTATAATTTTTGTTACAGATATCTTCGCTCCCGAGTTAATCTTCTCGTCCATCCTGATGCAGAAGCTTGACCTTGACGACAAGTACAAGCTGTACTGCTGACGTAGCAGTTAACAGCAACGGTATGTTTATATTGTCATCTTGCCTTTTAAAATTTAGACATGCTGTACCGACGAGGGACTTAAATTTGTCTACAAAATACTTATGGGTGACGTCATGTTTGACATCAATGTACGAGTGATAAGATGAGGTATATTCACTCCACAATTTTAAAGGAGGCTTCAAGTCAGCTGATTTTTTTTGGTGTTTCCACCGTCCAATGCAATGCAAATTCATTTCTTTTCAGATTTTTTAGGAAAAACTCTTTTTTGAAACTTCGGTACAAACCAAAAAATACAGTTGGATAATTCAAGATTTAGATATTTTATGTAATTTAAAATTGAAAAAAAAAAAAAAACAAACAAAAAACTTTGCTTCATTTTCAAGTTAAAAATGGACCTAAGCAACACAAATGAGCATCACATAACATATTGACTTGAAGCCTCAATAAGATACAATGGAAACAATAGGAAAAATTAAAGTTGCTCGTTGGTACATGTTCATACTCTAGTAGTATTATCGTCATCCATTTTTGTATAAAGTCAGCTGATGCACTACTTGAGTCAACGTGTCTACTCTTGTCTTGTGAAATAATATTATGACAATTTTCATAAATCACCTACTTGAGTTGTATATTATAAATTTAATTTACTCACAGGGTGATTTTTTATAGATTTATTAATTAATGTTATCTTTAAAAATTTATGATATAATATATAATAATTATTGATAAAAAACAGTACATTGTTTTGAATAGATCTAATTAAAATTAAGTATATATGTATGTAATGTATATAAAATATAATGGTGTGAATTATGATGATTAGATCTTTTTTAAAGTAACTTTTGTTTTTTTTGATAACATTTTTCTTATTGTTATTATCTTTCTTGTTGTTATTATTTTAAGCTACAAAATAATTTGTTTCTTCAAAGTCTAGTACAAAGGAGGGTTAGTTTTGATCATGTGCCTTTTTGATTCTGTTTGAAAATAAATAATGTAAATATAAACATTGTGTATGAAATATCTTATTTTCCCTTAGATGGATTTACTAAATAGACATTTTGCATTTTTTATTTCATAATTAGAAAATATACATAAAATTATGCTTTTCTGATTTTTTTTTCAGTTTTTTGGAGTGCGGGAACTAATTTTAAAAAAATATTTAAAATATCTGAATTAGGGATTACACCCTAATTACACCTAATGAGACAACCGTGACGTCATTTTGTCGTGCTGTGATTGGCTATTGATGACGTCACGGCTGCTGTGATTGGCTATTGATGATGTCATGGTTGTCCCATCAGGTTGTACCACCCTAATTCAGATATTTTAAATATTTTTTTAAAATTAGTTCTCTCACTCCAAAAAATCTAAAAAAAAATTCAGAAAAACATAATTTTTTGTATATTTTCTAATTATGAAATAAAAAAATACAACCATTATTGTCTATTAGTCAATGTTTCTTATTCATGCATTTTTTACGACACAAATTTTGTGTTTTCTGATTTTAGTAGTTACAGTAAAAACTCGTTGTTAAGTAAAACTCGATTTTGAGTAAAGAAGATTGTGGTTCGATAAAAAATATTTAGCCTTGCGGGTATAGGAAAAACTTGATACAAGGTAATACTTGATAAAAAATAAATCTAATTTCCTGGGTTTCTTGATTTTATGTAATAACAAGATTTTACTTTATTTACATAATTTACTCTTTAGTGTAGTGGTTAGTACACTTGGCTCTCGTCCGAGAGGTCCCTGGTTCAAATCCCGAATACAGCAGACTTTTCGCGACTTGGAATGGGTGTGACTGGCTACTAGATGAAAGAGTTGGTAGAAAGAAGGCAGCTTACGGCTGTCTATACTCCGCTGGGGTGATTAAGACCGCGGAATGTTGTGCAAACAACATACGTGCCCCGCTAAGAAACGGTACTTAACTGTCTGGCGTGCAGACTGGGTATTAGGAGCCCCAGAGAGCACTGTGAACAATGTTGAAAAACAAGTTCCGCCATTGGTAACCAAACCAACCAGTATAGCATATTACAGTAGCATACACATTAGCTAAAAATAAAATCAATTTGACCAAGATTTGACTGTATCTTTATATATCTCTCAACGGATAACTTGCTGAAAGTTCTTTACTGCATTGATTAGGCTACTCTTGAGTTTATTTTTTACTTTTTAATTATTTCATTTATACATTGTTCTTTTTCTTTTTAGCACAGAAACCTATAAAAAAATTGTTGATATTAATAAACCACGCCCTTTTTTGGTGTCGTAGGGCTTTTATGTCAAAAAATAAACTTAAGGGTAAGATAACATGAACAATTGATTGTTGTAGTCCCATTTGATTAACATGTAAACCTTAGCAACCTCATAATAATTCTGATTTTTTTTTGAGAGACAGTTCTTAGCACCAAAAAAATGCGAAAAAAATTTCAAAACAATCGGACGATCCAATTTTTTTAAACGAATTTTTTAAATTATCAGTATATGGCTTTCCCATGGAGACCTAAACTTAGAAATTGATTTAAAAAAATTTGATCGTCCTATTGTTTTGAAATTTTTTCCATATTTTTTTGGTGCCATATTTTTGGTCTCTCAAAAAAAAAATTCAGAATCATTATGAGGTTGCTAAGGTTTACATGTTAATCAATTGGGACTACAACAATTGATTGTTTGTGTTATCTTACCCTTAAATTATGCTCAGGTCTCTGCACATAATTATCTTGCAATTAAAAAAAATTAGGTTGACATTAAATTTTTCTTCCAAAATTTTCTTTTTTATTGATATAGGAAACATAGTTTTCTACTAATTTAATCTCAAAACTTGCCTCTTTATATTTTTCTTCACTGTTACATTTAATTTAAACAGCAGCAATATCCTTTTTTAAAATTTTAATTTTTAGTCCCTGTATGTTATGCAACTTTATCTTTAACTTTAACTTTACCCATGTTCTTCTTACCGGAGACTTGAATGACCGCAAAATTAATTTCTCGAGTTAACATGGATATCAAATTGAACCATGTTTTAATATTCTTAACTTAAGTAACCACAAGACTCCGTTTTTCCACCAACTTTCAGTATTTTAAATAAGTTTTCTAAATTTCAATAAAGTCCTGTAGAATTAATAGTAGGAAAAGTTGCATACCTTTCAGTGGCTAATAACTTTTTTTTAAAAGCATTTTATTTTTATTTACACTGAATTTTTTTAATCAATAATGCCAATTGAACATTGGATAGTAAAAATAAGAAAATTAATCAAAATATGTAATATATTACAACTTACAGGCCTACCTACCTATGTTTCACAATATTTCTCCTGCATACTGGAAGTTTTTAAAATTAAAATTCAACTACTATTGTCTTAACGATAATTCGATTGTGAATTTTAATTATTGATAGTTATCAAATGGATATTATAAAATTAAAAATAAATAAAATAAAACAACGAAAGGAATTTACAATTAAAAAGATAGACATTTTTTTATTTATTTATATTTTTTTATCTTCTATTTTCTTTTTGCGTTTTTTTCAACACATTTTTTTTTTCCTTCTAAAATTTTAACTTTTTTGAATATTTAATTATATTGATTTTGAAAAGTCACAACTATTTCTTTTTAATCTTTACCAAATTAAATCTATTATTTTATAGAAATTTTAACTGTCAATCATTATACATGAATTCAGAGTGTAAAATGTTTATTATTAAGTGAAAAATTAAATAGAGATGCTGTTATTTTTTAGTGAGAAATTGTCTTGATTTTTTTTTTTAAATATATATTTTTTATAATTTTTATTGTTCATCATTATATACAGATATACAACACATTTCAGTTAAGGTAGAGATAACGCCGGTCAGCTGTTCAGTGTAGGTCCCTTTGATTAACATGTAAACCTTAGCAAAGTCACAAAAATTCTGAAATTTTTTGAGAGGCAGATATTAGTGCCTTAAAGCCATAGAAAAAATTTCAAAACAATTTAACGAGCCAATTTTTTTTAATTAATTTATTTAATTTTCAGCATAGGGCTTAGTCTTTTAGGCACTAATATCTGCCTCTAAAAAAAAATTCAGAATTTTTGTGAATTTGCTAAGGTTTACATGCTAATCAAATGGAGCTCAAGAAACAGCTGACCGAAGTTATCTCTACCTTAATACATTGCTAACACATCTCAAATTGCACTTGTTAGCCTACATACTCTTGGGCGTTACCAGTTAACATATACTCAATTGTAATTATTTTATCATTACCATTGTCATTTAACTCGAGATACTCTATCATTTTAGTGGCAGCCTCAGCAAATTTATTTTCCTCTTCACGACGGTAAATACTCTTATTACTGATAGGAGTTAGGATAGTCATTGCGATGTCGTTCTTTAGGTACTTCTTGCCACGTACGAAGTCTTGCAAGGTAACTTTATAACGTCCGGTGTTGATGGCCATGTCTCGGTATAACAACTCCTTGGAAACCTGAACTTCGTGTGGAGCTTCAGGGTGTATGACGTCATCAAATACCTCTTGGAAATCAAAGGAATAGATGTTGATGTCATGGAGTGTGTCATTGAGTATTGGGATTTCCATAAAATTTCGGATAACATGGATTGTTTGGGATAAGTCAATATCAACATCAGCTCGTATAGGCCAAATATTTTGGATTATTTTCGTAAGCTTTTCTTTAGCTGATGCCTTACGTAAAAAACATTGTATTCCTTCATAAGCAATTCTTCTATCAATTCTTCCAACTTGTAAAGCTTCAATTAAAATAACTCTAGCTCTTAGAACCTCCATTGTAATAGAATTTACTGGTAATGCTTCCTCAATTAAATATTCTGGTTCTTCAGGTAAATCAATATGTTCATAACTAATTTGTTGTAAAGTTAAACCAGAATTATGTATTAATATTTTAATTGATTTCATATATTCTGTTGTCCATATTTCTTTAATTAAAGACAATCTATATAATATAATTAAAAGTTGTTTTTTAATATGATATTTATAAAGTCTTACATCTCTTAATAAGAATTTCAAATCTATATTTTTTGATCTAAGTAATTCTATTACATTTGTTCTAGCTTCAATCATATTTCCAGTGATTTTTTCATCAATACCATCGCTAGAAGTTACTTTCCTAATTAGGCTTTCAACAGTTTGATCAATATCAATAAAATTTTCATCTCCAGGTTTTTCTACACCTAAAATTTGAAGACAGTTCTTAACACCAGCTTCTATATCTCGTGGTAGTCTTTTACCTGTCCTATGAGCCACTAACTCAATGAAAATAACTGCCATTACTCGCCTATAAGTATAATCACTTAATATTACTACCTCTCTCAATGCTATTTGTACATAGATTGGATTTTCAACTAAATAATCAATCACTTCTTTAAATATTTTATACTGAGGTTCAACCAAATGTAACATGTTTAATTCCGTTTCACAAATTCCTTTAAACTCATTAATATTTTTCACTTCAATTTCACTGACTTCATTATCAGGACTTAGGACTTTTATAATACTTGGTAATATACTTCTTTTAAATTCAGTTGAAAGTATTGAAGTATTACTTGAAGAAATACGTTGTAAGATTAAGATTATACGATTTTTGACTGGGAATTGTTTTAGAACTCTCATACTATGAAAAACATCAAGCATATTATGTTTATTTTTGATTATATTAGAAACCGTATTGATTTGATATTGTGTTTGAATGTTACTCATACCACATGCGATGGCAAATTCATCAGCAATATTATACTCAGATGGTAGACTTATTTCAAAATCTTGACTTGCCTTAAGAAATTCAAGAGTAATTTTCGACGCAGCCCAAAGACCCTGGTTGTTTTTTAAAGGGGTTCTTCGACGTAATAATGTGATCACTCGTACAACCAATTCTACAGGATCCTGTGTTATCTGTAGTAGCTCATAGAATTCAGTGTATAAGAGGGCTCTGTATTTTTCTAGAGCTTCTATGATGGTTAGAAAACCTACCTTTGTTTGAAATTGCATATTAACGTTATCAATCTCATCTCGTGAGTTTGATATATTTTTAAAAATCTCAATCACAATTTGAGGTGACTTATATTGAATTTTAAGAGGTCTATTTGGTAATAAATAATCATAAAGTAAATCAGCAGATTCTGCAAGTTCCTTTTCAGGATTTGTATCCATCATAAATTGAACCGTCATTGTTCTTAATAAAATTGCCCAATTTGTATTATTACTAAAACCAAGTCTCATTACATTTAAAATATCAACAAAACTTTCAACTTTTGCCATTAATTCTTCAACTGCATTCGATTTCATAATTCTGTCATAAGCTTCTTTGACTTCCAATGGCATTTTATCAGTCTCCAAACTATTAAACATGTCAATGGGATTCACATCAGTTAATGTGATGGTCTTTCGATAACCTAAAAATTTTATCAATTTAATTATAGATCGTTTTTGTCTAGTTACCAATGTCGTTTTCATGTATTCATCTAGACGACGTAAAATTACGTATAATATTTCTTCTGTTGTTAGTTCTTTCAATGCGTAGTTAAGTCCTCGAAAGACAAGACCAAATCGAAAATCTGTCGTACGTAAGAACTCACGTATATCGATAGCTGCTTTGATAACATCGGTGTCAGCTCCTTCTAAGACACCTGCAAGGGCTTCCCGTACTAACGACCTTCCTCTAGCTTCATCCATGGCATCCACTTCATCCAAAACATCCTCACTAATATCAGAATTATCATCCAAACTTCTATCTACTAATTTTTCAATCAAATCTGTAGCTTTCATTACATCAGCATCTAAATCCATTTTTCTCATAAATATTACTAATTTTTTTATAAATTCTCCCCTTGTAATTTTATAAGTTGAAAATAATGTTTGAGTATCCATTTGTGTTATTCCATATTGAAATGATTTCGTTCTAACAAATTCTATTACTTGTTTGCGGGCTGTTTTTTCGTATGTATTTAGTTGAACGGCCGGGTTCCATAGTTCGAGGACTCTGCCGATGTCCACGCTTGGTAAGTCAGGTATTAACACTTTGTGGGGGAACATCCGGGAGTTGTCCTGGCGACGGCGCCTCGTCAAGGTAGGCGCCTCCAGAAGGCGCCGGGCAGCGTTGTCAATTTCAGCAGGGAGGGAAACGTTCTGCTTACGCAGGGACTTATAGGTCTTCCGAAGGTACTCCTTTTTATCAGCCATGTTCTCCGGAACGTCCTGCTGGTTGGGATGCAGGTACAGTTCAAGGTCACGCAGGTCAAGTGACCTACCAGATGAAGTGGTCGTGGTGGCATTTTCACCCTAAAAATAAATTCATATTTTTAACGCATTGTGTGGAAAAAAAGAATATATATTAAAAAAAAATGTTAATAAACGTTGGCTGCGAATGTCAGTATGTGTTCTTGATAATTTGACTTTTTATAATCAGGGGATTTCATCACCTTGTCAAAATTTTAAGTTTGTTTTTTTACCTATGTATTTTCAGTATTCTATAGTCGTAAAATGTCAATTTAAGCATCAAGAAAACACTGACATTCAGACGAATTTTATTAAGAGTCAACACAAAATATAGCGCTTTAATTTTATTTTAGTGCTTTGTAGTTCTAAGTTTTTAATAAAAAAAGCTAGAGAAAACAACAACAATTGCATAATAAATTAATAAATTTTCTTCAATAATTTTGCCGTGCTTTATTTATAAATTATATTAGAGTATCAAATATAATTATGTTTTACATGTAAAGGTGGATTCACATGGCGATTTTTATCATGCGACGCGACGCGAATAATGGGCACTTGCTGTGACATTCATTGGCGGCCATCGCAATTAACGCGATTTCGCTCGCCGCATAGGATTTCACAGCTTGGTGTCACAAAATCGCGTCGCATCGCCGTTGTCGCCATCTGAATCCGCCTTTATATAATTTACTAATTTGATTATAATTTAAATTGAAAGGTTAAAAAGAGCAAGAAAGTTGCTGCAGAATGGAAAATGATGAAACTAGTCTTGTTTCATTGTTGGCTATTGAATTTAGTTAGTAGAAAATTATACTTTTAATATGTCAGTCTTAAACAAAATAAGTTAGAAAATTAATTACAGCACCTGCAATTAAGATAAGCACATTATTGCTTACAACTACCTGCATGCACTCACGTCACAGATAAAGTTTACGACTTCAGTTTGTGTGCAGAAATTAATGTCTTAAATCTTAAATTCCAATAACACTAACAATTTATGTGTAGAAAATCAAGGTTATCTTATAAATAATAATTGATGACAAGTATTTCAATTTAGTATAACTAAATCAATGCATTAAGACTTTATGATAAATTCTTCAATAATTTTAAAAATACGTCTTTCTAAAGCCTATATTACACGCTACAATTTTTCTTGTTATTTTATAAATTTATACAATTTTTCCTTGCAACAAAATTTCCTCTCCACACAAACAAATGGAGATTAAGTTTTCTTGTAAGGAAAAATTGTATACAATAATCAGAAAAATTGTATGATATTGACAAAATCAAGACTTTTTGTGTTTGTTTTTTAAATATTTACTTTTTAATATTTAGTTCTTTTGACCATATCATATATCATAATATGGCTTAAAACAAGTCATTCATATAATACAATAACAAGAAACCAGAAAGAAATGAAGACAATTTGCATGCAAAATTAATTTTTATTATAATTTCTAATTTCGCATATTTTTAAAAAATAAAAAAAGTGCGATTCACGAAGGATTCCGCATTTTTCTCACTATAATCACATTTAACGACAGTGACACTGCGTTTAGTGAAAACCTGGTTATTTTACTAGATAACAACTCTTTTATGAATCATTCTTCCCATTTTAAAGCTGCAAATAATCCAGTATCTAATTATTATTAGGTAATTAAGTTGTAACTTTGAGAGTAAAGTTTTGCAACACAACATCAAAAATATATTTTTGCAATTTCGCCTTAAAGGTTAGGCAACTTGTTCAGCACGAGAACAATTACAAATAAAACTGTGATGAGCGATCTTCTCAATTAATTAAGTTAAAAAAAGGCTTAACAAGCAAGTCAAAATAAATGTGTCTGCCGCATTATTTTGGTGCTGAAAAATTTGCCTAGATTCAAGGCGAGATGTAAAATCTACTCCTCCATCTAAAATTTATAGCCATATGGTTTTTATTATATGTAATAGACAACGTACATGAAAATTCCTTTGCAGAAATGAATAGAGGGCACCAAACTGTGTTACTCTGAATTTTTACAGAATTTTATAAAAGCCAGGAAGTATTACTAAAAATGTATTCAAAATTCACGTCTAAACCCACGTCCCTCTAAATCTAAGGACGCCCATTTTTGCCTCTCTCTGTACTTTCAATAATTATTTAAAAAATAAATCAGCATGTGCTCTAAAAGAATTGAAAAAAGCATAGTTTGGTACTCTCTATTCATTTTTGTAACATCATTACATACCAAGGGCTGTCTCACACAGAATCGCATGATTTCGCAGTGTATGATAGAAATTAAGAACATATTCGATCAGGTGTACGCGCGCACACAGTTTCGTTTCGCATCGCGTGACATCGTACGTTTCTTATTTAGAACCGGTTCTAAATTTTTATCATACGATGCGATACGGAGGCAGTGAGTGACCCCCCTAAATGTGGAGCGATGAAGTGTACTTCTTTAGAGTCAATACTCACTGTTAATGCTGGCACTAAAGTCACTAGGATGGTGCAGATGGTGACACCCCACTTCATCTCGTCAAACAGAGAAGAGAAATGTCATGTCGTTCGCTCTTATACCTTCGAGAGGGGGGCGTGACTTAACGTGATTAGGTACGTTCGAGCACTGCAACGTTCGTAAAGAGAGTTTAATTGCTGTTAATTTTAATGTACTTACGTATTTTATACTGATATGCTGTGACGACGTTTTAAATTTACTTTTTAGTACAAATGCAATTCTAGAAACTATATAAACGTAAGTAGGGAAGAGTTAGGTTTATTTTTTTAATAGAAGAAAGATTTGCCTAATACTAAATATAATAATAATAGATAATAAAATAATATGTTTTTGTAATTAAGCAGTAAACATAAACGATGCAAACTATCAATTTATTATCAATTAAAAAGAAAAGTACATAACATTTACACTCAAATTCAGGTAATTAAAAGAATATTCATGTTGTAGTTAGAAAGCTCTTGATTCATTGTGCCTACATGTATGATTTTTTATTACAGAAATTAATAGAGGCCATAGAGGGTATTAAATTATGCAACTCCAAATTGTTGTAGATTTTATTCAAGGCAAGGAAGTATTTTTTTAAACAAAATAATCATTAGTGCTGCCACGCCCCCTGAAGGCGTTTAGACCCTATTATATCCCAAAACATTCTAATCCTTTTATTAACGACCAAGCGCCGCTATACTACGCGTCAGCTACGATTTTCGTCCACAAGGCTCATATTCATATTCTGTAACGTTGCAAGAAAGTGAAAAAAAAGGAAACTCTTAACTGACTCCTGCGCAGGGAGCGTTTGCCGCACTTTCAATAATATTTTTATTGTTTTTAAATATATAATTCTCGAACTATAAAAAATCCGAAATAATTAAGTATAGCGCATAATTTGGTACCCTCACTACCCTCTATTTATTTATGCAATTTTGGTTATCCATTAAGATAATAAATTAAAGTATTAGAAAATTTCTCGAATAAAATTATTCTTCTAAAAAATTGTATATAATATTTGTTTCCCAAGAAAATTTGATTTTCCAAAAGAAGCAATTACATAATTCAATGTCAAGAGAAATCTCCAAAGATGAGGAGTGCACAGTGCCGATCATAAATTAAATCTCCATGAAGTGACGTCCAAGCTGGCTCGAGGTCAGGTCAAGGTCATCAGGGGTAAATCGTGTGACCTTGAGAGTAGATCGTGTACGGCCGCTGATATGCTGCAACAATTGTGGTCCAGTGTCAAGATGGCTCAAAGTAAACAGTCATTGTACAATATATTAAACGTAGTACATCAAAAATGTATATATAGTAAATAAAAGTATATAGAAACCAGAAGTGTAATATTTGTGACTATTTTGTTTGTAATTTAATTCTGAAACGTTGCAGAGGGTATTTTTGTAGAAGTAATAATAACGTATTCAATACTATTTGAAATAGCACGTCCAAGTACAAATAGAAAGACCATAACATAATTCCTAAACTTACAGCTATACACTGCAGCAGGAAACATAAAAATAAATTTAACTTACAGTACAGTCGTCACCTCGGAAATTTTCCCTTTTTCTTAATCACCAGTAAGAATAACACAGGGTATTGTGATTAACTAACAAGGCTGCCAGTGGTAAATATTCCAAGGCGACGAGTATATCGAAGGACAGGACTCCTATAGCAACGACCTGCTTTGACTTCCGTGACCTCAGTAACTTACTTGGCTCCTCGCTGCACACCGTTCTTCCGTTGACCTCCAGGGCGATGACCTGAGGTACCGGGGTCTGCGCGGGCAGAGTTGCGCGGTACCTGATGACGTCACTGCGACCTGCTCGGAGTCGATCTGCGACCGTCGTGAGGCTCTCCTCCAGGCCCAGTGAGCCCGTGTTGCCCTGGAATCAAAATTCAAATTCAAAATTCTTTTATTAATTCCTTTTGTTCCTACAATCATATTTTCATGTACATGATATATGTTGAGGTTTATAGGACCGGTCCAATCTAAAGCTAAATAATAAAATCAATTAACATTACTTGAAGTCATTCATAGTACATGTAGGTCTGTACACTATAGAAACACTTATTTAGCAGCCACTTTTTTACACTCACTTTAAACACATTTAAATTTTCAATGCACTTCACATCATTAGGCAGCTTATTGTACAAAGACAGACAACTCATAAAGGGTCACTTTTTATACATATTCATTCTACAATAAATTGGAGTAATTACATACAAATCAGGTGCTTTTAGTTTGGAGACACTTTAAACCACTTAAAGAGATACTGAAAATTAATGGTCATAAAAAATAGAGATGTCCGTCCTGATTGATGTTTTCCACGGTTCTCTCAGTCTCACCTCAGTGAATGCTGAGACGCATAACAGGACGTGGCCACC
The DNA here is from genome assembly GCA_949825025.1 of Siphlonurus alternatus. Taxonomy (NCBI): domain Eukaryota; kingdom Metazoa; phylum Arthropoda; class Insecta; order Ephemeroptera; family Siphlonuridae; genus Siphlonurus; species Siphlonurus alternatus. Next base: position 6,367,249 of record OX463785.1, on the reverse strand, counting down.
ATTCTTTCCCTACCTTATCCATACCCATTACCTCGCCGCGAGCTTGCGAGCTTTATTAAGCTCTTAGGAGTGTATCCTTGTAAAAAAAAAAAAAATGTTATATTTATTTAGAAGCAAAAAATGCAAAAACAAAATGTTTTTCGATCCCGTATTCATGATGACATATGAAACAAATTTCGTATGTTTTTGTTTATGCCAAATTTAAAGGCTCCCAGACGTTTCTTCTTTACATGCATGTGCATTATATTAATTGTTAAATTTGTAAGGCTTTTGCACTTTTTAAGCGTGATACGTCATTTAAGTACTATACTTGATTTGAAAATGATTTTGAGAGTCTCTTACATTAGTTAGCATCGCAGGCACGTAGAACCTGACCCTGATGGTGACAGGGTCACCAGGGTTGCGGACAGAAGGGGGTGGGACCAGGACCACGCCCCCAATATCTCCAGCCCTTCTCTCAAGGTGGAAGTATCGTCCACAGGTTGGAGCCTGCGGAGTCTGAGGGTTGATCAGCTGATCCCTCTGTGAGATGAGCCGCTCGGGAGCTGTAGACAGAAATTTCTTGTAGCAGAAAATCAGGTTCTATTGAGAACGGACCAATAGATTTTATATGAGAATTATTTCAGGATTTCCCATAATTAGTGAAGCACACTAAGTTAGTGTGCTACTATAAATAGTCAGGAATAGCTGGAGCAAAACATAAACATGTCAAATTTACAAATAAGTCCTATAAGTATATATCATTAGAACCAGAGCAGAATACTTACTGTTGCAAAATAACAAGAAATTATGCGTCTAAAATTTTGAATTGCACATTGATTTTGTAAAAACCACCTGCAGTGCAAAAAGCGAACCCGAACCTCCCAAGTGAGAGCAAAACAAGCGTCCACATCACCTCTGACCAGCTATCACAACGTGACAGGGTTATCACAGTTTTCACTGAAGGGTTAGTTACCTGGGGTCCTTGGTGCGGGGGTCGCGGTGATCATGGCTGCCAACTGCAGCGTGTGGGACAGCGTGATGGTGATACGCGTGGGGCCGGTCACTTCTGGAGACCAAACGACACTTTAGCCTCGTGCATGCAATAAATTCGTCTCGAACTTAATTGAGCACCATAAATTACACTCCTGAAATTCTAATCTCAACGATGATCAGTCATATAAACACAAACAAATTAGTTTCTTGTTATATTTTCTTATATTATATTTCTTTTGTTTTTAATTATCGTGCCATATATTACTATATAACGTTTAATTTGATGCAAATTTATTATTCTACAATCAATTATATAATATGATTTGATTATTATAAATTTAATAGTATACTTTATAGAAAAATAAAATTGTTTATGTGCTCATTTTGTTTGTTAATAAATAATAATACTTTCTCAATCAAAAATTAAAAAAATATATATATATATTATTGTTTTACAGTGTATTTGAGACACAACACGTTTCTCCTGCTCTGTGTTTTCAACCAAATATGAAGCAAATTTTATTTTTGGTATGCAAAAGTTGGGTATCTCACCTGCTCGAAAAACCAAAATTACAATTATGCATGTATAACATCTTTCTCTCAAGAGCTGAATGCAGCTCTTGAGAGAAAGATGTGTAGGAGTAACTTTTGTAATGTCTCGAGTTGTATAGAGCTGATTTCTGTTTATGTTTACGTGAGGCGGGAGAGGGGTTTCCCTATAATAATACATTGCGAAGGAGGCGCAGGAGGGAGGGAAAAGAAAAAGTTTTGGCAGGCCAGATTATACAGTGAGCATAGGCAAAATGACGAAAAAAAATATAACAAATACTTTTAACGGTTTTTTGGCGATGAGATTTTTTTTTATAAGTTCTATCGTGTACTGTTAAAGTATTATTGAAGTATTTAAACTTGATTTATTTTATTAAGTTAAGTAAAAAATTATTGCACACTTTGTTTATATGCTAGTCCGTGCATTCTGGCCCTCCTCGCGTGACGTCAGCGCAATCCCCTCTATACGTAAAACCTAAAGGTAAGAATTATAGATATATATAGGTGGCGCCGCACCTCAGAATCGTAAGCATATAATCAAGTCTCTCTACGTACCCGGGTTTTCGGTGCAGATGTCACGACCGTTGACCTTGACAGATTTGACCTTGGCCAAGGGCGATTGCACGGGGAAGTGAACTCGGTACCAAACTGGCAGATTTCGGCGCAGGTTTGAAGCAGACGAGCTCGCACTATCGGCTAACCTCAAGCCCATCGGGGCGTCCTGGGAACACAAAAATGTAGCATTAACTTTATATTTGAAATTGGGAGTTTGTTAACTAATACATTCATGATTTCCTAAACATGTTTATAACATTTATTAATAGTATTGTTAATTTAACATTAATCATATCTAATCATGTACTAACAGCATAAAAATATCGTTTTAAGATGCTCTAAAGTTCAAATCAAATAGGATTTACGTGATGTTAGATTTGAACAAAACTAAAAATCTCCATGCTTTTTTTATTTCTTATTATTTATATAAATTATAAATACATAATTTCATTTTATTGTATTTCCCTCATGAATACGTAAACAACATTATAGTATGGACCTTTTGAGACATGTCTTGTCAAGTTTTTCACATTTTTTCTTTTTAAATAAAATCGACTGTTTTTATGTTTGTTTAATTTTTACGCGACTATAATGCTTTCACAGCGTTTTTCATCACGATCGAGTGCAGACAAAATAATAGTAAAAATTAACATTGAAAGTATATATACTTTAAAATTATAATCTATTCATCAATATTTGCAATAAAATATTACATAAATAATTAAAATTTGAATGTTTTATTTTTTTTAAATTCAATAATTATATTACAATAAAATTATATAATATTATATTTTTTACGGCTGATTTGGCTATAAAGTCTTATGTACTTAAGCCCAAACTTTATGTATGAATGATGTATCACTATGATATTTTCTAATAAAAAAGCCTTTTTGAATTGATATAAATAGCTAAGCTAAAAGTCAAATTAGTGAGTCAACTGAATATTAAATACTCAGCTTCGCTATATATAATTGTTATCTTAAATAAAAACAAATCAAACAGTTAAGTTTTATTTAACATCTGTTGAATATCTTAATCAATATGTTTACATTTTTATTCTCTTCTGCGTTGTTGTTGTTATTTAATCTGAGTCTGCATTTTAAGTTAGCGATGAACTTTGGATGTCGTTCGATGACGAACTGCAGATGATAAAATTAAAATTTCTGTTTCTTTATATTAAATATCTCTCTGCTAACACACTAACCTTTAACATGCTTCAAAATTATATTAATTTCTGTAGCCACTTCATGCTTAAAATGTTCTCCTCTACATCCCCTATCAGTAGGTAAAATATCAGGTACACAAAAACGAGCTAGTTTTCGAATTATTAATTTTTAAAGTTGACTAATTTAACATGGAAGTTCCATTTTTCCATGTTAAATTAGTGAAATTTAAAAATTAATAACTCGAAAACTAGCTCCTTTTTGTATACCTGATATTTTAGCTACTGATAGGGGATGTATAATAGAGAAGAACATTTTAATTTTTTTTTTCATCATTTTTATGAATGGGATTTTTTTAGCATTGGAGCAGCTGATCTGTATTATCTCTACCTTAAATTTTATTGCATCATGAATAATGAATACAGCGTAAAAAAAAGCATGTTTACCTAAAAACAAAAATAATATTGGCAATGATTACTAAGCCAATTTTTACAATTAAAAGGACAGGAGCTTGATAAAAAAGTTTTAGTAATCAATAACCAGACTTATACAGGTCTGAAATAATCATGACATTATAAAATTTACTTATTTGATTTCATGAAAAAAAATATATCATTCATAAATCTCCATGATTTTTTATTGCATATGTTTGTAAAGAGGACCTCTAGTTATATATTTTAATTTTTTGTCAGAATTTTTTAACCGACTAACATCCATAAAAATATTAATACAAAACGCTGTGACGTCATAGTCATGCAATATAACATACAAGCATACGTAACACGTTATATATTGTATGCCATCATACCATTTTGCAACATAATTTGGGTTAAAGAAAATAAGAAAATCTTAAAAAAATTGACAATACGGTCTAAATATGCACTATAAACATCATGCAGGTTATCCATTGATCAAAGCAGATGACCTCCTTACCCTTGACACCGACGCTCCGATCACTAGTTCCAAGGTCACCTCAAACTCTGTTCCATACACGTAGGAGGGTGGTGGGGTCACTGAGAGGACTCCGTACACCACTCCGTCCACCCTCTCATATCCGAACACGCTGACGCAGGACGCAGCGTGTGTCCCGGACAGCGCAGTGAGCACCAGAAGTAGCGCGAGACGGAACATCTTGCAATGACGGCGCGCGAGAAGAGAAGCCTTTTATATCAACTTGCTACAGTCAACTGATCTAAAGATGACAACCGGAAGTGCCTGATTTTGGTATTTCTTCTTACATGCAGACACTAACTTGGCAGATAAGGTGATAACTGACCCTTGCATGCAGAGTTTTAGATGAAAAGTGACGGTTGAAGTGTCAGAAAACCTCAATTTCCGGTGAAATTTTTGTGATTATAGAACTGTAGTGGTGGCGAATCGAGGGAAACCACAGAGTTAGTTGCTACTGTGGTGTGGGTTAATTATTTTTATGAATTAATAATTAACCAAGAACACTGAGAAAATTTGTAGAAGTTATTAAATTGTAATTTCAATGCTTTATTAATCACACTTTTTTTGTAATTTAAAAGCAAATTATTTGTCAATCATTTAGACTTTTAAGGTATAAATTACCAGCTGTTCGTTGTATTAAAATATAAATATTTAGTTTGATTACTAGACTCTCGATTATTAATAGTCCCACTTATATATTAGCAGGTATAAATTTTGATGCAATACCTGTGGAACAGAACGTAATTTTTACCTGTATTTAATTGATAATTAAAAAAATCATGCTAATATGTTGCAATTACAATTTTTTACTGAATTAAAAAAGATTAATTTTGATGTTACTTTCAGTCATTGCTTTTTTATTTTGTAACAGTTGAACATAATCAGGTTTTCGTCTTATTATCTTTTACTATCTCGCCTGGAGTTTAGGCAACTTGTTTAGTATCTCGAATCTGCCATTTAGAAATTCATTCCCTCTACGTTTACACGATACGAATCCGTATTAAACACTTACTGCGAACACATGATGGTGTTTAATTCGTTCACGACGGATATAATGTTTTTCTATGAGGCGTCTTCAACGAATTCGTATATAAAACCGTCATAATTATATATAAACGTAGTGACTGTCATATGATATAGTGAGTGATCGTAATGAGTAAAATTCATCCTGTTGTACATACCCAAAATATCATTGTAGTTTTTATATGAAGTGAAAATAATTGCACTTGCAGACTAAAGGCGGATTCACATGGCGATTTTTATCATGCGACGCGACGCGAATAATGCGCACTTGCTGTGACATCCATTGGAGGACATATTTGGCGATTAAAAAATTCCGCTGCCGCAACCTGGCGAATTCACTCGCCGCATAGGATTACACAGCTTATGTGACAAAATCGCGTTGTTGTCGCCATCTGAATCCGCCTTAATATATGTATTGTTACGCGAGTATTTTGTATTTTGGTACTATATATTATATAATAAAACAAATAATGACTCACCAGCAAACAAATTAACGAGTTACATAATATAATTATAATGTGGCGAGTCTTATCATTGGTAGTGACTTTTTAATTTAATTTGAGCGATTACTTTATTTATTTACTTCCTGTAGCTGCTAATTAGTGATATGACCAGCATCCTACATTAACTTTAAAGATAAAGAGTTAAGTAAATATTAAAAGTAAAATATTGTAATGTAATGAATATTAAAATTATATACGTTACCAAAATGATTTTTTTTTTTTTTTTTTTTTTTTTTTTGCTACATAATAATTAGTTCAGGAAAATTACAATTAATAAATAAAACTTCCAGGTGATGTTAGAAATTCAGAAATAAATTTATTTTAAATTAAATAATTTTACTGTGGATATAATTTCATTATAAAAATTAATTTACCATAAATAGTTACAGTTTAAAACACATGTACATAATATTGCAATATTGTTATGCCGGAATTAGAAAGACTCTAGATTTAATTTGTAAATTAATTAATTAAATAATTTGTAAGTTTGATTCTAATTGTATTATCAGAGCAGCAATGCCTCATATTTGTAACAGAAATACCGGAAACCCTGCACTTCCGGCAACTTCCGGAAGATTTTTTTACTACTATTGAATTTTATTACAATATTATCGCAATTTACGCTTTGAAAATTAATTTGTGTAAGTAAGGTATAATCTATAGCAAGATTTGTTGGGTAGTTAACAAAATATCTTGATCTATAAATCTATAGTGATTAGAAATGGATAAGTGATGTATCAGCTATCAGGTCACACGTCATATAAAAGTATAATAAAATATCAAACAATTTTTGTTTTGAACTTTGAATGATTCTTTATACTGTAAAATGAATACAAAAAATGTCCATATTTGTTAATTGAATTTTAGATTAAAAAAAAAAAAAAAACATAAATTAAATAAACACTACACACTCTATAATAGTAAATGAAGCTTCATTGTATTGTTGTATTGTATTGTTGTGTATTTGTTTGACTTGTTCTAAACATACATGTATGTCACAGAACTTAATAAAAAATCTGAAATCTGATTAAAAGTTCAGTATGTACGTATACAATCCTCTTCTCATTTTTCATGAATATAAAATATATAATATGTGAAAGTCGCATACCTAAAATTTAAATCTGATGAAGTAAAGTAATATTATGCCATTTTTATACACACAGGAAGCCATCTGTAGATGGAAATACATTAGCGTCTTCATTTTGAGAGACCAGCTTGCCATGAAAAGTTGAATTTCCATGAAGTGATGCCGATCGGGGCTTGGCGGCGCGAGAAAAGCGCACTTGCAGAAAAATCATATGGCAGCCATGTTGGCGAGAAAATAAAAACAGCGGAATTACATCAAGATGCATTTCCATGGAGCAGGGAAAGTGTGAAAATCGCGTGCCGCAGGCAGTCAGAAGTTTGGTATTTCCTCGCCTTGCGGGGAGCGATTTTATCGCCAACATGACTGCCATACGAGATTGAAGCAAGTTTGCTCTCGCCCTCTTGATATTGCTTCATGGAAATGCACCTTTAAGTAAGCGATTTTTTCACCCATACGATTTTAATGCAAATGTCTCTCACATGCCACCCATAGACCTTGCTCAACATTCCTCAATGAAAATCAACCTAAAATCTGTGGAATTAATTCACCTCGTTGCAGCACTGGCAGTCTCTGCCGTTTCTGCTGTCCGAGTGAAATGAGCACCACTTGAACCACTTCACTCGTCACGGTTTGGAAAATCCTGTAAGAGTCCACTCGTCACGGCCTGGTACGCCGTCTGCTGCGCCCTCTATTCATGACGTCACTAATCCAGGACGCGAACCTGGCCACGTCAGTGAACACGACGTAGTTCAGCAGGTCGCAGCTCGTGTTCTCGTCCTGAAGCGAGAGGCTCACCACCCCGCGGAGCATCCAGCGTGTGCTACCACCTAACGTCTTTTCTGGAAAGTACATTCCACCGCCGCTGTCACCGTTACAAGGGCCGGACCCTGGGGATAGAAAGGTTAAATATTACTACAGTGAGGTCAGTGAGCACAGGGTTTGCGAGGGTGTGCTGAACAAGCAATGTGTAAATCAAGAGGGTGCTGAACTTAAAACTGAGTCGTAAAATTTTCTCAGACTATTTTTTTTATACTGATGTACATATTCAATATTAAAACACGTTACTTGTAAATATGGCTTATATCTTATATTCTATATATAGCCAAAAAGTTTTAAATGGCATTATGACGATTGTTTTTTTCGAGAAAATACGTTTTCATTAATTGGTGCTCACGCAGGGAGCGCAGATAGCAACTTGTCAATGGCTTTATATGGTGAGGAATTATCGTCGTTTATGAAACTTTTGGTCTATACTACTTAACCATAAAGCACTGTGTGTTGTGTTTGGAATCGGAAACGAAAAGCTCTCGACCAATCAGAAAATTTAAAATTTCCGTTTTAAGTGGCAAATTCTAGTAAACGTAAATTTAGAATTTTTTGATTGGTCGAGAACTTTTCCGTTAAAAGACGGTCTTATTTGATGTTTTCTGACATAAAATTTGCAGTTGGTTCACTACTAGATCATTACTAACTTTTCAATTTTATAAATTTACTACTTTTTAGAAGACTTTCTGTAATACTGACCCTCTCTGCCACCTGCACAGAAGGTGTTCTCCGAAGTAAGGTAGTAGAAGCTGCGGTGACTTCGCAGACATTCCTCCTGGGTGACGATCGGCATGCGCACCATCAACGGTACGTCGCTGACACTGTGACCCGGACTGTGGTCTTGTTTACCCCAGCCAACAACCTGGAGAACAGTAACGGGCTTCAAATTTCCCGTAAAACTCACTTGACTTCAAATAGCGGTCATCTTTGCCAAGTATACTAGTCGCCTTGGAAAATTTCCCAGTTGCAGCCTTGTTAATCACCATGCCTGTATTATTCTTACGGAGCATGATGATTAACAAGGCTTAAAAGGAAAGTTTTCTAAGGCGTGATTGTACGTTTGTACACATCATTCGAATAAAAATGTCTGATCCGGACATGTTAAAGTATAGCCGGATCGGACATTATTTTCTGAATAGAGTGTACATCTTGAAAATGTTTTGTATCATTTTTGTTTGGAATTACATTTACATTCCAAATACATAACAGTATCTATTTTTGTAAATCATTAAAGCATAATATGCACGATAAATTCATCTTAGCCCCTTGAAGGTAGGCAACTTTTTCAGCACCAAAATGGAGTTGCTTTATAATAAAATTTAATATTGCTAAATTATATATTATTATATTGCTTTCAATTTTTTTCCTTACTATATTAGAATACCTTAGTATATATTTAACTATGACTTTAATATTTATAATACATTTAACTGAATAAATTTTATTATAATTGAAATAATGAAAAATGTATACTATAATATATTATAATTTGTAATGTATTGTCTGGTATTTTCTGCTATGCATGAATTTTAAAAGGATACAGGCCTAAAATTACAAATTAGATACGTCATGGCAAAAGTATTGCTAGAATATAATCAACATTCACATCATTTTTCTCCACGCGCAGTGCAGGCATGCAAATTTGCGGTGCAAAGTAAGAAATTTAGTCCCTGTTGACGTCATAAAGTCCTTGCGTACGTCACAACTGAATGCTAACCAGAACAAGCTGTGAGTTGTGACGTCAGCAAGGACCTTAAAAATTCTTTATAGCAAACCGCGGGTGGATTAACATTATGCGAATATTGATTATAAATTTCAACACTTGGTGACTGCCTAATTTGAGGTTTGTATCCTTTTAAGACAATTTGACGCATGAGATACATGAATGATTGTGTGGAATATAGCAAAGTACACTCATCGCCTTGGAAATTTTCCCATTTGCAGCTTTGTTATAATCACCATGCCCTGTATTAATTTTTAAGCGACAACGGCGATGCGACGTGATTTTGTGTGAAAAGCTATGCGGCGAATGTTGCGTTAATTACGATGCTATTTTTTTTAAATCACCAAATATGGCCGCCGTTAGTTGATGTTACAGCAAGTCTGCAAGTGCGCATTATTCGCAGGCTGGAAATCGCTCGTGAAAATCCACCTTAAAGGTGCATTTTTATGTAGCGATTTCGAGTGGGGCTTGGCGGACGAGAAAAGCGCACTTGCTTCAATCTCATATGGTGGCCATGTTGGTGATAAAATCGCTCCCCGCAAGTCGAGGAAATCCCAAGCCTCTGATTGGCTGCGGCACGCGATTTTCTTGCTTTCCCTGCCCCATAAAAATCCACGATTACGAGGGATGATGATTAACAGGCCGCAAAGTAAAATTTTCCAAATCCTCACCGTTCCCTCTTGATTGCCGGACACCGCTGCGCCGCTCCTCCACAGGCATATAGGCCACACACTGGGGGTGATGGTGACGGGCACCGAGAGAACCAGCACCGCCAGGTCCGAGTCGGTCTTCCCTGAGGAGCCCTCGTAGCCAGGGTGGATCACGATCTCCCCCACCTGCAGCATTCATTGTAGTTAATTAGGAGCCCAACATTATATAAAGTACCTTTTTTTAAATCTATTTTCAGTTGGTCGACAAAATGTTATCTCTATCAGATGACGTTTCCATTAATTAATTCCAATGTGCTTTTTCCATCATCGGTACGTATCATACAAATCCAAGTATAAATGTTCGAAAGAAAAGAGTGAACTCAGCCAGGATTTGAAAGAGTTGATTTGTATGATAAGTATCGATGACGGAAAAAAGCACATTCGAATTAAAATAAAGTGCCTTCTATTGTTGAAACGTTATGGCTACTCAAGGGACTTACGACATAAAGTTTAGTACATTATGAAAAACCATTGTATAAAAATATCCGAACTGGCTATGCTTTTTAATATATCCGGATCGAACATTTTTATTTTATTGGACTATGTATTGAAAGCTTTTAAATTACGTTTTTAAATGTTACATTCTTAGTTGTTTTTATAAAAATATTAAAAATTACTGCACATGCAGACCTTTAATTTAAACTTGGGAAATACCAAGCAAATACCATGAATAAATTAATAACTTGTATTAAGAGACAATAAAGAAGAGAGGAGCACATGTTGACTCACGTCTCGGGCCTGACTGTGCTGCTCCGTCCAATTTAGAAGACTGTGCTTGCCCATGTACAGAATTATCATCTTCGGGGCCAGCTGTTCCTTGTACGGTGGCTTGACGCAGTGGGCCGCTGAAACACAAGGAGGCACCACGTCAAGCTAACACGAGGAGACACCACGATAAGTAAAAAACTTTGGAGAGTACGCATTCGTAAATAATGGATGACTCAATAAACCGGGCGGATTCAGATCGTGACAACGGCGATGCGACGCGATTTTGACATATATATTATAAGCTGTAAATTTAAATCCTATGCGGCGACCTTTCGCCGGGAATCACGTTAATTACGATGCTCTTTTTCTTTTAATTACCAAATATGGCTGCCAATGAATATTATAGCAAGTGCGCATTATTCGTGTCACGTCGCATGATAAAAATCGCCATGTGAATCCACCTTTAAGGTGGATTTTCATGGGCGGCAACGGCGACGCGGCGCGATTTTAACTTAAAAGCTGTGAAATCCTATGCGGCGGCGAATTCGCAGGTAATCGCGTTAATTACGATGCTCTTTTTCTTTTAATCGCCCAATATGGCCGCCAATGGATGTTACAGCAAATGCGCATTAATTCGCGTCGCGCCGCATGATAAAAACCGCCATCTGAATGCACCTTAAGTCAGGGAATATGGTGACGCTGGCTATGGTAATCTTGACCTTGAACAGCGAGCCCTTATGTTCGAATTCATTCAATTTTCTCTCCGGAAACAGCCGGAATTGAATAGTTTTTTTACCATTAATAAATATTAATTAATTAATATTCGTATTTTAGCATTGAAATTTCACACAGATGCAGAAAATCCATCTATAAATTATATATAAAGTTTCAAAACCGAATTATAAACAGAATAGCCATGAACTTCATACTTCGATCCGGCTATATACTTCTGGAGGGAATATCAAATTAATTTGAGTTTTGAAATCGAAGCCCACGTGCACGTGAATCTTGATGACCTTTGTGACCTTGAACCTAAGTACTGACCTGTGACCACGTGACTGGCGCTCACCAGAGAGCCGCCACACTTGAAGTCCAGACCCACATTGGTCTTGACGAACATGGCGACGAGCCACGGCCACGCCCCCTCTCTGACGTCACTTCCTCCCAAGATCAGGTGCAGTGGGTTGATTATCACGCCGCACTCCACTGAAAACATACAACACTACATTCACCAGGGTAAAGGTGCTTTTCCATGGAGCGATATCGAGCGGGGCGATAAAAGCGCACTTGCTTCAATATCGTATGGCGGCCATGTTGGAGATAAAATCGCTCCCCGTAGCGCGAGGAAATTTCAAGACTGATTGGCTGCGGTACGCGATTTTCTCGCTTTTCCCGCTCCCTGGAAAACCACCTTAAACCTAGAAAATACTTTTTTTATGAACAGGCGTGGATCTAGAACCAAATCTCGGAGGAGAGGGGAGGTGTCTTCATAACGTCAATGTTAAAAAAAATGGAGGGGAGAAAATGCCTATATTGCCCATGTTATATCCAAAATTTCGGGGTGGGAAGGATCCACCGCTGCTTATGAGACTCACCATCTCTCTCCCCCTCTGCTGGCAATGTCGGTGGTCCATCAGTGATGATTTTCACCCTTGTAGGCACTGTTGGTTGAGGGGTGCGACGAGGTGGGGTCTGGGGCACGTAAACCTCTTGCTGAGGAGTAGGTCTGGTAGGAGCTGGAGGAACGTAGACCTGCTGGGTAGGCCTCGTCGGGGCTTGGGTAGGCCTCGTTGGGGTTTGGGTAGGCCTGGTCGGGGATGGGGGCACGTATAAGGCTTGCTGTGGAGGCGGGATAGCGCTGAGGAACGAGTTCACGTAGGCGTAGAGCGTGTGTCCCAAAGTCAGGGTGGTGTGCACGTTCGACACAGCTGTGGAGAATATGACATGATCAGTGCAAAAGTGAAAAAGTTAAATCGATAATAGATGGCAGTAATGTCGATTTATTGTTTGAACAAGAAATCGATGCTGCGGACATGGAACTTACTTTTGAAATTGAGGCACCAAATTAATATAAGTTAAATAATTGGATCAGAGAGGGTCTGAAAGTGTTGCCGTTAGTGTAGCGTATGTATTGCTTATGCGATACACTAGCGGCAACACTCTCAGACCCTGCAAAGCTCTGAAAATTTTGTCCAAATTTCTGGCCATAAGACACTGAGGTCTTATGGTCTCTGTTATAGGAAATATTCCACCATAAAGTGATTCATGAGCGATTTCCAGTCTGCGACGCGACGCAAATATAATGCGTACTTGCTGTAACATCCAATGGCGGCCATTTTTGTCGATTATAAAAAAGAACGAAACACGGCGAATTTGCTCGCCGCATATAGGATTTTTACAGCCTGTACGTTAAAATTGCATCGTCGTTTTCGCTCGTGAAAATCCACCTATACCCACCAAACAGCCCAAACCCGTCCAATTAAAGTGACCCTGAATGTCGTTCACTCACTTGGGTTGTCTTCACAGAGAATTTTCCCGTTCACCCTCACGGCGTTCAGCTTGGGCAGGGGACTCTGCACGGGGAAGCGTACACGGTACTCGATCGGCTCCCGACCGCCGTCTCGAAGTCGTGACACAACAGTTGACTTGCCCTCGCGGAGCTCCACCTTGCCAGCATACTTCTGTAATACCAGCGTACACTGAGCACCAGGGAAAATGTCCACGTACACTCAAATAATAAAAAAGTGTCCCGTTTGTAGATTTTTGTCATGCCGTGAGGCAATCAATACAACACCTACGCATCCATAGAAGGGGGGCCGGGGGGGGGGGAGAAGCAAAAACTTTATTTTTACTGCTTGGAGTACACTCCTTGCTTCGGAAAATTTCCCTTCTGCAGCATTTTTAATCACCCCATAAGAATAACACAAGACATGGTGATTAAGAAAGCTGAGGGAACTTTTCAGAGGGAAAGAGTGCACAGTTAACGATTTGAATAATGCCCTCACAGTTTTATAAATTATAGAAAGAAGAATGCATGGACTCTACAAAAGGTGCATTGTAAATTAAGGATACTTTATAATTATTTGAGTGTACAATCTTGGTCCAAATTGGTTACAAAATAATTATATTTCGCTTTTTTCAACTAACTAGCTGACGCACACTGTATACATATTTGACATTATTCATGTACTATTATTTTATTCTGCATAATATTATATAATCTATATTATTATTTGTGCTCTATAAATTCATAGTATATTAATGGACAATCCTCCATGAAATTTTATTACATATTTGAAGAGGGCCTCGAGTTACGTATTGTCAATATTTTTTGAACCCTTTTAACACCCTTAAAATCCCACTAAAAAACTGACGTCATAGTCATGCAAACACGCAAGCAAAGGGAAAGATGTTACATGACTATGACGTCACAGCGTCTTTCCCCTCAATTTTGAGAGTTCAAAAAAATTTGACAATCATAACTTGAGGTTCTCTATCCAAGTTTGCAGTAAAAAATTTCATTTAGTCACGTGACATTACCGTAGTTAGCAGCGCCTCCACGGTGAGCGCCACCTGTATCCGGATAGTCTGGTTGTTGTTGGCGTAGTTGAGCGGAGGCACCACGCGCGCCACGCCCACCCACTCGCCACCCTCGTGCTCGTACGTGAAAATGTCTGGACACGGAGTCTGGGGCACGGCTTCCACGTTGTACCACGTGTGGCTCTGAGACACGTACAGAGTTAAAGCAATGTTATTAATTCGTAATTAATTTGTAAGTGCATAAAAACTAATGAATAGCTGTTAAGATCAGGGGCGATCGGTCCATAGATGCGAAGAATGCACTGCATGACCAACACAGATGGGAATGATGGGATTTTTTTTGTTGTCTTTTGGTGCTCCAAGCATATAATTTTCATTAGTTTGAATTTATAATTTTGAATAAAATCCCGCTGATCTTATTCTCGCTTGTCTTCGTATTTTTTCGCGATTTAAGACTGCGGCCCGAGTGATCGCAGTCATCACTACGTCACTAGAACCGGATCTAGCCAATAGAAAAGGCGCAAAATGAGATGGTGGTTGGGGTGGGCTATGGTAAAAATAATAGCTGGTGAAGCGCTGTATTCAGAGCCTCCTCAACCAATCAAAATCAGATGACGAGAAACTTTGATATTCATATTCGAAAATATTTAATATTTTAATAAATAAATAAGTATGTTACTCTTTTAAAATAAAAATATCAATTATGAAATTACCACATTTATTCTAATTTTTAAATTACCTAGTCTGTAGTCTTATAGTCTCTAGTCTGATTTTTTTGATAGAAAAAATATTCTTTGCAAGCTAGCGCCATATATATGCTGTGTTGCAAAAACGAACTACTTAGTAGTTAGTAAAGTTCGCAAGCTAGCTAGTACGGAAGCGCACACGTCTGGTTCTGTTCAGTGATGCCTGCGATGTATTTTGCTTGTGTTATGCGTGTCTAGTGTATAATTTAGGGAGTTTCTTTAAACTATGTGAAATATACCTAATATAATAAGTTGACAAATTTATTGATAGTTTACCAAAAAGAGCGTCGTCTATACATGAAATTTTATATTTAGTAAGTTTGTTTTACATTGACATATTTATGCCATGCATGGTAGAATAAAAATTATACTTATTATAATTTAGGAGCAACGGAAAATAAGAAATAAGACTTTATAATTTGCACCGTTGATTAAAAAGAATGAAAAATATATACATTTAAAAACATTGAAATTAGTAAATTAACTTTTTTTTTTTAGAATACGGCAAAAATATTAAAGAAACAAAAACATCAGCATCGATGGTATAGCTTCGGTTATAAAAAAAAAATCAAAGTTTTCATTGATTTTTAATAAAATAATACTGGATTGATAATTTTAAGAATCATATAAAACTTTGAATCATGTTTCTGGAGTGTTAATTTTAAACTTCAAAATTTATCTGCCACGCCCCTTTTTTAGAAAAAATCGCGCCTGCGGCGGGCTGTACGGGGGGCACGGCCCCCCGGACCCCCCTTTGGCATTTTATTCTCGTCGTTTTCAATGCGCATGACTATGTAGTAAGGTCACCGATCGCCACTGGTTAAGATTGTTTTAAATTACAAGTCAAGGATTAATTTCAAATTTAAAAAAAAGAGCTGAGTAGTAGAGTGAACTTTCTTAAGGTAGAGATAATACGCCCAATGTAAATAACAATCCCATTCATTAAAAATATGAAAAAAAAAAATGAAAATGTTCTCCTTTACATACCTTAGCAAAATATCAGGTATACAAAAACGAGCTAGTTTTCGAGTTATGAATTTTTAAAGTTCTCTAATTTAACATGGAGAAATGGAACTTCCATGTAAAATTAGTCAAATTTAAATATTAATAACTCGAAAACTGTACATAGATCGTTTTTGCATACCTGATAACTTGATAAGGTATTTAAAGGAGAACCTTCTAATTTTTTTTCATAATTTTCATGAATAGGATTTCTATTAACATTAGGCGTAGCATTAATTAAAGACGGTAAAATTTTCATTCTGCAGTTAAAGTCGTCTATATTTATTTTTGGTATGAAGTCACGTGACCCTCCCATTAAATTGTATTGGAGGACAAAGGAAAAGGTTCGTGACGTCAAACCAAAGATAAATGGGGACTACTTTACCTGGTCATCATCTCGCTGCTCGAAGGGCTCTGCGGAGATGCGTGTGTGGACCTGCAAGGGCTGCTGACGCCAGGGGCTGTAACCCCCGGGCTGAACTTGGGGCTGCACCCAGTGAGGTCGCCACTGTTGAGACGAGGCGAGGCCAGCAGTCACAATCAGCAGCAGCAGAGGCACCATTCTGCAAAGACATCAACATCAACGACCGTAGGGATGCGAACTGCTCTTTTTTTTTTTTTTACAAGGATACACCCCTAAAAGCTTACAGCTCGCGGCGGGGTAATCATCTACCGGGTAGGGAACGGGTGGTGTTCACGGCCTGTTACGCGTCCCCACATTCGCTGAGGTGAGACTGAGGGAACCGTGGAAAACCTCAGTCAGGACGGACACCTCTACTTTTTCTCAATGGACCAAAGCGATGTCCAAAGCCTGGGGAACCACACACAAGTGCATCACTGCACTGGGTGGAAAGCGAGACGAATTTACCCCAGGGAGGGAGCAGCGTATTTTTTACTTGAAACGGTCACCCATCCAAGTACTAACCACGCTCGACGTAGCCTAACTTCGGTGATCTAACGAGAACCGGTCAATGCATTGCACCACGCTCAACTTGAGGACGCTTTGCAGACTAAAATTAACTGTATGTTCCCATCGGGAGGTGAGAGGTTGTTATTTTCACTGGAAGAGTTTTGTCCTTCCTGTTGAAATTTGAGTTTTTGTGAATTAAGGGCATTGGGTGTAGCACCGGTAGTTGGCAACACTGACGTATCTTCACCATGTTAATTTTTGATCATTGCTCCTCGGAGTAATTTTTATGCTAGAGCTAAGCTGATTGCTGTAGTATCAAGGTAATTAGTAGCCCAAGTGCACAATTTGGCTAAACAAAGCCTGATTTAAAGAAAAGTATTTTTTTTTTATATTTTAAAAAAATGCATGTAAATTTAAAAAAATTACTAAAAATACTTTTCTTTAAATCAGGTTTTACTAAGCCAAATTGTGCACTTGGGCTACTAATTACCTTGATACTACAGCAATCAGCTTAGCTCTAGCATAAAAATTACTCCAAGGAGCAAGGTTGAAAAATTAACATGGTGAAGATACGTCAGTGTTGCCAACTACCGGTGCTACACCCAATGCCCTTAACTAGATTTCATATATAAATTTATTATATATTAAACTGTAAAAATTGTGAAAGTTGGTGTATTTTTACAAATTTCACATTTGTATGCCTATATGCCATGATATATGATATTAGTTTATATTATTATTATTATATATGTATATTGCATGAAAAATTTTTAACTTTAAATATAGAAAGGCTAGAAAGCACTAATTTTCGGCAAAATGTCAAATTAAGTGATCAATGTATTTTGTATCATAGTTAAAGAAGTTTTGTCATGTATAATAAAATTCAAATATTGTATTCTCCATTCGAATAAAATGTAGTGTACGATATTATCACTTAATTATGCCTCCATAAATGAAATTATTTACAAATTTACACTATTTGTACCAATGGAGTATCGACCTCAAAAATTTTTATTACAGAAATTGATAGAAGATGCAAAAGTTATGCTACTCCGATTTTTTAGATTCCGGTAACTATTTTTTAAAAAAATATTGAAAGTACAGAGATATTGATGCCTCTCTTAGTAAAAGGATAGGACCTGAAAGGGGCGTGGGTTCAAACCTGACAAAACTTTTTAGCAATACTTCCCGGGGTCTAAAAAAAAAACTGAAAAATCAGAGTGGCACCCTGAATCCATTTTTGCAATAAAATTTTGAGGTCGATACTCCATTGTCGCCCACACCTAATTGTTCTTCGCTAAGCTAGGACATTAGTTGAACGAAAGTAAGCGTTACACAACGGTCGGCGGCTTTATGACTGCGGGACATTCTCGCACGCCCCCCGCTAACAGTACATTGAGCGGCTTCACCAGCGGGCCTCTGAGAAAACCTCCTCACTGTGTGGACACTAAAATTATTTACCGAAGAACTTGTGTTAAGGTAGAGATAACATCGATCAGCTGTTTTTAAGCTCGATTTGATTAACATGCAAATCTTAGCAAATTCACAAAAATTCTGATGTTTTTTTGAGAGGCAGATATTAGTGCCTAAAAGCCATAGAAAAAATTTCAAAACAATTTAATGAGCACACTTTTTTAATTAATTTATTTAATTTTCAGCATAGGGCTTTCCCATGGAGAGACAAACTAAAAACTTAATTTAAAAAAAAAAAAAAAATCAGCTCGTTAAATTGTTTTGAAACTTTCTAGTCTTTCTCTATGGATTTTAGGTACTAATTTCTGCCTCTCAAAAAAATTTCAGAATTTTTTTGAATTTGCCAAGGTTTACATGTTAATCAAATGGACCTAAAAAAACAGCTGATAGACGTTATTTCTACCTTAACGGTCTAATAAATTACTGAGATTTGTGATTAAAGGTTACTGATTTATCGTTCAAGTTTATTTTTCTTTTATATTTGGCTTAAAATTTTGGTTAGATAAGTGATGAATAATGAGCATAATTATTTAATATTTTAAGTATAATATTTAAAGCAATAAAAATGAATATGTTGTATATAAATGCAAACAGAGTAAAACAAACTACAAACAGAAATACTTTTGATTTCAAATTGTTTAACTTTTCAAGAAAAAAAAATACTACAACATTATTTTGTGTTTAATTCTGCTATGTGGCCTCACTGGTGTATATCAGAGGCATTTAAAAAAAATGGCTGATTCGGCTATAATATATACAGTATATAATATACTTACACTCCTTGCACATAGTGAAAAAGTCATATATTTTTTTGATTGGTTGATTGGTTGGTATTTTGGGGCAATTGACACATTTTGGTCATGTATGCCCCCACACCATATATATTTTTAATGTAGCATAAAAATTACATTGATGCAGTTGGATGTGACCAGAGTTCATATTATAAATTAACAATAAAATTTCGAAGTCATTTATTTCATCGACGCTAATGTTGTTCAAATATATGACAAAAATTAATAAGCATGCACGTTTTTTTTTTTCTAAGAAATTTCAATTAGTAGTTTGGTGCTAACGAGTTTTCTGCATGATCTCATCGTTATAAAATCACTTTGGGACAAATTGTCAAGCGTAAGCCTCCAAGTAGCAAAGAGCCTGTGTCGTTTGCCACGAAAATTAAGATAAATTACAGAAAAAAATTACATGTTTGCAAAATAATACAGACGACAGTCAGCCTTGTGTATGGAGGGTCTTTTCTATTAACCCTAATATATACTTGACACCACGTTTATTAATGTCAATAATAAGCTCCCGAGTTATGTTATTGTTTATTGTTGGTCTTTGATTTACAGTTTCTTGGCCCATTAAACTTTGCTTGCGGCGGAGCAATCAAAAAGTGCTTTTCCATGGAGCGACGCCGAGTGGAACTTGGCAAAGTGAGAAAGGCGCACTTGCTTCAAAATCGTATGACAGCCATGTTGAAATGTACTTTTTTCGCTGAGCCCCGCTTGACATTGCCTTATCTCTATATCCACCTTTAAGGAGCTTTTACATGGAGCGATGTCAAGCGAAGCAGTGTGGGAATTAAAGGCGCCACGCATGTGTGTGTGCATTCTACTATACACTATTTGCACTCGGGAGATACCGAAAGGTGTCAACTGTCCTTTCCAAAGGTTTCTGTGGTTTCCTGGACGTAGGTGAATGCTGAGACAGTTCCTCTACTGCCGGCCACAGCCGCACTTCTAACTTTGTCCACCCTATAATCCTATATCCTTCCATCCCCGTACTCGGGATGGTTGAGGAAAGCTCCCTCTTGTGAGCCCTATGAGTGAGTGTGCAAGCACTTCAATAGGCTGGCGTCACCGCCTTTGAGAGCTGCAAGCGTCCCCTTCAGTAGGCGGCTTGACCGACAAAAAACTCTGAGGAATATAGGGCTCCCTCTAAGATGCATGTCCTGGAAACAGAGACCCTGAGGGCATTCACCTGGGGTTGCTGACCTTACTACCAATCCTGAGGAAATTGACCAGGTCTATATATGCTGTACAGCCAAACAAGCCAGCTAATTAAAAAAAAAAAAAAAAAATCTGATATGAGCCTCTGTTGGCTGTGGTACACGATATTTCCGCTTGTTATCGCTCCATGGAAGAAACAAGTTAATTAGGACCATTTTTTTTTTTACAATGAATATACAGAAGCATCTTTTTAAGAAATTGTTTTTTATAGACTTCTATTTTAAACCCGTTGAAGGTTAAGAAAAATAAAAAAAAATGGGTTTACAATAATTAGTAGTTCAGACTCCATACACTATAAAGCTGTATAGTGTAGTTCATTTAATTTGAAGGAAAAATTACTAAAATATTTAAATTTAAGTATATAATTTTATATATTTTTTAATATTTTCTAGGTTTGAGTATCTTTAATAACTTAATAATTAGATATAATATTATATTAGTATGGTCATAATTATAAAAACTTTTGATTTCTTTATGAAATGTAGGAATACGAGTTTCCAATGGCAAATTTAACCACTATGCCATATGTCTCAAATCTATGCTAAATATAACACTTTCTTTGGTGAGAAGCGTGCTAAACTTGTATGAATCAGAAGTTAAACAAAATTACAAGAACAACCTCGTGTGTTCTCACTTCACCAGTTCGTAGATTGGTAATAATTGTCCTTCAAGGATCTTGTACATGTTTGAACATTATTCATCCAAATATACACAAACAAAAATCATGTTTTTTTCTGTACTTTCTCGAGATTTTGGCATGATAACCAATTTTTGATTCATGCAGAAGTATACAGCGCTTTTCATTGAAATTGAAACGACTTGATATTAAAAGATAACCTCATTTCTGTGCAGCAACACATTAGGTCTGTTCGTAAACCCTGCATGCCCATGCAGTGTTGCTGTGTATACTTTCTGCACCCAATCGAACTATGCACTTGGACATAAGGTCAATCGGGTGCACAACATGTATACATTTTGCATACGAACACAATTTTTAATTTAAATAATATGCAAGTGGCCTAATTCTCAGGTTAAAAATATAATGGGGCTTCAATTTTTTTTAATTTACGAAATAAACTTACTTATAATTAAAATGTTAAATTAATAACAATCATAAATTAGCTATTTACATAAAATAAATAATAAGTTAACTTGACATTTAAAAAAAAAAATTGGTATGCTAAAACCAAGAATAAACAAAATAGTAGAGCAGGGGACACTAGTCATATTCATACTAAATTTTTGGTTAGACCAATAACACGACGAAGTGCCTGAAATACGCCGCATTTCCACGCCAATGGTGTTGATCATTAACATAACTGCTGGCAGGAAGAAAAACG
Organism: Siphlonurus alternatus; assembly: GCA_949825025.1. Lineage (NCBI taxonomy): Eukaryota > Metazoa > Arthropoda > Insecta > Ephemeroptera > Siphlonuridae > Siphlonurus > Siphlonurus alternatus. The sequence continues at coordinate 6,345,457 of OX463785.1, read as the reverse complement.
TCGCTACTTGCATGCAAATCAGCTTTGACAAATCGAGCGTCGCGCTTGCAGATTTATGTACATACTAGCTCCTATATTCTCAATACTGCTTGATTTTATTGAATTATGTAAACAAATAAATAAATATTTTATTTTATTATTATATAAATATTTATTTATATAATTTATTATTATTTTATAATAAAATTATTTATTAACCCATTAACGCCCAGAGGCTCCATGTGGGCTATCATAATCTGGTTAATAAATACAGAGATTATAGGGGAGACCGGAAAAATTTAACGTGTTCGACTTTTAAAAGTAAATTATTTATAGTATTCAACTTGGAAACTGTGGCCAAAAACAAAAAAAAAAACAAACAGATGAAAATATTCATGACGTCACAGGCAACAGTTTTCCTCAGAAGTGCTATTTTCCTGTCAACCCTGTAGTTTTTATGTATCGCCATATCAAAATTATCGGGATCAAAAATAATTTCTATATATTTAAGTATGAATAATGATTTCTTGGGTATAGAGACTACAATAATTAATCAGTATTTTGTTCTGAACAAATTAATAAATTAAATAAATACATACAATAAAATTGTACTGCGTGTTGCTCCATTATAATTTCAGTTTTACAAATGAACTTGATTTAATATTTCAAAACTTCCAAAAATTATGTTTATTTGCAGTACCTTAAATAAATTTCTTGAAGTAAAATTTTTGTGATACGAAGAACTTGTAAACTTTTTACTTAACTTCAGCGTAAACAGAAAATAGAGAAACAGTAAATATTTGGTATAAAAACATTGTATTGTGAAAGCATTTATTACTAGGAAGTATATAGCATTGTTAGTTCATTGTTTTTGGTAATATGTTTCAAATATTTGATATCAGTTTATTACAGCAAAATAACGATTATCATTAAAATTAAAATATATAAAATTAAACAATAAGTTAACTATATTTTGCTATATAAAATACGTTTGATTATTACAGCGTTATATTTCAGAATTATTGATAAATTACTTGCATGACAATTTTTATTAAATTGCAGATGTGAATAAATAACACTAAATTATATTACTCTGATTTTTTTCCAAAATTTTTTTGAGCCCCGTAAAGTAATGCTAAAAAGATGTTAATGGGTTAAGTTTGGATTTGAACCCACATGTCTTTTAGGTCCTATCCTTTTATCAGGGAATACCATACCATGATCTCTGTTCCCTGCTTTTATTAAAAAACGACGCCGATTGACGATTCTGTACTTTCAATAATGTTTTAAAAATAATCCACAAGCTCTAAAAATATAAAAAAAAAAACAAAAAAAAAAAAAAAAAACAAAAAAAAAAACAGAGTAGCATAATTTGGTACCCTCTATATTTATTTCTGCAATGACTTTTCTTTAAATACAGAAGTTAATTTCCATTAATAATTGTTATTATTATTTTATTACCATAGAAAATTCAATTTTTAAGTCTATAATTGCTATAATTAACTTTGCCGATAATTTTGTAGCGATATGATCACTTTAAAATATTCAACACATTATAAAACAGCGATTTTTTCAAGGTTTTTTAATCTATAAATATTTACTCTCTTTACTGGCAACCTGTGGCGAACGTTTCATAAGATTGCGAATACTGCTTGACCTTGACGTTGTGTGAAAATAACGTAAATTAATTTATACAAAAACTTAAAAATTAATAACTGTCATCATACAGGCACCACTTTGAACACCACACCTCCCAAGGTGACCCCAGGTCAAGTCACTGACCTGTCACTCGCTCACGCCGCGTGTCACGATGTTGTTCATGCTGACGATCACACGACGATGTCTGCTCGCTTCTGAACGCCAACTGAAGGAAGAAGAATTCGCCCGCCCGTCGCCGGACTTTTGGTCACGTGATCTATCACACCTGCCTGTGATAGAGTAAGTGTATAAACAGAGGTATTACCACGTTCTTATAGTCGTCAAAGTTCGGCGGCTTTGGTCAAACATACTTCTTTTTCTTTTTAAGAATAGGACAAATTTAGCCATGCACCCATAAACACTTTTGGTCAAACATATAAAACACTAAAATTTTACATGCTGAATGGATTTCAGTACGTAATTTGTTTTAATTTAATCTTACTTCCAGTACTTTTTCTTAAGTAAGTATACGAAATTTGCACTGATAGAATCAAAACTCAAAATTTGTATTTTATTATATTTCTCTCATGAGTACATAAATAGCAAGTCAGAGGCAGGGAATTCAGAAACAGTCCAACAAGAACAATTAAGTATCGACCTCAAAATTTTTTAAAGCAGAAATGGATAGAGGATGAAAAGTTATGTTACTCTGATTTTTTTTAGATTTTTTTAGGGACCGGGAAGTATTGCTAAAAATTTTTGGCGAGGTCGGGTTCGAATCCAGGTCCCTTTTGGGTCCTATCTTTTATTAAGAGAGGCGGCAAGAGGCGGCACTTTTTCTGCACTTTTAATAATTTTTAAAAAATAGTTGCCAGGCTCTAAAAAATCTGAAAAAAAATCAGAGTAGCATAACTTTGCACCATTTCTGTAATAAAAAAATTTGAGGTCAGTACTCCATTCATTTCCAATTCAATTTTTTTTTTTTTAAATTATTATAAAATGTTAGAATAGCAAAACATATTTGCTATATTTATATTAAATCAGAAATCAGAAGCTCATCAAAATCCTTTTATATTAGGGCTTAGAGTCAAATTTGGATTTTTTACCCCAAGATATTAAATATAATCTTTCATTTAATAGTTTTTTATTTTATTCAAGGTTAAATGCCTTTTTTCTAATTATTTATTCATTTATTGTAAATTATTGTATTTTTGGCGTGATATGTTTTTGTACAGTTCTTAAAGTTAAAAATTGGAATACATAGGTTAGATTCTAACGCATCTATTCCAATTTTTAACTTAAAGAACTGTACATGCAAGTGATATATTATAAAAAAATTAAATTATTTAATAATGATTTATTTTGGGTTGGCTGCGTGATAGCTTCCTAAATAAAAGTCAATTAGAAATTAAATCAATTAAATTATTTATATATGTGTGCTAATTGTTGTGTTTTCTCAGTATTAGTTTTTTAATATTGTTAAAAAGGATTGTTATTCATATATATGCTTTAAGTTCGAGTAGAGTAAAAATCAAAATTTCCCATTTGATATAAATTATTGCAAGATATATACTAAAACAAAAATATAATACCATTAAGATTTTTGATTTTTTACATTATTACATACAAAAAGTTATTTTTATTATTATATATATTAAAAAACAATTAGAAGATTTTTATTTATTATCCATAGACTTTTAGGTACTTTTACGTTTATAGTATTATCTGTATAGCGGTCGACAGGTTTATTTTAACCCTGGCTGGTACAAAGTTGCAGTGTTATGTATTGATTAATAAATATAACATGAGCATGTTACTTTAAACCTACTGTGTTATTTATTAGGATTTTCACAAGAGTAAAATCATTTAAATTTGTTTTAAAAAATACATTTTATTCTACAAAATTAAATTGAAGTTTTTATTTTTTTTATATTTAAAATACATTCAATATAATATAGTTTCAAATACCACATCCATAGATTTAAAGGTATAATACCTTTATAATTCAACTATTGAACATTTTCTCATAATTCCCAACACAAAGAGTGTCAGTTTCTAAGTTTTGACACAGGTGGCAGCACTAGTTGATCACGTGCACACTGAGCACCACGTGACGTCATAACTGCGTCACATTCAAACTTGCCAGGAATACATAATAGAACCTACAATAAAAATAATCACACAAGAACTTATTATAAGTCGATACAGAAATTTTAATTTTTCATAACATTTTGAATGATTTTGAAAAGGATGGTTGCAATTTGAACTTTGGCATTTTAATTATTATAATAGTTGCCAATTTAAAGATCAGCTGTGATTTAAATTTCTTCAACCACACGTAAAAATTTAAAACCATCAGTACAAACTCGTGTGTTGGACGTTCAAGTTCCGTGTCCCATATCGAGTATATGTAAATGTACATATTCTTTATTCATATCAACAGTAAGGATGTTCGTTTTAGTTGGGGGATTTTCACGACCTTCACGAGCCAAAAATTAATCAATTACAATAAACACGAATTTACATGTTAGTAATATACGGAGAACGGTTTTTCAAATGAATTAATTTTATCGGGATTGTGTTTTATTATTATTCATTTTATTCATCATATGACAGACATAATTATTACAGATTTAAGCCAAAGGTTATCTCAATATTATAGCCTTGGAATAGAGGAAAAATCGGGGAGAATCTAAATTTCACATATACCGAAACAAAAAAGTCAATTTGATTTTTATATTATAATTTAGTTTGTTTGTTTACATTATTAAATATATATATATATATATATATATATATATATATATATTTGCTAAAATTACTCACAAATTTTGCTCCATTTGTAGACACAGTTAACGATTAATCTCAGTTACTTCGGAATCAAAGAATATTTCCCTGCAAACGAATCGAATGAAATAAATTTTAAAAAATCGAGAATGCTCTAAAACTTAATCGCTTATGGTTTGAGCAAATTCAGTCTTGTGGTTTTCTTACAACAGCTCCATTTCCGGTTTCCGTCCATAAGGCCAATGTTAAACTTTTACCTCAGTTTTCACAAAACTGATAAGACTGATTCGCTTCAAAATTTGTATGCCACCTATTGATGGTGAGTTCTAAGTCCCCTGCAAGTCTTGTTGCATTCAGGCGCTACGATAGACAATAATAGTTGCATTTTTTATTTCATAATTAGAAAATATACATAAAATTATGCTTTTCTGATTTTTTTTCAGATTTTTTGGAGTGCGGGAACTAATTTTTAAAAAATATTTAAAATATCTGAATTAGGGTGGTACATCTGATGGGACAACCATGACGTCATCAATAGCCAATCACAGCACGACAAATGACGTCACGGTTGTCCCATCAAGTGTACCACCCTAATTCAGAGATTTTAAATATTATTTTTAAAATTAGTTCCCGCACTCCAAAAAATCTGAAAACATTCAGAAAAGCATTATTTTAGGTGTACTTTCTAATTATAAAATAAAAAAATGCAACCATTATTGTCTATTGCGAGATATCAACCTACTGGAATACTGAGATTCATCCTTAATTTATGTAATTTATATGATGTATGTAGATATATACCAAAGGACAAAGGGTTATTTCAATTATAGTATGAATTATAGAGTTCTCTACTTTCGTAAATCAACAACAACAAAAAATTCATCATGGCAGGTTCCTAAAAAATACTTTGTATAAAATATTTATTAGACTCCTTTGTAATTTGCCACAAATGAATTCAAAGAACTCTTGACTTGCAATAATCGTAAAAAAATTGGCTCTCAAAAATGTTTTGCTTAGGCCACTTAAAGGTTCTGCATTTGTACCTATGAGTCATGATGGGACCCTGAACTATAAGCAATCACTTAAAGGAGGAGAACGTCTTCAGTTTTTATATATTTTTTAATTATGTCAAATTTATTATTGCACAAAAAAAAATTGTCACCACCCTCCGTCTTCTATGATTTCCAGCAGTTAACATTCAAAAAGCGCACCGAGCAAAAATGAGGCTTATGACGTCAAGCGCATCTAGAGAGCATTGCGCTTGACGTCATAAACCCATTTTTGCGCGCGTGCTTTTTGAATGTCAACTGCTGGAATTCGTAGAAGGCGAAGGGTGGTGACAATTATTTTTAATGCAATAACAAAAGTTTGACATGAATGATTAAGAAAAATATAAAAACTGAAGCCGTTCACCTCCTTTAAAAGGCTGAGGCTCTCCATTTTCAAAATAAGATCCATGCTTATTGCTTATGCATTTTTGACGTCACGCAAGGGTCGGTATGACATCACAAAATAACCTTGGCCTAGGTCCTCATGACTTCAGAGATCCAAGTTGAAAATTTGGCTATGTCAGTAAACACAACGTAATTGGAGAGGTCACATTGCCTCGTGCTGTCTTTCTGCAGCGAGAGGCTCACCACCCCGCGGAGCATCCAGCGTGTGCTGCCACCTGATGTCTTTTCTGGGAAGTACATTCCACCGCCGCTGTCACCATTACAAGGGCCGGTTTCTGCATAAGGACAGACGAGACATTGATAATTAGCTGTTTTTGTATTTTTGTTAATAATAATTCCTAATAAATATGCAACTGTTTTAAAGTGTGGAAAGACTGGAAAGGGTAGCTACTAACCGTCTCTGCCACCTGCACAGAAGGTGTTTTTCGAGGTGAGATAGTGGAAGTTTTGGTGGCTGCTCACACACTCCTCTGTTGTAACAAGCGGCATGCGCACCTCCTTGGGCACGTCACTGATGCGGTTACCTCGCTCGTCGCGGCCCCACCCCACAACCTGCATGTCACAAAAAGGTCAGATATGAGGAGAAACGAACGTAAGAAAAAAACTTGAGTATCAGTTTTGATTTCTCTAAGAGCCTATACGTAATAGACAATAATGGTTGCATTTTTTTATTTCATAATTAGAAAATATAATTAAAATTGCACTTTTTTTAATTTTTTAATATTTTTTGAAGTGCGAGAACTAATTTTAAATATATATATATTTTAATTAGTTCCCGTACTCCAAAAAATCTAAAAAAAAATCAGGAAAGCATAATGTTATGTGTATTTTTTAATTATGAAATTAAAAAAAAAATGCAATAATTATTTTCTATTGAATTTTCAGTATCGCCAGGGTTTCAATTAGAAAGGTGAGGCTGCACATAAAAAAGTACACTGCATGAAACTGCGAAAAAATGTGCCCAGGCAGCAACATCATTTTTGTAGCGTATATTTTTTGCCATATATAATGAAACAACATTTATTTCGGAGCTGAACAAGTTGCCTATAGTTCAGGAAATAAAAGTTTACCACCGAAAATAGCCGAAAATGCGAGGTTTCTGGACTAACTACATTTTTCAGCTTCCAATTGTTTTCGATGGCAATCTTTCATTATAAGTTAAGGATTACCTAGATTTGAGTGATTTGATTTATTAACCCCAAAATATAGACTTACCGTTCCTTTATCGTTGATGATTCCGTCAAGACTGGGGTCATTAGGTGACCAGATACATACTGGCCGCACCATCGCTGTGAACTCTATGGGGTACTCGAGGAAGATGACAGCAACGTCGAAATCGTACTTGCCTCCAATACCGTACTTGGGGTGTGTCACGAATCGGGAAGCCTGTGAAGCATGCATAGATACTATACTAAGGGTTATATTTAACTTGATTTTCGTCGGAAACGCTCGAATGTCCTTCGGCTCGGCCAATGATGTTCTTTGTTACAAACAACACACCAATGACTGAAGGCGTTAAAAACTCGTCAAAAAAACAATTTAAATGTGAACAAGAGTATACTACATCATGACATGAAAATTACAATTAATAACTAAAAATGAATCCAACGTGTCAACTGCTACAATGGAGTATCGACCTAAATTTTTTTTATTGTAGAATCTAAATGGATAGAGCGTGCAAAGTTATGCTACCCTGATTTTTTTCAGATTTTTTTTAGAGCAAGAGAACTTTTTTTTAAAAAATATTGGAAGTCCTTTTTGTGACGTCATGAGGCGGCAAGTCCTATATTTTTCTTAAAGAACGGTGCCTCGTGACGTCACAAAAAGAACTTCCAATAATTTTTAAAAAAAAGTTCTCGGGCTCTAAAAAATCTAAAAAAAATCAGGGTAGCATAACTTTGCACCCTCTATCCATTTCTGCAATAAAAAAATTGAGGTGGATACTCCATTCCTCTAAATAAAATACATGTTAAAATGTACTCACGTCTCTAGCTTGGTTGCTCGGCTCTGTCTTACGAAGATTGAACTTGCCCACGACGATTTGAAGTGCATCAGCTGTCAAGGCATCCTTGTAGGGGTCCTTCACGCAATGGGCGGCTGTAACAACAATGTTCTGTATCAGCTGATTTATAAAAATTGTGCTCAAGGACCTTTGATCATAGTGAACCTAAGCATTATCGTATTGCAAACAGGCCCAGATCAGGAACCAATTTTTTTGGGGGGGGGGATGGGGACGGGTCTTTTAGAACCCAATTTTGAGGAGGGGATGGAGGCTTCAAGTGTTCCCCGGAAATAAAAATTTTTTCCATAAGTCTCCATATTACAAAATTTGAAATTTTTCTCAGTAACTATTATTATATTAGTCAATTAATCAATTTGAATCCATCTCCAGTCCCATGACTATTTGAAGATCTTCTGATAATGAATCAAGAACTCATTTTTCTCTAAAAAAATTCTTTAATGCCAAAAAAGCGATTTTGAGTTCTTTTTACATAGGTTTTGATAGGATGGTGGGAACACCACAAAATCAGCTGACTTGAAGTTTCCATTGTCTCCATAAGGAAAGTGTTAAAATAAGAAATTGCAGTGGAGGAAATGCCTAAAATATTACCTATGTTGGAAACAAAATTTCGGGAATGGGGTGAGCCTGGATAGGTAAACCCAAATGAGCTTGAGCACTGGTATAATCACCTGAACCCAATATATTATATAGTTACATTTACTCCAAAATCTCCAATGCCTCTTATCACTGACCTGACCTTGAACCTGATGACCTTGAGAACTGACCTGTGACCACGTGACTGGTGCTGACCAGCGAGCCGCCGCACTGGAAGTCCTGTCCAACGCTGGTCTTGACAAAGATGGCTGCCAGCCACGGCCAGTCTCCCTGATGCGCGTGGGTGCCACCTTGTATGAGCGTCCTGATTTTGACAGGCATCCCGCAGTCGACTGTGGACAACAAACGATCATGTAAGGTGGTGGTGGGGTGGGGCCCAGCCACTATAATACTCTGAACTCTGACCAACTTAAAGACAGTATATATTATATAAATCTCTTGGATGCTCAAAAAATTGGTTTTGATTCTTTAATATCTTCCTTCTTGACTTCGTTACCCTTTACGACTTTTCTTTCCTATAAATGTCCTGCCTTGTGTATCGCTTTGATGTTTATAAAATTGATTTAAATTTAGTTTCGATCGTGCTGGTTAATGGGATAATAAATTAGTTAATAATTATAAAATTTTTACAATTTATGCAATTTAATTGCCATGAAGGTTTAAGCAAATTTTGTAAAAAAAAAAAAAAAAAAGTTTCTCATATCTACAAAAAATGGAGGTCGGACTGTTTGAATTATCTTGGCCGATTATGTTGGTTAGACCAGTGCACGAGCTTTCAACTGATTGTAATAATTATTGTCTTAGTTCAAACGTTCACGCTTACCTTCTGTCTTTTGTACAGGCTCAACTGTTTGTACTGGCTTAATTGTTTGTACCGGCTGAACTGTTTGTACTGGCTGAACTGTTTTTATAGGTTGTACAGGCTGTTGCCAGGGTGGGTTAGTGGGAACAGCCACGGCTGCTGGTCTGCTGGGCTTTTGACGATTAGTGTTTTGATTGGTCTGTTGTTGATACCCATTGTTTTGATTGGTCTGCTGTTGCTGCCACCCATTGTTTTGATTGTTCTGTTGTTGCCATCCAGTATTTTGATTGGTCTGCTGCTGCCATCCAGTGTTTTGATTGGTCTGTTGTTGCCACCCTGTGTTTTGATTGGTCTGTTGCTGCCATGACCCACCGTTCTTATTGGTCTGTTGCTGCCACCCACCGTTCTGATTGGTCTGTTGTTGATACCCATTGTTTTGATTGGTCTGCTGTTGCCACCCGGTATTTTGATTGGTCTGTTGTTGCCACCCAGTATTCTGATTGGTTGGCTGCTGCCACGAGGGGGTTTCAGAGCTGTGTCGAGAGTTGCTGGGGAATGTCGAATGGTCCAGTTTGAGCATCGTCATGGGACCGTTGGTGGGAGCTGCAACAAACGGTTACAAAAATGGTAACGGAGGTCTTATTTACTACATCCTGCTATGTATTGTCTTTCTTTAATCCTTATGCTTGCGTACCAAATATTAAGATGATCGATTTTAACGTTATTATTGTGCAGGGTATTAAAGATGTATACAACTATAAAGTAAAATAATCAAAATTCAGCAAGGTTGAAATTCAAATATAAATTCCATGAATGCTGCTGTCATAATGAGATATTAGAATGTGAAAATTTTAGTGGCTTAATCGAAAGAAGGGGTAAAAATATGGTACTGTGAATTTTTTCAAATTTTTCTAAGACCGGGAACTATTTTTAAAAAATTATTGACTAAAATAAATAAATTATATATTTTATGACGTCACGGGCGGCACTGCCCTATCCTTTTTTTTAAGGAGTGCCGCCCGTGACGTCATCAAAATAGACTTTCAATAATTTTTTTAAAAATAGTTCCCGGTCTCAGAAAAATCTGAAAAAATTCACAGTACCATATATTTACCCCTTCTTTCGATTATAATAAGCCACTAAAATTTTCACATTCTAATATCTCATTATTTTCCTTTAACACCACTCCAAATTGAACAAAATAGTACAAGATACTGAGAAAAATGCGAGCTGGTCGATACTCACATAATAGCCGATCCTCACATACGATCTGTCCATTCAATTCCATTCTGACGAGCGAGGGGATCGGGTTCTGAACTGGAAACAGGACCTGGTACCAAATGGGCCGATTATCTCCCCTCTGCAACCGTGTAAACAGTTCTTCCTTGCTCTCCTGCAGCAGTTCTATAGCCCCCACGTAATTCTGTAACAGATCATGTTTGTTTAAGGAGGTTATCACGAAGGATTTAGCATAGATCTTATCCCAGAAATTTTTAATACCATGTATGCTTAGTACTATACATTTAGTACTCAATGAGGGGTATATATTCACAAAGCACTTTAATCCCCACTCTAGCCTCGATTTTTATGCCGGTGGCCGCGGGGCCGGTGCTAAATATGGTGCCAAACATAGATAGTCCTTGGTTTAGTACCCCGGATAAAAATCGAGGGATAACTGGGGGTTAAAGTGCTTTGTGAATGTCCTCCAATTTGATATAACTTTTTACTTTTTAACACAAACGATTTCTGGGATAAAATATTTTCTTAAGTCCTTTGCGAATAAGTGAATAGTGTGAATACCCCCTTAGGTGTTTAGCGCAATAAATTATATTTTATAATGCATAGAATTATTCATATATAATTTATATAGTATATCATATTTATGACAAATGCAAAAATAATGGGAGATGTCTGTAATTTAAGCAAAGTGTGCTTTAAATACACTTTCCAATATTATATTTATGAAGCTATGAAAAAGGGGTACCCCTTATTATTAATCTCTATAGTTAAAAGTTAAACCGAAAGAACAATTTTTTCTATTTTCTGCTGGATTTTTTTTCGGGGATTCACGACTATGAGCTTGGAGCTCTAATCGGGGTAATGGATAGGGATAAGGGAGAGAAAGGATGTGTGTTACTGCGTTGAGACTGAGGGAACCGTGGAAAACCTCAGTCAGGACACGGACACCTCTACTTTTTATCAATAAACTAAAATGATGTCCATACTACTTATGGGAATTAGGCACGGATCCAGAACCGAATTTCGGGGGGAAGGGGGGGGGAGGCTATCTCTATAAGGCCACTGTTAAAACAATAAATTATAGTGGAGGAAATGCCTATATTTCCCATGTTAATTCCAAAAATTCGGGGGAGGGAGCTGCAGTCACTGCGCCTGATAGAAACCATGCACAATTAAATTTAAGACTCACGCTTTGTAGTACGTCATCTAGCCTGAGGGTCATCATCAACTTGATGGGATCGTTATAAGAAGATCTTCTAGGAGGTGAGATCTGTGCCAAGCCCACCATCTGACCCCTCGTGTTGCGGTACTCGAAGATCCCAGGGCACGGAGAGTAAGGTATAACCCTGACGGTAAAACCTTTTTGGCCACTAGCCTTGGCTATAGTCCACCCAAGAAGCAGCAGCAGAAGAATGTATCTGTGGAAAAGAACTCGGAATAACTACAAGAGATTTGTATTTCAGGCAAAAAGGCTCATTGAGGTATAAATATCTTTTTGTATAAATGAAATGTATCATGTTTATTTAAAATGAATAAAAAAAAAAAAAAAAATGTATATTGGGAGGACGGACTAGGATGTACAATTTAGGAACCTCGATACTCGAAAATTTTCGTTAATTTTTGGGAAATTCCGCCGAATTTTTTCGAGTGAAAATAATGAAAATATGCATTTTGAAGGTAATCTGTTCTTCTATAATAATTATGCGCTTGAATTATATGGGCGTACGTTTAAATTTTTTTTTAAAGTTATGATATCTTTTAGGAATAGCTTTTTTTTTTTTTTTTTTACGAGTAATTACCATGAGAGGAAATAGAAGAAAATTTATAGATCTTAAAATAGTCAAACAACCACAAAACTGAAAGAAGATAGAAGGATAAATTGGCTATAAAATGTATGATTTGATTAAAACTAGTTTGTACCAGTACGTAAGACGAGAAAACGTCTTTTTTATATTTTGACCTTTGACTAAATGACCTTCAATTGTTTGGAAGGTTAAACCAACACAAAAGTTGCGTGTTTTTATTAACAGTATGCCTTTTTATGTTGCTGTCTTAAAAATAATTGATTTTACGAATTGTTTTACTGTCGTGCCATGATAGTGGAAATTGAATAGCAATTGAAACAGCTCGTTGTTGTTTTTTGTCAAGTTTTTTTTTTATTTTATTTTACAATATCATCTTTCAGCTTACACTCAGCATATTCTGCTATTGGCGTAAGCATTCAAATTTTAACAGTATTGCTTATATATAACGACAGGTCATTCACCATACGTCATGCACAATAAAATATGACGTCACGATTGTGTAGGCAAAACATTGTCAGTGGCATAGCAGATACATGTTAAAGTTTGTCTTAAAATTAATTTCTCCTGACTCCTGGCTATTTGCATCATTTTCGCAGAATTTTCTTTCATAAATGGTGACAAGAAGAACCAATGCTATTGAAAAAAAAATATTTGGCGACCAAAACTAATATTTAAAAAAGAAATGTTATGAGTTACGTTAACACGCACAGCATAAGATTTTAGGGTTTTCTGCCTACATCCCGAAGATCTTCGGGCGGCTTCGGGCATCTCCGTGCTACCCAAAACTTAAACATGAAACTCCCCCGTATACGAGCAGCCATGAACTAATTCAAACTTTCCCGCCATTCGGCATTTTAGATACAGGAAACCATGGAAACCGGTACACACGAAGATGCACCTCCTGAATGCAGGACACTTTTCCAAACTCTGGAAAAGTGGTAAAAGTATCACCCTATACCGGGATTCGAACTTGCAACCTTCCTTATGCGAGACCGGAGTTCAACCAATGTGTCTACATTTTACAAACCGTACTTGAATTCAACATGACATGCAGGGGACTTTGAAGTCACAAACAATTGGTGTCATACAAATTTTGAAGTGGATAGAATCTGTCTTATCATTTTTTTTTTTTTTTTTTTTTTTCTTTTTTTTTTTTTTTTTAGGAAGAAGTTTATAATTGGCCTTAATTAAGAACGGAAACCAAAAATTGATCTGTTTTGAGAAAAATGCCACTTTGAATTTCCTTATACTATTTTAACTTTTAAAAGTGATTAAATATAAATTTTAATTAAATTTTATTATACTTATACATTAATTAATTATATAAAAGTAAATTTTTATTGCACATCTTTTACTAATTTATTATACATACATGCTAGAACGTTAATTTATATTATAGAACTGGAGAAGGGTGTGGGTATCCGTCAAACTCTCAAAACACAGCGAGATATCATGTTTACCCATTCCCTCCTACTGAATTTAACATTGTTCATTTTCCTCAAACAAAACCGGTCAGAGATTCTATTTTAAATACTAATCGTATCTACATGGGCTTGCAAATATACAAGGTGAAGATGCGCACCTCTAATATTAGGCAAGAAGCTATGAAACTTGTCTGTAAAATTTTATCTTATGCCATCAGAAATAAGTTTTTATCTCCATTACCTTTCTTGTTGTATATGATTCTCTGTGTATGGAATCTTTGTAAAAAAGTGGTTGACCTTAGAAGTTAAAATATTTAACAAAATAAATTTCCTTGTACAAATCTAAGGATATTACAAAGGTTTAAATGAAATTATTTTCAAACGTATGTGAACGATACATTGTATTGTATACATCAACTATAATTATTATTGTATATTTTTTTAGGAAACAGAATTAACATATTATGCAAAAAGCATTATAAATAATAACAGAATCATGATGCGTAATTTATTATATAAATAGTAAAATAGTATATTACGTAATATTTTACTTTTAAATATTATGTTTTTTTTTTGTGTGAGGGAGTTTTGTTTTGTTATTATTGAAATTGCGTAAAAAATTATTTTGGTATAAATTCCCTCATTTGGAATAATGAGCTATCTGCTTACAATAATTTCAGTGCAATAATGAGCTATCTGCTATTTCAGGTGAGCAATTATGAACTGTAAATCAATATAAAATAAAGCTCATATAATTATGATTGCGCTCAACTGAAATAGCAGATAGCTCATTAATTAATATTAATATATTTATATTATAGTCATTTTTATTGGTACTATTATTATGTTTTTTTTTTTTTTTTTTTTTGTATGTTGTGTTATTGACTTTATTATATTTGGTCATTGGTTCTGTAACTGTTGCCGAATAAATAAGAATTTCTTTATTTATTTATTTATTTATTTATTTATTTATTTATTTATTTATTACATTTTAAAGCTAATAATATGCTCACTTTACCATGTATATATATTTTATGTAGTGCATTATTTAGAAGACATAATCCAGAATTATACGATCACAGTAAACGTGCTTATGAGACAAGAAATAAGACAAAAACTGTAATAGTAAATCATAAATCCACTTTGTTGGATTAGAGTCCATTATATCAGTCAGCAAAGATTTATGATTTTCTTCCAGCATGTATAAGGAATATTGACAGTGATGCTTTTGTTTAAAGCAAAATTAAAATATGTTTTAATCAAAAAGGCAAAAAATTGTCGGAAAATTGTCTCTCAAAGTGTTTGTAAAATATTATTGTATTTTTTTTATTGACAAAATATGTATAATATATATTATGGTTTTATGTATAATATAAAATATTTATATATATATTATATTATATTTATATATTTATATTTAATATTTATGTACAATTAAGAATATTATGACGTGATATATATGTTGTTTTGTAAAACTGTTTATTAAAATAAAATTATTATTATTATTATTGTACCAAAATTATGGTGAGCAGATAGATTCTGGACGAGGGACGAAATACGTGTTACTGTGAATATGATCTTATTTTAAATATTATTATGCAATGTTGATTTAAACTAATAATCTTTATGTTGTCTCATTTTGTAAAATTTGATGTTGGTGTAGCCACAATTTGTTTATCCTCGAAGAATTAATTTTTTAACAATGTTTTGCCACCTTGTTATATAGAAATTTATCTTTATGTAAAAATGAAGTTCTCCGTTTACGAGTTTTTATACTCTTTGGGTTTATTGTACACTCATCGCCTTGGAAAGTTTCTCTTTGCTGTCTTGTTAACCACCATGTCCCGTAATAATAACATGGAGGTATGGTGATTAACAAGGCTGCAAGTGGGAAATTTTCCAAGGCAACGAGTGTACGTTTCTCGCCTCTGAAAAGTTCCCTTCTGTAGCCTTGTCAATCACCGTGCTCCGTAAGAAAAAAGCACATCCACGGCAACTCTCTGTAATTAGACTAATTAGTATGTCATGTATCTGTTTTTTTTTAATAAACAAATAAAAATATATAACAAAAAATCAGAAGAAGCATTCTGCTTTATTTTAATCCTCGCTTAGGTAAGATCTAAAGGCGGATTCACATGGCAATTTTTATCATGCGACGCGACGCGAATAATGCGCACTTGCTGGGACATCCATTGGCTGCCATATTTGATGATTAAAAGAAAAAGATTATCGTAAGTAAAGGTGGATTCACATGGCGATTTTTATCACGCGACGCGAATAATGCGCACTTGCTGTGACATTCATTGGCTGCCATATTTGACGATTAAAAGAAAAAGATCATCGTAATTAATGCGATTCTCGGCGAATTCGCCGCCGCGTAGGATTTCACATCTTTTACGTCAAAATTGCGTCGCATCGCCGTTGTCGCCATCTGAATGCACCTTTTTAGCTGTATTACATCTCGGACTGCCGTGATAGAGAGGTATCAGTGAAGATAGAAAGTCAGCATTACCATCTTAGTTGATGTACTGTCACCATAGTTTGGCAGAGGAATTTTAATTTGATGTGCGGCTAATAATAATAATAATTGGTTTATTGGATTAAAAATACATAGTTTGGAGAGAAAAATAATAATAAATAAATACCGAAAACCCAATTGGTGATGAATGTAAAAGACGAAAGTCCATACACAAAATGCGTACATTCACCCAAAGAAAATATTATAATATAATCAGACAATAATATTGAACTACTTCGTCAAAATACATAAAAAATAAAAAGTAAACTATTAATAAAATAACAAACACATAATTGATATATAAAAAAAGTCAAGAAAAACGTGGACATAAACCACATTGCCCCGAAAAATCCAAAAGCAGAGTCAACGCGTCATTTAACATAATATGTCCTTAGCTAAAAAAAAAAAAAAAAAAAATCTCTAATATCTATGAAAAAAATCCTGCATTAGGTGGTATAAAATATAATAATGTTCAAAATAAAATATAAACAAAATATATATAAAATAATTTTGTGTTCGAACTCATTTTTTCGTTAAAAAATCTAGAAAATCTTTCATGTTAAATCTCATAAAAGACGTATTTATTTTTTTAATGGAAGAAATGAGTTCTACGCATTCGTCGTTTAAGGAAACTTATCAGAAAATATAAATGTGTTTTGTGTGTGATGATTTTCATTATTATCATAATACACACATGTGGTCACTGAACATCAGACTAAAGTACATAATTACATAGCCACACATTTCAAGGTTAACGCTAATTACAATTACAATTAACTCACCTGCGATCCATGGTACACAGGTGAAGATCAACAGTTCTTCACGAACCTGTCTCCGGAGATAAAGCGCCTCTCTTCAGATCCTCTCCACTGAGCGTGCTGCTGCTTCCTGACCGTGGACCTCCATGCAGCTTCTGCCAAACTCTTTCCTCCCCCTCCTTAAGAAGTACTGCCCGCCCGGGCACGGACTGGGACAAAACGGACCACCGATCGAAGCAGTTTTTGACTAAGTATTTTTTTTTTTTTTTTTCATCTGAAAATCTGATTATTATTGTTATTGTTATTTTTTGTGTGGGTGATTGGACACATTAGTGAATGCAGGGATATCCTTTTTCATGTCACCCATTGAGTTGTTGTATTATGTTTTATTTTGTACTGATACTCAATAAACATCTATTTTATTATTACTAATATTAAGAACAACTGCCCACTATTCCAAGGTGGGCAATTTTAGATGTACCCAGCTTGCACTATTCCAAATGGGGGCCTTAGGGCAGAGCCCGACGCAGACGTAATTTTTTTCCAGGTTTTTTACTAAGAAAAAATAGTCCCTAAAAGTGACTAAAAGTTTTACATATTTCACTAAAGGACTTAATTAATGATTTGATGATAAATAAAATAAATATCCTTTTGTTTTTTTTTAAAAAAAAAAGATTTATGAAAAACAAACTCATTTCTTTAAATAATTAAATTTACTCCAAGGACAATAATTAAATAAACTAAATATAATAATATTTTTATTGTAATTATTATAAATATTGTCTATCTATCTTTTTTGAACAAACACCAGATGCCTCTTATAATTAAGGGAAATGGCCGCACTTAACCACTTAAAATAAAATAAAATTGGGGGGAGGGGGGATTTATAACAGGAATATTATTTGGTACGCATTATATAAATATAATCATGTAAATAAAAAAAAAATCATGCAAGGTGTTTATTGGACAAAAATAAATCAAAACTTTGACATTACAAACAAATATAATGTTATAATTATATTATATTACTAATAGTTACTATATTAAATTTATGTATATATATATAAATATATATATATATAAATATATATATATATACATATATATATTATGGAAAAATAACTTTTCTTTAATATACAAGTAGTTATACAATACCTATATATTTCTTACAAGCAAGGAATTTATAGCATTTTTAATTTATTATCTATTAATATCTATTATTGTTTTTCATAATTCGTACTTATTATTGCTGATTTTTTTTATTTAAGTAATATATGTTTATTATTAATATATTTTTTCAACGTAATTAAATTCTATGCTGGGATATATGTGACAGATTTAGGATATCAACAGAAATAAAAGAAATTTATTATAAAATATTTTATTCTACAAAATTAAAATAAATAATATCAATTTTAGATAAAGTATAGACAATATAATTTTAATATCAAATCCAACATTTTCTTGTAACTTTAATTGACAACACAAAGAGTGTCAGTTTCTAAGTTTTGACACAGGTGGCAGCACTAGTTGGTCACGTGCACACTGAGCACCACATGACGTCATAACTGCGTCACATTTAAATTTTAATCAAAAGGGTATTTTTTTATTATTTTGAATTACTCGTGTGATCCCAGAATGGTTACAATATAAATATTTGCTAGTCTAAATAGCGATATAATATGTGATTGCTGCTATTGCCACTTTCAAATGGGGAATGATTTAAATTTCTAAATTTTTTCACCCACGTAAATATTTAAAAACATTCGTAAAGCATGAAGCGGCTGGTCGTTATACTCAAGTGCTGTATCTAATATCGACCATATAATTATATAAAAAATATATAATTATGTATATATGCAAACGGAAGTATTTTCTATTGAAGTTTATTCACCTCAACATAGTGAGTAAGGATGCTCGTTTTAGATGGGGGATTTTCGCAACCTTCACGTATGCTAAAAATTAATATAGAAATACAATAATGGAGTATCGACCTCATTTTTTTTTTATTGCAGAAATGGATAGAGGGTGAAAAGTTATGCTACCCTGATCTGTTATTTTTTTCAGATTTTTTAGAGCCAGGGAACTATTTTTAAAAAATTGTTGAAAGTCCTTTTTGTGACGTCACGCGGCGGCAAGTCCTATCTTTTTCTTAAGGAGCGGCGTCTCGTGACGTCACAAAAAGAACTTTCTATAATTTTTTAAAAATAGTTCCCGAGCTCTAAAAAATGTGAAAAAAATCAGGGTATCATAACTTTGCACCCTCTATCCATTTCTGAAATAAAAAAATTGAGGTCGATACTCCATTCATACGTGAATTAACATGTTAGCAATATATGAAGGACAATTTTTCAAGTAATTTATTCAATCTTATTATAGTTATTTAAGGTACGTACTTTAATAATTTTATAGAAATACGCGGTGTAAAAAATGTGAAATGATTTTACATTGACAAAGAATCACAACGTTTTTTTGCAAATAATAAGGTTCCAAATTTCAATTTTTTTTTTCAGCCCATCATATAGCAATTAATTTAATTATTATTCTTTATATATTTTTTTACGTTTATATTATTTTTAATACCAGATTTGGTACTCAATTTAATCTAGCTTTTAATCGTTACAATTTTTAGAGTAAAATGTATTCTAATTGTAAGTTATTTCTGAGTGCTACTTATTATTACACGTACCGAATAGGGTTTTAAAAGTGTCTATATATAGGCCTGATGGGTGACGTCATATATAAGACGTTTGGGTATGAGTGATAAAAGCAGCATCGAACGACCTTCTAAATCGTTACCGATACAATTTTAATGTAAACAACAAAACACATTTAAAAACCCTCTTCGGTATGTCTTTGTGGCAGTGTATTTGATCAACTTCTTGCACATTGTATCAACTATTGTGATTTTTATTTATAATCACGTTGTTAATACAATTCAACGCCATGAACTACACAAGATTAACAGTGGACAAAATACATAAAAAATATATTAATTCATCATAGCAGGGTTTTAATAATGGATACCATATATGAAAGATTCCTGCATATGTTACAAATAAACGAAATCTCGAATTGGCTCCCATAAATAAAAATGTTTTCTTGGGGTCATTCAAAGGTTACATATTTGACCCTGTGACGTCATAATGAGGTATACGTGACGTTACTGAAAGGTTCATATTGTTAGCTGTGACGTCACGATTTAGGTAATTGTGACGTCACTCAAGGGACTTTATGACGTCACAAAACAACCCTGACCTAAGTCCTAATGATCCCAGAGATCCAGGATGAAAACTTGGCCACGTCAGTGAACACAATGTAGTTGGAAAGGTCGCACATCCTCGTGCTATCGTCCTGCAGCGAGAGGCTCACTACCCCGCGGAGCATCCAGCGTGTGCTGCCACCTGACGTCTTTTCTGGGAAGTACATTCCACCGCCGCTATCACCGTTACAAGGACCGGACCCTGGAGACAGAGAAGACTTTGAATATTAGCTGAATTTACATATAATACATAAATTTTTGTGCAGTAAAGCTACACCCAAGAGCTTCCAATACTGTGCTGTAATTGATCATCGACATTTCATGACATTTTTCCACCGAAATCTCTTATCGTTTAACCCATCTCGAAAATATATTACGGCGACGCTTTTTTTTTTATCGATAGCTCTTGCATGGGAGCAGCTTGAACGTAATAGTTCCTGAAAAGTATGCAACTGTTTCAACTTTAAAGTAAGAAAAGTTGCATACATCTTATAATAACATGAGGGTAGGGAAAGTTGTACGCACCATCCCTGCCACCTGCACAGAAGGTGTTCTCCGAAGTGAGGTAGTAGAAGTTGTGGTGGCTGCGCAGACATTCCTCCTGAGTGACGAGCGGCATGCGCACCTCCTTGGGCACGTCACTGATACGATTACCTTGCTCATCGCGGCCCCACCCCACCACCTGTCACAATTATATATCAATTTTAAATTACTGGTAATTTTAGAATACAGATCAACCAAGGTTATGACATTATAACCTTATTATTTGATACAATTACATAAATATCTTCCTTCGAGACTAAATGTTACTTGATAGAATAGCTATTTCATAACAAATTAAAAAAAAAAAAATAGTGATGGATTTTTGATCATTTTTGTATTCAACATTGAAATTAGCAGTATAATATTTTATTAACATATTAAGCCAGATATGAGAAGCAACGAACGTAAGATAAAAAAACTTGAGTATCAGTTTTGTTTTGAATCAATTTCTCCAAGAGCCTACGTAATTTAATTTACAATATCATCAAGGATTCAATAATAAATTGAGTTTGATACACTTGAACCAAGAGAAAGTGTCTTGCCAGTTAAATAACTTTATCCTGTGTAACTTGTTAAGAATTGGTATGCAGCAAGGGTTATGGCATTACATTTTTAGTGTTGAACAAGTTGTCTAGTTTCAGGATGAAAAAATCAGGCTTCCTGGACACTTTATTTTGACTTGAGTGTACACTCACAACCTTGGAAAATTACCCTTTGCAGCCTTGTTAATCACCATACTCCGTAAAGATAACACAGGGCATTGATCAACAAGGTCGCAAATGGGAAATTTTCCAAGGAGACGAGTGTATCAATTCCAACACAAACTGACCGTTCCCTTCTGGTTGATGATTCCTTCAAGGTTTGGATCAGAGGACGGCCAGATACAGACTGGTCGCACCGTCGCTGTGAACTCCACGGGGTACTCGAGGAAGATGATGGCTACGTCGTAATCGTACTTGCCACCACCGTACTGGGGGTGCATCACCACGCGGGACGCCTGTGAACATATACCGTCATTAGCACATCGAGATTGTTCCCTAGTTGAAAAATTTCGTCTTCAACTCATATTTCACACGTCTAAACCTAAACATTTTACCTCTAAAACACATCTTATATCTTCTTCGTTCAAAGTGAGGATAAAATAAAGACAATATTTCTAACATTTTATGTTTAATAAGAGGAAAAAAATGTAATCTCGTCTTTTCCTCTCTTTTTCCCTCTAAATTGGTGCAAAATATGAGGAAATTTGACGAGGAGAGAGCTTAATAGAGAATAAAAAATGGAATTTATTTCAATTCGGTCTGGCTTTTCCATGCAACGATGTCAAGCGGGGCTTGGCGGGGTGAGAAAAGCGCACTTGCTTCAATATCTTGCATGGTGGCCATATTGGTGATAAAATCGCTCCCCTTCGCGTGGGAAGCGATATTCTCTCACAAAGATGGATACTATACAATATTGAAGCAAGTGCGCTTTTTTTTTTGCCCTGCCAAGCTCCGCTCGACATCGTTGCATGATAAAGCACCTTAAACTTATAAAGACTATTTTAACCATCGCTAATAAAAATTAAACTACGGTGGTGTCAAGTGTTCCAATTCCACTATAAAGTACACTCGTTACCATGGAAAATTTTCTATCTGCAGCTTTGTTAATTAACATGCCCTGTGTTATTAATATGGAGCATGGAGATTAAAAAGCCACAAATTGAAAGTTTCCAAGGTGACGAGTGTACAAGCAGTTGCGTTCACTCACGTCTCTAGCCTGGTTGCTCGGCTCTGTCTTGCGAAGATTGAACTTGCCAAGGATGATTGTAATTGAGTCAGCTGTCAAGGCAGCCTTGTTGGGATCCTTCACGCAATGGGCGGCTGTAGCAAAAAAGAATTTGTATTAGATGATTGATCGGAATGCTTTAAATTTTTATTGTAGAAATGAATACAGTGCATCAAATTATATTAAGGTTGAGTTTGAACCCACGCTCTTTTTAGTTTCTATCCTTTTATTAGGAAGTGACGACTATTCTGTAATCTCTGTACATTCAATATTTAAAAAAAAAAAAAAAAAAAAAAAAAAGTTTCTGGGCTCCAACGTTCCTTTATACAAGTTAAGCCACCGATTTGACAAATGTTAAGGGGCTTAGCGAATCATGTTCAAGTATTTTAGGCCCCATCGTACCCGTGAAACTTTGAATGCTCCCATCATGCAATGCCATTTTTGAAATTTCGCGGTGCAATGGGACCTAAAAAATTTACAAAAATTGACGCACGAAATGCGTGCGTGTCTTAACCTGTATGGAGGAACGTTGCTGGGCTCTAAAAAAACTAGCTGAAAAATTAGGGTTAAAAAAGTAGCATAACTTTGCATCTTCTGTTTATTTCTGCAATAAAAAAATTTGCATGCAGTTTGCCCATTATGCTTAATGTCCTTTTACCTTGACCCTGGTGACCTCATGATGCCTCTTTGAATTTACGTGACCTTGAACCTGTGACCTTAACTTTAGTAACCCTGAGCACCATCATGCATGATGTGAACCCTGGAGAACCTGCTGGTGTCATCAAGTTACACCCTATTTACTTAAATCTTAGCAATGACCTTGAAACTGATGACCTTGGGAACTGACCTGTGACCACGTGACTGGTGCTGACCAGCGAGCCGCCGCACTGGAAGTCCTGTCCGACGCTGGTCTTGACAAAGATGGCGGCCAGCCACGGCCAATCACCCTGCTCGGAGGGGCTACCGTGCTGAACGAGGGGCTTGATTTTGATGGCCACCCCGCACTGGACTGTGGAGAAATAAGGTTAGAACAGAAGGAGCACTGTGTTATAACCAATTTTAAGTTAGGCAATATGAGTGCGATTCACGAAGCAGTTAGCAGTTTCTAACCACGTTTAGCTTAACCACGGTTAACTATATCTGTTTTACGTGTTAAACCACCTAGTTAAACGTGGTTAAGCTAATCGTGGTTATAGAAACCTGGCTAACTGCTTCGTAAATCGCACCCTATATCGTCCTTCATCCGGACTAATGAGATTTCAGCTTATCGCGATTTCTTTGCAAAAATTAGCTGTCTGCTGTTTCAGGTGAGTGCAAGTATGAGCTGTAAATAGGTATAAAATATTATAAAGGTTATGATTACGCTTATTTGAAATAGCAGATAGCTCTTATTCCAGAAAAGAGACTAATTAGTAATTATAATCCTCTTAAATGCGAACATTTTTTTTTATTCTTTGAATTGTATTTTTTTATAAATTGATCGTTTATTATGACTTATTTTTTAAATGTCATGCATTGCTTCTATATAAGATTAACATAAACTTCTTTAAGATCTTTAGTGAAGTTTAATCTACTAAAAATTAAAATTTTTAATATAGCTCCGCGTCAAGTCAAATCGAGAGGACATTTTGTCATAAAAATAAAGTTCCACGTCAACAAAGAGGTGAAACGTACTGTGTGTGTTGTCTTGGCCGATGGTGTGTTGGATGGACTGGTCGGGAGTCGCCGGCGCTGCAGGAAGACTTAGTGAATGTTCTCATGTTTATATATTTAATATTTAACACCGCTAAATGTGACATGTTTCATATAACATATGTGAATTTAGGGAAAAAATGAATGCTCAATTCATTGCTTAATTATATTATAACATAATAGTCTTACATTGAAATAATGAGATAAAAAGTGAATGTAAAATGGATGAAAATTATTAATGAAAATGTTTTAATTTTAAACATTTAAGCAACAGAAAGACCAAAATATTTATATAATATATATTATACCAAAGTCTTCTACTCGCACAATGGTTGTAACAAACCATTGTTTATAATGTCTGTCGCATGAAGCCTTTTTCATTGTTAAACATGGGACGACGTAGTGCCTAATTTTGCCACCAGAGCAGAGAACGTAATGGTATTGTTGGCGCTAGGCAACGGTGTCAACTTCATAATTAACGGTCATTTTCCATAAGTTAATATGTAAATCAACAACCGTCCCATGTTTTTCCTTTCACGCGACAGACATTACACAACAATACTTTGTTTACTAACAACGAGCAGAAGACTTTGTATTATATAAAAAATTATATCGCTGAGAAAGACATGATAATTCATCGAAATAAAAAGAATATTTCATGAGCAACAAAATTTTTAAAATATGACCATTCAATGATTTTTTTTTATTAAAATGACGTGATGGATGTCCATTAGTAAAATGAAGACAGACTGCTGCGAAATAAAAGACTTGGCTATATAACGCGAACGGATTTTGCAACGGCGTTGAGAACTGTATGTACTGTGCACTGCTTTCACTAATTTTATATGAATTGATAGAGTTCATCAAACCGGGAGTTTTTATTTTCGCTGCAGTTTATCGTATGTAATGATTGATGTTTTAAATTACATTATATTTTATCATAATGGAGTATCGACCTCAATTTTTTTTACTGCAGAAATGGATAGAGCGTGCAAAGTTATGCTATACTCTGATTTTTTTCAGATTTTTTAGAGCCCGGGAAGTATTTTTAAAAAAAAATTTAAAGTTCTTTGTGACGTCACGAGACGCCGCTCCTTAAGAAAAAGATAGGACTTGCCGCCGCGTGACGTCACAAAAAGGACTTTCAATAATTTTTTAAAAATAGTTCCAGGTCTCAAAAAAATCTGAAAAAAATCAGGGTAGCATAACTTTGCACGCTCTATCCATTTCTGCAATAACAAATTTTGAGGTCAATACTCCATTTAATAACTGCGAATGTAATAAATAATGCCTTAATTCGAGCCTTGGCGGATATCAACGCTTACCTACTGGCTGCTGTACAGGCTGAACTGTTTGTACAGGTTGTACAGGCTGTTGCCAGGGTGGGTTAGTGGGAACAGCCACGGCTGTCGGTCTGCTGGGCTGTTGCCATGGCTGGTTCACGCTGTTCTGTCCTTGTTGCCACACAGTGTTTTGATTGGCTGGCTGCTGCCCTCCAGTGTTTTGATTGGTTGGCTGCTGCCACGAGGGATTTTCAGAACTGAGTCCAGAGCTACCAGGGAATAGCGAGTGGTCTAGTTTGAGTATCGTCGAAGGACCGTTGGAGGAAGCTGCAACAAACGGTTACAAAAACGGTAACGGAGGTCTTAATTAGAAGGTGGATTTTCATGAGCGGAAACGGCAATGCGACGCGATTTTGACGTACAAGCTTTGAAATCCTATATCACAAGAAATTCGATTACCGAGCGAAATTGTTTTTTAATTTCGATGCTCTTTTTAATCGCCAAATATGATCGTCAATGGATGTTACATCAAGAGCAAGTGCGCATTATTCACGTCACAGACTGGAAATCGTCCATTTAAAGGCGGATTTACATGAGCGATTTTCAGCTAGCAACACTACGTGATTACGTTAATAATACGCAATGGGGAATTCTCCTACATTTATTTTAATTTTTTTTCAGTTGCTTTATGCCTTGAAACTAAATGTCCCAAAACAAAAAAGTTTCAATTTTCAAAATTGGAGACAAGGGAATTTTTTAAGAATCTTCCTTCTTTTGAATTTAGCGCCAAAACGTGACGTAGAAACTGCTTAGCAGGCGAAATTTTCCTGCAATAAATTTATATTTTCGATTATCACTCTTAAAGTAAACTGATATTAGAGACAAAACTATTGATACTAGGGTAGAAAAACCCGCTGATTTTAATCGTGTTACTAAAATTTATAGCCAATCACTCCTTGACGCTCAAACTATGATATCAGGCAGTTGTTGTGTGTTATCTAGGGAGTTTCTACGTCACAATTTTCAGGTTTGCGCGCAGGTTGCATACTTTGCCCCTATTCTAATAATCCCTTCAGAGTCCCCAAATTTGAGTTAAAAAAGTTGAAACTTAAGTCAAACTTATTGTTAATATGTAACCTATCATAATATAGTAGATAAATTAAAATTTAAGTTGTAAGAGAATTCCCCATTGCTATAACATCCATTGGCAGCCATATTTGGCGATTAAAAAGAGCAAGGACATTCAATAAGCAATTCCGCTCGGCGAATTTATTGCAGTATAAGATTTTCAAAGTTTGCACGTCGAAATCGCGTCGCATCGCTGTTTCCGCTCATGAAAATCCACCTTAGATCCACCTTTACTTACTAATAGAAATATTATTAAATAATCTCTTAATGCTTGCGTATTAAATCTTTTATATGATTTTGACGTCACAGCGTTTTGCAGGGTGTTAAATAGTTAAAAGCAATCTAAAAAAGTTGAAAATTCAAATTCAAAGTTTTCTGACCAAATATAATAAAATAAATTCCATGCATCACTGTCTCTAACACCACCCCAAATTTAAAAAGAAAAAGAAAAAAAAAATAGCATTGTGAGGCTGAGAAAACTGAGAGCTGGGTCCATACTTACATGACCCACCCTGACAAACGATCTGTCCATTCACTTCGATACTGACGAGTGAGGGGACCGGATTCTGAACTGGAAACAGGACCCGGTACCAAATGGGCCGATTGTCTCCCCTCTCCAGCCTTGAGAAAACCTCTTCCTTGGTCTCTTGTAGTTCTAAAGAGCCCACGTATTGCTGTAACAGAGATATAATTATGGGGTCAGATTGTGTCTATAACGTGGCACGTATATTAACTATATATGGCAAAGACAAAATGAAAGGAGATGTCTGCTAAAGGGTGCTTTAAATATCTCTTCTTCTATCGATGATAATTAAAAGGAGGGGAACCCCCAACGATTAAAGACTAATAGGAACTATTAGTCTTTAATCGTTGGGGGTTCCCCTCGTCCTTTTAATTATCATCAATAGAAGAAGAGAAATAGGAGGATGGTCAAACTTTTAAACTAGCTGCTTTTGCCGCCAATTCAAGGCCATGTTGGACCACTGGTAAGTCACGATGCCGAATTTGATAAGCAAATTTGACTGGCTAGCATAATTATTAAAGGTGCCGTTTTAGCTACCATGCAGCGCTACGCTGTCTGATCTGTGACGTCACCACACAGACCAGCTGCTCGACCGGCTGAACCGGCTCATTTAGCGAACTTTCCCGAATGTTGACAAAAATGGTCGAGTATCGAAGTTTCTAAATTCATCGTCCTATACCATCCTCTTACAGCCGATTGCATATTTAGATTCTGCTAAAAGTTAAACAGCATCTATATGCAATCGGCTGTTAGTCTATAATTGTGGGGTACCTCTATTTTCAAATTAAATAAGCTAATTTAATCTTCTAATTATATGGAAATAGCTGGAAATTATATATTTACTCTCTTAATTTATATGCAATTCTGACTAAAAAAAAAATTAAAAACTTGAATTAAAAACTCACGTTTGGTAGATGCGCATCTAGTCTGAGGGTGATCAGTATCTTAATGGGTTCGTTGAGAGAAGACCTTCTGGGAGGTGAGATCTGCGCCACGCCCACCACCTGACCCCTCCATCCTCGATAGTCGAAGGTCGGAGAACAAGGTGAGTATGGCACCCTGACGCCCCCTGGTCCGCTACCAGCCGTCAACAACTCCCCAAAGTCACGGCTGTCGGAGGAGAAGTCAAGTTGTGGTTTGGCCATCGTCCAACCAAGCAGCAGCAGAAGAATACACCTGAGGGAAAGAGGAACGTCAATTTACACCTCGAGATTACTAGAACACAAGAGTTAGATTCGTCACCTCTGAAAAGTACAATAGACAATAATGGTTGCATTTTTTTATTTCATAATTAAAAAATATACATAAAATTATGCTTTTCTGAAATTTTTCAGATTTTTTGGAGTGCAGGAACTAATTTTTAAAAAATATTTAAAATATCTGAATTAGGGTGGTACATCTGATGGGACAACCGTGACGTCATCAATAGCCAATCACAGCAACCGTGATGTCATCAATAGCCAATCACTGCACGACAAATGACGTCACGGTTGTCCCATCAGGTGTACCACCCTAATTCAGAGACTCCAAAAAATCTGAAAAAATTCAGAAAAGCATAATTTTAGGTATATTTTCTAATTATGAAATAAAAAAATGCAACCATTATTGTCTATTTGCAGCTCTGTCAATGTCAATAGAGGCTTCAAGTGCATGAGTGCGTCCGCGATGCGCAACTATTGTCGCTAATGTCTATATCTTGCACTTGAAAATGAGGCAAAGTGTTTTCCTAAATTTTCTCGGTTATAAATGAAGTAAAAATATCTAAATTTTGAATCATCTACTGTATTTTTCAGTTTGGACCAAAGTTCCATAAAGGAATGTTCCCTAAAAAATCTTATTCTTATTGTTAGTGAAAAAATGAATTCACGTTTTTTTTTTACATAGGTTTAGATAGGAGGTGGAAACACCGAAAAATCAGACTCGAAGCCTCTATATTCTATAGATTATATATTACAATAGCTTAAAAAAGGAATTTTTCAGAAATAAGGAATGTACAATATGCAGGCGCGGATCCAAGGGATCCCAAAAGGTCCCCAAAATACATTGAAGGTGTTACCAACCCCCCACCCGTCGTCCTCCACTCGCACCCCAAATTTAACATGGAGGGATAGGGTACTGTCCCCCTAGAGCCGCGTGCTGGATCTGCTCCTAGTTCTTGTCAAATATGTTAGTTCATAATTTGACCGTAATGTATTTAAATATGAAGTGAGGGCATCACCATACTAGCAAAGTCTAAATGTCCGCGGATAAACATTTTGATATGTGATAGAAAGATTAATAGATTTTGTAATTTGGGAGTGCAGATGAGTCCAAAAATAACAAAGGAAACTTTGAGATTGCAAGCAGAGGGGGTAAAGTTTGAATCAATTGAATCATTTTATCATTTTTATTGTGTTTAAAAATAAATTTAAAGAGTTTTTATTTCTCAAGAATATTATTTATAAAGTTGATGACTTTATTAAAAGATAAACAATTACCTTTCTGATTATTATTTTATTTATTGTGTATGATGTTGACTTGTCTATATTGATAGATCAATAAAATTCTTATTTCTTATTTTAATAGGGATTTCAGCTTAAGGAAAAATAATAATGGATGTTTTCTTGTATGTAGATTACGTACAATCGCTTGTTATTTTGAATGAAATTCAAGCTGTGGTAATGCTCTGTAACGTCCATGTATATAAAATATACTGGTAAAATGAGATATTAGAATGTGAAAATTTTAGTAGCTTAATCGAAAGAAGGGGTAAAACTATGATACTGTGAAAATTTTCAGATTTTTTTTAGATCCGGAACTATTTTTAAAAAATTATTGAAAGTCTATTTAATGACGTCACGGGCGGCACTGTCCTATCTTTTTTCTTAAGAAGTGCCGCCCGTGACGTCATCAAAATAGACTTTCAATGATTTTTTAAAAATAGTTTCCGGTCTCAGAAAAATCTGCAAAAATTCACAGTATCATATTTTTACTTACCCCTTCTTTTGATTAAGCCACTAAAATTTTCACATTCTAGTATCTCATTTTCAACTACTGCATACAAAACTGCATGTTTTCACTTCTGCATCTTGATATTTTCATA
The DNA here is from genome assembly GCA_949825025.1 of Siphlonurus alternatus. Lineage (NCBI taxonomy): Eukaryota > Metazoa > Arthropoda > Insecta > Ephemeroptera > Siphlonuridae > Siphlonurus > Siphlonurus alternatus. The sequence continues at coordinate 6,315,156 of OX463785.1, read as the reverse complement.
TAGTTTTGAGAAACATAATTCCAATGTATAACGAGCGTGTATATTTAAACATATACTCAGACTTCGTTATTTTTGGTAAGGTGTGTGCATGTTTGTTAGAGTCGTTAGTAATTCAAGGTCTCTCTCTTCCTACTAGTAGTAACTAACCTTTAAGTGAAGGCAGATTTTCATCTTTTGTTTTTATTCCATGCGCAATGAACTTTCTTAAAAGGAGATTCATTTTATAATTACACGATACAATTAAGTTTTCTAATTATTGTATACAATTTTTCATTACAAAAAAACTTGAATTCCATTTGTTTGTATGGAGATGAAAAAAAAAATTTTATGGAAAAATTACATGGAAAATTTTATCGTGTAGGCTTTATACTTACATAATAATACAGTATAGTCATCTTATCTTAACGTTGGTTTGACGTCAGGTGACCCTCCCATTAGTATTGAAGGACAAAGGAATATGTTCGTGACGTCATATCAACGATAAGCCGGAATGATTATATAGTGCGTTTTGTTAATTAAAGAGGTAGTAGCGACCATTTTTTTTTTCTAATCTCTAATCATGCTAATTTGAAAAGTAAGGATATCGTTAATAGTGCTAATTAATTAATCGTTCTATTGCACGAACGTGTTAAATTTTTTTTACATTTGCTAGCAGTTTAATTTGGAAGATATGTGTCTCCCTTGGGGTACCCCTATATGGAAGAAATTTTAAACCTATTAGACGATAATATATTCTGTTAATATAATATACAAATCATCTTCTTCTACTAGAAAAAAGCTGTGTATTCTAGATATCTTATCACTTCTAAAGATACAGCTATCTGAAACATTAACACTAACTACGTACATGGATATCATTAGATAAAAGTAACAAAACAACATTATATTAGGATTTTCCTCGTTTCAAAACTAAATGGAGAATTTTGAATACATATTTTATTTTATATGACATTTATTTTTAATATTTTATTTTACATTTTATTATAAACAACCCCTTCTTCTATTTTTATACTTAATTTCCTTATATCCGAGTACAGCCGTCGCCTTGAAAAATTTCCCTTTGCAGCTTTGTTTAATCACCATACCCCGTAAGAATAACAAAGGGCATTGTGATTAAAAAGGCTGTAAGTGGAAAATTTTACAAGGCGACGAGTGTATATAAGGAAATTGAATGCAGAAAAACTACACAGTTCAGGGTTTTACGAACACACCATATTGGTAATATATGCAAAATTTAAGGATTAATGTCAGTGGTATAAAAAATAGGTTTACCAGTTAGTAGATGGTGAACCACTCTGAAAATTTAAGCATATACCTTTCTAACACCATGAAAATATTTTCCATAAAAAAATACATCAAATTTGGTGAAATTTCCTAGATATTCAGCATTAGCATTTTTTAAATGGGGACTGCTGTGACTTTTAGTCAAATCAGTATCTATCATGTACTATGTACTATGTAGGGTATTACAACAGTGTAATTATGCGTTTCTACTAAATAATAAATAAAAATCTCTACATTGTATTTTCATTGGGTTGGATGGAAGATTGGGCCTAATGGCCCACATCCCGCCCTCAATAAAGACGATTTTATTTATTTTTATTTTTTATATTTTTCACACGAAAAATTAATTACTCAAAATCTACACCGAATTCGTTGTTTTTTAACATCAGCAAACTTAAACTTATTTTGTTCTTTATTTTATGGTCTAAAAATATTTTTAGTTTATCATCGCAAAATATTGAGCAATGGCCGTAAGGGTGACATTATATAATTTTTAACTTTGAGCTGGATATTTTGAATTCCAACTTTCCGTGTGCCATCTAGCAATAACAACACTATTTTGTATTTTTCACCGACCTTGTACTACCAGCGGCATTAATGCTCCTAATTACAAGCAGCCTTGTAGTGCGTGCGGGTACCTATATGGAGTGACCTACTGTCAGTTTCTAAACTATCAGTCCTGTCGTTCAGTATAACAATGTGGCTTATAGTTTTGAAATGAAGTATAGCTGACATAACAAGAGTTGTCTGGCACTTTCTAGCACAAAAATTTGTAAACAAGCTCGGAATAACTTTAACTATGAGCATATTCCCGAGTTGAAATAAATTTCACACTTTATTTGCTTTTAAAACGTCTTTGCTCGTCTTTTTTTCTCTTATTTCGCACCATTTCTAAGGAAAAAAGAGGGGAACAGACGAGATGATGTCTTATTTGCTACTATTGAGCATGAAATGTTAGAAATTATATCTCCATTTCATTCTCAATTTAATTTATTTAAACAAAGAAATAAGATGTTTTTTTAGGTAAAAAGACGAAATAAGATTAGGTTTAGACAATACATGCTAAGGATGAGTTGAAGACGTATTTTTTTTTTAACTATAAGTATACGGTTAACTAAAAGATTCTGATGTGAGCCAAGTTTTGCTTTTTAGAAAATATGCTGTGTATTGAAGTTTTATTTATTTTATTATTGTTTTTTAATCAAACCGTATTGGGTACTTCTACTTACTAACTAGTCTATTAATTACATACTACTTTGCAACCCCGAAACTTCCGAAACCTTTAATAACTTAAGCGTTTCGCGGGCTCTTTCGGAACGGGGGCGACTACGGCCTTGCAATCCATCCCGGCATTTGCCTGCGACTGAGGGAAACGTGGAAACCTCAGCCAGGATGGATGCTACAGCTTTTTTCAATGAACCGGAAGTGCAATGATTCAAAGCCAGGGGAATCACATAGTATAGGGTGACCAGATATCTTGATGTCCAAAACGGTACATGCCCCCAAGATAGAGGCCTGAAGGGCCAAAACCCCCGCCGGAGGCGCGATTTTTTTGGGTGCCACGCCCCCTTTTTTACTTTTTTTTCTTAATGGATTTTCAAATTAATTTTTTTTTTTTATGAAGCCGTTTTTTCCGAAAAAATTTATTTTATTTGTAAATCCATTAAAGAATTTTCGTCTTAGATTATACGTAAGTATTTTTTAATTGATACCATAGTTCGGACGAAGTTTGAGTAAAACGCTGTTTTCTGTTCCATAATCCATAAGGCTGCATGTTAAAGGGCTCAGGAAAACGAACTTTGGGATTTTTTTGCGATGAAGCTATTTGAGATGAAATTTTTTGGTTTTCATTTCTCAATAAAGCAGGGCAGGTTAAAATATTTTAAGGAAATAAAATAATAAATTATGCAATCGCTCACTCTACTTTAAATAATATAAATAATTGCATTTTTTTATATAATATATACATTTTTCATAGAATTAGAAAAAAATATATTTATTATAGTCACCATGCAAGAAAACTGTGCCAGTGAGTTGATTTCCTAAAATTAACCTTTTTTCTTGGCCTAGCTGGCCACGATTCTATTCATGTTGTAAAGTTACATGTAAAATAAAAAGAAACAAAAGCAATACAAGAAATTTATTATACTCAAAAAGCATACCTTCGAAGGATACTTTCCCAATACAAAAATTATATTTAAATATTTTAAATTGTTTTTTTTTTTTTTTTTTTTAATTTCGTTATCAAATTTTCCGTCTCCATTCACAATATTTCTAAATGTACGTGTTACTTAAATAATGCAATATATATTTGTTTATAAATAAATAAAACTTAATATAATGTCACGAGATAAATTATACAAAAAAAAAATGGAGTATAAAGCAAGAAATTAATTTGAATTAATACTTTAAATCGAACTGCAGTTCATTTTGCAAATAGTGTGAACTCTTGTTATAGAGTGAAATAGCTGAATTAATTTATAGCATTCAAATAGGGCTTAATAACAGCTAAAATTACTTGATTGTATGAATAATATTTGTGGCGTTTTTCCCTCATATTATTTTCCATTTATTTATTTACGTAATATCCATGCACGATTATTGTGAAAAAAAAAAGAGAAAGATAAAGAAATTTTTGTCTCAGCCTCGTCGATCACAATGCATATAAGAATGATTTTTTCAATTTCATATATTATTGGAAATTTCCATTAAGTGAATATCATCAATATTAAAGGAGATGATATTTTTGTGCAAAGTTTTTTACTTATTTTTTATTCAAAATTTAATCGAAAAGTAGTGACTTCATCATTTCACGTAGTATATGCATACTTGCGCGTATATGCAAAATATATATATTCCGCAATTTTGGAAGAAATATGCTGTTTTGCGAATGCGATCGACAAAAAAGGGGCATGGAGTTGCAAAATCATTTGCGTCCGTACATTTTCGTATTTCGTACATTTCGTACATTTTCGTAAATACTCAAAACCACAATCCTATGAATTTTTAATTTTTTTAATGATAAAAATTTTAAAAAATGTCCCTTTTATAAATTTTGTCCGAAAGCGGTACATTTAGGCGTCCCGAGAGCCTCTTTGGGGACACCGGGACATGGTACTCTAAAACGGTACTGTACCGGTCAAAACGGTACGTCTGGTCACCCTAACATAGTAGAAAAGCGCAACGATTTAACCCTGGGTGGGAAACGTGGTTTTTGTTGAAAATGGTCACCCATCTAACTACTAACCACGCTCGGAGTTTCAATTTTATTATACAATTAATTGGTAAACTTAGGATATTTTATTATTATTTTTTTTTTTGTTCTCAGGTGTTCTTGGTGTTAAAATCCAACTACATAGAAAGTAGTATTTAATTATCAAGTAAGATTTTTTTATATTAATTAACATAAAGCTTAAAAAGCAGTTATTTTCTTAGAATTGATTTATTTTTTGTTTAATATTTTAAAACATCAATTAGAAAAACGTGCAACGAATGTGTTAACTACAAAAGCAAATGAAGTAAAGTGTTCGTTTCCATTGCAGCTTTGTAATTTCCACGATTTTATGAATGTGTAATTATACTTGTACATAGATCATGTGTAAGATTGTTGAATTAGTTAATGTAATGTATAAACATTACGACTCTATAATGAGCATGCATACAGATTTAGTTCCGGTTGTAGAAATGGTTGGGGATTTGTAAGGCTGCAAACGTACACCAATATTAAAATAAATGTTAGTACCATCCTGAAAAAAATTCACTGGTCTACTAAATGGAAATTGGCTCGATTTACTTGATTTATTGTTTGAGTAAATGCTGCTGCCACTGTCTGTTAGCAATTGATTGATATTAGCCAGGCGCGGATCCAAAACAAAATTTCGGAGAGGGCTGTACAAGGCAAATGTTTAAAAAATATAGAGTGTTGAAAATGCCTATTATTGCTCATGTTAAATTCAACATTTCGGGGGTTCAGCCCCCTGGCCATTACTTTGATCCGCGTCTGTCTACAGCAAATTACAAACTAAGTATGAATAAAATTACACAATAAAAAAAAACTATTCATACAACTTAATTGTAGCAAGTTGCACCAAAAATTCTTAAGAGAATGTGGTTAATTTTTACTTATACGTCTGTCATAAAAATTAACCATCAGGGTTAGTATGGAAAGGATATTTAAAATGACAAGAATCGTTTTTTGGCTGTCAAAAGTTCAATGAAAATTGATGACTTTGCATTTGAAATAAAGTAAATAAATAAATTATTGTTAGAAAATAGCATGCAAATATTTATACATATATTAAATGAACTAAAGATGACTAATAAGTGAATACCCAAAATTCGGTTGACGTCACAACCAGGATCGGATTGGCAAGAAAAGGTCTGGTTTGCATGTGAATTGCATCAAAATTTTAGTTTATATATATATTGAGACTGAGGAAACCGTGGAAAACCTCAGTCAGGAGGGGCACCTCTACTTTTTATCAATGGACCAAAGTGATGTCCAAAGCTTGGGAAACCACACACATGTGCGTCACTGCACTGGGTGGAAAGCGAGATAAATTTATCCCAGGGAGGAGGCAGCGTATCAATTTTTACTTGAAACGGTCACCCATCCAACGCTCGCTTAACTTCAGTGATCTAACGAGAACCGGTCAATTCACTGCGTCACTCTCTCTCTCTCCTCTAACATTAATATAATATTAATATGGCAAAGGTAATATGCAAATTATTATCAAATTTATACTGTGCCAAAAATGAGTTATTTATTTTTTTTATTTATTACTCTTCTCATTAACTAAAACACGTGGGCACGTGCTGTGTATGGTTCTCCATCATGTACGGGGCTTTTCCTAAAAACTGGTTGACCTTATTTATAGACTAAAATATCATCAAATATTTTAATAAAATAAGTTTCCTTGTAAACACACCTCGGGATATCGCGAAAGTTTTAATAAAATTATTTTGAAACGTAACGTAAAAAATTAAAAAAAGTTGTAAAAGTTGTACAAGGAGTTTCAATTCTTTTGGAGGAAGCAATATTTTTAAACATTAACATTATAACATAATCATGATAAATATTCAAACAAATATATTACGTAATATTCTACTTTTAAGTAGTTATCACAGAAAAACAGATCCTGCTGTATTTAGAGATCCTCGCTTAGATAAGCCGTGTTTACGTCTAGATTGACTGTCGTGGAAGAGATATGTTAAACACATAGGGAAAATCCATAGCCAACATTGCCACCTTGAATGATGTACTGTCACCATAATTTTACAAAGGAATTTTAATATAATGTATGGCTAAAGGGAAGAGCCAAAAGAAAAACGCGTACACGGAAGAAACTATAATAGGATTATTCCCCGCGCGGTCCAATATGTATCTAATATGTATGTAATATACCTCTTTCGAAATTAAGAGATGCATCAACCGTTTATATCTACATATTGGGTGCGATTCACGAAGCAGTTAACCAGGTTTCTAACCACGTTTAGCTTAACCACGTTTAACTATTAAGGTGGTTTAACACGTAAAACAGGTATAGTTAAACATGGTTAAGCTAAACAAGGTTAGAAAACAGGCTAACTTCTTCGTGAATCGCACCCATTGTAGCAAAATCCACATGCCAAGAATACACTATATTATTTATTACGAGTCCGTAAAATGAGACACCTATATAAAATAAAATAATTATATTTTTGTTAAAGGTTATAAGCATTTATCGTTTAAAGATAAGGAAACTTATCATAATTGTCTCATTTTGTATCTGATTACATGCTGGTCTCAAAACTATATATATATATATATATATATATATATATATATATATATATGTATATTTCAGAAGCCGCAGATCAATTGAGGTGTAAAAACTATTTTCAATACAGATCGTTAACAGTGAAATAAGATAAGAAACTAAACTTTAGCTGCTGTTTTTTGGCTGCGTGGAATATTCCTAAAGCCAATATAAAATTTAATCAATTAATCAACTTAGCAACTTTAGCTGCAATTACTACGTTCACATGACGGTGTTTAATACGTATTCGTTGACGACGCCTCATAAGAATAACATTATCCGTCGTCAACGAATACGTATTAAACACCGTCATGTAAACGTAGTGGATGTCTTTTAAACCCGTCTTAATCTGCGGCTTGTCATAACATATTAATTATTATCAATTTATTTATTATATAAACAAAACACAACACTATTTCAGAGTCTAAGTGTACACACATGCGGTCACTGAACATCAGACAAAGCTACGCACACTTCAAGGTTAATTATAATTAACTCACCTGCAATCCATGGTACACAGATGATCAGTTCTTCTGTGTCCGGAGAAACAGATCCTCTCTCCAAGTGCACACTATAATATGGTTGCTTCCTGACAACGCTCTAACCTGCATACTGTCAAACTCCTTCCTTAATTAACCCCCACTCCTAACCAGGGGCAGAGTTAATACAGGTAGGACATAGTAAAATAATCGTTTGTTGGTTTCACCTCACGAACTTTTTCCTTTGTCCTCTAGTTCATAATGGGAGGGTCGCGTGACGTCAAAACAAATAAAAGTTTATAATAATAATTGTTTATTGGGTTAAAAAATATACATAGTTTGGAGGGGAAAATAATAATAAATAAACATCAACTAAAACCCAATTGGTGAATGTAAAAGATGAAAGTTCATAAACACAAAATGCGTACATTCACCCAAAGAAAATAATAAATCAGACAACAATTTGTAACTACTTTGTCAAAATACATTAATATAAAAAAGTTAAACAATTAAACTGCATACACATAATTTATATAAAGATTGCCGAGATGACTATATTACAGTGCATAATAACAGATAATGTTTATTTATTTAAATTTTTAATCGTTATATATTCTAAGAAAATATTATAATTTATACAACAAAAAAATTGACAATACATTATTCGGGGTCCTCTATCTAATATATGAAAAAAATTACAAATTTATATAGCACGTTCTTAACAGAAACATAAATAGGAGAGGCCAAAGTCTTAACACTTTCGGCTACTCTTTTTTTAAATTTGTTTATTCATAAAACACACGTAAATTACATTATACATAAAAATATACATTAAATCTCAAGAGTGTTGATAAGTCGTGAACGGAGAACGTTATGTTCATCAATTTTAGGTATTTTCGATGTGATTATAGAATTAATTTGAGTGTATATTCTCTTATTGAAAATAAAATATACTTTACACTGTAAAATATAAAATAAATATGATTCTTAATTGTAAATTCTGTCAACTTGCTTTCAGAACTTCTGTTATTGTGACAGAAAAATGTGATTCGTTGTTACCTTATATTTAATTACCTTGCTTTCAGGTGTTAGAAAAGACAGTGTTGCCAAGTCGTGTTTGTTTACTTCATTTAATATGAAGAGATTGATAACTCGATCATGGGTCGGGTGATTCCGTGACACTTCGGATCAACGAGGAGAGACGACTGTTTTCTTGATAACAATCGATAATAACAATCGGTGATAATTGATCACTGATATAGTGGGAGCAATGCGGAGGAAGTTAACATTCAGGTTTCTGCCTCTGTCCTTGATTTAAATTCAGAATTTATAATTTGGCAATAAAAAACGAAAATATGGAAATTTCCGCCATTCCATATGCTTGGAGTATATAGTATAGGCGCTGCATGGCTATTTCCTTTTGCGAACAAATAAATTATATTAAATTTTATTAATATACTCTTAAATTTATTCGTTACAGTCTAGCACTTTTTATTCATAAAACAAGATTTAATTCTTCATTAGATTGTTGTTTTAATTATAATAAATAAATTAAATGTGCTTTTCCATTATCATATAAATCCAAGTATATGTATAAGCGTTCGAGCCTATTCTTTTTACGTCACAGCGTTTCATACACTGCATGAATTGAAGGAGGTTAAAAGGTTCAAAAAATCTGAAAAACTACATAATTGGTCGTCTTTCTTCTATCTAAATATGCAATAAAATAAATCCTGGAGGTCGTCCATTTTCCCCCTGCAGAATATCCCCACCTGATTGCAGTTATTTCTTCACGCGTTATGTCACGATGCACGTGCGTGTTGAGCGTCCTTGTCTGTTAGACATGCGGGCAGTTTGGTAACAGCTGTTGACGTGCACCAAAGTAAAAGAGCAACTCAGCAGGAAGAATTGCACTACTGACATTTGACGTTTGTTTTTGTTCAATTAAAAAAATATATATAGTTTGTTTAATTCAATCAGATTCAGTGGAGTATCGATTTTATTATTTTTTTATTGCAGAAAAACAGAGGCTGCAAAGTTAATATGTTACCCTATTTTTTCAGAGCCCAGTTTATTTTTTTCTTAAAATATTGAATACATGTAGAGAGAGAGAGAGAGAGAGAGAGAGAGAGAGAGAGAGAGAGAGAGAGAGAGAGAGAGAGAGAGAGAGAGAGAGAGAGAGAGAGAGAGAGAGAGAGAGAGAGGTGATGATAATATTATATACACATCTTTTTGGCGTGGGTTCAAACCTCACCCTGGAAAAACTTTTTAGCATACTTCCTGGCCTTTAAAAAATCTAAAAAAAAAATAAAAAATAAAAAAAAAAAAAAAACAAAGTGGCATAAATTTGCACCCTATCTATATCCATTTCTGCAATAAAAATTTTGAAGTCCACACATTATTATGGTTATACGAGTTATATCATATATGTACCTTTTATTTAAATAAGGTTTTAATTTTTATATTTTAATTGTTATTAAATTAATATTAAATTACAGCCCTTGGGATTTGTATCTGCATTATATAATTATTATAATATATTATAGTTTAATACCATTAAAGTATTAGTTGTATTTAATTACATTACATTTATAATATTATAATATATAATATTCTCTAAATGAAGTCAATTGTCTCTGTTTTGCTTTAATTTTTAATATCCTGGAAGTGAGATCTAGTTGTCAAGTTCAATATTTTCGTTGATTGTTTTGAAACTTAATTTCTCGTCAGCTATGTGCTGAAAAAGTTGCCTACGTTTCAGGCGTTCTGCCATGCCGTGACGTGCTGTCATCTATACGTAGTTTTAGAAGTAGAAAGTGCGACCACTTGGTGCTCACGTCAGTGCTGCCGCTGAGGTGGCGAATCTGCGAACTTTTTGAATTTCTCGGTATGATTAATTTTCAAATTAAATTCAGGATGTTCAAATATCTATTATGTTTTTAATATTCTGAATTAAATTTATGAACTTTCTACTCTTTATTTCTTAAAAAATTTATAAATTTATTTTCTGTTGTTATGTGATATATTAAATAATTATACTGTATTAATAAAACTTAATAGTCACCTAGGCGAAGGGTTAAGTAGACATTTATAAATTTATAATTTTAGTAATTTTACATTGTAGCTATTTTTTTCACCAGAATATTTTTTTATGTATAACTAATGTAAATAAATAATATGTAATATACAATATATACAACATTTTACTTTGTTTTAATTATTACAATTCCTAATCTAACTTATATATATTATATTATACTGAACTTTTAATTTCTTCTTTAAAATTTATAGATTTATTTTCATTTATAGTGTCAGCTTTTGTGCTTTTGCAGAGGGTACATGGGATTATATATGCAACCACTGCTCATTCCTATTCGATGGTATACTGAAAATGTTTTTACTCCTATGAATAATATTTTGTTGATGAAAGAGTATTCAATATAGTTTTATGTTATTATAATTTCCTAGTGTGAAAAAGATGCTGATTGTATTATGTAAAGAAGCTTTATTAAATTTCTAAAGCGATTTACTAAGAAGCAAGCTAAAGATAATAATTAACAATAATTTATCCAGAGATACATGGCTTAAACGAAACGTGTTACATTTTAGGACTTAGCTAACTTTTGAAGGTTTAAAATATGTTCTTGACTTAAAATACATAATTATGGGAAAAAATGCAATACAAAACTGTATATAATTTATATAGAAGTCATTAATGCATACAAAGAGTAGAAGTACCCATTGTGGTTTGATTAAAAATAATAAATAAAATAAAAAAAAGTTGTGCAAATTTTCCAACTTATATTAAAAACTGAATTTATTATTATTTTATAAAATGCAATTTTAATCTCTTTTTTACTACTTCAAGAAATTCATATTTAGTTATAAAAAAAAAAATGACAATAATTACACCAACTTTGTAAACAATATTTAGCTAATAAAAAAATTCTAGTTTTTAATTCGAGTTGTTAGCTCCATGGCATCCCAAAGGCTATAGGGTTGTTGACTTGTATAAATATTATTGCCAATATTTGATTAGATCACGTAAGAAATATAATATTAACTGTAAAAATATAAAAAAAAAATTTTTTATTAAAAAAATTAAAACAAACATAACAAAAGTTGAACTATTTTAATGACTCGCCTCTGGTCTTGCGAATTCGTTTTTATGTTTCATGGCGTGTGTTTTTCTGCTCCACGCTTTAATGGTTGCCATCAAGAGTTATTCTGCTCGACACGGACTTTTGAGTTTTGTTGCTCATCTCAAAGATTTTCATTGCCAGCAAGTGAGAGCATGCAATTTACTGATTGCGGTTACATGGTGGATTATATTATGTTGTGTGACGATTCAACGTTTAAATTTAAATGACAAAATAAATGTAATAAAACAATAATAATACTGAAATTTAATTTTATTTATACTTTTTCAACAAAATCAATGATGGTACACACTCGTCGCCCCTGAAAATTTCCCACTTGCAGCCTTGTTAATCACCATGGACTGTGTTATTCTTACGGGGGCATGGTGATTATATAACAAGACTGCAGAAAGGAAATTTTCTGAGTTGACGAGTGTACAGTCCATTTATATGAACATTTTTACATTAAGAAACTATTTGAAGGGTCAAAGGTCAGATCAGGTTAGGTCATCGAATAAGTATCAGAAGTGCAGAGAGATGCTAATGTAATAAAGGTGGCGAGGAAACAATGGAAAAATTACACTTTGGGTCATAAGAAACTTTTAAATTGTGCAGTTTGAAACATTCAGTTTTTAAATGCAAAATTGTTGCAACGTTTCTTATATTGAATCAACGTAAGTCACCTCGTCGATCTGATTGGCTCATATCTTGCTCGGACATAACATATTTTGAGCTGCTGCCGATTCTTCTAATCATAACATATCATAATATATTTAGAATTTAGAATTACCTTAAGTCTCCGTTGGTATGTTTTTACTGTTGACTACGTTATTTTCTCACTTACCAGCATCCGAGAGGTGATTGTGGTGGCATTCTCCATCAATTGCTGACTATCTTGACTAAAGTGTCCATGGTTTCCTCAGTCACTACTAGAAATGGATTGCTATAGACAATGGCCACCCTGGTTTGAAAGTGACTCATAAAAACATACCCTAGTTGAAAAATTTCGTCTTCAACTCATCCTTTACACGTCTAAACCTAATCTTTTTACCTCTAAAACACATCTTATTTCCTCCTCTCTCAAAGTGAGGATGAAATGGAAACAATATTTATTATATTTTATGCTAAATAAGGAAAAATAAGGCGTAACATCGTCTTTTTTCCTCTAAAATGATGCAAAATAGGAGGAGAGTGCTTAATAGCGAATAAAAGATAAAATTTATTTAAACTCGGGTAAGTATTGATTGCTACGTTGGATTCGTGAAGAGCTGGAAAGTTAAATATCGACACTTGTGACCTGTTATCTACAACAGTGTTCAGTTGAAAAAGAAAAAGGCATTTTTTTTTTTATTTTAGTTGCCAAGAAAAGTTAAGATTTCCATGTTAAAAACAATTTTATATATCCAATAAATAGAACACTATATAGTAATATCAGACATGATGTACTGCCTGCATCGCTTGCAACGTGCTTAGCATTGTGTTATTATCTCCCTTTCACTGGGCGAGGATCATCGGAGACTTTTGGGAAACATGCCATGGAAATGTTGAAATTGTTGAGTTGCTTCATGTTTAACGTGTGCAATTACCTTCATTATTATTCATTAGTTTCATTACACTCGGAATGAAAATTGAAATGAAAATCATGCAGTTGAATTAATATGAATTAAATTGTTTCTACTATATTATTAAATGGAGAACCTTATTTTTAAATAACTAAATACCCTCAGGTATAAGTTTTTATATTTTGGTTATACACGATTAATATGTTTGTAAATATGTCATGGAATTGTAATTCTAAGTTAATCTCATAAATTAATCAATTATTGAATTCATAACTTCATACAAACATGATTGTATTAAATCAATGTGATATTCTCGTGCTTTTTCGCCATCAGGTACGCATAATATAATCCCAAATATTTGCGTTCAGAAGAAAAGAGAATACCCGGCCAGGAATCGAACCTGGGTCCATGCATAGGTTCGATTCTTGGCCGGGTATTCTCTTTTCTTCTGAAAGCTAATATTTGGAATTACATATTAATATTTATAAGCCTACCTTGATATAGCGAAAAAGAACGAGATTTAACATTAATATGCCGCCATCAGTTGGAGTTATCGTGTCTTAATTGACTTAAAACACGATTGTTTGTATGGAGTTTCATATATTCGACTTTGTCGTAAATAAAGCTCTAAAATGCAGTAGAGTGTTCTAGAGGTAGAAAGATTTCAGGAAATATAACAATAATATTTTGATCTCTTGTTTTTCAGTTCTACAGGTCAAAGACTTTATAATAATATACACCTCTGGCTAGCACGTATATAGTCGTATACGCAGTTTTGTGAAGCTTATTAACGAAGCTAATTCTTACTTTGAGATTGCCTCTCCTAAAATTGCAAATTTCATCTCTTTATCTTTTGAAACTAGGTCTGTTCGTAAACCCTGCTCGGTTTACATTTTCTACTCCCAATCGACCTTTATGTCTAAGTACATAAGGTTGATCGGGTGCAGAAAGTGTACACCGAGTAAGGTTTATGAACAGGCCTACTGCAATAATTAGTAGTTACTGGTAAAGTTTGCGCGTTATTACTTATTTCTTAACAAACAAGGAAACTTTTAAAAAAAAAATCGGTTAAGTTGGTACTTTATTTAGATTAAGTAGTGGTATTTTATATAATTTTGATTAATAAATAACTCAGGCTAAATAAACTGTAAAAAATGACAACCTTTTTATTGATCAATTGATTATTGATAATATATTATAAGTATAATGATTCACAAAGAAATTAAATTATCCATGTTTCTCACTATAACCACGTTTTGTGTCATTTAGTTATACATTAGGTGCAAAACGCGGTTATATTATGAGATACCGGTCTGGATATATTTTTGCTAGTTAACTCTTTCGTGAATCGTAAATATATATATATAAATAGCGTTTAGAAAACTTATTAAGTCACTTGATAACCACTAAAAATGTTATAAATAAATATTTATAGTATTAATATATTTAAAAATTTAAATATAACTTGTCAACAACTTTCAATTTAATTTCAATATAAGAAAGTGAAATTAAAAAAATTAATAACACATTTAAATTCAAGTCAAGTTTTTATTAGGTATGTTATGTTTTCTATTCCACTTGGAATTTATCGTCATAAAAAAAAACTTGACCAATAATCAATCGTTTCCTATTTGGAGATCCGTTCAAGCATAACATTTTATCATAACACGCAACTCAAATGAATTATTTTTAACATAAAGAAATATCAATGTAGTTATGAACAATGATGTAAAAAAACTTAAAAGCAATTGTATGGACAGTAATTTGAAAACATGAAAAAAAAAGTTAAGCGAAAATTT
This sequence comes from Siphlonurus alternatus, assembly GCA_949825025.1. Lineage (NCBI taxonomy): Eukaryota > Metazoa > Arthropoda > Insecta > Ephemeroptera > Siphlonuridae > Siphlonurus > Siphlonurus alternatus. The sequence goes on along the minus strand of OX463785.1, from coordinate 6,300,095 downwards.
TCAGTTACATAAAATATTATTATAGCAAAAAAGTTGTTGTAAGTCAGTGAACTGAGGATAATAATAAAAAATATTAACAAAAGTTTTTGTATTTGTATCTAACTGTATTATATCAATATCGATATTTCTATTTTTCTAAGTGTTAATTAAGGTAGAGATAACATGGATCAGTTGACCCAATGCTAAAAAAATCCCATTCATGAAAATTATGACAAAAATTTAAAATATTCTCCTCTACATCCCCTATATCAGTAGCTATAATATCAGGTATACAAAAACGAGCTAGTTTTTTTAAATTAATAACTCGAAAAATAGCTCGAATTTGTATATCTGATATTTTAGCTACAGCTGATAGGCGATGTAGAGGAGAACATTTTAAATTTTTTTCAAAATTTTCATAAATGGGATTTTTTTAACATTGGGTCAGCTGATCCGTGTTATCTCTACCTTAATACAATTTCAATAAATAAAAATTTCAAATTATTACTATTTCATACGATATTCTTGGAATAAAAAAGTCTATAATACCAAATATGAAATTTTCTTATTATGCTTTTGAGATACTAAAATATTTAAAGAGCCTAGCTCGTGTTTTATAACTTCGAGTTTTAAAAATCGATGTTATATCGACTTTGAAACTTTCATGAGGTAATTTTCGTAGAAGTTTCAAGTTATTTCTGCTGCTAACTTAAAGTATTGATGCTATTTAGATTAACCCACCATCATTGATAGCTTACGTCATAATATACCGAGCATCAAATTTGAAACGAGAATATATATTTTTAAATTTATAATAGTTATGACATAAGAATGATGTAATATGACTTTTAAATATGCTGGGGTGCGTTTGTAAATTTACACTGAGGAAAATTCTTATTTCATATTTGAATAGAGGACTTTGAATTAATATATAGGGAAAATTTTCTCCATAAGACACCATGTTAGAAAATTTAAATTTTCATAAGTATAAAGCTATTAATTTGAAAACATCTCCTACCCACCCCCCTAATTAAGGGGTCTTCTGATAATGAATCAATAGCTCATTTTTCTTTAAAAATTGCTTTGATGCTAAATAGCATTCGAGCTTTTTTTTTACATTAGGTTTAGATAGGGCGGTGGTAATACCGCAAAATCAGCTGACTTGAAGCCTCCATTGTCAATTTTTTTCATCCCCTTAACACCCTCAAAATCGAGGGGAAATATTCTGTGACGTCATAGTCGGATCATGCAACGTCTTTCCTTATTTCCGTGTTAAATATTTGCACGACTATGACGTCACAGTGTTTTGCAACACGTTTTTAAGGATGTTGACAAGGGAATTTGACAGCAATTAATACATGACTCGAGGTGGTCTATCCAAATACGCAATAAAAATATTTCATGACGGTTGTTCATTCATTATTGGACTACACACAGCTAGATCGAAAGAGGCTTCCCATAAATAACGTTATAGCGATTATAATTCTTGCTCGAAAGTTGTGTTAATTATATACTACAAAATTTCTCTTCGCTCGGAATAGTTTAGTTCGTTTGTTTTTAGTGGTGAATAATCGAATATGTTGTATTTACTAAGTAAAGTATTCAAATTACACACATTTCTTGTAAAATTTACAGCTTATTTATGTCTTCTGTTTGTATTAATATATGTTTGAAAATTTGTATAGAGGTTTAAATACCTTGAATACAACTTTAGACTTAAACTGAAAGATTGTAAACTGCGGGCTATTGCAATATCGTTAAATTATTTTTATAAATATAGTTTGATATAATATATATGATGTGTAAACAAATAAATAGAACTTTATTAAATAAATTCTCATAACAATATAAAAAAAGTAATCTGAATATTATATATTTAAAAAAAATTTTACCTCTCATGTATTTTTATATTATAATCACTTAATGATAATTTTGATTGAAGTTTCCTAAGTTCCCTTAGTCTCAAAATTCTCTATATATTATAATAACCTTCACTAACTATGATACATGATAATCTACACATAGTCTGCTTTAGTCTAAAGTCTAAACTAAATAAGTGCTGGCATGATTTGTCGGTTTTGGAAGGCAAGATCCACAAAATCATAAGGCCAGATTAGCAACACCTTACAATATTAATATAATCTGATGCGCTCATTCGAAAAAGCAGTGTTTGCCTACCAACTGTATTGTTTGCACTTTCAAATAACATTAAAGACGTGCAAATAAATTATTCTTAACTTCATAGCTGGGAATTCTATTGTTGTTTCTTTACAATTGTCAATTGATATTCAATGAGTCATCTAGATGCAATGGTATTGTTAAATTGTGGAGCAAAATGAAACTTAATATAATATTTGAATGTATGTTTTATCTACTTAAGGTAGAGATAACATCGATCAGCTGTTTTTTTAGCTCCATTTGATTAACATGTAAACCTTAGCAAATTCACAAAAATTCTGAATTTTTTGAGAGGCAGATATTAGTGCCTAAAAGCCAAATAAAAAGTTTCAAAACAATTTAATGAACCGATTTTTTTAATAAATTTTTAGTTTTTATCTCCATGGGAAAGCCCTATGCTGAAAATTAAATAAATTAATTAAATAAAATCGGCTCTTTAAATTGTTTTGAAATTTTTTTTTATGGCTCTTAGGCACTAATATCATTCTGCTTTTCAAAAAATTTCAGAATTTTTGTGAATTTGCTAAGGTTTACATGTTTAATCAAATGGAGCTAAAAAAACAGCTGATCTACATTATCTCTATCTTAAAAAAATTACTGTTATTACATTACACTCATTAACATTAAATCAACAACAATTAAATTGGAATACTTTTTTCTTTTGCTTTAAAAAAAATATTTAAATTTAAGTTAAAAAAATTGTAAACATATTTTTTTTTAAAAAAAGATAATTTAAAAGATAAAATATTTTAAAACATTAACTGCAATAAAACAAGATTATCAACAGAAGAAACAACAATCAACAACAACAATGGAAATATTTTAATGAAAAAGAAACTCCCTGATATTAACATCTTAATTATAAAAAAAAAAAATTACATCATATAAATTTATTCATATTAAAAACATTGTATGCAAAGTGATTAAATTTTCTTGATTAGCACTGTACTTGCAGTGGCTTTTGTTTTGTTATGTTGGAGAAAGTCGCATGCTAGAGCGAAGGTCGTCATACCCTGAGCTCAGGTGTATATAGATAAGGAGCGACCTTTGAAAGACCTGAGCAAAAAAAAAAAAAAAAACACTTTCTCCATCAAGCATTTAGTCACATTATCTAGATGATACAAAAATAGAACTTTCTTTAAAAAAATCTTCTTAATTATTACAGTAAGAGGATTAGAAGATTAGAGTCTTATGTAATTCTGAGTGATGAGTTACTTTTACTTTTAAGTCAGGATTAAGATTGTAATAATATCGTGACTTCGTGACATGAGTATAAACTTAATTGTCAACCAGAAGGTATAATATGTATAGAAAATATAATCATGAAAAATCACGTATATATTTCAATTTTTATTACTATATAAGAAAATACACGCTTTTAGGTGATATCATGAAAATTTCTAAATATAGTTACATATATCGTTCCTCGTCTGAAATAATAAACTATCTGTCTTTCACGATTTCGTTGCAATAATGAGCTATTTTAGGTGAGCGCAATTATGAGCTTTATTTTATATTAATTTCATGGAGCTAAATATTAAGACTAATAATTTATTGCTCATAATGGGGAATTCTCTTACAACTCACATTTTAATTTAACTACTATATTATGATAGGGTACATATTAACAATAAGTTTGACTTAAGTTTCAAATTTTTAAACTCAAATTTGGGGACTTTGACGGAATTATTAGAATAGGGGCAAAGTATGCAACCCGCGCGCAAACCTGAAAATTGTGACGTAGAAACTCCCTAGTTAACACACAACAACTGCCTGATATCATAGTTTGAGAATCAAGGAGTGATTGGCTATAAATTTTAGTAACACGATCGAAATCAGCGGGTTTTTCTACCCTAGTATCAATAGTTTTGTCTCTAATATCAGTTTATTTTAAGAGTGATAATCGAAAAAATAAATTTATTGCAGGAAAATTTCGCCTGCTAAGCAGTTTCTACGTCATGTTTTGGCGCTAAATTCAAAAGAAGGAAGATTTTTAAAAAATTCCCTTGTCTCCAATTTTGAAGATTGAAACATTTTTGTTTTAGGACATTTAATTTCAAGGCATAGAGCATCTGAAAAAAAATTAAAATAAATGTAGGAGAATTCCCCATTGCGCTAACCTGAAATAGCAGATAGCTCATTATTGCAACGAAATCGTGATAGGCAGATAGCTCATTATTCCAGACGAAAAACAATATTCTTGAAAAAGTCGATTTCTCTAATACAGTTGACATTTTTTTACATTTTTAAGGGTAAGATAACACGAACAATCGATTGTTGATAGTCCCATTTGATTAACATGTAAACCTTAGCAACCTCATAATAATTCTGAAATTTTTTTTTAAAGACAGTTCTTGGCATTAAAAAAATATGGAGAAAATTTCAAAACAATCGGTCGATCCAATTTTTTTAAATGAATTTTTTAAATTTTCAGTATAGGGCTTTCCCATGGAGACCTAAACTAAGAAATTAATTTAAAAAAATTGGATCATCCGATTGTTTTGAAATTTTTTCCATATTTTTTTGGTGCCAAGAACTGTCTCTCAAAAAAAATTCAGAATCATTATGAGGTTGCTAAGGTTTACATGTTAATCATATGGGACTACAACAATCGATTGTTCGTGTTATCTTACCCTTAAGAAGGTTCATTATTAAATTGTTTATCAGTGAATAATAATCCTTATTAGAAATGGAAGGAATGTTTGGATCAAGCACTATTTGTTAAATTTACACATTTAAACACTAACCATTTATTTAAAAGTTGAAAATTTTTTCAGTGTCTCAAAGTTAAAGGTTTTAAAATATTGAAATATCGATTGTGACATCGGTTTCGTTTCTTGTTTAAATTTTAAAAATATATTTGAATTATTTATAAATTTCAATAACATGAGTACAATGTTGCATTAAAATTTTTTATTTTGAATTTGGAGTTGATTTTAAGCAATATTTTCACATTATAATACACAGACAAGTTTTGAACAATATTAATTTTGAAAACTTTTTATTATAAATACAAATTAAATGTTAAAATGTTTAATTGAGTTTCTGCTTTCAGACTTTCGACTACTGAATATACTTATAATACTGTATTCTGTATACAATATTCCTTTGAGTTCTGTCTGGTCATCCTGGACACTTAGTGGCAAGAGGCGCCATGTCCAGGACACCAGTCATTAGAGTTTATAAAATATAATTTAAAATCAATATGGAGAACATTATTATTTACCAATAAAAGACCTGCATGATTTTTCATATTACATATTTTAGCATAGATCACGTACGTTGAGTTATTCCAATTTTTTTTAACACTATGACACCCTTAAGCATTGAGAAGAAAGACTGTGACGTCATAATCATGCAACGTCCTTTTCTATGCTTGCGTGTTAAATATATGCATGACTATTGCGTCACAGCGTTTTGCATCTCAATATTTAAAGGGTGTTAGTTCAAAATAATATGAAAAATTGACAATATATATAACTCAAATCCTATCCATATGCTACAAAAAAATTCATTTATTTATTACTTACTTTTTTGTTTAAATTTTTAATAATTTTATTTTATTACTTTACCATGCATTTGACCTGAACATAATATTTTTTATCAAAATATAAAATCAAAGCTACATGAGATCTGACGTTTGATTGAATTACTTATAACTTTCACTGCAACTTTACTGCAGTCAAGTACAGCACACCCACCCCATATAAGCACAGTAAAATATCCTTTCACCACCGTAACCTAACCGTACATTGTAAACCACGACTTATTGACATCATCATCTTTCACTTTCTTTAAATGACAAAGATCAAAAGTTTAACACTTTCTTGATTTTATATTGAAGGTAATTTGTTACTTGCTTGAAAATTAACCCGTCATCAAATTTATGCATGTAATATTGTTAAATAGAGAAATTGATTGCAATTGAAGTTGGTAAATATTATTCAATTGTACACCTTTAGGCAGCATGAACGTTACTCCTGCCTCAATTCAATCAAAGAATTAATATTATAATTCTTTGATTTAATACAGCTGCAGCTACAATAGACAGAGAAATGCAGATTTGTAATTTTGGGAGATTTAAGAGAGTCACCCAGCTCATATCAAAATATTTTTGGTTCACCAAGCCTCCGTAGACTGCGTGATAACGTCTACAAACAAAGCAGAAGTAAAGATCGTGATGCCAAAGGTGTACACATTTTATTTTCTCGGATCATCACGAAATTTACTCCTGCTCTGTTTTGAGGCGTTGTCTTATATAGTCTATATATGGAGGCGTGATGAATTTAAAAAATTTGAGGATGACTAACCCAATTTTTTAAAATTGCACCTCTTTATCTATTGGAGCTGCATTAGAAAATCAGGCATGCAAGAGTAACGTTCGTGCAGTCGAGAGGTTTATTATATCGTCCCTCGTCTGTAATAATGAGTTATTTGCCTACCATAATTTCTTTGGAATAATGAGCTGTCTGCCTACCACGATTTCATTGCAATAATGAGCTATGTGCTCTTTCAGGTGAGCACAATTATGAGCTGTAAATAGGTATAAAATAAAGCTCATTTTTGCGCTCCTCTGAAATGGCAGACAACTCATTATTGCAACGAGATCATATGGTAGGCAGATATCTCATTATTGCGGACGAGGCGAGGGATGATATTATAACAGTGAAATTAGTCATTAATATCAATTATACTTTTGAGTATTAAATCACTAATATATATGACACATAAATATGGTTAAGTGCATGCAGATTGATGGATATATTAATGTTTTTATATGATTCGAATCAGCTTGAACTTGTAGTGATTATAATATGTCCACCTGTATAAATAATATAACTGAAATATAATAATTTCTATTTTTAGATAGTCAATGAAAACAATTAAGATGTTAAATCCATCAGATAACTTTTTTAATATTAATTCATTCTTATTTATAAATTTTCTGTCACTCTCATTATATTATATATATACATACAATTAAGCGTTTGAGCTCTCTCTTCTTTTGTACACTATGGTCGAATTTTCAGTACAATATTGAGCACCAGTTAATTTTTCTTTATCATTGAAGACCTAATTAATGAGACCATCAGATAGAAAACAAGAAAGTTGTTGAGTAGAGCTATTTTCACTATCTCTATACTAAGAAAGTAGCCTTTATTGCATATCCCATCTGTCGGTCTATGGTATAATTCTTAAATCGTGACAAACTGCAGAGGTGAAAATGTTTGTCAATAAAAGAAGATGACTGTTGTTTAAAATATTTATTTCTTAGAATAATAAAATACATTGTAATATATTATATATTTTTTTATACATTATTTTCAAATAAAATAGAAAGTTTTTTTTAGTATACACAGAATGAATCTCACAATAATGTTATACAATAATAATTTATTTACAACATATAAATATTTACTGCAACCAAAATATATCATTTCCTTATTATTATAACAATAATATTTTTATTATATGGCGAAATTATTTAAAGATTAATTAAAAAGAAAAAAAATAATTACAATTTAATTTCTATGAAGTGTAATATTTTTGTCTGTTTTTTCAAAAACTTGACACAAACTTTCTTTATTGTTTTTTATTGACACAATAATTAAATATGGTAAGAATTGTTCTTAAAATTGTTTCATAGTATTGTCACAGTAGGTAAAAGTATTGCAATGCTCAAATTATTTTATAATAATCTGTATTACAAAGTTTAAAATTGTCGCAAAGAAATATGTTGTATTTTTTATTTTTGAAAAAAGTAACAATATTTCATCACTGGAATATATAATTTAAAAAAATTCCCAGATAATTTTTTTTTTCACGTGTAAAAATTGTCACATTTAGAAGAGTTCATTATATTTTAATAGGGGTGTAAAGCTGCCATTCCAAGTCTAGCAGATGATGTAATTGAAGATCCTGCGTTGCTATGCGACGGTCCTAACCTTCTATGTTGTTGTTTATAGTATTGTTGTCCCATGACCTCCGGTTCTGCATAACTATGACGATATCGAGCATTGTTGGTCTCGTGCACATAATGATGTTGCAACCTCGCACTGTCCTTATCAAGCCCTGGGTATCGTTCATGAGCCGCTAGCTCTTGGTATCCCGGTGGATGATGCGATTTTCTCTCATGGATCTCTTGATGACCAGGAGGATGGTAAGATTTACGTTTAAATTCCTTGGCAAGTTCATGCGAATTTCTACGACGTTCTTCTTCAACGTTCTCATACATGGAACGTCTGGAACGGATTTGTGTCGGCTCGTCAAAATCATCCACGTCAGAATTATTATTATTGACGGTTCTAGTCGGGATGGCTCGATATCGTCCTCCACCTCTAAGCTCGTCCTCTGACGTGCTTCTCCGAGGAGCAGCACGTCTGACGACATTTGTAATGGCTGCTGCTACGTTCGCCGCGGCCGTCTCTTGTCGTCGACGTTCCAATTGACCTTGAAGTTCGTCTAGACGTTCCCGTTCTAGAGCGTGGAATTTCTCTTTAGCGTCTCTGAAACGTTCACGAGGAGACATTGGAGACGGAGAACGTTGACGATGTTCTGGGTCACGTGATCGTCTTCGGGCAAGTTCGCCGGGAGCTTCGGCAAAACTCGGAACTCGTCGTGGTCGCGGGAGGGAAAGGTCATGTGGAGGTGAACTTGGGGGTGGGGCCACTCTTTGGGGGGCCCAACTTGGTGGGGCGTGACGGTGGTGAGGCTGAATTGCAGGACCATCGCGCCATTCGTCCTCCTCATCTGTAACAATAGAAATAAGACCGTGGTTAGAATGCGGCAGTCCATTTGAAAATTAGGGGTGTAAAAATTATTAACTAAAATCCTGAAAATGAGGAAAACTAACTAATATTTACAATTTAATTTACAACAAGATATTAAAACAATTCGACAGTAACAGAATAATTAACAAGATATTTAATGCGCTAGCTAATAAACATATAATAATTCATGGGGGACATTCACAAAAAACTTTAACCCCCACTTTAGCCTCAATTTTTATCCCTGATACTAAACATGGTGCTAAACTAGGAGCAATGGTTAGCCCCTGGTTTAGCACCATGTTTAGCACCAGGGATAAAATTTTAGGCTAGAGTGGGGGTTAAAGTGCTTTGTGAATGCCTTCACATGTATAATATATATAAATGTGTGTATATATGTGGGTATAATTAAATATATATATGTTTATTTAAATCATAATTATTTTGCGTTATAGGCTGGAAATGTACTACATCAAGTATCCAAACTATAAATACTTCACTATATGTTGTATGGGATTCAATAAACAAATCCAAATGCGGAATAATTGATTATTTAAAGAAAGAAGTGTGGGGGCATACATGACCAAAATGTGTCAATTGCCCCAAAATATCAACCAATCAATCAATCATTAAAAAAGTCAAAGCAATTGGCAAAGTCTCGTTCTTTTTACCTAAGACTGTACACAATTTAACAAATTAAATATCTCTCTGCATTAATATAATGACAGTGAGTTTGTTGAATGTTAATATGCATGTCACGTTTAAATTTTGCTTCATTGTACTGCATACATCAGAGAAATTTTAATCAAACTTAAGTATGGGTTACTTCAAAATGTCAAGGTTTTGATATGATAATTGTATATATTCATCATTAGAAAAAAATACCATTTAAATGTCTTTAAGAATTATACACCAACACTTATCAGACAATTTTATATAGAAACAAATATTTGTTTTTTGTTTTACATCATTCAGCACTTAGTTTGTTATTTAATTAATTTGTTGTGTTTTTTTTCTCATCTAGAGAAATTACAAAACTTTTCATGTATGGAAGTTTTTAATTCAAGGTTATGTTATTTATCTATCGACAACTTTTTTCACACCGTTCAAATGTAGCAGCATGCTTATTGGTTTACGCTTCGCTAGTGACTTTAATGATTGCAACAAGAAAATTCTATTCAATGTTATAAAAGATCGTTAGTAAAAATCGTGGACTGTAAATACTAGGTTATTGTGGTTGTATGAGATTGCTGCATCTTTACTGTATAATAATAGAGGCTGCAAGTGTTCTTCTCTTCTAGCCATAAGCCACCATGTTAGATTTTTTTTCTTTCAGTAACTATTAAAGCTATTGATTTGAAAAAATACCCTACTCCCCCATTTAAGGATCTTCTATTTATGAATTAAGAGCTTCTTTTCTTATACAAATGTCTTTAATACTTAAAAAAAAATTTCCACGTAGGTTTGGATAGGACGGTGGGAACACCGCAATATCAGTTGACTTGATGCCTCTATTGCATCCAGATACCTTATAAAACTTCTCATGGGAATTGAAATTGATATAGACACTGCTTGTTATAATGTTATGTAAATTATGGTACAATAGGGTTTGTCATAGTATATAGGGAAATATTAAAAGAAGAATTTTTTTCAGTACAATCTTTTTAAGTCTTAAGCCGGTATTACACGTTGCAATTTTTCTTATTATTCCATATACAATTTTTACTTACAAGAAAACTTCAAATCCATTTATTTGTATGAAGAGTAAATTTTCTTGCAAGGAAAAATTGTGTGTAAAATTGTATCGTGTAATACAGGCTTTAAATTTATTTTAATAAAGTGTACCCTAATATTATTTAATGTGTTATACTAATTCTTAGCAAATACACCCTATTTTGAGACAGCGATGAATGTTATAGCATCCTGAGTGAAAAAAATTAAATAAATTTCATCTTTTATTCGCTACTAAGCTCTCTCCTCGTCTAATGTCCTCTTATTTTGCACCATTATTGAGGGAAAAAGAGGGGGGAAAAAGACGAGATTACGTCTTTTTCCTCTTTTTGAACATGAAATGTTAAAAATATTGTCTTCTTTTCATCTTCATTTTGAGCGAAGAAGAAATAAGATGTGTTTTTGAGGTAAAAAGACTTAATAAGATTCGGTTTAGACGTATAAAGGATGAGTTGAAGACGTAATTTTTAAATAGGAAGTGTATAATGTATGTTCGTGTTATAATTGTACTAACTGTACACTAAAAAGCAAGATAATGTAATATATTTATTTATATTTTTTATTGCTTAGATTTTGTAACATTATAGCTACTTTGGGCCTGTGTCTGTCCATACAATTTATTGATTTATTAATATGAAGACATACTCGCATCTAATTAAAATAACATTGTTCTATTGGCACCATTAATACTATCTAGTTTCTATAGAGCCGGGCGTTGATTTAAATTTAAAACCATATTGTTTCCTTCGTAGTGCTCAGGGCTAATGTGATTCGACTTAGCCTTGCCAAAAATGAAAGTTTTATTTAAATATTTATAAGAAAATACGTGCGTGCAAAAAGATACAAACTGAAATTGAGTGAATATAAACTTCATACAACATTAATTTGACCATATGGTTTTAATGTTAAGTTTCCTTTTTTCTCGCACGATTTTAGGATGAAGAGTACACTAATTGACTTTAGTATACCGATCTTTGAATTTAATTTTATAAGCACGATTTGATAAACCTTCTTTAATTAAACTAGATCAGTTAATTGTATTCATTACAATTTATTGTGTACCTAAAATTGTGTAAAATATGATTTAAAGATATTTTAATTATTGAAACAAATTGCTGTATAATATATTTTAATTAATAATTTTAAAAACTAATAAGTTATTAAAAATATTATACGTAATAATTTTTACTACAATATTATAAATTTAACATCAAAAATAATATTTTATTTAAATAATTATTTAATTTGTTAATCTTTTAATGTATATTACATAAAATTACAATATTTTAATTAGTTAATTTATAATTTTCTACTTTTAACTTTAAATAATAAATAAAGTGACAACTAACAGCTAGAAATTCAGCTTGTTGTATTTCTCTTGCTGCTTTTTTAATATAATATAAACGTAAAATATGCAAAAATGCTAATGTACATTTGTAATGATTAAATTAAAGAAAAACATTAAAACTCCCTAACGATTATTAGCATTTAAACATATATTGTTAAAAAAGTACATAAATTATCATACATAACTTGAAATATAAAATAAGTATAATTTATGCAGGAGTTTAAAAAGATAATTTACACAAAATTTTGGAACATTCTGAAAGTGGTGCAGAGAGCAGGGTCATAGAGATTGTTCTTTAAAAGGCTCGCTCGTGACTAAGGATGATGATTCAGGAATCTTCCCATAATGTCTTCACGCATTTAGGTCAACAAACTTTGGCAGTGGGATGCTAGTGGGACGTACCAGAAACAAGGTTAAATCTTACAAATCTTTTTTTGTACTGTACTTTTTTTGTGTGTAAATAAAAATTGCTTGCGGTTGTATTTTCTATTTATTTTTTTACTCTCTCCTTATAAACATTCCTTATAAGATTTATCTTTTTGATAAAAGTTTATTGTCTATGTAATTATACAAGAGAGGACACAATAGGAGTTTTCTAAGAATTATTTGTCACTGTTTTTATTTCAATGGATTTATTAATATTCCGTTTCCGTGTTAAATTCATTGTATTTATCGAATAGGGTGGTGTGATTTGAACTTCAAACTTAGCATTATATTTTTTAGAAGAAATTACATTGATAGTTTGAGACAAAATGATAATAATTTATAATAAAGCTGTGTTAACATGGTTCAATTTATATATATATTTTTTTTAAATTTGTCATTGCAAGAAATTTTAGCTTAATTTGTATTTAAAAAAAAATAATAATAATTGCATCCCGAGTTGAAACAAATTTCATCTTTTATTGGCTATAGTAAGCTCTCTCCTCGTCTAATACCCTCCTATTTTGCACCATTTTAGAGGAAAAAATACAAGATTACATCATTTCTCCTCTTCTGGAGCATAAAATGTTATTGTCTCCATTTCATCCTCGCACTTTGAGTGAAGAGGAAATAAGATATGTTTTAGAGGTAATAAGATTAGGTTTAGACGTGTAAAGGATGAGTTATAGACGTAATTTTTCAACTAAGGATGAATATAATAAATATACAGTATAAATTGTATCATGTAATACAAGCTAAGTACAGAAGTTAACATATTATAATTGCTTCAAGTTATGATAAAACATTAATTTCTAATTAATTAAATGAATTCAGTAAATATATTTTTATCTTATTTACAGTACAATTATGAAATAAGATATATTTTTTCCTTGACTTATTTCGACTTTTTTATAGCCCATGCATAATTATTGGGAATTGAATGAAAATTATTTCAATGTAAATAAATAATTAATATTTAATTCAAAGACTGATTGAAATATATATTTGTTACAGTACAACAATCAATCACCCACCCAACTACCCATTTGAACAACAATGTAAAAAATAGAGCCCATGGCAACAATTTTTGTAAAATACAATGATTTTAATATATGGATGTGAGAAAATTATATTTAAATAAATTGTGCAAATTTTTCGCATTTTATTTCTTATTTTCAAGGTCCATAAATAATAAAAAACTTAACATTTATATGAAAGTACTTAAAATTTGTGTTCATAATTATATTTAAACGTTATTACCGCAATATAAAATAAAATTGTTTAATTATTTATTTAATTTATAATTATTATTTTTTTAAATATTTTAAATTTTATAACAACTAATTGTCTATTCTCTACAAATTCATTGAAAAATAAAAAATAATATAATAATAATAATAATTTTTAACATTATTTATATAAATTAACATTATTTCAACGTATCAACGAACTGTGAAGAAATTTAAATATATTAGAAATATATATTATACCTGTGTGGTACAATGAAATAAATTACCAAATGAGGACAAAATTTAGAATTTAATAACAAAAAGTGACAAACTTCAAAGACAACAACTTGGTAAAAAGTAATCCATCACAACATTTTTCACGTACCATCTTCACACCATTGTTTACTCAAGAAGATTAATTAGTTCTTACTTGTCTTTTTTAACTAACGGTAACAAACTCAAGCCATATTAGTTGGTAGATCGACTGTGAAATATTTAATATAATAGTTCTGACCCAAAATTTTATTATTTTATTGTTTTAGCTTCAGGCAGGAAATAGTCTGATTCATTTACTACCTTTTATTTATTACATAATGTTATATAATATTCATTTCAAGTAAAAACAATAAAAGTGTATTTCTTGATATCCGTTTGCAATACTTTGATTCAACCTTTCTCTGTATAAATTTACATAAGAAAAGTTTATTTACAAATCTAGAAATTATTAATTATTTTAATTATTTTTTTTATCTAGGTCTTGTTATATTTTAATTAATTATAATTTTTAATTATTGTTTAGATTATAATTTGATGAGAAAGTCAGTGAATTGTGTTATGAATAATTATTCTATATTTATATACAATGAACCAAGTATTAAAAAGTTTTCTTAATTAAATGATTACTTAAAATTACAGTTTTGGTATAACTACTTCGGATAAAAGAGGAAAAAAACTTTACTTTTTTTTTTTACAGCGTGAAATTTACTCCTGAAGCGTTGTCACTCGGTCTTTTTACTTTTAAGGATGAATCTCAGTAGGTTGATATCTCGCAATCGTACCGCCTGAATGCAACAAGTCTTACAGGGGACTTAGAACTCCCTATCAATAGGTGGCACACAAATTTTGAAGCGAATCTGTCTTATCAGTTTTGTGAAAACTGAGGTAGAAGTTTAACATTAGCCTTATGGACGGAAACCGGAAATGGAGCTGTTTGTAAGAAAACTCCCAGACTGAATTTGTTCAAACCATAAGCGATTAAGTTTTAGAACATTATCGATTTTTTTAAAAATTTATTTCATTCGATTCGTTTGCAGGGAAATATTCTTTGATTCCGAAGTAGCTGAGATTAATCGTTAAAGGAGTGTTTGAACTTTTAACTTTTTTACTAAGATCGACTAGATGCCCTCAAAACTGCGTATCTGTACATCTTTGTTGGAGCTGCTGCTTTAACAAATCATGTGTGTAACCTTCATGATGCCATGAGGTGTCACCTTTGAATATCACGAAGTTTGCTTAGTTGAAAAAATTACGTCTTCAACTTGTCTTTTGTACGTCTAAACCTAATCTTGTAATGTATTATTATCTCTAAAACACATATTATTTCTTCCTCGCTCAAAGTGAGGATAAAATGGAGACAAAATTTTTAACATTTTATTCTCAATAATGGAAAAGAAGACGTAAACTCGTCCTTATTCCTCTTCTTTCATCTAAAATAGGAGGAAATTAGACGAGAAGAGACGTTCAATGTGAATAAAAGATGAAAATTATTTCAACTTGGGTTACTCTAGCTTTTTGTTTTTAGACGTTACCTGCACGCAATCTAAGGAGGCGTGGCATATTTGAAATTTTCGTAATGGCTAAACTGGGTGCTCTTTCTTATCTCCACCAAATTACATCTGTAGAACTCACTTATGTATGAGAAGATCTTTCTGTTTCTTGGAGATACTACAAGTTTAGTAAATTATTGCAGGGGTAGCGTTCGTAGTGTCCAGAGGTGTACATATTATTTATTTTCATTTGTTTATTTATTTTACAATGTTAGCTTACTACAGCATATTAAGTTATTCTCGTAAGCAAACTTAACAACAGTAGCTATAACAAACTTTTATTAATACGAGCGGCCATGGCCCTAATTCAAACTTCCCGCCATTCAGCATATTAGCTACAGGAAACCATGGAAACTTGTAGCAGGAAGCCCGGCACACCCTAAGGTGCACCTCCCGAATGCAAGGAACATGTCCGAACTCTGGAAAAGTGTCTCACTCTAAACCAGGATTTGAACCTGCAACCTTTTCCTCATGCGAAGCCGGCGCGTAACTATGATAATGTGCTTATTATACACTATACTCGGTATTATGTGTTATTCAATTTTTCAGATCCTTGTTCAGATTTGTTTTTAATATTTTTATATTATGTGTTCATGTTGCATTTTTACAACAAATATAGACATTAACTAGGGGTATTATCACAGCATGCAACATTCTTCCTTATTAGTAAATAACTTTTTCGTGCAAATGGTATATTCATATTATATACATCATTTGAGTGCTAAAATTAAAGAAAAACAACTATAATCACTTTTACTGCACATGTTAAGAAAAAATTTGTTAAAAAGCAACGGTATCTGAAATGAAAAAGGAATTATTAAAAACTTGCCAATATGTCTTGTAAAAGAAAGAAGATTCTACCGCATTAAAGCTTCTGTTGTATATTATTACATAAACCGTTTGAGTCCATATATAGAAGGGTAATTTAATTTTATAAATAACAAAACACAATCATAAAGCAAAATTCAAGCTGTTTTTGTAGGAGTGATAATGATAGCAAGAAATACACGAGAGTTGAAGTTGTTTTTGATTGATGATAGAAACACGAATTCAATTTTAATTTTTTTAAGAAAATAATTGACAAGAAAAACTTGCCTGATAATTATGTGTTATGTACGGATGAAATAATATGTAGTTTATGATGAATTTATTTATTTATTTATTTATTTATTTATTTATTTATTTATTTATTTATTTATTTATTTATTTATTTATTTATTTATTTATTTATTTATTTATTTATTTATTTATTTATTTATTTATTTATTTATTTATTTATTTATTTATTTATTTATTTATTTATTTATTTATTTATTTATTACAAATTATAGGTGAATGTTATATATACAATAAAATATTATTTAATAATTATCAAACCTACTTATAAATCAACCACAAAATGTAATTCTTTTGTACTCATTCATATATTTAAAAAAGTAGGTTATTTTTTTTTAAATATATTTTATTATAATTAATTTATTACTGTATTAAATATATTCATATATAAAAAAAAACAAGACATTTAATAATAAAACTAAAAGTGTAGTAGGAATTAGTTACGAAACGAGCGCAGTATAACTGTACTATCACAGCACCTGCCACCACACAACGGAGTATGCTAAATCGTCCAACGCTTTGGGCTTTGGGTCAGGAACGCGGAACCTTGTGTTGATCTGAAAGACTCGTGCCCTCTTGTGAGTTATGGACCTCGGGGTTCGTGCACCATATGTTCATCAGGGGCATCGTTGCATTAATTTATGTATAATATTTTACTGTGAAAAATCCGAGTTGAAATAAGTTCATATTTTAATGTCGTCTTTCGTAGTTTTTTACTCCTATTTTGAACCCATTTCCTATATAGATTACGTAATTTTTACTCTTATTTATAACGAAATGTTGGAAATATTTGTCTCTTTCTCATTTTTGCTTTGAGCGAGGAAGAAATTAGATCTGTTTTTGGCAATTTTTTTTTTAGGTAAAAAAGAGTAAAAAGAATTGAAGATATAATTTTTTAATTTTATATAATATTAAGTAAATAGATATAATATAATTATATTAAATTGGAACTACTATTTCAATGCAATTTCTTAACATGAGGGTAATAAATCTGACACGAATGTTTAGTGCAGTAATTAAATATTAAAAACTCATCAAATTGTAGGCCAGTATAGAAGTTTAGACAAGATAACAGATACTCAATATTTTTTGTTCATGCTGCATGAATCACGGGATGTATTGAAATTATTAATGCCATATTGTTTTAATTCTCATGTTTTATGTTTCTTGTTTTAATGTGTTATTTATTTATTTAATATTGACGTACATTGCAACATGTGATTGATGAACATTATTGACGTGCTTATATTGTTGTACATGCAATCGAAAGGTAATAAAAAATTATGAATTATGATATTTACTTTGAAAAGAATATCTTTTTTCAAATCATATTATTTAAAACAAAAACTGATCCGAGACTATTAATTGTACTGGAATGTAGTATATACGAATAGAACCAGCATGGTTTTAATATATACTTCTAGGCAACTTGACCCTTATTTTGAACTGCTTTAACAGTTAATGATGTGCATATTATGTAGATGTATAATGTTATAGGAGAGGTAAAATGAGTATTATATAGAGTCTATCAATCCTAAAATATTTAAGTTCAACACGTTTCCATGAAATAGGTGCACCATAATATTGTCTATTAAAAACAAACTGTAAGAAAATTTTACTGCCTTGAAATGTACACCACTGAACACCAAGAACTTTACTCCTTCACTTGCTAGTTCCAATTAATAGACAAAGAGATGTAGATTTGAAATTTTGGGTGGGGTAAGAAGATCACCCAGTCTATCAATATCAAAATAGTTTTGGTTCACCACACCTCCAAGAAGAAGTGAAGTTCTCATGGTGTCTTGAAATGTACACTCGTCGCCTTAGAAAATGTCTCATTTTGCACCATGCCCCGTAAGAATAACACAGAAACAAGGCTGAAAATGGAAAATTTCCAAGGCAACGAGTATACATCTCCATGTTATTTCTAAGATAAAGGACATTTTCTTTTCACTCGAGTGTATAACTTATGACCAGTTTTCAAAATTTCCAAGGCAACTAGTGTATACATTTCCGTATTATTTGTTACATGAAAGACATTTTCTTTGCACTCGATTGTACTTATGACCGTTTTTCAAAATTTCCAAGGCGACGAGTGTACATTTCAGTGTTATTTGTACGTTGAAAAACATTTTCTTTGCACTGGAGTGTACATATGACCGGTTTTCAAATTTTCCAAGGCAACGAGTACACATTTCAGTGTCATTTGTAAGATAAAAGACATTTTCTTTGCACCTGAGTGTACTTATGACCAGTTTTCAAATTTTCCAAGGCGACGAGTATACATTTCCATGTTATTTGTAAGATGAAATACATTTTCTTTGCACCTGAGTGTACTTATGACCGGTTTTCAAATTTTCCAAGGCAACGAGTACACATTTCAGTGTCATTTGTTTGATAAAAGACATTTTCTTTGCACCTGAGTGTACTTATGACCGGTTTTCAAATTTTCCAAGGCGACGAGTATACATTTCCATGTCATTTGTAAGATAAAAGACATTTTCTTTGCACTCGAGTGTACTTATGACCAGTTTTCAAATTTTCCAAGGCGACGACTGTACATCTCCATGTTATTTCTAAGATAAAAGACATTTTCTTTGCACTCGAGTGTATAACTTATGACCGGTTTTCAAATTTTCCAAGGCAACGAGTACACATTTCAGTGTCATTTGTAAGATAAAAGACATTTTCTTTGCACCTGAGTGTACTTATGACCGGTTTTCAAATTTTCCAAGGTGACGACTGTACATCTCCATGTTATTTCTAAGATAAAAGACATTTTCTTTGCACTCGAGTGTATAACTTATGACCAGTTTTCAAAATTTCCAAGGCAACTAGTGTATACATTTCCGTATTATTTGTTACATGAAAGACATTTTCTTTGCACTCGAGTGTACTTATGACCGGTTTTCAATGTGACCTCGAGGTGGAAAATGGTGCTAGCCACAAGATTAACCAACAACATTACATAAAAGTATGCATGTTTTTGTTTGTATGACCAACTTATTCAATGCCAACGGCATATACACGTATAAATCTTTTATTTATATAATTATAAATAACAATATTATTAGTTTGTATATAAAACTATGTGGTTAACATAACTGTTGAAATTTATATTTTTTTTGTAATATTTCTATATATTCGGAAAAAGTGTCACGAATTTGATGATGGTTTAAAAAAAAAACAAAATCTTGAGATTAGCTGTAATTTGCGGTGTCTTTTTGTATATAATTTATAGCATGGAAGAATGGACACAGATGTTCATCTGAAATGTAATTTTTAGGTAAAGGTTGTTGGTCACAAAAACCGCAATTTGTTTATTGAGTTCTCATTATTTTTGTATTTGTTAAACATGGTAATTTTCAACTCTATATACACTTCGGTTCATTGCTAGAATATTAGACATATGTCATATTACATTAAGAAAGTGCTGTTGTTTATTTATAATAACAATTTCATATTTATATGCCATGATATTAATTATATTACGTATATATAATTATATATTAATAGTATCTGTTTGTTATATAGAAAAGTACCGATTGATCACCGAAGTCAAGCAAAAAATAAGAGTGTTTAGTAGTTGGATGAGTGACCATTTTCGTCAAAAACGCAGAGGTATATCATTTCGCTTTTCCAACATGTGTTTCCTCTGTCCTTTCAGTCCATTGAAAAAAGCTGTAACGTCCATCCTAGCTGAGGTTTCCACGTTTCCCTCAGTCACAGGCAAATGAATATTGTCAGATCTCTGTTCCCACAACGAACCTACGAAACGCTCAAATTGAAGTTTCAGGCTTTTTAGTGAGTAAAAGTAGTACCCAATTTTGGTTTGATAAAAATACTTAAGAAAAATAAAGAGAAAATGTCTCCACACTATATTAAGGGAGAACAGTTATTTAAATATTTTGTCTTGCTTGACTGTATGAAAGTTGATAAGCGAGAGATAAGAATTTAAAAGTAATTTTGCCAAGGGGGATAAAGACATTTTCTCTTTGAGTTTCTATAAGTACAACTATTTTGGAGACATTTTGTAATTTATGAAAAATTCTTTTAAGACTTTGCAATCTAGTTTAGGTCAGTACTACATTGATGTGATTAGCAATCACGGCACCTCTCAATCGGCAACATAATTATCGTGACTGAATGACCGGAAGTGCCCATATCAATATTCTGACGGCGGCAAGGGTGGTGGCCTCATGCCAAGTTAGCGCTCTCTCCGACTGCTTTCTATACCGGCTTGAAAGCTAACACTTTTGTACTGAGCATTTGAATAATAATTTCTCGTCATTTCAGCAATCATATCCTAGATATCAGAACCATTTGACATGCGCTTTTACATAGGCCTGGTGTTTCATCTCTTTCAAGTATCGTTCGCTTACTGACAGAATAAATAATAAAAATTTTTCGTAAACCATACCCAATGTACACTCTATTCGAATAAAAATATCCTATCCGGTTATACTTTAACATGACCAGATCGGATATTTGTATTTGAATGGCGTGTACACTTGTCGCCTTGGAAAATTTCCCACTTGCAGCCTTGTTGATCACAATTCTGTATATTATTCTTACGGAGCATACTGCAAAGGGAAATTTTCCAAGGTGACGTGTGTACAATTTCTGCACTTTATTAACTTATGTCAAGTACATAAGGATATTAAATGTAGAAAACCTACTTAAGATAATTTCTTTTTTATGAAATTAACATATGATATTTAATAAATAAAAGCATTTCCTCAAAATTATAAAGATTATCTACAGAAAATTGTTATGGCAGTTTGATCTTCTTTATCTTATTTTATAAGGTTCAGATTTCCTTCCAATTTTTTTACATTATTTTTTATTCTAAGGAAACCAAAGATGCATGTGAAATAAAATCCATTGCCATCTTTTTTTTTTAACAAAAAGTAAAGCAACGACAAGAGAATATTTCTTAAAATTGATTTTAAATCTATAGATCCGATATATACCGTTGAACGTTCAATATTTATTCACAACGTAAAACTATATGAAGTTTGAATTCAGCTAAAAAATAAATCTAACAGACAACTAAATTATAAATAAAAACTTTCAATATTATTTTAATGTTATTAAATATTGAAGGTTTGAAGGTTGATTTTACTAATTAATACTTCATCACTAACGACCATCAATACAATCAAAAGTTTCAAGTTCATTATCACATCAAATTTCTATTCAATCATTTGCTCCACATATTTTTTATTTAATAATTTAACAGTTGGGAACATGTAGGAAATTTCTATTGATAATTTAATTAACAAAAAAAAATATCGCATATTTTTTTCTGAAAATTCCCTTTTGTGCATTTTGGAAAGCCACTTTCGACTTTAATATTGTTAACCTCGACAAAGACTTTCGTTGATGAACAAAAAAATAACTTGTCAGCACTCGCAATGGGTTTTAAAATGTAATTTCTAGTAAGAATTTTAACTTTATTGTTTTTTAATTCTGCGTGACAAAAAAATATTATTCATTTACAGACAGAAACTTTCCAATTTACTTTGTACTTGCGATTGACTGATGTATAAAACTGTACGATTTCACTTGCTTGTACTCTGGTATAAATAGAAAATGTCATAAGTCCGTTAATTAACATTATATAATATAATTATTTAAAAAAAAACACAAAAAAAATTAAGATAAGTAACTCCTGGTTAATAATGTATATAATTATAGAGGATTCTTATAAATCATTAATACTTTTATTAAAATTATACCTGAGTTGAAGTAAATCACATCTTTTATTCGCTATTAAGCTCTCCTTTCGTCTACTGTCACCGTCATAAGTCGGTGCGCTCCGACTTTGGAGTACGTGTTGTAGCTGAGAGCTTAATTGGCGTAGACGACATTAAAAAATACTGGCATACGTAGAATCTTATTCTCTGTAAGAAAATGTTAATTTTATATTTTTGGAGCAAAAATTAAAATTTTGGCGAATTTTTTTATAACGCAAGGTCGGGTAAAATCAACGGTTTTTCCGAGTACCTCGGGTTTAAAAATTCGTCATCAAACACCCGCTAATAGGGAATAAAATTAATTTAAAATTAACAAAGACTTAAATGAAAAATGTGCTTCCCACAAAAGTTGACTAATATTAGTACCCTTAGGATGGCGTACTTGCTTTTCCGGAAAAATGTTTTTCCAGGGAGGAGATCGATTTCTTAGTTCTTAATCAATTAAAAATTAACTAATTAATTTATGAAAATTAAACTTACATCATTGCGTTAAGGACAATTTGGTCAATTGATTTTGAAAATCTCGTTGTTATAACTTTCTAATTTTCTGATTTTCTGTGAATTTTTAAACCCGAGGTACTCGGAAAAACCGTTGATTTTACCCGACCTTGCGTTATAAAAAAATTCGCCAAAATTTTAATTTTTGCTCCAAAAATATAAAATTAACATTTTCTTACAGAAAATAAGATTCTGCGTGTGCCAGTATTTTTTAATGTCGTCTACGCCAATTAAGCTCTCAGCTACAACACTCCAAAGTCGGAGCGCACCGACTTATGACGGTGACAGTAATATCCTCTTATTTTGCACCATTTTAGAGGAAGAAAAGACGAGATTATGTTTTTTTCCCTCCTTTTGAGCATAAATTTTAGAAATATTGTCTTCATATGAGCCTCACTTTGAGTGAGAAGGAAATGAGATGTGTTTTAGAGATGTAAACGATGAGTCGAACACGTAGTTTTTCAACTAGGGTATACATCAAATTATAGAATTATTGCAGAACAAAAATAATATGCAAATAGTGCTTTAAAAAACGCATATTATTATAAAGAAAAAATAGCACAATTTATAGTATTGCATATTGTACAATATTTTTTTAATTAGAGGGGATATAAAAATGTAATTATAGAACTATTAGAGTATTATATAGTTACATTTATTACATAATATCATATGTGGGTAAAAATACGTATATAATTTACATTAAAATATGATATTAAAGCCAAAAAAGGAAAACATCACTTCTAACCTTGTTAATAAATAAATGGAGTTTAAACTTTCGAAATAAACTTATTAATTAACCATATTTGCATTTCCAGTGTATAAAATTGTAAGTAAGAAAATATATGAACTGCTCTCCCGCTGTTTATTGAAGCGAAGTAAAATAAGTTATCGTTGAGGTTAAACCTGTTTTGCGTTCATTGCAACCTACCAAGCAAGTGCATTGCTCTTTCTCTCCCCAACACTTAGACTGGTGTAGGACATATCGCTATAGTCAAATTTAATTGAAATTCCTGCCGGAAATAAGTATTTTCTGATTTTCCTGTTAATGTCCGATTTTTTACTTTCGCAAACAAGTCACTCCTCTTATTGCAAAGCTCTCTGTAAAATTTCAAACTTTAAATGCAAACAGGAAGGACAGAAACCTTACACTTCCGGCTACTTCCGGTAGAAATGTCATGTTAATTTGACTATAGTAGCTGATATCGACACAAAACAACGCAATGTCGACTTCTTTTGTCGCAGTAACGTTATTTATGTATTGTATAACTCGAATTTATTATAAATTTACTATACTACCTTTTATAGATATTCTATTCATATAAATAATTATATAATTCATTCTTATTTCTATAGAATATTTTATTAAATAATCATTGAATATATTATATAACTGTAAAAAAAATATTAGTTTTATAATAAGTTGAATTTAAATTAGATTTTTAAAATTCATAAGCTATTATGTTATGAAAATTTTTATTTAAATAATATATTAAATGATATTTGAACATTATCTGCTGGTTTTACAGTTATACTGCAATATTTTGCATCATGCATACAATTTCTCTGTGCAGTGACACACTAAGTGAGGTACAGGTGATAACCCTACGGGGTCAGGAGATGCATGTAAAGGTTATTGCACTCCTTTGCATGTCGTGTTGGAAAGTGTCTCAATATGTGCGAGGGATTCAAGAAGGAATATTTCCAGATTTCTTAACAACACGTAATATAGCGTAAAACGGCTCGAGTTAAAATAAATTTAATCTTTTATTCGCTATTAAGCTCTCTTCTCGTCTAATTCCCTCCTATTTTGCACCATTTTAGAGAGAATTGACGAGATTACATCTTTCCTCTTATTGAGCACAAAATGTTAAAAATATTGTTTTCATTTTATCCTCACTTTGAGTAAAGAGGAAATAAGATGCGTTTTTGAGGTAAAAGGATTAGGTTTAGACGTACAAAGGATGAGTTGTAGACGTAATTTTTCAACTAGGGAGTGCTTCACTAGAATATATTTCAATATTTCTTATTATTCACGGTTAGCTACAGCCAGTTATACTCACTATGATAACTAAATAAAACTAACCGCGGTTGGTAAGAATCTAAGAAACTTACATGTTTATTTTTCTGGATAATAAATGTTTCATAAAACGCTTCCAAATATCCACCAAAGAAGCTCTAAAATCCATTTACCTAAGCAGGCGCGGATCCAAGGGGGGGGGGGCGATCGCCCCCCCCCCCCCCAAAAGGTCCCAAAATACATTGAAGGTATTACCACCCCCCACCCATCGCCCCCCCCCTACCACTCCAAAATTTAACATTGCGGGATAGGGCACCGCCCCCCCCCCCCCAAAGCCGCGGGCTGGATCCGCCCCTGTACCTAAGTGGTTAAATAATTATTTTGTGCGACTCGTGGTCCATAAGATTGTAATGGTGTTACTTTCAATAGCGGAAATATATGGAGTTTACGTTATTTTTACAAATAATTAATTGTATAAAATAATAATTGCAATTAGTAAGGTGTTATTATATAGAGTATAATTAGTTAGGCAAGCAAATTATGTAAATTTATAGAAATAGTAGTTATAATGGAATTATATTAAAAATGAAAACACACTATAATTGTTACAGTAATTTTATATTTATGTCTATAAACTTATTTTAAAAGGAAACTCATATTTTCTGCTTTCGAATATAAATTAAATATGTATACAGCCTTGAACGCATATATAATGGTGCAGTTATTAACATTTTTTTAAATTTAAAACATGAATTTCATAGAACATAACAAAATCATGCATAACATTTTAGTTAAAATTAATTTCTTAAAATATAAAACAATGAGTAATTATCTGTATAATTTTGGATAAGATTCAAAAGAAAGATATTTGTAGCTTTCTTTCTCACATAGCTACGGTTAAATCTTAACTCGGTTAGTGTAAAATCTAGATAATTTTTCGTGAATCTGTTTTTGTGTTTAATTTCTTTGCAAGTTCTTCTTCCAGGAAAAAGAAGATTAAATCTTAACTATCATGAAATTTAAATTTCAAAAGTGTAGTGAAAAAAATTGTATCTAAATAACAAATTTACATTGTTTACGTAATAAAGAAGATTTAATTAATAAAAAATAAACCGTGTAAACTGGAATTAAAAATATTTCAATTTTAGTCCTGTTAGTTCGTCATCAAATAAATTTAAACGATTTAATTATGATGTCATTATACTGGGTCAAAAAAATAAAAAAAAATTTATAAAAAAATCTTATTGTGAAAATGTGCAGTTAATACAAACCTGGAGAGGCTTTCGATGAAGAAATTATTTTTTATGCTTTTTTTTTTATACCAGACAAGAAGTTCTAACTGTTCCTCATGGCCTTAGCCTACAAAAGATATCTGTTTGTATAATAGAGATATGCCAGCTAAACTTAAACTGCAACTAACTACGATTTCATGTGACGTATAACATAGATTTTTTTTGATCAATTATTAATAATTAGGTAAATATTATTAATAAAAGTCAAACCTTAAAAAAAAATTATTGTTTCTTGGGTTCATCCGGAAAAGGGATCTATCTCATACTCTAACCATCGCATTCCATGCAGCATTTACCTATTTTTAACTGAAAAAACCATGGAAACTTCAGTTAGGATTGCAGAATTTACCTAGTTGCAATTTAAGAAACCATGGAAGCCTCAGTCAGGCGTGTCATGGCTGGGACTGAACTCCCAACCAAATATTACGACTTTACAAGTCAAATCGCAACCATACTAAAAATACGGCATCTGAAAAGTTATTATTAATTATACAGTCGTACATAGAAAAAATAGAAAAACATGTAAATAGTGAAAGTTCACAACATAGTTAATTAAATTTAATGTCTTTGAGCAAAAGTTGTCTTGCAAATAGCGTAATTTTTCTCTAGGTAAAAAAATATACATAAAATACTGTAATTATATCTAGAATGTAATTTAAAGTATTTCAGTAGTTTAAAAGAAAAAAAGGTACTAAAGTATTTTACTGTGCATAAATCATCCTCTTACAATCTTAACACACACTTAAAATTTTACTTAATGTTATAATAATTAACAAAACAATTTTTTATATATTGTAATCACATCTTTCTTTTTAATTTCTCATGATGGAATTTAGTGAGCTGTTTGATGGCGTGACTTAAAGCGTGTGCCCCTCAGGTATAATTCTTTATATTAATTATTGTAACCTGAATCTCTTTTAGTATAGGTACGTGTAATTTAGAACGAAATGTTTGAGCCACTTAATTCAAACATCTATATTTTTTTTAATATAATTAATTATAATTATTATTGTTTTCTAAATATTTTTATTATGCCAAGGTTATTATTTGTTGTATTATAATTGAAATTTTTGTAACCTTGTATTATGTTAATTGAAATTACGTGTGTAATATCAGAAATTGTACTCATGTGGTGACAATAACATGTGGAGACATGTCCACTACTTAGTAAATGACCTTGGAAAATGGTGCGTGGAGTGAAAGCTTTTTCTAATCATAACAATTTCCTAATAGTACACAACAATGTTGTCATTGTTAAAAACATTATTGTTGTATACTGAAATTTAATAATATTTATAGTTTTATTTTTTACGTGCATGATATATTTTAATTAAAATTTTATATCTTATAATTAAATCAATAATATGACGTCATATTTTATTAAATTTTTAATTAATTATTGTAAAAAATATTGCTGTAAATAATGTCAAGCAGTGTTTCAAGTTTCAATAGCGTAAATTAGTTTTAAATAATCATGCCTTTGTCAATGAAAAAATATGATTTTTAGTTTAGAAAAATATTTTTTTTACAAATCAATACATTTTATTTGCTCCATTAATAGTAATTAATTTATGAGAAAGTGTTTTAAAAAAATACTTTTACAAAATATGACAAAAAATATAATAGCTTTTTATATTACTTTCATTGAAATCAAAATTGTCCTAATAAATGTTAAGTCAATAACTTGGTATTTCCAACTTTTTTTATAACGGTGTTCTATAGCCATGCCTTCTAATTATAGAGCAATTATAATTTTTGTCGTGTTTGTATTTGAAAAAAATAATTAGAACCATGCAATCATCATACCAAAAAAAATAACATCATATTAAAATTTTTTTATTTTATTTAAAATGATATTTTAAATTTGGTCAGTATACATAAAAACCTCGCCTTCCAGCGTTCAAATCTCCCATGTTTTTAGACATTTCGACTTAACTTTTCAATTTTTCTCGTGTCATTCTGTACCAGCATTCCTCCACGTAACGCTCTCAGCCTACGCTTACACACTAAGGTGTAATTATGCAAGACAAATCTAAAATGTAGATTTACCTCAAGGACATTATATTTTTAGATCAAAATTTTAGTATACACCATTGTCCCGGTATAGAAATTATCTACAATAATATGTTGTATAATTTTTAGGTATAATCATTTTTATATGTCACAAACAATAGAATATTTTCTTACACTCTTTTTAGATTCATGTTATTATATAGGTGTGTTCTGTCAAAAACTACACTTTTGTAGACGTGATAAGAATTTAATTTTAACACCTCTTTATAAAAATTAGAATATAAATTCTTGGTTAGAAATTTTTATAAACCTTGAGATCTTACATGAAAAGTATTTGAAGATAAAATAATAAATAATATTTTTAAAAGAGAGATAAGGGAAGTGAGATTTTGAGATACAAGCTTACATATATCAGATAACAATATATACTTTACAGAGCTACCCAATAAAAATACCATACACATACTGTACAGTATAGTTAATAATGTTAATATAGTATACCATATAATAATAAAGACGCGATTCAAGTAGGATTATATATACAGGTTTCTAAATATAATATTCCTAATTTGAAATATTTTTCATCTTTTATTCACTTTTAAGCTCTCTTCTCGTCTAATTTCCTACCCATTTTGCATCATTTTAGAGGGAAAAAGACGAAATTGCATCTTCTTTCCTCTTCTTGAGCATATTTATGTTTAAAATATTGTCTCCATTTCATCCTCAATTTAAGCGAGGAAGAAATAATATGTGTTTTTGAAGTAAAATTATAGACATGTAAAGGATGAGTTTAAGATGTAAATTTTCAACTAGGTCAGCTTAATTTTTATCAATGTCATTAGCCACGGTTAGTGAGAATCCTAAATATCTTCCCACATTCGTCAAATCATGGTTTATAATATTTGCTGTAAAATTATTGAGTCCCACTGCAATAAATAAATTAAAAAAGTTCGTACTCTCGATTACTATGAAGACATGCTAATATTTGACCTTAATTAAAAAATAACAGTGCAAAAGAGATCTCAGGAGCTACTTTGATGTACGTACTGTACGAGAATTGAGAGTACTTCAACAAAAAGTATATAGCATGGAAACGTGTGAACAGCAATGATTTATTATTAATTGTAACCTGAGTTTATTTTATATTCACTCCAAAACAAAAAAAAAAAAAAAATAAAATAATAATAAATTTTTCACCTGCACTGAACTTTGATTAATTGAAAAGATAATTTCTTTTTATTCAATTTTGAAACCTCTATGACATAATTATTTAAATGCTCATTAGGTCATTACTCCTAAAATAAGAAATATAGAATTGCATTTTTTTTTTCAAACATTGACTGTGCTGTTATGGGAGTTCTTTTGGAAACAATTCGTTACAATATAATATTTTTAATTAATAAATATTTTAAAAATTGTATAATAAATACCAATACAATTAAAATAACTTGATTGAAAAATAAAAATAGGCTACACAAATTTCATATAGTATCTTTGAATAAAAAATCTTTTAGTTTGCCATTCATTTATATTTAATTAAAAAAAATAGCATTTTAAATAAAATAAAATTTTTGCAATTTGTTACTGTTGATATTTTAGTGTGATGGACTGCACGGTTGTAATTATATTTTTTCAAACACGACGACAGAAATTATAATTGCTCTACAATTAGAACACACGGCTAGAACACACGTTATTATCTCTATAGTTCTAATAGGACAGTTTCTTTTCACAAATAATGTTTTCTTATAGATAACTTTTTACGACGAACGGATGTTATAGATATCTCCAAAATATTTTTTTGTTATAAAAGAAAATCTTACGTTCTTTTCATACGTTTATTTATGATACAGTGAAAATAAAATGGTTTTCCTTTTCAAAATATATAATAATATAAGAATGACTTAGTGGTTTTAAAGTTTATCAACCATGAAAAAGGATTTATTATTTTAAACACTGAACAATAAAATGATTAAACTTTCATAAACCAGAGTTTTTATTGAGGGGGATTTAAACTCTATGTACACACACAAAAAAAAATTATACAATTTAGTAGACTAAACTATAATTACAAAATTAAAAATAATTATTTTATAATCTTACTTTGATAATACGAATTAGGGTGTTTTGTTAAGTATAATTAAGTTAATATTAATTTTACTCTGAGACGAGGTTTTTATGAGGTTCACAATCAATAAAAAAGATTTTTTTTTCAATCTTTTATTGTTAAATTTTAAACAACACAGCATGAACTTTAATTATTTGTTTGAACCTGTGTTAAAAATATTCCCACACATACATGAAAATTATGAAGCATATATATAGGGGGAATTCACAAAGAACGTTAACCCCCACTTTAGCCTCGATTTTTATCCCTGGTGCTAAACATGGTACTAAACTAGGGGCCGGTTAACATGGTTAGCCCCTGGTTATGTTATGTTCACATGGTTATGTGAATATCTTAAAATGTTCTCCTCTACATCCCCTATCAGTTAGCTAAAATATTAGGTATATACAAATTCGATCTAGTTTTATAGTTATTAATTTTTAAAGTTTATTAATTAATAACTTAAAAACTAGCTCAAATTTGTACACCTGATATTTTAGCTAACTGATAGGGGATGTATTATAGAGGATAACATTTTATATATATGTCTCGTCGTTTTTATGTGTGGGAATTTTTTTAACATTTGGCGTGTATCGGAGTAACGTTCGTGCAGTTTTGAGTTTTGTTCACGTGGAACTTATCCTCACTTTATCGATCTCAGCTGATTATTATTTCAGACTTGTTCTATTTTCAGTATTGACGATTTTAAATTCAACAGACGGCTATTAGTTATCATGAAAATATTACCATACTATCAATAGAAATAATGATAATATAAACTCGTGTACTTATTTTTTGAAATACCTACAATATTACATAATTCACCTAGCGGAGTTTAAGATCACGTGGATCTTGGTATGAAGTTAAAGTGGCTTGTCTTGTACGTTGAGTAACAACAATTATAAAGGTCATTACTCACAAACATGTTACTGAGAATTAACGTAATTACTGATTTTAAGATGATTACAGTATAAAGTGTTACAAATTGTTCAATTGAGGTTGTGAAATTATCACACAATTATTTGGCACGATATTCAATATTTTGTCCCACATTTTCACGTGTTTTTTTTTTTTGCAAATCATGCAAGTATAGACAATTTTTTATAATATAATTTTAAAAAAATTACAGTCTCTCTTTAACCTTCAAAAAAATATACAGTAAATTAACTTAGTCACTATACGTATATAATAATGTTTGAGTTGAAATAAATTTAATCTTTTATAAGCTCTCTCCTCGTCTAATTTTCTTCTATTTTGCACCATTTTAGAGGAAAAAATTTAAGATTACGTCTTTTTTTCCTCTTATTGAGCATAAAATATTAAAAATATTGTTTTCATTTCATCCTCACTTTGAGCGAGGAGAAAATAAGATGTATTTTAGAGGTTTAAATGACGAGTTGAAGGCTTATTTTTTTTCAAATAGGGCATCCTTTTAAAAAATTACAGTCTCTCTTTAACCTTCAAAAAAACATACAGTAATTCCTAATTCTAAAAATTAACTTAGTCATTATTACTATACGTAATAATATTTATGTCATAATTATATATACTTCTGTGTATAGAGAGAGAGGTACTGTACTATAAGCAACGATTGTAGATTCTAAAGTAGGTTAAATTACAACATAAAAGTGGTAGTATAAAAACGACCTCCATATACTAAAGTATGCATAACAGTCGAGTCAAAAGTGTTACTATTTAACATCAAGGCGATTTGAACGATAGATAAATAATTCAGGAAGTTAATATCGTAGGTGAAAATTTCTGGCGGTCAAAAGATTTCACCTTATAGTATCTGATTAGAAATTACATGATATACTTTTATTATCTCTGTATAAGTTTAACTCTCTTTTTTTATCTTTAGGATTTCCGTAACTTGTTTTTTTACTTTTTTTTTTAGTGCAAGTTGAAAGATTAAACAATATAAGTTCTTGTTATATTTCATTTCTCTTTTATTATTATTTTATAATTCTGAACTTTGTTTTTTTAAATACCTGCTAAATAAGGAGTTTTTTTTATTTTTCTGCATTATGTGCATTTTGTGTTCGATGTAAAATGTATTTTTTTTTTATAAAAATTAACAAAAATATATTGCATAATTTATGTATTTCCATTTTTTTGTAGTTTTTCTTAAAAAAAAAAAAAAAAATAACCTTATTGGTTTTGTTTTCTCACGTTTTATAATGTAAAAAATTAAAATTTAATTTTACCGTGCGTTAAAATCACTTTTATGATTAAGGTATAACCTGAGAATTTGTCTGTCAAGGTCAAGAGGCGTGGCTATAGTGGCAACACTGTTTGCATTGGAATACGCATAAATTTTTAGGAGGGGGTGGTGACATCAGTCCTTGAGAACGTTGCCACATTTCTCATCAAATATAGGAAACGATCATCGCCACGGTTCAAAATATATGAAAACAATTCAGAAAAATAGTCTAAAAAATTAGGTTTTAGTAAAAAAAAAAAGTAAAAGAATCTGTTGGGGAGTTTTTTTGCAATGCGAATTAACAAATTTAACATTGGAAGGATACAAAATTCTCATTTAAATAAATTAATTTTAATTAAACCAACGGTTAAAAAATTCCGAAAAAATTCAGAGCTACTTTGACGATTGTTGTGAGTCCACCAAATTAATTTGAAGAAAATCTGTTGTAGCGAATTTTTCGTCCAAATTTCTCAGGTTAAGCCTTAAATATTATAATTTGCAGGAGCTCAACGAGAAAATTAAAAATATGCTTAATTATTATGCAGTTTGAGAAGAAGATACTCATGCAGTCTAAGTTACAAAGTTAAAAAATGCATCTTCAAGTCATCCTTTGCACGTCTAAATCTATTCTTATTACGTACTTTTACCTAAAAAAACACATCTCATACGAAAAGAAAAATATAAGAAGAGACGTTAAAAATGAATAAAAGATTAATTTTATTTCAACTCAGGTATCTAAAAAGTTAAAATTTAATATAACACATCTAGACTTCGTGACAACCAGAGTTGAAATAAATTTTCATATTTTCTTCGTTATTTAACTCTTCTCTCGTCTTTTCTCCTCTTATTTTGCAACATTTTTGAGGAAAAAAGAGGTAAAAAGACGAGATTGCTCTTCTTGAACGTAAAATGTTACATTTCATCCTCACTTTGAGCGAAGAGGAAATAAGATTTGTTTTTTAGGTAATAAGATTAGGTTTAGACCTGTTGAAGACGTAATTTTTCAACTAGGTAATGCCCCCAAACTGAGACGTTGTGTCGCGAGATGATGTATTAAAAAAAAAAAGTGATATTATGAAAACATGGGGGGTCAAGGAAACAGAAAATAGACTTACCGGAACTTGTGCGGTCCTCGACGATATATCTCTGTGTTTTTACGTCTCTTGGTGGCTCCTGAGGTCTCGTATCTTGTACCACATGGTGATGATGATGACCTCTGGTTACAGGTTCGATCTTGGCTACCCTTGGTGCGTGTAGGTGGTGCAAATGGTGCTCTGCAGGGCTGGGAGGTGCATCATCTGAACCGATCCCACTTGAACCTCCACTTGAACCCGGTGGTGATTGTTCCGTACCAACAATATTTGCATTCCTGCATCGTCTTAATTCAATTCCAGTCAGGTTACCACGTTGTCTATGTACTGTATCGTAATCGCGAGGTGGTAGCAACAATGGTCCTCGAATACCATGTAATTTCTCACGTAGTTCTGCTGCTAGTGAATCGTAAAGGGTTGCAATTCTTTCACCACCACGATCTGAAGACCCTGAAGATTCTGATTCTCTAGTACTGGAGCTTCTACCATCAGAACCTCCTGCAGGTAACCTACGACCTGAACTTAAAAGACCTTTAGCTTGTAATCTAGATTCAATTTCACCAAATTTTTTCTGATTATCAGGACGATCTATCAGGGTTTGTAACTGTGACCTGAGGATGGATGCGGTTTCTACGGAGTCACAACGGTAGCAGTGTACATGTACTGGACAACGTGTGATAGGGTTGTAGATCAGAAGAATACATGATACGATGTCGTCGTTAGGGGATGATTCTTGTACGACGCAGGTTACAGCATGATGAGGGATGAAGTGTTTCACAATATCACCATTGGTGGTGCTGTTTTTCACCCCTGCAGTACTTGTAACATTCTGTATGATTTTAAGTCCCTTATGACTTATTTGTAAAGTAACTTTAAAAGGTTCCACATCTCTTTCTTTTTGTATTAAATGTCTCACTATAGGTTTTACATACTCTTCCCCACGTAAACCTTTCGCTTCTTGAGCACCAAGAAACCAAACATAATAAGATGATTTTTTAATATCTTTTACACCACTACTAACACCACTACGCTTATTAGGTCCTCTTAAAGCCATTTTTAATAAAAAGTTAAATCACAAAAATTGTTAAAAAGTTGGACTCGCTGGGATTCGAACCCACATTCCTTAGATGTGGTTTTAAATTGTTGATGTAAAGACGATGAAGCTGTTATTTCTCATGGCCCCGTTTCTCAGACGGAGGATGTAACTCGACCTTATTTTTACTGCCAGAGAGAGGAGGCAGGAGTGCCAACTGTTGCAGATCTTGAGAGCTTTCACAATCCTGAAACAAAAATTTATAACATTAAGTACCGTAATATAATATGATATGTTTGTTAATTAAATTACTAAATAAAATAAAATTAAAAATAAATCAAATCAAATCAAATAAGAATTAAACGCAATTTTTTATAATATCGTATTACTTAAATGAAAAAAAATGAATGTATTTTATTGTAATCATTTTATTACAACATTTATATTACATACAAAAACCTTGATATTTAAGTTAGAATTATCCAATAAAATAAAGTTTATTAAAAAAAAAGATATTAATTCTGTCAATCTGAGACTGGTAACTAAATACTTTCTGTGATAATTTACGACTCAAAACAAACAATAAAAACAATAGGTTACCAAATGTGAAGTTCTATGTAAAAATATATAACAATAAAAGTTGCTGGGAAAACGTGGGGGGTGTTTTAAACGGTTGCATAATTCGTGGGAACTCCCTGCCCTCTTTCGTTTTGTTAATAAGCTAGTTTGGTGGGCTTATTTTAAGGTGTTATATTTTTGTTATAATTTATTTTCTTGAATGTTATATAACACACGATACAATTTTTTTGCCTTAAAAGAAAATTTCAACTTCATAGCCCATGCAAATGGAGTTGAAATTTCCTTGTTGAAGGAAAATTTGTTAGAAATAATATGAAAAATAGTATCGTGTAATACCAGATTAAGTTCTATACATTTTACTTACAATAATGGAGTTTCGACCTCAAAATTTTTTATTGCAGAAATGGATAGAGCGTGCAAAGTTATGCTACTCTGATTTTTTTCAGATTTTTTAGAGCCCGGGAACTATTTTTAAAAAATTATTGAAAGTTCTTTTTGTGACGTCACGAGACGCCGCTCCTTAAGAAAAAAATAGGACTTGCCGCCGCGTGACGTCACAAAAACAACTTTCAATAATTTTTTAAAAATAGTTCCCGGGCTCAAAAAAATCTGAAAAAAATCAGGGTAGCATAACTTTGCACGCTCTATCCATTTCTGCATTAAAGGATTTTGAGGGCAATACTCTATTATTAAATTTGTAACAAATCATAAATAATTAAATACCGTTCATTAAATTGATATATATTATGGAGTACTATTACTGCGATATGATATTATGATAACTTGATTGTAAATATAAAATTTAGTTGTTTTTAATAATTAAATTATTAAAAAATACTTATTTATTTAACTATTATTTAAAAGAAATTTTAAATTAAAGCAAAATTTATAAAAAATATAACAATGAAAAATAAAATATAAAAATATTATTAATTATTTGTTAAGAAAAATAATTTTAAAATAATGCCAATAATAATAATTAACGACATTAAACTTGTAACATTTCATATAAATAATGTTGATTAAATTAACAATTAATGATAATGTAATTATGATAATTATATAGTGTATAAGTTAATCCAATAACAATTCAAGACACACTGTGGGACTTCTATATTATACATTTTTTAAATTAGGTGTCGATTTTTATTATAATTATTACATTGTTAAAAATATTGATATATTTAAAAAAATACCTAGTTATAATATTATAAACAAATAAAAAAAAATAAAAAAGCAAATTTAATAACAAATAATAATAAGTAAAATTAACAAAATATTATTGATTATTTGATATGAAGAAGAATTGTAAAGTAATATAAATGTAAAATATTAAGTCAATAAATCGACGTAATGAAATATTAACCAGCTGAAAGTCGCAGGAACTCGCGAGCACGTCACAGAAACTTTTCAACTTCTTGTATATTTTATGAGGGACTTTAACGCCCGCGTCAACTTATAATAAGGTTTATTATTAAATCAAACAACGTTAATAATGACCTTTATGAATATTACCAAATTTGGAATTCAACGGTACAGGAAATATAATAGAAATTGAAATTATGTATACGTATTAAAAACCTACGATGAAATTTAAGCCTAAAATAAATTCCTTATATAACAATGGCTTCACACGCAGTGGTAGTAAAAATTTATGTAATGTGTCATAAAAAATACAATAAAAGATTGTGACATCCAGTGCCATAAACGTCCAAATCCATATTTCTTTAAATTACTACTTTCAAGTTTTGAACGAACTTCCATTTTGTGATAATTATATGTTCATCTCTAGAAGAAATTTCAGTTTCATTTACTGAGAATTTGACAATTTCAATGTACGCATTTGTATCTAACATAATTATACAGTGCGACCCATAAAGAAAGTTATCCAGTTTTCTCAATAATTTATCCACTTTTAGTGTCAATGGTGCTAACCGTTATTACTAACCACACGGTTAGTGAGAAAAGTGGATGTCTCTCATATTCATGTATTACCCTTAATGTATATTGCATTATTAAAAGCCCTAGTTGAAAAATTACGTCTTCAACTCATCCTTTACACGTATAAACGTAATCTTTTTACCACTAAATCACATCTTATTTCCTTCTCGTTCAAAGTGAGGATGAAATGGAGTCAATATTTTTAATATTTTATGCTCAATATGAGGAAAGAAGACGTAATCTCGTCTTTTTCCCTCTTTTCTTCTCTAAAATGGTGCAAAATAGGAGGAAATTGGACGAAGAGGGAACATATACGTATAATAGCGAAGAAAATATTAAATTTATTTCAACTCGGATGTACTGTTTATTGAAATAATACTTGTTAAAAGTAACATAATGGACAACATACATGAAAAAAATTTATTGCTACTAAATTATGCTACTCTGAATTTTTTTCAGATTTTTTTGAGGCCAGGAACTATTTTTAAATAATTATTGAAAGTGATTTCAGTTGGCACCCCTGAATCATTAATAAAAAGGATAGAGAATGGACGCCTATTGACGCCTCCAGGGGGCGTGGCCGCACTTTAAATAATTATTTAAAAATAGTTCCGGGTCTCAAAAAAATCTAAAAAAATTCAGAGTAGCATAATAATTTGGTACCCTCTATTCATTTCTGCAATAAATTTGTTCATGTATGTTGTCCATTATTAAATCACAATATTTTATTTAACTTGCACGATATTATAATGTAATATGTCAATAATTTAATAATCAATTCGTCAAAATAATTTCGATATTATACCTCCATAAATGTTTCACTTACTTGGAGAAATCACTTTAATTACAATGTATTGCGTTCAAGGTAAATTGTCCAGGTAACTTATATAGTCGTACGCTGTTATATGCACACGATTACCGTGGGTGCTTGACTTACTTGGTTATATGATATGAAACTGATGTAAAACAAGGCAAGTGACATAATTACAATAAAGGTTACTTTCAACCCTATAAAATAAGAAAATAGGCCTTAAAAGAAATTTTTATTTTGTAATATGGTTAGCCTTCAATACTGTATATATATACAATACATGCAAAAAGTTGAACAAAGTTTTGCACATCAAATCGCAAAGATTTATGATTTTTATCGAACAGCTTAAAAAAATTTCTTAACGTGATCCATATTGTTTGTACAACAATTATTCAAATAAAAATAAATAAATTATATATTAACATCATACAAACCTCTAAGTACACACCGTTAAAATAAAGATACCACTGATCATACACAGTGTATTAAACTGAAAGTAATAAACAAGAACCTTGTCTTATAAACAAGTTTCTCGATTGGTTCTGATATATCAGTACTAAATTTGGACAC
Source organism: Siphlonurus alternatus (assembly GCA_949825025.1). Lineage (NCBI taxonomy): Eukaryota > Metazoa > Arthropoda > Insecta > Ephemeroptera > Siphlonuridae > Siphlonurus > Siphlonurus alternatus. Next base: position 6,261,581 of record OX463785.1, on the reverse strand, counting down.
GACAGGTGTTACTGGGGTAGGTAGGTAGCAACTGTTTCCGGTTTTATCTAACTGGCCTTCATGATGTGGGTGGGCGTTCATAGCGGTTGCTGGTACTGAAGGGCGTGGTTCAGACCTACAGGTAATACGACGCCCTTTACATCAAGGAATGCAAGGAGAGCCGGTGTCCCACACATTATAGCAGATCCTCGAGACGATTTTAAATAATAGATTCTCAGAAGAAAGTAATGTCCTTAAGTTATCCCGATTTGAAATAAAATGCAATTTTTATTCACTCTCCTCTCGTCTGATTTCCTCCTATTTTGCATCATTTTAGAGGAAAAAAGAGGGGGAAAAATGAGACTACATCTTTTTCCCTCTTCTTGAGCATAAAATGTTATAAATTTTGTCTTCATTTCATCCTCACTTTGAGCTAGGAAGAAATAAGATATGTTTTAGAGGTAAAAAGATTACATTTAGACGTGTAAAGGATGAGTTAAAGACGTAATTTTTCAAATAGGGAAGTGTTCAAGTTGAAATAAATTTCATATTTTATTCTCTATTAAAAACTCTCTTCGTCTAATTTCCTATTATATTGTATCATTTTTGAGATTACGTCTTCTTTCCTCTTATTGAGCATAAATGTTGTCTTCGATCATTTCATCCTCACTTTGAACGAAGAGGAAAAAACATTTGTTTTTTTAAGGTAAAAAATTAGGTTCAAACGTGTAAAGGATTAGTTGAAAACGTAATTTTTCAACTAGGGAAAGCTTTAAATTTCAAAATTGAAGAATTAATTAAAAATTGGCTTTATTTTTCTATTTTCTTTTTAATTTTGAAACAACAAAATCGACAGATTTAAATGCATTCAATCAGTTAAGTAATAAGTTCTGTTCAGATAATTTAAGACATTAGCATTGTCTCTTAGTTATTTAGGGCAATTCTGTATACATTCATTGAATTTGCATGACTATGTCATCGATTAACGGTATTTTATATAATTGCATGCAATATATAGAAAAACCTTTGCCTTTTGTAGTATTACTTCATGCACCATATTTTATTAATTGAAAAACTAGTCGTTTATAAGGTCTACTTTAAAGAGTTTTGAAATAGGAATTTGAACCTTTTGTCCATGAACTTATGAACTTTTAGCATTAAAAATTTTGTTATTTAATTGATTTGATTTGGTTAAAAAAAATATTACAAAACAAATAACAGAATCTTAAATTTCTTTTAGAGTTAGGGAGTTTTCATTTTTTATAACTTATATCTGATGCGTCGATTGCAACGGTAGCAAAGTCATAAGAAATATCTTCTATATAAATACCGTTATTTTCTATAGATTACTATCACTAAACCATCTTCAAATATTTTTCTTTTAAATGTATTGGTGATGCAACCTAATTATAAAATATAACGATAAATTATATGATTTTAATCATTGAATTTGACAACTTTTACCCAATTTGAAATAAATTTCATCTTTTATTCGCTATTAAGCTCTCTTCTTGTCTAATTTCCTCTTATTTTGCACCATTTTTGAGTGAAAAAAGATGAGATGACGTATTTTTTTTTCCTTTTCTTGAGCATAAAAATGTTAGAAATATTGTCTTCATTTTATTCTCACTTTTAACGAGGACTAAATAAGATGCGTTTTAGGGGTAGAAAAATTAGAACTTGTGAAGGGAGTTTTAGATGTATATTTTCAACTAGAGGATACCATTCGCTAAATATGAAGAAACCTCCTAAAAATCAATATTTTTTCCTCTTCCAATTATTTTCTATTATATTGTCACGGTCAGGGTAGAGCACCCTGGAGTTTTGCTGGCCATCAATGGCTGGTCTAGCTCTCGTGGCTTACATCTCACGCATAAGCGTGATACCTTATGCGACATCCAGCTGTAGCGTGTGACTGCTGAGCTTGCAGTCTATTTGCTAATACTACCACCAAGATCTGCACTGACGGCGGCTCCAGGCAGACTCACGCCAAGACCCTTCAGCGTTCACCGTCCCGACCCTCCTATACTTGCAAGCTCAGCAGTCACACGCTGTAGCCAGACGTCTCTTTTATAATATGACCCTTGCTCTTTACAATGTTGTATGGTGAGAAAACCCTAGTTGAAAAATTACGTTTTCAACTCATCTTTTACACACCTAAACCTCTAAAACACATCTTATTTCTTCCTCGCTTAAAGTTAGGATGAAATGAAGACAATATTCCTAACATTTTATGTTTAAGAAGAGAAAAGAAGACGTAATCTCGTCTTTATCCCTCTATGAAATGGTACAAAATAGGAGGGAATTAGACGAGGAGAGAGCTTATAAAAAATGAAATTTATTTCAACTCGGGAGGTGGCAAGAAGCTTATAATCGTGTGGAGTTATAGCTGCCCCGAGCTAGATCAGCCATTGATGGCCAGCGTAACGCAGGGTGTTCTACCCCGACCATGACAATATAATGAATTAATAGAATCTCTGTTCTTAATTTTAAAATAATTGTAAAATTTAATTTGTATTGATCAATGTTTAGAATATTATTTTGCTGATCTTGGTTAAAATTTTCGATAGTTTAATGTAAAAAAAGCAGAAAAATGCAATGATTTTTTTTAATTAAGGATCAGGTATGTATGTGTATATTAAATAATAATTAATAAAAATTAATAATAAATCATTAATCATGTAAATGATAATATAAATAACACAATAATACCCGTAATATCTAAATATTAAATGCTTGTTGTTTCAATGGCATATTTTTTGCATTATATTCTACAGTAGACTACAGTTATGTTTTTTTCTCGAGTAATTATCTTTAATTTACATTAACATTGAAATAATCTTTACTCAAATATTTGTACAACAATTAACGCACTTTCTATATAAACAAATATTGTCAAGTCACTTCAATAGAGTCTATTAAATATTATCAAACATTACAATACAAATAATATCGAGTGCACTGCTCTATTTGTTTTGTAATATTTAGGTTTAAAGTAAGAGTTAACTTATAAGGTTGGTATAATGAACGGTATCTCAATTAATTTGTTTACAATTAGTATGTAGTAAATCGTGTCGAACGGTCAGTGCTTAAGTGAAGTATGTATATAACAAATTAGTACAATAAGGGTTATTATATCATTGAATTGCATGCCAATGTCAACCTTATTGTGATCTAAATATTGCAGTGATGCATGTAACCGTTGTCAAATAAGTGTGATTATAGGCTCTATTTAATGTTATTTATTGTAGGTATGTGAAAGAGATGTCGTGCAGAAATTTATATAGTAGGTCTGTTCGTAAACCCTGCTTGGAGTACACCTTGTCTATCTATACTCGCTCGGAGTGCAGTGTAAATGACGTCACAGATTTTGTTCGTAAACCCAAGAAGACCCTGTTTAGAGTACTCTGATGGGTAGAATTTACGAACATACCTAGCTATTAGGTATTATAGAATATGGTTTGCTTTATCCGTAAATATTTATTTTATTTTTAAATGTTTTGTACATTATTTGTTTCAAATTTTAACAAAATAAAAAATATAGTATTATTATAATATAAAAAATAAATTTAATGTAAACATAATTTTTTATTTTTTGTCACACATATAAGATTAAATGTTATTAAATAAAATAATAAGTATTTATGAATATTTGTTTATTTTTAAAATTAAAGTAGGGAGTTTAGGTTATATAATACATATAATAATTAATTTTTTCTTGTTTACTGTGTTTAGAGTGCTGTAAATTAAAAAATCATAGATACTGAATTATATATGAATATAATATATATATATAATACATACACAAATGAAATAAAAAAATGTTTTTTAACTTTTGTTGAAATAACAAATTGAGCGAAGAAGCAATAAAATAAATTTATTGTTGTTGAAAAGAGCCTAATAGACAAATCTATAGACAAAGGTAAAATGAATCGAATACCCTAAATTTCCGCATATAAAAAATACAACTGTAACAATAACGTATACGATACATATCAGAATATTGTTATAAATATTCAGTGGGTCATATCATAGAACCATGACCCAAAATGACACAACTGTAAACGTTCGTTTTTGTCGATCACATTTGGGTGTGTCCACTTGAATATAAATGTCAGCTTCCTTTTTAGGGCCTTCGGTGGTCTCTTTTTTTTTATTCAAACATACCAAGTTGCTTTATATTAGATTTTATAATACATAACTTTAATTCTTATATTTATCTTGTGTCAGTTTTGTATGTAATGTATAAAACATAAAGTTTTTATAAATGACAAAAAAGTTGTTTAATTCCAAAAACAGCTATCTCCAATTTATTTGCAAAAAAAAAAAAAAAATGAGTCATTAATTTTCTACCATTATAATATAGTAAATTATAGATTGCCAATTTTGGAATACAATAATTTAGCCCATACCAATTTAAGGTTTAAGGTGATTAAGTTAATGTAGACCTAAGCTATTAGAGATAATTAAAGTCGTAAGATATATTAACATATAATTTAAGATTTAGGTTATATGATGTTAATTCATTATAGGTCTATATAATTAACGGAAGAAAAGATGACATTTTTAATAATTATATTCGAAAATATCAGCTCTTTTTAGTTTTTATATTATATATTTCTCGACTAAAACTTTTTTAATGTATTATTCGAATGAAATGATGGAAAAAAATAATAAAAATTTCAATAATTTGAATATAAATTAGATGAAATAATCAATGACATCATTTAATTACAAATAATATCAATTTATATAAAGTTCCAGGATGTTTTGATCAATTTTTTGTTAAATGTTTCGAAACTTTAAAAGCCAATGATGTTATCATTATAATGTAAAAGCTTTATATTTCAAAAATGACGAGTTAATTATTAAATTTATGATTTTAACCTTGGCACTTTATGTTCCTGTTTTTTACGTATTTATTAAATTCAATAAAAAATCAATGACATCACCTAAAATATTAAAGAGTAATTAAACATTTCCCTTTTTTATGTAAAAAAATTAAGTAACAACAATAATTAAATATGCAATATAATGATTTTCAGGATCTGTAGTTAAAAAATTACGTTTTTAACTCATCCTTTACACGTCTAAACTTAATCTTTCTATATACTTCAAAAACACATTTTTTCCTTTTCGTTCAAAGTATGCTCAAGTAAAGGAAATGAGATGTAATCTCACCTAAATCCCTTTAAAATGGTGCACAAAAGGAGGAAATTAGACGAGAAGAGAGCTTGATAGCAAACAATAACATTAATGAAACTCTGGAAACTTGCATTTAAAAATTGATTAGCTAATTATTAAATTTATTATTTTAACCTTGGCACTTTATGTTACTTTTTTTATGTTTTAATAAATTATGTAAAAAAAAATAATGACATCACCTACAAATATTAAAATGTAATTAAATTTTTCAATAAAAAATTAATTACATCAGAAATTAAAGACGCAATATTGAAAAATTATTAAATTACGTCTTCAATTCATCCTTTATATGTCTAATCTTTTTACCTCAATAACACATACATGTATTTTTTCCTCCTTGATCAAAGTGAAGATGAAATCGAGACAATATTTCTAACATTTTATGCTTAGTAAGAGGAAAGAAGACGTAATTTTGTTTTTTTGCTTCTAAAATGGTGCAAAATAGGAGGGAATTAGACGAGGAGAGCTTAATAATAGCGAATAAAAATTGAAATTCATTTCAACTCGGGTTTACATTTCAAAATTAACGATATTATTTTTAAATTATGATTTTAACCTCGGCATTTTATATTTCTATTTTTTTATGTATTTATTAAATTTAATAAAAAAATAATCAATGACATCACTTACAAATATTAGAAGTAATTAAATATTTAACTTTTTTATGTAAACAAATTAATTACAACAAAAGATGCAATAAAACTAGAGTTGAAATAAATTTCACCTTTTATTCTCTATATTAAGCTCTCCTCTCGTCTTTTTTTCCTGCTATTTTGCACCATTTTAGAGAGAAAAGAAGAAGAAAAAACGAGATTACGTCTTCTGTTTCCTTATTAAGCATAAAATGTTAGAAATAATGTCTTCATTTCATTCTCACTTTGAGCGAGGAGGAAATAAGATGTGTTTTTGAGGTAAAAAGGTTAGGTTCTGTGATGAATGAGTTAGGGAATTTTCAGAATTTCTCAACTTACATGATCAATTTTTTTTATACAAAATATAAAAACGTCTTGAGGTCTGACTCGAAGCCCGTCCTTCAAGATCGCACTCGGTTCGTTGGACAAACTCAATGGTTGATGCGCTCACTGCCTGCTTGTCGTCAGCTTTTTATAACCTAAGCCACGACATTCTGTCATTCAACGTAATAACGATGTACGGAAAGTCGATTTTCTTATGACTTAACGTTATAAAATGACTTTAATTAAATTTTAAATAAAATATATTACTTCTTTATGATACTGTTTATAAAACAATTCAGTGCAAAAGAAAAGAAAACACCGAGCGAAAATAATACCCATGTTTCCGGATCTAAAAACACATTTGCTATACCATAACTAATTACTTAAAGTTATAATATATCATTTCAATTATAATGGTTTACAATTTTTACCTGAAAAAGGTTTTTAAAAAAAAACGATTTATGACCACCTTTAAAATTTATCACGAACAAAATTAAGTCATAAAAGAACTACTACTTTATTTTTTAAACCTTTCGTAAGAATTTTAGATAATATGTTAAATTTATATACTTGTATTCTTACAATTTTCAACAATTGTTACACATTTTCTAAAGAAATATTATAACACAGTTCTAAACTTTCAGCTGTCATAAAAGAAAGTTAGAGCTAACATAATATTACGTAAATAGAGCACGCAGTAGACAAAATTCTATAACGATACTTGATAAGAAATGCATTGTTGGCACTTACCTAAAAATAAACAGCTGTTGATATCTCCAGTGACAAAATATCCTCGGTTTGTCACATAATTTGGAGATAGACACAAATCTCGAGAGTGTCGAGTCAACTACTGGTGCTCTTCGTAAGGTACAACTTTCCCAACCTGTTTCCCCCACACCTGTACAACCTGAGCCATTCCCCTCCACCTTTTTGTATATAATACGACTACCTTAATTTTTATATGACGTAACATATACACTGATAGACTCGCTTGGTATAGTAGTCACCTTGGAAAATTTCTCCTTGCAGCCTTGTTAATCACCATGCCCTGTGTTATTCTTACGGGGTATGGTGTTTAACAATTGCAAAGGGAAATTTTCCGAAGCGACTATAATATTGTACTAAAAGTATTTTTTTAATATTATTTAATTAAATTTAATTTCAATTTTATATATTTATGCAAGGCTTTGTATAGCTGTACTATAGGATTTTGGGAGACAATAAAAGATAGAACATATACTGTATTTACCTTTAAAAATAATTTTAGTATATAATATTTAATTGATAGAACTGAAAAAAGCTAAAAATTTAGTTAAGGTTCACATTTTTTTAAGGAACCCGACCATTCATGCAGAGTTTCCACAGTTTCTTTATTAAAAAGAATATTACACATTATATTTTTTTGAGTGCATGTATAGTAATTAACTATAATAAAAATTATACAATTTAATCTATAAAATTATATGTTTAATTGAAATCATGATGATATCAAATTTAATGACAATTCTCATAAACTTTAAAGGTTTGCTACAAATGAAATGTAATAAACTAACACAAATATTTAAGTAAGCCCACACTTCATGATAAGGTCGTATCTAAGATAGTCAACAATTACATATCAGTGTATTGTCTAGCCTGTGACGTCACAAAATAATAAAACAGTTGGACAATATTTTCATTCCCCTCTGCTGTTGCACTGCCGCCGCAATACGCCTACCTTGTGTAAGATAACCTCCATGCAATTAGGTCGTAATTTATACTTTAAAAGATACGATAATAGTCCTTATTGTAAATGGTGCTCTCGTTATGTTGCATGCAGTGCTGGTAACTCGGCCCAAGGCATTGTATGACCCGCATTTGTGACCGACAATAAGGCTTGAAGGGGTAACATCGGACTTGAGACTTTGTAAGAATATTATGTTCCGGTTCCGAATTATCCCTTAATTTTTGATTTGATTTTTTTCGTAAATTGCACGTTGCAAACTATACTATTAAGCAGAATGACAGTTTGCAAAAGTTACGTACCACTTTATTGCAAAAACTATTTTTTTACGTGTTCTTTTGTTAAAGTTCACAAACCTTTATAATACAGAATACAATATTCATGTTGTCTCCCTTATGTTTTTTATATCAAGTTTATTTTCTATAATACGGAAGCAAAAAATGACAATCCTTTAACCATTAGTCAAGAAAACGAATTAAAGTTTTTTATAATAAAAATTTTAAAATTCTGAGAAAAGAATAGACGAATGCTTCAAATTATTTAGTTGAATTTCTTTAAATTATTTGGAAATATATAAATGAGATCACATAAGTTCTCTAGTTTTTGTTGTAAATTGGTGAACTTTAAGCTTTTATGGTTCAAGAAATTTTAAAATTGTTCTAGTTTATGTTTGCAAAATAAATTGTCTTCTCGTAAACCACTTAGAAAACATGCCATTTGTTTTTGTTCAACAATATTAAAATCTATAACATAATATTATTAGACCTGTTACATATCCATAGTAAAATTATATTATAACCAATTATTATTATATATAGCATGCAAGTGATTTGCATTTAAAATACTACTAAGCACACTTTTAGTATTTTTACTGTGCATAATTGCATGATTGTTAATTTTACTGTTTTGAGTGTTAAAAGAGAATTAAATGGAATACATAAATTTTTAATATACTTAATTTTGATATTATAGACATTATAATTAATGCAATCCCACCATATTTATGAAAAGCATATATCTTAATATTGTAAACAGTGATATAATTATATACTAATGAATTATAAATAAAATCTGGAGTAAGAATATGATTGTATTGAAAATTTTAAAATAAATAATAATTTAAACATTTTTAATTATTTAAATTTTTTATTTGATTTCAGATATTACCAAGTAACCAGCCTAGTTGAAAAATTACGTCTTCAATTCATCCTTTTTACGCCTAAACTTAATTTTTTTAAATAAAAATACATCTAATTTCCTCATCACTCAAAGTGAGGATGAAATGATATGACAATATTTTTATCATTTTATGCTCAAGAAGAAGAAAGAAGACGCATAATCTCGTCTTTTTACCTCTAAAATGGTGCAAAATAAGAGGGAATTAGACAAGGAGAGAGCTTAATAAATAGCGAATACATGATGAAATTTATTTCAACTCAGGTAATTATAACACCTTAAATTATTTAATTATTATTTGGCTTCAGGTAAATGTACAGAGTTTAATCTAATATAATTTAATTAAATTTAAATGTTCACAGCAATATATATCCCTGCTTGCTGCAAAGACGGGAACATAAATTATAATAATTCAAAACGATGGCCATTCTTTTCTGTTCCACAAAAATAATAAAGAAATTATCATGAATTCAGGTTACGAATTTTTATTAATTACTCTTCTAATAAAATTGTAACCTTTTCTCATCACTTAATTCGACATGAAGGAGTCATAAAACAACCGTGAGTTGGTTATACTTTTAGTAATCATTATACTCTCAGCCAGCGTTAAAATCTCCTATACATAAACAGCCAGGAACTTACAACAATAAATTTACATGTTCCTCAACGCAGCCTTAGGCAACAACAATATTCTCAATTAAAACTTGTACTACAAATGTTTTTAAATTTGCGTACACAATGAGAGTCCAGAGGTATCTTGTAATAAAATCTCTATTGTTTGATTTGTTTCATTTAAATTGTTTTATTTTTACTAAAGCTTAATGAAGGATATTGAATAATACTTCTCAACAATATAGTAGAATAATATTATTGGGTGCGATTCACGAAGCAGTTAGCCAGGTTTCTAACCACGCTAAGCTTAACCAGCACGTTTAACTATTTGTTTTAACACGTAAAACAGGCATATAGTTAAACGTGGTTATTATATAATCTAAACGTGGTTAGAAACCTGGCTATCGTCTTCGTGAAACGCACCCATTATGTTTAATACGCCAATTAAAAAAAAAAAAAATATGTGTAATATATCTGTATTTTTACTTTGTGAGTTGTGTTTTTAAAAAAATTAAAAAACAGTGATTATGTTCCTTTAGGCTGGAGATCGCATGTAGCCAAAATATGGAAATTCTGTATTGGATTCAATAAATAAATAAATAAATAAATAAATAAATAAATAAATAAATAAATAAATAAATAAATAAATAGATAAATAGATAAATAGATAAATAGATAAATAGATAAATAGATAAATAGACAAATAGACAAATAGACAAATAAACAAATAAACAAATAAACAAATAAACAAATAAATAAATAAATAAATAAATAAATAAATAAATAAATAAATAAATAAATAAATAAATAAATAAATAAATAAATAAATAAATAAATTAATAAACTATATTCGCTTTGATTTTATTTATTGATTGCAGTACAGAAAAGTTAAAAGTTTGGATACACAATACATGTTTTATCCTATATAATCATAAATAAAATATGAAATACATTACACAGTACAAATATTATGGGGGCGATTCATGAAAGAGTTTTATCCAGAAAGTTATTCAGCTTTCTCACTATAACCGCGTTTAGCGCCATCCTAATTCAATGACACTAAACGTGGTTAGTGAGAAATTTAGATAAATCCCTTCGTGAATTGCACCTTACATATATATCTATAAACTAATATACGTACTGGTACAAAGTATAATCATAATAATAGCTGCTAATCAATTGATTAGTCATATTATTTAATTAACTATAATAAAATTTATTGCAATAGATTTATTGTTATTCCTATTATTCATACAATAATGTTAAAAATAAAATAAAATTATTTTAGGAATAAAAACTAACAACGATAATAAATCATTATACACTAAACTTATTAGTCACTTTCTTAAATTAATTATATACTTAGATCAAAATATTTCTAGTATTAGTGTTTTTCAATGACGTATTTATTTCCTTATCTTGATAAATATTAATTAATTATTGTTTGAAAATTTATGTTGAATAGATATGATGTCACAGTTGGGTCAGATGGGTCACGAATCGTGACGTCATTTTCAAGGTTACGTGATGTGAATATTATTACTATGTTATTTTTTGTATAACCTTCACACTAGTCATCTTTTAAAAGTTTCCGGGTAGTTTCAACAATCAATCATTAGTGATTGCACGCTGTACATCAAATATGTTTCCTGGCATTCCTTGTATGTACTGTGTTTTGTATATAAACATATCATCATTTTAAATTGTTATTTTAGTGTTTATTTCACGATAGCTAAAAATATATGGGTGCGATTCACGAAGCAGTTAGCCAGGTTTCTAACCACGTTTATAGCTTAACCACGTTTAACTAGGTGGTTTAACACGTAAAACAGGTATACTTAAACGTGGTTAAGCTAAACGTGGTTAGAAACCTGGCTATATAATTTCTTTGTGAATCCCATTATCAACCAAAAGTATAAAATTCATATATTCTCAAGTGTAGTTCATGCCCGAATTGAAAAAAATTTCATATTTTATTCGCTATTAAGCTCTTTTTTTGTTGTTTAATTTCCTCTTATCTTGCACCATTTTAGAGGGAAAAGACGATATTACGTCTTCTTTCCTCTTCTTGAGCATAAAATATTAGAAATATTGTCTCCATATCATCCTCACTTTGAGCGAGGAAGAAATAAGTTGTGTTTTTGTCGTTTTTGAGGTAAAAAGACGTAATAAGCTTAGCTTTAGATGTGTAAAGGATGTAAAGGAGATTAAATAAAAAAAAGAAATGTATTTTTATTCTATTTATTGAGTATAAATAAGTTATAGACGCTAAACAACGCTGCAGATTGAGTTGAAATTATAACGTTTGTGCTGTCCAAAAGTGCATGTACATCTCTCGACATCATGAAATTTACTTAGACTTGTTTTGTTTTCTGGCGTTACCTGCAGGAAGTCTATATGGAGTTGTGGAGAACAAGAATTTAAAAATTCTCTCGATATGAGTGGACTGGGTGGCAGTGCATGGGTGCTCTTCTTACATATCCTAGAATAAAAAATCTGCATCTTTGTCTATTGGAGCTGCAGCTCTAACAAGTGAGGCAGGAGTAAAGCCGGTATTACACGATACAATTTTTCTGATTATTGTATACAATTTTTCCTTACAAGAAAACTTAATCTCAATTATTTTGTATGGAGAGAACAATTTCTTGCAAGGAAAAATTGTAAACAATAATCAGAAAAATTGTATCGTGTAATACCGGCTTAACGTTCGTGCTGTCCAGAAGTGTACGAACTAGAGGAAACATGTGGCACCGTGTACCTTCTTTTTTGGTACACTCATCACTCATAGTGATACCTCTTGATTATGTTAATTTATATAAACAATCATAAAGAGAAAAAAATTAAACTAACTTACCTGCAATGGTTTTATTACAATAAAAAAAATGATGAGATCAGATTTGTTATTTTTTTTTATTTTGATATTTTGTTAATGCTAGTCTTGCTAATAAATTTATAAAATTAACTAAAAGTATTTCACTTAGTAATTCATAAATTGCAAGAAATAAATTTTGTTTGTAATTTCTTGTGTTCATTCATTTTTTTATTAAATATAATTTTTAATTATATTTAAAAAAAAAATTAAAATTTTTATTTTTGAATACATTTTTATAAAAATTGTTTATTGATTATTTATAAAATAAATTTAAGCAAATTTATTTATTTTGATTAAATTCATTAATTTAGTAAAATCAAATTTTTAAATTTATCAAGGCTACAAACTATAGCAATTTATTTGTCTCTAGTCATTACCTCATTACAATTGTTACTCTTAGTAGGATTGTTATACTCTACTGAATAAATTTTGTAAGATTGCAGAATTGTAAAATATTAAATAATAAAATCATGGGAGTTCTATGGAAAGAGAATTTATAAATCTCGACTCAGAATCTCTAAGCGCATAAAGCTAGCCTCACATATTTTAACGTATGGATAACTTATACAAATAGGCAGTTAAATTTACATCTGTGAGAACAATAAAGTACATCTGCAAGCTGACGCAGTAATTGCGCACACATGACGATCAAGAAAATGACGTCATCACTGGCGAGAATAGCCCGTGATGATACCTGCAGTAAAAAGTTGTAAGTACCTCATGACGTAACGTGAATTCCAGAGGGGCGTGCTGAGACCTGTCTCACTGAAATATTTTCTATATGAACTCATATATCTAAACGATTGATTTCAGGTACATCCAGAGTTATAAATTATATAAATTGTTTCTGTCAGACGCAAATTAAAAAAAAAAAATGTTATAAAACTTAATCGCTAATGATTTGAGCAAATGAATTTGAGAATTCAAATTCTTGCTCCATTTCTATTTCCTTTTTTTTTTTTTTACAGGGATATATTTTTAAGAGCACGGGGTATAATGGGTAGGGATAAGGGAGGTAAACGATAGTGGTCAAGACCAATACGCGTCCCAGCATTCGCTGTGAGGTGAGATTGAGGGAACCGTGGTAAACCTTAGTTTATAGGACGGACACCTCATCTACTTTTTTATCAATGAACCATTGCAAAGTGATGTCGTCGCCTTAGAATAGAAGTGCCACGAAGTTTTGACACATGCAGATGTGAGCCTTATGCTACGTGATACATAAGACTCACATTTGCATCAAAACTTTGTGGTGCTTAGGGCACTCCAATTCTGAGGCGACGATGTCCAAAGCCTGGGGAACCACACACAAGTGTATCACTGCACTGGATGGAAATTAAGTGAGACGAATTTACCTCAGGAAGGGAAGTTTCCGTTCTTACATGAATTTTCAAAAAAATTATCAGATTTTGATTAATAAAATTTAATTAAACTGATAATTTTTTTTAAAAAAATAAGCCACCTGTTGATGATAGATTTTAAGTCCCCTGAGTCTTATTTAAATCAAGAAAACCGTTTCCAATCAACTGAGATCCATCCTTAATTTTTAATAATAAAATTTTACTTTTAAGTCTCTCATTTTCACTTGCTCTCTTGGTGATGAAAAAAGTTTGTCACCTTCACTATCATCTCTCCCATTAATAACTTCACATATATAGAAGTTAAGATTTTGTTCAGGACGTGGGAACAAATTGAAAATTATATTTATTATACTGATCACAAATCCACAACTTTAGGCATATATATATATATATACCCTAGTTGAAAAATTATGTCTTCGACTCATCCTCTACACGTCTAAGTCTAAACCTAATCTTTTTACCTATTTTTTTTTCTCAAAAACACATCTTATATCTTCCTCGCTCAAAGTGAGGATGAAATAAAGGCAATGTTTCTAGCATTTTATGCTCAATAAGAGGAAAGAAGATGTAATCTAATAGCCTTTTTTTCTTTCTAAAATGGTGCAAAATAAGAGGAAATTAGACGAGGAGAGAGCTTAATAGCGAATAAAAGATGATTTTTTTTTCAACTCGGGTAGGTAGGGTTTAAATGCCGGAGAGGCGTAACTGTCGAACACCTGTCTTTAAATTATTATTATTATTTATTTATTTTTTTTTACCAGGATACACCTTTAAGAGCTTACAGCTCGCGGCGGGGTAATGGGTAGGGATAAGGTATAGGGAACGGATGCCACGACCTGTTACGCGTCCCAGCATTCGCTGAGGTGAGACTAAGAAAACCGTGGAAAACCTCAGTCAGGACGGACTGCACCTCTACTTTTTCTCAATGGACCCCCACGCTCATCATTTATTGTTTAAACGTTACTTCCTGACTCAAATTAAGAAAAATAACGGGGTATATCTTTTTTTCTTTTCAATGGACAACATGCATGAAAATTTTTTATTGCAGAAATAAATAGAGGGTATACCAAATTATGCTACTCTGAATTTTTTCACATTTTTTTGAAACCCAGAACTATTTTTAAATAATTATTGAAAGTGCGGCCACGCCCCCTGGAGGCGTCAATAGGCGTCCAGTCTCTATCTTTTTTATTAAGAATTAAGAGGTGCCAACTGAAATCACAGGACTTTCAATAATTATTTAAAAATAGTTCCGGGTCTAAAACAAATCTGATAAATTCAGAGTAGCATAATTTGGTGCCCTCTATTCATTTCTGCAATAAAATTTTTTCATGTATGTTGTCCATTATTCATATTTTTTTTATTCAATCCTTTTTTGTCTGTGTTTTCCCCTTACTTTTTCTGAACATAATGTTATTGAAAATGTTTAAATTGTGGATGTTATTGAAGTAAATTGGAAAATATTTTCCACTTGAATATTTCTGAAGTTACAACTACTTACAACCTAGAAGAAAATTCCTCCAAGGGTGAACTTTGGGCATACATGACAAAAAATGTGTCAATTGAACCAAAATACCAACGAGCCCACCGGACTTTTAATGACTGAATAATCCATTGAAAATTAACTGTAATTACATTATTTTTAGTAAATATTAAATACTAATAACATTTAAAAATTATTTATGCATTAAATTTACAAAATTTTAGTATTTTAATTATAGTTTTAAATATAAAACAAAGTATTGTTGAAAATTAGTTTATAATTATTTTTTATTTATACATTTTATATGAAATTAAAATTATATTTAAAATACATTTGAATGACAAATTATTTAACACAATGTCTGTTAAGGGCCCGATCTAGTAAAAACGGCCATAAGGAAAAAACAGCATTTTCCATCAGTTCTGTAAGGTTCAATATTTGCTTAAAAAAAAAATAAAAAATTTTATTTAAGAGAAGAGACTGGTATGTAGGGGGCCAGTCGATTTTTTTTTACACAAGTACCACCAATTAATTATTAATTAATAATTAAAAGTGGTAAAAGAGTGTCAACTTTGCTTTATCATAACACTTTAAAAAAAACGAATTTTACAAATGAAAATCGTCCAGCCCCCTATAAAAAATTGTCATCTTTCATTTGATGCGTGCTGAATGTGTTAATTTAAAAAATTAAATGTACTGGAACTGATAGACTAAAGCTACTTTTTTGCAATATCTAGTTCCTAAAACCGCTGAATGCAGCGCCGTGCGGAATTGCGGAAATATGCGAAATACTGAACTATTATACAAGTGCGGCCGACTCGGCCGAGAGAGAGAGAGAGAGAGAGAGAGAGAGAGAGAGAGAGAGAGAGAGAAAGGGAGAGAGAGCTGAAAGAGAACAATAAAAGAATTCACCAGCCTGCAGTCCTCTTGCGCGCGGTCAACCCTTCCCCAAGCCTTATCTTGCTTTACCATCATTGTCTCGCTCCTAAGCTCTATCTTTGCTTCTAGCTTGACTTTGAAGAGAATTCAGTATATTGTTATGCTGTAGTATACAGTATAGGGTCATCTGAAGGTACATTATTGCCTAGAATAAAAAAAAAATAAAATGACTTTTTGAGCTTTCAAATCTGTATCCATGGTATGGTGGCTACATGGATATCAGTGACGTATGTATACAGCTGTAAAAGCGAAGGGTTGTTGCCCAATGTGGTGGTTGGATCCAATGCTTGTATGTAAAATTTAAAAAATTAAAATTTTATTAAAATTGTTTTTGTGATTTATCACTGAAAATTGTAAATATATGAATAAATCGAGAGAAAATGTATATTTTTTAATTTGCACTTTTTTTAAAATAACCAATTTACCTTTCCTTTATTTATATTGTTTGATCGTTAATTAAATGAAAATATTAATTTAATAACACATTTTGTGACATTTACTATACTTTTACAAGATGTAATAATCGTATATATTTTTTTATTTAATTTTCAATATACATATACACACAAAAATTTACTGTCTTAGAAACTTGGCGCAATAGAGAAAATTTCAATTTTTTAACTATAAAAAATATATAAATAATATTATTCTCTAAAGTCTCAGATCACTGGTAGAGTATTTTCTTGCATTGAGAAATAAACAATCAAAATTATAAACGTGTTTGACAGCGGTTCATTTTATGGCTTTCTCCTCCTCTAACAGCAAGTGCAGAAGCACTCTATTGTGCTCGAAACAACAATACCAGCAGCTTAGTGGACGCTACCCATCTCAACAATGACATGTTTATGAATACAAAATTCGCACAATCAATAACATCTCATATACGCAAAAAGTACCAATCTAATTGTTTAGAGCTGCATTAAATTGAATTTTTCATTAAAAAATAGGCCAAAGTCATTTTTTTCCCACGTCTCTGTGACTTTTCTTTCCAAATATATAAATGAAGAAATGTGGTGAGGAGCAGATAAAGCTGGTTTTTCCTTTTAAGCTGAAAAACCGCGTGGTTGCCTACATTTTGCCGCGTGGGGTGTTTTCCCTCTACTAGATCGGGCCCTTAATGCTTTCACCTCAAGAATTTCACTTATATCAGTACCCTACAACAAACAGTGTTCAGTGTTTGTATTCTAGGGTCAAAAATATGGTACTCAAAAAGTAATATGTTCTGTGTATAAAAATCAATAAATAATTGTGTTATAAGTTATACTACATTGATAACTAAAGTAATTTAAATTCAAACCCATTGTTTCAATTATATATTTGAGTAGAATATAAACAATAGTCAGTATAATACCAAAAGCAAGCTTACTGTTAAGAACTTTTTATTGTTGCAAGATAATGGACTATTTATTATGACAGTTTGAGGAATATATGAATATATACATAATGGTCACGATTCACGAAGCAGTTAGCCAGGTTTCTAACCACGTTTAGCTTAACCACGTTTAACTAGGGTTGTTTAACACGTAAAACAGGTATATTTAAACATGGTTAAGTTAAACGTGGTTAGAAACCTGGTTAACTGCTTCGTGAATCGCACCCAATATATTATTTTACATAAATAATTTGTCCGCTTTAGAAAATATAATTTGATTAAGGATATAAAAAATCAATAAAGAAAACGAACTGTAGAGCTTTCAGTCAAATTTAATTATTTATATTTATGCTGATTATAATCGTAAAAAATATATTTACAAATCATGTCAGGAAACCAGATTCAAAAAAACATATTTAACAATATACGGAGTATTATTATTATTGGTGTTTTTTACTCCCAACCTAGTTGGGGTGGTTAAGCGCCAGCACAGGGCCCAATTGGGCCAAGATGAAGGTGCCCGCTGATCCTGTTGGTGATGTTACGATCCAGCGTCTCCTACTCAGCTGCGGGCAATGAGGGCTTCCCGGGTACACCCGCAAATAGCCCATCACACAGCCTTTCGGGCAGTTCTTCTCTTAGGCGCGGTGGGACACATTTCCGCTAGCACTCTGGGTGCTGGATGCCTTTATTATTATTATTTTTTTTTTACATTTATAAATCACTTATCAACACAAAAATCAGATAAATAATTATAATATTTTTATAATATTATAATATATTGTACATAATTCATGACTCGAGTTACATAATATATAAAAATATAATATCAATTAATAATTATTATATTATATTATAAAGGGTTTTTATTATCAAAATTTACATTACATTTTTTTAGTGCTGTCGAAATTTTTCGGATTTTCGGATTCCGGATTTCTAAAGCTCCGGAATCCGCTTTTTTAGGAGATCCGAAATCCGAAAAGCGGATATCGGATTCAAAGCGGATATCGGATTTTATCGGATATCGGATTCAAAGCGGATTTCGGATTTTATCGGATATCGGATTCAAAACGGATATCGGATTTTATCGGATATCGGATTCAAAGCGGATTTCGGATTCAAAGCGGATATCGGATTTTATCGGATATCGGATTTAAAGCGGATTTAGGATTTTATCGGATATCGGATTCAAAGCGGATTTCGGATTCGATCGGATATCGGATTTGTAAAAACTTGTAAGAAAACGAATACATGTATTTTGACTCGAAAAAATAAATATATTTTGCTGTGTTACGTTAACTAAACTCAGTAAAACTGTAAACACTATATAGCTGTTTGTAACTAAATACTGAATAAAATAGTTTAATTAATAGTCTTAATAAATACACTGCTATTACGCTAATTACGCTATTACTGCTATAACATAGAAAATCTGTAATAAATATACGTATATACTAAATAGTGTAAATAGAATTGAAATTAAATATCGATTTTTGCCAACCTTATGTCCCATATTATATATGTATAATTGCAGTACATTGTATAATTAATATAGCATTAATTAATAGCATTTCATTTACGCATTTATATAGCCATTTACTAAAAAAATGTATAATTTTTATTTATTTTAATATTTGTAATGCGAATTTGATTCTGAGCTATAATATTGGAGGATTTTCCTTGGCTATTTTTTAGCTCGCATCAGGTTGGGCTGTGCAGGTTCCAAAACTTGCTGCTAGTGGAATTTGTTTGCTTTATAGCTGCTATAGTGCTTACCAACTTCGTAATATCATCATGTGTTTATTAGGGTTCAAAACTCTCTATTATTTTTGTCATGAAATTTGCAATCAAATTTGTAATATAAAACATGAAAACTAAACAAACGTAACGCAGTTTAAAGCACTTTAAACATCCTTTATTTTATGGTCCTTTACTTTAATTTTCAATATTTTGTAAACAAATTAAAAAGCACCAATATTTAAAAATTGTTAAAATTATAAAAACGTACCGTATTCCTGCATCATTTCGTCCGCTACATTCGACAATTTTACTATTCGATGTCTACATCAAGCACGTGCAGTGATTCTGCGGGATTTGGTCTTGCATTTTTTTGCAAGCTAGTCTGTTGAAATTTTAATAGAGTTGAGTTTAAAATTATACTTGTTTCGTTATTATACAAGTTATTTAAATATTAATGAATAAAAACTAAAAACTGTATTCCGATTGAATCCGATATCCTATTTTAATCAGAAATCCGTTTTGAATCTAAAATCCGCTTCAAATTCAAAATCCGATTCAAATTCGGAATCCGATTCAAATTCGGAATCCGATTCAAATTCGGAATCCGTTTCAAATTCGGAATCCGATTCAAATTCGGAATCCGATTCAAATTCGGAATCCGAAATCCGATTCAAATTCGGAATCCGTTTCAAATTCGGAATCCGAAATCCGATTTGAATCCGATATCCGTTCACAAAGATCGGATTTTGAATCCGCTTTCCAATAGGAATCCGCAAAACGGATTTTCGGATTTCGGATTTTTTAAAATCCGGAATTCGGATATCAAAAAAAGCGGATTTCAACAGCACGATTTTTTACAGTTAATAAATAATCAGTTTCAGTTTTAAATACGATGATACTTGTCGTCGTACACAGCAGTAGAATAAGTTGCATACCCTCCAGGGGCTAGCAACCTTAGAATTGCTAAGGTTTCAAGCATAAGTAGAAAATTCTTTACAGGGCTTGAAGCATTGATTTCTAACCCTAGGCTCTTAACACAATGAATTATTTTTGATTCCATTCAACAGTTGAACTTTATGCATGAGTCATTCCGAGGACATGACATGCGCGGAGACCTAAATGCACGGTAATTAGTGACAATCTTTTACAAAGAAAAATAAATTTCCATAATTGAAAAATTACGTCTTCAACTCGTCCTAAACACGTCTAAACCTAATCTTTTTACCTCAAAAACACATATTATTTCATCATCGCTCAAAATGAGGATGAAATGGAGACAATATTTCTAACATTTTATGCTGAATAAGATTAAAAAAGACGTAATCTCGTCTTTTTTTCTTCTAAAATGGTGCAAAATAGGAGAGAATTAGACGAGGAGAGAGCTTAATAACGAATAAATGATGAAATTTATTTCAACTTGGGTCAGCTCTAACCAACCATAATAACTAAGAGAAAACGTCGATTTATGACGCTGCATTGAAAACAGCTGTTTTAAATTTGATAACATATATATGACATTTTCTTCTATAAAACTTAAAATATTTTAAAATCATTCAAATAAAACAAAAGAAAAACTTCTAATGTAAAATTCTTAATAAAATTAACATTTCGATCATAAATTTAAAAGAAATGACATAAATTTAAGCACAAGAAAATATTCACAACATTAAAATTACTACCCTACTGTTTACACTATGGACTTCTTTTTATTCATTATTTACATTATAAAATATTAATGAATTTAATATGATATTACATCACTTCAACCAAATTTTCATACAACGTATAATAAAAAGTTTCTATAGTAATTTAAAGACACGGTAGGCGTGTAACAATCGGCAGCTTTGTCCCAACACGCGACGTCAATTGTTAATGAAGTGCGCGGTGGAGGTTTCTCTTACAACTCGCAGTGTACGACGAGCAAATCAAGCGAGCAGTCACCGAGTTATATTGTGTTTAAATAGGGAGAAACAAAATTGCAAAAATAGGGCTGCATACGGATATCAAGGTACGTGGAATATTTTTACTTTTGATATTGGTACTTATACCAGAGTTGAAATAATTTTCATCTTTCATTCGTTACTAAACTCTCTCCTTGTCTAATTCTCTCCTATTTTGCACCATTTTAGAGAAAAAAAATAGGGAATAAGACAAGATTACGTCTTCTTTCCCATATCGGGTTGAAATAATTTCAATCTTTTATTCGCTACGTCTAATTTCCTCCTATTTTGCACCATTTTAGAGGAAAGATACGAGATTACGTCTTTTTTCCAATTATTGAGCATACAATTTTAGAAATTTGGGCGTGATTCACGAAGCAGTTAGCCAGGTTTCTAACAAACGTTTAGCTTAACCACTACATGGTTTAACTAGGTGCTTTAACACGTATAACAGGTATAGTTAAACGTGGTTGGAAACCTGGATAACTTCTTCGTGAATCATACCCATTGTCTCCATTTTATCCTCACTTTGAGCAAGGAGGAAATAATATGTATTTTTGAGCTAAAAAGATTAGGTTTAGACGTGTAAAGGTACAGGATAAGTTGGAGGCTTAATGGTCACGATTCACGAAGCAGTTAGCCAGGTTTCTAACCACGTTTAGCTTAACCACGTTTAACTAGGTGGTTTAACACGTAAAACAGGTATAGTTAAACGTGGTTAAGTCAAACGTGGTTAGAAACCTGGCTAACTGCTTCGTGAATCGCACCCATAATATTTCAACTAGAGTAGTTTTTAAAAGTATTGAAGTTGTAAAAATTAGCTTTAAT
This sequence comes from Siphlonurus alternatus, assembly GCA_949825025.1. Lineage (NCBI taxonomy): Eukaryota > Metazoa > Arthropoda > Insecta > Ephemeroptera > Siphlonuridae > Siphlonurus > Siphlonurus alternatus. The sequence continues at coordinate 6,239,395 of OX463785.1, read as the reverse complement.
TGGTTCACATGTTTTAGTTGCTGGTACAACAGCATGCAAACTGTCAAAAGTTACTGTGACATTTTTGTGTTATCATCAGATTGATGGCATTATTAATATAAAAACGTTATTATTTTAAAATGCATATAGTTAAGAACTTCTCAATTAAAACCACAATATTACATACGAATTTTTTTAAATTATAAATTTAAAAAACAATTTTTAATTCTATTATAATATATTATATTTATTCATACGGATTTCAAAGTAGATGACACATTTTTTTCAAAAGAAATTAACTGCATGTAAATTTAAGAAAAAAGATTTTTATATTATAATGATAATAATAATTTTATTAATTTCAATTTTATCTAGCGACTATAATACTAATAAATTTTAAGGAATATTGTTTTGTTTAGTAGCTGGTGAACCACGTACTCTTAAAATTTCAGCAAACCTTCCTGACATCATGAAATAATTTTTAATGAAAAAAAAAAAAAAAAATTAAACAAAATTCTGTGAAATTGTCGAGATATTGTTTTAAATGGGGATTGCTGTGACTTTTAGTAAAATCAGACTCTTACACACGAAAAAATTAATCATGCATACTCAAAATCTGCATTGAGTTTGTTGTTATTCGTTATTTAAGGTAGAGATAACGTCGGTCAGCTGTTTTTTTTAGCTCCATTTGATTAACATGTAAACCTTAGCAAATTCACAAAAATTCTGAAATTTTTTTGGGAGGCAGATATTAGTGCCTAAAAGCCATAGAAAAAATTTCAAAACCATTTAACGTACCGATTTTTTTAAATAATTTATTTAATTTTCAGCATAGGGCTTTTCCATGGAGAGACAAACTAAAAAATTAATTTAAAAAAATCGGCTCGTTAAATTGTTTTAAACTTTTTCTATGGCACTTAGGCACTATTATATAATATCTGCTCTAAAAAAAAATTCAGAATTTTTGTGAATTTGCCAAGGTTTACACGTTAATCAAATGAAGCTAAAAAAACAGCTGACCGATGTTATCTCTACCTTAAATCAGCTAACCAGCAGCTATTTTGTCCTTTCGTTTAGGGATTATGGTCTATAAAATATTTTCAATTATAGTCGGAAAGTATTAAGCGATGGCCGCCGCTTTAACATTAACCCTTCGACAACGTAACTTCATTAAAATTTGCTGTTATTGCTTATTGGGAAGATTTGGGAGTTTTCAGTATATATAAAATGAAAATCATTTAAGTTTCATTAAAACTATACAAAATTAAGCATGCATAAAATTATAAAAATAATAAAAATTTGATTAATTTTATTTTTTATCATAAAAATATTTAAATGAATGAATATTTTACTTTATAATAAATTTCTAAATAATAACTAACGCCGCATGCTTAAATATATTTCTATTTTGAATTGATGATGCCTAAATCACCGTTTCCGTTTCCAAAATCATTTGATGTATATTAAGTGTTAATGTGTAAAACATAATTGTTTTAAATTATTATAGGAGTGCATGATGTAAAAAGAACTTTTTACATCATGTAGGAGTGCAATCACCCTATAATGAATTCTGCAAAATGAGCATATTCTACACGATTTAAGGATATTGTCCATTATATAACACTAAGGAATAGTGTAATAGTCAAGATTACAGAATTATTATAACTGTATTACCTCTGCATCATTGTTTTGAATTAAAAGGAGAAATTCATGCGGGTCCTCAGTTGAAGTAAATTTCATCTTTTATTCGCTATTAATCTCTCTCCTCGTTTAATTCCCTCCTATTTTGCACCATTTTAGAGGAAAAAAATACAAGATTACGTGTTTTTTGTCTTATTAAGGATAAAATGTTAAAAATATATTTTCCATTTCATCATCACTTTGAACGAGAAATAAATAAGATGTGTTTTTTAGGTAAAAAGTTTAGGTTTAGACTTATAAAAGATGATTTAATGATGTAATTTTTCAATTAGGGGTATTAAACGAATTCACTTCCCTGCATTGCCTTAAAGGAGGTGAACGGCTTCAACTTTGATATATTTTGTTGATGCAGTAAAACATAATGTCTGCACCAAACAAAAAAAAAAAAAAAAAAAACGCCATCTTCTTCTTCCTTCCCTGACTTCCGTCTGTTGAAAGTTAAGACTTTCAAAAATTTCAAAAAAGTTGCGTCAATGACGTTATTTCGCACCAAAGGGAAGCAGCCAATTGCGCGAGGGGTTTTTAGAGAGACGCGCTGCGATTGGCTGCCTTATTTTGGCGCGAAGTTACGCCATTGACGCAACTTTTTTGAACGTCTTAACTTTCAACAGCCGGAAGTCAGGGAAGGAGGAGGATGTTTTTTGTTTTTTTTGGTGCAGACATATCAACAAAATTAAAAAAAAAAATCAAAAGTTGAAGCTGTTCCCTTCCTTTAAAGGCAGATTCAGATGGCGACAACGGCGATTCGATGCGATTTTGACGCAAAAGCTGTGAAATCCTATGCGGCGGTGAATTCGCCGGGAATCGCGTTAATTACGATGTTTTTTTTCTTTTAATCGCCAAATATGTCCGCCAATAAATGTTACAGCAAGTGCGCATTATTCACGTCGCGTCGCATGATAAAAATCAACATGTGAATCCACCTTAAAGAAACCGTGGTAACATGAGGATGGTTCAAAGTCTTCTGCTCGTTGTTAGTAAACAAAGTATTGTTGTGTAATGTCTGTCGCGTGAAAGGAAAAAACATGGGACAGTTGTTGATTTACATGTTAACTTATGGAAAATGACCGTTAATTATGAAGTTGACACTGTTGCCTAGCGCCAACAATGCCATTACGTTCTCTGCTCTGGTGGCAAAATCAGGCACTACGTCGTCCCACGTTTAACAATGAAAAAGGCTTCATGCGACAGACATTATAAACAATGGTTTGTTACAACCATTGTGCGAGTGGAAGACTTTGGGATGGTTGACGAGAATCAGAAACAAAGGGCACGCACTGTCACCACGGACCGACTCCATGTTTCAGATGAAGGGCCGGCAGCGTGGTCTGACGGATGACCTGAAGCCGCTGCTGTTCTTGCTGCAGCTCTCGGGTCACTTCATGCCGGACTACGAGTCTGAGAAAATGCCGGGCCGGGTGGCGGCACGAACCATGTACTCGCTGGTGCACATCGGCCTGGGCACGCTGCACTTTATCTTTCTGATAGCCAAGCTGCTCATGCAGTTCGGTGACACCGCGGCACTCGTCAGTAACACGCTCACCATGCTCTTCTTTCTGCATAGTATCACCAAGGTTAGTGCGAATTAGGGTGAATAGTGTGTGTGATTATTAACAGTGGCACAAGTCACTTACAAAACGTGAAATTTATTTTTCTACCAGAAAAAAAAAATCTGTTATTTTAGGATTATGACGATAAAAAACAATGAATTTTATATTTTTAATTACTATTTTATGTAAAATAATGGGCGCGATTCACGAAGCAGTTAGTCAGGTTTCTAACCACATTTAGCTTAACCACGTTTAACTAAGGTGGATTAGCACGTGAAACAGGCATAGTTAAACGTGGTTAGAAACCTGGCTAACTGCTTCGTGAATCGCACCCATTATTGATAACTATGGACAAATTTCTTAAATTTTTTTATTACATATTTGGATAATTTAGGATCTCATCCTCATACTGTCAAAATTTCTTATTGAGATTTTTTTTTTTTAATTCTCGAATATCGTGCTGCAAAACTCCGTGACGTCATAGTCATGCATATATTTAACACGTAAGCATAGGGAAAGACTTTGCATGACTGTGATGTCACAGCAATTTCCAGCACGATTTTATATCAGTTTATTAAAGGGTTAAAAAAATGAAAATGCATATAACTTAAGATCCAACTATAATTTATCATATTGTTTCAGGTAACTTACTTCGCCATCAAACGCAAGCAGTTCTACCGTACCATGTCAGTATGGGAATCAAGTCACAGCCACCCTCTGTTCGTGGACTCGGACATGAAACACCGGATAATGGGAGAACGAGAGATCATGCGTCTTCTCCGGTACGTCATGTTCGCCTCCGGGCTCACCGTATTCCTGTGGGCCACTCAACCTTTCTTCGCCGGGGCAGAACCTGAGGGCTCTCTTTCATCAGACGATGGCATGTCCGACAACTCGACCACCATGAACTCGAGCGTGATGGATATTCTAACCTTGAGTACCACTTCAGTGGATCCAATGGTGCTCATGGCTACTACCGTCACCCCAGTGGTCGTGGCAGAAACAATGATGGACGGTCCAAGCCTCATGATCAATGCTTGGTACCCATGGGATCCTTATTCCAGTGGTTTCATGTACGCTTTCACCTACCTTTATCAGGTAAGAATACCTGAAATATGCATGCCACACTCACACTAAATTTTTAGATGCTGAATTGGTTTCAGTACTTTATATCAGTACAAAATTGCTCCAGTAGTCAGTCAGTTTCGTCTTACATCCAGCACTTTTGACCTATAAAACACTTATTCCAAGTACAAATTTGGTACTGAAAAAAGAGAGCCAATTTTTGATACTTTTTTTTACTCTTTTTTTCAGTACCAAATTTGTACTTGGATTAAGTATTTTATAGGTCAAAAGTGCTGGATGTAAGACGAAACTGGAGAAATTGTGTACTGACATGAAGTACTGAAACCAATTCAGCATCTAAAAATTTAGTGTGCTAAACTATTAGATGCTGATCGATGAATTAGTTTTCAGTACAATTATTTTCACCTTACAGTAAGAACTTTTTAGCTTTCAGTACATTAAATGGGCTAATTAAACCTGTTTTTCAGTACTTTTTGCACTTTTAAGTACAAATTTAGTACTGAATAAACAAACGGGGTCAATAAAAGTACAAATATTGTTGTGAAAGTATCTAAAATTTTGGAGTGTGCTAATCAGGGATGGAGAGAAAATTAAAAAATATAATTTTCTAGTAAAAGATTACTCTATTTTTCTGATCGCTCGTTTTACCTTAAGGTTTTTAACTTGAGAATTGGTAAAATTTAACATAGGAAAAATTTTCATAGCAAGAAATGATCTTCAAAATTAACTAAGTAGACTTACAACAGACGTCTTATAAGCCCTGATTTTTTTCAGTTTTTTGTAATCGTTGAATTATGAAATATAATATGCTCGAGTTGGAATAAATTTCATTTTTTCTTCGCTATTAAACTCTCCTCTCGTTATTTCTTCTCTTATTTTGCACCATTTTAGAGGAAAAACGAGGGGAAAAAGATAAGATTACGTATTTTTTCCTCATCTTGAACATAAAATGTTAGAAATTTTATCATTTCATCCTCAGTTAATAGAGCGAAGAGGAAGTAAGATGTGTTTTGAGGTAAAAAGATTAGGTTATTTAGACGTGTAAAAGGTGAGTTGAAGAAGTAATTTTTCAACTAGTATAGGGTGCTCATCAAATTTATTCGAAGACATGCCAAGTACAGGCGATCAAAGTTTCGGTCGCTGAGTTTTGCAATTTGGGATTTTGACTGATTATTTATTGAAATATTATGACTCGTATGAGTAGTTTTAAACGTAACTCAGAAACTTTGCAATTTAGAGATTATTAACATATTAAAATTAAATAAATACACCAGTAAATTAAATATAACGCGCAAACAACGTTTCTAGTTAAAAATTTACGTCTTCAACTCATTCTTTACACGTCTTTACCTAATCTTATAACGTCTTTTTACCTTAAAAACACATCTTATTTTCTCTTCGCTTCAAGTGAGGATGAAATGAAGACAATAAGAGCGATTCACAAAGCAGTTAGACTCAGGGTTCTAACTACGTTTAGCTTTACCACGTTTAAACTGTACCTGTTTTTTGTGTTAAACCACCTCAAACGTGGTTAATAAGCTAAACGCATGGTTAGAAACCTGGCTATATAACTGCTTCGTGAATCGCGCCCATTATATGCTGAATAAGGAGGGGGGGGGGGAAATATTGAATTTTTTCCCTTTAAAATGGTGCAAAACAGGAAAGAATTAGACGAGGGGAGAGCAATTAAAAAAAATTCAGCTGGAAGATGTAATCTAACATATGTAATTACCTAATGTCTCTTGCTTATGCAGGATATATTCGATAATGCAAAGTGGACATTCAAATATGTGAACGTACATGTTGACTCTTGCTTGTAGCTCGGGGTGGCTATACGGATGACTAAATTTGGCTGTCTCTATATCTGAGTTGAGGTGTTACTTAATAGGACCTCCGTATGGGATGGGCTGCTTTAGCAGGGGTGAAAGACCTTCATTAATAAGAACCTGGTATTTGAATGATTACAAATTAATTTTTAATATTTTATCGAATTATATTATCAGTATTAAATTCACATGGCCGAAATTATTAAAGGTCCATCAATTCCAGAAAGCGATTTTAATATCATTGACTATAGTAAAATTCTGAATACTATTATTTTTAAATAATAATAAATTAATGTTATTAATTTCAAATTATAAATTTTACAAGAACATATTTTTTTTTTTACTTTCAAATTTAAAAATGAAAAAGATTGCAAAATACTTATAAAAATTAAAATATATCATTAAATAAATTGCAAATATTTATTTTCTAAAAATTGAATAAAAAATGTACGACAGTAAATGAAAGTAAAATAATTATTGCCATATATTTTATAAAATATCCATCACTATTAGAAATTATTTTTAACATACCAAGTAAAAAATAAAATCTTGAAGAATTCCATGCATAAAATTTCATATTTTCTTCGCTTTTATTAAGCTCTTTTCTCACCTCTTTTTTCCTCCTAATTTGAACCATTTTTGAGAAAAAAAAAAAGAGGGAACCAGACAAGATTACGTTTTTTTTTTCTCTCTTCTTGAGCATAAAATGTTATAAGAAATATTTATTGTCTTCATTTCATCCTCAATTTGAGCGAGGAAGAAATAAGATGTGTTTTGAGATAAAAATATTAGATTTAGACTTGTAAAGGATGAGTTGAAGACGAAATTTTTCAACTAGGGTTCACTTTAATAAATAACCGGCCCCTCTCTGTGACAGCTGTACTGGCTGGTATTCTGCATCTGCCAAGTGAACTTGATGGACGCCCTCTTCTGCTCCTGGCTCATTTACGCATGCGAGCAACTGAAGCACCTCAAAGAGGGGATGGCTGGACTCATGCAGCTCAGCGCCTCCGAGGCCTCGTTGTACCCAGGGGATGCCTTCATGGCCGCAGATGGGCGCGACAGTAAGTTGATGAAAAGTCACCACCGGGTTTCGAATCTATACTAAGGTTCATATTTAACTTGGTTTTCATCGGAAACACTCGGGTGTCCTTCGGCTTAGCTCGGCCAGTGAAATTCTTCGTTACAATCAACGCACCAATGCAAATTAAGTCTTCTACACGCAATTAATGGTTGTAACAAACTATTGTTTATAAATGTCTAAGGCATGAAGCCTTTTTCATTGTTAAACATGAGACGACGTAGTGACGTAGTGCCTAATTTTGCCACCAGAGCAGAGAATGTAATGGCATTGTTGGCGCTAGGTAACCGTTTCAACTTCATAATTAACGGTCATTTTCTATAAGTTGATATTTAAATCAACAACCGTCCCGTGTTTTTCCTTTCACGCGACAGACATTACATAACAATAACATTGTTTTTATACTAACAGCGAACAGATGACTTTTTTTTTGCACCAATGACTGAAGACGTTACGAACACGATGAAAACCAAGTTAAATGTGAACTAGAGTATAAACAGGATAGAGGCTTCAAGTGTTTCCCATCGAGAAAATTTTCTCCATAAGCCACCATGTTAGAAAATTTGAAATTTTTCTCAGTAACTGTTAAAGCTATTAATTTGAAAATATATCCTAACACTCTCCATTTAGGGGTCTCTGATATTAAGAGATTATTTTCATCTACAAAATTTATTTGAATGCCAAAATAGCAATTTCGAGTTTTTTTTTTTTTTTTTGAAAAGTTTGGATAGGACGGTGGGAACACCGCGAAAATCATCGACTTGAAGCCCCTATAGCAAGCATATAATTTTTTAAGCCAAATAAATGTTAATTTAAAATATACATAATGAGGGGCATTCACAACTTTAGCCCCAAGTTTTATCCCTGGTGCTAAACTAGGAGCCAAACATGGTTAGCCACTGGTTTTGCACCATGTTTAGTACCAGGGATAAAACTTGGGGCTAAAGTTGGGGTTAAAGTGCTTTGTGAATGCCCCCCAATGTTAGTTATAGTGTTTGTTTTTAATAGTTTTATACCAGGGTTGTATAAGCAACCCTGGTTTTATACTATTATACTTACATGAATTTATATTTAAAGTTAAATAAATAATGGAAAAGCTGATGATTTTGATTACATTGGATATAGGACCCTGACTTTTGTATGCCATAATTCTGTTTGATCATTTTGAACTAACATATTCAATATTGATCAAGGCGTGTTATGTAAGAGTTATATAACACATTTCAATTTTCCATTGCGTGTGATATTTACATAACATATGACGCCAAAGCGTTATGTAGTGCGATGTTAAGGGTTAGAGGATTAAAATATCTGAAAATATTGAAAACTTATTTGCGAGTTAGTTTTACGCTCATTGAAGTAATCATTTTTTAATTTACAATAAATTTCATTTTTTAGAATTAAAAATATATAATACAATTTTTTTATTTTTAAAAATAATTATATAATATAATATTATTTTAAATATTATTTGTAATTTATTGAAGCACTGTTAGACATAATAAATTTATTAATTGCACTAAAAAAATTTTTTTAATACAAAAAATAAATAATAAATATTTTACAAAAATACGTCCTACATGATTATTTAAAAATTGATGTTTCGAGTGCTGTTTTTGCTTGGAACACTAAATTTAAGTGTTATAATTGATAATTAATGTTAACTTTGTAATTTTAATGGGAAATTCCCTATTATAAATCAACACTGTCAGAAAGAAAAGGAATCTTAAGAAATAAATATAAAAAATTTGAAGGATTTCCATCAGATCGCTAATGGTTTGAACAGATTTTAGTTGATAACTTTCTCATAATTGCTCTATTTCCGGTTTCCATCCATAAAGATGTATGTTAAACTTGTACCCTAATTTTCACAAAATTCATCAGACAGATTCAAAATTGTTATTTCATCTTTTGATGACGAGTTCGAAATCTCCTGCAAGTCTTGTTGAATTCAAGGGGGCTAATTCCGAGATCTCAATTAACTGAGAGTAAACAACATTGCCTTTTTTATTTTTTGCTATCAATAACAAAGTCAAACTACGTCAAGCGTGGTTAGTACTTGGATGGGTAACCGTTTTAAGTAAAAATCGAAGCTTCCTCCCTGGGGTAAATTCATCTCGCTTTCCACCCAGTGCAGTGATGGACTTGTGTGTGGTTTCCCAGGCTTTGGATATCATTTTGGTTCATTGATAAAAAAAATAGAGGTGTCCATCCTGACAGGTTTCCCCTGGTTCCCTCAGCGAATGCTGGGACGCGCAACAGGCCGTGATCACCATTCTTTCCCTACACATTACCCCACCGCGTGCTGTAAGCTCTTAGGGACCGTCTATCCTTGTTATCCTTGTAAAAAATAAAAAACGGATGTTCTGCAATATGATGAAATAAGCTTACACAATTTACATGAAAACACCACCATGACTACGACTCATTTTTTACACGTGTGTCCAGATGACAGCATGGATGGTAGTAACACGGCCTTCCTCCGCAACGGTCGTATCTTCCCCACCTCGCCCCTGAACGTGGTACCTGCCAGCCAGAGGATCCGCTATTCCATCCCGCCAGAAATGCTCGGCTTCCGGACACCCGCCTCTGCCATCGAACCGGACAGTCCGGATATCTTGAGACAGGACATGGTGGTGAGATCGGCCATCAAGTACTGGGTGGAACGACACAAGCACATCCTCAGGTTAGTCATCTTTCCGAGTTGAAATAAATCTTATATTTTATTCATCCTCTCCTCGTCCAATTTCTTTCTATTTTCCAACATTTTAGAGGGGGAAAAAGACGAGATTACTTTTTCTTTCCTATTATTGAGCATAAAATGTTAAAAATATTGTCTCCATTTCATCCTCACTTTAAGCGAAGAGGAAATAAGATATGTTTTTGAGGTAAAAAGACGTTATAATATTAGGTTTAGACTTTAAGAAGATGAGTTGAAGATGTAAATTTTTAACTAGGGTTCTCATAAGTTCTCGAATAGGCTTATTTTAATACACACTAAATATTAGTACGTACGGTGAGTGATAAGGCATGAGCTTTTTGCCTTTTTTCAGAATTATCTATTTGAATAGTGGCTGTAAGTGTTCTGGAAAATATCCCCCATTTTAGATTATTTGAATTATTTTTTGTGAAATATTAAAGCAACTAAAGAAACAACTTTGATTGAAGATATTAATTTGAAAACACATTTTTCGATACGTAATTTGATTTAATATTTATACATATTTCAAAATAAATTCTATTATATCTTTTAGGTTCACTAAAGTTGTGAGACTTCCACACAAAAAATAATTTAACTTGTTGCCAAAGGAATTTTAAAAAAATATCTTATGATAAGGCAAATTGAAATTAAAAAAAAAAAAAAAAAACTTAAAAAATACGTATTTTTAAATTTATTGATATTTACTTTTAGTTTTCATTTTTTTATAAGAATTAAATAACGTAAATAATAAATAAATTGTAAAAATAATTTTAAAAATCAGTATATTGTTTGGATTATTGTGAAAATTTTTAATAAATATTAACACGAATGGTGTGTGGAGTTACTGATACTTCCCGACAAATACGATGGATTAGCTTACTTTTCTATAACCTTAAAAATTATTTGCATAAAATTAATAAAATTTGTTGTATTCGGTACTTAATATATATTTTGCTTTTTCCATTAATGATACAAGCTACTATCGAGTATCAGAACACATTACGATAAAATGATAAAATATATATCAGATCTCTATTTTAGCTGCTGAAGATGATGAAGCGAGTCTATAGCTGAACAACGGTAGATTAGCTAAGAGGAGTTGATAATTAATAAAGTTCCCTTCAATTTTATGTTTATTTTTTAGTATATTTAAAACCTGGCCGGTTACTTCTATTTTACTAGTTACTCACTAAGTTTGAAACCCCGAACCTCCCTAACTTGAGCGTTTTGCGGGTTCATCGAGAACGGTGGCAGCCACGGCCTTTGCAATCCATCCCGTCATTTGTCTGTGACTCAGGGAAACGTGAAAACCTCAGCCAGGATGAACACTACAGCTTTTTTGTCAATGAACTGGAAGTGAACCACATAGCGGAAAAGCGAAACGATTTACCCCTGGGTGGGAAACGTGGTTTCCCTTGAAAAATGATCACCCATCCAACTACTAACCACTCTCGACGCTGCTTCACTTCGGTGATTTGACAAGACCCGGCCAAACGCACTGCGCCACATCTCCAATTATGAATTATTAAAATACATTTTCTTTTGTATTTTTGTAACTGTATAACTATCAAATTGTCAAATTATACAGCTACCAAACACATTCCATAATATTTAAAATTCTCATACAAGCGATATCTTCAATAGATACAATTATAAATCACTTATAAAGTGAGGCAAGACTTGCGTGTCAACTTATAGCATCACCTGTAAGGGGCGTGGTCTTTCCCCATGAAGAACTAGATCTTCTGTCACGCGTCCATTAATTATTCAAGTAACGACAGTCCTCTGTTTGCGTAAAGCTTCCAAGAAATTTTTAACTGTTTTATTTTAGTTTTTGCATCTTAACCTATAATTATTGCTTTGTATATAGGTCATATTTATTGTATCAGTTTTATTATTTATACTTAACTTTATAAGTTTGATACGCAGATATAAATAATTTAGTAATGTATGGGTTTATTGTACCGATACAAAACTTTGTAAATGGTATATAATTATTATCAAAAGTTTGTCGTATATATATTAAATAAATTATAAACATGAGATTCACTTTCTATTAGAAATTATTCAGGGAACTGAGGAAATCCAAGTACTTTGGAGCAGTATTTTATTTATTCAATCTTTTCATTCAGCCTCAGTGGCTGAGGCTATTTAAGAAATTTAATCCTTATTTAGCTAGAGAGTATATTAACAAATTGGAAATTGAAATACTCTTTGATTTTTAATGGTAACTAATTCGATCAAAGTTATCATTAACAGTAATAATTTTACTTAAATTTTATTTTATATTTTACAGTGCAAGATGACACTCTGAAAGGAGAGTATTGACCTCAAAATTTTTATTGCAGAAATGGATAGAGGGTGCAAAGTTATGCTACTCATTTTTCTTTGAGATTTTTTAGAGTCCTGGATCTATTTAAAGAAAAAAATAAATAAAAATAAAAGTACAGAGAAAGTGACGCCTCTTGACGCCTCTCTTATTAAAACGATAGGACCTAAAAGGGGCGTGGGTTCAAACCCGACCTCGACAAAAACTTTTTAGCAATAATTCCTAACTCATAAAAATCTAAGTGGCATAACTCTCTACCCTGTATCCATTTTTGCAATAAAAAACTTTTGAGGTCGATACTCTATTGACAGTAACAAACATCTAATATTTACTACCTGATTCAACTATTTTAATGTAATTAATAATATTAATTAGGATTGACCTCAATTGACTGAGATCTCGAAATCGTTCCCCTTTGAATACAACAAGACTTGCAGGGAACTTTGATTTGGCATCAATAGGTGGCATACAAATTTTGGAGTGGATCCATCTGATCAGTTTATGAAAACTGAAGTAGAAGTTTAACATTGGCCTTATGGACGGAAACCGGAAATGAAGCTATTGTGAGGAAACTGCCTCTTTGAATCTGCTCAAACCAAAAGCGATTAAGTTTTATATATCATTCTCGTAATTTTAAAATAATTTCATTCGATTCCGTCTGACGGAAATTTCCTTTGACGCACGTAGTAACTGAGGTCAATTGTCAATAAAGAAGTAATTAATAATTTTCTTTTAATTCAAATAATAGAGGGATTATTTTTGCTGGAGATTTTAATTGTGTGTTATCACAGTTAGATCAAAAACCGGGATTTAATAAATGTGTGCAGCTTGAGCACTTAATCAATGGATTAGATTTGAAGGATGCATGGAGGATAACAGACAAAAATAAAATATTGTTTACTTTTAATGCAAGTAGATTCTCTTCAAGATTAGATCGAATTTACGTTTCAAAAGTTTTGTGCTCAAATATTCGTAAGTCATATATAAGTCCAATAGTAATATCAGATCATGTTGGGTTTTCTATTGAAATAGATGACTTTTTACATAATAAAGAAAATTATCAAAAAACTGTAAATAAAACATGGAAATTAAATACTAGCATATTAATTAGAGATGATGTTATAAAAAAATTAAATGAGCTTTGTATGGAATGTCTGAAAAAAGAAAAGGACTTTAAAGATTCAATAACTTGGTGGACGAGATATACAAAACCACTTATTATTAATTTTTGTAAAACGCAAAGTGATAGCATAGAGAAATGGAGACGGTCGACATTAGAATATTATAATTTGGTTTTTTCAGAGATGGTTTCAGAAAATATCAAATGCGGCATGTATAAAGATGAGATAAAAGAAGTAAAAGGAGAAATTATAAAACTACAAGAAAGGTCATTAGAAGGTTTAAAAATTCGAGCTAAAAGTGGGGTAAATTTTTCATCTGAAAAAGCTGGAATTTATCAAGTAATGAAACAATACAAAAGCGGTAATCGACAAAAAATAAAATTAATCAAAGATGATCAAACAAATAGGACGTATACAAATGAAGATGATATATTAAATATATTTTATCATCATTTTAGTGAAGCATTTAGTAACACAGGAGAAGATCAAATTGATGATAAGGAGATGATAGAATTTATAAAAAATAATTTACGAAAGATATCTAGGGATGATCAAAAAGAATTTAAGGAATTAGGAAGACCATTAACTGAAAAAGAAGTATTTCATGTAATTCAAGCAGGAAAAAATAATAAATCTCCAGGTTCAGATGGTCTCCCAATAGAGATTTATAAAGTTTTGTGGGATATATTGGGAAAATCATTTACTAGGATGTATAACGATGTGTTAATTAATGGCTTTTCTGGTGAAGAACAATGTACAGGAATTGTAAATTTGTTACAAAAAATAACAAATCCTAAATATGTTAAGGACTTTAGAGCAGTAACTTTGCTAAATACTGACTATAAAATATTTTCTGGATGCATAGCGAACAGACTAAAAACAGTTATGGATAAGATTATTGATCCGGTACAAACTTGTTCAGTACCTGGAAAAAAAATTAGTGATACACTGAATGATGTTATTACAGCTGCTCATTATATATTCAATAAAGAAAAAAAAGGTGCAATTATAACGATTGATTTTAAGGCTGCTTTTGATAGAGTTTATCATAAATATATGTGGTTGGTGTTGAAAGAATACAAAATAGATGAGAGGTTAATAAAAGCATTGCAATTTCTATATAGAGATGCCACATCACAAATTAAAGTAAATGGTAGGCTGTCAAAAAAATTTAAAATAAAAAGATCTGTGAGACAAGGTTGTCCATGTTCAATGGCTTCATTTTGTATCACTATTCAACCCTTTATAAGTTTATTAATGAAAAAATTAAAGGGTGTTAAAATATTTGATTCATTGTTTAAATTAGCATCCTTTGCGGACGATTTAACGGTTGCAATAACAAGTAAAGAGGAACTTAAACTTGTAAAAGATTGTATTAATATATACTGTCATATATCAGGTGCACAAATAAATAATAAAAAGTGTGAATTAATCAGAGCAAATCATAATAAAGAAAAATATGATGCTGATTGGTTAATGGAAAAAGAATATGTTAAAATTTTGGGAATTATAATAGGGAAAACTTTTGCTCAAACACAAACAAAAACATGGGATCAAATAAATCTTAAAATAATGAATATATTGTATGAAAATAAGTGGAGAAATATCTCATTACTAGAAAAAGTAGATTTTGTTCAAACTTTTGCATTGTCAAAAATGTGGTACGCAGCCAGTGTTTTACCAATTAAACCATGCATTGAAAAAAAAATAATGAAACATATAAATTTTTTCCTATGGTCTGGTGATATTTTTAGAATAGCAAAAGAAAAAAGTTATTTGCCACCAGAAAAGGGTGGTTTAGGGTTAATAAATATAAAAGCAAAATGTGATGCTTTGTTATTTATATCGGCAGAAAGAGCAATGGAAGGCAAAGGTTCTAAATCAATGGAATCAGTGTTAAAATATTACAAAAATATCCATGGTGACTCTTTGCCATATTGGCCAAATGTTGTTAAGCTTAATAATGGTATATCTTATATCTTAGGTCTATTATTATATGGAGAATCAAAAAATGAGGATCCTTGGTCATGTAAAAATATTTATAAAAAAAATATGGAAGCTCTGGGGTACGGAGAAAATATTGTGGCATCTGCGCCTGGCTCAGTTGATGTTGAACATGCAAGGAATGTATGTTGGGAAAATGTATATAAATGCATAAATTTTAAGTTTGTAGATAAATCAATAAGATCAACTTGGATTAAAATTGCACATAATATATATGCAACTAAAGTGAGGAGAAAAGCTATTGGGTTGATAAATGATGATAAATGCGAGATATGTGGTGAATATGATAATTTATTTCATAGATTAACTACTTGTGGTATTGCAAAAGACACTGTGAAATGGGTATTTGATATCATTGAAAAAATAACCAATACGCGAAATGCTGTAACACTAGGTCATTTGTTATATGGTGATCTCAGTGAAATACGACCTCCAGAAATAATGAACTCAGTGTTGTGGCTAATGAGCTACTTGGTGGATGGTCTTATTGGTCGATATAAAGTACATAGTTTAAATTGTTTTAAGATATATATAAAAAATAGATGGATATGTTGTAAGAATAAAAATAATATTAAAAAGAAATTAGGAAACGCACTTGACGTGTTATTGCATTAAAAAATATTATTATCTTAGTTTTATATATTGCAGACATTCTATTTTTTATATATAAAATCAATATTCATGAAGTAAAAATTTTATAAAAAAAATTTAATAGTTATAAAAATAATAATAAAAAAAAAATGTTGTGTAAAGTTAGTTTACTGTAAATTATACTACGTATTTGGTATAATACAGATTTGGTACCGATGATTTACATGTGAAATTCTATTTGTACAAAGTAGTGATGAAGTATAATGGTACAGAAAAGTATTTATATTTCGTATGATAAAGTAAATGCAATGTTATCTTTCTGTTTCAGTTTCTTTTGTTTCAGCTGTCTTTGTTTCAGTTATTAAATGAGCATCCTTATGTTTCAGTAAACTTTTGTTTTTTAAAATTGATTAATGTAAACCTTAATTGATAAAAAAAATAATTATTAAAATAGTGTATTTTGCAAAATTGAGAAGTAATCTAATCTAACTCTTTGGTTTTCAATAAAAATAAAGTATTTTTGTATTTCTTTAATATAGAGTAAATTATTATTATTATCTTTTGTATTTGCAATATAAGATATATATGGATAATATATTTCTGGTTAATTATAAATTTCATATAGAAGTTAATAGATCTGATAAATATTTATGTTTTTGTGGTGCATAAAACATATATACTAAAGTCCTTTTGTTTCAGATGGACCTAGAAGGGCTGTGGCTCTTTGTCTGTGTAAACTTATTGTATTATAGAGCAGCTGTATATGAGTCAAACATTGTTTGTTTGTTTTTTATTTAGAACTTAAGGATCAAACAAGTCTGTATAAGGAAAAAAAAAAAAAAAAATTTTTTTTTTTTTTGAGAATATATTATATTTTTTTTGAAATTGTTGGTGTAAATTTATGTAAAGTGTACATAATCTTGTCTTTTATGAATAAAAATTATAAAAAAAAAAATATTTATGATGTCAGATTTATATCATGTAAGCGGTCAACTCCAAGAATTAGAACAATGTCACATCTTTATATAAATATAAATGTATTTTTCATTATTTTCTTGTGATATGATTGCCAGTTTTCACATAACAGAACTAATTACAATAAATGCAATTATTTACAATCAAAATAAATATTAAACTATTAATTACAAAGTTTTATATTAAATTAAATGATGTAGGAAAATATAAATGTATATAAAACAACAAAGTTTAGTTTCTTATATTTTATAGATGAAGCTTCATCTTGTTTCTTGACAAAAAAAAAAAAATCTTCTATGACTCATACACAAGTTTACTATTGGTATATATGATTTTACTAACATAATTTTTGTTCTAATATAATTTTATTGAAATATGCAAGAAAATTTGTCCTTCATTTATTACATGATAATATTAAACTCATCAATCAATGGAATTACATTGATAATATTACCCTTCTTCTGGAATAATGAGGCTTCCACGATTTCATTGCAATCTTCTATTTCAGGTGAGTGCAATTATGAGCTGTAAATAGGTATAAAATAAAGCTCATAATTGCGATCACCTGATATAACAGATAGTTTCAACGTCATAGTAGGCAGATAGCTCATTATTCCGGATGAGGGACGATATATTAAAAATCAGAAAATTTAACAATGGACAACATACATGAAAAAAATTTATTGCAGAAATGAATAGAGGGTACCAAATTATGATACTCTGAATTTTTTCAGATTTTTTTAAGACCCGGAACTATTTTTAAATAATTATTGAAAGTCCGGTGATTTTAGTTGGCACCTCTGCAGCCTTAATAAAAAGGATATAGACTGGACGCCTATTGACGCCTCCAGGGGGCGTGGCCGCACTTTCAATAATTATTTAAAAATAGTTCCTGGTCTCAAAAAAATCTGAAAGAATTCAGAGTAGCATAATTTGGTACCCTCTATTCATTTCTGCAATAAAAAATTTTCATGTATGTTGTCCATTGTCATGAGGGCACTTGCTCTAAAGATATATCTATCTTGAAAATGTCTCGACACTTCACAAAAACTATCATCACGTCTTGAATATTCGACTATACTTGACTTGAGTTCCACCAATGGTGAACATCTAGAAACCAATGAAGACATTACAAACAAAATTAAATATATATGACGAGTAAAATACATTACAATTTATAAATCAACTGGAAACCTACCAAAGAGGAAAAAGAAAATATTAATCTGTCCCAGCTCCGTGATAATGTCTGGAGATAAAAAAAGAACCATGGAAACCTAAGGTCTTTATACGGCGTGGCATGTATCTTACTGCAAGTTAGAGACTTTGGAAAGCCATAAGAGATTCAATTCCAGTCAAAAGTGCAGTCAATTATTTATTAATTATGATACTTGCAATCCCTACTTCAATGCATTATTAATGATGTTATATTACACCAGCTTGATGAAGAGGTTCCTTGAAATTACAGGCATCTGACGCTGTCTGCTGATCTCTTATAATTATTAGTCAAATAGGGCAACTCGTGACAGCCCCATTTAACCGCCATTTGATTGTTGCAGGTTCGTAGAAGCCATAGGTGAGACGTACGGAATGGCGCTGCTCCTCCACATGTTGACCAGCACCGTGACCTTGACCCTTCTGTCCTATGAAGCTACAAAGGTCAGTGACCCTCAATATTAAAATAATGGTCTTGAAGTTACTTCTCTTTAAATTTCTAACGTTGAGTGAACAATATTATAAGATAAGATAAATTTTTATTTAATATTTTCCATAGATGAAAAAGTTAAAAAATATTTTTTAAACAATATTTTAATTATATTTACAAGTTTAAAAAATAAAACAATATTATTTGAAAATAAAATAATATAATTTATTTGTTTTTTGATGAGATTATAAATATTTTATTTTAATTAATTTTATTTTTTTTAATTTAATAATTATTATATGAGGGTAAAATTTATTGTGGAAATATAAAACAATCCAAATCAGTCTAGGGTAATTTTATTGTCGAGTACAAATTATTACTCCCATTAAGTATCATATTTTAAGAAATTATTAATATTAACAAAATTTAATAATTTTATATATATTTATATTTTCAGACCGTAAACAGTATTAAATTACCAGGATAACTGATCCAAGTAAAAATTTTATTTAGTATGTAAGAACTGTTAAAACTCCCATATGTAATATTAGTATGATCTAATTGTAATACTTATGTTGTAATTAGCGAAAGTTATTAATAAAGTTTCATTTATTTTATCCTCTTATTCGACTGCGGACCATAATTAAAGTCAATTTTAGACCAATAGATTTCACAAGTGAAACGCAATAGCTTGATTTTATAAAATAAAAAAGAGCTTTGCAAGGGACTAAAATCTCCTTCTATTAACACTATATAATTATACAGGTGTCACTAACAAAAAATATATAAAATAAATTATTTTATTATATATTCGCACTTATTCTAGTTATTTTGGCCCTCCTAAGAAATACTATACACCTTTCTGACACCATGTTTGTTCCTCAGATTTCGGGGATCAACTTGTACGCCTTCACCGTGATTGGCTACCTCTCGTACACGCTGGCCCAGGTCTTCTTGTTCTGTGTGTTCGGAAACAGACTCATCGAGGAGGTGAGAATCTCGTGCAGGAGTTCATGGAAAAAGTAGGCTTAATAGACGATGAACCAATGGGAATTTGTTGTAACCCTTTTTGATGCCAAGAAATTAATTTTAAGTAAAAAAAAAGACCAAAATCGGTGAAGTTTTCAAGATATTCAGCATTGAAAATAGCAGTTTTTTTTAAATAGAGTGCTTTGGCTTTTAAATAGTAATATCAATATATTTCAATTATTCAATTTGTTGATTGTTTTGTATATCAGCAAAGTATATTATTTGATTATTATTTTTTGGTCTTACTAGATTTTCAGTTTACAATGGAGAAATATTGAGCAATGGCATCAAATCTCAGTTATAATATAGAAAGTATGAAACGTAGAATTCAATTGTGTTGTATCAATTAATTGTTATATTAATACGATGTTCACATACGATGTACGAATGGATGGTTTTCTGCACATTATTACTAAATATTATTTTACCTGATAGTATAGGAAAAGAAATAAAATATTTAAAGTAGTTATTAAAATTTTTAATTAAATACTGTATTATGATACAATATTAAATTAAATTTTAATTAAACAATTTAAATATTAATTTATTTTTATTTGCTTAATTATTTTTAGATACCTTAATATAAAGCAAACTTTTACTTTAAATTGAAAAAAACAATTGTAATGTAATTTTTCTTCAAAAATGTTTTATATATAATACATTTTAATTTTGCGCACGTTGTAGCTGATTTGTTCTATAAATGAAATTAAGTATTAATAAATGTTTGGATTTTGTGTTGAGAAGCTGAAATAAATTAAATATATTATGTTCAATATAATATTATTATATTATACAGTACACAATTATTGCCATAAAGAATAGTAAATATTGTAATAATTATTAAAGTGCTTAAGTAGTTAGCTCCTGTAACCTGTCTACCTGCCTGACATGAATGTTCTAACGGTTGCACAACTTTAAGGCGTAAACCACAATGTGCTTTTGGTCCAAATTAAATAGCACTTAACTTAGCAGCATTGAACCAAGTCCTAATAGACTAACAGGTTCTAAGTAAGACTAGTCATAATATCCATTTTCTAATTTCTAAAAGTTGAAAATCTTTATCGCAAATGACAATAGTCTTATTTTGCATATATTTGTGTCTCAACAAGTAGTATTTTTTTTTCTTCAACTGAACCCTCTCCTCTGTTAAGCACTGATCACAAGTAAATGAATTTAACTTCCCATTCTTATTCGTGAACTGGATATAGCATAATCCTTAGGGTTTTGTGGGTTCCTTCCAAACCGGAGCAAAGGCCATGGCCTATACAACATGTAGAATTATCGTAGCTTATATTTAATATGACGTCACGAACTTTTTTCTTTTTCCTCCAATACAATTCTAATGGAAGGGTCACGTGACATCAAACCAAAGATAAGCTACAGCATAGTTAATAATACCCTCACACGTGGTGATAACGTCACGTGATGACCCACGTGTTGATTGTGACGTCACGTTTCAGAGCGTGTCGGTGATGCACGCTGCCTACAGCTGTCCATGGTACGACGGTTCTGAGGAGGCCAAGACGTTCGTACAGATCGTGTGTCAGCAGTGTCAGCGACCAATGTCCGTGTCCGGAGCCAAATTCTTTACCGTGTCCCTCGATCTCTTCGCCTCGGTGAGTACAGACCATCAATTTGTGATAGAGTTGTTTACTGTTTATGTTTATTTGAGACTGAGGGGGGGGGGTACAATGTAGGGTTTCAATCGTGAAGGGGGAGTGTGGTCGTCCACATACTGTTGACTGCATATGAGAAATGACACAAAAAGAATATAAAAATAGTATTTATTGTTCTTTATGGTGTGATTTTTTTTATTTCAATCGGATAATGATGCATTTTCGTAATTTATTTTAGATTATTTTGTTAAATACAGAAAACTTAAACAAATAAATTATTTGTTTTTATGCTGATTTTTGCATTCTGGCCTATTTTAGGTCAACCTACTTACAAGAGTATGACGTCAATGCCATCTTTTTTTTATAAATCATGATAAAATACCAAACTTCTAGTATCATAAATTCATTACTTTAAATCTTTAAAAGTACGAGTTTGTACCAATTTTGTATTCACTCTCAGTTTCAAAATTAAATCAAAATCGACCCTTGCAATAGATAGAACCTTGAGCTTTTCTATAAAATGAGATAATGTCTATGTGTGGGTTTTGAAAATATACCTAAGTAAAATCAAATTTCAGTATTTTAGTTCGTTTCAATGTTTTTCTGTTCTTCTCGATAAAATGTTTAAGAATATTTCCTCGCCCTCCTCAAGAAAATCCCAAAATTGTGACGTCATATATCCACAGGTTCTCGGAGCCGTGGTGACGTACTTCATGGTGCTCATCCAACTGAACTGAGCACCAATTCTTCTTCTAAGACAACTCGAATCTCTTTCCTGTACTCGGAGAATGTCGGGGATCTTCGTTCTGATATCCCGAGTAACTGACCGGCCAGGAGTAAATCACGTCCCTCAACATTTAGAGTCAGGGAACACGCGGGGCTGCGAGGAAACCACCAATTTAAAGATGGTTTTCCATGGAGGGATGTCGAGCTGGGATTGGCGTGGCAAGAAAAACGCATTTGTTGTAATATCGTATTAATTAATTAATTTAATTAATTTGAAATTAATTTCTTTTTAAACAGCGCTTGAAAGATATTAGGTCACAATATTAATATTTATTATAAGTTTAGTGTCTTAGTTTTTTATTTTTTTTTTAATTAAAATTAATATCATTAAAATTAAAATCATCATCTCGTCATTAAAATCATCATTATTTTGCGCAAAACCAGATGTGCTCAAAATTTTGCTCCAAACCCGAAATAAAATATCATTTCGACTTTTGCTCAAACCGCGATGCGCAGAACTAGTTTTGCTCAAAATGAAATGCACCAAAGCCGAAGTAAAATCTCATATCGGCTTTGGCGCATTTCGATTTGAGCAGATCTAGTTTTGTTCAAAATGAAATGCGCCAAAGCCGAAAAAAAACCTCACTTCGGCTTTCGCTCATTTCGTGATGCGCAGAACTAGATGTGAGCATTTTTTTCGGCTTTTGCCCGAATTCGGCT
The DNA here is from genome assembly GCA_949825025.1 of Siphlonurus alternatus. Taxonomy (NCBI): domain Eukaryota; kingdom Metazoa; phylum Arthropoda; class Insecta; order Ephemeroptera; family Siphlonuridae; genus Siphlonurus; species Siphlonurus alternatus. The sequence goes on along the minus strand of OX463785.1, from coordinate 6,216,718 downwards.
TTGGGTGCTAACAGTAATAATTTCACTCACCGCGAGAGAATTCTGAGCTTCTGTCTAAAATTATATGAAATTTTGCCGCTAGACATCACTCCATAGAAATTTCAAGGAAATTTAGCGGCCTCCTCGTATAGCCTCACTAAATTTAATCTTTTCTTTAATGAATGGACAACAGGCATGAAAAAATTTATTGCAGAAATGAATAGAGGGTACCAAGTTATGGTACTGAATTTTTTCAGATTTTTTTGAGACCCAGAACGATTTTTAAAAAATTATTGAAAGTGCAGCCACGCCCCCTGGAGGCGTCAATAGGTGTCCAGTCTCTATTCTTTTCATTAAGAATTCAGGGGTGCCAACTTAAATCACAGAACTTTCAATAATTATTTAAAAATAGTTCCGAGACTCAAAAAAATCTGAAAAAATTCAGAGTAGCAATGGTGCCCTCTATTCATTTCTGCAATAAATTTTTTTCATACAGTATGTTGTCCATTGAGATTGCTGATGATTGTTCCTTTACGTTCGCGTGGCTGCTTGATAATTTTCACATACTTATTATTATAAAATATTGCGATCACGAAGAGTTATAATGCAGTGTCACATTCTTTATCTTGTTAGTTTTTCTTTGTTTTAGCTGCGGAGGACAAATATATTGTTTTAGTTACATCTTGCCTAACTGTTTCTACAAATTTAAAATTATAAAATCTCTTAATTTCTAACTATCTGTTATATTTTTTTCTGTTAATTATAATTATAAGAAATATATTTTATCAAATACATTCAATATTTTGAAGGTATACACACTGTTATTTTAAGTATAATATAAGATATTGAATTTATTACTAAAAAAAAACTATAAATTCAATTTAATAATTGTTATTCTTGTAATACTAAATTATTAATTATTATTATAAATTATTGTAATATTATTGTAATTTGAATAAAGTTTATCATTTTATGTTCATGAAACCCGAACAATTTTGTCATACACAAAGTGCAATATATATAATATAAATATATAATAGCTACAGAAAAATGAAAATTAATATAATATTTAATTTAAATCATTGAAGTTATTTGCTATCGCTCAAAACCCAAAAATGTATGAAGATTGACTGAAAATAATGCACACTTTAAAATATTAACATTGACTTAACATTAATTAAGCCAAACAATAAAAAAATATTGTGAACCAACGATATAAACAGAAAGAATAATTGTACCAATATTTGTACACTTTGCATTATAGCAATACATGGAATACAAAACTCAAATGTACTGTATATAATAATGTTATGCATGTATTACTTTAGGGTTTCGGAAGATTCGGGGTTTCAAAGTAGTATGTAAATAGTAAATAGAAGTACCCAATAGGGTTTGATTAAAAAATATATACATATTATGTATTTTCGTAGAAATTGTGTATTAGAAAAAATCACTAGGTATTTTGATTTTTAACATTGATTGACATTGCTATTTTTAATCGGGTATCTAAAAAATTTGAGCACCAAATTTATCATTGTATTGCACAAATCGTAAGTAATTTAATGAATGTTTTAAAAGATAAAATGTTAAAGGCAACTTAATTATGTGTATGTGCAAAATAATTTATCAACCACGTCCCTTTTTGGCATAAAAATTCGTGACGCCGTAATAACTAATAAGCTGTCAAAAAAAAATTTTTTTTTTAATGTTGCACTGCATTGAAAAAAAATGCAGTCATGATATTTATTTATGTAAAAACTACGAGTGGTTTAAATCTGAAGCATATATTCAAGTAATTTGTTACTATATAATAAAGGGTTTAGTTATTATCGATTAATTGAATATTAATAAATGTTTTTATTAAATGTGTACTCTATATTGCCAGTGTTGCAGTAACTTGCAATTAATTAAGGTACAACGTTTGAATTCTTTACGTCGTTTTATTATGTTTTTGCTGTATAGATAATGTTTGAGAACTTAAAGTGAGAACGGAAAAGAAATAATTAGAAATTTCAAATATAACTAATTTTTTTGTTCAATTTTTCTTTTCTTATTTGATTTGATAAATGATGGGCTTAAGGGGTATAATTTTTTTACTGGCTCAATCAAAAGAGGAGGTCAAAAAATATCCCTTAGATTTTTTTTCGATTTTTTTTAGCACTGCATCATACCTAAAGTGGAGATTAAAAAAGTCTCTTGACCTGGAGGCTCCATCCGCAACGCCTATGACGTCATTACATTCTTTAGATCAACTATATAATGCTTCTAAACAATCACGTTGCTATGGAAACAAATGATAATTTTTAATAAACAAGCAACAATGCAATAATTTGTTACAAGTGTTATATAGTTGAACCAAAGAATGTAATGACGTCATAGGCATTACGGATGGAGCCTCCAGGTCAAGAGATATTTTTAAACTCCATTTTAGGTATGATGCAGTGCTAAAAAAAAAAAAATCGCAAAAAAATCTAAGGGATATTTTTCGACCTCCTCTTGTGATTGAGCCAGTAAAAAAATTACACCCCGTAAGGACATTCTAATGTGAAATTTGCACGGTTCTATTGAAATTTTATAACTGTTATAATTAGCACGTTTGATTATGTTGTTATTTTCAGCGTTTAATGTAAGAAAATAAAGGTGATTTGAAACTATAATAAAATAATTGTTTCTGTTTACATCAGGAAATCTTAATTGCGTATTATCTTTTGAACTAAGTTAACAGGGAGTTCCATATACACCTATAATTATTACGATAATTTACAATTAAGTGTACATTTATATTTTTTACAATTCACAATTTGAGATACCCATTTTTTGTTATTACAATTATGTTAGCTAGCGTCCTTAAAGTAATTATATTTTTTAATTTCATAGCTATAAATATATCTGCATTAATTTTTTAATATTTTAATAATAATTTTATCTCGTATATTTTATTTATTTAATTATTTATTTATTTATTTATTTATTTTTTACTAGAAAAATAATATTTATTGATATTATTTATTTTAATTTGATATTCACTGGTGTGTTTTGTTAGGGAGTTTTATATAAAACATGTTATTATATTAGAATAATATATGTTTATTTTAATTTGCTAAATAATATTTTGCATTGTATTCACTGCATCATGTGGCTAGTAAAATAAAATTATATAATAATTACAATGTAAAAATGTTTGTTAAAGGAAGAGATTTCAATTTAATATATTTCTAATTTTTTAAATAAATTTACTAATTAAGAAGTAATAACAATAAACGAAAAATAAAATTATATATCAATAAATACCCCACGTGATAAGATTTAACCAATCAAAACATTTGAAAGCTGTTCACTTATTTAAATTATAATATAAGATGAAATACTCAATATCTAGTGACGTAATCTGTCACTGCTAGCAAGGCAGGTAAGCGAGCGCGCTGCAAGAGAGAGAGTGGAGGGGAGGAAGCCAACAGGTGCAGTCAAAGGTCGCTGCTCGAGTGCTCGGTGATCAGGCTCGTCAGTACTCGTGTGGCAAACGGACGAGAGAGACGTGCAGCGGAATGTCGGCGTTAAATGTGAGTTATCTTTATAAAACAACATTATTTTAACTAACTTTCAGTTACGCTAAAAATTAGTTTATGCATTTTAAATGTTAACGTTAAAATTGTACACAATTAATATTGTTTTAATTAAGTTGTTCATAAACAAGGTGAAACGTAGTTTCTATGCTTTGTTATAATCATGTAAATTCTTGATTTTCTTTGCTCTTTTTATATGACGCAATAAAAAAATTGTAATTTCTTCTAACATATATATGAGATATCATTTTTTTTTTTCTTTGTATATCATGATCATGTATGTTTTATCATCTACGTATTGCAATTTTATGGTTTTAAAACTTTAGGCAATATATTTAGTGACTTTGAATTACAAAAATGAAATGGCAATTTTATTACATATAATGAAAATTCTGAAAAAATAAATAATAATCTCGATTCCAATAAGTTTTATTCATAATAAAAACTGTTTCATACTAAAATTTATGTCATAAACGATAAATTACAAAACGGAGTATAAAACTTTGTCAAATATGAACCAATCGTAGCAGCATCAGAATTAATTTATTTAAGGTCCAACTTTTCACTGAAGATAAGGGTTCCATTTACTGTGAAGCAAGTCAACATATTTAGCCTAGCATTAAAAGGGGGGGGGGGGGGAGGATTCGATACGACCCGTAACTCTTTTTTGAAGTGGAACAAAATGTGTAAAATACTGCTACATGAATTATTTGAAAGTTTTTTGTAATATTTAAGTGCCTTAAGTCACCCAGTACTATTAAATTTCCGCAAAAAGAAAAATTCTGAGAAACAAATTTATATTTTAACAATCATGTGAATTAAATAACAGATCGGTTCCCCCCCCCCCCTTTGGTAAAGCGTGTGTAAAATAAAATACTTTTGGCAATTCTAGGGTTAAAAAACCTTCTTGAAAATGGATTATGAATTAACGTATTATATAGACTGCATTCCCGATCTCATAATTTTTGAGCGTGGTTGTACTGAAGGTTGCGATGTATTTCCTCAGGTGATTCTACGAGACAGAAGTCACAGAACGACGCTCTGCTGCTTTGCGTCAGCTAGTATCGACATGTTTGTTCGACATTCTCTTTCACCTTGACGATTATTGTGAAAACACGTAGAATTTTTTACTTTATTTATTATGAATATTTTTATTTGTTAATTTTTTTACTGAAACTCGTTGATTTTTTATATTGTGTGTTTAGCTAATTTGGTGATATACTGACGATATATTATTAATAAATTTTACCATATTTTATTTTTCATCAATCTTTAATTTGTCTTTGATGGTTTTTACCCCTTTTTTCTTTTATTTCCATTTTTTTTAATTACATGAAATAATTGACTAATAATATTCTGGTTCTATATTATAAATAAATAGTTCAAGTATAAATTTAATTTTTGTCACCCAAAACATTTAAAACATAGAAAGGCTATTGCGAAAATAATTACGAAGTGAATGCGATTTTGATCTTTTTTTGTATGACAGTGGTTTTATTTTTAAGTCATTGATATTAAAAATTAATATTATATCTATTTAATTTTGTAATTTTAAATAGTGTTTGAATATGATCTGCATGCTGCAGTTTCAGTAAATTTTAAAACGTTTGCGCTACCCCGAACTGTACGAACCTCGCTCGTGTGATGTTTTACAGGCAAGCATCTTCTGGCTGACACGTGTTTAAAATTAAGCATTTCTTTGAGATAGCACTTGCCATACGTTAATTAATATAGTTCATTATGATATGTATTAAATCTTTGTACTAATTAGTGAATATTGGAGGGCAGATAAGTTGAATTTCCAGTAACTGCAGTAATTTCGTTTCAAGTACAATAATATCCATTTTATTTTAATGTGATAAAAGTAGATTATTACAAAACGATATTTTTTGAAGTGAGTACACAGGTATAGTTTATTTTTAAATAATTTAACCCACACCATACCATTGGCAGTTTTGATACATGTTATTGGTATATTCAAATTGTAATATATATGGTTTGACTGTCCTTTATCTTAGCTGGTAAAATTTGCTATTTTTATTTTATTTTTGTTTTTAGTTTATAACAATCTGTAGATTGTTTTGCTCGCAATCAATCTAATACGCTTTGTTTAGATTGGTTTAGGTTAGGGTTTGCAGTCCGTGACTTGTAGTCAAGTCATGTAATGAGACTTAAATCACACCTGGCGTGATGGAGAGACCTTGCGGATAAACCAGACTTTTAATAATTTTAATTAAATGCACTCAAATTTATTAAAAAAAAAACAGGAATAATAATATAAAGAAAACAATGTTTTACTTTAATTGACATTATGGTTACTCTGAAAAAAATATTATATAAAAAAAAATACCGAGCTTTTCGAAACCTAAATTCTGTGTTTTTGCAGTATCATCCTTAACAAGGTTGTCATGGCCCTGAATATCTATAATGGAATTGACTTACGTAGAGTAATTACGAGGATGGTTTTCACTCCCTCGGCAATGTGGAGGATGGTGAGGGTGGTACCGTGAGATCTGCTCTTGCTTCCACCTCCGCTTGTTTTTGGTGTCCTGTGGGAGTGTAGCGGAGGTTCGGTCGCTTCCCTAAGTTACCAGCGTAACCGGCCTCCGCTGAGCATAGCTTTAAATGGTTAGGATGACACGGCTACTGCTTCTCCCACCCAGGGTACAAAATCGTCACAATTTACTTCCACTATGTGGTTAAACCCTGGCTTTGGATATAAATCCATTGACAAAGAATTGTGGCGTACCACCCCCTCATTCAACCATAATAATCCTTTTAATTTATTTTTAGTTTTTATTATTTTTATTTTCTTATTTTTCGTTTTATTTATTTTTTATTATTATTTTATTATTTTCATTTTAATCCATTATCCATAATCCTTCAACCTGAATAGTATAGTTAAAGTTGGGATCAATTTGCTACACCAACGCCTCCTTATTGTTTTGTATGAAACTGGGAAGCACAAAAAGTTGTATTTTAAATATTTCTGTTTTAACAATGTAATTCTTTTATTTTTATATATTTTATAACAATAACAAATGTTTATTAAAATATTAAATTAATTATAAAATGTTGTAATAAAAAACTACTGTTATATATAATAAAAAAATGAATTTTTAATTAAAAAATAATAATTTTTTGTCTGGTTTTGAAACAATCTCTTCTCATGGGATAGTTGGATCATATTGCATTAGTTTTCAGTACCTGTATATATATATATATATATATATATATATATATATATATATATATATATATATATATATATATATATATATATATATATATATATACAGGTACTCTAGTGTAAAGTAAATGAAACTGAAGCTTATATACTTGTATATTCTGTATATAGGCTTTGATTAAAAAATATCGTTTTTATCCCTATTTGGAAATGCTATATTAGCACTGGATCTGTGGTTATCTCTCCTTTGTGTTTGAGAATTATTCATGAAAATTGAAAATGGATATTATTATCAATGCATTAAATATAATGAATTAGAAAAAAAAAATTGATTAACTAAACCGCATTGTCAGTAATACAGTTATATTTCTATATTTCTTGAAATGTATGTCATTACATAATTGCTCATTATATATTTATTAAATTTGTAATATTTGATACATTACTAAAATATGTCAACTGCTCGAAATATAAAGCAATCAATGAAATTCATTTTAATTTATAATAATAAAAAAACTGCCTTGACATGACCTCGTCACGTGACCTCCACGAGGTCACTGCCCTGAAGACCTCACTTGTTTGGTGAGTTGAGTTCATTACTTCAAAATAAGTAAAACTGATTTTTTTACGTACTGTACTATAATTATCCTGTTCTCTAATTGCAGTGGCCACTTTTTATTGACTGGTGTGTGGATGAACACTCGACTCCCATACTGTGCCTGATGCTTATATTTTGACGCCATGTGGCACCATGTGTCAGTGACTGCCATAGTTCGCCCGTTGGGTTACTCTATTTTCTACCTATACTGATGAAGGACACATCGTATGAACCGTTTTGTTCATACAATTTAAATTGGTGAGTTGCTATTAATTTGATAAATATATATCAAATAACTGCATTATTACATAAAAATACTAAAATATCAATGGAGAGCATTCACAAAGCATTAACCTTACATAAACTTTGATTTTTATCCACCAGGTTACAGCGAGTGCTAAGCATGGCACTAAATCAAGAGCTAAACTTTGTGCTAAAATATGTGAACTAAAACGATTATTAAATTATCTGTTTAACATTGACTTATCCGTCCTGTCCTATGAACCTAAACAATTGTTTTTGTGTAAGATATTACTAAATTTTGACCGTAGGCCTAGGAGAAATAGAATGAATTTTGAATACGTAACCCAAATGTAATTATCCCTAATTTTTAAGCAGCATGTTTAGCTCCTGGTTTAGTAGACCATGCTTGGCACTCGCTTTGACCAAGGGGATAAAAATTGAGGCTAAATTAGGACAAAGAGCATTGTGAATGTCCCCCAATGTATTCTTCAATGAAGCACCATTGGGCAGCAGCCACGTCTGGGCTAGCCGCTACTCTTCGCTCGGTGTGTGGCTGAACAGTCGAGGACCACAACTCGTGCCTGATGACATCATCAACGTGGCAGTGACGTCACAGTCCTCGTGTCTCTTTCTTCGTGCAAGCAGCAATCAAGATATAATCAAGGTATAATTCAAAATACACAACAATTTTAATGTTTTCATTTCCCATTTTTGTTTTATTCGCGTCTTCAATCATAATTGATGATTAGAGGTGCATTTTGGTTGGCACGATGTCAAGCGGGGCGAAAAACACATATGCTCCAATCTCGTATGGCGGCCATGTTGGTGATAAAATCGCTCCCCTCAAGGCGAGGAAATCCCGAGCCTCTGATTGGCTGTGGTACGCGATTTTATCGATTTATCCGCTCCATGTAAATTTAATTCACTTTAAGGGTAAGATAACGCCACCAATGTTAAAAAAAATTACCTCACGAAAATTCTGAAAAAATTGAAATGTTCTCCTCTACACCCCCTATCAGTAGTTAAAATATCAGGTAAACAAATACGACCTAGTTTTTGAGTTATGAATTTTTAAAGTTGACTAATTTAACATGGGAGTTCCATTTCTCCATGTTAAAGTAGTCAATTTAAAGTTGACTAATTTAACATGGGAGTTCCATTTCTCCATGTTAAAGTAGTCAACTTTAAAAATTCATAACTCAAAAACTAGATCGTATTTGTATACCTGATATTTTATCTACTGATAGGGGGTGTAGAGGAGAACATTTCAATTTTTTCAGAATTTTCGTGAGGTATTTTTTTTTTAACATTGGTGGCGTTATCTTACCCTTAAAAGAAGTTAAACAATAAAAGTTGTAAAATAACACGAAAAATTACGAAAGAAATCCAACTTTTTTTTTTCTTTTTTCAAAGGACTCTTGGACTTACTGTCGACTCTCTCACATCACCACAAGCTGTCAGGACGAGGAAACACCCCACGTGACACCACGAGGAGCGCTCTGTGGTCACTCGCCTCCATGACGCGGCATCTCCTCGCCAGGTAGAGATCATAATGTCTATCAGGTTGATCTGACGTCACGATGTTATGTCCTCAAATACAATCCTATTGGGAGGGTCACGTGACGTCAGATTGACCTATCCCAGATGGACTATATCATTCCTCGTGGACTCTGGCAAACTCATGGGGGGGCTGAAACTCAGGGGTGGATCCAGAGCGCGGCTCTACACACTAAACTTTTTAGATACTGAATGGGTTTTCAGTACTTTTATTTTCACCTTACAGCAAGGACGTTTTAGGATTCAGTACATTAAATGGCTGAATTAAACCTTATTTTCAGTACTTTATGCACTTTTCAGTACAAATTTTGTACTGAATTAAACAGGGTCAATTTAAGTACACAAATTGTCCTTAGATTCAGTATCTAAAAGTTAAGTGTATATAGGGGGCGCGGGCGGTGCCCTATCATTATTGTTAAATTTTGGAGTGGGAGGGCGGTCAATGTGTAGTGGGGGGTGGTAACGCTTTCAATGTATTTTAAGACCTTTAAGGGGTAGGGGAGAAAGGCAATTACCCTCATTCCTCCCCCCTCCCCCTCCCCCCCGTTTCTCTTTTACCCACGCCTACTGAAGCTACATAATATATGAAGGTCCATATTCAATGTTAAAGGTATACAGGCCTCAAATTACAAATTAGACAGACATTAAGTGTTGCTCAAGTTTATAATCAACATTCGTATTATTTTTACCTGCGCGCGGTGCGTCTGTGCGAAGTCGCGCTGTAAAGAAAGTCCTTGCTGACGTCACAACTCACAGCTAGCATCGATTAGCATTGAGTTGTGACGTCATCAAGGACTTCGTGACGTCATCAAGGACTAAATTTCTTACTTTGAACTGCGACTTCGCACGGATGCATCACGCGTGGAAAAAACACACTTAACTTTTAGATACTGAATCTAAGGACAATTTGTGTACTTAAATTGACCCTGTTTAATTCAGTACAAAATTTGTACTGAAAAGTGCATAAAGTACTGAAAATAAGGTTTAATTCAGCCATTTAATGTACTGAATCCTAAAACGTCCTTGCTGTAAGGTGAAAATAAAAGTACTGAAAACCCATTCAGTATCTAAAAAGTTTAGTGTGAAATTATGCGAATGTTGATTATATACTCTAAACCCACTTGGTGACTGTCTAATTTGTATTTTGAGGCCTGTATGCCTTTAAGGCTTAACCTGAGAATTTTGGATGAAATATGTCGTGCCTAAAGATGTTCTTCAAATTAATTATGTAGACTTACAACAGTCTTCCAATTAGTCCTGATTTTTTTCAGAATTTTTTAACCGTTTGTTATTTAATAATTAATTTAATTGAATGTGAATTTTGTATCCTTCCAATGTTAAATTTGTTAATTAGCATTGCAAATATCTGAGCGACAGATTTTTTTATTGATTTTATTTTTTTGCTAAAACCTAATTTATTAGGCCATTTTTCTGAAATTTTTCATATGTTTCGAACCGTGGCGTTGAAATTTGGCAACGCTCTCAGGGACTGTAGTCACCTCCCACTCTCCCAGATTCGCATTACTAGAGCGCTACAGGGTTGCCTCGTCATTTTTATAATGTGAACTTGACAGACAAATTCTCAGGACATACATTAATTAAATAACGTAGTGGGGAAGTTCCCTATATACCTCATATTAAAACCTCTTGTTTGTACGACTTTGTCACACACTTCAAGGCAGCCCGAAAGCTGCCAATGCTATCAATTTTGGTCACTTACCTTGTAAATATGATTATGTGACCATTTAAATGTATATTTTCAATGAAACTACAAACTTCAAAATATAATAGGCTTTTATATAAGATTATTCAATTGTATGATTTCAGTGAGTGAAAAATATTATATCAATTAATGAATAGTAAAACATTCATAAAAATATGGTAATTGTATATGTACATGAAGTGGGCCCCCCTATTTATCCTCAAAAGAGTTTTAACTAGGTATAGCAATAAATATTTTTATTTTATGATTAATTATATGTTTCTACCTCCTAGAAACCAACCAACCAACCTTCGCCACGTTACACATTGATCGTCTGCTCACGAGGCCAACCCTAGACTGGCGACAAGAAAGACTCCTTGCCGGGCAGAGACCCCACGAGGTGCCCACCACGATCCGGCCTGCAAAGATCGCATGTGTTTTCTCCAGGTGGGAAAATTGTACACTTCTGGGCATTCCAAACGTTAACCCATGCTCTTAGTATTAAATACACTCTTCCTTCTTCTTTGTAAAGGTGAATTCACATGGCAGTTTTTATCATGCGACGTGACACGAATAACGCGCAATTGGACAATTTGCATCAACTTTTTTTAGTAGCTCAATCGAAAGAGGAGGTCGAAAAATACACCTGTGAATTTTATGAGATTTTTATTCTTACTGCATCATGGCTAAAAGAGAAGTCACGTGACCTGGAGGCGTCTCCCGCGTCGCCTGTGACGTCATTGAACTGCTCGGTCAAAGAAACGATCGACTTTATAACGCTTGTAAATAACCACGTTGCTATGGAAACAGGCAACAATTAATTTATTATTTAGAAGCGTTATATAGACGATCGTTTGCTTGACCAGACAGTTCAATGACGTCATTGGCGACACGGGCGACGCCTCCAGGTCACGTGACCTTTTTACATCCCTATTTTAGCCATGATGCAGTAAGAATAAAAATCTCATAAAATTCACAGGTGTATTTTTCGACCTCCTCTTTCAATTGAGCTACTAAAAAAAGTTGATGCAAATTGTCCATTGCTGTAACATCCATTGGCAGCCATATTTGGCGATTAAAAAAAGAGCATCGCAATTAACGCAATTTCGCTGCCGTAACCTGGCGAATTCGCTCACCACATTTTGGATTTGATAGCTTGTGTGACAAAATCACGTCGCATCGCCGTTGTCGCCATCTGAATCCGCCTTAACATGTAACTTTTAACATGCGACGTTTTCTTTATTGGATCTCTAGGAGCGAATGTTTGAGATAGGATTCATTCTGTTATAAATCTGTAGGAGCTATTAAGCTTCGAATGCATTGTCTAATTTGTAACATATCTAGGCAGAAATAAACATTGTAAATTGAAAAAGACAATGAGTTTAAATGAAACTTTGCGTAGGAATTTATTATTTAAAATAAATTTCATCGTATAGACTGAGTAATCGATTCATGAAGGAAAATTGACAGATTGTTAACTTCATATTAGTCAGCCTAAATTAAACCTTTTCAGTCATATTTTAAAATATTTTTATTGTATTAAAAAACAATATATTAGAATAGATACACATAGTCGAGTCAGACTTCTGATATCTTCTAACACCGGGTCCTTATAATAAAGCTTTAAATCGATGTCACGTCGTTGGGTTAATTTATTACACCACATCAAAGGAAACTGTTGTAGGAATATTATGACGTCACACCATCTTTCACCTCATTTTAATTGTATTAAAGGAACTCACAGCAAGTGTCATGTGTCATATTCGCATCGCAAAATTAACGCTCTTACAAAAGTCTAATAATATTTTTGACCGTACGATATAAAGCAGAGCTCTCTAATATTGTCTCTATACGAATAATTGAATAACAATGAAATTAAAGTCCTTCTATTTACTTTCTTCATTAGTAATATATTTGTTATTGAAATATCAATTTTTGAAAATATTAGAAAATGTTACGTTAACTATCCTAAAATATTATAAAAAATAATCGTTCACGACTGCCAAATTAATTTGCTAATTTTCTTCCTCCTAGCACTCGTCTGTCCACCCTCACGATCGCTCAAAAGGCCGCCCCACCAGACGCGCGAGGGACAATTTACAAAGCCCCCAGCAAAGACTCCTCGACGGTCAGAGACCTCACGAGGTGCCCACCACGATCGTTCGTCCGACCTGCAAGGATCACAAGTGTCTTCTCCAGGTGGGAATATTGTACAATTCTGGGTAGGCTGAACTTTAACCCAATTTTGAGTTGCTTAGTTTCAAAACCGGCAATATGTATTTTCAGTAAGGGTTAATTTCCTGGGAAAAAAGTTGGGGTTATGATCTTGGTTGAAAATGCATATTGCCGGTTTTGGAACTAGGCAACTCCCATGTTCTTACAGTTAGTATGTATTATAATGAGCTTTGTATGCATTTCAGATTGCAAGTCCGATAACTACACTAAAATTCAAAACAATAATGACTCTTATGCTCATTTTAATTGAGATTCATATTCCTGTGCATTATTTATGTAGTTATCTGACCTGCATTCTGAAGCGATGATGAAAATTTATTGAGAACAGAAGCGTTTGTAACAAAACTTTTATTAGTGACAGACTTTCGGACTATGACAATAATTGCTTGAATCTTACGTAAAATATATAATAAAATTATACTGTAAAACGGGACTATAAATTCAACGAGGTACTACCTAGTTTTGTAAAATACAGGGTATTGTTGACAAGTAGAGAGATTTTTAAACACTTGGAATGAAAATCAAGTGAGAAATAAAAATCATATAACCCTTAAATTTTGTGCCAAATTTACCCAAAAAATAAAAATTAACCAGATATCTCAATTAACCACGGTTAGCGACAAACTAAATGGTTAATAATTAAACTAAACGTGACCTGGTTATAAACTCTTCGTGAAATATCAATTTTATCGATTCCTTTCAGCCTGTAATTTATACAACCTGCGATACTTCATTGCTCAAACAGTTGCCTACTTTACAGTAAAAATGAAAGAACCCTTTCGAGAAAAAAAAAAAAAAAAAAAACAGGAGCAGACATAATTGTAATCCATAGTAGTTACCCAAAAAGAAATGTATTTTCAAAGAAAATTAATAGTTAGAAACAAACGTTTTTTTTTAAAAATATGTAATTTAAAATATTTCTTTTAAACAGTAGGTTGTTTGGACCCCCCCCCCCTTCTTGATAAAGCCAGGTGACAAAAAAAAATGAAAATTTTGTTCAGCCAATAACAACTTCTAATCAAATTCAAAATTCAAATTCAACATTTTATTAATCTTACATAAAGACAATTTAACACACATCATACATAAATTAATCAATTAGTTTCTTTCATTATTTTAAGCTGCAAATCAGTGTGACGTCATTATATAAAAAAAAATGCACGCAATCGAAGAGAATGTTTTTTCATGAATATGACGTCACGGCGTCTTTATCTTTCTTTTGACTTTGTTATCGAATTGACAGCAAGATTCACATCACATTGCTTTAAAAATATCACGCTTTCTCACGTTAGAAGGTTTATTTCTCTTTCAGTTCCATTTGGTGGTGCTGGAGAATATAATTTGACCTCTCGGTGACCTGACGATGACCAACACGCTCCTTCTTGTGGTCACCGAGAAACTGGAGGGTGGCGGTACTGTCGATGGAACGACCCTTTGGCAACGTTTTGTACTCATGAAGCTCAAAGAGATCAGTACGTTGTGTGCTCAAGTTTACTTTTCCGTGAGAAGAGGGTCAAGATATTGCATGAGAAAAGCTAAACTGTTAAGATTCTTTAGAAAGAATAAAAAAATAATGACAATACGTTTACATGCACCACAATGGAGTATCGACCTCAATTTTTTTTATTGCAGAAATGCAGAACGTGCAAATTTATGCTACCCTGATTTTTTAAAAAAAAATTTAGAGCCCGGGAACTATTTTTATAAAAAAATTTGAAAATACTTTTTGTGACGTCACGAGACGCCACGCCTTAATAAAAAGATGGGACTTGCCGCCGCGTAACGTCACAAAGAGGACTTTCAATAATTTTTAAAAATACTTCCCGGGCTCTAAAAAATCTGAACACAATCAGGGTAGCATAACTTTGCACGCTCATTTCTGCAATAAAAAAAATTTGATGTTGATACTCCATTCGAGGTACGTTGTACAATATACAGTAAAAAATTTCATAAAGTTGTCCATTGTTTGTTAAATAATTACTTTACTTCATAAATAGTAATTTTTATTGCTTTAAATGAAACAGAAAATTATAATACCCCCGATATAAAGAGATGCCAATGAAAACCTCCGTGATTTAAGCATTATGACTCCACAACACGCGTACTTTGGCACAGCTAAAATAACAAGAATTACTCAGGTAAAATCCACCAGATGTCCATACCTGTTTTTATGACGTCTATAGCTACATGCTTCGTTACTTGATCTACGACCCAGTGTGGCATTCAATGCATGAAATTCATGGAAATAAATGGAAATGGGACATATGTATTCCCCCCCCCTTGTCTACGTCAAAATAAGACTGTCCCTGACATTTGCTCTCTGTATGTTGTTGCAGGAGGTAAAGACATCGAGGAACGAGTTCGACCGTCCCGAGCAGCCAATCAAAAGGTACTCTCCTCACCTTGGAGAATTTTCCTCGTCAATAGTTGACAGTTATTTATTTGAGCAGCAGAGAATAAAGTACTTTTTTTTTTACAAAGATACGTACACCTCTGTGAGCTTGGAGCTAAAAGCGGGGTAATGCGTAGGGATAAGAGAGGGAAATTAAGGATGGATTAAAAAGTACCATCTCTTGTCATAAGAAATCTCTTAATTATCTTAATTTGTAATTTTTAATTCTCCAGTTTCGTTGACAAAATAACCAGGGTTCGAAGCCCGGCGGCGGCTTCTTTTGCATTTAAAATTTCATATTGGTATTCAAATAGTATGAAATAAAGGTGATAAAAAAGCACTAATTAACGTTTCGAAATTTCTTAATAAGTTGAAATTTAAAGAAGTACAGATTTCATTTTATTTAATTATTTTTATTAAAACATAAAAATGCCATGAATAGGAAATCTTTAAAGATTTGTGTAGTATTTTTATTTTTTAACACCCTTACGTATCCCTCAAATATTACAATACTTTACTTAATTTTGCCACTTTTTTTAATTTAATTTGAGAATAATTATTTCACCACAAGTGGATATTTATTATGTAAACTTTGTCTTAGAACTCGTTGGACTCTCACGCTGTCAGGACGAGGAAACACCCCACGTGACACCACGAGGAGCGCTCCGTGGTCGCTCCATGACTCAGCATGTCCTCGCCAGGTAGGGATCATAATATAGAGTTGTTTGTTGTTTTTGTTTATGAAGGAAAATAGCATATCAGGTATACGGATGATCAGGAGGGTAGAAAAGAGAAAGTGGAGGTGCCAACTACTATATATGGCATTAGATAGAAGAAATAAAAAAAAAGGAAAAAAATAGTTTTGATTGTTCTTTAATGATGTGATTTTTTTTGTTATGCCATCTATCGTTTATTGGTGTATTTTTACAATTTTTTAAAACTGATTAATTTTGTTTAATAAAGTGAAAAGCAAAATCAATATATAATTTGTTTATAAGAGTTTATATGCTAGTCTGTGCATTTTAGTCCTCCATAGAGCAGCCTAACTTACAGGGGCATGAAGTTTAACGCAATTAACTCTATAGCATGGATAAATTAGGATAAATTATAGAAGGATACCCAACAGGGATATAGAGCTGGAGATAAGGGTGTTAATCGACACTAGCGCCATCCATATGAAGTTTTTCGACCTAACCTAACATCGTCGCCCAAGCGGATTATTATGCTTATTAGATGCGAAGTTCGATTGACGATTCACATTTCCTTTTAGTGCTAGCCAACAGTTCAAGCCACCGTGAAATAAAAGATACACTCGCATACCTTATTAAATTTCCAGTCTTCTACATGCGGTCTGTTTATTCCAAGGCACAATTTTCATCACAAAAAGATTTATCGAAATCGCTAGTGTGTTCCTGTGATCGCGGCTTTGCATCACCCACTTATCTGTGCTGTATCTAAGCTTTGGCGTGTTCTAAACAAATAAAAAGCACTTTCATGTATTGCTAATATACATGGATTGAAGTTAAGAATTGCTCAACCAAGCCATTTTATTGAGAAATAGGAAATAATTAAATGTTGTGCTCACGAAGAAAAATGTCACAAACAACTCATGCAGCAGCCATTCAGCAGTGCAGCTGATGCAATAAAAGGCGGGAAGCTAGGACAAGTAGAAGGCCGGTAGAAGGATGGGTATTCTCTAGCACGAAAGTGAACCGCCATACCACCGGAAATTCTATTGAAATCTATTATAAATTACTATATATTTTATCAATTTATTAACAATACAATATTGCATTAAATGCTTAAATATTCTCAGCAAATAATAAATCGTAAGTTTCTGATGCCTGCAATCAACTGCTATTGTGGAACTCCATTGTCGCGAATACCCATTCTTCTACATATTCTATAATTGCGGCTAGGCGGCCGATGTTAGGTTAGGTCGAAAAACTGCGTATAGATGGTACTCGTAGCGGTTAACACTCTTATCTCCTTTATTAACAGGGGCGCGTACTTATAGAATGCTCTCCTGTCTATTTCCTCCATGTCTATTTCCTCCATGCTCTATAGTCTTTTCGATTGATGTGACGTCATGATATTTTATCCTCCAATACAATCCTAATGGGAGGGTCACGTGACCAAAGACCTACCGTATCCCAGTTAGACTTTTTCATTGCTCGTGGACTCTGCATGACAAATTTATGAGTTTTCAGTATGTCAGTCGATCATGTAGGAGGTACACTCGTCGCCTTGGAAACTTTCTCACTTGCAGCCTTGTTAATCATCATGCCCTGTGTGTTATTATTACGATGCATGGTGATTAAAATGGCTGCAAGGGGAAATTTTACAAGGCGACGAGTGTACATAGGAAAAATAATATTGAAGAGCTACACCTTACATATAATAAAATAATATAATATATAATATGTTACATATATATTATTTCATTATATTGTCAAAGTTTAAAAAAAGTTTTTATTATCAACCCCCGCCCCTCAATTCAAGACCAAAGAAAAAAAATCTCTATCCCTTTAAATTCATGCAACAAAACGCTGAGATTACGTCACAATAAATACCACTTCTACCCTCTTCTACTCGCTTTATTATTTGCATGGCCATATTTTAATTTTTTAATTACAGAACGTGTAAGATTATGTGTCAAGGGGTTAAAAAAAATTAACAGTGGACATGACAATTTTTTACTGCAGAAATGAATAGAGGGCACCAAATTATGCTACTCTGATTTTTTTTTTATATTTTCAGACCTGGAACTATTTTTAAATAATTATTAAAAGTTCTGTAAGTTATTAAGTTGGCACCCCTGAATCCTTAATAAAAAGGATAGGACCGAGATGCCTATTGACGCCTCCAGGGGGTGTGGCCGCACTTCAATAATTATTTAAAAATAGTTCTGAGTTTCAAAAAAATCTGAAAAAAAATTCATAGTAGCATAATTTGGTGCCTTCTATTTATTTCTGCAATAAAAAAATCATGTAGGTTGTCCATTGTAATCATTATTCATCTGACATAATTATTATTATAATTATTAGCCTACTGACAGTAATGACCGTGTAAGTCAAATTTATATATTTCCTCCGGATGTGTAGGGTTTCTGGTCTTCTAATTCGTTTTTTTTTTAGCATTTCATTTTTACATTCATATTTCAGTATTTCTACGTCAAACCATTCTGTAAAGTTATGAAAGTGAATTACAAACAGAAGAGTTTCAAATTTTACACTTCCGTCGACTTCCGGAATTAAGGAATATCAAAATGCTTCGTGAATTGCACCCATAATGTTTGAGATGGGCTGCATTATTTAATCTTTGTTGTCTGTATGTTGCAGGAGGTGGCAGACTGCATCGAGGGGGACGTCAAAAATTATGTTATTTATATTTTCTGTACAAATTTTGTTAACATTTTTGGACCATCAGGTCATTCGTGGTGCAGCAACGCTGCTATAAAGTTGCTGTTGCTTGTGTGTTTTCTTTCCTAATCCTGTTATATCCTCGAAAAATGAAATTTTTATTTATAAAAGATAAAATTTAAGGCACTCTGAAGTATTAAGAAATTCCATAAAAATTAAAAAAAAAAAATAGTGTTAGGATTGTCACTTCTTTGGTCACATTTTATTAATTTATTAAATTGTAATAATGTATAGATACTTTTAAAATTACATTTAATATGAGATCTTGAGAGGTATTAATTTATTATAAAAATTTATAACTGAAAATGAGTGCGATTCACGAAACAGTTAACCAGGTTTCTAACCACGTTTACCTATTTACCTGTTTTACGTGTTAAACCACCAGTTAAACGTGGTTAAGTTCAACGTGGTTAAAAACCTGGCCAACTGCTTCGTGAATCGCGCTCTTTGGGCTACGTACAGTAAAAACTAAGAAATATTACTCAAATAATTGGGTTTATAAATAAAATATTACTATTAGTATATTTAGAAACAAAGAAATTCGGATATATTTTTATACAATTCGAGGTTCAATTGTTTAAAATACAGTAGGGTAATAAATGGGTAAGTGTTTTTAACTAGCCGGTCAATTTTTTAGCACGAAGCTTAATTCACAATTTATAAGACTTTGCTTTTGCTCTGAAATAATATTTTTTTGTTATCATCTTCATGATTGTTGACTGATAATTTCAAGGACCAATCATGAAGAAGATAACAAAAACTTATTTTGCTTCAGAGCAAAAACAAAATCTTGTTAATTGATGTGGTTTGAGCGCAACATTTCTAAAGCGCAAAACTCGGTTGATTTTTATAATAAATTTATGCTTCTGATGAAGGTATTGAACAGATTAAAATAAAATATTAATTTGTGATCGTAGTAGGAATTTAGTATCTCTCTCTTTTTTTTTTTTTAATATATTTGAGCTACACACTGTTTTGAAAAGGTAGAATTATTATCATGTAAACATAACGATGCATTTTGAATCATTCTGCATCAGTTTGAATTATTTTTGGAGAGCTCAATTAATATATATAAAATTATTTTAAAGATTAAGGTAGAGATAATGTCGATCAGCTGTTTTTAGCTCCATTTGATTAACATGTAAAACCTTAGTAAATTCAAATTTTTTTGAGGCATATATATTATAGTGCTTAAAAGCCATAGAAAACATTTCAAAACAATTTAAAAATACTACTTTTTTTTAATTAATTTATTTAATTTTCAGCATAGGGCTTTCCCATGGAGAGAAAAACTAAAGATTTAATTAAAAAAATTGTCTCGTTAAATTGTTTTGAAACAACTCTTTCTATGGCTTTTAGGCCAGCATCTGCCTCTCAAAACAATTTCAGAATTTTTGTGAATTTGCTATATAAGATTTACATGTTAAACAAATAGAGCTAAAAAAAAACAGCTGATTGACGTTATCTCTACCTTAATCTAGTAGTTGATTTGCGCGGAGTCTGTTGGAAGAAATCGATTGAAATAATTTTTTAAAATAAGAGATTCTTGATTCTAAAACTTGATCGCTAATTATGGTTTCAACAAATAAAAATTTGCCCCTTGCGTGAGGTAGTTTTCTAATAATATTAATAATGTTTCAGTCTATGGAGGCTTCAAGTCAGCTGATTTTTCGGTGTTCCCACCGTCCTATTTAAACCTATGTATTAAAAACAAAACTTGAATTCATTATTACAACAAGAATAAGATTTTTTAGGGAAAATTCCTTTCAGTCCAAATTGAAAAATACAGTAGATATAATGCAAGGTTTAGATTTTATACTTGATTTATAACCGAGAAAAGTTAAAAAAACACTTTGATTTATTTTCAAGTGCAAGATAGACCTTATCGACAACAGTTGCGCATCGCGGGCGCACTCACTTGAAGCCTCTAATGAATGGTGCATTTTAAATTAAATTTTGTTTTTACGTAATAAATAAAATATAAATATTTAAATTAGTTTTTAATAGAAGTCGCTTTCAATATTACATAACATGGTTATTCCAACAAAATTCACATTGACTTCACAGTAGTTATGAAAAATCCTGTCGTCCAGATACATTTAAATTAATTCAGGACTCTCATTTATTTCTTGGGCGCCGGGAAACCGTGGTCTCTAATAATCTGCCTCAAGAAACGCGCGGACTCTTTCTGAGTCCTCGGCCTCGCGGGGTCGTTGAAGTCCACTTGGTACAGTCCGAACTTGACTCTGGAATGTGACGAGAGAATTAAATTGGTTTTAAGTTAGTCATCAAGCAGCCACAAACGAGACAATTAAATGGAGTATTGACCTATTTTTTTTTATATTTTACAAATGGATAGAAGGTGCAAAGTTATGCTACCTTTTTTTTTTTTTGTAATGATTTTTTACATCCCGGGAAGTATTTTTAAAAAAATATTGAAAGTACTTTTTGTGACGTCACGAGACTCCGCTCCTTAAGAAAAAGATAAGATAAGACTTGCCGCCGCGTGACGTCACAAAAAGTACTTTCAATAAATTTTTTAAAAATACTTACAGGTCTGTAAAAAATCTGAAAAAATCAAGGTATCATAACTTTTCACTCTCTGTCCATTTCTGCAATAAAAAAATTTACGTCAATCCTCCATTGGCTTAAAGATAGTTACTAAGCACCAACTCACGCGTATCCCTGCAGCCACTCGAAATTGTCTAACAAACTCCAGGCGGTGTAGCCGAACACGTCACATCCGTCCAACGTGATGGCCTTGAGCACTTCGTCGATGTACAGCTATGGAGAAATATGAGTGTCAATAAACTTAATATTAACATCCAATTACATAAATGAGGTGTATCTTTAAGCCGGGCTTATGTTTGTTGATTTCAATTATTCAAATTGATAGATAGGACGGGATTAAAGTTAGACCTCATCTATGCAATTGGGTAGAAGTCTTTTTACCGTGTCCCTTTAATGTGGTACTGACGAAATCTATCGTCTTAACTCTTTTTTTTTTATTAAAAACACATTTTTAATTGAATATCGTACTAAAGTTTAGCCACTAACATAATTATGCGGTTGAAGTTGAAGAACGAAATCAAAAAGTACAAATAACTTCATCCAGCGACTTTACTTCTTGTGTTGGAGCTTACTGAAAATTGCACAAAAATGGGTTTTAGCTATAATGGATTTTATACGAGAATTTTTATTTATTTCAATTTAATTTTCAAAGACGTTAAAGTATGATTTAGCTACATGGAAATTGGTACAAAAATATAACCCAACTCAAAGACTTAAACTGACATTTCGTAATTAAGTAACGTTGGCTATTAACGTTAAGTAACCCACCCTGAGGTAGTTGATGCGGTCTTGGTCATCCAGTTCTCCAAAGTCTGCAAAACCGTTCTCGGTGATGATGAGTCTCGGGTTGTTGTACTCCATCTTGATCCAGTTGAGGAGTTTACGAAGGCCCCAGGGTACCACCTGAGGACAAGGGACTCTTAATGGAAAGTGGAGATAGTGGTAAATGTAGTAATTTATGCTTCAGTGGTGAATAGTTTTTTGATAAATTATGAAAGGGGAAATATTATTAGGTGTCTTTAAATTGTCTTTCTTGCAGTTTCTTTCATCCTCGAATTGACAAACTTCAAGAATTTTCTTATTTGAGAAGAGAATCTCGAGTATTTTTTTTTTTATATATTTTGAACTCTCTAAATATAACACCCTCAAAATCGAGGGGGAAAGACACTGTGACGTCATAGTCAAGCAACAATTTTCCCCCATGTTTGCGTGTTAAATATTTGCATGATTATGACGTCACAACGTTCTTAGCATGATTTTAAGGATGTTAGAAGGTCAAAAAAATTCTTAAAAAAATTGATAATTCATATAACCTGAGATCCAAATTTGCAATAAAATTAAAAAAAACTTATTCAGGCTGTCCATTACTGAACCTGTTTGTTGAAAGGAGTACAGTCGTCACCTCAGAAAATTTCCCTTTACGGCCTTGATCCATAAGAATAACACAGGACATTAACAAGGCTGCAAGTGGGAAATTTTCCAAGGTGACAAGTGTACCTTGATCCAGGGTGCGGCCCCTGACTCCGGCCACTCAGGGTCTGCACTCTGCGTGTTGTCCTGGTCGTGGATGAAGCTGGGGATGTCCCCTCCCACGGAGAACTCCGCGAGGCCCGTCGTGTAGTGGTTCAGACCGAAGAAGTCGGACGATCCTGAGGACATCCTCGGGTGAGGTCGAGGTTTGATTCCTTGATCGATCCTATACATGTTAATTGTGTATTGCAGAAATGAATTATAGGTGCAGTGAAGTTATATTATTCTGATTTTTATCAAATGGTTTAGCGCCCGGGAACTATTTTTTAAAAAAAAATATTGAAAGTACAGAGAGAGCTAGACATCAATACGCGTCACGATAGTAACTGAAGGGGACGTGGGTTTAAACTCAGCCCTATTAAAACTTTTTAAAATGTGAGAAAAAAAAATCAGAGTAATATAATTTGATGCCCTCTATTCATTTCTGCAATAAAAATAATTCACGCTGGACTAATCACAAGGACTAAAAATGGTATCCATTTTTACTATTAACAATGTTCGTGAATCATTATATAAATGTAAAATATTTCATGTTAAAAACCCTACCCTTGATGTACTCCACCCAGGCTGCGTCAAACTTCGGCAGTCGGGATTCTGGGAACCCCTCCTCGGCGCTGTACCTCGCCACCTGCTCCTTCATCACGGCAGGGTAGTCGCCCTCCGAGCTAAAAATGGCGTGAGAGAACCACCCCAGCTGTGGGGCAGACAGTGTCAGACATTCACACTATATACAAGAGAGGTGGATGTTGATAATGATAATGGTTAAAAAGTGCTGGATATGGGATAAGAGAACCACCCCAGCTGTGGGGCAGATAGTGTCAGACATTCGCACTATATACAAGAGAGTTGGATGTTGATAATGATAATGGTTAAAAAGTGCTGGATATGGGATAAGAGAACCACCCCAGCTGTGGGGCAGATAGCGTCCGACATTCGCACAAAAACTATAAGACTCTCACTGTCAGTTAAATTTAATAATGAGGGAACAAAATCACTGACTCTAAATAATGAAAATGTTGTCCCCAATGTTGCACGCTTACTTTGAACTGCCTGGCCCGCTCGGCCGCCTCAATGTCTTCAGGAAGCGAGGTCTTGGGTTCAATCCAGCCACTGTCAAGCGTGATGCCGCACGTGCCTGTAACATTAACAGCTGGTAGAGTTGCGTAGCTGCTAGGGGCTAACATGCAGAACAAGTTGCATACATTTCAGGGGCTTATCATTTTTTTCATACTTTAACTTTGCATATTTTTACTGAATTAATGTTCATGTTAAACTTCATCTATACATCATTGAGTGTTAAATCAAATCAAATCAAATCATTTTTATTCGTCCAATTCCAAATACATTTATGCATATATTAATGTCAAGCAGAAACAAAGCATTATGCATGGGTAAGACACGTCAAAGGGCAAAATACATAACCAATACAGAAAAAAAATCACAGTAAAAAATCCTTAACAGAGTAATAACAGTCATTGAGCAGAAATGCTTATAGTATTAAGATTGTTGTAATAAATATGAAATTTTAATGTATTGTAATTAGAGCAGTGTCCAATGGTCTCAAGTTTAAGTCCAAAATGAGGTTATTCTTTTGGACACTTATATTTGTATTTATATTATGTGTGCCAATGAAAGAAAAGCACAAAAAAATGCATATAATATTAGAAAAAAAATGTTGTCATGCACATGCCAAGAAATTTGTTACTGTCAACTTGTATGAAACTTATTAGTAATTAATATACATTGCCTATTCTAAGTCAACAAAACAGTCCTATGTCAATTAATTTACCGTTCTGCAATGCGCGGTAGTTTTCGTCATAGACGTGCCAGGCCCGCGCATGCGCCTTGAGGATGTTGTGAGCCGCGAGGTAGTCGGTGCGTCCACTGCCCACCACGCGGGGGGCGTTACCTCCGGAGCCGTAGCCGGACTCTGCCTGGATGTGTGGCTCGTTGAACGTGATCCAGCTCTTCACCTGTGAACAAATATTGACTTTGAGGAGGGTGGGGGTTATATTGGGGGGAGAAAAATAACCCTGGGTCAGGTACATTTAAGTTGATCAATGTTTGTCTTTGTACAAGCCAAATTTTTAAAAAAAAAATAAAAAAATTCTTATTTCATGTAATAAAGTCCAGAAACAGAACCGTAGGAAGGTTAGTACTGTTTCGAAGTATATATCATATATATACCAAAGTCTAATGTTCGTTGTTTGTAAGCAAAGTTTTGTTGATGAAGGGAACAACATAACAATATAGTTTTTAATACATACCTTAAAGTAAATGGGAAATTATCGTTAATTATAAAAGTGGTAGTGTCAACTAGCGCCAACAATGACATTACGTTTTGTGGGTGAAATGATATACTAAATCACCCCACGATTAACAATGAAAATTCATTCATCGGACGTCGGACAGACATAAACAATTATTATTGCTTATTGAGAAGACTTCGTCAAATAAATAAAGACTGCTAAGAGTCCTGTGCTCACCATCTTTCGTTTTTAAGAATAAGCCACAATCAGCCATGCACCCAAGCACTCACTCACCCGGTCCCCGAAGAGACGGTAGCAGAGGTCAGCGTAGTCTGCAAATACCTCCACGATCTCATCTCCCAGCCAGCCACCAAACTCCTCCTCCAGGGGTTGAGGAAGGTCCCAGTGGTACAGAGTCACCTGGATATAGCGGAAGGTACAAAAATTACCCTGAGACATAGCAGCAAGGTACAGTGGGTTGTGAATACAGCTAAAGGCCTGAAGCATTTTGTGCTAAGTCGATTGATTGGTTAGTATTTGGGGCAATTGACACATTTTGATCATGTTTGCCCCCTTTGTGCTAAGTATTTTTAATGTTACTGTATATAAAGAACATTATGAAGTAACATTGGGTAGTAAACTATTACAATACATTGAAATTCTGATATTACTAAATTAATAATTTATAATCAAATAAAATTATTTAAATTATTATGAATATTACTATGAAATTATTTTACTTTAAAAATATTTAAAAAAAGGAAAAATTAAGTTTCACACAAATTAAAATAAATAATTTTTTATAACAATAATTTAAATTATAATTGTTTAAAAAACATTTAAAATAAATATAGAAAGTTTTTTAGTTTTTGCTTTAAAAATACTATTTTATTAATATTGCTCCCTTTTAAAAATTAATGGAACCATCTCATACTGCTAGAACTTGTAGTGGACAAATTTAATGACAAGAAAGTGTGAGACATGACAAATAGTATACTTTAGAAAATAAGTTCTCCAGTGAGCATAAATAATTAATATTCAGGTCCCTGGGAATTTGATGTAAACAGACTATGACTCACCAAAGGTTCCACACCGTTCGCCAGCAGTTCGTTGATGAGGTTGTTGTAGTAGTCGACGCCATCTTGGTTGATGACGTCATTTCGTCCCGTGGGCAGCAGGCGGGACCAGGACAGGGAGAACCGGTAGAAATTAACCTGGAAGGGGGAGACCTCTTTTAGATAGACATGCTTGGGACCAATGACTTAATTCAGAAATGGAATCGTCATCCCTATTCTTTAAAGCCGGTATTACACGATACAATTTTTCTGAGTATTGCATACAATTTTTGAATTTTTGCTTACAAGAAAATTTTAACTTCATTTGTTTATATTGAGATGACTTTTTCTTGTAAGGAAAAATTGTATACAAAATTGTATTGTGTAATGCAGGCTTTACATGAGTGGCAATTAATGATCAATTGAAGCGATAAGTGCATTAAATGCGTGTGTTTTTTTATATATTATATTGTCAATATATACAATGAAGACTGTAAGAGTTGTTCATCTTAGAAGGTTATGTAACTTGTTCAATGCACTCCTTATATGAAAAGCTGATTCAAATTAATGGACTGGTGACTGAACCTTTTACGACGTATTCTAATAGTATTTATTTATGTATACTATAGCTGTAAATTGTTTGCTATAATATGATACTTTAAAAAAAATATAATTTTAGAAAAGTCACTTTGCTTCTGTTCTATTTGAATTAATGTATATAAAACAAGGTTGGTGCTGTAGATGATATTACATTTAAATCATGATTTACTTTATTAAATATAGATTAATTTTATCAGTAACGTATCGAGAGAAAGAGAGAGAGAGAGGTCACCTCGATGTCCTTCAAACACTGCACGTCGGTTCCATACAGGTGGTAAGAGTCAGCCGCCACGTCCCCCGTGTCTCCATTGAGAATCCCGCTGGGGTCCGAGTGGGCCTGGTAGTCCCAGATGCTCTCGCCCTTGCCTGGAATGAATGGGACCGTTTACAGGGGCCTAATTAAGATCGGAGTGTTTTCTTGACATTCTTATTTTATATCATCATTGCCATACTCTATAATCTACAAGATAACCATTGAGATACAATTACTCAATTTAAGAATGATTTTGCATGTTTATTTGAAGCATTTTTATTTATTTTAAAATTTTACTTGGTTGTACAGGACAAACATACGTTCACGTCAAGTTAAAAATTATTACATAACAAATACACACAATCACACTTTAACAAATGAGCAGGTATTTTGCATAACTACTACAAAAAGTAGACAAGGGGAAGCACATATTCTTTTAGATTGTGTACAGTAGTGTACATGACGTTAAATATTTCTAAATAATTTGAATAATTTATCAATTATAAATTATTTATTGATTATAAACTACTTAATTAACATTCTTTTCTTGTGTAA
Organism: Siphlonurus alternatus; assembly: GCA_949825025.1. Lineage (NCBI taxonomy): Eukaryota > Metazoa > Arthropoda > Insecta > Ephemeroptera > Siphlonuridae > Siphlonurus > Siphlonurus alternatus. Next base: position 6,189,027 of record OX463785.1, on the reverse strand, counting down.
TCAATCGAAAAGCAATAAAAATATTAGGTCTGTTCGTAAATACACAATCAGAAAGAATCGATTATTTGTGATGAACCTTCTGTACATGGAACATAAGGTTGATAAAAAATAATCGATTCTTTCTGATTGTGTATTTACGAACAGACCTGTGATTAATTAGCATATATAAATTTTAATTAAATTTTAGTGGAATTAAGTGCATTGATAATGTAAAATTATTTCAGACAAGTGTGAAGAAGTATTTGGAACATGTCTATACTAAATGTTAAATATCGTTAATTCCAGTGTAATTGTAAACATGCATTTTGTACCTTACGGTTCTATATGTGCAATAAATAAATACAAATAAATACAAATTGTTGCTTCATAACAATTACAACTTGACCTGTTCTAAATACCTCGATCGATATACATCATGTAATTGGTTCTATAATAAAATTGTAGGATTATGGAATTAACAAATAATTTTTATATTCAATTTAACTCTTACAAGATGCTTAAATATTATATTCATGCAATGGTATATCATTTCATTTTACTATAAATTAGTAAAACCCTCACAGTCAGATCTTTGTTGGAAATCAGTTTTCCTAGATATTTAAGAAAGTATATGCTCCAAGCATTGTCCAGTTACCACTAATATTCCAGGCTCCCTCGATCTGGTAAGCCGCGGTGGCCACGCCCCACTTGAAGTCACTTGGGAAGGTTCCGTACAGAAATTCATCCTGGGCAGCCACCCCGGCCAGGAGAGCACACAACAGCAGCAGCGATGGACACATGACAACTGACGAGCTTATCATTTAGATTGCAATTGATGCGAAGTGGCTATTTATACATCTCCACTTAACGATGGTATCAGTTTGCTGAGATATCATATCTTCTTACAGGGGCAAGCATGTATTTTCGTTCATAATGATAATTAAATTCATACTTCACTATTTTGATAGGAATTCAACCAAGTAGAAGACACAATAATTACATATTATTGTTAACGTAATTTGTTCATTTTTTTTTTTTAATTTATAACATTTTTATTTTAATTTTAGATCTAAAACATTCTTTGTTTAAATATATTTTAAATAAATTGGATTTTAATTTAAAAAAATAAAATAATGAAAAAATAATTTAAATTTTTTAAATAATACACTGAAAATATTAAGTATTTAAATTTTAAATCCTATTTTTTTGTGCGCAAAATGGGCCCACGGGGTGTCATTTTTTTACTAACTCAATCAAAAGAGGTCGCAAAATATCCCTTAGATTTTTTTGCGATTTTTTTAAGCACTGCATCATACCTAGAATGGAGATTAAAAATGTCTCTTGACCTGGAGGCTCCATCCGCAACGCCTATGACGTCATTACATTCTTTGGGTCAACTATATAATGTTTCTAAACAAACACGTTGCTATGGAAACAAATTATTATTTATAATAAACAAGCAACAATGCAATAATTTTTTACAAGTGTTATATATAGTTGAACCAAAGAATGTAGTGACGTCATAGGCATGTTGGATGAAGCCTCCAGGTCAAGAGACATTTTTAATCTCCATTCTAGGTATGATGCAGTGCTAAAAAAAATCGCAAAAAAATCAAAGGGTTATTTTTCGACCTCCTCTTTTGATTGAGTGAGTAAAAAAATGACACCCCGTAGGCCCATTGTATATTAAAAAAAGTAAATAATAATTACGGGTTTCTGTGTTGGTCTCACTTCCCTAATAACTTCTGTATATATAAGACCTATTAATTATATTTTAGTATCTTCGTTCCAAGTTCTGTACTATTGCAATTAATTAATAATATATTAATATTACTGTAAAAATGAAACAGTCTAGCTTATTTATTACTGAACATTAAATTACTCCCGGCACGTACGTATTTCATGCTCATAATCTACTTCTGGCTATAAGTTTTTTAAATATATTAATATACAGTTCAATAGATGAAAGATTACCCCACCGGAAGTAGCCGGAAGTGAAAGGATTTAGGCTGAAATTTAAAATGAAAACTTTAAGACCTTAGGTTATAATCCCTAATATAAATATCTGCAAAGTTTCAGGTTCAAAACTGAACTGGTAAGTGCAGAAACCTCACACTTCCGGCTACTTCCGGTAGTAATCTTAGATTTGTTGATTTAGAAATATGAGACTAGAAACACATCTAAGACTTTTTGAACCATATAAAAGTGAATTGTAAATCATAATATGCTATACAATCGATAAAAAGTAGAGGTGTCCGTTTTGACTGAGGTTTTCCACGATTCCCTCAATCTCACCTCAGTGAATGCTGTATCGTGTAGCAGGCCGTAGCCACAATCCTTTCCTTCGCTTATCCCTACCCATTACCCTGTCTCGAGTTTTAAGGATTATTGTCACTATAGTGAAATTATTTTTTTTATGGTAAAAAAATATAAAATATAGATCAGAACATATAGAGAACAAAATGACTGTTAACTCTCTGAAGTAAAAAAGTAATTATTCAGTCTAGTTTTTAAGATATTAAATTTTTTAGTTCAAAAAATGCTGATTTGACTAATGGCCGCCAGATTTTCAATGATATTCTCACTATTTGTATCCTGTCATGTCTAAAAAAACTATACTTTTGCTTAATTTTTTTTTCTGATAATTTATATTATAATGCAAGGAAAGTTTACTGTAATTTTCAGAGTGATTCACCATCTTCTAAGACTAGTGACAACAATCCTTAAGCTCGTGGGAGTGTATCCTTGTAAAAAATTATATATATTTTTAATTAATGCTAAATGGTAAAATATACGCAAAAATTAGACTCAAAGGATTAACAAAACAATTTACAGACACAAGTTTATTTCTGTGATTTATTTCTTTGGTGCAGGGAAGCCGTTGTCACGAATGATCTGCTGGAAGACTCTCGCGGACTCTTTCTGAGTCCTCGGCCTCGCGGGGTCGTTGAAGTCCACTGAGTACAGTCCGAACTTTTGCCTGGGGACATATAATGTGATGTTTAGTGAATCGTAAAATGGCGAACTTCAAAATGGCAGAACAAATAAACACGCCCAAAATGTTAAAAAAATTCCTACACATGAAAAAAAATGACGTATCTTGAAATATTCTCCATTACGTTATCCTTATATCAGTAGCTAAAATATCACAGGTTTTCAAATTTGATCTAGTCTTTGAGTTTTATTAATTAGTGAATCCATTTAAAAACTCATTATTCAAAATCTAGATTTAATTTGGTACCTGATATTTTAGCTACCCTAGTTGAAAAATTTCGTCTTCAACTCATCCTTTACACGTCTAAACCTAATCTCATTACCTCTACAACACATCTTATTTCCTCTTCACTCAAGGTGAGGATGAAATAAAGACAATATTTCTAACATTTTATGCTCAAGAAGAGGAAAAAATACGTAATCTCGTCTTTCCCCCTCTTTTTTACCTCTAAAATGGTGCAAAATAAGAGGAGAAAAGAAGAGAGGAGAGCTTAATAGCGAAGAAAAGATGAAATTTATTTCAACTCGGGTACTGATAGGGGATGTAAAGGAGAACATTTTAAGATATATGTTTTATAATTTTTACTGATTTTTTTTTTTTTTAACATTTGGTGTGTTACCTTACCCTTAAAAGAGGCTGTTAAATTTTATCCTTAAATGAGGTAGGTATATCAAGGTGAAATCATTTTATTAATTATAATGCGGACAATATGGCACTGTTATAAAATGATATACAGTATAACAGATCTTAGTTTACGTGTGGATTCGACTACGCGCGACGGCCATCTTGGAAGTCATAACATGGCTAAGATAGGGGGCGCCAGTCGGTCTAGACGTATAGTCTAGCCATGTCAGGCGTAAACTTATATTTGTTTTACTGAACCTATAAGCAACATGATATGGCCTAACTTCAATTTATAATATTTTAGTATAGAACATGCAATATTATGTGTATAATAGTACAGGAATAACACCCGGAAAATTTCCCTCACCAACATAAATATTTCGTTATATATTGACAGTGTTGCCATCTATTGATGAAATATATTTTCCAAGTACTCACGAGTATCCCGCAGTCCACTCAAAGTTGTCCAAGATGCTCCAGGCTGTGTAGGCGAAGATATTACATCCGTCCAGGTTAACTGCCTTCATCATCTCGTCGATGTAACTCTGTGGAAAACGTGGAAACAATGTAAACATGTTTTTCAATGTTGAGTCTGATTTTCCTTGTTTCATGAATGAGCACCTTAAATCTAATAATGTTTGCATTTTTATGACCATAAAACAATTATATATCACAAAGTCACTTACGTGAGATTTAGTTTATATGTATTAATTAATTCTGACTCTCATTCTCTTTTTAAATAACAATACCTATTCCTCTAAAAATAGTTTAAATTTAGTTGTTGTGACGTCATGAGTGGCAATATTATATCAAATATCAATACGTATAACGTATTTAATCTTTAACTTTTTTTAAAAATGTTTCCACGTACGCAGTAGAAATTAGAAATTTTAGAGAAAAATGAATTATACAACTTAAGTAAATGGTAGCAAAAACAACCCATGAACCAATCAATTCAGTTTAAAAAACTAACTTATATTTATAATATTATACAGCTTTTCTAAAGAAATCTATTTCTCATGTACCTGAATATAAGGTCAATCTACAGAAAGTGAACTTAAGACAGGGTTCACCAATATATAAACCATTCGATGTTAAATTCGGGATCATTTATCTTTGGTGTGACGTCACGAACCTTTTCCTTTGTCCTCCAATAAAATTCTATTGAGAGGGTCACGTGACGTCAAAAAATAAATGGTCCCTTCTTTAAACCCCAACTCACGGTGTAATAGTCGACTCGTCCCACATCATTGATCTCCCCGAGGTCAGCGTACCCGTTCTCAGTGACCATCAGTCTCGGGTTGTTGTACTCGTTCTTGATCCAGTTGAGCACCTTGCGGAAACCCCACGGAACAACCTGCAAGACATGTCGTTTTATGTACTTTCCAAGAAACTTATCATCCATTTAGGAGAAGATCTTCATTGTAAACGGATGTATCAATATTTATCCAGGAAACTGTACCTTGAGCCAGTCTGCCGCAGTCGAGGGCCACTCAGGGTCAACGGAGGTCACTTGATCCTGGTCACCATCGTAGGTACCGCCAACCGTCAAGTTGAAGGCGGAGTAGGAGGTTGTGTAATGGTTCAGACCGAAGAAGTCAGACGTGCCTGTGAAAGTACCACAAAATAATTTTCTGCTTGTTCACATAAATTGGCTGAAAGCTTGGGTATTGACAAATATGTAGACAATTTTTGTTTTTATATGCTCTTTATTATTTTTATGTGATATTAAATTTGAATAATAATTTTTAGGTTAAAAAATATTTTCAGATGCTCTATGAATCTTTGAAAATATTTCCCATTTAATGTAAATTTTGTTTCAATTTATTCAATTACACATTTGAGATTTAACAAAAAAATTAATAAAATAATAAAAAAATATAAAATCCAAAAGTTACCCCCTACTCACCCTTAATGTAGGCCACCCACGCTGCGTCGAACACGGGCAGTCTGGACTGGGGAAGCCCCTCCTCCTGGCTCTTTCGTCCGATGTAGTTGATCATCACGGCCGGGTAGTTGCCCTCCGCGCTGAAGATGGGGTGAGCGAACCACCCCAGCTGTGGGGCAGATAGTGTCAGACATTCGCACTACACGAGGGGTAGTTCAAATAATCCTAGAGGCTTCAGTTACGAACTAAGGGCCAATAATTGTAGCATTAAAATGTATTGCCGAGGTACCTTGAATTGCTGAGCTCTTTCGGCAGCATCGATATCCTCTTGGTTCTGGGTAAGAGGCTCGAACCATCCGCTGTCAAAAGTCACTCCGACCTCACCTGCAATATGGTCCATATTAATATATATTTCTATAGGATAATCGGCCTTTCAGCACAAAGTTTGGTGATCTGAAAGATTTTAGCAAATTTACTATTGCTGGTGAATCTACGCGGCTATTGATTTCTTACTTATTCATTTACAGACCATTCTGAATGAAGTTTCCATTGTTCCCCTAGTCAAATATTGTTGTGATTTTTTTTTGCTAAAGCATTACCACCCCAGTTCATACTAAAATCTAGTCTTGAATCAGGAAATTTAAATCAAGAGTTTCCACTATTATTTATTTATATATCTTCTTTCAGCTGAGGGACAAAATCGAAAGGTGATCTTACCACCCTGAGACGCCCTGAAGTTGTCGTCGTAAATGTGCCAGGCGCGGGCGTGCGACTTGATGAGGTTGTGTGCGGCGATGTAGTCCGTCTTTCCACTGCCCCTGACTCGCGGCGCGTGGATACCGTAGCCGTAACCTAGTTCAGATTGTACCCAGGGTTCGTTCAGGGTGATCCAGCTCTTTACCTGAAGTCAGGGTATAATTATTGTAAAATCAAATTAATGATCTTCCAATTTTTCTGTATGTAAATTTAAGCATTCAATTTAAGGTCAATGTCCATTTAAATATTTGTCTAAATATTCTTGAACCTTAAAAAATATGGTTTCAGTGTCGGTATAATATATTAAATATAGCCCTGACTTATTTAAATATAATCTCAATGTGAACGAATTTGATGAAGGAACTCCCTAACATGGTTTTAATTTCTAATTTTCCATTATTATAAATGCTTTTTTTAACATATGTGCACATCCACTATTTTTAATAATTTTACTTTCGTATAATTTACAGCAGTTACAATCATGCCTAATTTATAAAATTAAAAAAATCGAAATTCTTAAATAATCTTTTAAAAAATTTTAATTGTTTTTGAAATTATAAATATTAAAATTAAAATATTATAAAAAAATATAATTTAAATTATTAATTTAAAATAAAAACATTTTTTCAAATAAATAAACTAACAATTTTATTATATTTTTTTTTTTTTTTTTTTTTTTAATCAAACCCTATTGGGTACTTTTATTTACTAATTACATACTACTTTGAAACCCCGAACCTTCCGAAACCCTAACTTGAGCGTTTCGCGGGCTCTTCTGGAACGGGGCCGGCCACGGCCTTGCAAATCCATCCCGGCATTTGCCTGCGGCTGAGGGAAACGTGGAAACCTCAGCCAGGATGGACGCTACAGCTTTTGTCAATGAACCGGAAGTGCAATGGTCCAAAGCCAGGGGAACCACATGGTGGAAAAGCGCAACGTTTTACCCCTGGGTGGGAAACGTGGTTTTTGTTGAAAATGGTCACCCATCCAACTACTAACCACGCGTGGCGTTGCTTGACTTCGGTTTATTATATAAATATATTGTTATCATTATTTTTAAAATAAAGAGTAAAAAATTTTGAAACTATATTTCTGAATATATTTTATCAGGTATATTTGATTTATTATTTGATTAGAAAATCAAATTTTGAACGAAACAATTTTATATTGCAGTGCATACACTTATAAAGTGTTTCTATATAACCAGGGTAACGATTGAAAAACCATGTATGTATTTGTTGCAATAAGAACTCAAACCGACTACGTGGATTTTTTTTATACGGGAGTTATATGCATGTTTACATTTTGGGTAGCACGGAGATGCCCGAAGCCGCCCGAAGAGCTTCGGGATGTAGGCAGAAAACCCTAAATTCCTATGCTGTGCGTGTTAACATAACTCACAACACCTCTTTTCTCATAACAGTTTTGGTCACCAAATATTTTTTTTCACTATAGCATTGGTTCTTCTTGTTACCATTTATGAAAAAAAAATCTACGAGAAATGATAAGAATCGTCAGGAGAAATTAATTACTAGACCAACTTTAACACGTATTTGTTATGCCGCTGACAATGTTTTGCCTATATACACAATTATAACTTCATATTGTTTTGTGACGTATGGTGAAAGACCCGTGAAATTGTTTTCAAATCCTTAACATGCACCTTTGAAATCTTGCTGCACAATACTTTACTGTACGGTTTTAAGGATATTATAGAACTCAAGAAATCTGAAAAAAAAAAAAAAAAAAAAAAACTCGAGGTCGTCTATCCAAAAATAAAATACATAGAGACTGGCCATACTATAGTATAAATAACGCGATTTACAATTTAAACTACTACAATAACCTTGTCCCACTCACCCGATCCCCGAAGTTGGAGAAAGCCACGGTAGCGAAGTCCCCAAAGATGTCAACGATCTCCTCTCCCAGCCAGCCCCCAAACTCCTCCTGGAGAGGCTGAGGAAGGTCCCAGTGGTACAGAGTCACCTGGACACACAGGAAGGTACAACATTACCCTGAGACAGCGGAAGATACAAAAGTACCCTGAGACAGCGGAAGGTACAAAAGTACCCTGAGACAGCGGAAAGTACAAAATTACCCTGAGACAGCGGAAGGGTATAATACTTTATACAAAATGTAACCCTGGGAAACATCATGACAGTAGAGGACATTATTACATGGCAAATATTAAACCTGAATCAGGGTCATTTTAAACATAAAATATTCTTGACTGACACATTCAAGTTCAAATGTTTGCATGGGAGTTCTCTACTATAATTGAGTAAATATAAAAATATCACCATTTAGCATACAGTATTATACAGTGGAATAATTACGTCTTCAACTCATCCTTTATACGTCTAAACCTAATCTTTTTTACCTCTAAAACACATCTTATATCCTCTTCGCTGAAAGTGAGGATGAAATGAAATCAATGTTTCTAACATTTTATGCTCTAGAAGAGAAAAAAATACGTAATCTCGTCTTTTTTCCTCTTTTTTTTATTTCTAAAATGGAGCAAAATAAGAGGACAAAAGACGAGAGTGAAGAATGGTGAAGAAAATAAGTATGAAATATATTTCGACTCTGGTTTATTAATTCTGCACAAAATAGGCTCATGGATATTTTATTTAAATACTCGAATCTGAAGCTGAGTGGAAGATCGAATTAAATTAAAGCCCAATCAAATACTTTCGTCGCCTTGGAACGTAGTATTTGGAACTATATACGTGGTATAGTACGAGCTAGTATTTTCCATCCTGGCCTTGTTAATTCCCATTCTCCGTAAGAATAACATTGGGTAAGATCTAAGATGGTGAGGTTGAGCGTGGCGCATTGACCTGTTCTCGTTAGATCACCGAAGTCAAGCTACGTCGAGCGTGGTTAGTACTTGGATGGGTGACCGTTTCAAGTAAAAATTACGTTGCTCTCTAACTGGGGTAAATTCGTCTCGCTTTCCACCCAGTGCAGTGATGCACTTGTGTGTGGTTACCCAGGCTTTGGACCTCACTTTGGAACATTGATAAAAGGTTGAGGTGTTCGTCCTGACTGAGGTTTTCCACGGTTCCCTCAGTCTCATCTCAGCAAATGCTGGGACGCGTAACAGGCTGTGGCCACCATCCTTTCTCTACCTTATCCCTACCCATTACCCCGCCGCGAGCTGTAAGCTCTTAGGGGTGTATCCTTGTAAAAAAAATAATAATAATTAACAAAGCTGCAAGTAGGAAATTTTCCAAGGTGACGAGTGTTAAAGAAATCTCCGTCTTTTATATTTTATGGAGAACCTCATTTTAGTGTTATGGACATCATTAGGGGAGGTTTTTACAAATAATCTTTATTTCTAGACAGACATTCAAATATCATTGATAAGCAAGCATCTTGAGCTTAATATATTATAACATTTTATTCAAAATTAATAAAACGAAAAGTTAAAAATAGATGCACGCACTGAAAAAAAATTGTTTGATTAATTAATCTCGTCTCATATTTGTAAGCAAGTAAATAAGATAAGAGAATAGAATGGCTCAAGTATTCAAGATTATCTTGTTTATTTGCAAAATAATAAACATTATCTTTCAATTGTCAAGTATTGGTTGTAAACAGTTATTACCTAACAACTGTTACCTAACTCTCGAGTGTTAACTAATGACGTATTAACAAGCAGACACCAGTAGCAGTTTTAGGTCTATTCTCAATATATAGGACAATTTAATTTAACACTCGTTACCTTAGAAAATTTCTCATTTAATTTGCAGCCTTGTTAATGACCATCTCCTGTGTTATTATTACGGGGTGTGGTGATAAATAAGGCTGCAAGAAAGAAATTTTCCAAGGCAAAGAGTGTACTCTCTGAATAAAAATGTACTATCCAGCCAAAAATATAGCCAGCTTGGAAATATTTATTTGAATGGAGTTTACATGGATGCGGTTATGAATGGTTGTGAGTGAGGGCGTTTCAATTTTTGAGGCCATATTCCACAATTTCTCCTTTATTTAAAAGGGAAGTAGAGGGTTGGGGATGCATTGAATGTTATATTTTTTTAACACTCTATCATCTTCAATATTATGCTGTTAAATAATTCTGTGACGTCGTAGCCATCTAAGTAAATATATGGAAAATATTTATAATATAATGGTTATAACGATATTAGGGCAGCATAAATTTAAGGGTGAGGATGTACAAAAAAAGAATTATTACATTTAAGGTGCATTTCCATGGAATGGGGAAAGCGAGCAAATCGCGAATCACAGCCAATCAAAGGTTCGGGATTTCCTCGAGCGATTTTATCGTTAACATGGTCGCCATACGAGATTGAAGCAAGTGCGCTTTTTTTGCCTCGCCAAACCCCGCTCGACATTTGCTCCATGGAAATGCACCTCTTTAGACATGAGGAATTTCAATCTCACCAGAGGCTTGATTCCGTTCGCCAGCAGTTCGTTGATGAGGTTGTTGTAGTAGTCGACGCCATCTTGGTTGATGACGTCATTTCGTCCCGTGGGCAGCAGGCGAGACCAGGACAGGGAGAACCGGTAGAAATCAACCTGGACATCAGAGAGATATTTGAGAATATCTTCATTATTTTATCCCAAATGTAAATTGATTTTTTATATTTCAGTGTTTAGGGGAGGATTATAAAGGTTCTGTTAAGTATATCTGGGGCGATTCAAGTAAGAGTTATTCAGAATGTTATCCACGTTTCTTAGCACTAACCGTGGTTAGCCCCAGCTTAATTAAATTACACAAAACGTGGTTAATTGAAAAACCTGGATAACTCTCTTCGTTAATCGCGCCCAATATTTCCACTATTATACAAGTTCAGTTTCTATGTACAGTATATCCTCGTCTGAGAATAGAAGTGCCCTTTGAAGCACCACGAGGTTTTGACGCAAATGTGAGCCTTATATTACAGTAACATAAGGCTCACATTTGCATCAAAACCTCGTGGTGTTTAGGGCACTTCTATTCTGAGGCGACGATATGTTTTATGCATCGACCTTCTACCTAGATGTCATTTAGGCTCCTTTAATCGTCAATTTCTAATGTATACAATATTATAAACAATAACTAACACATTGTATTTAGTTTTCATATTATAGTTATACCAGTAAATCTATAGTGGAGTATCGACCTCAATTTTTTTTATTGTAGAAATGGATAGAGCGTGCAAAGTTATGCTACCCTGATTTTGTTCAAATTTTTTAGAGCCCGGGAAGTATTTTTAAAAAATTATTGAAAGTCCTTTTTGTGACGTCACGCGGCGGCAAGTCCTATCTTTTTCTTAAGGAGCAACGTCTCGTGACGTCACAAAAAGAATTTTCAATAATTTTAAAAAAATAGTTCCCGGGCTCTAAAAAAATTTGGAGAGCATAACTTTGCACCCTCAATCCATTTCTGCAATAAAAAAACTTAGGTCGATACTCCATTTCATGAAATTTGAAACAACTTAACCAGAAATAAAAATTTACAATTATTTTTTTTTTATAACAATAATTAAAATAAATTAATCTGCAACTTTATTTCAACATGATATTTGCATTATTTAATGATTTTCATTCATTTTCTGACATGTTCGTCTCCTGACTCACCCCCATGTCCTTGAGAATGGCCACGTCCTCCTTGTATTTGTGGTAAGAGTCACAAGCCACGTCCCCCGTGTCTCCATTTGCAACCCCGCTCGGCTCAGAGTGTGTTTGGAAGTCCCATATGTTCTCACCCTTGCCTGGATGCGGTCAGAAAAAGATCGTTGATAGAGATAGGCATGTTGCTAATGTTTGCAATCAAGACGCATGCTCGAGTGAACAAGTAAAGTATTATAAGTAATGATATCACATCTTTCGTCTGTCATAACGAGCTACCTTACAACCATGCAAATGCAATAACGAGCCATTTTTCTTACCTGTTATTAATATTTAATGCACTCACCCAGGGTAGGTACATACCCTGGCACTCACCTGAAATAGTATATATATATATTATAGTCATCTCGGCTTATTTTTGTTTTGACGTCACATGCCTCCCATTAATATTATTTATTTATTATATTTATTCAAAAAACAGACTACAGGTTAGCAGGGTTCCGGACCGCCGGTGAAAACGGTCCGGTCAACCGCGGTCCGGTCGTTGATTCGTCGGTCAAAAATTTGGACCGGTCGAGTGGTCTCATCGCAGCGGCGGTCGCGTGACCGGTCGCGGTCGGGGCACGGTGGTCATAATGGACCGGTCATGACCGGTCGCGTCAAAATACGCGGTCATTTCGGTCAAATGGACCGCGGCGGACCGTGACCGCGGTCGCATATAATATAATATTATCGGGATTTTCGGGCATAATTATATTAAATTATATTATATACTAGGCTTACAGCTGCCTTCTTTTAACACGAATAATAAGTATTTCTAATTCGTTGGCGAATGTCACATGACATTACTGACCAATCGGAATCAATAATTCGGGATAAATTTTTCTCAATTTTTCATTTGTGCTTTCGTAAACTTGTGTTTTCCGTTATCATGATGATGTGTGGTCGATCCTGAATGATTACTCATAACATTACTTACGAACTCCGGTACATGCCCGTTCAACTTGATCGTCGGTCCAACTTGATTGTTGCGAGATTGATCGCGACCCGGTCGTACTTCGTTCTCGTCAAGTTAGTTATACCTGAGCATTGCGAGCGAGAGTATGTCGCCAATAACCAGCAAGCAGACAGCAATTATAAATGCATGATCAGTTTTAAAGTATTAATTATGTACTTTATTATGAAAAAAAAAAGAAAAAAAAAGTAAGTATGAAATAAGAAAAATAATATGTATTTATAACTTAATAATGTAAATATTTTACTTTTTATATTTTATATACTAACATATTAATATGTATAATAACAAATAAAATATATTAATGATGTATAACTATATGAAAACCTCGATCGCAAATAAAGCTAGTGATGTTGATCCGACCGCGATCTTAATTTCAGTTCTTCAGTAAGGAGCGATTTTAATATTTTTTACTTTTAAAATTTTCAAGGCTGCTAAATTTACGATCGCGGTCGGTAGTTCGAAATAACCGTTCAATGTGCGCGGTCTTGGTCAGACCGGTCGCGGTCGCTATCCGGCCGGTCGCGATCGATGGTCAGACCGGTCGCGGTCGAGCATCGACGGTCATTTATGGACCGGTCATGACCGGTCAAGCAAAATGAGCGGTTTTTTGCGGTCATGACCGGTCTGAAACGGTCCGGTCCGGAACCCTGCAGGTTAGGTAATCTGATAACAAAGAAAACAATAGTTCATACAAACAAATTCTTAGTTAAAATACACACGTATATACAAAAATTATTATATAACTAAAATCTTGGTAACATATAATACGTTATATTTATATTAAATATTTAAGCATGCATTTGCGTTATTTACATATTCATGCAATTTCTTGCGAAGATTGATGGAAAATGTCAAGCTCGTATTTACTGTACAGTTCATTGCAAAATGATTGAACTCTGGAAATAAAAGCATATTTATATCAATATTAATTCTTGGTTTTGGTATGTAGAATGGGGGAGATGATCTTTTTTGCCTATGGTACATCATTTAGACTGAGCTCAACCAGAATTTCGGGAAAGACTTATAATTTTCCATCGATTAACTTCTTAAGAAAAAAGATATCACTCATATCGCGTCTGTATTTAAGAATTGTTGTTGCAAATCTTTTGCACAGTTCAGGGTAATTTTGTCGATTATAGTTGATCCTGTCTTTTTGACACATCATACTTTTAATAAATTTTCCTTGAATTTTTTTCAGTGTATATTGGAGGACAAAGGAAAAGATTTATGATGTCAGACCAAAGATAACCCGAGATGACTATAGCTCGTTATTGCATTCAAGTAAGCAGATAATTAATATTCTGGATGACTAGTAATCTACTGGGGGGTCTTCAAATAACACAAATTACAACAATCCTAAAATTAAGACAGTCTTAGCGAATTCTTTATTGTTGCGCTAAGACAGTCTTAGGCTAAGTTTAGGTTAAGTGGTGTTATTTGAAGACCCCCCTGGATTCTACGATCTCTTTAATAACGATCATGTTTGGATGGAACATTTATAATTTTGACTGAAGATCCTCTCCCACTCAAATCTACAGTTACCATTGAGGTTCCATGCCCCCTCGATCTGGTACGCCGCGGTGGAGGTACCCCACTCGAAGCCGTCTGGGAAGGTTCCGTACAGAAAGTCGTCCTGAGCGGCCGCAAGCGCCACCAGGAGGAGCACACCAACTTTTAGCACCATGTTGACTGAGGTGAGGAGCGGGGAGCGGACCACTTATATCTGCTAGCAGTCAATGTCGATAAGGTCGGGGTTACGTGCTGTGAGCCGCGAGAATCGACCTTGCGGACCTGATAAGATGCATCTCTTTGGTTTTATCTTCCGGCTCCATTATACCTAATCGTCTTGTTTGTTAGTGGTGTAAATGACTATTTACGAGGGTCAGGCTCAAATCAAAATATATTTGTTATGATACAAATATATACATTTATTTAAAACGACGTTACAAAACTTTTCTTTGCGTGACACGCACCGGGCTCGTGCCGTGTCACTCCTGCCTGAGGGCTAGCTACGCAGGTAATGCTCGAGCTGCTATATTGAACTTTTACCCTGCACTCGCGTCAGCAAATACCGCTGAGTGCATCGCAGCTACGAACACACCGCTCTTCAACATCCTGAGTACATGCTGACTCAGACTCAGTACTTTTCCACGTTTAATTATACAAAACTGTGGGTTACAGTGGTATCACTGGTGATGATGAGCTAGAATTAGGTCATGGTCTTTTATCTATCTTAAATTAGCTAATCGGAATGTATTTGTCTAGTTTGTCTTTGATTTATTAGTTGACATAGTATCAGTAACAGGTGACTATATTAAAGTAAATATTAAGTATTTATAGGCTATATTTTTTAAATATTTTTGTATATTTTTATACATAAGAAATGAAATATTTTAATATCGAGTAATTCCAAATTTCAATCTATATATCGACATGTATATATACAATACATTTATATATTATATATAATACAATTCAATATCTTACGATTACAACATGGCCTTGTAAAACAGATTTTATCATGTCACAAATAAATTTTTCCTATTGATTTTAAAATTTATTGTGTTATGGCAATTGATTGCAATAGAGAGAGAGAAAAAAAATGTTATGAAAATTTTGGAAGTAAAATTTTAAGGTTATCGTTTACAAAGCTTGTGAATAAGTCAAGAATATGAAAATTGTCTTCATAAATTTAACTTTTATTTTATTTCATTTTATAATTTCAGTCTCAGCTTAGTTCAGCTTTATCATGGAGAAATCCAGAAATCAACATTTTTCCACTACCAATTTTAACAAACATTGAATGTATTTATATATTTCTCAACAAGGACATGAGTCTACTAGTTGCAAAAACCCCTTTTTCCATTTTTTACTTTTTTGGAAATAGGCAAAAAATTGTAGTCAGATTATTTTTTGTCCTAAAATTTTTAAATTTTTGTTGGAGGTTTACTGGGTCAAAAAAATAACATATAGAACAAAAAATGACTCACTTGTGCAAACACTGAATTTTGGTAGCAAATCAAAAAATGAAAGAAGGGGTTTTTGCAACACAAACTTTGAAAATCTGCCCATAACTCTGTCAAAAAAAAGTTGAAATTTTTTTAAATAAAATATTTGGGTAAAAGGAGGTCATTATAGTACAGTCCGATACCAAATTTTTCCATTTTGGAAAAAATTAAAAATTTTGCCCATGAACCCATAAAAATATGAAATTTGAGTTTTGGACAAACAAAGTACTGAATCCTACAAATTTGGGCCCCAGAAAGATGAATTCATCAACCAAAATATTCTCAAAAAATATTTACTGGTTTTAGAATTTTGAAAGTTGAACTTTAAACGTTCCCGTTGTGGAAAAAGGGATTTTTGCAACTTAATTTTATTTCAAAGCCAAATTAACATGGTAAAAAGCGGTTTTTGCAGCACAATTTTTTTCTACCAAATAAAATGTGCTAAAACGAATAAGAATCAGTAATTAACTCATTTTTGAAAATTTGGTGACGGCTGTTTTTGCGACTAGTAGATGACTCACATCATAAAATTTTTTTTTGTGTAAAGAAGAATAATATAAAACTCATAAGAAAATAAATTAAAAAATATTTTTAATTAAAATTATTATTAATATATATCTAAATAAAACGAAAAAAGCATAAAATTATATATAATAGAATTAATAGATTTTAAATTATTTTGTGTTATAAAAAACAATTAATTTTACAACAAAATATATAAAAAAAAAGTTTTCATTGATCAAATATATTATAAAAAATTCATTACATTATATTATGTAATAAATTGTAGATTTCTTATCTTTTAAATAAATGCAACGTTTCCATTAATTAAATTAGTTTATTTTTGAACACCTTTTTTAATTTTTAATGCATAGTGATGGATTTAACATTCTATATTTTCTCCTCAAAATGAAATATATTTTTGACGACATTACTAATTTAATTAAAATACGTTAAATATCCTTCATTTTTCACGATAATATTATTGATATCGTGGTATTGCAACGATACTTTCTGTCTTATAACTATAATAATGCATGTTACAAAAATGCACTTAATTAATAAAGAAACATCTTAGTTTGCACAAGTTTATTTCTGTGATTTATTTCTTTGGTGCAGGGAAGCCGTTGTCACGCATGATCTGCTGGTAGACTCTCGCGGACTCTTTCTGAGTCCTCGGCCTCGCGGGGTCGTTGAAGTCCACTGAGTACAGTCCGAACTTTTGCCTGCAATGAAAACATACGGAATGTAAAAATAAGTCAGACTAGGTGAGGATATGGCATGAAAATGAAAGACGACCCGATTTGAAATAAATTTAATCTTTTACTTAAATATTAATTCAGCTCTCCTCTCGTCTTTTTTTCCCTCTTATTTTGCACCATTTTAGAGAAAAAAAATAGGTGAAAAAGACGTGATTACATATTTTTTCCTCTTCTTAAGCATAAAATGTTAGAATTATTGTCTTCATTTTATCCTCACTTTGAGCGAAGAGGAAAAAATATGTGTTTAGAGGTAAAAAGATTAGGTTTAGACGTGTAAAGGATGAGTCAAAGACAAATTTTTCAACCAGGGGAAGTTCAAAATGTCTACAAACGTATCGGGCACTGGCATTTTACCAGGCATTGTACTCACGTGTATCCGGCAGCCCACTCAAAGTTGTCCAAGATACTCCAGGCTGTGTAGGCGTACACGTTACATCCGTCCAGGTTAATCGCCTTCATCATCTCGTTGATGTAGCTCTGCATAAACAACGTCTTTCAATCTCACGAACAATATTTTCCTTCGTACTAGCTTTAAGGTGCATTTCCATGGAGCGGGGAAAGCGAGAAAATCACGTGCCGCAGAAAATCAAAGGCTCGGTATTTCCTCACCTTACAGAAAGTGATTTTATCACCAACATGTCCGCCATACGAGATAGAAGCAAGTGCATTTTTCTCGTCCTGTCAAGCTCTGCTCGACATCGCTCCATAGAAAAGCTTCTTTAATAAATATTTGCAAATGCCCAATTTATTTTTTTAGAATTATTGTAGACTTATTCTTAATAACTTCTTTTTTATTTATATAAGTGTATAATTATGATATATAATCGTCTCAGCTTATCTTTGGTTTCATCTAGCGTCCCTCTATTTATTTGATATTGAAGGACAAAGGAAGAGATTCGTGACGTCAAACCAAAAATAAGCTTAGAATCACTCTGATTCTGCGTTTTTTTTAAAACTCTTTTAGCCCCATTAACTTTCTGTGTAAAAACCTATAAATTTTAGTTGTGGCTTCATGGATGCCATCAATATTTAATAAAGTTTCTATTTAGAAATGGCGATAATACTCTTCTCAATTAAATTTTTATCAAATGTACACTCATTGAAAAATTTCACACTTACAGCCTTGTTAATGACCATGCCCTGAATGTGTTATTCTTACTTGGGTATAGTGATTAACAAAGCCGCAAAGGGATATTTTTCGAGGCGATGACTATATTACAAATATAACCCCCAACTCACGGTGTAATAGTCGACTCGTCCCACATCATTGATCTCCCCGAGGTCAGCGTACCCGTTCTCAGTGACCATCAGTCTCGGGTTGTTGTACTCGTTCTTGATCCAGTTGAGGATTTTACGGAAACCCCACGGAACAACCTGCAAATCAAAACAGATGACGGTTCTTAATACTTATTCGTTGACAGAACGCCTCATAAGAATAACATTATCCGTCATTATGTCTTGTTGATGTTTTTTTCATAACTTAACTTTCCTCTGCATGTTTATTGCAGTTTTCAATATTATTTACTAAGGGAACCATGGAAACATAAGTTTAGATGGGACAGAAGTCAAACTCAATTGCACAGATAAAGTCTGACTTTAATATACTATATATGTACATATATATTTTGTTTCATTGACTAATTTTATATTTTGCTGTATAATAATATAATACATATATCCAAATACATCAATGATAAGAAGTAGCGGGGCAGAACTAAAATTATTATATTTTATAATGAGGGAAATAACTATTTTTACGACAGATGCCTTTAATTTAATATTGGAAGCTCCCAATATTTCTAGGCGAGGTATATATGTTTCAACAAATATAAAGTTACGACCAGAAGTAGCCGGAAGTGGACGGTTTCTGGACCTTCTAGTTAAGTTCTAAGCCTGAAACTTGGCACATAGATTCATGATAAGGATTTTGAACTATCTGCAAAGTCTTTTAGATTTTTCATGTCCGTAGTTAATCTAAAATCATTCCACTTCCAGCAGTAACCTTACGTTTGTTGGACTGTACCTTGAGCCAGTCTGCCGCCGTCTCGGGCCACTCAGGGTCCACCGAGCCCCATTGGTCCTGGTCACTGTCGTAGGTACCTCCGCTCGACACACCGTACGCTGAGTAGGAGGTCGAGTAATGGTTCAGACCGAAGAAGTCGGACGTGCCTGTAAAATTATGATTTTTCTGCTGTGAGGCACTGCTTGTAGGTTGATTCATCAAGATTATAACATTGCTTTTGGAATACAAATAGTAAGTACCAGATTTAGTGTACTAAAAGTATTTAATTTGAACATTTTAAGTATTCATGTTCTAGATTAATATAAAGTCGCAAACTTCTTCGAAAATTCAAATATTTACATTTTAAGATAAGATAAGATATGTTTAGGTGCATATTTCTACAGGTTAATTATAAGATTTGTATCTTCTTTCTCCACTTACCCTTAATGTAGGCCACCCACGCTGCGTCGAACACGGGCAGTCTGGACTGGGGAAGCCCCTCCTCCTGGCTTTTACGTCCGATGTAGTCAATCATCACGGCCGGGTAGTTGCCCTCCGCGCTGAAGATGGGGTGAGCAAACCATCCCAGCTGTGAGGCAGATAATGTCAGACATTCGCACTACACGTGGGGCCAAAAATGTGAATATTAATGATGTTTGGGTCAGTTTGGGAAGTAGGTCTCCGCGCTGAAGATGGGGTGAGCGAACCACCCCAGCTGTGGGGCAGATAGTGTCAGACATTCGCACTACACGAGGGGCGGAGAATATGTATGTAGCAAACAAAGTTCCCTAGTTACTCCTAGTATAATAAAAATTCTAATTTCTTACAGATGTATAAAGGTTGGATCTTCTCATAAGTTCAATTAACTCACATGGAACTGCACCGCCCTCTCTGCCGCATCGATGTCCTCTTGGTTCTGTGTAAGAGGCTCGGACCATCCGCAGTCCAGAGTAATTCCGATCTCACCTGCAATAAGGTTCACATTAATACATCATTCAATAGGAAAATTTACCTTTTAGGTTTCAATTTTGTGATAGTCTTTACAAAAAAGATCAATTTTATTTCTAAAAAATCACCCATGTACTTGTGCATCAGCAAGGGAATTGTATACTTCAACAATCATACACATGTTCCTCAGTAGCAATTTAGATAAATATTGAACATTTTCACCACATCAGTTTCGTAAAATAATTAGCATAAATCATAAAATTAAATCTCTGCAGTTAATGGAATATCAATCTCCAATTTTTTATTACATGCAAAAATGGATAGAGGGTGCAAAGTTATGCCACTCTGATTTTGTTTTTTCCAGGTTTTTCAGAGGCCGAGAAGTATTGCTAAAATGTTTTGCCGAGGTCGGGTTAGAACCCACGTCCCTTTTTAGGTCTTATACTTCTATTTTGAGATTCGTCAGGACGTAAAAAGTACTTTCTCTGTACTTTTATAATTTAATAAAATTTGTTCCCGGACTCTAAAAAATCTGGAAAAAATCAGAGTACCACAACTTCGCACCCTCTCTTCAATTGCTCTTTAATGCTTTCTGAATCGCTCCCATGGCAAAGTTCTATTTTCAGTTAAGAAAATCAGGTTGAACGATAAATCAATAAATCCAATTATACAGTCACTTTAACACGATGGTCAGTTAAGAGAATCGAAAGGTGATCTTACCACCCTGAGACGCCCTGAAGTTGTCGTCGTAAATGTGCCAGGCGCGGGCGTGCGACTTGATGAGGTTGTGTGCGGCGATGTAGTCGGTCTTTCCACTGCCCACCACGCGGGGGGCGTTGCCTCCGTAGCCGTAACCTAGCTCTGCTTGTACCCAGGGTTCGTTCAGGGTGATCCAGTTCTTTACCTGAAGTCAGGGTAAAGGTTGGTTAACACTAAAGTCGTACTTTCTGAATGGACAACGTTCATAATAAAATTATTGTATATTTGGATAGAAGAGCTCGAGTAATGCATTGCCAATAGATTTTTTTCAAATATTTTGAACCCTCTATCACCCTCGAGACTCTGTGACGTCATGGTCATACATTGTATTATCATAAGGTTGTGTGTTAAATAATGTTTTGCAGCACGATTTTAAGGGTGGTATAAGTTTAAAAAGAAAATGAAAAAATATTAACAGTACATAATTTCAGGTCCTTTTCCAAAAATATGTAATACTAAATTCCATGAAGATTGTTCATTTATATTTTCCTATTGTGCCCAGAACGCTGACAATTTAACAAGCAATTTCTCTGGATTTCAAATCTGCAATATCTTAAAATTTTATTATTAATTATTTTAGAGTACACCACGTGTCAATAAACAATCAATAACCTTGTCCCACTCACCCGGTCCCCGAAGTTTGAGAAAGCCACGGTGGCGTAGTCCCCAAAGATGTCAACGATCTCCTCTCCCAGCCAGCCCCCAAACTCTTCTTGGAGAGGCTGAGGAAGGTCCCAGTGGTACAGAGTCACCTGGACACACAGGAAGGTACAACATTACCCTGAGACAGCGGAAGGTACAAAAGTACCCTGAGACAGCGGAAGATATATTTTGAATAAAATATTCATAATTAATTATATACTAAAAATTGCTATCAATTACTTATAATTTATAATAAAAAAACGAAATACAAAAGTATAGAGTACGTTAAAAAAAAAAACTGAAAAGTATGGTGAGTTTTATTCTTGTAAGAAAAATAATCCTGAGACACATCCGACCTTTATTAGACCTTTCTACAAAAAGGGTAACAGTATACTAGTAACGCACATCAGAAGGTACAATTAAAAAAAATATGCCTTGAATTAACATAGGAGCCTGATATTTATTTAAAAAAAAATAATAATAAACATGATACAATTAGGAGAGTATATATTATTAAGCCGGTATTACACGATACAATTTGTCTAATTATTGTATACAAAAAAAATTGCATACAATAATAAGAAAAATTGTGTCGTGTAATATAGGCTATACGAAACAATCCTGAGATATAATAGGGTCGCTGTGAAATGTGATGAAGAGCACACAATAAAACAAATCTAAGTTTACGCCTGATATGGCCAGACTATACGTATCGACAGGCTGGCGCCTCCTATCTTAACCATGTTATGATTTTCAAGATGGCCACCGCACGTAGTCGAATCTAAACGTAAACAAAGATTTGTTATACTTTACATATCCTCTAAAAACTTGTATATGGGTTGTTTTCTTCTTTTTTTTTTTTTTAGTTAGTTTAGCTTCTATAGACTTAACATGATATACCGTATATTTTTATGAAACTTATTAGTGAAATAAGATACTACATTTAATAGTATTTATTATTAAATATCTTAAAAAACAGCTGCATACATTTAAAATATTTCTAGTTTTTTAATTGGTTAAGCTAGATTATTTCCAACAAATTAATTAATAAAAAAGTAAAGCTTATTATAATTATTATATAATGCTGTTATGAAGCACATGTCACTTTCATATCATCGTGATAACACAAAATTGTGACGTGTGATGGATGATCTGATAAGCTGGCGAGAAGTTACAGCAAGGTTGAGATAATATTTGCGATTACATAACAAAAAGTCTGTCGATTGCAACAAACCGATGGTAAAAACAACTCTGTTGTCAAGCCTTCTGACAATGAATTAATTTTCTGCACAATGGGATCAGTAACCAACGCGTCAGAAATTGCTAAAGTCAAAGTCGTAAACTAGAATACAATACAAGAGATCATAATAATATAGTCGTCTCGGAAATTGACGACACGTGACCCTCACATTAGAATTGTATTGGAGGACACAGGAAAAGGTTCGTGACGTCAAACCAAAGATATGTTGAGATGACTTTACATTGATATAAGATATACAATAACGTACGTTAAATCCTTGTTATCAGCTTACTTCAGCTCATTTAAAGCGCAAGGTTGTGTAAAAGTGCTTTTCCATGGAGCGATGTCAAGCGGGGAGAGAAAGACGCACTTGCTTCAATATCATATGGCGGCCATGTTGGTGTGAAAAAATCGCGGCGGGATTTCATCGCTGCAGGAAAGCGATTTTTCACGCCAACATGGCCGTCATATGAAATTGAAGCAAGTGCGCCTTTCTCGCCTCGCCAACCAATTCAAAATGCAGCTTTTATTTAACAAAATTAGCAATAATAACATCTGTATTAATTGTATTTACATTAATATCAATTTATATAGATATAGAAGGTTACAACTCCATTTTTAAGTAATAATAAAAAAATGTAGCTCGGGAAGACATCGTGTAGTAAAGCAGGCTTGCCAGCGTGGAGTACCCTCATACAGCTATTTTTTCCGACTTGAACCCAGCGAGGGGTTGGCGGCCACACTCGCTGTTGAACCTGATGGGGCTCAGTCCTAACTCCTCGTCTACTGCTGTGCTACGTGTCTCGTCACAAGCAAGGAAAAACTACCCTGAGGGGACGTTTAAATGGTCATTTAAATTAGTTGTTACCCTTAATCTCAGGATGGGAAAATGTCTTTTACATTTCTGTTTTGAAAAATTTGCATGCACATGATGCACATTATTGTGTTTCAATCTCACCAGAGGCTTGATTCCGTTCGCCAGCAGTTCGTTAATGAGGTTGTTGTAGTAGTCGACGCCATCTTGGTTGATGACGTTATTTCGTCCCGTGGGCAGCAGGCGAGACCAGGACAGGGAGAACCGGTAGAAATTAACCTGGACGTCAGAAGGTCAAATCATCTATCGCTTTGTCTCGGTTAAAAAAAGGTTTGTTGATTTGTTCGTAAACCTAGTTCATAGTACAGTTGTTGCCTCAGAAATTTTCCCTCTACAGCCTTGTTAATCAACATGTCCCGTAAGAATAACACAGGTCATGGTGAGTCATAAGGCTGCAAGTGGGAAATTTTCTAAGTGTACTTTCTTACTCCAGCTCTGTGGGTGGGGTAGGAAGAACAGATGACGTCACGTTGCTTGAAAACTTGCTCAGGGTGCACTGAACTGGGTTTTACGAACAGACCTAAAAAGAATCTAAAATCTTATTTTAGTTCTTTAAATGTTGTTTTAACTGAAATATTTTTTTGTACACTTAGAAAAAACATCCAGAAATATAAGCTAAATTACTGAAATTTAATTACAAACCTGTCTCTTTCAGATTATGCTACTCATTTATACAATAAATAAAAAATGAAATTAGAATGAAGAATAATGTTTCTAAATAATGAAGTATCGACCTCAATTTTTTTTATTGCAGAAATGGATAGACGTTGCAAAGTTATGCATTGTTTTTTCCAGATTATTTACAACCCTGGAAGTATTTTTAAAAAATTACTGAAAGTCCTTTTTGTGAAGTCACGCGGCGGCAGGTTCTATCCTTTTCTTAAAGAGAGGCGCTTCGTGACGTCACAAAAAGAACTTTCAATAATTTTTTAAAAATACTTCCAAGACTGTAAAAATTGTGAACAAAATCAGGGTAGCATAACTTTGCACCCTGTAGTCATTTCTGCAATAAAAAATTGAGGTCGATACTCCATTGCTTAAATTCTTAATTAATCAATCGCTAATCAGATACCGTGTGCTCTTAGGAAATTAATCTGCAGTTATAATTATTTCAACATGGAGTATGCATATTAATTTTCTTTGTCTCCTGACTCACCCCCAAGTCCTTGAGAATGGCCACGTCCTCCTTGTATTTGTGGTAAGAGTCACAAGCCACATCCCCCGTGTCTCCATTGAGAATGCCACTCGGGTCCGAGTGGGCCATGTGGTCCCAGATGTTCTCACCCTTGCCTGAACAGAAAGGGACCTTGAAGATTGATTTCACTTGTCAGGTCCTACTGCATTTAAAAAGATTTCCCTCGAAATGGGAGTAAATAAATAATAAATTAGCAAAGAATCATATTTAGTTTGAAATAATTTTCTCTTAAGCAAAGAGTTTCATCAATATAAGATTTCACAGTATTCCTCTACATTTCATTTATGATACACCTGATCATACCAAATTGGTTTTGTTTTTCAATCATAAAATCGTTTTTTGAATTATTATAAGAAACAATAATAATTGATTACTGTTAAATGTACTTTATTAATAATTTTAGATATGATTTAAAAAACATATTTCATAGGTTCAAAAAAACATTTAATAAAAAATTAATTAATTTTATCATTTAAAATAAAAGTTTTAAACAAAATTAAAATTAAATTTTTAATTTATAAAAAAATCATTTTCAAAAACAAAGATTTAAAAAAATTAGAGAATTATTTACACGATACAATTTTTTTAATTATTACATACAATTTTTCCTTAGAAGAAAACTTAGATTTTATTATTTGTTTGTATGGAGATGAAATTTTCTTATATGAAAAAATTGTAAGCAAAATAGTATCGTGTAACTTTACCGTTAGCGTTACAATTTCACATAGGTTAGTAATATGCGAAGTTTCAACACTTATATAAAATAGATTAGTCACAAACTTCCCACTTCTGGACACTTTTCGAGCGAATATCACATTAATATGATTGTAACTATTTATTGCTGCTTTTCGCAATGTGGTTAAATCAAAATAAAGCATTGTGACATCATAGTTTATTTCTTCCTTGAATTTAAAATAAAGGAGGTCGAGCGTGTGGATTAGTGCATTGACCAATCCTCTATAGATCACAGAAGTCAAGCAACTTCAAGTTGGTTAGACCGTTTCAAGTAAAAATTACGAAGCTTCCTCCCTGAGGTAAATTCATCTCGCTTTCCACCCAGTGCAGTGATGGACTTGTGTGGTTCCCCAGGTTTTGGACATTGCTTTGGTCCATTGATAAAAGTAGAGGTGTCCGTCTTGACTGTTCCCTCCCCCTCACCTCAGCAAATTCTGGGACGTGTAACAGGCCGTGACCACAAACCCTTACCTTACCTAAACCCTACCTATATTACAACGCCGCGAGCTGTAAGCTCTTAGGGGTGTAAAAAGAAAGCATGACCCTCTCCAACACAGTAAAATCTACAGTTACCATTGAGGTTCCATGCCCCCTCGATCTGGTACGCTGCGGTGGAGGTGCCCCACTCGAAGCCGTCTGGGAAGGTTCCGTACAGAAAGTCGTCCTGAGCGGCCGCGAGCGCCACCAGGAGGAGCACACCAACTTTTAGCACCATGTTGACTGAGGTGAGGAGCGGGGAGCGGACCACTTATATCTGCTAGCAGTCAATGTCGATAAGGTCGGGGTTACGTGCTGTGAGCCGCAAAAATCGACCTTGTGGACCTGATAAGATGAATCCTGTCATCATGATAAATAATATATATTATCTTACATCCAGCTTTCATAATATATCATCATGATTGGGAGCTTCAGCGCTTATAGAAACTTCAAGTCAGCTGATTTTGTGGTGTTCGAACCATCCTATCTTAACCACTTACGTAAAAAATGACTTGAAATTGCTTTTTGGGCATTAATGAACAATTTATAAAAAAAAGTTCTTTAATGGGGGTGTTATGAGTTGTTTTCAAATTCTTACTAAGGAAAAAATGCAAATTTTCTAACATGGTGGTAAATGGAGAAAATTTCCACGGTAGGGAACACTTGAAAACTCTATGGCCTTGCCCTGTTTGTAGGTGATGCCACGCAGGAAGGCGTGATGAACTTTTTTTTCTTGTGTCTTTTAAATTTAGTGCTCCCTCTTCTTACGTGTCTAAAAATTGCTCCAGTAAATCAGACTGAAGTACATTACATTATCAAATAACGCATACAAATATAAAAAATTAAATAGTAACTTTTTACCGTGGGAAATAAATTTAAGTGTTCATATATTATATAGTAGCATATGGAAAGGGAGTATTATGGTTATTAGACCTAATGTGCATTATTATTATTTATTTGTTCTAAATTACTTGATTGTAAAATAAAAAATAATATACTCATAGTTGAAAGCATATATTATAATCCCATATATAATGAAGTATTTGTCATTTGTTTCTTTTTTTTTTTTTTAAATAGGATTCATTCTTAATACGAAATAATTAAAAGAATATTAAATCAATAAATTTTCGACGTACCCTATTAACATTTAGTATATTCACTATTAGTCTATTACAGTTATGAGTTATTTAGATTGGCAGGCCTCATCCATTCACCATTAGAATTTAGATATTATATTCATGGCATGTTCATAAAAATATTTCCTATAAATTCAAAGAGTAGTACAAAATTGGTCTTTTTTAAAATAAAATTAAATAGAAAAATTAAACAACAAACTAAAAATGTATTAGATTCCAGATTTTACATTTTTAGCAATAAAAAATTTTAATATCAAAATTAAATATTAGCGTAATGAGCGTAATACATAACAGCAATTTGTTTTCACTCTAGTTTTTAATTAATACATTTACTATTGACCATGATAAATTCTGGTATAACGATATCACTTGCAATTAATTGATTATATGTAAATCAGAAAACGAAAACGTGTTACTGTTACGTGTAACTCCCATATTACTCGAGTATCTTGCCGCTATATAATGATAATGAAAAACTGTATTTAGGCAATGGAGCTACTTGGTGTCTGTTACAAAAAAAAATATTTCAAAATAAATTATAGCGATTATTATTAGATGTATTTTTATTTTAAATTTTTCATATTATTTTAATTTTTTCAATTGCATTTTTTAAAAATATAAGAACAATTATTTGTTTTATTTGTTGTTAAATTTTTTTACATTCAATGTTATTCTAAAAAGAACTAATTAATATTACTATTATTATTGAATATTAATAAAAATAAATTTTTCACTCTATATGAGACTAACACGAACAATATCCAAATTTTGCATAGAGGTTCTTTTTCTACTTATAAGATAGTATCTAAATTCTACGTTGACGCTTGACATGGTTATGTATAACAAGTAACAAAAATCACATTATCAACTTTTAAAAAGTTATTGTTTAAAGCACCAGAAGAATTTAAGACAATTTGCACTCACCATAGTACATATATATAAATAAATATATATATATATATATATATATATATATATATGTGATTTATTTATTTCTGGGGCGCTGGAAAGTCATTAATCAGTAGGGACTGGATTTTTAAGCTGTAACGATTTTCAGAAATTAATAGCACATCAAAACTAATGATGTCCACGAATCATGCATTTTTATGGCCAAAAATAGCATCTTTTTAGAGCTTAAAAAAGCTTAATTTAGGGGTTACGGCTTAAACCAACAAAATGTGGTTTTTAAGGCTTAAAATGCACTTTTTTCGGCTTAAAATTCATTTTTTTTTGCACAAAATGCAGGAAAATAGATAAATTTTGTTATAGTAAGGATACATGTAATGTATTTGGTAAGGAAAAAAAAGTTGTATAATGCCGCAACTTTAATCCCATGAAGGCTCTAGTTACTACAGTGCAGTCACGATTGCCAATTTTCAACTTTCCTGCGTAAATTTGTCCAATCATTCTCATTTCCGTCAATAAAATAGACACAGCGTAATTCAACGCCGCGAATATTGTACAGCTGAAAATCAAGGATTAATAGAAGGTCATCATTTACATTTTTTGTAACTAAATGTGTTCACTTATACCATAATAATAAATAATTTATTTATTCATCAATAACATTATATGTTCAAAATAAAATTTAAAACGTAATATTTGACTTCATATGTATTATTTCAAATCTATTTAAAATTAAATTAATTAAAAAATATATATAAAATTTATTTCAAAACTAAAAATAAATTTAGTTATTAATAAATTATAACTAATTTTTGCTAAATATTTTTATTAATGTAATAAATTTTTTTATAAACTTCGTTTTATTAACAAGCGAGGTTAATCTTGGATTTCAAATTAATGTAATATCATTTTAAGTGTGAGATGCTCTTGAGTGATGACATAATCTCCTAATTACGAAACAATTTTTGATTTTTTTGACAACTTCACGAATTTAGATAAAATATTTTGATTATCTTGCATTTCTGCAATCATATTATTGATAGTAAACACATTCTTTGTGCTGTAACCACCTTATACTATACATATTAAAAAAAATAAACTCAAGGTATATAAAAAAACAAGACAATTTACAGACACAAGTTTATTTCTGTGATTTATTTCTTTGGTGCAGGGAAGCCGTTGTCACGAATGATCTGCTGGTAGACTCTCGCGGACTCTTTCTGAGTCCTCGGCCTCGCGGGGTCGTTGAAGTCCACTGAGTATAGTCCGAACTTTTGCCTGGGGACACATGGAATGTGATGTTAAGTAAATGGAACGTGTTTTGCTAATGTGCCCACCGCGTTGGGATCAAAATTGCGATGCTCCGAGCGCGAGTATCGCTTCTTTGGAATTTCTGCTTGTGTAGTGACAGAATAATGAAAGATATTTTAAATTAAAATATCAAAATAATGTATCGACCTCAAAATTTTTTATTGAAGAATTGGAAGCAAGTTATGCTGCCCTGATTTTTTCAGATTTTATTGAGTCCGTGAACTATCTTTAAAAAATTATTGAAAGTCCTTTTTGTGACGTCACGAGGTGGCAAGTCCTATCTTTTTCTTAAGGAGCGGCGTCTCGTGACGTCACAAAAAGAAAATTCTATAATTATTTAAAAATATTTCCCGGGCTCTTAAAAATCTGATAAAAATCAGGGTAGCATAATTTTACACCCTGTATCCATTTTTTCAATAAAATTTGTTGATGCTGTTAGTGTACTCACGAGTATCCCGCAGTCCACTCAAAGTTGTCCAAGATGCTCCAGGCTGTGTAGGCGAAGATGTTACATCCGTCCAGGTTAACTGCCTTCAACATCTCGTCGATGTAACTCTGTGGAAATGACGTCATTTAATGATACTTCTAACACATCGGTAGCTACTTTGCTTACACTTTTTTTAAATGTTTGTATTATTTTATTGAATTATTGATTTTTTTTTACATTTCACGTCAATTCTTTGTTAAATTTATGAATGTAGAGCCTAAGAAAATAGAGCAATAGACAATAAAAGGATAATACAAAAAAGGGAGCCTGTAAAAATTTATGTAAATAACGTTAAAACAAGAACAAGAGTTTAAATAATTAGGGTTTGGCTTCAGAGTTGAAACTTCGTTGAATTTTATTTTTAAAATTAATGTTTCCCTTGACATTAAATTGACATTAATTTAGTACCCTTAATCAACAAATCCAGATGCATATTATAATTCTGTATTTGACCAAATATCGTGTTATTTAACGATTGACCTCAGTTACTACGCGAGTCAAAGGAAATTTCTGTCAGACGGAATCTAATGAAATTAATTTTAAAATTTCCAGAAGACCTAATCGCTTATGGTTTGAGCAGATTCAAGAAAACAGTTTCCTCACAATAGCTCCATTTCCGGTTTCCGTCCATAAGGCCAATGCTAAACTTCTACATCAGTTTTCTCAAAACTAATAAGACTTCAAAATTTACATGTCACCTATTGATGGTGAGTTCTAAGTTTTCTGCAAGTCTTGTTAAATTTAAGGGGGTGATTTTGAGATCTCAATCATCTGAGTTAAATCCTTAAAAATAAACCCCAACTCACGGTGTAGTAGTCGACTCGTCCCACATCATTGATCTCCCCGAGGTCAGCGTACCCGTTCTCAGTGACCATCAGTCTCGGGTTGTTGTACTCGTTCTTGATCCAGTTGAGCACCTTGCGGAAACCCCACGGAACAACCTGCAAGACATGTCGTTTGTGCTCTTTATGTGCCTTCAAGAATCGGTCTATATCAATATTAAATTTATTGAGGAAACCATGGAAATTTCAGTTCAATTGGGACATAAATCAATGCACTACAGATTCAAAATCTAGTCAAATTTATTTGACATTCCCACTGAAAGTAGCCGGAAGTGAGAGGTTTCTGTTCTTGCTATTCATGTCTGAGTTTTGATTTTTTTTGTAAATAAATTAGTACTATAATAACAAACCTTTCTACAAAATTTTAGAATTTAAATATGAATTGAAAGGACAGAAACCTCACATTTCCTGTTGCAATATCAAATTAATTTAACTGTAGTACTCTATACCTTTACATCATGTTTATTTGTATAAAAGAAAAAGCAATTGTTGTTGCTGGTTTAAGAAAAAACAAAAGGAAAATTAAGTAAACAAAAATGTTTCCATCAATTTCAACATCCAAGTCTACAGGTACTGTACCTTGAACCAGTCTGCAGAGGTCGAGGGCCACTCAGGGTCGACTGAGGTCCATTGTTCCTGGTCACTGTCGTAGGTACCTCCGCTCCACACACCGTATGCAGAGTAGGAGGACGTGTAGTGGTTCAGACCGAAGAAGTCGGACGTGCCTGTAAAATACCACAAACGTGTTTTAATTCCGTAATAATATCGTGAATTTTCCGCATGTTTATAATTAATCAGCATCATTATTTTCTCCCTACTCACCTTTAATGTAAGCCACCCACGCTGCATCGAACACGGGCAGTCTGGACTGGGGAAGCCCCTCCTCCTGGCTCTTACGTCCGATGTAGTCAATCATCACGGCCGGGTAGTTGCCCTCCGCGCTGAAGATGGGGTGAGCAAACCATCCCAGCTGTGGGGCAGATAATGTCAGATATTTGCACTACACGAGGAACGGATAGTATGAATATAAATAATGTTTAGGACAAAGTGTGCAAAAAAAAAAATCTCACATAATGTTTAAGAAGTGCTGAAGATGGGGTTAGCGATCCACCCCAGCTGAGGGGCAGATTATATCAGATATTCGCACTACACGAGCGGCCGATAGTATGAATATTAATGAGAGGTTAAAAAGTGCTGAAGATGGGTCGAGCGAACCACCCCAGCTGTGGAGCAAATAATGTCAGAAATTCGCACTACACGAGGGGTGGACTTCACGAAGAATATGTAACTTTATTCAAATCTACATTTAGTAATATTAAACATGAAAATTAAGTGCTAAAGTACCTTGAACTGCTGAGCTCTCTCGGCAGCATCGATGTCCTCTTGGTTTTGGGTGAGAGGCTCGTACCATCCGCTGTCCAGTGTCACTCCGATCTCACCTACAATAAGGTCCATATTAATATATAATTCTATAGGATAATCGGCCTTTCTGCTATTTGTTTTATATTTCTAAGAAACAACTATAGGTACATCTATAGTAAAAGATGAAATTCTGCATTCATCTCAACTGAGGTTTCCATGGTTTCCTCAGTCACAATACAGAAATTGCTGTAATATATTGTTATTAGCATGCTAATTTGGAAAGGACTCAGATTTTAAGCAATGCTGGTTCAGGTTGAAAGATGGATCAGTAAATTTAAATCTAGTCACTGGTCAATTAAGAGAATCGAAAGGTGATCTTACCACCCTGAGACGCCCTGAAGTTGTCGTCGTAAATGTGCCAGGCGCGGGCGTGCGACTTGATGAGGTTGTGTGCGGCGATGTAGTCGGTCTTTCCACTGCCCACCACGCGGGGGGCGTTGCCTCCGTAGCCGTAACCTAGCTCTGCTTGTACCCAGGGTTCGTTCAGGGTGATCCAGTTCTTTACCTGAAGTCAGGGTAAAGATTAGAAAACACTTTCCTTGCTAATTCCTTTTAAGGCATATCTTAATTAAGGTGGTTAATTTGAGAGTTGAATTGCTTCCTTTTAAAATTTTAAATATCCAAGACAAGTAATTTGTAGGAAACAATTTTTTTATTTTACATTACAATGCACGCAGACAATAACTATTATTGTTACATTATTTGATATATTTCCATTTTGTCTATTAATATTTCTCATAGGGAGTTCGGAGACCTCATGATTTATTATAACATAACATTTTATTAAATAGATTGCGTTTTAACCACGTGCAAGAGCCAGAACTCCCCTTCATTACAATGTGACATTTCACAGCCTAATCATTTTTTATTTAAATAATTAAAAAATATATATGTTATAAAATAAAATTGACAAATAATATTTATAATTTGTACTAAAAATAAATTAAAAAATATGAATTAATAATTTTTTAAATTTATATGAATAATAAAATAAATTTGTAAATATTTTGTGAACTAATTACAAACAAATCTTTTACATTTTAAATAAAAATTTAAAAAAAATAATAATTATGCACCATTTCAACAAAAGACTGGATTTTTTTTTTAACTTGTAACCATCTCCAAGCAACATTTTAATTTCATACTTATAATCAGACATTTTGAACTCTTACACTACCTCTAGCTATCAATAAATAGCCAATAAACTTGTCCCACTCACCCGGTCCCCGAAGTTTGAGAAAGCCACGGTGGCGTAGTCCCCAAATATGTCAACGATCTCTTCTCCCAGCCAGCCCCCAAACTCCTCCTGGAGAGGCTGAGGAAGGTCCCAGTGGTACAGAGTCACCTGGACACACAGGAAGGTACAACATTACCCTGAGACAGCGGAAGGTACAAAATTACCCTGTGATTGCGCATTTTTTTTAATATCTTGAGACCTTGCAGAAATGTACACTTATCCCTTTAGAAAATTTCCCACTTGCAGCCTTTTTGATCAACATATCTTGTGTTATTCTTTTGGAGTATGGTGATTAACAAGGCTGCAGCAAGTGAGAAATATTCTAAGACGACGAACTTAAAAATCTCTGAGACATATCTAGCTTTACACCAAAAATATATTCGCAATTCACAGCAAAAGGTACAGCTATACACTATATAACACTGAAATATTAAGGGTATATTTTTATACATAAAAAAGAAAAGAAACAGATAGGTATAATACCTATCATAACCATTACTATATTACCCTTCCTAATCTCCCTTTATGATTATAAATAATGCTGAATCACGCCCATTATGTATTGATTAGGGTAAGTCCAATAAACCATTTTATACTCGTACTTATCTATCGCCAAATGTGAAAAAAAAATTATGGTTGTTATTTTTCATATTATATACGACTTAAGCTATACAGCTCAGTTTTTTCTCATTTAGATAACAAAAATCTAATAAAAGCCACACTTTGAGATAAAATATGATTACGATAAAATTCACCACCAAATTGAAAACAAGTATAAATCTTATATAATTCTGTGATAAGACATGTCACTTTTCTGTCACCTTGACGAATTGTCACAATATATAAGACAATTAATCTGATAAGCTGCTAGGAGTGACAGCAAGATCGAGATAATGTTTGCAATTGACAAATGCGAAATACCAATGGTAAACAATTAACTATGTTGCCAAGCCCCCGAATGTGTAAAATTTTTATTGATACCCGCATGAAACAGCGGTTTTTGGTCTATATAAGAATTATGGTCTCTGTTAATATATTTGACAATGTTAATAATTTCAATAAACTGTCTTAAATCTTAGAGTACTAATTTATTGTCATGATGCTTTAAATTTAAAAGAAAAAAGGATTTCCGATGTTTTTCGCTTTGAAATATTAAAAAAAAAATAACACATTTTCAAGTGTAGAACTTGAGGAACAGTCTGCAATCTCACCAGAGGCTTGATTCCGTTCGCCAGCAGTTCGTTGATGAGGTTGTTGTAGTAGTCGACGCCATCTTGGTTGATGACGTCATTTCGTCCCGTGGGTAGCAGGCGAGACCAGGACAGGGAGAACCGGTAGAAATTAACCTGGACATCAGAAGGTCAAATCAATGTACTTAGATTTTATATTAATTTAAATTTTATTTCAGTTTTTATTGATTGAAAATATACGTGCAATATCGTGTTCCTTTGTGATTGTAAATTTTACCACTAACCTTCACAAGAGTAATAGGCCTACTTTGCATAATATACAATCAAGTGATAATTAAGAATCAGATTGATTGATACAAAAGATGAATCCATTTCCTGCATTAGAGTACCGACCTCAATTTTCTTTATTGCAGAAATGGATAGAGGGTGCAAAGTTATGCTACCCTGATTTTTTTCAGATTTTTTAGAACCCGGCAACTATTTTTTAAAAATTATTGAAAGTGCAGAAAAAGTGCCGCCTCTTGCCGCCTTTCTTAATAAAAGATAGGACCCAAAAGGGACGTGGATTCGAACCCGACCTCGCCAAAACTTTTTAGCAATACTTCCCGGTCCCTAAAAAATCTGAAAAAAAGAAAATCAGAGTGACTTAACTCTTCATCCTGTGTCCATTTCTGAACTGCTATAAAATATTTTGAGGTCGGTACTCCTTTAGAAACAGAAATGTCAGAAACCTGGCAATTACGAACTTTGTATGGAAACTAGATCTAGAGATCTATGCAAGCGTATTTTTATACATGATGGGATATGCGTATTGCATATTTTCTAACATTTTCGTCTCCTGACTCACCCCCATGTCCTTGAGAATGGCCACGTCCTCCTTGTATTTGTGGTAAGAGTCACAAGCCACGTCCCCCGTGTCTCCATTGAGAATGCCACTTGGGTCCGAGTGGGCCATGTGGTCCCAGATGTTCTCACCCTTACCTGCACAGAAAGCCACCTTTGTAAGGACTGATCAAGAATCTCATGAACAACCTTCGCGATTTTTTTTTTATTGCATATTTGGATAGCATTGTCAATTTCTTCATATTTTTTGGGGGACATTCACGAAGCACTTAAACCCCCACTTTAGCCTCGATTTTTATCCCTGGTGCTAAATCAGGGGCTAAACATGGTTAGTCATTATGGTTAGCTCTGGTTTAGCACCAGGGATAAAAATCGAGGCTAAAATGGGAGTTAAAGTGCTTCGTGAATGTCCCCTTTGAATCTTATAACATCCTTAAAATCGAGGGAAAAGACACTATGACGTCATATATAGTCATGCAACGTCTTTCCCTATCCTTTTTTGCTAAATATTTGCATGACAATGACGTCACAGCGTTTTGCAGCACGATTAAGAGGGTTAAAAAGTCTGTAAAAATTTGACAATACATATCTTAAGGTCCTTTATCCAAATATAGGAAATAAAAAATTTCAGTTTGCCTAAAAAAATGACATCTCCGATTTAACAACGTCGCCTAAAATTAAGTAAGAAAATGCTGTGACGCCATGGAGTTCAATTTTTGCGTAGACGCGTAGACTATGATTTCGACGTAAAAATTTATTTCATCTTGATTTTGAGATTTGAATACCTCATAATTAATTCAAGTTATCGATATTACTGAAGACCCTCTCCAACACAGTAAAATCTACAGTTACCATTGAGGTTCCATGCCCCCTCGATCTGGTACGCCGCGGTGGAGGTACCCCACTCGAAGCCGTCTGGGAAGGTTCCGTACAGAAAGTCGTCCTGAGCGGCCGCGAGCGCCACCAGGAGGAGCACACCAACTTTGAGCACCATGTTGACTGAGGTGAGGAGCGGGGAGCGGACCACTTATATCTGCTAGCAGTCAATGTCGATAAGGTCGGGGTTACGTGCTGTGAGCCGCGAAAATCGACCTTGTGGACCTGATAAGATCTTGTCATCATCTCTCTTTATCTTGCAACTTCGTAATACACAATCATGATCAGCTCTATTTGTTACAGATGGTGTCACGCAGGCTCTAAATTTTTTGGTAAAGCTGATTTTGGGAGCGATGGGTTGACTGCATTGGGTTTCCTCGTTCCCTTTTTGTTTTTTCAAAAAGAGGTTACACCTTTCGCGGCAGAGTAATGGGTGGGGATAAGGTGTTACGCGTTCCAGCATTTGCTGAGGTGAGACTGAGGGAACCGTGGAAGACCTCAGTCAAGACGGACACCTCTACTTTTTATCAATGGACCAAAGTGATATCCGAAGCCTATAAAAGGAACCACACACAAGTGCATCACTGCACTGGGTGGAAAGCGAGATGAATTTACCCCAGGGAGGGAGCAACGTAATTTTAACTTGAAACGGTCACCCATCCAAGTACTAACCACGCTCAACGTAGATTGACTTCGGTGATCTAACAAGAACCGGATAATGAACTGCTCCATGCTCAAACTTAAAGCTAAAAATTTACTATTATAAATATTTTTATCCCCTGTAGCCCCAAAAACAAAAAAATAAGAGGTGTGTTTGAACCATCGCAAGGTGTAAAAATTAGAAGTGCATGCATTATGCTACTTATTGGACGTGATTCACGAAGTAGTTAGCCAGGTTTCTAACCACGTTTAGCGATGTTTAACTGGATAAGGTGTTTTAGCACGTAAAACAGGTTAGATATTAGTTAAACGTGGTTAAGCTAAACGTGGTTAGAAACCTGGCTAACTGCTTCGTGAATCGCATGACCCATACTATTGCAGATAATGAATGTGCATTTATAAAAATTAAAAAAAAAATCACCTTATTCATATTAACTGCAATGTTATTTCATCTATATAGATTAGATTTAAAAATAGTGAGTACATCGAGATTAATTAATTAATCTTATTTTGCTTACATTTTTTTATAAAGCTGACCATATGAACTATTGGTAGGTAAAATGTGATACCAATTTGCAAATAAAAAAAAATAAAATAAATATTAATAAAATAAAAAATTAGATTGTCTATAGTTCTATAGTTTTTTTAATTATTTACTTATTTTTTTATTCCATCCAAATTATAAAAGAAAAATACAAGTAAAAAAGGATGCGGATAACCAGCAAAGCACCACAGGCACTATTTCACTAATGTGGCTGATACCCTTAACTATAATTAAATATAACAGCTAAACTATAAGCTTGTGTCATATATACATAAGTATTAGGAACTATTGTCAACAAGTAATAGTTTTTTACAGCAGAAAAAAACTGCTTGTCAGAACAATTCTTTACATTGAATGGAAGCTGATTCCATTTGCAAACAGATCTAATTACAAAACTATTTTTATATAAATTAATTCTAGCCTTTGGAGGAATAAGCAGCACTGCACCATCTTGACCTCTAATAGGACGGCCAGTGCCTCCTATTTCTGTGATTTTTAAATCTGCCTGCCCAGTTTGACACTTTTTAAAGATTTTGAGATCAATTAAATCAAACTGGTCTTTAATTGGTACTATATGTGATTTGGAACAGTCAGGCACAGAGTTATTATAGACAAATTTCAAGGCTTTTTTCTCCAAACTTACAAATTTAGACATATTAGAACTAGTTGTTGGGTGCCACGCAGGAGCTGCATATAAGTGACAACAGATCCCATATAGGGAGCTGCAAATGTACCCGAGTTGAAATAAATTAAATATTTTATTCACTACTCTCTCCTCGTCTAATTTCCTCCTACTGTGCACCATTTCCGAGTAAAAAAAGAGGTAAAATACGAGATTACGTCTTCTTTCCTCTTATTTAGCATTGGATGTTAGAAATATTGTCCTCGAGGAGGAAATAAAAGATGTGTTTCAGAGGTAAAAAAATTATCTTTATACGTGATGAGTTGACGATATAAATTTTCAACTAGGGCCAGCTTATCTTTAAACTGCGTAATTAAACCTTCAGCTCAAATCTTGATATAAATTATCACATGTTATTATTTCATTAGATGCATGTGCACTCGGCCACTGCATGTTTCTGTGACGTCATCACATGACAAACCGGATCTCACAATGTCATTCCAAAGTATAACATGACTAATTAATATTAAAAAATAATTCACATGACTTTAATTAATAATAAAGAATTTGTAGACTCACAATGATCTGACAATATAGTCATGTGACATATCTTTTTTATTTATGCAATAAAACAATGTCATGTATTCATTATATAAGCGGTCTTCTCATTTTAAAACTAGGCATGACGTGCTATTATTTAGAATGATCGAGGTCTGAGCCACGTTATCTGCATGATATGTATCTTACATAGGGATATAATTGAAAGATTCGAGTGAAATCATTAATTTAGAACAGAATCATTTGGAAAAAATATAACTCTGGCTCAAGTAAATATCAAGCATATGTGAAATAAATTACAAATTAGTTTTTAACATTTCTTTTCATAACGGTGGCAATTATTCGTTTACTTCATTAAAAGTTAAATTTATAAATTGAGCATGATAATAATTTAAACATACTTTAATTTAAATTTAAAAACAATATTTGAAACAAATGATAATGAAATGAATAATTTATTAGTATAATTTACATTAAATTGCTTTTTTATACAATGGACAACATACATGAAAAAAATTTATTGCAGAAATGAATAGAGGGCACCAAATTATGCTACTTCGAATTTTTTCAGATTTTTTTGAAACCCAGAACTATTTTTAAATAATTATTGAAAGTGCGGCCACGCCCCCTGGAGGCGTCAATAGGCGTCCAGTCTCTATCCCTTGTATTAAGAATTCAGGAGTGCCAACTGAGATCACAGGACTTTCAAAAATTATTTAAAAATAGTTCCGGGTCTCAAAAAAATCTGAAAAAAATCAGAGTAGCATAATTTGATACCCTCTATTCATTTCTGCAATTAAAATTTTTCATGTATGTTGTCCATTGCAAACATACTAAAAAATAAATTAATATTTAAGGTATAACCTGAGAATTTGTCTGTCAAGGTCAAGAGGCGTGGCTACACCTGCAAATCTGACAACACTGTTGCAATAGTAATGCGAATAAAAGATTAGGAGGGGGTGGTAACTACAGTCCTTGAGAGCGTTGCCAAGTTTCTTAGGACATATCAGAAACGATCATCGCCACGGTTCGAAATCGAGCCGTTTTTGTGCAATGTTGATTGAAAAATTTAACATTGAGAGGATACAAAATACACATTTGAATAAATTAATTATAATTAAACCAACGGTTAAAAAAATCTGATAAAAATCAGTAGTATTTGGACAATTGTTGTAAGTCTACCAAATTAATTTCAAGAACATCTGTCGATACGACTTTTTCGTCCGAATATCTCAGGTTAAGCCTTATTAAAACAATTTTTGCACAACATTTCAATTAAATAAATCTAAACATAAATTTTATTTTTAATCTTTATCCTTGGCATAGGAACTTTCAATTTATAATAAATAATATAAATATAATAACACATTAATATACCATTATTTTCATTTATGTATTCATTTTTTTTTTTTTTTTTTTTTTTGAACCAAACCATTTATTATATATTTTATTATGACCAAACCCTCTTGGGTACTTCTAGTTTCTAATTACATAATAATATATAATACTATTTTGAAAACCCGAGCCTACCGAAACCCTAACTTGAGGGTTTCGCGGGCTATTCCGGAACGAGGGTGGCCATCTTACAATCCATCTCGGCATTTGCCTGCGACTGAGCGAAACGTGGAAACCTCAGCCAGGATGGATGCTACAGCTTTTGTCAATGAACTGGAAGTACAATGGTTCAAAGCCAGAGGAACAGCATAGTGAAAACGAAAAACGATTTACCCCTGGATTGGAAACGTGTTTTTTATTGAAAATGGTCACTCATCCTACTACTAATCACACTTGGCGCTGCTTGACTTCAGTGATCTGACGAGACCCGGTCAAGCGCACTGCGCCACACCTCTCTTATCATTTTTAAAACCGCATTAATTCCATTTCTAATTTAAATGCCCTTTTAAACGTCCCCTCAGGGTAGTTTCTCTTGTTTGTGACGAGACACGTAGCTCAGCAGTAGACGTGGAGTCAGGACTGAGCACCGTCAGGTTCAACAGCGAGTATGGCCGCCAACCCCTCGCTGGGTGCTGCCTCCAAGTCGGAAAAAATACCTGTCTGAGGGTACTCCAAGCTGGCAAGCCTGCTTTACTACACGATGTCTTCTAGAGCTACGTTTTTTAAATATTTTTAAATATTTTTAAATAAAAAAATTACCTGAATGTTAAAAACTCCAAATAGCGACTACTGTCCCCAGGTGATGAACCAGGACTTCAGCTACCTGATCTTCCACCTGCAGTTTTAGTGAAGAGGCCTCTTTTTTAAAATTACTGTGTGTTTTTTCAGTGTACAATATTCATTATTTTTCTTTATTGCATTATATTCTGGATAGAGGATCGCGAGTTATTATTTTCAATTTTTTTTTTCCGGTTTTTAACTCTCTAACACCATTAAAAGAATGATGCAAAACATTGTGACGTCATAGTCATGCAAATATTTAACACTCAAGCATAGAGAACGATGTTGCATGACTGACGTCACAATGTCTTTCCCTTTGATTTTGAAGGTGTTGAAAGTAAATGGAATAATAGTTATAATTATAATACATATCATGAGGTCCATTTTCAAATATGAACAAAACAAGTCATTTATGTTTCTATTGCGAGTTACTAGATGTCAGTATGTGTATTCATTTATGTATTATACTTTGACAATTTTTTTTTATAAGTACAGCATCATTGGGTTTATATAATAAATTATATTATTTTTTATGAAATATAATTTGATAATTTGATTTGAGGGGACTGAACAAATTTTTTATTATGTTCCAACTAAATTATATAAATATGTAAAAAATAATTATAAAAGTTAATTTTTTTGATCAAAATTGAGGATTTCAGCTCGGAATCGTTATATTGATATAGTCTCTATGGTATTTGTGACTGAGGAAACTATGGCAACTTTAATAAAAAGAAAATCATGTGCATCCTTCATTGTACCGGGAGAACATCCAATTCTAGTTGTGTTAATTATATATATCATAATGATTTTACACTAGCATACGAACAACCCTTACGAGATACACAAAATAACCCTAAGATCAAGACGGAAATTGGTCCTATTGTAGCAATTGCTAAATTAATGGTCAAAGTTATTATCTACATTTTTCTATAAATTTTTGTTTTAGATTCTAACTATTTAAAATTATATTATTATAATATTATTTTAAAATAAATTTTAAATTATATTAATTAATATGATTATATAAATTTTTATACTTCAGATAATATTTCAATTATGTATTTATTATAATTACTATTCAATATTAGAATGAAATAATTACTTTAGATTTAATTTTTGGAGTAAATTAATATGTAATATATATTAATATATATATATATATTATATAATTTATATAATAATATATGATATATATATATATATATATATATATATATATATA
Source organism: Siphlonurus alternatus (assembly GCA_949825025.1). NCBI lineage: Eukaryota > Metazoa > Arthropoda > Insecta > Ephemeroptera > Siphlonuridae > Siphlonurus > Siphlonurus alternatus. The sequence goes on along the minus strand of OX463785.1, from coordinate 6,147,014 downwards.
TATATATATATATATATATAATCACTGGATTTGTTTCAAACTTCTTGTACTATTCTTAAATTCTTATATCTAATGTAATAACATTGTAAAACTATTGGTTAGAGATAAAAAAAAAAGGCATTCATGCCTTAACTCTCGCCATGTAAAGACGTTTAAATAAATAAATAAATAAATAAATAAATAAATAAATAAATAAATAAATAAATAAATAAATAAATAAATAAATAAATAAATAAATAAATAAATAAATAAATAAATAAATAAATAAATAAATAAATAAATAAATAAACAAATAAATAAATAAATAAATAAATAAATAAATAAATAAAAATTAAAATGAAACAATGCTGTACATGGCATTACAATAGCCTTGATTTGTTTTCGTCTTTTGGAGGTGCTGGGTAACTTTTGGCGAAATTTGAATTTTAAATTTGACAACATTGGAATTTGGAATTTTAACGTATGCCTCGTAATAATATAATTAATGCTAATACATTGGCAAGATTAACAAAAGACATCTCAGGAGCAAGGCAAGTGTGTTTTATGAAGATATGTTTGTACTGCATTTGTAATGAGAAAATCAACGAAAAACTTCAAGTCTTTATTTCATCAGTTTACACATGACACCTTTTGAGCTGAGATGTTCATTTTGGTGGTCAAGACGTCTCAATGAAGTCTTGCGCCCTGTAAAGTAAAAATATTTATTTTAGTTGCAATTTAAAGAAATCTGATTTATTTTTTTTTATTACGAAATTTTAATGTCATGATTAGCATTTTTGGGTGTGAATTATGAATGAAAATATCTCACTAACCACGAATACTAGAATCTGATAAGTCAATGAAAAAAACCGCGGTTAGCGAGTAATATGGATATATCATTCTGGATAACTCTCTAGATCATGAATTATGAATCATGTAAATTATAGCTATTAAGTATTTAACATTCATTAAGGGGCATTTACAAAGTCTTAAGGCCACATTTAAGGCTCGATAATTTAAAGCTTGATTTTAGACGTGTTTTTTACACTCAAAATTTCTGGTCTTAAATTATTGAGCCTTAAATGTGGCCTTAAGGCTTTGTGAATGCCCCTTAATAATTCTTAAGGTAGAGATAACACGCCTAATGTTAATAAAAATCCCATTTAAAATTTTAAAAAAATTAGAATGTTCTCCTTAACATACCTTATCAGTAGGTAAAATATCAGGTATACAAAAACGAGCTACTTTTTGAGTTATTAATTTTTAATGTTGACTAATTTAACATGGATTCCATGATAAATTAGTCAACTTTAAAAATTAATAACTCGATAACTAGTTCGTTTTTGTATACCTGATATTTTACCTACTGATAGGGGGTGTAGAGGAGAACATTCTATTTTTTTTTTCATAATTTTTATGAATAGGATTTTTTTTAACATTAGGCGTGTTATCTCTACCTTAAAACGTCGGAATAAACACAAGAGAAATATTCAATATACTTCTACGCTGACATTACTTGAACTGACAGTCATTTATTAAGTCCTGATTTGACCTGACCTTGACCTGTGCCACGACGACCTCCAGGGTGACCACAAGGACGTCTGAAGAGGCGGAGAACTGAGCCTTGGCCGCCTGAATTCCATTTGCTCCAGGAATGAGCACCGCAAAGATCTGATCGAACACTGCAAGCACTTGGTCCTTCTCCACTTGGGGCTGAAACAACGTTGATTTAGAACTTTAGAGCCTGCTGCTAGTATTTTTTTTTCCCCAAAGCGTGCGGCAGGGATATGGGTAGGGACAAGTTTCCAATTTTCAAGACTCAGACATGAACAAGACTACCAGAAACCTCTCACTTTCGGCAAAAATATTACAAAAATTTGACTATCTATCTTTGTTTAATAACTATCAGGTAACGATCGTATATATACCTAAACGACTTGTGTTTGTTCACCAAAAGGTTAACTCTCACCAGGTCTTTAATGAGGGTGTTCAGCTGCAGGTTCAGCAGGAACACTCGGTTCGTGAGGTCTACGGCGTTTGCAGACAGCTCGGTCAGAACGTTCGCCACTTGCGACTGCAGCGCCACGAGGTCCTCGGCCAGCAGCGGCAGGTCAGAAGACAAGTGCTGCTCGATGACGGTCAAGAGATCAAGTAGGGTGGCGAGGTCAGCAGTGCGGGCGGCAGAGTTGACCGCCACGCTCAACACGATGGCCGTGCTTTGCTGGTGGATCACGTCCAGGTCCTCAGGTGTGATCTGAAGGTCATAGAAAGGTCAGAGAGGTCAGGGTTGACTGATCTGAAGGTGACACCAAGGTCAGAGTGGACCGATCTGAAGGTCATTTCAAGGTCAGAGAGGTCAGAGTTAACCGATCTAAAGGTCATATCAAGGTCAGAGAAGTCAGGGTTGACAGATCTGAAGGTCATATCAAGGTCAGAGTTTACCGATGTGAAGGTCATATCAAGATCAAGCTGTGCTGGTAGATTTTAAATTGAGGGCGAAGCCAAAGTTAAGCAAAGCAAAGAGGTTGGCCGTTACCTATCAGTAACTTGAATTAGGGCGAGCTCATTGTAAAGCAATAATTAGAAGAGGGAGTTCAGTCATATGTTTTGTTATTGGAATTTAAGGCTAATATTGGTCTATCATAGTTGCAAATTAAATAGACATAATGACATAATACATAGTATTATATTTGAGTGTGGACAGGCACGGATTCAGAGGTGGAGGTTGGGGGGAAGGGGGGGGGGGGCTGTAGCCCCCACCCCCCAATTTTTTTAACTTTACTTGGGCAATTAGGTATTTCCTACATTCCTTTCAACATTGGCTTTACGGAGGCACCCTCTTAAGTTTTTCCCTGGATCCATGCCTAAGAATAGGCCATATCTCTCCACATACTAGATCCTTCCTAGGCCATGCTCACCCCAAAGTTAAGCAGTAGTTCGTCCATCTGCAGTATGAGGTCAGGAACATCGCTGCTGGCTGCCTCGTTGAAGTTGGTGATCTCGGCCGACAGGAGCAACGTGTCGGTGGACAACGCGTTGTTAGCCTCCAGCGCCAACTGTACGTCGGCGGCCAAGTCACGAACTAACACTCCGCATCTTGCCTGGAAAGTAAAATTACAGTGTACCGGGCCTTTAATCTTCATTGTTATCAAATATCTAAAAAAAATACCAACATTTATATAGAGAATTTTCAATATCTTAGTCAAAATCTAAAAAAAAAAAAATAAGAACACTTTTTTAATTTATTATAATAATTGCCATGTGTAAAAATAACACTTTTTTTACTGTAACATTTTATTGATATAATATATATACCCGTACAATACCTAAATTATTAAACTTACAAGTTTTTATATTTATATAATGCACAGAGAATTATGCAATTCGTTTTCTATTATAATATTTTAATTAAAATTAGTGAGGAGCGATGCTAATCAATGAATATCTCTGCAGGTAATTACACTAATTACATATTGGGGAATTGCACTGTAAATTATTTTCAATTTCATATTATTCTTTTTTCTTTTTTTTTTTTTTAATTAAACCCTATTGGGTACTTATATTTACTAATTACATACTACTTGATCTGAACAAATTAAAACTAAATGTAAAAAAAAACTACTTGTATGATAATTGCAAGTTCAAATCGTAAGATAAATAATATTTTTGCTGATACTCCAAATGTAAATATTATTTTAGACGGAGAAGTACTTAAATTTGAAAAAAATGTAAAATATCTTGGTATTTTAATTGATTGTACAATAAGTTTTAATGATCATGTTGAGATGTCAAAGAAAATTGGTAAAAAAATTGGTTATTTATGCAGAATTTCAGGGTTTTTAAGTACTTGGTGTAAAATAATGGTTTACAAAACCATAATTGCTCCTCATTTTGAATATTGCGCATCATTGTTTTTTAATACAAGTAAGAGAAATATTAATATGTTACAGAGACTGCAAAACAGAGCCATGAAAATTGTATTGGGTTGTAAAAAAAGAACCCATATAAAATTGATGCTAGAAACTTTGCAATGGTTTAAACAAAGGTTTGCCTTAAAGGTGCTGCTATTTTTTTATGATATTATTAATGATAAATTTCCAATACATTTTAAAAAAGAGCTTATTAAGAATAGTGAAATGCATATTTATAATACAAGAGGCTGCAATAATTATTTTAGAAAATGTGTTAACAAACATAGATCGGAAGGATCAATTTATAACTGTGGTAAAAAAATGTTTAATGAATTGCCTATTAATATAAAAACATGTCCTACAAAAAAAATGTTTAAAAGATTATGTATAGAATTTGTTAAAGAAAAATTTGTGTATACCAGATAAATGTATAAGATTATAATTATATGTAATAAGTCAATAATATATATTTTATTTTATATAGCTATAATTGGTAACTATAAAATGTATAATTATTAAGATGATTTTTTGTATCCTAAAAATATTGTACTGTAGGCATAAAATTCTATGAACTATCATAAATTTTATGAACCACCTGTTTTATATTGTTTAATTAAAACAATATATAAACTATATTTGTACTGAATAGCGAAAGCTAAATAAAGATTATTTCAATTTCAATTTCAACTTGAAACCCCGAACCTTCCGAAACCCTAACTTGAGCGTTTCGCGGGCTCTTCTGGAACGGGGGCGGCCACGGCCTTGCAAATCCATCCCGGCATTTACCTGCGGCTGAGGGAAACGTGGAAACCTCAGCCAGGATGGACGCTACAACTTTTGTCAATGAACCGGAAGTGCAATGGTCCAAAGCCAGGGGAACCACATAGTGGAAAAGCGCAACGTTTTACCCCTAGGTGGGAAACGTGGTTTTTGTTGAAAATGGTCACCCATCCAACTACTAATCACGCGCGGCGTTGCTTGACTTCGGTGATCTGACGAGACCCGGTCAAGCGCACTGCGCCACACCTCATATACTGTATATATATATTATATTTTCAATTTCATATTATTAAAATACCGTATATTGTTATGCTGTATTATGAAAGGCGATAAATTTTGTGCATTTCAATTGAATTATATGTGTATAAAATTGGTGCAATTTAATTAATGACTAAATTGCTAGGTAACTGAGTTAGGAATTGCCCACGAAAATTATAAGTGACATTGAATTTTTGCTATAATCTTTGTGGACTTATATAAGGAGTTATTTGTAATTTTATTAAACATTCTCATTATATAATAGTAGTACATTTAAAAAAATTTAAATGTTAAGATATTCAAATTTAAATACATTGATATTTATAAATGAATGTTTTAATAAAAAGATACATCTACAGCACGCGGTATTCCCAGGCGGTCACCCATCCAAGTACTAACCGCGCTCGACGTTGCTTAACTTCGGTGATCGGACGAGAACCGGTGCATTCAACGTGATATGGCCGTAGACATTGATATGCTGCCAACTTTCTGCTTTTTATCAAACATTTGCTGACAGCTGGAGGGGAGGGGAGGGGAAATTATCGAGAATTATCGACCCACCCACTCCCCTCCAGCTGTTAGCAAGCAAAGAATGAAAAGTAGAAAGTTAGCAATAAATCAATGTCTACGGCCATATCACGTTGAATGCACCGGTTCTCGTCCGATCACCGAAGTTAAGCAACGTCGAGCGCGGTTAGTACTTGGATGGGTGACCGCCTGGGAATACCGCGTGCTGTAGATGCAATTTTTTTAATAAATTTAATTAAACCGAACAACATCCTAAGCATCAAGAAAATAAAATGCTTGCTTCTGCCCTTAATATGTATATCCTTATATTATACATATCTACTTCATTAAAAATAAAAATATTTTTGTTTAAAAAATAATAAGATATTGAAATAATTCCAGTATTTTTTAACAAAATCAAACTAGCAATAAATTCGTACCAGAGAGGCGACGCAAGCGACGACGACCAGAAGAGCAAACTTAGCCATGTTGCAGAGATTTCTGAAGAGGTGCAGGGGCCTCTTTAAATACACCCTAGTGGTCCCTTATCTACCGTACGTGACTACCGAGATTCTGATAAGACGATGGTATTAAACACGTACCTGTAATTAGTAAAGAAAAAATTGAAGCTGTAACATCTCATTGATTTGTAGATAATATTATCTCCTCAGTGACTTCAAAGTTGTTATATTTTATAAACAAATTATCAATAGTCTGATATCTATTTCTGACTATATATAGCAGTCAACACAAGTGCCAGGGTTCAGGTGGTTCGTGTATTGTAGTACGTGTTATTGTACATTTACTGTCGTCAAGTATATCGATAAGTCAGGGAGAACAATAATTAAATTATTGCTTTTATTAGGTGCTATATTAGGTACATCCTGATCAGCAAAAATTGAATCGTAAATTTGTATTACTAACAATAAATCAATTAAACGACTGACTGTATCAGATAACGTATTGAAACTTTGTACAAAAATTTTCCCCTTTTTTTTAAAAAAAAAAAAAAATATATATATATGATATTATTGAACAAATATAAAAGTAAACAAATAAACCAATAACAAATTTTTTAAAATGAATAAAATTTGAAAAAAAATATTAATTAAAAATTATGTTAAAAAAAATCCAATTCTTTTACTTGATGTTTTATTTCAAAACTATAATAGTAATAATAATATTTAATGTTAATATTGTTTTGAATTATTTTAACTTTTTTTTTTTTTCCTTTTTTAAATTTTCTTATATTGTTTACATGACAATATTTTATAACCACCTAAAACATAACATTTCTTTTATTTATTTTTTTTTTTTGTATTCAAAATTCAAATTCAATTTTTTTTTTATTAATTCATTCTTTCCTACAATCAAAACATCATAATAGACTTTTGTTGAGGTTAATAGGACACATCAATAGACAATATTTATTCAAGTTAACATGCAGAAATAAAATCATGGTACATATATAGCTCTTGACGCTGTAGAAACACTTATCCAATAACAAATTTTTAACACTCAAATGAAAATTACTGAGGTTATAAATATATAAAATGTTTAAAAACAAAAACACTCATAAAAGTTATTATATCGCATGCATGTTTAACTTAAATTGGTTATCCATTTCAACTTTTTTTCCATTGATTTTCCAAAGTTTTGGCAACACAAATCGATGCCACTCTAGATACCACTCGACATAACGCTCGTGTTAAACACGTTGCTAGGTTACTCACGCCGAGGGGTGCTAACATACCACTTGGTTACCATGTGAACTGTCAACAACTTTCATGTAATTAATTACCAAGTGACACAGTTCGAGCTTAATTACATACTTAAATCACTGTAAGTTGATGTGCTAAGTGCATGGTACTTAAATAGTATAGTGTTGTGAGCGTGTTTTGTTATAATTTTAAACTAATGCTCAAGTAGCATAACTTTTTTTAACAGTGCTATAAAATAGAATGTAAAAAATGTTAGTTCACTTTTGTTATTTTGTTTGTTTTTTATTTTATTGTATTAAAATAATAATTCTTAATAATGTAACACGGATAAAATTATGCTATTCTTTAACGATATATAAAATTAGAATTGAAAAGTACCAGTTTAAAAATTTCATCTTCAACTCATACTTTACACGTCTAAATCTAATCTTTTTATATATAAAAAAATACAGCTTATTTCCTCTTCGCTCAAAATGAGAATGAAATGGAGAGAATATTTCTAACATTTTATGCTCAATAAGAGGAAAAAATACGTAATCTTGTATTTTTCTCTATTTTTTACTCTAATACGGTGCAAAATAAGAGGAAATTTGACGAGGAGAGAGCTTTAATACTTTTAATAGCGAATAAAAGATTAAATTTATTTCAACTTTGGTAACGTAATAAGTGATATCACGTATAAATTTTTAAAAATTTTATTCGTAAAGAATACTCCATTATACATTTAGAACCAGGCGCGGATCCAGGGGGGGGGGGCTGCAGCTCCCCCTCCCGAAATTTTGGATTTAACATGAGCAAAATAGGCATTTCCCCTACTCCAAATTTTTTTTTTTAACATTGGCCTTATGGAGGCAGCCCCCCCCCCCCCCCCCCCCCCCCCCGCCTTGAAATTTTTTCTGGATCCGCGCCTGTTTAGAACTTGAAATTTATATAAAAATATTTAATAAAAAATTATATTAATAAATCTATGCTAATAAGTTATTTGTAAATTATCTCAGAAAAATCTCAAAACTTAAATTCAATTGAACATATAAAAAGCCATAATATATATGTTGGCATCTGGAAGCAAATTCGCTTCAGATGCAAAATTTTTGTTCCCAACGTGTTGGGATTATGCCGAAATTCCAAGAAGCAAAATTCACGTTCGGAACATCGCAATTTTGATCCCAACGCGTTGGGCTCATCAGCAAAATTTGTATATACAATTTATCCATTATACACTAAAACTTCTTGCAGTCTGAAATGCTCTAATAAGCCACCATGGAGAGCGAGAAGTCTGAGAAAAAGGTCGAGGACTCGCGGCTTGAGTTCCTCTCGAACTACACCCTCAAGTCACTGCGTCTCAAGCCCGAGAAATGGTCCAAGATGGTGTCTAACGACGAGTACTGCGCCACCATCACCAAGTTCCTCGACACCCCACGTCAGAAGGTGCTTGCCGTCTCCCTGTCTGCAATGCTGCAGCTCGTGCCGTACCTCGGCTTCCCGGCAAGTGTGCGCACCAAGGGGGTATACTTCGTGAGGAGGTTGGACGAGGTCGCCACGGACGAAAACCTGGCGGTCATCCTGGCGTGGGGAGACCTGGCGCCAAGGATATCAGAGCAACTGGGGGCACTAGTAGACACGGTGAGTTGGCAGATCGAGAGCAAGGATCTTGTATATACTATATGGATAGGCTAGGTCTATACCAATAGCATTATAGCTGCTGAGATAAAAGGCCATGAAATCATAAATCATGGCAGCCAAGCGCAATATTTTGTATTGTTTTGACTTCACAGGCCATGGTAAGATGGTGGACATTCTATTGTTCTACCACCCACTTCCTCCTCACGACCTTGCCTCACTGACGACAGTGCCCCCATCTATCCATAGTATACAATATCCTTGATCGAGAGTTATTGCCTAGTTTAAGGTAGAGATAATACGAATCAGCTGATCGACGTAATCCCCTTTGATTAACATGTAAACCTTAGCAAATTCACAAAAATTCTGAATTTTTTTCAGAAGCAGATTTTAGTGCCTAAAAGCCATACAAAAAATTTCAAAACAATTAATCGAGCCGTTTTTTTTTAATTATTATTTTTTTAATTTTCAGCATAGGGCTTTTAATTCCATGGAGAACAACTAAAATTAAATGAAAAAAAATCAGCTCATTAAATTGTTTTGAAATTTTTTATATATGGCCTTTTAAAAACTAAAATCTGCCTCTCATGCAGAAAAATTCCAGAATTTTTGTGAATTTGCTAAGGTTTACATGTTAATCGAAGAGGACTACGTCGAACAGCTGATTCATATTATATCTACCTTAAATGGAGTATCAAAATTTTATAAGCTACAATCTGATTTAATGGAAATGATGGTACTTATATATAAAAACAATTGGAGTTTCATGTTGTCGAGGTGTGAATGCGTCAAGATTTGTTTGATATTTTAATTTTGAAATTGATTTACAGTTTATTAAGGGCTGTCTCACACAGAATCAAAAGATTTCGCGGAGCATAATAACAAAATTTAAGAACCTTTGCGGCAATGCGATTAAGGTGTACGCGCGCACACAGCTTCGTTTCGTATCGCAGCGCATGACATTGGGAGTTTCTCATTTAGAACAGGTTCTAAATTTTTATCATATTAAGGCAGAAGATACGAGTACCATAGGAAGGCAGTGTACGACCCCCCTAATACTTATTTTATTTATATTCTTAATATAAAACTATGTTCATTATTTTACAATTAGTTTGCAATACTGTTTTATTTTTGGACATAAAGGCGCTGACGTCTGCAAATTTTGCCCTTTGCATCGAGGATGCGGCAATACCTATAGCATGGGGAGAATCACAAAAATTATCAAATATATAGGAAAGAAATCACTTACGAAGTAAGTGATTTCTTATATACTTCGCCACCAGAGCAGAGAACGTAATGGCATTGTTGGCGCTAGGCAATGGTGTCAACTTCATAATTAACGGTCATTTTCCATAATTTAACATGTAAATCAACAACTGTCCCATGTTTTTCCCAGGGCTATGCTCTATTGGGATGATTCTTATAAGTATAACCCTGGTTTTTCCTTTCACGCGACAGACATTACACAACAATGCTTTGTTTACTAACAACGAGCAGAAGACTTTGAATGTTACAAAATTATTATTGAAAATTATATAAATATTTTATCTTACAATTTTATCTGCAATTTTATAGTGAAAAAATCCTCTATACTAGCAAATTTTTGCATCCATAAATACACTTATAATACGATATTGAATAATCTTCCGATTCATAATTATTAAAATAATAACCTTATTATTTTGAATAAATTTTATTTTTATTTAAAAGAACTGATAAAATTTATAGAAAGATTTAAGCCTGTGTTGAAATTGTTTCCTTCTTTATGGGCTTACAGGGTGTAATTTTTTTACTGGCTCAATCAAAAGAGGAGGTCGAAAAATAACCCTTAGATTTTTTTACGATTTTTTTTTAGCACTGCATCATACCTACATTGGAGATTAAAAATGTCTCTTGATCTGGATGCACCATCCGCAACGCCTATGACGTCACTACATTCTTTGGTTCAACTATATAACACTTGTAAAAAATTATTGCATTGTTGCTTGTTTATTAAAAATAATCATTTGTTTCCATAGCAACGTGTTTGTTTAGAAACATTATATAGTTGACCCAAAGAATGTAATGACGTCATAGGCGTTGCGGATGGAGCCTTCAGGTCAAGAGACATTTTTAATCTCCATTCTAGGTATGATGCAGTGCTTAAAAAAATCGCAAATAAATCTAAGGGATATTTTTCGACCTCCTCTTTTGATTGAGCCAGTAAAAAAATGACACCCCGTTAGCCAATCATAGGAACAAGTTATTTTAAGGAAGTTAATGAGGCAATTAATCATTTTAATCATATTAATGCAAGGCATCAAAATAGTGCAAGATGCTGATTTTTTCATGAAACATGATTATTTAGAATGCAAATTTGTTGCCCAGTAGCAACTAACACTGGTTGAATTTTTGAGATAAATAATATTGTTAATTGGTTATTTATTATATAATAAATAATTTATTTATTTTTAAACTAACAGTAAAAAAATTAATAACATTATTGATTGAAAAAATTAAAAATTTTATAAAATTTGATTAAATATATATTTACATTTTTAATTATATAATATATTTTCTTATAATTTAAAATTACATTAAAATTAAATATTAATTTTTAATGGTTTTTATATTTATCTTATTTAATAAAACAAGTATAATATTTTTCTTGTCATTTTTTATGAAAGCAATTATACATGATGAAGGATCATGAAGGTGCTGGGTTTCACAAATTTTGCATCATAATAACAACAATAATTTTATAATTAATAAAAGTTTACAAATATTGTGAGGACACATTATGACGACCTGAGAAATGCAAGAAGGATTTCCATGCTTTTGACTCGTGTATAAATTGTACGAAATATTTGTTTTTTATAAAACTTTTTTTTATTCTTATTTTTCTGTTATGTAACGTCACTGTTCAGGTCCTGGTACCATTACTGGTGAACTTATGACGTCACTGTTTAGGTCCTGGTACCGTTACTGGTGAACTTATGACGTCACTGTTTAGGTCCTGGTACCGTTACTGGTGAACCTATGACGTCACTGTTCAGGTCCTGGTGCCGTTACTGGTGAACCTATGACGTCACTGTTCAGGTCCTGGTGCCGTTACTGGTGAACTTATGACGTCACTGTTCAGGTCCTGGTACCGTTACTGGTGAACTTATGACGTCACTGTTCAGGTCCTGGTGCCGCTACTGGTGAACCTATGACGTCACTGTTCAGGTCCTGGTGCCGCTACTGGTGAACCTATGACGTCACTGTTCAGGTTCTGGTGCCGTTACTGGTGAGTCCCGCCAACCAGCAAGGGTGGCCCAGTCCAGTCCCTCAGGACGTACGCTCCACGGGGTACCTGGTGCGCAACTCGATTCAACAGGCCCTCAGTGAGGCTAGGGGACACACTCTGCTGCCACTTCCGCTCGGTGTGGACAGCGTGCATGAGGCAGAGCGAGAACTGAGAGAATCGTAAGTATTGGAGACCTTCTTCTCGGAACAAGGGTACCTAGTTGAAAATTTTCATCTTCAATTCATCCTTCCTAATGTTTTTACGTCTAAAACAAATCTTATCTCCTCTTCGCTCAAAGTGAGGATGAAATGAAGACAAAATTTCTAACATTTTATTCTCATTCAGAGGAAAGAAGGCGTAATCTCGTCTTTTCCTCTAAAATGGTTTAAAGGTGGATTCAGATGGCGAGAACGGCGATGCGACGCGATTTTGACGTAAAAGCTGCGAAATCCAATGCGGTGGTGAATTCGCCGGTAATCGCGTTAATTACGATGCTCTTTTTCTTTCAGTCACCAAATATGGCCGCCAATGGATGTTACAGCAAGTGCGCATTATTTGCGTGATAAAAATCGTCATGTGAATCCACCTTAATAGCGAATGAATAAAAAATGAAATTTATTTGAACTTGGGCCCCCTTTATGACGTCATAAGATTAACGTGGCGTCACGAGGACGGTCACGTGACTCCGCATGACCACGTGATCATTGTTCCAGTAACGGCACGCGGGTGGACCAGCAGCTGAAGAGCGCCATCGAGGGTGCAGTCATTAAGTGGGTCAGCCAGGCCAACACTCTGTTGGAGCACGAGTCCACCGAAGCGAGCGGTGCAGACAAACACCCTGGACCTGCCGCAGGTAAGTACGTGAGTCGTACTCAAGTCGGAGGACCCTGAATCGTATAACTCAAACGATGGAGTATTGACCTCAATTTTTTTTTACTGCAGAAATAGATAGAGGGTGCAAAGTTCTGCTACCCTGATTTTCTCCAGATTTTTTAAAGCCCGGGAAATATATTTAAAAAATTATTTAAAGACCTTTTTGTGACATCACGCGGCGGCCAGTCCTATCTTTTTCTTAAGGAGCGGTGCCTTGTGACGTCATAAACAGAACTTCCAATAATTTTGTAAAAATAGTTCCCGGGCTTTAAAAAATATGAAAAATATCAAGGTAGCATATCTTTGCACCCTCTATCCATTTCTGTAATAAAAAAATTATGTCGATACTCCATTGTATACTGTTTGGACTGTTCACAACTGCTTCGGAATCAGAACGGAAAAGCTTTCAACTAATCAGCAAATTCAAAATTTTCGATTACTAGAAAAAAACCAAGTGATCGGAAATTATTCCGATCCCATTAAACTGTCCTTGTAAACTGATCTTTGTGACCCTAGAGCTGCAGTTCTGGCGCGCCAGGGTAAGCAACCTTGAGCACGTGTACCAACAACTTCAGGACCCACGTGTGCACAAGATGGCGCTCATACTAGCTGGCACGGACAGTGCGTACTACCCCAGCTTCGCAGCCATCTTCAAGAACGTCATTGCTGGTAAGTTAGTTATAAGAGGCTTCAAGAAGTCAGCTGATTTTACGGTGTTCGCACCGTCCTATCTAAACCTATGTAAAAAAAACTCGAAATTGCTGTTTTGGCACGAGGAAAAAATTCGATTTTTTTAACATGGAGGCTTATGGAGATTTTCTCGCCGGGGAACATTAAATTTGACGCCTCTATTTAACGTTTTCTGTGGATTGATTGTCTCCAGCGCTGACCGAAGCTCGTTCCGTCTCTTTGCACTTGGCCACGTTGGAACGATCGCTCGAGTCCATCACCAATATGGAACTTCCGGAAGCAGCCACCGGTCCCGTAAGGGCGCTGATGCATACCATCTGTCTGGTGTGGGTCCACTGTCCGCACTATCGGCGAGCCAGCAGATTGTTAACATTGCTGAGACAAGTGTGTAACCTGCTCATTCACCAGGTGAGTTCGCCCCAGACCTAGTGCGAATTAAATTCTATTGTTTTTATTGCAGTGTATATAAATTATCAGAGACAGAAGAGCATCATACAGCTTATTGATTGCATCAGACGCGTATCCGGAACCAAATTACTGTGTGAGGGGGGGGGGGCACCGTCTCCATAAGGTCAATATTTTAAAAAAAAATGGAATAGGGAAAATGTCTATATTGCCCATGTTAAATCCAAAATTTCCAAGGGGAAGAGGCGCAGAACCAAAGTCACCCCCTGAATTCACGCTTAGATTACATATTATTATAGTAACAATAAATTGTCAATTTTTTATTTGAAATTTGAATTATAAAAGAACATATCAACTCAAATTTTATGTAATGAAATTCAGGATATAGGCTGCCCTGAAAGTTTTCAAATTCCTTTCAGGGTTCAATATCTTTTTGTTTTACCCATGGCATCTGAAATAATCCCTTAAATTGAACATCAAAGCAAGATTCTGCAAAACTTTTACATAAGTTTAGCAATAATTTTATATGAAATAAACAAGGCACGTAATTAACACTCAGGTACGATTGTTCCAGGCCAAGTTGTACATCGACTCTTGCTCGCTGTTCCAAACGGAGGTGGAGGACGTCAATATCCGCGTCAAGATCGTCGCAGAGACGCTCTGCAGTTTCAGGTAGACACCCTCAAGTCTCAATCTCACTGCAAACATATTTTTAATAAAAACATAAAGAAAAAGAAAACTTGAGAATTTGTGATGGAATTCCATAATTTGAGAATTTCAATGATCGACATAAATTTTGTTTGAAATATTATAATTGCTCTAATCATATTATTTATCAAATCAAGATTTTTTTCATTGTAATTCTTCTTCTGACTGGATAGCGTGATATTATTTATAATGTTATTATTATTTATTTATGTTATTTATATTATTTATGTTTGAAAAAGACAAATCATCCTTGACTGTACAGCGTTGTGCATTTAGGAAACTCTATGCCATTATAATCCCTTCGGTGGTACATATTATATCAATTTAAAAAAAGAAACAAGCACAGAGCTCTGATTTGTGGGCTGTCTCATCGATGCCAGCCACTGAGAAATGAATCAGAACTCCCTAGCAAGTGGCCGGCATCGATGCGATAGCAAACTAGCCAGAGCGCTGTGTTAAGGCATATATTTTGAGATATTGACTGTACATGCCACGTGAGTCACGTGACCAATCTCGTGACGTCATGATAGAGGAATTCCATGTTAATGTCATGACATAATGACGTCATCAAATATGCGGGGTGAATAAGCCTCCACCTGACTTACCTTGCCTCCAGGGAGCTGCTGGAACGCCACAAGACCGAAATCCACTCGTACTTCCACGACGCGGAAACTTTCGAGTGGAACATTTCGACTGACGTGATCTTCGAGCGACTCAACACTTTCCTCAAACGACTCGAAATGCTGCAGGTTAGATAATCGTTATATAGTTGCCTCGTTATCTTGAGATGTAGCATTTAATTTAATTTGGGAAATGAACAACTTGGAAAAATTATCATTAACCTAAGAAAATGGTTTGGTGATGAAGTTAAAACTATAATAGTATAAAGTTTGTATTCCACAGTACAATTTTTATTGATTTATTTGGAACAACTGGTTTTACAGACAACATGGTTCACGTACGTCAAAAACTGAAATTGAGAAAATATTAAACATAACATGCAACACAAATTGATTAACATAAATAAAAATTAAAAAACAAAGCCAATTATCAACAGGTACATTAATCAAAACACTTTCACTAATTTTATTACTAAAATAAGATTTTACTGAATAGAACTCTTTTTCAATTAATTTTTTTAAAACTATTTTTAAGGACAACATCACTTTCAATATTTCTGATACTATTTGGTAAAAAATCAGAAATTTTTGCTGTTTGATAGAAAAGTTTACAATGAATTTCATCTCCATGCAAACAAATTGGGGGTGAGTTTTCTTGTAAGGAAAAATTTTATGCAATAATTAGAAACATTTTACCGTGTAATACCGTGGCTTTATATATAGGAGTCAAACAGTCATAAGTTACCGTCATAATTATCAATTTTCAGATATTTTTAAACCCTCCAACACCATCAATTTTTAGATGAGAAACGTTAATGTGTTATCACATTTCCCCATATGCTTGCTTTTTAAATATTACGAGACTATCAAAATTTTAAAGGCGTTAAGCCGGTATTACACGATACAATTTTTCTGATTATTGTATACAATTTTTCTGATTATTTTATACAATTTTTTATTGCAAGAAAACTTCCTGTCCATACAAACAAATGGAGATTAAGTTTCCTTTCTAGTAAGGAAAAATTGTATACAATAATCAGAAAAATTGTATCGTGTTAATACCGGCTTTAACGAGCTCAATTTTTTATTATTATTATTATTTTTTTTTTAAATCCAGTACATACTTAGTAGGTATTCTATCCTTATACCGGTATTACACGATACAATTTTTCTAGCTATTGCATACAATTTTTCCTTTCAAGAAAACTTGAACTCCATTTGTTTGTACGGAGGTGAAATTTTCTTGCAAGGAAAAATTGTATGCATAATTGTATCGTGTAATATAGGCTTTATACACAATAAAAATTGTCAAACAGTTACTATAAACTATAATCATTCTGATTGGTCAGGAGTACTTTGGCACTGCGATCCAGTTCCGTCGACTGGAGCGCGTGGAGCTGGAGGGTAGCAAAGGTCGCGCCCTGAGTCTGAAGGTGGTGGCGGTCCTGGCTCAGTTCGAGGCGCTCATGTCGCGGTTCTCCACCTCGACCTACGACGCCCTGGAGCCCGAGGACCTGAGTTTTGAGCGAGACTTCAGGAACTTCAGGCGCAGTGTCAAGGACCTCGAGAGGCGCCTCGCGGTCGTCTTTTGTCAGGCCTTCGAGGAGTGCAACACGCCGGGCAGCGTTTATAAGGTAATGAAACGAAGGGGGAGTTCTAACCTGAATTTAGTTGGAAATGTGAGGTGTGTGAAATATACGTATAATATCTGATCTATGGTGTAACCATAATGGAAAAACTGCATGAAAATATTATATTGCAGAAATGAATAGAGGGTACCAAATTATGCTACTCTGAATTTTTTCAGATTTTTTTGACTATATTTTTAAATAATTATTGAAAGTATAGCCACGCCCCCTGGAGGCGTCAATAGGCGTCTAGGTCCTATCCTTTTTATTAAGGATTCAGGGGTGCCAACTTAACTTAAAGAACTTTCAATAATTATTTAAAAATAGTTCTGGATCTAAAAAGAAGATATGAAAAAATTCAGAGTAGCATAATTTGGTACCCTCTATTCATTTCTGCAATAAAAAAATTTCATGCAGGTTGTCAATTGTAGAGTTTCTTATATTAAAAAATGTTTTGATTGTTCAGCTGTTGGACGTGGGCGCTGTGCTTCTGGAGCGTCCTCTCATCAAGCCGGAGATCGAGCCCAAGTACCTGGGGCTGCTGGAGATGTTGGAGGCCGAGATGGACGCGGTCGAGGTCAGTCACCCCTGGAGAACCGAGAGCTTGCGATGTATAGAAACTAAAAATATAAAAATATTCTATTTCATACATTAGATTAGCACCCGAGTTGAAATAAATTTTATTTTTACTACGTCATATTAAGCTCTCCTCTCGTCTTTTGTCTTCTTATTTTGCACCATTTTAAAGGAAAAAGAGGGGGGAAATGACGAGATTACTCAGATTACGATATTTTTTCCTCTTCTTGATCATAAAATGTTATAAACTTTGTCTTCATTTCATCCTTACTTTGACTGAAGAGGAAATAATATGTGTTTAAGAGGTAAGAATATTAAATTTAGACTTGTAAAGGATGAGTTGAAGACGAAATTTTTTAACTAGGGCATGTATGCTATTTTACAAAGATATTGTCCAGCAAGCGAGAGTTGGACCATGAAAATTGCCGGAAATGACGTAGGGGAACTTCTGATTGCGGGTTATACCATGGCAACCGGAAGCAAAAACTACTGAAATTACATCATTTCCGTGGTTCAACTCTCGCTTGCTGGACTATATATTCCTATAAGCTTGGATCTTAAGGCGAGGTTTTAGTGGGTATAGGAATAAAGTATTATATTGCAAAAGGATGGTGGCCACGGCTATATTACGCATCCCAGCATTTGCTGAGGTGAGATTGAGGGAACCGTGGAAAACCTGTCCTCCCTAGGGTAAATTCGTCTCGCTTTCCACCCAGTGCAGTGATGCATTTGTGTGTGGTTCCCCAGGCTTTGGACATCACTTTGTTCCATTGATAAAAAGTAGAAGTGTCCGTCCTGACTGAGGTTTTCCACGATTCCCTCAGTCTCACCTCAGCAAATGCTGGGACGCGTATATAACAGGCCATGGCCATCATAATTTCCCTACCTTATCCTTACCCATTACCCCGCCGCGAGCTGTAAGCTCGTAGAGGTGTATGTTTAAAAAAAAAAAAATGATGTTAAAAGCCTAGGGAACCGCACACACAAGTGCATCACTGCACTGGGTGAAAAGCGAGACGCATTTGCCCCAGCGAGGGAGCAATTATAAAGTAATTATAACGTAATTTTTACTTGAAATGGTCACCCATCCAAGTACTAACCACGCTTGACGTACCTTGTTCACATGATGGTGACTCTCTTATTTATAGTTGACCATGATGACCCATACCCATATTCTTCTTTGAGCCATATTAAAAAAATAATAACAAAATTAAAATAAAAATATACATCTCTGGATACCATGGATGTTATCTTTGCTGTGTTTTGGTGTACTGTCTCGCATGGAAGTGTGTTGAACATAATGATATTTTGCGTTGCGGATAATATGCATACACTGGGTTACCCCCAGCAAATTAGAGAGAGATAATATTCATGTTATCCCTAGATGTACAGTCGTTGCTTCGGAAAATTTCCCTTTGCAGCCTTGTTAATCACCATGCCTTGTAAAAAAACAACACAATAAGGTGATTGAGTGTAGCACCGGTAGTTGAGCACTGACGTATCTTCACAATGTTAAATTTTGTATCTACAAATCTGGAGTAATTTTGAACCTGGAGCTTAGCTGATTGCAGAAATGTCAAGATTATGAGTTTTTCTAGGGGACAGATTAAGTTTTTATTTACTTAAAGACATAAAAACTTAATCTGTGCCCTAGAAAAACTCATAATCTTGACATTTCTGCAATCAGCTAAGCTCCAGGTTCAAAATTACTCCAGATTTGTAGATTCAAAAATTAACATTGTGAAGATACGTCAGTGCTACCAACTACCGGTGCTACACTCAATCACCTTAACAAGGCTGCAAGTGGGAAACTTTCTAACGCAACGAGTGTACAGTACTTCGTTTTTACTTCAGGAGCTGTACGCGAGTGAGTTGGCGAACAGGAAGAGCGGTCTGGGGTCTCAGCTGGACAAGAACATGCCAGGGGTGGCCGGGACCATCCTGTGGACGGAGAAGCTCAAACTCAGGGTCGAGGAACCGATCGCGCTTTTCATGGCCCTCGAGCATCCGTGAGTCAGATATTCTTGTTTAAATGATTCATTTGAAACTTCATTATTTGTGAACGCTGTGTAACGTTTATAGAAGCTGTGGTTAGTACAATGCAAGGATAAATTTAGATTGCATTATCTCCCAATAGTTAACATTGATTATTCTACTTGTCAGGTACTGGTCGCCGACTTGGATTTACTTTTAGTTAACAATGTAAAACGTTTCATGAAATTTATAAAAATATTTTAAATTAAATTTTATTTTATGTTTTCATATTAAAAGTATTTTAAATTATTATTTATTGAATAATTATTTTTATTTTTAAAAACAAAATTAAAAACACGTTAAATAAATTAAATATTTTAAGAAAATCTGTAATAAAATAAAATTATTTTTTAAATATTGAAAGTAATACTTATTCATAGTTCTTAAAACTAATTTTTAACTATTTTATAAATTATGAACGATTATAGAACTACCAATTATTGTTATTATTTATTATAGTAAAATTAAAGACAGATTAATTCTAAAAATCCCTTTAAAAAGTCAAAACTAATAAAATTTAAAATAAGAAAATTAATGAACAAAAATATTTTTATTTACATTTCTTCCATAAGAAATATTGGAATAAAAAATTGCCATAACATATAAAATTTATTTCAGAGAGTCAATTTTAAAAAGCTGCTGTAAAATTCTATAAATTATATAAATCATATAATAATTATAATATGGGCGCGTTTCACGAAGAGTTAGGGAGGTTTCTCAGTAATTATTTTGAATGATATTGAATTAGGCTGAAGCTAACCATGCAGGCTACTGACAAAAACTGCATATCTTTCTGGATAACTTTTTTGCATGCGAATTGACCCCAATTTAATTTAACTATTTAATATTGTGACTATAGAGGGGATTACGCGCTGACGTCACGCAAGGAGGGCCAGAATGCACGGACTAGGATATAAACAAAGCGTGCAATAATTTTTTACTTAACTTAATAAAATAAATCAAGTTTAAGTTTAAATACTTTAATAATACTTTAACAATACACGATAGAACTAGTTATGTTATAAAATAAAATCTCACCGCCAAAAAACTGTTAAAAGTATTTTTTATATTTTTTTTTCGTCATTTTGCCTATGCTCACTGTATAATCTGGCCTGCCAAAACTTTCTCTTTTCCCTCCCTCCTGCGCCTCCTTCGCAATGTATTATTATAGGGAAACCCCTCTCCCGCCTCACGTAAACATAAACAGAAATCAGCTCTATAGTATTATACAGAAACATCTTGTTTATATATACCCGAAATGAAATAAATTTCACCTTTTCTTCGCTATGGAGCACTTCTCGCTTTAGTCTTTTGTCCTCTTATTTCACACCATGTTAGAGGAAAAAAGAAGGGAAAAGGCGAGATTACTTATTTTTTCCTCTTGTTGAGCATAAATTATTAAAAATATTGTCTTCATTTTATCTTCACTTTGCGCGAAGAGGAAATAAGATGTATTTTAAAGGTAAAAAGATTAGGTTTAGGCGTGTAAAGGATAAGTTGAAGACTAAATAAAAGGGTATTCAATCTTTACAATTAAAATTTATATACCCTCCTCCTAATTGGTGCTATGCGACCATCCCCATGTGTGAAAAAAGAAGTAATTTGAGGGTTGCAGTAAAATTTATATGATTTTCCTTCAGGAAGTAGCCGGGAGTGTAAGGTTTCTGATCAAACCACTTGTATTTAAGCGCTGTAATTTCACATACGGGTCAAAATTTCTGTTGCAAATCACACTGCAAAGTTTCAAAACTCCCTTACAAACAGAATAGCCATAAACTTCACACTTTCGGCTACTTCCGGAATGAATATTTTATAAATATGACTGTACTCTCAGGATCTCTCGGTGCGAGCGAGCACTGTCCATCCACGCTCGGTACCGCCAGTTCGTGACAACGCTGCAGGAGCTGGGGACCTCAATGTTCGAGGAGTGGAGCACGCAGGTGGCGCAGCAGTCGCACGACAACCTGCGCAGACCTTTGCTGGTGCGACAGTCCAACATGGAGTTGAGCCTTAACTTTGACCACCAGGTGAAACTAACATAAGGGCTGGGATTAAAATAAAGATTAAAAATTTGTTTTATTGACGCTGTCACTTTTGTTGCATTTTCGTCTTTTTGTTTAAATCATAAATAAGTAGGTTGAAAAATTTTATACTGCTTTGATATTTTTAAGGCACTTGTATGTGATTCCCCAGGACTTGGACATCACTTTGGTCCATTGATAAAAAGTAGAGGTGTTTCTCCTGACTGAGGTTTTCCCTCAGTCTCATCTTCGTAAAGTGCTGGGACGCGTAATAGGCCGTGGTTACCATCCTTTCCCTACCATATCTCTACCCATTACCCCACCGCGAGCTGCTAGCTCTTAAGAAAGTCTACCTGTAAAAACAATAAAATAAAAAATAAATATAATATATATAGTGATACAGATTTTTTTGCCTGAAAAACGAAAAAAAGAGTACTGTATATTTTTAATAAAATTTAAAATAATTCCTGGCCTCGTAAATGTATAGGACTGCAACTTTCTATGGAATGTTTATATGTGTAATATTTTTTTTTTTTTTTTTTTTTTTTTTTTGAAGAATCAAACACCAGCGGTGTACATAGTGCGTTTGCACTTGGTAAAGAGTGCGGTTGTGGCCGGCTTTAGGGATACTGCCCCAGCATTCACCTACGTCCAGGAAACCACAGAAACCTTTGGACAGGACAGCCGATACCTTTCAGTATCTCCCGAATACACGTAGTGTACAGTAGTAGAATGCACGCACACGCCATAATAATAATTTTGTGGATGTATTGTGACATTTGTGACGTCACGACTAAATCTCGCCATTGTCATTACAGCTGGTATCAGTACTCCGAGAGGTCCATTACTTTAAGAAGCTAGGTCTGGAGGGGGTTCCCCAAGCTGCCCTTGACGTTTATACACGGAACGAGACACTTCGACAATACTCTGCAAACCTGAACCTTGCAATCAACTGGTGAGCAGCAAGCGATAACCGACCTTATTTACTACTGATATAAGGACCATATTCGCAGGTACAACCGTATCCGTCGCTTGAGTCAGCCCGTCGAGTTCCAGCTGATCGCCGAAGAGGTGTCAAGACTTGACATTGAGATTGACCTTGCCCTGACCAAGCTCAACTGGGACAGTGACGGTAGGTACACTCGTTGTCTTAGAAAATTTCCCTTTACAGCCTTGTTAATCACCATGCCTTATGTTATTCTTACGGGGCATGGTGATTAACAAGGTTGAAAATGGGAAATTTTCCGAGGCGATATGACTTTAATTAATTTCAGGGCACACTAACCTTCTCACTAAGGTATGAGTCTAATCAGTGTGGATCGACTGTTTGCCAAGTCTATAATTACCCGAGTTGAAATAAATTTCATCTTTTATTAGCTATTATGTTCGCTCCTAGCATCCCTCCTATTTTGCACTATATTAGAGGAAAATAGAGGGAAAAAGACGAGATTACGTCTTCTTTCCTCATCTTGAGTATAAGATGTTGAAAATTAAAAATATTGTCTCCATTTCATCGTCACTTTGAGAGAAGTGGAAATAAGATGTGTTTAAGATGTAAAAAGATTAGGTTTAGACGTGTAAAGGATGAGTTGGAAGACGTACTACGGCGGTGTCCCAATACTATTTCTCGTCTGATTAGGGTCCCTAAATGAGCTTTCCCCTCCCCTCCAAGATGGCCGCTATATAAGAAGGGCGCATATGATGCGCCCTAAATTTGCCGCCATTGTAGGGAAGGGTAGTAGACGTAGTAGACGAGAATATGACTATTGGGACGCCACTGTAATTTTTCAACTAGGGGAATATCAAGTTAATATATGTGTAGTTCAACTTACTGACGGTGGCGGCGCTGCTTGCAGGGGTATGGGAGTTCATCACGGGTCTCCGGGACGGCGTGAAGATGCTGGAGGAACGACTGAGGGCTACTCAGACCAACGTCCTGCGCATGCGCTCTGTGGCCTCGGCGTGGGCCCGTGAGCCGCTCTTCTCGAGGGGCAAGTCAAGAAATCCGATGCCTCTGCAACCTTCTTGCAGCCCTGAGACCTCACCGTCCAGGGTCAACAAACGGTGAGTCTTCGGTATTGGTTCGATCTGCGTCTCCCTCCATCCTCCGTTCTTGATTCAAAATTAGGGGCTACCCCGTGACCTCTCAATGCGAATGACCTGTATATATGTCCAGATTGAAGTGACCTTGCAATGACCTCTGTGTACAGTAACAAATTTAAGTAACTTCTGACTAAATTTTCAAGGCATCTTTGAGTTGAAATAAATTTCCTCTTGTATTCGCTACTATAAAGCTCTTTCCTCGTCTAATTTCCTTCTATTTTGCACCATTTTAAAGGAGAAAAGACGAGATTACGTCTTCTTTCCTCTTCTTGAGCGTAAAATGTTAAAAATATTGTCTCCATTTCATCCTCACTTTGAGCGAGGAAGAAATAATATGTGTTTTTTAGTTAAAAAATTAGGTTTAGGCGTGTAAAGGGTGAGTTGAAGACCTAATTTTTCAATAAGGGTCTTATATATTATATAGACTTTAGTATTGGCTCTAAGTTAGTTGTGTTTATGCCTTTTATGTACACGTTTAAGTGGACTCTTACTCAATTTGTCTGCGTCCGGGTTCAGGTGATTAATAAATAATATGTCAAGGACCTTTTTAGGGGATATATTGGCTCTAATTCAGTTGTGACTGACTCATGTGTCCAGGTTCAGGAGATTGATGACTCATGTGTCCAGGTTCAAGGAGGTTCGCGAGGCTGGAGTGGAGATCTTGTCGCTGGTGTCTGAGAACCAACGTCTGTTCCGCGGAGGTTCTGCAGACGAAACTTCCTCGGAGGAGGCGTGGCTAAACATGTGGAGGGACTACGAGGACTACATTGATGACATCATCTCCAAGTGCATCCAGCAGGCGGTCGGCTGCAGGTGAGATCAAGAGTTCGCGAGTTCAATCCCAGGCTACTGCCTTTTTTTATGGTATTTAATATACATTTGGATAGAGAAGTTATGTATAGGAAGTTTTTTTATATACCCTCTTAAAGGTAAGGTAACGCCACCAATGTTAAAAAAAGTCACTCACACAAAAATTCTGAAAAAAAATTAAAATGTTCTCTTCTACACCCCCTATCAGTAGCTAAAATATCAGGTATACAAATTCGATCTAGTTTCTGAGTAATAAATTTTTAAAGTTGACTAATTTAACATGGAATTTCCATTTCTTCATGTTAAAGTAGTCAACTTTAAAAATTCATAACTCAAAAACAAGATCGAATTTGTATACCTGATATTTTAGCTACTGATAGGGGATGTAGAGGAGAACATTTTAAATTTTTTTCAGAATTTTTGTGTGAGGGATTTTTTTTAACATTGGTGGCGTTACCTTACCCTTAACACCCTTAAAATCATATTGCAAAATGCTGTGACGTCATAGTCATGTAATTATTTAACACGTAGGCGTAGGGAAAGACTTTGCATGACTATAACATTACGGCGTCTTTCCCCCGGATTATGAGAGGGGGATTCACATGGCGATTTTTACCATGCAACGTGACGCGAATAATGCGCACTTGCTGTAACATCCATTGGCAGCCATATTGGGCGATTAAAAGAAAAAGAGCATCGTAATTAGCGCAATTACCGTCAAATCGCGCCGCATCGCCATTGTCGCTCGTGAAAAATCCACCTTTAAGGCGGATTCAGATGGCGACAACGGCGATGCGACGCGATTTTGTCACACAAGCTGTGAAATCCTATTCGGAAGCGAATTCGCCATTGCCGCGGCGAATATCGCATTAAATTACGATGCTCTTTTTTTTAGTCGCCAAATATGGCCGCCAATGGATGTTACAGCAAGTGCGCATTATTCGCTTCGCGTCGCAAGCTGGAAATCGCCATGTGAATCCGCCTTTAGAAAGTTAAAGAAATCTAAAAAAATTGACAATATAATATATTATTATCTCGAGGTCCCCTATCTAAATAATTATTATGTTATAAAAAAGTTCATGAAGTTTGTCTATTTTGATGAAAGAGCATTTTATACAACTTGTCATAAAAAATCAATTATATTGGCTACCAAACTTTCTACGTCGACTCCTTTCATGGAAATTATTCAAATTATATCTAAAAACCACCCCATTGGTCACCAATGACGTCACACACTGGTTCTCCACAGTCTCAACTACCTGCTGGAGGAGATGTGCCCGACCTCCGACCTTCCCCCATTGTTCGAGGTCAAGCTAGAGCTGCTGGGAGCAGAGATGGCCTTCGTCCCCTCTCTGGACTCCTCGAGGCCCGACAGTTTCTCCGCTCTGGTCCAGGGACTCCTGAGGGACGCGGCCGCCATGGCTAGCCTCGTGCCTAGAGTGGCCACCCGCAAGCAGCAGCCAGACTATACGGTATTCGTTTGTTTTTTTAATTATTTATTTAATAAATTGCTGATGGAGGTTTCAAGTCAGCTGATTTTGCGGTGTTTCCACCGTCCCATTCAAATTTACGTAAAAAAAAAAAATCGAAATTGATATGCATTAAAGAAATTTTTTAGAGGAAAATAAGTTCTTGATTCATTATCAGAAAACTTCTAAATGGGGGGGGGGGGAGGAGATGGTTTCAAGTTAATAGCTTTAATAGTTACCGAGAAAAAAAATTCAAATATTTTAACATGGTGGCTTATGGAGAAAATTTCCCTGCCGGGGAACACTTGAAGAGGCTCTATTGAATGTTACATATTCATGAGTAATATTTTAATTTAAGAAAAAATACTTTCTCGTTTCCAAGACATTATTCTCACCTCAAAATTTGTTGCAGAGTGACGTGAACAGTAATCCGGATATCTGTGAGATGCAGAGCGACATCTCCGCTAGGATTGCAGTGGCCATACAAGAGGTAAGATGGTATTGAGAACAGTTGATGGTGTACCCTGTAGCTACATTAATTATAGGTGATGAAACGTGTTCTTAAAGTGCCATTCTTAAGTTGTGATCGATGCTTTTAGGATAATTATACA
This sequence comes from Siphlonurus alternatus, assembly GCA_949825025.1. Classification (NCBI taxonomy): domain Eukaryota; kingdom Metazoa; phylum Arthropoda; class Insecta; order Ephemeroptera; family Siphlonuridae; genus Siphlonurus; species Siphlonurus alternatus. Next base: position 6,120,422 of record OX463785.1, on the reverse strand, counting down.
TACAGTGAAATAAATGGGTGAAATAAAATAAGTTTAATGAAGAATGAAAGAAAAAAAAAAATACTTAAATTATTTTGTTTCACTATAAAAGATTATTTAAGATTTCTAAAAAAATTAATTTTAAAATTATATTAAATTATTATTGGTATTGTACGTAATTCTTGTAATTAACTAAAAGTAGAGGTGACCGTCCTGACTCATGCATGAGGTTTTCCACGGTTCCCTCAATCTCACCTCAGCGAATGCTGAGACGCGTAACAGGCCGTGGCCACCATCCTTTCCCTACCTTATCTCTATATACCTATTACCATGTTTCAAGCTTATTCAGGCTCATAGAAGTGTATTCCTGCAAAAAAATAATAAACCCACCGTACTTTGTCCCAGGCCATGGAGTACGTATCACAGTTCGAGGTATACTCGTACCTGTGGTTGGAGAACCGCGAGGTGATTCTGGATGAATTTCTGCGAACCAGCTGCAACATGATTCCCGAGGTGATCCAAGAAGAGGAGGAACAAGAGGGCTCGCAGGACTCTGAAGATGAAGAAGTAGAACCCAAGCCGTCCGTGACCACCGTGTCTGTGGTGGAAGAACCGCCGGAAGAACCTGGGCCACCTGGAATACAGCAGTTCAGGGAGCAGGTGAGATTTAAGGTCATGGGTCAAGGTCAAACTGTCCGTGGAGGAGCCGCCGGAGGAGCCGAGGCCATCTGGAATACAGCAGTTCAAAGAACAGGTGAGTTTAAGGTCATGGTTCAAGGTCATAGGTCAAGGTCAAACTGTACGTAGTGGAGGAACCACTAGAGAAACTTGGACCACCTGGAATACAGCAGTTTAGGGAGCAGGTGAGTTTCAAGGTCATAGGTCAAGGTCAAACTGTCCATGGTGGAAGAACCGCCTAAGGAACCTGAGCCGCCAAGATTATGAGTCAAGGTCAACCCTGTTTTATGGTAAGACTTTCTTTGCAAGTTGCACCCTGCATCTTTAAGAAATTCAGGACAAGTTAATTGTACCCTGATCATGATATTTCAGATCGACGCCTTCTCGGCCGTGCAAGAGGAGGTGGGTTGTCTTCCCAGCGGCCGGGAGTTCCAAGGCTGGTTGAGGGTGGACATGCGGCCCTTCAGACAGGCACTGCTCAACGCCGCGGGACAGTGGGGCGCCATGTTGAGGCGCCATCTGGAGCGCCACGTCATCTCGAGGTGGGAGACGTGACAATCTTTCCTTGAAAAATCTGAATACTATTTTTAAGTTCTTTAGTCGATTTCAAAACAAACAAAGTAATTTCAGTTAAAGTTGTGCACTTTAATTTAGTTCAAGGGGATGGGAACATAATTATAATATTTTGGCATATAATTCTTTAAATCTAAAAGATAATGCTGTTATTTTTTTACTTTCCTTTCCTTTTAGAAATATTTTAGAACCAAACACAGACACTCTGTAAAAAAAAAAAACGTAACAGGGAGTTTAAATTCTGTCAACAAATAAAACGTCCCTCGTCCGCAATAATGAGCTATATCTACTTACCACGATTTTGTTGCAATAATGAGCTATCTGCTATTTCAGGTAACGCAATGATGAGTTGTAAATCAGGATAAAATAAATCTTATTTTGGCGCTAATTTGAAATAGCAGCTAGATGGCTCATTAATTGCAACAAAGCCAACAAAATAGTTAGCAGATAGTTCATTATTGCAACAAAATTATAGAAAGCAGGTAGCTCTTTTATTCCGGACAATGTATTAAAAAGCTTACGTTGATGTTTCAGCCTCTCGGAACTGTCGAGCTTCCTCCAGGAGGCGGAGCAGGGTCTGCTGTCAGCTGTCAGGGAGGGGGACTACGACGCTCTGGTGCTCGTCATGGGCTACCTCAGACAGGTACTAAGTGTTATAATCAGAACGCAGCGTTTTATCATAATTATAATTGATTCGATGTTAAGGTAGAGATAACACGGATCAGCTGGCCCAATGCTAAAAAAATCCAATTCATAAAAATTATGAAAAAAATTTAAAATGTTCTCCTCTACATCCCCTATTAGTAGGTAAAATATCAGGTATACAAAAACGAGCTAGTTTTCGAGTTATTAATTATTAAATTTGACTAATTTAATTTAACATAGAGAAATGGAACTTCCATGTTAAATTGGTCAACTTTAAAAATTAATAACTCGAAAACTAGCTCGTTTTTGTATACCTGATATTTTACCTACTGATAGGGGATGTAGAGGAGAACACTTTAAATTTTTTTCATAATTTTTATGAATGGGATTTTTTTAGCATTGGGCCAGCTGATCTGTATTATCTCTACCTTAAGGTATTTAATTATATGTGATTTCCTGTAAATATGGATAGACCTCAATTATTGTTATTTATTTTGGTGCCCCAGTTAAATTTAGCACATTTAAAATAAAAAAATATGATGTAACGTCACAGAATGCACCTTTTGCATCAAAATAAAGTGCAATACAAAGCAATTATAATGGAGAAAATAGTGTTAAATTGTTAAATTTGCAATAAAAACTCTGTATTGTCCATATACCTCGATCAAGTTCGCCATTCCAATCTTCATGGAAACCTGTAACAGGTAGCTGGAACAACCTCTTGAATGCAAGGTACTTGTCCGAACATTGAAAGGTGCTGAAAAGTTGTTACTTCCGTAAAAACGTTTAAAACTAATCAAAAATAATTAATTAACCCTCGTTTTTATCAGATCAAGGGTCGCATTCAAGAGACTGACGCGATGTTCGCGCCACTGCGGGAGACGCTCACACTACTGGCAATCTACGACCAAGACATGCCTGAGGAGGTGCACGTACTGCTTGAGGTTAGCCCTACCTATCCAGTTAATGTCCCGAGATGTTCACCACCGTTCGCTTGTCTCAGGAGCTTCCGCAGCAGTGGCACAACCTGAAGGTGATGGCCGAGCTGGTTCGCCAGCAGGTGGCACCCTTCAGGTCCATCCAGCAGGAACAGATCAAGCGGAGGATCGTAGCTTTTGACCATACTCAGGCCAAGCACCATGAACTTTTCAGGAAGTCCGCCTTCTTCAGGTAGCGACCTAACATGTAACACCTTTTTACACTGCTTATTGACACAGAGATATGCTAATGAAGTTAAATTCAAGAATTTAAGTTCAGATGTTCTAGAGGCTGGGAAATATTGTTAAAAAGTTTTGCCGAGGTCGGGTTTGAACCCACGCCCCTTTTAGGTTCTATATTTTATTAGGAGAGGCGTCAAGAGGCGTCATGCACTCTCTCTCTCTCTCTCTCTCTCTCTCTCTCTCTCTCTCTCTCTCTCTCTCTCTCTCTCTCTCTCTCGCTCTCTCTCTCTCGCTCTCTCGCTCTCTCTCTCTCTCTCTCTCTCTCTCTCTCTCTCTCTCTCTCTCTCTCTCTCTCTACTTTCAGTATTTTTTTTAAAAATAGTTCCCAGACTCTAAAAATTCTAAAATAATAAAGAGTAGCATAACTTTGTACCCTCTATCCACTTCTGCAATAAAAATGTAGATATCGATATTCCATTGTAAAGGTACGACTGCGAGGACTCGTACCAGCTGCTGGACTCGAGCAACTCTGCGCTGCTCAAGCTGGAGGACGAGCTGGCTCACATCAGAGACATGGCCTCGTTGTTCGAGGTGCACGTGCCTGAGCTGAAGGCCATCGTACAGTGTCGCAGAGAGATGAGGCTCACCAAGGTAAGCTTGGGAGAGTGGAAATTGTCCTAATCAGTGTTCAGTTATATGGAGAGAGTCACTGAGAAATGTTCACTTGGGACCATAGAAATTGACCATTCCAGTCAGACACGTGATCGAGTTATGGATTGCAGTCGACGTACACTCGTCGCCTTGGGGAAAATTTCCCATGGCACTTGCAGCCTTTTTTTACGGCATGGTGGACATAAAAAGGTCAAAAAGGGAAATGTTCCGAGACAACGACTGTACACCTAGGACCGTAGATATACTAGAGCAACAATGTGTACCATAGTTTATGAAGATAAAGAAATTAATTATGATTTTTCATCCTTTTTATTTAAGTGTGGGGGGGCTTTTCTTTATATTTTAAAATTTCTTATTGAAGAAAATAATTTTATTATTATTTTTTTACATAAATTTCACCACTGCATGTGTGTCTGGGATTGCAAGTCCATTCAAACAATGTTTAAAGATTTCTCTCAAAATTAATGATACTTACGAATCTATTGACAATGCCTCATAAGAATATTTAACATTATTCGTCATCAACGAATCCATGTTAAACACCGTCTTGTAAACGCATTGATTGTGTTGCTTTTTTCAGATAGTTATAATTATTTGTAGATGCCTCTCCAAGTCCTCCCCCTCCCCTATTGTACATAAAATTGAGAACGTGGTTTCAGCAACTGTGGGACTACATCGAGATGGTTCGCTCGAGCATTGAGGACTGGAAATTGACGCCCTGGAAGAAAATCGACGTCGAGAACATGGACATCGAGTGCAAGAAATTCGCCAAGGAAATACGCAGTACGTGACCCTGAATTACAAATGTATTATATCGAGATGTCACAAGATGGAAGTAATTCACTATAGATATCATCTTTGGATATCTGGTGGTGTTTTTGGATAAGTTTTATTGAAATATACTAAACCAATAATAATATTAACTAAATATACTGTATACTCCTCGCTTCTGAAAAGTTCCCTTTTGCAACCTTGTTAATCACATAATCACCATTATGATGTACACCCAACGCCAAATCTAATGCGAAAATCTCGGGGAGGCAACTCTGTGTTTGTAAGGGCCAGGACCATCACGATAATGAGGGTTGGCATTGCGTTGACTTTTGATGTTGTTTATGACTTAATTACACTTTAATTTCTTTCATTAATTGTTCCACAAAAAGCAGAGGAAAAGCAATAAAGTAATTAATAAACAACATCAAAGATCGCCGCACTGTCAACCCTCATCATGAGTGACAGGTGGCTCATCATCGTGATGGTCCTGGTCCTTACAAGCATAGAGTTGCCTCCCCGATATATTCGCATTAGATTTGGCGTTGGGTGTACTCACAGAGCATGATGATTAAGAAAATACATATATGACTGCAAGTATATAGGAACTTTTCAAGGCGACAAGTGTACGTCTTGCATCCTGGAACCTCCAAGTAAATTCTAGAGACTTGAACGCTGGATGCTGAGTCTTCAAAATATTGTTAATATTGTACTGAAAGTGTGAAAACAAATAATGCAGTTTTGATTTTATTTTTAGATTTTTCTCACTTTTCAGTACGGCAACTCTACAGTACGGCTGAGTTTATACATGGGTCTTATCCGACCGTTGCACTACACCTCTTTGGTCTCTATACTCTGGTTCACTTTTAATTTGGTTTTCGTCGTATTTGTAACATCTTTGGTCATTGGTGTGCTGTTTGTAACGAAGAGTTTTACTGGACAAGCCGAAGGATATCCGAGCGTTTCTGACTAAAACCAAGTTAATTGTGAACCAGAGTAAAGTTACCTTGATGCAATGTTGCAGTGTTGGACAAGGAAGTTCGAGGGTGCGACGCTTACCTGTCTCTGGAAGCCACGGTCCGCAACATGATCACGTCACTGAGGGCCGTGGCGGAACTTCAGAGTCCCGCCATCAGAGAGCGACACTGGGATCAGCTGATGAGGGCTACAAAGGTCAGGAGGGCATGCAATCCTGCTGGGGCTTCTAATGGCGTGCTTGTATAGCTACTGTGTACATATTTGTGTTGTATGGCGAGTAAGATACATGAGAAATAGACAGTAGATGTATATAAAAAAATGCTTAATTGATAGACTTCAGGTGCGGATCCAGAAAAAAGTTTCAGGGGGGGGGGGGCGTCTCCATGAGGCCAATGTAAAAAAAATTGGGAGTGGGGAAAATGCATTTAAAATCTTTAAATTGCCCATGTTAAATATGTTAAATTCAAAATTTCAGGGGTCAGCAGCCACCCCCTGGGTCCGCGTCTGACAGACTTACAGTTAGTACAGATTTGTATCACCAATGGCGCTGATATCAGAGGGTTATTAATGTTGCCACAGAGACACCAGTGCCATTTACATTTTAAACTTAATGTTGGAGATTTAAAAAAATATAATAAAAAAGTGCAGTTGTGCATGCAATGTTGTTTCATTGTTTGCAAGTATTAATTCATTGTTTGTAAAATTGTTGAAAAAGGAGTCACTAAATGTTTCAGTGTGTTCACGCCCAGCTACCTGATTGTTCGATTGAGACCGACATGATCTTTGTACATATAATTGTTAATAAGGCAGCCAACACTATAGGTCTATTCGTAAGCCCTGCTCGGTGTACACTTTCTACACCCAATCGATCTTATGTCCATGTACATAAGGTCGATTTTGGGTGCAGAAAGTGTACACCGAGCAGAGTTTGACCTTATGTTACATATAAAATTAAATGCATTTAATTTCTGAAAAGTTTGTTTTTCAGTTTGAAAGTCTCAGTTGAACACTTATGCATTAATAAACGCTATTTTTCTAATTAAAAATAAATTAAATAAATATGTAGAAAAAATATTTTTAGGTTAAATAAAATATTAAATATCTAATATTCTCTACCAGAATTAATAAATATTCCCACTGGCTCCAAATCCTCAGTGTGACAAAAAAAAAAAAAAAAAAAATACATCAGAAATAACCAAGTAATTGAAATTAACATTAATAAATTTCAAAATTTTAAACTACAATTATTAGAACTAGCACATTTTAATTGTTTTCAAACTGGATCTAGAGAAGGCTAAAAATAAGATCATAAGTTCCTTATCAAATTATTTAGATGAAATAATGCTTGTGCCAGGAGGAAATATAATGCAGTATATTATATATATTAATACAATAAATATATAGATAAACATGTGCAGTACAAAAAAAAAAAAAAAAAATGCCACAAATCGTGATTTGCTTGGTTAATTCTGATGGCCTTAATTCTTCTCTGTCTCTATCCGTATTCTTTAGATGAAGAACGGAGAGAAACGAAATTGGTTGTTTATAATTCATTTTATAAAAATAATAAAATATTTACTAAATTGATAACTCTAAAATGTTATAGTGTCGGTAACACCACGTTTCTCCCCGCGCTTCCCTCGGCAGCACGGCTGTATTTGACGTGTTGCACTTTGTTGACGTGTTATGTGTTGTTGCATGTTGACGTTTCAGGAGCAAGGATTCCTGCCGCAAGGCTTCTCGGTAAGTTAAAAAAAAACGCAGCCTCCCGCGGTGATGGTACATGGCTAGTTCTGTCAATGGAGTATCGACCTCAATTTTTTTTATTGCAGAAATGGATAGAGGGTGCAAAGTTATGCTACCCTGATTTTTTTTCAGATTTTTTAACTATTTTTACAAATATATTGAAATTCCTTTTTGTGACGTCACGAGGCGGCAAGTCCTATCTTTTTCTTAAGGATGGGCGCTTCGTAACGTCACAAAAAGAACTTTAAATAATTTTTTAAAAATACTTTACCGGCTCTAAAAATTTTGGAAAAAAATAAAAAATCAGTGTAGCATAACTTTGCACGCTTAATCCATTTCTGCAATAATAAAAAAATTAAGGTCGATACTCTATTGTTTCTGAATAAAGTATCGACCTCAAAAAAAATTTTATTGAAAAAATGAATAAAGGGCCGTTTTTTTTTATTGCATGCAGAAATGGATAGAGGGTGCAAAGTTATGCCACTCTGATTTTTTTTCAGATTTTTTGGAGAACATGAAGTATTGCTAAGAAGTTTTGCCTGTAGGTTGGTTTCACACCCTTTTCCGGTCCTATCCTTTTATTAAGAAAGGCGTCAAGAAGTGTCACTCTCTCTGTACTTTCAATATTTTTTAAAAAATGGTTCCGGTACTCTAAAAAAACTGAAAAAATCAGAGTAGCATAACTTTGCATACTCTATTTCTGCAGTAAATTTTTCTGAGGTCGATACTTCATTGGTATAAGAACCCTGAAGTATCTATGATAACGAATTCTTTGAACTAAACATAATTTTCTTGCGTTCATCAACAAATTAGTTTTCATATTAGCCGTGTGTCATCATCTCAATTAACCCACCCCCTTGCATGTATAATTAAATAAGAATGTTCTAAATGTGGCTTGTAGTTCGTGCAAGCTAGCGATGGTGAAATGTAAATAATCTTGAGTGCATGTAATAAATAAATATTGTGAAATATTTTGTAAAAATATAATAAAATATTATTTATTTATATATATTTTTTATTTTTTTATGTATGAATAATTTAATTCTTACATTCATTATATTATCATATTATCGAGATAATATTATTAAGTGAAAATATTTTTCGAATATTTTATTAAGAAATTTATTTTAAAAATTATCTTTATTGTATCATCAGTTAGGAACTTGAAAGGGTCATGATAATGTTGCTTTACAAATAATATCGAAATAACAATCATAACTTTTCTGCCACCAGTTTTCTGAATCTAATATTACTATAAAATTTGAATATACTTAGATACCATAGCATATAGACGTTCTGTATGGGACAATTAATATACAGTAGTATAATATATATATGTTTACTCTTTCCTATAAATAAAGAGTACCTTCTAGTCTAGTGATAGGCTCTCTTCAAATTTTTAATTATAATGATTGTTTATTGGTGTAATGAAACAAATACTAATAAACACAATATATAAATAATTATCATTATATTATTAATGAATATTATATTGGGGATATAATCATTGGCTAGAAACATTGGAAACTCTTGGATAAAAATTTGTGGACAACTGAGCTTTAGTAAAGGGCTAAATTTTTATAACTAATTTTTTTCACATTTTAGCTACATGTAATGACGATAAGATAATTGCTCAAAATTAGCTAGGCAGTGTTTTGCAGAATTCAGTTTGTGACATTGTTAATTTTTATTTCCCCCTCCTCTCAACAATTATCATCCCCTTATATTGATTACTCTTAATTATTTTTCCCTCACTAAAATTAAGAATGATAATAAATTATAATTTTATATATATTTATCTTTATTTTCATTCATTGACACTCTAAAATAACACATTTTTCATCTAAAATGGTTAATTCAGATTTAATAAAAATAATAATCATTTCAACACGATCACTGACGTCAAGCACTACTACTCAGGTCCAGTTCGTGATGGGAGAGCGCACCACCCTGGCTGAGCTGCTGGCCCTGCGACTTCACCAGTTCGAAGATGAAGTCCGATGTATCGTGGAACAGGCCGTCAAGGAGAGAGCCATGGAGAGGGTACTGCGAGAACTCGAGGCCACCTGGGACACCATGAGCTTTGAGAGGGACCCCCAGGCGGGGTGTCAGGTGCTCAGGGCCTCTGAAGAGCTGATAGAGACCCTTGAGGAGAACCAGGTACCCTTCTTTGTAGTTGCAACCTTAGAAAAGTAGTTTATGTAAATATTTATAAAGTAAAAATGTGTACCTGATTTTGATTTTATTTAGTTAACTAGATCTAGTGTAAAAACCATTTCCCTTCAATAAAAGGATATACATGTAGTTGACACCTAAATTATTGGGTATTAAATATTTCACTTTCACTAAATTATTTAGCTCTAAAAATATTTTTTTTAAAAAAAAGGTAGAAATTCTATTTACTCTATTGAAATGGTTTCAGGTAGATAATCACTTTTTGCTTTTTTTGTATTAGAAAAAAATTAAAGCGAGAATGGCTATCGCTTACGTCACTGTAAAGGTTGTGTAAGACTCCTTATATATCTAATTCATCATAATTATGTTGATGCTTCAGTCTTAATACATTTTGTACACTTTATTTAAATAAAAATGTCCAATCCGGCTACATTTTTCGATTCGATTCGATTTTTCTTTCGAATGGAGTGCTTACCACATATCCTGAATGACCGAACTTGAGCTAGAGCTTTTGTATCTCACCCTGATGTAACCTGACGTTTGCTCTCTACAGGTACAGCTACAGAACCTGATGAGCTCCAAGTACATCGCGTACTTCCTGGCCGAGGTATCCAGCTGGCAGATACGACTCAGCAACTCGGACCAGGTGATTTGCATCTGGTTCGAGGTACAGCGAACGTGGCTCCATCTACAGTCCATCTTCCTTGCCTCGGAGGACATCCGTCAACAGCTGCCGGAGGACTCAGCAAGGTTCGACCAAATTGACAGTCACTTCAGGGTAAGGAACCTGAAATAACTGCAATATACACAGAATGGACAACTTTCATGATTTTTTATTGCATATTTGGATTGTGAATCCTGAGTTATGTATTGTTAATTTTTTCAAAAAAATTTGAACCCTCTATAAAACCCTCAAAATTGAGGGGAAAGATCCTGTGACGTCATAATCATGCAATGTATTTCCCCATGCTTGCGTGCTAAATAAATGCATGACTATGACGTCACATTGATTTGCAGCACGATTTTAACAATACATAACTCAAGGTCTTCTATCTAAATTTATGCAATAAAAAAATTATGAAAGATGTCCATAATAGTTTACAGGTTTGATTATTATGTTTAGTTAAGTTTTATTAAAAAAATATATAAATTTGCTTTATCAGAGTATTTATATAAAAAAGAAATCGACAGTTGTTGATAATTTTTTATCGAAAAAACAATATTTAGACTTAAAAACTGTACTACTATCAGATTCAAAAAGGTGTACCCCTGAATAGCATACAAGTTCCATAAAGAGAGGGTAAACCTTTTCGGTTCTGATAGTAGAAACTCAGAGTCATCCTTTCCTAGCTTCTGCTGGACGAGATGCCATCGAGGGTGGTGGACGCCACCAACAGGCCCGGCCTCTACGAGAAACTGGAGGGTCTGCAGGCCAAGCTGACTTTGTGTGAGAAGGCCCTGGCGGAGTACCTGGAGACCAAGAGGCTCGCCTTCCCGCGCTTCTACTTCGTGTCCTCGGCGGACCTGCTGGACATTCTTTCTAACGGAAACCAGCCCGCCCTCGTCGCCAGGTAAGGTGGTACCTGCATGATGGTGCAGTGGTAGCTACCTATAGCTCAAAAAATGAAAGATTTCGACCGGAAGTAGCCGGAAGTGCGAGGTTACTGTATTTTCTAATTCAGTTTTGAATCTAAAACTTTGTATGAAGATATATATTAGGAATGGACAATCTACACGATTTTTTTTTATTGCAGAAATGAATAGAGGGTACCAAGGTACCAAATTATGCTACTCTGAATTTTTTCAGATTCTTTTGAGACACAGAACTATTTTAAAATAATTATTGAAAGTGCGGCCACGCCCCCTGGAGGTGTCAATAGGCGTCCAGTCTCTATCCTTTTTATTAAGGATTCAGGGGTGACAACTTAAATCACAGAACTTTCAATAATTATTTAAAAATAGTTTCAGGACTCAAAAAAATCTGAAAAAATTCAGAGTAGCATAATTTGGTACCCTCGATTCATTTCTGTAATAAAAAAAAATTTCATGTGTAGGTTGTCCATTGTAACCTATCTGCAAAGTCTTAGCATTTTTATATTTATAGTACAGCTGATATCCTTCCACTTCCGGTTACTTCCGGTGGTAATCTCTAATTTATATTTTTTATCTAGATTGTAACAAGCTGTGGTCCTGAGTTCAATTCCCGATACAGAGATCTTCACCATTAGTTATTTTCATGAAACATACGAAATGACGTCATTATCAGCAGCTGTGACCGAGGTTTCCACGTTCCCTGACCCAAATATCAGTCAAATACACCTGTATACTGTATGTACTACACTTTTGTTGCAGGCACCTCACCAAGCTGTTCGACTCTCTGGCCCAACTATCGTTCCAGCCTCCACCACCAGGTGGCATCAAGGAGGTGGCGCTGTCGATGTTCGCCAAGGACGGCGAGCAGGTCGAGTTTCACACCGAGTGCGAGTGTGTCGGACCGGTACGTTCCACAAATTATCATAACGTTTTCATGGCGTTATTCGTTCTACTAATATTCGTCGATAAATATTATAAATAAATCATCAAATTATGAGTCCCAAAAGTTCGTAGTGCACCAACCTTCGGATGATCTTGCAGGTAGAGGTGTGGTTAGGTCGTCTGGAGGCCCATATGAGACACACCATCAGACGTTACCTGGGTGAGGCTGTGATTGGCTACGCAGAGAAACCACGTGACCAATGGCTGTTCGACTACCCTGCCCAGGTGTCGCTCTGTGGATCTCAAGTGAGCTTTAAAAATTAATTTCCTCGTGGCAAATGTATTTTTTTAATCCAATAAATTCCTGTTCTGTTAATTAACACGTGTGAATGCCTTATTTGTGGGCAACGCAATTTTTATTAAATAGAAATGTTGTATTTATTTCTTCCAAGATTTGGTGAACTATTTGAAAGTAAGTATACCAAAAGGTCTATAATGATATCTGCTGTATTTCAGTGATTTATTACGAAATTTTTGATGCCATAAAACATTCTTGATGGTTCCTCAGGTTTGGTGGACCTCTGAGGTGGCTGCAGCTTTCACTCGCCTCGAGGAAGGATACGAGAACGCTCTCAAGGACTACATGCGTAAACAGGTGCGCACAACATGAAATATGGAGAGTTTTGTGACATTTTTTTCAATATTACTAGTGGAGCTTTATCCATCACAAAAATTATGGCGTAAATGCATTTGATATTGTATATTTCCATGATTTTAAATAATATTAAAACAAAATTCCTGATTTTGAAATTTTTCTAAAGTAGTTAATAATATTAATGTGGATAATAAGCGTGTAATATTAAGCACCTATTTTGGATCTTGGGTTATGGAGTCATAAATTATGAGAATATCTGCATCCTGGGTTATTCAGTACAAAAAATTACACCTAATTTAATTCGATTTAATTAAAAAAACATTTTATTTCCTGTTTCTCGGTTCCACCACCAGGTGTCTCAACTGAACACTCTCATCTCACTACTGCTCGGAGAACTGACACGTCAGGAGCGCCAGAAGGTGATGACGGTGTGCACCATTGACGTGCACTCTCGTGACGTGGTGTCCAAGCTCGTGCAACTTCGTCTCGAGTCAGCCTCGGCCTTCCACTGGCAGAGTCAGCTCAGACACCGGTGAGAAACAATGTACACTCGTCGCCTTGGAAAATTTCCCTTTGCAACCTTGTTAATCATCATGTCCTGTGCTATTCTTGCGGGGCATGGTGATTAACAAGGCTCTAAATGGAAATTTTCAGAGGTGACGACCCACAATATCGATGGTTATACAACAGTTCCCTTAATTAAAATTAAATAAAGATTGATAAAGTAATTTGTCACGACGATATGTGTTTCAGTCTTGATATCTTTATAGTGATGTAATGATAGCAATGGACAAACATTCCTAAATTGTTGTCATTAATTATATATTTGAATAGAGGTCCTTGAGTTATGGATTAACATTTTTGTTATATTTTTTTGAACCCTCTAACATCCTTTAAATCCTAGCTGCAAAACGCTGTGACGTTATTGTCCTGCAAATATTTAACACAAAAGCGTAGGGAAAGAATTTACATGACTATGACGTCACAGCGCCTTTCTCCTTCGATTTTGATGGTAATAGGGTTTAAAAAAAATGTGAAAAATTGAAAATTGATCCAAATATGCAATAAAAAAATCAAACATGAAGGTTGTTTATAATAGATTAATAATTAAGTTATAAAGTAATTTTTCATGGAATTGATCAAGACGACGATGATATTTTTGCAATTTGTTTAAATTTACTTGGTCTATTAAAATTATTATTATATATAATATATATTAATTATTTGATTTTTGTCTCAGTTTATTGATGTACTTTATGTATATTTATGCTCATTTGGTTTAGTTGATAGGACTTTTAGTCCAGACTACGACTTTTTTTTTTATAAATAAAGTCCTTTTTATTATTATTATTATTTTATTATTATTATATTCATGTTAGTGATGTACTGATAACATTCTCAGGTGGGACGACACTCTCCAGGACTGTTACGTCAACATCTGTGACGCTCAGTTCCGGTACGCTCACGAGTACCTGGGCAATACTCCTCGCCTTGTCATAACCCCCCTTACTGATCGCTGCTACATCACTCTGACTCAGGTACTTGACTACCTTTTTTCAGGTACATTCGTCGCCTTAAAAAAATTTCCCTTTGCAGCCTTAAATCACTATGCCCTATGTTATTCTTACGGGGTATGGTGAAAAACAAGGCTGCAAGGGAAATTTTTCGAGGCGATGACTATACATAATAACAAAAACCCGATTATTATTATCCGATTAGAATGTAAAAAAAGTGGTAGTCACCGGGTCTCGAACGCACGTTCTTCGGTTTCAGTCTCTTCACTTGGTGATGGGCGGTGCTCCTGCAGGTCCGGCAGGTACGGGAAAGACGGAGACCACCAAGGACCTTGGCCGTGCCCTGGGCATGATGGTGTACGTGTTCAACTGTTCCGAGCAGATGGACTACCAGGTACAAAGGGTGTAGTCCGTATTAGGTTCCGAACGTTCAGAACATATGAGTGATTACGGACCGACTCTGAACAAAAACATTGACTTCAGAACATCAGATAACGGACCACTTTAAGAACATCTTTTTCGCGGTAATACGCATCAGTTTAAAAAAAAAACGAAAAAGAGAGAACTGTTCACTGGCTTCAGAAATTTTAACATAAAACTCACGTAACAGTTATTGATCACCAATTAAGCAAAGATTTACCTCAAATCAAACAGTTATCACGTAGGTTGCACAGGTTTGTTACATACTTTTCAAATTTCCCCCAAAAAATTGTGATCAGCTGACTCTAGTTCCGATGGTTCGGAGGAAAAGTTCGCAACACTCGGAACCTAGGATCATGTATGTATGGATAGGCTATCCCTATACCAATAGCATTAGAGCGGCTGAGGCAAATCTCCAACGTAAGATGGTGACCGAGCGCAATCAACCGGCGGCATATTTTCAAAGTTTTGAATAGCGTAAAAAAAGTGAAACAGTAGAGCGAGCTCGCGAGATCATGCAGAGATGTATTCGATCTTATACGTCAAAAGAAAAGAATTAGAAGCATGATTCAAGCCAAAGCAGGTCAGAGCTATAAAAAAATATGGGAAAAACTGAATAATATAATAATATACTGAATTTCCCAAGTATATATATTTGTATTTTTTTTTATGATTATGTATATTAAAGTTCGAATAAGCGATCGATATATATATTTCATTTTTTGGAATATTTTATTTTCTATAAATAGTTTAACTTGATGCCTTCTATTGAGAAATGAAAACCAAAAAATTCCATCTCAAATAGCTTCACCACAAAAAAATCCCAAAGTTGCTGTTTCGGAGGCCTTTAACATGCATTCTTATATATATGGAACAGAAAACCAGCTTTTTACTCCAACTTCGTCTGAACTATGGAACCCAATTAAAAAATATGTACGTAATCTATGATGAATTCTTTAATGGATTTTCAAATAATTTTTTTTTTACGGAGCCGTTTTTCCGGAAAAAAAAACTTGAAAATCCTTATGGGAATTAACCCGCAAAAATTTCAATATTTTTTTTCGGAAAAACGGCTCCGTAAAAAAAAAATTTATTTGAAAATCCAATAAAGAATTCATAATAGATTACGCACGTATTTTTTAATTGGTACCATAGTTCAGACGAAGTTAGAGTAAAAAGCTGTTTTCTGTTCCATAAGGATGCATGTTAAAGGCCTCCGAAACACCAACTTTGGGAATGTTTTTAGGTGAAGCTATTTGAGATGGAATTTTTTGGTTTTCATTTCTCAATATTATAGAGGGTGAGTTGAACTATTTTTAGAAAATAAAATATTTAAAAAAATTAAATCGCTCACTCTACTTTAAAAGAAATTATTATCGGCATCAGGCCTGATGTATTATTATCGTAGAGGTACTTATTTCAAAAAACAACAAAGATGTGACTGGACGCAATACTATAATAGACAGCTAGCTAGCAGTTTAATCTATTACATAAAAAGTCTGGAGGATATTCATGAGCAATTAAACTTAGAGAGACTATGTTTTTATCTTAGCTCATGCCATGCAGTGTTGTATAAACTTCCAGATTATTAAAAAAAAAAAAAAAAAAAAATGAAAGTATACCTGCATGTGTTTAAGAAACAATTGTTTGACTACCTAATTAAAAAGAAAATATTACTCTATTAAGCTCATGCAAGGCAAAGAATGTCAATAATTTTATTTGTATAATTTTGTATTGTAATAATTGAATATTGTTATTTTGTATGTTTGTCTATGTCTATTATTTTTAGAACCACAAGCAGGGATAAAAATTGAGGCCAAAGTGGGGGTTAAAGTGTTTGTGAATGCTCCCCATTATATATGTTTTAGAATAAAATTATTAACAAACATGGAATAAAAAGGTGAAGAATTATAATAATTAACAATATATACAGTATCATATAATTTATTGATGTCATTATAAAATCTTTCCACAAAATCTTTTTATGCGCAGATGCCAACAGTCAGCATGCACTATATCTATTCTTGATCAAAATCTTTTATTTTTTTCCAAATGGCTTTTAATTCTTTTAAAAATTGGCTTGCACGCATGACTCCCCGGCAAAGTTTAGTGACTCAATATTGTTAAATTTATCTGCCCAGGCCATATGTATATATACTGCATGAAAAATTCATTTTAAGCCGGTATTACACGATAAAATTTTTCTAGTTATTGTATACAATTTCTCCTTACAAGAAAACTTCCACTCCATTTGTTTGTATGGAGATGAAATTTTCTTGCAAGGAAAAAATTGTATGCAAAATTGCATCGTGTAATACCGGCTTAAAGTGAAGTCCATGAAGACACTTTTTAATGTTTAATCATTGTCTACCTTTGCTGGCAACTATATTGTAAAAAAAACTTAGCTGCATCTTATATAATATTATGCAGTAATGTATATATTATATATAAATTTATATTACATATATTTATTTATAATATATTTGCAAAATTTGCATATTATAGCCGTATAAAATATAAAAGACAAAGCCAAAAAATGCTTATTTCTTGAGTAAAAAAAATAGATAGTATTTTCTCTTTATTAAAATTCTTACTCATTACATAGAGTGCTGTACACCAAAAATGTGTCGTACTTGTTGACTGAAGCAACGGGTCCAAAGAAGGAACGTCAATAGAGTTTTGTCAGTGCGACAATGATGTGTTGGGCCTCCTCGCTTGCCTTTTCTGTGTAGAAAAGCATGATTAGTATTTAGGCAAAATTAAGCATAGACTTACTGGTAGACTTAATTAAATAGTACACTCCATTTGAATAAAAATATCCCATCCGGCTATGTTAAAGTATAGCCGGATCAGACATTTTTATCTGAATGGAGTGTACTTTAAGACAGGGACTGGATCCCGTATCCGGATCCGCTCATTATCCTGTTAAAAAAATAAATGGACCAGATCCGGGTATCCCGATCACCTTAAAAATATAAATGGACCAAATCCGAATATCCCGATCCCCTAAAAAAAATAAAAGGATCTGGACACCCAGATACTTTTATATTTTTTAAAGAGGATCCAAAAAAGGGTTCAGGTATTTTAATTTTTTGATTTTCACTGTTTGAAGTTTGAATTTTATCTTCCCAACTCCCAACTTGCGCAATTTGCGGCTTCTTAAAAAATAAATCTTTTCTCTTATTGACACAACATTGGGTGTTCATATATTATATATTTTCGTATTTCATTAATTTCAATTAAAAGTATTAAAACTAAATTTACACTTACGTACAGACCCCATGCATGCTTTTTTTTTTTTTTCTTTTTATTTTTTAAATTTGAAATGAAATTTGTGTTAATTTTTATTCTTTTTATATGCATATTAAAAGTAAATGATTAACTGTAAGAAAATTGTTCAAAATGTTTAAACAGTGCAATGAAATTCTTCGAATATTTAATCATATAATTACCAATATTACCAATATATAATATAATTAACGTACAGTCGTATGGCATTTAATTAAACAATTAACAAACAACAGTTCTTATCATACATTATCAGTTACAGTACAGTATCATATGCATAATATGTGTATGATACAGAGATACAGTATGCCTACTGTACATACCCGTGTATCGAGACTGGCGTTTCTCCTTCATTTTGCAGGGATTTCCGCTTAGCAGCATTCTTGCAACCAGGTGCACAACAAGTTCTTGTCATTAACGCTTATTTAGCTTCACATTTTCGTATAATATCACATAAAATATGGAGAAAATAGTAAAAAATTGCAATTTTTTCTCCATCCCAACATGGCGGACAACAATATCAAAACATTAGCGTCACGTGACTATCACGTGACCGTTACCACCCACTTCCTCCTCACGACCGAGCTTCACCGAGATAGCGCCATAGCCTATCCATACATACAAGATCCTTGCTCGGAACCTCTTTTTTGAAGTCAGCTGCTCACTTCGGGTAACCTCGGAAATGGTTCTGAACATTCAGAACATAATTACGGGACGCCAAATCGAGGGTTCCGAACGTTCAGAACATAATACGGACTACACCCATAGGTGGAACATACTATTATTTATTTATTATTATTAGATCTGAAACAGAAGGTGCCGGAGTTACTGTCATAATATAATATGTAGATTCATATCGAGAATAAAGTTGAAATAAATTTCATTTTTAATTCACTTTTAATAATATTTGTCTCCTATTTTGCACCATTTTGGAGGGAAAAAATTAAAAAAATACGAAATTATACAACTTCTTTACGTCTTTTATTGAGTACGAAATAAAATAGTGGAACTTATTTTGTCTTCAATTCATCCTCACTTTGAACGAAAAAGATATATTATAATATGTGTTTTTTAGGTAAAAAGATGTGATAAGATTAGGTTTAGGATAAGTTGAAGACAAGAAATTTCAACTATTCGCACAACAAAGTTTAACTTGAATTATCACAAATTATAGAAAAAACTATTGATTTTCATGACTTTTAATTATTTTTTTTTACTGTGTTTTGCTATAAATATTACCCCCCATCCCCTGTTCCAGTCCTGCGGCAACATCTACAAGGGTCTCGCTCAGACCGGGGCCTGGGGTTGCTTCGACGAGTTCAACCGAATCTCCGTAGAAGTGTTGTCAGTGGTGGCTGTCCAAGTCAAGTGTCTGCTGGTACGTCAATAAGGTCGTATTTACTGCTTTAGAGAGTCCGAAATTGAACCGTATTGTCAGGGCAGTCAGGGAAGTGTATAACCTTGTTTGCTTGTTGTTTTTTTTTGTTTTTTTTTTTACTTTTTTTAGAATATTTCCTCTCAAAGTTCGAGATAACGAATTTTTAAATATAGCTTTTTATTTTTACGACTTTAAATAAATTTCTATTATTTGTATTTTTTTATTCAATTTATAATTTTATTATATCATCTTATAAAAATCTTAACTATACGTACAGGATGATGACTTATTTGGCGAACTCTTCCAACAATCAAATTTCTTAACATTTCCGTTTTAAGACAATCTTACATATACATCTTAATAATAAATTTGCACAACAGAGCATAGCACTAATAATACAACTCATAAAAAGGAATTCCGTAGACCATGAAAGTCATATCTCATAACAAAACTTTGTGCACCAGGACGCGATCCGCGAGCACAAAGAAAGGTTCGACTTCCAGGGTGATGACATCGCCCTGGTACCTTCTGTGGGGATCTTCGTGACCATGAATCCTGGCTACGCAGGTCGCACCGAGCTACCTGAGAACCTGAAGGCGCTATTCAGGTACGACATCGGGCAGGTTCTTATTTCAGCTAGGCAGAAGGAATGTTTAATTTGTCGCAACTATATTAATAACAGCTTCTGAATTTTCAATATACTTTTTGAATTTTGTGTATGTTCATGTATTAATTTTTTTTTTATATTCAAATCCTTAATGTTAATTTAGTCATTATTATAAGTAGAATTTTACTCAAGGCTTACTTAATTAAGAATAATCAATGACATGTATGGTTAAACTGCAAAAATTATAGCTTTATTTTTTCAACCAAATCTTATAGTTATATGAAGCACTGGAACTGCTTAATTTTTATAGCTTGATATGAAGATTTTTTTCATCTTTTCAAGTGTACTTGAAGATTTACAGAACTTGACAATTAAATAACAATCGAAGCGTTAAATGATGAATTTCTATAACGTATTAAGGTAGGGATAACACCGGTCAACTGTTCGACGTAGGTCCCTTTGATTAACATGTAAATCTTAGCAAATTCACAAAAATCCTGATTTTTTTTTGAGATACGGATATTAGTACCTAAAAGCCATAGAAAAAGTTTCAAAACAATTTAACGAGTCGATTTTTTTAAATTAATTTTTTATTTTGTGTCTCCATGGGAAAGAGCTATGCTGAAAATTTTAAAAAAAAATAGCTTAAAAAAATCGGCTCGTTAAATTGTTTTGAAACTTTTAGGCACTAATATCTGCCTGTAAATTTTTTTTCAGAATTGTTGTGAAATTGCTAATGTTTACATGTTAATCAAAGGGACCTACGTCGAACAGTTGACCGGTGTTATCTCTACCTTAAGTACACAATAACTTCGTTTTTCATAGTGTATATCAAGCCTATAATCTCATCCAATCTATTATATCGTCCAATTAAAAACAAATATATATGTCACTAGACTACATATAATATGGAGCTGATCTGAATTCTCCGCAGACCGTGCGCCATGGTGGTGCCGGACTTCGAATTGATCTGCGAGATCATGTTGGTGGCCGAGGGTTTCCAGGACGCACGCGTGTTGGCCCGCAAGTTCATCACGTTGTACTCGCTTTGTCGCGAGCTGCTCTCAAAACAAGACCACTACGACTGGGGGTTGAGGGCCATCAAGTCCGTGCTAGTCGTGGCAGGGTCCCTCAAGGTAAGTTGCCTGTAATGATAATGGGAATCCAAGGAAACTGAAGTGTATTGTACTAAATATATATAAAAAAGCAGTATGGACAACATACATGAAATTTTTTTATTGCAGAAATGAATAGAGGGTACCAAATTATGCTACTCTGAATTCTTTTAGATTTTTTTGAAACCCAGAACTATTTTTAAATAATTATTGAAAATGCGGCCACGCCCCCTGGAGGCGTCAATAGGCGTCCAGTCTCTATCCTTTTTGCTGCAGGGGTGCCAACTGAAATTACAAGACTTTCAATAATTAGTTAAAAATAGTTCCGGGTTTCAAAAAAATCTGAAAAAATTCAGAGTAGCATAATTTGGTGCCCTCTATTCATTTCTGCAATAAAATTTTTTCATACATGTGTATGTTGTCCATTATAACACTTGGGATAACACAAACTTTAATGGACAACATACATGAAAAATTTTTATTGCAGAAGGGTACCAAATTATGCTACTCTGAATTCTTTTAGATTTTTTTGAGACCCAGAACTATTTTTAAATAATTATTGAAAGTGCGGCCACGCCCCCTGGAGGCGTCAATAGGCGTCCAGTCTCTATCCTTTTTATTAAGGCTGCAGGGGTGCCAACTGAAATCACAGGACTTTCAATAATTATTTAAAAATAGTTCCGGGTCTCAAAAAAATCTGAAAAAATTCAGAGTAGCATAATTTGGTGCCCTCTATTCATTTCTGCAATAAAATTTTTTCATACATGTATGTTGTCCATTGTAACACTTGGGATAACACAAACTTTAATTATTGAAGCTGAAGCTTCTGCACCGGTAAATATATATGCAAATTTGAATTATCTATGCTTACGTGTAAAATGTTTTAATTACTATGACGTCACAGTATTTTGCAGCACGATTTTAAGGGAGAGATAACACGCCCAATGTTAATAAAAATTACATTCATAAAACTTATGAAAAAAAAATTAAAATGTTCTTCTTCACATATACCTTATCAGTAGGTGAAATATCAGGTATACAAAAACGAGCCAGTTTACGAGTTATTAATTTTTAAAGTTTACTAATGTAACATGAAGAAATGGAACTTCCATGTTAAAAAAAAAAATGATTATCTTAAAAGCTAGCTTGTTTTTGTATACCTGATATTTTACCGACTGATAAGGTATGTGAAGGAGAACATTTTAATTTTTTTTAATAACTTTCATTAATGTGATTTTTATTAACATTGGGCGTGTTATCTCTACCTTAAAGGTCTCAGAGAGTTTAAAAAAACTGAAAAACATTGACTAAATATAACTCAAGGTCCTCTATCCAAATATATGTAATAAAAAATAATTCAAGAAATTCAAGATCTCTAAAATGCATATAAAAGCATTTTAAAGCAGTTGAATGCCTATAAATACAGAACAGGGGTTAAGTTTGTACCTACTTTGTACACTAGGCTTGCTAGATTACGTACATTATCTCAGAAGACAACATTTCCAAAATGAGGTACATCACACACAATTCTAATCCCCTTCCAGCGGAGTGACCGCGAACGTCCCGAGGAGCAGGTTCTGATGCGCGCCCTCCGAGACTTCAACATCCCCAAGATCGTGGCGGACGACGTGCCGGTCTTCATGGGTCTCATCGGGGACCTCTTCCCGGCCCTGGACGTGCCCAGGAAGAGGGACCAGGACTTCGAGCGGGCGGTCAAGCAGGCGGCAGCGGACCTCAAGCTGCAGCCCGAGGATGGCTTCATCCTCAAGGTACCATTGCAGACTCAGGACTAATATTCTGTTAGCAACCTCTGTTCATTTATTTTTATTTTTTTTTTTTTAGAATAATTATGATACGCTTCTTTTAAGGATTTTTTTTTATACATTCAAATTTAAGTTAGTAATTACAAAATTGTTTAAAATCATTATTCATATTCATTATCATTATTATTCTTCATTGTATTTAATATTTCACAATACCTGAAAATAAAACAAATAAAAAATAATTTCATCTGTGCAACTGACTAATAATAATTAAGATAACGTGACAAAGAATACTTACATTACAATATTTATGAAAAGGTTTTTATAACGTTAAAAATATGTTGAGTAAATAAAAAAAAAAATAGTAAAAAAATTGTTTAATAGTTGCCTAACTCGTTTACCTAAAAATTCCTTTTAATTTGCCCAGGTGGTACAACTGGAGGAACTACTACAGGTGCGCCACTCCGTGTTCGTGGTGGGAGGTGCCGGCGCTGGGAAGACTCAGGTACGCTCCCTGGTTAAAGTTTCGAGGGAAATTATAACTTAAGTACTCAAATCTCATATTTAATGTACCACCATCACTGCAGGTATGGCGCACGCTGGCCAAGACGTATTCTAACATGAAGCGACGACCCGTGGTGAGCGACCTCAACCCCAAGGCGGTCACCAACGATGACCTCTTCGGGGTCATTAACCCCGCCACCAGGGAGTGGAAGGACGGTCAGTGGTGCTCATATTTACAATTTCGATGTCTGAAATATTTTACTTTATATCTCTGAATAGCACTATTTATCTTAGAATTATTGTAGAAAAATAAACAAAGAAATAAAATATTAAATTTGAAAAAAAAAAAAAATCATTCTATAACACCCTGCTTACATTTTATTTAAAATTATACACACATGCTGGTTTGATTTTTTTTTTAAATTAGAAATTGTAGTTGCAAATTTAAGTGAATGACTAAAATTGTATAGCGGAATATAATTATATTATTCAACAGGTCTGTTCTCTTCTATCATGAGGGACCAGGCAAACCTACCAGGGGAAGGTCCCAAGTGGATGGTACTTGACGGGGACATTGACCCCATGTGGATCGAGTCCCTCAACACCGTGATGGACGACAACAAGGTCAGAGTGACGTCATTGGTGCTCACCCGGTGCTCATGGTGCTCAATGTTCCAGATCCTTACCCTGGCTAGCAACGAGAGGATCGCGCTCACCCCCTCCATGCGACTGCTCTTTGAGATCTCCAACCTTCGCACGGCCACCCCAGCCACCGTCTCCAGGGCTGGAATCCTGTACCTGAACCCCCAGGACCTCGGCTGGAGCCCGTACGTACACTTTGGAAATTACGAACGTGCTCTCTTTATATATAGGGCTCGTCATATAATTATGATACTTAAGATGGCTATAGTCAAATTTATATGATATTCCCACCGGAAATAGCCGGAAGTGTGAGGTTTCTGGTTTTCCTATTAGTATTTCAACGTTACATTTTTAAATTAGGTCAGTATTTCTACGTTAAATCACTATGTAAAGTTTCAAAAATAAATTACAAACAGAAGAGCTGCAAACTTCATATTATTTCCTTCCCTTCACTTCCGGCTACTTTCAGAAAGTATATTAATTTAATTTGTCTGTATATAGATTTGGTTATCTTCCATATATGAGTATATACCCTGCCAAAATCAACGTTTTTGAAAGGTTTGGTTCCAAAAATCTAGAAGATAAGACTATTCTGAAATATATATAACCTCAAAAGAGAATCTGATGCAAAATGAAAACTATGACGTAAAAATTCTAATAATTTTAGCCGACTACAAAATATTAAAATACGAAAAGAATTGTATTTTTCCCCATTTTTCAAGAAATCATGAAACGCAATGGTGTAAAAATGTGAATTAAAATTATTTTCATAATACTTACAATCATAAGTGCATAAAAAATTCCTTTTGACTATGATGTACAGTACGCTGCGGCGAAACTGGCTTCCTCATGCATGTGGAAGCCACTTTCACTGCGGCGTACTGTACATCGCCCCTCGTCCGGAATAATGAGCTATCTACCTACCACGGTCTTTTGTAATAACAAATATACAATCGTGGTATTATTCCGGACGAGGGACGATATGAGTTACAATACAACGTATAACATTTAAGATAGAATACAAACTCGTCAACCTGGCACGTGTCTCGTCAGGTTCGTGACGAGCTGGCTGGAGAGTCGTTCTCAGACGGAGCGCAACACGCTGCAGACTTTGTTCGACAAGTACCTGCCTAACTGCGTGGAGGTAGCCCGCGGGGGCCGCTTCAAGCAAGTGACCCCCGTGACCCCCGGGTCCCAGGTTCAACAGCTGTGTCGTCTGCTGGGATGTCTGCTGAACCCGACCACCACGCCTTCAGACTGTCCCACAGAGTGGTACGAGCTCTACTTTGTCTTCGCGTGTGTGTGGGCCTTCGGAGCATCCCTGCTTCCGGACCAGGTAGGTACCAGTAGTTCAACCTTTGATGGAATATCGTAACTTGACCCTTGACTGAAAATTAAATTAGCTTTGTAATAATGTATAAAATAGTAATGAATCTTGATAAGATTATGAAAAAACTACCTGAATTTAAATCAATTTCATCTTTTATTCCATACCAAGCTCTCTCCTCGTCTAATTTCCTATTATTTTGCACCATTTTAGAGGAAAATATGAGATTACGTGTTCTTTCCTCTTATTGAGCATAAAATGTTAGGAATCCATTTTATCCTCTTTTTGAGCGAGGAGGATTGTTTTTTTACATTTGTTTATTCATGAAGAAAACACATATACATTAATATATAATACAATATAATGGAGTATTGTCCTCAATTTTTTTTTATTGCAGAAATGGATAGAGGGTGCAAAGTTATGCTACCCTGATTTTTTTTCAGATTTTTTTGAGACCTGGAACTATTTTTAAAAAATTATTGAAAGTCCTTTTTGTGACGTCACGCGGCGGCAAGTCCTATCTTTTTCTTAAGGAGCGGCGTCTCGTGACGTCACGAAAAGGATTTTCAATAATTTTTTAAAAATAGTTCCCGGGCTCTAAAAAATCTAAAAAAAATCAGGGTAGCATAACTTTGCACCCTCTATTCATTTCTGCAATAAAAAAATTTGAGGACAATACTCCATTGTATGGTAATTAAACCCCAAGAGTTAGAAACTCATATACGGGGAACGTCAAATACACATAGATCCAAATAAGATGGCAAAACACATGCATCAAATTTAGAATTTACAGAAAAAATAAATGAAATTTAGAAAAAAAAAAACAAAACAAAGGTGTTACTATAAAATGAACAAACATTAAATTAACAACATTTATACAGGTTAATACAAAAAATACATATTTCAGTTATTGTGAGAATAATATACTTATAAAATTTTTTATATATTTTAAATCAAAAATCATGTAACATAATTTTAGAGATAAGGCTATACACTATACACTTATAATATAGAAAATATTGAAATTTATTATGTAATACATTGTTATATAATATAGCAATCAAAATATTGAAACACAGAAATAAGATGTGTTTTTGAAGTTGAAATTTTAAGTTTAGACGTGTAAAAAATGAGTTGAAGACATAATTAAGCCTTTAAAACTCAACCTAGATGCTGCTTGACTTCAGTGATTAATTGAGAACCGGTCAATATAATACGCCATAATCCTATATTGTTTTATATTTTCTAAGAAGTTACCCTATACTGAATAGTGGCAATGAATCTGACAGTTATATAAGAATTGTGACAAATTTAGAATCAAATATGATTAGTATGATTATAAAAAAAAAACATATTAAAATTCTTAAAATAATTTTATTTTTTTTCTCATCGTTGTAAAACTTTAAAATTAAATTGTAATTATTCTTCAGGCTCTAGAGTTCAGCAAGTGGTGGCTGTGCGAGTTCAAGACCATCAAGTTCCCTGCAGAAGCGACCGTGTTCAGCGTGTACATCGATCAGGACACCAAGAAACTGGCCCTGTGGAAGGACCGGGTCCCGAAGTTTGAGCTCGACCCTGAAGTACCACTACTGGTAACAACCAGTTCATACTAATTTAATAATACTTATTTAAACAATTTCTATTTAATTTATTCAAATTTTCAGTCAAAAATTTCAAAGACTTTGCCACTATTTTCTTTTCTATAGACTAAAGTCTTTCCCAAGTTTAGGAACTGTTTTTATTGCACATTTATTTTTTTTTAAATTCATGCATGATAACATCCTTTTCTGGAGAGTAAATACTACGCCCCAGGTTTATATAGTTACTCCAGAAAATGATGTTATCATGGTAAAATCCTTAATAAACTAATATATCCTTAAAGTCAAAAAGGGGCTTCATCATTAAAAACTATACTTCTATATAAAAAAAATAGCAACGTACATACAATCAAACAAGCGAGAGTTTCCTCCTGAAAGGCTGAAAATTTAGGAAATTACGTCGGTCCGCTTTTTTAATCCGTAATCGGAAGCAAAAATCAGTAGAAAATGCTTCATTCCTCGACATTTTCGGGCGTAAACTCTCGCTTTTTATAGACTGCAATATAATATGTTCTATGTATTTAAGTACCCTAAATAGTACCTGATTTTCCCACCAGGCGACGCTGGTAGCGACCACGGAGACGACTCGTCTACGCTACTTTCTCGAACTGCTCATGGCTGAGAAGCACCCGGTGATGTTGGTGGGCGGGGCCGGGTGCGGAAAGTCCGTGCTGGTGCAAGATCGGTTGGCAGCCCTGCCCGACACCTTCATGGTGGCCAACGTGCCCTTCAACTACTACACCACCTCGGGTGAGAACCTGACCTGATTCTTGGCAGGTTCTAAATCAGCAAGTGCAGTTTCAGGATATTATTTTGTTTATACCAGAATTGGAAATATTATTCAACATTCCAAAAATTGACAACCTATATGTTTTTTTCGCCCCGCCAAGCCCCGCTTGACATTTATCCATAGACAAGCACCTTTGAACATTCATGTTTATTTTCAGTTAAAGTAGCACAATGGACAACATACATGAAAAATTTTATTACAGAAATGAATAGAGGGTACCAAATTATGCTACTCTGAATTTTTTCAGATTTTTTTGAAACCCAGAACTATTTTTAAATAATTATTGAAAGTGCGGCCACGCCCCTTGGAGGCGTCAATAGGCGTCTCATGTCTATCCTTTCTATTAAGAATTCAGGGGTGCCAACTTAACTTACAGAACTTTCAATAACTATTTATAAATAGTTCTGGGTCCCAAAAAAAAAAAAAAAAATTCAGAGTAGCATAATTTGGTGCCCTCTATTCATTTCTGCAATAATAAATTTTCATGTATGTTGTCCATTCTTAGCATTTTGTGATTTATCATTTCCAATTACTACAAAATTATAGCTTGGATTATTTATTTATTACAAAAGTGAACATTTTTTAAACTCACGTTGATATTCTGGTACAGAAATGCTGCAGAAAGTCCTCGAGAAGCCACTAGAGAAGAAGGCAGGTCGGAACTTCGGTCCCCCAGGCAGCAAGACCCTGGTGTACTTCATCGATGACCTCAACATGCCCGAGGTGGACCCCTACGGCACCGTTCAGCCACACACGCTCCTGAGGCAGCACCTCGACTATGGACACTGGTACGACCGTACCAAACTGACCCTCAAGGACATTCATAACACGCAGTACGTGTCCTGCATGAACCCTACGGCTGGGAGCTTCACCGTCAACCCGAGGCTGCAACGACACTTCAGTGTGTTCGCCCTCAGGTATTGTACCAAATTGTTCAGGTGGAATGAAATAAAAGAGGTCACATACTGTAATGTAATGAATTTCAATTTCAGAACAGTAAGTTAAAAAAAAAAAAAAAAAAAAAAAAAAAAAAAGAGCGCAAATCTGCGAGTGGTTCGCAACTACTAGTTTGTATTAGATGGCGGCGATTATCCCATTTAAAAGCATTGGTCGCACTCATTTGTTTTCTGAAAGTGCGAACGTTATACGGTTACGTGGGGAAGATTGGAACCCTACGTTCTTTTCTACTTGGTAATAATGGACTACTTATATGACATTTTTTATTGCAGAAATAAATACAGGACAAAATATGCTACTTTGATTTTTTTTTTTTTGTAGATTTCTTAAAGCCCGCACGGGAAAAATTTGCTAAAAGGTTAAGCAAACATTATATTTGAACTCACGCCCATTTTAGCCCCTATCTTTATATTGAAGTGATGTCTAATTGACGCCTCACTCTATACTTTCAATATTTTTTGTAAAAAATATTTCCCGGGGGCTATAAACAATCTAACAAAAAAAAAAAAAAAAAAAAAAAAACAGATTAGCATAATTGGATGCCCTCTATTTATTTCTGCAATAAAAAATCATGCAAATTGTTCATTTGGGTTAAAGATGATCTCACATTATATTTTGAACAATATTTGAAAAAAAAACAAAAAAAAAAAACTTGGATAATAATTTTTCACAAAAATCCTCTAACATTCTTTAATGCTGCGTGGTTCAGTTTCCCAGAGACAGAGGCGCTGCAGTCGATCTACCAGAGCATCCTGAGCCAGCACGTTCACAGCTCGCACCACCAGTTCACGCCCGCGGTACAGAGGATGGTGCCCTTCGTGGTCTCGGCCGCCCTCGGTCTGCATGCGCGCGCAGCTCAGGTGTTCCTGCCCACCGCTACCAAGTTCCACTACATCTTCAGTCTGAGGGACCTCTCCAACGTCTTTCAGGTCAGTCATCCTAGTCTTGTCAAAACATGTTTATAACCCTAGCATTACCATTTTTATCCCATGCTATATACCAGGGAGGGGGGGACGATCGAAACGACCCTCTGTTTAAATCACAGTATGTTTAAAAATTTAAAAATGAAAAATTCTCACTAATATTTTTTCGGAAATGTTTGCATTATATAAGGCTACGGGTTGCAATGTTTTTCAGAATTTTTTAAACACCATTCACTTTTTTCCGCCTTAAAAAAGTTGTGGGTCATCTCAAACCCTCCCCTATTGGTAACTCTATAGGGTTAATAGTAAATAAACATAAAAGAAAAGCTGATTTCTTTTGCAAAATGCTCGAAATATGTAAATTTACACCATATCTAACGCAACTTATCACCATTTTAGTTAATATATTTAGTAAAGCCTTCTTTTTTTGTACAGGGGAGGTCAATGAAGTATATTTGACTGTGGTTACATGAGTCGATTAATTGTAGAAACGATGCAGGAGCTTCTAAAGATTCTAAAACTTCCAATGATCTGACTATGGTTACATGTCTCGACTAATATGAACACGTGGTTTAAAGGGCTTGCTGTTCAGCGCCGGGGAGAGTTTGCAGACTGCCGAGGATTTAGCCCGACTGTGGTTACATGAGTCGCAGAGAGTGTACGGAGACAAAATGGCGGATGATCGGGACTCAGACACCTTCAACAAACTGCTGGCAGACATCTCCAAGAAGTATTTCGAGGTAAGAATATCACATTATCATGTAATTATGTGACTCTCAAACAGCGGAAATAATAAAATTATTAAGTATTGTAATGTTAAAAATTACGTATTGATTTTTTAAAGTTCCAATTATGCATGATATAAGAGACTTTAAAGTACGAAAACTTACGATCACTATGGTCAAAAGCGATCTCTTTGCTGTCATTGGTAATATATAGTCATCGCCTTGGAAAATCTCCCAAACTTTGCGGCATTGTTAATCATCATGCCCTGTAAGAATAACAGAGGAAATGGTGATTAATAAGGTTGCAAGTGGGAAATTTTTCAAGGCGACGACTGTACAATTGATCACACAGGACATGGACGAGCTGGTGCTGTCTGCAAAGCCCAACATCCACTGCCACTTCGCGGGCGGTCTCGGCGAGTCCCGCTACCTGCCGCTCTCGGACTGGGAGGCGCTAGTGAAGCTCCTCACCGAGGCGCTGGCCAACTACAACGAACTGGTCGGAGCGATGCAGCTCGTGCTCTTCGAGGACGCCATGATGCACGTCTGCCGGTAAATTAACAATCAGCTGATTTTGAAGTGACCTTCGTGTCTCACTAAAAAATACGTCTTCAACTCATCATTTACACGTCTAAACCTAATCTTTTTATCTCCAAAAATATCTTATTTCCTCTTCGCTCAAAGTGAGGATGAAATGAAGATAAATTTTTAACATTTTAATATGCTCAATAAAATGAAAGAAGACGTAATCTCGTCTTTTTTTCTCTTTTTTTTTTCTCTCTAAAATAGTGCAAAATTGGAATTAGACAAGGAGAGAGCTTAGTAAGAAAGAAAATATTACATTTATTTCAACTCAGGATATTTGAAACAGAAATAATATAAAAAATGAAAGCAAGACTTGACAGGAAAATAAGGTATATAGATTGAAAATCAGAAGATTCTTAAATTGGGGGTTGCAGATATTTTCAAATTAAAAAAACAATTTATATTTTTAACTTTTTGTTATTATCTGCAAAGAAATGGAAGTTTTTTTTTAAAAAAAAGTATATCGTAATTTCTGCTAAAATGGTATAATTCCTTGAAATATCCCATGCATATATATGCGGTGATTTTCCATGTCTCATCATCAACAACAAAATTTGTTCTCCGCAGCATCAACCGCATTCTCGAATCACCACGAGGTAACGCACTGCTGGTGGGTGTGGGAGGGAGCGGCAAGCAGAGCCTGGCTCGCCTGGCTGCCTTTATCTCAGGGCTGGAGGTCTTTCAGGTGCAGCTTCGGAGGGGCTACTGCATCGCAGATCTCAAGGTGAGTCATACATGGAACCAACATTCGGTGAACATACCCTAGTTGAAACTCATTCTTTACACGTCTAAACCTAATCTTATTACGTCTTTTTACCTCAAAAACACATCTTGGGGTGGCATTTACAAAGCACTTTAACCCCCACTTTAGCATCGATTTTTATCCCGGGTGTTAAACATGGTGCTAAACCAGGTGCTAAACAAGCTAAATCAGACTAAACAGATGCTAAATCGAGGCTAAAGTGAGGAGAAGTGAGGAGGATTAAAGTGCTTTGTAAATGCCCCCCCCCCCCCGTATTTCCTCCTCGCTCAAAGTGAGGATGTAAATAGAGACAATTATATTATTTATAATATTTTACGGGAAAAAAATACGTAATCTTGTATTTTTTTCTCGTAAATGGAACAAATAGGAGGAAAAAATACGAGGATAGACGTTAAAAGTGAATAAAAGATGGTAATTATTTCAACTCGGGTACTGAATATTATTTTATAAATAATAATGATAATAATAATTCTATATTTAATTTTATTTTGTAAATTAATATATTATGAAATCTTACAACCTTCGTTTCTGGTGCTCACATGACCTCTGTGTGACCTCCAGGCTGACCTCGCCGCCTTGTACCTGAAGGCAGGTCTCAAGAACGTGGCCACCGTGTTCATCATGACGGACGCTCAGGTGGCGGACGAACGCTTCCTGGTGCTCATTAATGACCTTCTGGCCTCGGGGGAAGTACCGGAGCTGTTCGCCGATGACGAAGTCGACAATATCGTCTCGTCGCTCAGAAACGAGGTGTGGGGAAGAACTGAAATTAATTTATGTTTTTAAATGACCTTGATGCTATCGTATTATTCTTATATAACCTTCAGCATTAAATTTTTATTACATATTTGAATAGAATACCTCGAGTTAATACTTTTTCCGATGTTTTTGAACACCCTAAAACCTGTAATTACATGATACCATTTTGCATACAATTTTTCCTTACAAGAAATTTTAATCTCAGAGCAAATTTAAACTTTTTTTTCAACTTTTCAAAAAGCACGAGAATTTCATGAAGAACAAGCCCTATTACAGCATTCTACGACAATTTCCTGATTTTATATGAAGTTTTGAATCCTCTCAAAAATGACGTCATAGCATTGAATCTTAAATGGGAAAATATAATATCAGTTAACATTGCCAAATCCCAATGTAAACCCAATGGTTTGAAATGTAACCAAACCTTAATTTGCAAGGTTTTTAGGTGCTAGAATCACGATAATGAAGGTTTCAAATTCCTACCTCAATAAATTTTCATTTTAGCAATGTTAACTGATGCATTTTCCCATTTAAGATTCAATGCTATGACGTCATCATTTTTTTTTTTAAAAATTCATATAAAATCAGCAAATTGTCGTAGAATGCTCTAATAGGGCTCGTTCTTCATAGAATTCACAGTACTTTTTATTAGTATTGCTAACTCAAATACCGGTCAGTGCCCCATTCAAACAAAATTATGGAGTTGAAGTTTTTTTGTAAGGAAATATTGTATCGTATAATACAGGCTTTAAAATCATGCTGCAAAACGCTCTGACGTCATAGTCATGCAAATATTTAATATGCAAGTGTAGGGAAAGACTATTCATGACTATGACGTCATAGCGTATTTTTCTCATATTTTGACAGTACATAAGCAGAAGTCCTTTATTAAAATATGCAATAAAAAATGTCATGCAAGTTGTCCGCATTATCACTTTAATTTTAGATCAAGTACCATCATAAGCACAAAAATCACAACCGAAAGATATTTCATAAGAATATCAGGTATATAATTTTCAGACAATCATTCTTATTTTATTGACAGGTAAAAGGAATGGGCCTCGTGGACACCAGAGAAAATTGTTGGAGGTTCTTCATCGAGCGAGTGCGACGTCAACTTAAGGTAATACGGTCGTGAATTGGAATAATAAATTTAATTGAAGTCTTGCTACATTTATTTCATGTATGTGCTGAATATTCAAATTATTGATAATCATCAGGAAAAAAAATAACAATGGAGTATTGTCCTCAAATTTTTTTATTGCAGAAATGGATAGAGCGTACAAAGTTATGCTACCCTGATTTTTTCCAGATTTTTTAGAGCCCGGGAAGTATTTTTAAAAAATTATTGAATGTCTTTTTTGTGACGTCACGCGGCGGCAAGTCCTATCATTTTCTTAAGGAGCGGCGTCTCGTGACGTCACAAAAATAACTTTGAATAATTTTTTAAAAATAGTTCCCGGGCTCTAAAAAATCTGAAAAAAATCAGGGTAGCATAATTTTGCACCCTCTATCCATTTCTGCAATAAAAAAAATTGAGGTTAATACTCCATTAAGTAATTTTTTATGCTTTATAGATGATGAATTATTTTGCTATACAGATTATCTCATTTATAATTTTTTTTTTTTGTGCCTAAATATTATCTTAAATAATTACCCTTTTATTTTCCTTGCATCAAGTTTTTATAACCGTGATGTATTATAAATGTAAGGATTTTATGTTATATATTATAAAATAACCCTAATTTTTTCTTCAACCCTTTTTTTCCCCCTTTGTTGTTATTAAAAACAAAGTTAGTTTCCTGGGAATAATTTTCTACGCCTTTAGGTAGCAATTTAAATGCATAATTTAAATAAAAAGGAGGAAAAAAATACTTCAGGTCACAGAACTGTTGTAAAGAAGATGTTGTAATATTGTATGGTAAAATAAAAAAATAGAATAATAAAAAAATTCTAGTTCACGACCGTTGCTAGCAATACAGTATGTTGGTATGTTCTCTGTTTGATAATATCCTGATGGTTCATTGTTGCCCCCAGGTGGTGCTCTGCTTTTCTCCGGTGGGTTCGACCCTTCGGGTGAGGTCGCGCAAGTTCCCCGCCATCATCAATTGCTCCTCCATAGACTGGTTCCACGAGTGGCCGCAAGAGGCGCTCATATCGGTCTCTTCTCGTTTTCTGTGTGACCTCGAGGTCTTGGACGTGAGTAATTGCCACTTCACACTTTTATGTAATACTAGATTAATTTTTTTATTAAAAACTACACAGGAAAGCACAACATAAATCTATATCGGACCTTTAAAAGTCAGCTTGAATACTGTTATCCCATAAACGCATCTTCACAAGCCTACCTGAAAAATCTTACCTCATAGTGTACCGGGTCTTTAATTATGTTATGATGTCACAGATATACCGGGCCTTTAATTATGTTATGACGTCACAGGTGTACCGGGCCTTTAATTATGTTATGACGTCACAGATGTACCGGGTCTTTAATTATGTTATGACGTCACAGCCCGAGCTGCGAGAGCCGGCCTCCCAGTTCCTCGCCCACGTACACACCTCGGTGAACTCAGCCTCTCAGGCGTACCTGGCGTCATCTCGCCGCCACAACTACACCACCCCCAAGTCGTTCCTCGAGCAAATCTCTCTCTACTCCAAGTTACTGAGGGAGAAACACGCCGAGCTGAGAGCCAGGGTGGGACGGTTGGAGAACGGGCTGGAGAAACTGCGCAGTACCGCCGCGCAGGTCAGAAACACAAACGTGCACCCTAGTTGAAAAATTACATCTTCAATTGGTCCTTTAAACGTCTAAACCTAACTTTTTTACCTCAAAAAACACATCTTATTTCCTCCTCGTTCAAAGTGAGGATGAAATAGAGACAATATTGGTTGGTATTCACAAAGAGTTAAGGGAGCGTTTTAGGGACAGATATTTTAAGAAGCGTTTTTTACACCAGGTAACAGGAAAGAAAAACGCTTCTTAAAATATCTCTCCCTAAAACGCTCCTTAACTCTTCGTGAATACCACCCAATTGAATATTATTTCTAACATTTTATACTCAGTAAAAGGAAAGAAGACGTTATCTCGCCTTTTTTGTTCTAAAATGGTGAAAAATAGGAGTAAATTAGACGTTGAAAGTGAATAAAAGATTAAAATTATTTCAACTCGGATAATATTAAAAGTGTTACCTAGTACATGGGTCCCTCTGACGTCATTCTCTCGGCAGGTGGATGGTCTAAAAGCGCGACTAGCTCAGCAGGAGGTCGAAGTGCAACAAAAGAACGAGGCGGCTGACAAACTCATCCAAATTGTTGGCGTGGAGACGGAGAAGGTTTCCAAGGAGAAAACTGTGGGTCAGTAAAATTCAAGTAATGTACACTCGTGGCCTAAGAAAGTTTCTGTTTGTAGCCTTGTTAATATGACCATGTTCTGTGTTATTCTCACAAGCATCTAATTAACATAATTTTGATTATGCCATTATGATTTTTTTAAAAATATTTTAGGGCCCTGAAATCTTATTTTTTAAAAATTATTGAAAGTACAAGAAAGGCGTCAATAGGCGCCACTTCTTAATAAAAGGATAGGACGTAAAAGGGATGTTGGTTTCAAACCGACAAAACTTTTTAGTAATACTTCCTGGCCTTTTAAAATATTGAGAAAATTCAGGGTAACATAACTTAAAACCCTCCATTTTTGCAGTGACAAATTTTCATGCAGGTTGATGTAATTGCAGCCAACAAGGAGGAAGCGAAGGTAGCTCTGATCGCGCGGGAGGTCAGCAAGAAGCAGCAGGACTGTGAGGAAGACCTGGTGAAGGCAGAGCCCGCCCTGGTGGCCGCCATGGAGGCCCTCAACACGCTCAACAAGGTGGGAAGAAACCTCGGAGAAAAATGACCCCTTGAAGGCTTGTGACGCAACCCGCATTATGTAACTGTTAGAAGAGTTGCATAACTATCAAAGCTACAGGCGCTGACAAAATGGCGGCGTTGTGGCAAAATTATAGCAGAAATTCACGAGTCATAATATTCGTATTTTAACGTTCATAAAATCAACATTAAAAAATATATATTATAATTATTTTTTTATGATAAATTAGGAAAAATTTACTCTCAAAATTGAAAGGAAAATGGTAAAAAAAAAAAATGCTTTATAAAACTCTTATACAACAATTATTAATTTGGGACTTTTAAGGGTAAGGTAACACGCTCAATGTTAAATTAATTCCCGCACATGAAAATTTTAAAACATATATTTAAATACTCTCCTCTGTATCCTCTATCAGTATATAGCTAAAATATCAGGTGTGCAAATTTGATTTAGCTCTTGAGTTATGAACTTTTAAAGTTAATTCATTTAACATGGAAATTTCATTTCTCCGTGTTACATTTTTTCAATTTTAAAGCTTAAGGGTAAGGTAACACGGATCAGCTGACCCAATGCTAAAAAAATTACACACGAAAATTATGAAAAAAAAAAGAAATATTCTCTTCTATATCCCCTATCAGTGGCTAAAATATAAGGAATGTAGAGGAGAATATTTTAATTAAATTTTTTAAAATTTTCATGTGGGAATTTTTTTAACATTGGGTGTGTTACCTTACCCTTAATACTAACATTCATGAATTATCTTCTCAGGCCAATCTGACGGAGCTCAAGTCATTCGGCTCTCCACCCGAAGCAGTGACCAATGTGACTGCGGCCGTGATGGTACTTCTGTCTCCAGAAGGCCGCATTCCCAAGGACCGCAGCTGGAAGTCTGCAAAGGTAGGTGGTCTCTCTTGATGACCGAGTGGGGGTTGACACTTTGTTTGGTAGATCATGATGGGCAAGGTGGACGCGTTCCTGGACGCGCTGGTCACTTACAACAAGGAGGAGATACACCCTGACGTCATCAAGGCCATTCAACCCTACCTCAAAGACAAGGAGTTCAAACCGGACCTCATCAGAAGCAAGTCAGCAGCCGCGGCGGGTAAGCAGTTCGTAGGGACCAGGGCTAATCCATTGAGCTCTATACAAGGCTAGAGGGCTAATCAGCTGTTTTAGGCGCGCACGGCGTCTGGGAGGAAAGTGGGTGGTGGTCGGTGCTATCGAATGCCTGGTTGACCAACCTAAGAAAGTTTCCTTATAAAATAAATATTAAAAGTTACACTGCAGTTGGCAATTCTGAGGAGAATACGTTGGAATGTGTGACGAAAGCGCAATCTCCCACCCACTTCCTCCCGCCGGACCGTGCGCACAGTTTAACATTGAGAAGTATAGGGCATTATCCCTCTAGCCTTGTATAGAGCTCAATGGGCTAATCCTACATTGAACCAGGCGTGGATTTAAGGAGGGGCGATGCCCCCCCCCTCCCCCCAAAGTTTCAAAATACATTGAAGGTATTGCCACCCCTCACCCGTCGTTCTACCCTCCCACCCCAAATTTAACATTACTGGATGTATTAAAAAGGGTATGGGCACTCCTTTCCGAATTATGCCAGCCAATTCTGAATTTTGATTAGCTTGATTTTTTTATACAACAAGTAGAAACAAAAATTAAAAATTCAACCAGCAGGACAGGGAGAAAAACCCTCTTTTTTTTTTTTTTTGAAGCGCCATATCCGATTCAATAGAGGATGGACGACCTGCATACAATTTTTTATTGCGGAAATGAAAAGAGGGTGTAAAATTATGCTACTCTGAATTCATTCAAATTCTTTTAAAGCCTGGAAAGTATTTTTTAATAAATTATTAAAAGTGCAGGAGAGAAGCATCAATATAAGAATAGGACCTATAGGGTTGGATCAAACTTAATCTTGAAATATTTTTTTAGCAGTACTTTCTGGCCTCTAAAAAATCTGCAAAAATTCGTGGTAATATAGTTTGGTGCCCTCTTTTCATTTCTGCTATAAAAAAATCATGCATGCAGGTTGTCCATAATTTCTGATTGGACTTTTTTCGAGTTTACTGAGACAACTCTGTCTTCACTGCGATATAACATAAAGGTCATAATCCAATGATGGAGTGAGTGATATTGTCTTCTTACAGGTCTGTGCGCCTGGGTGATCAACATCATCAAGTTCTTCGAGGTGTTCTGCGAGGTCGAGCCCAAGAGGGTCGCCCTGGCAGAGGCCAACGCGGAGCTCGCGGCTGCGCAGGAGAAACTGCGCTGTGTCAAACAGCACATCGTGGTCAGTACACAAACCAGTTAGAACCAGTTCAAAAAATTACTACTATAAATCATTATAATAGTGTTTATGGAAACTAATACTATTATTTTAAAACTGTTTATTTGACATTAAGGTTTTCATGAGCGACAACGGCGATGAGATGCGATTTTGACATAAAAACTGCATGTGAAATGTAAAATCGTAATATGCGATGAGCAAATTTGCCGGGTTACAGCAACAAAAACGCGTTAAGGCGGATTTACATGGTGATTTTTATCATGCGACGCGACGCAAATAATGCGCACTTGCTGTGACATTCATTGGTGGCCATATTTGGCGATTAAAAAAAAAAGAGCATCGCAATTAACGCGATATTGCTGCCACAACCTGGTGAATTCGCTCACCGCATAGGATTTCACAGCTTGTGTGACAAAATCGCGTCGCGTCGCCGTTGTCGCCATCTGAATCCGCCTTTACAGTAAGTGCGAATTATTCGCGTCACGTCTCAGTCTGGATATCGTTAATGTAAATCCACCTTTACGTATATAAAATATTGTAACTGTGATACATAGCTTTGACAGATTTTGATGATAACCTAAGCTATGTTTGAGGCTAAAGTTACGACACTATACGCACAACATTGTGACTAAAGTGACGTTGACCTGACAGAACCTAGAGGCGATGCTGGCCAAACTGACCG
Organism: Siphlonurus alternatus; assembly: GCA_949825025.1. Taxonomy (NCBI): domain Eukaryota; kingdom Metazoa; phylum Arthropoda; class Insecta; order Ephemeroptera; family Siphlonuridae; genus Siphlonurus; species Siphlonurus alternatus. The sequence continues at coordinate 6,081,408 of OX463785.1, read as the reverse complement.
CTGAGTTCGAGACTGCGACTCTGGAGAAGCTGCGGTGCCAACAAGAAGCGGACGCCACCAACCGAACCATTGAGTTGGCGAACCGACTGGTGAACGGTCTGGCATCGGAGAACGTGCGGTGGGCGCAGGCCGTGGACATGTGAGTGTTTATAATATATAGAATTGTTGCACGTGTTACAAAAACAAATAGAAAATATCATAATATTTTGTTTTTAAAATATGAATTTACAAACTATATTGCACTCCTCGCCTTAAAAATGTTACAAATTTGCAGTCTTGTTAACCGCCATGATTGTGATATTTGGTGATTAGTAAGGCTGGAAATGAAATTTTTCAGAGGCGAGGCGACATTATAGAATATCTTAAATAATAAAATGTAAAAAAAAGTTATTTTATGTAAAAAAAATCAAGTTTTAAAATATACATTCTATTATATTGGATTTCACACGGTCATGTGGTTTGTTCTGAATACTTCCAGTGGTAATCTTATATTTTTTAACTGTATATAATATGGTTGTATATGACAGGCTGAGGCTACAATCGGACACACTACCCGGAGACATACTGGTGGTGTCTGCATTCATCTCTTACGTGGGTTGTTTTACTCGCAAGTTCCGCGCAGACCTTCTCAACGAGGCGTGGCTTCCGTTTTTCAAGAAACTACAGGTAAGTGACCGCTCCTCGCTATCTGGTCTCCTCTGACGCCATCCTTGCAGCCCAGCATCCCGATCACGGAGGGTCTGGACCCGCTCTCGTTGCTCACTGATGACGCCCAGGTGGCTGCTTGGAACAACGAGGGACTGCCAAGTGACCGAATGTCCACCGAGAACGCCACCATACTCACAAACTCGCAGCGGTGGCCGCTCATGATCGACCCTCAGGTATGGTGAACCACGAGGCTCAGTTTTTTCTTTTTTTTTTTTTTTTACATGCATTAATTTTTTATGTACAGTTTATTTTATTTCAATTATCTTTGAAAGTCAATAACAGTTGAAAGGTCAGATATTTCTTATCATCATCGTAAATATCACTATATATTGGTCACTATTTTCTCAACTTCTGACAATGGACAACATACATGAAAAAATTTTATTGCAGAAATAAATAGAGGGTACCAAATTATGCTACTCTGAAATTTTTCAGATTTTTTTGAGACCCGAAACTATTTTTAAATAATTATTGAAAGTACTGTGATTTCAGTTGGCACCCCTGAATTCTTAATAAAAAGGATAGAGACTGGACGCCTATTGACGCCTCCAGGGGGCGTGGCAGCTATTTCAATAATTATTTAAAATTAGTTCTGGGTCTCAAAAAAATCTGAAAAAATTCAGAGTAGCATAATTTGGTACCCTCTATTCATTTCTGCAATAAATTTTTTTCAGGATCAATAATTATTTAAAAATAAATAATAATAAATAATATTCTATTCTATTTTAAAAATAGTTCCCGGACTCTAAAAAATCTAAAAAAAAATCAGGGTAGCATAATTTTGCACCCTCTATCCATTTTTGCAATAAAAAAATTGAGGTTGATACTCCATTGATAATTTTCAGCAAACCATTCTGTACTTATTGTTAGACGCTCAGCAGGCGCGAATTCAGGGGGCTGGGGGGCTGAAGCATCCTCCCCTCCCGAAATGTTGTATTTAGCATGAACAATATAGGCATTTTCCCCTCCAATTTTTTTAATATTAGCCTTATGAAGGAAACTCCCCCCCCCTCCGCCCCCCTGATTTTCTTTTTTCTGGATCCGCGCCTGACGCCCAGTAAATTAATAATGCTTTGCCACATTACATTTTTTTTTCTTTTCTCCTTGGTCTTTTTTCAGGTTAAAATAATATCAAACTATAGAGTATTTGATGACAGATATACAGACATAGGTATACAATTAAAAAAAACTCGGTCAATAATTAAAAAATAATACGGTCTGCTTTATGTATACTCGTCGCCTCGGAAAATTCCTCTTTTCAGACTCATATTAATCAACATGCCCGGTAAGAATAACACAGGGCATGGTGATTAACATGGCTGCAAGTGGGAAATTTTTCATGGCGACAATGTACATTGAATAAAAATCAGATATATTTTATAACTTTATTTATAAAAGTTTGCCTCCATTCCACAGCTGCAGGGTCTCAAGTGGGTCAAGTCCCGCCACGGTGAGAACCTGACGGTGATCCGGCTGGGACAGAGAGGCTACCTGGAGACCCTGGAGGGCGCGCTGGCCTCGGGGTCCACGGTGATCATCGAGAACATCGGGGAGAGCGTGGATGCTGTGCTGGACCCGCTGCTGGGGAGGAACCTCATCAAGAAGGGACGGTGAGGAGGGGGCAACACGAAACTTGTCGGTTTATGGGAGCTTGCGTTGAGTTAAACTTCGTAAAATAATTGTAATATTTATAATATATAATAATAATTTATGTTTAAATTAAAAACGTATAAATAAAATTATATAATATATTGTCTTAGGCTGCAAACGATTCTTTGACGGTAAATAAATAAAATTGAAATAAATCAATATATTTATGTTATAAAGTAATAACAAATTTAATAAATTATCAAAACAGACTAATAATTTATAATAATAAATATTATAAATAATAATAATAAAAATAATTAATAATAATTTTTATATTAAAATTCTTCTTAATGCTTGTTTCTTAAAAATGTAAATTATTTTATGGTATCCGTTAGTGATGTTTCGTGAAGTTTTATGAATAAGTTTAATGAAATCATGAACCAAATCTCTGATCAAATGTAGAAATATATACTTCGGAACCAGTGTCCCAATTTCCTTTCCCTACCTTATCCCTATATATTATACTCATTATCCCCGCCGCAAACTGCAAGCTCTTAGGAGTGTATCCCTGTAAAAAAAATTAAATAATAGTTTTGCGGTTTAATTAGCATTACCGCTATCCTCTACATTGATTTGCTCTGAATTAGCACCAGATTCAGTTCTGATTTTCACCACCAGGGTAATTCGTATCGGTGACAAGGAGGTCGAGTACAATCCTGACTTCCGGTTGGTCTTGCACACCAAGCTGGCCAACCCGCACTACAAACCGGAAATGCAGGCACAGACCACCCTGGTGGACTTTACGGTCACCAGGGATGGCCTGGAGGAACAGCTGTTGGCGGAGGTCGTCCGTGCGGAGAGACCTGACCTTGAAAAGAGCAAGGTTTGACCTTTACCCTGACCAATTTGATAATAATTTGATTGCTATCTTCCCGTTTATTGTAAAAAGAACCTTAGTTGAACAATTACGTCTTCAACTCATCCTTTACCAGTCTAAATCCAAGATTACTATACATAAGGTTGGACGCTTAGGTTCACATTTTAGTCCAGTTCGCGCAGGTAAAACTTAAACCAAATCAGAGAGAATTGACACTTTCGTGCCTATTTTGTGGCAGTCGGTGATTGGTCGTTACGTCACAGGCACTAGCAAATAGCTGTGCCAAGAAGGCGGAGCGTCAAACCTTAATATGTAGAGTAATCTTGGTCTAAACCTAATATTTTTACCTCTAAAACATATCTTATTTCCTCTTTGCTTAAAGTGAGGATAAAATGAAGACAATATTTCTAACATTATATACTCAAAAAAAGGGAAAAAGACGTAATCTCATCTCTTATTCTCATTTTTTGTTCTCTAAAATGGTGCAAAAAAAGAGTAAATTAGACGAGAGAAGAGCTTGATATATAGAGAATAAAAGATGAAATTTATTTCAACTCGGGTTTGATTCTTCTTCAAACTTGACTATAAGAGACTATGGGTGCGATTCACGAAGAGTTAAGGAGCGTTTTATGGAGAGATATTTTAAGAAGCGTTTTTCTTACCTGTTACCTAGCTGGTATAAAAAACGCTTCTTAAAATATCTCTCCCTAAAACGCTCCTTAACTCTTCTTGAATCCCACCCTATTTTTGTATGATCTTCCAGGCAGAGCTTACGAAGCAGCAGAACGAGTTCAAGATAAAGTTAAAGTCGCTCGAGGACGCCCTCCTACTGCGTCTCTCCTCGGCGGGCGGTGACATTCTCTCTGACCGAGCCCTCGTGGAGAACCTGGAGACCACCAAGAGAACCGCTGCAGAGATCTCGCGCAAGGTGGGTGTCCACGAGGGTTAGAGATGGCTAAAGATCTTCCAATATGGATAGTTTAGCAAAAACATTACTTCTGAGGCAAAAATCCATTATATCATGGCCGCCGAGCGCAACCTTCTGTATTGTTTTGGCTGGATATTATCATGGTAAGATGGTGGACATAGTATCGTTTAATTTTATAGCCAACACCTCATGACTTTGCCTCATTGACGACAACACCCCTATAGTAAGTAAATTCACTTACTAAAGGCACGCCCACCTATCCAGAGTATACAACATCCTTGGAGACGTGATTTTGATATAATAATTATAAATGTAGTAGGATTCTGGGAGAATCAAATCGCCGTAAGGTTAGGCTACCTGTTCAGCACCAAAATAGAACAGGTTGCATATATGCAAGGAGTTAAGAATCTTGAACTTGTATTATTTTCTCCTTATCTGCAGGTGACTGAGGGAAAAGTGACAGCCCAGAGGATCGACGAGGCCCGTGAGCTTTACAGACCCGCCGCTCAGAGGGCAGCACTGCTGTACTTCGTTCTCAATGACCTGCACCACATCAATCCTGTGTACCAGTTTTCTCTTAAGGTGCGCATTTTAATGATCAATTTACACTCATCGCCTTGGAAAATTTCCCTCTGTAGCCTTGTTAATCACCATGCCCAGTAAGAATAACATGGTGATAAATAAGACTGCATGTGGGAAATTTTCCTAGGCGATGAGTGTACTTGCATTTCTGTTAACAGTCTTCGTCCGCAGAGTCCGCTTCAGGTTTTTTTAGTACTGAAATTCTGTGACATTTTGAAACTTTTTCCTTAATTATTTGAAGAATCTTACTCTTCCAGCTATCGAAAATTGTTAGTGAGTTTGCTTTAATGTTCAATTATTCAATAATGAGATCCTAGTTTATTTGTTTCACCCAATATAATATTATTTAGTTATAAATAACGTATAATGTAATAAATAACATCTAAGTCTGTATAAATTATAAAATTCTAAAGCAATGGACAACCTTCATGAAATTTTTTACTGTATATTTGGATAGAGGACCACGAGTTACATATTTTCATTTTTTTAAAACCGTGCACACTAAATTTTTTTAAGCTGAATTGGTTTTCAGTACTTTACGTCAGTACAAAATTGCTCCAGTCAGTACAAAATTTCTCCAGTTTCGTCTTACATCCAGCACTTTTGACCTATAAAACACTTATTCCAAGTACAAATTTGGTACTGAAAAAAAAGAGAGTAAAAAATAGTACAAAATATTGACTCTTTTTTCAGTACCAAATTTGTACTTAGATTAAGTGTTTTATGTATAGGTCAAAAGTGCTGGATGTAAGACGAAACTAGAGCAATTTTGTACTGACATAAAGTACTGAAACCAATTCAGCATCTAAAAATTTAGTGTGTGACTGTAAAACGTTATGACGTCAAAGTTATGCATCATGCAAGCACATAGGGAAATACATTGCAGGACTATGACATCACAGCATCTTTCCCCTCGATTTTGATGCTGATATATTATAGGGTTGTAAAAAACAATCTGAATAAAAGTGTTTATACATAATTCGAGATATCCAAATTTGCAATATTTAAAGAAATTTCATTTAGTTTGTCTATTATAAGTTAATTTTATTAAGTTAATATCCACATCCACGTGTAACAGGGGCATGTTAAAAATACACTGATATGTTGCAGGCGTTCAGTGTGGTGTTCCAAAAGGCCATCGAGCGAGCGCCCCAAGCGGCGGACGTTGGAACTAGAGTGAGAAGTCTGATCGATTGCATCACGTACTCCGTCTATCTGTACACGACGCGAGGACTGTTCGAGTGCGACAAACTCATCTTCACCGCGCAAATGGCTTTCCAGGTGACATTAGCAGCGAGATTTGAAGAAGTTTTACTTCATTGTTTAACAGAGGGGTTTTAAAATAATTGCTATTTAAAATTACCAAAATAATTTAAAACAATGTTGAAATACATAAATCAATGTACTTTTCAGTAGTAAAAAAGGTGATTATTTTAATTCCAATTGTTGTTTTATAACCTAATTGCATGTAAATGAAACTTAGATGAAGTCACGTTCATTCAAGTGTGTTGATTTCAATTCAACAATCAAAATCAACAATGTATATTAAACTGGGATTAAAGTTAGATTTCATCTATACAATTTGGTGGTTATTTTGAATTTTATGTTATTTTCATATTTTCAGCGTTTCGTAAAGATCGCTTAGATAATAAAGTAAATAAAGGCATCACATAAGATCTCATGGTCGTTCCTCAGATCCTGCTGGTGAGTGGCGACGTGCTGGTGTCCGAGCTGGACATGCTGTTGCGATGGAGCACCACTCAGAACCTCACCAGTCCCCTCGACTTCCTCTCGAACGCCAGCTGGGGGGCCGTCAAGAACCTTTCGTCCTGCGAGGAGTTCAGGTATGCTGCAGTTGGAGGAAACAGTTTTGGGAAAAGGAACTCTGGTTTTATATTATTTAAATAATTTCCTCTAGAAATAAGACATAACTAACCATAACATTACCAAGGTATTTTTTTCCCCACCAGAGGGGGGGGGGGATAAACTATCCACTATATATCCACATAAATTTAATAAGTATTACATTTTTTTTCTGAATATTTTTTATTTTTTGTGGAAATGCGTTGCTGTTTGGCTGTAACTAAGGATTACTAATGTTTTCAAAAAATTTTGAGCACCTTTTCCCCGCTTTAAAGGATGTTTGGGAGTTTTATATCCCCTTCTTCTTTGTAATGTTTACGTTAAATTGAAAATATTACCCCCTTCTCCCCAAAAGAAGAGAAATTCTCTCGGTTCCCCCAGTCTCACATGGTAATGTTACAGAAATCTGGACCGCGATGTCGAATCTTCGGTACAACGCTGGCGAAAGTTCGTGGAACACAAGTGTCCGGAGCGAGAGAAGTTCCCTCAGGAGTGGAAGAACAAAACTTCGGTCCAGCGACTTTGTATGATGAGGGCGCTTAGACCGGACAGAATGACGTATGCTGTGTCGTGAGTACCTGGGATTTATTTCAATATTAATTAAAATTACTTAAACTACTCAAATTTAAAATTTCATACTTTTAGTTTATAAAATAAAAGACTGTATCATTGTAATGTACAGAGTGTTCATCGAGGAGAAGCTTGGCTCTAAGTACGTACAGAGGCACAACGTGGACTTCGAGCAGAGTTTCGAGGAGACAGGACCCGCCACTCCAGTCTTCTTCATCTTGTCGCCCGGCGTCAACCCTCTCAAGGTTCAAACATGTCGAGGAAATAACGCAATTGATGACCAGAGTAGAATTAAAAAATAATTTTTGAGGATTGACTTTCTAAGTAAGGTTTCTATTATAATTTTTATTGTTACTTCTAGAAATTTAAAATTTTGGGAAAAAAATTATAAGATCTGTAAATTATGAGATGACAAAGAAAATTTTCAAATACCAGTTAAATCAGTTTAATTTCCAAGCAATTTCTATTTTATTATATAACTAACAACTTATTGTACAGTACAACATATGGTTCACTTCAAAAACATATATTATACCTAAAAAAATAAACAACTTAAAATATACACATAAAACACGCAACATATTTAAAAGATCACCAGATATCAAGCAAAGATATAACCATAAATTTATGCTATAGTTATTATTTATTTATATTTAAGACATTTTCAAACAGTTCTGCATCAAATTTTATTATTCAAAACATAGCAGTCTATGTAGAATTTTTTATGGTATTTAATTCATTTTTTTACATCGAAAGAACAATTTTAAATAATTTCTTAGCAATTTCAATTGAACAAAATTGTCTTTAGGAATCTTTTGAAGCAGTTAGGAATCATTCTGTGGTGAACCCTATACCTTTAAAAAAATAAATAACAAGGGTGTACACCTTATAATTATCCACTCCATTCTTACGTACACACCAGACATATTGAGGAGCATGGCACAGTGCATTGACCGGTTCTCATTAGATCACCAAAGTCAGGCTACGTCGAGCGTGGTTAGTACTTGGATGGATGACCGTTTCAAGTAAAAAATACGCTGCTCCCTCCGTGGGATAAATTCATTTCACTTTCCACCCAGTGCAGTGATGCACTTGCGGGTGATTTCCAAGGATTTGGGCATTACTTTAGTCCATTGATAAAAAGTACAGGTGTTCGTCCTGACTGAAGTTTTCCACGGTTCCCTCAGTCTCACCTCATTGCATGCTGGGACGCGTAACAGACCGTGGCCGTGGCCATCATCCGTTTCCTACCTTATCCCTACCCATTACCCCGCCGCGAGCTGTAAGCTCTTATTAGGGGTGTATCCTTGTAAAAATAAAACTCCAATGACGATTTGTACAGGACGTGGAGGAGCTGGGCCGCAAGCTGGGTTTCTCGGCGAACCAGGGCAACTTCCACAGCGTGTCCTTGGGTCAAGGTCAGGAGAGCGTGGCGGAAAGGGCGATGGCCGTGGCTGCCAAGGAAGGTCACTGGGTCGTGCTGCAGGTCAGGACGCTAATAATTATGAACGTGAAATAACCTGACAAAACACTACTGTTTTTTAACCGAATTTTAATTTTAAGTTATAAAATTAATTAAAATTTACACTTGCATTGATTAATCCAAAGTAACCGTGCCAATGTCAAGTCCTTTTAAAACGGTAATGGAAATATTTCATGTTACGTGTGTAGTCTTAATTATCATATTTATTTTATTTAAAAAAAATCTAACACTCTTAATTAATGCAGTTTTCCCATCGTAATTAAAAAAAATCGAAATAACTTTTTTGGCATGTAATAAATTGTTGAAAAAATTCATTTTGTATCATTACGGCTTATGGAGAAGAAGAAATATGGGAAACACTTGAAGCCTCTATTGCAAAATATTGTGACGTCATAGTCATGTAACATCTTTCTCTATGCGTGCTAAATAATTGCATGACTATGACGTCACGGCGTCTCTTGCATCATGATATTAGGATTACAAAAAATTGGAGAAAGTTATCAACACTGAATATCCTCTATCCAAACACTACAACAATGCTCCATTGTAGAACATCCACCTGGTTCGCGCGTGGCTGCCCCGGCTGGAGAAGCGACTGGAGCAGCTGGGGGAGGCCGCACACCCTCAGTACCGAGTCTTCATGAGCGCAGAGCCGGCACCAACCCCGCAGAGTCACATCCTGCCACAGGTGACCCTGTCAGAGATAATAATTAATACAAGAGCTCTATTCAGCTATAATTAATACTTACGTAATTTTTCACCATTATTTTTCGCAAAATTCAAACAATAAACAATTGCGGGAAGAACTTGTCCCTTTTTTTTAGGACACTTTAATATTTAATGAGGTTTCTGGTGAATTAAACTACTTCAAACTATTAAAAAAAATTACTGTCAACTTTTTTTTTTACTGACAAATACTTTATTCTTAACTTTTAATTAAAAAAAACGTCCCTCCGACCTGCGTGAACATTTTTTTTTAATTACTTTTTAATTTTTGCTTCATTTTAAATAATAATCTTTTTGCAATCTTATACATTTTATTATTAAACAATAAAATTGTTACAAAACATTTAAAAAAAATCGTCAATTTTTTTTACGTAAATACTATATTACAATTTAAAATAAAACAAAATGTATGAAAACAGTAGATCTCATTTTAAAAAAGAATAAAACTATTTTTTCCATTAATAGTTCATATTATATATTATATTGTCAATAATAAAACATTGCAATAGAAATAACTATTGTACTAACTATGAAGATTTAATAACACTAATTAAAATACTGAGGTTTGACTCTCAGGGTATTCTGGAGACTTCCATCAAGATCACCAACGAGCCACCTACCGGCATGCAGGCAAACCTGCTGAAGGCCCTGGGCACCTTCTCTCAGGACACGCTGGAGATGTGCTCCAAAGAAGCAGAGTTCAAGCAGATCCTCTTCGGACTCTGTTACTTCCACGCGGTCGTGGCAGAGCGCAGGAAGTTTGGACCACAGGGCTGGAACAGAGTGTACCCCTTCAACGTGGGTACGTGCTCCCCTTGTAATTGGTATAATTGATTACATTTGCAGTATAAAGTATATAATAATACATAAATTACAGTCAAATAGTCATGCCCTTCGGGGGGGAGGGAGAGGAAAAAAATTAAAAATAATAGAGTATTGTCCTCATTTTTTTTTTTCAGAAATGGATAGAGGGTGCAAAGTGTGCTACCCTGATTTTTTTCAGATTTTCTAGAGCCCGGGAACTATTTTTAAAATGTTGTTGAAAGTCCTTTTCGTGACGTCACGAGACGCCGCTCCTTAAGAAAAAGATAGGACTTGCCGCCGCGTGACGTCACAAAAAGGACTTTCAATAATTTTTTAAAAATAGTTCCAGGTTTCAAAAAAATCTGAAAGAAATCAGGGTAGCATAACTTTGCACGCTCTATCCATTTCTGCAATAAAAAAAATTGATACTCCATTGCTGTAAATTGCAAGAATTCTTAGTACAGAATTAATCATAAAAAGTGAGACAGAGTTATTTGTGCAATATATACACCTCTGGACACCATGAACTTTTTTACTCCTGCTTTGTTTGTAGGCATTACAATAACAACGCAGTCTAGACTATGGAAGCGTGATGAACGAAAACTCTTTTAATATGAGTAAACTGCTTGCTCTTCTTATTGAAAATCTGCATTTCTTTGTCTATTTGAGCTGCAGTTCTAGCAAGTATTAAGGTAGGAGTAAAATTCGGGATGTCCAGAGGTGTAAGCACAAAATTTAATGTGGTTCAGTGGCATGCTAAACTTGCTACAATTATATTGCCAAACAATATAACATATTTTATGTATGGTGTGAGAAATTTTTCTAGGAAAACATTTTAAAAAGAATGTTATTTTTTGCTTCAATAAATAAATAAATTATAATGTCATTGAAATGGTTGAAAAGGAAACTAGAGGATTCATGACTTTCCACAGGTGACCTGACCATTAGTATGAACGTGCTGTACAACTATCTGGAGGCGAACACTCGCGTACCCTGGGAGGATCTTCGCTACTTGTTCGGAGAGATCATGTACGGAGGACACATCACGGACGACTGGGACCGCAGGTTGTGCAGAACCTATCTCGAAGAGTTCATGCAGCCGGACCTGGTGAGGCTTTGTCAGGTGCTGCCTCTACACGGGCTAGTCAGAAACGAGTATCGCTCTTTTTGGAGCCAATTTCATCCACGAAAAATTGAAACGGTGTAAATCATGATGGCTCTATTTACTATGGTGCAGTCACAATCGCCTATTTTCAAATTTTGCGCGTTTACTGTTCCACTTTTTATCCAATCACCGCGGGCTTAATTGCTGTCACGTGACAAAAATTACGCACTCTGATTGGCCGAGCCTTATACATGGGTCTTATCCGTGTCAATTCTTCTCCTAGGTCTCTAGCTTCCCTGGCGTATATAAAATCCGTTAACGTCGAACCGATTAACCATTAAAATTATTTAAGTCTATTTGCATTATGAAATGTCACTACATCCATTTCTATTCAATATCATATAGCAGCCATATTTGGCTTTGAAAAATCGCTTTCTCGCTATGATGAAATATCCCACCACAATTTTTTCATGCCAACATGCCCTCCATATAGCATTGAAGCAAATACGATTTTCTCGTCTCACCAAGCCCCGCTCGACATCGCTCCATGGAAAATTACCTTATAGGTGCATTTCCATGGATTCATGTCGAGCGGAGCTTGGCGGAGCGAAAATAGCGCACTTACTTTTTTTTTTTTTTTTTTAGTTTTTTATTATTAAATTGTGTACAAATACAGTCCAACCAAGGCCCTAAATGAAGCCCTATCGGTTGGAACTGAGTTACATACAATTATTCAACACGTATAGTAAGCTTAAACAAAATTAGGTTGCTGCATGCCATTTTTTTAGTAGCTCAATCGAAAGAGGAGGTTGAGAAATGCACCTATGAATTTTATGCGATTTTTTTTAGTACTGCATCATACCTAAAATGGAGATGATAAGAGGTCACGTGACCTGGAGGCGCCTTCCGAAACGCCTATGACGTCATTACATTCTTTGGTTTATCTATATAACACATGTAAACAATTATTGCATTGTTGCTTGTTTATTAAAAATTATTATTTGTTTCCATAGCAACGCGGTTGTTTACAAGCATTATATAGTTGAACCAAAGAATGTAATGACGTCATAGGCGTTGCGGACAAAGCCTCCAGGTCACGTGACCTCTTATCATCTCTATTTTAGGTATGATGCAGTACTAAAAAAAATCACATAAAATTCATAGGTGCATTTCTCAACCTCCTCTTTCGATTGAACTACTAAAAAAATGTCATGCAGCAACCTAAATACCTATATTAATTAAAAATAACAATACAAAAACAATACATTAATAACATTAACAAAAGATAAAAACAAAACAATCAAAAATAAGCACAAACAAATTTAAACCCTTCAACTTAAACAGAAGCACGAACACAATTAATAGAATGGTATTACAGCTCACATTATCGCAAATTATTTAATATATGCTTTCTCAGCACTTTTTTCAATAACATTTTTTGGTCAATCTCTTCAATCTCTTATGGCAGCCATGTTGGTGATAAAATTTTCCCTTGCATTATGAGGAAATCCCGAGTCTCTGATTGGCTGCGGCACGTGATTTTCCCCGCTCCATAGAAAAGTACCTTAATGCCAGTAATGCCCCCCAGGTGGAGGGCGAGCTGCACCTGGCTCCCGGCTTCACGTCCCCTCCCAACACGGACATGGTGGGACTGCAGCAGTACGTGACCGAGTGTCTACCTCCCGAGTCCCCGCTCCTCTACGGACTACACCCGAACGCGGAGATCGGCTTCCTCACGGCCACGTCCGAGGCGCTGCTGAGAACCGTCTTCGAGATGCAGCCGAGAGATGGCGGGGCAGTCGTAGGGGGGTCGTCCGTGTCACGAGAGGACAAGGTCAGAGCAAGGTCAAGCTACGAAGTGGATAAACAATATCCCGAAATGTCTTGCCTCCTTAAATAACACTGCTATATAGTCCAGGAATATTAGATAGAAATGCATAAGCGGGGTGGGCAAAAATAGTAATAAGCTGAAATTTGGTACACACACGCCTGGATAGTATACGAGTTCCCAAAAAAAAGTCCCCTAAGGTCCCCTTTGAGGAGACCAAAATACGGGACATTTCCCGGAAAAATGTACTTTTTTATCAAAAATATATTTTTCTAATGCAATTAACGATCGTGCATGTCCTAAAAAATGTTGGAATAGAGATAATTGAACTAAAAATAGTTTTCAAAAAAATTAGCTCCCCTTAATAAATAGTTTCCAAAATATCCCTGAAATTTAAAAGGCGTATATTGCCAATAAGTGATTTTGAGTTTCAAATTGCATTGTAAATAAGCGAATTATCAAAAATATTGTGATGTTACAAAATAATTTTTACGAAACATGTAGTACAGTGCAGTTCACACAAAAGCGCTAGTACGTTTCGTTTTTGATTTGCGGGAATTTTGGGAAATTTCAACTCGCAAGAAGTGGGCGTGTCCCGACTCCTTGCACTGTATATACTGCGTTTATATGTGGAAAAAATTATGACCATTTTTATAGACTCGTTCTGATAGTGTGGCATGAAGCATTTATTTGGGTCTTCTCTCTACCCCCCCCCCCAAAAAAAAATCCCACTCCCCTCCAACTCCAATCCCCAACTGAATATAATTTGCTTCTGTAATTTGAACTAACAATAAGAAATAAATATCCAAAAAACCTACCCCCCCCCAAAAAAAAAAACCTTCCCCCCCCAAAAAAAAAACCCTCTCTCCTTTTCCTAGTTATAATACCATCCATGGCACCAGTCTGCACCTAAGCATCATGTGAGCAATGGAAACAACGAATAACACCATACAAATTTTGCGAAACTACAAAATAATTTTTTAATGGCAAAAGGTGCAGCTACATGCTGTGTTAAATTGGCAAGAGATACTCCTTGACTCAGGAAATTCTTCATGCAATAATACATATGAATATGAATCTGGTTATTTAATTTACACAGAGTTATATCACCAATTATTAATGATTAAGTTGTCCCTCTTTCTCGTCGGAACGCGATTTATTATAAAGTTAAATAATTTTTTTAATATCAGCAATTCTTTTCAATTAAGAAAGTGTTTATTTTTTTTAAATTGTACTACATAGATTATTTACGTACATACTCACACGTACTGTAATTCTTGTCTCGACCAAATAAACTTTTGTTTCTTTGCATCATTGTATGTCATATAGCTAATAGGTATAATTATATTTCTAAACCTTGGCTAGCGTAAGTTTCTGCTGCGATTTCTTTATGTATGTACTTGGACTCAATCCAAGTACTTGGAGTCAATCGAGTGAACTCTGTGTGTACAGAAATTGTTATACTATACAGTGTGCATGGACAGGGGGATTACGAACAGACCTCATGCATACAGCATAATTTTATTAAGCTATATAATTTAAATTGAAATATTACCTGAAAATTCAATATGTCAGAGGAAAAAATAATATGAGCTTAATAAAATTCTTGTAATGTAATCACACATAATATCAATTATAATTTTGTTATTATGAAGATTTTCAGTTATCACCATAGCAGAGATAATTATATTGTATATATGAAATATTGAAATACAATCTGTTATAATAATATTATATATACTGTAAAATATAATATAAAGATAGCATAATCATATAATCAATTTAATTAATACGCGCGATGGTGTACATTTTTAATTTTATGTAATGGTACTTTGATTACAATTGCAATGTTTTAAGGAGGTTCCTTAATTACATTTTACTCCATGCAGGTACATATTATACATCTTCCTAATGCATTAATTATAAGCAAGCCAATCCATGTTGATATTTATGTGCCACATTTATATCCAGTTTTATGTTATAGATCAAGTTTACTTATCAAAGGAATACAATATTAAACTTTAAAAAAAGACATGCAATATCCTGTAGTTTGTACGTAGTTCAAAATTCAAAATATAAAATAAATACTAGGAATATTAAAAAGAAAAAAAAATCCGAAATGATCATAAAGCGTGTGCTCTTATCTCTTAATGATGAATTATGTATATTATGTATTCAATTCATTGAATTATGTATTCAATTCATTGAATCAATTTTCCTACAAT
Source organism: Siphlonurus alternatus (assembly GCA_949825025.1). Classification (NCBI taxonomy): domain Eukaryota; kingdom Metazoa; phylum Arthropoda; class Insecta; order Ephemeroptera; family Siphlonuridae; genus Siphlonurus; species Siphlonurus alternatus. The sequence goes on along the minus strand of OX463785.1, from coordinate 6,066,119 downwards.
ATCTATCTTTTGCCAGAGAGGGGGAGGGGGTCTAGGGGGGGGGAGTCTAAGGGGGGGGGGAAGTAAATTTTCGATATTTATTAATTTCTTAAATTTAGTTCAAATCAATAAACTTGATCGTTCAGCAGCAAATTTTATTCAGCAAATTTATTTTTATGTAGGCTGAGAGGAGAAGGGGGGGGGAAGAATTTGGGGGGGGGGTAGAGAATAGACCCAAATAAATTTTGCATGCCACACTATCAGAACGAGTCTAAAAAAAAAGAGTCATAATTTTTTCCACATATAAACGCAGTATATACAGTGCAAGGAGTCGGGACACGCCCACTTCTTGCGAGTTCAAATTTCCCAAAATTCCCGCAAATCAAAAACGAAACGTACAAGCGCTTTTGAGTAAACTACACTGTACTACATGTTTCGTAAAAATTATTTTGTATCATCACAATATTGTTGATAATTATAATGCAATTTGAAACTCAAAATCACTTGGCAATATACGCTTTTAAATTTCAGGGATATTTTGGAAACTATTCATTAAAGGAAGCTAATTTTTTTGAAAACTATTTTTAGTTCAATTATCTCTATTCCAACATTTTTCAGGACATGCACGATCGTTAATTGCATTAGAAAAAAATATTTTTGATAAAAAGTACATTTTTCCGGGAAATGTCCCGTAATTTTGTCTCCTCAAAGGGGATCTTAGGGGACTTTTTTTTGGGAACTCGTGTACTATCCAGGCGTGTGTGTACCAAATTTCAGCTTATTACTATTTTTGCCCACCAAAATACTTAACTTTACTGGACTATATATGGAGCATCCCCAATATAAAATATTAGAATCATGAGACTGAAAAGATAAATTTAATGCTTTTTTTTAATTGTCATAAATAATTGAAAAGCCGATAAGGTTCAAATGAAATTACATTCACCTTTAATTTAATTTCAGTTTCTAATTTTGTTTTCATAAATAAGGAGCTTCTATATCTGCATAGCATTCAGGCAGTTTTTATCTTAAAGATGTAAGTTAATTATTAAAATTTAGAAAAGTCAAAAATAAAACTAAGGAATAAACTAAAAAATCTGAATAAATGAATCACTGGATGTTCTATTGAATAAAAAAAATGAGCTACCATGACCTCGTGTGACTTTTGACCTCGTGTGACCTTTGACCTCGTGTGACCTTTGACCTCGTGTGACCTTTGACCTCAGGTGAAGCTGGTGGTCGATGAGCTACTGGACAAGCTGCCCGAGCCGTTCAACATGCTTGAGCTGAGCGGTCGCGTGGAGGAGCGGTCACCGTACGTGGTGGTGGCGTGTCAGGAGTGTGAGAGAATGAACATCCTTACACAGGAGATGCGACGCTCGCTCAGAGAGCTAGACCTCGGACTAAAGGTAAACCTTCAAATTTGTCAATTTTAAAGACTTTCAAAAATTTAATATGCCTCAAACAATTGGGAAAAAAAAAATCATATCAGTAGGCAGGTGGTGTAGTGTAATATAATCTTTCGAATCGTGTGTTTTATGATAACAGATAATGTTATTCTTATGAGGCATCGTTAAAGGATTCGTATTAAACACCGTCATGTGAACATAGTGATTTATTGAGTGAAGGAAGTCTTTGTAAAAAGTAGACTCAAGTTGTTGATTTAAAGAGATGGTTCTATTCTATTAACTATAAACGAGATACTATCATGGTGTAATGATAATAGACTCATCCTTAACATATCTAAGACGGAGTTTATACAGTTTTACTCATCTCGTCAAATTCCAAGTCATAGTTACTTATTGCAAATTTGTAATGAAACCATTAAGAGAGCTGAGTCTGTTAAATTTCTTGGTCTGCATGTTAACGAGTGTTTAGATTGGAGTGTGCACGTAAACTCAGTATGCAAAAAGATCAATTCAGCAAATTTTGTGTTGTATACTATCAGAAACCATGTTTCAGTGGAAACTCTTTTAACTATTTATTATGCATATATTTACTCCCATTTGGCTTATGGTATTATTCACTGGGGAAGTAAGGCAGCCCTACTAAATAGATGCTTTGTTTTGCAGAAACGAGCTCTCCGTACTATATTAAAGCTGCCCAAGGGACAGTCCTGTGTATCTTATTTTAGAAATCTAAATATGCTCACTGTTCCGTCTATTTACATCTTAAACTGTGCTTCATTTAAAAAATCCCACCCTAACCTTTATTTGCAGAATGATAATGTTCATAATTACAATACCAGGAATAAATCCAATGTTGTTACAGACAAATTGAACTCTAATTTATACAAATCTTGTGCAATGTATCAAACGGCCAAAATATGTGAATTTCTGCCAAAATGCCTAAAAGATATAAATGATTGTAAATTGTTCCGAAAGAAGCTAAAAAATGTCCTTATAAGTAAAGAGTTCTATTCAGTTAAAGCTTTTGAGAGCAATAAATTGCCTGAGAGTATTGTATCCTTATGATTTAAAACCTGGTTCATATTTTTTGTTAATATTGTGGTTCATTTTTTTATACTTATTTTTTTCCTTTGTTATATTTATAAAGTGTTGCGTTTTGATGTTATGTATGTTTGTTAATATTAAGTTTTTTTGACATGAACATATGTTGTCTTGTACAATCGAAAAAGTTCGAATAAAGAAAATAAAATAAAATAAAAAATAAAAATTCAACTGCATGTCTGTACTGAAACTCCCATACATGACCTTCATGAAATTTTTTTATTTCATATATGGATAGAGGACCTATATATAGCTAGAGTTATGTATTACCAATATTTGTTATATTTTTGAACCCTCTAAAACCCTTAAAATCGTGCTGCAAAACGCTGTGATGTCATATTCATGCAATTATTTAACACGCATAGGGAATTGCGTTGCATGACTATGCCATGACGTCACAGCGACTTTCTTCTCGATTTTTACGGTGTTAAGATGGATTTTCATGAGCGACAACGGCAATGCGGCGCGATTTGACGTAAAAACTGCGAAATGGTAGACGGTAGCGAATTCACCGGTAATCAAGTTAATTATATACGATACTCTTTTTCTTTTAACCGCCCAATATGGCCGCCAATGGATGTTACAGCAAGTGCGCTTTATTCGCGTCGCGTCGAAGGCTGGAAATCGTCCATGAAAATCCACCTTTTGAGGGTTAAAAAAAAAAAAACTTAAAAAAAAAATGACAATACATAACTCAAGTTCCTCTATCCAAATATGCAATAACAAAAAAAAAATTAAAATTTTAAATTAAATATTAAACAAAATCTTAGTTACTAGCGTGTACTCCTCCAATCAGAACACGACAATTAAACAATTCTCCTCAGGGCGAACTCACCATCACGGCCGACATGGAGCAGCTTGAGGCCTCCCTCTTTCTGGACCAAGTCCCCGCCTCCTGGGGTGCGCGCGCATACCCCTCGCTGCTGGGACTGGGGGCGTGGTTCGCCGACCTGATGCTGAGGCTGCGAGAGCTTGAGAACTGGACCTCGGACTTCGTGGTGAGTGTGCCCCTTGCAAGTCCGGCAACCCGCGCGACACACGTGCTTAGTGGGTTGCGGACATCTTGAGACTGCAGGCGTCGGCAAAATGGCGTCCGGGAAGTTTTTGTAGTTCTGAAGCTAAAAAGCTGTTTATGTCGAGTTAAACCATGTTTAAAGAAGAAACATTTTATATTTGATTATTATAGTAATAAGCAGTATAAATTATTACTTAATAATAAATATTAATATGTGCTTTAATTAATGATCTTAGGGTGAGGAGATACTTTTCACCACATTTTCGGGATTCGGACAAGTGCTGCTATAGGATTCCATGGTTTCCTGTAGCATGGCTTTAGCCGAATGGCGGGAAGTTTGAATTAGGTCATGGGACTCATGGCCACTCATATTGGTCTGAGTTTGTTATAGCAATATATTGTTGTTAAGTTTGAATATTACGCCAATAGCAGAATATGCTATAATATAAACATAACATAACATCGTGAATAAAATAAAATAAAATAAAATAAAATAAAATAAAATAAAATAAAATAAAATATAATATAATAAAAACATGGGAATGGGACTACACTAATAGTACAACTCTTTTTACATTAAAACACATCAGAATTGTTTAAAAAAGTAATTATGACAATGCAAATGAAGATAATATAAAATATAAATTTAATTCAATATTTTGTTCTCCCTCTTCAGCTGCCTCCGTCGGTGTGGCTGGCCGGCTTCTTCAACCCCCAGTCCTTCCTGACGGCCATCATGCAGAGCACGGCCCGCAAGAACGAGTGGCCGCTGGACAAGATGTGCCTCTACTGTGACGTCACCAAGAAGCTCAGGGAGGACATCGTGTAAGTCACCTTCACGGTCAGAGGTCACGGTTCAAGGTCAAAGGTCACCTTCAGAATTTTTCAATCAGTACAGATCAAAGTTCGTTACTATACTGCCTGAATTTTTTATTGCATAATTATACAGATATAGATATAGAGAACCTCGAATTTAGTATTGTTAAATTTTTAGTTTAGATTTTTGTGAACCCGTAACAATCTCAAAATCAAGAGAAAAGACGCTGTGACGTCATAACCATGCAATTTACACGTTAAATATTTGCATGACTATGACGTCACAACATTTTACAGCATGATTTTAATAATGTTAAAAGATTAAAAAAAAAAAATGAAAAAAATGAAAATACATATATAAGGTCTGTTCGTAAATACACAATCAGAAAGAATGGATTATTTGTAATGAACCTTATTTTCCATGCACATAAGGTTCATCACAAATAATCCATTCTTTCTGATTGTGTATTTACGAACAGACCTATAACTCAACGTCCTCTTTCCAAATAAGCAATGGAGTATCGACCTCATTTTTTTATTGCAGAAAAGGATAGAGGGTGCAAAGCTATGTTACCCTGATTTTTTTCAGATTTTTTTTTTTGAGACCGGGAACTATTTTTAAAAAATTATTGAAAGTCTTTTTTGTGACTTCACGAGGCGGCAAGTCCTATCTTTTTCATAAGGAGCGGCGTCTCGTGACGTCACGAAAAGGAATTTGAATAATTTTTTTAAAAATAGTTCTCGGTCTAAAAAAAATCAGAAAAAAATCACCTTCTATCCATTTCTGCAATAAAAAAAATTGAGGTCGCGATACTCAATTGATGCAACAATTCTTGCAGGTTGCTTATTACTGCAACGCAAATCTTGTATTAAAAAAAATATACCATATACCTAACAGATACTTTATCTCATTGTACAAAAATACTTGAGTAAAATATATTTCTATTTGCCAGTGTTTCAATGTGCCACAAGGTTGGCTTTATACAGGTTAAGTCACCGATTGAACCAATCACGTTCAAGTGTTTTTGGCCACAACGTGCCGCGAAATTTTGAATGCGCCCATCATGCAATGCTATTTTTGAAATTTTGCGGTGCAATGGGGCCTGAAAATTTACCGAAATTGACGCACGAAATGCGTGCGTGTCTTAACCTGTATAAAGGAACGTTGATGTGTCATTCTGTGCTTTGTTAAATGCTCCCTTCATTGTGTTGATGTCAATGACGTTAGTTAATTTCTTCCAGCCCGTGTTTATTTCCGTGGTTTATGTAAGACTGCCGATGTTTCAGGTCCCCGCCACGGGAGGGCGCCTACGTCCACGGTCTATTGATGGAGGGAGCCAGGTGGGACGTGGACTCGGGCTTCATCACCAACTCAAGGCTCAAGGAACTCTTCCCGCCCATGCCCGTGATCACCATCAGAGTGAGTGTCTTTGAATCACTTTTATGTCACGTAAAACCGAATATTACATAGAGCATAGCGATTAACTGTTATAATTTTAACTTCTGCGTAAAAGAGGTATTTTATATATGAATGACAATAAAACAGACATAATATGTAAGATTTTTTAATTATAAATAATATTATATTAAAATTTGTTATTTTTTTCCTAAATATTGTGAGATTTGAATTATGTATAATTATGTTTTGATCATTAGTATTAATGAATTTTGTATAATTTCAATTAATTTATTGTATTTCTCTAGTGTTACATATACGTATTATAGCAGTTGGCAGTCGGTACTGTACAGTTCTTAAAGTTGAAAATTGGAATACACGCGTTATAGAATCTAACGTACAATTTCCAATTTTTAACTTTAAGAACTGTACCTATCATGCATGCAGAACAAAACATAACAGATTATTAAGTTGCTCATAATAATGTATCTATTACACCTTTCTACAACTAAATAATATATATATAACATATATATATATATATAAAACATAATTACGAGGGTCGTATGATAAGTTTCTTAAGTCGTATAGAAAAAAATCCAGCGAGATAAAATTAACAACTGTACCGACTTAAGTGATATTTCAATAGGTCAGATACAAATTTTTACCCCGATATCACTTAAATTAATTTCTGGGGGTCAGTTTTCGTGAAGCTCCCTCAAAATTGACTAAATTTGAACTTTGAACCAGTATAACACCCACTGCTGTGATATTCCAGGGATGTTTTTTTATCTTTGGAATTGCGCCGTGATCCAATGATCTATTCTGTGCCACCAGACACCGCAAATAGTTTGATTTTTGCTTTAAAAACAAGCAATTATGAAATTTCATGGACCGTCACCACCCTTTTTGTGGGCCTTAAAAAGCTCATTTGCGGCACCCCTAACGCGGCAAGTTTTTTCGTCGTAATTTTTCATTGGAGATGTAATATAATTATATCATTAGAAAGCCCATAATCTCTGCTATTTGCTGATGTTACATAAGACTGTCTGTATTCAAAATTTTGTGTATTTTTTTAATGAAATCTTAAATGACAGATGATTTTGGCCAAACAGTGAAGGGTACACTTCAGTGAGGCATATATCCTTTTAAAAATTTAGGTAACAAATAAACAGCACTAGAGCCTGATAGAGTAAGGTTTTCTGATGTTTTCACGATCGAGATTTTCATGAATTTCCCATGCATCAACTTTTTTCTGCAACAGATATTGAAACTAGTAAAAAGTACTAATTTTTGGTCAAATTTTAATTTCCCGACCGTGCTTCACGAAAACTGACCCCCAGAAATTAATATAAGTGATATCGGGGTAAAAATTTATATCTGATCTACTGAAATATTACTTAACCTGGTACAGTTGTTAATTTTATCTAGCCGGATTTTTTTCTATACGACATAAGGAACTTATCATACGACCCTCGTATATAACAATGGGAGCAATAACAGGAATTTTGTATCAATATATCACGTGTAAGACACACAGAGTCAAAATAATTATATTAATTAAATTATCAATAACTTTTGATTTTTTTCAGTTCATATAATTAATTGATTTACAATAATTATAACTTGTTTGGCATATTTATTAATAGATATGTAATAAATAAAATTTGATGATAAAGATTTAAAAAAAAAACTCAATGTCTACCGGGCTACCCTATTGGAGTATCAACCTCAATTTTTTTATTGCATAAATTGATAGAGGGTGAAAAGTTATGCTACCCTGATTTTTTTCAGATTTTTTACAGCCCTGGAAGTATTTTTAAAAAAATAATTGAAAGTCTTTTTTTGTGACGTCACGCGGCGGCAAGTCCTATTCTTTTCTTAAGGAGAGGTGCCTCGTGACGTCACAAGATGGACTTTCAATAATTTTTTTAAAAATACTTCCAGGGCTCAAAAAGATCTGAAAAAAATCAGGGTATAGCATAACGTTGCACTCTCCTCTCTATCCATTTCTGCAATAAAAAAAATTGAGATCGATACTCCATTAGTGAGGTTAAATTTGCGCAGGCCATCACTCAGGACAAGCAGGACCTGCGAGGTATCTACGAGTGTCCAGTGTACAAGACGAGGGGCCGGGGACCAACCTACGTGTGGACCTTCAACCTGAGGACCAAGGAACGACCCTCTAAGTGGACCCTGGCTGGGGTGGCGCTGCTGCTGCAGATCTAGACAAATAAAACTGCGTAGTACCTAGTCGTAGAGATAAAAGTTATAATACAATAAAATTAATGCAATATTCCTTCCGGAAGTAGCCGAAAGTGTGAAATTTGTGGCTATTCTATTTATAAGTAAGTTTTGAAATTTTGCAGAGGAATTTTCAGTACAATGGAGTATCGAACTCATTTTTTTTATTGCAGAAATGGATAGAGGGTGCAAAGTTATGCTACCCTGATTTTTTTCAGATTTTTTATGAGTCCCGGAACTATTTTTAAAAAATTATTGAAAGTCCTTTTTGTGACGTCACGCGGCGGCAATTCCTATCTTTTTCTTAAGGAGCGGCGTCTCGTGACGTCACAAAAAGAACTTTCAATTATGTTTTAAAAATAGATCCCGGGCTCTAAAAATCCTGAAATAAATCAGGGTAGCTTAACTTTGCATCCTCTATTCATTTCTGTAATAAAAAAATTAGGTCGATTCTCCATTACTGACCTATTTGTGAAATTGCAACGCTGAAATAAAAACAAAAAGGTCAGAAATTCAACACTTCCGGCTCCGGAAGGAATATCATGTAAATTTGACTGTAGTTATTGTGCATGCTGATTTTATAGCTAAAACAGCTGATAGAAAACAAATAGTTTAAAATATAATAAGTTAAAAATAATATATAGTCACCATGTATATCTGTACAAGTTATGTAAATAATAAATAAAGACATGACATGTTATCAACAATTAAATATGTGAAATAATTTTATTTATTAAATTTTTTTGAAATAATTACAGCTTTTTCAAATTTATTTCATGACCAAACGCCTTTAAATGCGTGGACTTACTATCATAATTTATTTCAGCTTTTGTTGGTTATGACTTTTTTTATTATTATTATCCTTTTTTTATCCTGACGTGATCCAAGTTTGTCAATGTACAACCAAAATAATTGAATAAAGAATTTTAAATTGAAAATGGCGCCACTTTTTTAATCACTCAGGTGAAATCCACCAAATGTATATTTATATTCTCCTAATGACGTCAATAGCAACGAGAAATAAACAATTCAAGGCGAGAGTTTGATGTCTATTTTGGTCACTTATGAAAAGCATTGCACCTCACGCATGGTTATTTTTCACACTATGGAAGGTTAAGTTAAAAATAGCTTAAATTGTAAAAAAGAAACAACTTCTTCTAAACGAGTTACAGATTTTCAAATTTCATATTTTTCCATAATAAGATAGGAAAAAAAATTACAAAATGTAAATATAAATATTCTCCCTTTTATTAAATGATTCTATAAATAGAATGTATTTATACTATATATATATAATATAATATGTACTGTATATAAATATGTGTGTAATTTGATAATTACCTTGATACTGGGCTATCGCCCTCGCTGATATGATAATGTATACTTGATGCACTTAAAAAACACACAGTTGAAACAACCGTACGTTTCAAATGTGTTTGTTTTTTAAGTGCAACGTGTAAACTTTATCAGCGAGGGTGATAGCCCAGTTTCAAGGTAATTATCAAATCACACACTCATTATGATACCTCGCATGCAACTTTCATTTTCTTATTATATATATATTATATATATATATATATATATATATATATATAAATATAAACATGACACTTCCTTCTAAGCCAAGGTAACTAGAGACCAATATTATTATAATTATTATTATTGTCGTGCTTAATTTACATTGATTAAGACCCATATATAAGGATCAGACAATTATTAGAAAATGTAATTACTTTGACTTACCGGGATTGATTCGATTGTCTATACATAGCCCTCTGGTTCCACCAGAGGGCTATGGTCTATAGCATGCAATGAATTCGAATTGGAACCAAGCACAGAATTTGAAAATTCAAATCCGTGTCACTATTATCTAGTAAATATAGCTACCATGTCATACTCTAACCTATACTCAGTACTTTAAGTTACCATGTGATAACATTTAGCCAATCAGAATGCTAGAAAGAGGTTACGTGGTATACTTAAGTTCTAAGTATAGATCAGGCATTGCGGGAGAAGCTACGTCGTGTGGGATGTGGTAAAAATATAATGAAACGTTAATATTTGTGGTTAATTTAAAATCCGCTGAGAAGGATGTTCTTTTTAAAGAACAGTATAAAACTTTGTAAATGAGAAGCAAGTCGTGTAAAATGTGTTTAACATTGTGTTTTGAGAAAAAAGTGCAGTTAAATGTAGTCAGCTATAATATTAGTTTTGCATATTTTGTTTTATATTTAATTGAGATTTAATTTCATTGGTCTAATTCAAAATATCACCAATGAGTTGTGAGCAAAATGAAACAAATCTTATATTTTTTGTGTCAATAAAACGCTCTTGGTCCCAATTATCATATTTTATTAAATATCATTTATACAAGGCAGCTGCTATGTGCAATTGTTCATTATTCATTAGTAATTTTAATTTCAAAAAAGTTAATGAAGCAAGGGATTTTGAGGTCTATTTCCACATAAATATAACAATTATGAAACTTAATATTTTAAAATGTTCTCCTCTATACATCCCCTCTCACATACTATCAGTAACTAAAAAATATCACGAATTCAAATTCGATCTAATTATCAATTTTTAAAGTTGACTAATTTAACATGGAAGTTCCATTTCTCCATTTTATATGCGTCAACTTTAAAAATTGATAACTCGAAAATTATATCAAATTTGTATACGTCTGATATTTTAGTTACTGATAGGGGGTGTAGAGGAAAACATTTTAAATTAATATGTTTCATAATTTTCATGTGTGGGATTCTTTTAAATGTTGGGGGTGTTATCTCCTCTTTTTTAATCCCTCGTTTTGATGATTTTTTTCAATGACGTCACTACCACCAGAGGGCCATACTCATGCGTATGCTCTTCCATGCTTGATCAAAACGTACTCGTTCTCCATTCTGTTTCGTTTTTGTGTCATAAAAATATAAAAACAGGAGTAAAGCAATGGATAATGAAGAAAACCCTTCTTCTCCACCGAATATTAAGGAAAAACATCGTATTTTTAAATCTAATCCACCCTCAGAACTGCAGAACATGCAGAACACAAATCTGGAGAACGCAAGACCACGGAGATTAAATTTTGAGGTAAATTTTAAATTAATAATAAAGGTAATTATAAAATTATTGCTAATGACCATGTTAATTTCAAGGTTAAGAAATTATATATTTCTAATAATTCTCTGGTAGTTTTCTTATTAGAAAAATAAAATTCAACGCAGTCATCATACATCATATCATCGCCATTTTGTTATTACCATTGCCATGGCATATTCTGTTTATTTTGTTCTATCTAGAGAAAAATTATTTCTTGTGTATTGTTTACGTTTTTTGAACTAAATACACAAATTTAGCATACATAAAATTATGTTCAAAATATATATGAAACAATTTCTGTTTGGTAAATCCATCAGATTTTGTCATAAAATAAAATTACTAAGAATGATGCAATGCATAATTGTATTTATTAATATATAATGTAATAACCTCTGAATTAAAATTGCTTTTTATATATTTTTTGAATCACTAAAACAATATTTAATTAAGCCTGTTATATTACACGATACAATTTTAAATACAATTTGTCCTTATACAAGACAATTATTTCAACTCCATTTACAAACAAATGGAATTGAAGGTTAAAAAGTATGCTCAAAGTGAGAATGAATTGAAAACAATATTTTGAATATTTTACTCAAGAAGAGGGAAAAAGACGTAATCTCGTCTTTTTCCCTCTAAAATGGTGCAAAATAGGAGGAAATTAGACGAGAGGAGAGCTAAATAGAGAAGTTAATATGAAATTTATTTCAACTCGGGAATACACGATCATAAATAAATAAATAAATAAATAAATAAATAAATAAATAAATAAATAAATAAATAAATAAATAAATAAATAAATAAATAAATAAATAAATAAATAAATAAATAAATAAATAAATAAATAAATAAATAAATAAATAAATAAATAAATAAATAAATAAATAAATAAATAAATTCTTTAATTCCTTGTGTTACCTGTGCAGCATGTTCATCTGATTATTGATTCATGAGCAGACCTAGTTTTCTATATACAGTATTGTATATAATTATCGTGTTTCCAAGGCAACGGTCTATATCATTAACAGCTGTTTTGTATGACTCTCATTTAAGCCAAAAAATTATTACCTTTATTACATAGCTCTAACAATCAGCTGTTTTATTTATATTTCTTTATCTGTAACTTGGAACTGGTCTGTGTATAAAACTCTTTATAGAATTCAAATTTAGATTTAAAAGGTAAACACATATTAGTAATATTACAATAAAAAAGTTTGCTCGAGTTGAAATAAATGCCATCTTTTATTCGCTATTAAGCTCCCCTCTCGTTTAATTTCCTCTTATTTTGCACTATTTTAGATTAAAAAAGATGGAAAAGGACGAGATTATATTTATATACATTATCTTTACTCATCTGAGTATAAAATGTTGGAAATAGATTGTGTTCATTACATTCTCACTTTGAGCGAAGAGGAAATAAGATGTGTTTTTAGGTAAAAAGATTAGGTTTAGACGTGTAAAGGATGAGTTAAAGACGTAATTTTTCAACTAGGGACAGTTCTGGTCTATATTTTATTTTCTTACTTATCAATTCAAAATTAACATTTTTCTTATATTTTACTTTTAAAAAATCTATGCTTCGCAGGTTGCATAATTTACAAAGAACCTGAACAGTTGTTACAATCCATTTCTTCTTTTTCCCTTTCTTATATATTATATATTACATATAATTGTGCTAATTTTATTATTTTAATACGCATGCATTCCATCCATATCATATTATTAGTAATTTGAAGAGCATTAATGGAGTATCGACCTCAATTTTTTTTATTGCAGAAATGGATAGAGGGTGCAAAGTTATGATCCCCTGATCTTTTTCAGATTTTTTATACAGCCCTGGAAGTATTTTTAAAAAATTATTGAAAGTCCATTTTGTGACGTCCTTAAGTAAAGGATAGGACTTGCTGCCGCGTGACGTCACAAAAAAGACTCAATTATTTTTTAAAAATACTTCCCGGGCTCTAAAAAATCTGAAAAAAATTAGGGTAGCATAACTTTGCACGCTCTGTCTGTCTGTCTGTCTTTTTTTTTTTTTTTTTTTTTTTTATTGGTCACTTATTTTACAATCAACCAAGGTTATACACAATAACCTTATTGGTTGAAGACATTTACATGAAAAATATGTTTCTTCAAGACCTAGAATAATTATAACACTAGAAGATTGAATCATTTATGATTTCAAACTAAAACAAAAATGAAATAAAAGTTGACTGATTGACAGATAATTGTTTTCAAATTCTTTCTGTCCATTTCTGCAATAAAAAATTGAGGTCAATACTCCATTGCTTTTATTTTTTAAGTAGGGTATACATACAAAGTGTCTTCATACTTATAACAGTATCCTAACCATATTGGAAAAAATGTAATGTGAATTTTCATATAAAACCTTTTAAACTGAAAGTGAACACTAAGGGCTACATTTCGGGGTTTTGATACGAAAATAGCTCTTATTAATTTTATAGTGCAACAAGATCGTATTAAAGCACACCATTTCATATAGCCGAAGTAAAATTTAATGTCAGCCTTGACTTGGTACTCTAATACTGTTGTAATATCTATATTAATATTTCATTATTATATATACAATACTTCAACGTCATCTAAACACTAGGAGTTTTATTTATAATAATTATTATACAAATTATTTTTCAAACAAGTAAAAATTGTATATATTTCTACATTTTCTATCTATCATTTTATATAATTTAGTTTTATTTTATTTTTTATTTTGGAACTTTTTATTTTTATTTATTTAACAAAAGTATCATTACAAATTTCAAGTAATGCACACTAGCACAATCAAACACATTTTACAAACACTTCGTGCAGCTAATTTTTATTAAATGGACAACCTGCATGCAAATTTTTTCACTAATAGACAAAATTGTGCTAGCTGCTATTTTTTTTTTCATATGTTCAAGAGCCCTGGAAAATATTTTTAAAAAATTATTAATTATCCTAGTTGAAAAATTACGTCTTCATCTCATCCTTTTCACGTCTAAACCTAATCTTTTTACCTATATATAAAGCACATCTTATATTTCCTCTTCGCTCAAAGCGAGGATAATATTTTTAATATTTTATGCTCAATATAAAAGAAAAAAAGACGTAATTTCGTATTTTTCCATATTTTTTCCTCTAAAATGGTACAAAATGAGAGGACATTAGACGGTAAGAGAGTTTAATAGCGAATGAAAGATGAAATTAAATTTCAACTCGGGTATATTATAACATTTTAACAATATTTTTCGATAAGTAAAGAATCATGTAAGTTGTCCATTTAAATAAGAATGTGCATATTATATATTGTTATCCTCAATTTATGAATACTATACAGATATTGATGTATTTTTTATCTGTTTCAGGGAGAAGGGGCTGAAGGAGATGCAGCTCAGGAAGAGCCGGCGCCGGTAGAGCCGGTGCATCAGGAAGACCCAGTCCAGGGAGAGCCAGTCCAGGCACAGGAAGAAGCGGCACAGGGAGAGCCAGCCCAGGATGATGTGCTGTAAAGAAAACTTACAGAAGAAGAAAACTGTAAAAGAATTTTGCATTTATACCTAGATAACTGGGCTGGAAATTTTTATATGTTTATACAATAAAATTATATCAGTTTTCTTGAATAAAATTTAAAATAAAAATACATATGCTTTTTTTATTTTATTATTAAACAAGTTGCAAATTAATTTATTTTACAAAAATTTGAATAGTTGAATACAATGATAAAATAATAATAAAATTACTATCTAGATTAAATTTAATTATTTCAAATCATAATTAAATGATAAAAATAAACTTTAATGCTGCACAGTCAATTAATCTATCTTAATGGTAAGACAACATGAAACATCGATTGTTGTAGTCCCATTTGATTAACATGTCAACCTTAGCAACCTCATAAAAATTCTAATGTTTTTTTTAGAGACAGTTCTTAGCATCAAAAAAATGTGGAAAAAATTTCAAAACAATCAGACGATCCAATTTTTTTAAATTAATTTCTTAGTTTAGGTCTCCATGGGAAAGCCCTATACTGAAAATTTAAAAATTGATTTAAAAAAATTGGATCGTCCGATTGTTTTGAAATTTTTTCTTTATTTTTTTGGTGCTAAGAACTTTAAAAAAATATCAGAATTATTATGAAGTCGTTGCAAAGGTTTTTACATGTTAATCAAATGGGACTACAACAATCGATGTTTCATGTTGTTTTACCCTTAAGGAATTAAGGCTACTGTTTTTTATTTGTTTTTATTTATTGCCTTCCTTAATAAGTGAATGAATATAACATAAAATGTTCCTTTTTTTCACTCAAAGTACAAAATAATTATATGGATAAATAAATCTACAGCATATTATTAAAATAAACATAATTAAATGTTATAGAGAGAGAGAGAGAGAGAGAGAGAGAGAGAGAGAGAGAGAGAGAGAGAGAGAGAGAGAGAGAGAGAGAGAGAGAGAGAGAGAGAGAGAGAGAGAGAGAGAGAGAGAGAGAGTAAAAAGGTTGTAGCAGTAAATAAGCATCAAATATATTATTTCACAGTTTTGGGTACTTTTCTCAATAATTTTACATAAGAAAATAATTTTATATTATGTTGTACAGTACATCACAATACTTTAAAATATAATTTATAGTTTTCAACAACAGATGCATAATCTGTTGGTCAGTAAAATTTTTAACATTGCATGGAAGCTAATCTAATTTAGCAATAGATCTGATATAATATGTAATATATATTTTTAAATTATTTTATATATAGCATATAACATTTAGAGATAAAAGCAGCAATGAACCATCTTGGTCTGTAATTGGATGGTCATTGTTTACATACAGTTTCTGCTTGATTTGTTTGACATTTCATTTCATAAAGAAAATTAGTATATGTAAATTACATGAAAACAATTTTTGTTCTGCAACAAAATATTGAAATTCTATTTTTATAATAGTAATAATAATTTTATTGTATATTGATGTGTTCATAAATAAATACTTTCTCAGGATATTTAGAACTAAGACATCTAATTCAGTAATTACAAAATAATAACAACAATAATAAAAAATAATGAAGTAATTGGCATAATTGAGATGATAGAGTATTGTCCTCAACTTTTTTTATTGCAGAAATGGATAGAGGGTGCAAAGTTGTGCTACCCTGATTTTTTTCAGATTTTTTAGAGTCCGGGAAGTATTTTTAAAAAATTATTGAAAGTCCTTTATGTGACGTCACGCGGCGGCAAGTCCTATCTTTTTCTTAAGGAGCGGCGTCTCGTGATGTCACGTAAAGGACTTACAATAAATTTTTAAAAATTGTTCCCGGGCTCTAAAAAATCTGAAAAAAATCAGGGTAGCATAACTATGCA
Source organism: Siphlonurus alternatus (assembly GCA_949825025.1). NCBI lineage: Eukaryota > Metazoa > Arthropoda > Insecta > Ephemeroptera > Siphlonuridae > Siphlonurus > Siphlonurus alternatus. The sequence continues at coordinate 6,049,705 of OX463785.1, read as the reverse complement.
CCCTCTATCCATTTCTGCAATAAAAAAATTTGAGGACAATACTCTATTAAAAATAAGATGTTCTGGAAAATAAATTTGTATCATACAAATTTCAGAACTCCGCTTAATTGTTTTAATGATGGAATAAAAAATATATGATTAAAAATCTCAATATATAAGTAGCATAATTAATAAAATGGAAAATTGTTAACAGAAGCACCTATATCGCTCCTTATATTAAATGTTTTGACAAATATTTATTGAAATCAATCAACAACTTTCCCACACATATTTCATGAATTTCATGATACATATATAATATTAAGTATAACACTATACAAAATTGCACGCTTTTCTCATATTGTTATCATCATGATTGGTTTTTAATGTTAAAATACATAGACTGAAAAGACACTTTTTTTTTTTTCAAAACTCAAAACTCCATTTAAAATTAATTTTAGAAACTTAATAAATATTAAAATTTTATAAATTATAGAAATCTAAATTTTAATTGCAAGAGAAGTTCATTATTACATAAACACATTAATTTTCATACATAAATTGAGCTAATTATTGAATATTTTGGTATACACACGACAGTCTATAAAAGTAAACTAAGTGTTGCCTCGTGGTCATTTACAAACAATGTCCCCTGAAAGCGACAGCAGCAACCGTGACCTTGTGAGAACTACCTTTGTCAAACCATCACTTTCCCACGACACAGTCGATATTCAGATCAGATACCGACAACAATTGACCGTCCTACGTCATTGTTGGAAATCATGGCTAAAGGATTCTTTACAAAAATTCAATCCACCGAGATTATTATATAACACTAATTTCGTAATAGTAATTCAGGCAGCAAAATGTAGAGATTTGTATGAAATTACATATTATGCATATATTTCAGATTTAGAATTTTATTATTTAGTTTTAAAAAATAAACAGTATAATTATATTAATTACTATTTTTTATTATAGTGTAATTAATTAACAACACAATAGGGTGCAATAAAAATTGTATTGTACAGTACATCAATATAATTTATATCAAAATTCAATTCAATATTTGCATGACTATGACGTCACAGCGTTTTTTAGCACGCTTTTAAGGATTGAAAAAAAAAAATATGAAAAAATATTGACAATACATAATTCAATTAATTTAAGGTTCTCTATCTACTATACATTTATTTTTTTTCATGAAGGTTGTTCATTGCAAGAAAATAGGGGTGTTTGGTGAATTTTAATATTCTCTTTGATCTGCCCACGTCAAAATATAATGACAATTTATTATATATATAATATATGTATATGTATATGTATATGTATATATATATATATATATATATATATATATATATATATATATATATATATATAATATATTTTTTTCAGTAAATAGTTACATAATATTGTACCAGCCAGGGTTATGGAGTACCCTATCGGCCTATTATTGAAAGCAAAAACATTATATTAATTTTTTTGACATAAATTAAGCAATCGATTGTAATGTGAACTATTTTTTTTATCGTTTATATTCCTTAAAAATTAATTTTGTATGAGAATTGACAGTGTGAATAAAATTTTGTATATTGTTATTTTGATTGCTATTTTGATTCGAAACACCAAAGAAATATATACATGAAATATATACAATAATATTACAATAAAATTTAAAATAAGCATTAAATAAAATAATATATTATTATAATAATTAATTTATTATATTAAAACTGTTCTCTCTCTCTCTCTCTCTCTCTCTCTCTCTCTCTCTCTCTCTCTCTCTCTCTCTCTCTCTACACGTACAAATAAAATAATTATTATCGCGCTACAATATATATGCGAGTATAAATGTCCACTAACCTCAGTATAATCCTGTTTTGGTCATAATAATTACTATAATTAGTAATTTTTACAGGAAAATGAGAGAGAAATTAGAAAACAAATTAAATAATACATCTAAATAAAAATTTTGTTGAAATATTTAATGGGTGCGATTCACGAAGCATTTAAGTCAGGTTTCTAACCCATGTTTGACTTAACCACGTTTAACTATACCTGTTTTACGTGTTAAACCACCTAGTTAAACGTGGTTAAGCTAAACATGGTTAAAAACCTTGCTAACTGCTTCGTGAATCGCGCCCAATTATGCTAACTAATTTCAAGTGGACAATGCATAAAATGTAAAGTATTTACAGCGTTTTGCATTCTGTTATCACTGCTATAATCCTAAAAATAAGCTTAAATTTAAATGTGATTTAATACGTGTGTTAGAAAGTATTTTAAAACGATATAATATAGGCATTTCTTATAAGAAGTACATTTCTTCTTACAGTATACTGGTTCGAGAACATGTTAATTAAGTTTCAAATTATTTAATGAATAATATTTATTCAGTTTTGTAAACGTGTACGTAATTAATTATTTGTAGAGATAATTTTTTCATTTCTTAATCCATAATGTATTTTTGTTAATAAACTTGGCATTATAAAAGGACCATTAAAAAAGTGTGAATATTTAACATATACAAATATAACCAAATTAGGGAAAGATGTTGCATGACTATGACGTCACAGCGTCTTTCAACTCGATTTTAAGAGGGCTCAAAGGAATCTTAAAAATACATAACTCAAGGTTCTGTATACAAAAAATGTGCAATAAAAAAAAATCATGAAATTGTTAATTTCTTAATTTTATTAGAAGTAAATTGCAGTAAATTGATTATATAGTAGTATTGACAAACAGTAAATTTCTGACCGTGTATATCTCAACAGTCTAGAGGTAATGCATATTCAAAAGACAAACAAAGGATGACGTCACGTTTCCTTCGTTTATAAGCTGTTGGTTACGAGGGCCGGTACTCACTGACTGTCTGCAAGTCAGTAGGTCTGTCCAGTAGGTCTGTCCAGTGTCCGGTATAGATCAGTGTTCGCCATGGCTCCCCCGAGTGCTCCTGAACGTCAGACTGCTGATGAATCTCCTGACGATGTGGTAATTTCTGGAATGTCCGGACGTTTCCCGGAGTCGGATAATGTGTACGAGTTCAGGGACAATCTCTTTAACAAGTTGGACATGATTACTCAGGACAACCGACGTTGGGAAATTGGTGAGTTCTGTACAAAATAACATTGTTTTTTTTTTATTTAGTTTTAGAAACTTAACACTAAAGTATCGACCTCAAATTTTATATTGGAGTAATGGATAGATTGTGCAAAGTTATGTTACTTTTTTCAGATTTTTTTAGGATTTAGAAAGTATTTTTAAAAAATATCAAAAGTAGAGAAAGTGAAGTCTCTTGACACCTCTCTTTAAAAAGATAGGACTTAAAAGGGGCGTGGGTTCAAACACGACCTGGATAAAACTTTTTAGCAATACTTCCAGGCCTCTAAAAAAGCAGAAAAAAAAAATCAGAGTGTCATAGCTTTGCAGCCTGTATATATTTTTCTACTATTTTTTTTTTTTATGTTTTACACTATTTTTAAATACTATAAACTTACTCTAGATGTAAGGAAAATTTTTGTAGTTCTAGTGACTCTTTCAACAGTACAGAATTTTTGATTAAAATGAAGTACTTATGTGTGAAAATGCTGAAAATATTAAGGCTAAATAAATGCATTTAATATTCTGATATCCTTACAGTAAAGAGAAATTAATTATACAGTAAGTCAAATTCAACATAAAGTAATTAAGAGCTGTTGTAGGATACTTGTCACAAGTGACAAGTGGTTGTGACTGAAGAAACCATGGAAACCTCGGTCAGGATGGTCGGTAATTGATGGAGGATGCCATCAATCACCTCCCGAATGCACGAGTTGGTGTTCTTTAGCGACCGCCATTTGTGAAAAGTTTGGCCATTCCTGGGATCGAACTCACGACCATCCGATTATGAATTGATGTGATACCATTGCGTCAAGTGCACGTTCAAATTTTTATTTAAATAATTAATTTAAGTAGTGGGAGATGTATTGTGTCAATTTTTATATGCAATTATTTTGTTAATTAAATATTAAAATAGGTCAAATTATAAAGCTGAATTAAAAAGTGCAAGTCACTCCTCATTCTGACTCTATTCTTGTTTTTGTTTTAACATAAAAGAATTCTAAGAGAAATATATTAAAATAAAATCTTGATTACAATTTATTTCAATATTCAATAATTCGATAGTTTTGATTGCACAAACAACTTTTGTTTATATAATATACGTAGTTTTAAATTTTTAACTATATATAACCATCGACCAGTGAAGATAAATTTATTTTATAACATTTCTTTTTTTATTGAATAATAAATTAGATGTAAAGTGATATATTATAATTCTAATAAAAACTTGGCCGTGCAGTTGATTAGTGCACTGCATGGCATTCAATGTTCAGGGGGGCACTCAAATACCGCCAATTATGAATTTGCGTAAAGTAACGCAAGAAATTAACATATTATACTAACTAAGATTATATTAGTATTGAGAGAGTGTCATGAAAAATTATAATAATATAGCACATTTACAAGGGCACACGATTTTATACTTCAGTGGTGTATTAAATATATTATATAAAATAAAATTATTGAAAATTGTGACAAGAATTAAACTCCGTAGTTTATTGTTACGATACAAATGAGATCATCAGGTTAACAAGGGTTCATTATTGATCTATGTATTAGCTAGCAAATGTGCATTATTTCAATAAATATTAATACCTAAAAATACAGATTAATTACTATAATATATTTAAATAAATATAATCGTCTTTATTGAGGGCGAGATTTAGGCCATTTAACCCACTTTTCTATCCAACTCTATATATATATATATATATATATATATATATATATATATATATATATATATATATATATATATATATATATATAAGGTTTATTATTCTAATATTTTGTATATATTCATATAAAATCATATTCTGCTGACGTTTTTTTTAATTGCAAAACAATTTGAAGGATTGTATGTCTATAAATTAATAAATTATTACAAAAAGAATACTTGAATTTATTCTGAATGATGTAACTATGTCCTCAGACCACCCTGAGATTCCACGTCGTATCGGCAAGGTACGCAACCTGAGCAAGTTTGACGCGTCCTTCTTCGCGGTCCACTACAAGCAGGCCCACACCATGGACCCCATGTGTCGCGTGCTGCTCGAGCTGGCATACGAGGCAATCGTCGATGCAGGTGGGTGCATTAGAGCTAGCACTTGTAGGGATTTTTTATGTGTTTCTGAACGAAATTGAAAAAAAAAAAAAAAATTGTACTGCATGCATGTAAAATATTGCTTTAATGTTGTCTGATAGCTGATATCGTATATATTTATAATGTTGAATTCTCCTTCAAATTGCTTATATTAATACTAATAAGAATATAGAATCTATAATAATAAGAATAAGATTACGGATATCTCTTTTTGATTGGAGAAGACATAGATTAATAAATAATTTCAATGGATATTTGAATTTGAGAATATATTCCCCGTATAAAAGCCCTCTACAATAATATAAATATTTTATTTCTGCATAAATATATTATAATTAAGTTGAAAATGTAAATTTGTAAATCATGTAAATAAAAATATTAATTAGATATCATGAGACCAGAAACATTAAGTTTTTATTTTTTAATACAATTTTCTAATTATTTATAAATAAATTTCTTAACTAGTTCATTACAAATTTGATTCATCATGTAACTTGTTCAGAAGCCACTGGGCCTCCGATTTTTTTACTGATCAAGGTACCAACCCTCAGGTGTGAACCCGACCTCTCTCCGAGGCACCAACACCGGGTGCTTCATCGGTGCGTGCTTCAGCGAGTCGGAGAAGATTTGGTTCTACGAGCGTATCCAGATGCACGGCTTTGGTATCACGGGCTGCAGTCGTGCCATGTTGGCCAACCGAATCTCTTACTGGCTCGGCATCCACGGTGAGAAAGCTGTATATTATTTACTACACCAGTTTGTAACTTTCATAATAGAGTTTAAATAGATAAATTTGTTACTTTGACAAACATTTTGCATTTTAATAAAATAGTTGTAACTACAAAATAACAAAAGTTGAAGCGAAAAATTAATCCATTTATGTAAAACTTTCAATTATAAATTCCCTATTATAACTCAACCTATATAGGACTATATGAAAGGTTCTTATTATATAATAAAAGCCATGAATCAAACGGGTTTAAAGCCATTGCATGTAAAGGTTAGTTTCTTATCTTATTTCATTGATAATGACTTTTGTAAGTGAAAATGGTTTTTAACCCGTTTCATCTGTAACTTTTATAAATATAATGTTCATAATTATTTTGAACATAATAAGGGGCATTCACAAAGCCTTAAGGCCACATTTAGGGCTTGATAATTTAAGACCAGAAATTTTGGGTCTAAAAAGTATGCCTAAAATCGGGCTTTAAATTATCGAGCCCTAAATGTGGCCTTAGGGCTTTGTGAATGCCCCTTCATTAGTCCTGTATATATGGTTGAGATACATAGGAAGTTCAAATGAAACTTTGACATGAATTGATTAATTTTTATTCTTCACCGTACTCCGTACTGCATTGGTCACTTTTTTGGCTAACTGCGCCCTGCATCTTTCAGCTGTTGGCACAAAATATGTAAAATCTTCTAATAAGCAAACTGTACTGACCCCACCCTCTGTATAGGCCCCAGCTACGCGGTGGACACGGCCTGCAGTTCCTCGATGTACGCCCTTGATCACGCGGTGCGCGCCATCCGCGGGGGCCAGTGCGACTCTGCGATCGTGGGCGGGGCTAACCTGACCTTGCACCCGTTCATCTCTCTGCAGTTCTCGCGTCTGGGGGTGCTCTCGCCAGACGGAAAGTGCAAGTCCTTCGACGCAGACGGTACGTAAATTATATTTTTATTCATTGTTAATAATGCTAATTCAATTTTGAGCGGATTTAATCAATTAATGATTGCACAATTCCAGCATGCATTAAATAACATTGCATAGTAAATTAGCATAAAATATCACGTGTGACTTAAAAGCATGCATTAAATACATTAATTATATATTCAATACAAGTCTGAAAAATTGAAATACTGAAGTCCAAAAGTTTATAAAAAGTATAGAAAAGAACGTAAATAAAATAAATATGATGGTGATCGATCTTGTGGTAAAAACTACAGCAAAAAAAAAAAAAAAAAAATGCAGTTAATTCATCCCAAGTTGAAATAAATTTCATCTTATTAGCTACTAACCGTAAGCTCTCCTCTCGTCTTTTGTCCTCTTATTTTGCACCATTTTTGAGGTAAAAATAGAGAAAAATACGAGATTATTACGTCTTTTTTCCTCTTATTTAATATAAAATTATAAAAATAGTCTTCATTTCATCTTCATTTTGAGCGAAGAGGAAATAAGATGTGTTTTAGAGGTAGAAAGGTCAAGTTTAGACTTGTAAAAGATAGGTTGAAGACGAAATTTTTCAACTAAGGCAGTGTGCACCAACGATTGTCACTTATACAAGTCATACCCTTGCAGCTGACGGCTACTGCCGCAGCGAGACGATCGCTGTGATCTTCCTCCAGAAGGCCAAGGACTCTCGCCGGATCTACGCCACCGTGGTGCACACCAAGACCAACTGTGACGGTTTCAAGGAGCAGGGCATCACCTACCCCTCCGGAAACATGCAGGGTCAGCTATTGGCGGACTTCTACGATGAGTGTGGCGTCCCGCCCTCCAGTCTAGCCTTCCTGGAGGCTCACGGAACCGGAACAAAGGTGTGTATAGTTCAACAAATAAAAAAATTACCACCGGAAGTAGCCGGGTTTCTGAACTTCCTATTTCAGTTTTGAACCTAAAACTTTGCAAAGTGATTTATATTAGAGTTTGTAACTTATCTACAAAGTCTTAGATTTTTCATGTTTGTAGTTTAGTCAAAATCTTTCCACTTCCGGCTACTTCCGGTGGTAATCTTCATTTTTTTTAACTACATTTATGCTTAATTATTATTTAACCACGAATAAATTTATTTTATTTATTTATTTATTCCACCCAATACATTTAGACAAAACAAAGGTTAAAACTGGGTGAGAATAACGTACAAAGCGTAAAAACACTATATCACATAAGTGGTAGTTATCCTATTAATTAATTACTACACATTATTAAACCAATAAGGTTAAGTCAAAGTTATTACATAATAACAAATAATTACTAAATAGATATTATAAATAGTATTTTTTTCACAGCATTAGCAAACTCATTACCAGTAGCTAATTTAACATTTGGAGGGAGCTGATTCCACTCTAAAACAGATCTACAAACAAAGGAATTGAAGTAAAATGGACAACTTTCATGTTCTTTTATAATTTTATTTGGGATACAGTATCTCGAATTAAGCATTCAGATTTTTTTAAACCTCATAACACCTTTAAAATCCAGGGTATATAGAAAGGTACTGTGATGACGTCATAGTCATGAAACGTCTTTCTCAATACTCGTATGTTAAATATATGCATGACTATGATGTCACAGTATTTTGCAGTACTATTTGATTTGGTGTTAGAGAGCTAAAAAAAAAAATTAATTTTTTTGGCAATACATAACTCAAGATCCTCTATCCTAATATGCAGTAAAAAAATTCATAAAGGTTGTCCATTGGCTGTATATCTATAATCTACAAGAGAAGTCTAAAATCTTAAACTGTACGTAAATGGTGTTAGGAAAGCTATATCCATTAATATTATTGTAAAATTTAAAATAATTTATGAAATTCTCCATTCTCAGTGAAAAAATAAATCAAACGTAGAAAATGCTATACATTTTGGCAAATTACCCTGATTTATTGTATGAAGTATAAGATCTATTTGTTAACCTTGCTTGGAGTACTCTGAACAAGTTAACGAACAAAATTCATGACGTCATTTGCACTGCACTCCCTACCCCACTGGTGCAACAAGTGTGTATTACTCTGTGTACTCCGAGCAGGGTTCAGAGATATTTTTAGCAATTTGTTTAAATTCCTCATGCTGTTCCTTTCTTCTTAGGTGGGTGACCCTGAGGAACTGAACACGATCGACCGGATCTTCTGCAAGGATCGCACAGAACCCCTGCTGGTGGGTGCCATCAAGTCCAACATGGGTCATTCTGAGCCAGCCTCGGCGCTCTCCGCCATTGTCAAGGTACGAACCAAGTATCCTAGTTGAAAAATAACGTCTTCAACTCATCCCTCACAAAACATACCCTCTAAAACACAACTTATTTCCTCCTCGCTCAAAGTGAGGATGAAATGGAGACAATATTTCTAACATTATATGCTCAATAAGAGGAAAGATGACGTTATCAAAACTTTTTTTTTTCTATGAAAATGTTGCAAAATTTGAGGAAATAAACAAGCGCAGAGAGGTTAAAAATAAATGAAAGATTAAATTTATTTTAACTCAGGTATTCTGCATCATAATTAGGAGTCTTTAGTTACTATTTAAATCAGAAAATCCTGCCAGATAGACTATTTCTTATTTTATATATTTTTTTTTAAATCGTTGTATATGCATGTTCGTGAGTCTTGTTTAATTCTAGTTTTGTGTACCAGGTGGCTGTAGCAATGGAGACGGGACTTCTGCCTCCAAATTTACACTTCAACAACCCCCGACCTGGCATCCCCGCACTCGCAGAAGGAAGAATCAAGGCAAGTTTAAAATACCACACAGAAATAATTTCTTTCATATATTACCCTTTTCGAATATATTAAAGGGATACAGGCCTGAAATTACAATTTAGACAGTCAATAAGTATTGCTACAATTTATAAGTCACATTCGCATCATTTTTTCTCCGGTTCAGGAGTGCAAAGTACGAAATTTAGTCCTTGCTGACGTCACAACTCAATTTTAATCAGGACTGGCTGTGAGTTGTGACGTCAGCAAAGACCTTCTTTGCAACGCAATTTCACACGGCCGCACCATGCGTGCGGATAAAAATAATGCGAATGTTGATTACAAACTGGAGTCTTTTTAACTTAATACTTACGCTGCATCCGTTACCCAAATATCTATCTGACCTCTATTGTGCCCTGGTGCTTCTCAGGTGGTATCGGAGGTGACCCCCTGGGAGGGTGGACTGGTCGGCGTCAACTCGTTCGGTTTCGGCGGTGCCAACTCCCACGCGCTCCTCCGCTCGAACCGCCGCACCAAGCTGGACCAGGACCCGGCCCTCACCGACAAACTGCCGCGCCTCGTAGCGGTGTCCGGGAGAACTGAGGAGGCCGTGGAGACCATCCTGGCGGAGGTGAGATCTTCTAGCAAGGGTTGTAAAGGCGGATCCACATGGTGACAACGGCGATGTGACGCGATTTTGACGTAAAAGCTGTGAAATCCTATGAGGCGAGTGAATTCGCCACGTTGCGGCGAATATTGCGTTAATTATGACGCTCTTTTCTTAATCACCAAAGATGACCGCTAATGGATGCTACAGCAAGTGCGCTTTATTCGCTTCGCGTCGCATGATAAAAAAAAACGACATGTGACTGCCTTTAACTCGGAATTTCTATTGAAATTCTATAAGGCGGTTGCATGAGCAACACAATAAGTCTACTTTACAGGGGCTGAGTGAAAACATGCGCGCGCTGCCTGCCATGCCGGTGGAGTGGTAGAGAACTCTGCATGCAGGCAAAAGATTAAAAAAATACATTATAAATTATTTAAAATGAAAAAAAAAAAATGTGAGGTGAACAAAATGTTTAAAATAAAATTTACAAACTTTTGCTCACCTCAGAATTCAGAATTTCTTCTTTATATATTTTTAAATAATTTTTTAAATATTTTCTCCTATATGCTGATACATTGTGGAGCTCCACCAGGCCACCATCGACGACTGGCGGACAACTGTTGAAACTCCCGATCCAAGGTCACACTGACGTCACACGCAAGCGCCTAATACTTGTTTATTATTTTTTTTTACACCTTTATTTTTAGTTCGAGAACAAGCCGGTGGACTCTGAGTACGTGGCGCTGCTGCACTGCGTCCACGCCACCACAATCCCCGGCCACATCTACCGCGGTTACTCCGTACTGCACGCCGAGAGCGAGGGCAAGCCGAAGTTGCGAGAGATCCAGCACTTCCCCGGCGCCAAGCGGCCCGTGTGGTTCGTGTTCGCCGGCATGGGCAGTCAGTGGGCCGGTATGGGGCGCGACCTTCTGCACCTGCCGGCCTTCGAGCGCGCCATCGCGAGGTGTGACGCCGTCCTGAAGCCTCGTGGACTCGACATCAGGCACATCATCACGCACCCTGACCCCAAGCTCTTTGACAATATTCTCAATGCCTTCGTGGGCATCGCGGCCGTGCAGGTAATATTTATTTATTTATTTATTTATTTATTTATTTATTTATTTATTTATTTATTTATTTATTTATTTATTTATTTATTTATTTATTTATTTATTTATTTATTTATTTATTTATTCATTTATTTAAGATCGGGCTGGTGGACGTACTCACCGAGGCGGGGATCGTACCTGACGGGATCGTGGGCCACTCTGTGGGTGAGCTCGGATGTGCCTACGCGGACGGTTGCTTCACCCCCGAGCAGATGGTGCTCTCTGCCTACTCCAGAGGATTAGCGTCCTTGGAGACTCCGCTCATCCACGGCTCCATGGCGGCAGTAGGTCAGTATACCCTGCAGTTCTTACGTACACCACTGGTGTTTGATCAATATATATAATAACGTGCAGTTCTCAGTATTTGGAGAAATTACAACTAATGAAAAACTGATTTTAAAATAAGACACTTTTTACAAGGTGGAAATAAATCATCATGGAGAATGGAAGCTTTATGGTTCCATAAATCATGCGCTACACAGACTTAACTATTGCTTATAATATATAATTATCTGGTACCTGCATAGATCGTGATTAAAGGCGCTTTTTCATGGAGCGATGTCGCGTGCGAGGCTTGGTGGGGTGAGAAAAGCGCACTTACATAAAATCGTAGGAAAAATCGCTTTCCCGCAGTGATTTAATCGCACTGCGATTTTTCTTCGCCAATATATAGCCGCCATAGGGTTTCACTTCAAGTGCGATTTTCTCGAACCGTCAAGCGTCGCGTTATATTGCCCCATGGAAAAGCACCTTTAGTCAGATTAAAATTGCTTTCTAATACACTAATTCAAGTGTAAATTTTTAATCTTTATGTCTGATATTTTATATATTAGTGCTATTGTTCACTAAATCCCCTCCCCGTGTTTCAGGTTTGTCCCACGAAGTGGCAGCACCTCTTTGCCCGGCTGACGTGGAGGTTGCGTGTCACAACGGCACGGACTCGTGCACCATCTCTGGTCCCGCAGAGTCCGTGGCGAAGTTCGTGGGTGAACTCAAGGAGAAGGGGATCTTCGCGCGAGAGGTGGCCTGCTCGAACATCGCATACCACTCTCGATACATCGCCAAGGCGGGACCAAAACTTCTGCAGTACCTCAAGGAGGTCAGTCCGGTCTTAATATAATTATTTACAAAATAAAAGTGAAACAAATGTCAATTCTAACAATGGAGTATCGTCCTCAATTTTTTTATTGCAGAAATGGATAGAGGGTGCAAAGTTATGCTACTCTGATTTTTTTCAGATTTTTTTGAGACCTGGAACTATTTTTAAAAAATTATTGAAAGTCCTTTTTGTGACGTCACGCGGCGGCAAGTCCTATCTTTTTCTTAAGGAGCGGCGTCCCGTGACGTCACGAAAAGGACTTTCAATAATTTTTTAAAAATACTTCCCGGGCTCTAAAATATCTGAAAAAAATCAGAGTAGCATAACTTTGCACCCTCTATCCATTTCTGCAATAAAAAAATTAAGGACAATACTCTATTATTGTATTGTGTTTATTGTAATTAAATGTTTTTTATTTTTAAGGGAATATGTTTTGAAAATTAATAAGTCATTATAATGTTACAAATTTGTCAATAAACATTTTTTTCAGATTTCAATTTATTTCTCCCAAAAAGTTTAATTGAGATAATAATAGTTCAGTTCAGTATATTTGATAAAGGTGTCCGGAAATGGAAGGATTTTGGCTAAATTATGATCATGGAAAATCTCAAACTTTGCAACGTGATTAATATTAAATTTTTTAACCTATATGCAAAGTTTTATATCTTTCATAATCATAAATTTACCCAGAATCCTTCCACTTCCGGCTACTTCCGGTGGTAATCTTATACATTAAACGTCCCTCGTTCGGAATTATGAGCTACCTGCTTACTACGATTTCGTTGCAATAATCTGCTATTTTAAGTAAGTGCAATTATAAATTATAAATGAGTATAAAATAATGTTCATTGTTGCGCTCACCTGAAATAGCAGACAACTTATTATTGCAACGAAATCATGGTAAGCAGATATAGCTCATTATTACGGATTATGGACGATTTGTGGAACTGTATTTTTCAGTCAAAAAACTCCCATTATATTATTTTTATTCTAATCCTAAAACCTAAATTTTATAATAAAACCTATCTCAAAAACGTTCTCCACCCTGTGTCCAGGTTATCCCTGACCCCAAACCCCGCTCCGCCAAGTGGGTCAGTAGCTCCGTGCCCCACGCCCGATGGTCTGAAGCCGCGGCAGGTCTCTCGTCCCCGGAGTACCACACCAACAACCTTCTGTGTCCCGTGCTGTTCGCCGAGGCCCTCCGTCACCTTCCCAAGGACGCGGTCACCATCGAGATCGCTCCTCACGGTCTGCTGCAGGCCATCCTCAGGAGGACCCTGCACCCTGAGTGCACCAACGTGGCCCTGACTCAACGAGGAGCGGAGAACGGAATGGATGTGCTCTTCGCGGCATTCGGAAAGTACGTATTTTGTTGACACTCAAAAGAATCTATATGAAATTTTCAATGCAGTTTTAAATACAAGATCTCAAATTATGTAGACAATTTTTTTTTTAAGATTTTTTTAACCTTCTAATACTATTAAAATTGTGCTGCAAAACGCTATTATGTCAAATTCATGCTAGATGTATGTTACGTATGAAATGTATGTCCTATGTATGTATTATATGATTATATACAGAAGACTGACGTCATAGTCATATATGCAACGTCTTTTCCCATATACTTGCGTGTTGATAATTTAAATGCCTATGACGTCACAGCGTTTTACAGCATGATTTTAAGGTATAATGTTATAGAGGTTTCAAAAAAATCTAAAAAATGTTGGCAATACATAACTCAAGGTCATTTATCCAAATGTGCAATAAAGAAATTTAGCAACTAAATGGTCCTATTAATAAGTTTTTCAGTAGTCCGAGGGAAATTGATCTTGATCACTCATTTCTAAGCATCAGATCATAAAAATAACCCTTGTGTTCAGGATGTACATGGCGGGACTCCAACCCCAGCTGCTGAAGCTACACCCCCAGGTGACCTTCCCGGTGTCACGTGGTACTCCGATGTTGTCACCTTTCGTCAGATGGCAGCACACGGACGAGTGGCACGTGGCGACGTACAAGAACGAGGTAAGAGCAAATAAATTAAATATATTTCCATATAAATTATCATGTATTCATTTCTTAATTTTGACACATTGATGCCATGATCCAAGGGCTCCCGAAAATAATATGAGAACTCCCTTACGTTAAATATGAAACTCCTGACCTTTCTGTGACCTCTGCAGGAGAAACTGGAGACTGGCGAACGCACGGTGACCATCAACGTGAAGGAGGACGAATATGACTTCTACGTGGGTCACGTGATTGATGGTCGCAACCTCTTCCCCGCCACCGGCTATCTCGTACGTGTTAATTTATCTGAATGAGAAAATGAAAATAGATTTATTCAGTCCTTTAGGCTATACAAATAGCATAGAACAAGTCATATAAAGTCATAAAACATCACAACAAAAATACACAAAACAACAACAACAAAATATATATAAATTATATAACACAAATAACTATAGTTAATAGCCAAGTAGCACATTACCTTTTTTGTAAAAACTCTTTAACGCTTTAAAACAAATTCATCATAAGATATTTAAATAATTCTTTTTTAAAAGATGCAAATGCTCCAGATTTTTTTATATTGTCACTATATAATGTCACTATATATTCAATTATTTGGTCTTAGAAGAACAGCGTCATATTTTTATCGATGATAATCCTAAATATTTTTACTTTTTAAGTAATAATCATCGATAAGGATGATCAAAATGATTATTTTCTATATGAATGTAACAATTTCAGCTCGTCTTTAATTATTTTTTTAATGTGAAAGATAATTATATGCTGATTTGACGTTAACAGTCGCGATTTGATTCTGTGTTTCATATAAAAAATATTTTTTAAAGTAGGTAAATTTATGAATTTATAATTTAAATGTTATTTATTATTATATCTGTTTATATAAATATATACAAGGAAAATATGTAAACCTGATACTGTGATATTGATAAATAATACATTGGCTCTTGATGACAGGTGCTTGCCTGGGAGACCCTGGCCATGATGAACTCCAAGATCTACACAGACGTGCCCATCGTCTTTGAAAATATAAAGTTCCTCCGAGCAACCAACCTGCCCAAAGACGGTACGTGGATGCAGCAAATTGTTTTAACATTGATGTCCAAAACAGATATCCTGTGTTTTAATTGAACAGTTCCCTGATATATCTACAGCAAACTAAAGCTACCTCAAAGCAAGCAAAAATTATCCTTAAATTATTTTCACTAAAATTCAAAGAACTTTAACTCCAGAAAAGGAATTACAATTTCACTACCTTTTAATTTCTTGAAGTGATAGAGACCCTGTGTATGTATATTTACAAAATATACAATTACTCACTTACATAAAGGGTCAAAAGATATCGTCCTTATATATAAACACCCCTAGAACTTTCTCTCTAGTTTCCATGACCTCAAAAAGTTAAAAGCTGCTCAGGCGGCGAATCCAGCCCGCGGCTTTAATAAACCTGGATAGTGTTTTTGGTTGAGAAAATAACGCTATATTATTGCATATTTTAGTATTATATCCTATATAGTTGGACTATTTTTTTTTATGCACCTTGCAAGTAAGTATAATGATAATGCTCACATTCATTTCTGTTCGTTATAATTTTGTGTTTTAATGTCGTACATTTAACTTATATCTGTGATTAATATAATTCTGACTTACTTATATTGTTGTACATTTGTCGCCTCTGAAAAGCTCCATTTCCAGTTTATCACCATGTTCTGTGAGCCGTGAGTATATCACAATGGAGATTAACAGGCTGCAAAAGAGAATTTTTCAGAGACATGGAGTGTACAATCTAAAAGCAATAAAATAATCAACAAAAGAACAAATTACCAAGTACGCGTTCTCCATTACAGGCAGCCTAGACCTGACCATCATGGTGACCAAAGGTACGGGACAGTTCGAGGTGGTAGAGGGCGGCTCTGCGGTGGTCACCGGCCGCCTCTACATCCCCGACGACATCAACAAAGAGTTGCTCGACCTGCCGCCCCCGAGGGTGGAGACCACGCCCCTCACACCCCCACCCCTAAGCTCCAAGGACGTGTACAAGGAGCTCCGACTTAGAGGCTACAATTACACTGGAATCTTCAAGGGTATCCGTCAGTTTGACTGTACAGGTCAGTAATATATTAAAATACCAAAGTAGAGTTTTTATTACAGAAATAAATTGAGGATATAAAGTTGAGGATATAAGTAATTTTAGAGCCTTGGACTATTTTAAAATAATTATGGGATGTTTGGTTTTAACAACCAAGCCACTTTTTGTAGCAGCGAAGTCTTATCTTAAGTCTTTAATAAGGAGTGCCACCTTGTGACGTATATTATATCGTTATTGACGTATATTTGGTTTGATTTTAATGAAAAAAGCAATAAAATAAAAAGGAAAATAGTCCCTGGATTCTGAAATATGAAAAAATCAGAGTAACTTACTTCTTTTCTTATCCCCACGTTTTAGCTTTTAAGCCATTCTACTTCTAGTAAGTCAATATAGATTGGACTTCTTTCTCTTCTCTCTTCATGTTGCCAGGTAACGAGTCAAGTTCAATCGGTTTTGCAGAGCATCTAAATAGATGCCCTCTGTCTTGAGGTTCATTTTTACATAGCAGTGTCAGTGAGTCTATTATAAGTATGAGTTTTAGCTGATTTAAATATACTGTCTAATAACTAACTAGTAACTTTGTATTCTGCAATAAAAAATAATTTGTTCACCACTTTTAGGAATTGTGAAAATTGTCACACATTCTGATAAAACCAGATTGAACCAGTTTGAACCAGAAACATTTGTCCCCAGGTGTGCTTGGGAAGATCCACTGGGACAACAACTACATTGCCTTCATGGACGCGCTCCTGCAGGCGCAGATTCTGCAGATGGACTCTCGCTCGCTGTACGTGCCCACCGCTCTGCAAAGACTGGTCATTGACCCTCACCGACACAAGGAGATCCTGCTGACCTTGGACGAGGAAAGAGGTACGTCCATCCCTTAATTTTCTTAAATCCGCCCGAGTTGAAAAAATTTTTCATCGGTTATTTACTATTAACGTCTGTCCTCGCATTTTCCTCCTATTTTGCAACATTTTAGAGGTAAAAAGAAAAGATTACTGCTTATTTTCTCTCATTGAGCATTTATGTTGGTAAAATTGTTTCCATTTTATCCCTATTTCAAGCGAGGAAGAAATAAGTTATAATTTTGACGTAAAAAGACATAATAAGATTAGGTTTAGATGAGTAAAGGATGAGTTGAAGATGCCATATTTCAACTAAAGGGTGTGTACCTTTAATTATAGGATTGGTAAATTGTTAAGATAAATTTATAATTTTGCATTTTCATTATAAGAAAGTTTCTTGCCAATATATTTAACAAGATCAAATAAGTACTTTTTGAAAATAATCAAAGGGTGGTATTCACGAAGAGTTAAGGAGCGTTTTAGGGAGAGATATTCTCTTCGTGAATACCAACCAATATATTATTATATTATAGTGCATGATGAAATCTTATAATGAGAAATAAAACTCTTAAATTTATTATAAAATGATGGTAATTTTTAATTCATTTTCACGACTGAAGGCCAAAATTCTTTTAGAATGTGTAATATAATTTGTAAAAACAACGAATGCTTGTAGTATTTTTTTTCATATATTTAAACACAATTTCAAATCTTCTCGGCTAATTTCACTCTCTAATCTCTCCCTACAGAGTTCCCCGTGTCCGTACACGTTTCCCACGAGGTGCTCCACTCTGGTGGTATCGAGGTCCGCGGTCTGCAGGCCAGTGTGATCGCCCGTCGCAAGCTGACCGCCGAGCCCGTGCTTGAGGCACACCAACTGCTCGCCTATCGCCCCGCATCGCCGCTACCCGCCGCAGTGGCGCTGCGAGCGCTGGTACACGTGGTACTGGAGAACATCAACACCCCCAAGGTCAAGGTGGTCGAGTGGGTCTCCGCCATCGAGGCCGAACCTGACCGTCTTCTGGGACCGAGGTTACCTGCCATCTTCGGGGACCTGCCTCTCATCAACGTGAGTCTGAACGTTTTAAAGTAAAATTCTTCTTCCGATGGTTTCAGATTTTTTTGAGCTCGGGAATTATTTATTAAAAAAAATATTGAAAATTTGATTCTAACGACCATTTTTGTGGCTGCAAAGTCCTATTCTTTTATTAAAAAGTGCCGTCTCGTGACGTCATAATTTTCAATATATATATATATATATATATATATATATATATATATATATATATATATATATATATATATATATGTATATATATTAAATAGTTTATATGGACTCCAAAAATGTCGGTGAAAAAAAAATCCGAGTGGCATAACTTTGCACCCTCTAATCATTTCTACAATAAAAAAATGAGATGAGTATTTAAATAACCTGTAATGGAAAGCTTTAATTAACTCTGACGATACGATTCTCTCAGCAAATAACAAATGTAGCCGCGATCACATGCTCACTATTGCTGATTTTTAATTTTTTCCGATGGTTCTTATGAGGGCAATATTCATAAGAACCATCGGAAAGATCACTTCATACACTACATAAAAATATTTTAGATTTTATGCAGCTTATATATAGAATTTGTAAAAATAAAAATAATAAGATTTTTCTCTTTACAAACCTTATGGAGCGATGTAAGAATTCGACGCTTCAGCGTTTACGAGTTGAAGCTTGTCATTAACCTGTAACCCCTGGTCTTTAACAGGCTGAGATCTCTCTGATCGGAGCCGGCGCGACCCTTGCAGAGAACCTGCAGGAGGGAGACTCAGGAGTGACGGTGGAGGAACGTGGGAAACTGATCCCTGAACTGGCCGCACGACTCGTGGCCTGCGGGGATGGTAGCTCCCTGCTCGCACTGCCCGAGGTGCTGGGAGACGCTCTCGCCGCAGTCGCCCCAGGCGGTTTCCTGTTACTGCAGCTGAGGCGGGGTGCGGAGAGGGGTGCAGAGCAAACCCTCGAGGGTCTGGGGGCAGCCGTCGTGTCAGTGGTGCCCTTCACAGGGGAGGAAGATGAAGATGCGGAGGATGGAGTGCTGCTCCTAGCGCGCAAGGTGAGACTTTTGTATGAATCTTTAGATTATTGAATCCCGAGTTGAAATAATTTTCATATTTTATTCGCTATTATATAAGCTCTCTCCTCGTCTAATTTCCTCCTATTTTGCACTATTTTAGAGAAAAAAAGAGGGATAACGACGAGATTAAATCTTCTTTCCTCTTATTGATAATAAAATGTTAGAAATATTGTCTCCATTTCAACCGCACTTTGAGCGAGGAGGAAATAAGATGTGTTTTAGAGGTAAAAAGATTAGGTTTATACGTGTAAAGGATGATTTGAAGACATAATTTTTCAACTAGGGTTATATATTTATTTTATTACAAATTTTACACCTCATTAAATAAAAATGTCCAGTCCGGCTATACTTTAACATGGCCCAATCAGACATTTTTATTCGAAAGTAGTTATTTTTTGCTTCGCACTTTAGACCATCTATGTATAATATTACCTTAAGTGCATTGATAATGTAAACTGTGATATCACTTGCGGTTTTTATAGTTTTGCCATAGAAAAAATTGCTGCCAAGTCACCTAAAAATTATTTAACTAAAAATTCATATTATAAATATATTGTTTGCAATAGTTACTATTGATGCGCTCTATGGAATAAATGAATGAATTTACATAATACCGGTTACATTATTTACATACAATACAATATATGGTACTATAAATGTATACTCGTAGCCTTGGAAAATTTCCGTTGGCAGTATTGTTAACCATCATTGTGAATATGCCACAGAGCATGGTAATTATTAATTAACAAGAAATTTTCCAAGTCAACGAGTGTACATAATGTTATAAGTTATAAAGTAAAATTAATTTACAAAATAATTTTTAGAATTAATAATTTTTCGTGTATAAGTATGATGTACGATTGTACTGGTACTGTAAATGTAAATAACTCATGCAATTTCTTCACAATTTTGTAATAATTTTTATTGTTTTTTGAAAATTTATAAATCTCTTGACCCTGTCAGGTGGAGGTCGCCCCGGTCAACAGCTCGGTGGTAGTGATCAAGGTCACTGAGGGCGATGACCTCCAGTTCAGCTGGGTCACTGAGCTGCAAGCAGCGCTCAAGACGGAGCCGCCCCCACACCGCGTCCTGCTGGTGTCTCAGGGTGCCCCTCACTCAGGGCTGCTCGGCTTTGTCACCTGCATGGTGAAGGAGCCGCTAGGGAACCTCGTCAGGTACGAAACTGAATGTTGACTCAAAATTTGAACTAGCTCGCTGTTAGTTAGTAATTTTTTCCAGTTGTATTAAAAAGTATTTAAAAATAAATTAATAAAAGTGATGATCCTTGTCAAAAGTAATATAATAGCTAAAATGCTGCACTTTCAATAATTGACTGTATAAAAGAAAAAAAAAGAGTGTATTCAGAAAATCCTGAAAATATCAGAAATATCATATTATTTTTTAAGATGAATACTAAATTGAGTTATTTTAAATGAGCTAATAAAAGTTGATTTTTATTAATTCGATACGATTTGGCCGGTTCGTACTTCTATAAGTTAAAATCCATAACAATAGATTTTTAGTTATTATAATAATTTATAATAAATAGTGTGAGGCTATACAATTTCTATCAATTCAATTGCTTATCTTATGTTCTCAATAAATTTAAAGCCTTTAAAAAATAATACAAAAATGCAAATGACGTATAGCAGAGCACATACAAAAAAATCGAGATATATAAAAAGAAAGTTATTTTTTATTTTCATTTATTTATTAAATATTTCACAGTTTATTTCACACTCTGACGTATGCACCCTGGAGAGCAAAATGACTGACCTTTGCATGTCCTTCAGGTGCGTGTTCGTACTGGACAAGAAGGCACCTCCGTTCCGTCCCGAGGACCCCACATACTCCGGACAACTCCGACTTGACCTTCTCATGAACGTCCTACCATCAGATGGTCAGGGTTGGTCCAGTTACCGTCACACCCTTCTAGAGTCAGACACTGCGAGCGTCACTCACGCTTACGTAAACGTCGTGACCAGAGGTGACCTGTCCAGTTTTAAATGGCTACAAGGTCCTATAAAGAGTGTGTCCGAACCTGTCCAGAATGGTAAAAACCTGTACCACATTTACTTCTCGGCCCTCAACTTCCGTGACGTCATGACTGCTACAGGGAAACTCGCTGTAGAGGTCATTGCCCCTGATCGTCTGAGTCAGGATTGCGTTCAAGGACTTGAGTTCTCCGGACGTGACCCAACTGGCAAGAGAGTCATGGGAATGGTAAATTCAGGTGCATTAGCTAACCTGGTATTGGCAGACCCTATTCTTGTATGGGACGTACCTTCAGATTGGACCCTAGAAGAGGCTGCTACAGTACCTGCTGTGTATTGTACTGTATACTACGCTCTGATAGTTAGAGGTCGCATGAGGGCTGGAGAGTCCATTCTAGTACACGCTGGAAGTGGTGGAGTTGGTCAAGCTGCTATAAATGTAGCTCTCCATATGGGATGTAACGTTTTTGTAACGGTTGGTACACCTGAGAAAAGGTCTTTCATTCATAAAGCGTTCCCTCAGATTCCTGACTCGAACATTGGAAACTCTCGAGATACGACATTTGAACAAATGGTTATGGATAGAACAGCTGGAAAGGGTGTTGACCTGGTGCTAAATTCCCTGGCAGGTGACAAGCTGCAGGCCTCCCTCAGATGTCTTGGCAAGCATGGACGATTCCTCGAGATTGGAAAGGTCGATATGGCTGCGGACAGTCCTCTAGGAATGCACGCGTTCTTGAAAGACATCAGTGTCCATGGAGTTTTATTGGACTCAATTATTGATGGAACTGAACATGAAAAGAGAAGACTTAGAGAAATTCTGTCCCATGGTATACGAGGAGGCGCTGTGAAGCCTTTAGTTCGTCAGGTGTTTGGTCCAGATCAAGTGGAAACTGCATTCAGATTTATGGCATCTGGTAAACATATTGGAAAAGTTCTTATCAGAATTAGAGATGAGGAAACTGATGGAACGTCAAAGGGAAAACCAATCGTCGTAAAACCACTACCGAAACAAGTGGAGGCAATTCCGAGATTCTTCTGTGACCCTCACAAATCTTACGTTATCATTGGTGGTTTGGGAGGATTTGGTTTGGAACTCGCTGATTGGTTGGTTCTTCGTGGTGCTCGCAAACTGGTGCTTTGTTCACGTTCAGGTGTACGTAATGGCTACCAAGCTTGGCGTATTCGCACTTGGGAGAACTACGGAGTAGAGGTCACCGTTTCAAGGGCAGAGGTGACATGTGAACAAGGCTGTATCACGCTTCTTGAGAGTGCTGCTAAGAAGCTTGGACCAGTAGCGGCCATCTTCAATCTAGCCGTGGTGTTGAGGGATGCTCTGTTTGAGAACCAGCAACAAGAGGATTTCGCAGTGGCGTTCATGCCCAAGGCGCGCACCACGGCTTTCCTGGACGTGGTCTCTCGCCGCCTGTGTCCGCAACTCGAGCATTTCGTCGTGTTCTCGAGTGTCAGTTGCGGCCGAGGTAACGCCGGACAGACCAACTACGGTTTCTCCAACTCAGTCATGGAGAGAATTTGTGAGAACAGAAGGGCGGAGGGTCTGCCAGGACTTGCCGTGCAGTGGGGAGCTATCGGAGACGTGGGGCTTGTCGCAGAACAGGTGAGTGTGCCGCAGGGTTGTGTGTCTTTTTGAGAAATTTTTAGTTCTTAATTTTTTTGTCAGTGGTAAGAAAAATATACTTAGGAACACCACTCTGAAAATTGTAGTCCTGACATCATGAAATTATTTTATATGAAAACAAAATATTATCAAAATCAGTAAAATTTTCAATATATTTAATATTTATCATTGTTTTAAGTTTTAAATACGGACTGCTATGACTTGTATTCAAATAATTGTCTTTTTCATAAAAAAAAAATAGGTACTCAAAATCTACACAGATTTATTATTATTATTTTTTTTTTCATCAGGAAACAGTTATTTTGTCCTTCATTTTATGTTATAAAAATATTTTCAGCTTATCATCGGAAAATATTTAGCAACATGGTGACTTTAATCTTTATACAATTTGTTTAAAACATATTTATATGAATTTCACTGACTTTCATACAAATGTATTATCATTTATTTTTAATTAAGTTTTGGTACCAATATCAAAGGTCTATATGTATACATTGTCAAGCAATTTCAAGTCCTGTTTTTGTTTTTTTTTTACATAATTATACCTAAATGATTACTTTTGTATTATATAAGATCACCAATATAGGAAGTACTCAAAATGTATACAGTTCACTGACATTAGAAATAAACAGTATGATGACCTCAACAATGTTCTCCACAGATGAGCCAGACGGAGGGGGACGACGAGCGATTGTTGAAGGCGGAGAGCGGCGCGGAGCCCCTGGTGATCGGAGGCACGTTACAGCAGCGTATCGTGTCGTGTCTCGCCGTGATGGACACGTTCCTCACTCTGCCGCCAGAGGACTCGCCAGTCGTCGTGGCTAGCATGGTGGTGGCCGAGAAGGCGGGACGAGCCGGAGGGTCCGGGTCTGTGGTGGACACTGTCGTCAACATCCTGGGTAAGTGTTTGGTACCCTGAGGAAGGTCTTTGTATAATTTCAAGATGTTTTTTTTTTTAAATTACATGTCTAGAATATCGCAAGACACATTTGTGCTCTCATGTGTGAACCTATACTGTTTGGAATGAGATAAAATAATTTGAATATTTAAACATATGAGGAAGCCGCAAAAGCTCCACTTTATCCAATAGATTTTAATCTTAAAGATGGATCTCAGTTGATTGAGATCTCGGAATCGGCCTCCTTGAATTCAACAAGACTTACAGAGAACTTAGAACTTGGTGGCAATCAAATTTTGAAGTATATCGGTCTTATCAGTTTTGCGAAAACTGAGATAGAAGTTTAACATTGGCCTTATGGACGAAAACCGGAAATGGATCTATTGTAAGGAAACCGCCCCCTTTAATCTGCTCAAACCATTTTAAGCGATTAAGTTTTAGATATCAGACTCGAAATTTTAAAATTTATTTCAGTCGATTTAGTCTGACAGAAATTTCCTTTGACTCGTATAGTAACTGAGGTTCATACTTAATAGGTTAAATCGAGTACTACTGCATGGACTACACCAAGTATCTAAAAATAAATTGGTGCCATGCTAATGTCCTTATAATATTGTTTGATTTAGCCCTTATTTTTATTTTTTTTACCAGTTTCAGCTCATTTTCAGTACCCCTGGATAAATTGTTAATAAAATTCTTTGTAACTGCTCCCCATATATTGATGTTTAAACTTCATGTCCTAACTCTTTAAAAATTATTGTCCCTCAGGTATTCGCGACATCAAGACGGTTTCCCTCCACTCGACGTTGGCTGAACTCGGCATGGACTCGATGATGGCGGTGGAGATCAAACAGACTCTGGAGCGAGAGTTCGAGATGTTTCTCTCACCACAGGACATCCGAGGTCTCACCTTCGCGCGACTCACGGAGCTCGCGCAGACCATGCAAGAGCAGTACCGGGCCAAGTTGGAGGCCTCAGCAGCAGCCTCAGAGCAGGTACACTGGTCATTTTTTTTTTAAATCAAACCCTTTTAGGTACTTCTATTTAATAATTATATTCTACTTTGAAACCCCGAACCTTCCGAAACCCTAACTTGAGCGTTTCGCTGGCTCTTTCGGAACGGGGGCAGTGATGACCTTGCAATTCATCCCGGCATTTACCTGCGACTGAGGGAAACATGGAAACCTCAGCCAGGATGGATGCTACAGCTTTTGTTAATGAACTGAAAGTGCAATGGTTTAAAGTCAGTGGAACCACATGGTGGAAAAGCTCGACGATTTACCCCTGGGTGGGAAACGTGTTTTTTTATTGAAAATGGTACCCATCCAACTACTAACCACGCTCGGTGTTGCTTGACTTCGGTGATCTGACGAGACCCGGTCAAGTGCACTGCGCTACAAAATGTCTATTTCATTAACACATTTTCACGCTAGGACAACATGTGGATGATTGGTGGACTGCAGCACCTGTTGGGAGTGGTGGGCACGGCCGAGCTGGCGCAGGACCCCATCGTGGTTCTTCCCTCCGACCTGGAGAGTGGCTCGCGCACCACCTCACGTACCATCTTCATGGTGCCCGGCATCGAGGGCTCGGCCTACGTCATGGAGCCTCTCGCCAAGCAGCTCAAGTACCCCGTGCAGTGTCTGCAGCTGCCCCTGGAGGCCGCCAGTCACGGCGTGCCGGAGCTCACACAACTGCTCATTGAGGTACTACCCACCCCCTTAAAGGTGCATTTCCATGGAGCGGGGAAAGCGAGAAAATCGCATGCACAGCCAATCAGAAGCTCGGGATTACCTCGCCTTGAGGGGAGCGATTTTATCGTCAACATGGCCGCCATAAGAGATTGAAGCAAGTGCGCTTTTCTCTCCTCGTCAAGCCCCGCTCGACATCGCTCCATAGAAATACACCTTAATACTCATTTACGGTGAATTAATGCTTGGTCCATAGTTCCGAAGGTTTTAATTCATCAATAAATTTAATTAATTTCAACCCTTAATAACCCCCTTTCATATATCTCTTCATAATTTATTTTTATAAGCCCCTGAAATGTAGGCAACTTGTTTAACGTATGGAAATATTTTTTACATTAAAATCACGATTGGGTCAATATGACCCTACGCGACCGCTAACCTAGCTTTTAAATCCACATATATTAAACTTTTTTTTAATTTTTGTTTCCTCACAATTGTTTAACCATGCAAGGATTACAAACTTGTTAAAAAAATTCCCGCGCGCTTTAGAAGAGTTTTGGGTTTTGAGTCACAATAGGCCTGTTCGTAAACCCTGCTCGGTGTACTCTGAGTAAATTTATGAAAAAAAAAAAAATGAGAAAAAAGTGACGTCATTTGCACTGCACTCCCTACCCCAAGCTCTGAGCTGGTGTAAGAAAGTGGTGTAAAAAAGTACACCGAGCAGGGTTTACGAACGCACCCTCTCCCTTTTGTTAATACTAGGGTAAATACTCTCCTTTCATCTCTTTGAATCAGATATCAGATTTGAAGTGTCTGAGAAGTAAGAATTTATAGTATTGCGTTTTTAAGCCCCTGAAATGTAGGCAACTTGTTTTACGTTTGCAAATAATAATCCAGGCTTTAATAATCCAGGCTTTCCTAATTTTATTAGCTAACTCCAAAAACCAGACTGTTCCTCCATTCGTTGCTGTTGTTTTTTCTAATATTAAAACTTCTTGTCTTATTTAAAATAAAATTAACATCGTGCTAGGCTTGTGAATGAAACGTACATTACTATTTGAAGCCTGTATTACACGATACAATTTTGCCTACAATTTTTCCTTTTCATCTCCATACAAACAAATGGAGTTCAAGTTTTCTTGTAGGGAAAAATTGTATGCAATAGTTAGAAAAATTGCATCGTGTAATACCGGCTTTAGGGTTGCTAAGTCGACATATTTAAATGAATTTTTCTATAAATTTTATTAGTGTATATTTTTTCTTTCCATTGCAATTTAGTTGGATAGAAATAAAATTCAAACGCATGCTTAAGTCCATGCACGTAAATTATTGATTATCACGGCTTAATAATAAAATTGTGTATTAATAACGTAGCATTTATAAGATTTATAGTAATGGACAACCTTCATGAAAATCTTTTATTGCAGAAATGAATAGAGGGTACCAAATTATGCTACGCTGATTTTTTTCAGATTTTTTGAGGCCTAGAACTATTTTTAAAAAATTATTGAAAGTGCAGCCACACCTCCTAGAGGCGTCAATAGGCATCTAGGCTCTATCCTTTTTATTAAGGATTCAGGGGTGCCAATTTAAATTAAAAAAACTTTCAATAATAATTTAAAAATAGTTCCGGGACTCGTAAAAAAATTGAAACAATTCAGAATAGCATATAGAATGCCCTCTATTCATTTCTGCAATAAAATTTTGTCATGCAAGTTTTCCATTGCTTGTGTATAAATGAGTCGCCGCGGATCAAAAGGGTTTATATCAAAGCCCAACTGGGATTGAATTTTTAAGCCTCAGTTACATGAACAATAATTTTTTCAGACCACTTTTGAACATAGATTTGGAAAGATAACTATACTTGTCTGTCCAAATCTATGTTCAAAAGTAATGAGAAAAAATTATTGTTGATGCAGCTGAGGCTTAAAAATTCAATCCCAGTTTGGCTTGGCGGTTTGATCTGCGGTGACTTAAATATATGGCGAATATAATACTGAAATATAGAGATCAGTAAAAATTAGTGTGACGTGAATGCACCACTAGCCGTGTCCCATCCAATATTAACCAACCCCGTTCTCGCGTGTTCACAGCGACTCCAGAGTGCACAACCCACAGGTCCGTACCTTCTGCTTGGCTACTCGTACGGCTCGGTGCTGCTGATGGAGATGGCACGTGAGCTGGAGCACCAGGGTAACGAGGTGCGAGTGGCCCTGGTGGACGGCTCCCTGTCCGTGCTTCAGGGTATCGCCGGACGAGACCTCGAGGTCGCAACCTCCACTCAACCGGAGTGGGAGTCCAAATTCCTCGAGAGACTCATGGTCATCATCGGGTGTGCCAGCGCAGAGGCAGCCGAGGTAAGAGAGCAAGCTTAGACTCAAGTTATTTTTAACTCAAGTACAGTTTAAGTTATTTAACATTCCCTCCGGAAGTAGCCGGAAGTGAGAGGTTTCTGTTGATGTCTAGCTGAGTCTTAAAAATTTGCTAACATGTTGGTACTCTTTTTACGAACCTGTAGATAAAATTTCAAAATACAAATACGAATTGGGAAGGCCAAAATCCTCTCACTTCCGGCTACTTCCGGTGGGAATATAAAATTAATTTGACTTTATATAAGTAGCGTACGATTTTACGTTATTGCTGTATATTTCCAGCATAACTTATACTTTTTTTAACCCAATTCCGTTTTATGATAGGGATTTTTTTAATTTTTTGTATAATAATTAAGAAAAAGTTAGTAAGAAAAATGAAAATAAGAACATAGTTTCATAGATAAAAAAAAAATTACTAACCAATACAAATTTATTAAGGGCAAAAAATAATAAAAAAATATATATGATACATAATAGATGACATAGTGAAGCATAAAAACAAATCAGGCATAATTATGTGTATGAAAGCGGAGAGATAATATTAAAATGAACTTAAATATTTTTTTGCCGCTTGAAAATCCTTATTTTACTATAAATATATACGTGGACTAATAATAAATTTAATTTAATAGTGATCTAGCTATCTGAACTTGAACTTGATATTATGATTCCTGGCAAAAAAAAAAAAATATATTGTTAAAATATTATTAATTAATTTTAATATTTAATATAAAAATTAAATATAATAATTACTTATATATATCTATCATGCATGATTGATGACCACACTGAAAATTTGCATTCAAATTTTTAGAAAATCATAAATAGACGTGCCCCACATAATAAAATAATACATATAATTACGTTCACACACTCAACCCTGACGTTATTTTCTCAGGTGGGTAAACAGCTGATTTCTCTCCCCGATTGGACGGCAAGACTGGAGCGCGTCTCCGAGTTTTTCCCCGACGAAAGCAGTCGTGAGTTCCACAAGTCATGCGTGAACGCCGTCATGTGTCGCATTGACGCGATTATGAAGTACTCGTGGCCCGAGGGTCGTAAGATCAAGGGACCGGTCACCCTTGTGAGGACCATCTCCAAGATGGGGGGTGCCGCTGACGACTACGGACTTACTCAGGTGAGGTCATGTCAAGGTCAAGAACCTTTGTAGGGGAAAAAAATACTGATAACTTCAGATTTATTTAGGTGAGGTCATACAAAGGTCACTCACCCTGGTCAGAAAAAAAAAAAAGAAATCATTATATATACGGGAATTTCATGTTTACATTTTGGGTAGCACGGAGATGCCCGAAGCCGCCCGAAGATTTTCGGGATGTAGGCAGAAAACCCTAAAGTCCTATGCTGTGCGTGTTAACGTAACTCACAACATCTCTTTGCTAATAATAGTTTTGGTCGCCGAATATTTTTTTTCACTAGTATTGGTTCTTCTTGTCACAATTTATGAAAGAAAATTCTACGAAAAATGATGCGAATTGTCATGAGAACAACTTTCGAGAACAACTTTAACACGTATCTGCTATGTCGCTGACAATGTTTTGCCTACACAAGCGTGACATCATATTGTTTTGTGACCTATGGTGAAAGACCCGTATAGAGCTGATTTCTGTTTATGTTTACGTGAGGCGGGAGAGGGGTTTCCCTATACTAACACATTGCGAAGGGGGCGCAGGAGCAAAAAAAGCATGCTGAAAAAAGCATGATTTAAGGCGTTAAAAATGCACTGATTATAAGATGTCAAAATTCAACCAAATTTTTTTAAGAGTGAATTGAATCCATGGTTTATTTCTTGTTACAGATCTGTGAGCGAAAGGTTTCGATACACGCAGTAGAGGGCACACACGCGGGCATCATCCACAGCAAACGCACCGCCGAGATAATCAACCAAGAGGCGTTCCTGTAGGAGCCTGAATGTGGGGTCCATCGCAATACCGAACCATCCTTCATCGTCACAGTAAAAAGAACTTCAAGATAGAGCATGTATATGAACTATAAACTTTATTTTTTTTTTATATATATAATTTCAATAGGCAATAGAGGCTTTAAGTGTTCCCCCCGGTGGCAAAATTTTCTCCATAAGCCACCATAATAGAAAATTTGATATTTTTTCTCTGTAATTATATATTAAAGCTATTAATTTGAAAACATTTCCTACCTCCCAGCATTTCCATTTAGGATTCCTCTGACTATGAATCAAGAGTTTATTGTTCTCTAAAAAATTTCTTTAATGTCAAAAAAGCAATTTTGAGTTTTTTGTATAAGTTTGAATAGGACGATATGGGGACAACGCAAAATCAACTAACTTGAAGCCTCTATTTATGTTTTTTTTTTCTCTTTTTATTTGCTCATACAAGTATTAGGAAACTCCTTTTGTACAGTATGTTAAATTTAAATATTGCAGTTTCTTTTGCACTTTATTAAAAAAAATTATTTGATTTTACGACATAAAAATATTGTGTGTTAAAGCACTCATTTTTAAATTTGAATCCCATAAGAGATAGTGGGACATTGGAAATAAATAACATTAAATTTAAGAGAGTCGAAATGTCCTAATTAACAGATAATATATATATTATACAATTATTATTTTGTAAAATATTGTAAGAGCAGCTAAGAAATAAGCCATTTAAATTTTCGCGAGCACTTGACTTATTTCACAGCTGACCATACTTAAATTAAATTTGACAGAATATGAATCTTAATCACAGAATTTTTTTTAAAAAAAAAGACAATGTTCATTATTATTGAATAAAATGTGAATATATTTAGGGAAAATGAGTTATTTGTTACATTTTATTACCGTTAATAAAAAGTTTCTCTTTCAAACAATTATGCTAGTTTTATTTCCTAGATTTTTTTGCTTTCTTTTCTTTTTTTAAAAAAAATCTTGTTTCAAACAGAATTATTAATTAAAATGTAAACCGAGAAGGGAAGGTGTGTGACTGTCCTACCTAACTACCTCCAACAAATAAATAAATAAATAAATAAATAAATAAATAAATAAATAAATAAATAAATAAATAAATAAATAAATAAATAAATAAATAAATAAATAAATAAATAAATAAATAAATAATTAAATAAATAAATAAATAAGTAAAAATAAATTATAATATGGTTATAAATAAATGAAACAATAAATTCAAAATTGGAATGAATTATATTTTTTACTACATATTTATTACAATTACAAAATGAGTTATAAATTTGTATAGTGATACATACAATATAATTATGATTTAATGCTGACGACGTGAGTTGAATCATAGCCAGTAAAAGACAATAGGCCCTAAGCTTTAGTAGGCCATTAAAGTAGAGTGAGCGATTTAATTTTTTTGAATATTTTATTTTCTAAAAATAGTTTAACCTGCCTTCTATTAAGAAATGAAAACCAAAAAATTTCATCTCAAATAGCTTCACCACAAAAAATTTCCAAAGATGGTGTTTCGGAGGCCTTTAACATGCATCCTTATGGAACAGAAAACAGCTTTTTGCTCTAACTTTGTCTGAACTATGCTGCCAATTAAAAAAGTACATACATAATCTATGATGAATTCTTTAATGAATTTTCAAATAAAAAAAAGTACCGAGCCATTTTTCCGAAAAAAAATATTGAAATTTTTGCGGGTTAATTCCCATAAGGATTTTCTAGATTTTGAAACGGCTCTGTAAATTTTTTTTTTATTTGAAAATCCATTAAAGAATTCATCATAGATTACGTGCATATTTTTTAATTGGTACCATAGTTCAGACAAAGTTGGAGTAAAAAGCTGTTTTCTGTTCCATAAGGATGCATGTTAAAGGCCTCCGAAACACCAACTTTGGGAATTTTTTGTGGTGAAGCTATTTGAGATTGAATTTTTTGGTTTTCATTTCTCAATAGAAGGCGAGTTAAACTATTTTTAAAAAAATAAAATATTCGAAAAAATGAAATCACTCACTCTACTTTAATATCAGCGAGAGATCGCTATAAATTTAATAAAACAAAAAGAGTCTCGCTGCATGAATTTAAAAATAACAATTGCTAATAACTCAGGGGCCAAATTATCATATTTCAAATAAGTTTAGGTTGATTTCAACTCTTGTCCGGAATAATGAGCTACCTGCTTACCACGATTTCGTTGCAAAAATGAGCTGGTATTACAGGTGAGCGCAATAGAGCATAGACTTCAAATTTTTTTATTGCAAAAATGGATAGAGACTGCAAAGCTATGCTACCCTGATTTTTTTTCAGATTTTTTAGAGGACAAAAAGTATTGCTAAAAAGTTTTAGCGAGGTTGGGTTTGAACCCACGCTCCCTATCTTTTTATTAAGAGAGGTATCACTTTTTCTGTATTTTCAATAATATTTTAAAAATAAATTCTTGACTCTACAAAAACTGAAAAAAAGTCAGTACCCATTTCTACAATAAAAATAGCTCATTAGTGCGGACAATGGACGATCATACATTATGTGGAATAATATAAGTTTGGAAAGACTATGAAAACAAAAAGGAAACTTATATTATGTTTTAACATTACTTGCAATGTATATAATATGTAACAATTAAGGAACATTTAAATGTATTTTTAAAGTGGATAATTAATTCAAGTCTAATTAAATGACTGTAGATCATTATTAATACAATTAATTTAATTTGTTAATTAATAATGTGATGGGAGACTTATTTAGTTGACTTAATAGCATACTGTACTTTTAGACGAACTTGAAAAACTGCTACTATATTTTTTAATACAAAACACACTTGCATTTTAGTTTAAGATTACAATATTAAAGTTTAGTTTAAATTTGAAGCACCTTTA
Organism: Siphlonurus alternatus; assembly: GCA_949825025.1. Taxonomy (NCBI): domain Eukaryota; kingdom Metazoa; phylum Arthropoda; class Insecta; order Ephemeroptera; family Siphlonuridae; genus Siphlonurus; species Siphlonurus alternatus. The sequence continues at coordinate 6,016,781 of OX463785.1, read as the reverse complement.
AAGTAAACATCACACAATTCCACACTATATAAAATTTACAGTTTCTTTTGACACAATTAATAAATCAAAATTAATATACTTGAGTTAAAATTAATTAAGTTTTCTTGCAGGAAAACATTTAAATTTTATAATTAAGTTAAAATGAGTGACAAAATTAAATTTATCAATCTTTAAATAAATGTTTAAACCTTCACTGTTAATTTGAGATAATTTTTCTCATGTAAAAGTCATATATGGAACTTTAAAGTTATTCTGACGGGCTCTGCTTGTCTTCTGCTTTCAGGGCAGGAGGGTCTTCTGCTTTCGGAGAAAGAGGGTCCTCTTGTTTTGGAGCAGGGGGGGCGTCTCCAGCCGCAGTCACATTGTCGGCGACGCTCACTTTGCTGAGTTCCTCGGCCAACTTGGCAGCCTCCTCCTCCTCCTCAATCTTGGTCACTTTCTCTCCCGAGCCCAATCCCGAGTCAGACTCGGCTCCAGAATCGTCTTCCTCCGCATCAGAGAACTCTGCAAAAACAATTATTGCAGTTAGTTTTGTTAATAACTAGTCGGGGCAATGCCATATATTTGATTTTAATTTTATTAAACACTTGGTCTGAGAGGTCCCCGGTTTGATTCCCGAACACGGCAGACTTTTCGTGACTATGGATGGGTGTGATTGATTACTAGATTATGGAGTTGGTAGGAGGAAGGCAGCTTACGGCTGTCTATACTCTGCTGCCCTGCAGTATTGCACTGCCACTGCAGGCTGCACAAACCTGGTAGTAGGAGCCCAGAAGAGTGCAGGAAAGGGTTCTGGGAACCTGGTAAGCCCCAGCATGGTCGAAAGATAACTCTTACTGACAAGGCTAAATATCGGCCTGGCCACACCCGAAAGGGTAAAATGGTGTCAAGGGTATTAACTTTATTATTATTAAAAAAAAAAAATAGTGTAAAGATACAATTAGACATAGATACACATTTAGAGATTAAAATGTAGATAACACAGACACAGATCAGAAACATACATAGAATTCTATTAGGCACTAAAACAATAAAAGAGAAATATGACAACAAGATATTATAACAAGAAATATTAAGCACAATTTATAATTTGATAACTATAAATGTAATTAAAAGATACATTATATAGTTATCATATTTATCATATTTTATGCAACTGCTCTGTAGTATAGTGGTTAGTACCCCTGGCTCTGGTCCGAGAGGTTCCCGGTTCGATTCCCGAACACGGCAGACTTTTCGTGACTAGGGATGGGTGTGACTGATTACTAGATTATGGAGTTGGTAGGAGGAAGGCAGCTTACGGCTGTCTATACTCCGCTGCCCTGCAGTCTTGCACTACCACTGCAGGCTGCACAGATCTGGTAGTAGGAGCCCAGAAGAGTGCAGGAAAGGATTCTGGGAGCCTGGTAAGCCTCAGCATGGTCGAAAGATAACTCTTACTGACAAGGCTAAATATCGGCCTGGCCACACCCAAAAGGGTAAAATGGTGTTAAGGGTATTATTATTTACATTTTATGTTGGGAGTCAAACAATATTTTCCTTGGCATAGTCCTTGATAGATTTGGTTCTAGCAACACAAACATTCAAATGGTATGGAGTGCAAACCTACGTACAATTTTGTTTCATTGGTTAATTTTAAGTTCAGAGACCTTACAGAGACCTCCGTGACATATGATCAGGAATTTTAACAACCTGGCTGAGTTTCGCTGTTTCTGATCAAATCCCTGGCCATAAGACACGGAGGTCTCTGTAGGGGCTCTGTTTTAATTTAATTTGTAAATACAAGTTGAGTCGGCAGTATTAAAAAAGGCCCCCAAAAAAACAGTAAATAATAAGGGAAAAACTCTGCCCACTGTTATTTTTTTTTTTCAAAGCCTGCACCTCACAGTGGTGAGAGGACGACGGTACTCACCAGACGGGGCCTTGACGGTGTCCTTGACGTGCTCCTTGGCCAGCTCAAACGCATCATACCACTTCTTGGCGTCTGAAACATGACAACTTTGAGTGAGATATTTATATTAGGACAATCAACTCATTATTAGGTTCTCTTGACTTGTTGCCTGGCAACATGAAGAGAGAAGAGAAAGAGTTTTTTCTTTATTGGCTTGCTAGAAGTAAAATGGTTTAATAACCAATACATGGGCATAAGAAAAGAAGAAGAAGTGATTCCCTATACTTTTTAATAGAGACAGATTGTATATTCTAATTTAGGTAAACTCACGACAGCTACAAAAAACAAGTCTACAAATTTTAGTTGTACAGTAGTACACCATCAAACAGCAAATCATCACCTCAGAATGCAAGTCGCGTAAGTACAAAAAAATTTGATGCAACTTTGAACCTTATCTCAATATAACTTAAAGCTCAAAGTTCCATCAAATTTTTTTGTACTTACGCGACTTGCATTCTGAGGCGACGAAATAATGATACATAATATAAAAGTTGTTTCTCAACTTTCTTCTGGTGATATAGAACATATTGACTCAAACTTAGCATGACACCTCGGGACAGCATGAACTCCCTGGCTGGCTCAAAACTCTAATAGACAAGGAGATGTGGACTTATAATTTGTGTAGAGGTAAGAAGAAAACTCAGTCAGTTTAGCCATTCCAATGAAGACTGAGTGATAAGAACTGAGTAGGGGCAATGTTTGTGCAGTACCAAAGTGTACAGTTCTGTATATTTCTAACATAGAATATTGATGTTGCAGCAGCATTTACTGTTAGCTCAAACTGCCTTAAAGGATAAGTAAAGTTGCCAGAACGACTAACAGACAAAAAGAACAATGAAATTTGGGAACCCTGCCAGGTATAGGTATTGTTTTACAGCGTTGCTTCTTTTTTTTATACCAAGTGGTATTAGCTGTTTGAATATTTTGCAGCTTGGCGTCATTCATAATAGAAACGTAGTCAGTCAGGGTATTGCCGCTGCACCATTGATATATTGTACAGTGATGACTTAACAATAAAAGATCCATTGTATTAGAAATTATAACATTCAGTTTTTTCTACGGTCTAATCTCTGCGCTTGACTACCTTTGTTATAAATCAGAAATTGATACTCTACTGCTTGCTGGGCATACTTCCTTTCATAAAGAAAGGTTTCATAGATAGATGCAGAAAGAGGTAGACTGAGCAAGACGGTGGCTGCGTTAAGACCTAAGAAAGGATTGAAGTTTGTATCGTCAAAGGATCTTTCGATGTTACATATTCACTGAACACTACTGTACACTCAATATCAACAAAATTATAACAAGAAAAGATCCTTTTGTATCCATTGTAGTTTAAGGTAAGTTTGCTTATCACTGTTTTGCTGTTGGTTTTGTTTTTGATCATGCCAGCCTATCAAATGCTAGATTTTATTTTTACAGAGAGACTAAATAAAAGACGTAGGTGAGTGTGATCGAGACGGAGACCCACAGTCGGAAAGTGGTGATAAGAAAACTGACCTACGAAATTTTAACTATAATGGATACAAAGGATCTTTTCTTGTTCTAATTTTGTTGCTATTGAGTGTACATTGACACTCGTCACGTCCTCACCGTCAGCATTGGCGAAGCGCGCTGCCAGCAGCTCTGACTTGGCCTCTTCATCGGCGTAGTCCAGCCCGACACTCCAGACCCAAGCCCTCTCACTGCCGCAGTTGGGCTTCAGTTGCATCCAGGGGGCAACTGAAACAGTTTTGTATGTTAGAGGGGTAGAAAGAACCAAGAATGAAAACACCACTATCAAGAATTCAATATATACATAACATGACGCCATATCCCTTTACGGGGTAAGCCAGCAGCATTATTACCTCGGCCGTCTACAAATTGCCCTCCACAGCTCTCAATTCTTGCATACTCCACTTGCTTCAGAAATACTCATAACACTCTTTTTGCCTTCTGCACTCTCTATTACACTGTGTACTTTTAACACTTCTGTTCTTCAAACATTCTGCAATCGCATCCAACCAAACCTTTTTAGGTCTACCTAATCCTTTCATGCCTTGTACACTATCTTTAAACACCTGTTTTGCAATTCGTTCATCACCCATTCTCTCAACATGTCCAAACCAATGTAGTGTATTTCGTTCATACTTGTCAATTACGCTTTCTTTCACTCCACACTCATTCATCACCCATGTGTTTTGTTTTATAAATAATATCAAACTTACTTGTGCACCAAAAAAATAGTTACCACTCTAAGCCTTCCACCAGTTCAGCAGTTGACATTCAAAAAGCGTGCCAAAGAAAAATGGGGCTTATGACATCAAGTGCCATGATAGTTCAAACACAACCAATCGTTGATCTTGACGTCATAAGCCCCAATTTTCTTTGGCACGCTTTTTGAATGTCAACTGCTGAACTGGTGGAAGGCGGAGGGTGGTAACTATTTTTTTGGTGCACAAAAATGTTTGACATTATTTATAAATCGTTAAAAATATAAAAGCTGAAGCGGTTCCCCTCCTTTAAGGATTATTGTCACTAGTCTTAGGAGATGATGAATCACTCTGAAAATTACAGTAAATCTTCCTTACATTACAACATAAATATTCAGCGAAAAAAAATGAAGCAAAAGTCGGTCTAGTTTTTGAGATATTCAGGATATAAATGGTGGGAATATCATTGGAAATCTGGCGGCCATTAGTCAAATTAGCATATTTTTTAAATAAAAAAAATAATATCTCAAAAACTGGACTGAATAATTACTTTTTTTACTTCAGAAAGTGAACAGCAAAATTTTATATTTTTTTTTTTTTCCATCAAAAAATAATTACTATAGTGACAATAATCCTTAATAGCGGTAGGACTTACAACAAAATATCATTGACATGAGGGCTCACCGAAGTGGTTCGCGCAGATCTTGAGGGTCTTGTCGCGACGCATCACCACCCTCACCGACGCTCTCTCACGGTGCTTCAGAAGTTTAATCTCCCCTGTGCCGCGCTCCTTCCACTCGGGAGTCTCTTGGGTCGAGTCGAAGCGGTAGAGCTTGGCTCGCCTGCAAAAATAAACCAGAGCTGTAGCACCGACTTTAAGATGTTTCGAGACAATTGGAATTAGATATGACCTCTGCCGATACTATATTGTACATTCTTTGCCCTTTGAAAATTTTATTTTTATGTTTTACCAAAGAATAGATTCAAATTGATAATTTAAAAATTGAGACTATCACAACAAGATGAAATACATACTGTACCATACTGTATGATATGACGTACTCTAACGTTTCTCATATGTACATGTCATACTGTATGCATAATTGACAATAATTGTACTGTACCGATATATAAATAATACAGTTACTTAATATATTACAGATCTTAGTTTACGTGTAGATTCGACTACGTTCGGCGATCGTCTTATACTGTATCCCGTCCAGTCATACGGCTAGAGATGTCTCAGAGTTAGAAGCCATAGAGTGTACAAGACAAGTAATCTAACAATAAGATCTGTTAAGACTGTATTACTGTATGCAAATGATAATACAAGCACCATAGCTGTTGAACATGTAATCCTATGTCAGAGGTCAGAGTGCAATAGAATTGTAATAACGTCCGGGCTTGATATAGGATATATATATATGCATATAGGTTTTTTAATGTACCCTATGCATATACAAAAGGAGCAAATGGAATCTTAAGTATGCATAATATATGATGTATACAGTACAGGTATGTATACACTACCATAGCTATGGTGTGGGGGTTTAAGTCATCATTATCTGTGCATAGTTAGAATCCTTGCAAGAGTGTGTCTTTGTCCAACGAGGGATGAGGCGAGGATGCTGGTGATTATGGAATTGAGTATCTGAAAAGGGTAGAAAATAATCAAGAAGGTTAAGAATAAAATGAAAAGGAAATTATTTGGAAAGGTGAGACTCGATGCGGAGCCAAACGATGTATATACCGGTACATAACACCCTCACTCCAAGACGGCTAAAACGTGACTCTATCTCGTGCTTTGATGCGAGATACTCACAGCTTAACCATTTCTTCCTCCTCCTCTTCCATCATAGACACATGCACTTCAGGTAGGTAGACGATGGGGGCGAAGTGTGGGTCGTGTTCTTCCTCTACTGTCTCTTCATTCTTCTCCTCTGCGCTGCCGTTCACCTGTGTAAAAGAAGTACATTAAGTCTAGCTAGATCGAAAAATTCAAAACCTACTCTTACCTTTGTTTCAGACATAATTAACACTGATTTTACACAGAGCTCTCTAACAAATATCTTCCAATTTTTAATAAAATTTGCGTCTACAGCTGATTTTATTCATGCGCTTGGTAACTTGTAACGAATTTTTTCATTGGTTAATATTCTATAATGTGATCTGTGATTGGTGAAATTTATTTCAGGCTTTTACCGCCATTTTATTGCCGCGAAACTTTTAAATATTTTAAACTTTCACACATAGCCCTCCAGATGAGGGCTATATATATTTCACACCAAAGATACCGGAATTACAATATTATACTCTAGAATACTGTAATATATATATTACTTAATACACACATGAACAATTAATTAGTGCGACTATATAACATAGCTAGAGAATGTATATATTAATTATATTAATTATGCAATATCATATAGCATTTATGAGCTCTGTTCGTATAAAAATAACACAAATCAGAGAGAGAAACGATCGATCAGAGACCCGGCCCCTACAGAGTACAGAGACCTCCGGCCGTATCTTTTGGCCAGAAATAATCAGAAATTTGACCAGCTTGGCCGAGCTTCGATCACTGTAAGTTACTGTAACTGAGAGTGGCGGCGCCACTGAATCGCAGCGGCACGACCCGGTTATCTCGCTGGCTGCACGCGGGCAATTTTAGCCAGCAATTAAGAACCCGAAGAACCGGGCCGTGCCGAATATTTAGCAGCGCCGCCACTCTCAGTTACAGTGAAGCTCTGATCAAATCCCTGCAGGCCATAAGACACGGAGGTCTCTGTAGGGTCTCTGAGAAACGATTTATTGATGAACGAAAAATGACCGGAAGAAATTTAGTTGACGTTTCTTCAAAATATATTGCATAATAAAAATGCTTTATTTAATTATTACTTTTACTATTAAAATATATATAATGCAAAATATGTACTGTACGTATATATTGCAACCAGAACTATATACGTGGCCTTAATTTCTACTCACCAACTTGTGCTGAGGACCTCTACACTCTACACCACTCTCTCATCAGGCCCAGGGGCTGGGGGGCTTCAGTCCCCCCCCCTCCCCCTGAAATGTTGACTTTAACGTGGGTAATATAGGCATTTCCCCCATTCCATTTTTTTTTCTCACATTTTTTTTATATTCTTTTATTCATAAAACAAGTTTATGTACATTTATACATAAAAATCAAAATCCAAAACATTGGTCTCCTGGAATTTTTTTCTAGATCCGCGACTTTTTCTCGATCGTCATCACTTCCACTGCAGGCATGTAATTAAAAATACCACACTATTATACTGCGTATATATACAGAAAAATCTAACAAATCAAAGTATTGTTTTAAATTGCAACGTGAAGGCGAAGGATTTCTTACATAATATTATATGCGCGTGTAGTATGTATGTGGTATATATAAAATTGATAAAATTATAAAATAATTTTAATTATTAAAATTTGATCAATTATCTATCTACTGTATAAATATAGAATATAATTATGATAACAATTTTTCAAGTTGAGAAGAAAAAAAATATATATTAATTTAATTAATTAGAAAAAAATGCAAGCGTTTTGGTATGTTCATTTTCATCGCGTTATTTTGACTCATATCATCATGTTAAGAGTCTATTTTGTTATTATCTGAAGTATAAAAACTGAAAGATTCAAGTACATGGCAGCTATAATAACAGCTCTTCAAGCTTAAAATAGATCGAACTCGCGTAGACCACTTCAACTTTCAGAATATACAAATTATACGATGAGCGTCACGAATATATACAATTATAAATTATTGTCCATATATCATGATGCATGTTTTTAATAAAGACGAAAAGGGATGGGTCTCTATTCTTTTATTTTTTAAGGTAGAGATAACGTCAATCAGCTGTTATTTTAGCTCCATTTGATTAACATGTAAACCTTAGCAAATTCACTAAAATTCTGAAAAATTTTTGAGAGGCAAATATTAGTGCCTATAAAAGCCATAGAAAAAGTTTCAAAACAATTTAACCAGCCGATTTTTTTTAATTAAGTTTTTAGTTTGTCTTTCCATTGAGAGAGTCCTATGCTGAAAATAAAATAAATTAATTAAAAAAAATCGTCACGTTAAATTGCTTTGAAATTTTTTCTATCTATAGGTACTAAAATATCTACCTCTCAAAAACAATTCAGATTTTTTGTGAATTTGCTAAGGATTACATGTTAAACAAATGGAGCTAAAAAAACAGCTGATCGATTTTATCTCTACTTTAATTATATAATTAATGTTCACAAAAATTTCTAATTTCAAATTTTTTTAAATCATTGTTTTCAAGCTACTAAATGTTCTATTTTCTAATGTCCATTCCGACAGCAAAATATAATTATAATAATCAGTGTATATATAAAACGCACTTGATGTTCGATGCGGTCGATGGTAATCAATGCGGGCAGCCATATATGTATATACTATTTATTTAAAATATTATAAATTATATTGAAAGTTCGTAGAGAAATAATGTTGCAGTTTCGAATAAAGCATTAAAATTTTATAGTGACTATATGTAATACCCCTTTAATCAATCGAAATCAAGCATACTTGCCTCAATCTTGTATAATTAATTAAATGTGTGCAGGACGCTTGACCGGGTCTCATCCGATCACCAAAGTCAAGCAACGCCGAGCATGGTTAGTAGTTGACCATTTTCAACAAAAACCACGTTTCCCACGCAGGGGTAAATTGTTGCGCTTTAATTTCCACCATGTATATATGGTTCTCCTGACTTTGGACTATTGTACTTCCGGTCCATTGACAGAAGCTGTAGCGTCTATCCTGGCTGAGGTTTCCACGTTTCCCTTAGTTAGTTGCAGACGAAAATGTCGGGATATCCGTCCGCGTTTTGGAATTAAATTGATTGATGTATTGACTTCTGGTCTGTGGACCTAACAGTCATTGCCCGTAACTTGGAGTTTCGAAAGGTTTGAGGTTTCAAACTTAGTGAGTAATTACTAATTAATTAGTAAGTAGAAAAGGTTTGATTAAAAAAAAAGAAATAATGATGTGGTCTATTGATATTGAGAAAATGACGTACATGCACTGCGCATGGCTGTTATCAGTCTTATCACTTGAAGCAGCTGCAAGTGCACATGCAGGCTGATTAATGCACTTCCTTTAATAAGATATAATTATAAGAACTAAAGAAATTGTGTCCAATTAACCATACAAATTTAATCATTTCATGATAATTAATATTTTCTACGAGCAAAACTTGTGATATATTATTTTAATGTGACTTTTTAATCAAATTTAATCACATTCAATATATATAAATTGATATATTTATCAAATCTAGTAAATACCAGCTTCGTTTTAACGTTATGATTGTTATGAATATCCCAACAACTTCATAATATTTGCAATTTGTATTTCATTTAGGGCCTTGGTTGGACTGTATTTGTATACACAATTTAATAAAAAAAAACTTTAAAAAAATCATTACAGAAAGATTATTGCAAAATTTTAAATTGGCATTATAAGAAAATTATAAGTATATATGCTTGTGCTGGCGATATGGGAATATTCAATTAATTTAAAACAGTAAATTTATAAGGAAATGGTTTGTGCGGTAAATAATTTTATTTCAGTGTTATATGATACTTTTATTTTTTTATTTATTCATATTTTTTTTTTTTTTTTACTGACAGGCACATCTGTGTTTGTTTCGAACATTGAGGTTTGCGGTTCCAGCGTTCTAATTCGGACCGCAATCTCAAAACTCTTTTTTCAAGAGCGTCTCGGGCATTTCCTGGGAACTCAAGAGGTGCCTTCTTTGGTCTCTTAGTCATTTATTTTTGGGACATCTCAACGTATACTTCCAATGTTAAATTTGGGAGATTTGATTTCCATCATATTTCTCCTCTGTCGTTTTGTGTTTAAGACTTTACATATTACATTATATTATAATATGGGGAGCATTTTCACAAAGCAATCTAGCCTCAATGTTGATCCCTGGTTAAATCAAGTACTAAACTTGGTACTAAACAATAGTACCATTAAAAAAATGTAGCGTCCATCATGGCTGAGGTTTCCACGTTTCCCTCAGTCACAGGTAAATGCCGGGATTGATTGCAAGGCCGTGCAATGGCTGCCTCCGTTCCCGATGATCCCGCGAAACGCTCAAGTTATAGAGTTTCGGAAGGTTCACGTATACAGACTTATTAGTAAGTAATTAAAGTATAATTAGTAATTAATTAGTTAGTACCCAATTGTGGTTTGATAATAAATAATTAAAATAAATAAATTTTAATCACCCATATAAAAAACACTATACAGAATATGCAATTCCTTATATATATTAAGAGAGAGAGAGAGAGAGAGAGAGAGAGAGAGAGAGAGAGAGAGAGAGAGAGAGAGAGAGAGAGAGAGAGAGAGAGAGAGAGAGGCATACATGACCAAAATGTCAAAATGTGTCAATTGCCCCAAAATACCAACCAATCAGAGAGAGAGAGAGAGAGAGAGAGAGAGAGAGAGAGAGAGAGAGAGAGATTATTATTAAAAAATTAAAATTCAGTGTTCTATATAATTATGCAACATCACACATGCCTATGATTCACGACATTCCCTGCGGCCTGCGGTTCGACTCCCGATAGACACGTGCCATATGTTGACATAACAAACATGATCCCAGGAATAGAGTCACTCAGTGACGCAGGTTTGTGGTTTCCGCACACTCGGTCACATTTGTCATAGAGGTGTGACATGCGACTTGTTAAGATAATGAGAATATACCCGCGGTATTCCTCGGAACGGAAAGAAATTTAAATCCCTGCCAGATTTGCAATTTTCATGCAGCTCCTTGATAAAGAAAGGTACAGATTTGAAATTTTCGGAAGAGCATGGATTACGTCTTCAACTCATCCTTTACATATCTAAATCTAATCTTTTTACCTTTAAAACACATAAAGAGGCATTCACAAAGCTTTAAGGCCACATTTTGGGCTCGATAATTTAAGATCAGAAATTTTGGGTCTAAAAAGCATACCTCAAATCAGGCTTTAAATTATCGAGCCCTAAATGTAGCCTTAGGGCTTTGTGAATGCCCCTTATAATTTCCTCTTTGCTCAAAGTGAGGATGAAATTGAGACAATATTTCTAACATTTTTTATGCTCAAGAAGAGGAAAAAAATATGTAATTTCGTGGTGCAAAATAGGAGGAAATTAGACAAGGAGAGAGCTTAATATAGCGAATAAAAGATGAAATTTATTTTAACTCGGGTAGCCTGTAAAATAAATTAACAATTTTATTAAAAAAAAATATACAAAATTATGAAGATTTCAGACTGTTTATATAAAAAGTTTCTCCTTAATACTTTATCTGTTAGAGCATATTAATAAATTATTTGATGCTTTATATGTTGTGGGGATGTGTCTTCCCCAGCATTCATATTATTATAATGATGTTTTATTTACACTTTTTATTAATAATGTATATTTAATATAATTGGATTTGACGAATAAAATGAACTTGAATATTTATATAAATATACCTCCCTACATAGATTGTGTGCTTAATACGTCCACAAAACAGAAGGATATTTATCTAAAACAAAAAAAAATATACGTTAATTAGAAAATTCAAATAATTGGTTTCACAGGATGCAACTAACAATGCCGACATCCGAAACACTGGGCTGCGGTATGATAAGGATTAATTTAAATAAAATCTTCTTGATTCCTTGATGGTGGCGTTTTTATTTTTCCGTATGGCGTATTTGATAATAAAATTAATTAATACTTATCAATCTTATCATATAAAATTTGACTTGCATTCATAATTTGACTTGCATACGATTGCACCGCGCGCGAATAAAAATAATGTGAATGTTGATTATTATAAACTTTCAAGAGTTACACTTTGTGTCTGTCTAATTTGTAATATGCAGTAAATTGCGATTAAATAAATTAATATTATAATTTTTAATTTATAATAATAATTTAATAATTAATATTAATTATTAATAATTTATTAATTAATTAGATATTAATACTGCAAAAAATGAAAATTAATTAATTTTCTGTTCAGCTTTAAATGTCTTTACATTTAATTATGTAAGAAATTAACCATCTAATTTAACCATTAATTAAATGACTACATTTTATTAACATTTTTGTGACACAATTAATTAAATTACAATAATAAAAATTTATCTATTTTTAAAACAATATAATAATAATAATGATAATATTTTCTGTATATTTTGGGTTTTGAAACTATATTTATTTGAAAGTTACAATAAAATACAATTATAATAAATTTTAAAAGCTATATTATATTAATACAATTTAATATAAGACATAAACATTTTAATTTTTTGGCATAATAAATTAAATTTAATAAAAATTATTTAATTCTTATTTATTTTTGAAGTATAGAATAATTTTAGTTTCTATATAATATAATATTTATTTTGTTTCAGCAAATATATGTTTTGAACTTAAAATAAAATTATAAAAATTATTAATGTAAAGATTTGTGATATTATAATAAATTAATTAAATTGGTTGAAATTATATTCTTATTTATTTTATTAAAAAATTTATAATAATTTAGTTTATAAATATATATGGGTTACTGGCACATATTTCAATTAAATTTATAATAAAAAATAAAATAAATATGTGAAGATAAATATATTTAATATTAATTAGTATTTTAATAATTAAGAACGTCAAAAAGACAAATATGATTGTGTACCTTCCGGATGTTTTGTTTATAATGATTGAAATAATTCTCAACATATTTAACCGTAAAATAACTCGGAGGTGACAAAATTCTTCCCCGTCATTTAAAGGGCTTTCAAGTTTAAAGGGTGTCTTATCAATTATTCCCCCCGGGCTAAATCCTCTGTATTATGATATGACCTTCCTTCGCCCAGACGTCTGACTAGAGCTTACATGAGTCTGCTTCACGTCGCTTGAACGTGGCATTGAATCGCTCAAATATCTATCCTCGCGTAACCACAGCTTAAAACTAAAAATAATTAATTCATTTATAATTTTTACAATATTTAAATATCATTTTAATAATAAAATAATATATAAAACTAATAAAATTAAATTAAAAAAATATATTATTAAAAAATATATTATTATTTTGTATAGAGTCGCCATCTATTAAATAAATTTAGAACTAAATATAATATTTAATGGAATGCTGTTAGTTGCATAGCCATTTGCGTACGACCAGTGTCGACTCAGTTGTAAGAAAGTTTATGTCCTGTGTGTAGTAGAGCTTGAGAAAGAGGAAATAAAAAAAAGTAAATATTATAAACACAAGTGTTGTAGCGATTTTTTGTGCTAACTTCTTGAATTTGCAGCAGTGTGTAGTTCTATACAGTGTTCATAATATAATATCTAGGAAGTGGGTGACTCAACCACAGTTAGTTCGTCACTCTTACAATATATATTATAATAATGAAAGTTAACCACTAAACCTCTCCAGTACTTTGATATATATTATAAACCCTATAGTGACGTAGTTTAATACAGTTAGAATTTTAACTACTAGAACTTTAGGTAAGTTGTGTATATGTGGGTGATATTTTTGTGATATGTATGTTTTGTTTACACTTATAGAGATTATATGCAAATATATTTTAAAGGTCATCGAGTTTTATTAAAAAAATTTATTATGTCTTATAATGATGTAGGTGTAAATGCGGGGGATTGATTTAGATTGTATGAGTTTTTTGGACTTGTATGTGAATGAGGGCGTGGCCCATTATTGTGTTCAACAATGGTGCTTTGATTTTAATAGACTATTAAATGTTGAGGGCTATACGGGGCTATAATAATGAGATGATCTCTGTGAATCATCCCGCTTTGATCACGTGATAGATGTTATGTTTTTGTAATAAATATTAAAAATTTACAGATGTTATTTAAATTATAATAATTTTATTGTGAAAAACTATGAGAGAGATTTTTGCAGATGTGTAAATATTGTAAAAAAAAAATAATTATCATATTTTTTTATGTGTCGATTTAATTCATTTCTTATATTATATAAAATTAATTGTAAATTTATAAATTAAAACCTGTTTTTATTGGGTATATTTTTAAAAAAATTATATATATAGAATTACAATACTTGTAATTAAGTAATTAAATACTTATTGAATTTAGGTGTGTTTTGAGACTAAGTAGTAATTGCTCGTAAAAAAAATCATTGATTTAAGTTCATAAAAAATGCAGTACGTACTTGATATGAAAAAAAAAAACGCTTGAATGAATGTTTATCTTTCTTACATGAAATCATTACTGCAACAACAATTTTTTTCTTTCTGCGATTAAAGTCACATTTATATTCTTATCTCAGACTTGAAGTAAAATAATCGTTGTCGAAAGCTTTGTTTGTCTTCTGACAATCTTAAATTTGGAATTTTGATGAAATCACCTTACATTTCTAGAAAATATGTGGAATTGGGTCAATCCTCATAACACACGGGGGGGGCTGCTCTATAATTTAAACTTGATTTTCCCATGGTTCCCATGCTATCGTAGTAATAATAATCTGAAACTAAACAATTATACAAGGAAACTTTAATTTCACTTAAACGTTGGTTTCTCACAACATTATAATATAATATATGTTTAAAAAAACTGAGGAATAAATGTTGAATAATTTATGGGGTGTTAAATTGAGCAAATGTGATTTTATTTACTATTATCGTATACGAATTAACTGTTCATTAATTCATGATCATTTTGTATCAGTCTGTATCGTACGAATAATAACGATGATATCATAGAAATATTAATTAGATAACAGTATAGTTTATTTTAAATAAAGAAATTAATAATTTTATTTATTTTTTAATGATTTTCTAATAAAATTGAATTCCGTTTGAACAAAATTTTGTGATTACCAACTAATAAACGATTGCAGAGTACAAAGTAAATAACAAACTCCGCGTAGTCTTCCAAATGAAATCGGATTAATAATTGTGTCTATTAAACAAAATGTTATCTAATTATAGACCTTATACGTGTTGAATAATTGTATGTATAACTCAGTTCCAACCGATAGGGTTTCATTTAGGGTCTTGGTTCGACTGTATTTGTACACAATTTATTAATAAAAAACTTTAAAAAAAAACAGTATATAATAATATATTATATTTTATATGTAAGAGAATTAAGATACAGCCCTAGTGCAAAATTGAAGTCGATTCTTTCCTGTAAATACCCTGTAGCCAACCAGTAGCTCTAAACCAGTAGGTAACCAGTAGCTTACCCTGTAGAACCCTGTACATACCCTGTGGATGTTACATTTTTACAGGGTACCTACAGGGTTCGATCTCAAGTTCTACTGGTAAGACAACCTGTAAGTTCCGGTAGCAATCAGTATCTAGCCCGTAGGTACCCAGTAGGCAGTCAGTAAGAACCTGTAGGCAGTCAGTAAGAACCTGTAGGCAGTCAGTAAAAACCTGTAGGCAGTCAGTAATAACCTGTAGCTACTCCGTAAATCCACCTTGTCGTAACCTGTAGGTTCCGGTAGCAGTCTGTATACCTAGCTTGTAGCTTCCTGTAGGTACCCTGTAGGTAGTCAGTGGGAACCAGTAGCTACCCTGTAAACTTACCCTGTATACACCCTGTAAGTATCAGTAGCATTATAGAGAAAAGTAATGCAAAAATATAAATGAGGTAGTATTAACATCCTGTCTTTGTGTAGAAGCCCCTACCGTATACCCTACCTAGCCCTAGCCTATCCTACCTGCCTTAACTAACGAGTAACGCGCGCGTACAAGAACTACCTATGAATTGCCTATATAAGCTTCACCGTCCTCGTGACAGGCGTACTCGAGTTTCTCAGATTTTCAATCAAAATCTAAAATCAACTATTAAATTTACAGACATGTAAAAATATTTGTTCAATTGTACGCATCAATGATAATAAAACAGATACTTTCATTTTTTTTCATTTTTAATTTTTTAGAAATTATTATTTTCTGCACATAATTTAAAAACGGTAATACAGGAATTTCATGTTTACATTTTGGGTAGCACGGAGATGCCCGAAGCCGCCCGAAGAGCTTCGGGATGTAGGCAGAAAACCCTAAAATCCTATGCTGTGCGTGTTAACATAACTCACAACACCTCTTTTCTCATAACAGTTTTGGTCACCAAATATTTTTTTTCACTAGCATTGGTTCTTCTTGTCACCATTTATGAAAGAAATTTCTACGAGAAATGATACGAATCGTCAGGAGAAATTAATTTCGAGACCAACTTTAACACGTATTTGCTATGCCACTTACAATGTTTTGCCTACACAATTATGACGTCATATTGTTTTGTGACGTATGGTGAAAGACCCGTATACGATTTTATTTTTAAAGTCAGATTATTTCGAAATACAAGCTATTTAATTGTTATTTTTTTGTTGAAATACTTTATTTTACTTTAGACTTATTGATACGAGTCTCTAAACGGGCATGAAAGCCAAGTCCATTCATTAATTTCATGTTTAATGGTTATTCAATTAAAAATTAAATGTCAGCTTATGAGAAGTACACTCTTTTCAGGTATACAAGCACTTCTGCAGCGACTCCTATAATTGACATTTAAATTAGCTGTGTAGGTGGTGAAAGGAACCACAATATTAGAAGCAAGAGAATGAGGTTATAAATTTAATTAAAAGAAATACAGTATCATGCAAGGTTCTTCATGTATGCCTATATTTATGATGCACATAATTTATAATCATAGAAATAATATGCTAGCAATGAATATTAATTATATTATTATAGAAATATATGTAAAAAAACTTAAAAGTGGAATCTGTGGCAATCGTGTCATAATATGTATGGATTAAAAACCGTTGAAAGCTACACACAAATACTGGAAACTACTGACTAATTACAGTGTGATTTGAAACTCTATACCTGTAATGAGTCTGTAGGTTCCTGTACTCGTTACAGGTTCAAATTTAATGCAAGTTACTGATTATTACTGGAAGATGCTGGTATATTACAGGTTAGCTGTTACCTGTAGCGAGTCTGTAGGTTCCTGTAATCGCTACAGGATAACAATTTACTGAATCTACCGATGATTACTGGAAGCTACTGGTATATTACAGGATAGCTGTTTCCTGTAGCGAGTCTGTAGGTTCCCGTACTCGCTACAGGATAACAATTTACTAAATCTACCGATGATTACTGGAAGCTACTGGTAAATTACAGGATAGCCGTTACCTGTAGCGGAGTCTGTAGGTTCCTGTAAGCTACGGGATCGAGCTGTACAGGGTTTTACAGAGTGTGTACTGGTTAGTAGAGACTTTTACTTATTGCTACAGGGTAGTTACTGGGTTGCTACTGGATCGCAACCAGTAGCGAAAAGAGTAAAATCAGAGCCTACAGGGTCAAATTGACTTTACTGGGTGTGTACAGGGTATTTACAGGGTTTTTTGGCCTCTACCGGTTGCCTACAGGGTTTTTACAGGGTATTTACAGGAAAAAGTTTTACTAGGGAGTATGGGTGATTCATGTTGACTGAATTGAGAAGAAAAAAATAGAATATTTAAATACTTTTAAAAAAATTGTCAAAGTTGTGCCCCAAAGTAAATTAAAAATCATGTTGGTTGAGGGAACGTGGAAATTCATGATGACGCGGTCTTGTTTCAGATGATCAGGTGATACGATGATGTACCTCGTGTTGTTGGTGCTGGGGACGCTGGGAGCGGTCACTGGACTGGAAGGACCTAACGTCTGTGTGCGCCAAGAAACGTAAGTGTGGTGCTCATTTGGGGGATTCACCCTAATTAGTTTTCATAGAAGGAGTCGCAGTAGAAGGTTCAGTAGCCAGTTCAATGGACTCCTCATGATGAGCTGGTTCCATTGGACTGGCGCCTTCTACGATGACTGTGTTTATAAGATGAATGCTATAAAACGAGTCCACTGACATCGAACAGTATACTGTAATAATTGGTCTTGTTATTTTCCTTTGCGAATACTGTATCTGCGATTTGCAACCTCGTATATATAGCATTTTGCTCATTTTATGTGATATTAATTAATAATAAAACGACTTTCAGTATGCGAAGCTGAAATAATTTAAATCACACGTATAGTACGGTATTAAAATTTTGTGGCTCAATTTAACATACGACTACTGTATTATCATTAGATAAAATTATTCCTGCTTATTTATACGTTCTCATGTCTACATTCTGTAGTCATATTTTAGAAAAGAGGTTCTATATTCATCATTTGTGCATGGTAAAAGCAAGCTTATCTCTATCTGCAGACTGAAAGCGAAATAGAACTGCGGACGTCATTAAATAATGATAAAATGGACCACAGTTCCGATTATTATTGAGAAAAGTTCTCGTTTTCCATTCGTTGATACCAACGTGACGTCAGTAAGTGTCAAAGTTTGCTGCATGGAGGTGACAAGATCAGAATTTGAGTGTTGCGCATTAAATTGACCGGTTTTCATATCACCGAAGTCAAGTTACGGTTATTATTTGGATGGGTGACCGTTTCAAGTAAAAATTACGTTCCTCCCTCCCAGGGGTAAATTGATCTCGCTCTCCACCCAGTGCAGTGATGCAATTGTGTGTGGTTCCCCAGGCTTTGGACATCGCTTTGGTCCATTGAGAAAAAAAAGTAGTCCGTCGGCTGACTGAGGTTTTCCACGGTTCCCTCAATCTCACCTCAGCGAATGCTGCTCTGTGTAACAGGCCGTGGCCAACATATTTTCCTTCCCTTATTCCTATTCAATACCCCGCCGCCGAGCTCCAAGCTTATCTATAGAGTGTATTCTTGTAAAAAAAAAAAAGGTTCATTCTGGAATTTGCTCTACGCGTGAAAAGGTCGCAGGGCTCAGCTATAGTCGTCTCGGCTTATCTTTGATTTGACGTCACGCGACACTCCCGTTAGTATTATATTGGAGAACAAAAGAAAAGGTTCGTGACGTCAAACCAAAGATAACCCGAGAAGACTATAGCAGCTTATTTCTTAAGGCGGATTCACATAGCAATTTCTAGCCTGCGACGCGAAACGAATAATGCGCACTTGCTGTGACAGCTATTGGCGGCCATATTTGGTGATTAAAAAAAAGAGCATCGCAATTAACGCGATTTCGCTGCCGCAACCTGGCGAATTCGCTCGCCGCATAGGATTTCACAGCTTGTGTGACAAAATTGCGTCGTATCGCCGTTGTCGCTATCTGAATCCGCCTTTAGTAGGCGTGCACTCGCACTACTCGCAGGCGAACGTGTTGATGCGAAGTGCCAATTGACAAGTGCAGGGACCGTCAGATTAGCACGAACTATAATGACACAGACACGCGGAAAACAAAATTAGCACCATGCAGGGAAGTTTTTTTCGTCCCAAAGTTGATTCACTTATAAATGATAGTTCAGTGGACTGAAAATAAAAGCAAAGAGTTTCATTTTCAAGGGACGAAATGGTACCGATGCAGATGTACTGAAGATTGGAATGAAACAGGTTGAATTTATAATTCTATCACTAATAAGAGGAGAGTTTACCTGGCAAATATTGAACCAAGATAACAGCACTGTGTGTAACAAGGTCACCTCTACAGCTGATATAAAAGAGGGAAGAAGCTATCAATATTTAAACATGAATTATTTAAAAATAATAATAATTAATATAATTATATTATAATAAATAAATAAAAATAAAATATATTATAATTATATAAAATATTATTATATAAATATAATAATATTATTTACATTAATATTTTATTCCTTATTTATTATTTTTATTTATTTAATATTTAATATTTTTAATTATTATATATTTCTTTAATTAAAAGTGCAATAATAAATCAATTAAACTGTTAAAATCAAGTGATGTCGCACATATGTATAAAACAAGAGTATTATACAGCGTTGATGCATATAGTAAGAGAAGTACGATGTTGTTTATAAAATGCTTTTACCGTTTGGCATTGCTTGACTTCGGTGATCAACCGCAAATAATTCAAATGTAATAAATATTTGTCATTATTACTGCGACAGGCGATAAAATCGGGAATATATGGTAGCTTGAAATAATGTCTCGCTCGCACGAGGCAGTAAACACCGCTGGCCCGTGCATGCCGGCATTCCGAAGAGGTAGTTTCGATAAGGTTACATTGCCAGGTGTCTCATTAACACACACATATGTAGTGAACACGTATATGTACAGTCCGTTGAAACAGTAGGCTTGTTCGTAAACCCTGCTTGGTGTACGAACTACGAACAGGCCTAATAGCTTACTGCCGTAAAACGCGCGTCTTTCAAAGATTATTTTAAATTATCACTCGTTAAATTCAGCTTCCAACACGAGGAATAATTATATTTTTCTAAAATTACAACCTTTTATCGGTTTCGAAGCATTTTGGACCATATCGTAACGACAGCCAAATTTCTTTTTACTATCGAAATGCAATCCGCTTTCTTACGACAATTTCTGCCTATCGTGCTGGATTCTGTTAGACATTTTACGATGTCGCTTACATGCTTATACGCATACAAAATCCAGTAAAAGTTGAAAAAATTTACTCACATATCGAGCTAAACTCGACAGACGTGCCCACTCGATATAGTAGAACCATTATATGGTCAGCGCTGTCACTTTGACGAGGCAAGGTGGCGGCTGCAGGCTTGCCTCGTCAAAGTGACAGCGCTGACCATATGATGGTTCTATTAGGGAATAACCCCCCGTTTTCCCCCCCAGCAGCATTAGGGTTTGGAGTTTTCAGATTTTTTTGGGGGATGAAGTCAAAGAAATTTTTCCAGTACAACTGATATGAACAAACAAAATAAAATGTGATATAATATAACTTCAAATTCAATGTTGTAAAGTTAAATTCACTTTCACATAAAATACATTACACTCCATGCATACAATGCTCATATAGTCCGTGAGGCGACTTACGATTTGTCATACTCCTCAATGAATGAATAATAATGTACATAAATCACAATCACTTGTGACGTCACAGTACACTCATCACCGTACTGAAGTTCCTCCAGATGTTCATTTGTTTTTTATATCGTTTTCTTGTTATTGTTTTTATGAGTCTCTGAATCTCTATGGGGTAAAAATACAATTTTTTTAAAGTTGAAAAAAATTTATATTCAACTCATCCTTTACACGTCTGAATTACGTATTTCTACCTCAAGAATACGTATTATTTCTTCCTTGCTCAAAGTGAGGTTGAAATGAAGACAATAGGCGCTATTCACGAAGCAATTAGCCAGGTTTCTAACCACGTTTTAGGTGGTTTAACACGTAAAACAGGTATAGTTAAACGTGGTTAAGCTAAACTTGGTTAAAAGACTGGCTAACTGCTTCGTGAATCGCAATTTCTAACATTTTATGCTGAATAAGAGTAAAGAAGACTTAATCTCGTCTTTTCTCCTCGGAAATAGTGCAAAATAGGAGGAAATTAGACGAGGATAGAGCTTAAAAAGTGAATATAAGAAGAAAAATATTTCAATTCGGGTAACTATATAATAGAGGACTACATTTATATATAGGGCGCTCTATTTTGAGTTTTAAATTTTGTCTAAAATTAAGCCTAAAATTGGTCCTTAAAAAAAGGCCTTAAATTGAGCCTTTGCATCAGCCAAAATATTGGAAGGCTCGATTTAAGATCACATTTTTTAAGGCTTAGGCTGAATTTAGACAAAAATTTTAGACTCAAAATAGAGCGCCCTAAATTCCAAGAACTATATATATACTGGGATAGACGTTGCCTAAATGTGGCCTTGTGCTTTGTGAATGCCCTCTAATAACTTCAATAACATTATTATTTATTTATTGTAATAGAGAGGTCAGTGGGTCTTTTCTGAATTTCACAATTTATGTAAGGTATTAAGCGGTATCTTTTGCAGTATAATAATATAATAATAATATATTTGTTCCCATGTATAATTATTTCAATAGATAAACATTTGAACTGGGTGAATATATCATAATAATTATAAAACAAATTTGGTTTGGCCCAGAATATGTCTTGCACATTAATATAAAATACGTTACATTACGCTCTATATACATGTGATCGGAAGTGAAACATTATAGCTCAACAATTTCCGGTCATCTAAGAACGCCACCGCACGTCATCCGCAATGTATCATTATTTTTAGTAATTGTAACAAATTTGCTTGAAATTCCACAAATTTTGTTAATTTATAAAAATTATATCTCAAATTTACTAAAATATTCAACCTACATGCATGAAATTTTAAATCTAGCAACAAAACGCTGCAATGTTATCTTATTGTGGTAACTCGCTTTTCCTAAGCTACCACGTTCGTTAAATATTTGCATGACTATGACGTCACAGCGTTATGCAGCATGATTTTAAGGAGTTATTATCATAAGAGTACACCTCGTCTTCCATTGTCAATCTATAGTTCTCGCAGCTTATCTTGGTTTGACGTCACGAACCTTTTCCTTTGACCTCCAATACAATTCTAATGAGAGGGTCACGTGACTTCAAATCAAAGATAAAATGGAACGAAGATTCAAAGAGTGTTAGTGGATTAAAAAAAAATTGAACAAAAAAATTACCACGTAACTCCAGGTCCTGTGTAGAAATACTCCAAATATAGAATAATAAATCATGCAGGTTGATGTCCATTAAAATTTTACCCCTGAATTGAAATAAATTTCATTTTTATTCGCTATTAAAAGCTCTCTCATTGTCTAATCCTCTCCTATTTTGCACAATTTTAGAGGTAAAAAGACTAGATTACGTCTTCTTTCCTCTTATTTAGCATAATATGTTAGAAATATTGGGAGCGATTCATGAAGCAGTTAGCTAGGTTTGTAACCACGTTTAGCTTATATATAACCACGTTGAAGTAGGTGGTACGTAGAGCAGGGATAGTTAAACTTAGTTAGAAGCCTGGCTATAAACTTGATTCGTGAATCGCGCCCAGAACTGTCTCCATTTCATCCTCACTTTGAGCGAGGAGGAAACAAGATGTGTTTTTAAGTTAGAGAGGTTAGGTTAAGACGTGTAAAAGATGAGTTGAAGACGTAATTTTTCAACTAGGGCCCTTTCTGCACATTAACATTATGTACAGGTAATATAAGGTGCTATGTACAGCTAATACAAGGTGATATGTACAGGTAATACAAGGTGATATGTGCAGCTAATACAAGGTGATATGTACAGGTACACGGTGACGGTACGCGTGTCTGAGCAGAAAGCGTACCAGGTGCGCGAGTACACGTACTGTCTCAACATCCCTCCCCGCTGCTCCAAGTACAAGCTGCAGTTCAAGACCATCTTCAAGACACAGGTGAGTTTCATTGATCAACACTGTACTTTTGGAGTTATTTTGTTTTGTCGTCTCTAGCCCGGAATAAAAGTTTTTAGGCTGATTTTGTGGTGTTTCCACCGTCCTATCTAAAACTTTAATGTAACAATAATCTATAGAAATCTATACTGTTTTGGCATTAAATAAATAAAACTTGATTCAAAATCCCTAAATTGAGGGGGGGGGGAGGTCTTAGTATTTTTAAATTAATAGCCTGAATTAACAGCCTGAATTAACAGTTACTGAGAAAAATTCAAATTTTAATTTTTTAATTTTGACGTATGGAGAAAAATAATCTCCCTTTCGGGAAAACTTGAAGCCTCTACATGCAAGAGTTGTATGCCTGCCACTGAAATATATAAGCTGTCTGCTTACCAACTCCAGGGCAACAATGACCTGTCTGCTATGTCAGGTGACTGCAATAGTAAGCTGTAAACTGGTAGCAGAAAGTTCATTATTGTTGCACTAGGTTGATATAGCACTTATAGCAGGCAGCTTATTATTGCACACGATAATATATTTTATTATCCCAAACGAGGAACTATAATATATTATTGTTCTTATTATAACTATATAAAAAAAACAACATAAACTTATATTTTAATTTAATGGCAAAACAACTACAATTGTGGGTGTGTGAGATGGGTCAGTTTTCTGCTTTAATGTGATTGGAGATGCTTGTTAAATAATCAACAACATAAATGTGAAGAGGAAACGGAAACATGCAACCTTTGCAACCGCGCGACTTTCTCCCTTCATTTAGACAACGCGTGTCACCATCCGTGACAAAAAACATTGGTGTCAAATCCTATCTGACGTGGTTTTTACAGATTATAGTTTCAATTAAACCTGTTGAGTTTCCACCATTCCCCCAGTCACAATAACTACATACTAAAATTATTGTAAAACACTGCATTTTGTGACGACTGTTTTAAGTAAAAACCTTTTGGGTTTACACTGTTCCCTCAGTCACAGAAATTATTATAAAAATATTAAATTTTGTGATGAATGTTTTCATGTAAATTTGTTGCGTTTCCACCGTTTCCTCAATCACGGAAATTATTGTAAAAATATTACATTTTATGACGACTTTTTTTTGTAAGTAAACCTGTTGAGTTTCCTCCGTTCCCTCAGCCACAACAACTACACACGGAAATTATTGTAAAAATACTTCATTTTGTGACGACTTGACTTTATTTTATTATACCGTAACACCATGCAACATTACCATATACGTGCTAATGAGTAACGAGCATCGCGCGGCAACAGCGCCGACGTTCGATCGCCAGGCAAGGACGGCTGAAGGTGCAGGTTGTTAATCCCCGAGTTGTCAAGGTCGCGCGTGAGTGATGTCCCCAGGATACGAAGCCAGTTTCATCAACTTAGCACCATGCAGGGATTGAAAGATTTAATCAGAAAGCTTATAGGTGCATTTCCATGGAGCGGGAAAAGTGAGAAAATCGCGTGTCACAGCCAATCAGAGGCTCAGGATTTCCTCACCTTGCGGAGAGCGATTTTATCATGGTGACGATACAAGATTGAACCAAGTGTACTTTTCTTGCCCTTACCTGCCAAGCCTCGCTCGACATATATATCGCTCCTGCATGAAAATACACCTTTAAGGCTGCATGCGATTTGAGGAGGGAGGGAGGGGGTTTTACACAATTATTTTGTATTCTCGACGCTACTTGCAGTACGTGCAACAGTTGAGGGTTAACCTTCAATTAAGCGGCTCCTCCTGACAAAATGATCGCGCGAAACAAACGTAGGTTACGTCGTATATAAATAATCTAAATGCTACGGCCATGTTGATTTTGTATATAGACCCCGAGAACTATATAAAAAAAAAATATTGAAAGTACAGAACGAGGCGTCATTTCTTTACAAAAACATTTGCTTCTTTAATAAAGAGATAGGACCTAAAAGGGGCGTAGGTTCAAACCCGACCTCGGCATAACTTTTTAGCAATACTTCCTGGTCTCTAAACAATATGGAACAAAAAAATCAGAGCAACATAATAACTTTACATCTTCTATCAATTTCTGCAGTAAAATTTTTTGAAGTTGATACCTTTATTATATGTTGATACTCTATTGCTTCCCTCACCTCCCTACTCCCTAGATATTTTAAATATATAATATAGCTCCTAATATACGTACAGGACTTACATGACAGCGTTTAAAAATCAATCAGGAGTAACAAGAGCTTTTTTTTTTTCGAAACGTACACTAATTACCTTAGAAAATTTCCCACTTGCAGCCTTATTAATCAATTTGCACCGTAAGAAAATAATACAGGGCATAATGATTAACAAAGCTGCAAATGGAAATTTTCCAAGGCTACTAATGTACTTGCATGTCAACCAATCTTCGAATTGTCCACAAAAAAACTACAATTTCAAACGTAATATACATTAAAAATAATTACATTTAAACAATAAAATTACCTTGTTTTTTTATGAACTTTATTTTATGAATGTTGTGACGACATACGCTTACTCATCATACATTATTTACTAAAATTGCAGTACAGCAAATTTTTCTTTACAATGTACATATGAAACATTGCTACTTTCTTAAGCATTGTTGTCTAAGCTTAACATTAAATGACGTTCAAAGTTCTCAATGTCGTCTTTATCGATGTTTATTATCATGACGTGTGACAAAGGTGACAAAGGCCACTGATTTGTTTTCAATAAGGGGCATTCACAAAGTCTTAAGGCCACATTTAAGGCTCGATAATTTAAAGCTTGATTTAAGACGTGTTTTTTAGACCCAAAATTTCTGCATGGTCTTAAATTATTGAGTCTTAATTGTGGCCTTAAGGCTTTGTGAATGCCCCTTAAAATGACTAACTTGCCTATTATTTTACTACACCAGTGTTAATTTTATTACTATATCATAATTTTAATTGATATGTTTCGAACATTTCATGGTATTTTTTAGTACGCACAGTTAATTAAATTTTGTATTAGATTTATTAGAATAAATGAAGCTGATGTTTCACTTAATGCGTTTTAAGTTCATGTATGTTACGCTCTATTAGAGAAGGAAAGATTGTAAAACTATCATGAAACGATAATAAATATTTTTTAATTATTAATAATATATGTGCATTTTTTTATTTCTGTAACGTAGATATAAAAAAAAAAAACACTGGATCGACATTGATAAATGTTGCAAGCCATATTTTACGTGTAATGATTTAAATTGGCAATAGAGATTTCAAAAGTCTGCTGATTTTGAGGTGTTCCCATAAACAAACTCGGAATTGCTTTTTTGGCCAAAAAAAAAAAAAAAAAAAAAAAGAGTAAAAAATAAGTTCTTGATTCATTATCAAAAAATCCACAAATGGAAAGTTGGGGTGGGGGTATAGGAGATGGTTTCAAATCAATAAGTCTGTTCGTAAATACACAATCAGAAATATTATTTGTTTTAAAATTATCCTTATGTTCCATGTACAGAAGGTTCATTAATAATAATTTATTATCGAGTTTAATAACAGACCTAATAGTAATAAAAAAGTCAACTTTTATAAAACCGGTATTACACGATACAATTTTGCATACAATTTTTCCTTACAAGAAAATTTCCTCTCCATTTAAACAAATGGAGTTGAAGTTTTCTTGAAAGGAAAAATTGTATACAATAATTAGAAAAATTGCATCGTGTAATATCGGCTTAACATGGAGGCTTATGAAGAAATTCTTCCGGAACACTTGAAACCTCTATACGGCATAAATATAAAACGTTATTCTATATTTACATGATAAAACTCGCGGGTGATATCGAGAGAAACGAGAGGTTTCGATGGTGACAGATCAGATAACACTCCACCAAGACAAAACACGACGATTGTTGATGCAAAATGACATTTTTTGCTTATCACTTTCATCAATCTCAGCTTACGAAGCACCAGTCACAACAGCTGTGGCGATGACGTCACCGGTTCAAACGAGTGCAAGAGTTGGTGTGGAGGTGGCACCTCACTTGCTTATCCTCGGTGAAGTTATAGTATTGAGCAGGGTCAGCCGGACAAGCAAGTGGGTCATGAACCTTAAATATATTCGGTGGTGGTTTCCCCGCTATGCATGCTTGCCAATAGTTAAATTATTGAGAATAGAAGTGAGAGAGTGATGCGGTGCTCGTATATAGGAGTTATCAAAGTAGATAAGCCCAAGTTTCAAACTATTAACCATTAGTTATCACGGTTAGTCTGCGACTCATTAATTTTAATGATAATGATCGTGTGAAACCTCGATATTCTAAAACTTGATCATAATTTTTAATTTTTAAAAATTTTAATAAACGGTATGCAGGAGCATTGAATTATGAGCCCGCGATATAGCTGGTAAAGTGGGCCCCATAATATAAATATTTTCGTCATTGTGAGCCCCCAAGCACCACGAGCCCTGAACCCAAGACTTGACCTTATTAACGCCCTAGCGCTAGTGTACCCTCCCAAATCGATTGCCTGAAGCCTGTGTCACACGGTACAATCTTGCATATAATTTTTCCTTACAAGAAAAAGTCATCTCAATAAAAACAAACAAATTGAGATTAAATTTTTTTTAAGTAAAAATTGTATGCAATAATTAGACAAAGTGCAACGTGTAATAAAGGTGGATTTTCATGAGCTGCAACGGCGATTTTGACGCACAAGCTGCATGTGAAATCCTATGCGGCAAGCGAATTCGCCGGTAATCGCGTTAATTACGATATTCTTTTTTCTTTAATTGCCAATAATGGTCGTCAATGGATGTTACAGCAAGTGCGCATTAATCGCGTCGCGTCGCATGGAAATCGCTCATGTATATAAATCCATTTTTATACCGGCTTTAAGGGCATTGGGTGTAGCACCGGTAGTTGGCATCACTGACGTATCTTCACCATGTTAATTTTTGATCATTGCTCCTGGGAGTAACTTTTATGCTAGAGCTAAGCTGATTGCTGTAGTATCAAGATAATTAGTAGCCCAAGTGCACAATTTGGCTAAATAAAGCCTGATTTAAAGAAAAGTATTTTTTAGTAATGTTTTAAATTTACATGCATTTTTCTAAAATATATAAAAATTACTTTTCTTTAAATCAGGCTTTATTTAGCCAAATTGTGCACTTGGGCTACCAATTATCTTGATACTACAGCAATCAGCTTAACTCTAGCATAAAAATTACTCCGAGGAGCAATGATCAAAAATTAACATGGTGAAGATACGTCAGTGTTGCCAACTACCGGTGCTACACCCAGTGCCCTCAATACTCGCTTGCACGCCAGTGGCGAGAAGTCACGGCTGCCGGGGCTTGAACCTACACGTTTATCAGAGCTACGTGAGATGATGACTCGCTCTCCTAGATACACTCCAGTTACCGTGGCATGATGCAGATATTGTTATTGAAGTTGCTGGGTATGGAATTTAGACAAGATTAAACATATCAGCTCTTGTGGTGCAAAAAAAATTGTAGTTGTAACTTACTCCGATGATGGCACTAGTATGAATATGATGTTACAGCGTTTTGCAGCACGATTAAGGACAAAATAAGGGTGTTTGAAGGTTCAAAATATATATAAAAAAATACAATAAAAAATTTTCATGCTGGTTGGCGGATATGTTAATTGCGGTCGAGAAAAGTTTGCGAGCTAAATTGTTTTCAGCCGGTATTACACGATGCAATTTTGTATACAATTTTTCCTTGCAAGAAAATTTCATCTCCATACAAACAAATGAAATTGAAGTTTTCTTGAAAGGAAAAATTGTATACAATAATTAGAAAAATTGTATCGTGTAATACCGGCTTTTATATAGACTATCACCGTGGTATCCGATTATTATTTCAGTAATATAATGATAAGAGATTTCAAGTTGCAAAACAGGACAACAAATATTTAGCATAAAGGTATCAGTGTACAAAGATAAGAAAAATATCTGTTGTAACAAAAGTTGTAATAAAAAATGCAACAAAACTATATAATATAAAATATATCAATCGTTTCTTCCGAGCTAAAGAAACAAAAATAAATATACAGAAAAGAAATAAGAGCTCAAAGCCCATTATAATAACATGCATAAAATCTTGACATTTTAATTATTCGTGGACATAATTATATATTATACTTCTGCTGTCAAAAGAAAAACTTAAAAACCATAGTGATGGTTTAAAAGCCTACATATATTTGATATATATAAAATTGATCTATGTAACAGCTATTAGGGTGTTGTGAGAATTCTAAAAGAAAATATAGGACGTAGTAACTTAACTTCTTAAGTTTTCTTTGAAATATAAATTCCATTTGGTAATATTTTATTGTTTATTTAAGAAAAAATAAACGTTCATATCACTTTTCTTGGAATAAACATTAAGATTTTGTTATAAACATTTGAACTTGGAGATTTATTGTAAACATATTTCTTATTAAAATGTTTATAAAAATCTTCAAACCAAACAGGATTTATGATTGCGCCCAGACTAATTGCGTAACTTTACGATGATGACGTCATAATTTTTTTTATCAATTCTCATTGTTACTAAGCCGGTTCTTTACCAACCAACTGCAATGCAAGCAATGGGATGATGTTTTTTCAATGTTACTCAGGTTAATGTCATATTCACAGACTCTCTGGGGGGCATTCACAAAGCACTTTAACCCCAAATTTAGCCCCAAGTTTTATCCCTGGTACTAAACATGGTGCTAAACCAGGAGCTAAACATTGTTAGCCCCTAGTTTAGCACCATGTTTAGTACCAGAGATAAAACTTGGGGCTAAATTTGGGGTTAAAGTGCTTTGTGAATGTCCCCCTCTGTGTTTTATTTAATATATTTTCTTCTTGTGACGAGTTATAGTGTTGATATAAAAAAATTAATAACCCCAGACGTGCACTAATAATGAATATGCTGTTGAGTGATAAGAAACAAGCTGGGACCAAACTCCTTAATGTCCATCATACAGTATTATTTTTTTTAAACGAGCGTCGAAAGGTTTTTCTACTATCAGGTCTAACACTAATCCTAGTTAAAAAATTACGTCTTCAACTCATCCTTTACACGTCTAAACCTAATCTCTTTACCTCAAAAACACATCTTATTTCCTCCTCGCGAAAAGTGAGGATGAAATGAAGACAATATTTTAACATTTTTTTATCAATAAGTGGAAAGAAGACGTACTATAGTCTTTTTTCCCTTCTTTTTTCTCTAAAATGGTGCAAAATAGGAGGAAATTAGACGAGGATATAGAGCTTAATAGTGAATAAAAGATGACATTCGTCGAGCGTGGCATAGTGCATTGACCGGTTCTCGTTATATCACTGAATTCAAGCAATTTGAAGCGTGGTTTGTACTTGGATGGGTGACCGTTTCAAGTAAAAATTACGTTGCTCCCTTCCTGGGGTAAATTTATTTCGTTTTTCACCCAGGCTTTGGACATCACTTTGGTGTCCGTCCTGACTGAGGTTTTGCACGGTTCCCTCAGTCTCACCTCAGCAAATGCTTGGCCGTGGTCACCATTCTTCATCCCTATTTCGATGAAGCAATTCATTGCTGTAAATTTTGAAAGGAGAATTAAATTCATCTGATTTTAAAAACATACATCTTAATATAATTCAAAAATAGCTTTAACAGTACATAAAAATTATTTATACAATAATATTATATACTTTTAATAAAAATTAATGTTTCATAATATTTACTAGCTTAACTATAATTATATTAAATTACCAAGGAATTATGTTTAGCTTCTAAAATGATTGCTTATTGTTTACATGCAGTGCATTATAATTAAAGCAAGCTCATTATTTTTTTTATCACAGTCATTGCTTCCTGTAAGCTCAACACCGACCTTATCACTATAACTCTGAGAATGCGCCTACGCAGCTATCGAGAGTGAGAAACAACAAAAATTCTCGGATATCCGCTACTCTACATTACTTAACAATTCGGAATTGAAATATCCTCAAATTCATTATGAAATTTTATCCGGAAGTGTAAGGTTTTTCTTCATTCGTCCGAAATAATGAGCTATCTGCCTACCACAATTTCGTTACAATAATGAGCTATATATATATATTGGTATAAAATAAAGCTCATTGTTGCGCTCACCTGAAATAACAGACAGCTCATTATTGCAACAAAATTTTGGTAAGTAGATAGCTCATATTTCTGGACGAAGGACGTTTTATTTTTATTTCAGCGTTACAATGGACAACCTACATGAAAATTTTTTATTTCAAAAATGAATTATAGAGGGCACCAAATTATGCTACTCTGAATTTTTTCAGATTTTTTTTATACCTGGAACTATTTTTAAATAATTATTGAAAGTTCTGTAATTTCAGTTGGCACCCCTAAATCCTTAATAAAAATGATAAGACCGAGACGCCTATTGACGCCTCCAAGGGGCGTGGCTGCACTTTCAATAATTATTTAAAAATAGTTCTGGGTCTCAAAAAAATCTGAAAAAAATCAGAGTAGTATAATTTGTGTCCTCTATTCATTTCTGCAATAAAAATTTTTCATGCATGTTGTCCATTTCATTCATAGATCAGTACTAAAACCACTCTGTAAAGGTTAAAAATTTCCACACTCCTAGCTACTTCTGGAAGGTATATCAAATTAATTTGACTGTACCAGCTTGATGAAAGACTCGATGACATTTCTGACATGTGGTGACGTCTCGTGACGTCACGTTTGAGTCCATTAAAATTAGTGCTAGTCCGTAAACCGTAACTAAACGTTCAGTATTTTAACGACAAATTGCTTGAACATAAAACTTTGGTGCGCATTTCGCACGATGATGTCACCAGTATTAACATGGTCTGAGTTATGAGAATTATATTTATGACATGCTTTGTATTTTTTGCGATTTCAAATTGAATTTTCCATCTTTATAAAATATTTAATTGTATAATAAAAAATATAAAAAAAAGCGTGGAATCTTTAAGATTTTTCCGAGTTAAAAAAATATTGAAATTATTATTTTTTTCACTGTTTTACATGAAAGGATAGGGGTATGAAGTTTATGACGTCATTTTTATTTCAATTTCTTTTTTTAATTTAGTTGACTTTAAAAAAATTCTGCAAAAGTTTAATATACTTTCATTCAATATAATAAAAAATTATCATGCATGCGTTATAAAAAAAAACGCCCCAATATTTTTCACATTCTCTTCTGGAAGTTTACAGGTGCTTCTTGAATCAGCTGATCAGATGACCGCACCTGCAAAGTAGCCAGAATGATATTCATCGCATCATCTAATATTATAGCTCCGTATACATGTGAACTCGGATACAAACGTACGTTATAATGTTACAGACCCTGGTTAAAACGAAGCCTGTGGAGGAGTGTTGTCCGGGCTACGTCAAGAGCAACTCAGAGGAGCGATGTCTGCCTGTCTGCTCTCAGAACTGTCTACATGGAGAGTGTATAGCTCCGGATACATGTCGCTGTGAACCCGGATACGGTGGCAAGACATGCAATATCAGTGAGTATCATGAAAATAGTGGACGTGATTCACGAAAAATGTTATCCAGATTTCTCACTAACTATAACCATTTGCTATCGGGAGAAACTTTTTTCATGAATCGTTCTAAGTGTAATTATTGATATCATGATATGTAGAGCATTCATGATTTAATTATGTTAATTACATATCGTCCCTCGTCCATGATAATGAGCTATCTACTATTTCAGGTGTGCGCAATTATGAACTTTATTTTATACTGATTTACAGCTCATAATTGCGCTCATCTGAAATAGCAGATAGCTCATTGTTGCAAAGAGATCATGGTAGGCAGATAGCTCATTATTGCGGACGAGGGACGATTTTCTGAAAAATATTATGAATTGTTACAGTTTCTATTAAGTATCCTTATTTAAGAAGGGGAAAAAATTAGTTTTTTTTCAGCTAACGAAAATTAATTCAAAAGAACATATTCTTGTACTCGTATCAAAATGTAATTATTTTGAGTCCTAGAGGACTTTGACAAGTTCTATACAGAGTTGATCGTATGACAGAGAATGTTTACATGCTGTCCCACTTATTGTGACTATAACTGTACATTCAAGTTCATTGAAAAGGTCATGTCACGATGATAATTTCTATATTTTTTCGCATCAACTTGATAATCTGCAAATAATTCTGACTTTGCAAAAAAGTATTCTATTCGTAATGGTTGTAACAAACCATTGTTTATAATGACTGATGAGTGAAAAACATGGAACAGTACATTTATACATTTTAACTTATGGAAAATGATCATATAAAAAATGTACCTGTCTACTAGCGCCAACAATGTCATTACGTTCTCTGCTCTGTTGGCGAAATCAGACACTATTGGTTAACAATGAAAAAGGCTTTCATCGTACAAATTATAAACAATGGTTTGTTACAATTAACCATTGCGAGTAGAAGAATTTTGGTCTATTGCATAGATGAGGTTTAAGGTTAGCTCGCGGCGGGGCTAACTTTGTTGATTTTGATTGCTGCAATAATCAAAATCAACAAACTTAGCCTCGGGCTAACCTTAAACCTCATCTATGCAATTGGGTGATTGTTTTGCAATTTGCTATTCAAATTTAGTTTAAATTAAATTTATCGTAATATATTATATCTCGATCGTAAAAATTACAGTTTCTTTTAAAATTTAATTATGTGCATTTTGCATAGAAACGATAACATTGTAGGTTACAGCAAGTTCACGACAAGAATTATTGATTAAGTCTGACCCTTTCAATTGACCTCAATTAGTTTTATATACGCACTACAGTTAAATAAGGCTTAAAAATCAATTTAATTTACTTTTATTATATTATTTTTTACTGTCTGGGATTTTTTATTTTAAAATCAATGTAACATTGTTTGCAGCAGAATAAAAAAACTCTTCTAGTTTAATTGGTTCAATTATTTTTCATGGAGAAAATCAACGCAACTTTAAATGTGGGGCAGAATAGCATATAATTTACTATATTGGTGGAGGGGGGGTGATTTGCGAAAGAGTTATCCAGAAAATTATCCACGTTTCTCACTAAACCTGGTTATTGAGGAATATGGATAAATTCCTTTACTAAACTGCGACCGTTATCGCCAGAATGTTCTAAAAAAATATTAATATAATTTAAAAAAACTTTTTAACAATCAACGAGCCTCGCGGTTCACCTTACATTCTGTATGCAAAAGGAAGTGAAAAAGGTGCATTATTGGGTGCGATTCACGAAGAAGTTAGCCAAGTTTCTAACCACGTTTAACTTAACCATCATCAGGTTTAACAAGGTGGTTTAACACGTAAAACAGGTATAGTTAAACGTGGTTAAGCTGAACGTGGTTAGAAACTTGGCTAACTGCTTCGTGAATCGCACCCATTGTTGTTTTCTTCAGCCTGATGGGCGATTCATGAAAGAGTTATCCAGAAAGTTAACCGCGTTTCTCACTAACCGCGGTTAGCGCCAGCCTAATTCAAAATTTCATTAACAATTAATCTCAGTTACTTCGGAATCAAAGAACATTTCTTTGCAAACGAATCGAATGAAATGAATTTTAAAAAATCGAAAATGTTCTAAAACTTAATCGCTTATGGTTTGAACAAATTCAGTCTTGCAGTTTTCTTACAACAGCTCCATTTCCAGTTTTCGTCCATAAGGCCAATGTTAAACTTCTACCTCAGTTTTCACAAAACTGATAAGACAGATTCGCTTCAAAATTTGTATGCCACCTATTGATGGTGAGTTCTAAGTTCCCTGCAAGTCTTGTTGCATTCAGGCGGTACGATTGCGAGATCTCAACCTACTGAGATTCATCCTTAAACCTGGTTAATGCTGAGAAATCTGGATAACTCTTGTCCTGAATTATACCCCGAATATTATGGATACGGATTATACTCACTAACATACCTAAGTTCACATGACGGTGTTTAATACGTATCCGTTGATGACGTCTCATAAGAATAACATTATCCGTCGTCAACGAATCCGCATAAAACACCGTCATGTGAATATTAATATGTCGGTAAAATCACCTCACCTCCTGGTTTTTATTTCAATTCTCGCAAAAATCATCAAAAGTTGTTATTCCACGGAGTTATTTTTAT
Organism: Siphlonurus alternatus; assembly: GCA_949825025.1. Lineage (NCBI taxonomy): Eukaryota > Metazoa > Arthropoda > Insecta > Ephemeroptera > Siphlonuridae > Siphlonurus > Siphlonurus alternatus. Next base: position 5,981,231 of record OX463785.1, on the reverse strand, counting down.
AAAAACAATGGAGCTCCAGATTGCTAGGACGAGCCAATCTCAAGCTGCTCCCAGATTTCCAGGAATTCGAATGTTGTAATTTCCGTGTTGTTTAACTTTCCATCCCTGTGGAATGTTCGCCACTAAAAATAGTTTACAATCTGACGTCGAGTGTTTATTTGCGAGGGACGTCAGCGCGGGCATTAACGTTATAATAGCTCTGTTACCAGTTGTTAATAAATAAATGTTTATGTTCATGGACTTACTGGTAATTAATAAATTATTGCTTAATTTATGACTTCATTGTTAATTATTTAATTAAATATTTTTATATAAATGTACATAAACATATTCTACATACTAAATTGCACAGTTTTTTTCTCCGAAAGCTATAAAATGATGCTTTTACGGGCAATGACTGCTTGGTCCTTTGACCCGAAGTCAATACATCAATCAATTCAATCAAACTATAAAATGATGCAACAATATTTCCATGCATGGTCATTTTCTACTTCTTTATTGCAGATTTTTTTTTTTTATTATTATTTTTACGCGTACAATTTTTGTTATCTGCTTTTGTAAATTACTTTTAATGGAAGCAAAATTTGGTAAATATTTATGTTATAGTTATGTATATTTCACAATTGCGAACTAAATAAAACTCTACAAGAAATTTAAAACAAATATTGCAATAATTGTAACCACATTTTTTTTTTTTTTTTTTTTTTTCATTTTGTCGCTTGCAACAGCAATTTTGTTAGAAGGAATTGGTTTTGTAATAAAAAAAAACGAATCAAATTACACAATTATTTATTTGACAACCTATAACATAAAATAAATTATATTTCAGAAATGAATAGGGAGCATCAAATTATATAATATTACTCAGATTTTTTGCAGATTTGTTACAAGCCTGCTATAATAAAGAGTTATTCAAAGTTTAGGTTTGAGCCCACGCTCCTTTTAAGTCTTATTTGACGCTTCTTTCTGTATTTTCAATATTTTTTTAAAAGCAAAGTTTCCGAGCTGTAGAAAATCAGGAAAAATCAGACTGGTATGATAATTAGGTACTTTTTTTTAATTTCTGCATTAAAAAATGAAACAAATTTTCCATTGAGGTACAATCACTACAATAACACATTTTTCCTGTATGTACCTCAACACTCTTTGATCCGTACTCTCTTGTGTTACGGATGACTAATGTCTTATTTCCACAGCGTGTCCCGAGGGTCGGTGGGGTCCGATGTGCGAGAACCGCTGCCAGTGTGTCAATGACGCCACATGCGACCCCTACACGGGGGCGTGTCGCTGCGGACGAGGGTGGCGTGGCGAACACTGCAGCCTCAAGTGTCCCTCCTCACACTACGGACAGAACTGCGAGGAGACCTGCAGGTACCAGCAGTGTTTTACCGCAATGTGTTCTAGAAGAAATTTAGTTATCGTCAAGTTTGTTTCACTTTAAGTGTATTCTTGAAGTATTTTTTACCACAACTTCAAGACAATAAAAAATGGCAATTCCTAATTTGAGATCCTCAAGTTCATACAGTAAAAAAGAGAGATTTTCTGTGTTGTATAATTATCTGTTTTATTTTTTATTGGCGATAATATTTCTTCAAAAATCAAGTCAGTTGAAGAAACTTTAAGAATTTGTGTTTCAAAATTTAGCTTCCTTTATTGGAATTGACTCAATAGACATATAGAAAAGAAAGTTAAGATATAATTATATATTTTAATATTTAACGATGAATCTCAGTTACTTTGGAGCTAAAGAATATTTTTCTACGACGGAATCGAATTTAATAAATTTTAAAAAATTAGGAATGTTCTAAAACTTAAGTCACTTATTGTGTGAGCAAATTCAATCTAGCGGTTTTCTCATATCAGCTCTTTTTCTGGTGTTCATCCATAAAGCCAATTTTCTACCTCAATTTTCAAAAAAACTGATAAGATACATTCTAACTTTGAATGCCACCTATTAATGGCGATTTTTAGTCCCCTGCAAGTCTTGTTACATTCAGGTGCAACGATTGCGAGATCTCAATCTACTGATTCATCCTTATATAATCTGATATTTGCTGTCCAGGTGCAAGAACGGCGGTTCCTGCGACCACGTGTCCGGAGCGTGCCACTGCCCTCCCGGCTGGACAGGCCCTCTGTGCGAGGAACAGTGTCCGGAGGGGAAGCACGGCGAGGGGTGTGCCTCCGAGTGTCAGTGTCAGAACGGTGGCAGCTGCATGTCCGACACCGGAGACTGCCACTGCACGCCCGGATGGACGGTGAGTTCGAATCCCCGCGCCGTCTGATTTTTATACTGACGTGGTCTGCTCCTCAGGGCGCGGTGTGCGGCAACCGATGTCCGGGAGGAACGTGGGGCGTGGACTGCTCCAAGTTCTGTGACTGCTACAACGGTGCCTCGTGCCACCACGTCACCGGAATGTGTGATTGTATGCCAGGATTCTTCGGAGACAGGGTGAGTCTCTGTTATGACTATTATAGTTAGGGAATTAGTTGTAAAAATCGGTCTAATGGTTGTCACAATCCTAAAATTTTCTGTACATTTTATTTATTTATTTTTTTTTTGTGCAGCTCCCGAAAAAAAGTGACCTTGAGTGACCTTTGAACTTTGGCCTCTGATTAAATTACGTTTATTTTTTATGTGGAATCTAAGGTAGTTACTGAACAAAAATAATTTTATATACATTTTTTTTTTGGTATACTACTCGTTAAGTACACACTGCGCTTCACGTTTAATTGAATTTCGTCGTGTTTGTAAGGTCCTCTGTCATTGGTTGACTGTTTGCAACGAAGGATCTGATTGGCTCAACATGAGCCGAATACTACCGAGCATCTCTGAGTATAACCTATCATGAATATGACGGTCAAATGATGGCCAGATATAAGCTGCAAGAGACAAAACATCTTAAAATAGCGATTAATTATTTTGAAGCACTTAAAACCATATACAAAGTAAATGTAGATAAAGATTTGACGGTGCGAATTAATAAAGTAACTGCTAGTAATAAAGTATGTTTCAATTATTTAAAAAATGGACAAAGTTGAGTATCACTATTTTTTAAATCATAGCCAATGAAGACAAGTGTCCACATATCAGTCACTCTGGCTTCTCCTTGCTACAACCACCCTGTCTGTCCGCAGTGTCTGCAAGAGTGCGAGGAGGGGTTGTACGGTCCTGGATGTCGCAACAAATGCACGTGTGAGAACGGGGCTCGCTGCAACCCTGTGAACGGCACGTGTCACTGTCTGGAGGGGTGGCAGGGGCGTAACTGCTCGGAGCGAGCCTGCCCTCCCGGACTGTACGGAGCCACGTGTGACAAGCCGTGCGAGTGCGTCGAGGAAAATACGGAGCTGTGAGTAACGTGGCCAAGTCTTTTTCTTGTAACTTTAATGAATTATATAGCCATCAGAGCTATAGACTGTACAGTATGTGTGCTTTAATGGCTAACGATTCAAATTTCAAATAAAAGCGGGGTTTCTTACTGCATTCATTAATTTTAAATAATAATCGTCCCTCGTCCACAATAATGATCTTTATTTTATACTGATTTACAGCTCATAATTTTGCTCACCTGAAATAACTCATTATTGCAACGAAATCATGGTCGGCAGATAGTTCATTATTCCGGATGAGGGTTGCTATACATCAGGTCTAGTAATCACTATATTTCAATATCAATATAATTTAATAAATAAATAAATAAATAAATAAATAAATAAATAAATAAATAAATAAATAAATAAATAAATAAATAAATAAATAAATAAATAAATAAATAAATAAATAAATAAATAAATAAATAAATAAATAAATAAATAAATAAATAAATAAATAAATAAATAAATAAATAAATAAATAAATAAATAAATAAATAAATAAATAAATAAATAAAATTGAAGAAATAAATAGAGCAAATAAAAAAGTGGGGCTTTAATATATAATATAATAATAATAATAATAACGGTATATCATTTTATATAGACTTCAGAGCTTAAGAACTAAATCATGATTTCTAAATTTTACGTACGTACGCTCTCTCGAAAATAAAACTTTTGTCGTATTTTTTTATACTTTCCAAAAATTGTTCCTTAAATTCTCTAAATCCCTTAGAATTATATCAACCTGTAAATAAGTCAAGCTCCCCCCCCCCCCCCTCTCCACCTGTTCTCACACATTCCCTTCCTCAGGTGCCACCCTCAGAGCGGAGAGTGTTCCTGCAAGCCAGGTTGGGACGGCCGCACCTGCGCGCGCCCCTGTCCGTTCTACCGGTTCGGTGCGGGATGTCTGGGCACGTGTGCTTGCCGCAACAGCGCGCAGTGTTCGCCGGTGAACGGGAGCTGCTCTTGCGCCCCGGGGTACCGCGGGCCGGACTGCAGCGATCATTGTCCCAAGGGGATGTTTGGAGGAGACTGCGAGCAGAAGTGTGCGTGCAAGAACGGAGCAGATTGCTCTAACGAGGATGGACACTGCGACTGTACTCCGGGTAGGTAGCGAGCTTTGGCTCCTCACGTTAAAGGTGCATTTCCATGGAGTGATGTCGAGCAAGGCTTGGCGGAGCGAGAAAATCACATTTGCAGCAAACCCGTATGGCAGTCATATTGGTTAGAGAAAAAAAAATCGCTTTCCCTCAACGATTTAATCACGCCGCGATCTTTTCTCGCCAAAATGGCTACCATGCATAAGATTTTACTGCAAGTGCGCTTTTCTCGCCCCACCAAGCCTCGCTTGACATCACTCTATGAAAAAGTACCTTTAAAGGTGTATTTCCATGGAGTGGGAAAAGCAACAAATCAAAATTTTTAAAAAAAATTTTACATTACACACAATGTACTATCAGACCATGACAATGACAACACGTTTTCCCCAGGTTGGGAGGGCCTGCTGTGCGACCGTCCCTGCAACCAGCACTTCTACGGCGTCAAGTGCGGACAGAAGTGCACGTGTCAGAACGGCGGCGCGTGTCACCCGCAGAACGGCACGTGTGCCTGTCCACCCGGCTACTCGGGAGACCAGTGCGAGACCAAATGTCCGGCCGGATACTTCGGACAGAGCTGCCGTTCACCGTGCGTGTGCTCCAACAACAGTCTGAGTTGTGACCACGTGACCGGACAGTGTGTCTGCAGACCGCCCTGGAGAGGTACGTCCGAGCAAACAGTGTAAAAGTTTGTGACATGTTTTGTAAGGTGATTCAGTAAATAATGTTGGAAATTTAAAATTATGGACAATAGACCCACATAAATTAATTCACTTCATTTTAAAGATTTCGTTTTGTACTTTGAATACTGTATTAAATTGATGCGAATGATAAAAACATTGTTCTAAAAAATATTGTAAAATGACCAGCTATGTCTCGATTACCATCAAAATTTAATGAATTATATAGTTTAGGGATTAATGTCAATGGTATAAGAAAAATAGGTTTGGTAGTAGATGGTGAACCACTCTGAAATTTTCAGCAAACCTTCCTGACACCATGAAATAATTTTACATAAAAATATTACACCAAATTCGATCAAATTTTCGATATATTCAGCATTTAAGATTAGCATTGTTTTAAATATGGACTTAAAGTCAAATCAGTATTTTTTTCACATACACGAAAAAATTAATTATTAAAAATTTCTTGTTCCTTTACATCAGCAAACGCCAATAACATCCTTTATTTCATATGGAATAAAAATATTTTAACTTTATCACCTGAAAATATTGAGCAATGGCCGCTCCATCCCCTCGCAATAAATAATAAAAATGTAATATTTCAGGTGTTCAGTGCGAGACGACATGCGAAGCGGGTCTGTGGGGCGAAGACTGTGACAAAAGCTGCGCATGCGCACACGGCAGCTCGTGCTCTCAGCAGTCCGGCACGTGCACGTGTACACGTGGCTGGGAGGGAGACACGTGTGACAAAGAGTGCCGGACTGGCTGGTACGGCCAGGGGTGTCGCGAGAAATGTCCTCGAAGCTATGGTGAGTTGGACATTTTAGAGGACATTCAGGGGTGTAATTTTCTCGGAACCATTGCTTAATTTGCTACTAACTAATTAGTTCAAAGGAATTTAGATTTAAATTAAAGTTAGTGAAATTGTAAAGCACAAACAAAAACAAAAAAATGTTCCACGTGTGAAAATATTGTAAATTGTCTAAAATTGCATGACAAATAATTCGTTTCAAAATGTATAAGAACGTCCTATAGGCACCACGATGTTTTATTGTTATAACTTTAATTAGCTAATTGTTGCATAAGGCCTATTATTGCAAGAAATCCTCATACACTACGTTTACATGACGGTGTTTAATGCGTATTCGTTGACGACGCCTCATAAGAATAACACTATCCGTCGTCAACGAATACGCATTAAACACCGTCATGTAAACGTAGTGATAGTCATGCTTAGAGCACTCTCATTCTAAAGGTGTATTTCCATGGAGTGATGTCAAGCGGGGCTTGGCGGGACGAGAAAAGTGCACTTGCTTCAATCTTGTATGGCGGTCATGTTGGCGATAAAATCGCTCCCCGCAAGGCGATGAAATCCTGAGCCTCTGATTGGCTGTGGAACCCGATTTTCTCACTTTCACCACTCCATGGCAATGCGCCTTAATAAAGTGACGATAATTATATTTTCATTCTTTGTGAGTCTCGATCTTTTTTTTTTTTTTTTTTAAATGTCAATATTTTGTTACAGCAAAAGTTTTATTTTTCTCTTTTGTATTGAATCTACCCTTACTTTCAGAATGTATAAGAGTATAACTCGACACTGTATTCTTGATTTAGCTCGAGGGCTATGTAAATTACCTCCAAATTAGGGTTAACGACCTCTCGTAATTAAGTTATTAATAGGGACCAGTTTATTGAATTAACACACATTATTATTGTCATACCTTCTTATTAATGTAATTATATCTGCCTGTTTGCTACTGTAAAGAAAATTAATATTTCAATTTAACGCTGGAACAAACTTGTATATGATATTCAATAAGTAACGGTAATTCTAACTGTTAAAACAATATTCATTAAAGGGCTGTCTCACATAAAATCGCATGATTTTTCGTAGGGCATGATTTAAAAATTTAAGAACCTATGCGATCAGGTGCACACAGCTTCGTTTCGTATCGCATGCGATCATACGTTTCTCATCTGAAACCAGTTCTAAATTTTTATCATACGATACCATACGATGCAATACTAAGGCAGTGTGCGACCCCCCTAATAATGTATAATTACAGTCGCTACAGGGCCCGTATCTCGGCGCGAGCCCGCAGATCACAACTGCAGGAAGGGTTGCCTGACTAAAAAACCTGCAGGTGCTGTCACTAACTATTTGTGTGTCGAATGCATTCTGTAAAACAAATTTGTGTCTCATATTTGAACCTTCCTGGCATGCTGTAAAATAAATGTGTAATTTTTTGTATAGTATCAGTCTATATATAATATGTGTGCTATTTTGTAGTAATTCTGTTGCTATATATACTGTATATAGTCACCCCCATTTATCTTTGGTTTGATGTCATGAACCTTGAGCATTTGAGAAATTTGAATATTTGTTTTTTCGAATCAAATTTTCTGTAAAAAATTTTGAAAATTCATCTATGTTAATTACCATAAGAAATTTTCCATTTTTTTTTACGGGAAATTTGATTCAAAAACATACGATCAAAACTTTTGATTTTGTTAAAGATCGGGTAGAACATTCTTATATTTTTTCATACCATGCACCTAACGCAGTTTTTTTTTTTTTTTTTTTTTTCTTTTTAGATATTCTAGTCTCTTTGCTAGATAAGTTTGATATGAATGCTTACATAGCAGGAGTAGTAAATAAATATAATTGACTACTTGAGTTAACTGAGGTACTGTGCCCTCAGGTAACGGCACGTGCAACCACATCACTGGGGACTTGACGTGCGCTCCAGGCTACATGGGACTGACGTGCTGGCACCCGTGTCCACCCAAGAAGTACGGCAAGCAGTGTCGAGGAGAGTGCAACTGCAAGAATGGAGCAGAGTGTCACCATATCACGGGTGAGTGTTCATTCTCCGCCTCACGACGGTACCCTAAGTTGAAAAATTTCGTCTTTCATTATTTACACGTCTAAACCTAATCATTTTACCTCTAAAACACATCTTATTTATACTCTTCACTCAAAGTAAGGATTAAATGACAATGGGGGACATTCACAAAGCACTTTAACCCCCACTTTAGCCTCAATTTTTAACCCTGGTGCTAAACATGATACTAAACCAGGGGCTAACCATGTTAAGCTCATAGTTTAGCATCAGGGTTAAAAATCGGGGCTAAAGTTGGGGTTAAAGTGCTTTGTGAATGTCCCCCCCAATATTTCTAATATTTTATGTTCAAGAAATGGAAAAAAGACATAATCTCGTCTTTTTCCCTCTTTTTTCCGCAGAATAAGAGGGAATTAGACGAAGAGGGAGCGAATAAAAAATGAAATTTATTTCAACTTGGGTAATCCAAACTAAGGCTTGCTGGTCTGCGGTTTTCTGCATGTGGTTAGCGACGTATTAATTTTCTCGTTAATGCGCTGGATATTTTTAATATACACTTTATTTAACAGTATAGTCGCCTGGGAAATTATTGTGAATAATAATGAGAACAATTTTTAATTTAATTTAGGATTAGAAACGTTGAAAGTCCTTTCATTTTTTTTTTCTTAACTTATTAACAGAACTTATTCGAATGGATTCGATTTTAAATTTATTATCAGGTGACGCCGTTATCATATTATTAAAATAATATATTCCATTGACATTATTTATAGCGTGATCTAGCATATGTTTGATATGTATTTCTACTTTTTTGACAACCCGCTTAAAAAAATAAAATTAAACAATTTTTATCAAAATATGCTGAAAAAAAAAGTAAAGTTAAAATTATCAAAATGTAAAAAGATGCTTCATTACTATTTTTGTCATAAGTCATTTGTCAATAATTTTATTTATTGAAATATTATTTATAATAATATTAGTATTGGTATATCGTATTAGTTCATACTTCTGTATGATGATCTAATACTTTGGTGAATAATTTAAATATTAATGTCTTTAAAAATGATTACGAAACAAACGAACAGAGTCTATAATGAAGAAGTTAAGAGTTTATTTAAAAACTTAAAATTTCTTGCTTATTATATATATATAATAATTAATATGCATATAAATAAGTATTTGAATCTCCCACCAAACTGATTATACCCCATCCTCCTAATATTTATGACTAATGAAACAGGTGCTTGCCGCTGCCTGCCCGGACGAATGGGCGACACGTGTATGCCATGTCCTAACGGCACGTGGGGTCTCAACTGCACGCAGAAGTGTCGTTGTCAGAACGGAGGAAACTGTCGCTCCAACGACGGCGTTTGTCGTTGTCTGCCGGGCTGGACTGGACAACATTGCACCGAGAGTGAGTATAATAACATTGGTATAGTGTAGTCTTAGAGCATCCTTCCAGGATTCTGAAATGAAGTATCGACCTATCGATCTCAAGTTTTTTTTTATTGCAGAAATGGAAAGAGCGTGCAAAGTTATGCTATCCTGATTTTTTTCAGATTTTTTAGAGCTCTAGAAGTATTTTTAAAAAATTATTGAAATTTCTTTTTGTGACGTCACGTGGTGGCAAGTCCTATCTTTTTCTTAAGGAGCGGCGTCTCGTGACGTCACAAAAAAAAATTCAATATTTTTTTAAATATAGTTTCCAGACTCTAAAAAATCTGAAAAAAATCAGTGTAGCATAACTTTGCACGCTATATCCATTTTCGCAATAAAAAAAATTGAGTTCGATACTCCATTATATCAATTAACACATTGAGTCTTATATCGAAGAAAAATAAGCCTCGTTGACACTAGTTGAAAAATTACGTATTCAACTCATCCTTAACACGTCTAAATCTAATCTTATAACGTCTTTTTACCTCTAAAACACATCTTATTTTATCCTCGCTTACAGTGAGGATTAAACTGAGATAATTGACGAAAACAGACTTGGACAGACGTTATAATTAAAATATCAAAATAATAATGAACAAAATATAAAAAAAAAATATAAAATATTTAACTAAAATACTTAATTGAAAATATTAAAATATCATATTTGCTGAAATAAGCTGTCTTTTTTCTAATTATCAATATTAATTATATTATTGTTGAAAAAAAAAAAGTTACATATACACTGTCTTTTTTATGCGCTCTAATTATTAACAGCTTATTTATTTATATGTTATATTTCCCTCTGTGAAATAACTCGACTAGGCAGAGATATAACTCCTTACTTATCACTGCTGTTTCAGTCTGTCCCGAGGGCTACTATGGTGACCACTGCATGAGGCCGTGCGACTGTCCCAACGACAACTTCATCTGTCACCCGGCAGATGGCTGCATGTGCAGACTCGGATTTACAGGTGATCATTTGTTTACATCGTAATTAATAACATTGGAGACCTAAAAACATCACCACCATCTAGTTATCGGTTACAAAACAACAAAAACGTTCCTCCTGGTATTTTTTTTTGGGGGGGGGGGGAGGGTCACGAAGTCTATGGTTAAATGATGACCTTAATTTTATTTGGGACCAGGCGCAGACCCGGGGGACTGGGGGGGGGGCCGCTCACCGCCACAGAAATTTTGGATTTAGCATGGCCAAAATAAGCATTTCTCACACACTCCATTTTATTTTTTTAACATTGGCTTTATGAAGACGCCACCCCCCCCCCTCCTCCTGAAATTCTGTTCTGGATTCATGTCTATTTGGGATAGGTAAATGGAGTGCATGTCATGTTGTGCTTCTTTTGAGCTGACCCAAAATTACAAATTACTCTGTGTCCTGGAATAACTAAAATGAAGCATTGATGTTAGAGCTGTCAAGAGGTAAAGAGGTACAATACTAACATGCCTACTGTGCAGGGGAGAGCTGTCAGGTGCCTCTCTCAGCCTCCAACATCCAGGAAGGAAACACCAACAAGGCTAGCGGTCTCGGCAGCGCAGGAGCCGGCATGTTAGTTGCTCTGCTGCTCGCTGCCATCATCGTGGCGCTGCTGCTGTACTACCGGCGTCGTGTGGCCAGACTCAAGTGCGAGATCGCGAACGTGCAGTACATTGCTGACCCTAACGGGGGACCAGGTGAGAGTGACGTCATGAAGGGGTCAAGGACCTTTGGTTCACACCAGAAAAGGCCGGAAAATTCTCCTTTGCAGCCTTGTTGAAGGGAGACAGGCCTCAAATTAAAAATTAGACAGAGTGTTGCTCGAGTTTATAATCACACACTAAATTTTTAGATGCTGAATTGGTTTTCAGTACTTTTTGTCAGTACAAAATTGCTCCAGTCAGTACAAAATTTTCCAGTTTCGTCTTATATCCAGCACTTTTTACCTATAAAACACTTATTCCAAGTACAAATTTGGTACTGAAAAAAGAGAGTAAAAAAAAGTACAAAATATTGACTCTCTTTTTTCAGTACCAAATTTGTACTTGGATTAAGTGTTTTATAGGTCAAAAGTGCTGGATGTAAGACGAAATTGGAACAATTTTGTACTGACATAAAGTACTGAAACCAATTCAGCATCAAAAAATTTAGTGTGCATCATTCGCATTATTTTTATCAGTATGCAGTGTGACCATGCAAAGTTGCGATGTAAAGAAGGTCTTTGCTGACGTCACAACTCACAGCCAGCCCCGATTAGTTGTGAACGAATTGAAGAAAAATTATGCAAATTTTTATTATATATACTCTAGCTAGCAACACTTGTTTACTGTCTAATTTGTAATTTGAGTTCTGTATCGCTATTCCCCGTAAGAATAATGTAGGGCATGTTGATTAACAAGGATTTAAGTAGGAAATTTTTCCAAAGTGACGTGTATAATTTTGTAGACTAATTTGATTATTACTATAAAATGAACTCATATTTTTTTCGATATCTCCCAGTTAAACTAACAATAAGATTCATTTAACAATAACTTGACGTCACGTACTATTGTATTGGAGGACAAAAGAAAAGGTTTGTGACGTCAAAGGTATTCCTAAATGATTCTTACTGTCAGTCTAGCCACGAAGAGACCCTGATGACCGCTATTTTTGCAGACCGGCACCACTTCGACAATCCGGTGTACGCGTTCCCCGGCGGTGCAGGCGCGAGTACCGTGGCCGCGGCTGGCGGTGACGACGGTGCTCGTCTGCCCCTCAACAACGTGACCCACATCCACAACGACCTCAAGAATTACACCAACCTGGAGAGGAACAAGCTGGGCAGTGGTGACGAGAGCGAGGATGACCTGAGTTCCAAGGGTGAGTAGCGGAGGTAGACAAACAAACAAAAACAAAAAACAAACAAACAGTAACAAAATAAATTCACATGATATATATATATATATATATATATATATATATATATATAATAATATATATATATATATATATATATATATATATATATATATATGATAAAATAAATAAATATATTAATTAATTAAAATTAATTAACTTGTAAAAAAAATCGTCTTTTTTGAGGGCGTGATTTAAGCCGTTTAGGTCTACTTTTCCATCCAACTCATAGGTTTAAAAGTCTCCTTATTATAACGTTATATAACAGAGAATGATTACTTCCCAAAACATCAGGAAATGCTCACGAGTGAATTGTTGTCTACAGGCGCCTACAGCCTCAAGAACCGCAACGCGGACCTCGGCAACCCAAACGTGTACCACAGTATTGACGAGCTGAGCGAGGACGAGGCGCGCAAAGTGGAGCACCTCTACGATGAAATCAAGCAGAAGGCCGAGTCTGGTCAGTTGAAATTAGCACAGAAAAATTATATTGTGTGACCTTAGCAAGCCTTATTATGAAACGAACACAAAATTTAGTCTGACGCAGCCAAACACAGGCTCGGGTTGCATGTTATACGTATAATCATCAAGCGATGTCAAGAGAAGCTTAGCGGAGCGAGAAAGGCGCACTTAATTTAATATCGTATGGTAGCCATCTTGATGTGAGAAGATCTCTTCTCGCCGTCACCTTTAAGGTACATTTACATGGAGCGGAGAAAGCGAGAAAATCACGTGCCGCAGCCAATCAGAGTCTCAGTATTTCCTCACCTTACAGAAAGCGATTTTATCGCCAACATGGCTGCCGTACGAGATTAAAGCAAGTGCGCTTTTCTCACACCGCCAAGCCCCGCTCGACATCGCTCCATGGAAATGCACCTTTTTTGGTCATATGTCACGTCTGAATTTGCTTGTGTTCTCTACGTTGGATTTTTTTAACTGTGCACATACATACTGCATGATTATTTCACTAAACTGTATTATTACAACCAGTCATTGGCAGAATATTCACTATAATATAAAAATCGCATTAAATATTAATGCTCATGTAGAGGCGGCCATTTTGATGACCTTGATTTGACCTTGGTGTTTCAGAGATGGAGTACGACCATCTGGACTACAGCCGACCTGGTTCCTCATACCGTCCACATTACCAACGAATGGCGAACGGTCTAAAACCCAATATAGACGAACGTAGTAACCTTAGACCTAGGGACCCTGCTGACCTTGCTTGACCTTGATAGAGGTCATACTTGTGGAAATAATTATCAGCATTATCAGAGCTCATATTATATTTTTAAAGGTCTCTGAGAACTGATATCTCATTAGGTCAATTTTCATATCTCTAAATAGAAAATATTGAGCTTTAATGAATTCTTATAAAAAAATATTTACAAATAGCGAAAGCTGTTAAAATCTATCTGATTGTTATGTAATAAAAATATAAGAGGCTTGTATAAATGATTTGTGACCATGTAACTACTGTTAAAACATTGTGGATCTCTTAATTATTGAGCTTGTTAATTGTGTTATTGTTGCAATTAAGAACAGTGCATGTCGCTCAAAATCATTTTAATGCAGTTGTGAATTTCAGCTATCCTAATATCATGACACTATCAGTTGAGAACAGTGCCCTGCATGTAATTGCAATTTAAAGGGAAGGTAAAACGGATCAGCTGATTGACGTTGTCTTATTTGATTAACATGTAAACCTTGGCAGACACAAAAATTTTGATTTTTTACTGAAGTTTTTAGGTACTAAAATCTGTCTTTTCAAATTTTTTTTTTAGAATTTTTGTGTGCCTACTAAGGTTTACATGTTAAATCAAATGGGTCTAACACATCGATCAGCTTACCTTCCCATTATGAAAACAATATGATTAATATAACAATTTAACATAGTATAAGGTTCATTACATGTGGTCTATATCTTTCGTGAAGTAAGATATCCCAAACCATTTTTAAATTTTATTTATTTCATAATATTATTGATGTAATGTATTATGTTTTTTTTGGTAGCAATTTGTGTTGTGTATCGTTTAAAATTTATTTCGTTATAAAATTACGCTGCAATAAATTTTCGTAAATCTTGTGACGTCATGAATGGATCTCTGTGCTTGAAAAATGATTGGCTGGTGATATAGTGACGTCACAGGATTGTGTGCAATTTATTAAAATCATCTCTATGTTTTCTGATGATGTAAGAGTCATACAAAAAAATGAAGAACCTTTATAAAGTTTTTTTATCGCGTATTCTGGATAGAGTTTTGTATTGTAATTTTTTTTAAACACTAAAAAATCAAAGGTAAATACGCTGTGACGTCATAGTCATGCAATATTTTTTACCCATGATTGCGTGTTAAATATTTGCATGACTATGACGTCATGACATTGTGAACAGATAACAGAATATCCCAAAGTCTTCTATCCAAATATGTGATAAAAATCCAGGCAAGATTCATTATGATAAATTTAAGTTGTTGCATGTGCAGAAAAAACAACATTATCCATTCTCGTACACAACAGAAAAAGATTAAACATTTATTTTAAGTTACAGACAAATTAATTTTATATTCCCACCGGAAGTGCAATGTTTCTGGCCTTCCTATCAGTATTTACATATTAAAATTTTGTCTACAGGTTTGTAAAAAGAGTACTAACATGTCTGCAAATTTTCAAGATTCAGATTTAAACAAGACGACCAGAGACCTTTTTCTTCCGGCTACTTCCGGTAGGAATGTTATATAAATTTGACTGTAGTACTTGATTGTAATATGAACTTTGCACTACCAAAACACGAATGGAAGCGTTTCAGAGATTGATACTGAAACATCTTTAAGGCCAAAATATTTGTGTTGTATATTTGCTACTTTTACCGATTTTTACTCTAAAAAACATTCAATCTTTTAAATGTTATTTAATTTGTTAATTTTTATAAAATGTTTCAGACTATATACTTGTATTAACTGAAACACATATAAGAGACAATCTTTTATGTTACATATTTTTATATGCATGTTTGTATGTTATATTCCAAACTGTGTATAGATATTATCATTCCTTTAAATTTTCTTAATCCTTTATCATAAATATATTTCTTTATTACATTTTATTTTGTTGCAATTTAATACTTTTAATAGTTAAGGCGGATTCACATGGTGATTTTTATCATGCGACGCGATGCGAATAATGTGCACTTGCTGTGACATCTATTGGCAGCCATGCATATTTGGCGATTAAAAAAAAAGAGCATCGCAATTAACGCGATTTCGCTGCCACAACCTGGCGAATTCACTCGCCACATTAGATTTCATAGTTTTTTTTACAAAATCGCGTCGCATCGCCGTTGTCGCCACCTGAATCCGCCTTTAAAGTAAAGTGCGCGCTAGAAAAAAAAGTTGAGTTAGTATTTTCTAAAAATAGTTCAAGTAGTCCTCCATATCAAACCAAAATTCAAAAAATTCTATCTCAAATAGGTTTGCCAGAAAAAAATTCCAAAGTCAGAGTGAACGCGTCGCTTAACATGGGGCCTTACCTGACAAAAACCCTCGAATATCTCGAAAAAATACACCGTTAGGTGGTATGAAAAAAATATAGTGATGTTCTATGACCCAAGCTTTAACCAAAAACCGATTAAAAAAAATTCTCTCGAATCCATTTTTCCGTAAAAAAATAATAAAAAATCTTATGGGAATTAACATGGTAGATTTTCTTGATTTTTTTACGGAAAAATGGATTCGAGAGAAATTTTTTTTAATCGGTTTTTGGTTAAAGCTTGGGTCATAGAACATCACTATATTTTTTTCATACCACCTAACGGTGTATTTTTTCGAGATATTCGAGGGTTTTTGTCAGGTAAGGCCCCATGTTAAGCGACGCGTTCACTCTGACTTTGGAATTTTTTTCTGGCAAACCTATTTGAGATAGAATTTTTTGAATTTTGGTTTGATATGGAGGACTACTTGAACTATTTTTAGAAAATACTAACTCAACTTTTTTTTCTAGCGCGCACTTTACTTTAAACATCAGCAAGCGTTTGCTAATTAATCGCGGGGACCTGGTTTCTATACTAGAAAGGAAAAATCATAAATTTTTGTGACTTTCTATGAGTTTCTTGAAACCAGGGATTAAAATTTACCTGCGAAATTTCTGTGACCTTATCTATGTAGATTTTCTTCGTGAGACTTGTAAAGTAATAATATTTTCTCGGAATTCCATGATATAGTAAGATAGTAAAAGACAATAGATCTTATAGATCAATAGCTCTCTCACATTTTATTGTAGTTTTTTTAACCTAGATTAATATATTCTAATGTGCAATTGTCCCAACTTGGCCTTAAAATTAAACTTCATGAGTGTTATCATATATTTTATTATTAAATTGAAAGTAAGTGAAATATTATATAAAGTGAAAAATTCTGTGTGAAAAATAAATAAATAAATAAATTGGACATAAAAAATTAAGTAATGATGATATTTTTTAATTTGATATTATTTAATAAATTATATTAAAAGCTAAATTTTAATAAAATTATGTAATACGTTATAATAAGATATCATGTATTACTCTTATTTCTAAAATCTTGTTGAAATTGTATCCAAATTTAATAGTTTTTTTTTTAATATTCATGTATAGTAACTTAATTTTTTATGCTCCAAAATGCTAAAATGCATCGCTAGGCTTTAATGGGTTAAGTGTAAAAAAAAAAATATCTAAAAACATGTTCTTGGAGGTTGATTATAATTATTTTAAATTGTAAAAAAACTTGTTATTGAATTTTGTATGCTCCGATGCATTTTTATAAAGTGTAAATGTTATTTATTTTTCATAGAAATCTTTTGATTTCTTATTTTATTGAAACTTTTTGTATAAAATTTCTCTAATCAACGTACAAGTTTTTATTGTAAAAAAATATCAAATTGTCTCTCAATTAAAAATCTGTGCCAATTTTTACAAAATAATATCCCTTCAAGCAATAATATTAAACTTGTGATTAATTACAAAATAATTATCTATACCATCTCTAAATATCTCCGTAATATATCTAATCTTCGTCTCTAAAATATTTCAATATATTCTCGCTCTGATACCTAATCAACCTAAAAGAAATAATTTATGAACGGGACTTACATTTTTTTTTTATATATTTGGTCAAATTTTCTTCGGTGTAAAAAATTGTACTATAAGAAAAATACGTTCTTAATGAAATTCTGGTGAAGACCAGAAAAAAAGCAGGCAAGGGAGATTAGGGGAGGGGGGTCATATATACGGGTTCATTGGGTCAATGCTAAAAATAAACAAATTAAAAAAAAATGAATGTAATGGTGAAATTCCCTATGGTCTCTAACGCCTAATGTTAAATCCAAATTCTTGGAAGGTAGATAAACCCTTTAATCCCCTAATGATATCGTGATGACCCATCTTTTTGATTTTATATAAAAAAAAATGGTAAAAATATGTATTACATTTTTTGAAAAGCAAAGTTTCCAAAAAAAATTCTGTTGTGCAATTATGAAAATTTTAATGCAGGTATATAGATTTAAAGATAAAAATTCTGATAAAGTTAAAATATATACAGATAATTTGATTTTACCGTTTAATAAATAACTATTAACTATTAATGGCTCTATAACAGGATATAACAGGGTTAATTGTTTAACCTTGGCCGGTATGTATATATTGCTAAAATAAATAAATAAAAAAAAAATGAGTTCCCGATTAAAAATTATGCTCAAAAATTTATTGTAGATAATTTATTATTCGTTTTAAATCTTAGTTAATATTTGATATCTTTTAATTCCATTCCCTTTTAATAGTTTCTTTTAAAAAAATCATTTAATCTGTGATAGGAGATAAAAATTAATAATGTAATGTTATGCATGATAATATTATGGAAATGAAACTATTTTTATTGTATATGTAATGTCTAATTAATTATAGTAAAAAAAATGTAGTAATTAAAATAAAATGATATATAACATTCCTGTAAATCATTTTTTATTTATTTCCTACCTTTTCAGAATTTATTGATTTTTAAATATTTCAGCTCAGATATTCAGACAGTATATTTATTTTAGAGAGATAGATTGCGAAAATCAAATTAATTAATAATTCATCAAATTAATAGAGGACCTTGGGTAATTTTTTTTTCAAACTTTTTTTAATCCTCTAACACCCTCAAAATCGAGGGGAAAGACACTGTGACGTCATAGTCATGCAACGTCTTTCTCTATGCTTGCGTGCTAAATATTTGCATGACTATGACGTCACAGTGTTTTGCAGCACTATTTTAAGGGTGTTGGAGGGTTTAAAAAATCTTAAAAAAATATTGACATACAATATATAACTCAAGGTCTCCAGAATGGAAATAAATTTCATCTTTTCTTCACTATTAAGCTCTCCTCTCGTCTAATTTCCTCTTATTTTGCACCATTTTAGTGGAAAAAAGAGGGGAAAAGACGAGATTACGAATTTTTTCCTCTTATATTGAGCATAAAATGTTAGAAATATTATTTTCATTTCATTCTCAATTTTATCGAAAAATAAATAAGATGTGTTTTAGAGGTAGAAAGATTAGGTTTAGACGTGTAAAGGTTGAGCTGAAGACGAAATTTTTCAACAATAAGGGCTTCTATTCAAGTATGCAATATAAAGTAAATAAAGTAATTAATGTTCGAAAGGTTGTCCATTTCAGGGCAACAACACCATAAAACACACCCAGGGTAGTAATTTAATGAGAATCCATTTTATTTTGTATCTTATTTTATTACATAATTACATGAAATCAAATTTTACAGAATATATTATTTTTTTTTTTTAAATAAATTTTGCATCCACTTTGAAAGCACAACAGGGCATTTTATCATTTCGCAACAATAAAATACATCAAAATACAACAATTACATTTATGATAACTATCAAAATATTGAGGAAATTATAGCCAGAAATTATTAGTATTTAATTTTTTAATTAGAGCTGCACAAACAATTGAAAGATTTTGTAACTCGGAAATCTCACATTTTTGAAAAATTCTTTAACTTATCAGAGGGTTTGTACATAGAGAACACAATGCCCTGAAAAGTTAAAGAGTTCCGAAAATTAACACTTATTTCCGATTAGGGGTAAATGAAAATTCATAATTAAGATCGGCAGATAAAAATTAATTAAGCTATCAAAATTAATTTAAAAAAAATCACCCTCGATTTTCATTTTTGGCATCTGATGATTTCATATTTAATTAATGTTCCTTTATTATATGCTTACTCTTTCAAATTTAAGGGAAATTTAGTAATATTTATCCTCCCTTATTTACTATACATTCTCAGGTACTTATGATATATGAAACTTTCCTCAATTTTCAGCTGTCAAAATTATATTTTTTTAATTGAAAAACCACACTTTTATTCAAATTAAATAATTTTTATACATTTTTAATTACAATTTTCAGTAAGTAATTATCATTATATTGTAAACAATTAAAATGTACAAACTAAACCTTGATAAATATATACGTTGCGCAGATAATATTGATAAAATTGATCACATTATATTACATAATATATTTAACAAAAAAAAATAGGCCTACTGAAAAATTATACATATATGTTTTTTTTTAACTGAACACACACTTATTTTTCATATCAAAAGCATAACACATTATTTATATTATGTATACATTATATTTAATATTTATTATTCTATTTCACATTGCATTATATATTTTTTTACATAATATTTAACGTTAATTTGTGCAACATTGAATTTTTTTTCTAATTACTAATTACATTTAATTACAACACCTAAACGAGCTTCTTTTTATAACAAGCAAAATAATTTTTAGACCGAAATTTTGATGGTATTTTGTCTTTTCATTATTTCCATCGTTAGTCAAACAAATGTGCCACTGAGCAAGCACAAAATGTCGGGGTAACAATTTCCATTGTAACTTCATGTGGTTGTCGGGATGTGTGAATTATTTTAATTTTTGTCATATGTTATTTGAAGGGAAAATATGTTTCATTCTATGAATAAGGTTAGGAGAAAAACATAATTTGCTAAAAAATATACATTACTAAAAGTTCCTATCTTTCAATAAATCCGTCCATTTCAAAAGCCTATTTTTCTATTTTAAAGTAAGGTTTTCTTGGATAATTGTTTTCTAATAAGAATGGCTATTATTGTGAAATGGTCAAATGTAGCTTTTGTTGTCTATATTATTATATATAGACAGTTTAGACAACATAATGTTAAACCCAAATCAAATTTTTAGTCATGAATATGATTGAAATTGTTTTTTTTTTTTAATTTTATTAAAATTGTTTTTCAAATAAAATAGGTTAAATGTACTAATTTTTAGTACAGTCAGCATTTCCCTACAAAATCTCCTTGTTGATATATATTTTGTATACTTGTTTTTTCTTATTGGTAATTAACATTTTCCAAGGTGGAGAATAATATAATTAATGAAATTACTCTATTCTGTTGTGTTAAGCAAATTTTGAAACTTTTGAAATGATATATTTTCTCTCCGAAACCAATTTAAAGTGTACACAATGTAATCTGCTTAGGTGAATTTTCAAGGGTCGATAGTTGATTTTTTAAGTCAGCTTTCATGTTAAACCTTGGCACCACAGTATAAAATATACTATGGCGCCATCAAGGTGTAAAGCCTATATATTACACGATACAATTTTTCTGATTATTGTATACAATTTTTCCTTGCAAGAAAATTTCCTTTCCATACAAATAAATGGAGAATAATTTTTCTTGTAAGGAAAAATTTGTAATATAGGCTTAACATGAAAGCTGACTTAAAAAAATCACAATATAATTTCTTAAATAATTTACATAGAGAATGCTACACACTATGATGTGTGGTCTTCGGCTTTTTCTGAGCGCCTTCCTTATCTGTCTATTAGACATACTCCTAGACATACGGGAAATTAATTAAAAAAAAAAAAAAAAAATGTCACTTAGGATAAAGAACCGACAACTCACAGAAGTATATGATGACTTGATGACTGACTGAAAACACCACCAAAATTTAATTTGCTCTATTCAATAACATTCACCGAGAGTAAAGAAATATAGAATTTATATAAAATACTATAACCTTACGAATGACGACACCGCCTTTTTTTTTTTTTTACCTTATACGTTAAACACCAATAACAAATTAGGACGTGCTTATAATCATTTAGACTTTTTTTCCATTTTTTTTTTACGGAAATTTAAAATTAAAAAAATTGAAGAATAACAAAAAAACACATCAATATTCATATTTTTTTTCATAAAAAGATGTATTTTCTTTGTAAAAAATAGATCCGAATAAAGATATCGGAGAAAGAGATTGGTTCATTCTTTTTATTATTATTATTTATATCGAAAAAAGTTTTTTTTTTTACAATATATATTATTATTATTTTTGTTTTAACGAAATATATTTTGAGCAAGACTACGGATAGTGAAGAATATAATTCAATCAACGTTTTTCAATTATTATAATTTTTATTATAAGAAGTACGCAAGAAATATTTTGTTTTAATTAAGTTGGAAGGGAACTTAATTTTAATTATATTACAAAAGCCATTATTGTTTGAATAGGAAATATTGTTTTGTTAATTTACCAGATTGCTATTTAAAAAACTTACGCATGTCATTTATTATTTAATTATATTAAATATATTATTTTTTATGTAATTAATTTAATATAATAGGAAGTGCTTTAAGGTGCATTTCCATGAAGTGATGTTGTGTGGGGCTTGGCGGCGCGAGAAAAGCGCACTTGCTTCAATTTCATATGACGGCCATGCTGGTGATAAAATCGCTCCCCGCAAGGCGAGGAAATTCCGAGCCTCTGATTGGCTGCGACACACGATTTTCTCACTTTCCCCGCTCCATGGAAATGCACCTTTATGGAGCTTAGAGCAGATACATTTTGAGAAAAAAATGTTTTTATGCATAGCTGGTATAAGAATTGAAATTATAGAGCCAATTTTAATGTTCATTAAAAAAAAAAAAAAATCTGCATGGAAATTATAGCTTATTTTATACAAAAAATATGTAACCAAATATTTTTACGTACTTCTGAAATATTAAACATTATCTCCATTATCACGTCACAAAGTTTCTTTATAAACTGACGTAATCAATTTACCTGGCTGATTTGCACAGTATAAACCTTTCACAGCAAAAAATTTTTTTTTTCTTTTACGACATATTGTAAAATTTTTAGCCATTAATGCATACAATATAAGCTTCAATAGATATTTTTTTTTTTTACAAAAAATTGTTGCATTTTAACATTATGTGCGTTTCATTTCCAAAAATTTCTTCATCATTTAAATGTTGTTTTAAAACTCATATTTTTATTTTGTCATACCAAGTAGGCATTTTTAAGAGAGAGTTGCAGAGATTTTCTCATATTTTTTTTTTAAACATTGATCGTCATTTTTTTTTAACATTAAGTTTCTGTAGCAGGCATATAACAGTTCCATCACAAATTTACTAAAGATTAAGTGTATATAGAAACAACAGGATGAGGCTTTTCATTTATATTAATATCTAATTATATGGATGGACATGCGTTGTTTTATAACAAAATTAGGTGATATTAACATAGAATTAAAATAGGTTTGTCCATTTTTTTATTAATAATTATTTTTATTAATTTTTTAAATTATTTTCATTGTTTTTTTTATTAATTAATAGAGTTCAAAAAGATTACCACCGGAAGTAAATTGAAGTGGAAGGATTTTGGCTAAAATATGAGCATGAAAAACCTAAAAAATTGCAAATAAATCAAAATTCTTAGTATAAATCTTATAATAAATTAATAATGGACAACCTACATGAAATTTTTTTGTTGCAGAAAGGGTACCAAATTATACTACTCTGAATTTTTTGAGATTTTTTTGAGACCTAGAACTATTTTTAAATAATTATTGAAGGTTCTGTAAGTTAAGTTGGCACCCCTGAATCCTTAATAAAAAGGATAGGATGAAGACGCCTATTGACGCCTCCAAGGGTGTGGCCGCAATTTCAATAATTATTTAAAAATATATCTGGGTTTCAAAAAAATCTGAAAAAATACAGTCGTATAATTTGGTATAATACCCTCTATTCATTTCTGCAATAAATTTTTTTCATATATTATGTAGGTTGTCCATTATAAATTTATATTATGGATTTTAACCTAAAATATTATATTTTTCACTGTCATAGTTTAGCTAAAATTCTTCCACTTCCGGCTACTTCCGGGAGTACTCTTACATTTATTGAACTGTAAAGGCTTTGCATTACTGAAGTTAAACATTTAAATTTGGATGAATTTCTTTAGCAATGAAAGGTAAATAAGACCATCAAATACAAAACGATAAATGAAATTTAAAGAAATTTTCAACAAGCTAGATGAGGTCTAACTTTAAGCCAGGGCTAACTTTGATGATTTCGATTGTTTGAACAACCAATCTTGATTGTTTGAACAACCGAAATCATCAAAGTTAGCCCTGGCTTAGATTTATAGACCCCATCTATGAAATTGGGTGTTTAAAGGTTATTTTCAAACTCTAAGAGATAGAAAAATGACTCTAATTTTAATTAACTGTCAAGTTTTGAAGAAGATGATAGTTTACTTCGACACCAAAGAGTAAATTTTTAATTTTATTTATTATTAATTAAATAATATTTTCTGTCAATTCTCCAAATAAAATTTCTTGTCAAAAGCTAATACATTTCAAAATCAGGCACATTTTTTTAAATAAAATAAAATTATATATCACCAATTAAATTTCATTATAAAACAACCAGGATGTTACTTACTATGTAGAATATTTGTGTATATAAATTTAAATACACGTGAGCAGTTTTCTACGACAGGTATATACATTACAATATTATTGTTATACATAGGTAATTTTTTTAGGCTATGATATATTATAGAAACAGCTAGGCCTAATAGCGTTTACTCCTTTTCGTCAGTCTAATTTACTAACCCTGAGAGCTATGACAGAGCAAAACAAAAAAAGAAAATAAGTTATTTTGCAAATATTTTCTATGTTTACGTTTGTTAGCTTTTAAGAAGACAAAATTAATGGAGTATTGACCTTAATAATTTTTTATTGCAGAAATGGATAGAGGGTGCAAAGTTATGCTACCCTGATTTTTTTCAGATTTTTTTACAGCCCTGGAAGTATTTTTAAAAAATTATTGAAAGTACTTTTTGTGACGTCACGCAGTGGCAAGTCCTATTCTTTTCTTAAGGAGAGACGTCTCGTGACGTCACGAAAAGCACTTTCAATAATTTTTTAAAAATACTTCCAGGGCTGTAAAAAATCTGAAAAAAAATCAGGGTAACAAAACTTTGTACCCTCTATCCATTTCTGCAATAAAAAAAATTTGGTCGATATCCAATTGTAGTTTTAAATACCGTGTAATAATTATCAAGCCAAAAAGTTTAGCATATATAATTATTTATGCCAAATATTTACAATTTTATTTGAAAAAGCATTTTTACTTTGTATGCTTCAAATATATGATTAAAGTTAGTTTGAAAAACGTAAGCAATTTTAATTATAAGCCCAAGCAATATTCGTATTATTATTTTAATTATTAATATATTTAAATTAATTTCTATTTTTTATACAAACGTAAACATAAAAAATATTTATTTTTTATTGAAAACTAAATTATTCAACTACTACAAAAATTGATTATTTAATAACTATTTTAAATTATGCCAATATTTTTTTTATGTGTCTTAACAGCAGTTTTATTTTATTTTTTTTTTAGAAAATAAAATAAAAATTTAAAATAAGAAATTTTATTTTGAATTATAGAGAGCGGGTTTTTAAAGAACCTAAGAATCCGGTCTCTAAATATTCGAGGAGCTCGCGGGACGTATTGACTAAAGTTATTTATTTCCTGCCAGGTTTTTTACAAAGAATTCTACACGCTCCTAACATCAAAATTACGTGTTATGCAAACGAATCACTATTATAGTATTTTTAGAAGTAAGTTTTGCGGTACAGTAAACGTCTTCCTTTCATATTGCAAAAAATGAATACAGCATAAAAACTCCCAAGTTCTGATTTTTTTTTTCACTGGGTTTCTAATATTATGATTTTAAAAAGCTGAGGAGAGGGGTCTTTAGAAATCGAGAGTTTCTCTTTATTAAATTCAAAATATTTTTTTTAAGAACAGTGGCTTTCTAGATAAAAAAAAAATTTTTTTTTTGAAATTCTATTTCTAGTTTTTGTTAATTTATTTTAAAAGCAGGAATTCGTTTTTTACGCCTTTTTTTAATTTTGTTGTAATTTATTTTTATTTTATTTTTTTTACGCTGTTTTAATTTATGCATTACAAATTGAAGTGAAATTTTCTCCTAGAATCAATTTAGATTATCTCTGAAGAATAACAATTAAAGAAATTGTGAAATATCGAAACATTTATGCATTATTTAGGAGCAGAGAAGAATTTTTTTGTAATTAAGGAAGACACAGAGAATCTGGCACGCGTAATTTTTTTTTGAAAAAACAAAAACAAAAAAGTGGAAAAGTTAATATGGTAAGAAGGAAGGCACAGTTTTAGCAGCAGTGATATTTCTACTTTCCAGGACATTTTTTTTTTTAATATTATTAATATAATATACTACTACAGCAAAGCTTCATTTTTTTTTTAACAATAACGATGTTTTTTGATCCAGCATATAACATCATAAAAACAGCTTGTTAAATATATATTTCTAAAGTGTGATTGTTACACAATGCATTGTGTGGGAAAAAAAAACAACAAAAATTACAACAATTGTCGCACATTCTATTATTACAACATTAAGCTACATCAGCAACAATTATCTACGCCATGTGTATTTTTTTTTTATATATCTCGCCACTCTCATTTTTGTGAAAATTTATCACCGTTTTTTTTTAATTTTCAAATTAATAACAATCTCCTTCTTTAGTATACACCTGATTTTTTTTTTTATATTTAAATAAAAGAAATTTAAAAAACAAAAAAATTGATATGTATAGATTTAAAATTATAACATTACATCAATGTAATGATTATAATAATTACAATAATTACTCTCTAAGTTTTATCACCATTTTTTGCGCATTTTTAGCGGCCTCATATATTATTATACTAAAAGTACAACAACCTATAATTAATATATATACTTTTTTTATAACATAAAATTAATGTGCAATAAACAATAAGTTTAGTTATGACCTTTTTTTTGTTCAATGATATGTCAATGATTTTTTTTTTATGTAGATACGGGCACCCAAGTTTGATATGTTACGATATGTATTTTATTTTTAGTATATAATTTTCTTAATAATTAACATAGTCTAATATAATTGTATAATATATATTTTTTATAATTATATGTTTTTTTGTTATTAACTAAATAACATATTTTTACTTTTATATAGTCATATAAATTTATATAAGAAATTGATATGTGTATGATATATTTTTTTTCATCATATATTTATAAGATTGTATTTTTTTTTTAATTCTTTATCATTGATATGTATAATATTTACGATTGTAAACAATTTTACGTTAGATTCTTCTTATTAGTGTATTTTTGTAGTCGTGATCCGTGCTTGTAATCGTCATATAATAGCTACTATTTTTGTGAATAGATTTAAAGCAGACGATTTCTTTTTTCTTATATTTTTTGCAACCTATTTATTACACCTACCAAAATAGGCCTATAGATCAAATTGCTGCTGCATGAACACAGCATTGCGGCCAGCGCAATGAGCTCATGCGCAGAGACGAGTGCGCAGCTATACAAACCCTGTGGAGGGCTGCTGAGGCCTAGACGGCTGCTAGGACGGAAGTCAGCAGCAATAGAGCAAGACTCGAGATGGCCGAGTTTTCGTGAGACGAGGCGGACGGGCTGGCGAAAATCTCGTCGTTACAGGCAGGTTTCTCGGCTGTAACAATGGCAAGTATCATCGATGAGGTCACAAAGTCTAGAGTCGATCTAGACACTTTAAAAGACGTACGAAGAACATTCAGACTAGCCATCCAAGTGAATTCATCAACTTCCATAGCTACACGTTACAAACATATCAGAGGTAAGGTTAGAAAGTAATTACCATACTAGAGTGTGGCCAAGGACAGTTTACTGATAAGACAGCCTGAGACATCGGATTGAGGGACCTTTATACCCGACAATCTGCGTCATCCTACGGGAAACTTCGCCAAATAAGCCACGCGCTTGAGCTGTCAAAGATTTGACAACGTAGCGCTGGTGGATAAAAAGGCACCTTTGACACCAGCACCTTTGTAGTTATGCTAGCGAATCAAATACGCTTATGAAATTCAGCATCATGAATACCAGAGATCTGACATGGCGTTGATTTGGTGGTAAAAGCGGCTGGTTTGAAATTTAGGCCAGCAGAATACAATTGTTGGAGTGCTCACCTTGCGCCTGCGTGATGCGTGGCATGAACTGGTTCCAGAATGCGCATGACGTGGCACGAGGACCCGTGCCCACGTGTCCCAGACTTTCGGCGCTCCACGTAAAGAACTGCGGAGTGTTACGCGAGTACAGAGGCCACGCGTCCTCGTCAGCCGTGGGGCGTCTGTAACCATCGCACGAGGAATCAGAATCGTCGTGAATTAAACATTTGCAAAAAGTGAAAAAATGGCCATTAAATTCCTCTTTTATTTAATGGAGTATCGACCTCAAAAATTTTTACTGCAGAAATGGATAGAGGGTGCAAAGTTACTCTGATTATTTTAGGGTCGGGGAACTATATTTAAACGATTATTGAAAGTAGAGACAGAGTGACGCCTCTTGACGTCTCTCTTGATAAAAGAATAAGATCTAAAAGGGGCGTTGGTTCGAACCCGACCGCGGAAAAACTTTTTAGCGATACTTCCCGGCCTGTAAAAAAATCTGAAAAAAAAAATCAGAGTGACATAACTTTGCACTCTCTCTCTCTCTCTCTCTCTCTTTTTTTTTTTTTTTTTTTTTTTTTTGCAATAAAAAATGTTGAGTTCGATACTCTGTTAGAATATTAACTTGTGTATTTGTCATGATTTAATGAAATTTGAAACAAATCGTAATTTTAATATAGCTTATTTTGCCTTGAAATTTAAATGCATGCGTGAAAACTTAACTCATAATATTTTAAAATTTTCATTAACATTAAAGTACATAGGATTTTGAAATTACAAAATGAAGAAAATGAGGAAACCTGTTCTAACTCACCCGCTACGTGCGAAGTTAGTGTAGTACTGCATCATGCGACGACTCAGCTGCTTCTCTGCCGGCGAATATCCCCGCGAAGGGTCGAGGGGACGTCCAAACACGTAGTCTATCTCGTCACCGTGCATCACCCCCATCCAGTCGCCCCACAGGCTGGTAGTGCTCCGCTGTACATAGAGCTCATTTTAGTGTGGGAAAGGATGGGAAAATCACCTCAGTTAGCATCGATCATAAAATTGTGCCTTAAGATAATTATGATAATATTGCTCAAACGATTCCTTTGCTTCCATGTTATGTATTATTGTTTTTTATGGTATGAATAAATATATATGTGTTAATAATGTATGGATATAATGGAAATAATAATAAGCGGGTGGACCCGGGAAACCCTCATTGCCTGCAGCTGAGTAGGAGACGCTGGATCGTAACATCCCCAACAGAATCAGCGGGCGCCTTCATCTTGGTCCAATTGGACCCGGTGCTGGCGCTTAACCACCCAAACTAGGTTGGGAGTTAAAACACCCATAATAATAATATATTTATTTTTCAGCAGAAAACAGACAAGATACATGTATATATTTTCACAGTCAAATTGTAAGAAATACTGCCCAAGAGGGTGCAAAAAAAAAAAAAAAAAAAAAGGCAATGCCCGAACGAGATTTTGCATCCTGTGAAAGGAAAGAAACTACTAAATAAAAGTTGCAGAGAAAACAAAAATTACACACTATACAAGGAAAAAATAATTATACAATATATCATACACTACAAAGCTTGTTTAAATTATAAATACGCACCTCTCAAACAAAGCTATGAATTTCGTAATTAAATTTTTGTTTATTTATTATTATTATTTTTTTATTATTCAAAATTTAGAGTTGGAAATAATGGAGTATTCTTCTAAAATTTTCAGATCGATTCAAAGACTACTACGTTTCAAATATTTAAAGTGCAAACACTTGAAAGTAACTTTTGATGTTTATAAACAAAACAAAACAACAACAAAAATCATTGAAAAACAAAGGAAGAGAGCTGCTTTGCTTTAAAATTCAAAGCCATTTTAATGATCCTTCACATTGTTTATCACAATTAATTATTTGTGTTTTAATGATTTGCATTTTATTCTCATAACAAAAGCAAAATTATTGCATATAATTAAAAATAAAATGTTCAATTCAACAGCTTGTTTAGGATGCAAGAAGACACTAAGATTTCAATATTCTCCGAATTTGTGAGAGAAACTTGAAATCTTTTCTAATTAGCGATTAACATAATAATTGACGTCATAAAGTTATTTTTTTATTATTTTTATTACAATGTTAGCTTACTATGCATATTCTGCTATTGGTGTAAGCATTCAAACTTAACAACAGTATTAACAACAGTTGGAAGGATTGATAGGAAAGGAGGCGGCTGTGACCTTGTGTTAGGAACTGCCCTGGCATTTGCCTGGGAGTGACAATGGGAAACCACAGAAAACCATCATCGAGGCAGACGGTACCAAAGGGAACGACCTTCGGCACCTCCCAAATACAGGCAGTATAGTGGAAGAACATACATCGATACATACATGCCATCTCTCGGGAACTTACCAGAACACGCTGCCATACCTCAGCTCGAAGCGACGAAAAGTCACCTGAGCCAAGGCAGGAAGCGATCTTGGGTCTCCCGAGCGATAGACAAAGATCAAACCACTACGCTACGCTGCTCGTAGTTATATACTGAAGCGAGGATATATTGGTTGTTTAAAATTTTAAACTTATTAATGTTCTAACAGCAGCCACATAATTTTACAGAAAATAAATTACAAACACCATAATTAGTTATCATATTTTATGCCTTAAAAAAAAGTATTAAGAAATATATTAACTTCAAAATTTATGTCTTTCATTTAAATTTTCTTGATTTAGTGAATCTCCCAATGCTATATATATCTGGTATTGCCATATCCTCAAGAAAAAGAGCCAAAATTTGTGCGTACAGAGCCATCTATTGTTCCTTTATGTACTTACCTGGGTAAAGTAGTAGTAATAAACTGGCACTCCGTGTTCGGCCAGCGTGTTAGCGAAGTGGTTGGTGGGGCAGATAAAAAAGTAGTCGCCTACTACGTCACCGATCATTTTCTGGTTGAGGTAGCCGTCCGCCATGTGTTCCCAAGTCGTGTACTGCGGACATGACAAAAAAATTTAATTAATTAATTGTCCAGCCTTCGGTTTAAAGGTAACATGTGAAATGTACAAGGGGATGGGTCCTGTATTTTTTCTATAGTTGAAAAATTACATCTTAAATTCAACTCATCTTTTACACGTCTAAGCCTAATCTTATTACATCTATTTACATAAAAAGCAAATCTGATTTCCTCTTCGCTCAAAGTGAGGATGAAATGGAGACATTTTTTTAACATTTTATGCTCAAAGGAAAGAAGACGTATAAAGGGGCATTCACAAAGCCCTAAAGCCACATTTAGGGCTCGATAATTTAAAACCTGATTTTAGGCATGCTTTTTAGACCCAAAAATTATGCCTCTTATAGTTTCGTCTTTCCCTTCTTTTTTTCCTCTAAAATGGTGCAAAACTAGAGAGAATTAGACGAGGAGAAAGCTTAATAATAAAGATGAAATTTATTTCAACTCAGGAAGTGAACTTTTTTTACGAAATAATTTTCCTAAACTTAAGGTGAGATAATCAGACAAGGTGGATTTTTATTAATTGTTTGATAACAAAATAAAATAATCAATGGAGTACCGACCTCAAATTTTTTTATTGCAGAAATGGATAGAGGGTGCAAAAATATGCTACTCTGATTTTTTTTTAGATTTTTTAGGGACCGGGAAGTATTGCTAAAAAGTTTTGGCGAGGTCGGGTTTGAATCCACGTCCCTTTTGGGTCCTATCTTTTATTAAGAGAAGCGGCAAGAAGCGGCACTTTTTCTGCACTTTCAATAATTTTTTAAAAATACTTCCCGGTCTCAGAAAAATCTGATAAAAATTCAGAGTAGCATATTTTTGCAACCCCTATCCATTTCTGCAATAAAAAATTTTAAGGTCG
The DNA here is from genome assembly GCA_949825025.1 of Siphlonurus alternatus. Taxonomy (NCBI): domain Eukaryota; kingdom Metazoa; phylum Arthropoda; class Insecta; order Ephemeroptera; family Siphlonuridae; genus Siphlonurus; species Siphlonurus alternatus. The sequence continues at coordinate 5,949,639 of OX463785.1, read as the reverse complement.
GTACTCCATTGTAATATAACTTATAAGCCACGGCCTAAATCTCTCCCAGTAACAATATTTAGCACCTTGTACCCAAGTTGAAATAAATTTAATTTTTTAATCGCCATGAAGCTCTCTCCTCGTCTAATTTCCTCTTATTTTGCACCATTTTAGAAGACGATATTACGTCTTCTTTCCTCTTCTTGAGCATAAAATATTGTCTCTTTTTCATCCTCACTTTGAGCGAGGAAGAAATAAGATGTGTTTCAGAGGTAAAAAGATTAGATTTAGACGTGTAAAGGATGATTTGAAGATGTTATTTTTTAACTAGGGTACCTTATTTTTTATAAGAAAATAAATATTATTATTTATTCAGATTAAATTAAAATTTTGTAGTGTACTTCATAATAAAACTGGTTTTAAAAGTTAAATGCAAAATTTGAAATCTTAAACAACTTTTCTGTTCTTTTTAAAATGTCTGTTGAAAGACATAAAACAGAATATTTAAATATTGGACTTTTTTTTTAAAAAATATTTCATTTATTCATATCATAAGCATTGTGTATATTACATAGTCTGGTGTATATAAAAAAAAATGAGAGGATTCAAATGTTTAGAAAAATCTAGAGAGACTGTTTTTTAATGAGGTCTTTCCTAATGGCCAGCGGGGGTGGAGAGAAAAGCTCGTTACTTGAGAGAGAAAATCCCACACAGATTTTTTTTTTCATCATCTCTCTAACCTAAATAACATGACAGATATCTTTCATTACTCCCATGATTAAAATCTCTTTAATGAAGAAGCCAATTCAAATATCATGATGGTATTATAATCGAGTATTGAGTTTCACAATTTTTTTTAATCATTATTTTATAAAAAAAAAAAAAATAAATGTATCGTTAACTCTATTACATAATTATTTCTTCACAATCTTACTCTTTACATAATCACTTAAGATATTTATTTTCATTATTTACATAGATACAGCTAATTTAATTAAAGGTGGTCGCACACTTGTTTCGCATCGTATGATTTCGTAGGATAAAAATTTGGAACCTGTTCTAAATGAAAAAACGTACGATCGCATGCAATGTGATACGAAACAAAGCTGTGTGCGCGTACACCAGACCTGTTTTCATAGGTTCTTAATTTTTTTATCATAAGCTGCGAATTCATACGATCCTGTGTGAGGTAGTCCTAAAGAATCATCCTGACTGCTTGTGGAACTTTAAACTTTTAAAATGGCTACAAATAATGTAAATCATGGTAAATTTGCACCCTTTTTATAGCTGCATTACTGTATATATTATATATATAGCAAGTAACCCAGTTGAAAATTTTCATATTCAGCTTTAAACTTTTAAAATGTCTACAAATAATGTAAATTATTGCAAATTTGCACCCTTTTTAGAGCTGCATTATTATAGCAAGTAATCCAGTTGAAAATTGTCATATTCAAATCATCCTTAACATTATCATAAATTTATAACCCCTTGAGATTAGGCTACTTGTTTAGCATTGTAACAAAGCTGGTTGCATAAATAGTAGGGGCTCAATTGTTTCGGATAACAGCCTTTTGAATCTGAATCTTTCATAGCTTCATGAGATTCACTCTTACAAATTTCTGTCACTTATGAGTGACAATAACGCCGCCATTCTCAAAATTCGTGAAGCTCTTTCACTTTTGTGGTTAAATTTCTGGTCTTAATGGATTTTTAAAAAAATCGAAACATACAGAAATTTATGGGATGCATTAAAATACAGTAGGAAATTTTATTGTAATGTAACTCACCTGAAAGAGGATTGCATCCCTCTCTATCTGAGAACGGTCCTTGAAGATGCTGTTGATGATCTCTACGAACTTGTCCCGCTGCAGGAAGCTGGCGGAGTCCTTGTCGAAGTACTCGATGTAGTCGTACAAGATGAAGTACGTGCCTGTAACAACCATCAATACCACGTGACCATCCTGACTGAGGTTGTCACGGTTTCCTTAGTCGTAACTAAATCAAAGTTAATCAAGTATCGATGTAGTTGTACAGGATGAGGTACGCGTTTCTAAGAAACATCAATACCACGTAACCATCCTGAATGAGGTTGTCACGGTTTCCTCAGTCTTATAAACTAAATGAGAGGTGTGACGCAGTGCGCTTGTCCGGGAGTCGTCAGGTCACCGATGTCAAGTAACGCCGAGCGTGGTTAGTATATGGATGGGTGACCATTTTCAACAAAAACCACGTTTCCCACCCAGGGGTAAATCGTTGCGCTTTTCCACCATGTGGTTCCACTGGCTTTGGACCATTGCACTTCCGATTCATTGACAAAAGCTGTAGCGTTCATCCTGGCTGAGGTTTCCACGTTTCCCTCAGTCGCAGGCAAATGTCGGGATGAATTGCAAGGCCATGGCCGCCCCCGTTCCGAAAGAGCCCGCGAAACGCTCAAGTTAGGGTTTCGGAAGGTTCGAGGTTTCAAAGTAGTATGTAATTAGTAAGTAGAAGTACCCAATAGGGTTTGATTAAGAAATAAAATAAGGTTTTCACGGTTCTTTAACTCATTACTAAATGACCATCCTGACCGAGGTGGTTATCACGGTTCCTTTAGTCGTATCTTAATAAAAGCTGGTCAAGTATTAATGTAGTCATACAGGATGAAGTATGCATCTCGTAACAAACATCAATACCAGGTGACCATTCTCTCCAAGGTTATCAAGGTTCCCTCATTAAAAACTGAGTGGATCCATGAAGATTTGAGAGGTTGCAACAAGCGCTATATAAAAACTAGGCTTATATAATAGAGTCAAATAAATTAAAAACTTGAATTCTGTTTTGAAAATTAAATTATTTCCTCTAGGAGATAAAATTAAAATAACGTACCTCATATTTCAGTGGAATTTATTTACATAATATAAATGTTGTTTGTGTTACTATCAATACAAAACATGGGTTATACGATTCCAGACAGACTTTACATAATTAATTACAAAAGCAACATAGTTGTTTTTGTGTGTTAATTAATATTATAACTTAAATGTTGTTATTATAATTTTAGTAATATCTTATCTACATAATATTTACATTAAAATTCAGTGTAATTGAAACCTCATATTTCAAATTACGCAATAGATTTTATATTGCAAAAAGTTTCCTTAACTTTATTTTCCTTAACAACAATGTAAAAGCTACTCAAATCATGAAACAATTCAAAATTGTTCAATTTTATAGAGGTATATATAAAAACAAGAACCTTTTTTTTTACCTGTTTTCAAATCAATTTGCTGTTATGTTTTTTTTTTTATATTTGATATAAAGTTTTGTTTACCGTTGCTAGTTTTTGTGCGGGCTCGAGTAGTAAATAAACGCCTACCTGGTAAAACGTTACTCTACTCGATACGCTACTACAGCTCGTAGTGAGGAGCAGGTGTGCTGGAGGTGGGGTGACCGGGCTAGCAGCCTCGCGTTGTCATAGCAACCGTCAGCAAGCAGCCATCGCTCTTACGTGGCCTGCATAACAGACGGCGCAATTCCACCTCGCTCTCTCTCTCTCACTCTCTATATTATATATCTTTTCCTCTATATATCTCTCTCTCTCTCTCTCTCTCTCTCTCTCTCTCTCTTCTCTCTTTTCTTCTGTCTCTCACTCACTCACTCTCTCTCTCTCTCTCTCTCTCCCTCTCTCTCTACATTTTACTCCTGTCTCTGCTTGCTACATTGCTTTTGTGTACCTGGCTGTGTCTTTCTTTCTCCCCCATAACGAGACTTTTCAAAAATATTTCAAGTTAAAAAAATGTAAATTATGTAAATCAACACGTTTTCTATCTTTTTGTTTTATATATATTTTTTTTTTGTAAGAGAAACTGTACTTATTTTTTGGTTTTGTGGGAGAAGTAGAGTTGTAGAAAATTTCTTTTGTCAATAGTTGTCTCTAACCACAATTTACATACTTCGAGAATGAAAAACCTGCATGAAAATTTTGTATTGTAGAAATGAAAAGAGGGTTACCAAACAAGCTCGGACTGGAACGCTAGGGCCCATTCAGGGCCATTTAGGCATTTATAAGGGCAGCAAGAGCAAGGAGGAATGTGGCCATTTTTTGTATGCTTTCTCTGTGATAAAAAGTGGAGAGGTCAGTCAGAGATCCCTAACTCAGCCTTATGGCCAGTCCGAGTCTGGAACCAAATTATGCTACTTTGATTTTTTTCAGATTTTTTAGAGCCCTGGACTTATTTTTTAAAGAGAATAAAAAAGTGCAGAGATGACGAGTTGACGTTTATAACTACTTTATAAAATTTTTATACTTATAGGAATATATAGGACCTAAAAAGGTTGTGGATTTAAACCTGAACTTTGAATAGTTTTTAGCAATATACTTTTCGTCCTATAAAAAAATAAAAAATCAGAGCAGCATAACTTGGTGCCCTCTAGTTCTGTATATATTCATGGCAATAAAAAAAAATCATGCAGGTTAATTTAATGATGTTAATTTTTAAAATTTACTATATTTACTATACTGCATGGTTAAATTTGGTTAATTTCATAGCAAAAAAATCCAGGGGAGTGATAGGGGTAATTTTATAAAACTATTTCTAAATTATCAAATGGGGGTATACGTACTAAATTGCATTGGAAGTGCTGGTGATGCTTTGAAAAACACATTTTCAAATTTTACAAAATCATGCAGATAATCAAAACACTGGAATTTTAATATATTCAAAATAACACAATGTTTTTTTGCTTATTAGAACAACAAATTACAAATTACTTGCAGCTGAGAAACCCTTCTTCCGATTCCTTGACTCCTATTGCCAAATCTACCACACACTACACAACACTAAAAAATTGAAAATCTGAAACTTCAACATTGCAGACTGACGTGAATATTTCATCATTCTTTTGTTCCATTGCTCGTAGATTTATCTTTCTTTCAAACTCAACAATTTAACTCCTGAGGGAGGCTGTGTAGCTGCAAGCCCAAACGAATGGCCGAGAAAGTTTGAAAAAATAATGTTCACAGACTTTCAAAAGAACTTGGTTGAAAAATTACATCTTCAACTCATCCTTTACACGTCTAAACTTAATATTATTACGTCTTTTTACCTTAAAAACACATCTTATTTCATTCTTGCTCAAAATAATGATAAATTAACATTTTATGCTCAATAAGAGGAAAGAAGACGCAATTTTTTCTCGAAAATGGAGCAAAATTAAAAGAAAAATACGAAGAGAGACGATAAAAGTGAATAAAAGTTGAAAAATATTTCAATTTGGGAAATTTTTAAAAATAAATAATACAAAATGCTGCAATTGGAATTACATAAAATCTACAAATTTCAATTTTTTTATCTCTTAAGAACATTTTACTGTTTGGATCAAATATTGCAGAGTTCAATCAAACAAATGCCCAATTTGAAATACATTTAATATTTTATTCGTTATTAAGCTTTCTCTTCGTTTAATTCCCTCCAATTTTGTACCATTTTAGAGGGAAAAAGAGGGAAAAAGACGAGATTACATAATCTTCTTTTCTCTTATGGAGCATAAAATGTTAGAAATATTGTCTTCATTTCATCCTCATTTTGAGCGAAGAGGAAATAAGATATGTTTTGAGGTAAAAAGATTAGATTTAGACGTGTAAAGGATGAGTTGAAGATGTAAATTTTTAACTAGGGATAACAATACGAATTCCCCACACGGGAGACATTTAAAATTGTTATTATTTATTTGTGCAGTTAAAGTTGTGTCTAAAACTTTTGTTTGCTCCATCAGAAATAAAACTGACCTGCACAAAGTTTTGCCTGTTGCTCTTCAAATCCGACCTTATTTTAACATAACCCCCAGGAAAAACGTATAGCATTGTAAGCGAATTCATTTGTTTGTATAACATTATTATGAGAAAAAAAGAACCTCGGATTCATTATAAAAACAACTGAATAAACATGAATTGTCTGACTCTTTTTTACGTAACATATGGTTTGTTCTGGGTCGTATAAAGGCCACCAGATTAGCATGATCATTATATAATCAAAATATTTCACCGTATTGTTATTGTTCTGTTAAAGTGTATTAATTTGTTGTTTTGGCTGGTCCCATTTTGACATGCAATAATGCTTTATTTATATATTTATAATTCTTATTGATATAAACAAGTGTGGGTGTGGCGCAGTGCACTTGACAGGGTCTCGTCAGATCACCGAAGTTAAGCAACGCTGAGCGTTGTTGGTAGTTGGATGGGTGACCATTTTCAACAAAAAACACGTTTCTCATCCAGGGGTAAATTTTTACGCTTTTCCACTATATATGGTTCCCCTGGCTTTAGACCATTGCACTTCCGGTTCATTGACAAAAAAATGTAGCGTCCATCCTGGTTGAGGTTTTCACGTTTTCCTCAGCCGCAGGCAAATGCTGGGATGGATTGCAAGGCCGTGACCGCCCCTGTTCTGGAAGAGCCCGCGAAACGCTCAAGTTAGGATTTCGGAAGGTTCGGGGATTCAAATTTAAAGAGTAATTAGTAAGTAGAAGTACCTAATAGAGTTTGATAAAAAAAAAAAAAAAAAAAGTTTGGCATAGATATAGGAATTGAAATAGTGAATCGTTGGTATAGCGTAGGCCAAAAATAAATGCTTTTGGTAATGCTAGGGTTCAATTCAATAGAACTAAATCATTATGATAATTATAGGATGCCTTAATTGAGTACGGAGACAGCTATATTATACTTTGTGTTGATTATAGTTATATATATGAATACATGTTTCTAGATTACGTAACTGTCTCAAATACTTTGCAGTGGCGAGTACTACTGCCCTGCTGCTCCCGGTGATTATATGGAGTAGGCTGCGAATTACATGCGCTGCTGGATCCTTTCAACCAGCAGTGTGACGTCATAGTGCTTGAACCAAGGACTCGAAAGAGATGTATACAATGGTGCTGAGAGTTATATATTTTATCATGACTTAATTACTCTTTCTCTCTCTCTCTCTCTCTCTTCATATTTCTTCTCAAGTATTCATTTGCTTTTATTCAAATTATATATATTAAAAAAATGTTGAAATATCGAAGTTAAATATTATTATTAAAATTTTAATATTATATTGTAATAATAGTCTCCTGTAACAAAATTATGTTACGTTCTATTTTATTGAAGTTTCCATGGATTAATTACATATATCATGGATAGAAGACCCCAAATTATGTATTGTAAATTTATTCAATTTTTTTAAACCCTGTAAAACCTTCAAAATTCAGGGTAAAGACGCTGCGACGGTATATAGTCATGCAACGTTTTTCTCTGTGCTAGCGAGTTAAATATTTGTGTGAATATGACGTCACAGATTTTTGCAGCACGATTTTAAGGGTGTTAAAGGATTAAAATCTTAAAAATATGGACAGTACATAACTCGGGGTTCTTTATCCAAATATGCATTTTTTTTTATTTTTTACAAGGATACACCCCTAAGAGCTTACAGCTCACGGCGGGGTAGTGAGTAGAGATAAGGGAGGGAACGTATAGTGACCACGACCTGTTACGCGTCCCAGTATTCGCTGAGGTGAGACTGAGGGAACCGTGGAAAACCTCAGTCAGAACGGACACCTCTACTTTTTATCAATGAACCAAAGTGATGTCCAAAGCCTGGGGGACCACACACAAGTGCATCACTGCACTGGGTGGAAAGCGAGACGAATTTACCTCAGGGATAGAGCAACGTAATTTTTACTTGTAACGGTCACCCATCCAGTACTAATCACACTCAACGTAGCTTGACTTCGGTGATCTAACGCAAACTGCACCACTTCTTATTAAATTCTTTAAAAAATTCATGAATGTTGTCCATTTTTCTGTACGATTAAATCAAATAATACAAAATGTAGATGTGACGTCACGGTTTCCTACATAGACTCCAGGCACGAGGCTCGAAACAGCACTCGCACTTCAGTCTGCATTGTTGTCCACGCTAATTGGGGAGTCACAACAATCTTAAATAAAATATTTTGCAGCACTTAGTGCCGTAAATATATTTACTGTTTGATGAAATTTTATATTTTAATTATTTATCCAATAATGTGTAAGTTATTGAATTTTAATAAATGAAATAGCGTGTCTTACAATGTAAATCACGAAAGTATTTTGATGGAACTTTGACCTTTGATTTCTGCTGACATAAAGATTTAAGTCGCGTTAAAAATTTAACCGCTTTCAAGATTTTAGGTGCATTTCCATGGAGCGAATGTAGAGCGGGGCTTGGCGCGGCGAGAAAGGCGCACTTGCTTCAATGTCATATGGCGACCATGTTGGCGTGGTAAAATCGCGGTACGATTTAATCACTGCGGGAAAGCGATTTTTCCACACCAACATGGTCGCCATATTGAAGCAAGTGCGCCTTTCTCGCCACGCCATGCCCCGCTCGACATCGCTCCATGGAAATTCACCTTTAAGTTGCGAGGTGGAAATTTTCTATTTTGTTAGTGCAAAAATAATTGTGCTAAAAAATTAGCAAATATTCTCAATTTCGTGACAACCTGAATGATTTTTTTATAGAGGACTTTGAGTTATACTGTAAATTTCTTTAATTTTTTTTTTAGGCTTCAAAATCAAAGGGAAAGACACTGTGACGTTATAGTCATGCAAAACCTTTTCCTATACTTGCATGATAAATGCTTGACTATGACGTCACAGCATTTATTGTAGCACAGTTTTAAGAGCGTTCCAAAAAAATCTGAGAAATAGAACTTGAGATCTTTTATTCATTTGTGTTTTTGTTTTTTATTAGATCAATATAAAAGATATTGACTAATTCGACAGTAACAGAATAATTTAATACGATATCCAATGCACTAATAAATAAAATAATATTTGTTTAATTGGGTTAAGTATTACAAAAGAATGGGGGGGGGGGAAAGACATGAAAAAAACAAACAAAAACAAGAGATGAAAGCTTTAAGAAAAAAAAAATAAATAAAAAAGAATACATAACCCAAACGGTGATACGAAAAAGGCATAACCCCGCATACATAAATAATATATGATCAACCACCATGTGTCTAAAATATAATAATATATTATACTGTATATATGTGAGTATATGATAATTACTGTATCATATCTGTGAAAATTGTTTTGTGTTAATTAAAGCTAGGCTGGAAATATACTAAATCATGTATCCAAATTTATGAAGATATTGCATCGGATTCAAAAAAACAAATACATTAAAAAAATTCCATGCATTTTTTCGATTATCACAAAGCTCTTTTATATTGCTGTGTTTCCTGAAAGTTTGTAAATCCAAGAAATTCCATCTTTAAGGTGAGCATCCCCGGGCGGTTCGTGACTTCTTGTGTTTTCAGCCAAGGTTGCAGATCGATGGTGCGCCTCCAGCCATCATCGAGGATACAAATTTCACGAGAGTTTCCCTACAAACGTGATTTGTCTCTCTTTCATATTACACCCGATTTCTGTTTTTCACCTAATATACAACCTAGTTGAAAAATTACGTCTTCAACTCATCCTTCACACGTACCTAATCTTTTTACCTCTAAAACACATCTTATTTCATTTTTGCTAAAATTGAGAATGAAATGAAGACAATATTTTTAACATTTTATCCTCAAGAAGAGAAAAAAAGAAGTAATCTCATATTTTTCCCTCTTTTTTTCCTCTAAAATTGACAAAATAAGAGGACAAAAGATGAGAAGAGAGCTTAATAGTGAAAAAAAAGAAATGTTAAATTTATTTCAACTCGGGCGATCTTAAATATTGCACCCGATTTCTGTTTTTCACCTAATATAATAATATGTAACCTTTAAGATTTTTTTTTTTACAGCATGCGTATTTTTTGGATAGAGGACTTAAGTTTTTTACTGTCAAATTTCTTTGCGTATTTTTCTTTCTTTTTTTTTTTTTTTACCTTCTTAAGTTGGAACCTCATGGCGACAATGACGACGCGACGCGATTTTGATGCAAAAGCTGTAAAATCCTATGCGGTGAGCGAATTCACCAGGTTGCGGCGGTGAATATCGCGTTAATTATCGATGCTCTTTTTTTTAAATCGCCAAAATAAATATGGCCGCTAATGGATGTTATAGCAAGTGCGCATTATTCTCGTGGCATGATAAAAATCGCCATGTGAATCCACCTTTTAAGGCGAATTTACATAAGCGATTTCTAGCCTGCGACGTTTATAATGTTGTCATTATATTGTTTTTATATCCATTTTTAACTTCAGAGCTCTCTGTTTTCCATGTGTGCACGATCGAATATGAAATATGACTCTTGAGCGAAGGATATAAATTATTTCTATTTTATTATTTTTAAAACAACAACAACAAATTTAATGTATTATATTTTTTATTTCGATGTGTTTGAATAAAAATAATGTACAATTATATTAAATGACATATAGTTACCGTTACTATTTTGAAGTAATTTAAATAAAACAACTCCCTATAAATAGCCTTAATTAGACAAATTATTGTGTTTTTTAATCACACCTTTCCATTAGTCATTCAATATATTATAGTTTTCATTAACTGAACATAGTAAATTAATATGACATAAACAAAAGCTGATAAGAAAAATCAATTAAAAAATATTCTTTTATAAATTTGTTAAAAAATATATTATATTATTCAGCATTGTGGGATTTTTACAAAGTTTTCCTCTCTCTTTTATTTACTTACTCAGCAAGTTATTAGCTTTGTTCGTAAATACGCAATCAGAAAGAATCGATTTCTATATATAAATGAACCTTGTGTACATGAAACATAAGGTTCATCTATTGCGTATTTACAAACAGAGCTATTATGATGAATAAAATTATTTAAATTTAAAATAAAGGTACTTTGGAGTTAGTATACTATATTGTTTTCATTGCTCAAATTTACTTATGATAAACATCATTTCACTTTATGTTTATCATTATTTTCACTTTTTGACGTATAGCGAGTGATTATATTCATAAAACAATACCGTAATTACATATTATGTACCATAGACTTTGAAGCGTTTCATTTAAAATATTCAATCGGAAGAAAAATGGAAAGATCGTATTTCAGAACCCCTTATAAAAACTCGATGCAATCCCGCACAACATGACTGTTAAAGGGGTTGCATAAGTATATACTCTGCAGGCGCAAACAAAATGGCGACAATTCTGTTCAAAATTTAACTCTTATCATTTTAAAACGCTTTTCATATGATCGTTACAAATTAATTATAAACCATTTCGTAATTGATTGTGATTTCTGTCTAACGATGGATTATATAATTATAGAGAACGATCTCAGGCAAGTTTTTTCGTTATTTGACTGCGGGAGCCTCGATCCCCACAAATTACATATTTGCTGAGAAACATTCCAGGTTATCATAATTTAATAAAGGATTTTGAGTAGAAAATGTATCCACATGTTATACTGGGTATATAATAGTGTAGCGCATGTATTACCAACGTTCCTTCATACAAGTTAAGACACGCACGCATTTCGTGTGTCAATTTCAGTAAATTTTTAGGCCCCATTCCCCCATTGCACCGCGAAATTTCAAAAATAGCATTGCATGCGCCATTCAAAGTTTCACGGTACGATGGGCCTAAAACTACTTAAACGTGATTGGCTAAGCCCTTTAACATTGGTCCAATCGGTAGCTTAGTCTGAACGTTATGTATTACTACACTAGCGGCACCACTCTCAAACTACGTGAAGTTTTGAAATTTGTTGTCTAATTTCTGGTCATAACACATGGAAGTTTCTAATGCTTTCTTTGCAAGTCTCAAAGTTAATATCACATGACTAAAAAGTGGCTGCAGCCGGGGATCGAACTGACTCACCTTCGTCACGGTTGCTGCCGATCATGATCTCCGTCTCGTCGAAGTTTCCCCGCCTCAGCAGCTCGAGGGGATGTGCGGTGAGGAATTCTCCGTCGATGGTGGGGGCGGAGGGGAAGCCCAGGATTCCCGAGTACGAGTTCCACTGCTGCACGCTCAACGTCTTCCCGTCCACCGCGCGCAGGCACGCCAGAACCTCGGAGATTCCACCTGGCTGGTCGGCGCGGGACGTTCCGTTACAGCTGACGTCATCGGCTAGTGTGCGGCCCACCTGGAACATACGTGGGGTTGATTAGGGCAAGGCAAGAGTAGTGGCTATAGTCAAATTAATTTATCATTTCTTCCGGAAGTAACCGGAAGTGTAGAATTTGTAGCTGTGGAGTTGATTGCACTGACGTCATGTCCCTGTAAGTTAGGCTGCTCTATGGAGGACCAAAATGCACAGACTAGTATGCAATGCCATACATAAACAGCAAACAACTCTATTCCTTTCGCAGTTCAGTTTTTAAACTTAACAGAGTGATTTGAAGTAGAAGTATTGACTTATATGTGAAATTTCAATGCTAAAATACGAATAAAAAGGCCAGACAGAATGCACTTCCGGCTACTTCCGGAGGAAATATCATATAAATTTAAGTACAGTTAAATTTTTAGACATTCTCTTCGGAAGTAGCCGGAAGTAAGAAGCTTCTGCTAGTCTTTTTGGAAATTTTTGAAATTTTTTCACATTTGATTCTTTGTTTCTACTCTCTCTCTCTCTCTCTCTCTCTCTCTCTCTCTCTCTCTCTCTCTCTCTCTCTCTCTTACGATATATCGTCCCTGGTCCACAATAATGAGCTATCTGCTATTTCAGGTGACTGCAACAATGAACTTTATTTTATATATTTATTAACATCTCTTAATTGCACTCACCTGATATAGCAGATAGCTCATTATTGCAACGAGATCGTGGTAAGAAGATGCTCATTATTGCGGACGAGGGACGATATATACAAATTAAGTTAAGCTTCACCATATTTTGGGTATATTATAATGGTATTTTCCTAAAATTGCCAATATAGACTGAGGGAACTGCAATAAACTGACCTGCAGCGCGGCATCAGCACTCATGTAGCTCCAAGGTGCGTTCAGGGTACCACTCTGCAGAATTCCTCTGCGCACCAGTCCTCGACTCACGGGGGACAGCAGGTGTGCACTAACCGCACCTCCCCCAGCACTCTCCCCAAACAACGTGAGCGTGTCCGGGTCAGCACCGAACGCGGCGGCGTTCTCTCTAAGCCAGCGGAGCGCTAGTACTTGGTCGTACAGACCCATGTTACCGCCGACACTTCCCTCGCTGTCCCTCGTACCATCCGTACCTGCACACAAAAAGTCACAAGGTCATTTAGAGGTCAAAAATTTTACTACTAGCAATGTGGTTATTTCTGCGTCAGTTGACTCATTTTTTGCTTCATTTATCAGTACGTTTATATTGATGTTCTTGGATCAGTATTCGATGGATGCGTTTTCAACAAAAATGTTTTCATCAACTGTTTACAAGAGAAATTTCTATCCGTGCTGAACGTTAAATACGCTTGAAACAAACGTCGTGAATAATTAAAGCGCATTTTATGAATGTGGATTAAATACCTGTTCACATGACTCTTTAATACGGATCTGTTAAATACGTGTTCGTCTAATACGGATCAAATAATTCATGTATGAACGTACCGATTGACAGTTGTATGGGACCCTGTTCACATTATCATGTTCACAGTATTGATCCCTAAAAAAGCCCCAATTTACTAAGCGCTTGGGTGTATGGCTATTTAAGCAGACCTATTCTCATTAAAACTGATCAACAAAAAAAAAAAAATAAAATTAAATGTTGGTCATAAGTAACTGAATCTTAACTATGATTAGGATTTTGTATAGGTTAGGAATAGGGAGGATGCTATCAATCAACTAAGTAGGTGTTCTTTAAGAAACCGTCATTATAAAAAAGTTTGGCGCGGTGCCTGGGATCGAACTCACGACCATCCGATTATAAAACCATGTTTGACATGCCCGGAATAATACTAATAATTTTACTTTCAATCATTTTAGAAATTCAAACAGACTTTTTCACAATACATTTCACTTGCAGTTGCCGGTATTTGAGTTGAGAAAATGTCAATAATAATAATCGATATTGAGCTAATATCGATTCAATTTAAACAGTCTTTGTTCAAATTTATACCGTTTCATCCTGGAGGTTAGGCAATTTGCTTATCACCAATACAGAACAGGTTGCATATACATAAGGGGCAATGACAACTCGTAAACAAGTTTACTAATATAATCTCAAGGTGAAAGTATTTTAGTACACTCGTCGCCTTAGAAAATTTCCTTTTTCAACCTTGTTAATCACCAGACCTCATAAGAATAACACAGGGCAAGGTGATTAACAAGGCTTCATAGGGAAATTTTCCGAAGCGATGAGTGTATACATCTTCACATAAAACTACATTTATTTTAGAATTTTACATGGAAAACATTCAGTTTGTTGTCCCTAGTTGAAAAATTTCATCTTCAACTCATCTTATACACGTCTAAACTTAATCTTTTTACCTCTAAAACACATCTTATTTCTTTCTCGCTCTAAGTGAGGATGAAATGGAAACAATGGGGGGCATTCACAAAGCACTTTAACCCCAAATTTAGTCCCAAGTTTTATCCCTGGTACTAAACATAGTGCTAAACTAGGAGCTGAACATGGTTAGCCCCTGGTTTAGCACCATGTTTAGTACCAGGGATAAAACTTGGGGCTAAAGTTAGGGTTAAAGTGCTTTGTGAATGCCCCCCATAATTTCTAACTTTTATACTCAAGAAGAGGAAAAAAGACGTATTATCGTCTTTTGCCCTCTTTTTTTTTCCTCTAAAATGATGCAAAATAAGAGGACAAAAGACGAGAGGAGAGCTTAATAGCGAATAAAAGATTACATTTATTTCAACTCAAGATGTTTATATAGGAAACATTGAGTTGTGAAAAGATTCTTGATAAAGTGCAAAGTCAATAGTCTTAAGTTTTATTGAATACGTTCGTAAACATTAGCGAAACATTGTAAATTATTACAGCTACAATAAAAGTTACAGATGTGGACGCTAGAGGCGTTGGTGTAGTGAACGTTGACCCAAGCTAGCACCAAAACACAATCGTGCTTGCTATTATTGCTTGTAAGAGAGAATCGATGCTAATTTCTTACCTTCTTTAATTGTATTTGTACTTTGTATTGAGATAAAAACTTAACTCTGTTGGCATGCATTACATGTCGATTGACTCAAGATTACTGTTTTTACAAGGCAATATTATACAAGGGGTTCCCTAGTTGAAAAATTACGTCTTGACCTCATCCTCTACACGTTTAAAGCTAATCTTATTACCTCAAAAATACATCTTATTTCCTCTTCACTCAAAATGAGGATGAAATGAAGACAATATTTCTAACATTTCATACTCAATAAGAGGAAAGAAGACGTAATCTCGTCTTTTTTCCTCTTCTTTTCTCTAAAATGGTGCAAAATAGGAGGGAATTACATGAGGAAAGAGCTTATTAGAGAATAAAAGATGAAATTTATTTCAACTTATATATAACCCTTACTTATTTTTAATAAAGAAGCGTAGAAATTAAAAAAAAACATGTATACTTTTTAAGAAGTAGTGATTCAATAAAAAAAAAATAAGCCGTAAGAAATGTTCCCTATCGGGCCAGTGCTAAATTCAAGAAGGCTTTTATTGGAAAATATCATAATACATCATATATTAAGTTTGGGCTTAAGTACATAAGACTTCACTAACAAATTTGGGGACGATTTAACCCCCTCCCCTATGTCACATATAATGAATTATATTAAGTTTAATTTGATTGTATCGATAGAGTATATTTAAATCCTCAAGAGAGTCAAGAAAAAGTTATGTGTTTCGCGGTTGATATTAATATTATATGCCTCTCGCTAAACTTTTTACTGTTCTTTCACTGAATAAAAACTTGTTGAAAAAGTAAAATTTATAGCCACTTGTATTATGACTGACATTAAGGGTGGTGAGTTGAAATAAATTTAATCTTTTCTTCATTTTTCGTCCAATTTCCTCCTATTTTGCACCATTTTTTAGTAAAAAAGACGAGGTTAGTCTTCTTTTCTCTTACTGAGCATAAAATGTGAAAAATATTGTCTCCTTTTCATCCTCACTTTGAGCGGGGAAGAAATAAGATGCGTTTTTGAGGTAAAAATGACATAATAAGCTTAAGTTTATACGTGTTAGGGATGATTTGAAAACGTAATTTTTACTGTATTATGAGTTTTCATCGTCATGTTAAAAAAAAAAAAAAAAAAAAAATGCAGATATATCGTCATATTTTAAGGTATATTTACGAAATGTTAAATTGCGCGGCGTCAAGAAAATATGGCCGCCATAGAATTTTGAAGCAAGTGCGCAATTGTGACATCGCGTCGCTAAAATCGACCTTGTAAATACACCTTTGTTCGTAGCGTCCACGTGTAATGATACAATGTTACGATTCTTACATATCTATACGTCATGTGCTTGCAGGCTCGAAACCAGAACACAATTTCTGAAAGGAGGGGGAAGGGGGGTAATGTTAAAAATGTTGGAGGAGAAATGCCTATATTGCCCATGTTAAATACAAAACTGAAGCTCCCCAGCCTCCCTGTATCTGCACCTGTATGCATGCATGGAGAGCAATATTATGTTATCATTGTACCAATACGTAAATTTCTATTGAAATAATGGGGGTGGGGGATATTGATAAATAAAATTAAATGAAGAAATTTTTACTTGATGATCTAAAAAACACTCAATAATTTTTATTACATTTTATTTTATTGATTTTGAAACTTGTGTGTCCTTGATACAATCAATGGATTCCAATCAATCTGTGCATAATAATTTATCCAAAATCAAAACAAAAGCTCCAGAATGGAGTATCGACCTCATTTTTTTTATTGCAGAAATAGAGGGTGCAAAGTTATGCTACCCTGATTTTTTTCAAATTTTTTACAGACCGGGAATTATTTTTTTAAAAATTATTGAAAGTCCTTTTTGTGACGTCACGAGGCGGCATGTCCTATATTTTTCTTAATGAGCGGCGTCTCGTGACGTCACGAAAAGAACTTTCAATATTTTTTTAAAAAAAGTTTCCGGTCTGTAAAAAATCTGTAAAAACAACAGGGTAGCATAACTTTGCACCCTCTATCCATTTCTGCAATAAAAAAATAAGATTGATGCTCCAATGGCACTTTGTTGTTGGTTTAGTGCTTACGTTAATTTATTATTTTTTAGATTAACGCTTCAACTTTAACATTTATTTCAAATTAAGTATTTAAGGTTTAATAAAAAAAATCATTAATTTTATATTCGATGACATGAAATGAAAACAACAATATAATTTAAATATTTATGGTGGCCATTTATAGCTAGACAATAGATTGTAAAATAAAGCATACTAAAAATTATTAAATTTTTAATTATTATTTATATTAGTGGATAATAAATTATTTTGTTAATTTAGATATTTTAATTAACATTAAATTATATAAGACGATGCTGTGACAAGATACTTGGACATTGATGGATAGATTAACAAATATTATATTACTTCTGTAAACAGCCGGCAGATTGTGCTTTAACTTGAAAAAATATTGAGACTTGGCAGTTTTTAAAAGCCTGTATAATACACCATACAATTTTTTCCTGTAAGAAAATTTCATCTACATACAAACAAATGGAGTTCAAGTTATTTTGAAAGAAAAAATTGTATGCAATAATTAGAAAAATTATATCGTGTAAAATACCGGCTTAAATGATAAAAATTGCATACAATTTTTTGTTACTTACAAGTTTCTGATATTCTTGTAAGGGAAACAATAGCAATAAATAGAACAATTATATACCGGCTTTAGAAAATAGTAGGTTTAAAAGCTAATATACAAAGAAGTCGATGATTTTTTTTATTTACTTTTTTAAATATATTTCCCTCATGAATACATTAGGGCTGTCTCACACAGGGTCGTATGATTTCGCAGCGCATCATTTAAAATGTAAGAACCAATTTGATCAGGCGTAGCCGCGCACACAGCTTCGTATCGTATGCATTCGTGTTATTAAGAAATATATAGAACCGGTTCTAAATGAGAAAAGTAAAATCGCGTAAATACGATCGTAAAAATTCGAGTTTGTGTACGATAAGCAAGATATACGAAACATGAAAAAAACAACTCAAGAAAAGTGCATTTAAATAGCATCCCTGAAATATATTGCAGTAAAAGAAATACAAATAAAATTATAAAATTAGTAAATAACTAATTAAAATAACATTATTAAGCTGTTGCTGAGTGAATAATTAAATTAATATATATTTTATTACTTTCCCTTATGTATAACTTGTCTAAACAAGAGTACATACACATATAGACATAATATTCATGAGTTGAAATAAACTTAATCTTTTCTTCGCTCTCGATCCTCTCGTCTGTTGTCCTGCCATTTTGCACCATTTTAGAGGTAAAAAAGAGGGAAAAAGAATAGATTACGTTTTTTTTCCTCTTCTTGAGCACAAAATGTTAGAAATATTGTCTTCATTTCATCCTCACTTTGAGTGGAGAAGAAATAATATGTGTTTTAGAGATAAAAAGGTTAGGTTTAGACGTGTAAAGGATGAGTTGAAGACGTAATTTTTCAACTAGGGTTATATTAAAAATAATAAAATAATTCATATGAATTAATATTACCTGGCATGTATAGAAAGCCGAAGGCCCCAACTCGATATTGCATGGCTGCCACTACTACGTTGTTTTCCGCTGTCAATATGCTAGCCTCGTACACATCGAGTGTGGTAGTACCACTCATGTATCCACCTCCATAAACCCAGACCAGCAGCGGTGCCAAGGGCGAATCTTTGCGCTTCTTTGGTGCCCAAATATTGAGATACAAACAATCTTCAGATATATTAGTATTTGGATTCCACATTTCTTCTCCTTCAAATCCTGGGAAATATTCATATCTTTCTTGGAAACAAGAATTAGGCATCGTATCAGCTAATAATATACCATCCCAAGGCTCTACAGGTAATGGTCTTCTAAACCTTAGATCTCCTACGGGTGGTTTAGCAAATGGAATTCCATAATAAACAGAAATTTCTTTTCCCAAAACCGTTCTTGAAAATCCTCGTACTTGTCCACTTGAAGTTTCAATTAAAAGCGATTCTCGATGATGTTTATTAAGATAATGTGACATATTATGTCTTAATTGATTAGGTAATGATGATAATAATCTTCTAGTACGTTCATCTTCTTCCGATGACATATCTTGTGGTCTACCTAATACGGTAAATACCATACAGTATAGAAGTAATATCGGAATCCAAAAATTCATTTTCGCACTTTTTTTTTTTTTATTAAAAAAAAATAACTTATAATAACTTATTCACAAATCATTTCACTTGAAAAAATAACGAAAGAGATGAAGTTACTTCTTACTGTTCTTGCTGCTGGTGGATGATAGTTTGTGTTACGAGCCAATGTGGTCCCTGGGAGTAGGGGAAATATACTGGCAAAGGGGTTATGACGCATGCGCATTAAATTGGTGCCCTCCCTATATACAGTAGTTCTTGATGCCCTCGGAAAAAAAAATAATACCACAAATCCCTGTAACTTATCAGATAAATAATTTTCACCGCGCCCTTATACTTATTTAATCGATTATAATGACAATATACCTACTTTTTTAACTATACCTTCTTGTCCTTAATTACTATAAAGTTGCTAAGGTAGTATATTTTTGTGCTAGATATATAAATATTACATTATATACGTTGTTTAATTATACACAGTATAATACAAAAAGTGTTAATATTTATATTAAATTATATATTAATTAAACAAACATAGAAATATTAAATTTTAAGCAAGTCATGATGCATTGTATTAATGCTTCCATTGTATTTTGATAATTATATGTAAAATACAGTTCGCGGCGGGGTAATGAGTATGGTTAAGGTAGGGAAAGGATGGTGGCCACGGTCTGCTACGCGTCCCAGAATTCACTGAGGTGAGACTGAGGGAACTGTGGATAACCTCAGTCAGGACTGACGACTGACACCTCTACTTTTTCTCAATGGACCAAAGCGATGTCCAAATCCTGGAGAACCACACACAAGTGCATCACTGCACTGGGTGCGGAAAGCGAGATGAATTTACCCCAGGGAGGGAGCAACGTAATTTTTACTTAAAACGATCACCCATCCAAGTACTAACCAAACTCGACGTAGCTTGACTTCGGTGATCTATATAACGGTAACCGGTCAATGCACTGCACCACGACATTTTTTAACTTAAAAAATAAATAAATAAAAAGTTCAGAAAATATAAATTAAAGATTTAATTTTTTTATTATATAATTTATATTATGTTTTCAATATTTCTATTGCGCAGTACACAATCACGGAATGTACTTTGCTTAACAGTAGTACCATGAATTTTGCTATCACAGTTTTACACGAATTAAAGTTTATGAAAGGTCACAATAACAGCAAAAATCTCCGCCAAATAGCCCACCGCCGCCAGTTTTAAATTGATCTGGTGCGTCCTTGACCCCGGCGATAAAAAGCCACGCGACATCCCCCCCCCCCACCTCCCTTGACCCCAGGCGATAAAAAGTCTCCCCCTCCCCCGCAATCCGTCAATTAGCAGCACCGTCACGCGAGCCAAAACAAAGTGACATCAAAATCTGAATGCGCTTTCATAAAACTATTTTTTCTTAACTTCGTAATATTTTATTTAAAATCTAGAATAATGCAACAAACTTTGTAAATTTCATAAGGCTACAGGTTATAAAAAAAGGTCAGTGAACATGTAGTTGACCGAAATTCCACCCTCAATAAGTTATTTATTTATTTATTTATTTATTTATTTATTTATTTATTTATTTATTTATTTATTTATTTATTTATTTATTTATTTATTTATTTATTTATTTATTTATTTATTTATTTATTTATTTATTTATTTATTTATTTATTTATTTATTTATTTATTTATTTATTTATTTATTTATTTATTTATTTATTTATTTATTTATTTACTTATTTATTTATTTATTTTTTATTTATTTATTTATTTATTTTAATTAAATGTTCATTTCAATATATATGAACTAGTACGCCATATAATGGTTTCAACATTAAATATCTAGAGTACGTGTTTTGTCTTTAATTTATAAGAAGGGGCATTCACAAAGCCCTAAGGCCACATTCAGGGCTCGATAATTTAAAGCCTGATTTTAGGCATGCTTTTTAGACCCAAAATTTCTGGTCTTAAATTATCGAGCCCTAAATGTGGCCTTAAGGTTTTGTGAATGCCTCTTAAGTAATTTTGTTCTTTATCATTTTCAGCGCGGACATGCAATTCTAAAACTATAATTCATCGGGTCAAATTCGGGTTCTTTCGTTTGTTTTCGTAGACTCGGCTGGAGGTCACACGAAAAGAGATACCAATAATGTTATATATACAAACCACGAAGAATTCTTAAATTGTAGTTATGTAATACTTCTTTTACAGACAACAGGTCAATACATGAAAACAACTTTTTATACTTTTGAATTTAATAAAAAAAATATGTATTATATTATTATATATATTTAGATTATAAAAATTATAATAAGCCTGCTTTCAATAATTCTAAATTTTACTATCGAGATAAAAAAAAATATATATTCTTACAGGGTAAGAGGCAAACATGGAACGTATAAAATTATAATATTACGTAATTCCGTTTGGAGACAAATGGTAAAACATAAAATCAATAAAATATTAATAATTTGAAATCCCATATGATGTCTATTGTATCAATAATATTCTAAAATTTTTAAACAAAATCAATATCAAATCAATAAAGCTGGAAATAAATAATAAATTTGTATTTTGTAGTCTACATAATAGTGTCACGTAATACTATATAGCGGCGGAGTTAACAGATGTGAGGAGGAAAAGCTTCACAGAATTATTACAATCGAATCGTTTACACATATCGATTGTTTGCTTAAAAGCTAATTAATTATAAGATTAATATCGATATATTTACTCAAGATTAGTAGAATTCGGCATGTGTTTGTTGAGTTCTCTCTTTGTCTATGTACATTTCATTTGAATAAAAATGTCCGAACAAGCTTTGAAATAAATGTCATCTTTTATTCACTAATGAGCTATCTACTCGTCTAATTCCCTCCTATTTTGCACCATTTTAGAGGGGAAAAAGACGAAAATACGTATTTTTTCCTCTTCTTGAGACTACAATAGTAGAAATATGGTGTCCATTTTATCTTCACTTTGAACTAAGAGGAAATAAGATGTGTTTTAGAGGCAAAAAGATTTGGTTTAGACGTGTAAAGAATGAGTTGAAGACGTAATTTTTTTAAGTAGGGTTTTCATTAACATATGGCAGAATCGGATATTTTTCTTCAATAGAGTGTACGCCACGAAAGCTTTGTTTGTAGACGTTTGTCTATGGAGACAGTGAATTCAATTGTAATTTTTTTTAGGGGTGGGGGTGTGGGGTGGGATGCAAGACTATATTTCTCCCAAAATTGTAAACCAAATATCTTTAATTCTTATTATAGCTTCAGTAAAAGTGGCAGGGCTAAAGTCCGTGTTGTTTGAATAAAAAATTTAATATATATATAAAAAAAAGCACATGGATCATTATTTTTGTAATGTAAAGTACATGTAATTATGTATAATATAAACTAATGAATTCGATAACTCATACATGAATTTTTTTCAAGGTTACCTCATTTAATTTTTTACAGAAAAAGACACAAATCCATGAATATAATTATGATGTCAATAAAGAAGTGAGTCGTTTAGATGTGTCTTTTACAAATTCTCAACATGAACATAATATAATATCACATCAAATAACATGATTTTCTATAGTTTTTTTGAAATCTCTGTCACTCTGTAAAAGTTATTTCTCTGACCAAGATTTTATCGATTTCCGAAGCTACGACCTTCCAGCTACCACCTGGCAGCCCCCTCTCCCCCCCCCTCTTTCCTTCCCCTCCCGATACAGACTCGCGCTCCTCGCGTCCAAATTGTGCAACCAAAAATCCCCTCCCCTTATCGCCTAATTTACATCACATCACTAATAGCTGAAATATACAAAAAAAAAAAAAAAACGGAATGTTCCCCAGTTGAAAATTACGTCTTCAACTCATCTTTTACACGTCTTATAAAGGGGCATTCACAAAGTCTAAAATTTTGGGTCTAAAAAGCATGCCTAAAATCGGGCTTTAAGTTATCGAGCCCTAAATGTGGGCTCGATAAGCCCACATTTAAGGCTTTGTGAATGCCCCTTATAATGTATTTTTACCTCACACACATTATTTTCTCCTCGCTTAAAGTGAGGATGAAATGGAAACAATGTGTGCGATTCACGAAGCAGTTAGCCAGGTTTCTAACCACGTTTTACCTGTTTTACGTGTTAAACCACCTAGTTAAACGTGGTTTAGAAACCTAGCTAACTGCTTCGTGAATATTTCTAACATTTTCTGCTCAATAAGAGGAAATACGTCGTAATTTCGTCTTGTTCCCTCTATTTTCCTCTAAAATGGTGCAAAATAGGAGGAAATTAGACGAGAAAAAGATGAAATTTATTTCAACTCGGGTTTACTCAACAAGTTTTAATATTCACTGAAAGTATTATTTTTTTTTTTAATTTGAAATATTTTATGACCCTATATTTGCCAAAAGCTTATAGAGTTTAAACGGAGACCGGAAATCATGCACTTCTGGTTTTAACCGGAAACTTGCGTGAACTATTTAGAATGTACGGAGTCAATTGAATTATTGTAATTTTTCATTTTCTACGTTCAAATTTTCAATTTTAAAATATTTCAGTTTTCTAAAAGAAAATTGATTTACAAAAAAAGTAAGACTAAATTATGAGAATTTTTAATTTATTTCTTGTTCATTTGACAAAAAGCAATTAATTTCTCGTTGATTGATGTGACGAAATGGCTGGCAATCTTCGTCAACTCGCGAGATTGCCTTCAATTTGTGTAAGGAAAGTGTCTAGTAATCGACGTGAAAATATTTAATTTACTGATGAAATTTCATCTTCAAATTTCAATCGCCAAAATGAAAGCAATAATGGCTTCAAGTCAGATGATTTTGCAGCTTTTTCACCATCATATCCAAACCTGCTTAAAAAACTTGAAATTTATATATATTTTTTTTAAGAAAATAATTTCTTGATTCATTATCAGAAGAAATGCGGGGAGGTATGACATGTTTTCAAATTAATAGTTACTGAGGTAAAATTTAAATTTTATAACGTGGTACATGGTGGCTTATGGAGAAAATTTTCACTGCAAATCTACACCTTCTTAAAATAAGACGAAAAATTGTCCCCTTAATTAAGAAGGTCTTATTTAAGAGATCTTTGTCTTGAAACAAGTAAATACATTCTTAAAATAAGAACCTATATATATGTTCAAGTACATATCTGAAATTAAGACCATAGGTTCTTATTTTAAGAATGTATTTACTTGTTTCAAGACAAAAATCTCTTAAAATAAGACCTTCTTAATTAAGGGGACACTTTTTCGTCTTATTTTAAGAAGGTGTAGATTTACAGTATTGTATTGTATTGTTTATTATATTTGGTGCCTTGGTTTTGTAACTGTTGCTAAATAAACAATAATTTGACTTTGAAATCTGAAAAAAAAAGTCAATTTATGCATTACTCGAGGTCAAAAATATTATGCAATATAAATTATGTAAGTTGTCCTTTACGATAATGTCTGTGTCTGTTGGAGCTGCATTTTCAGAAATTATGGCAGAGTTAAAAATTATGCTGCTCTAGGACGATACATAAATATATACTATTTACAGTTGAAAAATTACATCTTCAACTCATCCTTAACACGTCTAAACCTAATCTTTTTTTTCCTCTAAATCACATCTTATTTCTTTTTCGCTCAAAGTGAGGATGAAATGAAGAAAATATTTCATGCTCAGATGAGGAAAAAATTCATAATCTCGTTTTTTCCCCTCTTTTTACCTCTAAAATGGTGCAAAATAAGAGGACAAAAGACTAGAGCAGAGCTTAATAGAGAAGAATAAATATGAAATTTATTTCAATTCGGGCATGTTCATCCCTAGGTATCTTAGGACATAATATGGACGCGATTCACGAAGCAGTTAGCCAGGTTTCTAACCATGTTTATCTAGGTGGCTTAACACGTAAAACAGGTATAGTTAAACGTAGTTAAGCTAAAAGTGGTTATTATACCTGGCTAACTTATTCGTGAATCGCACCCTTTTATTTCATGGCATGCAAAAGAAATTAACTTGTAGAGAATTCTGTTGAATATTTTTCAAAATCGAAAATGAAGTTTCAAGTGAAACTGGAGAAAATTGAACATAGATGTTGTATAGTTTTGACTTGAGCAAGCAACAAATTGTAACAAGCTTGGCTAAAATATATTAAATAATAAAAATATGACAATTTTATGAAATATTGAAGTACGAAATATATTTACATGGAACCAACTTATATCATGGATTTTTTTTTTTTTACACGGAAAAAATCAGATAGAATATGACATATGACAAATTATTGTTTTTAACTTTGGGCTTAATTTATATATAACATGGGAAGATTAATAGGAAGAGCTTTTTAATAAAAAAATATAATAAAAATATCTGGGGGATAATAATATAAATGCTAAAAACCTAAAAAAATATTTTAAATAAATAAATATAGAACATACACAGGCATATATTACACATTTTATTTTACACAAATGTGTAATACACACATTTACACACACTATATTAAATATTCCATATTTTTTTACGTTATATATTTTTTTTATAATACTGAAAATTCAGTTATATAATATTTATACGAAACAGTGGAAATGGTATACTAAAACAGCACTATATAGTTAATTGAAAGATTTCATTTCAACTCATCCTTTCAACACGTCTAAACCTATGTAATCTTATAACGTCTTTTTACCTCTAAAACATATTTTATTTCTTCCTCGTTCAAAGTGAGGATGAAATAGAGAGATAGAGACAACATGTTATGCTCAATAAGACGAAAAAGGACTTAATCTCGTCTTTTCCCCTTTTTTGTTCTTCAAAAATGGTTCAAAATTGGAGGAAATTAGACGTGGAGAGTGTGGAGACAGCTTATTAGCGAATAAAAGATGAAATTTACTTCGACTCAGGAAACCAAAGTAGCATCACCTTTCTTTTTTTTTTTTATAGGGATGTAGCCCTAAGAGCTTACAGCTCTATAGGCGGATGGGTAGGTATAAGGTAGGGAACGGATGGCGGCCACGGCCTGTTACGCGTCCCAGCATTCGCTGAGGTGAGACTGAGGGAACCGTGGAAAACCTCAGTCAGGACGGACACCTCTACTTTTTTTCAATGGACCAAAGCGATGTCCAAAGCCTGGGGAACCACATACAAGTGCATCACTGCACTGGGTGGAAAGCGAGATGAATTTACTCCAGGGAGGGAGCAACGTAATTTTTACTTGACATGGTCACCCTTCCAAGTACTAACTACCCTCGACGCAGCTTGACTTCAGTGATCTAGAACCGCTATGCGCCTCGCTCAACCTATATTATCCAGTAATATTTTTTTTCAAATATTTCTCCGTGTACGAATTATGTTATTAAGTTGAAATCGAATAACGACGCACATCCGGATTTTCACGTAAGGACGACGTGACTTTGGGAGTTAAACAAAATTTAATGCGAGATGTTTCCTTATTTCTCATATTACAGAAAAATTCTGTCGTTGCCTTAGATACAAGACTAAAAAATATAACTTTTTCTTAACGAAAATAGTAGACGAGATCAGTTGTATGTTATCAAGTCTGAATGTAATTCTATATTAGGTATTACGAATTACTATAATATAGCAAAATTTATTTCTGTTCACATATCAAATTATCTATTACTACTTTATTATCTGCTATTATCTATTATCTTTACTATGTAAAGTGTCATTAATATGTTCTTTTTGGAATAAACACATTTAAAAAAAAATACACCAGAAATAATAATAATAATAATAATAATAATTTTATTTCGATTACTGGTTGTACAAGTCAACATTGATCACGTCATATACATTAATATTTACAATAAGTCAATAAAAAACATTTATACATAAAAACACACTTCAATTTTCTGCATAAAATTACAATCAAATAGTACATACTAACAATTAAGTTTCACTGAGGCAAAGTTCAGAGAGTTTATTAGAAAAAAACATTTTAATGGAGTAAAATTCTTTCTTTATGAGTACACATTTAAGCTTGGCTTTAAACATACTGTCACTCTCTATATTTCTAATACATGCTGGCAAATAATCATAAATTTTCCCTGATTCATACAGTGGGCTTTTTTCTAAAAGAGCCGACTTATGGTTTATTATAACAGTTTTCTCCTTATTTCTTGTTTTATAAGCATGTTTTTTATACTCATACAATTCAGGATGTTGTCTTTTAAATAATGCACAACTTAATATATACATACAGGTTAATGTAAGCGTGTTATTTTTTTTAAAATGTGACACACAAGATTCTCCTTTTTTGAACCTTAACATTGTTCTAAGAGCACGTTTCTGGGCCACAAATAATCTGTTAATAGCTTGCCCATTTGAACCGTAAAATATTAAGCCGTATGATAGGTGTGAATACACATACGCATAATAGATTGAAAACAATGCTTCTAGAGACACATGGTCCCTTATTGAATATAAAACAAAATTCCCTGAGTTTATTTTTTTTACTATAGCTTCAACATGAGTTTTCCAATCCAAACTTTCATGCAAATTAAAACCTAAAAATTTTGTGTGCTCTACTCTTTTTATGGTTTCATTTTTAATTTTAATATGATAACATATTAAAATAAATAGCAAATAAATGTGTATTAAAATCTAAATACATATAATTAGTCCTGCTTTAAGGCTAGTCGCAGACAGAATTGCATGATTTCGCAGCGTATGATAAAAAAAAATAAGAAACTATGAGATCAGGTATGCACGCGCACACAGCTTCGCATGGTATATCGTATGATATGACATCGTAAGTTTTGGTTCTAAATTTTTATCATACGAAGTTATACGATACCATACCATGCGATGTTAAATCTGTCTGCGACCCCCCTAAATCAAAATAATAAATAAGCAAATTACCATGGAAAAAGATACCTCCTTGCTATGAAATTTTTTGTATTACAGAAATAGAGGGTTCAGTTGATTTTGCGGTGTTCCCACCGTCCTATCCCAACCTATGTAAAAAACAACAACTTGAAATTGCTAATTTTGGAATTAAACAAGTTTTTTTAGAGAAAAATAAGCTGTTGATTCATTATCAGAAGACCCCTAAATTGGGGTGGTTTCAAATTAATAGCTTTAATAGTTACCAGAGAAAAAATTTAAAATTTCTAACATGGTGGCTTATGGAGAAAATTTTCACGCCGGATAACACTTGATTTTATAGAGGGCGCAAAGTTATGCCCAAGCTTTATGATTCCATATAGCTTAGACAGTGAGCAACGTATTTTCGAAATAAAAATTAGTAATTAAAGCCTCCATGTAGGTATCATAGGTGCCCTCCCCCCTTCTTCTCTTTTTGTTAAATCGAAGGATTCCTTGGCACTAAGCCAAAAATTAACGTGAAGTGAACATTCTTCTTAATTTAAAAAACAAATTAGCATTATGTCAACTAATCATTAATTATCCACATTTATAATTATTATCTATTACTACGTATACATTACTTGCGTAATTCGGATCGATTGAATACAGATATTGTTATGACTCGGACGGGATACGTATCAAACGCTCGTATAAACGAAGTGAATGTTAACAATTATATTATAGCACTAAATTTTAATTTAATTTTTATTTGCAATATTAAACACAATAAAGTTACATAACCTCTCTTATGGATCTACATAAATGCGCGTGGTTAATAGTTGGATGGGTGACCATTTTCAACAAAAACCACGTTTCCCACCCAGGGGTAAATCGTTGCGCTTTTCCACTATGTGGTTCCCCTGGCTTTGGACCATTGCACTTCCGGTTCATTGACAAAAGCTGTAGCGTCCATCCTGGCTGAGGTTTCCACGTTTCCCTCAGCCGCAGGCAAATGCCGGGATGGATTTGCAAAGCCGTGGCCGCCCCCGTTCCGGAAGAGCCCGCGAAACGCTCAAGTTAGGGTTTCGGAAGGTTCGGTGTTTCAAAGTAGTATGTAATTAGTAAATAGAAGTACCCAATAGGGTTTGATTAAAAATTAATAAGACAAATACAGGGTCTGTTACAGGGTTGATTATGCTCGAAATATTCTTATATTATATGTATTATTTCAATGTTAAATTTGTAAGACAGAACACCAAAATTATGAAAATAAATATTTTATTTATTATATTTATTATTAATTCAAAATTTACATCATATACTCGTACTGTACTAATAGAAAAAAGCCTATATATGATACTGAATGATAATTATGCTCAGTACATTTTTGCCGTGCTATCTATGGTAATTTTTTTTATTGGTAATTAATAAAAATACATGTAATTATAAACAATAAAAATAAATAATAAAAAACTAAACTTCATTATTTTTTCCCTAGCAATATTTTCTGTGGGTATATTTTAATACTAAAATAAATAAAATTTTCTTTTATGGTTGAAAAGTACATAGTATAGAACATAATAACAAAGTCAAAAGGGCAACAATAATAACAATAATCAGCAACATTAAAGATCAAAGGATGGTGATGTGGCAGCTAGTGTATAATTGCATTTATCTGAGGGCAATCTGAAAGAGGCCCTCGCAATATATTGATCTGTTCACCAATCGATAACGTCCACCATGACACGGAGGAGTCTCTTGCAGGCAGCCGCCATCTCTCCTCCCCCTCCCTCCCTCAGTCTTTTCTCTATCCCTCTCTCTCTCTCGCTCTCTCTCGCTCTCTCTCTCGCTCTCTCTCGCTCTCCTTCTCTCTGTCTTTTCTCTCTGTCTCCGTCCTTTCTCACATTATTTTCTCTCTCCCTCCCTTCCTCCCTCTCTATCCCTCCCTCCCTCTCTCAGTCCATTCTCCTCTCTATCCCTCTCTCTCTCTCTCTCTCTCTCTCTCTCTCTCTCTCTCTCTCTCTAAAAAAAAAGAATGCTACAAATTCAACTTAAGTACAGTATTTTTGACCCAAAAATTTTAATACAAATGATCTGATAGAAGATTGGTTATTCAATATATATTATGCTCGAAATATGCTGATATTAATAAAAATTATATCAACGTTAAATTGGTGAAGATAGAAAACACCTCTCTCTCTCTCACGTGTTTTGTCTCTCTCTCTCTCTCTCTCTCTCTCTCTCTCTCTCTCTCTCTCTCTCTCTCTCTCTCTCTCTCTCCCTCTCTCTCTCTCTCTCTCTCTCTCTCTCTCTCTCTCTCTCTCATCTCTCTCTCTCTCTCTCTCTCTCTCTCTCTCTCCTTTTGTTCCTCTCTGTCAAAGTCTTTTCTCACAGTCTCTTCTCTCTCTCAGACTCTCTTGTTCTTTTCTGGGCACACTTGTGTATTGTTTCGAGGTTCATCCTATCTAAAAAGCACCGCTTGAATAAACATATATCATTTTTTTAATACTCATATAGTCCAGTTTTAAACTTCATATAAAAGATGAAGCAAAAAAAAAAAAAAAAAAAAAAAAAAAAATTATATTATTTAATCCATTTCCCTTATAATCAATATATCAATTATTGATAACTGTGCATTAATAACTATATATATATGAATATTATCATATTATTAAAATATTTGATTTTCTTTTTTATATAAACTTGCAGTTTTTAGAAAAAATTAATTAAAAAATATTGTAATTCTTTTGTATATCATAACACAAATTGCACAAATTTTAAAAATATGTAGCAATGTAACATAGTTTTCCACGGTATGCTATATAAAATTACAAATTCAGACTACGATTTTTTCTCAAATAAATTTCCACATTTGATAAACTGCATTTTTTTCTACAGACTTTGTATAAGTTTTAAGGTTACAGAATTATAAATCAACAATAATTGTATCCTCTTGGAAACACTCAATTGTTTGAAACAACAAGAAAGTTTGTAACCATCGCACCTTAATTTTACATCAACTTTGATCTGTAAAGCATGCGAGGCGCCTCAAATTTTCTTTCTCTGCGGTGTTGCTAGGCTGGGGGTGGAGGGGAAGGGGGTGAGGGTAGTTCGCCCTTGACACGCCCCCCTTTCCTCCCCTCTCTCCTTTCCATCGAGCTTTTCTCTTTGCATCTGACCAATACTTTTTTTTTCTCCCAGGTAAAAAAAAAATCTTTTATACATATATAAGTTTATCTTACAGAAAATAGATCATTTTTATTTAACTTTATTCTGTATTAATTAGACATTTTTATACTTTTATTCTGAAGTATTTTCTTATGTTGTAAGTAAATAAATAATTAATATTTGGATAATCAAAAATAAAGGAAATTATAATAACAAGAACACTTATAAATATAATATATTGTTTGCTTTTCTATTATAATTTAATTTTATATTCCTATAATGTATGTATAAATGGCTGATTAAAAAATATCTTAACTGCACTCAAACCCAAAATTTTATTGTAATATGTGTTTGTTTTCAGACTAAAGCTGCACTTTTTAAATTGAATTGAAGTCTTAAAATTCAGTTTAATATTCTGCCAGACAAAACTAACTCGACCCCTCTTTCATTGGCACAGCTTGTGAGAGGTGTTCTTTGGTGACCAGGATAATTTTGACTTCCGAGGACCGATTATTTAGTAAAATTAATTTGAAATTCCCTCCGGAAGTAGCCGGAAGTGTGAATTTCGTGAGTATGTTTATAATTCAGTTTAAAACTTTGCAGAGAAATTTTCAGTAACATTATTGACCTATTTGTTTAACTCCAACGCTGAAATACGAATAGGAAGACCAGAAACATTACACTTCCGGCTACTTCCGGAGAGAATATCATGTAAATTTGACCATAGCAGTTTGTTGCAAATAAAACACGTCACTTTTTGCATATTTAATTAATTTATTGAACCACTAGTTGCACAAGTAAAATATGAAGCACGTCATTTTTTTACATAATAACACAACAACAATAAAAATATAGCACCATGTAATATTGAATAAAAGGATACACCTTCATCACCGCCAAAATTGAGCATGTCGTTTTTAATAATTTTTCAAATATATTTCCCTTACGTAAACTGAAAAATTAAAAAAAAAAAAAAAAAAAAATCAGAGTAACATAATTTTGTATGTAATAAAATTTCTTTATATTGATACTCTATTTAATAGCTAAGGCTTCAAGTCAGCTGATTTTGCGGTGTTACCACCGTCGCATCCAGACCTATGTGCGAGAAAAATTCGATATTGCTTTTTTTGGCATTCAGAAAATTTTTTAGAGGAAAATAAGCTCTTGATTTATTATCAAAAGACCCCTAAATAAGGGAGGGGGGGTAGGAGATGTTTTCAAATTAATAGTTATAATACGGAGGAAAAATTCAAATTTTCTAACACGGTGGCTTATGGAGAAAAAATTCCGGCCTGGATAATATTTGAAGCCTTTATTATTATATAAAACCGAACATCCCCATGTAGAAAATTTGTGACAAGGTACCATGCCAGGTTAAATTCAAGATATAATTTTGAGGCAAGCGTTTAATTATTGAAATGTGAGAGAGGTTAAATATTTTACTGTTAGCCTGGAGCTAGAAGCGTCTTCTTTGCAAATATAATTTAAATATGGTTACGTCAGAGTTTAACTGTACTAAGATATCAATTTTCATAACAATACAGGCTTCAAGTCAGCTGATTTTTCAGTGTTCCCACAGCCCTATCCAAACCTATGTAAGAAAAAAACAACGAAAAAAAAAAAAACAACATAAATTCCTTTAAATGACAAATTCCTTTACGGAACTACAGTTAAAAAAAAATACAGTGGATAATTAATGTAATATTTAGATTATTTTATTTATTACAGAGAAATGTTAAAAAAACAAGCAATTTGCTTCATTTTCAAGAGCAAGATGGACCTTATTGACGCAAATGAGAATCGCGAAGCGCATTAACTTGCCTCTATTCATTGCTTGTGATTAATTTTGCATATATTTTCCTACATAATGATATTTGAATTGTATAAGTAGCAAAAAATAATGAGACAGGACCTATATTCACATGTAGTACATTTTTGTATACCAGTAAATAAAAATATAATTAAAAACATGAAAACTGCTTCAGATTCAGATTCAGATTCAAAAAGCTTTTATTCAGAAAACACATATTACAATACAAGTTTGGGTTTAAGTACAAGACTTTTTAACCGGATCAGCCATAAAAAATATAAAAAAAATACATAATTATGCATTGAATAAAAAACACATATGAGACATAATATCAGTTTAAATAGGAAATATTCTGCTTGTTTATATTTAATAAGTTTTTATTGTTTTTCTTCCAAGATTCAAGATTCAAGATTCAAAAGGCTTTTATTCAGAAAACACATATTACAATACAAGTTTGGGTTTAAGTACAAGACTTTTTAACCGGATCAGCCATAAAAAATGTAAAAAAATACATAATTGATGTAGTAAGCTAACATTGTCATAAATAACAATATTAATATTCACTGAAATTTGAAAGTGGGTTTTAATGTTAAAATTTTTAAATATTATAGAATACAAATTTACATTTCATTTTAAGAATTATTGATATGTTCTAAGTTCCAATGCAATAAATATTTGACAGAACAGCAGGCAACTTTAACGATTTGTTTCTACAGCTATTGATTTCCTATATGCACACTCGTCGCCTTGGAAATTTTCCCACTTGCAGCCTTATTTATCACCATGCCCTGTTAGAATAACAAAGGCCATGGTGATTAATAAGTGGGAAATTTTCCAAGGTGACGAGTGTACTCTACAGTACATAAATAAATATAATATATGTTCACTACACTTCGTGCGGGCAACTATATACAAATTTAACAGACGAATTGAGATGTCCCGTGGTGTAAATTTAATTATAATTTTTATTTATATATATATATTTTTTTTTTGGTTAAAAGAAATTTACAAATTGTCTTGTATTATAAATTTAAAACTGTGGTAGGAATGGCTCAGTGCGCTTGACCGGGTCTCGTTAGATCATCAAAGTCAAGCATCACCGAGCGTGGTTATTAGTTAGATGGGTGACCATTTTCAACAAAAACCATGCGTTTCCTACCCAGGGGTAAATCATTGCGCTTTTCCACTATTTGGTTCCCTTGGCTTTGGACCTGTCCTTCCAGTCCATTGAAAAAAGTTTTAAAGTCCATCCTGGCTGAAGTTTCCACGTTTCCCTCAGTCACAGGAAAAATAAATCAACTGCACTAAATCTAAAATTTTCCCTTTAATTTCAATTATATTTTCACACAATAATAATATAACCAAAAAATATAATATTTTGCATGTGAGTTAGACTCACCAAAAATTATTTATCTTAAACTTAATTAACAATATCTACATATTTTCAAGAGAAATACACATTTGTTCTTGATATTCTGTGAAATTAATATTATTCTCAACACATGTAGGTACGATGTAGCTAATTGCTGAATATTCATCGTGCCGAGACACCTCGACACACGACAGGGATGGTGAAATATTTACCACACGATGTTTCCTGTCTTCATCCAGTTTACCCTTCACCAACGTGTGACGTGTGAAGACAGTCTCTCATTCTTGTATCAACACATAGGGTTTGTTGCAACAATGAAAACCAGCAACAATGGACATTTTATTGCATATTTGGATAGAGCACCTCAAGTTACCTATTGTCAATTCTTTTCATATTTTTTAAAGTAAAGTGCGCGCTAGAAAAAAAAGTTGAGTTAGTATTTTTTAAAAATAGTTCAAGTAGTCCTCCATATCAAACCAAAATTCAAAAAATTCTATCTCAAATAGGTTTTCCAGAAAAAAATTCCAAAGTCAGAGTGAACGCGTCGCTTAACATGGGGCCTTACCTGACAAAAACCCTCGAATATCTCGAAAAAATACACCGTTAGGTGGTATGAAAAAAATATAGTGATGTTCTATAACCCAAGCTTTAACCAAAAACCGATTTAAAAAAAATTCTCTCGAATCCATTTTTCCGCAAAAAAATAATAAAAAATCTTATGGGAATTAACATGGTAGATTTTCTTGATTTTTTTACGGAAAAATGGATTCGAGAGAAATTTTTTTTAATCGGTTTTTGGTTAAAGCTTGGGTCATAGAACATCACTATATTTTTTTCATACCACCTAACGGTGTATTTTTTCGAGATATTCGAGGGTTTTTGTCAGGTAAGGCCCCATGTTAAGCGACGCGTTCACTCTGACTTTGGAATTTTTTTCTGGAAAACCTATTTGAGATAGAATTTTTTGAATTTTGGTTTGATATGGAGGACTACTTGAACTATTTTTAAAAAATACTAACTCAACTTTTTTTTCTAGCGCGCACTTTACTTTAACCACTTAAATTTTGCTAGCTGCAAATCTTTGTGACGTCATAGTCATGATTAACATGCCAAGTAAAGCACATGGCTGTAAAAACGTTCCTTAACTTGACTTTGGGGGTATTGGTAATTGGTATATAGGCAGGCGAGGAAGATGCCTATGTTGCCCGTGTTAAATCAGACAATTTCGGAGCAAGGAGCTGTAGGCCGTCCCCCAATGGCACCCCCCTGGATCTGCTCCGCTTGTTGGTGATTTCACAAAAATATTTGACAGTAAATTCTTTAAGTTGATTTCTTCCGATATAACTGCATCGACACTGTGAAAAATGGATTTATTAATTATGTACTTGAAAAATTTTATTTTTCCATCAAACACTTATCATAATATCAAGCACTTAAAGTTTGAAGTTATGCAGTTTCTTCACTTCAAGCGTTAGAAATTAAACATTTTATAACTTAAAGCAATAGAAATTCAGCACTTCAATTACTTGGTAAGTTGATGGAAATATAACACTAATTTTAGCAGTACAACCACTGAGCCAGCCATATCTGGTAACAAACATGCCAAACATCATCTTCATAGTATTTATATATCCTCCGTAGTGATCCATCAATCCATATTTTTTGTGTAGTCTGAAACATTTTTCCATACATGCACCCCTCGAGACTCTCCTTGTAGAAGATACCACGTTCTCCATGGAGACTTACTGAACTTGAACTTTTTTAGCACGGCTAGACTCGATGCTCTTTTATCACATAAAATTCTGCATATTTTTATCACTAGCTTTTACCCGAGTTGAAATATATTTCATCTTTTGAGCAATTAAGCTCTTTTCTCGTCTAATGGAGTATCGACCTCAATTTCCTTTATTGCAGAAATGGATAGAACGTGCAAAGTTATGCTACCCTGATTTTTTTTCAGATTTTTTAGAGCCCGGGAACTATTTTTTAAAAATTATTGAAAGTCCTTTTTGTGACCTCACGAGGCGGCAAGTCCTATCTTTTTCTTAAGGAGCGGCGTCTCGTGACGTCACAAATAAAAGAGGGAAGAAGACGAGATTATTGATGAGCATAAAATGTTAAAAATATTGTCATCATTTCAATCTCACTTTGAGCGAAGAGGAAATAAGATGTGTTTTTGAAGTAATAAGATTAGATTTAGACGTATAAAGGATGAGTTGAAGACGTAATTTTTCAACTTTTGTGAGCACGATGGTGAAGTGTTAGCTGGCCTGGCTTGTAATCAGAATGTCGAGAGTTCAAACCTTGTTGCATTGTCTTTGACTTTTAGTCATTGTACACTCGTCATCTTGGAAAATTTCCCTTTGCAGCCTTGTTAATCACCATGCACTCGTACAGTGCATGATGATTAACAAGGCTGCAAAGGGAAATATTCCAAGGTGACGAGCGTACTAAACAGGGTACATTCATTGCCGACCATACTGACTGAGGTTTTCTCAGTTAAAATAGTCAAATGCTGGGATTGATAGCCTCAAAAACATTTCCAATTCATCTCTCTCTAGTGGTAAGAGTTGAACTTGAGGTCTAAACCTCACCACCATATAAATAACCTGATATTTTTGTTCGAATTGAAAACCTGCATGAATTTTTTTGTTGCAGAAATTAATAGAATTAAGATACCAAATTATGCTACTCTGAATTTTTTCAGATTTTTTGAGACCCAGAACAATTTTTAAATAATTATTAAAAGTGCAACCACGCCCCCTGGAGGCGTCAATATAGGCTTCTCGGTCCTATCCTTTTTATTAAGGGTTCAGGGGTGCCAACTTAACTTACAGTACTTTCAAAAATTATATAACAATAGTTCCGGGACTCAAAAAAATCTGAAAAAACTCAGAGTAGCATAATTTAGTACCTGCAATAATATTTTTTCATGCAGGTTGTTCATTATAAGGTTTTAGCCCCTTTAAAATAAATATCAATTGATGACGTCTTTAAGTAAAGCTCGGTAGTGTTAATCTTCGCTGCTTGCGGCTGCCTAAACCCCACACAAGCACACATGGTGCGCCGCATCGCCACAGTTTGCTACGGGAATTAAAATTGAGGTTTTACTTGTAAATTAGTACCCTTCATAAATTGACTCTTACTATTTACACACTAAGTTTTCACAAGTTAAAAAAAAAATGCTAAAAGAAAGATGAGTCAGCGATTTTATAAAGGAAAAAAAAATCTAAGTCAAGATATTATTGAGGTAAGAAATAATTAAAATTTGAGAAAGAAAGAGAGAGAGAGAGAGTTAAAATAATGAACAACTCAATTTTTGTTGAAACAATAATATTGTGTAAAGGTGTATTTCCATGGAGCGATGTCGAGTGGGGCTTGGTGGGGTGAGAAAAGCGCACTTGCTTCAATCTCGTATAGCGGCCATGTTGGCGATAAAATCGCTCCCTGCAAGGCGAGGAAATCTCGAGCCTCTGATTGGCTGCGACACGCGATTTTCTCGCTTTCCCCACTCCATGGAAATGCACCTTTAAGGTTGATTTTCATGAGCGGCAACGGCAATGTGACATGCTTTTGACGCTCAAGCTGCATGTGAAATTGCAAGCGAAATCACTAATTGCATTTCAGTGCTTTTTGTGATAAAAAAATATGACCAATGGAGTATCGATCTCATTTTTTTTTTATTGCAAAAATGGATAGAGGGTGCAAAGTTTTGCTACCCTGATTTTTTTCATATTTGTTTCAGACCGGGAACTATTTTTAAAAAATTATTGAAATTCCTTTTTGTGACGTCACGAGACGCCGCTCCTTAAGAAAAAGATAGGACTTGCCGCCTAGTGACGTCACACAAACGACTTTGAATAATTTTTTAAAAATAGTTCCCGGTCTGAAAAAAATCTGGAAAAAATCAGGGTAGCATAATTTTGCACCCTCTATCCATTTTTGCAATAAAAAAATGAAGGTCAATACTCCATTGATGTTGTGATAGAATAAATGTATTGAATTGTTACCGCAAGTGCGCATTATTCATGTCGCTAGCTCAAAATTTATTATGGAAATACACCTTTTTGTGTTGTTTTCCATGTTCTGTGTGACATTTTTCATGAGCTCACAAACTAGTTTGTTTTCTTAATTTATCCTCAGAATGATAGAAGATTGACAAGGAGACATTTTATCATGAAGAGAGTGTATTATACCTTCTTCATTGCAAACAGCACAAAAGTAAGTGATCATTCGAAATGCAAAATGTTGATTGCAATGTTAGCGAACTCCAAATTGTTTTGTAAATTACGTTAGTGTAATACTGCATTGTGTTCACACTAAAATTAATTAAAACTTGGCTGCTGCTAGAAAATTAATTACAAATTATTACCATTTTACTGAAGCTTCTGGTGAAATGGTGTTGTTGCTTATTCATATTTTTGTACACTATACTTTAATTCTTTAATATCAACCAAAATCTTCTACTCGCAATGCATGGTTGTAACAAACCATTGTTTATAATGTCTGTCGCATGAAGCCTTTTTCATTGTTAAACATGAGACGATGTATTGCCTGATTTTGCCACCAGAGCAGAGAATGTAATGGCATTTTTGGCGCTAGTAGACACAACAACTTTCATAACTAATGGTAATTATCTGTAAGTTACATGTAAAACAACAACTGTCCCATGTTTTTCACTCATTTTAAGACATACATATATTACCCAACAATACTTTGTTATAAACTTATGTATTGTATACCGAGCAGAAGATTTTGATATCAACTTGGCCTAAAACTAGATAAACATCAAACCAGTTTGGTCATAGGTTCAGCTGTACTTGGTGCTAAACAATTCGCCTAGGCGATGAGTTTTTCAGTTTAAAAAGGTTTTATTGTATACGGGTCTTTCACCATACGTCACAAAAACATGACGTCACGTGAATGTAGGCAAAAAGCACCTATTTAACATGGTAGTAGCATACCAAAAACTATTTATTTCCTGCGATATGACAATTGTGGTACCTTTGACAATTATTTTATTTGATAGATTGAAATGTCAAGTAAATGGAAAAAAATAAAATATTTGCCAATGATATCTGTGGAAAATACAAAAAATCATTAAATAAAATGTAAATCGTCTCCAAATTTCACGTCAATAATGACCATTTTACGACACTTATGCACTGATATTGACCCTAAGATTCTTTAAAAAAATCAGCCAATCACCGACCATTGCTTTCCCCGCGGACTTTTGAATGCGAGGGGGAAACAGCACAACAAAAAATTATCATAAAGAAACCAGTTAAAATAAAAAAATGTATATGTTCAAGTTATGTATATTAATTTCTTACGTATATATTATTGTTAAAAAAATTAAAAATATGTTAAATTAGGAAGAATAAATCAAGTGATTCCAGTTCCCTCTCAGTACCTACTGCTGAATGTAAATAACAACAAAGCCAGGCAAACGCTATATTAATGATACATTACAGTGGATATCCAGATTCAGATATAAAAATATATATGCACTCAAATCAACCTTTTTATTTTTTTTAAATATTAAGGTAGAGATAACGCCGAACAGCTGTTCGACGTACTCCCAATTTGATTAACATGTAAACCTTAGCAAATTGACAAAAATTCTGAAATTTTTTTGAGAGGCCTAAAAGCCATAAAAAAAGTTTCAAAACAATTTAAAGAGACGATTTTTTTAAATCAAGTTCTTAGTTTGTCTCTCCATGATGGGAAAGCCCTATGCTGAAAATTAAAAAAATTAATTAAAAAAAATTGGCTCCTTAAATTGTTTTGAAATTTTTTCTATGGCTTTTAGGCACTAATATCTGTCTCTCTCCAAAAAATTTCAGAATTTTTGTGAATTTGCTAAGGTTTACATGTTAATCAAAAGAGAGTATGTCGAACAGCTGTTCAGCGTTATCTCTACCTTAAAATTAAAAGAAATAGAAATCAAAAATACACAGAATAAAAATAGTACTTGTACTGATTACTAAAATATACATAGAATACATTTTTATTATTCCCTCCTTACACAGTAGCAATATAATGACATATTTTCTTTAAAATTACATATAAAGTAAATATTAATTATTGTATTCATAAAAGTATATAATTTTCATGCCAAATGCAAACATTAAATTCTTGTTGTAAATATAATGAACACATTATAAATTTGAGAGTTGCGCGGTCAAACACCTTGTATGTCTGCAACCGCTGTAGCTCGTGCGTTGTGCGGGTTGCAAAAACTTCAGGGGCTCAAGATTTTGTACTGTGATTTTTTACTGAATAAAGACTTTTTTAAATTATTTTTTTTAATTAAACTGTGACATTATGAAAATATATTATTTAATTATAGTATTATAGTGAGTAGTATTTTTAATTTTAGTAGAATTTTAATATTTTTAATATATAATCAAAATAGAAATATAAATTTTAACCTTGTTGTTTTATTTATTTTTTTATTATTATAATTACATCACGTTTACAGGCATATAAAGAATTAAATTTATTTTGATATTATTCTGATAAACAATTATTTATTGCATTATGTATTGTGACAAATGTCATATAATGACAATATTTTTGGATGCATTATACATCATGAAAATCGTTAAATTCGTTAATATTTCATTAAAAAACTTAAAAAAAAAAATCCAACTTCTTCATTTTAGTTTAAAAAACATAAATTTAAATTAAAACACCGCATGACTTTTAATTAAAAAATTCAAAAAAATTACATTATTACTAACATAAATATTTCAAAACTTTTTCTACCTTTATTTAATACATTATATTAAAAGTTCTTGGGTTTTTAGTTATATTAAAAAAAAAAAAATGTCTCGTCAGAAAAAAAAAAAAAGGGAAGGCAGCAGCAGTATAGGCTTAGTTGCATCTTACAAGAGCAAAAGCTAGTAGCAAGGTAGAGTTTGGTATGCCGGGCATGTCGTATCCTCCAGCCAATCAGCAGATGGTAAAATTGGATCGAAGTTCGTCGCGTAGTAGCGGTTGTAGTAGTGCGCGTGTGACTTGGACCTTGACCCCGTATTTCCTGACCTCTCCCCGCAAGCATTTACCGCCGTCTACCACCAAACTAATATTTAGTTACGTGACCTCTCAAAAGATGGCACTATAATCTAATTTTTTAATGACATCTATTGACAGTTTTTATAATTATTTATAAGTTTTATATAAAAGCGGTAAAAGTTTAAAGTAATTTTAATAGAAACCATTCATTATAGAAACCTCCGTGTCTTATGGTTTCTGATGAAGACACTACTTGTGTCTTATATTTAGATCGTAGTTGAAAAGTATCATAAAATTATAAAATATAGATGTTAATGCCCATGTCTATTTTGAGAAAATGTAGAGGTGTCCGTCCTGACTGAGGTATTCGACGGTTCCCTCAGTCTCACCTCAGCGAATGCTGTAACGCGTAACAGGCCGTAGCTACCATCCTTTCCCTCTCATATCCCTACCCATTATAACCCCCCGAGAGCTGTAAATTGATAGGGTGTATCCTTGTAATTATATTATCTACCCCTATATACCCCATCATTGCAGCAATGGCTATATAAATGAAGAAATTTAATAATTATCATGCTATGATATTTTTGAGCCATAAGCTGGACATAAAACCTTTAATTAAACTTCAAAATGTTTTTCTTTGAGAAAATTTTTCTCCACCTAATTAATAAATCATCATAATGCTGGAAATTTTTATTTCAAATTTTTTTATTATAGGTAAATTTACACCTTATGACCATTAATTGTTATGTAAAATCCATAAATATAACTTGAGTATGTCATATAAATATTCAATTTAATATTTATGTAGCAAGAATTGCATTGATCATATTATATAGTAAAGTTAAGGAAATACACTTATTATTTAAGGGGCATATATACATTATCAAAATTTGTTAATTGCCCCAAAATATCAACCAATCAATCAACTTATGATTTAGTACAGTATAATTAATTACTTGTGCACTTTATATATATATATACATATGTGTTAAAAAAAATACTGTAATTAAAAAAGGGTTCAATAGTAAAACTACAAAAATAATTAATAATAAATAATTTATTCTTTTAATTTCACGCACATACTTTTATTAGCTACGATGATTCAAGTTAAACATTATCTAATTGACCTGCAGGCTTTTGCTACAAAATAGCGACATATTATAAAACCTATTTGGAATGGAATGTGATTTACGTCAGTGAATACAGTCAATACTGACGTTGATATTCATTTCTAATACACTATAAGTAATTAATACAAATTTAACATAGGCAGGTGCGGATCCAGGGGACCCCGAAAATTTAGATTTAACATGGGCAATATAGGACATTTCCCTCACTCAAATTTTTTTTAAACATCCCTTCCCAAAATTTGATTCTGGATTCGCGCCTGAACACAGGTTTGACGCTTTCATTAATAGAGTCAACAACAAATTAACAACACTTTAATTGGTCCAAATTTATGTTTTGTGGCTTCATATATAGCCACAAAAATAAACATAACATACTATAGCGCTAGTATTGCGCTCTTATAGAATTTTAGGTTCATATTAATATTAAAATACAATTTTTTGTCTGTAATTTTGTAGTATACATTTCTTTGAGGACTTAATAATAGCTGTAAAAAAATAACTTCATTAGGAGAAGCTGAAAATTAAGATTTCAACCAACTTTTTTTTGTTTTTATTACGAAAATATTTAAACACAAAAGTTGGACACTTTTCACTTATTTATAGACAGTGAAAATATGTTTACAAGCGACATCCTTGCGTCAAACAGGCCTCAAATTACAAATTAAACACTAACCAAGTGTTTATAAAGTACATATATTATATATTCATTGACATCCAACGCGTTGGGCTCAAAAATTTTGGGTCCGAAGCGAATTCGCTTCCGGATGCCAACATACATATTATATAATCAAAATTCGTATTATTTTTTTCCACGCACGGTGCAGGCGTGTGAAATTGAGGTGCAAAGTAAGCAATTTAGTCCTTGCTGACGTCACAACTCAATGATAATCGAGGCTGGCTGTGAGTTGTGACGTCAGCAAGGACCTTCATTGCAGCGCAATTAACTTTGCACGGTCGCATCGCTCATGGATTAAAATAATGCAAACCCTAGTTGAAAAATTACGTCTTCAACTCATCTTATACACGTCTAAACCTAATCTTTTTACCTCTAAAACACATATTATTTCCTCTTCGCTCAAAGTGAGGATAAAATGAAGACAATATTTCTAACATTTTATATTCAAGAAGAGAAAAAAAGACGTAATCTCGTCTTTTTCATTTATTTTTTCCTCTAGAATGGTGCAAAATAAGAGGAGACAAGACAAGAAAAGAGTTAAATAGCGAAGAAAAGATTAAATTCATTTCAACTCGGGAAATATTGGTTATAAACTCGAGCAACACTTGGTGTCTGTCTAATTTGTAATTTGAGGCCTGTACCCCTTTAATATAATTCAGTTATCCATCAAAATAGTTTGGCTCTATACAAGATTCCCCTCGTTAAAAGAAGGTTGTTTTTTAATTCTTCTAGGAGGTACGGGAGGTGGCTGTGGTGGTTCTTGCTCTTGCTGAGGTTGTTTCGTCTTCCTGAGCCCCCTCGCCAGGAGAATTTTCTTAACATTGTCCCTCGCATGATAGTAGTACCAGTAGAGGAGCGCCAGAGTAGTGCTGACCGCAAGTAGAGTGGCACACACGATCGCCAACACCACCCACCAAGTACCATCTGATGACGTACCACTCGGTTCTGGTGTTTCTCCTTCTTCCACAGTTGTTGGTTCTGATGTTGTAGTACTGAATTCTGTAGGTGGTAGTCCCTTACCAATAGCTACATCTGCGCATGCACGAAATTCTTCTTGAGTACCACAACCGACCGCTCCAGTACCATTTCCACAATCCCCCCAATTATTACCAGCAATATATCTCCATTGAAATACACATTGATAACATTCTAATTTATCAGGTAATTTATATTTCATTTCCATTACTCTATTTCCAAGATCTCCAGGGTAAAATCTTGCTCCTTTACCATCAGATCTCATTAAAACGTATTTGTCCAGGCACTCTTGACTCACTTCTTTACCCTTGGGGGTCTCACGAGGACACACTCTGAACTCGAAGTAGCCGCGGTGGTTCGCCGTCAGTTCTATACGGACCGTGATGTTGGAGTTGGGACT
Organism: Siphlonurus alternatus; assembly: GCA_949825025.1. Classification (NCBI taxonomy): domain Eukaryota; kingdom Metazoa; phylum Arthropoda; class Insecta; order Ephemeroptera; family Siphlonuridae; genus Siphlonurus; species Siphlonurus alternatus. Next base: position 5,905,102 of record OX463785.1, on the reverse strand, counting down.
GTACCGCCGAGCGATCACTCCCTGGCCATACGTGCCACCCTGCTCGTGGGGCCGGGGCTGAAACAGGCGGAGTGTCAGACGGGGCATAGAGAGAGTTTAAAGGTACACGAAACTTTCACTTGCAAGGTAAATAAAATTATTTTTTCACCTGATGACATGTCATCCAGCCAACAGAACAAGCAAAAATTGATAGTAAAGTCGTACGTCCTCATTTATTTTTGGTTTGACGTCACGTAACCCTCCAATAAGAATTGTATTGTCTGTATTGGAGAACAAAGGAAAAAGTTCGTGATGTTAAATCAAAGATAAGTGAGGAAGACTATATCAGGTAAAAGAGAATAATAAAATTATATCGTCATGTTACTTTGAAAGTTTTATGCTTCTTTAAGGGAATTCATATTTATTTATTTCTAAATTTTAGTAATTTTTCAGTTGAAATCGGTCAAAGAGTTATAAATTTAAATAATATTATTTACAATTTGAAAACAGCATCAATTTAATGCAAATAATTAAACTACGTAATTAATAAGTAATAAGTAAGTAAATTTGTTTTTACTTTTCACAAGTACTGGTGTTATAATTACATAAAAAATGCTTTCAAGAAAATATATATTAATACTGGTGACAGGTCTAATGACCTCCCCCTACGCTTGACCTCCCTTGACCTCCGACTCACCGTGGGCATGTCCCAGGCGTCCCCACACACTCCACAGCGTCCCCCGTTCTTGTTCCACTGCCGCGAGTAACCGCCACAGTACAGCTCGTGGTCGTTATAGTTGTGTGGTGTGTTGAAACCGTACCTGTAGCAAGCGAATGTCAACCTTAGTAACATGTGACGTAGGGATCATGTTCCTCAATTATATTATTTCAAGTTAATGAATTTCTTCACGCTTGACAAATGCTGTTTTTTAGTGCCAATATTGATGAAAGTTATTTTAAATGGAATTTATATGGACTCTTATAAAATTATGTATGTAATACTGTATAATATTGGTAAAATAAATAATTAAATTTAAACAAAATTAAATTATTAATAATAACATTTGTTCAGCTTATTATTACATTCACTTCTTAAAATTATAATCTTTCATGGCCAAAAATGGCACTTACGGCACTACTTTTGGTCAGATGTATTAAGTTCGATTCTAGACATCATCATATTTAAACCAAATGTCTGTTGGGAGGAAAATAACACCCTTAATTACCGACTATTTCGCCTGACATTTCCTTGGTTTCCCCAGTCACAACAACATGTTTCATTTTTATTCGAGAAGAGAATTATCTAGTTTCACCCACCCCATCTTAATGGAGTATTGTCCTCAATTTTTTTTATTGCAGAAATGGATAGAGCGTGCAAAGCTATGCTACCCTGATTTTTTTCAGATTTTTTTGAGACCGGGAAGTATTTTTAAAAAATTATTGAAAGTCCTTTTTGTGACGTCACGCGGCGGCAAGTCCTATCTTTTTCTTAAGGAGCGGCGTCTCGTGACGTCACAAAAAGGACTTTCAATAATTTTTTAAAAATAGTTCCCGGGCTCTAAAAAATCTAAAAAAAATCAGGGTAGCATAACTTTGCACCCTCTATCCATTTCTGCAATAAAAAAATTTGAGGACAATACTCTATTTAAGGTCCAGCTGGTCACCATCTTACCTCCACATAGAAGCTCTGGAGGGAGGTTCTATCAGTCTGCCGTGACCTCTGACCTCGTGGGCTAGTAAGGTCAAGGTCATGAGCACCAGGACCGTCATGGCGACTCCCTTCAGCGCCATCGCATCACTCGGGTCTGCAACAAAACATTTTAGCAATTAGTAAACATCACTTAATTAACAATAATTGGATTTTTACATGGGAAATCAGATAAGAACTAACTTAAAAATGGAGAGAAGTTATATATATTATTAAATATACTATTCATTAAAAAGTGTAATTATATCATATAGTATAAAATTTGAGTGTAATATCAAATGTATCGTAATTTTAATTAATGCGTTGCTATGATAATGAAATTGTATATAGTTATTTGTAACAGTGATACAAATATAGGGTATCGGAACGAGTATGTTAATAATTTCTTCAGCAATATACAGCATTAAAACAGTATAACGTTATACATGAATTACATTATATACATTAATAATTATCATACACAAAATATTTTTTTTATTTTCTTTTCTTTTTATCATACTCTATTGGGTACTTCTACTTATTAATTACATACTATTTTGAAACTCCGAACCTTTCGAAACCCTAACTTGAGCGTTCATGGGCTCTTCCGGAACGGGGGCGCGGCCATGGCCTTGCAATCCATCCCGGTATTTGCCTGCGACTGAGGGAAACCTCAGCCAAGATGGTTGCTATATATATATACAGTTTTTGCCAATAAATCGGAAGTGCAATGGTCCAAAGCCTGGGGAACTAAATGGTGGAAAACGCAACGATTTACCTCTGCGTGGGAAACGTGGTTTTTGTTGAAAATGGTCACCCATCGAACTACTCGGCATTGCTTGACTTCGGTGATCTGACGAGACTCGGTCAAGCTCACTGCGCCAAACCTCCCACCTTTAATTTAATTAAAATTGAATTTTACAATTTAATTTAATTATTTAATTTTGAAATAGAGTTGTCTTTTAGTGCAGAATTTGAAATTTTTATTGTGAAAAAATTACTATTTTTAAAAAAAAAATATACAATTTTAAAAAATATAATTTTGAAATTTTCTTCTCACATGTGACCCAATTTCGATATAATGCAAATACAGATCATAAAATGTAGAAAGTGACTGCAGGTTCAGAAAAGTGCAATCTTATTCCCCATAGTAGTAACTTAAGTCATTTAACCTCGATCTAACTGCAGGAAGAGGAGATCTTATCATCTGTGAATCTTCTCCACATCCTCTTTTATCATTCTCATAATTAATTTAATAATAATTTATCATTATCTTTATAACCTTACAAGCTAGCTAATTTGAGTTATAAAGAAATAAAAGTTAACATTAAATTAAAAAATAATAATGAAATATTCACACTTTATAATTTTGAATTTTTTTTTAAATTAATTATTTAAAGCTTGATTAAATAAATTGATAATTTAATTAATTTAATTGATGATTTATTTTGCAATATTCCCAGTCAAATAGGAGAACCCAATCCCTTGAAAGATAATTATAATTTATAAGCAATCAATTAATTAAATATAATTTTCCCATTTGTATCTTTCAACTGAAAAAATAAATCAAATTAACTGCTTTATATAATCATACGTATACTTTATCATTGATCCCCGTACGTGAGTTTTTTAATTGTTAAAATATGTTGCCACCATAATTTTTATATAGAAATAACTCATTATAGAACTTATTAGCATCGTTTTTAAATAAAAATTTTAGTACCTGATTACGACATTGAATTGGAATTAAATGTTAGTTCTAAAATTTTCAAACCTCTATATAATATGAAATATTTATTTTATTATACCAATTTTTTGGTGAATAATATGTCAAGCTGTATAATAATAAACATTATTATAAACAATAAGATTGTTATAGTTCTAGTAGGTTATCTTTGATTTGACGTCACGAACCTTTTCCTTTCTCCTTCAATATTATTAATTGGAGGGTCACATGACGTCAAATCAAAGACAACTTATACGAGAATTTTATGAACGAACTTTTCCAGACACTCTTTCGCAATGAAAAGTTGCATCCTACTGACGTATTTGTGGGTGCACTTGCATTGCTGGTATTTCTTGGCTGCAACGTACGGACGGACGGAACAAACTTTGCGGCGAGAAACCTCCGTTTGTCTGACCGCAGATTAGAGCTGAAGTGTCTTTGAACTGAACACGTAGCAACATCGTTTATGTTTCATGGGAATTTCATCGGAAATTAACATTTGTTGTATTTAGTTAGCTTCTATGACCAGTTGTGATAGGCTGTGACCATATGAATATTTTTTCATCAACCACGGTGGACAACCTATATGAAAATTTGTTATTGCTGAAATGAATTGAGGGTACCAAATTATGCTGCTCTGATTTTTTTCATTTTTTTTTTTTTAAAGTTCCAGAACTATTTTTAAATAATTATTGAAAGTGTGGCCACGCCCCCTGGAGGCGTCAATAGGCGTCCAGTCTCTATCCTTTTTATTAAGGATTCAGGGGTGCCAACTGAAATCACAGGACTTTCAATAATTATTAAAAATAGTTCCGGGTCTCAAAAAAATCTGAAAAAAATTAAGAGTAGCATAATTTGGTGACCTCTATCATTTCTGCAATAAAAAATTTCATGTAGGTTAATTGTCCATTGGGTACCTGCTAATTACTCGTTAAAAGTCTGAAACCCTAATTTTAAAGTTTCATGGGCTCTTCCGAAACGAGGGCGGCCACGGCCTGTTAGTCCCTCCTGGTATTTGATTGTGACTGAGGGAAACGTGGAAACCTCAGCCAGGATGGACGCTACAATTTTTATCAATTGTCCGGAAGTACAATAGTCTAAAGCGAGGGGAACCACATAGTGGAAAAGCAATACGATTTACCCCTGGGTGGGAAACGTGGTTTCTGTTGTAAATGGTCACCCATCCAACTACTAACCACGCTCGGCGTTGCTTGACTTCAGTGATCTGAGAAAACCCGGCATTGAAATTTATTATATATATATATATATATATATATATATATATATATATATATATATATATATATATATATATATATATATATATATGTGTGTGTGTGTGTGTGTGTGTGTGTGTGTGTTTTACAAATTATAACTTTCAAGTGTAAATTACTAAATTTGTTACAAACAAAGTTTCCTCTTTTGTGTAATTCCGCTATTTACCAACCATCCTGTTCCTAGTTTCCATTCTTACATGACACCAAAAAGTGGAAACAACTACGTAATTATGCTCTGTATTTTTATTGAGAAAGATCGACATTATTTTATAAATGTTAAAATGGACTAAAATTATTATTATTATATCAATTATCATCGAATTATTATGTATCTTTAAAGCATTATTATGTATAATGCACGATAATTTTCCACTATAAAAAATTCTAACTTTGCTTCAACTGAACCCTGTTGTCAGGTATCTGCTCACAGTTGACTGAATTTATCTTCCCGGCTCTTCGTGAACCCAATTTTATTTCTTATAGGATTTTGTGGGTCCCTTCCAAACCAGGGCATTGCAGCTATATGGTCTGTAACAATCTATCCCAACATTTGCCTGAATGTGGCTGAGGAAACAATGGAAACTTCATTTAGGATGGTCGTCAATTTATGGATTTTTCATCAATCACCTTCCAGATGCACGAGTGTGTATTGATTTGAGCTCGTCAGTTAAACCTGCATGACTTTATTGGAACATTAAAAATTCAATCAACTATCGACCTATTTTTTTTCTCGTTAGAGTGTGAAATTTTGAGATACCCGAAGTCTCTCTTAAGTAAAGGGATGTAAGAATTTTGACACCGGAAAAGGATGTTTGTCAAAAACTTCAATGTCCTTTTAATCAAAAAGCAGAACTAACATTTTTCTCTCTTTTATTTACGTAATAAAAAAATGAGGCCAACAGCTGCATTTTAAATATCATTTTCACATCATATATTATGATACACATGCACCACGCCTTGTGATTTATTTGCAGTATTTATTAATGTATAATTATTTGAAATGCATTATTGCATGCATGTTATAGTCAAATTTATATGAAATTCCCTCCGGAAGTAGCCGGAAGTGTATGGTTTCTGGTCTTACTATTCGTATTTCAGCATTACAAATTCAATTACAAATTCATGCATAGGTCAAAGTATAAGTGTATTGCAAACCCTTCTGAAAATTTTCGAAACTGAATTACAAACAGAAGAGCTACAAACTTTACACTTCCGGCCACTTCCGGAAGGAATAAAAAATTAATTTTACTGTAGTTATATTTATATTTGCTCGGAGTTTGTCTACTGGTATAGAAATTTATATAACTTATTTATATAAAATAAATATCTTTCTAATGTTATTAAGAAGCGTGATAGAGCAGTTAACGTGGTCGTTTTCACGGCTAGCTGGCAACTAGATCTCCGCACTGACACGTGACCTCAGGTGCTAATCAGGGCAGACTGCACGTGAGTTGCAGTTCAGGTATCGGGGGGAAGTCGGGAGTGTATTCAAGACATCGCGCTGACCTGGCGAGAATGTGTACGTCAAGGAAATAGATTCTGTTCAATAAATAATTACATTTTATATATCATGTGCTATTTTGAAGTCATTGTGATTTGATGTACGATTATGGCTTTTATAAATTCTTCAATGAAATAGTTTAAACATTTTTAAAATCATACTATTTATTAAGGGTAAGATAACACGAAAAATCGATTGTTGTAGTGCCATTTGATTAACATGTAAACCTTAGCAACCTCATAATGATTATGAATTTTTTTTTAGAGACAGTTCTTTTGACACCAAAAAAATATGGAAAAAATTTCAAAACAATCGGACGATTCAATTTTTTAAAATTAATTTCTTAGTTTAGGTCTCCATGGGAAAGCCCTATACTGAAAATTTAAAAAATTAATATAAAAAAATTGGATAGTCCGATTGTTTTGAAATATTTTCCATATTTTTTTGGTGCTAAGAACTGTGTCTAAAAAAAATCAGAATTATTATGAGGTTGCTAAGGTTTACATGTTAATCAAATGGGACTACAACAATCGATTGTTCGTGTTATCTTGCCCTTAATACAATGATAATTTATTTTGTTTTTTATTTATATGTAGTTACATCTTAACGATTGACCTCAGTTAGAAACCGGAAACGAGAAATTTCTGTCAAACGGAATCGAATGTAATAAATTTTAAAAAATCGAGGATGCTCTAAAACTTAATCGCTTATGGTTTGAGCAGATTCAAGGGGGCGGTTTTCTCACAACAGCTCCATTTCCGGTTTCCATCCATAAGGTCAATGTTAAACTTCTGCCTCAGTTTTCTCAAAACTGGTCAAACAAATCCACTTAAAAAAATTAAGCAACCTTATTGTGGCGAGCTTAAAGACTCCTGCAAGTCTCATTAGAATCAAGGGGGCCGTTTTTAAGATCCAAATCAACTGAGGTCAATCCTTAAATAAAATATTACAGAAGCTTTGTAGTGAATACTCGTCTAGATATATGTTTATGTAAATATTATAAACTTATGCTCTAAATAGATTAAAATATGAATTAATTATGATAATTTTATGGTAATTTTGTTGTCCTATATTATTATATACATTGCATTTCCGATTAAGCAAGAGGACAACATGCACTTTCCTGAAAATAGAAGAAAATCAGTCTAATACGATTCAAATATTATCATAATACTAAAATGTTATTGTATAATCATATTGTATACGTTATAAAATGAATTTAGTATGAATTATTATAATTTATTAATTATAGTTCTTTTATTTTTTAATATTATATTTACAGTGGTTTGTTAATTTATGAATTTGTAACGTCGATGCACCTGATATCCTTGGAACAATAAATTTACATGTTCCACAACGCAGTATTAGGCAGCAACAATTATTTTCAATTAAAACTTCTACTACAAATGTCCTTAAGTTTGCGTACACAACGAGAGTCAAAGTAGCTTGTAACAAAATGAATTTATCTCCTTTGTTTGATTTATTTCATCTAAATTATAAACAGTTAAAAACTGCAATATTGTATTGTTTTTATTAGAGCATAATAAAATATATTGAATAATTCAATTGAATTCAATTCAACAACAGTAGAATAATTTAATATTATGTTTAATGCGCTAATAAACAAAACAATCTATTATGTGTAATGTATACTGTATATCTGTGTAATTAATTATAATTATGCTTACTTAATTTATGTGTGTTATGTTCTTTGAGGCTGGATATGTACTACAATTATGTATCCTAAATATGCATGGGAAAACTGTATTGGATTCAATTAATGAAATGAAATTATATATTATACATTGTATTTATTCTATGTACAGAAAACAGAATTTACTGAACATAATATTTTATGTTATATTGGATAAAATGTAAATTTAAATTGATAAATGATAAATTTTGAAATTTTAAAAATAAATGATAAATTTAAAATGAATAAATTAATAAATAAAAATGTAATTATTTTCCTTGCATGTGGTAATAAAGCAATTGCACTTTTCAACCACAACTGATGCCGTTATTCACCTGTATTTATATTTTTGTAAGAAAAAATGGTAATTATTCGTTATTGTTGCCAGGCATGCTCCAATAGATCTAAAAAGTAAGATAAAGTTGCTTGATATAAACTTTGCGTGACTTCATATTTCTTAAAGTAAAAGTGAAGGACTTTTTGTCCGACCAACAGAAGTCAAAGCTTCACGTATAATATATAGTTATGAATAAAAAATACACGGTGATTGTTTCATTGATAACTCACAGGTTTCGTAATATCAGTATGATGAAGTTCTGTATGTATAATATAGATTGATGATTTGAAGGTGAACTAATATCAAAATAAATTATATAAGATCTACTTTTGAATTTATAAAAGCTTTTCTTATTGCAGTTTCTTATTTGAATATATCCCTTAAGGGCCTTTAGGATTGATCTCAGTTGATTTAGATGTCGGAATCAGTCCCCTTAAATGCTACAAGATTTGTAGAGAACTTAGAACTCACAATCAATAGGTGGCATGTACATTTTGAAGTGGATCAGTCTTATGAGTTTTGAGAAAACTGAGGTAGAAGTTTAACATTGGCCTTATAGACGGAAACCGGAAATGGAGCTATTGTGAGGAAACCGCCCCCTTGAATCTGCTCAAACCATATAAGCGATTAAGTTTTCCAGCATTCTTGAATTTTTAAAATTTATTTCATTCGATTCCATCTGACAGAAATTTCCTTTGACTCGCGTAGTAACTGAGGTCAATCGTTAATTAATAAGGTTAATGGAGGGAAAGGATGGTGTCCCAGAATTCGCTGAGGTGAAACTGAGGGAACCATGGAAAACCTCAATAACACAAGTGCATCACTGCAGTGGGTGGAAAGTGAGACGAATTTACCCCAGGGTGGGAGCAACGTAACTTTTGCTTGAAACGGTCACCCATCTAAGTACTAACCACGTTCGACGTAGCTTGACTTCGGTGATCTAACGAGAACCGGTCAATGCACTGCACCACGCTCCTTAGTGTCGCGAGGAGTAGCAACAGTTCAACAATCTGTTGGCCCAGAAATCTTGGCAAACAGATGATCTCATCAGAAATTCGACTTCGATTGTGCCGATTTTAACGTCACGTCCCGACTTTTGGTCTGCCAAGTGAGTTTCTCCAAACCTCACAGGAATCTCTGGACTTTTAATGTGTCCTATATATCAGAGCAAATAAAATATGATATATTGTTATGTTTAGTTGTATTAATTGGATGGTTATTTTTAAAGGTGCTGTGCTAGATTTTTTTAAAAACATAATTCTCGTTTACAATATATTCAAGGTTTTAAAATTTACTTTTACTTTTTTATTTCTTTTTAAATACTATAACATCCATACGTAAAGTTTAGGCTTATAGAATATATAATTATATTGGAATATAATTATAATGTATAAAAGAATTAATTTTGAAATTTAATTTTGTTTTAAACACTTACCGTTTACAATACAATATGCATGCATGTAGATATTATTGCATACAGGATTATGCAAACATACTTGAAAAGTGACTTCACGCGCTGTGTTCCTGTACCTCACATTTCATATTCATATGTATGTATTTTCTCACGGCATATTTTTCTTAACACTTTTTTTTTTACATTGTTTATAATATACTGAAAATTGTCAAGGAAATTATTCATATCTTCACCTATTTGCTCACCACGACGTTGCTGCCATCTACTATAAAAAGAAATTTTCCAAGGTGAGCATTGTACCAAATACCTTAAGTAAAATAGAAGCTTCAAGTCAGCTGATTTTGTGGTGTTCCCACCGTCCTATCTAATATTATGTAAAAAAAAAATCGAAATTGTTTTTTTTGGCTTTAAATATATTTTTTAGAGAAAAATAAGTTCTTGATTCATTATCAGAAGACCCCTAAATGTAAAGGTAGGAGATCGTTCAAATTAATAGCTTTAATAGTTACTGAAGAAAAAATTTAAAATTTCTAACATGGTGGCTTATGGAGAAAATTTTCCCGCCGGGGAACACTTGAAGCCCCTATATAGAGTGATATACATCGAAGTAGACAGTTGTTTTCGCTGTTGCTTCCTTAATCTCGATCACAACAATGGCGTGCATAACAATATCCTCGTTAGATTACGTCACGGCAACAATGTGAACACTTTCATCGAGTCACATAAGGATTGTGTTTGGTAACTTCGTGATGTGGGGGCGTGTGCAGAGCGAGAGAGAGAGAGAGAGAGAGAGAGAGAGAGAGAGAGAGAGAGAGAGAGAGAGAGAGAGAGAGAGAGAGAGAGAGAGAGAGAGAGAGAGAGAGTCGTGACTTAACGGAAGACAGTATAATAATTTGTTCAAACTAAACAAAAAGATTGCTAGAAATATATGAGAAATTCACAAAATAATATATAAGTATAATAATATTATTATATAAAACGTACTTGAGTTGAAATAAATCTCCCCTTTTATTCGCTATTAACAGAGAAAAGTTCATCTTTTGAAATTTTCTCTGCTATTAAGCTCTCCTCGTCTACTTCCCTCCTATATATTTTGTAACTTTTTAGAGGGAAAAATACAAGATTTTGTATTTTTTCCAATTGTTGAGCATAAAATATTATAATTGTTTCTTCATTTCATCCTTACTTTGAGCGAAGAGGAAATAAGATGTGTTTCAGAGGTAAAAAGATTAGATTTAGACGTGTAAATATGAGTTGAAGATGTAATTTTTCAACTAGGTTTTCTTTTTTGTTGTTATTTTGTCAAATATTAGGAAATTAAAATTACTTTAAAATACATATTATAGTATATCTTCAATTACTTCAATATAATTATTTTATTACACTTAAATATATTTATAGCTATACGGTTTGTTGATTCTTAATAAGCATAAATAATATATAGTTTAGTTTATTATATTTATTCAAGACAGCTAGACTACTATATATAGCTAGGTAGTTTCCAATTGCAACGAATACACAATAGTTAAAAGTTAAAAAAATATTTAAGAAAAAACTAGTTAGTATAATAATAATCAAAGGAACAGGAAGTCAATGGATAATAATATTCCTCAAATTATTATTTTAAGTACGTATTACTTTAGTTGTAAAATTAACATTGCATCTTGTAGCGTGCATATTTCGCACCATATATAGTTTCACATTGTCCACAATATATTAATATGAAATATTGTGAAGCCCGGTGAAATAATAATTTCTTTTCCGTCCAAACTTAAGACTACATCATTCCTATGACTGGCGTATTTCCTATGGTTTCCCATGTTATTTTTTACATATTTTTTCCGACACTAATAATCGTATAACTTTGCTTGAATATATCTTAAAAGAAACACTATAGTTCGCATAAGCTAGGGGTTAACGCTCTTATTTTTTTTATTTATAATCAAAATGAATTTTGATTGCAGTTTTAAATTTGAAAATTAAAAATTTTAAAATGCAATTAAAATTTAATTTATTTAGAAATAAAAATATAAGAGCATAGGCCGATAGCTAATGAACTCGTGTTTCTTTTAAAGTATCAAGATAAGTTATACGAATATTATTTAATTCAGAAAAAATATAGTAAAAAATAACATGTTAAACCATTAGGAAATACGCGTGTCAGAGTCATAATTAACATTGTCATCGCTTCTTCATGTGACAACATCGGAAAGAATGTGTGCTCTCGATAATTAAACATTAATCGCAATAATAATTCTACAGAATGCAATCTCCACGACCGTGATATAAGATCACGCGCACTTTATTTCAAAACGCACTAATCGGCTTATACGGCGGATAACTCTCAGTTAGGAAATTATGGAATTACAAATAAGAAAACTTATAGTTCCTCACATGGTGTGCTCAGATGGTTTGATAACTCATATGCTAGGATCTGAGTTAAAATAAAATTAATTATTATGTTTTTTCTATATTATTCCCCTCTATATTTTGTTTATATTTATATATATGAACACTACTTATACAGTGAATGGACTGCTCAGCCAATCTCTTTCATTTGCCCCATGGGCTCTTTTTTATTATTTTGACTTGTACATTGTGATATACAGTATGTATGTTTGTGCCCATGAAAGAGATAATAAAATGAAATGAATGTTTATTGAATCCAATATACAGTATATATTACATTATTTCCATATAAGTTAGGATAAATTGGATACATGTTGTAATACATCTCCAGCCTATAATAACATAAAACAATTTTCAAAACAAATACGATTTAAATAAACATATATAATTAATTATACGCATATTGTAAGTATTATAGTATACTGTCCCCAATAAACTATTCTAAGTATTAAAAATTCTCGTAAAATATCTTTTAACTTACAGTTAGTTTTAAGTGATCTAGTTTCATGTTAAACATTTTAGAATTTTTCATTACCAAATAGGACGCTGTAAATATATATTAAAAATTTAATATTAATTATTGATGCATCTAAATCTGCTACTGTACTCTTTATTAAACTATAGCAACTGCCACAGGGAAAACATTACGAAAATATCGTAAAAAAAATAGTATTGTTACTATTTTTATAATCAATAATTAGAGCTGTAATTTTGCAATAAATAACTCCAGCAGCCCGCATATAGCTAATAAATGCAGTTACAGTAAATTTAAAAAATCTTCCCTGCAGAAGTGTAAGGTTTCTGATCTTCCCATTCTTATTTCAGCGTTACAATTTCACACATAGGTCAGTACATCTACTTCAAACCACTCTGTAAAGTTCCAAAACTGAATTACAAACAGAAGAGCTGCAAACTTCACACTTCCGGTTACTTCCGGAATGAATATCATATTAATTTGACTGTACCTACACCACAGTACTCACATACCGATGTAGCAGGTTATATAATTTTGGTACAGTTCCGAGACCAGCGAAGCATGACCGTTTTAATTGTTAGGTAATGTATAGACATTCGTTGTTTGAAATGCAGTCGGGGACATGTAGTTTAAAACTCGAGCTTTCTCTAGTGGTTCAAATGTTTGTGGTCATTAGAATTTATTAGAACAGTTAACTCTCATCTCGTATTGATGATCAGCTGCAACTTTCAAACCAGATCGGTTTAAATACAAAAAATTATTACTTTCAAAAATCAGACATTTCTGTAAACAATCACCATATTTGTCTTGTTTTGAAGGTAAAAGTCACTATTTTTGAAAAATCTTCACTTTTTATTTTATTCGATTGAAATGACAAAAAATCGATAATATAAAATTAAACAATCGACATAATATATTTGTTTTATTTTGAAGGTGACAGTCATCATTATTTGAAAACTCTTCACTTTTGATTTTATTCGATTGTTTTTTTAAATGGTAAAACACTATAATAGAAATCGATAATATAAACAATCGACACATTTGTAGACATTGATGCTCATTATTTTGAAGGTGAAAGTCACTATTTTTGAAAAGTCGAAACTCTTCACTTTTGATTTTATTCGATTAAAATGACAAAACACTAGAAATCGAAAATATATAAACAATCGAAAAGTGAAATTTACTAAAACACAAGAGATTAAGAGGAGAAAGAAACTTACATAAGTACAGTGGAGACAAAGACACAATAATTTTACTGTCTGATTGTTACTCAGCTACTTTATTTTTATGTCCATTGATTAAAAATAATCAACCGTACACAATACAGTGAGAAAATTTAATTGATCAACCATAACTGTGACTTATTGAAAGATTATTGCACTTGTTATGTTAGAATTTAAAATACGTAAAATGTAAAGATTAATTTATAATTTAAATTGTTCTTAGAATATTATATAGCCCACCCTAGTTGAAAATTTAAGTCTTCAACTCATCCTTTACACGTCTAAAAACTATATTACACCATACAATTTTGCATACAATTTTTCCTTGCAAGAAAATTTCATCTCCATACAAACAATTAGAGTTCAAGTTTTCTTGAAAGAAAAATTGTATACAATAATTAGAAAAATTGTAACGTGTAATAACAGCTATAAATCTATATAATCTTTTTATACGGCCTCAAAAACATAACTTATTTTTTCCTCACTTAAAGTGAAGATGAAATCATGGAGGCAATATTTCTAACATTTTAAGCTTAATTCGAGGAAAGAAGGCGTAATATCATCTTATTTCCTCTAAAATGGTGCAAAATAGGAGGAAATTAGACAATTAAGTAGAGAGCATTAATAGCGAATAAAACATGAAATTATTTTTACTTCGGTTGTATATTTTTATTTTAAATTTTGGGGATTATTACCAGTACACTTTACAATAATTTTTTTTCGTTCAAAATTGCAGTTTTTTTTGTGTTAAAAACATTAAGATTGCAATTTTATGCAAGTACAAATAACATTAACACACCATTGCAGTTATACAATTAGTTCCGATAGTAATGTATATCTGAGTCTTCAATACAACAATAGCAGCAGCTTCCTGATTTCCTGCGATTGTTGATCGCTGCATTTGCGAGCTCTTGGTCATGGAGTGAATCAACGGCTGACTAACAGCTGATACTACGAGCGGGCGTCCTCGGGTTCTTAGAATTCTTACATGCAATTAACTAACACGCTTTATATACCCCCTGGACAACGAGACTTACCTGATATACCGAAGATCCTAGCACTAATCGAGCTTACCGAGCACAAACCCTAGTTGAAAATTTACGTCTTCAACTCATCCTTTACACGTCTAAACCTAATCTTTTTTTCTTATAAATCACATCTTATTTCTTCTTCGCTCAAAGTGAGGATGAAATGAAGACAATATTTCTAACATTTTATTATCTGCTCAAGAAGAGGAAAGAAGACATAATCTCGTCTTTTTACCTCTAAAATGGTGCAAAATTGAAGGAAATTAGACTAGGAGAGAACTTTAATATAAAAGATGAAATTTATTTTAACTCAGCTATTATTGCACCCAAAATTGAAATTAGTGCTGCAAATGGAGGAGCCCACATCACATACATCCTCTAAGGGTGTTACAATGGACAACCTACATGAATATTTTTATTGCAGAAATGAAAAGAAGGTATCAAATTGATTTTTATTTTTTAGATTTTTTTGGAGCCCGGGAACTACTTTTAAAAAATAAATATCATATTTTCTTCGCTGTTAAGCTCTGTTCTCGTCTTTTGTCCTCTTATTTTGCATCAGTTTAGAGGGGGAAAAAAAAAAGACAATATTACGTATTTTTTCCTCTTCTTGAGCATGATAAAATGTTGTTCATTTCATCGTCAATTTGAACGAGGACGAAATAAGATTTGTTTTCAAGGTAAAAAGATTAGGTTTAGACGAGTAAAGCATGAGTTGAAGACAAAAATTTTCAACTAGGGCCTCTACTCACTTCTGCAATAACCAAATTTCCATCTTGCACGAGAGCACGCATAGCCATCCCAAACATTTCAAGGTTCGCCACAGACTGCGTGGTAAACAGACCAGGGGTGAAGTTCGTGATGTTTTTGAAGACTGGCCTTGCAGGAAGTGATCGTAAGATAGTCGTGGCTTGTTCAAGTCGATCATCAATTCACGTAAGCTAAATGTGATGATGAATATAAATTATAAAACAAACAAGCTGAAGATTTTTTTTATTTTGAAACATTATAAACGGTCTGATAAGTAAAATAATTAATCATGATATTTATCTATTACTTATCAATTTTTATCATTAATTTACTGGGACATTTTAGTTTATTATTTAAAAGTGTGTAAAACTGCTGGCATATAGATGGCAATATTATAGCGTAGAAAAAAAAAGTAATAATTACCCTTTTTTTTCTATGGCAATAGTATTTATAAATATATGAATAATAAAACATATCTATTATATTACCATCTTTTGGTAAAACTAAATAATCACGACTGTATATTTAAATACGATAAATGCGGAAACTGAATTAAACTCAGGATGTAAAAATTTCAACTACAGTAAACGAAATTTGTTGAATAATAAACAGCACGATAATAAACAGTAATGTAAACACACGAGGACCAATCAAACCGTGTGTGTAGCGAAAGTCTTTGTACACAATTAGATATTCTGTTGTAAAAATGCACGTGGCAAGCTGATAAGAAATCTGATAAGCATACGCAACTTTCTAACACCGCTGATTTTTACGTCACAAATTACGGCTTCTTGATGGGACCATTGTAGTCTTTAATTCATTGAGTTAATTTAACTTAATTTACAAAATAAGAGACGAAACAATATGGAAGTAATTTTTTCAAACATACTTTCAATTGTTAATCAACTATTTTTTTTCTTAACTTGATAATTTATTAATATAACTTATCAGGCAAAATAGATATAATATTGGGCCGACATTGGGCGCGATTCACAAACAAGTTAGCCAGGTTTTTAACCACTTTTAGACTAGCCACGTTTAGCTACATTTACCTGTTAAATCACTTAGTGGTTAGAAACTTATGGCTAACTTCTTCATGAATCGCACACGTTGAAACTTATTGTATTTTACATAGCATTTTAATGGTATAATCAAAATTATATGTAAAATACAATAAGTTAATCGATAATAATTTATGCTAATGCAAGTCCAGTGTATAAATATTTCTTCATTATTTCAGTCATGCACTTTCTGTGCATCTTTTTGAAGGACCTCAATAACAGAAAAGGTTTGTAGGAAATTTAAGGAAGTTCACCTATAGAAGGAATCATGTATAGTTGGATTCCATGCATGTTAAAACAACAACAACGCGAGTCTCATAAGAAAAGCATTCATTATTATTACTCATCGCAACAATTGAAAATACACTTCCGCTATATTAGTATACGATTATACAGACAAATTTTAACTAACAAGAGTACCAAAGTTGAAATAATTTTCATCTTTCATTCGCTATTAAGATCTTCTCGTCTTAATTCACTCCTATTTTGCACCATTTTAGAAGAAAAATGACGAGATTACGTCTTCTTTCCTCTTATTGAGCATAAAATATTATAAATAATGTCTTCATTTTATCCTCACTTTGAGCGAAGAGGAAATAAGATGTGTTTTAGAGGTAAAAAGTTTAGGTATAGACGTGTAAAGGATGAGTTGAAGACGTAATTTTTCAACTAGGGTAATATAGTCACTTTTGACTTTTTCACTAACAATTTGAATTTCATTGCTGAAAATTGGTATTCACAGTGATAAATTTACACATTAATCTAACGTCATTATATATATGTATAAAAATTAAAAATATTCACCAAAACTAATTTTATGAGTCTGACCTTCCATTTAATGTTGATAACATAATAAGAAAATTAATTAAAAGAAATATAATATTGATTTCGGTATTATTATACGTTTAAATATTTACTCAGGATGAAAATAAATCTACCAAATCGTGCCAGAAGATACCAACAATTAATTACTTGATACAAACAACAACCTTCGTCTACATTAAAGAGAATGTCTCCAGACCTAATGATGTTTTCTACGAGTGCTGTAAATTGGCAAGTCACGGCTCCACGTTTACCGAGAGCCAAAAAACTTTCCTCTAGCTATTGACAGAGAGATATATGTAAAAGGTTTATCATAGGTCTCTATATACAAAATACATGACTAAAACAGTTAATTTCAAATACTAATAAAAAATACCCTACTTGCAAGAATATTCCTACGTCAATCTTTACTATAAAATTTAATGGAAAACTTGTTAAACATAAAAATTTTATTTCAGAAATAAATAGAGGGCACCAAATTATACTACACTGATTTTTTTAGATTTTTTTAGAGCCCGGGAACTAGTACAGAGAAAGGCGTCACTTAAATTCTTAATAAAAGGATAGGGACTAAAAGGGGCGTGGTTTCAAATTCAAAAGTATCCAAACATTGCTCAACTTTTTAGCAATACTACTCAGCTAAAAAAAAAAAAAAAAAAAAATCAAGAGTGGCATAATTTGGTGCCCTCTATTAATTTCTGCAATAAAAAATCATTTAAGTTAATTGTCCATTTTATAGTAGCACTATTGAATCTTGATATTAACTACAGGATATTTTCACATTTAATCGTGGCAGGAGAGATTCTATGCATAAGAAATAAGAAATGTGTAAGCATTTCAAATAAGAGAACGGTTCGTCAATGTGGAACGACACAATATTTCTTTTTTTTTTTTTTACTTTTTCGATAGTTTTTCTTATAAAGATGAATGTACTTTACTATCAATTTTCCTACTTAAGAAATGGAGATGGCCGGAAGCTGGGTCTACTTTCAGCGGAAGTAGCATCGCGCAAGAAACAAACAAGTTACCTCTTTAAATGAGGTTAATAAGTAGAAAACGTAGCACGAGCTATCAAGCTTCAATAGTGCTTATAATTAGTCCCATCAATGAATAACAACTATTCCCTTATAGTTGAAAAATTACATCTTCAACTCATCCTTTACACTTATAAATCTAATCTTTTTACCTCAAAAACACATCTTATTTCCTCCTCGCTCAAAGTAAGAATGAAATGGAGACAATATTTCTAACATTTTATGCTCAATAAGAGGAAAGAAGACGCAATATCGTATTTTCCCTCTTTTTTTCTTTTAAAATGGTGCAAAATAGGAGAGAATTAGACAAGAAGAGAGCTTAATAGTGAATAAAAGATGAAATTTATCTCAACTCGAGTAGGAGCAAAAATATTATATTTTTATTTTAAATTACTTGTTATATAAGTATATATATTCATAGCATTTAGTATTTCCTTCAGTTTGATTCAAGTATATATATAGGCTCTCATCAAATTTGATGAATAAATAAGATTTTTGAAAAGCAGTAATTTGTTGTACCAACAATTTTGTCAAGTATTCGTATTACGATATGATTAAAAATAATTAAAACAAATAAAAAAATTACAAAATATAATTATTTTATAAAATGTCGTTAACAATTTTCAACATATTTGATACTCAGAATTAATTAATTATCACATTTTTAATAAATTAACTGCAAATTAAATAACAAACAAACCTTGACGTTTCTCCTTAAAAAAAATCACTTAATTTCTTCACGCATGTTTATAAAATTAACACATTAGATGTGTCAAAATGATAAGAATCACGATGCGTGGCGCGAAAATTTGAAATTATAAAATGCAATTTTTTTAATTCTTCACTTTCGCCTTCAGAACTGTTTTATATTAGCTAAAATTTTTTAGTTCTAATTCCTCTCACTTTTAGCAAAACAATGTTCTATTGTAATACATTTAAATAGAAATTATAACACTTTTTGTAATGACAAAATACATGAAGCGAGAAAAGAGGATGTTATTTTAAAATTTATTCTAATTAGAAATGCTTTTAACTTCATTTAATTCAAATATATTATCCAAGCTTGAAATGATACTTTAATAGCGTGCTAGAATTTTAATACACATTAATCCATGATGCGTATCGAAGATTCTACTTTAAATATTGATAGTTTGATGCTTTCCTGAGCTAATAGAACCATGCCGTTTTTAAAAATATTGATGTAGACTGTGTTGATATTAATAAGATATTCAACCTATTTGTTGATGTCATTTGATTCGTTCTACAAAATTTGTAGTGCAATATTTCATTATGCAGTCACACGTATCAATATTATATTTGTGACTGGTGAATATATTATGTAGAGTAGATCTTTTTATTATTCAATACTTTGGCAGCTTGGGTTACATTACTATACATCATTAAAAAACACCACGAACTTTACACCTGCTTCCCGTTAAGCTCTCCCCTCGTCTTTTGTCCTCTTATTTTTGCATCATTTTAGAGGAAAAAAAGAGTGAAAAAGAGGAGATTACGTATATTTTTCTCTTCTTAAATATGAAATGTTAGAAATATTGTCTTCATTTCATCCTCACTTTGAGTGAAGAGGAAATGAGATGTGTTTTTGAGGTAAAAAGATTAGGTTTAGACGTGTAAAAGACGAGTTGAAGATTGAAGGCGTAATTTTTTAACTAAGATTTATTTGTTTGTAGGCGATGTCACGCAATCTATGGAGACGTGTGGTGTAATACTTAAACTTTTTGGGATTATTGCTAAACAGGGTGCTATTTTTACTTCCCTTAAAATTGTAAATCTGC
The DNA here is from genome assembly GCA_949825025.1 of Siphlonurus alternatus. Lineage (NCBI taxonomy): Eukaryota > Metazoa > Arthropoda > Insecta > Ephemeroptera > Siphlonuridae > Siphlonurus > Siphlonurus alternatus. The sequence continues at coordinate 5,884,890 of OX463785.1, read as the reverse complement.
ATCTCTTTGTCTCTTTTGAAGCTGCCCTAGTTAAAAAATTACGTCTTCAACTCATCCTTATTTAAACGTCTAAACTCAATCTTTCTACCTCTAAAACACATATTATTTCCTCTTCGCTCAAAGTGAGGATGAAATGGAGACTATATTTTTTTTTAATATTCGGTGCTCAAGAAGAGGAAAAAAGGACGTAATCTTGTCTTTTCTCCTCTTTTTTTACCTCGACTAAAATGGTGCAAAATAAAAGGAGAAAAGACGAGAGGAGAGTTTATATTATAGCAGAGAAGAAAATATGAAATTTATTTCAACTCGGGTAAGCTCTCTCCTTGTCTAATTCTCTCCTATTTTGCACCATTTTAGAGGATAAAAGAGTGAAAAATGACGAGATTGTCTTCTTTCCTCTTATTGAGCACCAAATATTTAAAATATGGTATCTATTTCATACTCACTTTGAGCGAAGAGGAAATAAGATGTGTTTTAGAGGTAAAAAGATACAGTTTAGACGTGTAAAAGATGAGTTGAAGACGTAATTTTTTAACTAGGGTTCTTTTTTTTACCTCGACTCCCCCAAAGTTGCCCTTACTTGTAAATCATTCAGGGATAACGTTCATTTTGTCCCGAGATATAAATAAGCATTATAAATATTATAATTATTGTTTCACCTGCCGAGCAGTCATTTACATTTTCGAGATGACGCCCAAGCCAGAACGAATCATCACGGAGACAGATACAATTCAAATGTAAGGGCAGATCATAAGACCACGTGACCTCGTGTGCTCCATGCTAGCGGAGGTAGAAGGAAGGCCATCGTACCTTATATTAATGCACGTGCTTTTTTGCTGGCCAGTGGGCCGTTTAACAATGATAAAAATTAACATTTCCAGCATATAAGGTTCAATATTCTATCTTAAAACACATAAACTTGAGTTTGAAAGTCAGAAAACTAAATTTTATAGTTAGTGATCGGGCGTGGCTTAAAACTGGTTACCATATCCGGTCAGGAGAGCAAATTTAACTGTGTTCTAATAAATGAAGTCTTCGGAGGCTGTTTTTATATTTGATTCAAATTTGAAATTTTCACTATAGGGGTTTTTCTATGGTTAGGATTTGATTTTTTTAGGTGGGGGTAGATAACGTACAAATGCTGCTATGCGTGAAGTGATGGTATAATACAAAACAGGGCGGGCAGCGGCCATACAAAAATCTCGTATGTTTAACCCTTCAATGTCGTTGAAACATCACACTGATGCGTGAGTGGATGGAGGTGGCATAATGTGATGGAGTTGCCCAATTGACATGTAATAATTTAGGAATTAATTACAATGGTTTGTTTACAAGCAAATTGGTCAAAAATATACCCGAGTTGAAATAAATTTCATCATTTATTTGTTATTAAGCTCTCTCCTCGTTTAATTTCTTCCTATTTTGCACCATTTTAGGAGAAAAAATACGAGATAACGTCTTCTTTACTCTTAGTGAGCATAAAATGTTAGAAATATTGTCTCCGTTTTATCCTCATTTTCAGCGGAATGTGTTTTTGAGGTAAAAAGACGAAATAAGATTAGGTTTAGGTAAAGGATGAGTTGAAGACGTAATTTTTCAACTATAGGAAATTGACATGCCATAATTTATAAATTAATTTGGACTTAATTAATAAGGACTTGATTTGGCAGGATGTTTAGAAGCAAATTGACCCGAAATATAAGGATATGAATCTTGAGAAATCATATTAACTGAAAACAATTATTTTCTTGAGTCACAGTAAATTAAACTGAATAATTTTATATATTATAGTGATCCTAAATTTATTTAAATTACGTACATATTAAAAACAATTAAAAATCCTCATTGTATGAATAGTATATAAAATTATAATATACAGTAATATTTTGGAAAGAATATACAATTTTTATAATACTTTATATATTTAAATTCATTGTTTCATGATTCCAGCTTCTCAATTTTATATAAATAAGTAATAGTTATAATATAATCTATACGTCTTAATATAGATTTGGAATAATTTTCAGATTTCATTGAATTCTTAATTAATTTTATGTAAATTTCGAGCAAACTTTTTTAACATGCGATGAATTTAATATTGCTTGTATTCATGTGCGAAGTAAAAATATTAAAATTCCAACACTCTAGAAAACCACAGAGCACGGTTGAATCGTCCGCGGCTACATTATCATCATTAAGGTGGATTTACATTCATGAGCGATTTCCAGCCTGCGACGCGGATAATGCGCACTTGCTGTAACATTCATTGTGGGCAGCCATATTTGGCGATTAAAAGAAAAGAGCTTCGTAATTAACGCGATACCCGGTGAATTCGCTCTCACCGCATATAGGATTTCACAGCTTCTACGTAAATATCGCTCCGCTTTTCGTCGTTGCCGCTCATGAAAATCCACCTTTAGTAGTCGATCTAATTTTCTTAGCCCGGAGCATTCAAGGCCGAGAATATTTGTCTGAGATCTCCGCTCGTCAAGGTCTGTCGGTAAATGTAAATAATTGCAACTGAAAGCTCTGATAAGTAAATGTAAATTCTATTGTCAGTCAACAATGGAAAATGGGGCAAAAATGTACAATATTTTACACTTGAAAGAGTATAGTACTTATTTTTTTGTACAAAAAATAATTATTTAATAATAAAAAGTTTTTAAAATGTTTTTATTATATAAGTATGCTTGGTATGATGGTCATGTTTTATGATCTATCATAATTAAACGAACGTGTTAAAAAAATGCGTACTCACTGTATATAATGACTTGTGTATTAATAATGTGTTCACATATATTATATAAGATGGTGTTAAAATGTGAACAAGTTGTAGATGCGAAAATATAGTTATTTTGAGGCGTTGTTATTATTTAATCCACGTATACGTAATTATTTTTATAAATATTTTTTTTTCATGAACAACTTAAGATAGTTTAACGTACGTTTTTTATATATTAGGTCTATATAATAAAGAACAATGTTGTATCATGCCTTACCTGATTTATAAAATATTTATAGACTAGAAATTCTGATGGGTAAGAAAGAGCATCAGGCGCGGATCATGCAGCCCTCCTCGAAATTTTAAATTTAACATGGGCTATATAGGCACTTTTCCAGAGATCCCCCCTCACTCCCTTTTGGTTCTGGATCTGCGCTTGAAAAAGAGCATTCTCTAATGAGCAGAAATTTTTTTGTTTTGTTTTTGATTTCATCATGTCTTCATAGACTACAAAACAAAATGTACACTTCTGGACCCCACGAACGTTACTCCTGCCTCACTTGCTAGAACGGACAATTTGCATGACATTTTTTATTGCAGAAGTGGATAGAGGGTGCTAATTAAGTTATGCTACTCTGAATTTTTTCAGATTTTTTAGAGACCGGGAACTATTTTTAAAAAAATTATTAAAAGTCGATTTTATGACGTCACGAGGAGTCTGTCCTTAAGAAAAGGATAGGCGCTAAACGCCCGTGACGTCATAAAACTGACTTTCAATAATTTTTTTAAAAATAGTTCCGGGACTCAAAAAAATCTGAAAAAATTCAGAGTAGCATAATTTGGTACCCTCTATCCATTTCTGCAATAAAAAAATGTCATGCAAATTGTCCATTGTAGCTCCAACAGAAAGATAGATGCAGATTTGAAATTTTCGAAGATGTAAGAAGAGCACTCAGTCTATCAATATCAAAATAGTTTTGGTTCACCAAGTCTCCATAGACTGCGTGGTAACGTCTACAAACAAAGCAGAAGTAACGTTCCTGTTATCTCGAGGTGTAAAAAGAAGGAGTTAACGTTTGTGGTGTACAGAGGTGTACTGGTGTACAATTAAACTTTTCCAGTATTTTGTTGCGAAGAGACATGTTGTGCACTAACTTTTTATTCTGCCCTCGTCTTCATTATTGTCATACAGTAAACAACATCCAGAATAACAATCCGGAACAAAACAAACTCTTTTGTTAACAGGCTTGAATGACAATAATAAAAAAGTCACTTCCATAAATGGCGGGTGTCCGCAATATTAACTGTACATCAAGTGTACGGTATATCCAGAGAGCAGACGTTAATTTAATTAAGAGTCCATCAACAAGCCAGTGCAGCTTTCTAACCGTGCAGTTACATCAACAGTGCACTTTTTACCCATTTAACTGTGACTATATTTAATATGTAAATAAAAATATAAAAGTGAAAAAAATTAAGTGCATTAAGAAAAGATTAAAAACGTTTTTATTAATTTTTACGTCTGTAAGTTTTTTTGAGGAGTCTATGAAATTGATTACTTTTACAAGGGTGTTTAAATATTTTTTAATTTATTACAATATCAATGTATGTTATGCTGACTTGTCTTGTATGTTATATATTAATAAATATTTGACTTTGAATTTATTGTTAATTGTTTTATTTACAAACTGCATTATATTAATTAATAGTATATATTATACTGTATTTTTTTTATTAAGCCGGCTATTTATTTTTTGTAATTTTACGGACCAATACCATGTATGTACTCTTGTGCTATGGTGTCATTTTTTGGTGCTTCTATATTTGATACTAACCATAAACGTATTATTATAATGTCTTAACTATTTTTCACTGTAAATTTTACTGTATATTCACAAAGGCAAGGCCCGATTTAGGGCTCATTAAATTCTGACATGGAATATTGAGCCAAAAATCGGGCATAATATAACTGAGATGGGTGACAAAGAAAATTAACTTTAAAATCAGTGGCCGTCGTTGGGGTATTTCCTAATTATGGAAGGAGTCATCATATAGAAGGTTTGATAGCCAGTTCAATAGACTCCTTATGACAAGTGCCCTTGATAAGACGGTGTCAAAAAAAAATGTGTGAATTATTAGTGGCTATATAATATAATAATGCATCAACTAGGACTAGGCACTCTCCAAATACAAAAATTCTCACTATATGAAGAGATTTGGCAACGCAGCAATTTTGAAAAAAATTAGAGACACTTTTAAAATCGTCCCTAGTGCAGTTTTGTAAAAGAAAAATGTTTTCATTCAATGCACATATGTATTTCAAATTCATTAACTAAGTCACCAAAGTCACCATTTTGGAATGTCCGTAGTTGGGCAAAGGGGGCTCAAATTTTTGGGGACCGATTTTTTTTATTGTTTGTATGACCCAAACTATCATCCCTAAAATTTTCAGTCCTCAGGCACGCATTGTACATTTTTTACGCAATGTGCCATTAATATACCATAATAGATAGATTTTACGCATATTTGGCAACGTCGGTGCTCTAATTGGCAACACAGCATTTTGAAAAAAATCAGGGACACTTATGCAATTATTCCAAGCAACTTTTGTTTGAAAAACTTTTTATTCCCGATCTTTGTTTGACCAGAAAAAAATATTTCCCGGATTTTCAGAGCCGCCATTTTGAAACACCCCCAGGGGTCGAAGGGGTTGGGCAATTTTTGGGCACCGGTTTTTATTTTGATTCTTATGACCAAATTAATGATTCCTGAAAGTTTCATGCTTTTATCACAAAATGCACGGTTTTGCCATATTTCGATGCTAAGGGACCGTACTAAAGCTGATTACATTGGACTGGCTACTGAACCTTTTATATGATGACTCCATCTATAAAAAGCTAATAGGATGAACCAGTTCAGTGGGTAAACCACTAGAAAATTATAGCTCTTATTTTTTTTTATATAATTATTCGGGTCAAATTGTCATCTATATAATATGTTTTCAAATTAACACAGTAAACGTTTTCACTAATTATTTGATCAAAACACAGCAATTAATGAATAATAATTATTGTAAATAAACTCTCTCATCCGTTCATCTCCCTGATTATCAATGTGGTGCTGATTTAGACTAATTGACCAATAAACAGTGGCATACATTATTAGAAATCATCGCTGGAAAATTATACGAATATCTAGAAGAAGTGGTTTTTTCTCGTTTTTTTTTATAACTTTTGAATATTTTTTACATTAATTAATGATGCACTTAACAATTTAGAACAATGACTCTTCTACAGTACAGTTTTTTAAATTAAGTATAGAGAATTTAATATTTCATTTTTATTTTTCATTTATTTTTTTATTTTTTTTTTTTTAAGAATGATTGTTGAAATTATTATAACATTATAACACTTAAAGAATTTTACGTATAGCAGAATGTCCATACTTCATAATGTGTTTTCTGTTTTATTTGTACACTTAATGCAAATATATATAGTAAATTTTCACTAGTATAATTTATACTTATAAATTACGGTCGTAATAATTAAACAACAAATTAATTAAAGCACTGTAACTCTCATACATTATATTAATAAATACATTTTTGATGCACGTGGGCGACACGTGTCTTATTAATTAAGATCAAGCGACACCTGAGGGTTAAGACCTGACAAAGGAGAATGACCAAACAATTTCTGGATAACGAAATTCAAAATAGACATGTTTATTTACCGCAATGTCTTTGTACTTTTTTTTGAAGTCGTTAATAGCTTGGTATTTCCTCATTGTTGTTACAATGCTCTTGCGATGGATGTAACAATTTTTTTTTATTTCCTCTTATTGTTTTTGTGACCGAAAAATATGACTTAAAATGCTACAGCTAATATAAGTAGAAGTACCCAATTACATACGGTTTGATTTTACATATTATTATACATATATTGCACTATTTATCAATTAAACTAAGCACTTACAATGACGACATCAGGATTACCCAACGAGAATATATAATAGTACAAACTTAACTAATTCTTTATCTCCAACATGCAAAAAAAAAAAAAAAGTAAAAGTATAGAGAGCAGTTACATGTTTGCACTCATTTCAAATTTTTAGCAGGCGTAACTGCCATTTCAATGGTAAATAGAACTGCAGCAATAAGTTTCGAACATGAATATCATTAATATTATCAGTGCTTGAACGTTATGCTTATTTAGAAGGATAAAAACGACGCAATTACAATTCCCACTTACATTTTTTTCATAGATAATACGATTAAATTAAACTTAACATCGCAGCGTGGGAAAAATGAAAGTAAGAATGAATTTTCTAGTATTGTAATAAAATACTATAATGTTATATGATATAAACTATTATATTGTACTTAATAATAATTTCCATAAAAAAGAAAATTTAAATTGCAAATTAAAAAAATAAATTGTTTGTGGAGATTTGAAAGTTATAAAGTATTTTTTGCCAATAATAAGCATACGATCGTTTTAGATAAAAATTACAATACATGTCCCAGCTATTTAAAAAATTCAACCAGGAGCAGATTATATCGCTCTACTTTCACAGCTAAATTATTGATAAAAGGATCAAGTAATTTTTACCTGTGGTTAATATTAATTGTATTTTAAAATACTTTTATTATTTAATATAATATCGGGTATAACTGTAATTTTCATAGCACAAAAAGGCTATAAAAAGCACACTAAGTTATTAGGCCAAACAAACACACACTGACGTGAATATTAATTGAAACTCGTATAAACTTTACAATATGAAGTGACGGTTCGCTTGCTCTAATTAATGAAATATGTGATGTTAAGCGGTAAGGTAATATGCCCGATGTTAAAAAAATTCTCACACATGAAAATTATGAAACATATCTTAAAATATTCTCCTCTACATCCCCTATCAGTAATAGCTAAAATATCAGGTACACAAATTCGAGCTAGTTTTTAAATTATGAATTTTTAAAGTTGACTAATTAAAATGGAAGTTCCATTTCTCTACATGTTAAAATCATTAACTCATAAACTAGATCGAGTTTGTATCCCTGATATTTTACCTACTGATAGGGGCTGTAGAGGAGAACATTTTAAGAAATTATAAGGAGTTTATTTAGTGCTATTTCGCCATCCGTTTATTGCAATGTATAATGTATAAAAGTACAATATTTGAAAGAAAAGAGAAGAATGTTGATAGTTTTATACATATATATTATATTGCAATAATCGGATGGCAAAATAGCACTAAAAACTCCTTATAATTTAATATTCAGTCAAAAGTAGAATTTAAAAAATAATAATAAAAATAATAAATAAAAAACTTGATTCTAAGAAATGTTTTATAACTTTCATGTGTGGGAATATTTTTAACATTGGGCATGTTTATACCTTACCCTAATTTAATGAAATACAACAACACACTGACTTACCTTGCTCTCAGCTCTAGCAGGTAATAGAAACACGGTAGTGCCGGCTTGCCCGCTAGCTCGCGACTGAGTCCCGCTATTCTCACCGCGGTGACCTCACTGCTGTGGTGTGGAGCTCTCGTAGCGCCCTCAATCAACTTTTTATTATTTAGACTACAGCGTTACAATGCAACTCTCTTCGTTCATCTCATACTAATTACAGGTAGGTAATATACTATAAGCAGCAGGCTCGGATACAGGTTGCATGGTTGGTTGGGGGGGGCGCCCCCCATCCCGAAAATTTGAAATTAACATGGGAAATATAGGCATTTTCCCTCCTCCATTGTTAACATTGTTTCCATAAATTTGAAATTTGGTCCTGGATGAGCGCTTGACTAGCAGCAAATAAATATTAGGATCTGGCAATTAAGCTGGCAAGGACCACACATGCATTTCCCATGTACATATATACACTGTGACATATTATATGTTTATCAATTATTTTCCTGGAAGGACAAAAGATATTGCTCGGCGCTGTTTATGTTTTAATAAAAAGAATTGAGCTATATGTTTTTTTTCGCATTTTTTTTCTCTTTTAAAGATCGCGTTCTCTCTCTTTCTCTCAAATATAATTAATTATCTTTATCCTTTCAATTTTTTTCTTCGATTGAACATTACATGTTGCTAGATGATCAAAATTGAATTTCACTTCCCGGCTCTTTGTAAACCCGACTGATGTTAGCTCAAGTTGAAATAAATTTCAACTTTTATTCACTACTAAAGTCCCTCCTCATCTAATTCCCTCCCATTTTGCACCGTTTATTTAGAGGAAAAAAAGAGGGAAAAAGACGAGATTACGCCGCGTCTTCTTTTCTCTTAAGGTGGATTTTCATGGGCAACAACGACGACGCGGCGCGATTTGACGTAAAAGCTGCGAAATCCTATGCGATGGCGAATTCGCCGGTAATCGCGTTAATTACGATGCTCTTTTTCTTTTAATCGCCCAATATGGCCGCCAATGGATGTTACAGCAAGTGCGCTTTATTCGCGCCGCGTCGCAGGCTGGAAATCGCTCATGAAAATCCACCTTTATTGAGGATAAAATGCTATAAATATTGTCTCCATTTCACCATGCACAACTTTGAGTGAAAAGGAAATAAGATGTGTTTTTAAGGTAAAAATACGTATATTAAGATCAGGCTTAAGGAGGATTCACATGTCGATTTTTATCAGGCGACTTGAAGCGAATAATGCGCACTGGCTGTAATATCCTTGGTGGCCATATTTGGCGATTAAAAAAAAAGAGCATCGCAATTAAACACGATATTCGTCGTCGCAACCGCGAATTCGCTCGCGCGGCATAGGATTTCACAGCTTTTACGTCAAATTAAATCTCGTCGTATCGCCGTTGTCGCCAATGTGGATCCGCCTTTAGACGCGCAAAGGATAAGTTGAAAACGTAATTTTTCAACTAGGGAGTACTTAAGATTTTAAAAGTATTTTCTAAATCTGGGCGATAATGACCTAATATATGACAATCCATATACCAGCATTCGCTTGGTTGTAACTGAGGGAACCATAGAAACCTCAGTTAGGATGGTCGGCAATTGATAGAACATGCTATCAATCACTTCTCAGGTGCACTAGTGGGTGTTGATTAGCAACCACCACTTGTGAAAAGTCTGGCGTTGCCTGCATGGGATCGACCTCACGACCATCCAATTAAGAATCGGATGCGAAAACCTTGATTTAACTAAAGGAGCAAAGCTACCGTGATGTAACGATGTGGGAAGTTATCACACGTTACATAATTTCCTAGCTTGCACGTCGAGTGTCTTTTTGTTGGTGCATCTTCAGCAAGGAAGCCATGTGGGAGGTGGAGCAAAGACACGCGTGGCCTTCAAACCCTGCGTGCTCTCACTATCAGCGAAATGAAAATCTGGTAAAGCCATTATTAGAACGTTAGAACTTATTTTACAATTTTTTTTTGTAAAATAACGCGACAAAAACGCGGTGCCCCTGGAATTTAACCGTCTCTCGTCCGAAATAATGAGTTATTATCTGCTTACCATATGATTTCGTTGCAATAATGAGCTGTCTGCTGTTTCAAGGGAGCGCAAAAATGAGCTTTATTTTAATAAATTATATTTGTTCAAAACTCAAAATTGCACTCACCTGAAATAGCAGATAGCTCATTATCATTATTGCAATGAAATCATGGTAATTCTTTACTAAAAACTGTAAGTTCTATTATATTTTAAGCTACTTACTTGGCATGATAAAGCAATAAAGCTCATAAAGTTAGTATTATTTTAAATTGTATGGCAATTTTTTATGTCTCTGATAATTCTTTAAAAAAAAAGTTTATATTATAATATCTTGTGGTTCCCCAGACTTTAGACATCACTTTGGCCCATTAATAAAGAGTAGAGGTGTCCGTCCTGAGGTTTTCCACGGTTCCCTCAGTCTCACCTCAGCGAATGCTGTGACGCGCCGTAGCAGGCCGTGCATGGCTATAACCCCATACTTTACCTATACCCTATACCTCATCCCTACCCATTACCCCGCCGCGAATTAGAACTGTTAAGCTCTTAGGGTTGTATCCTTGTAAAAATATTAATAATAAAAAAATAAAAAATAAATAAATAAAAAATATATTATTCTGAATTAAGGGTAAGATAACACGAACAATCGATTGTTGTAGTCCCATTTGATTAACATGTAAACCTTAGCAACCTCATAATAATTCTGAATTTTTTTTTAGAGACAGTTCTTATAGTACCAAAAAAATGTGGAAAAAATTTCAAAACAATCGGACGATCCAATTTTTTTAAAGGAATTTTTTAAATTTTCAGTATAGGGCTTTCCCATGGAGACCTAAACTAAGAAATTAATTTAAAAAAATTGGATCGTCCGATTGTTTTGAAATTTTTTCCATATTTTTTTGGTGCCAAAAGAACTGTCTCTCAAAAAAAATCAGAATCATTATGAGATTGCTAAAGTTTACATGTTAATCAAATGGGACTACAACAATCGATTGTTCGTGTTATCTTACCCTTAAATGACCATTGTTTTTAATGAATTGGAGTTGGTAATTAATTTTTAATTTAACGGAAGGAAAGTGAAAACGTTTCGTACAATTTTAAATTTCCAAGTCGTGAGAAATATAACTGTATGAAGTAGAGGCGCTTGTTGGTGGAAATTGAAATTTCACGCAGAGGCGAGGAGAAAGATTTCTCGGTACTTGCAAAATACTTTTGCTATAATACTGCTGGGACAAAACTGTACAGTCGCAGTCAGATATTAGCGTGTCTGCAATGTCAATCTTTCTGACCAAGTGTGTACATTTTCACACAAATTTAGATAAAAATCATCATGGAACGTTAATTACATGCAAAATGATGCAAAAGCCACGTAACTGATTTTTTTTTTTTTTAAGGATGGAACTTTTATTAAAATTATTAAGGTAGAGATAACATGGATCAGCCGTTCGACGTAGTCCCCTTTGATTAGTATGTAAACCTTGGCAAAAATTCACAAAAATTAATTTTTTTTAGAGCCAGATTTTAGTGCCTAGAAGTCATAGAAAACAAAAATTCAAAACGTTTGTACGTTTTAAACGAGCCATTTTTTTAAATTAAGTTTTTAGATTTTAGTGTCTCTCTATGGGAAACCATAAACTTATTAAGTTTATGGGGAAAGCTCTATGCTGAAAATTAAAAAATAATTAAAAAAAAATGCCTCGTTTAATTGTATTTATTTTTTTTCTATGGCTTTTAGGCATCTGCCTCTCAAAAAGTTCAGAATTTTTGTGAATTTGCTAAAAGGTTTATATGTTAATCAAAGGGGACTACGTCGAACAGCTTATTCGTATTATCGATACCTTAATAATATAATTAAACTAAAACTTCAAAAATAACTAATAATATTTAACCCCTGAATGTATGCAACTTATTCTACAGTAAAATCATTAAAAAAATAAAAAACGTCATATATATTCAATGTGGCTTTCATTACATTTGTTAAGTATTTTATCAATAAACAATGGACCTAAAAGGAGTGTGGGTTCAAACCCGACCTCAGCACAACTTTTTGCTTTTAATATTGCACCCTCTATCCATCTCTGCAATAAAAAATTTTGAGTTTGATACTTCATTGTTAAGCTATATAATATCCTTATTAAAAAAATTGTTATTCTATTATGAAGAAAAATCTTAAAAATCTTAAGGGTAAGATAACACAACCTAACACCAATGTAAAAAAAAAAAAATCCCTCACACAAAAATTATGAAAAAAATTTCAAATGTTCTCCTCTACACCCCCTATCAGTAGCTAAAATATCAGAATACAAATACGAGCTAGTTTTTGAGTTACGAATTTTTAAAGTTGACTAATTTAACATGGGATTTCCATTTCTCCATGTTAAAGTTGGTTGGTTGATTGGTTGGTTGGTTCCCAATGGCGGAACTTGTTTTTCAACATTGTTCACAGTGCTCTCTGGGGCTCCTAATACCCAGTCTGCACGCCAGACAGTTAAGGGCATTGGGTGTAGCACCGGTAGTTGGCAACACTGACGTATCTTCACCATGTTAATTTTTGGTCATTGCTCCTCGGAGCAATTTTTATGCTAGAGCTAAGCTGATTGCTGTAGTATCAAGATAATTAGTAGCCCAAGTGCACAATTTGGCCAAATAAAGCCTGATTTAAAGAAAAGTATTTTTTTTATATTTTAGAAAAATGCATGTAAATTTAAAAAATTACTAAAAAATACTTTTCTTTAAATCAGGCTTTATTTAGCCAAATTGTGCACTTGGGCTACTAATTATCTTGATACTACAGCAATCCGCTTAGCTCTAGCATAAAAATTGCTCCGAGGAGCAATGACCAAAAATTAACATGGTGAAGATACGTCAGTGTTGCCAACTACCGGTGCTACACCTAATGCCCTTAAGTACCGTTTCTTAGCGGGGCACGTATGTTGTTTGCACAACATTCCGCTTAAAGTAGTAAACTTTAAAAATTCATAACTCAAAAACTAGATCGAATTTAGATATTTTAGCTACTGATAGGAGGTGTAGAGGAGAACATTTTAAATTTTTTTCATAATTTTTGTGTGAGAGATTTTTTTTAACATTGGTGGCGTTACCTTACCCTTAAAGAAAAAAAAAAAAAAAAAAAATCCCTCACACAAAAATTATGAAAAAAATTTCAAATGTTCTCCTCTACACCCCCTATCAGTAGCTAAAATACCAGAATACAAATACGATCTAGTTTTTGAGTTATGAATTTTTAAAGTTGACTACAATGGACATGGAGAAATGAAACTCCCATGTTAAATTAGTCAAATTTAGAAATTCATAACTCAAAAACTAGATCGTATTTGTGTACCTGATATTTTAGCCACTGATAGGGGGTGTAGAGGAGAACATTTTAAATTTTTTTCATAATTTTTGTGTGAGGGATTTTTTTTTATTAACAATTAAAGTGTAAATTGTTATCTTAAATAAAATTTTTGCAATATTTTCCAAATTTGATTTCTTTTTATCATTATGTTGATAATGTTATTTTTTCCCAGCTACATATCTAATTATATTATATATGTAGTATGAAGTCACAATGTAACAACTGGTACAGTATATAATTAATGTAAATAAATAAATAAATCACTGGTAAACAAAATAAAGTCAAAACACATATATTATATTTATATGGCATATATTTGTTTTTAATAGAAAATTACACTTTATTTCATCTCCATACATTATATAAGTGACCACAAGAACTCAGTTTAAACAATATTAATTATACAGACTTAAACAAGCTGTCTGTAATTTAGTTCTATTGTTTAAACCATTTGCATGAATACTGGACTAAAATTAAATATTTTTATAAATCTTGGGGAGTTTTTTGAACTCTCCAGTTTAGAAAATTAACCTCCTTAAACAAAATGGTCTCTCAATTAATAATCTCTACAATTTAGATTAATTACAAAAAATTGTTGCTTTACTAATAATATGAAAAATATAAGTGACATAATCAACATCCTTGAAATTAATATAATAAAGGTCATCAAAAAACTTCCAGCATCCAACTTCACTGACACATGGGCACTGGAAGTGACTGGTACTACATCAAGATGGTATACCATTAGGACAAATAGAACCAATCTAAAAGATTCCTCTTAGATTTCAGCTTGAGATATGAATTAGTAAACAGCTGTTATTCAGGAGAATTATATATGTGTCTACTAGTTTCAAAACCCGCTTTTGACCACTTTCCATAAAGCTCATTTTTATAAGTAAAAATATTTAAAAAGAAACCTTGCTGGCAAGTGGAAAAAGCGGGTTTTGATTCTAGTTGACACATATATTTGAGACTGTGTGCTTCAAAACCGTCTCTTTCACTTTCTGATTGGAAAAACTTCCAAACTTAGTGTTTAGTGTAGTGGTTAGTACACTTGGCTCTCGTCCGAGAGGTCCTCGGTTCAAATCCTGAACACGGCAGACTTTTCGCGACTTGGGATGGGTGTGACTGGCTACTAGATGAAGGAGTTGGTAGGAGGAAGGCAGCTTATGGCTGTCTATACTCCGTTGGGGTGATTAAGACCGCGGAATGTTGTGCAAACAACATGCGTGCCCCACTTAGAAACGGTACTTAACTGTCTGGCGTGCAGACTAAGTATTAGGAGCCCCAGAGAGCACTGTGAACAATGTTGAAAAACAAGTTCCACCATTGGTAACCAACCAACCACTTTCTGATAAACTCTACCATTCAGATGTCAAAAAGTCAAAGAGTCGGTTTTGAAGCAGACGGTCTCATTTATTATACTATAAATGGTTCAAAACTGAAACAAACCCGTACATACCACCGGCTTCATTCACATTCACTTGCTCCCTAGTAGTAGAGAACGGAAGTCTGCGTTGGATTTGGGGGGTGGGGGGGCAGGTGGGGGTGGGCTGCTGCCATTAGCTGAGGGTGCCGCCTCCATGGGGGTGGCTGCATCTACGGGGGTGGTGGGCTCTACGTGGGGCAAAGCGAGACGCACAGAGCGAGGCAGCAGAGACGAGGGACCACGTGATCTCGGAGGCCTGCAAGCATAAAGCCTAGTTGAACGATGGGGCATTCATATCCCTTGTTTTGATGTAGTAACATGTTTTACATGCTTTCTGGTTTTAACTTGATGAGTTTCATAGTAGAATATAATAATATATTGTCTCTTGTCCACAATAATGAGCTATCTGCTACTGTATTTCAGGTGAACTCAACAATGAGCTTTATTCTATAACTATGTACAGCTCATAATTACGCTCACCTGATACAGATGCTCATCATTGCAATGAAATCGTGTTGCTGATAGCTTACAGTATTATTGCAGACGAAGGACAATATATTAAAAATATTAAAAAAAAAAAATATAAAATTTAATGCAAACAAAAAATAAGAGAGAAAGAAAAAAAAAGTTAATTGACTAGAACCAGCTTGTTGTTGTGGTTAGTTGAACTGGGAGACATTCCGTAATAATTAAAATAATATGGGCATGCTGGTTTCAAACGCTCCTTTAAGCCACTGATTTGACCAATGTTAAAGGGCTTAGCCAATCAGATTCAAGCATTTCAGGACCATCATGCCATGAAATTTTGAATGTGTCCATCATGCAATGTTATTTTTTAGATTTCGCGGTGCAATGGATAAAAAAAAAAATGATGCAGACAATTTACGCTTGTCTTAACCTGTATAAAGAAACATTGATCACCACCTTACTGATAAAACATAAGCGTCCACTCACCCTTGTGCTTCGCGGGTCTGTCCCCCCAGGCTGTGGACATCTGGGGCCAACAGGGAGGTCTGTTTGCGCTCAGGAGGTCTGCTGATGGCCACGCTGATGGTGTGTCCATCAATCTCCAGATTGTCAGTCTTGAGCAGTGCATGAGCAGCCGCAGCCTGGTGGCAAAACATGCAACTTCATTATACATGCAGGAAAGCAGACTGTCATACTTTCAGCGAGCATTGTTGATAAGGTAGGGAGAGAGAATTTAAATTACATAGACTTAAAATGCAAAATTGCGTTTCCAAAAAGAAAATATCACAGCTTATCAGAAATGTTACTGTATATGTTAGCCTATGTGAAAATGAACAAGCACACTAGCCACGATGTAGACCTCACAAGATTATAAAATCTGCTTGCAACAAGAAGAGAAAGAATCCAAGCTATTGACTTCCTAGTACTTGTTACTGAAGTCAGAAGTTGAGATTGAAGCAGAAAGATTTGACTAAGACGTACCTCATCCTGGAAGTCCACATAGGCAAGCCCCTTGGAGTGACCATTTCTGTAGGTGACAAGCCGCACGTCCTTGAGCGTCCCGTACTCTTCAAACATGGTGCGCAGCTGCTCCACGGTCAGAGACAGTGGCAGGCCTGCAAACAGGTGCCAGGTTAACTAGTAGATCAGGTGGTATGAATGGACAACATGCATAAAACTTTTGATTGCAGAAATGAATAGAGGGTGCAAAGTTATTCTACTCTGATTTTCTTGACAATTTTTAGAAACCGGGAATTATCTAATTTTTTTAAAAATATTAAAGTACAGAGAGAGGAATCAATATGTGTCATTTCTTAATAAAATGATAGGACCTAAGAGGCGCGTTGGTTCAAACCTGACCTCAACAAAACTTTTTAGCAATACTTCCTAGCTGGCCTCTATATAATCTAGTTCTGGGTAATACAATAGACGACTTGCAAAACCCCATTTTTAGCAAAAAGTAAACAAACAAAAGTGACCCCCAGTTCATTGTTGTTTTGATTATGTGTATAAATTTTGCTTATACATTGGACCTTATGGGAAATTGACAATTTTCACACACAGATTTCAATATGTTACAAACCTACGATTCTAAATATAAAAATATCACCAGAATCTGCAGTTTTTGGCCATTTATAATGCTGAAATGCGTATCAGAAGAAGTTTTTTTTACTTCAATATGGTAAATTTCATATGATACCAAATCAGCCAATTGCATGGGGGAAATTGTACTATGAGAGGCAGTTGTAAAGGAGAAAAACAGTAGTCTAGTCTCATATAGGTAGTGAGAAATTATTTAATTAACCTTGGGTTTGGAGAGTACTCCACTGCCTTTCTTTGATATTTGCCCCGAATAATGAGCTATCTGCTTACCACGTTTTTTTTGTTGCAATAATGGCTATCTGCCATTTCATGTGAGCACAATATGAGCTTTAAATCAATATAAAATAATGCTCACGATTGTGCTCAATAGCAGATACGTAGCTCATTATTGCAACAAGATCATGGTAGTCAGATAGCTCATTCCTCCGGACGATGTACTCACCCTTGATGAAGAGTTTGTTTTTCTCCATGCCGAGGTTGTAACGGAACACCTTCTGTCGTGTCTGTCGGTCAGGGTCACACTTGGAGATGAACATCGGTCGACCCTTCAGGGGATCACGGTCCTTCTTCAGGGCTGCAGCAGCCTCATCCTGCAGACAGTGACTTATGTAATATGATAGAGCAAGATATTGGATAACTGGCATGAGATTTTTTATTGCAGAAATGAATAGAGGGCATCAAATTATATTAGTCTGAATTTTTAGCAGATTGTTTAGAGGCCAGGAAGTATTGCTAAAAAGTTTTGCAGAGATCGGGTTTGAACCCACGCTCCTTTTAAGAAGTGACATCTATTGACGCCACTCTTTATGCTTTCAATAATTTTTTAAAAATTGTTCTTGGTCTCTAAAAAATCTGAAAAAAAAATCAGAGTAGTATAACTTTGCACTCTCTATTTATTTCTGCAATAAAAATGTTCATACAGTTTGTCCATTACATATTGTTTATATGGGGTGGGGGTTAACACCCAAATTTATCTCCGTAGAAGAAACCATTGTAAAAGGTTCTCAATAAGTTTGATGGAACCAGCTTGTTGTTAAGAGATAGTAGTACTGACCAGAACTTTCTATGCATAGTTGTACTGGCACAGAACCTTGTACCGGTACGTGACTATTTCCATGGAAAATTTTAAAGTGACAATGTCTTAACTCCTCCTGTCACGAGAAAACACTCACATGTGTGCTTAGCTCGACGTAGCAGAATCCCTTGGACCTGCCCTTGAAGTCCTTGACCAGTCTGATTTCTAAGACGGAACCGATGCAAGTGAAGGCGTCTCGAATCTCCTCCTCAGTGGTGGTGAAGTCGAGGTTGCTCACGAATACCGTGCGATTGTCCTTGCTGCTGTTGTGCTCCACCGGACCATCTCCTACTGGGGAAATCACAAATTAATCACAGCCATCGTCTCTTTCTTCAAGGTGCATGAAATCATGAAAGTTCCACTTGCATGATACCGTACATAGATGTTTAAAGGAGGGGAACGGCTTCAGCTTTTATATATATTTTTTTTTACGCAATGAAAAATGTCTGCATAAAAAAAAAAAATGTCACCTCCCCCTTCCTTCCCTGACTTGAGGCTGGTGAAAGTTAAGACATTCAAAAAAGTTGCGTCAATGATGTAATTTCGCACCAAAGGGAAGCAGCCAATTGCATTAGGGGTTTCTAGAGAGGTTTCTAGAGAGACGAGCTGTGATTGGCTGCTTCCCTTTGGCGCGAAATGTCATCGACGCAACTTTTTTGAACGTCTTAACTTACAACAGCCGGAAGTCAGGGAAGGAGGAGGAAAATGGTGTTTTTTTTTTTTTTTTTGTTGGCGCAGACATATGTTTTACTGCATTAACGAAAAAAAAAAAAAATACAAAAGTTTAAGCCGTTCCCCTCCTTTAATAAAATTACATGTATTTTCTGTTTCCTTGTACTATTAATTTTTGCCTCAGCTAATTATTTACCTCCGTTTTCACCGAGATAGATATTGGAATTTGACTTTGTGATGTCACCATGATGTCACCTTGCCAACGGACTCGATTAGCTCAGTGATGTCATAGAGTCAAATTCCAATGCTGTATCTATCTTGATGAAAACTGGGGTAACTAATATGCACACGTGAAAATTGAAGTATCAGTCGAAGAAGAATAATTTAATCTTCGTCGTAAGTTGAAAGTTTTATCCTTTTTTAAAATTCACTAACACTGTGCTAAAATATCATTCATACCCGAGTATTAATTAATTTTATTTTTTTAGTAAAATTGATACCAAATTTAACTCGGACTGAAGCACTACAATTTTGGGGCAGAACTCCAAACTAAAGCACAATTTTTTAGCTCTATTCTTTGTGCTGTGACTGCATGTTTACCTCTTGGTTTCTTGTTTTCTGGGCTGTCTGGCTCGTAGCCTGGCGGTGGAGCACCTTTCGACTTGTCCTGCTTGGCGGCAGCGCTAGCAGGCTGAGAGGCCGGCTGAAGTTTGCCCCACGTCTGCTTGGGTTCCTCTCTCCCCCTCCCTCCACCCCTTCCCTGGTCCCTTCCTCCCCCCCTTCCTCCATCTCTCTCCTGGTCCCTTCCTCCCCCCCTTCCTTGGTCCCTCCCTCTATCTCCCCCTCCCCTCCCTTGGTCCCTTCCTCCTCTGCCCCACTCTTTCTCTTGAGGTTCATCGTGCTGCAAATAAGAAACAAAATGTAACTTCAAGATTTATAACTAAAGAAGCAAATATAAATATATTTTATTGACAGATTAAAATGTTGGAACAGCTATAGTCTTTATTATTAGAATAAGGTGATAACCATAGAAAACTAAGAATGGCATTGAAAAGCATTGTAACAGTTCAGACAACAATAGCATATCAAACCATATATTGTCCCTCGTGCAAAATAATTAGCTATCTGTCTACCACGATTTTATTGCAGTAATGAGCTGTCTGCTATTTCAGGTGAGCGCAATTACGAGCTGTAAATCGGTGTAAATAAAGCTCAATTTTGTGCTCACCTAAAATAGCAGACAGCTCATTATTGCAACGAGATCATGGTAGGCAGATAGCTCATTATTCCGGACAAAATATAAATATTATATTAAATATATTTTATTGCCAGATAAAAATGTTGGAAATTAGAAAAGCTATGTTTATTATTAGAACAAAGTGACAAATGTGCAAATCAGTATTGAACTCATTGCAGTAAATTATATTAAAAATACATTTAGAACAGTCTAATTGGAATTCTAGGGAGTGATAAAAAGTCTAATATGGTAGATTTAAATGAGAACAAGAACAAAGAGTGAGAGACATACAGAAAACACAACCACCAGAGCCTTCAACTCACCTTTCTCTTGAGCTTTTGGTTCTTGAACTTTGAGTTCTTCTGATTTTCCCTCTCCCTCTCCTCTGCCACTTTGCGCAATCTGAAAAAAATTTCATTTTTATTTATTTACAATGTTAGCTTGCTATAACATATTCTGCTATTGATGTAAGCAATAACAATTTTTAGGTGAGAACAATATAATTGAAACAGAAAAAGATAATACAAATACTGTATACTGTAGAAAGGGATTTTTATTTAAATATGCAAAATTCAATTTCAAATATGTAACACAAAAATCATCCACGTATGTTATCACAACTCACCGTGTCTGTATTTTGTCATAGGCCAGCTCAAAGGAGTCCAGAGAACCCTGGTCTCGCTCGTAGCTCAACCACAATTGGCCGATGCTCTCCGGCCAATCCCTGGTGGCGTTGAGGGCTCGTGAGAACACCTTACGTACATGCTTGTGGTCCCCGTACTGTCTGTAATAGAGGGGACATTTATCATGAAATGTAAGAGTAAATCACACACAATTTTTACTCGCAGTCATGTGATTTAAGGGTAAGATAACGCCACCAATGTTAAAAAAAATCCCTCACACAAAAATTCTGAAAAAAATTTAAAATGTTCTCCTCTACACCCCCTATCAGTAGGTAAAATATCAGGTATACAAATACGATCTAGTTTTTGAGTTATGAATTTTTAAAGTTGACTAATTTAACATGGGAGTTCCATTTTTCCATGTTAAAGTAGTCAACTTTAAAAATTCATAACTCGAAAACTAGATCGTATTTGTATACCTGATATTTTAGCTACTGATAGGGGGTGTAGAGGAGAACATTTTAATTTTTTTTTCAGAATTTTTGTGTGAGGGATTTTTTTTTTTTAACATTGGTGGTGTTACCTAACCCTTAAGGCTTTTTCTAAGGAAAGTTTCACTGTATCATAGCCAGTTGAATAAAACCAGATCGTCAGGAGTCAATAGAGGCTTCAAGTGTTCCCCGGTGGGAAAACTTTCTCTATAAGCCTCCATGTTAGAAAATTTAATTTCCCCCCCCCCCCCTCAGTAATTGTTAATTAAAGCTATTAATTTGAAACCATCTCCTACCCCCCATTTTGGGTTATTCTGATAACGAAAGGAAGAGATAATTTTCCTTAAAAAAATCTTTAATGCCCAAAAAGCAATTTTGAGTTTTCTTTTTACATAGGTTTGGATAGGACAGTGGCAACACCCAAAATCAGCGACCTCTATTGAACTGGCTACTGAAATATAATTTCATCCATGGAAAATAATATTGCTTTTTTTAAAGACTTTTAAAAGCCACCCTACTGACCAAATTCTTTTATATAGCATTATGTTCGGGACAACCAAGAGCCAGTACAAAATGTGTTGGTGCTTGGATATTCCACTCACCTCTCGAGTGCAAGGTACTCCAGCCAGGTGGCAGCAGTAGAGTGCAGATGCTCCGTGGTCAGGATCTCCGTCCACACCTCCCTGGCTTTCTCCATGTCCCCGTGAGAGGCCTCACAGCGAGCCCACGCCAACAGGAGGCTACACTGAGGGTCCCCGTCCACTCCAAACACTGCAACATATCACACTGAGCTTTAGTAAGCCAGACAAGGGTCGAGGCTGTGAGCTAGGGTTTGAAACAAATAAAAGGCCTGGCTGCCAGCTGATTTTTACTAAGGTATACAACATGAACTTTCCAACGTTAAGTTCATGTTACAGTGAGAGAGCTGTGGTGGGGGAAGGAGAAATTTTTTGCCTCTACTCGAGCCGTGTAGAGGAGCTAGCGTTAGCCTTCCATATGTTAAAGTTCAGTGAAGCCAGAACAAAATAGCCTTAGATATTTTTTTTATTTCCCTCAAGCAATGTATCAATCACTTATTTCTGAAATTCTCGTGTTTAAATAGCACTTTAACATTGATAGTACTGTACAGGTAAAACTGTATATATAATCGTAGTAAATTTATGATTAATGTTTTATTTTATTCAACTCCCAGCGAAAGCGCCCTTTCTTTTCTTTTTTGCTATGATCGTGAGAAGTTGAAAGTTGGCTAATTCATTCATTAATTTTCAACAAATTTGAGGAGCAAGGTAGCACAATAGGCTTAAAGATCAGATAATGCTTGTGCTTGTATCTCTTGCTAATAGGATTCCATATTGCAGTGCATCCCTCTTTTATAATAAACTACATGAAAGTTTGAAACAATTAAATTATAATTTAATGGGATTGTGCATGTGTTGTAATAGTTGTAGTGATTAATTGTGTTATTTATTACATAATTGTATTGTGTATTTTGACTTGTTCTAAACATACATGTATGTCACAGAACTTAATAAAAATATAAAATCTAAGATTTGAAAATTTCTTCAAAACAGATTTTTTTTTATTTTTACCCTAAAGAAACAACAACAAAAGAGCCTAATTTAATTAATTCATGAAGAGACTCACAGGTTGCCAGGTGCTCACAGGCCCTGGTGGTGCACTCCCTGAGCTCCTTGAGACGCTTCTCTCGGACCTCCCCCTCCTTTTCGTCCCACGGTACTCTGCGACGAAGGTAGTCAAGATAGGCCTCCCACACGAGACGGAAGTCCTGCGAGGTGATCAGTCCGGCTCCCAGAGCAGACTCCAACGTGCCTGCAAGTCAGGATTATCAGAATGTTAAAATTCATTCATCCACTCATAACATGACACCATGTCTCTTGCAGGGTAAGCCAGCAGCAACCTCGGTCGTTGGTGTCCAAGACAATTTTTCTCTGCTTTCAGCAATGTAAGAATTATTACAACAATGAGAAACTAAAAAAGACATGGACTTTCCAAGCTTTTTATTTCATTTTGTTGTTGGTATTTAAGCACACAGCCAAATAAACATGAAGATTGTGTAGAGTAACATATTTTTTTAACAGATTTACAGTAAAAACTCGATATTATGCAAATTGTTGTTAGGTAAAACTCGATTTTGAGTAAAGGAGATCACTGTCCCACACTGAACTATATAACAGGAAGGCCAGAAGACCCTCTTTCTTACGGAGGGTTGTGTTCCAGGTAGCCGGCATATTGTAGCATGATAGTCTCCTCTCCGCGTGAATTGACTGCTGACCTTGAGAGCGAGCGTGCTGAATAGACATGTGGGAGGAAATATTTTTCTGAAGCCGACGCAGTAAAAGAAAGAAAGTGCATCAGCTGTACATGCATATAGTCGGCTTGCCGTCATAGCATTTAAATAAAATATATTAACTCTATGCATAAAATTATACAAAATATGTCTGAGGTCAGGAGGCAACCCTACAAAAAGGTTGTGTTTTTTAGTAAAAAATATTGTTAATATTGTTATTGTGCGCCTGTTGTCCAATACTAAAATCTTCAAGGTCAGCAGTCAATTTACGGGGAGAGAGAAATATCATGCTTCAATATGGCAGCTACGTGAAACAGAGAAATGTTGCCTGTCGCACCCCCTGCTGTCCCATCAAAAATAATTGGTATTACGTGGTATAGGAGAAACTAGACATAAAGTAATACTTGATAACAAAGGTAATCCTAATTTCCTGGGTCCCTTGACTTTATGTAATACATACTGTACAAAGTAACAAGTTTTTACTGTGTCATGAAGCTTACATGGAAAATTGAAGAGCAAATTATCATAAACAGTTGGACTTAAGATGAAAAACAACAACAATATTTTTATGCTCTCTTTCTAAATAAATTGCATTTTCTGAGCAAATATTGACAATGTCAAACACCCACCTTGCACCTGGAGATGCTCCTTGTCGTGCCTCTCTGCTGCTCTGATGGCCGCCACCCACAGCCTCGAGTCCCAGGGTACGTTCCTCAGTGCCCTCTCACACACGGGCAGGGCCACGTGGGCGATGCCGAGACCTCGGTCCACAAACTCCACGTATGCCAACCACAGGTCAGCATTGAGGGCAAAGTCCGCCACTGCACGCTCGTACAGCAGTTGGATCCTGGCGGGGTCTCCCTTCTCCTTCTCATGGTCAAGGTAGGAGAGGTAGACTGCAGCCTTCTCGTCTCCCTCCTTCTGAAGCTGCAAGTAGGGGCATTTCCTTAGAAATTTCATATTGAGGATAACCAGGATAGTGTTTTGGTTCAATAAAAAAAATGACATTACGAGGTATCAACAAAAATAGTTCTAAGATGCATCAGTAGGTGGTAGATCCTTTACATGGATCAAGGCAAGGTTGGCTTTATACAGGTTAAGCCACCAATTTGACCAATGTTAAAGGGCTTACATTAGCCAATCACTCAAGTATTTTAGGCCCCATTGTACTGTGAAACTTTGAATGGGCCCATCATGCAATGCTGTTTTTGAAATTTCGCGGTGCAATGGGGCCTAAAAAATTGACCAAAATAAATTGCAACAACAAAAAAGAGCAATGTCAGTGCATAAAATTGACAACATAGGACAGTAAAATTGTAAAGTTAAAAGTCGCCGTGCGGGTGTTATTATAAAGAGGGCTGCAACCCTCTACGTCACTGCACCTAACGGTACAAAACACATGTGTGATCGGTATAGCAACAATGTCAAGACGGGCGAGATGCTTTAGTCTTGGCAAGCCTGAGGAAGTGAGAAGATTCTCTCACGAAACTGTCGCTTTTATTAAGCAACGAAGTGGAGGAAAAAGTTCAACGAAACAAGTAAGGTATGTCTGAACCTCTGCTAACAAATTTTTTCACTAAGTCAAAATAAATTGATTCACGAAATGCATGTGCGTTTTATCCTGTGTAAAGATTCTTTGAATCAAGGGATAGTATTATTCTCTTACCAGCTGTTTCTCGAAAGGCATCACCTCCTTCAGCTTGTTCATTGCTTTATCATAAGGCTATGGGGAGGTGATGTTATGGGAGTGTGGGGAAGAGGAGAAGGAGGAGAACTGGAGCCTTCCATGTCCAACAGAGGGCAGGCCAGTTGCCGACGGAACAGCCAGCACGCGAGCTCGCTGGGTGGCACTTTCCTTGACCTGCTGCTCAGTAGGCTCGGAGCCGGGGGGAGGCTGCAAAAAAAAAAAAAATGTTTATTACAAGTATAAGAAAAGTCTGTCTCTACTCTAATAAAAGTTAAATGGCCTAAATGTATCAAATTGAGGCCGAACATGGAGGTTTCAAGTGTTCCTCAGCAGGAATTGTCACCATGTTAGGAAAATTGATTTCTTAAATTTCTCGGTACATAACTATTTAAGCTATCAATTTGAAACCATCCCCCCCCCCCCCAATTTAGGGTTTTTTGATACTGAATCAAGAACTTATTTTCCTGTTACAAAATTCTTGAATGCAAAAAAAGCAATTTTGAGTTGTTGTTTTTACACAGGTTTGAATTGCATAGGAGGGTGGGAACACCACAAAATCAGCTGACTTGAATCCTCGATTGGCATTAGAAAATGAACCCCAGTTTTATTTCAAAAAATTTATTTTTATGGAACTTCGGTCCAATACAGTGGTTAATGCAAG
This sequence comes from Siphlonurus alternatus, assembly GCA_949825025.1. NCBI lineage: Eukaryota > Metazoa > Arthropoda > Insecta > Ephemeroptera > Siphlonuridae > Siphlonurus > Siphlonurus alternatus. The sequence continues at coordinate 5,859,096 of OX463785.1, read as the reverse complement.
ATTTAGATTTTTAACATCACTTTTCACCGAGATAAAAAACATTTTGCTTCATTTTCAAATGCAAGGTGGACCTTAGCAATACAAATGAGCATAACAAGGCACACTCAATTTGAGCCTTTATTATTTTGCATAAATTTATCTTGATTTGATCTTTGTAGTCCACATTTAATGCTCCTCACAACCCTGAATGACCTATATAGTTACAGAGGTAGTCTCACCGTCAGCGCTGCCAGCAGGGAGTTCTCGAACTCTCGGTACACCTCCCACAGCAACACTCCCTTGGCGACGTGCAGGCCGGCCGCGGTGAGCGCTCGGTCCAGCACGGCCCGCACCGAGGCAACGCCCCCTTCCTCGGACATCTCGCCCATGCTGAACTGTCCCCACTCGAGCCACAGATCCACCGCTGCAACAAACCAGAATAACCTTCAGGAATATCCTTGGAGTGGGTCCCATCACATTTTTCTGGAGTTAAAATATTGCAAAATGTAGCTAAGTGGTAAGAACTTGTTTTATAGGTTTGTATCAGCTGTATATTTGTAATGCTACTACGGTATACTTAAATTTTAAGAATTTTGCAATTACAGTAAAATATTTTAAAAATTACATTTTTATTGGAATCAGTAAAAAAATAAATACATAAACAATGGCTTCTAAAACACAATGAATGAAAAATTTAATCAATTCAGAGAGAAAAAAAAAAATTGTATTCCCTGCAAGTATGTAAGGTCACATTGTTTACATTTTTATGCTGACTGAATGGGACAGTTATTTAGTCCTTTTACTAAATATTTCTACTGTATGTAGTGAAAAAAATAAATGTTGGACTACACTACCTTTTTGTTTTACCATCAACTGTTTCCAACTGATTCCTTGATGATCAACTGAGGATTGAAACAAATCAACACCACTCCACTAACGACCCAAACTTACACAAATAGTCCTGGACGGCCCTCTCAAAGAGAGCGTTGACTTTCTTTCTCTCCTCCGGCGTAGATATAATCTTGATCTCGTCTCGTATCCAGGACAGCCACAGTACTGCAATAAGAAATAACAGCAATAAGTGAGGGAGTGAGCGCTCAAGGGTCTGGGCGTGAGCCTGCCTGAAGCCACCGTCGGTGCAGATCTTGGTGGTAGTAGCAGATTCTCCTTCAATCACCCATTTATAAAAGTTAACCTACTTCGAACAGCAGATCACGTTCCTAATTTTCACTACATTTTGATGATCTCATCTTCTATTCTAGTCACTAAATGAGCTGTAGCTAGCAGGCGTGGATACAGGAAAAAAATTCAGGGGGAAGGGGGGGGGGAGGCGAAATATCTCGGGAGGGTCTGCCTCCATAAAGATAATGTTAAAAAAAATGAAGTAGGGGTAATGCCTATATTGCCCATGTTAAATCCAAAATCCCCCCCTCCCCCCTGGATCAGTGCCTGGTAGCCAGGACAGTTCTACTCACCGTCAGTGAGAGGGAACAGCTTGCTCATCCTCTCGCGAGCCTCCCTCAGTAAGTCCAACTCCCCCATGGTCTGCAGAAGTGTGATCAGTTCTATGTGGGTATCGTAGGCGTAGGGGTTCTTCGACAGCTGCAAGCAAACACATGAGAGAGGTATGTCACAAAAAAATTTAAAAAAATACTTTGTAACAAAGAGGATCATAATGAACTGGGCAGGCTGGGAGTCAAAATGCATACAGTAAATGGTCCGGAGAAATTCAGACTTATGCATATAATTATGAATGGCATAAAATGTTCAAAAGAAAGGAGAGAGCCGAGTGATCATACACAGAGAGATTATGTTATTTAATGATCGAGAAGGATAGGAACATTATTTGAAAGTAAAAAATCATATTGGTATATAATAATAATAATATTATTATTATATGCATGACACATTCCTTTTTTAAGAATCTGGTGGTGAGATGAGAGTTTTAATTTGTGGTCCAAGCTACAAGCGAGCATCATTCTGTAGCAATTAAGCCCTGTTGTTGCATGAATATATATATATATACATACAATAATACAGTATATGCATACAACAAATCTTTTATAGTAACACAGCGATAGTAATTTAATAGTGTTGTCAACAACAGCAAGGCAATGTTTTGATTTTATGACGTTTCAGCGGCGTCGATTTTCAAATAATCTTACACTTTTCTCGAGAGCTGCCCTCTGCGCCTCTTTCTCCTTATCGTCATCAGAATCATTTCCAGATACTTCAGCTTCTTCTTCGGACTCGGACTCGCTTGAACTTGACTCTTTTTCTTCAGTTTCCATCGCTTCAGTCTCACCTTCTTTCATTTTGTTCGCCATTGCGCTAAAATTTACAAAATTACAAATCTATAACTACTTCTGAGAACTTTAAATGTTTGTAATTTTATATGCGCAGTAGTTATATTTTCGGTAATACAGTCATACTGCGCAGTTTTGTACTTTCATAGCATCAGCTTTTTACAAAGTAAATAGAAACTTTCACTTGTTTTACGTGTTTGAAATAAATTTCTGTAGAGGCGCGCGAGTCAACAGAACTTCTTCGACCTCTTCGCCCTTGACAAAGGTCACTTTTCTTCACGTAGTCTCCGGCAGAAGTCGCTGAACCTTTCGCAGCTCAGACAGGTAAAGAAAAGAGGGAGGGGCTCTTATTTTTTTTTTTTTTAATGCATGCATTGATTACCTATCAAGTTAGTATGCATGCATGTGCATGGGGGGTTTGGCACATCGAGAGTTCATGTCTGACGATGGTACGTTGTCAGCAACAGAGGGCATTCGGCTACTCCCACCGCCAGCACTGCATAATCATTCCCGGCATCCCGGCCCTGTTTGCTTGGATTAGATAACAATATTTATTTTTAAAAAATATATTTTATAGTTTTCTATCAAGAGGTGCGTCTAAATATGTCGTATATATGCATATTATATTTTCATTTGACAAAATCATTTCACGAAAAATATAAATTTTAAGATCGATGGCAGCTAATAGTCTTTTATAGCTGCCGGTTTTTATTTTTCCAATAAATCGACAACCGACACAGAATTTTGCGGGCTACCTTAATTTCTTGTTATATTTTTGCTAGAAAACTGAATAAACCAATGCATTCTTGAGTCTCCTATATGCATCAGGTATAAAAGCAGCTCAAAATATTTCTCCTTCAAATAGCTTTAGAGGTGACTAAAATAAAATGTCATGTTTTTTTTTTTTATTTAGTTTTGTCCTTGATATTAATATATAAGGGATGAGAGTTCTTTTTATCTTGCTTTCAAGGCTAATATATTATACCTGTTTGACCTTGACAAAACAAACTTTGTCGACTCTTAAAAATTTAGCTTATCATATATACTGCGCGTACTGTAAAAAATGGTGTTTTTTAATTTTACTCCATCATTTTATATGTAAAAAATAATATAGCTTTCCGATGAACAGAAAAAAATGACCTCTGTCATTATAATATATGGAAAAAAAAGAAAAAGAAAGAAAGAAAATTAAAAAAAACATTATACTGTATTAATAAAAAAACAGCTGTTTGTTTTTTTCGAAAGGTCAAATAGGTCAATTGGATAAAAACACAAAATTTGACCTTGTCAAAGTCACGGACAGTGATGTTAGTCCGCGCATATTCGCGGCGAATATGCGCGCATATTCGCATATTCGCGGGCAATCTGCGGCCGCATATGCGCGCATATTGAAAATTGACTTTCCCGCCACAAAAATAGCAATTTAAAACTGGTTAAAACTACAGTAAATGCTACAGAGAGTCTTTTCTTATTTTTCTTGGTATAATCCCTTGCTTAATTAGTGTTTGGATTAAATTAGAGTTAATTAATCATGGAATTAAAGCAATCGGCCTTTCAGGCTGCCGAGGTGCTCACGTGATTTTAATTGCGCGCGGCCGCCATCTTGAAAGTATCTTTCGCGCATATGCGCGCATTTGCGCGCATATTCGCGCATATTCGCATGCGCATATTCGCGGACCAATCTTCGCGCGAATTTCACATCACTGGTCACGGAGGAAAGTGAACTATATGACGTCACTGGTCTCATGTAACTTGGTACTGTCGTTACGTCATGACGTAGAGGGAGTGTCTGATATTGTTCATTGCCGCCGCGGGTATAATAGCGGTCCTAGAACGATTGTAGGCATATACGTGCGCGAGACGTCAGCCGGCCTAACCAAACGTGTGACCGTCAGCCACCCGGGACGAGAACAACTATTGATTTGGTACGTTGCGTAATGTAACTTACAGTTAGGTCGTAAGGAAAATTAACAGTGTACTTTTAATTCATGGTTCTTCATATTATAAAATAAAAATGTTCTTCGACAGAAATGCATGCAAATACGCCGAGCGCCCGATCATTCATAAACATCAGTCATGCGCAGCCGTAGAATAAAATTATATATAAAAAAAATCCATAATATAGTATTTGCGATAATAATTAGAAAAAATATTCAACTAAAATTTAGGCTCCGGCCTTTCTTACACACTACTTAAAATTTCTTTTTACGTACATTTTTTTCATTGCCTTTTCATTAATATATTCAATAACCTCTAGCTATATATACGGTAAAATTTGCTCTTATACTCCGTGATCCGTTATTACTATAGATATGTTCTTTTATCAGTGTTAAAATTAAAGATATGATTAATTTTGATATAAATTTATTAATGTATTTTGAAAGAAATACGATTTTTTTTTTCAAGGATACACCCCTAAGAGCTTACAGTTCGCGGCAGGGTAATATGGTTAGGGATAAGGTAGGGAACGGATGTTGGCCTGTTACGCGTCCCAGCATTCGCCGAGGGGAGACTGAGGGAACCGTGGAAAACCTCAGTCAGGATGGACACCTCTATACTTTTTCTCAATGGACCGAAGCGATGTCCAAAGCCTGGTTAACCAATCGTCTGTGGAAATGCCTTGAACTGAACTGAGTTGAATTTTAAGGGCCGTCGGTTAACAATAAAACCATTTGGCCCGGTCCAAGTAAGTTAATAACTATTATTATATATATGGTCTAAGTAGGTTCAACTAGTGCCTTTTTATAAGGTAGGGTGATAGGATGGATGAACAATGGTACGTGTAAATACACAGGTCTAGTAGGTTGATTGATTATGGGGCGTGGTGTGAAGGAATGTAAGGTGATGATGCAGGTGCCAACATGAAAGGTGATGGAATGCAGGGAATTTTGACACAGGCTCAAGCGTCTGTTCCCAAGGACACAAGAGCACGGGCTAGTTAATTGGGCAAGTTTGACTATGTGGGATGTGGTGAGGATACTGCTGATGATGGAATTGAGTATCTGGGAAGGGTAGAAAATAGAGAAGGTTAAAATAAAGAAGGGAAAAGGAAATTACTAGGATGGGTGAGACACTCAACACGGAGTCACACGATATTTTGTACGAGGTTCACTCCTTGAACGCTCAGTTGCAACTCCTGGAAATGCCTTGAGATAAAACAACAAACATGCTCACCAGCACATACTCTCGCACTGGAAGGTCAAGGAGGTCAAAGTTCAGCCATCGACTTAAATTTCCTGTCCTTCATTCTGTGAGACTAGGAAGTGTAAATAAAGCTATCGATCTATTTATATAAGCACTTGGCATGCATGTTGGGAAATAACAAGATGTAAAACACATTGTTAACATCTGCTATGAAACGGAGCGAGCTATTTCACGTGGTGCTAATAATAAAAAAAAAGTTGGCATCAGACGACGCTATATAAATTTATAACTCCCGTGTTATCAATCTGAAATGAGAGGCTTCAAGTCAGCTGATTTTGCGGTTTTCCCAGGTCAAAACCTGCGTAAAAAGCCTCAAAATTGAATTTTCGGCATTAAATAAATTTTTAAGAGTAAAATATGTTATTGATTTATCATCACGAGATCCCTAAATAAAAATAGTGGAAGGGGGGTAGAAGATGTTTTCAAATCAATAGCTTTAATAAGATACTGAGAAAAATTCAAATTTTCTAACATGGTGGCTTATGGAGTAATTTTTTTCCGCCGAGGAACACTTATTTTTGAAGCCATAAGCCCAAAATAATCACTTCAGTTTGGTATATTTAAAAGGCTTTCGTATTTACGCGTAGAATAAATCATTACACCATGCGGGATAGACAGATCTCGTCTGCCTTCCTCCTGTAAAATACGCAACCCTCTTAGCTTGGAGGTTCGATTGGTTGCATATATGCAAGGTGCAAAGGCAAATCGTGAAAAATTCTTATGTAATGTTATCGATTGAGTGCTTGTTGATCCGTTCGCATGTAATTTAAATGTGTGCGCGCGCATGTTGTGCAGGATTGTACCATTGTACACAATGTATATTTTAATTAGTAAAGAAGGAGTTAATAATTATTTTTTTCTTGACTATAATATAAATAATTAACGATTAATCTCAGTTACTTCGGAATCAAAGAATATTTCCCTGCAAACGAATCGAATGAAATTAATAAATTTTAAAAAATCGAGAATGTTCTAAAACTTAATCGCTTATGGTTTGGGCAAATTCAGTCTTGCAGTTTTCTTACAATAGCTCCATTTCCGGTTTCCGTCCATAAGGCCAATGTTAAACTTCTACCTCAGTTTTCACAAAACTGATAAGACAGATTCGCTTCAAAATTTGTATGCCACCTATTGATGGTGAGTTCTAAGTTCCCTGCAAGTCTTGTTGCATTCAGGCGGTATACGATTGCGAGATATCAACCTACTGAGATTCATCCTTAATACTTTACAAAATTGTCTCTCACTGTCATAATATCATGCATAAACTGGAACATATGTAGGGATTATATAATTATCTATGATAATGTGATGTATCATACGTTTAAGAACGGGTCACGAGTGTTTCTGAACTTTCCACTCATAGACTCCATATACTGTAGGGATTGTATATAGTTAATATTTTATACAATTGGTTTATAAATGTATTATTATTTGCACATGTTACAACATGTATAATCTAGTACTTCCAATTTTTCAATTTAATATCATTATAAAGGTAGAGTCCTTAAAAAAAAATTAAAAATGTATGATAAAGTATTAAATTAAAGAAAGCTCTAATATAGAAACGCCTTAAATATACTCTATAGTTATAAACCTGCTTACCAACACATAGTCACGTATGTACTGGGAGGTCAGAAAGGTCAAAGTTCAGCTATCGACTTTCATATTCTGAGCTTGACAAAAAATTGTTTTGCTCCATGATGTCTGCAACCGCTCGAACCTCCAAGCTGAGAGGGTTGCATAATTTCTTCTCTTAAAACTTTTGAGACTCTCCGCAGTCTCTTAATTTCGACATTATGGTGTAAAATTATCTTCGACATCTAAACTATATAATTTTTTTATCGTTTTCTCTATTTCGTTCCTTTTTGTCAGGTTAATTTAGTAGCACACTACTTGTATATACACTGCGCGTCACATTTAATTAAGTTTTCGTCGTATTTGTAATGTCCTCGGTCATTGGTGATAAAATTTGCAACAAAGAATCAAACTGGCCCAACACAAGCCGAATACTTCCAAGCATCTCCGACCATAATCAAATGAATATGACGGCCCGAAGTTCGGTTGCCGCATATGGTTGCTGACGACCCGCGCTTGTTTCAGCATCAAATTTCTCCAAAATGACGACGTACTTCAACTACCCGCCTCCTGAGCTCCAGGCCGAGCTCCGCGACATCGCCAACCGCATCGTCGCTCCCGGCAAGGGAATCCTCGCCGCCGATGAGTCCACTGCCACCGTGGGCAAGCGCTTCACCGACATCGGAGTGGAAAACAACGAGAACAACCGCAGGCTGTACCGTCAGGTGAGAGACCCTTCTTTTTGGAATCGATTTATTTTCACAGCTTACAGCTACATTGATGTGAGGAGTCAAAATTATACTGCGATAACAGCTAGCGACTTAATAATTGCGTTGCATTACTATGTATTTTAAAATACTTTAGTTTTATTTAAATATGAAATGAAAAAAATATCGCAAATCGTATGCATCATGAAGATTGTGGTTTCTTCACACCAAATTTAGTTTTAAAAGAATGCTCCAAAGAGTCAGATATGTTGTAAAAAGAGTGGTAGGTATAGAAATATACTAAATCGAGCTAGGACGAATGAAGGGAGGGGGGAGAGGGATATCTCCGGGAATTGACAGTATTTCAAACGTTAGTTTAAGTTTGGTCGCGTGGATTAATGGAGTATCGACCCGGTATCGACCTCAAAAAAAATTTTTATTGCAGAAATGGATAGAGCGTGCAAATTTATGCTACTCTGATTTTTTTTTCAGATTTTTTAGAGCCCGGGAACCATTTTTAAAAAATTATTGAAAGTCCTTTTTGTGACGTCACGCGGCGCCAAGTCTTATCTTTTAAGGAGCGGTGTCTAGTGACGTCACAAAAAGAGCTTTCAATAATTTTTTAAAATAGTTCCCGGGCTCTAAAAAATCTGGAAAAAATCAGGGTAGCATAACTTTGCACCCTCTATCCATTTTTGCAATAAAAAATACTCAAAAATAAATAAAATAAATAAAAATAAAATAAAAATAATTATTTTTATTTTAAAAATAAATAAAAATATGGAGGTCGATACTCCATTCGAAGTTCATCTGAAAATTTATATCATCGTCCGCGAATTCTGCGCCTGGTTAAACGTCATTTCTTTTTCAGAAACAAACTATATCCATGCAGATGGTTTGAAATATTGTATGTACAGTACGCCGCGGCAAAAGTGGCTTCCTCAACAATGCAAAGTGCATAGTTGATCAAGGAATTGAAGTAGTACTACAACTGGTGACCCTTAATGTTACAGCTGCTGTTCACCACTGACAACGCTCTGTCGGAGCACGTGTCCGGTGTGATTCTCTTCCACGAGACTCTTTACCAGAAGGACGACAATGGCACGCCCTTCGTTGAGATCCTTAAGAAGAAGGGAATCATTCCCGGCATCAAGGTACGTCTATATACAGTTAAAATTAACCTTTTAACCTTCATTAACCTTCTCTCTATCTGCTCAGGTCGACAAAGGTGTTGTTGACTTGATGGGAAGCGAGGGAGAGTGCACCACTCAGGGTCTGGATGACCTGGCTGCACGCTGTGCTCAGTACAAGAAGGATGGTTGTGACTTCGCCAAGTGGCGTTGTGTCCTCAAGATCGGGACCAACACTCCCAGCTACCAGGCTATCTTGGAAAATGCCAATGTGCTGGCTCGTTATGCTTCCATCTGCCAGGCTAACCGCATTGTTCCCATCGTGGAGCCTGAGGTGAGTTTACTGCAGGGGATAATCTAGCAAGCGGTTCTGAGAGAGGGAGCAGGCGCGGATCCAGGGAAAAATTTCGGGGGGGCTGCCTCATGTTAAAAAAAAAAATGGAGTGGGGAAAATGCCTATATTGCCCATGTTAAATCCAAAATTTCGGCAGCCCGCCCCCTGGAGCCGCGCCTGAAGGGGAGAGGAGGAAACCTGTATTGTTAAATTTGGGGTGAGAGGAGGGCAATTTTTGAGGTGGGAGAAGGAGGTGACGTTTGGGTTAGGAGAGGGAGCAACGTTTTGGGGTGGGAGGAAGTCAACATTTTGGGTGGTAGCATCTTCAATTTGGGGGGGGGGTATCTCCTGTGGATCCGCCACTGTATTATATAACTGCAGAGGAATCTTCAACTACATGCTAATTAATAATAGAGACCGTGAATAATCTCATACTTACTTTATTAATTTAAAAGTTCGTAAAATCAAGGTGGCGAAAAATATAAAATACAACAGCTCTTTATTCTAATACATGCTGATATTAATCAAATAAAGTACGGTAATTTTAATTCGTGATTTAGGTACGTGTTTTTAATTTTTATGAATAATTATGCAGTGATTCGGCACAAATAAAAAACTACCGAGCGCGTATTGGCATGCTGTTAGTTAGATTTTCAAAATATTTTATACAGAGACTAATTATAATTAATTTTACTTTTAGACATTAATTTTAAGAACAATAATTTGAAATTTGAATTCAATTTATTTATAACTCATCGCGACTACATTGCGCCGTTCGCGTGAATCTATAATAGCTAGCTGTATCATATAAGAATACTTTTGTAGCAGTTGTATAATTATATTTTATTTTATGGCGTTGAATAATTGAATATGTGTGTTTGAAAAGATTCGCAATCAGGTGACATAATATACAATATAATCATATATATTAATATGCATTACGCATAAAAATAATAAAATTATTCAAAATTGAACGTGCTGCGACTTTATGAATAGTAAACGAAAGGAAAACGAGTTCCTGTGTATTTTAGCTTGATTTGAATAATCTCGTAATTATTTTCGATTTTTATTTTACATGTATTGTAATACTACAATACATAAATTTAAGAAATAAGAAAATAAGATTAATTTGAATTTATAAGAAACATATTTTGTTTTTTTAAATATATTATATATTATGCACGTTATGATTTTTCGTATATACGAGTTAGGGTGTTAAATTTGTAAACCTTGTAGAATATTTTCATAAAAATTTAATTGATTTTTTACATAAAATATGTGAAATGTGATGCGAGCGACGTGACGTTAAATTTAGGACAGAAAAATATTTTCTTAATTATACAATTATATAATTATAGCGTCAATATTATATAACAATAATTATAATGTAGATTTTGACTGAGTCTTTGAAAAAAAAAAAAAAAAAAAAAAGAAGTAGTGACGTTATAATTAATTCAAATAGTCAAATGGATTGACTCATTATGAACTTTTCCTAACAATGTTCTTTATTGACTTGTCCTATAAACCTCAACAAATGGTATTTTATATTATGACACTTTGATTGTAGGAAAAATGGAAATAAAAATATATTGAATTGAATTTCATCATAAATTTTACGCCACACATCGCATGCATCTTTTTCGACGCTCGCATTTCGTGTAAATATTCAACTAACTTTATTATTATTTATTTAAATTTTTATGAAAGCACGGTTTGCATTAATACTTTAAATTAACTCTAACGTAAAAATAATGGGGTGCCTATTTTATCAATTAAAAAAACAACAACTATGTTTCGTATATTCAAGATAATGTTATTTCTATGCGTTAAATTTTATCTTATGACTTAGGACTAGTATAGTTTTATATACAAAAACATGATGCAGACTCGGGACTTCGTAAAATAAATAATACAAAAAATATTAATCGATTTAATATAAACCTAAAGTAAAACAAAAACCTCATCCTGTGCCTAAATTGCTATCCAGGTTCTTCCCGACGGCACACACGACCTTGACCGCGCCCAGAAGGTCACGGAGACGGTTCTCGCTGCCGTGTACAAGGCCCTCAATGACCACCACGTGTACCTCGAGGGCACGCTCCTCAAGCCCAACATGGTGACTCCCGGCCAGTCCTGCCCCAACAAGGCTCCTGCCGCCGAGATCGCCCGCGCCACCGTGCAGGCCCTGCAGCGAACGGTGCCAGCTGCAGTACCAGGTGGGTGCAATGGGGCTGTCACTTCGTTTGCAATTGTTTGGCAACTTTTTTTTACCAAAAATCTGAAAAATCTACAAGGCATCAAATTATATATTATGTTACCCTAAATTTTTTTCAGTTTTTTTATAGGCCAGGAAGTTTTGTTTAAAAGTTTTACTGAGGTCGTGTTTGAACCCACGCCCCTTTTATTCATATTTTATCCTTTTATTAAGAAGTAAGAAGTGACTCTGTACTCTGTACTTTAAATAATTCTTTTTAAATTTCGGGTTATAAAAATTTTAAAATATCATAGTAGCATAACTTTACATCCCTCTATTCCTGTATAGGTTTTCCATCAGCTTTAATAAGTAGTAAAGAAAGGAGAAATAAATAATAAATTAATTGCACTATTCAATATATTACAACTATGTGGCACATAATTATTTAGTTTTTATAAAAGAAATGTCAATTTTGTTGTATTTCCCTTGAAATACAAAATTCAAATTTTAATTTCTTCCGATATTTCTGCACATTTCTCCCCTGGTTGAAAGTTGAGGTTTCTAAGACTCGACGTTGCAGGGGTGACCTTCCTCTCCGGAGGTCAATCTGAGGAGGAGGCTTCGGTGAACCTGGACGCCATCAACAAGTACCAGGGAAAGAAGCCGTGGGCCCTCACCTTCAGCTTCGGACGTGCTCTCCAGGTACCATTTACCATCACATTCACTATACTGGTCGTCACTTATTGGCTATGGTCCGTTACTTGGTTGTGATGGATGTGAATTTTTGAGGATACGGACCGACCGACAGCCAAAAAAATTGGATGGCAACAAATGAAACAACCAACATTGCTTTTAAAGTTTCCCTCCAAACATAACTTGGTTGTGATGAGTTGGGAGAATTTTTCCCAACCACTCGCAACCGGAAGTACTACCCCTCTACTTAATTTTGGGAGCGCGCGAGTTTCAATTGGCCGTGGCTGGCAACCATCACAACCAGGTAACGGACCATAGCCAAAGTTGACGTCAATTGACTCTACCATTGGTATTGTATTGAAGGACAAAGAAAATGGTTCATGACGTCAAATCAACTTTAAGTGACGAGAAGCCCAATTTTTTACAGTCAACTTGTCTCTTTTAGAAGGGCCATTCAGTATTGTTAGTTATAAAACTGTGACCTTTTGAGTAATTTTGAAATTGGAGCATTATTGGGCTGCACGAAATTCAAGCTAATTAATTAGCCAAATGCATAATTTTGATCAATAATCCCTAAAAGAGAAGTTTTGTCTTCATTTCAGAGAAATTTTACTAATTTGTGCACCATTTAACTGATTATCTTGAGATTGCTGCAAACAATAAAGTCCTATACATACAAAAAATTACTCAAGACTCAAAATTAACCCTCTTCTTAATTACTGATGTACATCACAACCACTCTCCTCAAAAATATGAACTGTTGACGTGTTTTCACTTGTGACATTTTTTTCACTCCAGGCGTCCGTGCTGCGAGCCTGGCAGGGCAAGGTTGAGAACGTTGGTGCTGCCCAGGACGAGCTTATCAAGCGCGCCAAGGTAAACTTCTGTCTGCTGTGCTGCACGCCTCTTTTTACATTCGTTTATAGCTGCTAATAATTGTTTTATTTTATTAACTAGAACCATTTTTTCTAGTTTTTTTTTTTTTTTTATAATTACTGTAATTAACAGTCCTTTAGGTATTTTGTTATAATAGCTCCCATTTAGTATAAAGTAGTTGCATGCAATTTGTTGAATTTTGAATCCAGAACATTTTGTTAAGTATAATAATGAATACTGTAGAATAAAAAAGAACTGAATATTTTGTACCTGTCAATAAAAACTGAATTCCTTTATCATTTAACTTATTGAATTTTTTGCTTATGAGACTAGCTAGCAAATGGAAGATTTATATTAGTATTTTATAAAGCTAGATTTCCTCTATGCTGGATAAGAATTCACTGCCTCCTTTTTACAGCATCACTGCCTCTTTGTTACAGCAATGTGTCACACTAAACGATTTTGATTACAACATTCTCAGACTAAGAGATTTGGAAACATTTTCAAAGATTTTACAAAAATAGGGGGAAAAAACTCACTTTCTTTCTTAAAAATTAATTTTGATAATTTTCACAAGCTTGTTCCCTGCACTATTTTCTTCCTCCTCGCCTGCCTGCTGTTGTGTGCTAGCCAGATTGTTTCAGGCCAACGGACTGGCGTGCCAAGGCACCTACAAGGCAGGCAGCATCCAGAGCGCGGCCGGCATTAAATCCAACTTCATCAAGGCCCACGCTTACTGATCACTGCATGCATGGTTTGTGCTACCACGCTAGTAATCCTCTTATCATTTTGTGCTGCCACCCTTTTTTTTTATCATTTAATTGATGTGTAGTTATTGCACCTTTTTGTGTTGTTTTCAATTGTAATAACTACTTTATTTCAGAAGCAGTACAATATTTAGAAATATTTTGGTGGAGATTTACAAAAAATAGTTTTTTAATAACTAAATACACTTAATTTGGTAAAAATAAAAATAAGTTAGTTACATTTTTTATATAAAATTTAAATGCTCATAAAGAAGGTAAGGTACAGTAAAATAAAATAAATGAAGTTTGCTTTCTTACCTTATTGCTTTCTGACTAGGCATACCCCTCTTGTTCAAATCTTTTTGCTGCAGTCTTCAAATATTATGTACAGTAACTAACAACTGTGTGGTGAAAAGGTACCTTTCTTACTTGATAACCTCTTATCATTTAAAGGGATATTTCTTCAAAAATCTTGTTGGACTTAAAAGTTTGTCTTATCTATTCAAAACTTCTGTATTACTATACATACTATAATAGTCTATGTAATTTTAGTGTAAAAGACGTTCAATCTTTGATTTATCAGTAAATTTTTTTCACTTTTATTATTGTATGGAGAGGTAATTGTAATTATAACTGGACAAGAAATGCCATTGAAATGGTTGAGTTTAAATGTCCACATAAAAGTTTTTTTTGTTTGGTGTGTGACCAGTAATACAGTATTAACAATCAGATTGCCGCATTACTGAGCTTTTACGCCAAACAACAAAAACAGTCTGAAGGTTAAAAATACAAGCTTTTGTAAGTTGTGAAAATTGGGCAGTCGCCGAGTTAAAATTTTAGATCAAAGCAATGCATTTTTTTGGCTTGCCACTGAGTTTTTTATACCCTGACAAAATCAGGAGGGCATAACAGAAACGCACCACTGGCTACTGGACTCAAGCCGAGTTTTAGCCAATCAGATGGCACGTCTGCAAGTTGTAAGCTGAAACTGAAAAACTTGTATTTTAACCTTTAAATAATTTTGTTTCCTCAGAATGCATATCACGTAACTACAAATAAAATTAGTGCAACTGTTAACCTTATCTCACTGGTTCCATTAATTTTTTTTGTAGTTACGTGATTTGCATTCTAAGGTGATGAATATCCAGACAGATTTTGAGAATGTAGAAAATGATGTTCCACGAGTCGTAGGAACTGACCCTATCTTTTTGTTTAGGCCAACGGTGATGCTTCTCTTGGCAAGTACTCTGCAGGCAGCGTGGTGGGCTCGGCAGCTGAACAGGGACTTTTCATCAAGGACCACGCCTATTAAAAACATCGCAATAAAAAACGTAGCTCAGTCTCTCTGTCTTTTATCACGTGGGGCTTTCCACTACAAGAACCATTCTATTCCATTTCAAATTTAATGGTATTTTTTTTTTAGTTATAATTTAATTTAGTTATATGTTGGTTGTTTACGTTTTTTTATATTATATATTACAATTTATAATAAAAAAAAAATTGCCCTAAATATTTGATGTTTTATATTTGAGATAGAAAATAATGGTTCTAAATTTTCATTTTTTTTAAGTAGTTCTAAGCTACTAAAAAAAACTCTCATTGTTAAAAATAATATCCACCCAATCTTGCACTCATATTTTGGTTCACAAATAGTTCGCTTAGCATTAAATATTTTTGTTTGGAAGCCCCTAATATAAAATCTCTTCAATATTTCGCCACTCCAAGTAAAAAATATTTGTGCCATAATTATTTGGGTACACTTCAATTGGTGAGATTTTATCAACATTATTACTGTTATTTCCGTGTGTAGCAGAGCTCTCGGCTCTCAAAACGATGGCATTTCAATGTAGCCCTCTTAACATAACTATGAAATATTATGAAAAATGAATAATAAATTGGAATTCAAATCCCATCTTTGTTTTTTATCTTCAATTTCCCTATCCTAGAAAAATGAATTAGCTAGTGGATTTTATTTAATTGAAAGAAAAAGATAGAACAGACATAGACGATTTAAATTTCCATTACATAGTGAATTTTGCGTTAAAATCGGACTACTGCATGCCCTAATTTTTTTTTCTTTTTTTTGTGCACAAATGGATAGAGGATGCAAAGTTGTGTTGTTTTATTTTATTTTCATATTTTTTAAAGACCAGGAAGTACAGCTAAAATATTTTACCGAGGCTGGGTTTGACACTACGCCCCTTTTAGGTCCTATCCTTTTATAAAAGTGGCGTCTCTTTCTGTAATTGAGCTACGTACTGTATTTTTTTTAAATAGTTCCAAGGCTCTCAAAAAATCTGAAAAAAAATCAGAGTAGCATAACTTTGTACCTCATTCCTGCAATAAAAATAAATTAATAAGTCTATACTCCATTACTATTAATTCATGGATTAAATTACATATTAGTATGTAGACTTTGTGCAGGAGTACGGGAACCAAATTCTGATTTTGTAAAAGAATTTTTTCATGATCAACTGACCCAAGCCAAGTTTAAATTCAATTTGTGGTAACAAAGATTTGGTCCAGCTAAATTTATATTAAACTTTTCCTTGTAAAAAAAGACATATTTAGAAGGTGTAACATGAAACCATTGCTACATTTTTATTTTTAGTATACAAACTATTTTATTTTTTACTGTTCTTATGAGCTGACCTCATCCCAAGCTCATCCACATCCTTTCCCGGTCAATTAAGGGCATGTATCATAATTCATGGAAAGACGATATATTAAAAAGATATTTTATTAGATTAAAAGAAAGGGAGATGACATGAGAGTTCTTACATTGAGGCTTCACATGTTGGTAGTGTCTCGCTTCTCAATGTTGCGCAGTTGCTTCTTGCGCATACGTTTGATCTTGGCAGGGTTACGAATCTGAAACAAAGAGATTATACTGTAGAATAAAAAATCCCTTCATTTCTTTTTTACAAGGATGCACCTCTATGGAGCTCGAAGTGGAATAAGGAAAAGGATAGTGGCCACCAGTGGCGTAGCCAGGAATTGCTCAAGGGGGGGGGGGGGGGGTCATCAGGATAAAGATTGAGAACAGTCCACAGGGAGGTTTGGGGGGCGTAGCCCCCCCAATAGCCCGCCGCAGGCGTGATTTTTTTAAGGACACGCCCCTTTTTTAGGGTAAAATCATGAAAAAATACTATTATATTAGAGAATAAATATATGGCCTGATGCAATTTTTTTTATATTTTTCCACCCCATTTTTCAATTTCTTTTCAATACGTGCGTAATAAATAAAGCTTTGAGTAAATCATTTTGATTAAATCAAGTAATTCATGTAACCACTTTTAAATTATTTTTATAGAATGAGTGTACGTGTCATTTAATTGAATTTGATTTTTAAAATTTATTTATAAATCCAAGTTCACACCATTAAGATATTGTAAAAAAAATAAAAAAGTGAATTGCTTCTCTTATTTTCGTTAAATTTTGTCTGCATCGCGTGGAGCAACCAATTAAATGAAAGTGCAGCACACGTGTGAGCGTTTTAATTTAAACAATAGTACAGTAGTTACATGCATGCAGTTTGTAAGGGAAATAAAACATTTATTTATGAGTCGCACTTTTTCCTGTTAAAATTAGAAACTAACTTATAATTTGTTTATTTTAAAGAAAAGACTACTTGATATCCCCTAAATTTCAATTTTTTATTTATTTTTTTTTTTTCCGATTTTCTATAATTTTTCCTTTTTTCTTCTTATATCCAGTCATTACTCGATCTTCATGGGGGGGGGGGGTTAAACCCCGACCCCCCCCCCCCCTGGCTACGCCACTGGTGGCCACTGCCTGGTATATGTCTCAGAATTCACTGAGGGAATTGTGGAAATCTTCAGCCAGGACTGACACTTTTATCAATTTCAAAGCCTATAAGAGAACCTCAATTTTATGAATTTACGAAGGTGTCAATGAGTAATAGTGTCGTCATGTATAGAATTTTGAAGCAAGATTCTTTTGTAGGGGCTGCAGTTTTTAGTAAAAAATAAATAATAATGATTTTTTTTTTCAACTTAATGCTGTTGGGGCACTGGTTCCCAACTTCCAGGCTCCTCATGGACCCAATATTATTAGTAAACGTCCAGATACAAAATTTTTTCATTTATTCGAATAAGTGATTAAAGTTCACTATCTACTTGTGCTTCTTTTAACATTTGCAGCTAAAATAAATAGTAAAATATTGTACTGTACAAAATCAACTGCATCCTGTGATTGATGACAACCTACCACTTGCACGATCTCGGACTTCTTGCGGTTCTCCTCCTGTCGTCTGAGGTTCTCCCTCCGCCTCTCCTTGTGATCCTCTTTCAGCTTCTTGCGCTCGTCCAGACGGGTCTTCGTCATCTCCTTCGTGGCCTTGAGCTCTGCTCGCAGCTTCTCCTTCTTGTCGAATGTGTTCAACCGCTTCAGGCCCCTCGTCTGCACCAACGTGGAAGCTCTGAAAGTCAAGCACCATTGTGAGACACCAGCCTTGGTGTGATGCAAGCACCAAAAAAATTGGATTAAAAAACGAAGCCCCAGTGAGAAAATTTAGCTTTCAAGTTAGAATATTTTCTACGATACAGTACTATAGACAGAGGTTATTAATTTGAAAATAATCAGCCAATACCCTAATTTTGGAGTAATATTCTGATTTAATTTAGCTCAAGTACTTTTTTTCCCCCTCTTAAAAAAAATGTCTGAAATGTCAATACATTTTGAAAATTTTGATAAATGAACAAAACAAGGGAAGAACAGAGGTTAAATTTGTTGGTAAA
Source organism: Siphlonurus alternatus (assembly GCA_949825025.1). Classification (NCBI taxonomy): domain Eukaryota; kingdom Metazoa; phylum Arthropoda; class Insecta; order Ephemeroptera; family Siphlonuridae; genus Siphlonurus; species Siphlonurus alternatus. Next base: position 5,840,592 of record OX463785.1, on the reverse strand, counting down.
GATAATACTGTAGCATTATTACAGTATATAAAAGCTAGGACAGTGTAACGAAGATGATTAAAGAGCTGGGGTGCGAGGTGGTTGAGAACGGAAGGAAAGGCTCACAACAATGTATAAAATAGCAAGAGGAGAAACGGGATGGGAGGAGATGAGTGAGAGGGCAGTTGAAGGCAGATATAGGGGAAGGAGGGAACTTGAGTGGAAGCTGAAGTATGAGGGCAGCAGGAGTGGTGTAGGAAAGTATTCTTTTTACAGAAGAACGGTGAGCGAGTGGAATCTGCTGAGCCGTGAGGTGGTGGAGGCAGGGAGTTCAAGAGGAGGCTGAGAAGCGAAAACCTGAGGCGAGCCACTGTGGTGTAACCACAATTGCCGCCTAATATCAACTTTTATCTTTATTATCTTACTTTTATCTTATAGAATTGATTAAAGTGCAACTTACTTAGTTTTCTTTGTCTTCCAAAATCTCCCAGATTTAGGCTGTCCTCTTGGTATTAGGTTCTCAGGTTTGGGAGGAGGTTTGGGCGCCCTAAAATGATTGATGCAAATTAATTTTAAGAGATAAAGTTGATTGAAATGCCACTTACTTTGTTTTCTTTGTTAACAAATATCTTGGAGGCTTAGACTGTCTTGTGACAGGGACTGCCTCGGAGTCTGTCGCCTGTTCCGTCGCGCCGTCCACAATTTCTTCCAAACAAATAGGCTCACTCATTTTTCAGATAGTTTTAAAGTTGTTTAATACTATATTTGCTACAAGATTCTGCTTATATTAAACAAAATCTTACAAAACACTTTCAGAAACCACGTGTGTAAACGTTTTAATTTGAACAGCTGATAAGAAGATCGATTCGATCTATCGATAGTATCGATACATGTAGGCGCGGGAGAATTAAAAATTAAATTAAAAAATGCAATTTTGAACTGAATTTTTAATTTAATTCCTTCCACAGAAGGTAAGAGTTTTATCAGCATTGTCAGCAGATCAGTATTATAATATAAATGCATTAGAACCAATAATTATGGAAGGGCACACTGTAAGTTATTTTTATCTCTGTTTTAGTTTCTGTTTTTAAATAATTTCCAGAGAAGGCTTTAAAAATACCAGTCCTCAAGTTCGTGTCTTAGCAAAATTTCAGAAGATGTCAAATTCACGGGATGCCACTGCGCCACTGTCGAATCACGGATAAAATACCCTCGGATATAATACCCAGACAAAATACCCTAGGACAAAATACCCTTGGACAATTAACCCTTGGACAAGGTAAATTGTCTGAGGGTATTTTGTCCTATATTTTGTCTGGGCATTATATCTGAGGGTATTTTATCAAAGGGTATTTTCTCCGTTTACCGCCACTGTCATGCATATGTGGTATATATATATATAGCCAATGTTGCTAACAATTAAAAAAAAGGCGTTGCAACGGGAGTTATAAGCAATGAATACTCAACAACAGAGATTAAGGTCATGGGAAACCGCTCGACTGCACTCTAAAATTTTTTCCTTCAACTCTATGGAGATACAGACACGAACATCTCTGATACAGTGCATGATCAGCAGGCATTTTTTCTTATATTTTCATTATCATTGCAGGTAATGATTTTTATTTTGTTTTAAAAAGGTCAAAACATTCTGATGAAGGTTAAAAAATATTCTGATCTATAAATCAGGAAATCAAATAAAACAAAAATAAATATTATTACTACATTTTTAATATTTATTATGATATTTTTACTGACACAACAAAGTTATATGAACTGCAACTACTATATTAATTATGATATTAGTAAATTATTGATACATTTTCAATGTACGTATAATCAAAAAATAACCAACTGGAGTATATGTACAAAAAATCAAAAAACTTTCTTTTCTACACTCTTATCATTTATACTCCAAACATACATTAATGTTTGACAAATAATTCTCATTATAGAAACAAAATCCACCAACAGGTTATTCAATATAAAACTTGCTTGCTTCAGCAACACAAAGAACATGCAGAGTACAAAACATCCTGTACATTTTAGGTCTGTTCGTAAATACACAATAAAAAAGAATCAATTATTTGTGATGAACCTTCCGTAAATAGAATATAAGGTTCATCACAAATAATTGATTCTTTCTGATTGTGTATTTACGAACAGACCTATTGATACAAAATCAGCATGCAGGTTGCAACTTTAAAAAAATAGTAATAAAGTGAGAATACAAAAAGTGACGAGAGTTGCAAATATTTTTAAAACTTTTACTCGCTCTCTCCATTTTTTATTATAAACGTTTTTTATTTGCCCTAGGGTATGCAAATATTTGTATTTTACCAAATCTGTAATAATAACCGAATTAAATTCATAAATCCTACTCACTCCATTCACAGACACATTCTGTTTCCATATAATTAAATTAGTACAGTAAATTTAATTACACAAAAAATTAAAAAAAAAGTTATGAAAGAAATGAACACAATTTTTTTTTTCGTCCACAAAATAATTATAAAAAACTGTTACACACACTTTTGCTCGAGACCACTTTCTCAAAAAAAAGACTTTCAGCCGCCAGATCTTCTTTCAGTCATCACAGCTGGACTACCATCCCAGAATCCCACAAACAAAGCAACATATTTGAGTCAAACCCACAAGAAGGGGATATAATTTCTTGTTCACTAGTTCTAATCAGAGGATAAAAATTAATGATTCTAAAAGAAGTACAGGTGATTATATTATCTGAAAACAGTTGCATTTTTTTGACAAACAAGTCATATCAAAGTAAAAGCACTTGTCTTGATTTAAGCGTAAACTAACACGGATCAGCTGATTGACACAGTCCTATTTGATTAATGTGTAAACCTTAGCAGACACACAAAAATTCTGAATTTTTTTTTATTTAAAGACAGATATTAGTACCACAGAAAAAATTTCAAAACAATCAGTGAAGCTATTTTTTTTTTAATTAAATTTTTAAACATTAAACAATTGGGGCTATGTCGATCAGCTGATCTGTGTTACCTTACCTTTAAGTGTAATTATGTAAGACAAAAAGAGAAATCCCAAACACAATTTCAACTCCTATAATGCACCCTACCTCCCCTTGTACCCTACAAAATGGCTGAAACAGTAGGGTCCATCATATGTGCTTTACTGTAAACGTTGTAGCCAAGGATTTTGTATGTATGGATAGGTTATCTCTATACCAATAGCATTAGAGCTACTGAGGCAAATCTCCAACGTAAGATGGCGACCGAGCGCAACCATCTGCATTGTAAATTGTATGAAAGTTCCCCAACATAAGATGGCGAACATCCTATTGGTTACTGTTGTAACCGCCACCCACTTCCTCCTCACGACTGTGCCTCACCGACGGCAGTACCATCACCTATCCATACATACAAAATCCTTGGTTGTAGCAGACATAGAACATATTGGAGAAGGTTTTCATTTCATTAGAGTCCCTAAAGTAGACGCAATATTAAATGGAACTCTTTCAAAATTTTTAATATCCCCTCCTTCTTTCCTCTTGATTACAACTGCAATATTCTAGAAAACAAAGTCCACAATATTTTAACACCGTCAAGTACTAAACAACAAGCATTTTAACAGATTTGTTATAATTTTTTTCAAAAGTTTGTCAGCGTAGGAAAGTCAATCAATCTAAAACTGCTTGCATGTAAGTAACTTGCTAATAAAATTCTTATACTTTTACGTTTGTGGGATCCTGTAGCTGGCAGGGGGCGTGGCTAGTTTGACCAGTCCTTGTTGGCTGGCTAGGAAGAAGCATGCTGATTGGCTACAGCTGCTCCATGTCAATGTCCTGGTCCTGGGCCATTGGCTGCAACGGTTCCAGCATTCCAAACCTGGTAACACACAGTCAAACTCACAGTTATTTTGCTTAAAGTTCCCTTTAAAAGCACTATTACTACTAAATGTAACTTAATTTGTGGACGGCCGAGGTAATAATGCTGCTGGTTCACCTTGTAAGGGATATTGCATTATGTAATGTACATAGAGTACAGTATCTAATTTAATCAAAGAAAGTCTAAAAAAAGGTTTCAACATATTAATGATAATATAATCGCCTTTGAATGCAAGTGCCGTAATGAAGTTTCTGTGCAAATAAAGCTCTTATATGTTCATGTGGCATATATTCTAATCTAACGGAGTTTTGCAAGGAGACCCGAGCAGCTCTCTTCTTTTCAATCTTTTTACTGCAGATATAACTGAGATTACAAAAGATATAAACTGTGAAAATGAAAATGATCAAGTCGTACTAAATTTATATGCAGATGATCTTGCTATTATTTCAAAGAGCAAAGTCAAGCTACAAAAAGCGCTAAATAATCTATCCATCTGGGCCAAAACAAATGGTCTAGAAATTAACACAGAGAAAACCAAGGTTGTTAAGTTTAGAAGAGGCGGACCGTTATGCAAAAACGATGAAATTTATTGTGACGGTCAAAAGATTGAATTTCTAAATTCATTTAAATATCTTGGCATAATACTTCAAATGACAGGGCTTTCTTTTTCTAAACATATAACAGAAAGATGTAAGAACGCTATCACTGTTATGTACACTATCTCAGGGCTGTCTGGTCTATCCGTCAAAACAGGGCTCAAACTATTCAATTTAAAAGTCGCCCCTGTGGCTACTTATGGTATTGAAATTGTATGGCCTCATTTATCTGTATCCGATTTTGATAAATTAGAATCAGTAAAAGCCATGTTTGTTAAAAGATTACTGTGTCTGTCAAAATTTACCGAAACTAGACTGGCCTATAAACTGATAGATTCCAATTATTTTATTACAGAAATCAAAGAAATGTTTAAACTTCCAACGACAGATCAATATTCCAATTTTATAGCTGTCAGGAATCAAAAAGCTCAGGATATTAATCCTGAGTTTTACAGCACTGATGCTATGACATGTAAATATTGGTGTCTGCCCCAATTGGATAGATCCAATGTTAGAAATGTTTTAACTCGCCAGGCTGTTCACGGCTTCCACTATCTAATTTGTAAATCTTCTGGTTATCATAAAGCTGAACAATCTTGTGTATGTAAATTATGTAATGAATATTGTAGCCAATATCATTTAAATATCTGTAAATCTAGAATTAAGTCTATTAGCGATTATGCCAGGGGAGATTTCATATAGTCTATAGATTTTGAATAGCAATGAAGCAATAAGTTTTTTTTTTATTCTATCTATTTTCTATGTCATATTTTGTCTTATATATATGTGATTATATATATGATATATTATTATTATGATGTAACAGGCTGTTAGTATCATCTGTTATTTTATTTTATATTGTTTTATTATCATTTTCTATTGTTCTATTATTCTGTAACTATTATATATGTTTTGTATGTATGTTTTATGTGTTCTATTGTAATGTTTTTCTATAATGTATGTTTCTAGTGCTGTTAATATGTACACTTTCTGTGTTTAATAAAAGACTAATAATAATATATTCTAATTTCAACAAATTAAGTGCTGCTTACAGCAACTATAACATTATTACATTCTGAGGTCACATTAGGTAAATTTTATTCCAAGCATTTAGAACAGTGCTTGACGTTAATGCAAATTTATCAATTTTATTACGTTTGAACTCACTCTCATAACCAACTCTTGATAATGACCAAAAAATATATAAATATATACAAAGTTAAATTCATAACACACCAAGTTAGATTTGAACTCCAAGATAATAACACAGGTAAATTACGTAAAAAGGAACCTCAAGACATACAGTAGCTGCAGAATTTAATTTGTTTTCTGGCAACATGAAGATAGAAGAGAAAGAATCCAGTCTTTATTAGCTTAGAAGTAAAAACTTCAAACGCCAGAACATGGTCACAAAAGAGAAGCCAAGGCACCAAGTAGACACTTCATTTTTCTTACAAAAGATCCCCAAGTAGTTCTTAAGACAGGCAAAATCACTTACGAGGGCAAGTGGTTCAGGTCCACGGTGGAAGAGTTGTTGTTGTCTGCGTCTGGCCTCACTCGCACCTCCTCCTCCTCCTCTTCCTCTTGTTGGGGAGGGCACGGCAGCGGACGAGGGTTGGGCGGCTGCCACAACACCAGCGCCATCGAGGGGCGCCTCCTGCAACCACGAAACGTGTCAGAATAAGATGTATGACGTACAGTACGGACTTGTACTGGAGCGTTGGGGATGTAGGAGAGAAAAGAAACTGAAGGAGACAATAGATTCTTCAAGTGTTCCCTGGCGAGAAAATGTCCTTCATAATTAAGACACACTATATTTTTTTTCTCATAATTTTTTCAAGCTTTTTAGCATTACATACATCTATTATCCATATATAGGGATATTTTTTTTTAAAAACAGGAACAAAACCTTTGCTTTAATGCTAGGAAACTGATTTAATGTTTATTAATGTGTGACTGAGCTGGTAAGAGTAAGGCGGCTTACAGCTGTCTATACTCCACTGCCCTGCAATCTTGCACTGCCACTGCAGGCTGCACAGATCTGGTAGTAAGAGCCCAAAAGAATTCAGGAAAGGGTTCTGGGTATCTGGTAAGCCCCAGCTCGATCACAAGATAACTCTTACACACAAGGTTAAATACCTGGCCACACCCGAAAGGGTAAAATGGCATCTAGGATATTAATTAACTTTTATCATTAACTTTAATGTTCTTGCAAGAATCAAGTGCTTTGGAGGGCAATTTGTAGGCGGCCGAGGTAATAATGCTGCTGGCTTACCCCGTAAAGGAATATGGCGTCATGTTATGTATGTACTCCTACATCGGTTTCACATCTGAATGTGTCTTAGAGTCTTAGATGGTACTCACATCTTGTCGATGAGTGGCTGGGGCAGGAAGGGCTGCTGGGGCAGACCAGCCAGCTCAGGACTCAGGAGCACTCGGTGGCCTTCCTCGATCTCCTCAATGGTGCGCACTCCCGGGGGGCGAGAGAGGGCGTGAGTGCCGCCCTGGTGGTGGGTCGCCAGTACCCGCTCAGAGATGTGCAGCTTGTTGACCGCCCGCAGCCTGACGACAACAGAGAAAACCCTGAGGACACACTAGTACAAACTAACCATTCATAATTAACAACTGTTTTGTTCTTTTAAGATCTTTTAACAAACTGGTTTTCTCAACGAAAAGTGAAAAATGTATTTTTTTCAGAATTTTGCCTGAACTTTTCTGAACTTTTTATTTTTCTTTTCAATTTTCTTATCAAGGTTACTGAATGTTGTAAAATTTCATTGATAAGTTGACATACAATACAGTAATTATTAAAATTAATAATGAAGTACTGTACATAATGTTGAGTGCATGAATAAGATACCGGTAGGACCCACTCACTTCTTACGTCAGAGTTGCCTACTAAACAAACAAGTGATGTGGGGCTTACAAAACCAATAGTTTTAACTAACAGTGATAAATTATTTAACATATTAATATGAAAACTTGTTATACCTTCCCCTCCCTTCTTTTTTTTACTTGCATTTTAAAATGGTTAGACAAAATGGTATATGACCATCAAACAACACCAAGTTACATACAAGTTACGTACAGTACACAGTTGTATACAGTACATGTTAACAGAATGATTTGCAGCATTCTTTTCATTAAAAAATAAATAGAAAAAATTAAATTTCCGTAATCCCGTTCATCCAGCAGCCACTTACATGTCAGCGTCATCTGCAGCTTCCAGCTTTCTCTTAAGTCCCGCACTGGGGGGCGAAGTGGGAGGCATCTGTGTGATGGGCTGGAGGGCAGAGGTGGAGGGTGGAAACGAAGCAGCCATGAAGCTCTGTTGCTGCGACTGAGTGTAGGTGGTCTGAGGCTGGGGGGCGGGCTGGGGGGCAAACGACGTGGGCATGAAGCTCTGGGACTGCGTGTACGTGGACACCGTGTGAGTGAAGCTGGAGGGGGTTTGTGATGGCATGCCACCTCCGGGGAAGTAACGAGCACCGTTCAGGCCCCCGTTATGCTCAGCCGTAAACCTGGATGGAAAATAAAGCACATTAGACACTCACTTAGTTTCTGACTGAATAGAGGCTTAAGAGGGCGCTTTCGTTCGATCCTGGACCAAAACTGGAGGGGAGAGTTTTCTTACTGAGGGGTGGGTCACGGTGACTCGAAGCAAGCTGGGGTGGCTTGCTCCTGCTAACTGCTAACTTGACGTTTGTCGCGCGCTCGGAGCACATGTGCACACCATGTGCGAGAAAACCACAAACATGAATCAACTGTGAAATTTATACATTTGTTTAAAAAAAATCATTTGATTAAAACGAAATTAAAATAATCAGTTGCAGGAGAAAAAATTAGCCTACAGACGTCTTTTTTTTTTCTCTCTGCGACATTTTTTGCCCAAATTAAAAAAATTAATTGACACAATTGAGGGAGGACCTTTCCATTCCCTTCAGCAATGTAGTTTTAGGTTAGATTGCAAGCAATTTATGTGACGAGTATAAAATAAATGTATGCATATAATATACGTGTATTTATGTATATTTTATACATATTATATATTATGCGGTTATGTACTATATGAACTATCAATATAATACACCAATAAAGATATAAAATAATGATAAAAATAAAAATATAATAATAATAATATTTTGGCAACTTTTTAGTCTTAATCTTATATATATATTATATATATTATATATATAATATAAATATATATAGGATACACCATAGCACTATAAGAGCTTACATGCAGCTCGCGGCGGGGTAATGGGTAGGGATAAGGTAGGGAACGGATGGTGGCCACGGCCTGTTACGCGTCCCAGCATTCGCTGAAGTGAGACTGAGGGAACCGTGGAAAACCTTAGTCAGGACGGATATTATTCTTTTTTTTTCATCAATGGACCAACACGATGTCTAAAGCCTAGGGAACCACACAAAAACGCAATGATATATGTTACGATAAAAAAGTGCCACTTTGAAGCACATGCAAGTGTTTAATTATTTGAATATTCTCTAGAAATTGAGAGACTATAATATAATTATAATATAAGATTAATAATTTTCACATCATTAACTGCACACTCTGATAATATATTTACATTTCGTACAGACTATTTCAACTAAAATCAACAATGGATAAAAAAAATTAGTATATACTATGTATAATGAAATGTTAAAATATCGCTCGTTTCATCCTCTTTTTTTCCTGCACCCCGTCATTATAGTTATACCGATTGATTATAATTTTTTCTTGTGAAAAAACAACAACACAGCTTGGCACCAACCGTCACTGGACACACAATTTTAAAATTTTACACCCAGAACTGTAGTCTGGTAAAATGTAGTCGTGGTCGTATTGCAGCCTCACGGCGGCATCCATCGAACAATTTACGAAGGTTTTATAAAAAATGCGTATGATAATTCGGGAATAATTTATTATTACTTTTCTATGTTGTTGGTTATAGAGAATTTGTAATAAAATTCTTAATTATATGGTCATATAAGTCGTATATAATATTACATTTATTATACAATTATTGTTCGAGTGCATTATAAGTTATAAGTGTCTTGTCAACGTGCGTATGGATATAGTATACAAATGCTCTCCCCGGCACATGTTGACTTTTTTTTTTTTGTCGTTTTGAGGGTGACGGTCGAGTAATATATCACGCCGGCGGAGAGGGGTGTGGGAGGCAGCTTCTCCCTCCGCCCACTTCTTTAGTTCTTTGCCGACTAGCTGAATGCAACAAAATTGTTAACGAAAATATTGAATTTTATCATCTTCATTACGCAATATTATGATAGAAGCTCTCAATATTAAACACATTTAATTTTTTTTATTAAAGAGACCAAACTTCTGCGTAAAATCTTACAAGTAAAATCTATATACGATAGTTACTTTGCTGGGAAAAAAATCCCAAAGTACCTTATAATCGCCCACTTTGATCGCAGTATAATTAAATTAATCAAAGTGTTACACAAAAACAAAAACAAAATTATTTTAGAGCAACTTTTTTGTGTATTGTGAGAAAATTTTAACTTTGTCGCACTAATAGTTTTTCGCAAAATATCCGTACAAAGAAAACATCTTTTTGAACGTCAAAACTCAACGAAAGCGCCCTCTTAACATTAGAAAACCAGTTCCCTGGTGTATGATATATGATATGGAAGAGATAAGGATCGATAACAGCTGAATACTATGCATGCTGATGTGAGGACAGTATACTGGAAGGATGGTCTGTGGTTGAGCATGGCACAGTGCATTGATTGATTCTCGTTAGATCACCAAGGTCCAGCTACGTCTAGCGTGGTTAGTACTTGGATGGGTGACCATTTAAAGTAAAAAGTAAGTTACTCCCTCCCTGGGTTAAATTTGTCTCGCTTTCCACCCAGTGCAGTGTGTGATTCCCCAGGCTTTGGACATCACTTTAGTCCATTGATAAAAAGTAGAGGTGTCCGTCCTAACTGAAGTTTTCCACAGTTTCCTCAGTCTCACCTCAGCCAATGCTGGGATGTGTAAAAACCATGGCCACCATCCTTTACCCCCTTATCCAGGGACCCATTACCCCACCTTGAACTGTAAGCTCATAACAGTGCACCCGTATCCATGTAAAAAAAAATATCAAATTGAGGAATTTTCGCAGACCTTCCGAAAAGTCCATCAAAAGAGACATGAGCTTGAGCAGCTGATAACTGGTCTGTGTGATGACGTCATGGGATAACGCTGGTAGCTAAAGCACCCTCTTTTATAGTTAGGCTAGCCAATCAAATGTGCTTATCAAAGTCAGCATGATGACGTCACAGGGATTCGACATGTAGCATTAGTCCCCTTTAAAAGTTATGCATAGGCCATCTTCCAAGTAAACTACCCTTAAGACCATGCAATGTATCCATCATTAAGATCGATTGAAGCTATGATTTCGTTCAACAGTTGTTGTATGAATACCGGGTTTGATACCGTATGCATACTGGTATGAACTCGCTTATGGCCTAATGCCTCATACCTTCGCCTGATCATGTCACCAGGAAATTTACATAGAGTCATTATAATACCTGACAAGAGAGGGTTGTGAGGTGCCCCAAGGCATTTGAGTGGGCGGACTTTGAAGCCAACTCTGAGGAGGGCTTGAACCAAACTGTAGCACAGAAGTCGGGAGTGTTGGTCGATGTGCTGGTGTTTCCATGTTGTTTGCATCCGTAAGATGCATCCCCGTAGCTAAAACAACAAAGATTTTATCTTCTAACTTTTAATGAATAACATACAAGCAAATATGTGATTTTGTAAACATGGTGCATGGCGATCGAGTCCGATCAACAGAAACTTTCAATGAATATTATCAGCTTGATATGATTGATATCATGTAATTTTTACAATTTTTAGTTAATATATATAAATACCTGTCTCAATAGTTTGATTTCAGAGGTGACAGAAAGATTTAAGACCTCTAAAACATTAAAAAACGCTGCAATGTTTTGGTTTCGCACTTCACACGACCCAATAAATATTGATGTTCGAGAAAAATCTGTGATTGGTCGAAATTTCGAGAAAACAAACCAATGAAATCTTTGCGCGCTAATATTGATGAAAGATTTAAAAGTATTTTTGGAACGAAAATGAACCAGAAAATCAATACAACTTTTGTTGTTGTTGCCCATAGCAACACAATATCAACGTAAATTACGAAGTTAAAGTCATCCAGAATAATTAAGGTAGGTTATTCTGCAAGTATATTAATTGAGTTGCAGTAGAGGATGCATAATAATATATATTAATTATTCCTAACAAAATTTACTGCATGCATGGCATATGCATGCAATTTATTCAATTTATATTAATCAATTGAGTTTTTTTTTAATATATGAAGATTAATGACACAGAGACAATCGATGATGCATCGTCCCCTCGATCCTTAAAATGAAATGAAGAAAAAGTATGATATCTAGCTATACCTATGGGACTTTAATTTGATTCCAAAACGTGGAGCTAATTTTTACGGTCAAATTTGAGCACTGCATGCGCCACGTTTCTCTGTTGCAGATGTCGGGGGACCAGCAGGAGCAGAAGGTGGAGGGTCCGAGCCAGGAGGAGCTTGAGTTGGACCAGATGGCGCAGAGCGAGCTGTGTCGACTGCAGCGCCAGTACCGCCTCATGGAGGAGGACCGTCACGCGTACGCCGAGGAGATGCGCGGGGTCCTCTCGAGACAGCGGTGAGTGCGTGGAGAACAAACTGAGTGAATTTTGTATTGCATGTTTGGAGGCTCGAATTGTAGAGGGGAGCGTGTTTTGAAATAAATTTAATCACTTATTCACTCCTCTCTCCTCGTATTTTTTCTTCTATTTTGCACCATTAATTTCCGAGCGAAAAAGGTCATTTTATTTTTCTTTTATACTTAGGATATATTTTTTTCTCTCATATTAAGCATTAAATAATATTAAAAAAAATGTCTCCAATTCATCATCGGAAGAAATAAGACGTGTTTTCCAGGTAAAAAGAGGTAATACAGTTAGGTTTAAATGTGTTATATAGCCCTAGCTAGCATTACCAGGGGGGTAGGGTCGTAGGGTCGATATGACCCGCCGTAACTCTTTTAAAGCGGAAAATTATGTGTAATATAATTATCTGCTCCAAACATTCTGAAAAAATTGCAATCCATATTTTAGTCAATGAGTAATGTATTTCCGTAATATTTGGATTAAAGGATAAGTTGAAGGCAAAAAAAATTAAACCACCCTCCTCCTTGTATATACCCCTGTGACAATTAGATTAAATCTGCACCTCAGCCGTCAAATCAGCAGCCTCGAAAAAGAGAAGAAGGAGCTGGCGATGAGCCCTGAGGTAGCCCACCTGAAGGTTGCCAAGCGACGCGCCACTCACTCAGGACGCCGCCTGGAGCGTCAGCTGGACCTGCAGGAAGAGGCTGAGGCCAACATTCGGGCCGAGAGGGACCAGGTGAGTCGGAGAATCGTTATCCAGGGTACACAGTGTAGCCAAGATGGACTTCTATGCTGAGATCGTATAGTCAAAAGTGAAGCGCGGCAATGGTTTCTTTGTCCTCTACCATGTAAAATCAGTGATCAAATGGGGCATTTTGCCACATTATATCGTCCTTCGTCCTTAACAACTATCTTCTTACCACAATTTCGTTGCAATAATGAGCTATCTGCTATTTCAGGTGCGTGCATGAGCTGTAAATTGTTTGAAAATAAAGCTCATAGTTGCATGTATTCAACTGAGAGGTTAAAATAAATATTATTGCAACTATAATATAATCATATCATGCATGCATGGTAGACAGACAGCTCATTATTGCAACGATATCATGGTAGAGGCAGATAGCTCATTATTCAGGACAAGGGACGATATATAGATGGTATAATAGGGGAATCATCTAAATCTGCCATAGCTCAGAAAATACTGTATGTATTACAGTGGAAAGTACATCAAAATACTGTTAAAAATGTAAAAACAATTCTGAAAGTTTTATCCAATACGATAAAATTTTCTCATCGCTTCAAAATTGATTTCAGCGCCCCGAAGGGCAGGTATAGTAAAGATATACCATCTTACATATACCGTGCCAGTGTAGATAATGTCAGACGTGTGTTCCGTAGATTTGGGAACTGCAGATGCAGGTACAGCGATTGGAGCGCGAGATCGAGGCGGTGCGACGTAGCGGAGAGAGCGAGCTGAGTCGCCGGGAAGCGCTGCGAGCCTCCGACCGCGCGGAGAGGTTGCTCGGAGATCGCTTGCACCACGTACGTTATACCATCTGCATGTCATGCATATTTCTCCCGTATTATAGTGCATCAAGGCCGTGTAAAACGAATAAAGGTGCTATTCCATGGAGCGATGTCGAGCGGGGCATGGCGTGCCGAGAAAGGCGCACTTGCTTCAAAAAAAAATGGTGACCATGTTGGTGTGAAAAAATCACTTTCACGCAGTGATTAAATCCCAACATGATTTTTTCACGCCAACATGGCACCATATGAGATTGAAGCAAGTGAGCATTTCTCGCCCCGTCAAGCTCCACTTGACATCGCTCCATGGAAAAGCATCTTAATACAACTATTGACACATGCAATAACTGTGAAAAAAATAGATCGAACAGTGCTTAATAATTCTTCAGTAGATGAGTGAGAAAACTGCAGCTCTGATCGAATCACAATAAAAATAAATTACTCTTTTTTACGTGACATAAGAATTTATATGTGTATAAAACTCACAGCAATATTAATATTTATTTTATTTAATTCATTTTCAATTTTTGTCTTATCCGTGTCTTAAATAATTTTTGGTAAAATGAAGCATAATTTTATCAAACTGGTTAATTTTATTATTATACATGTGTTTAAAACTTTAAACTTCTATTCTGATCTGTACATAGTAATTTATTCATAGGATTGAAAATTATTAAAATTAACGTGAGGAAACGCCAATTTGTTTTATAGCCTGAAAGTTAGGCAACTTATTGAGCTTTCAAGTATTGCGGGTTGTCTATACTAACAATAAGTGTTATTTCCGAGCGCGCGCTGTTTAGACGTAACTTATATAACGCTATGCGAGTATTTCACCACACATCATATATAAAACAATATGATGTCACGATTGTGTAGGCAAAACATTGTCAACGGCATATATTTATAGCAGATAAGTGCTTGAAATTAATTTCTCCTGGCTATTCATATACTTTTTCTTAGAATTTTCTTTCATAAATGGTGACAATAATAACCAATGATATTATTGAAGAAAAATATTTTGTACCTCCAAAATAATTATTAAAAATAGATGTTGTGAGTAACTTAAAATTAACACACGCAGCATTAGAATTTGCTACCCAAAACGTAAACATAAGCCTCCCTTTTAGTAACACATGATGCGTGTCCACTGCAGGCGTCAGTGCGCTTCAACTCGCTGCTCTCCGAAAACAAGGGACTGCGCGAACAGCTGGACCATCTGCTGTCCGAGCGCGGCCTCTTCAACGCGCTGTTCGAGCAGTTGCACGAGCGGCTGTCGCAGGGACGCAAGCTGGCCGCCGAACTCACCGACCATGCCACGCAGGCGTACGACCAGCGGTGAGATATCTTAGGGCGAGGTCACGGGTTCGTAGTCAGGATAGATTATTTAAAATTGGTCAAGTTTTTGACTTCTTGAAAATATCCAAGTTTTTTGTTTGCTGCATGTTAGATCTTGAAAATTCTTTCATAGTCCAACTCCCAGGGTACAATTATATATATACTTATGATGTTTTCAGCTTGATCATTAACGATTTCCCAGGTTTTGGACATCGATCGCTTTGGTCCGTTGATAAAAAGTAGAAGTGTCTGTCCTGAATGAGGTTTTCCACAATTTCCACGGTTTCCTCAGTCTCACCTCAGCAAATGCTCGGACGCGTAACAGGCCGAGGCCATCATCCTTTCTCTAGCTTATCCTTAACCCTAACCTATTACCCCGCCTCGAACTCCAAGCTCATAAATTTAAGGTGTATCCTAGCTTGTAAAAAAAATATGATATATAATATTAGTGAAAATATTTTTACATTAATTGAACACCGTTGTCGATGCCAGGGAGGAGGCTCAGGGTCGCCTCCACACCCTCAAAGAGCAGATGAGACTCGAGGCGGACCGCCACAACGCGGACATGAGCGTACTGCAGCGCCAACTTGACTCGGTGGCCAAACTGCACAACTTTCTGGGCACCAAGGGTCAGCGCAGAATCACCGCGCATCTTGAGGCTCAGGAGGCCCTCAAGCAGAGTGAGTTATCTTTGTGAAGAATATATCTTTGTAGTTATATTTAATTGTAAGATGTGCTGTCGTTGTTGATTGTTGTTTTAAGAAAGAATTATTGTAATGTTTTAATTACTATTAGCAGCAAAAAGGCAGTAGTGTTTGACTTGATCTCTCAACCAATCAGAAAGTCTTTTAAGTTGTACTAATTAATTAATTTTTATTGGGCTCTGGCCATTCCCCAGGCAGCTACTTCCGTTCGTTTCGTTTATATTATATTACGACTTGACATCGATTTAACTGCTCTAATAAAGAATCTCGTCACTCAATTAATTACGTTAAATTTCCGGTTGTAGAGATTTTAGTATCGGGCTTTACTTGATTTCCCAGTACCCCACACTAACCATCATTTGGAGTATTAAAAGGTTATAAGTTGCAGCATTTGTATAAATACAAAAAAGTATTGAGAGTTCTTATTAGTCATTTCAAAATTTATAAAAAAGACGTAAAAAAAAAAACACCATGCACAAAATTAATAAAATATCATTTAATTCATATAGTAATTGTCCACTATATATATATAAATATAAATTAAAAATATATATAGCCAGAGTTCTAGTAAACGTAGTTTTATCTTTTTAAAATGCATGTCATACAAATTATAACGTGCAAGCACTGAGGTTGAACCGTAATAATCTTCTAGTGAGCCAGCGCGAGGCGATGGAGAAGTTACTGCAGGCTTACAACACGAGTCTGGAGGCAGTGCGAGCTTTCTGCGGCGAGCAGGACGCGGACAAGTTGTCTGCGCTCTTCAGCAAGCAGGAGGAGGAGAACTTCGCACTCTTCAACTATGTCAATGAGCTCAACAACGAGGTGGGTCTCTATCATGTTTCAATGGCACTGAAGCGTTGTGCCTATACCAGGCCACTGGTGGCAGAAGGCGGGTGACTTCGGCCGCTCGCTACGAAGCCCCGGTGAGTAGGAGGGTCGCGACGGTGAGCGCTGAAGGGTCTGGGCGTGAGCCTGCCTGGAGCCGCCGTTGGTGCAGATCTTGGTGGTATTCCCCGGCGGGAAATTTTTCTCAATAAGCCACCATGCTAGAAATTTTGAATTTTTTTCTCAGTAACTATAATTAAAGCTATTAATTTGAAGCCAAGTCCTACCATTTAGGAGTCTTCTAATGGATTAAGTGCTTATTTTTCTCAAAAAAATTTTCTTTAATGTCAAAAAAGCAATTTCAAGTTTTTTTTTATACATGCTTTTGGATAGGACGGTGGCATGAGAACACTGCAAAATCAGTTGACTTAACGCTTCTATTGTTACTGTATAATCATCCTGACTGTGAGTTTCCATGGTTCCCTCAGTTACAACCAGGCAAATGCTAGAATGTATTGCTATATGATATAAGCCATGGCATGGCCACCCCGGTATGGAAGAGTCTTACAAAAACTCTAAGCAATACGCTTTTTCTCGAAGAGCCGAGAAGTTAAATTCAGTCACTTAATTTTGACCAGTACCCTTCAACGTACATGATTCATTTGAAAAAAAAAAAAAAAAACGGATTAAATTTATTGTATGTTTATAATTAGGGGGATGGCTGGGGGGACTGCAGCCCCCTAGAAATTTTGAATTTAACATGGGCATTTTCCCAACTCCCAATATTTTTTTATTTTTTAACAAAGAAACCTAATGGAGACAGCTAGCCCTCCGAGATTTGGTTCTACATCCTCGTCTGTTTATAACAGTAGATGACGATCTGACGTGGGGTGTGTCACAGCTGGAGATCCTGGAGGAGCAGGTGGACGTGCTGCGGAGGAACGTGGAGCTTCAGAAGCGACAGCAGGAGAAGCAGGAGCGACAGAGACAACACAACCTGACGGAGCTCGAGACACGATTGCTGGTTGTGCGGGCAGAGGCGGAGGCCTCGCAGTCCGAACTAACGGACGTCGAGGGAGAGCTGGACGGACTGCTCAAGGGAGTGGACTATCTCTTCCACCTCGTCTACAGTGAACCCGCCCCACTCCTGCAGCTTATAGGTCAGTTGATGCTAATGCTAGGGGATGTTTGTAATTTCCATGGAGCCATGTACGTCGAGCGGGGCTTGGCGGGGCGAGAAAAGAGCACTTGCCTCAATCGCTCCCCGCAAGACGAGGAAATCCCGAGCCTCTGATTGGGTGGCATGCGATTTTTTTTTTTCTTTTCCCGCTCCATGATTCGTAGTCTGACTCTTGTTGTAATCAATCCTAGTACAATAACGGTACGTTCCATGACGATGGGAAGTGAAGAAATTTCAGTATTCTTTAATAACTAATAATTTTTTTAATAAAAATATGTAATTATACCCTATAACACACAATATTATATAATGATTGTAGAATGAATTGCGTACCCTGCATAACACAGTATAAATATGTAACGTCCAGGTGTAAACGGTTATAATAGACTTAATTTGCTATAATAATATAGGAATAATGTTATTTGATATTATTTATTATATTTGATATACTTAATTGTATCGTATACACGTGTATAGCGTCGAGTTTATGTAAATTGATTTAATATAATTAACTATGTTTTTCCAGTATGGCTGCATGGTTATTATAACAACATTCATAATTTAAATAAAACATGAATAAACCATAATAGTAAGATCAATATTATTATTAATTAATGTTATTTACAATAAAAACTGCACTTTGCAAGAACTTCACACTGACAGACTGCCCGATATTCCAGGAGAACGTCCCGCGGTGACCCCGAGCAGCGCGGCTTTGTTCCTGGAGCTGCTGGAAGAGAAGGCGGCCACGCTGCTCGCCACGGCCAACAAGACGGACACGGAGACCGAGGACCGCTCCAGCACCGTCTCGGGGAGACCCAAACTGTCCACGCACCGTGCCTCCTTCGCAGCGTGAGTCGCCAAAACGCTCAACGTGTATTTAACTTTGTCACACCTAGTTGAAAAATTACAACTTCAACTCATCCTTAATACACGTCTAAACCTAATCTTACCCGAGTTCAAATTCATCTATTCTTCACTATTAAACTCTCTCTCCTCGTCTTTTCTCCTCTTATTTTGCACCATTTTAGAGAAAAAGACGAGAAATTACGCATTTTTTCCTCTTCTTGCGCATAAAATGTTAGAAATATTGTCTTCACATTTCATTCTCACTTTGAGCAAAGAGGAAATAAGATGTATTTTAGAGGTAAAAAGATTAAGTCTAGACGTACGTGTAAAGGATATGAGTTGAAGACGTAATTTTTCAACTAGGGTATATTTAACGTCGTTTTACCTCAAAAACACATCTTATTTTCTACTCACTCAAAGTGAGGATGAAATGAAGACAATATTTATAGCATTTTATATTCAAGAATTACGAGGAAAAAAGACGTAATCACGTCTTTTCTCCTCTCTTTTTCTTTAAAATAGTGCAAAATAGAAGGAAAAAAGACGAGAGAAGAACTTATTAATGTGAAGAAAAGATGAAATATATTTCAAATGGGGTTATACTTAACTTTCAGTGTTCAGAGTGCCTGGGGAAAGGGGGGTTGAGGACCATAGAGGGTGGTGTCAGGCGGAGGGGGTGGGTCAGGATTGACCTGACGTCACGTGACCTTCCATGGCACGGACAACAAAGGAAAAGGTTCGTGACGTCAAATCAACACTAACTATATAACACGTTATTTCCAGTATGTGCCTAATTGTGCTCAGGGGGGCTTGTTTTGAAGCCCTAAAATAAAAGCCAGTTCAATGTAGTTATATTTATGATTTTAAGTAATATTGCATTCTTAGCAATCTTAGCACATAAAAATTAGGCTTTTTTTTTGTATTTCTTCTCCTTTTTTTATTTTTCGTTCTGCATAATTATTTATATTGAAATCTAACACAATAATAATTTGTTGCAGGTTCAAGAAATCATCACGCGAAGAAAATTAACTGCACTGAACATTTATAATAAAAATTGCTAATTAATTCAATTCCTCTTTATTTAATATTACTTAATTGCTTTTAATTTAAATCATTAATAAATTTAATATTTCAACACGTATGGCACAAACTCGAAAATAATTTATGTTTAGGGGGAAGTGGAGACAAAAGATGGGAAAATGTTGTATTTTTTTTTTTTAAATATTTAAATTATATTATATATACCGTATCCGCATTACATGATTTATTTATTTTATTACTTATAATGAAATTTTATTAGCATTTTTTTTTAAGAAACAATGAATGTTTATTAGGGTAAAATTTTATTATTGAAGTTGCACAGAAAGAGAAGATTATAGTACGTACATCACTGCAAGTACTAAATACGTAAGTAAAATCAATGTATTAATTATTGTGGAATAATAAATATTATAAGAACTTGTACACATGCAACTAAAGGCTATTAAATTAATGCATGCTATTTATTACAGGAAAATATAAATAGTTTTTGTCATCAACAATAGAAAAAAATCTCAATAATTAATTTACAAGAAGTGTGATCGGTGTTACTAAATCTTGATAACAATTACATTTTAACAATTTATTTTATAATGACAATTTTGTAATATATGTGTGTAATTCTATAATGTTTTAATCGTGAATGTAATGATTGTGATGCATGGAAATAAAAATATTTGTGTGTCAATTATATTGCATAATTTATTTATAAGAAATTATAATCATGAATAAAATGATTTCACATGATTCTACTGCAATGTTGACACTTAAAACTACCTATATTATTCAGAAAAGAATACAAAACAAGGGGAGAATTTTTTTTTTTGCTACATCTTAATTATACGGGTCTTTCACCATACGTCACAAAACAATATGACGTCATAATTGTGTAGGCAAAACATTGTCAGCGGCATAGCAAATACGTGTTAAAGTTAGTATTGAAATTCATTTCTCCTGACGATTCATATCATTTCTCGTAGAATTTTCTTTCATAAATGGTAACAAGAAGAACCAATGCTAATGAAAAAAATATTTGGCGACCGAAACTGTTATGAGAAAAGAGGTGTAGTGAGTTACGTTAACACGCACAGCATAGGATTTTAGGGTTTTCTGCCTACATCCCGAAGCTCTTCGGGCGGCTTCGGGCATCTCCGTGCTACCCAAAATGTAAACATGAAATTCCCGTATAATATTACGTGCATTTCTTTAGCTGTATATCTTTTGGTCACAATTTTATATTAGCCAAATTACAACAGAGGAATGTACACTCGTCGTCTTTGAAATTTTCCCACTTGCAGCCTCATTAATCACCATGTCCTGCGTTATTCTTACGGAGTATGGTGATTAACAAGGCTGCAAAGGGATTTTTTTTTTAAGGCGATGACTGTACAATTTCAGTAAAGCAATTTAAATCATTGTTTCTTGGACAACTGTGGTTCTAGTGAGTCACTCGTGGGCGGCTTGGTGTTCTTCAGGTTCTGTACGAGCGACTGCAGCGCCACGAGCGTGTGTTGCACGTACCTACACTGACCCTCGATGTCCCGGGGTGGCGCCTCCCCCTTGTGGTAGCGCCGCCACAGCTGTTCGTACAAACTCTTGATGGCCGCTCGCAGCTGTGACTCCTCCGCGTCCGTCAGTTGGCTCGACGTCCTCAGCAGTTGGAGACGGGCCTCGCACGCTGCAACAGAGTAGTTGTGGTGTTTTGCTGGCTGATTGCTGGCCCACTGGTGGCACTTTCATCACATGGCTTGCCAACAGTAGTCGCTTTTATCTGATGGAGTGTGGCCGCCTGCGGCTTAATTGCCTTCAAAAGTCTTGCACGCCCAGGCGGGGGGGGGGGTGCAACGGGGGCGATCGCCCTTTCCAACCCCCCCCCCCCGAGCCGCGAGCTGGATCTGCCCTTTTGAGCATGCCATCTAGCTTTGAAATGCCATTCATAAATTTTAATTTTAAAATTTTTTCGGGACGCAGAATTTTTTGAAAACCCTTGTTAACCCAAATTCTTAAAACAAATATTTAAAATTTCAAAAATATATATAAAATAATATAGGCCCTTCTAGATGTGATTACACAACTGTGACAACTGTATGTTAAGTTATTGGTTATATAATTTTGAAATTTCTGAATGATTTTCTAGGAAAAATATAATTAAGACATATCCGAAAATCATAAAAAGTTCATTTGCAGAATGTACACGTCTTAATTTTGTGATCGACATAATAATATATAATAATCATATTATTTTTTTTAAATATTTATCTGTTTTGGTGCTGAACAAGTTGCCTATCGATCAGGGTGAAAATATATTTTCCGTCGTCGACTTGTAGCCCTGCTATGGAGTAGCTATAGTTTTTTTTATATTTTTTGGTTTGTTTTTTACATATTTTATAGAACCCTTGGAGTCTTTGAGAATTAACATAACACATAAGTATTGGTTAGCTAAAAAAAATATTTGAACACACGATTTCATAAATATACTTTAATATTAATCAGTGGCTTATTTTAATTATTTTATAACTCATGCCTTGAGACAAAATTATGTTTAGATATGATTGTATACGATTAATAGAATAGAAATTTGCTTTATTGCGGCGAAGTTTAGGCAAGCCCAGCACTCGTCCATCTAACCGCAATATGATGACTCAATGTGTTACAAGCAATATATTTTTATAATTACAATTAATTAAAGACTATAATAAAATATTTCATGTCCACTGGTCCAGGATTCCCTCTAAAGGGCCTTACTGACAAAGAAAGGTCCTCAACTGTGTATGTCGCGCCGATTTTGATTAAATTTGGTGGAGATAGGGTCCAGTAAGTTCGAGTCGGCAAGACATGCAAAATTTCCTTTTCCTTTCTTTCTTTCTTTTCTTTTTTTTTTTTTTTTTTTTTTACAAGGAATATCTACATCCATCTTTAAGAGCTTACAGCTCGCGGCGGGATAATAATGGGTAGGGATAAGGTAGGGAACGGATGATGTGGATGGCCACGGCCTAGCTGTTACGCGTCCCAGCATTCGCTGAGGTGAGATCGAGGGAACCGTGGAAAACCTCAGTCAGGACGGACACCTCTACTTTTTATCAATGGACTAAAAGCGATGATCAAAGCCTGCATGGGTTCATCACACACAAGTGCATCACTGCACTGGATGGAAAGCAAGATTAATTTACCCCAGGGAGGGAGCAGCGTAATTTTTACTTGAAACGTTCACCCACCCAAGTACTAACCACGCTTGACGTAGCCTGACTTCGGTGATCTGACGAGAACCGGTCAATGCGCGCACTGCGCCACCATCGACCTCCCTTGTTAGAACAACTTCAATCATCTTACCTTCCCGCTGTTCCATCTCGGTCTTGAGCTGTTCTCTGAGGGCTGCCACCTGCGCTTGCTGAGCGTCCAGCTTGCTAAGAGCCTGCGCAGTGAAGCTCTGTGCACTTCTGCGCAGCTCCTGCAACTGCTCCAGTGCGGTGGCTTGGCGGGAGTCCATCTCTGCCTGAGCACCACACAGTCGCTCGTAGTGTTGTAGCACCGAGTCAGGCCCGCCGCCACTCGTCTCCTCCGCGACGCGAGCCACCAGGTCCTGAGATTAAATGACATTAATTACATAATTAATATTGTTACGTTCGAGGGAATAGCGGGTATGTAATTAATAGAGGAAGGAGAGGACATTATTTATTTTTCTTAAATCTCAACACAATAAGTATAGAACACACTATTTACACTATACAAGAGTAGTTTTTTTGCTGTGTACGTTTTGGAGAAAGTGTCTATAAATCTGGATGGAAACAATATAATTATAAGCAAGGGAATTTAAAGATAAAAATAATGAAGAAACGTGAAAAAAAAACAAACAAAAAAACAGAGCTTTCGTTATTTTTTCAAGCAGTGTGATTATTTATCCAATAAAATGTAAAAATATATTATATAACGTATCGTGTACTAATTAATCATTATTCTCACATTTTTTTCCCGCTGAGAATGTATTTAATACTGTAATGAATGTATAATATTATATAGAGGCTGATAAGTCTGATAACTTTTTACTTATATATGTTGACCTTGCCCCCAATGTATATAAATTCAAATCAAAAGGGGTTCTTTACATGTTATCTAGGGGATTATTGGAGACTAGGTTGTCACATGATGAGTTGAGGGAATTTTAAGTGAACCACCCACTGCTTTCTGTAAACAATTCAGAGGGGCGGGGGATAAACTGCTTGTCTGCGATAGGGGTGGTGCAACCTCTCTCATGAATATCTCACCATGTAGGGCTTCAGGCGGCGCGTCTCGTCATCGATCCGGTCCCTGGCTCTCAGCAGCTCGCTCGTTTTGGTCTCCAGAAAGGCCTCGTGCTGACGCATGGCCTCTGCCGCGGCCTCTTCGGTCTCAGGGGCCTCTGCGCCCTCGCTCAGTGCCTGCAGTTTAGAACTTATTTTGCGGTGTTCCCAACATTCTATCCAGATTAGATATAGATATAAAACAATCTTGATAGCTTTTTTTTTTGGCAATTAAGATTTTTTTTAGAGAAAAATACCCTGGTTGAAAAATTACGTCTTCAACTCATCTTTTACACGTCTAAGCCTAATATATCTCTTTACCTCTAACATCTTATTTCCTCCTCGCTCAAAGTGAGGATGAAATGGAGACAATATTTCTAACACTTTATGCTCAAGAAGAGGAAATTAGATGAGAAGAGAGCTTAATAGCGAAGAAAAGATGAAATTTATTTCAACTCGGGTAAGCTTTTGATTCAAAATCAGAATACCTCTAAACAGGCTCGGACTGGGTAGCTAGGGCCAAATAGGGATATATTACAGACAGCATGCAAGGACCATCTGGAGGGGGGGGGGGGGGGTCTGAGGCCATTTTTTGATACCCTCTGTGTTAAAAAGTGGAGATCAGTCAGGAAATCCCTGACTCATGCAGCCTTATGGCCAGTCCGAGCCTGCCTCTAAAAAGGGGTAGGAGATATTTTTAGATCAATAGCTTTAATAGATACTGTCAAATTTTCTAACATATATGGTAGAGCATGGCTTTTGTGGAGAACATTTTTCCGAAACCTCTAGTAGCGATATTTTTTAATATCAAGCAGAGGAGATCTTGATACCTTGATTTGGTTCTCCGTGTCTAAAAAGCACTCCTTCAGCTGCAGTTGCAGGTTCTCCACTTCCTTCCATTGTTGCTGTAAGTCCCGCTGGCGGCGCTGCTGTTCCCTCCGGCTCTCCTCGTACTCGGTCCTCGTCTCTTCGAGGCTGCGGCTCGCGTCCTGCAGAGTCTGGGCAGGACTGGGGGGTACCTGGTCCCAATTGGAGCCTTTGCTGGGAACATAGGGACCATGTTAAGCAAGTGACCGCGATCGACAACGTGACTCGCACATGCATGCAGCGCGCGGCACGTGCATTAATTATATACAATCAACAATCAGTTACCCAATACGGAAGACAAAGGTTGAGCGTTGTACAGTGCATTGACTGGTCCTCATTTGATCAACTCTCGAGCGTGCAGGTTAATACTTAGATGGGTGACCGTTTCAAGTAAAAATTACGTTGCTCCCTCCCTGGTGTAAATTCGTCTCGCTTTCTACCCAGCTATATAGTGCAATGATGCACTTAATTTTGTGTGGTTCCCCAGGCTTTGGATACAACACAAAAACTAGTACTACAAAAATTAGAGGTGTCCCTCCTGACTGAGGTTTCCACGGTTCCCTCAGTCTCACCTCAGCAAATGCTGGGACGCGTAACAGACCGTGGCCAACATCCTTTCCTTATATATACCTTATCCCTATACCCATTACCCCGCCGCGTTGGTTATAATATATCAATTAAAATTATTTGATTTAATAAATATTATAATAATTAAATAATTATAAAAAAAATGACCTGCATATTGCGGAAAATTAATCGAATTATAATATTAAATATGATGAACAACGTTCTTAGCTCGACTAGGCGATATAATATACCAATTTTAAACGCTTTATAAAAACCAAGTATTAAAATGCATGTTCTAAAAACTTACAGGACTGTCAGGCGACGACATTTTGACTCGAAATATTCTGAGACTGCCTTTTCAGGTTTATCTTTAAGTTTCACGGGGACCACCAAAGGGTTCTGCTTCTTTTTGGAACCCATCTCGCTCTGTTGTTATTAATTGCCATAGCGACCGAGCCGACCGATCGAGAGCTTGATCACCGCGCGATATTATTTTGTGTAGCTGTTGTCATAGCCAACTAATATTAATTATATTATATGCATTGCAAATTTTAAATAATTTCATAGTGTCTCAATGTAGAAAATAAATGTATCGATCAGGTCTAAATTAAATTTTCTCCTTGTTTTTAATTATTTGTTATATTTTAGATATTTAACATTGAGCTATATATGCATATATTATATTAAATGTAGTTTTAATAATCCCAATAAAATTGGGGCAGTGTATATATACAATATATATATATATATCCGCACTGATTGCATTAATGTGTATATTTTTATATGCTATATATTTATATAATATATGACATCAATTAATTTTAAAAGCACATAAAATATTTCTCTATGTTATGTAGAATGTATAATATTGTGTATTAATTATTACGTTCTATTTTTATGTATTAAATCACTGAACTATATACAGTATATACTAGTATGGAGTATTGACCTCAATTTTTTTTATTGCAGAAATGGATAGAGGGTAAAAAGTTATGCTATCCAGATTTTTTTCAGATTTTTTAGAGCCCAGGAAGTATTTTTAAAAAATTATTGAAAGTTCTTTTTGTGACGTCACGAGACGCCGCTCCTTAAGAAAAAGATAGGACTTGCCGCCGCGTGACGTCACAAAAAGAAATTTCAATAATTTTTTAAAAATACTCCCCAGCTAGGCTCTAAAAAAGCTGAAAAAATCAGGGTACTGTAGCATAACTTTGCACCCTCTATCCATTTCTGCAATAAAAAAAATTGAGTACGATACTCTATTATAAAAGTCAGACTTATATATATATTATTTAAAATATATCTATAAATATATTATATTATATCATATATATTTACAAGTGTTTTAATAAAAAGATTTTTAAAAATTCATTCTATATATATATATATATATATATATATATATATATATATATATATATATATATATATATATATTATAGTTTTGTTTCCGTCGCTTATCTAAATTAAGTGACCAAACTTTACTTTGAACATTAAATTTATACTATTTATAGTCATGGCCAGATATATTATAGTTAAATTAGTATAATTATACTTATTGTTAGTACTTTTAAATTTATTTTATACAGTGTAGTTTCCGTATAATTAAGCGACTCTCATCAATATAAGGGGGTATATATATAGGTGATTTATTTTTAATTGAGCAAAAAACTTGAATTTTTATGGTGTTATTGAAATTTTTTATTTAACACCTGTCTTGATCATATAAAATTGATATTTTCTGATAAATCCGATAAATCTGATTGCTTCGTCCATCAGTCAGAGACGTTTGCGATATATATAAATTTGCCCTCTAGCTGCTTCGTCCACAAATCTTGACTCCAACAAAAAGCGTAATTAAGTCTTCTCTCTATTTAATTCTTAAAAACCCAGCAATAAATAAAATATAGGTCCAATGTAATATTCAAAAGCATTAAAATTATTTAAATATATTGCAATTTGAATATTTTTTTATAATATCTCAAAATCAGGTCCATATTTGCGTCTCTTTGTCCTTCAAAATTTTTAAAATTCAATTTTTTTAAAAATTTCGAGCTATTTTTTATACTTAATATTGATTGGTTAAAATCTGGCCACACCTTTATTGATGAACCAATGAGAAACGTTGCTGAAACGGAAGTCGTTGCAGATCCGGTTGTTCATCGTAAACATCTGTGCTTGTCAAAAATTTGACCGGTCTTTGCAATTTTATATTTTTGTAATATATAACATAGTATTTAGAACTACTGTTCAGATTTCTGTATGCTAGGTTGCTGTCATAGCAGAAGACCTGAAATGTCGAGTGAATCTGTGAAAACGGTAAGTCGTATGATCGTGATTCATTCAGCATCCATTGGTCCAATGTCTGTCTCTCTGTCTGGGCTCTGTCTGGGTCCTTTGGAAGGCCTTGTGTTCATCAATGGAACGAGTTTGCTTATATACTGTAAATATAATAATATCCACCTTTCGTTTTGTAAACATCATGTTTGCATACGTCACTTGCTTCTTTGGATTAAAAATTGCTGAAAAGCCCACTTTGTGCATCAAACAGATTAGCAGTGCAGATTAGATCGAGTTTTGCCGCTGATTTGTTGATATGCCCCGGTAGCCTGCCGGTGCACTACCGGCATGGAGAATCCTCCTTCTGCCGGTATGATACAAAAAAGTATAGACTACAGTACTATAAAATAGATAAACAGATGGGGCATCCGATGGATGTCTGCATTTTTTCTTCGCTACTATATTCCTCTCAGTCGCACACAAAATATTGCTTTATAGATTATTAATTTTATGTCAACCAAACTTTTCCTTTTGTTGAACCTATTTATTCCACCAATACCTCTTGAACCACAGTCCAGCTAGATACAAACATGACTTATCTAAGTAAAAGGATATAATACAGCACGGTGCTCCGTCTGTGCTTCTATTATGCATACCGGTACAGTACATACTGATTCAGACACCCTACAGAGACCTCCGTGTCTTATGGCCAGAAATTTGACCAGCTTGGCCGAGCTTCACTGTAACTGAGAGTGGCGGCGCCTCTGAATCTCAGCGGCACGGCCACTCTCAGTTACAGTGAAGCTCTGATCCATAAGACCTGGCCATAAGACACGAAGGTCTCTGTAGGGTCTCTGATACTGATTAAGATAGGCTAGTTGGGAGCAAAACAATTCAAGCTAAAAGACATACTGTATGCATTCTGTATCAAATCGTCACTCGTCCGGAATAACAAGCTATCTGTTTACCATGATAGCTCACTTGGAATAACGAATAGCTTATCATTGCAATGAGATCATGATGGGCAGACAGCTCATTATTCCAAACAAGGGACGATATAGTGTACTGTAGTCTGCAGCAACTATAACAGTCCCGCTAGAAGTGTAATAGTGGACTCATTGAAAGAAAGCTTGACAATCATATCCCATCTTGTCTGTTCACAGTTTTCCAGCCTGGAGACCCCTGGTTACGTTGGGTTTGCCAACTTACCCAACCAAGTGCACCGCAAGTCGGTTAAGAAGGGCTTCGAGTTCACGCTGATGGTTGTGGGTGCGTATCATGAGAGCCCAAATCAAGCATTAAATATGTCCAGTCACAGACACAATGGGGGTGATCCATGAAAGAGTTATCCACACTAATATATTATCCACATTTCTCACTAACCATTTTTAGTGCCAACCTAATTCAATGACACTAAACGTGGTTAAAGAGAAAGCTGGATAACTTTCTTTATGAATCACTCCTATTAAAGGTGAACTGAAGGGATTGCGTTTTTTTCCCTTTAGGGAACCTTATATTACCTATCCCATCCATCTGCACTAATTTTTTCATGGCAGATACTTATTGTGCTGCTGTAGGACAATTAGTGAAAAGTGAAGTTGTGACGTATCAGCGACGGTTGGTTGACTTAAAACTCGCCGCGGTGAAAAAACACACGAGCGACCGCGGAAACTGCCGAGAGAGTGGCGATCGCGAGCCGATCGCCGCTCCCTCGGCAGTTTCCGCGGTCGCTCGCGGTAGCTCGTGTGTTTTTTCACCGCGGCGAGTTTTAAGTCAACCAACCGTCGCTGATACGTCACAACTTCACTTTTTCACTAATTGTCCTACAGCAGCACAATAAGTATCTGCCATGAAAAAATTAGTGCAGATGGATGGGATAGGTAATATAAGGTTCCCTAAAGGGAAAAAAAAGCAATCCCTTCAGTTCACCTTTAATCCCATTAATAATACAGTAGTAAAATTCTCTACTTTGTTTTTTAAGTATCTCATTTTTTTTTTTTTTTTTTTTTTTTTTCTCAAACATACTGTACAAGTAAAAATGTTGTTTTCTGTATCATAATAAAACAATTTGACTAGTACAGTAGCAAATTTGTTGAAGCTGTACAGTTGTTCCAGGAAATTGCATTGCAGGGTCAATGTCTTGAAAGAGATTATTTTGTTTTTATTTTTTTTATCACAGATTCATTGATCTTTCAGAGTAAGATTGGCCGTAAGATGAGGTTGGGGATCCCCGACTACGCCCCTGGTTTGATGTTCTCTGGCGCTCCCCAGACCTCCTGAGGTACCTGAGAGCTGAGATACTGTAAAAAATTACTGTAGAGAATTTTACTACTATACTACTGTAGTACTATACTATTAATGGGAGTGATTCACACAGGAAGTTATCCAGGTTTGGTGTGATCCCTAACTGTGCCTCCTATGATCCAATTTAATCTTGCTAATCTTTTGGACAATTGCACAGTGTTAACACCACCCTTTGTCTGTCTACAGGAGAGTCTGGTCTCGGCAAGTCGACGCTGGTCGACAGTCTCTTCCTGACAGACCTCTACCCTGAGAGAGTTGTGCCTGGTGCCGTAGGTACGTTAACCTCCCCATCACGACCTTGACCAGCTTACTGGAATTTTTTTTCCCTCTCCAGCAAATCAGTAAGGTATGTTTTTAACTTTCTCTCGGACGTTTGCAGAGAAGGGCAAGCAGACGGTCAAGCTAGACGCCTCGACGGTGGAGATTGAGGAGCGTGGAGTCAAGCTGAGGTTGACAGTCGTGGATACGCCCGGCTACGGAGACGCTATCGACAACACCGACAGGTTGGTACACTGTGATGTGGAGCTACTGTCCTTTCTCTCCTGTCACATTCAAAAAGGGTAGAGTTTTGAGTGAACAGCTTTGAAAATTTAATTTTGATTTGATTTAAGCTTGCACTAATGGACAACATACATGAAAAAATTTTATTGCAGAAATGAATAGAGGGTACCAAATTATGCTACTCTGAATTTTTTCAGATTTTTTGAGACCCGGAACTATTTTTAAACAATTATTGAAAGTCCTGTGATTTCAGTTGGCACCCCTGATGCCTTAATAAAAAAGATAGAGACTGGACGCCTATTGACGCCTCCAAGGGGCGTGGCCGCACTTTCAATAATTATTTAAAAGTAGTTCTGGGTCTCAAAAAAATCTGAAAAAATTCAGAGTAGCATAATTTGGTACCCTCTATTCATTTCTGCAATAAAATTTTTTCATGTATGTTGTCCATTGTGGATATTGAGAAAGCTGCATAACTTCTTTCATGAATTGCACCTAATATTTCTAAGGTAGAGTTGGGTAGATTCCTAGAGGTTTCACATGTATTTCTCGATAAGGTTAGAAATTTTCTGAGCTCTATGACTTGACACCTGGAAAGCTATCATAAATTTAGTGAAGTAGGGCAGCTAGACCACAGATATGAGATATTTATATGAATTCTTTGCCACAGCTTTCGCTCCATCATCCAGTACATTGACGACCAGTTTGAACGGTTTCTTCGCGACGAGAGTGGACTGAACCGTCGCAACATAGTGGACAATCGCATCCACTGCTGCTTCTACTTCATCTCTCCCTTCGGACACAGGTAAAATAAACAGCCCTAAACTGCAAATAAATACATAATATAGGCTTGAAATGTTCTTTGTCTGGAAATATTTCTCCATAAGCCACCATGTTAGAAAATGTGAATTTTTTCTCAGAGACTATTAATGCTATTAATTTGAAAAATCTCCTACCTACCCCATTTAGGGATCTTCTGATAATGAATCAAGAAATTATTTTTCTCTAAAAAATTCCAAACAAGCAATTTTGAACTTTTTTGTATATAGGTCTGAATAGGACGGTGGGAACACCACAAAATCAGCTGACTTAAAGCCTCTATTGTCACCGATAGTAAACTGAAAATATTTTAAGTCCACAAAATTAATGGCAACAATTATATATATATTTTGTGTGTGTGTGAAAAAAATACTGATATGACAAAAGAACAAAGCACTCCCCCATTTAAAATAATGCTGAATACTGTATCTAAAAGTATCATCGATCTTGGTCTAATTTTTAAATTATTTCATGATGTCAGGAAGTTTGCTACAATTTTCAGAGTGGTGTCTATCAAGCCTAATTTTCTTATCACTGACATTAATCCTTAACAAATTAACAAGCAATGAAACTAAATGTTGTTTGTGTCCAGCCTGAAGCCCCTGGACGTTGAGTTCATGCGACAGCTGCATAATAAGGTGAACATTGTGCCTGTCATTGCCAAGGCCGATGTGCTCACCAAGAAGGAGGTGCTGCGCCTCAAGAAGAAGGTGAGTCAAAAAGTCTTCTACTTACTAAGGGTCAATATTCAATAAAATATATCATAGAAAAAAAAAAAAAAAAAACTGCTGTATATTTTGTCCCTCGTCCAAAATAATGAGCTATCTGCTTACCATGATCTCGTTGCAATAATGAGCTCTATCAGATGAAAGCAATTATGAGCTTTATTTTATACTGATTTACAGCTCATAGTTGCGCTCACCTGAAATAGCAGACAGCTTATTATTGCAACAAGATCATGGTAGGCAGATAGCTCGTTATTTCGGACGAGGGACGATATACTGTATATATATTATATGTATTTTGCATTACGTACATTATTTTATTTTAGTATATTGTTGGGCAGGCAACAAGTATCATGTCATTATTCTTATCAATGTCATATTTTGAGAATTTACCCTGTTTAGACTTAGGTTGTTTTGTGTTCAGATCATGGAGGAGATCGAAGCCAACGGAATCAAGATCTACCCTCTGCCGGACTGTGACAGTGACGAAGATGAGGAGTACAAGGAGCAGGTACATTTTGAGTTACCTTAATGGGGAAATATGTTACAACTTTAGTGGGAACATTTGCATAGAAAGATTTGGTGTAGGAAGTCCAGTAACCACTTCAATACTTCAATAGAGACTTTAAGTCCGCTGATTTTTCGATATTCCCACCGTCCCATCCAAAATTTGCTTTTTTGGCATTAAAGAAATATTTTCGAGGAAAATGAGTTCTTGATTTTTTATCAGGACACCTCTAAAAGGGAGGGGGGGGGGGGTAGTAGATAGTTTCAAATCAATAGCTTTAATAGGTACAGAGAAAAAATCAAAATTTTCTAGCATGGTGGCTTTTGGAGACAAATTTACTACCAGGGAACACTTTTGACTCCTGACAATGAGCTGATTTGATTTAATTGGCTGCTGAACCTTCTATAAAGGTTTCTCTTATAGAAACTACAAGGTTGCATCCTCTAAAATATTTCCATTGCATGCTACTCTCTTTTTTTACTCATGAATAACTTCTGTCGGCTGATGATTGGTTTGTTGCTCAGGTGCGACAGCTCAAGGAGGCGGTTCCGTTTGCGGTGTGCGGTGCCAACACTTTGCTGGAGGTGCGTGGGCGGAAGGTGCGCGGCCGGCAGTACCCGTGGGGCGTAGTGGAGGTGGAGAACCCAGACCACTGCGACTTCATCAAGCTGCGCACCATGCTCATGTGAGTCATAATCATTACCTGGTTTGTCTGTAAATTTATGTACAATTCTTAAAGTTAAAAATTGGAATACATGCATTAGAATCTTACCTATGATTTCCAATTTTTAACTTTAAAAACTGTACATTCGTTGCTTTAGAAAATTTCCACTTACTAATCCCGAATAACACAGGGCATTAGTAACAAAGTTGCAAGTGGGAAATTTTCCAAGGCGACGACTGTACCATACCGTTGTGCAGTAAAAAGTTTTCTTTACAGGCTCTTAATAACATATAGTAGCTAACAAAATTAAAATTTTAAATACTATACTTACCCTTGTTTGTGGGTTATTGTGAAATATAAAATAATGAATACAGTACGTTAAAACTTGTTGTTACATAAGTCAAGGAACCCAGGAAATTAGGTTTATATTTATATTGTATTAAGTACGGTATTTTCTTATTTCGAGTTTTTCCTATACTTGCAATGCTTATTATTTTTTATGGGATTGTGATCTCCTTAAAGTGATACGGGCCTCAAAAATTAAATCAGGCAGTCACCAAGAGTTGATGTTGCTTAAAAACAAATACCATATGAAATTTAGTGCCGCGCAAGCAAACGTATCGAAATTACGGCTGTAATGAAAGAGAGCAAGTCCTTGGCTACGTCAGCAAGGACGCCTGAGGCTACCAAGCACACTACACGTGGCAACGCCGCACTAGCATGATATTTGTCTGTATAGAGAGGGGAGTCGAGATATTACATTCTATGTATTAGCTTCAAGAGAAAAAAAAAAGTTTTGCAATTTATTATTTGTCACGTATAATAAGATGTTATATATTAAAAAAAAATTAGACATAAATATATTATGTATTATTTATTGTAAGAAAAATGATATGATATTATATAATACAGAAAACAATAACATTATATCGTTAAAAAGCATAAGATGAAGTTATAATAATATTTAAATGAAGGCTGATATTATTTATAACGACGGCACGGGGGGTTTTCCTTCACGTTTGTCGATCTGCAACAATAATTAAAAATTATCAACTGCTGTCAAATTTTATACTGACAAAAAAGAAATAAAAATGTTGAAATATTACAAGGCATACATATATTATAGTTAAGGATTAAAAAAACTGTTAAAAAAATATACATTTTCTGTAGTACCTTTTAATTAACTATTTAATTCTCACTTTATTTAATAAAATACATTGAATGAGCTGGTATAAATATAAGAAATATCTATTAATATTGTGCAGTAAAATAGTAAAATGTATGTTAATGCCGCTGCACACTGCAACATTTTTTTTTAATAAAATAATTATTTTTGAAATAACGAGAAAAAACACTAAATTTCTGTCCTTTTTAATATTCATTTATTTCTCAAAGGTCACAAAATATTGATAATTACAGGTGTTTATTGAGTATCATTTCACAAAAAATAAAAATGGTTTAACAACCAAATAGGTGACGTGAAAATTGATATCTCATAAAAAAAAATTAACTGACAATATAATTCAACCATCACAATACGAAAGAAGCATTACATACCCGCGTTCAGGCTGGATACTTTGATGTTTGTCCGAATTTAGATCGGTAGCCAACATATCGTCCATTTTCGCTGGGGTACTTTTGGCGTATGTTGCTCACAACACAGAAAGGCACAACATATCGCAAATTGCTGACTTCTCGGCCCAAGCTTGATTTGCCTCGCAGCCACTTGATGAAGGTGGAGTACGACAAGTACCACCACATGCTGCTTTTATCAACATCTTGATAGCGCTTGTCACCCTTCCGAAGTTTTTCAACGCGTAACATGTTCAATAGAGATTTATTGATAACAATGCTTGTAAATTCTTCATGGTGTGTGATACACTCTGTCGCACTATTAAATTCCACGCGAATACCACTAATGTTGTCACTCTCATGGCAGCAGAAACACTCTTCATCGGCCGGCATTAGCTCACATTGGCCACACTTACACCAATTAAGTAACTGAGACCTACCCTTAACTTTATTTAATAAATCTTCTTGGACCTTTTTCTTGCGAAGAAATTCAAGTTTCTCCGCATTTGTAAATCGGGGCTGGTCCTCGCGTGTACCGATAGCACCACTCATTATATGGTAATTGAAGTAATACACTATCAAAATTAGCAAGTACACAGGTAAGGACACAGGTACTGGTGGGCTGGAGGTCTATCATGGCGCCCGCCTCATATTCCTGCCAAAAAAGACAAGTTTCTCCCACAAATCCATGGTAGCCCGTAGTATCTTGGCTGCCTTAGATAACAACCACAATGTTGGACGAGAAGTCATCAAGGACTTATTGGTGTTCTCCAAACCAACACAGAGGTGGGTGTGGAGAAATCAGTACGAAGGAAAGTCCAATGTGTGGCGCGAGGAGTTACACCAGCAAATCATGGACGTCAACAACAGAACTGACCCAGAAGAGTATGAATCTCTGTGCAATGAGTTGTTCGCAACTCACAAAGTCCCGAAATCTAGTGCTCCTAAACCCAAGCCAACTGCTGAAAGTGATATGCCACCCCCTCGTCGCAGTCGCTTCAAGTAATGAGAGTCTGACGTCAAACTACTTGTAAAAGTATTAGAGAAAATAGTGCACAAAATTTTTAACTTAAAATATCTAGGTGATATAAGTAATTGCATAATTTGATTTCATTTTCGCAAAGAGATAATTTTAATTTTTGTTCTGAGATATTTTTGCATGTATGAGGTATGTTCGTAAATGCTTACTTATTTTAAGATAATATATAGAATATTAGATGACCTTATATAACCCTTACATGAGAAATAAAGCTCATCTAAAAACCTATTATTTGATAATAACTGTATTTACGAACGTACCTGTATATAAGCTCATAAAAATTCATAACAACGTTTTATATTTTGTTGTAATGGGAGGAAAACTGACATTTAATTATTTATGTATATGTGCATGCAAATAAAAAATATTGAACAATCTTATAATAAAAAAGTGTTGCAAAATTATCATGTATTTAATTCAAGTAGCTCACGTTCAGTTTTAAATGTTTATTTTTGTTGGTATTGTATATTATATAAATTACACTGAAATTCAAAAAAATAAATAAATAAACAAAAAATAATAAATAAATAAATAAATAAATAAATAAATAAATAAATAAATAAATAAATAAATAAATAAATATATAAATAACAAATAAAAATTTTAGCTGCCAAAATGCAGCTGAGAGTGCAAGTAGTTATTTTACGTTGAACGATTAGGTTTAGTTTATCATTCACAGAGCTAAATTGTAGCCTTTATGTTGCGTTGACATAAACTACTTGTATCCTCAGCTTTCAATAGGCAGAATACGCTCCCTCCCGCCGTCTCCCTCGTAGCAGCCGCCGCAGACTCGAGCCATGGGAGGGGGAGTGTAGCGAGTGAGGAGAAAGTGAGGTAGCGGTTGAGGGGAATGTGACCGATGCAGCGCTGCGTTGCCACACTGCTTTTTGTTAACATCAGAGGTGGAAATTTTAATTTATTAATATTTATTAATTTAATTGAAATTTTGTCCTTTTTAGTCCACAAACTGATGTTACATGTATCTGGGAGTAGTATAAAAAAATAAAACAGAAATTCAATCTTCAGGCCAGTATCACTTTAACTCAAAATCAAGTTTTACCTAACAACAAGTTGCATTATTCAAATTAAGGAAAATAAACCATTTAGGTTGTGATAATCTTATTAAAAGGAAAGGATAGGAATAACCAGCAAGGCCTTACCGATCGAAAGAGTCACAGCAGGTGGAAATTCTTGCGGTCACAGAAGTTCACTCGAAAGTTTTTACATTTTTGAAACGTAAAACCTTTCGAGTGAACCTCTGTGACCGCAAGAATTTCCACCTGCTGTGACTCTTTCGATCGGTAAGGCCTTGCTGGTTATTCCTATCCTTTTCTTTTAACAAGTTGCATTATAATGATTTTTTACTGTAAATCATATTTATTTTTGAAAATGTCCAATCTTTCAATTCTTTTATATTACAATTTAACTCAGATTTAAGGGCATTGGGTGTAGCACCGGTAGTTGGCAACACTGACGTATCTTCACCATGCTAATTTTTGATCATTGCTCCTCGGAGTAATTTTTATGCTAGAGCTAAGCTGATTGCTGTAGTATCAAGATAATTAGTAGCCCAAGTGCACAATTTGGCTAAATAAAGCCTGATTTAAAGAAAAGTATTTTTTAGTAATTTTTTAAATTTACGTGCATTTTTCTAAAATATAAAAAAAAAATACTTTCAGGCTTTATTTAGCCAAATTGTGCACTTGGGCTACTAATTATCTTGATACTACAGCAATCAGCTTAACTCTAGCATAAAAATTACTCCTAGGAGCAATGATCAAAAATTAACATGGTGAAGATACGTCAGTGTTGCCAACTACCGGTGCTACACCCAATGCCCTTAACAGTACAAAAGTTCTGAAATAAGTAAAAAGGATTTAACTTTAATAAAACTTTCTATATTACTATACTATTACAGCCTTTAACTTGAAGGGAATGTGTAACAAAAATTGAAGGTTGAAGGTTGACTATTTACAATGAGAATATGTGTGTTTACAGCACGCACATGCAGGACCTGCAAGAAGTGACCCAGGAGGTACATTACGAGAACTACCGCTCCGAGCGACTCGCCAAGGGAGCCCCCGTACCCAAGAGACACACGTGAGTTGTCAAAACATTAGCTTGATATACAGGGTGTTTACTTTGATTTGAATGTTTTAATGTGATAATTAAGGAATGAAGTTCGATGGTAATACAGACATGTCATACATCAAATTAAAGCTTACATTTTAACATTTTCAAAACTTGCATCATAAATTACATGTGCGGACTTGTCTGTTTTTGAGACGAAAACGAAACAAAAATGAGCTGTTTTTTTGTTCAAATATCGGTGGTAACATGAAATTAAATATCCCTATAAAAATTCTGGCTTGATTACGAGTTTGACTACACACCAAATAACTCATGGTTATGCTCATGAGCACCGTTGGTACCCTAGCACAGGTTCACATGCACCTCTGGTTCTTAACACACGTTGCTAATCCCTTCGGCGTAACAGACTCGACTGCAGAGCTAAATTTCGCTGTTGCAACTTTCCGGCATTTCACGCTGGCGACTGCATCTTTCGGGCAGCTTCTTTAAAAAAAATCAGGAGGAATGACACCTGGGGACCAAAAGACTCATTTCGTGGGTCAATCATGCATGGCTGATCCAGTGACCTGTGGAAAGACGTTATGGTTTTGCTGCTTGCACACTGGTACACCCAGTGGCGGTCATTCGGAAAAACCTTAACTTGTTTGCTTCGCGGGGGCCAAGTCAGCCTTGCACTCTATCCTGGCATTTAAATGTGACTAATTGCAGCGTGGAAACTTGTCAGGATGAACGCCACATGCATCTTAAAATTTTGTCAATGAACCATGCAGAAACAGAAGTGGAATGGTTCAAATTCGTAGAGAAACCACATTGTGGTAAAAAGCGTTACCCCTGGATGGGAAAAGTGCAATTTTTGTTTAAATGGTCATCCATCCAACCACAAAACAGTCTTGTGTTGCTTTACGTTGGTGATCTAAGGAAAATTGGCCAAACGCATTACATATCACTCCCACACCAACCTTGCAATTTCATGTTACCACCGATATTTGAACGAAAAAACAGCTCATTTTTGTTTCTTTTTCGTCTCAACAAAAGGCAAGTCCACACATGTAATTTGTAATGTAAAATTTGAAAATGTTAAAATATAAGCTTTAATTTGATGTATGACATGTCTATATTACCATCGAACTTCATTCCTTAATTATCGCTTTAAAACGTTCAAATCAAAGTAAACACCCTGTATATCTTTTAAGGGGAAGATAACACGCTCAATATAAAAAATATTTCCATGCATGAAAATTATCTTGAAATGTTATCCTCTACATCCCCTATTACTAGCTAAAATATCAGGTATACAAATTCAATCTAGTTTTTGAGATATGAATTTGTATACAGTCATGATATTTTAGCTACTGATAGGGGATGTAAAGGAGAACATTTTAAGATATGTGTGGAAATATTTTTTAACATTGGGCGTGTTACCTTACCCTTAACAGCTACAAGCCAAGGCTGTTTTTCTTTCTTGGTTAGGAGGAAGCAATACACTTTAGGACAAGATTAAAAGTCCTCTATTTAAATATATATACAAGAATGGAGTATCAACCTCAATTTTTTTTTTATTGCAGAAATGAATAGAGGCTGAAAATATATGCTACTCTGATTTTTTTTTTCCGAGTCTGGGAACTATTTTTAAAAAAAGAATCTGAAAATAATCAGGATGACATAACTTTGCACCATCATTCATTTTTGCAATAAAAAATTGTGAGGTCGATACTCCATTCTACTTGATTCTTGCTTTAAAAAGAAATGGAGGCCAATAGTAACAATTAAAGCTGTATTATGCAAAACCTAAAAAAAGGTAGAGAACATGCTCACTTTTCCTGTTTTCTTCCTCCATATTTTCCTGTCCACCTCAATTTTAAATTAGAAACATAAACTTTCCAAACCTTGTATCTAAATAAAAATGTGTTGTGGTAAAGAAAATTTTGTCAGAAAGGAAGTGGTATAAAAAGGAGCAAATAATTGTGTCAAGTCAAAGCCAAATATACAAAAACTTGACACATTTTACAGTGTTACCTAATTTCTTGTGGAAGTCGTGTTCAATGTCATGTTGCTATAAAAAGTTGACATATTTACAGTGTTACCTACAGTCAAACCAGCTTTATAGTGTATTGGTTAAAGCGCCTGACTTAAGTCTGAGAGGTCCCCGGTTCAAATCCCAAACACGGCAGACTTTTCGTGACTTGAGATGGGTGTGACTGACTACTAGGAGATAGAGTTGGTAGAAGAAAAGCAGCTTATGGCTGTTTCACTGGGGTGATTGACCGCGGAATGTTGTGCATACAACATACGTACCCCACTGAGAAACGGTACTTAATTGTCTGGCATACAGAATGGGATTGAAAATTAAGTTCTGTCATTGATAAATAACCACCACATTTCTTGAGGAAGTTGCGTTCAGTTAACATGGAGGGAGCTTCAAGTGTTTCCCAGCTGGAAAATTTTCTTCATAAGCCAACATGTTAGAAAATTTGAATTTTTTCTCATTAACTATTAAAGCTGAATTTGAAACCATCCTCCCATTTAGGGGTCTTTTGCTAATGAATTATGCCAAAAAAGCAATTTTGAGTTTTTTTTTTTTACATTATGTTTGGATAGGACAGTGGGAACATCGCAAAATCAGCTGACTTGAAGCCTCTATTGACATTGATTTTTCCACAGGACGACCGCAGGAGAACCTGCAACCCCAGGAGGAGGAGAGAAAGATCGCATGCTTCAGGAGAAAGAGGCGGAGTTACGACGCATGCAGGACATGCTGGCTAAGATGCAAGCCCAGATGCAGCAGCAACAACAACAGTAGACATCGAGGGTATCAATGATTGCAGAGTGACATTGGTCATTCATCACGGAAGGTCTGTGCTTCCTCGTGGCCTCTTTATTTAAATGCACAATTTTGACAACCCAAGTGCGAGCTTGACATGATCTGTGTGGGCCGACGTTGCATTTTTATTGTTATTAAATCTCGTCGCATTTAATTATTACTTTGAAGGTTTTAAGATTAGTTTTATATCAATACTTGTAGTGTATGTACGTATGTTTTAATTTAAATAAATAAAATGGACAACTGTCATGAAAAATTTTTTATTGCAAAAATGAATACAGGTTGCCAAATTATGCTGCTCTGAATTTTTTGACAATATTGTTTGTAAACCATTATAATTATGACAGTTATTCCATAAAGATTCATCAATCAATTGATGGGGGCTCGGAGGTCTCGGGTCAGATTTTCTTGAGTCTCGGAACTATTTTTAAATAATTATTGAAAGTTCTGTAAGTTATGTTGTCCCCCCTTGAATCCTTAACAAAAAGGATAGGGACTAGATGCCTATTGATGCTTCCAGAAGGCGTGGCTGCACTTTCAATAATTATTTAAAAATAGTCCTGGGACTAAAAAAAAATTTGAAAAAATTTAGAGTAGGATAATTTGGTACCCTCTATTCTTTTCTGCAATAAAAAAATTTTCATGTCTATATTGAGGGTAGGATTTAGGCCAGTTGGCCCACTCTTCCATATTTTTTTTTTATGTATTAATTTAGAAATGCAACTTTGGTCCATGACAAATAGGAAGCCGGGCTGCTCACCATATTGTGCTCGTTGCTTCCGAACTTCTCCTACCGAAAAGCTCTCTAAAGTTATTGTGAATCAAAATAACTTACTTTCATGATTATTCATGATCTTTCTCATACATAATAATAACAATAATGTTTAAAACAAAAATCAATATGCACCCATACAAAAAAAATTGCCTTTAAATTATTTTAATTCCTTAAAATATATAATATTATATCGTACAATAATAAAATGTACTGCCAATATGTAGAAACATTTTAAAATACAATAGAAAAATATTGAGGTCCTATTTTAGTAGAATTTTGATATTATTTGCAAAAATGTGCTTCTTCCTTCTTATGCTCAAAAAAATTACATATAAAGCCTTTTTTTGAGTTACCAAGTATGAAAGATTTTGTTTGAATCATTGGTTCCAAAGCGAATATTACGAGATGAATTGTACGCTGCAATTGTCTTGCTTGTGCCTATTTTAGATGCATTGTATATTTTGCTACGTAGTTAAATAAATTGGCGTCAAAGTCTTCATGATTTTTTTTAGTTTGCTTAGCTTGTTCTCAATGTATCTGGGAGAGATCTGTTGAAGTTGTAATGACTACGTAACTGATTGTTAAAAAAAGAAGCACTAGAAACAGTAACGGCAGTATGTTGCAACCACCATATCCTGCAAAAAGGTTGCAACAACCAGCTTATAGTGGTAGAAAAAAAGCCTTAAATTTATGTGGTAAAATATTTCTACTTTTGAAAAGTAATTGAATCTGAGTTTTAACCCTAGTGTTGAGGGGGGAAAGGGGAAGGGGGGGGGGGGAAGGGTGGAGACGCCCCGTCATTCTTTTAAATAAGAAAAAAAGTGTGAAATACTGCTCTAAATATTTTGAAAACAACTGTAACCCTTAATTAGTCACCCAACAATGTACTTCCACACAAAAAAAAAAAAAAAAATAAAAAAAAATAGTGAGAAAAAAACACTTTTTCTTTAACATGCGATTTAAATAGCGTGTCGTTTCGCCCCCCCCCCCCCCTCCCTCTGGTATAGCGTATGACAAAAAATTGCTTAGTAATGCTACGGTTCATATTTTTTTTGTTCAATGGACTAGAATTCTTTTTTTTTACGCTACCACATTGAAATTGTTTGAAAATTTTGCCTTATCCTACAATTGTTGTACCTGCTACAATGTGCAATCATATTTTACTGTACCTATGATGAGAGTTAAAAAAAAAAAAAATCAGAGCAATCAGTTAACAATTACAGTCTCTCCCTAAACCTGTTTTTATTTATAAATGCATTTCGCTGGTTTTTCTATAATGAAGAACCAAAGTTGAAAAGTATTTCCTTACTTGCGTGAAAGTCCCAAATCAACTGCATATTGCTAATAAGTTTGAGAATGCTGTGAATAAAATCTAAACAAATTAGAGAAATATGTATTTTTAATGTTTTATTTTTACTACTAAATTTTGTGTATCTCAAACTATATATAAGAGTTGATTAAATTGTACTTTCATTGCAAAAATGTGGTTAATTTTTAGTTCTTATTTTTATTTTCAGTCATTTATTATGAATCTCATTTTTTTTTTGTAAACCCTTTTTAATATTCTTGTATCAACATAGTTATATACAATTATGAACAATACACCTATATAGATGATAATAAATAATTTTTTAACAAAAAAGTTTTGTCTCTGTTTTTCTTGGACTGAAATAATTGTCTAATTACCTTTTTATAAATTATTTTTATTTGAAGAGAGAAAATAAAGAATGGGAAGTAAATAATTTTAAAAAATCATCAAAATTAATATAGTTTTAAAAAATTACAAAAATGTTTTCATTATAAAATATATCAAAAGACATTCCTTAAGGTAGAGATAACACGCCCAATGTTAACAAAAATCCCATTCATGAAAATTATGAAAAAAAAAAAAAGTAAATAAAATTTTCATCCCCTATCATTAGCTAAAATATCAGGTAAACAAAAACGAGCTAGTTTTCGAGTTATTCATTTTTAAAGTTGACTAATTTAACATGGAAGTTCCATTTCTTAATGTTAAATTAGTGAACCTTAAAAATTAATAACTCGAAAACTAGCTCGTTTTTGTATACCTGATATTTTAGCTATATACTGTGTAGGGGATGTAAAGGAGAACATTTTAAATTTATTTCATAATTTTCATGAATGGGATTTTTATTAACATTGGGCGTGTTATCTCTACCTTAATTGACAATTTAGAATTAAAAAGATATCATATTGATTATTTTTTTTTTCTGATGGTTTAAACATTGATGGTGTGAATTTAAAAATTTAATGTGCATCAATGATTAAAAAAATATTAGTTTAGTAAATGGATAAACAAATTTATAGTATAATTATATTCTTCCAAGTGCATACAATGGAGCTGTGTGTCAACAAAAAATTTATTTTATCCAAGGAAGTTATGCTACTTTCATTCATTAAAAAAAAGTGTTGCGAAAACGATTTTACCACGTCCCATTCTGGTGTCTCATCTTACTAAAAAAATAGGAGTTTTTATTGCAAAAAAATGGGGAGGTGCTCATACAAAACTTAAGAGGAAGGTAACACGGATCAGCTGATCGATGTATTATTCCCATTTGATTAACATATAAATCTTAGCAGCGACACACAAAAATTCTGATTTTTTTTTTAAAAGAGACAAGAGTTTATTTAGTACCTAAAAAAGTCGCAAAAAACATTTCAAAACAATTCTTCAATCTGATTTTTATTATAATTATTTAAATTAATTAAGTTTTTAGTTTGGCTCTCTATGAGAAAGCCCTCGGCTAAAAATTATAAAAAAACGCATTGCTTTGATTTTTTTTCTGTGACTTTTAGGTACTAAAACATGTCTCAAAAAAAAAATTCAGCATTTTTGTGTGTCTACATCGATCAGCTCATCCGTGTTACCTTACCCTTTAATAAACTTAAATTAACTTTAAAATAGAAATACTTAATTACCAGTCTCGAAAAGATGGGGAGCAAATTAGAGTGATATAACTTTCTCACCCTCATTATGAATATTTTATTCATTTAATGCAATATACCCACTTAATAATATACGGTAATAAA
The DNA here is from genome assembly GCA_949825025.1 of Siphlonurus alternatus. Classification (NCBI taxonomy): domain Eukaryota; kingdom Metazoa; phylum Arthropoda; class Insecta; order Ephemeroptera; family Siphlonuridae; genus Siphlonurus; species Siphlonurus alternatus. The sequence continues at coordinate 5,796,130 of OX463785.1, read as the reverse complement.
TTTTTATGGTTGATCATACGGAGTATATATCAACCTCGTTTTTTTTTTTTTTTTTTTTCCCCCTTCAAAAATGCATGGCATAAAGGGTGCAAAGTCTAGTTCTATCATGGTGCAAAGTTATATGTTACCCTGATTTTTTAATTTTTTTTTTTCAGATTTTTTATAACCCGAGAACCGAGAACTATTTAAAAAAATATATAAGTGTTGTTTTGTGACGTCACGAGGCGTCACTCCTTAAGAAATGGATAGGATTTGCCACCTCGTGACGTCACAAAAAGGACTGTCAATAACTTTTTAAAAATAGTTCCCAGAGGACTGTAAAAAATCTGAAAAAAATTAGAGTAGCATAGCTTTTTTTGCACCATCGATCATATATATCCATTTCTGCAACAAACAAAAATGAGGTCGATACTCCATTATATGATTCATAATAATATACTGTATATTACTATATATAGAAATTACTAGCCGATACAGTTACCTGAGAGAGTTACCACATAATCACATATATTACTATGTATAGAAATTACTATAGTCATATAGTTACCACCAACATTATTCCTATCACCAGGATTATACTGCATTATATATAGATCAGTCCTCATGAATCAATTTTAATTAAATATTCTTATATTTCTTATAATCATGCTCATTTTGCAGTTTATATATTTCGTTATTAAATTTCTTTCATTTAAATTTTCAGTTATCGATACAACAGCCTATATAGAAAGTATATACTGTATATATTATATATGATAGATACTATTGTTTTCATCATATTAGGATTCGAAATACAAAACTCAAGAGAGTGTTATTCACTTATATATTAATTGAGTTTACCTATATTTGCAATAATGGAGTATATTGACCTCAATTTTTTTATTGCAGATATGGATAGAGGGTGGAAAGTTATGCTACCCTGATTTTTTTTCAGATTTTTTAAAGCCCGGGAAGTATTTTTAAAAAATTATTGAAAGTCCTTTTGGTGACGTCACGCGGCGGCAAGTCCTATCTTTTTCTTAAGGAGCGGCGTCTCGTGACGTCACAAAAAGAACTTTCAATAATTTTTTAAAAATACTTCCCGGGCCGTAAAAAAACGGAAAAAAATCAGGGTAGCATAACTTTGCACGCTCTATCCATTTCTGCAATAAAAAAAATTGAGGTCGATACTCCATTGCATCAATAGATCATGTATAATGCATGCAGTAACTGGATCCTATTATTTTATAATTTAAATAAGGTAAAATAAGCCTAAATAAGATACAAACGTTATTTAGAGTCTATATAAAACAGAAATAGTAGTATATTTATTGGAATAGTAGTACATCCCAATAAATTGTAAATATTAGTTTCTTATTTATCTATTATATTTTAGTTATATAAGATATAGCTGCATATGCAGTATAGCTGCATGCAACTCCAGCAAAAATCACACGTTTATTTATTACAGAGGCCTGCCAAAAAGTGTACGCAACCAGGCGCGGATCCAGAACCAAATTTCGTGGGGCGGGGGGGGGGGGGGGGGGATCTTCATGAGATGAATGTTTAAAAAAAAAAAAAAATGGAGTGGGGTTGACTGGTTGATTTTTTGGGGCAATCAACACATTTTGGTCATGTATATATACCCTCAAAATGCTCCCAAGTGATATGAAGTGCATTGAAAGTGTTACATTATTTCACTCGAGTGTTAAAAATATGTTACTTGAAAAGTGTTTCTATTATAGCGTCAAGAGTTACATAGACTATGACTTTTAATTTTTAATTACATTATTGTCTGTATATATTGTGTATTAATGACTCCTTCCCGGCCTTGTTGCCATCATGACCTGTCCTATTAACCTCAACAGTTGTCTATTTTGATATATTGATTGTAGGAGAAAATGGATTTAAATAAAGAATTTTTATTATTTTTTTTTTTAATGCAGTGTGGTAATGTCTATATTACCCTTGTTAAATTCAATATTTCGGGAGGAAGGAGGCGGCCCCACCCTCCTGGATCCGCGCGCGCTTGGTATATGCAACAATTGCAAATTAATAAATCATAAAGAAAACATGACATATAACTTCACCTCCCAGAATCTACTGATCTCATGTTACTCCAGCCTCCTTGCACCTTGAAGTAATTGAATGCAATGTCAAGTGTGTGAAGACCTTGAGGTGAACCACAACGTCAATGTCGGATCAGGTGCTGCTCGCGGTTTACAGCTACACTTGAACTGATTTAAATTATACCATAAGCAGCTGGAAATGCAAACTTACTGTCAGTCTTAATATACGGGAGTTTCATGTTTACGTTTTTGGGTATAGCACGGAGATGCCTGAAGTCGCCCGAAGATCTTCGGGATGTAGGGAGAAAACCCTAAAATTCTATATGCTGTGCGGGTTAACGTAACTCACAACATCTCTTTTTTTTTTATAGTGATAATTTTGGTCGTTAAATATTTTTCTTTGATAGCATTGATTCTTCTTGACACCATTTATGAAAGAAAAAATCTAAGAAAAATGGTTCGAATTATAGCCAGAAGAGATTAAGTTTTGCACGTATCTGCTATGTTGCTGACAATGTTTTGCCTACAAAATCGTGACGTCGTATTATTCTATGACGTATACGGTGAAAGACTTAATTGTTATGAACCTTCGTACTTTTACGCCTTTATTAAGAGTAAGGTAAAAAGTCCTGCAATGTTAAAAATATTCCCACATATGAAAATTACAAAACATATCTTAAAATGTTCTCTTCTACATCGATTCCCTATATCAGTAGCTAAAATATCAGGTTATATATATACAAATTTGAACTAGTTTTTGAGTTATGAATTTTTAAAGTTGACTATTTTCATGCATGGAGAAATTGAAAAATGAAACTTCCATGCATGTTAAATTAGTCAACTTTAAAAATTAATAATTAAAAAACTAGCTCAAATTTGTATATCTTATATTTTAGTTGTATATAATATTGATAGAAGTTGTAAAGAAGAACATTTTAAGATACATAATTTTCATGTTTGGAAATATTTTTAACATTGAGCGTGTTACCTTTCCCTTAAAAGTTTTGTAATTAAATGTTAATTAAGGGTAAGGTAACGCCACCAATGTTAAAAAAAGTCCCTCACACAAAAATTCTGAAAAAAATTTAAAATGTTCTCCTCTACATCCCCTATCAGTAGTTAAAATATTAGGTATACAAATACGATCTAGTTTTTGAGTTATGAATTTTTAAAGTTGACTAATTTAACATGGAAGTTCCATTTCTCCATGTTAAAATAGCCAACTTTAAAAATTCATAACTCAAAAACTAGATCGTATTTGTATACCTGATATTTTAGGTACTGATAGGGGGTGTAGAGGAGAACATTTTAAATTTTTTTCAGAATTTTTGTGTGAGGGACTTTTTTTAACATTGGTGGCGTTACCTTACCCTTAAGGAGAGAAAGTGACAATTCCGGGGACAATGTTATGTTAGCGGGAGTGTAGCAGCAGACTAAGGTTGCAGAGGTGCGCACATGGAGATTGATGCGCAACGTGGTGGTTAAACTTGCAGAACGTTTTACACGTGCATGAGGATAGAGTGAAGGTCTCGTGATGGTCTGTGGAGAAACCTTCGGAGAAATTGACCATGGTGTGTGCTTAATATTTATTAGGAAAATTGATTGTTTTAAGTACGAGAATTAATTTATTTTATAATTAGTGCATTATAAAAGTGATGTGATCGAGTGCAATTATTGTGGACTTTCTGGATATACAAACTAAAAATAAAAAGACTTTTAAATTTAATTTACTATTCATATATTCAAGACTTATTCATATTGTAGTATTAAAGGATTATATAGCCACTTATAAGTGAAAATAGTGCCATCGGTGATGCTTGGCTGTAATCCGCATGCAATTCAATGGGTGCACCCATAATTAATTAATGTATTTTGTATTTTTTTGGGAGGTGGAAAAATAAATAAAATAAATAACTTAATTCACATATAAAGTACCACTTCATTTTATTTTGGTAATCCAAGTTTTGAGCTGATATTTTAAAGTTTTCTTCCGATTATACTGAATATATTTCCAAACAACGACAGTTTCCTTACTACGAGGATATTATCAACAATTTTAGTCTGGCAACGTACGTTCGTCTTATCGCTTTTTTCCGACGGTCACCGCAAAACTTCCGCTTCCCGCCGGCTGCGACCGTCACTTTTTATAGTGCGACAATGGAGCGAGGTATGTCCTTTTCCTCTATATAATTCAACATTTTGTATATCGTTTGATTTTATTTACGTTAGTTTAGCTATGTTCGCATTATAGAGTGGGACAAAATAGAAGCGATTCACGAAAAGAGTTATCCAGCGTTCCTACTAACCGCACTTAAGTGCCATCCTAATTAAAAGAAACTATAAACTTGGTTAGTGAGAAACCTCTGGCTAATTCTCTTGGTGAATCGCGCTCTTTAAAAAAGCTATTGCTGTGGTTTGAATTATATAAACAGCATCGTTTATTTTGATTGAAAACTGTACGTATATAATTGTAATTAATGTATTTCCTAGCTACCATTGCAGAGTATCATTATTAATAACGTCATATTAAACATTAAACATATAATATAATTATGTTATATTTTAATAAAATATATAGATATCGTGACAACGTTTGCTTGTCCTTTTTTTAAAATTAATTCAATTTTTTTTAAATTGTTTATATGTATTTTTTTCCCTATAAGTAGCATTAACATATTTTTTAGACTCTTTAAAATTTAAATATTAAATAGATGGGAACGATTCACGAAAGGAGTTATCCTGGCGTTTAATGTCATTGAATATTAGGCTAGCACCAAACCATGGTTAGTGAAAAAGCTGGATAATTACTGGATAACTCTTTCGTGAATCGCTCCCATGCAATGCATATTAGAGTTTCTACATACTAATATCGAAATGTCTTTCACGTAGCGATGCTGCATGGACCGTGCTCGGCTGCTTGACGAGGAGGCAGATCTAGGAATGGCGGAGGCTGACATGCTTCTCGAGCTCAGGGAGACGCCCCCACAGCTCTTCTCAAGGACGCCGCCTCCACTGCCACCCCCGAGGGTGTCCCCCAGGATGCAGGGGAAAGGAGCACCTCCCAAGGTATATCATGCAGACGTGATCGACAACATTAGAGTATCGAACTCAGAATTTTTTTATTGCAGAAATGGATAGAGGGTGCAAAGTTATGCCACCCTGATTTCTTCAGATTTTTTAGAGCCCGGTAAGTATTGCTAAAAAGTTTTGCCGAGGTCGGTTTTGAACCCATGCCCCTTTTAGGTCCTATCTTTTTATCAAGAGAGGTGTCTAGAGACGTCATGCTGTATACTTTCAATTATATATATTTTTAAAAACTATAGTTTCCGGACTCTAAAAAATCTGAAAAAAAAATCAGAGTTGCATAACTTTGCAACCTCTACCCATTTCTACAATAAAAAAATTTTAAGGTCAATACACAGAGCCCTGGAGACACCCGCAGCGGATTGTTGAGGGCGGTGGAGAACGGTGACCTTGCGGCCACAGAAGACGTGCTGTCTCGCGGCTCTCAGGAGGTCAACGTGGCCCATGGTCCACTCAGGGTCACGGTGCTGCACATCGCGTCCTACCTGCATCCTGACCTGGCACCCGTGCTCATCAACCACGGGGCGGACGTTAAGGCAGTCGACAAGCTGGGTTCGTTTTATTTATTATTATTTTTTTTTTACAAAGGTACACCCCAATGAGTTTGGAGTTTGAGGCGGTAGGTTGGGAGGGTAAGGATCTAGGGATAAGGGAGGGAAAGGATGGTGGTCATGGTCTGTTACGACTCCCAGCATTCACTGAGATAAGACTGATGGAACCATGGAAAACCTCAGTTAGGACGCGGACACCTCTACTTTTTTTTATCAATGGACCAAAGTGATGTCCAAAGCCTGGGGGAACTACACACAAGTGCATCACTCTGCACTGGGTGGAAAGCGAGATGAGTTTAACCCAATTTAATTTTTACTTGAAACGGTCACCCATCCAAGTACTAACTATGCTCTTAGTTGCTTGACTTCGGTGATCTAACAAGAAACGGTCAATGCACTGCGCCATAAGATAGTCTCTCAATATTTAGATCAAGTACCTATCGTCTTTTCATTTTTAGTGATTTTAGTGATAAACATATAATATAATAATTATTATAATCCTGACAGTTTGAATTTCGGCTGTTTTCAGGTCGCACTGCCCTGCACCTCGCCTGCACCGCAGGCCACGACACGTGCGTGGCGTCTCTGCTGCGAGCCGGGGCTGACGTCAACTCCCAGGTAAAATCTGACATCTGTGAGCCATTTTCTCAGGTAGTAAGGTGTCCTCGTAAAATTAAGTCTTCATCCTTTTTACGTCTGAACCTAATCTATTTACCTCAAAAACACATCTTCTTGGACACGATTCACGAAGCAGTTAGCCAAGTTTCTAACCACGTTTATCTAGGTATTTTAACATGTAAACCATCAGTTAACAGTTATAGTTGAACGTGGTTAGAAACCTGGCTAACTGCTTCGTGAATAGCACCCAAGCTTATTCTTCTTCGCTCAAAGTGAGGATAAAATGGAGACAATGGGGGACATTCACAAAGCACTTTAACCCCCAATTTAGCCCCGATTTTTAACCCTGGTGCTAAACACGGTGCTAAGCTATGAGCTTAACATGGTTAGCCCCTGGTTTAGTACCATGTTTAGCACCAGGGTTAAAAATCGGGGCTAAAGTGGGGGTTAAAGTGCTTTGTGAATGTCCCCCAATATTTCTAATATTTTATGCTCAAGAAGAGGAAAAAAAAACGTAATCTCGTCTTTTTCCCTCTTTTTTCCTCTAAAATGGTGCAAAATGGGAGAGAATGGACAATTTGCATGTAATTTTTTTATTGCAGAAATGGATAGAGGGTGCAAAGTTATGCTACTCTGAATTTTTTCAGATTTTTTAGAGACCGGGAACTATTTTTAAAAAATTATTAAAAGTCGATTTTGTGACGTCACGAGGAGTCTGTCCCTAAGAAAAGGATAGGCGCTAAACGCCCGTGACGTCATAAAACTGACTTTCAATAATTTTTTAAAAATAGTTCCCGCTCTCAAAAAAATTTGAAAAAATTCAGAGTAGCATAATTTGGTACCCTCTATTAATTTTTGTAATAAAAAAATTTATGCAAATTGTCCATTAGACTAAGAGAGAACTTAATAGATGAGATTTCAGCTCGGGTGTGTTTGTCGCAGGTCCAGCCTCAGTTCACGGAGACGCAGACCCCCAAGCCCCAAGGACCTCCGATAAAACCAATCCTGCCCAACTGGCGCCTGCGCAATAAAGATGGTTCTATGCTCACCAAGACCAGGAAGCCCCGACCTGAGGATGCCACCCCTGTCCCTGACTGTCGGCTCATGCGCGCCGTGGGAAATGAGGTAATTTGTAACATTAATGTTATAGTACGTACATTATTATATCACGCTAGCACTAACAAGGTCTTTTTGGTCACACGTTATACCAAGGGGGAGGGGAGAGGGTGGGGTCGAAACGACCCGTTTATATTTAAATCACATGTTAAAAAAAGGGTTAAAATTTTATTTTCACTTTTTTTTTTGTTTTTGTTTTTTTTGGCGGAAATACATTACTTGCTATAGCTACCGGTCTAAGGATTACAATTTTTTAAAGATTTTTGGGCAATATTTCACAGCTAATTTTTTCCGCTTTAAAGAGTCGTGGATCATCTCCCTCCCTTGGTAATGCTAGGGTAAATATTATTAAGATTTATTTAAATAATTTATTTATCATGTTCTCAATGATATCTTCATCCTGTTTACAGTTTGAAAAATTGTATGAGTGATATGAAATATATGCCAGTTCCTTTCATTAATAAAAAGTAAAAGCGTATACTAAAAAACCAATGAATAAAATAAATATAACTTTAATAAACATCATTCATGTTGAATATGTCAAAATTATGATCAGCTGGATAGATTATAAAGGTGCTTTCCATGGAGCGATGTTAAATGCGGCTTGTGTGAAGAAAGTCGCATTTATTTTGCTTCAATATCGTATAACAGCCATGATGGTGAGATAAAATTTCCATGCAGGAAGCGATTTTACCACCATCATGGCCGCCATATGATATTGAAGCAAGTGCGCCTCACTCGCTCCATGTAAATCCCCGATGATGCCCGCAGCTGCCCGTGCCCGAATGCTGGGGCCGCTCGCCGTTGCATCAGGCAGTGAAGGCCGCCCAGCCCGCCACGGTGCGACTGCTTCTGCACGCGGGGGCCGAGGTGGACATGAAAGACGAGAGGGGGCTGGTGCCGCTGCTGCTGGCCGGGGCGGGCATCGACAAAGAGGACCAGGACGCCATCAAGAGGTCAGTCATCATCTCGTTCGTTGTATTTTTAATTCAAAAATAATTGATTTTGATGATTTTTGCTAAGGAAATTATTGAAAGCAGCATCCTTTACAATCCGTATTGTTGCATTTGCAAGTTGGTGCTCTTGGGCGCGATTCACGAAGCAGTTAGCCAGGTTTGTAACCATCACGTTTAACTTATTAACCACGTTTAACTAGGGGATTTAACACGTAATACAGGTATAGTTAAACGTGGTTAAGCTAAACGTGGTTAGAAACCTGGCTAACTGCTTCGTGAATCATGCCCATTGTTGTTTTTCCGGAAAAACGTACCGTATGACGAGAAATTTAAGAGACTGAAAATTGCATACCTTCCAGGATACGAGAGTGAACAGACCGTGCTTATAAATAAATTGTGGTGTCTAAAATGTTCCACATTTTTTGAAGTAAATGTATTTTTGCCTTACGCTCGTCATATGAGTCGAATAAATCAAATAATAAATTTATATACTGTTTTAATAGTCTATAAAGGTACTGTCGCATAATCGAAATTTGCTATGTAAACACGCCTCAGCACGCCGCAGAACACGTTGATGACGCCGCAAAACCACGCGATTTTCCGAGGTCCTCTACGACACTCCGTAGAAAAATCAAACCCATCTTGATTTTTCTACCACATGATTTTTCCACCGCAACAGCCGCATATAAAAGATATTATGTGAAAACTTGTAGTATTTCTATAACGGTACACCGTAGCAAATTTTGATTATGTGAAAGCAGGTATTTCATTCATATAAAAAGTCATGTTGTCTTTTGTAGTCCGTTTATACCATAAAATAATTTTGCACATTAATTAACATTAAGGCTAACATATAACACCGGTTCTCAGGTACGAGGACGTGGTCCAACAACTGGTAGACGCGAGCTCCAACGTGAACGTGCTCAACCCTGACACGGGCAGCTCGGCGCTGCACCACGCAGCCTCTCGCTGCTCCCTGGCCGTCACCAAGCTCCTCGTGCAGCATGGAGCGAACGTGAGGTGCAGGGCAGCGACTGGGGAAACGCCCCTGCACGAGGCCGCGCACAATGGTGCAGACTTGGTATGTAAAATAATGCATTATATAGAATGTAAAACCTCATGAAATTTTTTATTGCTGCAGAAATGAAAAGAGGGTACCAAGTAATACTGATTTTTTTAAAGATTTTTTAAAGACTGAGAACTATTTATAAAAAAATGAAAGTACAGAGAATGACGTCAATAGGCGTCACTTCTTTATAAAAAGAAGAGAGAATAAAAGGGATCTGGGTTCAACCCTGGACTTTGAATAACTTTTTAGCAATATACTTCGTGCCTTTAAAAAATATGGAAAAAATAATCAGAGTAACATCATTTGGTGCCCTATTTATTAATTTTGCAATGAACAAATTTCATGCACGTTGTCCATTATGGCATGTACTGCAATTTTTATTTTCATTTTTTTTTTCGGAATAATAGCTTTATTAAAAAAATACAGTTTTGGCATCATTATTTTTTTTTTATCTTTTATTATTGAGTCATTCAACGTAAACAGGCGTGGACGACAATACTTTAAACTCTTTAAAGTCTCCGTAATTGCTCATACCTCACATTAAATACCCTGAGTCTTCAAGGTCCCTGACTTGTTCTCAGGTACTGGCTGAACTTCTGGCAGCCCCGAACGGAGGGGAACAGGTGAATCAGCCGGACCACGTTGGCTGCACGCCGCTACACAAGGCTGCGTTCAGCGGTGCCCGCGAGAGTCTTGCACTTCTGCTGATGCACGGCGGGGACTTGTCGGCGAGGACACACAGCAAAACGTCCGTCCTGGACGCGGTGTTCATGTACATCGCGAGGCCGTCCCACTTCCTAGCCTCCGTGCTGGACTCGTGTGTCCAGAGTAACAACGTGTCCGTGCTTGACCGAGCCTTCAAGGTAGCGTACACAGAGAAAATTAAGGGGCTTTTACATTGGAGCGATGTCGAGCGGGGCGAGAAACGCGCACTTGCATTAATATAAAAACAAAACAAAAATATATATATCATATGGTGGCCATGTTGGTGATAAAATCGTTTCCCGCGCGGCGAGGAGCGATTTTATCACCAATATGGCCGCCATACGATATTGAAGCAAAAAAGTGCGTCTTTCTCGCCCCGCTAAGCCCCATTAGACATCGCTCCATGGAAAAGTACCTTTATATTTTTGAGGTGGAAACGCCAGTTTTCATTTAGATGTATTATCTAGAGCTCTCTTTATCAACTTTTTAGGTTTTAGGGTCGGCATGAAAATATTAACCCTCTCCTGAATAATTTTTTTCCTTGCGTGTCTAATAATAAAAAACAACTAAAACATATGCAGTCTATCAATCGAGAGTTTGCGTCTGAAAATTTCCAGACATATGATGCATTTTTTACTAATTTCTGATTCGTGTTTACGATCTAAATAAATCAGAGCTATGTAACTTCTTAAAATTTTTAGGCGTGAACTCTCATTTTTCAGACTGTTTGTATTATATAGACTCCCTACTTAGTTGAAAATTTACGTCTTCAACTCATCCTTTACACGTCTACAGCTAATCTTATAACGTATTTTTTCCTCAAAAACACATCTTCTTTCTTCCTCGCTCAAAGTGAGGATAAAATGGAGACAATATTTTTAACATTTTATGCTTAATAAGAGAAAAATACGTATAATATCATCTTCTTCCCTCTTTTTTCCTTTAAAATGGTACAAAATAGGAGAAAATTATAGACCGAGGAGAGAGCTTAAAATAGCCAATATATGAAATTTATTTTAACTCGGGCTGTATGTATTATATCAATATAGCCTGCATATATTATGTTATATTGATTGCCTGGGTTAAAATAAATTTCATCTTTTATTCGCTATGGTATTTTAAGTTCTCCTTTCGTCTAATTTCCTCCTATTTTGCATCATTTTAGAGGAAAAAAAGAGGTAAAAAGGTGAAATTACTTATTTTTCCCTCTTATTGAGCATAAAACGTTAAAAATGCTGTCTTCATTTCATCCTAACGTTGAGCGAAGAGAAAATAAGATGTGTTTTTATAGAAATAAAAATATTTAGACGTGTAAAGGATGAGTTGAAGACTTAATTTTTCAACTCAGGTATATTAAATTTTCAGGTGACGGTGAATTTCTCGGTGCTCGCTCCGCACGGTTCTGAGAACCAAACGGTGGTGATGCGTGACCTCCTCAGCTCCCCCAGTGGTCCAGGACACAGTCTTCTGCTCCGCCATCCACTTCTGGAGACGTTCCTGCGACTAAAGTGGCAACGACTAAAGATGTTTTTCTTCGTTTTGATCGTGATTTACCTTTGTTTCCTCGCATCTCTGAGCATTTACGTTATCGTAGCCCACCGTCATGGCGACAAAATTGATAACGTAAAGAATGTATTAAAAACAATTCTAACATACACGTCTGCAATCCTACTTCTTAGTTTTGCAATGCAAGCTATAATATTACCAATGTATTATATCAGATCATTCGAAACTTGGATCATAGCTATATGTGGTGCATTATCGATAGTAATTACATGTTATGCTGATGGTACTAAAGATGAACCAGAATGGATAATTCACGTGACATCAGTGACTATGTTATTAGCATGGACAGAACTAATGCTTTTAATTGGTAGATTTCCAACATGGGGTAATTATGCTTTAATGTTTTATACAGTATTGAGGAATGTTATGAAAGTTTTACTTACTTTTGTATGTATCGTTATAGGTTTTGCACTTAGTTTTTTTGTTCAATTTGAAAAAGTACCTGTTTTTAGAGATCCTTGGAGAGCTTTTGTTAAAACTGTTGTTATGATGACTGGAGAGTTTGAGTATCAGGAATTGTTTAAAGATGAAATGACAAACAATACTAATGCCACAAACATTGAAGAACTCCCACATGGTGCAAGCAGCATTCATGAAATCAGTCGCATCATATTTTTATTATTTGTTGTTGTAGCTTCGATTGTAATGATGAATCTAATGGTTGGTTTGGCAGTTAGTGATATTCAAGGAATTCAAGCTGAGGGACATCTTCGTCGTTTACTAAAACAAGCTGAGTTTGTTGATCATCTAGAGACCATAATATCACATAAAATTCTCAGAATATTACCTCATTGTTTATTATCATTACTATCAAGAAGAAGGAGTATAGAGACGGTGCTCACTTTACAACCTAGTGCAGTGGAAAGTAAAATGAGGAGACCTCATCGCTTACCTTACCGGTTACTGGAAGCGTGTGTGGAACTTGCCGTTCGAAGACGGGCCATGAAGAACAAGGAGGAAGGTTGGACTGGAGAACACACAGGAGGATCACGGATGTCGTGGTACGTAGACCAGGTGGATAATAAAAGTTTGGCGAACGCTCCTCCGAGTATTGAAGAGTTATTATTGCGTGTCTCTGCAGATTTAAAGACCATCAAGGAGATTCTAGGACCTATTGGAGAACAAGTCATCTCTAGACATGCCTCCCCAAGTAGAGTGGGTTCACAAAGATTACGTGTACCTCGTAATAATAGTCAGCATGGTTCACGGTACATGGATTTGGCTACCGAAGTTCAAGGTGCACAATGTATTATGCGCAGAATGGGACGAGCTTCGCGTTCAGAGTGGGCCTGATGTGTCGACGATATATTGATATTGTACAGTTGTCGCCTCGGAAAATTTCACCGTAAGAATAACATAGGGCATAGTGTTTAACAAGGCTGCAAGTGGAAAATTTTCCAAGGCGACGAGTATACCATTAAGTTGAAGAGTTTCTGTCAGTTTCTATAGCTAACTTTACTCCTGTTTTTTAACCCTAGGACAGGGAACAGAGATAATCTGTTCCCTGTCCTAGGACAGGGAACAGAGATAATTCCCTGCCTAGGAGAAGAAAAGGGGCAGGGGTCGAGATGATCCGAAACTGTTTTAAACCGGGAAAAAATTGTGAAATTGTGAAAAAAAATTGTAATCCTTATATAGTTACCCACCTAGCAATGTATTTCTTCAAAAAATATCATTCCCCCCCTCCCCCCCCCCCCCGGACAATTGCTGTAATTAGCGAATTAAATATTTAATAAGAAGAAGTGCTGAAGATTCAATTCTTATTTAATACAGAACCATAAAGTTTAAAAGAAGGTTAAGAAGGACAATTTTTGTTTTTAATACTGTACAAAATACATAGTAAATGTATAGTATAGTAGGAGATGTGGTGCAGTGCGTTTGACCGGGTCTCGTCAGATTACCTAAGTCAAGCAATGCCGAGCGTGGTTAGTAGTTGGATGGATGAACATTTTCAACAAAAATTACATTTCCCACCCAGATGTAAATCGTGCTTTTCTATCACTTTTTTTACCTTGGCTTTGACAATTGCATTTCTGGTCCATTGATAAAAATGGTATCGTCCATCCTGGCTGAGGTTTCCACGTTTCTCTCAGTCACAGGAAAATGCCGGGATAAATTGCAAAGCCGTGGCCGCACCTGTTTCATAAAACCATGCGAAACGTTCAAGTTGGGGTTTCAGAAATGGATGAGTAATTATATATAATGAGTGTATAGTGTGTAATTAGTTACTAGATGTATATATATCCAATTAGGGTTTAATAAAAAACATATAATGTTATATGTATTTTATATATATAATATATATATATATTATAGCTGTATACCACAAGACAAATAAATATGTCCAATTAATTACAAAGTCTTTCAAAAACTAATTAATCTAAATTTTAAATGAATAATAAACAATATATATATATATATTATAACATTATTACATGAATTAATGATTTTTTTATTTTTGATGTAAATATTATAAATTTAAGTTATATGATGATATAGATGTTATTTGCGTATGTATTTTAAATAATTTTAATACAATAGTTCAATAAAATTTATTTGTATCATAATTAATTATTAGATGTTTTATTTCATTGATTCCTAATATATAATATTTCAGTCAAATTTACATGTTACATGATATTCCCTCCGGAAGTGGCCGGAAATATAAGGTTTCTAATCCTCCTATTCATATTTCAGCGTTAAAATTTCACACATAGGTCAATACTTCTACTTAAAATCACTCTGTAAAGTTTCAAAACTGAATTACAAACAAGAGAGCTGCAAACTTTAATACACTTCCGGAAAAAGTATCAAATTAATTTGACTGTAATTAATTTTTACATTATGAAAAAACAGACACGTGATCCCCGTTGATAGTTCTCAGAAATTTAACGTATAATTTTAACCCTATATAGTATATAACCACTTACTCTTGATATTTAATATTATATGATATATAATTAATAAGGTATAATTGAAATAAATAAATGATAAATTTCAGTGTAAAATTATGAAACTTTATTTATTATTAACACATTTACAGGTGATATGTACAGTTTACCTTCGTCCTTGTAGAATATTGATAATTAACATTTAAATTTTGTGTAATTTATAAACATAATTTTAATTGTCAAATTTTGAGTTGTAATTTTATTTTTTATTGACTATAATTAATGTACATCAATGATATTGAATAATTTAAAAATATTCAAAATATATCTTATGATATCTCTGGTATATATTAATATTGTGTTTTATTATAATTTTTAATCCTGAATAATTTTTCACTGTTAGCCAGAAAAAAAAATCAGGTGGGAGTGGGGGGTAATTTGCTCAAGAAGTTAATGGAATGGTACACTCGTCGCCTTGGAAAATTTCCCAATTGCAGCCTTGTTAAAGGGATACAGGCCTCAAATTACAAATTAGACAGACACCAAGTGCTGCTCGAATTTATAATCAGGCGCGGATCCAGGGGGGGGGGACTACGGAAGCTGCAGCCCCCCCCCCCCCCGAAATTTTGGATTTAACATGGGCAATATAGGCACTTCCCCACTCCATTTTTTTTTTTAACATTGGCCTTATGGAAGCAGCTCCTCCGAAATTTTTCCCTGGATCCGCGCCTGTTTATAATCAACATTCTCAGTATTTTAAAATCCACGTACGGGCAGTGGGAAGTTGGGCCGCAAAGTAAATCCTTGCTAACGTCACAACTCACAGCCAGCCCCGATTAACCCGATTAACATTGAGTTGTGACATCAGCAAGGACTGAATTTCTTACTTTGCACCGCAACTTCGCACGTCTGCACCACGCGTGGAGAAAAATTATACGAATATTGATTATAAATACTCACACAACACTTGGTGACTGATTTGTAATTTGAGGCCTGTATACAAGCCAAGCCCTACTGTGTTATTTAAGATAATTTAAGGGTAAGATACCGCTACCAATGTTAAAAAAAAAATCCCTCACACAAAAATTATGAAAAAAAATTAAAATGTTCTCCTCTACACCCCCTATCAGTAGCTAAAATATCAGGTATACAAATACGATCTAGTTTTTGAGTTATGAATTTTTAAAGTTGGCTAATTTAACATGGGATTTCCATTTCTCCATGTTAAAGTAGTCAACTTTAAAAATTCATAACCAAAAAATAGATCGTATTTGTATACCTGATATTTTAGCTACTGATAGGGGATGTAGGAGAACATTTTAAATTTTTTTCATAATTTTCGTGTGAGGGATTTTTTTTTAACATTGGTGGCGTTATCTTACCCTTAATACGCGGGTATGGTGATTACTGATTAACAAGGTTGCAAAAGGTAAATTTTCCGAGGCCATGACTGTACATAGTAGAAAGGCAGACCCACCCACAACATATTTTTCCCTGCAATTTGGCCGAAGATAAACTCCCCTGGCTATACCACTAGAGCACGTGCATCAATTTGAGCACCAGGGCAAGAAATCCAGCTGCGAAGGTTGCGGCGGCGCTCGTGGTAAAGGGTGGCAGCACCAGCGACACGGGGATCTCCCTGGACTCCAACAGGGCTCGCACCCTGGCCTTGATTTGGTCGTGCTGGGCCGTGCTGAGCAGCTCTCTAGCACGCACGATCACGGAGATGGAAATGACCACGCGGGCGCCGGAGGGCATAGCGCCAAGTTCCGAAGGGGGAGGTGCGCAGTTCGCCCACACCATGTATTTGGCGCTGTCGGCGGCCAGAACCAGAAGTTCTTTGCCTGTGAAATATAATGCAGTTAATAGACGGTATAAAGGAAATGAAAATAAAATTTATCTAGTATAGAGAAGAAATCAGTTGAGTATATTGAACTCAAAAATTTTTACTGCAAAAATGAAAAGAGGGTGCAAAATTAAATGCCACTCTGATTTTTTTCAGATTTTTTTTTTTTGGTTCAAAATTATAAACCATCAGAACAGAATTTAAGTTAAACAGTATATAAATATAACAATGCATTAAATCGTTGTAAATAAATACATGACAATTTGTACTTAATTTTTCAAATTGTGTTAAAAAAATTATGCATTTTTTAAATCACATACTTGATGAACTGATGATTGTATTATACATAAAATTAAAATTTAAAAGCCATTCATCAAATTCTTCATTCCGATGTAATGTGTCATACATCATTTTCATAACCTGATGACGTCAGTGGAATTTGTTTCAAAACAAATTTCTCAAAATCAGACGAAAAACAAAACTAAAAAAAAATAGGCCCTTTTTCTCCAACCACCATATTTTCCGTACTGATCACTTTAATACCCATTCTTGTTTTCTTTAATTTTTGATTTTAATATTATTATATGCAATGTTGTATATTATTGTATTTGTGCCCGGCCATGAAAGAGATAATATAATAAAAATAAATAAATTATAATGGATATTAAAGCGGAGAGTAATATAAAACGTATAATATATATTAAAGTATAGTGAAAACGAGCTTTTGTAATTCACAAGTTAGAAGTCGCAAACTCAGTAACGCCCTTTATTTCTGATATTGGCGGGATAGACAAGTCGAATTGGGTCCCCCGTTTCTACACCTTCTACTATAAAATTTGCGACTTGTGTTTAGTCGCAAAACAAAAAGCTTGTATTCACTGCTTTAAGGTGCATTTCCATGGAGCGGGGAAAGCGCGAAAACAGCCAATCAGGGACTCGGGATTTGGGATTTCCTCGCCTTCCGGGGAGCGATTTTATCTCTAGCATTGCTAACATGGAGATTAAAGTAAAGTGACCACGAGAAAAAAAAAGTTGAGCTAGTACTGTCTAAAAAAAGTTAAAAATAGCTCAAGTGGTCCTCCATATGGAACTGAAATCCAAAAAATTCCATCTCAAATAGGTTCTCCAGAAAAAAATTCCAAAATCTGAATGAGCGCGTCGCTTAACATTGGGCTTTACCTGACAAAGACCCTCGATTATCTTGAAAAAATACTGCGTTCAGTGGTATGAAAAAATATATCGATGTTCTATGACTTTAACTTTAACCACATGCAAATTTTCAGTATTTTTTTTCGAATCAGTTTTTCCGTAAAAAATCTTGAAAATTTCTTAAGATAATTTAACATGGACAATTTTCACGATTTTTTTACGGTAAATCTTATTCGAAAAAAAAAAAAAAATCAAAATTTGCATGTGGTTAAAGCTCAAGTCATAGAAAAACATCGTTATATTTTTTTCATACCACTGAACGCAGTATTTTTTCGAGATAATCGAGGGTCTTTGTCAGGTATATAAGGCCCAATGTTAAGCGACGCGCTCACTCGGACTTTGGAATTTTTTTCTGGAGAACCTATTTGAGATGGAATTTTTTGGATTTCAGTTCCATATGGAGGACCACTTGAACTTTTTTACATACTAACTAACTCAACTATTTTTTCTCGTGATCACTTTTTAAAGTAAGTGCCCTTTTCTCACGCCACCAAGCTCCACTTGACATCGCTCCATGGAAAAGCTCATTACATGAGCCGGCCTCAAGTACGCTGCAAGCTCATAAGGATGTATAATCCCTGTAAAAAAAAATGACACTCACGCTCGTTCGGGTCCTCTTTGTTTATGATGTCAAACCGGCCCTTCTGGTTTTCTCGCTGATGAAATTCGACCTTCTTGTACAGCTGCTGGTACTTGCTGGCTCCGAGTGACGACACCTTGAAGGTCCGTTCTGACACGTTCAGCACCACGTCACCAACCACGTCCTCTTTCCAGCTCGTCTCGAGTGATGGCAGTGACAGAAGACCCTTGTCGAACATTAGTGAGTACAGAGGAAGCCACGCTCCCCGGAGCTGAAAATAAAGAGAGAGTTTTGTCACGTCAGCCCCACGTTCATTCCAGCTCGTCTCAAGTCTCAAGTGAAGGCAGTGACAGTAGACCCTTGTCGAACATTAGTGAGTACAGAGGAAGCCACGCTCCCCGGAGCTGAAAACAAAGCACGAGTTTTGGCACGTCAGCCCCACGTCATACTTCCAAAATGATTGTCTTGCTGACGTGTTTCTCCATTTTGTACTGATGTTTTTTATGGGTGACGTCATGAAATTATTTTGAAATCAACGTACCTTAGTGATAAGAAGAGCTGAAGAGACATATATCGCGCGACTAATCTTTAATACTTCAAAATTCAATCAATTCATTACACTAATCGATTGTTGCTATAATTATACTATGTAAGAAACATTACACTTTTCACGCTCGCATCAGTATCTCTATTTCTATTGTAGTTTTAATTTATGTAAAGCATTTATGTATATACAATATAATTTTTATTGAAAGTTCATAATTTTATTTTTTATTTTTATTTTAATTACGTTTTTGGCATGTAAATTTACAATCTTTTATTTTTTAATTAAATGCAACAAGTATGCAACAATTAACACTTCTACAATTCAATGTTTGAATTTTAATTAATGCACACTAAATGTAAATGATCATAGTATTAATAATTTTTAATATTCACAGATTATCGACAGCAAAAAATACAAGCACACTTCTACATTATGTGTATCGTATACTTACAATAAATCATAATAATAGTCATCATTTGCATTAAAAAACGATGCACTTTCACTCCAGCATGCATTAATATTTGAATAATTTAAATTACTTCACTCAGCATTTAAACATTTTCTCGTACAGTTGGACAGTTTGGGACACTCATAAAAATTCTAGGACAATCATCTTAATAAATATCTGGACAATTTCGGACATTTTTTGACAGTTGTCAGGACAGAAACGTAAGCACTATAAATTTTACCTGTATTCCTCTACATCTCCCTCACATATTAATTTCGGACAATTGGATATTCTTGGACACTCACTCAAAAATTTGGACATTAATGTCCGGTCTCAGATATGAGCACCAAAACCTACCTTTGTCATCCACCTCTACCTTGGACATGAGCTAATCATTTTCTGACCTGTTATTTATGGATTCCGAGTGAAATATAATAAATAAAATCTCGGACACTCACCTCGGACATTTGAATACTGTTATCCGGTCTGAGACGTGAGCACCAAAATCTCTGTCTGCCGTTACTCTCCTTGGCCGCCACGCCCAACACAAGGCATAACAGCAGCCAGCAGTGCGCCATGCCACTTCATAAACAACACTGCACCAAAAAGTCGGTAGTAGCTATAGCGGCGTTACGTCACGTGGGCCCGGGCGGTAGATTGAGAGGAATTGAATAATTAGAGAAGGGTGACACAGATATTTGTTGTTTAACGTGCCTCTATATAGTGACGTGAAGGTACAGACCATAGCAGAAAAAACGGATATTGTTTATAAAATGAAAAAGTATCAGTTTTTTCAGCAATTGTTTGTATAAACAGTAATGCAATATGTACATATAGTATAAATATGTGCCATGTTATATAAATTTTTGAATTTCTAAATTTTAATTTTTTATATATATTCAATAATAATTTAATTGTACATGATATAATATATACGTAATAAAAATACATTAAAATGGAAATGTAGTGAGATATAATAGAACTATAATTAATTATAATTTAATATGATTAAATCATAACTAATGTTAATATAATGCAGACATAATTTCATATTCAAATTGACATAGTAATATATATAATAGTATGAGATTATGAGATATGTTTTATAATTTTACTTTGTATCTATAAAATTAATAACAAATTAAAAGTACATAAATATTTTCTGTGTTAGTATTATCCATTTTCATTATTGTGTATTATTTCCTTTTACTGTGCTTTTGACTGTAGTATAATTTTATTAATATAGCATATTTTTAAATCATGCAAATTTTATAAAATAGCTAACATAAAATATTATATATTAGTATTATCAAACACACATAATTATATAATGTTTAAAACATTTTGTCAGATTTTTTTTTGTAAAATTATCACAGTATCAGCGATATTGACATATTTTTTCAAATCTACCAGACAGAACATTTGGTTTCCATTGATTTTAATTATATTAATTATTATATAGCATCTATTATCATTCATAAAAATATCATACGAAAACGGAAAACGACTGGAAAAACTACCAATCGATATAATATAGCTTGCATCATAAATCAGAATTGATTTTGGAACCAATTTTGTGTGGCATTTAATTTTCCAACAAAATTTGTATATGTATTATATTATGACAGTAAAATATAATAAATATATTATATAGTCTTGCATGAGAAATACTTTCAGCTTAATTTGTAGGATATGCTAATATATCATTAAAAAATAAGAAAATGGTATTAAGGAGTAATCCTTGTGTATAATTTGTTAAACACAAATTATAAAAGGAAAGGCTAAAAGGAAAACTAAATCAATAAATGAAAAATTTGTGTTTACTTTCAAAATTGCAAACCTTTGCTCACTCCAGATATTCATATAAATTAAACCATTAAATTTGCTGCAGCTCTATCAGCAAAAAATCTAGGTTTGATTATGTCATATTTATGCAAACCCAAGTTGAAAAATTTCAACTTCAACTAATCCTTTACACGTCTAAACGTAATCTTTTTACCTCTAAAACACACCTTATTCGCTCAAAGTAAGGATAAAATGGAGACAACAATATTTTTCTAACATTTTATGCTTAAGAAGAGAGAAAAAGACGAGATTACATCTTTTTCTCTAAAATGGTGCAATAATATAAGAGGAAATTAGATCACAGGAAAGTTTAACGAATAAAAGATGAAATTTATTTCAACGACTCAGGAGAGTCTAATTGAATTAGCCACAGTACTGCAAAAATCTAGATAAATGCATAAAACAATGCAATATGGTCGAATTGACCTTCTCACAACATACAAACTGACCCTTAAGCACACTTCTAGACTAGAGCACGGTATCCATGCCATTGTTTACGTAGGCTGCTTGGGAGACACTTGGTCGGGGGGTGCCGCTAGTGGACAAAGAATCTTGGGTATGTTGTTTCGACGTGACGTCATGGGCAAGTCCTGGCAAGACGAGTGTACACAAACTGTTCCATACCTGGAGGAAAACGAGAGTATAAGCACTTGGAAACGGTAGGAATCAATACAAGCACGGGTCCAGGGGGTGAGGGGTGATGGGGGCGATCTTAACCCAAAAGGTCCCAAAATACATTGAAGATGATACCACCAACCCACCCGTCGCTCCCTCTCCCTATCCAAATTTTAACATTACGGGATTAAGGTGGATTTTCATGAGCGACAAAAGCGATGTGGCGCGATTTGACGTAAAAGCTGCGAAATCCTATGCGGCGGCGAATTCGCCGGTAATCGCGTTAATTATGATGCTCGACTTTTTCTTTTAATCGCCCAATATGGCCGCCAACGGATGTTACAGCAATTGCGCTTTATTCACGTCGCAGGCTGGAAATCGCCCTTGAAAATCCACCTTTAGGGGGACCCTCTCAGAACCGCGCGCTGGATCCGTTTACGTTTAGTATTTAGTATATATTCACCCGATTGCTTAAGGTACTGTTAAATTTAAGCAGCATGGTTATCATGCAATTAACTGATAATGTTATATCAAAATGAACAACTTGCATGAAATTTTTTACTGCAAAAATGAATAGAGGGTACCAAATTATGCTACTCTGAATTTTTTCACATTTTTTTGAGTGAAAAAAAAACTATTTTAACTATTTTTAAAAAAATATTGAAAATGCGGCCACGCCCCCTGGAGGCATCAATAGGCGTTATTCGTTATTGCTCTATCCTTTTTATTAAGGATTCAGGGGGGTGCCAACTTAAATTACAGGACTTTCAATAATTACTTAAAAATTATAGTTCTGGGACTCCGAAAAATCTGAAAAAATTCAGAGTGGCATAATTTGATATACGTCTTTTTTATTTTATTTTTACAAGGATACACCCCTAAGAGCTTACAGCTCACGGCGGAGTACTGGGTAGGGATAAGGTAGGGAACGGATAGTGGCCACGGCCTGCATGCTACGCGTCCCAGCATTCGCTGAGGTGAGACTGAGGGAACCGTGGAAAACCTCAGTCAGGACGGACACCTCTACTTTTTCTCAATGGACCAAAGCGATGTCCAAATCCTGGGAAACCACACACAAGTGCATCACTGCACTGGGTGGAAAGCGAGACGAATTTACCCCAGGGAGGGAGCAGCGTATTTTTTACTTGAAACGGTCACCCATCCAAGTACTAACCACGCTCGACGTAGCCTGACTTCGGTGATCATTTTTGCAATAAATAATTTTCATTTAAGTTGTCCATTAACTTACCTTTCTCTTGCAGCAAAAAAGCAAGAAGATGAACACAGATCGAAGTATGTTGATGGCGTCAGTAAGGTACCAGTATTCATCTGCACCTCCCACCTTCCATGAAATGATCTCCGTGATCCAAGGGATTCCCATCAGACCAAACAGCTTGACAAATAGTAAGAACCTGTAAAAAATTGAGGTGAATATTCACTGAAAAAAAAAAAAAAAAAAAATTCCCTCACTCACCTTTCTCGTTCAGGGCGTCGCAATAATCCTTCTCTCTGAGCTAACGCAGCCTCACGCATGAGCACCAAAATGCGCACCATTGTTAAAATAAACAATGCCAGGTTGAAGAGAAGCAGCACACCCATGGGTACGTACAGGTACAGCAAGATGGCGTCCGTGTCTGGTTCACAAAAAAAAATGTCACGAAAAAAAAAACGAAAGAATGAAACCTTTAAATACCTACCGTTACTGTGGTTGATGAAACACGTTCCTTCTCCAATCCCAGGTCGATAATTTTGTGGCACGCCGTCGACCTTGTCTGCAATCACGGTGATCAAGGTAATAATCACTGGCAGGATGGTCGCGTACAGTGCGTAGTAGAGGAACTTCTTGTGCTCTGACATTCTGCCAGACACCATGCTCACCAGTGACCTGCAACATTTGAGATTTTTTAATCATGGTAAAAAGCATCCACCTGCCGATCTGGTCACCATCTTCTTATCTAGCTGAGCGATGTTCGTTTGCTGATTTTGACTTTCCCAACCTTTCTGCGCATGTTTTCTCGATCCGAAGTCAAAACACTACTATCGCGGAAATTCTTTTTTTGTATTTTTTGTATTTGTATTTATTTATTGCACATATAGAACCGTGAGGTACAAAATGCATGTTTACAATATTTTAGTATTGCAATACCTGTAAAAGAAACATTAAATTTAAAACATATTATCATCAGTTTTATATTATTATTACAATTACAATCATACATATTATAGTATTATCTAGTCAGTCCACAATACCTAAGAAATAAAACTTTTATATAAAAAAAAAACAAAAACATTTTTATTAATAGAAAACAATCTGAAACTAATTCTTAATTATATTACTATATATATTATTAAATCAATCTATTACAAGGAAAGCATTTACATTATTTAAAGCTGTTCTTTTTCTTGTTATGGCATAAAAATTGTTCTTTAAATGCTCTGCTTTAATTAAACTGAACTAAGGCTAATAATAATTTTTTTATAACAGTAAACGTAAAAAGTTAGTGCCAATTAAAAATACATAATTTTAAATTTCCAAACATAACTTATTTTAGGGAGTTAACAATTTGCGCTCGAAAAATTACTCCGTATAGAATCTTACGTGCGCTCAATCGTTTCTTGGTAGTAAATGGTATAGGACAAATGGTTGGTGAAGTCAAGATGGAAGCTCACCATTGTAATTTATGGCATGATATTTTACGTAACTATATTAACGATATAACGACACATGAGTTGCCTATATTGTTTCAAAACCGGTTATTTGCAGTTTTAACTAAGATCATAATCCATAATCCCATCTTTTTACCAGGAAAATAACTTATACTGAAAATGCAAATTGCAGGTTTTGAAACTAGAGGTCTCACATGTTGGTATAATGGCAAGTGAAAAATATGAGGTGAGAGGAGGGTGGGAGCCTTACCTGAAGGTAAGGGCAATGTCTATGCACATCACGTTCATCCAGAAGAAACCAGCCAGCAGTGACAGCTGGATCACGTACGCTGAAAAAAAACAACGCATTTTAGAACAGCTTGTAAAAAAAAAAAAAAAAAAAAAGAAAAAAGAAAAACAAAAAAAAAAAGAGAATAACTATAGAATACCATTGCTTTAATGCATGTAGGCATGGATCCAAAACAAAAGTTCGGGGGATACTGGCCCTAAAAATCTAATGTTGATTCAAATTCAAATAAAAAACTGAGGGAGAAAATGCCTATATTTGCTTATGTTAAATAAAAAATTCGGAAGGGGGGGGGGAGTCCTGTACCCCCCTAAAAACCTCCCCCCTGGATCTGCATCTGAGTGCATTAAAATATTTAAACGATAAAATTTGTTAAAAAAAAAAATCGATTTATTTTGATTATATTTTAACGAAGTCATACTTCAATGTTTAAAAGTAAAATGAATCGAAATTCAATACCACAGAATTTTGAATAGTGCAAGGGATTCAAACTCAGAACCCTACAACCTGGGAAAAGAAGAGCCTCTAAACATTAAAATTGTTCATAGTCAAACTTATGATCTAACCGGAAGTAATTGAGTACATAAAGGACCAAAAGATGGCACTGAGCGCTGAAATTTTGGCGAGGATACAGCAATACCTATAGCATTGGGAGAATCACAAAAACAACAAATTTTATATGAAATACATCTTTTACGAAGTTGAAATATTTTTTTATATTTGTCCGAACGTATTTGACAACTAATTATGGTGTTGTCATTTCTGTAAAACTATGCTGTGGCTGCTGATCGAGAGAGCATTTACATGATTTTACAATGTTAAACATATACAATGGGCCTCGCTAGACGTACGTAGTTCAGCTGTTTCCCGTCAATTTCCGCGAGGGGTGCTACTAACTTTATGACGTCATGTTTCTGAGTTTCATATTCGTACTTCAGCGTTTTGTAATTTCTAAAATATATCAGTACTTACACTGCATGTAAATCCCTCTGCAAAATTTCATAACTGAATTACAAACATCACAAACTTCACACTTCCGGCTACTTCCGGAGGGAATATCAAAGGGTTTTGTCTTAAAAAAATTGAATAGAATAAATATTATAAATGTTACAGTATTATAATTATTTTAAAATTATTTTTTACCTGCTTCTTTTTTTCATTGGATAATGAGATCTAAAAAATTTAAATTATAAAAATTATTTCGAAGACTAACGATTGCAATAAAAAGTGTACAAATTTGGATGACTCGTTTTTTTTTTCTCTGAATATTTTTATAATAGAACATACCAAAAAACTTGTATGAACAAGTTATAGTCTGACCTTGGTTTTTAATGTCCGTCTTGTCCTCTACGGAATCCCAGTATGGTACGTTAAAGAACATAATAATTATCACATTTAATTATATGTACAGAGAACCAGAGTCAAATTTAATATATTTTAATTTAATTAACACACACAATAACTAAAGGAAATCCTTGATGTATCTATACAATAAAGTTTTGATTATATTATCCATTTCCATGAAATCTGTTAAAAAAATTTTAATTAACAAAATGTACACAAAAATTAATTTTATATTCTTCTCGGCATTACCTGGAAGTTAGAGGTTTCTGCTCCTCCTATTCATATTTGAAGTTTGTAATTTTTAAAGAAAGGTTTGCAATAACTGGGTTTTGTTTACAAAAATTTAAAACTCAATTATATAACGGGCACTAGACGCAGTTGTGCATCTGTCATAATCTGATGGTCGTGAGTTCGATCCCAGGCACCACCAAACTTTTTACAAGTGGCGGTTGCTAAAAAAACAACAACTTTTGCATCCGGGAGGTAACTGATGGCATCCTCCATGCATCAATTGTCGACCATCCTGACTGAGTTTTCCATGGTTTCCTTAGTCACAAAGGCAAATTTAAGTGCTATAGGATGGATACGCCATGGCCGCCATGGTTTGAAAAGGACCCGCAAAACTCTAAACAATATGCTAGGTCGGGTCTACAAAGAGACGGAAAGTTAAAAAAACAAAATAAAAGGCAAGTAAAAAAAAAAAAAAAAAAATTAAAAGTTGTCATAAATTATAAATAAATTTGATGGTGATTTATCATAATGCGCTCTCCTCGGTTCTCAGCTCACCGATGGCAATGCAGGGCGTGTCCTCGAGCTGATGTCCCTCAAGCTGCACCACGATAAGCGCCACGTACGCCACGAACATGAAGGCGCAGTGAGCCATGAGCGCCATTCCTTGCACGGCCCTACGCAGCTCGGACAGCAAGGCGTGCACCAACAGCGTGGCGAGCAGGAAAAACGCACCCACCACGAAGAGCGTGCAGTACACCACCTTGTGTACCAACCGATCTTCTTCCGCCTCGGGAGCAAAACACACCAATGCGTTCACCGACACGTCCCCCTCGTCATCAAGGAACGGTCCAAGACAGAAGAGAGGTGGGTGAGAAAGTTCCTCGTCTATGCCTTCCCTAAAAAAAATTTTTATGAATTTTAAATTGACTTCAATATTATGTATTTAGTGCTGAGAATATGAATATTGGGATACAGATATATTATTTGGTAGAATCATCAACCTTGGGAGTTTTTGTTATGATTATTATATTAGAAATTTTTGAGCTTTAAAGTGCAACAAATCTTGAGCTAAATTTTACAACATAATTTTAATGCTTTTCAAAAAATTGTTCTCCATTGATGATGTACACCAAGTATTTCTTCCGTATGTTTAATTTTATTTGATAATATTTACAAAGTTAGAGGAGATATTTTATAACTGCCAACTATAAGGGGTCACTCACTCCCGGAACAGCAGGCTACCATTGGTCAGCACCGTGATGTCAACCTCAGGGCCCCCAGGGTCGTTCAGCAAGATTGAGTGATAACCTGGTGGACATCGAACCTGGACGTTGAACCATGGCAGGAAGCTCGCGGGTCCTTCCTTCGTTTCGTTCAGGGGACTCCAGTCACTCCAGGGGGGCGGGGCTTCATCACAGACGATACTGGTGAGGACAGAAGGTGTTGCAGTTGAAACACTGCAAGATATTACGTTCACACGATCGGACAAGCCCACATAGTCTCGTCGTATCTGGATGACATATATGTGGATATGACATATATTGTATATCGTCTCTCTCGTCTGGAATATTGAGATATCTGCTTACCACGATTTCACTGGCAATAACGAGCTATATATATATATAATAATATATATATATATATATATATATATATATATATATATATATGATATTTCAGGTTAGCGCAATTATGAGTTTTAAATCAGTATAAAATAAAGCATATTTTCAAGTTCACCTGAAATAGCAGATACAGTCAAATTAATTTGAAATTCCCTCCAGAAGTAGCCGGAAGTTTGAAGTTTCTGACTATTACATTTATAGTATATAATAATATTATATATTTTGTTTGTAATTATTAAGAATTGAAATTTTGAAGAGGGTTTTGCAGTACGTATAATACAATTACTAAAATATGTGCGCACTTGTAACGCTGAAATACGAATAGAGTAGCCAGAAATCTTACACTTCCGGCTACTTCCGGAGGGAATTTTAAATCAATTTGACTTTAGTTAAAACAACCGGCTGGCCGACAGTACACCTTCCTCACAATCGTGACCTTGGGGCGCCTCGCTGAGAATCCGGTGACGTTTATTTTTAAGTAGTCAGCAGCGTCCTTTTACTTTCGTATTTCCTTGTAAATGTTAACAAGTCAATATAAGTATCTGAGAAAATTTAAAGGTGTTTATCTTACCAGCATTTTGAGCAACAGTAGAGAAAAAAAAATCAGAAAATTATTACTTTAAAAAAAAAAAAACTTTTTGTTTACATATTTTAAGATTATTAATTATTCAACCTTTTATTTATTACAGAAATTTAACACCCACCTTCCGTTTTCAGATTTTGCCACCTGACCTCGAGGGCAGCACACGTTGAGGCAGGTCATGTTCATGCAGGGACACCCCCCCACGTCCTCACTGACGTCACCCCTTGATTGACAACCATCCCCAGCCTCGTTCACCCTCTGTTCTGGTCCGCAGCACGCAGAGTGGTCTGCGGCCTGCAGTGCGCGCGCCATCAGCAGACACACGACGAGGGTGTAGGTGGCCATCTGAGTGGGGATCGAACCTGGACCTTGTGACGACTACACACTAACTACGTCCAGCATTTCGCGAGATTAACAACCAACTGAGGCAGCAGTCGAGGTCAACCACTAACCTGTTGGTACCTCTCCCTCCCTCCTCCTTCCCCTCAAATGCCGTGAGAGAGTCTGGCACGTCCTCTAACAAGTGTATGTAAGGTGTATATTATAAATAAACACTGTGACAAAAAAACTAACAGCTTTCTGTACTAGCTAGGTAATCTATAAAGATTCATTTAACAATAACTTGACGTCACGTGACTCTCCCATTGCTTTTGTATTGATGGAGAGTACAAAAGAAAAGATTCGTGACGTCAGGGCATTGCTAAATGATTCTTAGTTTAGTAACAAATTATTATGAATGGAAATTTGCAATACGTATACCAAATATCATTAGAATGAGTTTGAGTAACGGAGCTTGAATTTATCCTTTTATAAATTAATAGTATCTAATCACTTATCTAATTAGTAACTAATATCGAACACATAATTAAATATATGTATATATTATACGTACTTACGTGTATATCACCCAATATCAAGTTTTATACTATACAAAATCAAAGAGGGCGTTGTTTAATTCAAGGATATGAAAGTTCCTGCAGTTCCTTGATGGTCACATTTTCATTGAAAATTTAAACAAACATATATTCATTTATCTGTTTATTTTGTATTATAACCACATGATATGCGCACTTATTTTAATTTCCTACATTTTTTATTATTAGTTGGTTAGATTATACATGACTCACAGAGTTGTACTTACTAATTAAGTGCAACTCTGTGACATGACTGTTTAATATAATAATATAGGAAGTTTTGAAGTTAATATATATTTAGATGCATCAATCATTTTTAAATCATTGTTTCTTGTTTTTCTTGTTTTTATTCTTACATTAGATAAAAATTAATTTAAGAAAGTAGTTAAATCTTTGACACTATTTTCCACGCGTTGATTATGTTCTAGTACACATTTCATTCAAATAAGAACTTTATTCAACTATTAAAATTACAGTTTTACTAGTATTGGTGTACTGTACAACATAATGAGTGGAAAAAAAAGTACAGCAGTTTTAGATTAATGTAACTAATAAACCGTCGTCAGAATAACAACGTTAGAGTTATTAAAATGTACGTTGTATAATAAGGTGTGAATATAAGTACAATACATGTATTAGCAAAAGAAAGTGTATCACTTATCACAACGTATGTGCATATAGCCTTTTTTTAAAGTAATGATAATTAATTAATAAAAAAAGTCCATTTGTTAACATAATTAATATTATTATTAATACAGTTACGGATACATAAGTAAATAACACTTTTTAAAACATTATTCAAACCATAAAATTTCAAGAATAATATTTAAATATTAAATAAACTATCATATATAATATATATACTACACATTACAATCATTTAAAAATATGTCCTATAAAATCTATAAATGGAAAAAAAATATATTATAACAATGATATTACCTGTAGAAATTTTGAAAAATTCGAACCTTAGAATTATTAATTATTTTCACTAATAAAACTATTTGTTTTTAAATATTATATAATTATATACATACTGTGGAAAAACATAATACATATTATTGTAAAAGAAAGAAATTAATAAATAATTAATATACATATAAGTGTAAAATCATATGGTTTTAACCAGTCGTTCACCAAAGTTGATGATTATATGACATAATATATCATAATAAGCTCTCATGCTATCTAATCAACATTAAAAAAAATGAAAAAAAAATATTAATTTATTTATTTTTACCACCGTTTTATATCATACAAAAAAAGGTATTTTTTTCCAAAAAAATTCCAGTTTTTTCAAAAAATTTCCAAAACTGGAAAATTTTTATGGGAAAAAATTTCTCAAGGTGGAAAAACTAAAAAAGAAAAAAAAAACGTGTATAATGGTAGCCAATAATGTATACTAAAACCTACTTCATGAAAAATTAGGTACCTTTCATTAACTTTTGTTATAAATATTTTAGAGTGAGAGTCTTTATGACTCGGGTACCGCCTGACTCACGGCCACTTAAAAAAATTAATTAAAAAATAGTGAACGCTTACTTAGCTCATTTTATATTATACAAAATTAATTGAAGTAGTACTTATATATTAGTATGACATTATGAAGGAAATAAATAGAACAACAAATAAATTAAGTTTCTGCAGGAGGGGTACACATGCTATGTATTAAAAGGTGTCCACGGCACCTATAGCACCGGGGGACCAAAAATAATGCATTTTTAGACCTATACCAATCGAATCAGCATTTAAAAATACACTAAAAAATTTGCAGCAACAATTTTTATAAAAATTTAGTGCCTAAAAGCCATAAAAATATTTTCAAATCAATTTAACGAGCCGATTTTTTTTAATTAATTTATTTCTTTTATTTTCAGCATAGGGCTTTCCCACCATTGGAGAGACAATTAATGAAAACTTAATTAAAAAAAATCGGCTCGTTAAATTGTTTTGAAACTTTTTCTATGATTTTTAGACACTAAAATCTGCCTCTCAAAAAAATTTCAAAATTGTTGTGAATTTTCTAATGTTTACATGTTAATCAAATGGAGCTAAAAAAAAAAGCTGATTGGCATTATCTCTACCTTAAGCACGTTTGTGTTTAGAAGTTAGACTAGAGCATGGTGTCCTGTCTTTTGTTTACGTAGGTCACTTGGGAGACACCTGGTCGGGGAGTACCGCTAGTGCCACTAGTGGACATAGAATCTTGTCGCCGCGGCGTGACAACACAAACAAGTCCAGGACAGTAGAGTGCACACAGACTGTTCCATATCTGCGAAAAAACGGGATTTAGAACGTGGATGTACAGTCAAAAGCAAATAAAAAGAAACAACAACAATAATCCTTTGTTGTCATTAATTGTACATAGTTTAAATTCCATCCGTCTAGCTTTATTTCACAGCTAGCTCTCAATGCATTTTCATCCCATCAATGATTCCCGCTTGATGGTGAGTGTGCGGGAATCGATGAGAGTGCTAACATTCTTACAGTGGCCGTCACATTTAAAATGCCCATATGGTCGTATTTCTAGGCTGGATGCAACGTTGCTAAACTTCAAAAAAGCAAGCCGAACTTCGAAAGGCGATATTCTTAATGCGAGCTGGCAACGCTGGGAGGCGGTGCAACGTTGCCAGCAATGCCAGCTCATACACATGAGCACACGCGAATAGTGAGCAACTCGCAACCAGTGTTTGAAAACTTTGAAATTTTACGTCGCAATGTGGCAACGTCGTAAAATACGAAATTTGACGAAGGAACACGAACTACATGATCATGGGCCTTTTAAATGTGACGGCTAAGTTAGAAGAAGGGAATTTAAACTTTTTGTACAATGACAACAAAGGATATTGTTGTTTTATTTATTCTGCTATTGACTGTACTATATATGATACTTGTTTTGACAAATTACCTTTCTCTTGCAGCAGAAAAGCATGAAGATTAACACAGCACGGAGCAAGTTGATGGCGTCAGTGAGGTACCAGATTTGTTTGGCTCCTCCCACCCCCCATGAAATGATCTCCGTGACCCACGGAATTCCCATCAAAGAGAACAGCTTGACGAACATCAGGAATCTGCAAGAAGTTGAGATGAATTTCAATGAAGAAAGTATAAGGACAGCACTCACCTGTCTCGTTCAGGACGTCGTAGTTTTTTCCCATGAGCCAACGAAGCCTCACGCATGAGCACCAAAATTCGCACCGTGGTAAAAATGAACAACCCCAGATTGAAGAGAAGCAGCACGATCATTGGTCCGTAAAAGTAAAGCAAGATGGCGTCGGTGTCTGGTTCACAAAAAAAAAAAAAAAAAAAAGAATATCATAACACAATCGAGAGACTAGAATCTGATATACAGTCACCGCCTCAGAAAATTTCCCTTTGCAGCTTTGTTAATCACCATGCCCCGTAAGAATAACACAGGGCATGATAATTATATAACAAGGCTGCAAGAGGGAAATTTTCCAAGGCGACGAGTGCACCTACTGTGGTTGACAAAGCACGTTCCAACTCCAAGTCCGGGCCGAAATTTATCCCCAATACGAGGCTTCAGATGTACTGGCACACCGTCAACCTCATCTGCGATCACGGTGATCAGGGAAATCACCAATGGCAGGATGGTCGCGTAGAGTGCGTAGTAGAAGAACTTCTTGCGTTCTGACATCCCTCCAGACACCAAGCCGACCAATGACCTGCAACATATTCAAGTATGTGGATGTTTTTGCTGGGACTGGGAGTGTATGCCATGCTATGGACAACATACATGAAAAAAATTTAGTACAGAAATGAATAGAGGGTACCAAATTATGTTACTCTGAATTTTTTCAGATTTTTTTGAGATCTGGAACTATTTTTAAAAAATTATTGAAAGTTCTGTAATTTATGTTGACACCCCTGAATCTTTAATAAAAAGGATAGGACCAAGACGCCTATTGACGCCTCCAGGGGGCGTGGCCGTACTTTCAATAATTTTTAAAAATAGTTCTGGGTCTCAAAAATATCTGAAAAAATTCAGAGTAGCATAATTTGGTACCCTCTATTCATTTCTGTAATAAAATTTTTTCATGTACGCGTATGTTGTCTATTTTACAATTAATATTATAACAATATTTGTTGATACAATTGAAAGAAGGGGGGGGGTATTTGTTCACCTGAAAGTCAGGGCGATGTCTATGCACATAACGTTCATCCAGAACAAACCGGTCATTAGTGAAAGCTGGATCACGTACCCTGAAAATAAAAATCGTATTAGAAAAGATGAAAATCGAAATGCTCCCACCTCAATTGTCTCACCGATTGCAACGCAGGGTGCCTTCGGGAGCTGATGCCCCTCAAGATAAACCACGACGAGTGCCACGTGCGCCACGAACATGAAGGCGCAGTGAGCCATGAGCGCCATACCACGGACGGCCCTTCGCAGCTCGGGCAGTACGGCGTGCACCAACAGCGTGGCGAGCAGAAAAAGCGCGCCCACCACGAAGAGCGTGCAGTACACCACCTTGTGTACCACCCGATCTTCTTTCTCTGCTTCTATTTCTTTTGTGCTTGTTGGTAAACACACGAATGCGTCCAACATCACGTCCCCCTTGTCATCGAAGAACGGTCCAAGGCAGAAGAGAGGCGGGTGAGACAGCCCCTCGTCGAGGCCCTCCCTAAACGAAATTTTATTTTATGTTATTGAACCTGATAATGTAAATAAAAATTATATATTCGGAATGCATTGTATTTGTTAAGTCACCGAACTGCATGGAAATTTTTCATAATTAATTGATTATATTTATTAAGAGTATCGACCTCATTTTTTTTATTGCAGAAATGGATAGAGGGTGCAAAGTTATGCTACCCTGTTTTTTTTTTTAGATTTTTTACAGCCCTGGAAGTATTTTTAAAAAAATTATTGAAAGTTTTTTTTGTGACGTCACGAGGCGTCTGCCCTTAAGAAAAAGATAGAACTTGCCGCCGCGCGACGTCACAAAAAGGACTTTCAATAATTTTTTAAAAATACTTCCAGGGCTTTAAAAAATCTGAAAAAAATCAGGGTAGCATAACTTTGCACCTTCTATCCATTTCTGAAAATTTGAGGTCGATACTCCATTGGAAAATTTTAATGGTGACTATATGGTGAGGTTAGAATTAAATAAATATTATACATTGAAAAAAAA
Source organism: Siphlonurus alternatus (assembly GCA_949825025.1). Classification (NCBI taxonomy): domain Eukaryota; kingdom Metazoa; phylum Arthropoda; class Insecta; order Ephemeroptera; family Siphlonuridae; genus Siphlonurus; species Siphlonurus alternatus. Next base: position 5,761,633 of record OX463785.1, on the reverse strand, counting down.
TCGACATAATTTTACTTTTCAAAATTTGTAGAAACTATTAATAACTATTTATTAAATGTTCACCATAATACAATTACTCCGATCATTGTTTGTTTTAAACCAAGGATCGAGGTACGCCACTTACTCCTGGTATAGCAGGCTACCGTTCGCCAGCACAAAAATGTTGACTTGGTATTCAGGGTCTTCCTTCAGTAAGTATTTTTCATGACCTGGTGGACATTGAGCCTGCACGTTGAACCACGGCAGGAAGCTCGCGGGTCCTTCCTTCATTTCGTTCAAGGGACTCCAGTCACTCCAGGGGGCCGGGGCATCTTCACAGACGATACTGTGAGGAGAGAAGGAGTTACAGAAACACACACACGTATATACAGTTAGATTAGTAATAGAAAGCCACAGTGACAGTGAAGTTATTATTTTGATTAACAACGAAAATAATAATGATTATTGTCATTAATATCCTAAGGGAAACAAGCTGACAGCAAGCATAAATAAGTCTGCAATTATTTTAGTTTGAAAGTCTGAAAATGTGTAAAAAAAATTGTTTATTTATCAGGGGGGAGGGAGGGGGGGGAGGATTCAAATGGTGGACTTACTGTTAAATTCTTAATGGTACTATATTTTTTAAATATTTTTTCCCACGATTTTTTTTTAATTCATTTGTAGTTCTTTGCGTAATTAAAGATTACAATATTTTGAATATTTTTTGGTGCATTCATTTGATTAGGAAATCGAGATCCAATTTTATTTTTTAATATAATTTTATACTGTTGAATTATGCCCCTATCTCTGCACTATAAGAGGACATACAATTAGTTTGGTATTCCCGCCGGAAGTAGCCGGAAATGAGAACTTTCTAAACTTCCTGTTGATGCCAAAATTTAAAAATATTGCATCAATATTTGTGTTATTGATTTCTCTGCAAAATTTCCAAATTAAAAAATGAATAGGAGAGACAAAAACCTTTCACTTCAGAGTACTTTTGGCGGGAAAACTTCTAAATAAATTTGAGCGTGTCTGCAGCCTGAATGCCTGAATAGAGGGTACGCTTTTGAGCAGCACTATTAATTTAAATCCTGCTATTTTTTTAGCCTGCTGTTTTTTTTTTTAGTACACTGGTCGCCTTGGAAAATTTCCCATTGCAGCCTTGTTAATCACCATGCCCTGCTTACGGGGCATGGTGATTAACAAGGCTGCAATGGGAAATTTTCTAAGGCGACGACTATACATTATGTAAGTTTAGCAGTCCATAGAGGTGTGAAAACAAAACCAAAATTATTTTGATATTGATAGACCGAGATTTCTTCTTAACTGATCCAAATTTCAAATTTACATCTCTCCGTCTTTATATTGAAGCTGCAGCTCTATTAGTAAACAGAGGCTCGGACTGACCATAAGAGTTGGTGAGCGATCGCTCAGTAGGCCCCCTCGACTAAGAGACCCCTACAACGTTAACAGTAGGCCCCCACAGGGTAGTAAAGTAGGCCCTTGATATGGACCCGGTACTCCTGTTTGATCAGTAGGCCCTTTGAGCCCAGTCCGATTTTGACAAGATTTAAGTTAATAAAGAGCTGAGGATTCGAAGACGCTTATTTGCGGGCAGCGTTTTTTTTTTTTTTTTCTTTAACTTTCAACTTTTTTATTACTAAGTAAGTTAAGGAACTATATAAGTAGGGAAAATTTTTCTTAGTATAGTTTTTTTTTCTGGTTACACCAATTTCTAAAGTATTAAATATCACAAGGTTATCGCAAAAGCTATGAAATCCTATAATAAGCGCTATTATAGCTGCGAGCGAATTCGACAGGTTGGGGCGGCGAACATCGCGTTAAATGCAATGCCTTTTTTATTCGAAAATTATGACCGCCAATGGATTATGTTACAGCAAGTGCACATTATTCGCTTTGTGTCGATGATAAAAATTACCACGTAAATCCGCCTTTACAAAATTGCAGAAGCACCATACCCACCTTCCAGTTGTTAAATTTGCCACCTGACCTCGGGGGCAGCACACATTGAGGCAGGTCTTGGTCATGCAGGGACACACCCCCACGTCCTCACTGACGTCACCCCTTGATTGACAACCATCCCCAGCCTCGTTCACCCTCTGTTCTGGTCCGCAGCACGCAGAGTGGTCTGCGGCCTGCAGTGCGCGCGCCATCAGCAGACACACGACGAGGGTGTAGGTGGCCATCTGAGTGGGGATCGAACCTGAACCTTGTGACGACTACACACTAACCACGTCCAGCATCTACTATGCAGAATAATCTGTGATGATGTTTTGGTAAAATACACAAAGTTATAAAGATGAGTAATGGAGCTTAAATTTAATGTCAAACTAATATGAAATAATTTATATAACCCAATGTCAAGCTTTATATACAAATCAGTCAGGTTGTTGTTTTAATTCAAGGATATTGCAGTTCCTTTATAAATTCCAGGATGGTTGAATTTTCAATGACAATTGAGACAAACATCCCTTTACTTTGTAACCACAAGATGTGCGCACGTATTTTATTGACTTCCTCTTGCAACACAGGTTAGTACATGTTATTGTAACATTGTTACATTACCTGATACATACCATACTTCTGAAAGCAATATAGTAATCAATGTATTGCAAAAGGTTTTATTGGAAAAATGAAAAGCGGCTGCAAAATTTTTTATCGCATATTTGATTAGAGGACATGTATTTTGTCAATTTTTTTCATATTTTCTTGAAGCCTCTAACACCATTAAAATCGATAGGAATGACGCTGTGACGTCATAGTCATGCTATTATTTAACACGCAAGCATAGGGAAATGCGCTGCATGACTATGACATCATAGCGTCTTTCCATTCGATTTTGAGGGTGTCGAGGATTCAAAAAAATCGGACAAAAATTGACAATACACAATTCGAGGTGTTGTATCCAAATATGAAATAAAAAATTCATGAAGGTTGTCCATTATGCCACTCTGATTATTTTCACATTTTTGGAAGTCAGGAAGTATTGCAAAAAGTTTCTTGCCGAAGTCGGGTTCGAACCCATACCAATTTTAGACCCTATCTTTTTATTAAGAGAGCCTCGTCAAGAGGCGTCACTCCTCTGCATTTACCACAATTTTTTAAACATAGTTCCCAAACTCTAAAAATTTTGAAGAAATTAAAGTAGCATAACTTTGCACCCTGTATTCATTTCTGCAATAAAAATCATTGAGGTCGATACTCCATTATCAATAATTTATCAACTTCAATATTTATTTTTAGATAAAAATTGTTAACATCTTGAAAATGTGATCTTATTTTCCACTCCCTGATTTTTGTTTTAATATGTTTAAATACTTAATTGAACTCCTAACATTGCAGATTTATTTAAGATTTTCTATGTACTAAAAGATAAAATACTAACATTGCCTTGTTTCTTTTTATTGAAAAATTTGTAGGAAATTTTTTAACCTGAACACTTTAAAACCAATGCCACCCTCTATACTCATAATACGAGGATTCAATAGAAGAAAAAATTCAAATGTCCACTCGTTGATTTTAAAACAATGGACAACATACATGACAAAATTTTATTGCAGAAATGAATAGAGGGCACCAAATTATGCTACTCTAGATTTTTTCCGATTTTTTTGAGACCCGGAACTATTTTTAAATAATTATTGAAAGTTCTGTGATTTCAGTTGGCACCCCTGAATTCTTAATAAAAAGGATAGAAACTGGACGCCTATTGATGCCTCCAGGGGGTGTGGCCGCACTTTCAATAATTATTTAAAAATAGTTCTGGGTTTCAAAAAAATCTGAAAAAATTCAGAGTAGCATAATTTGGTATATACCCTCTATTCATTTCTGCAATAAATTTTTTTCATGTATGCTGTCCATTTATAATAAATTGCCAACGGCAATCAAAAATATAGATCGTGATAAAAAAAAAACAAAGGAAATAATGAAACTTTTGTATATTATTGTATTATGTACAGCCACGAGAGAAAATAAAGAAATAACGAGTAGAAAAAGTCCAGCAGTTTGATCCAAAGTGCTGCAAAAGTAAGAAATTCTCGTTAAAAAACAGCTTTAAAAATATTAAAAATTGTTTGAAATCCAGGTATGAATTTAACTAAAGCATATAATTATATCGCTTATTTGTGCGTGAGTATATATAGTCCTTTATTAAGTTTATAAATTAAGTAATTATTATTAATTAACAATTATTTATTTTTCCAGCAAAAAATGATTTTAAAGAATACAGTATTTATTTGTGAAAGTTGACATTTTACAAGGCATTATGAGTACTTTTCACGTTCATGAAGTAGTAAAATATCCTAACTACATATTTTATTTTAGACCCTATAATCTAATATAATAATATATTATTATAGTCATGCCACAGTTTAAATTGACTTCGTTATAATAATTTTTAAATTTTGTCAGTGAAATTACCGCTCTAAATTTCTATTATTAAATTAAGGAAAAACTTTTGGATTTTTTTTTTATTTTATTATTATTTTTTTTACCCTTTTTAATAAAATGTACATATTTATAATATATATAAAGAGGAAAAAATAGAAAATACAATAAAAAATACTTAACTAAACACGAATATTTTTATTCCAGTTTATTGCTTTTTTTATTAACAAAATATTTATTTATTATTTATTTTACATTTTAAATTTTGAAGTACAACATTATTTTATTACAAATTATTTAATTAAATGGGTACATATATGCCATGGCCTTAAAATTAAAGAAAAAAATTAATCATTAATACATACATTAATGTATGTATGTATACATTGTGTTGTATGGTAGTGTATAAAATTGAGACAAATGTGAATCGAGATTGTTTTTCCCATTGAAATATAATATTTAGTCCCATAAAAATTGCACTAGTTATTTAATTATACAAAAAAGAGAAAACAAAAAATCTTATTCTTTCATCATCCACTGTATTTTTTTGGTTGTACTGAAGATCACAGAAGATTTAAAAGAATATTCCTCAAAATTCTCATTCTTACTGCTAGTGAAAAAACAAATTCGCTTTTTTAAACGTAGATTTGGATAGGATAGTGGGAACACTAGAATATCAGTGAAAAATTAACCTTTATATTCCAATGTTGTAGTAAAATGTTTATCACAACTATACTCGCAACGCTGATATAAACTCTAAATCGACGTAGATGACTTCTTAAATGTATATACTTATAATGTTCGAATGGAGTATCGACCGTCATTTTTTTATTGCAGAAATGGATAGAAGGTGCATAGTTATGCTACCCTGATTTTTTTCAGATTTTTTACAGCCCTAGAAGTATTTTTAAAAAATATTGAAAGTTCTTTTTGTGACGTCAAGAAAAGGATAGGACTTGTCGCCGCGTGACGTCATCAAAAGGACTTTCAATATTTTTTTAAAAATAGTTCCTGGGCTCTAAAAAATATGAAAAAATCAGGGTAGCATAACTTTGCACCCTCTATCCATTTTTGCAATAAAAAAATTGAGGTCAATACTCCATTCTTCAGTGTCAATACATAGAAATGAACTCTAAAGCTCCACGTGCTATTAGGTCGATTTTGCTGACAATCTGTCCCTTGATCTCACAGATATTAGCCTGAATTCAGGACATACAAATTGGTTCTTGAGAACGATTTCAGAGTTGGCTTGGTCGTCTCACCGGAGAGCACGTTGGGTCGACTTCACCATCTTTTTACACAGAAACTGACCCTTAAGCAAGCTTTTGTTTAGAAGTTAAACTAAAGTTCAGTGTCCTTGTTCTTGTTGAAGTAGGTAACTTGAGAGAAATTTGATTGGGGATTGCCATTGTTTGACGAAGAATCTTGGGTCTGAGGCCGCGATGTGACTTCATAAGCAAGTCTAGGACAGTAGAGTACACATAGACTGTTCCAAACCTGTGAAAAATTAGCAAGTGAACACTTGGTTGTATTATACACGTTGTACGTATATACAGAGTCACTAATGAGACCTTAACAGACTTTGACCTTGACAGACCTTGAATTTAACAGATCTTAATTGAAGGAGTGTTTCCCCTAGATAAAGAGTGGCTTCGCCACTATCGTCCAATTACCGTTGTTTCATCATCAGTGACGTCATCCGAGTTGGCCAATCGCTGATCACAAAATCACCAATTGGCCAGTATAAATGACGTCATTGATGATAAAATCACGGCGATTGGTTGGTAGTGGCAGACGTCAAAAGTTCTGTCAAAAATCCCAAACCCATATAACACGGAGGTCACATTAATTTAGTGTTTCTGACATATTGTGATAACAACTTCTTACCTTTCTCTTGCAGCAGAAAATCATGAAAATAAACAAAGACCGGAGTATATTGATGGCGTCAGTTATGTACCAGTAGTATTTCTCTTTACTCTCCATACACCCTGAAATGATCTCCGTGACCCATGGGATTCCCATCAGACCGAACAACTTCAAGAACATCAGGAATCTGCAAGAATTTTTACGTTTAATAAATACATTCAATAAATTAAATTTAATCTGCATGAAGCTGAAATGCATCTTATTGGAGAAAATATATATAAATCTCTCGCTCACCTTTCTCTTTCAGGGCGTCCCAGTCTTTTTCCATGAGCCAATGAAGCCTCACGTAAGAACACTAAGATGCGTACCGTGGTGAAGGTGAAAAGTACCAGGTTGAAGAAAAGCAGAACTCCCATTGGTGTGTACAGGTACAGCACAATGGCTTTGTTGTCTGGTTCAAAGAAATTGACTGTCATAGCGCACATAAGAGAAAGTAATTACCTCGTATTGTATACCATTATTTAAAAAGCACCTTCCATCCCCGATACCAGGCTTATGATCGCTGGGAATGTCATCAACCTCATCTGCGATCACGGTGATCAGGGAAATCACAACTGGCAGGATGGTCGCGTACAGTGCGTAATAGAAGAACTTCTTGCGTTCCGACATCCCTCCAGACACCATGCCGACCAATGACCTGCAACATAAACAAGGACATGGAGGTATATGATGGTAGTTTATGGCATGCTATTTTACAATATCAACGAAATAACAATGGGCTTACGGGATGTCATTTTTTACTAGTTCAATCAAAAAAGGAGGTTAAAAAAATATCCCTTTTAATCTTTTTGCGATTTTATTTAACATTTCAACAGATCTAAAATAGAGATTGAAAGAGATCACGTGACCTGGGCTCCATCCGCAACGCCTATGACGTCATTACATTCTTTGGTTCAACTATATAACACTTCTTGTAAAAAATTATTGTATTGTTGCTTGTTTATTAAAAAATTATAATTTGTTTCCATAGCAACGTGTTTGTTTAGAAGTATTATATAGTTGACCCAAAGAATGTAATGACATCATAGGCGTTGCGGATGGATCCTCCAGGTCAAGAGACATTTTTAATCTCCATTTAGGTATGATGCAGTGTTAAAAAAAATCGCAACAAAAATCTAAGGGATATTTTTCGACTTCCTCTTTCGATTAAGCCGGTAGAAAATTACACCCCGTAAACCTTTTGTTGATAAAATTGAAAGGGAAGGATGAAAGGGGAAGGTGTTTACCTGAAAGTCAGGGCAATGTCGATGCACATAACGTTCATCCAGAAGAAACTGGCCATCAGTGAAAGCTGGATCACGTACGCTGAAGAAAACAATGTATTAGTCAATTACCGTACAGTCATTTGAAAATATATCTTTACAACAAAAAGGGTTCAAGTTGGTCCAGTTTAAATTTTAATCCCTCTTTTATTCTCCTTGTCTAGCTCCGTCAATGTCATTGTATTAGTGAACTCTTTTACTTCTGATCCCCACCTATACTTGATGGTCCGTCTGCAAGACCAAGCAAAGAAGGTGCGCCAAAGAGAGGGCGAATATCGAAAGACAAGGAAGTGACCAATTTCATAACGAATCAATAAAAGTTTTAGTTCGAGAGCGGAAAAAATTCACATTTTTTTTTTCAAAAATAGGCGCCTAAAAGGTATTTTTTTTTAAATAGTCTTTAAAAAAGTCGCCTTTTTTTGAATAGTCTACAAAAAGTCACTTTTTTTTAGAAAAGGCAGCAAATAGGCATTTCAAAAGTATTATCGATAAAAAAATATTTTTATTAGTTTTAAAATATGTACATCCATAGATGGCATGCATTGTCAAAAAAATTTTTTTATGTGTTTAAAATTTTGATGTGTTTGTTAGTTTTATTTTTCTACTATATATTTCTTTAGTATATAGTTCCTATTGACGATTTCAAGAAAATAGCTTTAAATCATGCTCTAATGGCCGTAATTAAGTTGCAGCCAACCTGTCCTAGAAAAATCGGAGAATTATCCGAGAAATTTAATGCTAATTAGTAAATAATCCACGGATAATCCTCAGATTATTTTCGGATAGGTGGCTGCAACTTACGACCATTAGAAGTGTCAAAAAGTCACAAAAATTCACATTTTAACAAAATAGTCACAAAAACAAAAAATATAGTCTATATAAATAGTCATTTTTTATAGGCTTATCTTTTATCTTAATCCACTTCCGGAGATCAGTGGACATCCTAAATGACAACAAAATAGTCCTCATATGCACAAAAAGTTGAAATGACTTTTTTCCGCTCTCTAGTTTTAATAAAACATTTATTGAGTTCCCTCCTCAGTTTTCAGCTCACCGATTGCAACGCAGGGTGCCTTCGGGAGCTGATGCCCCTCAAGATAAACCACGACGAGTGCCACGTGCGCCACGAACATGAAGGCGCAGTGAGCCATGAGCGCCATACCACGCACGGCCCTACGCAGCTCGGGCAGCAACGCGTGCACCAAAAGCGTGGCGAGCAGGAAAAGCGCGCCCACCACGAAGAGCGTGCAGTACACCGCGTTGTGCACAAACCGATCTTTTTGAGCCTCGGGTGGATAACACACAATCGCGTTCAACGACACGCCCCCCTCGTCATTAAGGAACGGTCCGAAACAGAAAAGAGGTGGGCGAGACAACTCCTCATTACTTCCTTCCCTAAACAAAATTGTATGATATATATTATTAAATCTGATAATGCTAAATACAAATGAAAATGCCATTCAGAATGCAGTATGGAATAAGTCATCGAACTGAAAATTTTCCATATGTTATGGACATTTTTAATAATGAGGTAAAAATAAAATAAATTTTGAAATATCACAACATAATTATTAAAGGAGGGGAACCGCTTCAGTTTTTATATTTTTAACATTTTATAATAAAATGTCAAACTTACTTGTGCACCAAAAAATAGTCACCAACCCTCAGCCTTCCACCAGTTTACCAGTTGAAATTCAAAAAAGCACGCCAAAGAAAATTGGGGCTTATGATGTCAAGATTAACGATTGGTTGCGCTTGACCTATCATGGCGCTTGACGTCATAAGCCCTAATTTTCTTTGGCGTGCTTTTTGAATGTTAACTGCTGAACTGGTGGAATTAAGGCTGAGAGTAGTGACTATTTTCTTGGTGCACAAGTAAGTTTGACATTATTTATGTAAAACGATAAAAATATAAAAGCTGAAGCGGTTCCCCTCCTTTAAGATGAATCTCTTTAAAAGTTACAATAAAAATTAATGTTTCTTATATAATGTACACTTACCCTTTGTTCTAAATAATAGTTTAATTAGGATGGGAGTTTTACATCTGACATGATGACTTAAGGGGTCACTTACTCCTGGTACAGCAGACTACCATTGACCAGCACCGTGATGTCAACCTCAGGGCCCTCAGGTTCTTTCAGCAAGATTGAGTAATAATCTGGTGGACATGGAGCCTGGACGTTGAACCACGGCAGGAAGCTCGCAGGTCCTTCCTTCGTTTCGTTCAGGGGATTCCAGTCACTCCAGGGGGCCGCGGCATCTTCACAGACGATACTGTGAGGACAGAAATTGTTGACATTTGAAACACACCCGCGAAACCTACGGACTAGCCCCCATGCAGCTCCTTTTTTTGTGGGGGAATTCAGTTGAATGATTTATTATTGACTTTGGGTTTGCGGACCTATAATAATGCAGCATGGTCATTGACCAAATATTGACGATTTATTTCTGTTTGCTTAAAATTATAAGATATATTATATTGCATGATTTTACTGTATTTAATATTTGATAAAATTGAAACTGACATAATATATAAAAAAAAATGTATATTCACGTTTTTTTTTTTTTTTTTTTTTATAATGGAGTACCGACCTCAAAATTTTTTATTGCAGAAATGGATAGAGGGTGCAAAGTTATGCTACTCTGATTGTTTTCAGATTTTTTAGGGACCGGGAAGTATTGCTAAAAAGTTTTGGCGAGGTCGGGTTCGAATCCACGTCCCTTTTGGGTCCTATCTTTTATTAAGTGAGGCGGTAAGAGGCGGTACTTTCAATAATTTTTAAAAAATATTTCCCGGGCTCTAAAAAAAAATGAAAAAAATCAGAGTAGCATAACTTTGCACCCTCTATCCATTTCTGCAATAAAAAAATATTGAGGTCAGTACTCCATACAAGGAAAAAAATGCAATTGTTTTTAGTAATTTACATAAAATAGAGAAAACGTTATATCTTCACCTTCACATTAGCACATTCAAGTTTTTTTTATCGCGCGTATCTTTAATAACAGAAAGAATGAATGTATCATTTGATAACAATTAAAAAAAAAATAAAAAATAAAAGTTTTAATTCTTAAAATGTTTGACAGTTATAATGAAGAATTAATTAATTTTTTACATCAGCTTTCGTGTTCCACCTTGGCGCCACAGTATAAAATAGCGATATTCAGTTCCATAGTAGAGCATTCACTCTTATATCCATAGACCCGAGTTTCACATTTTCCAATGCAAATGGACTCCATACTCCATTGCATTGGAAAATGTGAAACTCGGGTCTATGGATATAAGAGTGAATACTGCTATGGAACTGAATATCGCTATTTTATACTGTGGCGCCAAGGTGGAACACGAAAGCTGATGTAAAAAATCAACAATCGACCCCTTGAAAACTCACCTAGAAGAATTAATTATTATAAATTATATTTATGTCCTTAGAACGGTGTAAGAAATAGAGTCAGATTAATTTGATATTCTTTCTCTATAGAATACGAAAGTGTGATGGTTCTGCCCATTTTGCTTGAAATTAAGTTTTGAAACTTTTACAATATTTAGAAATATTTTGCATAAAATTCAATTTATTTTATATTTTGTAATAAAAATTAAAAATTATTTTATAGTAATATATATATATATATATATATATATATATATATATATATATATATATATATATATGTGTCTTATCACTTATAAATATAAATCTATATCATATATAATGGTAAAAAGTAGTTTGAAATGTGAAGTGAAGTGTAATCAGTTATTGTGATTATTATACTTTCTGTGCAAGACTACGATTTTTTGTTTGTTTGTTTGTTTGTTTGTTCTCTTTCGGTGTTAAAATATATATGCAATGTGCAGTGAGCTAAGTAAAGTGTTAAGAAGAAAGCTAAAGAACAACAAAAACATCATTATAATTCTGCAATCTCCTGTATTCATATTAAAAAAGGAAATGTCATATGTAACTAGATTAAAAATTTATTGCTTTTATTATGTTACTTTTCTTGGAAAATATATTGCAGTGAATCACAAATTGTCAGTCATTATTTTATATTAATTACTATGTGACGATGTATTAATTGTTATCCTGCAGTGATTACTAAATTATTTAAAGAAATTATTCCATTGATATTATACTAACTATATTGTATTTCAAGTGTTAGTACAGTATAATATATAATATGTGCATGGACTAAATATCAATTAAAAATCTCTTCATTGTAATTTTATTGGGTTGGATGGAAGAGAGGGCCTAAATACCGCACTCAATAAAGATGATTTTATTTATTTATTTAAAATTGTAATGTTTAAATACGAATTTTTAGTAAAAACTTTGCACTAAGAGGACATACAATTAGTTTGGTATTCCCGCCGGAAGTAGCCGGAAATGAGAGCTTTCTAAACTTCCTGTTGATGCCAAAATTTGAAGACATATATGCCATCAGTATAACTTTTTATATTAAGGGCATTGGGTGTAGCACCGGTAGTTGGCAACACTGACGTATCTTCACCATGTTAATTTTTGATCATTGCTCCTCGGAGTAATTTTTATGCTAGAGCCAAGCTGATTGCTGTAGTATCAAGATAATTAGTAGCCCAAGTGCACAATTTGGCTAAATAAAACCTGATTTAGAGAAAAGTATTTTTTAGTAATTTTTTTAAATTTACATGCATTTTTCTAAAATAAAAAAAAATAATTTTCTTTAAATCAGGCTTTATTTAGCCAAATTGTGCACTTGGGCTAATAATTATCTTGATACTACAGCAATCAGCTTAGCTCTAGCATAAAAATTACTCCGAGGAGCAATGATAAAAAATTAACATGGTGAAGATACGTCAGTGTTGCCAACTACCGGTGCTACACCCAATGCCCTCTGTCTGCAAAAGTTCCATATTTAAAATAAACAGAATAGACAAAACTTCTCATTTCTCCTTTTGGTAGGAATACCAAATAATTTTGACCTTGGCTGCCTGTTATGGATTGTACACCACATTTTATTAAAATATCTTATCTGCCAGTATTGAATTATAATAGAGCCGGATCTAAGTCATATCTATCATGCAGTCAGATGGGAAATTTTTATTTGAATGGAGTATACACCTCTGGACACCACAAGCTACACTCTTGCCTTTTTTTCTATTAGGCGATCCCTTACAGACTATGAAGGCGGAGTGAACGAAAATTGTTTTGATATAGTGATACATACCAAGTTTATATATTTTTGTTACAAGGATACACCCCTAAGAGCTTACAGCTCACGTCGGGGTAAAGGGTAGAGATAAGATAAGGATAAGGTAGGGAAAGGATGGTGGCCACTGCCAGTTACGCGTCCCAGCATTCGCTGAGGTGAGACTGAGGGAACCATGGAAAACATCAGTCAGGACGGACACCTCTACTTTTTCTCAATGGACCAAAGAATTTCCAAAGCCTGGGGAATCACACAAAAGTGGTTGAAAATTTAAAATTTAAATTGAAAATTGAAAATTTACATGTCTCTATCTTAGGATGTCGGATGTGTACTTATAGAAACTGCAGCTCTATAGCAACTGATGCAAGAGTAATTAACGTTCGAAAAATGCTGAGAATTCGAGACGTTTATTTTGTACAGTGTTTTTATACTTTCATCTTTCCTTGTAAATAAGTAAAATATTAGTAGGGAAAACTTTTGATGATGTTTACTTCATTTTTAAAGCAAAATTAAGAGAATTATTAATATTTAAAATAATACCTTGAAACAATTTTTCTGCTTACAAAATATTTTAAAGTAAAAAGATTATTATAATTCCACTTTTGATATGCACATATTAGAAAATAATATTACAATAATCAAACGCACTTTCATATGTATTAATACTTTTAAGAGAAATATTACAGAAATTTAACACCCACCTTCCGTTTTCAGATTTTGCCACCTGACCTCGGGGGCAGCACACGTTGAGGCAGGTCATGTTCATGCAGGGACACACCCCCACGTCCTCACTGACGTCACCCCTTGATTGACAACCATCCCCAGCCTCGTTCACCCTCTGTTCTGGTCCGCAGCACGTAGAGTTGTCTGCGGCCTGCAGTGCGCGCGCCATCAGCAGACACACGACGAGGGTGTAGGTGGCCATCTGAGTGGGGATCGAACCTGGACCTTGTGACGACTACACACTAACCACGTCCAGCATCTACTGCAATGTGCAAAAAAATCTGTGACGATGTTCGGTACAATACACAAAGTTAAGATGAGAGTGAGTAACGGAACTTGAATTCAATGTCGAACTAATATGGAATAATTTATATAACCTAATATCAAGCTTTATATACAAAATCAGTCAGCGCATAGTTTAACTCAAGGAAATGCGAGTTCCTGTAGTTCCTGATCAGTGGATTATTTACTTTCGATTTTGATAAACATCCCTTTATTTATTTTATTTTGTAACCACATGATTTCAGCTTCCTATTGCAACACATTAGTTTTTATTATGATATATATTTATTTAACAATTTTAATTATATTTAACTTTGTTAAAGCATGTTTTGCGCACTTATTTTAACTTCCTACATAGAATAGAATAGAATAGAATAGAATAGAATAGAATAGAATAGAATAGAATAGAATAGAATAGAATAGAATAGAATAGAATAGAATAGAATAGAATAGAATAGAATAGAATAGAATAGAATAGAATAGAATAGAATAGAATAGAATAGAATAGAATAGAATAGAATAGAATAGAATAGAATAGAATAGAATAGATTTATTTGACCACAGGCAGTACATACAATGACAAAATAAATTGTCATAATACAGCATTAGTCTTGTCAGCTTAAAATATTTAATAACTAAAACATAAAACAATAATCACATGAATATTTCAGTCTTGTCAACACAATTTGCATTACAAAAAAACATGCAGTGACAACTTAATTAGTGACATTATATAGAGAAAAAAAAAGAAGCAAAACAACAACAGCAACAAGAAAAACAAGTTCGAATCATCATAAATCTATATAATAAATAGTAAAACGAATAATTTATTTTAACATTATGAAAACATTCTAATATTATGTTTTGTAGTATGTTTAAGAATATCCTTTTCTACTATTTTAAAATCATTATGGAAAAATAAATTAACTTCATAGTATTCCTTACATACAAGCACCTTTTTTAATAAATTTTTAAACAAAATCTCATTTTTTATATTTCTTAAGAGGCTGGGTACATTATCATAAAACTTTGCAGTTTGGTAATACGGGCTTTTTTCTGTAACATATTGCAACACATATTGTTACATGATTATTGTAATATATATACGGTTACATTATGGAACTTGACATCTTGCATATAATTATAGTTCTAATTAAAGTAAACAATTTTCAATAAAATATTTATTTTACCTTTTAATTTTCTGTTAGTTATAGATTGTGTAGTGTTATAGCATGTCACCCTGAGCTAGTACCACTATATGAAAATGGAGTATTGACCCTAAATTTTTTTTATTGCAGAAATGGATAGAGGGTGCAAAGACTGCAAAGTTATGCTACCCTGATTTTTTTCAGATCTTTTACAGCCCTGGAAGTATTTTTAAAAAATAAATGAAAGTCGTTTTTATGACGTCACGCGACGACAAGTCCTATATGTAGTTCTTAAGGAGAGGCGCCTCGTGACGTCATCAAAAGGACTTTCAATAATTGTTTAAAAATACTTCCAGGGCTGTAAATAATCTGAAAAAAAATCAGGGTGGTATAACTTTGCACCGTCTATCCATTTCTGCAAATTTTTTTTTTTAGGTCGGTTCTATGTTATAATGATAAAAAATCGTCAGAAAAACTTTTTAAACATATAATTAACAGGATGTATTGACTTTTTTCAGGGTTTTTTTTTAGCCCTTCGTGCTGTGACGTGGCTGACGTCACAGTCATGCAACGGTTTACCTTTGCTTGTCAGTTAATTATTTAATTTATTTACGTCACAGCGTTTTACACCACGTTTTTAAGGGTGTTAGAGGGTTGAAAAAAAATATTGACTTCATATAACTCAAAGTCCTCTATCCAAATATGCAATAAAAAAATCCGTAAAAAAAGGCGGATTCACACGACGATTTTTATCAGGCGACGCGAAGCGAATAATGCGCACTTGCTGTAACAGCCATTGGCGGCCATATTTGGCGATTAAAAAAAGAGCATCGTAATTAAAAGCAATATTCGCCGTCGCAACCGCGAATTCGCTCGCGGCATAGAATTTCACATGCTTTTGAGTCAAAATCACGTCGCATCGCCATTGTCGCCATCTGAATCCGCCTTAAAGGTTGTCCATTATCAAAATAAATTTATGTAAAGAAATATATTTGCATTTTATTTTACATAATGATAATGATATAGATTACACTTTAAGTACTGTTTTGAAGAAATCAAATTTATAAATAAATATTAAACAAATTTAATATTTCTTTTTCAATTAAGTAAACATGCTTTCTTTAAAATTTTTAATCGGGGAAAAATATTTATAGAAAACTAAAAAGGAAGAATACATTTAAAATAATATTTATAATAACGAAAGAATCAAAATATTTATATGTTTATAATTATTATTTTTTTTCATAAAATATTGATAAAAGATAGTCCAATTAAAATTGTGACACAATCATTCGTGATTTCTTTGTTACAACTACTTCAATCATTGGATATTGCTTGACTTTAAAATTCCGAAAAATGGGAACGTGATCTTGCATATCCAAATGTTAATTATGGTACTGGTGATATACACAATTTAATTTGATTTGTTTATTGGATCCAATACAGAAACTCCTTATTGTGGATACATTGATAGATACATAATATTATATATAATAGTTACAATCCTAAAACATAAAATAAAATACGACAAATATTACACACATTATAGATTCAGTAGAAATAAAGATCTATATAAACTAATACATACAACACAGAGTATAATCATAATAATAGATCAATTTATTAATCAAATATAATTAAAGCACATTGATTAATCCATGGTAATCATCGTAATCAAATTATTAAATATTATGAAAAATATAAAAATACTATATTTATTTTAATATAAAGAAATAACCTTTTTTTATTTCATTTTAATCATATGCATTATTGTCCAGCCAAAGTTTCATATTTTTAAAGCATGTCGGCTGGTGCAAATTATACATACAGAATAATATTTTAAATCAAGCTCATAGCAAATAGATATGAAACAATTGTATTATTTTATAATACTATGACACAAATCTATATAATCTTTTATCTTAACACATTTTTAATGTTAAGTTAAATTAAGTTAGTTTTGACAATGGGATATCATACATGAAACATTATAATAATGTTCTTCCTTAAAAAATTGAACTATTAAATTATAAAAAAAATAACATGATTAGTTAACTAGAATTTCAAAGGTTTGATTTTATTAATATATATAAATTCTTAACCCTATTGCCGAGGTATTTTTTTTTCTACGCTTTACTTAGGGGGCAGGGAGGAGGACCAAAGGGGAAGGAGATGAAACTACCCGCTATTTAAATAACATGTTCAATGAAAGTTAACATTTTTTTCTTACTAATTTTATATTGCGGAAATACATAGCAGGGTCTATGGATTACAATGTTTTTCAGATTTTTCATAAAAGTATTTTCTACACTTTTTCCGCTTTAAAAGAGTTACTGGTCGTCTTAACCTCCTTGATAATTCTAGGGTTAAGCACATAAAATTTTGCTTACATATAGTCAATATTATATTACATTCCCTCCGGAAGTAGCCAGAAATGTAGGGTTCCACGTCTTCCAAATCATATATTTCAGCTTTGTAATAGAGTATCGACACTATCGACCTCATTTTTTTATTGCAGTAATGGATAGAGCATGCAAAGTTAATATGCTACCCTGATTTTTTTCAGATTTTTTACAGCTCTGGAAGTATTTTTAAAAAATTACTGAAAGTCCGTTTTGTGACGTCACGAGGCGGCAAATCCTATCCTTTTCTTAAGCAGTAACAAAATTGAGATTAAGAAATAAAAATATATTTATATTATATATTATGTGTATAATAATATAATATATATTATACAAGGTCCTAAATCAGTCATTAAATTATCATTATAATATTGTGTATTAAAATACTTTAACTGGTATTATAGTATAATTATTATATCACTATACACTTTATTTTAGAATTCAATCGTTAAATGAAAACACATAGCACACACACAAAAATATTGTTTTTGGATCTCAATTTAGAAAATAATTACATATACAATTAGAAAATAGTCAGGAAAATTCTTAATGTTCATTTCTCAATTTAATAAATTTTTCTTCAGTATACTAATCTCTTAAGGGCATTGGGTGTAGCACCAGTAGTTGGCAACACTGACGTATCTTCACCATGTTAATTTTTGATCATTGCTCCTCGGAGTAATTTTTATGCTAGAGCTAAGCTGATTGCAGTAGTATCAAGATAATTACTAGCCCAAGTGCAAAATTTGGCTTAGTAAAACCTGATTTAGAGAAAAGTTTAGTATTTTTAGCAATTTTTTAAATTTACATGCATTTTTTTAAAATATAAAAAAAATACTTTTCTTTAAATCAGGCTTTACTATCAGAACCAAAAAGGTGTGCCCCTCTCTTTATGGAACTTGTATGCTATTCAGGGGCACACCTTTTTGGTTCCGATAGTAGTTAG
Organism: Siphlonurus alternatus; assembly: GCA_949825025.1. NCBI lineage: Eukaryota > Metazoa > Arthropoda > Insecta > Ephemeroptera > Siphlonuridae > Siphlonurus > Siphlonurus alternatus. The sequence goes on along the minus strand of OX463785.1, from coordinate 5,743,374 downwards.
CTAAATTGTGCACTTGGGCTATACTAATTATCTTGATACTACTGCAATCAGCTTAGCTCTGGCATAAATATTACTCTGAGGAGCGGGGTTGAAAAACTAACATGGTGAAGATACGTCAGTGTTGCCAACTACCGGTGCTACACCCAATTTAAAAATTAACGTCTAAAAAATTCCATGCAGAAATGACATTAATTGCGAAGTTTTCAATTCATTTAGCCCGCAAACAGAAATGAGAACGCAACAACGAATGGAAACATTAGAAACTATGGCATTTCTCAACTTATTTTGGCATATTTTGGATCTCAATTTAGAAAATAATTACATATACAATTAGAATTATAAAACCAAGAGAGAGTGTTACTCCGTACTATAAGAAACTGCAATGGCTTAAAATATCAGAGCGTTATAAGTTACATTGTCTGGTTATGATTTACAAAATTATACATAAAATAGTACCTTGCAATCTGCATGATATTATACAGCTGACGGGAGAATCTAGGCAGCGTAGTACACGAGAGCACTCTCTCTTTATAAAATTACCTCGATCAAAATGTCAAATGTATGAAAATTCTATTGTATTTGATGGTGCTAAGTTTTGGAATTCATTACCTGAAAAAATATGTAAAGCTAGCTCACTTTCCGTGTTTAAAGCACTTATCACAGAGCATTTATAGAAAAGATCGCAAATAAAAGTGTTTAATTAATAATGTCTTAAAGATTATGTATTTTAATTATTATATTTATTTGTAATAATTTGTTCCTAATATGGTATTTTAATCAACGTTCTCTATAACTTTACTTAAATGTGTTATTATTAATTATTTTTAATTTGTTTCATATTTTTAATATTGTTGTATTTTGTATATTTTGTCAATACTGTTTAAGCATCAAGATTAAGTGTGTGATAACGATAGTGATAATCAAGTGAAATTAATGTGATAATTATGTAGTGAATTGCTTGTGTCCTTTATTACTGATTACAAAATACAAGTTACAGTACCTCAAGAAACGAAATGGACAAATGAATGGTATAAGACTATTTAAATTTAAATTATTATATTACTAAAATGTATTTGAGGTTATGTGTAAGAATGGCTGTCAGGCCAAACATCGCCTAATAAAGAATAAAGAAATTATCTATCTATCTATCTATCTATCTATCTATCTATCTATCTATCTATCTATCTATCTATCTATCTATCTATCTATCTATCTATCTATCTATCTATCTATCTATCTATCTATCTATCTATCTATCTATCTATCTATCTATCTATCTATCTATCTATCTATCTATCTATCTATCTATCTATCTATCTATCTATCTATCTATCTATCTATCTATCTATCTATCTATCTATCTATCTATCTATCTATCTATCTATCTATCTATCTATCTATCTATCTATCTATCTATCTATCTATCTATCTATCTATCTATCTATCTATCTATCTATCTATCTATCTATCTATCTATCTATCTATCTATCTATCTATCTATCTATCTATCTATCTATCTATCTATCTATCTATCTATCTATCTATCTATCTATCTATCTATCTATCTATCTATCTATCTATCTATCTATCTATCTATATTAAGTATGGTCCCACTATGGACATAAATTTGAGCTAAAACACCTTGCTCTAAGGTGGAATTCGTTATCTTATCACACAAAATTTGGTTCTTAAAGATTATAATCTCACAGTTATTGCTGGAGTCAAAGAATATGTATTTTTCTAAGGGAAAATCGAATGAAATAAATTTTAAAACATTGATAATGTTTTAAAATTTAATCGCTTATGGTTTGAGCAAATTCAGCCTGTCAGTTTTCTCATAACAGCTCCATTTCCGGTTTCCGTCCATAAGGCTAATGTTAAACTTCTACTTCAGTTTTCACAAAACTGATAAGACAGATTACATTGCAAGTCTTGTTGCATTCAGGCGCGAATCCAAGGGGGGGGGGGAGGGGGGCAATTCCCTCCCCCCCCAATGTCCCAAGGTGTTACCACTCCCCACCCATCGCCCTTCTCCCACTCCAAATGGGCCCCTGGTTACATTCAGGCGCGACAATTGCGAGATCTCAATTTTCTCTGTGTAGAAGGAGAACTAGAACTTGGTGTCTACACTGTTCACAAGAGTCACTTGGGAAGCATGACTCGGCCGTGGAGTGTCGCTGGACAAAGAATCCTTGGGCTGTTCTCGTGACGGAGCGTTAGAGAAGATTTCAGGCCAGCGGAGTGCGCGCAAGTCGTCCCAAACCTGCGAAAAAGTAAAAGTAAGTACGTGGGTGTACACTTTGTGGTAGCGACCAAGGTTTACTTTATATTTGTTAAAAGTTAAAAGCCACCTATTTGATCAATGTTAAGGGGCTTAGCCAATCATGTTCAAGTATTTTAGGCCCCATCGTACCGCGAAACTTTGAATGCGCCCATCATGCAATGCTATTTTTGAAATTTCGCGGTATAATGGGGCCTAAAAATTTTACAGAAATTGACGCAGGAAATGCGTGCGTGTCTTAACCTGTATGAAGAAATGTCGGTGGTGACTTACCTTTCTCTTGCAGCAGAAAAGTAAGAAGATGAACACAGATCGAAGTATATTGATGGCGTCAGGGATATACCAATAGTATTTTTCACCTTCCACCGCCCATGAAATGATCTCCGTGATCCAAGGGATTCCCATTAGACCGAACAGTTTGACAAATAGGATGAACCTGCAACAAGTCCAGATTCAACTCACTGACTAGCTCAACCATATACATGGCATGGGACGCGAAAGCAAGGGGAATCTCTTTTATATGCTAGAATCTCTAATTGACAGCACCCAGTGAGGGCCAGATACATTGGGAAGTGGATGAATTGCCTCTTTTCTACCCAAGGCAACCCACTCCTTGGAAATTATATTATTAGGTTATAAGAGAATATACACTCACCGGTCTCGTTCGGAGCGCTGCAGTCCTCCCGCAGCCAACGTAGACTCGCGCATGAGCGCCAAGATGCGCACCATTGTGAACGTGAACAACGCCAGGTTGAAGAGCAGTAGCACACCCATTGGTCCAAAAAAGTACAACAAGATAGCGTTGGTGTCTGGTTCATAAAAGAAGATTGTCAAGAAAAAAACTAAAGAATGGAAACTTTATACCTACGGTGGTTGATGAAACACGTTCCATCTCCAATCCCGGGCCTAAGATCTTTTGTCACGCCGTCGACCTTGTCTGCAATTACGGTAACTAGGGTAATAATCACGGGCAGGATAGTCGCATAGAGTGCGTAGTAAAAGAACTTCTTGCGCTGTGAAATCGTCCCTCCAGACACCATGCTAACCAGTGATCTGCAATGTCACACTTCTTATCAACAAGTTTCCTAGAAGATGTTTTTATTTAGTTAATTGGTATTATTAATTCATGTTGATATAGAAGAAGTGGGGGGGGGTGAAGGAGTTCTAACCTGAAGGTAAGGGCGATGTCTATACACATCACGTTCATCCAGAAGAAACCAGCCAGCAGTGATAGCTGGATCACGTACGCTGAAAAAAAGAAAAATACTATAACTATTATGTAGGTAATAATCGTATTTTGTTAACACGCATGATATATGTATGATATATGCATCATATTTATTTTGAATCAAGTAAATTCTACATTAATGTTGCATATATTGGACAACCAGCATTAACAATTTTTACTGCAAAAATTAATAGAGGGAATCAAGTTATATATATTAATTTGAAATTTTTTACAGGTCAGGAAGTATTGTTAAAAAGTTTTGCCACGGTCGAGTTTGAAGCCACGCCCATTTTAGGTCCTGTTCTTTTTGAAGTGACGGCTTCCCTTGTAAAACACTATTATACTCAAGTATACTTGCAAAGTATAATTATTATACTAAAGTATAATATATATATATATTATAAATTATTTTATTATAATAATTTTGTATGTATTATTATACTTTAGAAGTATACTAAGCATAGAAAAAAGTATAATAAATTAATGATAAATTATACAAATTAAATCATAAAAATTATAATATTGTATAATTATAATATTACAGGATTATAATAAGATAAGTATACTAAGTTATAATTAAGTATAATTTTATTATTATACAAGATGGCTACTATTAAAAACAAATGAGCATCAGAAAGCATTGTAATAATTTAGTCAGCTGATGGGAAATTTCTGTGAACATGACGATGGCGTCTTTTGATGAAAATACAGAAAAATGACGGGAAGTATCCATAATTGATTTTCTTCTTGTTAATATTTACATTCATTAAGGTAAAAGGATACTTTTTGATGATTTTCTTTTATAATTAAAGATCGAGCTTTTTGTTGAGAGATTTTACAATGCAAGTTTAGTCACGACCCCAAACCTCCTTGATCCATGCACGCTTGCTCTATAAATTTAACATTGCATGATATATGCTATTATTGCTAACTGCTCCAATTTTGATCTTGGTTCAAAATTTCTGGTATCTGGTAGTTCTTGTACTCTACTTATTATAATACATATATAATATATATATATAATATTGGTCTTTTATTTTCCGTTAGTGCATAATTTTCATTTGTTCTATATATTTTATTTCTTCTTTTTATATTACACCATGCTAATACTTTTAGTTGCTGTATTAAAAAAACTTATGTATGAATAGTTTATTGGCTGATAATAAAAAAAACAAAACAGGTTTTGAAATTTTGAAAATTTTCATGACGTGTACTCGGACAAATTATTTTTTTGTGCCAAAGCGACAAAAGTCAAACGGGGATAATAACCATGATCTTATGTGCATGCACGTAATACTGCAGACCTATCTGCTATATCAGGTAAATGCAATTAGGAGCTTGAAAAATATATAAAATAAAGCTCATTGTTGCAATCATGTACATGAAATAGAAGACATAGAGATGTCTTATTATTTCACACAAGATGTTGGTAACATATTATTATTGTTAATTATTGCAGACGTGGGACGATTTACTAATTTTTATGCTATTTTAATTATAGAAACTATACTAAGTATAATAATTTTAGTATATTTAGTATAATAAATTTAATATAATTAAGTATAATAAATTAATGATATATCAAACATTTATTATAATAAATTTAGTATACTAACAAGTAAGTATACTAAATTATACGAAATAAGTATTATAATTATACTTTTTTTACTATACTAAAGTATAAAGTATACTTTATTATAGCTGGAAGTATACTATTTTTATTATATTATACTTTTTTAATGTATGATAAAGTATACTAAATTATAAGTTTTTTTTACAAGGGTTATGACGCCTTTTGAATCTTTTGACATCTCTAAGCAGCATAATTTAATTTGCACACTCTATTCACTTCTGGGAAAAAAAAAAAAAAAACAAAACATGCAGGATGCCATTAAACCAATACTCATTCTCAGCTCACCGATGGCAATGCAGGCCGTGTCCTCGAGCTGATGTCCCTCGAGCTGCACCACGATAAGCGCCACGTACGCCACGAACATGAAGGCGCAGTGAGCCATGAGCGCCATTCCTTGCACGGCCCTACGCAGCTCGGACAGCAAGGCGTGCACCAACAGCGTGGCGAGCAGGAAAAACGCACCCACCACGAAGAGCGTGCAGTACACCACCTTGTGTACCACCCGATCTTCTTGAGGATCGGGTGCAAAACACACCAATGCGTTCACCGACACGTCCCTCTTGTCATCGAGGTGCGGTCCAAGACAGAAGAGATGCGGGTGAGAAAGTTCGTCCTTGTCTTTCCTGAACAAAATTTTATGGTAGTAAAACCAAATAATACTTGAGATACAGTTTTTTTATTGTTGGCTTATATAGATTATTATGAATATATCGTCAATCGATAACAGAAAACATGGTCAATGAGGAACCTGAATATAGCTTTGAGAATTGTCCCGAATAAAAAATCATTTAAAATATTATTATTTAAATACATTAACATTATAATTTTATTCATAATTGTTTCATGATTAAATCTTTCTATTATATATAATTTTTTTTTTATCTCTCATAAAAGTAACAATTACAAATTCAATACACGCCATATAGTGGTATTTTCAGTTTGTTAGGGGCGGGTCACTCACTCCCGGAACAGCAGGCTACCGTTGGCCAGCAGCGTGATGTTGGTCGAAGGATGTTGATCCCCAGGTTCGTTCAGCAAGATTGAGTGATGACCTGGTGGACATGGAGCCTGGACGTTGAACCACGGCAGGAAGCTCGCAGGTCCTTCCTTCGTTTCGTTCAGGGGACTCCAGTCACTCCAGGGGGCCGGGGCATCTTCACAGACGATACTGTGAGGACACAAGATTTAATCTTGGATCACAGAACACCCCAAACCTCGGAATGTGCGTGAGGGGGGTGTGGTGTGGGGAGGGGGTGGTAATAACATACTCCATGAAGGTAACGATTCAGCTTAACGATTGACCTCAGTTACTACGCGAATCAAATTAAGGAAATTTCTGTCACACGGAATCTAATGTAATAAATTTTAAAAATGCAAGAATACTCTAAAACTTAATCGCTTATAGTTTGAGCAGATTCAAGGGGGCGGTTTCCTCACAAGAGCTCCATTTTCAGTTTCCGTCCATAAGACCAATGTTAAACTTCTACCTCAGTTTTCTCAGAACTGATCAGAAAGATCCACTTCAATGATAGGAAGTTCTCTGCAAGTCTTGTTCAATTCAAGGGGGCCAATTCCGAGAATAACTGCGTTTGAAAAATAAATAAAATACTTAAATAAGATTTAGTTAAAATTGGTTTGAGAAACTTCAAAATAAAATAATTATGACAAAAAAAAAAAAGCTCAACAAAATTTGTTGACAATATATAAAGCAATTAACAAATGATGTGACAATCCGTGTCCTTTACTGATGATAGAAGTTTAGAACATCACTGAGTTGTTATGTTGTTATCTTTTAAAGTGCTTTGGAGTACTGAAATACTTTCTTGCAAAATTTTGCTATTAAAATAATTTTTCTATGCTTTACATTAAACGATAAAAACAGTAATTATATATTGGTTGCGATTCACGAAGCAATTAGTCAGTTTTCTAACCACGTTTAGCTTAACCACGTTTAACTAGGTGGTTTAACACGTAAAACAGGTATATTAGTTAAACGTGGTTAAGCTAAACGTGGTTAGAAATCTGACCAACTGCTTCGTGAATCACACCCATTATCTCCAAATCACCTATATAAAACTAATAGTAACAAAGTTTTCATCATTTTAATTTATTATAAAACGAATTCATTAAAATAATAAAAAAATCATAAAAACAAATTATAACGAAGAACTATTATAAAAGTTTGTTGGTATACGCACTTTGCTCGGTAGGAGATACAGTTAAATTAATGTTAAATTCCATCTAAAAATTGCCAAAAGTGTGAAGTTCATAGCTAAATAAAAAATAAACTTAAATAAAAATCGTAAATCAACTTTAAAATTTTGTAAATAATTTTACAGTAGAGGTATTGTTTTTATTTTCAGTGAAATTTTAAAATTGTATTAACGTTAAAGAAACTGAAACCCAACACTCCTACATACTGAGGAAATATCATGCAAATTTATAAGAATTTTATATAACATGAGGAGGATTGGACACAGTTGCCTAAAGTAATAAATGACCATTACAAACTATAAACCGGTTTGTCGTCCGTGCCATGTATAGGCTCCTCCATACAATTACAGCGGCCTTCCAGAGGTTACAAGAATTTGATCTTGAGAGCAGCGTTGTTTTATTTAAAAATTACCTTGAAAATGTTAATAACTTAAGGAAATATGTGCATGTGTTCGGTGCACTATAATGAGAAAATCATTCTTATATTTTCATACCATCAAAGTCTTTATTATATGATGATATTGTAGAACAATTGGTTGCACTATATTTGCTGCATTTCATAATATTGTTAAATATATAATTATTTTATATAATATTATTATTGAATATTAATATTGGGATAAAATTTTATTTTTTTTTTTATTTTTTTTTTCACATTAAATATCAGTTGATACATTGTGACTACAAACTAAACATTAATTAAATTTGAAATAGCTAGCTGTAAAACAACAAAAAAAAAAAAGATTAGTAATACAATCATATTAGACAAACATACAAAATACATATATATGTACGGCCACAATTAAAAATAACAATATTCAATTACTGTATTACTTAACTTAATTTAGACATATACAAAAAGAACAAAATTAAAATATTAATTATCATTCACTTTGATTAAGATTTTCACTTTGATTAAAATATTAATATTATTTTTTTATTTATATTGAGGGGCATTCACAAAGCATTTAACTCCCACTCTAGCCTAAATTTTTATCCCTGGTGCTAAACACATGGTGTTAAACCAGGGGGCTAATTATGTTAAGCTCCTAGTTTAGCACCAGGGATACAAATCGAGGCTAAAGTGAAGGTTAATGTGCTTTGTAAATGCCCCCCATTATTTATTATTTTTAAAATTTTAAATAACAGTAAAATTGTCACTTGAGCTACTCTCACTCGAAGATAATAATAGTAAACAGAAATTTAACACCCACCTTCCGTTTACAGATTTTGCCACCTGACCTCGGGGGCAGCACACGTTGAGGCAGGTCATGTTCATGCAGGGACACACCCCCACGTCCTCACTGACGTCACCCCTTGATTGACAACCATCCCCAGCCTCGTTCACCCTCTGTTCTGGTCCGCAGCACGTAGAGTGGTCTGCGGCCTGCAGTGCGCGCGCCATCAGCAGACACACGACGAGGGTGTAGGTGGCCATCTGAGTGGGGATCGAACCTGGACCTTGTGACGACTACACACTAACCACGTCCAGCATTTCGCGAGATGAACCATCAACTGAGGCAGCAGTCGAGGTCAACCACTAACCTGTTGGTACCTCTCCCTCCCTCCTCCTTCCCCTCAAATGCCGTGAAAGAGTTTCGCACGTACGACCTCTCGCACTGGCGTGTGTATATATTATATGGCAAAGGTATAATTATTGCTGTATGATGTGAGCAGGATATTTTGACAAACATCTTGTAGAATAACAGGCCGTAAATGGACTGTTCATAAATATTTTTCATTTGACCCTTGGGCTTTTATTTTAAATTTTTGACTTATATTATAGATATATAATAATTATGTATGTTATATTGTTGTATTTTGCTCATTAAAGGGATCAGAAATAAAATAATTAAAATAAAATAGATTTTTATGAATGGAAATATAATACATGAAGTAATCTAGTCAGGATGAGCTTGATTAGCAGAGCGGAAATTAATGTTGTATATAGTATACTTATAATTATATATCAGTGTTTATTTATCTAGGAAGTAGACAGTTATAACTTTTCGTTAAAATTGAGAGTAATTAATATAAACATCCCTTTAATTTGTGACAGCATATCCTCATCATTTACAATGGACAACATACATTGTATGAAAAATTCTTATTGCAGAAATGAATAGAGGGTACCAAATTATGCTACTCTGAATTTTTTCAGATTTTTTTGAGACCCGGAACTATTTTTTAACAATTATTGAAAGTCCTGTGATTTCAGTTAGCACCCCTGATGCCTTAATAAAAGGGATAGAGACTGGACGCCTATTGACGCCTCCAGGGGGCGTGGCCACACTTTCAATAATTATTTAAAAATAGTTCTGGGTCTCAAAAAAATCTGAAAAAATTCAGAGTAGCATAATTTTTGGTACCCTCTATTCATTTCTGCAATAAAAAATTTCATGTATGTTGTCCATTGTTATATATTATAATTCAGGAAAATATATAAATTAATAGGAAATATTTATTATGACTATAATTTTAATGGAGTATCAACCTCAATTTTTTTTTTTTTACTGCAAAAATGGATAGATGGTGCAAAGTTATGCTATATACCCTGATTATTTTCAGATTTGTTAGAGCCCGGGAACTATTTTTAAAAAATTATTGAAAGTCCTTTTTGTGACATCACGAGGAGTCTCTCCTTAAGAAAAGGATAGGACTTGTCGTCTCGTGACGTCACAAAAAGAACTTTAAATATTTTTTTTTAAAAATACCCCCTGGACTCTAAAAAATCAGAAAAAAAAATCAGGGTAGCATAACTTTTGACCCTCGACCCGTTTCTGCAATAAAAAATTGAGATCGATACTCCATTATCTGCAGTGTTATCACGACAATACATTCAAGTATACAACTCCAAGAAGTAATAATAGATTTGGAGAAAGAACATGGAATTTTGTGCTACCAAAAATTTGGAACGAAATACCGATAAATATATATATATATATATATATATATATATATATATATATATATTTACAAGGATACACACCCCTAAGAGCTTACAGCTCGCGGCGGAGTACTGGGTAGGGATAAGGTAGGGAACGGATAGTGGCCACGGCCTGCATGCTTACGCGTCCCAGCATTCGCTGAGGTGAGACTGAGGGAACCGTGGAAAACCTCAGTCAGGACGGACACCTCTACTTTTTCTCAATGGACCAAAGCGATGTCCAAAGCCTGGGGAACCACACACAAGTGCATCACTGCACTGAGTGGAAAGCGAGACGAATTTACCCCAGGGAGGGAGCAGCTAGATCAATTGACCAAAAAATGTTATTGAAAAAAGTGCTGAGAAAGCATATATTAAATAATTTGCGTTAATGTGAGCTGTAATACCATTCTATTAATTGTGTTCGTGCTTCTGTTTAAGTTGAAAAGGGTTTAAATTTGTTCGTGCTTATTTTTTATTGTTTTGTTTTTATCTTTTGTTAATGTTATTAATGTATTGTTTTGTATTGTTATTTTTAATAAATATAGGTAATTTTGTTTAAGCTTACTATACGTGTTGAATAATTGTATGTAACTCAGTTCCAACCAATAGGGCTTCATTTAGGGCCTTGGTTGGACTGTATTTGTACACAATTTAATAATAAAAAACTTTAAAAAAAAAAAAAAAAAGGTATTTAAGTTTGTAGTTTATTTTTATTTTACAATCTATTTTATTATACTGTATATAATGATAACAGACAGCATGCAATGCAATGTTTTGAATTATGAAGTGAGAAGTGCTTATAATTATTATATAAATATACATCAATCAGTTGTCAATAAAATGCATATTTATTGGGCGCGATTCACGAAGAAGATAGCCAGATTTCTAACCAGGTTTAGCTTAACCACGTTTAACTGGGGTGCGTAAAACAGGTATAGTTAAACGTGGTTAGAAGTCTGGTTAACTGCTTCGTGAATCGTGCCCATTATTAATGTGAGGTTCGTGCAAAATAATTGCTTTTTAATTTATACACCAAGATAATAATATAATAAGAAGGGATAATACAGTTCATCAATAAGAAGTATACATATATATTAAATTTAGATATTTTAATTACATATATGTATGTTCAGATTAGTTATTTTACCACACTAGACTTTTAGATGCTGCATGAATTCATTTAGTTTCAGTACTTTATTATGTCAGTACAAAATTGTTCTAATTTCATCTTACATCCAGCACTTTTGACCAAGAACTTACACTACATCTAACAATAAGTACAAATTTTTGTTACTGGAAAAAAAGAGAGACAATTTTATTTTCGGTACTTTATTTTGATTATCTTTTTTCAGTACCAAATTTGTACTTACAATTAGATGAAGTAGTTTATTGGTCAAAAGTGCTGGATGTAAGATGCACATTAGAGAAATTATGTACTGACATATAAAGTAATGAAACTAATTCAGCATTTAAAAGTTAAGTGTTAACTTAATACTATACTATACAGTATATATTATGATTGCGTTTTTCTATTCCCAACCCAAATTTCTCAGACGTCTAGTTCCGCCCCTATTTTTTTCCCCTTTTCCCGCCAAGCATGCCCAAAGCCCTGAGCTGAGATTCAGAAAGCGTAACTGCGCATGCGCCAGTGGATGGCTTAGAAATTGGTAATCGACGTCCAATTTTGAGCTACGAATACTTAATTGATAGGAGATGGTATTATAGTTTTATAACTAAAACGTAGTTTTTATTGATAGCCAAGTCGTAAAACATAAATATCAATAGTTTTAAAATTTTATTCTTGGACAGGTTCATAAAAGAATGAAGACTCTTATATAGTCCGCAAAGATTTTGAATTATACTCTCGTAAAAAATCCTAAGTAGTCAGTGACAGATATAATCTTATATACCTTTTCTATAAAAAAAAATGGAAGAAGGTAGGGGGGCTAAATTTTTCTCCGTGATTGACGATGGAGAAAATGCATGACAGTGTTTCAGATTCAAAAGCGAAGAACTCCTGTCACTTATGCAACCCTTTTTGTTTTGGTGTTGAAGGAGTTGCCTAGCTTTCAGGGGAGTCATCAAGAGCGTGGCGCAGTGCATTGACCGGTTCTCGTTAGATCACCGAAGTCAAACTACGTCAAGTGTGGTTACTACTTGGATGGGTGACCGTTTTAAGTAATACTTACGTTGCTGCCTCCCTGGAGTAAATCCATCTCACTTTCCACCCAGTGCAGTACAATGTGTTTCCCCAGGCTTTGGATATCACTTTGGTCCCTTGATAAAAACTAGAGGTGTCCGTCTTGACTGAGGTTTTAGGTTTTCCACGGTTCCCTCAATCTCACTTCAGTGAATATACTGGTACGTGTAACAGGCCGTGGCTAATAGTCTTTTCCTCTTTTATCTCTCCCATTATCTCGCCCCACCTCGAGCTCCCATAAGCTCATAAGAGTGTATCCTTGTTGAAAAAAATAATAATAATAAAAAGAAAATCAAAAAATTGAAGTCATTTTAGCTTTTGAGCTAGATAAAATGTGCCCCCCATTACCTCTGGAATGGGAGGGACTATGCTTTCCTTTGGTTCTACGTACGCCAATATGTTTTTAACACTGCAAATATCACTTACCTTTTTTTTTTTAAAAAAAAAACGTACACTTTCTATAAATAAACAATGAATATAGCTCCTGTAAAATCATTTTCATCCTCATTTTTGGTGTAATAATTAAAGTACTTAGAACTAACAAAATCAGGTGTTACCAAGCAGATGGTTAATCGAGATGAGATAAGAACTGATTAGATCACCTTTAGAGATGATTATGTATAAAGTACACACAATAGATTATCATAGATGATAATCTATACACACTAGATGATTATCATAACTTTATCAGTCCTAATTATAGAATTCTGTGCTGCTCGATTTGCAATATATATATATAATATATATATATATATATATATTATATGTATATATATTATTGTGTCCTATAAAGGAATATACATGAAAATTTTGAATTTAAAAAAGACCCTATTATATATAAAATATTTCAATTAAATTTAATGTACATTCGTCGCCTCTGATAAGTTCCATTTTGCAGCCATGTTAATTACCGCATGTCCCGTAAGGATAACATATATAGGACACGGTGATTAACAATTAAGGCTGCAAAATGGAACTTTTCAGAGGCGAGGAGTGTACTTTGAATTGATTGCATAAAAATAATTATGATTTTGTCATTTACTGCCTTATTTAACCTTGTTATTATTTTCCTGTGAGAGTATTTATAATTTTAATTCATTATTCATATTAAATATGTAAGCATATTTATGATACAGCCATTTAATGCAGTTATAATTAATACAAATTATATCACAACATTCTCGTTATTTTGCCCCTGTAAAAAAATTAATAAAAACACTATATATAAGCTTATTATATTCACGTATTCTGATAAAATCAGTAAATTAACCTTATATTTTTAAAAATTATAGATATATTCTGCTTCATTTTTATGTACACTCGTCGCATTGGAAAATTTACCACTTGCAGCCTTGTTAATCACCATATACTCTGTTATTCTTACGGGGAATGGTGATTAACAAGGCCGTAAAGTGAAATTTTCCGAGGTGTTGTACATATGCATTATTACAAATACAAATAATAATGTAAAAAAGCAAGGGTGATAAATAATACAAAAGTGGTACTCTGTCAAGGGATTTTATTGATCACTCTACACTCCAACTGTCTCAGTGATCCAGGTACGGAAGGAGGATACCCTTGTGTAGACACCTGGGAAACCCTGGGTGGCAGCACACTCGCTGGACGTCCAGGACACCAGTCCGTGGAGAACATCGCCGACGTAGAGGGGACCTCCGTTGTCACCCTGGAACATCAGGTCACATGATCATGTCTGCAGGTATAATTAAAGTCGATACAATACTTTATTTATATATGAGTGTGATTCACGAAGCAGTTAGCCAGGTTTCTAACCACGTTTAATTTTACCTATTTTACGTGTGAAACCACCTAGTTAAACGTGGTTAAGCTAAACAAGATTATACATCTGGCTAATCGTGAATCGCGCCCATACAAGTTTATAACAAAATATTATTGGTAATTTCTGACTAGTAAAAAACATGGGACAGTTGTTGATTTACATGTTAACTTATGGAAAATGACCCATTAATTATGAAAGTTGTTGTATCTACTAGCGCCAACAGTGCCATTACGTTCTGAACTCTGGTGGTGAAATCAAGCAATACGTCGTCCCATGTTTAACAATGAAAAAGGCTTCATGCGACAGACATTATCAACAATGGTTTGTTACTTGCGAGAAGAAGACTTTGGGTATAATCTACATTACATTCCCTCCGAAAGAAGCTTGGAGTGAAGAGTTTTTTTTTTTACATTATTTACATTTCAGCTATAAGATTTTTTTTTTTTTTTTTTTTTTACATGAGCTTAGAGCTCGTTGAGGCGGGGTAGGGATAAGGTAGGGAAGGGATGGTAAATGCGGGCTGTTACGCGTCCCATTATTCCCTGAGGTTCTGCGGATTGCAAATATAGAATATGTGAATTGTAAGTTAATTCTTTACTAAATTCGTACATATAGGTCAATAATATTTATATAACGTACTGCAAAGTTTCTAAGGTACCAGCTGGGGTTCCAAGGTACAAGGCACTTCCGGAGGGAACATTAAGATAATTTTACTAAACACTCACATTGCACACTCCCTTTCCGTTGGCGGTGGAGCACAAGATGCGAGGCGTGAGGATTCCCTCGTTAGCGTAGTAGTTGGCACAGGCGGTCTGATCCATCACCGTAACTTCCACCTCAAGAAGGCTGGGGTTCATGGGACCTGCGTCCTGTAACCAATGACGTCATACTTTAATTCATTCTGCTGAAGTTTGAAGGACAATAGAGTAACAACCTTAAATTTTTTTTAATGTAAAAATTCAAAGTTATATGCCATTCTGATATTTTCAGATTTTTTAGAGACCAGGAAGTAATGCTAAAAAGTTTTGCCGAGGTCGGTTTCGAACCCACGCCCCTTTTAGGTCCTATCCTTTTATTAAGAGAGGCGTCAAGAGGCTTCACTCTCTCTGTACTTTCAATATTTTTGTTAAAAAATAGTCCCCGGAATCTAAAATAATCTGAAAAATGTAAGATAACTTTGCACCATCCATTCATTTCTGCTATAAAAAATACTCCTTCTACACAATTTTTATTGCATATTTGGATAAAGGAACTTGAGTTTTATATTTCAAATATTTCTTGAAACCTCTGCCACCTTTAAAATCGTGCTGTGACGTCATAGTCACGCAAACATAGGGCATTCTCGTGTAAATTCTGGGGCAAAGATAACTCACCGCGGACCAGCCCCAACCGATGACGGCTGCGGAGGTTCCAGCTGGAGTTTCAAGGTCCTGGGCTGGCAGAGTTGCTGGTTGTACGGTAGACGACAGCACTATTGGTGTCAACAGCTGAAACCGTCAACAATTACAGATAACGATCACAGGCGTGGATCCAGGGAGGTGGCTGCAGCCCCTCTCGAAATTTTGGGCAACTTCCATTTTTTTTTAACATTGGCCTTATGCAGATAGTCCCTCTTGAAATTTAGTTCTGGATCCGCGCCTGAACGAGCATGCAGTGTTTTTTTATAGTCACTCTACCTCTCGAAGATCTAAGAATAATGATACTTCGAGATTGTGATAATGGGGTACTGACCAAAAAAAAAAAAGTTTCAAGTTTTTGTCAACATTTCAAAAGGCACTAGAATTTCATGAAGAACAAGCCCTATTACAGCATTCTACGACAATTTCCTGATTTTATATGAATTTTTAGAACCTCTCAAAAATGACGTCATAGCATTGAATCTTACATGGGAAAATAGATCAGTTAACATTGCCAAATCCCATATACTTAATATTGAAATGTAACCAAAACTTCATTTGCAAGGTTTTCTGGTATACTATAGAATCACGATAATGAAGGTTTGAAATTCGTACTTCAATAAATTTTCATTTTAGCAATGTTAACTGATGCATTTCCCCATTTGAGATTCAATGGTATGACGTCATCAAAAAAACTTTTAAAAATTCATAAAAAAATCAGCAAATTGTCGTAGAATGCTCTAATAAGGCTCGTTCTTCATATAGAATTCACAGTAAGTTTTATTAGTATTGCTAACTCAAATACCGGTCAGTACCCCATTAAACAACAATATTTTTGCCTCTGAGGACGTGATAAAGGACAATATTTTTGCTCCTTACTGTACTTAAAGGATGAGATGAAGATGCTTCTTACTGTACGGTAGAATGTGATAACGATGTTTTTTTTATCTTTTTATCTTTACATTTAATTGTACCTGCATGAATAATGCTTTTGCTCTCGACTACCTATAATGAACACTCATCGCCTCGGAAAATTTCCCTCTACAGCTTTGTTAATCACAATTTCCCATAATAATAACACAAGCATGGTGATTAACAAGGCTGCTACAAGAGGGAAATTTTCCAAGGCGATGAGTGACGTGATAATATAGTGACAATGGAACTTGTTTCAACTGTACCTCGATGATGGTGATGTGTACACTGAGGGCCAAGCTAAAGTTAACATCAAACACGAGTGCCACCAGTCTTATGAAGTAGTGTAAAATAAAGCCATGTTGCCAAATAGTGCAGTGCCGCTATTGTTCGACTCCAGTTGTGTCACCGAAATGGCAATGTCGCATCTTTTTTCATTGACTCGTGACTTGGCCTTCAGTGTACCTCCAAGACATGATATAATGGAGCAAATTTTTGCTCCTAACTGTACCTCGATGATGGTGATGTCAGGACTGAACACGTCGTTGAACAGGAAGTCGTAGTGCTCGAAGGCGTGGTTCACATCATAGTTCTGTCCACCGCCGTTGATGTGGTTCGAGCCAACGTGCACGGACAGTGAGCGGGTCAGTGACCTGTGGTGTCATATATTAGTGCGTGACGTCACAGGTGCCGCTCTTCATATAAAAAAAATGCCCCACCAGACGATGCAGATTTCCAACATCGTGTACCCTCCCCCTTCCTCTTCCTGCCTTAAGGTGCATTTCCATGGAGCGATGTTGAGCGGGGCATGGCTGAACGACAAAAGCGCACTTGCTTCAATCTCGTATGGCAGCCATGTTAGTGATAAAATCGCTTCTCGCAATGCGAGGAAATCCCGAGCATCCTGGTTGGCTGTGACACGTGATTTTCTCGCTTTCCCCGCTCCATGGAAATGCACCTTCATATGAAACTTCAACCTCTACTGATATATCAGACGGTGCATATTTCCTGCCCATGTAACCCCATCTACTTCACCAAATTTTGCAGATTTTTTGCCTTAAGTACCCTCCCCCCTCCCTTTCCACTACTTTACCAGATGATGCAAGTTTCTTGCCTCTACTCCTCCATTATCAGTTTACACAATTCCCGTCCCATGTAACCGTGCCTCTACTCACACCCTGGCGCATCTCGCGGAGGTCAGCACGTAGTTCTCGCTGATGATGACACATCCGCAGTGGTAGTTTCCCAGGTACCGCAACGCGCACTGCAAAAACAGTTCAGATGTTAGCACCACATGTAACTGTGCTTCTAATCATCGTGCATGTATGCTTAATAATATTACAGAGAGGCACTGTATATTAATAATGAATTACATGGATTTTAAAGTAATACATTAATTTAGAACACCGACCTCAAAATTTTGTTGTATCGAAAGTGCATATACCATTCTGATTTTTTTCAGATTTTTTACAGCCAGAGAACTATTTTTTTTTTAAAAAAGTGTTGTAAGTACATTATGACGTCACGAGGCGGCAAGTCTTAGCTTTTTGTGACGTCATAAAAGCTGGGCTTTCAATAATTATTTAAAAATAGTTCTTAGGCTCAAAAAAAAATCTGAAAACAGAGTGATATAACTTTGCACCCTCTAATCCATTTCTGTAATAAAAAAAATTGAGGTCAATTCTCCATTGTGAATTCTAACATCAGATGCGTCTGATGTAATTATAATGAATTATGATGTAAACTTCTGAAATTATACCCTCTGTAACAACATACCCTGCTGGGGTATTTATCCTCGGTCTGTACCACATCTCCTCCGAGAATTCGTTCCTCGACGTCGCTTCTTTGGCCCACGTTGGCACCTGATGAAACAAATTAATATCCACATTATATACATTAAGAAGCATATAAAAGTTAAAATTATGACTTTAGGGGGGACATTCACAAAGCACTTTAACCCCCACTTTAGCCCTGATTTTTAACCCTGGTGCTAAACATGGTGCTAAACTATGAGCTTAACATGGTTAGCCCCTGGTTTAGTACCATGTTTAGCACCAGGGTTAAAAATCGGGGCTAAAGTTGGGGTTAAAGTGCTTTGTGAATGTCCCCCAAGATTTTTAACTCATAATTTCCATAAAGTTCTTTGCACCCACACATGAATTGTATTATTTGTATTTGATGGATACATTAAAAAAATATGTATTGCATTTTGAGAGATGCTTAAGGTAGAGATAACGCCGAACAGCTGTTCGACGTACTTTCTTTTGATTAACATGTAAACCTTAGCAAATTCACAAAAATTCTGAAATTTTTTTTGAGAGACAGTGATTTTTGATTAGTGCTTAAAGGCCATGGAAAAAATTTCAAACCAATTTAACGAGTCGATTTTTTATAATTAATTATTTTAATTTTCAGCATATAGGGCTTTCCCATGGAGAGACAAACTAAGAATTTAATTTAAAAAAATCGGCCCGTTAAATTGTTTTGAAACTTTTTCTATGGCTTTTAGGCACTAATATCTACCTCTCAAAAAAATTGCAGAATTTTTGTGAATTTGCTAAGGTTTACATGTTAATCAAAGGGGATTACGTCGAACAGCTGTTCGGCGTTATCTCTACCTTAACGAAAAATAATTTCAATATCCTGTCTTATATAGCGTTAGACCAACGTTGTTATGCACTATAAAGTACCAAGACAATAATATAAGTGAATTTTGAATTCAGAATTTTCTGATTTGTCAAGAGCCTTTCCGTTTCCGAACAGTTCTCAACAGCCCTTTAAATACCCATCAGCTATTTACAACGTATGACAATTTTATCACGTAGTACCATACGATTATAACCCTTATGGGGCTTAGCTGTTGAACCGGAAAATTTCCCTGGCCAACACAATAACATCGATGTATTTTTCTTACTAATATATCGACGCTATGGCCATCTAACGGTGAGGTAAATTTTTCAAGTTTTTCAAGGCAATGACTGTAATCCTAGCATATTACAAGCAATTTTTTATTACACGCTATAATGAAGGGGGGAAGGGGGGCAGAATGGGGAGGGGCTGAACGACTTGCTATTTAAATCACGTGTTATTATTTTTTTTTGTGGAAATACATTGCTGGGTAGCTAACTAAGGGTTATAACAATATTTTTCACATTTTGGAGTAATATTTCAAATTTTTTCCCGCTTTAAAAGATTTACGAATATAGTCTCGACCTCCCTTTCCCCTTGGTAATTCTATCTAGGGTTAAACTACAAAATTTCTGAGGACAGGAGAATCAAGATGGCGCGCCAGAGTGAGCAACGCCGACGTGACTCTCCGCTCAAATTGTCTGTCCTCTCCTGGTAACTATCCCTATCCTATTCTATATATTAATCGTCTTGATTTCTATACTCCTATCCCCAGTCAATTTGATTCATAATCATCATCTCGCCTCACCGCATCCACATAATCCTACTTTGACCCTGCTCTTCGGTCGGCCCACAGGAGTCGACACGTTGAGAATCTTTCAAATTCCTGCCATTCCTTGCATGTTGTCGCCTGCATCATCAACCTACATTATTGCACCCCACACCACACCGTCAACCCAATGTCCTAAAATCCAACCAATTCCTTGTGTGGTTTTGGTTCACCCACGGTAACACGTGGTGGGCATATAGGTACCACTTCCATCATCACCTTGCATCCCACATTCCATAATCATCCTATCCATTGTTCGTCCATTATCCTTTACAAGACCCTGCAAAAAACAGTTCAACTATACAATTGATCCAAGTTACTCAGTACGTGGAATTATAGCCGTTTAGGCTCCTTCCAACAATTGTAAGAAGAAGAAGAAGAACAAAATTTCTGACTGACATTGTGCCAGATTCAGAAATCAATATATAATATTTCGAGGTACGCAGTTTCATTTAATTAATTTTTGACTTTGTTAATTAATTATCTCACCCAACACGGCGACGGCGAGCAGCGAGCAGAGAGCGAGACGAAGCATGGCTGAATGAACGTGGCACTTTGTCGCGAGCCTCGCAGGTAGTCGCTGATAAGAACACTAATTTGATTGGCATATCACGTATAGATTTAAGATGATTTCGTTTAATGTTCTTTCAGGTATTTTCCACGATTTCATCCTAAATAATATCGATCGTGATCGATAAAAAGGAGCATGTAGAATTGACCTTGAAGCGATTGCAAGGACTTCTTAAGATCAAATTTAAAATCTTTGCATAATTTAGTGGGTGTCATTTTCTAGGTTATATTTATATTGCAGAAAATGCATTAATGAATTTATGGTGCTACTCTGAAATTTTCCAGGTTTTTTCAGAGTTCGGGAACATTTTTTAAAAAATTATTGAAAGTACAACCACGTCCCCTGGAGGCTTTTAGTCATTATAATTTTATTACAAGAGAACATGGTTATAATTTAATTAAAATAGTTTCTAGACACAAAAATCTGAGAAAATTCAGAGAAGCATAATTTTATACCCTAAATTCATTTCTGCAATAAAAAATATCATATAATTTTTGTCCCACTCCTTGTAAATTTAACAATGGAGTGTACGTTGTCCTCAATTTTTTTTTATTGCAGAAATGGATAGAGCGTGCAAAGTTATGCTACCCTGATTTTTTTCAGATTTTTTAGAGCCCGGGAAGTATTTTTAAAAAAATTATTGAAAGTCTTTTTTGTGACGTCACGCGGCGGCAAGTCCTATATTTTTCTTAAGGAGCGGCGTCTCGTGACGTCACAAAAATAACTTTCAATAATTTTTTAAAAATAGTTCCCGGGCTCTAAAAAATCTGAAAAAAATCAGGGTAGCATAACTTTGCACCCTCTATCCATTTCTGCAATAAAAAAAAATGAGGTCAATACTCCATTATAAATATTTTTATATACTACTGTTGCTGTGTATTTGATAATATGTATAGGAATAATCATCAAAATTTCTATGCTGTTTATACTGTCCCTAAATGTTGTTATTGTGTTAATTCGTGATTTCATATTTCTGTCATAATTATGCTACTAATTTAATTTGCATCACCTTATCCGTGACCTCGAAAGCTTGTTCAGATTTTGATAACATATTGCATATAAATTAATATGTCATGGTGATATAATGTGATTATCTCTATATTATATCTATAAAGTTTATTTATTTATGCTAAACAAACACTTTGTTTGAGAATATTGTAAATATTGCAACTTTTTGTCTCAAAGAATAAAGAAGGAATTTGTTTATCAAAATAAATAAAACTATTTTTTTTTTATTCAAGAGCATTTCAAATTTTTATAATTGTTTTTTTTTTTTGTGATAAAAATTTGAAAATAAGATATATATATTATGTATATAGTGAATTATAGTCTATATATGTTAACATAGTTCATAAATGTTTACTATCTTAGACTTGAAGGAATGAATGTTAAAATCTGTTTGAAATTTTAATATTTAATTTTCTAATTTAAATAGTAACAGCATCCATTTTACACAACTCATGCACAAAATTCTGCTATTTATAATAAAATTTGCATTGTATATCAATTTTGAAATTAAGCATTAAACAAGATAATTATAATAAGCAGTGTATAGTGCACCTTTATTGTAAATAAATTACTTAAACAACAATTTTGTATCCGTTTTCAGCATTGTCAAGTAATTAATATTAATTGTTTTTTTATTATAAAGAAATTTCACTCAACTTGAACAAACACATTTTAATATACAGTTGTCGCCTCGGAAAATTTTCCAAGGCGACGAGTGTACATGATATTATTATAGAAGTTAAAGTGAGTTAAAAAGTTGCATGAAAATAATTTTTTGCATTACTTTCTGAACCTCGATACATTCCGGGGGTATCACACTAAATTTTTAGATGCTGAATTGTTTTCAGTACATTATGTCAGTACAAAATTGCTCCAGTTTCGTCTTACATCCAGCACTTTTGACCTATAAAACACTTAATCCAAGTACAAATTTGGTACTGAAAAAAGAGAGTCAATTTTTTGTACTTTTTTTGACTCTCTTTTTTCAGTACCAAATTTGTACTTGGAATAAGTGTTTTATAGGTTAAAAGTGCTGAATGTAAGACGAAACTGGAGAAATTTTGTACTGACTGGAGCAATTTTGTACTGACATAAAGTACTGAAATCAATTCAGCATCTAAAAATTTAGTGTGATATATACCAAAGTAGAGGGGGTGTACCGGTCCTGGAACTGCGGATCGGCGGATCAGTGACGTCACAGGCTATTAGTTAATAGCTTTAGGGCTATTAATTAATAGGTCACGTGACCGATAGGGGAAGGGTAGGGGTAGGGGTACCTATAGCCTATTAAGAGTGATAATTGGAGGGGAGGGGAACCGTTTAATGTTCGATTATTGGTCACGTGACTTAATAGCCTCATTTAATAGCCTATTTTTTTTATCGTTAATGAGGGGACCAATCATTAACCGATTTATGGTCACGTGACATAATCGTTTTATTTAATAGCCAATCAATTGATCGTTTAATATTCTTCGGAATAACAATTGATTTATTAATTGTTATGCTGACTATGCAATTAAAGAATAACAGAAGCTGGCCTTGAACGTGTTCCAAGTTGTGAATTGACCTTTGGAACATCCGCCCTTCTCGGTAACGAGCAACTGCAAGAAAATTGCAACGTCTTCATTTTTGTACCGAGCTGTACTTAGTATATGGATTACATATTAGATGTTTTATATACATTGCAATGATAAAGTTAATCCTATGATCCTAACTATAAAGCAAGCTGCATCATTTTTATAAATTATGATATTATATATAAAATTACCCTTATATATTTCTTTATTTGTTGTCAAATTATGATGATTCAGCCACATTTTTATATAAATTCTGGCAAGTTTTCGAGGCGGATCCACAGTCAATCATCAGTTGTCTCTCTCTTCACCTCGTCTGAACTTTGCTGATCTGCTCTTCAGTACCATTACTACAATACATAATGTCAGCGGTAAGTTAACCTAAGTGTAATATATATATATATATATTAAATTCTTTTTTGTATTCATTATTAAACCTATAGTTTTATATAATAATACTATATTTTCTCATTATGATTTCAGTCCTCAATTCTCGCAAAGCTACAGGAGCTTGGACAACTCACACCTGCTAAGTCCTGCAAGGAGTTGCAAGAAAATGTCCCATTCCCCATCGTCAAACTGGAAACTATCCCGTCCAACTTCGGTGAAGGAAAACAAATCATCGCTCATCTGAATATCAATGGCGAGACGGAGAAATACTTTTTACCAAGTAGGATTGATGGAGTTGAATTCACAAAACAAAGCATTGAGGAGTATAATGCCAGTACTCCTAGCATAATGCTTATGTACAAAGGATTGTCAGGCAGATGTATTATTGTTGAATTTATACCAATGTAAAAAGAATACGATAATAAATACAAATATTTCTATACAAATCTTTAACTTGTTATTATTTTTTTTTTCTTATATAATAGTTATAGTTAATAATTTTATGGAGGTAGTATATATAAAATTATAACAACGTATTTCAAGTATATAATAAAAAGGTGTTTTATTCAGAAATATATAGAAAACATACAATTATAAAACACATAAAAACATACACTGTATAAAAGCAAACATTTAATATCTAGTTTGAAGTATCAACAACATCATAACCCTCATGTATAGCAAAATTAAATATTAAACAATACTTATTCAAAGCCCTATGCTTACTTATTGGACAGTCATTTTCCATCCAATTGAATACTTGTAAGCCACAAAAAATACATTCAGTTAAATTTTCATATTTTGAAGAAGGAGTGTGTACAAATCCACAGTTAGCCAAGTCAAGCCTAGGTACAGAGTCAAGATGCCAGTTCTTGAATGTTCGTAGCCGAACAAAGGTTTCAAGCATGTTCATTTTATTCCAATTTTCATAACACCATTTTGCCAGCTTTCGAGCTTTCATATGTGGACACACATATACAGCATTCATCTGATGGTGGTATAGACATGCAGTACCCTTAGCTGTTGGGAGCACATTGATGTCAGTGTGGAGTAATTCTTGTAAATCATATATGGTTGAACGGTTCAGTAAAACTTTTAACTTCTTTACTTTTTCCTCTCCATAAGAATATAAAATTTTGTATCTAGAAGAAACATGATTTATAATGTCATGTAAAAACTTATATGGAACTTCACCACCCATATATGTGCACTGAACTTCGTAGCTTTTTACATGTGGACTATATGATACATCAGGATCTGGTGACATGAATCTCCATTGCTGACAGGCAAGAGCGCTTACATCTACTATAGAGAGCTCTTTGATACTGTCAATTCTCCCTGGCACCAGCGCACATTCTTCGGAAGACATGCAGAAATCCAGAATAGCTGTTGCCATGTTGAAGTTTACTGTAGCAATGAGCTCGAAAAATAATAAACGAACATTCTTATACATGTTTCCGTACCATGCCAGTCAATGGACTGTATTCTACAATGCGATCATGCATAATAACACAAAATGCAGTTGTACCAGCTGGAAACACTTCATCAGCTTCAAATTCAAGACGTACATCAACAGTTCCACTCTTAATAGATTCATTTTGTTTAGAACAGTCAATAATAACCATAGGAGCTTGTGATAAGAACTTTTCGTATGTTAATATAGGTTTCGATTCTTGGCCATAGTAAGATTCTTGAAAGCTAGAATACATTTCATATAATACAGCGTACTGCTTTTTGGAAACATTTAAATGCAAGTGGTCGTAAGGGTAATTTTTTCCATTCAAGTATAATTTTACATTTCTAATTTTACAATGATCAAAAATGTTTGCATCAGCTAGACTTAAATTTCTCCTCAAGGTTTGTAATGCTATAATAACATACCTAGGTCTCTCAAGACTCGAGGTGATTTGGAGCTGCCACTCAGTTCTATTTAACATTGGGAACATAGGATGTTCTGCTGTATACCAACTTCTAAAGCCAAGTAAGAGGGACTTATCCTCTTTGAGAAAAGAGAGTAAATGTAATTTTGTTTCATCATCTACTTGAACATGAGGAATACGCCATGCAAGCTTTGAAATTTCAATTTTAACAGCTTCATAGCTATTATTTTCTACATTTAGTATTTCAGATATAATACAATTTGAATCAGTTTGTGATCTAAATAAGACAATTTCTTGTTTACAATTTATCATTATTTTTGTATGATCTTCGAAAACACCAAGTAATGTACTGAGTGGTAACAAGCCATTAAATGACCCATCTGTATGTAACAACGATGAAGTAGCCTGGTCTGACCAACCTGCATTAGATAAGCGATTTACTTTTTCAGGCGTAAATGATGCTAAACCCTTTAAAGTGCTTGTATAACCAACGTTTCTTACTTTGTCTACTTCTACTCCATTAATTAAATATCTAATTTCTGAAAACAAATGTGCAAATGCATTATTTGCAAGTTTAGTACGAGTTGTTGGCTGTCCATTACTTTTTAAAACTTTGCCTTCAATATATATAAAACTTTTACTTGGCTGTGTATACAAATCAAGATCCTTAATTTCAATTCTAATTTCATCGTTATTATCAAACTTGGTACCAGCATACGCTTCATGATTATGAAATTCATAGCTAGTTATTTTTGTATCAAACTCCAGGTTAGCATCGAGGTTTAAGACATCCATTATACTGTTTTGGGCGGAGACCAAGTTGTTGAAGGAAGAGTATGTTTTGAGGTTTTAACCTCTTGCTGATTCGAGCTGAAGTGTTAGGAAACTGGATGTTTCCACCATTATATGTTTTGCGTAAATTAAGACCCATTTTAAGCCTTCCTCAGGTGCAGTCTTACTGTTATACGTTCACCACGAAAATTGACGAGATTTCCATCCTGGTCACATATTTTAAGTGTAATATTATCAAGTACAGTGCCATCTATTGGAAGGTATATAACATCGTTAGGCTTTTCTCTAATTTTAAATCCAGGTCCAGCTTTTGGTGAGAACATATGTAAGGAATGAGAAGGCTTGCCATTTACATATGAACCTCTGGATATATTACTTTGTATATCTATAGTATGCACTTTCATTATATCAACCATCCTGTCTGCAACATGAGTTATTCCTGCTTGAAGAATTTTTTTATTAAAGCCAAGAGTTGCACCAATAGAATCACTAGGAGTAAAGTCAAGCTGTACTGAAGATTTTATTGAAATAGCTAAAGTATTGTTATTAGCATGTAGAACAAATGCTTGTTTCATATCAGTGAACTTTTTCTGTATGTAAGATGCAATGTCATTTACTTCATAGTTTCCAGGAGGTATTGTAATAATTTGACCAGAATTATAATGAATTTTATTATTCGTCTCATCCACGTTAGGAATAGAGTTAAATGTATCAAAGCTGAGAAGTCCAATTTCATATTGCTGACCTTCCTCGAGTATTATCGGTGGAAAAATATCAGAAGAAAGGACATTGGAAGGTTGTGACAAGGTTAAAGTAATAGACATGACTGAAATACTTATCAACTTTTATTAATTATTTAAACATAAATACAGAAGACATAAGTGACCACATATTATTGAACCATATGTTTGATAACATGATCTATTGTAAGTTACATTGCAATTTTTCATATATTTAATAAATTCTACAAAGGGCATTATGTTCCCAAATGAATCAAAATAATTTACATTGTTGCCAACTTTATAGTACGCTACCCAATGAGTTCCAGGGCCAGTGCTGCCATCTAAATTTATAATACCTGATTCTTGAAACCAGGGTTTCTTTGGCAATTTATCTCTCATGAATATATTCCTAAAGTTTTTAATATGAAGTATTTTAACAGCATGTTTTATTTCAATGTCTGAAAGGGCATGATTTGGCAGCACACACATTAGTTTTTTGGCTGAATAACCAAGCCATATCCATTTTTGTATGGACGTAAATAGAAGCCGGATCCATTTTTACTTGAATTTTTACCCAAGGCTACAGCTTCCATAGTTTCATTATGTCTCTTCATTTCATCCAATGATTTTCTAGCGTTTTTCGCATCATTCACTGCTTTGACTACAGCTGAGGCTCCACCTGCTAGCGCACCTGTTGCTGAAAGTGCAGCGAAGAGAGGTACAAGGAAAGGTAGCACTCCTCCAGTCTTTGGTACTGGTATTATTCTTGGAGTCTTATTTTGCTTCTCAGATTTCTTCTTGATTCTCTTACGAGCTTCTGATAATGCAATTTTAGTAGCGGCTTTTATATCTTTCACACCAGATGATCTAACAGCTTTTTTAACTCCGCTTAAATTTGCTTTGAAGTTATCTGCCTTTTTAGCCTTATTACGAGGCTTCAGAGATCCTCCTGTCTTCACTTTGGCTTTCATTGCTCCGGTAACAATCATTGAAGCTAACTTTTCTCCAACAGAAGCGTCAGATGATTTAAATCTCTTCCAAGCTTTCTCCTCAAGGATTTTATCAGCCTTGTGACGCTCTGTAGTATCTTTTGTTTTGGAATAAAACACGTCGTGCTCAAGGCAGGCCTTGTCAAGTGGATTTATTCCTTGATCTCCACGTGCAAGACGCTCGGCAAGCTTTGTATTTGGACCGCAAAACTGATATCCTGGTATATGTAATTCTGCTGGAATTTTACTGAGAGCGTCGGTTATCCAACCTTCCCCAACTGCACCAGACTTCATTATGATAAATATATTCCTTATACAATATATTTATAATTTAATGTTTTGTATCTTGGGAGGGGAAATGGTCGAACGGGTTAATTTGCATGAACCAGCAGTCTGGAGTGGTCGTGCTGTAGATAACTCGTTCGAATCCCTGCTCCTCTCAATTTTTATTAACTTTAATAAAATTTTTATATCACATTGATATATGTATTTATATAAAGGTTTGTATAAGATATCATCAGTTTTCAAAATGAAGCTTATACAGCAGCATGTAAAACTTCCTATCAAAAATATTGATGGAGGTACAATGGACGTTGCTAGAACCAAACATGGACCGTTGCTACCAAACAGTATACGTGCTTTAATATGTGGTCCCTCAGCATCAGGCAAAACTAATATGATGTGCTGTCTACTTACAGATGAGAATGGATTAAAATTTGAGAATCTTTATATATACAGTAAATCATTGTATCAAGCTAAATATACGCAACTTGCGGAGATTATGAGAAATGTTCCAGAAATATCATTTGAAACATTTTCTTCAACAAATGAAGTAATACCACCAAATGAAGCCAAGGAGAACTCTGTTTTCATTTTTGATGTGATCTTGTAGAAATGCAGAAGTTTTCAACTTTGAACAAAGGTTTTAATTATATTTTAACCATTATTTGCATATTTTCTAAATTTGCATGGGCAGTTCCTGTGAAGAAAAAGACTGCGGAGAACGTGACTGCGGCATTGGAGAGTGTTCTTAAACAGGGACGAGTACCTAGAAATTGTCATAGTGATGAGGGAAAAGAATTTTATAATTCCAAATTTGCAGCTCTAATGAAAAAATATAACATAAATCACTACAGTACATTTAGTACCATGAAAGCTTTCATTTGTGAGCGCTTTAATAGAACTTTAAAGAATATGATGTGGAAGGAATTTAGTAGACAGGGTTCTTATAAATGGCTTGATTTACTGCCTAAATTGATATATAAATACAACCATACTGTTCATAGCACTATTGGATTAAAACCATCTGAAGTTACAAAGAAAAATGAACAATATTTACTATCCAATGTATACAAATTAAATGTTAAATCTAATAAACCAGCAAAATTTAAGATTGGAGAGAGAGTTAGAATTTCCAAGCAGAAGGGTGTATTTACTAAAGGTTACAATCAGTCCTGGTCTAATGAAATTTTTAAGATTATTAAAGTTCAAAATACTATACCACCAACATATCTGCTAGAAGACTATCTTGGTCATCCTATACTAGGAGGTTTTTATGAAGAAGAACTTCAGAAAACTAAAGTTGAGGAAATATATTTGGTAGAAAAAATTCTTAAAAGATCTGGTGATAAGTTGTTTGTTAAATATATTGGTTTTGACAACAGTCATAATTCTTGGATTAACAAAAATGATTTATATAAGTAATGTAATATATAATTATATGTGTTTATTTTCTTATATTGTTAAATCAAAATTATAAACTGTATCTTAATTAAAAATGAATAAATATTAATTGAAAAATAATATAAGATACCTCCTTTCATTTCTTAATTTACAATGACCTGCCTATATAATAAATACAATATACATTTTTATGAAATAAAATCAGGAATACAATTAAATTCATATTTGATGAATTTTAAATATTTATTGAAATAAACAGTGCATCTTACAAAAAAGTTACGATATGTACAAATAAGCATACAACATATATTACGTATATAAAAATATACAAAAAAAATGTCAACAAATATCAATAATTTTATACAATATTAAATACTCAAATTTTTACAACATGGTTATCATTATATTATATATTTACAATACATAATTATATAAAAATATATGTCAACATACATAATACCATCCAAATACTAGTAATTATAATACAAAAAATAAGTAAATTATATACTATAACAAATCAGATGATTACAAATCCATTTCATCAATTTCATCATCATTTTCAACTTTGTAATGACCATAAGGCAATGTATTGACACCATCTGCTAATATAACTCGTTTGTCGTCAAATGGTGACAGTGCTTTCTTTGTGCTCTCAAGAGTGAAAACATCATGTTTGAATGAGCGCATATGTCTGAATTGAAGGCTAGTTTCTGTCTGAGTTTGTAGACATGTGAGATAATCATCAAAACTGAGTTTATTTTTGACAGCATATGATGATACACCCTTCAATTTTTTAACTTCAATATCGTCATATTTCAATGCATACATTTTTGAACGCAAACCAACAAACTCTGATATTGGAACTGAATTTGTTTCATCCTTAAACTTTCCTAATACTTTTTTATTTGAGTCAGAGTAGCAAATATGCTCTGTAGGATATCCTGAAGTGTCAAAATGTTCAAGAAGCTTTGTCTTGAGATCTTCATAGAAGTCATTGCATTGAATTAAAACGATGTAGGAGTCAGTGTCCATGTAACAGATTGAAATACGATCTCCGTATATTGGTTTCATTACTGAGTAATGAAATTCATACATTAACAGTTTAGATATGTCCAAGATAGCCTGTCCTACATATATTGGCTTGTTAAAGTATATTTCTTCTTTTGCGAGATGGACTGCCACGACATTCTCTGAAAATATGGTCCTATCTTTGAAGTTTGGCTTGTTTATTAAAGATTTTAGCTTGTCCTCTGATACTACGAGCTTCATATTCAAGCGATTTCTTACTTGTTCCATAGTCTTACCGTATACTGAATTGTTCATGAGCTTGAAGAAATCTTTTTCGAAGTCATTCATTGCTGCTTTACGTAAATCAGTATTCAGCTGAATGTATGGAGCAAGCCAGCGAGACTGTTTGAATTTGAGAGCACGATTTATTTTTTGTATTTTAAGACCATATTTCAGAGCTTGTTTGAGGGATCTATAATGAACTACATAGTTCTTTTTGTGTGTTAATGTAGTCATTAATTTTGTGTATTTAGAACCTGGTGGACGTTCAGCTCTAGGTAAAAATGGCATGTCTGAATGCTCATCATGCAAGTATTGTGGATAAATAACATCTACATCAAAGATATAGCCATATTGACCGTCATCATCCAGGTCCTCAATGGGCCCAATCTCAATAAGCTCTTTTACCCAATCAAATTTACCAACTGGCAGAGGCTGACTCATGGCCCAGCCGTACAAGTTGTTGGCATCATAGTAAATCAAGGAGGTTGTAGGTTGACTAGGATCATAGTCATCAACCAGTAATGGGTTGTTTGCCTTGGCATGTCGTTTAACACATTGTGTCAAGCCACCACGTATTCCACTTTCAATCATAAGGAGCATTTCGTAGTCTGTCAACAGCTCCAACTCTATCTTTGTATACTTCAAAGCTGCATCCCAGGATAAGCCAGGTGCAGTAAAATAGTAGCAAGGATCAAGTTGGTAATGTTTCAAGCAAACATCTCTGAAATTTTCGAAAACATCAGCAAGTAAAAGGACGTCTACTTTTAAGTAAGTGTCGCTATACTCTCCTAATGTTTTCATGCTAAATGACTCCCATACATTTTTAGCATGGTCATAATCAGCATCACTGATATGTGACTCTGTGAGTAGACTATAGAAATCCTCCTTCGATGGTAGTGTGTTTTCATTTAATTTTTGTAATGAATCGGTGTAGTCATAAGGATATACACCCTTACGAAGTACCAAATCTAACAACGCTTGTGGGAAGTGTTTGGCTGACTCAATGAATTTATCTCGAGGTAAGATAGCTGCCAATTTTGCAAGGCCGCTTGGCAAGAAGCGGTAAGAATCAAGGAATCTGCACGTTATGTTGCCAATTTTCTTTGAGAATGTAATGTACTTCTCCTCCGTATTTGGTATGACATCTACATCACCTTCAACGGCATTTAAGACTTTTACAATAAAATGGGAGTCGTACATGCTAAGATTATGAAAGAATATAGGCAAGATGTGTGGTTTCCTTGTGTTAAGATTACATGACTGATGGGCAGCCCCACGGAAATCGCCAGTCAAATGATCATGGTCCCTCACTTTGATATCTGTTGTTGTGAAAGCCTTTTTGCACAAATAGCAAGTAGTTGCATGATCATAATCATCCTGCTGATTTTTTGTGAGCTTGTTCATCGGATCATATTTTTTATATATGTCACGAACTTTGAAAGCAAGGTCTTGGATGTACTTCATAAAGTGAAGTGCAACATCCTCATCTGTCTCTTCCTTCTTTCTGTATATGAAAGGCTCAGATGGTAGTTGATTATTCTCTTCAGCATTAAGCAAACAAGATTTTACATACACACCATAGCTGAGAGGATCATGAGACTGGATTTTTGTAGATGAGGATATATTAGGGTTGTTGTGAACAGTAGAAACCTTCTTTAATATACTTTCAAAGTCAGCATATACGCTAACTGGCAGTCTAATACCCCGATCATAATGTTTATATTTTATAATCATCTCTGTATCAGTTGGCATTTTGACTCTGGCTACTTTATGCTGAGTGCATAGTAATTTATGCTCTGCTAAGCGTTTTTCACCATTTCTTGAAAAGCATATGAGACATCTTTTACATATAAATTTTTTATGTTCACTTTTACTTATTTGTGAGCCAACTAATTTTTCAAAGTCACTGATGTAGCAATAATGAGTCTTTCCTTCATCATTTCTCAGAAACAATAAATCCCTGTGATCGTCCAACTGCTTATCAACTACTTTAATTGGATAAATCGTTTTCTTTTCATCAAGGCCAAACACATTAATACTTATATTATTTACTCTTTCAAAGATTTTAATATCACGCAATTTCATAGGAAAACTTATGCAGCTGAAATCATAAGGATCATCTATTCCAACGTACGCAGAAGGTCGAGACTCCTGTGATGCAAGTTTCTTGGCTAAGATAGCATATCGGAAACACTCGTCATCATCATTTTGTATGTTTATTACAGCATGACGATGAGCAATTTCTTCTGGCAATGGAATGAAACTGAATCCTTTCAGAGGAGTGTATTTGTTTACACGCAGTTCCAGTCCATTTACGGTATGGACAGTCCAGCCACTTCCTTTGCCAGCAAACTCAGACATTTCGTTTCTCAATTTATCAAATGTCCGTGCTAGATACTCTGCTACATCAGTTTCCTCAAATATTGGCAAATTCTTTGTTTTAAAATTTTTCACTTGTAACTCCCCCAGTACATTTGTGTGTGTGCACTCAAAATGCACGTTTACTTTTATTGATACGTTATTTTCAACTTCTTTTTCAATGAGTTGAAGTATCAGTGCTTTTTTAGCTTCCAGGTATTTGATGGGGTCATTTACATCAGATTTATTATCAATGTGGTATGTATGGAGACGGTTTTTGAATGCCGTTTCCAGTAAAATTACATCATAATTTTGTAACACATCATCATTGATATAATTATCAGATCTGTGAGTAATTGAGCCAGCAGATGTGGAAGCTACAGCATTTTGTATAGCATTTTGAGTGACTTGACGGGGGAGTTTTGCTTTGCCACAGGTTTTCATATGTCTTTTCAACACATCTGATCTTGAGTAAATTTTATTACATTTAAAACAAGGAAATGTTTTGTCTATGTTTGACATTTCATCTTCCCTGTTATCACTTATATGATCAGATGGGTTGAAATCAGATGTCTCATTTGTTTTCATCCTTTTTGCGATATTTACAACATTGTCATTATTTACAGGCTCCGTATTCTGTTTATTTTTACAAGTGTTTCTCAAATGTCTACTCAAGTTTGACTTATGGCTAAAGTATGTTGAGCAATCTGGACATTTGAGTGAACTAATATTGTGAACCATCAGTTCATGTAATTTTAATGTTTGTATGTCGGTACACTTGTGTGTACACTTGCTACACGCTAATTTATCATTTACTTTACTGAGAGACATGATGTATTTGCTTTTATTAACAAATTTTTAAAAATATCGGAAAGTAGATTCCGATATATCAAGGTATCGATATTTCAACATATCGATATACCGGGATGTAAATATATCTAGATATCAATATAGCGGGATATCGATAAATCGGGATTTTGAAATATCGGGTATCCCGATTAATTGAAGTGGTCGATATTAGGTATTTATCAGAGTATTGGTATTCCAATAATTTTAAATTTACATTTACATAATATGAATATATCGTTAATAATTAAATAAAAATATGGTGAAATATAATTTTACATATTATACATCAGAACTTTATATGTACCTCTTTTGATTGTTGTGTTCTTCTATGTTGGTTGGATTGAAGAGTTGTGGACCGTACATGTGATGAAGTGATGATGGTTCGAAGAGTGTGTAAATATAGCCTGTAAAGATATAAGAAAGAAAATATTAATATATGGGTAGTATATAAAGATCAGCACACCTACTTATATATTAGTAAGTATACTTAAGCAAGCATGCTTTCTTGTTAAATGTTAATATTTTGTTACTTTTTTATATCATAGGATTGATATTTTTGTAGCAGATTATAATCATAAATGTTTGCATACTTTAACAATATATTATATAATTTTTTTTAACTTCCACTATATTTAATTATTATAGAATATGAGCAGAGTAATTTTAATTTTTACCTTGTACACGTACCTTTTCGTGTGATGGTCAATATAGTATTGCTTGAAGAGTTGTGATCCATGCAGTTTTTTCGTTTAAGCGATGATGTGTTGTATTAAGGCCGTATAAAATATGTATCCTGAAAAGACATATACATTTTAATATAACAGGTCATATAGAAATTCAACACATGTAAATATTAATTATTATGCTTAATATTACTGTTGATTCACTATAAGGTTATGCTCTTAAAATGAGAGAAAAGCTCTTCAGTAATGACATAAAGAAAAATGTATCACAATTTAGATGTTAGAATGAATTACAAAATAAATTAATAATAATTTGATGGCAAAATTTTAACCAAATACATATAAATCTTACCTTTCTTTATAGTGTAATGCATTGTGGCGGTGTTGCTGCGTGTGTATATGTTCTAGATCGAACGTAATCTGTAACAATGCATATGATATGTAAATAAACATATTATAATTTATAAAACAAGCACATATAAAGTTAATAATAAAAATATTTTTCATATTAAGTTTTATAAAGCATTGATGTTTTAATACATTTAATATCAATCTAATAGTTATATAATAAAATAATATGATATAATCATAGTAAGATCGCTACAAGAATTTGTAAACAGTATGTTTAAGGGTTTGAAAATTTCAAATACTTTCAAGAATTTACAAAGTAAATTATAGTGACATTTTTTTTTTTCATAATAAATTTCATATTCGGATTAAAACATAATAATACCCCTGTCATGCACCTTGAATATATTTAACCATCGCATCATTAACATAATATACGACACTCACATAAAACAATATCTTACCTTTGTTTTTATAGTGTAATGCGATAGTATAATACATATTTTTCTTACCAGTATTCAACAATGCAGAGAGAGAGACGCACTTTCTGATGTTTCACGATCACAATCACAAAGAGAAATGACTGAAATTAGTATTATTTACACTAAAAATGTAATCCACATTTCCTTGACACGAACACAATCTATATAAATGCAATGTACGCATTATTACAGTCAACAACTGGCTGCGAAGATAAAATTGTCAAGTCAGCTTTTCATATACTCACTTATATTCGCAGGCTTATATCTTCGCCAGAGAAATGTGATCGTTGCATAACACTGTAGCACGTACAAAAATGCACCGTGCACAATTCTTGCGCTTCGTTGTTACCGGGCGGAAGTGAGTCCAAACTCCAATTACAACTTGTAACACCTTCAATGCTAGCTTATGTTGGCCTTAAATTGCATAGTCAGCATAACAATTAATAAATTAATTGATTTCCGATGCTTATTGAATTACAAATCATAAAATAATTGATGCTATTAACACCGGTCAAGCGGTCTTTCGACCGTCTCCAATTGCATTAATTGTTTGGTCACGTGATCGATTAGCCATATGATATGAGCATTTGATTGGCTATTGAATAAACCAATTATGTCACGTGACCATAAAGCGGTTGATGATTGGTCCCCTCATTAACGATCAAAATATTAATAGGCTATTAAATGAGGCTATTAAGTCACGTGACCAATAATCGATCGTTAAACGGTTCCCCTCCCCTCCAATTATTATTCTTAATAGGCTATAGGTACCCCTACCCCTACCCTTCCCCTATCGGTCACGTGACCTATTAATTAATAGCCCTAAAGCTATTAACTAATAGCCTGTGACGTCACTGATCCGCCGATCCGCAGTTCCAGGACCGGTACACCCCCTCTACTTACCAAAATTTAAATGAAAAAAAAAAAAAAAATGGCACTTATAATTGATTTCATACCCACAACCCACAAGGTTTGAATATATACTGCAAGGTTAACATTTTATGATAACAGGAGAGTATATATGATCCTGAAAACAAAAACTATACAATCATGTTTTTACACTGCATTTTGGTCTATCCAGTCTCTGAACGCGGCCACCCTGACGTACACCCCAGGGTAGCCCTGCAGGGCACAGCCGTTCACCTTCCGTGATATGACACCGTGGACCTCGCCACCTACGTAGAGAGGGCCCCCTTGGTCCATCTGAAACAGAAGGATGTTTGTTATCAGAATAAACTTATGATGAATCGTGTAAGAAATGTATTAAAAGCGTCGCTTAATAAAAGAGCATTTAAATTAAAAATATGAATCAAAGAAAGGTAAAATTGATATTTTGACAGCAACATAACATATTATGCATTACATGTAATGGCATAATTATATATCAGAGAGCTTATATTTAAATATATGTCCTGTATATTTGTAAGAATAAATATTAAAAACGGTTCTATAAAGGTCAATAATAAACACTATTTTGCACCATATTTAGCACCTTAATTATTTCTGAAATCAGTGCTAATTTGAAGAGTTTTGTGAATGTTTATCTTATTTGATTAAGTACACACTTCTTATAAATTACTTAAAATTTTCTTAGCCGAACATAACTTTCCATTAATTTAGTTATAGATAATGGGTGCGATTCACGAAGCAGTTAGCCAGGTTTCTAACCACGTTTAACTAGGTGGTTTAACTCGTAAAACAGGTATAGTTAAACGTGGTTAAGCTAAACGTGGTTAGAAACTTGGCTAACTTCTTCGTGAATCGCACCCAATAAGTTTACATGCATGGTCCAGACATATAAATTTATTTACTGGAATTCCAAGCCTCTATCCACAATCCTCAATGTTATTCATCCCCAGAAGGTGCAGGGTAACTCCCCTCCTTATTACTCACATTACAGACCCCCTTGCCTCCCTCAGGTACATCTGCGCAAAGGTGTACGTCCGTCAAGTTAAACTCCGCGGCGTAGGCGTCCTTGCAGAACTGTTGGTCCCTCACCTCGATGTCAACCTCCAAGAGACTGGGGCTGAGCGGCGGAGACTCCTGGTGACGTCACCACAAATTAAAGTGGTGAACTTTCAAACCTTTTTGTATTCCAATAAGAGTATCGAATTCAAAATTTTGTATTACAGAAATGGATAGAGGGTGCAAAGTTATGCAACCCTGATTTTTTGTTTTTTTTTTAGATTTTTTAGTGAACTATTTTTTAAAAAAATTATTGAAAGTACAGAAAATTGAAGCCTCTTGACGCCTCTCTTAATAAAAGGATAGTATCTAAAAGATAGGGGCGTGGGTTCAAACCCGACCTCAGCAAAACTTTTTGGTAATATATCCCGGCCTCTAAAAAATATGAAAAAAATCAAAGTGGCATAACTTTGTCAACTTTGCACCCTCATTTTTGCAATACAAAATTTTGAGGTTGATACTGTATTTTGAATTGCATCATAACAATAGAACTGTAAAATATCAGAACAAAAAATGTACACTCGTCGCCTTGGAAAATTTCCCTTTGCAGCCTTATTAATCATGCATAACACAAGGCATGGTACGATTAACAAGGCTGCAAGTGGGAAAATTTTCAAGGCATAAAAATTTGCAACAAAAATTTAACAGTATCATAATATATACTTCATAATGTTTGAGTTCATTATACATTTTATATCATGTAATGTACGATTCATTCAAATAAAAATGTCCAATCCCGCTGTACTTTAATAAAATGACCGGATCGGGCATTTCTATCCGAATTAAGTGCACTTATTTTTTATTTTGGTGCAGGCTGAGTAAACTTTGCATAATCCTATTTTATACCGTATGTTTTGTGGTACAGTTTTCTCTTCAATAAATCATAAATGAAAAAATGAAAAATATAAATTACTGAGAGTATATCGTGAAAATTAATTGTGCACAATAACCCACCGCGGAGAAACCCCAGCCCACGGCGGTGGCGGCGCTGCCTGCAGGGGTGAGCTGTCCTTGCAGAGCGAGGGTCGCCGGCTGCACGCTGGACGTGTACACGAACGGAAACGGAAGCTAAACCAGAGGACGTTTTGGTAAATGATGAGCCAGACCTACTGGTCTCTTCATCAGGTTATGTCACCAATTTGATCAATTAAATCGCCTTATAAAAAAAAATGCTTGATTGGACAGAAGAAGAAAATAAACTGAATCACAATTTTAATAGGTTATTCAAATAAATAATAGGATATAAATGTAAGAAATTTCATCTCTCATCCGGAGCAATGAGCTATCTACATTTCATGATTTCGTTGAAATAATGAGTTATGAGCGCATAAAATAAAGCTCATAACTGTGTTCACCTGAAATAGCTGCATGATAGCTCATTATTGCAACCAAATCATCGAAATCGGACGAGGGACGATTATATCCATACAGGCATAGAGCTGCACTCTAGTTTAAATGGACATGATTTTATGAATGAAGTTATCCAGGTCTCTCATTAACCACGTTTAGTGTCATTCTATAGCAATGAAATTAAACGTGGCTTTTGTGAAAATATGCATATATTATGGATAACTTTTTAATTAATGAATCGCTATATCATATGTTTTTAATTCAGTTTATAATATTGAATATATTTTCAAGTCATTTTCACATTTTCATCATTACACAAGTACATTCCATATATGTTTTATGACCAGAAAATTGATCAAGATTTCAGAATTTTTCACGAAAAAGGATGGCTCTTGCGCATATCTTGCTTATGAGACAGTGGCGCTACCTTCCTGGAAAACGTTGAACGTCACTGTTTTGGTTCACGTCTCTCTTACCCTGACGAGGGCCAGGTCCGGGGTGGAGAGGTCCTCAGGTAAAAAGTCTGGGTGCTCGATCACACGCCCCACGTCATAGTTCTGACCACCACCGTTGACGTGGTTCGACCCCACGTGTACCGACAAGGATGATACCAGCAACCTGAAAGACCATCCTCACTGTAGTTTCTGCGTTCCTTTATTTTTCTTAATAGCGTATGTTTTTTTAAGGATAGGATTAAAAAAAAATGCTCTTTTTATTATAATGTTTCGTAGCATAAAATTAAATTAATGTGTATAGCCATGTAAAAATTGTAATTCGATTAAATTCTATTGGTACTTTCTGTAGGACTACCTTTTGATTGAAGATGGCCTAATAGATATCATTGCTTAGTGTATTTTTATTCTTTACAAGGATCTCTTATGAGCTTGAATCTTGAAACGGAGTATAATGAGTAGGGATAAGGGAAAGAAGGGATGGTGACCACGGCCTGTTACGCGTCCCAGCATTCGCTGAGGTGAGACTGAGGGAATCGTGGAAATCTTCAGTCAGGACGAACACCTCTACTTTTTATTAATGAACCAAATTAAGCCTGGGGAAGAACACAAATCTGACTTAAAAACTCTGAATATCAACTGAGTACTTGTTGACTAAATTTCTTGTTGATATACTCACACTCGGACGCAAGAGGCTGCCGTCAACACGTAATTATCGTTGACAATGACGCAGCCGCAAGTGTGGTCGTTCATGTAGCGTAGAGATCCCTGTATGAAGATTTAATAATTTTATTGTAAATTAGTATTTTAAATATAGGTCTCTTCGTAAATACACAATCAGAATTAATCGATTATTATTGATGATCCTTATGCTTTATATACACGTACAGAAGGTTAATCAATAATAATCAATATTTTCTTATTGTGTATTTACAAACAGATCTATAATTTAGTTGTTTGTTTTGTTGAATATGTTTTTATAAGTTTATCCAAGTTTGCAGTTTGCACGATTAAATAATATGAAATTTCTCCAGATGTATTTTTTTAATTAAATACTTATCTTTCATTTTTAACTAAACAAAATCTAGTTCATAGATGATACTGAACTTCAATTAAATATATCAAGGTGTCAAATATAATTAACCCTACTAAAGGTGTGGATTCACATTGTGGTTTTTATCATGCAACGCGAATAATGCGCACTTTCTGTAACATCCATTGGCGGCCGTATTTGGCGATTAAAAGAAAAATATCCCGGTGAATTTGCCGCC
The DNA here is from genome assembly GCA_949825025.1 of Siphlonurus alternatus. Taxonomy (NCBI): domain Eukaryota; kingdom Metazoa; phylum Arthropoda; class Insecta; order Ephemeroptera; family Siphlonuridae; genus Siphlonurus; species Siphlonurus alternatus. The sequence goes on along the minus strand of OX463785.1, from coordinate 5,702,668 downwards.
GCATAAGATTTCACAGCTATTACGTCAAAATCGCGTTGAATCGCCGCTCTCGCCATCTGAATCCGCGCCTTAAATTAATTGGTTTCTCAGTTTCGTCGTACCATGCTGGGGTACTTCCCCTGTTCCTGAACCACCTGTCCTCCAACAATCCTCGCTCCATCAGATCTTCCTTGGACACCTGCAATGTATTATTGCTTACAATGGAGTATTGTCCTCAATTTTTTTTATTGCAGAAATGGATAGAGCGTGCAAAGTTATGCTACCCTGATTTTTTTCAGATTTTTTAGAGCCCGGGAAGTATTTTTAAAAAATTATTGAAACTCCTTTTTGTGACGTCACGCGGCGACAAGTCCTATCTTTTTCTTAAGGAGCGGCGTCTCGTGACGTCACAAAAATAACTTTCAATAATTTTTTAAAAATAGTTCCCGGGCTCTAAAAAATCTGAAAAAAATCAGGGTAGCATAACTTTGCACCCTCTATCCATTTCTGCAATAAAAAAAATTGAGGACAATACTCCATTATTGCTTGTAAACACTTTACATTACACTATAGTTGCGTGAGGGGTAGGGGAATAACTCCTTCCATGGAATAAGTGTTACACGTGAGGTTTTAGCACTACAATTACTAAAGGTGAGATCGAAATTAACGCTATTATTTTACAATTGAAAAAAAAAAAAGTGTATGGCTGCATCTAAAACATCTGAAAAAATATGAAATGTTTAGTTAAAACCAGCAATGAATTTCCACAAAATAAAAAGTTAAAAAAAAAAAGCATGGTAATTTAAATAGTGAGTTGTTTCACCACCATGCACCCCTTCCTTGGATTAGGATAGAAAATATAGAATAGAATAGAATAGAATAGAATAGAATAGAATAGAATAGAATAGAATAGAATAGAATAGAATAGAATAGAATAGAATAGAATAGAATAGAATAGAATAGAATAGAATAGAATAGAATAGAATAGAATAGAATAGAATAGAATAGAATAGAATAGAATAGAATAGAATAGAATAGAATAGAATAGAATAGAATAGAATAGAATAGAATAGAATAGAATAGAATAGAATAGAATAGAATAGAATAGAATAGAATAGAATAGAATAGAATAGGACAAATAAATATGTCATTGTGTTAATTACCAGGTTGATTTATTTTACGAGGTTGAAAAATAAAAAACTGTGAAATAATTTTGTTATGAAAATGAATTGATGGTTTTCAGGTTATAAAAAATCTTGTAACAAAGGATAATTAAATTTCTACTTTGATTTCAAAACGTATATACAATTTATAAGGATCAACAGGTCAACAAATATATAAGGCCAATGATTTTATTTTGTTTATCTATATATAGTACTGTGATATAAATAAATTAAGATTATCTACGTGTTAGTGACACTAATCTTACCTGTCAAAAAGGCGGCAAGGCACAATAAAACAAAAGAACGCAACATTTTGCAAACTGTCTGCAAATGAAATTAATTTATCTGACTTGTCAAATTTGATTGACACGTATTTGATAAGGATCAAGGGTCCAAGGTGCATCGTCCACTTTATTATAGATAAGGAACGCCGTATGAAGGTTAATTAGATAAGTACCTGCATATCTTTGAATGATAATTTAGGTCACTTGTGTGTAACTGCAATACAAAAACTCTAATGTTCTCATAATCTAATCCTTCAAATATATACTCTACAGATTATTTAATGATTGATGTTTGCCCACATTTTAAGGCCAAGATAAAGGCTTCAAGTAAGTGCGCCTCACGATGCTCATTTGTGTCGCTAAGGTCCATCTTACAGTTGAAAATAAAGAGTTTTTTTTTCATAAATTACGTAAAAAATGAAAGTCTTGCATTATCCACTGTACGTATTTTTATAGTTTGGACCAAATTTCCGTAAAGCAATTTTCCCTAAAAAATATTCTTAGTGAAAAAACTATTTTGCGTGCTTTTTTTATTATTATTTCATCTTACACAGCTTTTAGATTGGATGAGCGGAAAGTAAAAAAAAAAAAAAAAAAAAAAAAAAAAAAAAAAAAAAAAAAAAAATCAGCTGACTTGAAGCCTTTATTCCATAACATAATTAAGAATTAGTTATTTAAAAATGAGATCTTTAGAGCTTATCAGTGAACGAAGTCAAGTTATGTTCAGTTAATATATTGTCAATAATCATAAAATAATATAATCTCAACATGCATGATTAGTTAATGAAACTGCATTCAATTTCACACACTGCACATAATGTTATATATATGAAAAAAAATTATGCACTTTTCTCTTTTTCTTTATGAGAAAAGTTCCTCAATAATGTCATTCTGTGTTCTATCTGCCAAATCAAAATGCAAAAACTGAATCCAGAGAAAATTAAACTATATATATATATAATATATATATATATACAGAGTGAGTCACAATTCGTGTGTCATTTCTATCCTCTAATTTGGAATTGCAAAAGTGCTTGTAGAAACTTCAAATTTCGTACAGTGGTAGCTGAGGGTTGTTTGTTTTATGTTCTGGTGGTGAAAATTTTTCCCCACCCTTATTTCATCCCTTCTGGGGGGTGGGTTCCCGTTTTTTACAAAACCCTTATGGGCTTACAATGTTAATGAAAAAGAGATTAAAAAATTTTCGAATTTCAGTCTGAAAATTTCAAACTAGGGGTTTTCGAGTATGAGAAAAACAGTGGTGACATTAATTTTTTACTGCCGTTGACCCTTGACCCTTCGCAGGGTCAGAATTTGTCTCTCACAGACCCTTTTTTTTTAATTTTCACATTATCTTCATGTTGGAAAGCTTTTAAGCGTTTTCAAGCATGGTAAAACCAATGAAAGACCTATCAAAGTGTTAAAATTGGTCCCTGGACCTTGCAGGGGTCACTGGTGACCCCTGGCATGACCCCTGGCATGACCTTTTTTCCAAAAGTTTCAATTACGTTGAAATTGATGAGTTTTAAAGGGTTTTCGAGGACGATAAAGCTGATGGAAGTTCTTGCAAAGTGGTAACATTGATCCCTGACCTTGCAGGGGTCACTTGCAGGGGTCACTGGTGACCCCTGGCATGACCTTTTTTCCAAAAATTTCAATTACGATGAAATTGATGAGTTTTAAAGGGTTTTCGAGGACGATAAAACTGATGGAATTTCTTGCAAAGTGATAAAATTGACCCCTGACCTTGCAGGGGTCACTGGTGACCCCTGACATGACCTTTTTTCCAAAATTTTCAATTGCGTTGAAATTGATGAATTTTAAAGGATTTTCAAGGACGATAAAACTCATGGAAGGTCTTGCAAAGTGATAAAATTGATCCTTGACCTTGCAGGGGTCACTGGTGATCCCTCTGGCATGACCTCTTTTCCAAAATTTTCAATTGCGTTGAAATTGATGAGTTTTAAAGGGTTGTCGAGGACAATAAAACTGACGGAAGGTCTTGCAAAGTGATGAAATTGATCCTTGACCTTGCAGGGGTCACCCGGTGACCCCTGGCATGACCTTTTTTTCCAAAATTTTCAAGAACTTTGAAATTTATGAGTTTTAAAGGGTTGTCGAGGATAATAAAACTGACGGAAGGTCTTGCAAAGTGATGAAATTGATCTTTGATCTTGCACGGGTCACTGGTGACCCCTAACATGACCTTTATCCCAATCTTTTTAATTACCTTCAAATTGATGAATTTTTATGGGTTTTCGAGGACAAGAAAACTTTTGGGAGGTCTTGCAGTGTGATAAAATTAATCCTTGACCTTGCAGGGGTCACTAGTGACCGTTTTCCTATCTTACTTTGAATTCTCGGATTGCTTCCATAGTAATTTGCTAGTATTAAGGGTTTTCGAAGATGATCGATAAAAATATTGGAAGTCAGTTTAAAGTGTTAAAATGCTAAAGCTATTTTTTACCCTACAGAGGCACTGCATGGTATCTCTTAATTTGAACTTTTTTTTTTAATATTTCTTGAAATTAGGATGGCTTTAAAAGACTGCTAGCAAGATTGAAATTATAGGAATAATGTAAGCACGTACTTGACAAGTTGAATTAAAAATTAGAGTTGATGATAATTAAAAATGTTATTTTTTCATTGAGAAAAACGTAAAAAAAATCAGTACAAACTAACATACGCTGTGAATAATAATAAAAAAAATGCAAGTTGGTTATCTCTGTATTGAATTTATTTTGCTGTTATTTTGTTTCCAGAGTATTGGTAAGCGTTTTGTTAAAATTTTATTGAATTTTTAATGTAAAAATGAATAATTTTCCTGTTTGCTTGCTAATGTGCGTGACGATTATGAGCACTGCGAACAGAACATAAAGCATAATTTGAATGAAATCAACAAAATCAAACCGGCAAGGGGTCACCAATTTCCCTGTGAGATAAGAGAGAGATTTGATCACTTTTTGATTCCCTCCAATATTTTTATGATCCTCTAAAACCATTATTTGCAAATTATTATGGAGATAAGCTGAGAATTTAAAAAATAATAAAATAGAAAAAAAAAAGACCAGGGACTCTTCAAGGTCAGCGATAAATTTTATCACTTTATGAGGACTTCCATTATTTTTAAAATCCTTGAAAACCCTAGCTTACTTGCAAATTAATATGGAGGCAATCCAAGAATTCAAACTAAGATAGGAATTAAAATGGTCACAAGTGACCCCTGCTAGGTCAGGGATCAATTTTATCACTTTGCAAGACCTTCCATGAGTTTTATCGTCCTTGAAAATCCTTTAAAATTCATCAATTTCAACGCAATTGAAAATTTTGGAAAAAAGGTCATGTCAGGGGTCACCAGTGACCCCTGCAAGGTCAAGGATCAATTTTATCACTTTGCAAGACCTTCCATGAGTTTTATCGTCCTTGAAAATCCTTTAAAATTCATCAATTTCAACGCAATTGAAAATTTTGGAAAAAAGGTCATGTCAGGGGTCACCAGTGACCCCTGCAAGGTCAGGGATCAATTTTATCACTTTGCAAGAAATTCCATCAGTTTTATCGTCCTCGAAAACCCTTTAAAACTCATCAATTTCATCGTAATTGAAATTTTTGGAAAAAAGGTCATGCCAGGGGTCACCAGTGACCCCTGCAAGTGACCCCTGCAAGGTCAGGGATCAATGTTACCACTTTGCAAGAACTTCCATCAGCTTTATCGTCCTCGAAAACCCTTTAAAACTCATCAATTTCAACGTAATTGAAACTTTTGGAAAAAAGGTCATGCCAGGGGTCATGCCAGGGGTCACCAGTGACCCCTGCAAGGTCCAGGGACCAATTTTAACACTTTGATAGGTCTTTCATTGGTTTTACCATGCTTGAAAACGCTTAAAAGCTTTCCAACATGAAGATAATGTGAAAATTAAAAAAAAAGGGTCTGTGAGAGACAAATTCTGACCCTGCGAAGGGTCAAGGGTCAACGGCAGTAAAAAATTAATGTCACCACTGTTTTTCTCATACTCGAAAACCCCTAGTTTGAAATTTTCAGACTGAAATTCGAAAATTTTTTAATCTCTTTTTCATTAACATTGTAAGCCCATAAGGGTTTTGTAAAAAACGGGAACCCACCCCCCAGAAGGGATGAAATAAGGGTGGGGAAAAATTTTCACCACCAGAACATAAAACAAACAACCCTCAGCTACCACTGTACGAAATTTGAAGTTTCTACAAGCACTTTTGCAATTCCAAATTAGAGGATAGAAATGACACACGAATTGTGACTCACTCTGTATATATATATATATATATATATATATATATATATATAGCTAAAATAATTATCAACATGACGCAAAATTGACTGGTTTACATATTATATCACCGAATGGGGTAGCAACCGCGAGCATGGTTAGTACTTGGAATGGGCTACCATTTCAAGTAAAAATTACATTGCTCCCTCTCTAGGGTAAATTAATCTATTAATCTCGCATTCCTCCCAGTGCAGTGATGCACTTGTGTGTGGCTCGGTCCCCAGTCTTTGGCTCTTTGGACATCATTTTGATCCATTGATAAAAAGTAGAGATGTCCGTCGTGACTGAAGTTTTCCACGGTTCCCTCAGTTTCACTTCAGCGAATACTGAGACGCGTAACAGACCGTGGTCACCATCAGTTCCCTCCCTTATCCCTACTCACTACCCCGACTCGAGCTTCAAGCTCATTGGGGTGTATCCTTGTAAAAAAAAAATATCCAGCAAATTTCTTTAACCTTGTCTACAGTATAACAGATCTTACAATGGACAACATACATGAAAAAATGTTATTGCAGAAATGAATATAGGGCACCAAATTATGCTACTCGGAATTTTTTCAGATTTTTTGGAGACCCGGAACTATTTTTAAATAATTATTTAAAGTCCTGTGATTTCAGTTGGCACGCCTGAATTCTTAATAAAAAGGATAGAGACTGGACGCCTATTGACGCCTCCAAGGGGCGTGGCCACATTTTCAATAATTATTTAAAAATAGTTCTGGGTCTCAAAAAAAATCTGAAAAAATTCAGAGTAGCATAATTTGGTACCCTCTATTCATTTCTGCAATATTTTTTTTTTCATGCATGTTGTCCATTGTTAGTTTACCTCTAGACAGTTCAGTAGAATAGATGGCGCCAGATATATCAGCCAATGAAAAGGTGGCCAGCTGTCATTCTAGCCTTTTCATTCGCTGATATATCTGGCGCCGTCTATTCTGAGTCTGGAGGTAAACTATATAAGATCTGTTATATCTGTTGTATTCCAAATTATTTTATTATATTTTGCTTATAAATAGAAACTGCATGCTAGATTTAATTAAAAAAATATCATCATTCATACTTCATACGCTGTATACAGGGTAAATATATTACAATTAATTACAAATTAAATGTGACAAATTATGTATTTTTCTATATATCGCTTACATCATAAGTATATTATTATTGGATTTATAATAAAATATAGGTTTTAATTTTAAATTTATTTCATCACGTTCATTAGTTACATAAATTTAATATATATAATTGAAACAAATGTAGTGGGTTAAACAAAGCTGCTCTCCCTGATCATCATACATCAATTCAGGGCTCGGTTCCGCGAACGTTTTTCGCGGATCCGGGATCCAGATCCGCGAACGTTTTTCGCGGAACCAGGATCCGGGATCCAGATCCGCGAACGTTTTTTGCGGAACCAGGATCCCGGATCCAAGCTCTCGGATCTTTTACGCGGAACCGGGATCCGGGATCCAAATCCGCGAACGTTTTTCGTGGAACCTGGATCCGCGATCCATGGAGCGGGAAGTTTATCGCGGAACCAGGATCCGGGATCCAGATCCTAGTACGTTTTTCGCGGAACCTGGATCCGCGATCCATGGAGCGGGAAGTTTATCGCGGAACCAGGATCCGGGATCCAGATCCGCGAACGTTTATCTCGGAACCTGGATCCGGGATCCAGATCCGCGAACGTTTTTCGCGGAACCAGGATCCGGGATCCAGATTCGCGAACGTTTTTCGCGGAACCTAGATCCGGGATCCATTTCTTGAATTATATTATTAAAAATAAAAAGTTATGTGTTTATCTGAATGTTGCTTCTTTATAATCTTTATATTGTTTTTAAAATTATTTATTTATTTATTTATTTATTTATTTATTTATTTATTTATTTATTTATTTATTTATTTATTTATTTATTTATATTTCAAATGTTTAGTATATTTAATATTTATTATATTTAATATTATAATTTGATTGCTAAGTTTGTGGAACTCGAAGTGGTAAAACTAGCACATATATAGACAGCGATCTTCATGCAACAAATAGAGGAGAAACAAAAAGAACATTTAAAAAAAAAATGAAGACCCAAGCACGTGTGAAATCGCCAAATAGAATGAGGAAAATAATCAACGACTTTACACCAGACAAAGTATACCACGGTGACTTAAATGTGTTTAAGTACTGGGAGGACCAAAAATATAAACATCCAGAACTGTACGAACTTGCAAAAATCACTCTAGCGGTTCCCTGCACTCAAGTTTCAGTCCAGAGGCTTTTTTCGGACTTGAAATTTGTTTTGGGTCCCCTACGCTCTAGCCTTGGTAAGAACAAAATTAACGACATCATGATTTTACGTATGAACAACATGTATGAAAAATAAAGACTAAAACTGTAATTGTGTTTATAAAAAGATTAAAGATATGCATCAGCATATACGGCCCATATACGCATATAGCTATTATTATGTATTATATATATAATATAACAAACTTATATTATATATATAAGTTCCAGATCCTCGAACGTTTTTCGCGGAACCTGGATCCGGGATCCATGGAGCGGGAAGTTTATCGCGGAACCGGGATCCGGGATCCAGATCCGCGAACGTTTTTCGCGGAACCAGGATCCGCGATCCATGGAGCGGGAAGTTTATCGCGGAACCAGGATCCGGGATCCAGATCCTAGTACCTTTTTCGCGGAACCTGGATCCGCGATCCATGGAGCGGGAAGTTTATCGCGGAACCGGGATCCGGGATCCAGATCCTCGAACGTTTATCTCGGAACCTGGATCCGGGATCCAGATCCGCGAACGTTTTTCGCGGAACCAGGATCCGGGATCCAGATCCGCGAACGTTTTTCGCGGAACCTGGATCCCGGATCCAGATCCTGGATTGTTTTCCGCGGATCTTTCGCGGATCTGGATCCGTGAACGTTCTCGGAACCGAGCCCTGTACATCATGACTCCAGTCGTCAAAACATTTGCAGACTATTAATTTTTAAAATAAGATTTTATGATTTTTAGATATGTATTTACCGAAGACTTAAGTTCTATGTTTTCTTAATAATTAGACTATTACACAAATTTAACAATGGAGTATCGATCGACCTCATTTTTTATTTCAGAAATGGATAGAGGGTGCAAAATTATGCTATACCCTAATTTTTTCAGATTTTTTAGAGCCCGGTAACTATTTTTAAAAAATTATTGAAAGTTCTTTTTGTGACGTCACGAGACGCCGCTTCTTAAGAAAAAGATAAGACTTGCCACCGCGTGACGTCACAAAAAGGACTTTCGATAATTTTTTTAAAAATAGTTCCTGAGCTCTAAAAAATCTGAAAAAAATAAGGGTTCGTAACATAAATTTTCACCCTCTATCCATTTCTGCAATAAAAAAAAAAATTGAAGTCGATACTCCATTAACATAAAATTATTACGACACAGCTAATTTCTATAGTACACTAATGGACAACTTTTATGATTTTTTTATTACATATTTGAAAAGAGGACCTTGATTTATGTATCATATTTTTTTCTGATTTTTTTTTCCATCCATCTAACACCCTGAAAATCTAGGGGAAAGACGCTGTGACGTCATAGTCGTGCAAAGTTTTTCCTATGCTTGTATGTTATATTTTTGCATGACTATGACGTCACAGCATTTTGCAGCACGATTTTAAAGGAGTTAACAATTAAATAAAAAAAAAATGTCATGAAGGTTGCTCATTTCTCCGTGTCAACGAGAGGAAAGAAAAAGAATATAAACACAATAAAACACGTGTATAAGTATCGAGAGCGGTTTATTTGGCTGGACCGTCTACAAAACAGTGTTGATGTCGATCCAGTCCCGGAACGAAGCCACGCGAGTGAACACCCCGGGGAAGCCCTCGGCCGCGCAGCCGTTGGCAGACCACGACACGATACCCTGGATCACGTCACTCACGAACAGGGGGCCGCCGGAGTCACCCTGAATCAGGTCAAAGGTCAGGTCAGAACAATCATGTCCAAACTAGGTCAAAATCCAGGTTAGAATAAACTTCTCTAGAACAATGGAGTACCGACCTCAAAATTTTTTATAGCAGAAATGGATAGAGGATGAAAAGTTGTGTTACTCTGATTTTTTTTCGGATTTTTTTAGGGACCGGGAAGTATTGCTAAAAAGTTTTAGCGAGGTCGGGTCAGATTTTTTAGAGCCCGGGAACTATTTTTAAAAAATTATTGAAAGTTATTTTTGTGACGTCACGAGACGCCGCTCCTTAAGAAAAAGATAGGACTTGTCGCCGCGTGACGTCACAAAAAGGACTTTCAATAATTTTTTAAAAATACTTCCCGGGCTCTAAAAAATCTGAAAAAAATCAGGGTAGCACAACTTTGCACGCTCTATCCATTTCTGCAATAAAAAAAATTGAGGACAATACTCCATTTTTAAAAAATAGTTGCCGGGCTCTAAAAAATCTGAAAAAAATCAGAGTAGCATAACTTTGCACCCTCTATCCATTTCTGCAATAAAAAATATTGAGGTCGGTACTCATTTATTTTTTTAGAGATAATTAAATACAACTTGTCGATTGTCCACCAATCACGATATTACATTAATGATTATTGTTCAATATCAGATTTGATCCAAAAAGAGAGAGAGAGACAGAGACAGAGATCTTTATAAATTAATTTAATTAAATTATCGAAGAATGGACTTTTACCCTCACAGTTGTGTAATTAGTCTCTTTTTTTTATATGTTTAAGTAAATGTCACTATATATATAATATAATAATAGTCACGATCACTTCATTCACCAAAAATAGACCAATTACACAACAGTGAAGGTAAAAGACCATTTTTTTCATATTTTATTATATATTCTTATAGTATACCTTCACTCGTCAAATTATTTTAATAGTATCTTTTATTATTAAATAAACTTACGCTGCAAACTCCCTTGCCTCCCTCCGGCACGTCAGCGCAGATCTGGTCATCGGTGATAGTGACGTCAGCAGCGTAAATGTCCCTGCAGACCTGCTGGTCACGGACCACGAGGTCAACCTTCAGGAGGTTGGGGCTGACTGGAGGAACGTCCTAAAACAAACGAAACAAGGTCAGCAGATCTGCAGTGGATTATTATAATTATTTTTTTTTATTTAATTAAACCCTATTGGGTACTTCTATTTACTAATTACATACTACTTGAAACCCCGAACCTTCCGAAACCCTAACTTGAGCATTTTGCGGGCTCTTCTGGAACGGGGGCGGCCACGACCTTGCAAATCCATCCCGGCATTTGCCTGCGGCTGAGGGAAACGTGGAAACCTCATCCAGGATGGACGCTACAGCTATTGTCAATGAACCGGAAGTGCAATGGTCCAAAGCCATTGCCATTGCCATTGCAATTATAATAATTAATATAATTATTAAGAGCAGTATACATATTAAATTGTATTTTAGTTCCATACACAAGAGAAGCACTGCAAGAAAATAATACCCTTGGACAATGGGTGTTTTAGGGACCCCTTCTTTTACTTGACCAGGATTATTTTTTTTATTGAATTTTTGGATAGATCGATGACATCGAGTTTTGTATTACAAATTTTTACACAAATTTTTCAGCTCACAAACACCCTTATTGGGTGCAATTCACGAAGCAGTTAGCCAGGTTTCTAACCACGTTTAGCTTAACCACGTTTAACTATACCTGTTTTACGTGTTCAACCACCCTAGTTAAACATGGTTAAGTTAAACTTGGTTAGAAACCTGGCTAACTGTTTCGTGAATCGCACCCAATATATGCAGAAAAAGCTATGATATCATAGTTATGCAATTATTTAGCACGCATGAAACATATAAAAGAAAAGCGTTATATAACTATGATGTCAAAGCGTTTTGTAACACGTTTTTTTAATACGGTTAAAAAATCTAAAATTATAACAAAAATTAAAAATATATGCAAGTCGAGGTCCTGTTTCCAGGTGTTACGTGTCCCTCCCTATCCGAAATGCTCTTTGGTACTACCCCTGAAGAGATTCCAAGGTCACTCACCGCGGTGTAGCCCCATCCGATGACGGTGCTCGGACTGCCTGCGGGGGTCAACGCCCCCTGAGCCGGCAGGGCAACGGGTACCACGAGGTCACTGAACACAAACGTCTCGCGAATCTGGGGAAAAGACACAATCTGGTGAAAACGTTGTCACTGCAAGAAGGCGAAGATCCATAAAAAAAAATTGGGGAGAGGGGGGGAAAGACCCTCTTTATAAGACCAATGTTAAAAAAAATTGGAGGGGGGAAATTACTATATTGTCCATGACTGCAAGGTAGTGTTCATGGTAGTAGAAGAAAATTAGAACGCCAGGTTAATATATTAATTAATATGTGCTTATATCGCAATGAACAACAAATTTTTTTCATATTATGTTACAATTAAATCTTGAGAGAAAATTTTGTTTGGTGAATAAAATTCATGATCTCTTAATATTTAAGTAAAAGCAAGCTCGTATGAATGGCATATTATGATACAGGAAACTCCAATTTTATAAATTTTCAAATATTCATTGTTTATGATCCAATAAATATAATTGACAATAATATGACTTTTATTTTATTTTTGTTTTGTATGACCACAAGATATGCTTAAGGCTTAACCTGATGAGAATTGGTAAAAATTAACATCATGGGAAAAAAGTCATTCTATTTCTTCTTCAAATTAAAAAGGTGGACTTACAACATTCTTCTTATAAACCCTGTTTTTTTTTTCAAAAAAATTTATCCGCTGAATTATGAAATATATGCTTATCAAATTTGACCGAGGGTATGCCAAGTACCGGCGATCGAAGTCTCGGTTGCCGAGACTTGCAATTCTTCGGCCAAATTCAATAAGCATATATTTCATAATTCAGCAGTTAAAAAATTATGAAAAAAATCAGGGCTTATGAGAAGAATGTTGTAAGTCTACCTAGTTAATTTGAAGAAGATATTTTTTTTTTCGTCCTAATGGACAACATACATGATGAAAAAATTTTATTGCAGAAATGAATAGAGGGTACCAAATTATGCTACTTTGAATTTTTTCAGATTTTTTTGAAATCCAGAACTATTTTTAAATAATTATTGAAAGTGCGACCACGCCCCCTGGAGGCGTCAATAGATAGTCTCTATCCTTTTTATTAAAAATTCAGGGGTGCCAACTGAAATCACAGGACTTTCAATAATTATTTAAAAATAGTTCCGGGTCTCAAAAAAATCTGAAAAAAACTCAGAGTAGCATAATTTGGTACCCTCTATTCATTTCTGCAATAAAAAATTTTCATGTATGTTGTCCATTGTCAGGTTATGCGTTAAGTACGATGTATGGACGTACCGATACGACGGCGATGTCTGGGCTCGCGAAGTCATTGATGTTGAAGTTCTCGTGTGGGTGGACTCGTCCGACCTGGTAGATCCTTCCACCTGCCGTCAGGTGGTTCGAGCCGGCGCTCACAGCCAGCGAGCTTACCAGCAGCCTGCAGGGTGGTGAAATATACCTCATGAAAGTTACCCTTGACTTTGTAGATATTACTCAATGTAAATGGAGAATAAAGGTGGATTAAATATCTCAAAATGGTAAATTTTGAATATCCTTGAAATTGCAATTTTAAAAAATATTTTAGGTATCATTCCTGGCTATATATACCCTGGAATGTACACTCGTCGCCTTGGAAACTCGTCGCCTTGGAAAATTTCCCTTTGTAGCCTTGTTAATCATCATGCCTTATGTTATTCTTACGGAGCATGGTGATTAACGAGGCGTAAGAATAACACAAGGCATGGTGATTAACGTACGTATAAACGAGGCTACAAAGAGAAATTTTCCAAGTTGTCGAGTGTACAAACAGGTACTGCTATACATAATATATTGACGTCATTAAGACATATACAGGTATTTACATATATCTGGTAGATTTTACCTGAGTGATTCTAAAAGTGGTATTGTGTTTATATCAGAGCTTTATTACTGGCTAAAGTATAAGTGTTGTTGAGTCATGCTGATTATATAGGAGATTTTTAATGCCATTTCTAGGTGCTTTATGAGGTCAATATATGCATTGAATTTGATGCAAACACCAACAAAATTAATACAATATAAATATAATATCAATTTGTTATTAAAATGAGATTTTCTGTAATGTCGTATTGACGAAGGTTACAAAACAGAAGTATCTCCAACTTACACTTCGACGCAGTGGGCGGCGGTAAGCACGTATTTCTCGTTGACGATGGAGCAACCACACGAGTGATCTCCCATGTACGTAAGGGAGGCCTGCAAAAAAACAAACAAACAGTTTGCATCAAACATGGATATTTCATATTTACGTTTTAAATAGCATGAAGATGCCGAAGCCACCTGAAGATTTTTGGGATGTAGGCAGAAAACCCTAAAATATGTAGGTTATAACGAGCATAATTATCTTTTTTTTAACAATAATTTTGGTCGCCAAATATTTTTCTTCAATCTTCTTGTCACTATATTTATGAAAGAAAAAAAAAATAAATAAAAATATGCCATGTGAATAGCCAGGAGAAATTAATTTCGAGACCAACTTTAGTTTGTACTTTATATGCCGTTGATCATGTTTTGTCTACAAAATCGTGGCGTAATATCGTTTTATGAAATATGATGAAAGACCCGTAATACAGTTCAATTACATCATGTCACTATTTTTATTTTGTGTTATCTTTCTAATAACTTAATTAGTGGACACCTGGCTTGAACCCTAATAATTAATGTGTTCATCTATGTAAAATTTAAATCAAATGACTCTGACTTCATATATTTAGTGACATTGAGAGTCTTAGAAACAAATGAAACTATAATAATACCTAACAAAAATAACAGCAAAAATAATAAGCTATAATATTTTTAGACTATAGCTGTATTAGTGCATGTAATTGTACCTTTGGATTGTTGTTTACAATTGAAAAAGTATAATTGATAAAAAAATTTAAAGGTACCCTTAAATTTTTTGGCATGTTTTTATACTTTCTACTTTGGACCCGCTTTATGGATTGAAAAAATTGTTGGATCAAAATTAAATTTTAAGAACATGCCAAAAAAATTAATAGTGCATTTGATAATTTGACCTGACAATTTTTTAAACCCTTAAAGTGGGTCCAAATTAGAGGGTTTTATTTTCCTTATGGGGTGTCAATGTCAAAGTGGTCTATATATATAGTGTGTGTATGGGGGGGGGGGGGGGGGGATTTTCAAGTCTGTCCACAAAATTCCAATATTTTGTCATAAATTTATCATAAACACACGAATGTACAGCTACAAGAGAAATCAATCGATCAATCAATATTGGAACACTCTAGTATTCAAAATCATACCTGGCTGGGGAACTCTCCCTCGCCGGCCATGCTTCCTCCGATGATGCGACCATTGCCGTACTGAACGAGGGACCTTGAGCGAGGCACCACGTTCGCACCTGCAGACACGAGGATTTTTAATAAGCCATCAATTAAATTCATTGGTAATTTTCAATACATACAAACATAATCATATGCACTCTACATGAAATGGTAAGACATGTCCAAATAATGGAAAATGGACAACCTTCATGAATTTTTTTATTGCATATTTAGATAGAGGACCTTGAGTTATGTATTGTTTTTTTTCAACCCTCTAACACCCTTAAAATAATTCTGCAAAACACTGTGACGTCATAGTCATGCAAATATTTGAAACGCAAGCATAGGGGTGACTATGACGTCACAGAGCATTTCCCTTCGATTTGAGGGTGTTAGAGGGTTCAAAAAAATATGAAAAAAATTGATAAAACCTAACTCGAAGTCCAGTCTATATTCAATATATAAAAATCACGAAAGCAGTCCATTACGATCATACCTTATAAATTTTTATTTTTTAAATTAATTAAATTAATAACTTTTAGGTGATTTTTTTTTCCACAAATTAGAGTTTCTATCCGACTGAAAATATCTAAATTTTTAGTTCCCCCAAACATTCTTAATATTTGTGTACAAATTTAGTGTGAAATTTTATAATATTTTTGCACATTCATATATATTATATTATTATTTTATTAATAAGACACTCCTTTTATTAATATTTGGGGCAAAAGGCCATCAAATATGCATGCTTCAAGTGATTAATTTTTCACAGAAAATAATATATATATAACTCCTTCCTTTACTATTATTTACAACAATATACATAATAACAATGGGGATGGTCCAAATTTTCACATACCCAATGCGATCGAAATGAGCAGACACACAATCACAGCACGCAGCATCTTACACGGTAGAGAAGCGACAAACTCCGCGGGTCTCACGACGATCTGTGGGAGTGATGATAACGTTGGACGTATCAGTTGGGACACGTCCTTGATACTTCAGTAAGAAATGTTGTCAAGTAAATAATTTATAGAAAATAACAAGTGGTTCTTGTCTTACTTGTGGTAAACTGTATAATATTTTTCTTGTTAGCCGATTATTTTTTATGAACTTAATTTAACAATAAAAATTTGATCTTAAAAAAACGTATATCAATGAATTTTATAAAAAAAAAAATGTGTCGCGTATGTATGTATTATAGTGGATGATTCTTTTTTTTTATTATTTATTTTTAATTTTAACTTTTTTTTATGCTTCGAATCTGTGTGAACCAATTTTTGTTTTAAATAATCAGATAATTATATTTATACATAGATAATTAAAATATATTTATGTGTATTATATTGCACAATATATACTATTATTATAAATAATATTATGTTCTTATGAGACGTAAACTACGTACATCATGTTTGGACCCAATAAACAAATCAAATCATGTAAATAGTTTGTTTATTGACTTTTTGTGTTGTTTACACGCTTAATTATAATAATTATTTACACGCATGTTATCTTACTGTTATGTTTTCCTCGATATTATTATTTTAATCGTTAAAAGGGGATACTATTCGCAACCTCGTTGTGATTTGTTCTTTAAAGGACTGTTATAGTGTCACCTGCCAACTGTTATGTATGTAACATGTGGGAAATATAATAAAATAAATGTAGCCAAAAAATAGGAAATTCTTTCATCTTTATTCTTTTTTATAAATATATAGAACATAAAACCTCTTTATTGTCAGAAAAATAGTAAATAAATTATAATAATTGAAGCCTTTATAACAATACTTGGTGAATGATCTTTTTTGTAGCATGGGCATTTGCCTTTTTAAATTCACCAATTGGGTTGTTCCTTAATGCATAAGTCTTAACTGCGCTTGAATAATATTTTAACCTTTCCAAAACTCAAAATGGAATATTTTACAGTAATAACATGCCATTTTTCTAAATAATATCAGAAAATATTTATACCAACATAGGGTTATATTAACTAAAAATAACACTTTAATTACTTAAAATAAGTAATTGTTAAATTTTACTATCAAATTCCATAAGTATAAAATATTAAAAACAAATTATAACTATCATGATATGCAAGTCACTTAAAATGCTAACTTTTGTTCATTTTATCATTATCAGACAGCAAACAAACGAGATTAGATAATTAATTAATGTCAAGTATTTCGCATAGCGCCACTCTTGGATGTATTGATATAGCTTCATAAAATTACGAAACATCAATTATAATATTATAACATAACTATTAAATTATTTTCTTTCCATCAGTAATATTAATAGTCAATACTTATTGTTAGTTCAATTAAAATTACACCAGAGAGCGTTTTATGTCATAAATTCAAAGGTTTTATTCGTCAAATTCCAAACATACAAATTAATATTGATTAAATGTAAGCACTTTTTTTAATGAAGAGGCTAGACAAGTCCAAAAATATACATGAGAACTATAAGAACTAACACCATTTAAACACCAAAATCAATGTTCATATATATTTCTTCATTTTCATTTTCATTTTTTTTTTTTTTTTTTTTTTTTTTAATTTGTAATTTTTTTGACACTTACATTATACTATAATACACATTGCGAGAGGTACACGTCCTTTATTACAAATTTCAACAAGATATTATATGATTATATTATTATTATTATATTTATATGAATATTGTCAGGAACTCGAAATTTCAACTCTGATTAACATCCAAATGTTATAGCGTGAATGGCGCATTGAGTAATATGTCCTCTAGTTATACAGTATAGTGAAAACTGAAAATATTATACGAGTTCACCTTTGTCTCCCCCCCCCCCCCAATTTCTTATACCTCCCTCCCATGAGAGGATAATGAATACAACCCCCTTAACCCTTAATTTTTTCCTTGCCTTTGATACTATAAAAAGTCAATTTAAAGAATTCAGTATTGCAGTGTAAATTTATTTATTTTTATAATTAGGGGACCCGTAGTATTATAAGCTAGAGTAAGGAAAGGGGAAGAATCAGTCAACTATAAATATTTAGAATATATTTGTTGGCACCAAAGCCCGAATTCGGGCAAAGCCCGAAAAAAGTGCGCACACCTAGATGTGCCCCTAGCGATTTGAGCAAAGCCCGAAATTAACAGATATTTCAGTAAATTTCGGGCTTTGCTCATTTAAAATTGATCATTTCTAGAAGTGCTCAAATCGGAAAAAGCAAACCCCGACGAGAAGTTTTATTTCGGGCTTTGCTCATTTAAATTTGATCATTTCTAGAAGTGCCAAACTCGAAAAAAGCAAACCCCGACGAGAAGTTTTATTTCGGGCTTCACTCACTGTTATGATCATTTCTAGAAGTGCTCAAAGCAAAATGAAAAATAATAATTAGAAATTGTGCCGTATTATATTAGCAATAAATAATAAAACAATAAAATAATGTAAATTTAATAATATTTTAATTATATCACTTTTTTAATTAATTGATAAAAATACAAATTTAGCATTAATAGCGTGTATACTGCAGTATATTATTTTTTTATTAAAACATTTCTTTCTGTATTATTCAAGTCATATTGAAAAAATACAATTTCGTCAAACTGAGAGACACTTTTAATTTTTTTATTATCATTTTTTTATAATTAAAGGGTATGATTACAATTATACTCTAGCAATGAATTCCAGGTTGCAGATGAACAATTTTAAGTTCAGACGACGTACAGTACCACACATGACAAAGATAAGAGTCTCTCAGATCAGCAGCAGCATTAGCAAATTCAAAGCAAGGTTTTGTATTTTGCAACTGCAAGAAAGGTTGTCAATCTAAAACATGTTGTGCAAAGAAAAAAATTAGATGAATTATAAAATGCCATGATAGTAATCCTTGCAAAAATAAGTCAAGTTCAGGTAATAATAAGATCAGGTAATAATCAGGCATAAAATAATTATTTATTTTGCACGCTTATTTATTTTTTATTATTATTATTTTTTTTAATTGGTAGGTTTGGTACTATCTTGAGGAGCCCTTTGCTTCTTAGCAAGTTCTATAAATTAAGTTAAAATGATTTTATAATATATCAGCTGTAAAAAAAATATTTAAATTAACTAACAATATTAATATAAAAAGTGTAACAAAATCGTATTTCTCAGTTATATGACTTGAATAACTCAGAAAAAAATGTTTTAATAAAAAAATAATTAATATACTGTACACGCTATGCTAAAATGTTAAATTTGTATTTTTGTCAATTAATTAAAAAAGTGATGTAATTAAATTATTATTAAATTCAAAATATTTTATTGTTTTATTATTTATTAATACAATTAAATTATTACTATAATACGGCACAATTTCTAATTATTATTTTTCATTTTGCTTTGAGCACTTCTAGAAATGATCAAAACAGTGAGCAAAGCCCGAAATAAAACTTCTCGTCGGGGTTTGCTTTTTCCGATTTGAGCACTTCTAGAAATGATCAAATTTAAAGGAGCAAAGCCCGAAATAAAACTTCTCGTCGGGGTTTGCTTTTTTCGATTTGGGTACTTTTAGAAATGATCAAATTTAAATGAGCAAAGCCCGAAATATTTGTTAATTTCGGGCTTTGCTCAAATCGCTAGGGGCACACCCAGATGTGCGCATTTTTTTCGGGCTTTGGTGCCAACATATATACACATATATTATATAGGCAGCAAACGATGTACGTGAACCAGAAGAATATTAAAAATTAAAAAAACCCATCTAATTTATAAATATATGTGGATAAATGAAAACATACAAATTCAATGTTACAATTTGCTATGGATTACGATGGCTTATCAATAAGAAGGTATAAGCTGACATGATAACAATGGAGTTTACAGTTCATCTTTTAATACAATGACAAATCTTGGGTGTGGTAAACCCAATTTGTTATCATCAGTCAATACCAATCGTGTCCACAAAATGTTTACTTGTAGTCCAGCAGTCATGGATGGTAGCAGGTGTCTTGTTTTGTTTGTTCTCGCGAGCTGCTTGTTATTTAGCGTGACGAGATCGCAGCTTGTAATTACAACGTGGAACTACGAGAATGCAGCGACTGCAGGTTAGTTGGAAAATTGCAAAGATGTGGATTAATTTCCATAATGATTATG
The DNA here is from genome assembly GCA_949825025.1 of Siphlonurus alternatus. NCBI lineage: Eukaryota > Metazoa > Arthropoda > Insecta > Ephemeroptera > Siphlonuridae > Siphlonurus > Siphlonurus alternatus. The sequence continues at coordinate 5,682,452 of OX463785.1, read as the reverse complement.
TAAGCTGGGTGAGACAGGTGCATGCTTGCTTCAAAATTGTATGGCTGTCATGTTGTGGTATGAAATTTTTATGTCCATTAAATTTAATAAAAGTTTTCGTTATGTCCCGTTGTGGGATTAAACAGATTGACTCTACAGATTTAAACTGCCTTGATATATTATATCTCGCCTCTCCTAAAGCTATATAGGCAACTTTTTTAGCACCAAAATGACGCTAGAAAAGCCAACATGTCCATGCTATTACAATTATATATCGGAACTCAAAAAAAGGTGTACCCTCATCTCCTTATAGGAACTTGTATGCTTCTATTCAAGGATACAGGTAACTTAGCTCTACGCTTGATTTTATAAAAAAAGGTAATGAATGAAAAAAAAAGTAATAAATTAATTAATATGTTTATTACACATAATAGTAAAATAGCCAAGTCTAAAATTTGCCAAGTGAAAAGTACAATAATTATGAAGGATCTCATACAAATAATAACACAGTAATATAATAAAAAAATCCTTCAAGTCAAATATTTTTATTTAATTATTTTGTTTTTATTTCTTCCAACAACTTGTTTTACAACAACATGGATCAGGTCAAACTACATATTAGGCGCTTGCGTGTGACGTCAGTGTGACCTTGGATCGGGAGTTTCAACAGTCGTCCGCCAGTCGTCGATGGTGGCCTGGTGGAACTCCGCAATGTATAAGCATATAGGAGAAAATATTAAAAAAAAAAACATTTAAAAATATATAAAGAAAAGATTCTAAATTCTGAGGTGAGTAAAAGTTTGTAAATTTTATTTTAAACATTTTGTTCACCTCACATTTTGTATTTTCATTTTAAATAATTTATAATGTATTTTTTTAATATTTTGCCTGCATGCAGAGTTCTCTACCACTCCACCGGCATGGCAGGCTGCGCGCGCATGTTTTCACTCAGCCCCTGTAAAGTAGACTGGTTGCGTTGCTCATGCAACTGCCTTTATACTAAAATTTAATATCAGTTACGTAAATCACATACATATTCTTGATAAGAAAAAAAAAATAATTCGTACTAAAATTCATGTGCTTGTCATAACAATGTATTATATAAATAAGTTATAATGTAACAACATTTTCAATTATTGATGTGACAATAGTTGACAGGTGATAAGAAATGTGAGAACATTAATCTTTAGTATTAATGCAGATCATGATATTGTACCTTTTATCATATTTTATTTTACCCAGATAAGAGATACCCACAAATTTAATTTTACTCAATAATATTAATGAGCAAATAAATTGTAAAAAAACATGATGTACACTCTTTGCCTTGGAAAATTTCCAACTTGCAGCCTTGTTAATCACCATGCCCTGTGTTATTTTTACGGAGTATGGTGATTAACAAGGCAGCAAAGATAAATTTTCCGAGGCGAAGAGTGTACGTTAACTTGTCATATTAAAGGATTTAAAATGTTAATATCAACCGGCTACGAGATTGAAACTATATAATGGTCCGTTGTCTATACTATACTAATAATTTATAATATATTGGGGGGCATTCACAAGTAAAGCACTTCAACCACCACTTTAACCTTGATTTTTATCCCTGTGCTAAACCAGGGACTAACCATGTTAATTAAGCTCCTATTATAGTTTAGCACCATGTTTAGCACCAAGCATAAAAATCGAGGCTAAAGTGAAAGTTAAAGTGCTTTGTGAATGCCTACCACATTATAAATATTGCTTAATTTCAGAAAGAGTAAAAATGAAGTTAAGGGCATTGGGTGTAACACCGGTAGTTGGCAGCACTGACGTATCTTCACCATGTTAATTTTTGATCATTGCTTCTCGGTGTAATTTTTATGCTAGAGCTAAGCTGATTGCTGTAGTATCAAGATAATTAGTAGCCCAAGTGCACAATTTGGCTAAATAAAGCCTGATTTAAAGAAAAGTATTTTTTAGTATTTTTTTAAATTTACATGCATTTTTCTAAAATATAAAAAAAAATACTTTTCTTTAAATCAGGCTTTATTTAGCCAAATTGTGCACTTGGGCTACTAATTATCTTGATACTACAGCAATCAGCTTAGCTCTAGCATAAAAATTACACCGAGGAGCAATGATCAAAAATTAACATGGTGAAGATACGTCAGTGTTGCCAACTACCGGTGCTACACCCAATGCCCTTAAGGCATGAGATGGTGATGAGGGGGTGCACTCTCCCATTATTCAATGTTAATTTGGCGTACTTTTGAGAGAATGGAGGGGGATGTAGGTATATCTTTCCTATATTTCAATATATTCTCGGGGGATCGTCATTGTCCGCTTGATCGTGGGCTTCGTTAAAATCAGTTCGTAAAAACGAGGTTTATTACTACCGCAGCCTGGGAGTCGCTAGGACGCGGTGAAACTCCGATAGACGCGGCTGAGGTCGGCTGCCGGACGTGCGAGGAGGAGCAATGTAGAGGGACGGTCGGGTTCGGAGCGAGTCCAGACGAGCAGGGGGAGACCACGCTCGACGCCATGTTGTTTGATGGGTGAGTATGTCCAATTTATTATACATATTATATGGTCATGCATGCAGGTATAGCTCCTTCATCATGGTAACTTCCAAAGCTCACTAGAAGCTATATAATATTTACATTGTATTTCTTATACCTGTATCATGATTATTGAGGCCCCGGAAGAAAGATCAACCACAAACACCAATGAAGCTATAAAAAATGGTTTATATTATGTATTAAAAAAATATTTATAAATTTCGTTCATAAGAATATTAATACTCATCGCATTTAAATAATATATCGATCGCCATTTAATTTTATTGTTCAAGGCAATTCTGCTAGAAAAATTTGTAACATATTTCGATCGTCCCTCGTCCGTAATAATGAGCTATGCTATCTGCCTACCATGATTTCGTTGCCATTTAATGATCTATCTGCTATTTAGACTGATGAGCGCAAAAATGAGCTTTATTTTATACCTATTTACAGCTTATAATTGCACTCACCTGAAATAGCATACAGCTTTTATTATTGCAACGATATCATATATGGCAGGCAAAAATAGCTATTTATTCTGGACGAGGGACGATATCTAATATAATATTTTATTAATAAAATCTTGGGCTATCTTTGACGTGCCAGTGAAATTGTCCTCAACAATGAGATCAATCTCCACAGCACAACAATGAACGCTGGAGCGGTGGGCGGTCTGCGGCGCGTCAAGAACGCGGTGGGCGTGGCTCGGCGCGTGCTGGAGAACACGGAGCACACGCTGCTGGTGGGAGACCAAGCCACGTCCTTTGCGCTCGCCCTGGGCTTCCCCGAGGAGAGCCTTAGCTCCCCCGAGTCCACGCAGGAGTGGCAGCCCTATCTCTACGGTCTGGTTGAACCTGGTAAGGTGCCTGGTAACAAACTTGGCCATCTGCAGGTACAATTTAACATTATATCCGTACCAGCCTGGCTGGTAAGAAATGGTCACTCTGCATAGCCTGGCTGGTAAGATTTTACCTGGTGTGCTGGTATGGGATACCAGGTCTTACCTGGCAAGCTTAGATCAAAATTTCCCTCCCCCTCCTCCTGCCTTAAAATATGCTGTTTGCTATTTTTTTTTAGTATCAAAAATCATTTTTTAATTTTCTATATACGAAAAAGTACAGAAAAAATAAATTTAAAATTTTTATTTGGTACTTAAATGATACATTCAAAACTTGTTTTGACTTATGCAGTGCTGACAGCTGAGAGGTGGGGATGGGGTGGGGATATGCGGGTAAAATGGCGGCCACAGAAATCATATTTAGAAATAAATTTAAGGAATGGAAGGAAACTTTTTAAAGGGACTCTTCTTGCATCTCTTCCATCCATAAAACTGAAGTCTGGGATCTTTCAGTGGCTCAAAGTATGCCAATTCCTGCAGGGCACAGTACATTAAACATTAAAACTTTGATTCAAAATGTTGTGGCAATCTTCTTGATTCTGATCATTCAATTCGATCTTTGAAATAAATAAAACATGAAGGTATGCTTTTATTAAATATTTGATTTTAAATTGAATGATGAGAAATATAAAATATTCAAAATAAAAATATGTACTTACCATGCAAGGAAAATAATGAAGAGCAGGAAAAACAAACTGCTGGCATTGTGTCTGCAATGATCTGCAGTTGACTTATGGTTTTTCCTTGATTATGGGTTTCTGTGAGCACAAAAGTAAATCATTAATGCCTACACCTAAGCAGTATGATTTATTTATTACTGTTAAGATGTTTTTTTACCTCCGAAGTCACTTTATAACACAATTTTCACAGTTAAACAGGTCATTTTCACGGTTGTTGACATCTTCAATCACTTCCATGTTGCCATGATGCTTCACTTTTTCACCACCAGGTGTCAGTGGCTAATAACAACGACTGAAAATTTATATTAATTTTTAAATAAATTATTAATTAAAATAAATCAATTTCTTCCATAATTAATGTGCAAATTTTTTTTTTTTTTTTTTTTCAGTATTTTGGTACATTCTCATCAACAGTCGATCCACACAGTATAAAAATTAAATTATATAATTAATCTATATTTACAGTGTATATCAATAAATTATTCTAATAATTTATTTATAAAGTACAAATATAATATAAAATATTATTATATTATAATTACTATATTAAATAAATAATATTTAAAAAATAATAACAATTTAGTATATAGTTACAAGATCTTCTGGTAAATCATACCAGGCAATACCAGACAGTGGCTGGTATTGCCTGGTATGCCCTGGTTCGGCTTATCAGCATTTCATGATGGCTGGTAAGAACAGGTACGGCTTACCAGCACTGCTGGTTTAGTGCTTGTAAGAGTCTACCAGCCACCTTACCAGGTTCAACCAGACCGTAGAGATAGGGAGGACTGGAAGGACAATCTCAACTGTCAGCCAAACTTCTGGACCGTGAGTGACTCTGGGGTCAATTTGGAGGTTAAATAAGTGCTTTTCTATGGAGCGATTCGGGATTTGGTGGGAAGAGAAAGGCAGAAAGGCGCACTTGCTTTAATATCGTATGGTGGCCATGTTGGCATAGAAAAATCGCTGACGCCGCAATTTTTCCACACCAACATGGCCGCTTTATGACATTGAAGCAAATGCGCCTTTCTCGCCCTGCTCGACATTATTGCACTCCATGGAATAGCACCTAAATACTTTTTATTGTATATTATATTTTATTGCTTTGTAGCGAGTAGAATATTAATAAAAATGCAATATAATACTAGTAAAGTTTATATTTAATTGTGAGGAACTTGATTGTTGAAGGTAATATGTTGCAGGGATCTGATCACTATAACAATATACACACGTCATTTATATCCATGCTTTTTAAATATATACTTACATGTCCATGCAGAGTCGATTAGAGACCTCCATGTTTTTTGACCAATTAAAAAATTTCAGAACTTAACATAATCTGGGTGTCTGGGAACGGTAGCGCCATCACTGCATGTTTCTCATAAATACATATAAGCTCATATGCGCAATAATGTCCCCAGGTCTCTTAAAACTGCAAATTTCGATCAAATTTCTAGCCATGAAAGTCCCTTATGGTCTCTGACTGATGCCTCATTGATGATACACGCCTGACAACTCACGCTATGTGCAGAACGTTTCTCCGGACCCTACCTCCAGCTGCGGCCCCTACACACCTCTGAGCGAGCTGTCACCAAGCCCGCGGGCACGCCAGGAGAAGGCCACGGAGGAAAACCACGACACCATCGGCATCGCGGTCATCGGTCAGAACGGTCGTACCGCGGCGGGAGTCTCCACCAACGGTCTCACTTTCAAGATACCGGGGTCAGACTTTACTTATTTTATACTTGTTTATAACTGCACGAGTCAAATTAATGGGCGCGTTTCACGAAGCGGTTAGCCAGGTTTCTAACCACGTTTAACTAGGTAGGTGGTTTAATACGTAAAACAGGTGTAGTTAAACGTGGTTAAGTTAAACGTGGTTAGAAACCTGATGGCAGTGATGGGTAATTGCTTCGTGAGTCGCGCCTAATAAATGTTCACGTAGTACGTACTAAATCGAGTTCTATATCTATTCTAGTGCTAATAAAAATCGAAGGTAAAATCTATGCTAAGTTTTTTTATGAATAAGACCGGACTTTATTTTATGATTATAACATATACAATACACACAATACGTATTATAGTCAATAATTCTTGAGTCAAGGGAGATTTTTAATTAAAAATTTAATTTTCATATTAGAGACTTTAAAAAAAACATACCACAATTTTTGGTGCTTTCGAAATTTGGATCCAATAATTATTTTTTCATTCCTTAAAGGGGGCGGAAAGTTCATGGAACATGTAACATGGAAGTCCAATAAGGAAAATCACACTCTCGACTTTCCACCCCCTTTAAGGGTAAGGTAACACGAACAATCGATTGTTGATAGTCCCATTTGATTAACATGTAAACCTTAGCAACCTCATAATAATTCTGAATTTTTTTTTAGAGACAGTTCTTAGCACCAAAAAAATGTGGAAAAAATTTTAAAACAATCGGTCGATCCAATTTTTTTAAATGATTTTTTTAAATTTTCAGTGTAGGGCTTTCCCATGGAGACCTAAACTAAGAAATTAATTTAAAAAAATTGGATCGACCGATTGTTTTGAAATTTTTTCCATATTTTTTTTGGTGCCAAGAACTGTCTCTTAAAAAAAAATCAGAATTATTATGAGGTTGCTAAGGTTTACATGTTAATCAAATGGGACTACCAACAATCGATTATTCGTGTTATCTTACCCTTAAGAGGTGAAAAAATTATCGATACAAATTTTAAAAACACCATAAAAATTTGTAGTATGTTTTTAGTAGGAATACAAATGTTCAAGTCTCTTATAGGAAAATTAAATTTTTTTAATGAAAAAACTCCCGTGACACACGAATTATGGACCACTCTGTATAATGTATATATTGTAAATTTATACTGCATGCATGCAATGCATGCACGCACTAAATAGTATTAATATATAATATATTTTGCAAAAAAAAAAAAAAAAAAAAAAACTTCATTTATAGTATAATAATATATAGTACTGTATATACAGCATACAGCACTATTTGATCTTTTAAGCCACGTTTATATGGCAATAGATAATAAACTATTTTGCGTTGCAATATTTTTTGATTTATCTAAAGCGTTTGATAGTCTAAATAAAGATGTATTATTGAATAAATTTGATAACATGGGAATAGGAGTTTCGAGTCGTAATCTATTAGATTCATATCTAACTAACAGACAACAATATGTTGAATTAAATTCAAATTCTAACGGCCAAAATATTACATATAAATCAGACAAATTACCGATTACACTTGGAATTCCTCAAGGAGGAAAAATGTCAGCCACATTGTTTAATACAGGAACAAATGACTTATCAGATCATGTCAAGAATGCGGTATTAGTAAAGTATGCTGATGATATTACAGCTATAATCACAGCAGAAGCCGAAGATGAATTAATTCGTAAGATTAAACTTACTATTGAAGAGGTACATACATGGTGTACAAATAATAAGCTAATATTAAATTCAACTAAAACCGAATACATCCAATTTCATTCCCCTAGACAAATCCCTTTGAATAGTTATTTGTTGCAATTAGCCGGGAAAACAATTAAAAGAGCAGAGTCTGTTAAGTTTCTTGGTCTACACATTAATGAAAGTTTGGATTGGTCTTTACATGTAAATGCGATTTGTAAGAAGATAAATTCGGCCAATTTTATGTTATATACAATCAGGAATCATGTATCTCATGAAACCTTGCTAACCATATATTATGCGTATGTTTATCCACATTTGGCATATGGCATAATAAATTGGGGATGTAAATCGGAACTATTGAATCGATGTTTTGTTTTGCAAAAGAGAGCACTTAGAACGATTTTAAGAATACCAAAAGGACAGTCGTGTGTTTCACATTTTAAGGCTAATAAAATGTTAACTGTCCCTTGCATTTATATTTTAAATTGTGCCTCATTCAAAAAAAATCATCCAAATTTTTATGTTCAGAATGATGGCTATCATGACTATAATACTAGGAATAAATCGAATGTAGTTACTGAAAGACATAACACACAATTTTTCAAAAACTGTGCAATGTATCAAACAGCAAAATTTTATGAATTTTTACCAGCATGTTTGAAAGAAATAAAAACCAGTAAACTTTTTCGCACAAAATTAAAGAATGTATTGATCAATAAAGAGTTTTACTCTATTAAAGCTTTTGAGAGTAATAAAATGTCTGAAAAAGTATTATCAGGATTATAAAATAAACAAAATTATAAATTTACATATACATTGTATTGACTGATATATATATATGTATGTATATGTATATATACATGTATGTATGTGTGTGTATATGTGTATGTGTATGTATATATATATATATATATATATATATATGTGTGTGTGTATGTGTATGTATGTATGTATATATATATATGTATGTATATATATGTATATATATGTATATATATATATGTTCCACATAAACTAAAATTTATCAGTATTAATGGTGACTTTGGCTTGTATTTTGTTTTTATTATTATTGTCAGTGATTGTGTTTGATAGTGTTAAATAACTTATGTAAATGTGTTTAAGTTTGATGTTTTTATGTTGTATTTTGTCCAATTTTGACTTGAACATATGTTTGTCTTGTACAACCAAAAAGAAGTTCCAAAATAAAAATAAATAAATAAATAAATAAATAAATATATTATATTATAATATTTATATGGTTCAGAAAAATATGTTCGTATAAATACTATAAATTCATTCATCATAAAAAATTTAATACTAGCTATAAAGTTATGTTGTGCTAATCGGTTAATTACATAATACACAGACGAGTTGGAGACACTCCGATCCCGGGTGCAGGGGGCTACGCAGATGACACGGTGGGGGCGGCCGCAGCCACTGGCAATGGAGATCTCTTCATGCGCTTCCTGCCCAGGTAAAGGTGACATAATTAATTAACCCTACTATATATTATCAGGGTGGGAAGGGAGACGACCTGCAACTCTGTTAAAGCGGGAAAAATGTGTGAAATACTGAGCAGTATAGAGCACTCTAAAAAATCTAAAAAAAATTTGATCGTTAGCCAAAGAGTTGCCACCTCCTATTTGTACCCCTCAAGGAGCAAAGGTCATTCGTTGACTTTGCTTAGTAATTTGCAGACTCTGCAGTCAGCCAGCAAGGCAGTGCAGAGTAAAGTTACAAGTAATCATTCCTACGCCAGCCACGAGCGCGCGAGCGTCTCGTGCGTCTGCCGCAAGGCAGGCGCGGGTACGTGTATAGTAGGATTTTAATAAACTTTAATGTTAGTTAAATACAATGTTTAATTTGAACAAGACTCGGTCAAGTAGCTTAAGGTTACAGCAAAAAGATCTGTTACATTGGTGTCGAGATGTGGGATGCCATATCTTCAAATGGCATTCGAACATTTTAATTAAAGCTACTATATAAAGTGGGCATTTTAATGGCTTAAAAAAGTGCGCGTAAAAATAAGTCGGTAGAATTAACAAGAATTTATTACAATTTTTTTACTAATCTTCGGGGCAACGTTGTTTTAATCACAGTACTCCAGACGACGGAAAAGTGCAGTATTTGTAAAGAAGAGAGACATATGATCAACGTGGAAAAATTTAAAGTAAGAAATCATCAATACTGTGGTTCAGCGTTCATCATGAAGATTCGAGGGCCGCATCAATTCAACTTCATGCAACAGTTAGGTTCGTCGCAGAAGACATCCCCCATCGAGAGGGCTTGCGGACCACGTCGTTGTCCAAGATGTATCTTCGACTCCAGGAGGAGTGCGGTGCCATGATCGAGGACCATTCAGAGCTTCGTCTTGTACAACCGGACCATGTAGTCGTCCGACCACGTCAAAGAGAGTGAAAAGTGGTAAGTTTGACCCACATTTATTATAATTTGTCTTAATGTAAGTGCGGCACATTGAGTTTACTGTAATTTTCGTTCAGATAATTAATAAATAATGAAAATGCAAAGTTTTTTTTCCCATTTAGTGGGATTGTATTTGTTGATTGCAATAATTGTGAGGCAAAATAAATTATATTTAAAAATAAATGTGAACGTTCATTGAAAATATACAGCAAATAAGATGATGTTTAGAACGAAGCACAAGTTTTAATAGTGGATTTAAAGTGCATTTTTCTCATGAGAGTTTAATTTATACTGGCTTGGAGATTTTAAAAGGCTAAATAAATAATGCATATGAGTATACTAGTATTACATGCAATAATATTTTTCGTATCATGTGGTGTTTGTCGCTCGTGAAGTAAATTGTAAACAATGATGTTTATAATCAATGAGGGAACAAGTAGTGTTTTTCTTAAAGCTGAAATTTGCGTATCAGCTGGGATATTAAATTTCAAAGGAGTACACACATAAAAAATGTAATTAAATTGCTGAAAATGTACATTAAAAATGTTTTGTTTTTTACCAGCATAATGGTAAAATAATTTTAACATGCCAAATCCTTTATTCATGTTTTCTTTTCTTGTTTTATATTTAAAATAAAGAAAAAGAGAGTTAGTAAAATGCAACACATTATTTTTTTTAAACTAAATTGTTTGATGTCAGCGTGGAGGAAAAATCTGTGAAATTATTTTGAGCTAATTAATTGAGCTGTTGAAATTGTGGCTGTAGAATGTCAGAACTTGGTATTTAATGAAGTTTTTTTTAATAGAAGGAGTACTTGTACCGCTAGCTGTAGGTATATATATTATCCTGCAAAGGTTACTGTATGGATCTCTAAACAGACTGAGTTTAATTCGAGTTTTTTATTTTAAACAGTTGATAAAACGTTGGTTTTTAAGTAATTTATATGCTTGTTTAAAAAGATGTACAGTTTCAAGCATTATTTTTATTTTAATTGAGATAAAATTATGTAGTTCTTTTTGTGGTACAATTCTGTGATAATTATTATCAGTTTTTATTATTATTTTCATGAAGTAAATATTTCTCTCATATTTTAATTTAAAATGTTCAATAATGCTACAATATTTCTTGTTTATTTTACTTAATTATTTTTAATGCTATAAGAATGCGAGCCACATGCAGTCATGTATGTTTTTACACTAGTTGAAAGTTTTATCACAACTTTTTAGTAACAAATCGGTAACTGTAATAAGAGGGAACTATTCAGTTATATTTTGAAAAAGCAACTCAATTAATGGGTAAAAGTGAAATAAGCACATAGAGACACGCATATTATGTGTAGCATGCCGGAGCAGTGTAATTGTATGCTATTGTGAAATATGACCGCGCAACATACCACGTCAGGTAGAGCGTGAGGCAAGCCAGTGCGGGTTTTTCCGTATCAAGGAAGTGATACGATGTTGAGTTTCACATATTTTTCGCCCAAGGGTGGCGATATGCTCCGAAAGTAAAAGAGTAATTAAGGCATGTGTGGTACAGCTATCGATGTAGCTACTTGTTAAACAATGGGCAGTAGTAAAAGCATTTGAAGATTTTCTGTGGCGGCAGATTATCTGTAGCCAAATGTGCAGCATTTTTAATTTGTTGATGCCTTGGGATTCGCCAGTCCCTGCATGGGGCGCTAACCAACATATATTACCTGATGCTACTTGTTTTTTGTCTAATCCTCCAGAGGATACAAGTTCTTATTGGTAGAGGTTACTTAATGAGTAAATAGAAGCACGCAAATGAATTATTATTGAGCAGTAAAATGTTTATTTATCGCGAACGCGCGAGTGTGAGCTGCAAGGACAGCCAATTTATTTTGCTATAATGCAAAGATGTACTGCTATACTGAAATAAATAGTAATGATGGAGGTGCGTGCGAAGTAAAAGTAATGCCTAGTAGATGCGTGAATGCGTGCAATGCAATGGACATTGGTTGTGTCTATAATTTTTGATGTGGCTTTTGAGACTGCGAATATTGACTAATAAAAAAGGTAGTCGTTTTTGTGAGTTGCGTATATAAATAAGATGCATTTATACAGTTCCCAAATAAATTAATTAATAAATAAAATTTAATAAAACAGTTGTGAGATGTTCCAATAAAATATAATGTATGTGTGCAAATAACACAGTAAAAGTACTCATATGCCAGCCAGTTAGTTAAAAAATAAAATTACAGACCAAATTTCAGATGTTAAAATAAAATAATATTATATTGATGTTTATTTTGTATACGATCAAGTGTTTTAAATAATATGCTACAGTAAAAATCCAGTTACAAAATATTTATAAAGAATTTAAAAACAGTGATGTGTTTTTTCTTGCAAGTTGTTATTAATATTCATTAATAAAATAAAATGTAGATAATTTTTTGCTTTCAGCTGTGTAAAATTTCACAGTATGTACTTTATATGTTCAGTGTCCTTTTGACATTGAAATTTGCAGTGTAAGTTTCACGTGCATTGCAGAGCAGGAAGCGTGCTAGAGTCTAGCAAGTAAGATGCTGACAGAAGCGCATAGTTGTAACTTCCTACACTTGCGGCTTTCGGAAATGTTAATAAAATAACTATAATGAATTTGTGCATCAAAGTTTTGAATTTGCATAATTTGTTAATTTAATTAATGTGCCTGTACAATAAAATTTCTATAAAGCCTACGTAATTATTTTGAAGTGTACTGTGGGTCAAACCTCTGCCAAACGAGATACCGCCTTTTCTTTTTCTTGTTTCAGATAGCTACACGGAGAGAAGCGTGTCGTCTAACTGAAGAGCAAAATTCAATATTAAAATACAATTATTGTTTGATTTATTTTAAATGCGCGAGGAATGGTTACTGAATTTTATTGCAATAGAGTTATTTCTCATAAATTTTGATATTTTGAGGGCAAAATATAATCTGCAGGGGGAGTAATGCCACCTCCTATTTGTACCCCTCAAGGAGCAAAGGTCATTCGTTGACTTTGCTTAGTAATTTGCAGACTCTGCAGTCAGCCAGCAAGGCAGTGCAGAGTAAAGTTACAAGTAATCATTCCTACGCCAGCCACGAGCGCGCGAGCGTCTCGTGCGTCTGCCGCAAGGCAGGCGCGGGTACGTGTATAGTAGGATTTTAATAAACTTTAATGTTAGTTAAATACAATGTTTAATTTGAACAAGACTCGGTCAAGTAGCTTAAGGTTACAGCAAAAAGATCTGTTACAGAGTAATGTATTTCCGTGAAAGAAAAAAATAAATAAATAGTGAGCAGGAAGGAAGTTTTTTTCCTTTTTTTTCCCATATTTAAATTATAGTTTCGACCTTCCCCTCCCCCCTCTCCTTTGGTATAGCGTGTGAAAGGAAAAATGATAACAGTGCAAAATGATAACGGAGTTAACTCACTGTAAATATTAAATATAACAAAAGTTAATTGCTAGCTTTGTTATATAATACGCTTCGTATCCGCATGATAAATATTATATTTAAGTAATTAAGGTAGAGATAACACGCCCAATGCCCAATGCTAAAAAAATCCCATTAATAAAAATTATGAAAAAAATTTAAAAAGTTCTCCTCTACATCCCCTATCAGTAGGTAAAATATCAGGTATATAAAAAAGAGCTAGTTTTCGAGTTATTAATTTTTAAAGTTGACTAATTTAACATGGAAGTTCCATTTCTCCATGATAAATTAGAGAACTTTAAAAATTAATAACTCGAAAACTAGCTCGTTTTTGTATACCTGATATTTTACTTACTGATAGGGGATGTAGAGGAGAACATTTTAAATTTTTGTCATAATTTTTATGAATGGGATTTTTTTAGCATTGGGCCAGCTGATCCGTGTTATCTCTACCTTAATATACAAGGAAATTTTTTATTAAATATATATATATATATATATTTTTTTTAATTCATACACATGCAATAACGAATTACAGTGAATGAAGGAAATTAAATATTATATTATAAACCAAAAGAATTTTATAAAATATACTACAACGATATCATAATATTTAACTTCAAAAACGATATATCATACAAGTTTAATAAAAGAATGTAACATGCTTGAAAAGTTGCCTATTTTACAGGCGCTTCGGCTTGAAATATTAATTAGTTCAATATTATAAACACGTTCGTTTGCCCCCAGCCTCGTAGCAGTAGAAGAAATGAGACGAGGAGCCACCCCTTCAAGCGCGGCCTTCACCGCCCTCCTCAGGGTTCTCTCTCACTACCCGGACACGTTCGGGGGCGTGGTAGCGGCCAACATCGCAGGGGAGTACGGCGCGGCCTGCATCGGTCTGGGACGCTTCCCCTACACCGTGTACAACAACGACACAGCGCAGGCCACCGTCATGTACGTCGACTGTATCATGTCTGCAAGCAACGCCCTTGTCGTCCAGAATACGATCCTGATGATGGCTCTAGCCGTGTCGCTGATCTTCACCAGATAAATTAACTGTTGGATTATTAAGGGGAAGGTAACACGGATCAGCTGATCGACGTAGTGCCATTTAATTTATTAACATAAACATGTAAACCTTAGCAAATTCACAAATATTCTGAATTTTTTTTTAGACAGATTTTAGTACGTTAAGGGGCATTTCCATGGAGCGTGGAAAGCGAGAAAATCGCGTGCCATAGCCAATCAGAGGCTCGGAATTTCCTCGCCTTGCGGGGAGCGTTTTTTTGCCAACATGGCTACCATACGAGATTGAGGCAAGTGCGCTTTTCTCGCGCCGCCAAGCCCCGCGCGACATCGCTACATGGAAATGCCCCTTAAGATAAGCAACAGAAAAAAATTTAAAAACAATTATTCGAGCCGATTTTGATTAATTAATTATTTTTTAATTTTAGCATATATAGCTTTTCAATGGAGAGCCAAATTAAAAACTTAATTAAAAAAAAATCCGATTATATAATTGTCTTTTGATTTCTTTGTTTTTTGTGGATCTAAAATCTGTCTCAAAACAAATTTTTTTTGGTTCAAAATTTCAGCATATTATTTGTGAATTTGCTTAGGTTAAATGTGTTAATCAAATGGGACTACGTCAATCAGCTGATCCGTGTTACCTTTCCCTTCAATGAATAATCTTCATGAAAATTTTTCTTGCATATTTGGAAAACTGACCTCAAAAGTTATGTGCCAATAATTTTTTAAATATTGTTTCACCCTTCAAAATATCAAAATCGATGCGAACGTCTTTCCTGGTTTTTCCAACTTTGCAATAATTAAATAATGGTATTTTCTTATATGCTTGCTTGTTAAATAATTGCATGACTATGACGTCATAGCGTTTTTGCAACACTATTTAAGGGTATTAGAGGGCTCAAAAAAATCTAAAAAAAATATTGACAGTTGAGGTCCTCTTTCCAAATATGCAATTAGGCGCTTGCGTGTGACGTCAGTGTGACCTTGGATCGGGAGTTTCAACAGTTGTCCGCCAGTCGTCGATGGTGGCCTGGTGGAGCTTCGCAATGTATAAGCATAGGAGAAAATGTTAAAAAAAAATATTTAAAAATATATAAAGAAAAGATTCTGAATTCTGAGGTGAGCAAAAGTTTGTAAATTTTATTTTAAACATTTTGTTAACCTCACATTTTTTATTTTCATTTTAAATAATTTATAATGTATTATTTTAATCTTTTGCCTGCATGCAGAGTTCTCTACCACTCCACCAGCATGGCAGACTGCGCGCGCATGTTTTCACTCAGCCCCTGTAAAGTAGACTGATTGTGTTACTCATGCAACCGCCTTATAAAAGAAATTCACGAAAGTTGTCCATTAAATATTTATATAGTACAGCTAGGCCGATATAACTAAATGTAAACTGTTTATCCACACTGTGTAATTCATGTAATAATAAAATTAAACTAATTCAAATTCATTAAAAAAAGTTTAAGAAAATTCTGTTATATATAAAAATACAATACATAATATATTATTTTATTGATATATCTCATGTTTTCTGCAGCTCTTAAGGTAGAGATAATACGGATCAGCTGGCCCAATGCTAAAAAAATCCCATTCATAAAAATTATGAAAAAAATTTAAAATGTTCTCCTCTACATCCCCTATCAGTAGGTAAAATATCAGGTATACAAAAACGAGCTAGTTTTCGAGTTATTAATTTTTAAAGTTGACTAATTTAGCATGGAAGTTCCATTTCTCCATGTTAAAGTAGTCAACTTTAAAAATTAATAACTCAAAAACTAGCTCGTTTTTGTATACCTGATATTTTACCTACTGATAGGGAATGTAGAGGAGAACATTTTAAATTTTTTTCATAATTTTTATGAATGGGATTTTTTTAGCATTGGGCCAGCTGATCCGTATTATCTCTACCTTAATATTTTTTTATAAGAATTTCTGCGAGTTAATATTTTACAAGAAAAAATAGTTAAAAATTTAACCTCGAATTATAATTTATTACATATGTTCTATACTACATTATGCCATTGTTTGCAGTCATTACTCACAGTCAAACTGCAACAAAAAATTGCAGCAGTGTAATTTTATAAAACAAATATTGATTTTGTTTAATTAAATTGCTTATCAAACAAAATATATTATGTGTGATTATTTTTCATCTATTTTTATCTCATATATAAATATTGCAGAAGACAATTTTTCATAATAAATAAATGGTCTTTCTCATAACTTCAAAATAAAAACAAATTATTATAATTTTAAGCAATTTTGCATAATTATATACTATATATCTTGATGGGGATTATGGTTGGTTACCAAAATGGCGGAACTTGTTTTTCAACATTGTTCACAGTGCTCTCTGGGGCTCCTAATATACCCAGTCTGCACGCCAGACAATTAAGTACCGTTTCTAAGTAGGGCACATATAATTATATGTTGTTTGCACAACATTCCGCGGTATTAATCACCCCAGCGAAGTATAAACTGCCATAAGCTGCCTTCCTCCTACTGATGGGTATTATAAAAACCATAAAATAGTTTGGTTCAATAAAAAATTAAAAACATTAAATAAATGTGAATTCATTTCATTTTATTGTAAAATGATGTGTTTTTTATATATAACAATCACATTATTTACTGCATTAAAATAATCATACTTGATTATCATATTATCTAAAACAATAACTGTATCTATTACAATATTTTGTTATTATTATCCTAACAATTATTATCTGTTACACAAAGGCATACACTGATCAATGCAACTAACATTTTATGTTAAATAAAGATCAATATTTTATTAGTGTCGTGTTGGTTAAGTATTAGAAGCACATGCAACTATACTTGGAAATAATGAGCAATATACTTGAGTACAGTATACATTATTATCGGGAGCAAAAACAATCTTTAAGATATTAAACACAATGTTCGCCCTGCCTCCATGCATGCTGACATTGCAGAAATGAAAGCTGCGCAGCCCTAATATTTTAAATTAGCAAGATGAAATTTAACAACATACTTAAAATTTGCACTGCAAGCTGCACAGATCTGGTGGAAAGAGCCCAGAAGAGTGCAGAAAAGGGTTCTGTGAGCCTGTTAAGTCCCAGCTTGGTTGCAAGATAAATCTTACTGGCAGGGTTAAATACCTGGCCACACCTGAAAGGGTAAAATGGCTGACATCAAGGATGTTAATTTAAATTACCAAATGCGTAATAATTTGTAATAAATATTTTAAAATTATTTTAAGGTAAGGTAACCCCACCAATGTTAAAAAAAATCCCTCTCACAAAAATTCTGAAAAAAATTTAAAATGTTCTCCTCTACACCCCCTATCAGTACCTAAAATATCAGGTACACAAATACGATCTAGTTTTTGAGTTATGAATTTTTAAAGTTGACTACTTTAACATGGAGAAATAGAAATCCCATGTTAAATTAGTCAACTTTAAAAATTCATAACTCAAAAACTAGATCGTATTTGTGTACCTGATATTTTAGCTACTGATAGGGGGTGTAGAGGAGAACATTTTAAATTTTTTTCAGAATTTTTGTGTGAGGGATTTTTTTTAACATTGGTGGCGTTACCTTACCCTTAAAAAAAAGTTTTTTTAACCAATCCTATGTATGTACAGCACATAATTTAAGACTGGAAATATTTTATTAAATAATTCTTAAATATTTTATTTATCTATCTACCATTCAACTTCTAAGAGTGGACTTAGATATGATAGAGTAGAGGGTGGCAACATTGTGTATGGCAGCAGAAAAATACTTCCTAGAGCTGAGTATGGACATATCCCACCGATACCATTTAATCAAACTGTTGGTTAGGGGGGTGGCTTCAGTGTATTTATTATTATCCATGGAAGTAGTCATTGTTATAGTTTAACGGACTCGTGTTGATGAGCTCATTCTATTGAACTGGCTGCAGAACCTTCCAAGATGACTTTTTTCTTGAAAAATACATAACTATATTTTTTTAAATCTATTTTTAGTCCGTACACAAGATGTTTATATTTAAGTTTTCAATGCAATAATATGTCCATACGAGCTTTAATTAAAAAAGTTATATTGCTCCCTTTTTAACATTATTAAGTTATTACATTTGGCCCACTTAATATATTATTAACCAAGTCTATAAGTTATCAAGTAAATGGTAACAATAATTATTTTCACAGCAAGGTACGTGACATATATAATCCAAGTGTTCTAATAAATAATCTATGTTTTAACATAGGGGCAAATAATATTAAAATAAATAGAAAATTTTACATTTTAAATAACAATTAGTAATAGAAGATGGTTAGAAGAGTTAGTTTAAATTAGCAAAAAGAATTAATTAAAGAAGGAAATACAGAAACATTATTTTGTTCCCAAAAAAAAACAAGAACTGATCTAGTTTAAATTCAAAGCGCTAAATTTAAAAATTTTAAAGGTAAATTTTCTTAACAATTACATAGTTTCCTGTATTCTGAATTGACTTTATTAAGTTATGAATATCATAGAAGGTAAAAATTATAGAAATTTTAATATCACCAAAATTTCCATGAAAAAATACTAAAGGCAGTGAAAAAAAATACTTCAAGAATTGATGAAAGACAAGGTTTAAGGGAACGTAATGTCCCAAATGTTAAAAAAAATCCCACATATGAAAATAATGAAACATATCTTAAAATGTTCTCCTCTACACCCTCTATCAGTACGCAAGGACTATATACAAGAGGACGGCCTAACTTTTTTGCCGCCAACGCGCCACCATTTCCTTAGCCCAGTGACGTCACGATGTTGACTTTTGTAGCGCATTTGATTGGCCTAGAGTCGGCTACAAAGATACCGCGGTCAAAGATGCCGCTTTATTAGCCATCTGTCAAATCTGTCAAGCTGTCAAATCTTTGACTTCCTCAAAGAAACCGCCCGAGCACGTGGCCCATTTAGCAGACTTCCCCGAAGGTTGGCGAGAATTGTTGAGTATCGAGGTTCTTCGATAAGTTGTCCTAGGCCGTCCTCCCAGTATATAGTCCTCGATCAGTACGTAGCTAAAATATCAGGTATACAATTTTGATCTAGTTTTTGAGTTATGAATTTTTAAAGTTGACTAATTTACCATGGAAATTTCATTTCTCCATGTTAAATTAGTCAACTTTAAAATTCATAACTTAAAAACTAGACCAAATTTGTATACAGTACCTGATATTTTAGCTAAACTGATAGGGAATGTAGAGGTGAACATTTTAAGATATGTTTCATAATTTTCATGTGTGGAAATTATTTAACACTGGGTGCGTTACCTTAACCTTAAGCAATGAAAATTCACATATCAGCATGACTGTGGTTCAGAAGATACGTGAAATATATGACAGTGAAATAAACCAGGTCTTCCATTAAAAAAGAGCCTTGGTTTTAAACAAAGGTTATAATAAATCAAACAAAAAGAGAAGACATAAAAGTATTAGAATGAGCGAATAGGAAATATTTTACTTTCATGGCCAACACGTGAGCACAAGGACACTTTCATAGTACTGAAAGAGCGAGGCGAAAATCAAACAACTCCGAGATTCTTTAGTTATAACAGAGAATTTACAGTTGGTACAATTTCATTCTAATTATCAATCAGAAGGCTTGAAAATGGGAAGATCAAAATATATATCCATATAATTTACTTTACTGTACTGCTTTTATCTTTTGCAAGTTGCTTCATGAATTCATGGGAGTAATGGAGTAATGACCTCAAAATGTTTTATTGCAGAAATGGATACAGGGTGCAAAAATATGCTACTCTGAATTTTTTCAGATTTTTTTGAGACCGGGAAGTATTTTTAAAAAATTATTGAAAGTCCATTTTGATGACGTCACGAGGCGCCTCTCCTTAAGAAAAGGATAGGACATTAACACCCGTGACGTCATAAAACGGACTTTCAATAATTTTTTAAAAATTGTTCCCGGTCTCAGAAAAATCTGAAAAAATTCAGAGTAGCATATTTTTGCACCCTGTATCCATTTCTGCAATAAAACATTTTGAGGTCGGTACTCCATTACATAATTGAATTAAGTTGATCAACAAAGGTACTCCCTACAAGCAGCTATCATGAATAAATAGTCTGAATACCAGCATTTTAATTCATATTTGATTCACGAGAGCTCACAATATAAGCAATTTTAATACTGACTTTGTCTAAAGAAAATTTTCCATTCAGGACCATCAAGAAATCTTACAAGATTTCTGAAGTTCAAGATTAAATCTCAGATTTGTTGACTTAACTGTCTGAAGATCAAGGAGGAATCTCAGATTTGTTGACTCGAAGACGTCTACTGTCCTTGCAGCAGCTGGCTCCAGTCATGGGAGGTAAGGAACACTTCTTGCTGCAGCCACACCTCGTAGTGTTGTTTGAAGTCGTCAGAGAGCACCACAGGCTGTCCCAGAACGCTGCTAACGCAGTTGTCAACAGGCTCGAAACCAGGCTCCTGAGAGAGAATTTTACCTTGTAGTCAAGAGTACAAAATAATTTGATGGGTACAGTACATCACATTTTTTTTTCTCTAAATTTTACAACAAATCTGCTCTGGAAAAAAAACTCTGATCCTTTCATGACAGCTAAAGCTATAGTAATCAGTTCTTGTATACAGGAACTGTAACTAATTAAACCAAAGATGCCAGAAATACATTTTTGAGCCATGAAAGGAGTGCACATTAAAACAGCACGAACATTACCCTACTCTATTTGTAAACCAGCTTACGTGGTTATTATTTTTTTTTATTATTATTATTGGCTAGACTAAATGCTCTTTTTACTTATACAAATACATATGTATTACAAATCTCCTTCTCTTCGTCCCTATTGCAGATCAGCTAATCAGGTAGGGGTCAAGTTCATTCACGTGATTTGAGATCAGCTACTAAACTGTCAGACGTCTATGTTGACTCACCATTGCAGTGGCGCTGTACCGGCGGTTGTTGAAGCGGTCCACGCTGGCACGAAGAGAACTTTCCTCCGCCTGGAAGTCCCAGGGACGAGCGTCCATGTCTGTGACAAGTGGAAACATCGTGTCAGGGACGGTTTTAGTCTTCAGCACACTTTCTACTATTTCTACTACAGTACATAATGTTTTTTTTTTTTTAAATTAAAAAGGTAACGTTCAGTTTTTTTGAACACTCTTATGACTAACTGAAATTTGATTACCAAGCATTCATATACTGTATACTCCAAAAAATAATATGTAAACCACCCTATGGAGCATGTTAAATTTTTTAATTAATTTAAATTTCAATTCATATCTAAAATTCTATATACAGCCTTGTTAATCTTTTAGTTAGACTCTGTGTTTAGTATTAAAATTATAATGTGAACTACATCCCTTATGATACACCCCTGTATAGATGTTGCAAACTCAAGGGAAAAAGAAGAGTTATAATTTATCTTTTCAGTCACATTATTTCTCCAGTTAACTCACCATTTCCGAAGGCCCAGTCGTCGTTGAGTCGGTGCCTGACTTTCTGGTAGATGGCACTGATGGTCTTCATGTTGGACTTGCGCCACTGTCTCCCCAGGTACTTGGTCTGCATCTTGAGCAGCTTGAGAACGTACACCTGCATCATGGCGTGGCGAACGTTGAGGCTGCGCTTGAGGATGGGGGCAGACTTGAACACCACCAGCATCTGGCGGCAAATGATAGCATCAATACAGAGCGAGTCAAGTACTTTCATCAATGTTAATTATTTAGTTTTAGTAAAATTCAAACTAAACTAAACTAAAAAAAAAAAAAAAGAATTGTTTCAAATTTCTTCTACTCTTCTACATACTCGATTAAAAAAGATTATTTAAACTATCATTAATACTAGAGAAAGTACTTACTTGATACCTTAATAGTATAGTCAACAGAAGTTCCTTTGAAAGTTTATGGTAACTGAAGCACCAATCAGACATAAGCTTCAAACTTTCCCTATCTCACTCTATCAAGAGCAATTTGAAAACCAGCATAGTGATATTTGTAAATTATGTAAAAATGAAACTCAAGACAGAGGGCATCTGTTCAGGTGCTCCGCAATATTAACAGAACTTGACTTGTTGCCTGGCAACATGAAGAGAGAAGAGAAAGAATCTTATCTCTATTCTATTGGCTTACTAGAAGTAGAATGGTATAAAAGCCAAAACGTGGGCATAAGAAAAGAAGAAGAAGAATTTGAAAACTATATATGTGTAGAGGAATTTCATGTTTACATTTTGGGTAGCTCGGAGACTGACGGAGCCGTCCGAAGCCGCCCGAAGATCTTCGGGATGTAGGCAGAAAACCCTAAAATCCTATGCTGTGCGTGTTAACGTAACTCACAACATCTCTTTTTCTAATAATGGTTTTGGTCGCCAAATATTTTTTTTCACTAACACTGGTTCTTTTTGTCACCATTTATGAAAGAAAATTATACGAAAAATTATACGAATACGTAATCAGAAAAAATTAATTTTTAGACCACCTTTAACACGTATCTGCTATGCCGCTGACAATGTTTTGCCTACACAATCGTGACGTCTTGCGTACACAATCGTGACGTCATATTGCTTTGTGATGTATGGTGAAAGACCCGTATTGCAATTAGCTCTTAAAGGCTTTTTCATCTTAATGTTGAAAGTTTCTAACTTAACCAAGTGCTCACCATGATGCGGGAGTGCTTCCACTTGGTGAGTTTGTTAAGGACCCTCAGCAGGTTGATACAGGAGAACATGTTCCTCCAGCAGATCGTCTGCTGGTTCTCACCGATCTCCATGCTATCCGAGGTCAGCTCCGGTGCATCTCCAATCACACACGCCGGGAAATCCAAAATTGGAATCCTAAACACATGGAAATAAAATTGGTTGGTTACCAATGGCGGAACTTGTTTTTCAACATTGTTCACAGTGCTCTCTGGGGCTCCTAATACCCAGTCTGCACGCCAGACAGTTAAGTACCGTTTCTAAGTGGGGCACGCATGTTGTTTGCACAACATTCCGCGGTCTTCATCACCCTAGCGGAGTATAGACAGCCATAAGCTGCCTTCCTCTTACCAACTCCTTCATCTAGTAGACAGTCACACCCATTCCAAGTCGTGAAAAGTCTGCCGTATTCGGGATTTGAACCGGAGACCTCTCGGACGAGAGCCAAGTGTACTAACCACTACACCAAAGAAAGGTATAGTAAAATTAAAAAATACTTGCAAATGTACCACCAAGATCAAGTTGTAAAGTTGTATTTAGAGATTTGACTATTCTGCCCTTGCCGGCATTGCTTATGTATTTCAAAAACGTTGATTTTTGTCAAAACCAATCCTCATTATTTTAACTATGTATTTTAATAACTTTAAATTCAATCATGATGTATAATACTCGTCACAAGGATAAATTTGTATTTAAGCGTCATAGAACTGATTGATTGGTTGCTATTTTTGGGCAATTGACATATTTCCCCAAAATACCAACAATCAATCAGTTCTATGACGCTCAAATACAAATTTATCCTTGTGACGAGTACTACGGCTTATGAAAATGGACTTGTGTATAGAGCCCAATCTCTATTTAATTATTAATAAATGTGAAGAAAATTTAAATGCATTTAAGAAGAGACTGAAAACTTTTTTTTTTTTTTTTTTTGCCAGTAATGTGTATGAAATTGACGGCCTTTACAAAAGTATTTAAAAAATTAGGGCTAATTATGTTATGCTGACTTGTTATGTATTTGAGATTAATAAATATTTTAAATTTTTAAGAAAAATAATAACAATAACATTTTATACTTACGAGTTTTTAGCTTCAGCATAAGACATAATATTTTGATTGAAGAATTTTAATACAAGTGGAATACAATTTGCAAATACTAAATTTTGAGACATGAATTCAAATTGATAGATGTGATTCAATTTGAAGTACTTTAACAGTAAAAATAGGATGGCGGAGACGGCTTTCACAATGATTTCTTTGTGGCGATTCACGTCCACTCCGAGCCTCATGGACTGCAGGACCGTCATGCTGCAAAGAGAGACACAAATTAGCATATTTGAGTGTACACTACAATTCAAGAGAAATATCCCATTGTATTGCTGATTCCACCTGCTCTGTTGTTATGCTATCGTAACATCCGGTGATCGGTCAGCCCAACTCTACCTCTCCCTAAATATTTTTGTACAAGTAGTTCACCGCTCGGTCAAGACAAATATCTCGTCCCGCTTTTCGATTCTCGCTACATGCACAAAAATGTTTAGGGAGAGGTAGAGTTGGGCGGTTCGATCACCGGATGTTACGATAGCATAACAATAGAGCAGGTGGAATCAGCAATACAATGGAATATTTCTCTTGAATTGTAGTGTACAGTCAATAGCAAATGAATTAGAACAACAATGATCCTTTGTTGTCTTGGTACAAATTTGCATTCCCTACCTCTAGCTTATCACAGAGCTCTGGTTTGTGGTCTGTCTCATCGATGCTAGCCAGTGAGAGAGGAATCAGAACTAACAAGCGAGTGGCTGGCATTGATGAGATAATACACAAGCCAGAGCTCTCTGTGATAAGCTAGATGTACGGAATGTAACTTTGTACCGAGACAACAAAGGACCATTCTCGTTCTAATTTATTTGTTATTGACTGTCCAATATGCAACTGTTTTCTCTGTACAATAAGGAATAAGACATCAATACTAAGAAATTCATCAAAGGAAAATTACAAATTTCTGTACTTCTTTGTGTTCTGTTAATTAAAAAATAATAATACTGGTAATAATGTTAATAACCTCATCACGTTTTTATAATTTTTATTGAAATTCCAAATTGTAAAATATATACAGTAAAAGTATGAAACCCTAACTGAATCAAGCTTAATTAAAACATGAAAAACAAATACAAAAGTAGAAAAAAAAAGTTTCAGTCAGGAAACATTAATTTTCCTGTAAAAATTAATATTATTATATATATTTTGAGGCTAGTGTAGAAAACAAAATATTGAAAAAATCATTAAATCGTCAGGACTCACGGCATTTCCTCAGGCAGGACGTCAGCCAGGATGTTCATTGAGTCAGTCCTTGCCTTGGAGGTGGGGGCCGCGGCCAGCAGCAACTTGAGCAGCGCTATCATGTGCTGCGGCAGGTTGGGCAGCATTGCCTGTTGGACATAGGGTAGAGTTAGCGGCTTATAGGCAGAGTTATATTGACTGATGGCAGCTCATCCAATGTTGGTGAAATGCATCTTACTGTTGTAGCATTGAAGACAAAATATTAAAATAATAAATATTTTTAAAATAAAAAAATTACAGTCATAAAAGGGGGGAGGGAGTTATATAATTTAAAAAATAAAATAATTAAATAATAAATAAATAAATAAATAAATAAATAAATAAATAAATAAATAAATAAACAAATAAATAAATAAATAAATAAATAAATAAATAAATAAATAAATAAATAAATAAATAAATAAATAAATAAATAAATAAATAAATAAATTTTATAAAGATGTACCTGATATAAGATTTCTGTGGGAGTTTGAGGAACATCTCCCTCCGGATTTGAGATAGGATTTCTGGCGATTTCTTCTTCTCTTTGGATTTGGATCTCAGCCAGGGAGGTGTAAATATGCTATGGACAGATGGAAATAGTTAGGAAACCAAGACAACAGTTGCATTGTTGAAATCCCACACACCTGTTTCAGAACGTGCACTCCCTCATGTATCGGCTGAGGAAGGCCGGCCAACGACTCTCTGTCACCCTCCAGTTGGAAACCCACAAATTTGATGCGAGAGTTGTCGAGAAATTGGTCCAGGTCTTTCAGTCTGACCTTTGGTGCCCAGGGTAGACCTTGAAAATAAAGATGGGGATATTAGTTCTTAGATTTTAGGATGTAGACTAAAGGGCACAGTTTTAGCTATTTTGAATTCAACGCTTCTTAATTTACACAGGTTAAGCCACTGATTTGACCAATGTTAAAGAGCCTAGCCAATCAGATCACCCCATCATGCCGCCATGAACTTTCAAATGTGCCAATTATGCAATGTTGTTTTTGAAATTTCAAGGTGCAATGGGGCCTATATAAAATTAATGCACGAGTTTCATTTATATGAAGGAACGTTGTATTTTATTTTTATTTTATTTTGGGGGTTGGGGGTAATTGTATCTGTGTTTTTCAAAAAGAAAAACAATTGTAAGCACTTTTATATTCTGACAGTGAGTGTACCATATAATATTTCTATTTACAAATATGGATATAGTGGATATTAGTCTACACCACCTAACATTTTCTTATGAGGCATTGTCAATTGACGAAATAATTTCATTTTTTAAGTGAACTAGACTCAACAATAAGCAATGTACAATAAAATATGAAAGCAGGGTAATGAACTAATCTTGTAATCATGATTTACACAGACACAATAAGTTATTGAAAGTAGAAGATAATGGACAACCTACATTGTATGAAAATTTTTTATTGCAGAATTGAATGGAGGGTACAAAATTACGCTACTCTGAATTTTTCAGATTTTTATTTAAGTCTTGGAACTATTTTTAAATAATTATTAAAAGTGCGGCCACGTCCCCTGGAGGCGTTAATAGGCGTCTCTGTCCTATTCTTTTTATTAAGGATTCAGGGGTGCCAAGTTAACTTAAAAAATTTTCAATCATTATTTAAAATACAAAAATAGTTCTGGGATTAAAAAAAAACTGAAAAAATCCAGAGTGGTATAATTTGGTACCCTCTATACATTTCTGTAATCATGCAGGTTGTCCATTGATTGCATTTTAAGAACAAGTTTGAAACTTTCAAAGGTGAGATGTTAACTAGTCTCTCACCTTTCCCCCTGGCGACAGGCACGGGTGAGGCAGGGCGCGGACTGGGTGGCTGGGGCAGCTCCTCCTCCATGTCCTCGTCTCCAGGGTCTGGGGGTCCGAAGTCGAGCACCATTCCCTCGTCGAGGACGCTCTGTTTCTGCAGACTCTGGAGGGAAATTATTTAAATTAGTTGTGTTTCCTTTTTTTCTTTTCTGTTTCAAAGCAAAATGTTTACAATAAAAACTCATTATTATGCTACTTGTTGTTAGGTAAAACTCAATTTTGGGTAAAGGAGATTGTGGTCCCGTAAAAAAAAAAAAAAAAAAAAAAAAAAGGAATTAGCATTGCAGGAACAAGAAAAGCTCAATACAAAGTAAACGTAATTTCCTAGGTCCCTTGGCTTTAAATAATAAAACAAAATTACTGTATTTGTTTCATTTATAAAATTCATTACAAACTCAATTGATTTTGTGGATTGTCACACATACCTGAATTCATGTTAAAATAGTCACAGAGAAAACACTCACCCTTCTGAAGGGTCTTTTCTTCTGGCTCTGGGCCTCCAGAATGTCTGCAGCGCTGGCCGGTGGTGAAGAGGCCCTCATGTGCCGGGACACCTCCACGGTATCCTCCCTGCTCGCTCCCAGACCGGCCTGTTCACGGTACTTGCCTGCAAACCAAGCACCGTAAGCTGCTGGTCGACAGGGAAAAGATTAAGCTAGTAGAAGGCTCAGGCTTATGGGAGTCTTTCGTCATGTCATTTTAATTGAAGACATGACCTATACAGGACTGTTGCATGTTGCGGTCAAGGTTTATCAGTCCAGTAGCAGAGAGGAGGGGATGGGAGGAGGGCTGAGTCATAAACTCAAGCATTCTTATTTTGTTTCTTTGAGCTGTGTTCTTTGCAGCCCTTGTAGGTGCATTACAGGCATTGTACCTCCTCCTGACCCCCACTGCCTTGCCTCTCGTGTTTTTGCCTCAGGCCAAAGCGACATCTAGTAGTTGTGTCTTCAAACACGTTGTTATTGAAGGTGGGGAGAGACGAAAGTTTAACACAGTCCTGAGCCTTCTACAGCATAATCTTTTCTCTGTAGTCAATATCTGACCTGGAGGACTCACCTTTGAGCTCCCTGAGGTCGTCCATTCCTCCGAGAGATGTCAGGATGACCTTCCACAGCAGCAGCAGCACTTTCTTGATGGGGAAGTGTGGTGCGGAGCCGCTGCAGAACCGCGTGATCATGTTGAGCAGCTTCACAGCAAGCATATCACCGTCTGGACCAACGCTGCCTGCAGTATGAAATTATGTCAGTAAATCAGATAGGTCAGTATGGCACTACAGCAATGTCTTATACTGTATATGTATACATTCATACATAATCAAACTGTTACACTTACTTTTGTCAAATCATAATGATTTTTAAAGCATATCGTTCCTTGTCCGCAATAATTATCTGCTGCCACATTATTGTGTGCAATAATGAACTACCGGTATTTCAGTAAAGCACAATAATGATCTTTATTTTTATCTCTACTGTATTTACAGCTATTAATTACACTCACCTGATATAGTAGCTATCTAATTATTGCACACGAGATTGTGCTAGCAGATAGCTCACTATTGTAAACAAGGGATGATATTACAGGGCAATATACTACAGTACTGTATCATACTTACAGTACGTACTGTATTATATATTATACATGATCCTTTTTATCCAAGAAGAAGTTGTTTCTGGCCTTTTTTTCATGCAGGTTTATTAAAGAATTAATAAGCACATAGCTCCAATATTTCACACAGGTGAATAAAATAATTTCCAGAAGGGACTTTGAATTATTTTTTACTGTTATTATTATTATTATTATTTTTTTTTTAAAGTCGTATTTGTAGAAGAAAGCAAGTTAGTCTCGTCTCTCACCCAGCTCTGCTCGGAAACTCTCCCTCCTTGCGTCCTTGGTGGCTCTCATCCCCTCCACCATGACGTACAGCACGCTCATCACCACCCTCAGGTCCATGGAGTCCGCCAGGCTCACTGACGGCTTGCGCAGGGCAGCGGAGGCAGCACTGCTGTTCCTGTCAATGTCAAAGGGGTTCAGAGATGCTAACTTGACTCACGAAGGTGTGTACTCACTCCATCTCGATGTTGAGCAGGTCTACGAAAGCCAGGAAGACTCCACAGTCATAGAGCACCATCACGTTGGCCTGCGCCACAGCCTCTTGTTCTTGGTCCGACTGAACTTCCACCCAGCAGCCCTGAACAGTTTCTATGTCATCTGTCTGCTTTTTTAAATGTCATTAGGGTTTCAGTAAATTATTTGAGCAGTGTTTTAGTATTCGTAATTAATCCCAGGTAGAAATTAATTGCTGTTCCATGTATCAAATAATTACAGGTAACCATTGTCTTGTCTTTATATGCCTACAATGGAGCATTCATTCTATGTAGTTCTATTAGAATGATTCATCTAACCGGTAGTAGTCTAAATTATCCAGCTGGATTTTGATATATGGTACAGCTGGCTCAAAAAGTATTTTTTTACAGTAAAGTACAGTATCTGAAATTTCTTAAAGGGGTAATAAAATGAATACTTTTTTTACATATTCGGGCAGCTAAGAATTATTCTAACATCCCTGTAGCTCAATATTTTCTTACAGTGCCTAGTTATTTTACAATTAATTATTTAGTTTGAAAAGTGAGTTCTATGGCCGTTGATTGATTCAAGCCGATGCGCTCCCGCAGCGACTGGTGATATGTACGACAAGAAAGGGGCGGGAGGAGATTCCGATGATTCGCGGGAAATTCTTGTTGTATCAGCGGCTGCTGTGGGCGTGCACCGACTTGAATCAACCAACGGCCATAGAACTCACTTTTCAAATTAAATTTATTAAATAATTAATTTTAAAATATCTAGGCATTGTACGAAAATATTGAGACACAGGGATATCAGAATAATTCTTAGCTGCACGAATATGTAAAAAAAAGTATTCACTTTGGTACCCCTTTAACTGAATTTAAATAATTATTTATATTTAAGGTTTATGATGGAATACACTGAGCTAATAAGATGATTGTGGGAAATGAAGGAATTTGATTTTCTCCAAATGCAAATAAGGTTCTGACATAAGGTGAATACAGTATTGAGTTGTTTGAGAAAGGTAGAATTATTAAATTATTAAATGAAAAGTAAGGAAAGAAGAAAAAGCAAGGACAAAATTAGAGGAAAACTCAGGTAGAGTATGGTTGGTTGGTTGGTTTGGTTACCAATGGCGGAACTTGTTTTTCAACATTGTTCACAGTGCTCTCTGGGGCTCCTAATACCCAGTCTGCACGCCAGACAGTTAAGTACCGTTTCTTAGCGGGGCACGTATGTTGTTTGCACAACATTCCGCGGTCTTAATCACCCCAGCGGAGTATAGACAGCCTTCCTCCTTCCTCCTACCAACTCTTTTATCTAGTAGCCAGTCACACCCATTCCAAGTCGCGAAAAGTCTGCCGTATTCGGGATTTGAACCGGGGACCTCTCGGACGAGAGCCAAGTGTACTAACCACTACACCAAAGACAACTCCACAGGTGTTATATCACATCTCCAGCAGGTGTTTTTACCTGGGCAATGTAGAGGAAGCACCTCGCTGCCTTCATTCTGATGGCCTTGCTTGACACCTCCAGCAGGTCCAGCAGTTTCATCACAACCAAAACCTTCTCTCCTTCCCCCAGGTTCTGCCAACTAGGCCGCAGCTTGAACTCCTGCATGATGTCCTCGAAAGCCTGAAAGAAAAGATTACGGAAATAATAGACAATCAAATGAAAAAGCTCCCAGAAAGAATGTTTTGCTTTGAGCCGAATTAAGTGACAGATGACCTATGTACTTTAATAAATCAATGATCCTTCTAATTAACACACAAAATACTAGTTTAAATATGCTGTCTCTTAATTGTACTACTGTATACTGTCTCTTATTCTCAATATGCTGTAGTAAGCTAACATTGTAAATAATTTATATAAAAAAATACTAACTGTAAGTAGGTACACTCGTCGCCTTGGAAAATTTCCTACTTGCCTCCTGTGTTATTCTTATGGGCATGGTGATTAACAAGGCTGCAAAGGGAAGTTTACCAAGGCAACGACTGTACATTCAGGTACGTATAACTCAAGACAGCACGAACTTTGCTCATGCTTTATTTGTAGGTATTGTTACACACTCTACAGAGGCATATTGAACTAGAACTTTTTAGGGATTGCTATACTGAAAATTAGTGATCTTTTTCAGATAAAATTTCCTTAAATTTTAAATCTACATCTTTTTCTGTCTCCAGCAAATTAGGCAGGGGCAAAGTTTGTGCTGTTACTGACTGCATGTAGCTGCATGTGTATGTACAGTATCATATAGTAAAACAAGCCTTAAATTACGCCTGAGATCACAGACTAGACGTCGCCAAGGCGTAGTAATCTTCATTTTTTAAAAATGTCCCACAACAAGGCTATTTTAAGGTATAACCTGAGAATTTGTCTGTCAAGGTCAAGAGGCGTGGCTATAGTGGCAACACTGTTTGCATTGGAATGAGCATAAATTTTTAGGAGGGGGTGGTGACAACAGTCCTTGAGAACGTTGCCACATTTCTCATCACATATAGGAAACGATCATCGCCACGGTTCAAAATATATGAAAACAATTCAGAAAAATAGTCTAAAAAATTAGGTTTTAGTAAAAAAAAAAAGTAAAAGAATCTGTTGTATAGTTTTTTTGCAATGCTAATTAACAAATTTAACATTGGAAGGATACAAAATTCTCATTTAAATAAATTAATTATAATTAAACCAACGGTTAAAAAATTCCGAAAAAATTCAGAGCTAATTTGACGATTGTTGTGAGTCCACCAAATTAATTTGAAGAAAATCTGTTGTAGCGAATTTTTCGTCCAAATTTCTCAGGTTAAGCCTTAAACTATGGAATTTTTTAAAAATATTACATGCTTCTATAATATGTATAACTATTAGAAAAAAGTATAAAAAAGTAAGTTTAATTTGATTTCAAAATCGCGTCGCCACCACTTCGACCAGTTTGCACCTCTTCCAGACGAAAGCCTGGGGCCAGTGGGGCCACATGAAGCCGCTGTTGTGACAAAACATCAACACCAAAAATGCTAAAAACTTGAAAAAAGTGGTGAAATTAAAAAAAATAAGCACCCTTACGCATTTAAAAGTAACATTCTTGATTTATTATAGCTTCTGGAGGCGTATATAGACGTATATTCCGATCTGTCTTTTATTTTAAAACAAACGCATTTTTTCAGCTCAGCTGATCGGTTTAGTTCGATTCGATTTAATTAATCAATTTCGAGCTCCTGTGACGTCACAATAACAAAAATCATGGCAGCGTGCCTTTTCTGTTTTGGTTTTAAAGTTCGCTTAATTATTGAACATTAAACCATGATGTCAACACTAATAACAGGTTAAGAGTCTATTAGATACTTGGGATGGCCGCTAGGCAAGCGGATTGCCGCGCCCACGGTCGTGGCGTTCTCATAAACCGGCAAACTAAACTAGGGATGTGATGTTTTTTTCTAATCGAGCGCCTATCGTTAAAAAAGGAAGGTCGCAACGCAAAACGGTACTATGCATATTTTCTATTCAAAATGTCTTCCATGCGTAAACTAAGGTTTGTGATACTGTACACTTTATGTCATTTGACCATCTGCACACTAAAAAAAAAAAAATAACAAAACTATTTACCTTTAAAACAGCTGTTTTATTATTACCTGGACGTTGAGTTGGTGTTCTGACTGTTCAGTGTAGCTGTACAGCTCTGCAATCTCATTCACGGGCGTGTCGGCATCGCCGTAAACAAAGTCCACGTCCGGAGTGGCCATGGCGCTGAAGACGATACAAATTAATTATTGCATAGTTATACTCCACAATTAAGGCTCCTGCAAACACCTTAACCGATTTAACCTTTTACTAAGAATTAAGGAAGATGTGCCTACAGGACAAATCATATGCATACTGCTCTTTTAATCTCATTTTGACCTTTTAGAATAGGAATATGAAAAATATTAATTTTAAAAAGTTACTAGATTATTTTTAAGCTTCCAAAATGTGAATTTATTAAAAAAAAGACCATAATACTGTGTTAAGATTGGTATTCTATTGTATGCATAGGAAGATTAGGAAGCAAAGGGCAAATGACCATCACACTTTTACGTTTGATTATATTAATAATTTGATATTTAAAAACTTTAAAACTTATAAATAAAAACCATGAAACACTTACAATATGATTCAACTATTCAGCTAAGCTGTAAACGTCAAAAGACTCCGGATAAATAAATATTTATCCTATTTTTAGATAATTTCATTTTTTTACATGTTTACGGCCATATTTTTAAATCGGAAGTGCGCATTTCAAAATTCATTTGTTTATTTCAGGATTTCAGCGCGAACAAGCTCAAAAATTTAAACCTTTCTAGAATTCTAGGTTCGCGATTTACTTAATTGGGGCATATATTATATATATGACTGCATTGACCAAAATGTGTCAAATGCCTCAAGTCAAAATACAAATCAATCAATCAAATTTAATAGATGTAGCTATTTTACAACAAATTAAATATTGCATTTCAAAAAGTAATATATATATAGAGGTTAATAATTCCTAGACATATATCTGTCATGAGTGTCATATATGCTGCCATATTATATATGCGCAATAATAATGTGTGATGTGTGGCGTGTACGACCAGGCGCGGATCCAAGGGGGGGGGGCGATGGGGGCGATCGCCCCCCCCCCCCCCAAAAGGCCCCAAAATACATTGAAGGTATATATATTACCACCCCCCACCCATCGCCCCCCTCCCACCCCAAAATTTAACATTGCGGGATAGGGCACCGCCCCCCCCCCCCCCCCCCAAAGCCGCGGGCTGGATCCGCCCCTGTGTACGACGTGAGCTCTCTAGGAGAATGGATGTTTAATTGCTGAGCCATCAATAGTGACAATTTAGATATTTAGAGAGAAACATTGTTGCATTTTCTTTGAAAAAAAAAAATCAACAAGCATGAGAATTAAATTGATGCAAAAAAAAAATCAGGTGCAATTAAGTGCAGTTAATTGTGATTTCGAAAAAAAAGTGCGTGTACGTTTTGCTTCCTAACGGGTAAAAAAGAAAAAATCACCATTTCATTTTTTTTTTTTTCTTTCTGTTGACATTATTGAAAATGTTAAATTCAGAGCTTTAATTTGATGTATATAAAGTGAATATTAATTTTTTTGTTTGTTCTTTAATTATTTGAGTTTATCTAAAGATCTTTGGGACACCCTGCCCTTTATAATATATATAATAATATGTACGATTATAAAATACGAAAGAATAAATTATATATAATATATTAATTGAAATACTACTAATCATATCATATGACTTTGATCTCGGCTCGCCTTTTACACACGGAGAATTAAGGTATGCAGTTAAGGTAGAGATAATACAAATCAGCTGGCCCAATGCTAAAAAAATCCTATTCATAAAAATTATGAAAAAATTTAAAGTGTTCTCCTCTACATCCCCTAGCTATCAGTAGGTAAAATATCAGGTATACAAAAACGAGCTAGTTTTCGAGTTATTAATTTTTAAAGCTGACCAATTTAACATGGAAGTTCCATTTCTCCATGTTAAATTAGTCAACTTTAAAAATTAATAACTCGAAAACTAGCTCGTTTTTGTATACCTGATATTTTGCCTACTGATAGGGGATGTAGAGGAGAACATTTTAAATTTTTTTCATAATTTTTATGAATGGGATTTTTTTAGCATTGGGCCAGCTGATCCGTATTATCTCTACCTTAATAAAATTGTAGTTAAAAAAACAATAAAGGAGCATGCTGGTATATAGAGATGGTGCAACAGCAGAGTTCTATAAAGCTGCGTCATATAATACAGATATATTCAAGTCTTGGGCTTGAATCATTTAATACACATTATTTGCAATGGGAGAACATTACGTAGAATGGAATATTTCCATAATACTAGTAGGTCTGTTCGTAAATACACAATCAGACAGAATCGATTAATTATTTGTGATGACCCTTATTATACAAAAGGTTCATCACAAATAATCGATTCTTTATGATTGTGTATTTTACGAACAGACCTATAACTATCTTTAAAAGAAAAGGTAGTATAAAGAAATCCCAGATAATTTAAACTGAAAGCAGAGCGCGCCTGATTAGCAGGCAACCCTTCGAGCTTCCATGCACAGCAGCAAGTATCAATCATTCACCTTGAGGATCGAAGCGAAGGTTATCCGTCACCGCAATGACGAATTCGCTCACCGCATAGGATAATCGCATCACACATTATTGCCGTTATCGCCATGTGGATCCGCGCGCCTTAATAGTTATAGTAAATAAAATTAAATCTGGTAAATTATTTTATTTAAAAGACACCTTGATAAAGGTACTTTTCCATGAAGCGATATTGCGAGCGGAACTTGGTGGGGCGAGAAAAGCGCACTTGCTTCATTATCATATGGTGGCCATGTTGGCGTGAGAAAATTGCTTCCCCGCAGCGATTAAATTCTGCTTCGATTTCCAACATGGACGCCATATAAGAAAGTGCGCCTTTCTCGCCCCGCCAAAAGTCGTGCTCGATATCGCTCCATGGGAAAGCACCTACAGGCACCTAGTAACTGCAATCAGAGACGAATGTGAAAATGTCAACTATCACACTGGTAATTACCCAAGCGGCAAGGACTACCAAAATTTCAGCAGCGACGCAAATGCTGTCAGGACGTTATCATTATTTATCAATGTTACCTGACCTGTCTGTATATTATAGCATTATAGCTCCCCATGACGTAATTAAAGGTAATTAATTATGTTATATCAGGAAATGGACTAATCGTCACCAAATAAAAATGTTTGACAGCCAATTGAAAGTTATACTTTTTTTGCAGTATGTAAAAAAAAAAAAAAAAAATGAAATTTTTTGATGTCAGCTAGTTTATACAAAATTAAAGTTTATTTAAAATTATATGTTTTTTTTTATATTAAATTCAAGTTTTGTTGACATTATATTATACTTTTCACACCACAAAGAAATAGAAAATTAAATATTTAATTCCATATATGATGCGCAGAACCAATTAAACCAAAATATATATAACTATATATGAGCAAACCAAAAAAAAAAAAAAATGCACAAAGAACCAATTAAGAAATACATTTTTTTTATACAGTTAAAAATAAGAATATATATTTATACAGTCCTATACCAAGGCCGGAAAAGCCATATGGGTAGGTGCTGATGTACAAATTATATATTACAATAAACGTACGTGCGTTAATTATTAATATTACACCCGATATGTATGCTGTATATAATAATATAATATGTATATTCATTATGTTGTAGATATAAGCCGTGCCAGCTATGTAATTATGTAATAGCTAGACAATTCAGTTTTGATGCTAAGCCACCTCAGGATGACATTCATGCACTCTTTTTGCATCGAACAAAAAAATTAGAAAGAATTTTTTCAATTATGTTATACAGTTATATAAAAATTTCAAATCTATGGAATATGTGAATAAATATATTATTTGTGTAATGCATATGCAATTACTTAATTTTTTTTATATTATTTATTCCGTCATAAATTATAAATTTTTTCATAAAATATTAAAGAGTTACAAGAAAAATATAGTATGGAAAATATAATATTTTTACAGTTTATTTTTATGTATTTTTAATTACCTACATAATATAACTACCTCAAGTAATAATTATGATATAAGAATATCGACAAGCAAGTAAGTGAGTAAAGTTGTTACTTTTGCGAGATAATGTAAAGACAAATTGTCGTAGAAGTTGTCATTTTGTGCCGATATTATTTATCTACTTCCGGTCTTGGGTCATGTTAACACGTGGAGCAAAAAAACTACCACCTTCGCACCGTATTTAAAAAGGCCTTCCAGAAGGAAGAGCTCATTCTTTTCGTTAGCAGTGAGCAGGTAAGATGTGGAAAACTACACGCTAATTATTTTAGAGGAACTGTAAATTCAGGTGTTTTTCTCTCAATACTCATCCAGTTTGAGTACAAATTAGGGAGTAATTCACAAGCAAAGATTTTATATCCCTGAAATTTTTATTACCAAATTAAAAGTGATATAAAATTGAGTACAAAATGTAGTTAGTATATATACTGTACATGTTATTAAAACTTCCTGGGATAAAATCTATGCTAATAATAGAGTCCTTTTTATGAACACCCTCTCTATTATGTACTTATAACATATTTTGACACACAAAATAAATGTTTATATATATCTGACATAATTGAATTATTTTTACTAAAACCGATGCTAAATTTTCATCGCTGATGCTATAATATTTTTATGTAGCTTTTTTTTCTGTACATGTCATGATTGAAGCAACATCCTTTAATTACATTTTACGTCTATAAATTTCATCCTCAAGAGAAGAAAATAATTTTCACTTTCTTTTCCAGACGGACAATGTTTCATTCTAGAGTTTGCTTCATTTTTCTCCTCTTCGGTAAGTAAAATAAAAAGAAAAAAAAAAAATGGTGAAAAAGAGTTGCAGTAAAATATAAATATATAATTATGCTTCTGCAATGGACAATTTGCATGCATGACATTTTTTTATTGCAGAAATGGATAGAGGGTACCAAATTATGCTACCCTGAAATTTTTCAGATTTTTTTGAGAGCGGGAACTATTTTTAAAAAATCATTGAAAGTCAGTTTTATGACGTCACGGGCATTTAGCGCCTATCCTTTTCTGAAGGACAGACTCCTCGTGACGTCATAAAATTGACTTTCAATAATTTTTTAAAAATAGTTCCCGGCCTCTAAAAAATCTGAAAAAATTCAGAGTAGCATAACTTTGCACCTTCTATCCATTTCTGCAATAAAAAAAATGTCACGCAAATTGTCCATTATATTTTTATTAATTATTTATTAACATGTATTATACATTGACCCTGTTATATTGTGATTCCAGCATATGTTAATGCAAGCATTGACATTGATGAAAAATCCTTCGATGAAAATAATGTGAGTTGCAATATTAAATTTTTTAATAATAAATTTAACAATTAATTTGTTTAACATATTTACAATGTTTTTATTTTAATATTTCAGGATGATAATGAGCTTACATATGGCAGAGGTTTGTATTTCTTTTATAATAAATATTAATAAATTAATTATAATGGGCCGGAGTACCGACCTCAAAATTTTTTATTGCAGAAATGGATAGAGGGTGCAAAAATATGCTACTCTGATTTTTTTCAGATTTTTCTGAGGCCGGGAAGTATTTTTAAAAAATTATTGAAAATCCATTTTGATGACGTCACGAGGCGCCTCTCCTTAAGAAAAGGATAGGACATTAACACCCGTGATGTCATAAAACGGACTTTCAATAATTTTTTAAAAATTCTTCCCGGTCTCAGAAAAATCTGAAAAAATTCAGAGTAGCATTATATATTTTTGCACCCTCTATCCATTTCTTCAATAAAAAAATTTGAGGTCGGTACTCCATTATATAAAAAGTATGAATTAATAATAATTTTCTCTCACAGTCTACGGTTTCAATGTGAAGGCTGGAGATAAACTCTACTACATCAGTCTGTATACGGTAAATATACGTATATATTTTTATTAAAAATATTTTTATTTTTGTAGGAAATATTAATTTAGTATATGTTACAGTGATGGGCATGTCACAGAGCACTTAAGCCTCGATTTCTATCCCGGGTTAAACGTTAAATCAAGTTCAACTTTAAAAAGACACTTTAATTAGCACTGATTTAACCCTGCACATTTTAATTTTTAGTACTATATCTTTAGGCCGGCTGTTTAGCCTCTATTAGCACCATATAAAAGGAGTAGTAGGGCTGCAAGATGCACATAAAAATATATGACAATTAACAAATCATTGACTAATAACAAAAATCAATTTTAAATTCTGCAGCGCCCGGACTGCATTAATTGTGGACCAGAGCGCTTTGTTTAATTTTTTACATTCCAGGGGGTGTTTCAAATGCCGCTAATTAAGCCTAGAATTTGCGTTAAGTTACGCAAGAAATTAACTGCATGAATTTCCTATGCTTTTAAGTCTTGTGTAACTTTACGCGCACATTGCTAAAATTGGCGGTATTTGAACGCTCCCCCCCAGAATTGTACGTCATCGTGTGTTATGCCATCGTGTTAATTTCAACCCACAATGTCTCACGCACAAAAACTCAACAGAGAAAATCAACTTAAGTTGCAAATTATTATAGTAACCGTCTATCGTTCCTTCGATCATATTCTTACAATTTTAAACACATTATTTAATCTATAAAAAAAAGTTTACTCTAGTAAAATGAAGTTAAGAAGGGTTGCACACTGCACGTATCTTTCGTATCGCATCATTTATATGACTTCGATAGATCAAATTTAATTTAGAAGTTAAAAAATTTAGAATTGAGAAACGTGTACGATCGCAAATGCGATATGCGTTACGAAATGAATCTGTGTGCGCGCGTACATTTGATCGCTTATTTTTTCTTATCATACGCACGCTACGAAATCATGCGATTCTGTATGAGACAGACCTAATAGAATCGGAAGTTTAGTTAATGCATCACTTTTGTATCCACATGTACCAAAGTAAACGCGATGAGGATTAATTAATTATTATAATGTTTCAGAGCTCTTGGGAACGAGCCTTCGACTTCTGCAAGTGGAGTGGCATGCAGCTGCTGAGTCTTGAGACCGAGGAGGAGCAACAGCTTCTGGAAGAGGCCTTCAAAGGTAAGCTGGAGAACTTAACAAAAGAGACAAAAAAAAAAAAAAAAAATCGCAGGAGGCGTCTCATAAGTCATAATTATCCTCGGAGAATGGAAATAAATATTAAAATTTTAGAGACTGAGTAATTTTAATTAAAAGTTTGAAGTAAAGTCATTACTTGACTTAATTGTAAAGTTTCTTTTCTTTCTTTTATTAATTTTGTGACATGGGGAAACACAATAAAAAATCAAATAAATAAATTATAATTGTTTCTTTCGGAACAAATACTTTTAGACCACTTTTACTCATTTACATATAATATACATTAATATGCTTATAAAATGTAATTAGTTAATATTTATATATATAATTTAAAAAATGTCACCGCAGACGCCGAGCTGACCGGGTTCTCTTACTGGACTTCTCTGAGCGATGCCGGGAACGAGGGTGTGTTCACGTGGCGCAGCTCAGGCGCCGGCGTCTCACACTCTGCCTGGCGCCAACCCGCTCCCGACAACGCCGGCCAGGGAGAGAACTGCGTGATCGCGTATTTCGACAAGGACGGTACAGCGCGGTGGGATGACCGCGACTGTGGCACCAACCACCGATATGTCTGCGAGCGACCGCAGTAGTTATCTTTTGAGTAAATTCACAGAATATATATGTTGCTCCGAATTTTTGCAGAGTACTTGGGAACTATATTATTTAGGACAACAACAAAACGTCCAGTTCTTTTATTTACATCGAGAATATAATTATTATTGTATAGTCATCTAGCTGTTTCAATAATTAAAAAAGTCAATCCCACGAAATATGAGAAAAATATCAGAATTGCGAATTGCATTACAGTATATTGTTATCAACGATTGCATTTTATCAAGTTCTACTGTTACGCTCTATTAACTCGCTGAAAGCATATTTTTTTGTCAATTTATATTTTTATCAAAATAAAGAATTGCAAAAGATTTATACGTTTTATATATTTTTTTAATCCTTCATGTTAATTAATATCATAATTCTATACCGTAAGGTTAGAAATATAATATTAATTCTACCACTCTATTATTCAAAGTTATTATTAAATTATATGTTCGAAAGTTAATTAATTAAGTTATAATATATATGCGTTTTTATGCGTATATGTACAGAAATATATTTATATTTATTACACGCAATTTATGACACAAACTGCGTGCATTTAGTTTTACTACAGCTAACTGTAGTACGATTTTAAACAAATAAATTATTCTAAAAAAATGATGAGACGTAGAAAGAAAAAAAAAAAAAATGAAAAATTAAGAAAATTTTGTGTTTCGTATATTCTTCCTCCCCGACTTTAAAATTGTTTAACTGCTCAAGAACTAAAAGCTACGTGCGCCTAGCAAGAATTGATTGGATTACTACTATTGTAAGATCATGTAAATGCTCCGACAGTAAAAGTAAGAAATATTTTAACTTGTTATCTCTATAGGTGATTTTTTTATATATAAATATTGTTGATTCTCCCAATCATGGAAAAAATATACTTATTTCTTCATGCTCCCAATATGCTGTATGTATTGCCTTATACAGTATATCTATCATCATCCTCTTTTCAAATGGCCAAATTTTCTGTACACAGAGCTTGGTTCTTTATGTATACTCAATAGCATACAAATTAAAAAAACTCGCGACTTGGCACTAAATTAATAAATCTCGACCATGAAGAAAATATCCATGATCTCGACTGTAAATTTTACGCGAGGACGCATACAAATTTTATGTTCATTTTAAAAATACAGTAAAATTCATCCCTGAATATTTTAGAATAATTTATTTTTAAGAATTGTTATGTGGTAAATTCTCTATTCTTATTAAGGGGAAGATAACGCCACCAATGTTAAAAAAATCCCCTCTCACAAAAATTCTGAAAAAAATTTAAAATGTTCTCCTCTACACCCCCTATCAGTAGCTAAAATATCAGGTATACAAATACGGTCTAGTTTTTGAGTTATGAATTTTTAAAGTTGACTAATTTAACATGGGAGTTCCATTTCTCCATGTTAAAGTTATAGTCAACTTTAAAAATTCATAACTCAAAAATTAGATCGTATTTGTATACCTGATATTTTAGCTACTGATAGGGGGTGTAGAGGATCGAGAACAATTTAATTTTTTTTTCAGAATTTTTGTGTGAGGGCATGATACAACTATAATAGATAGGTCCATCAGCCCTACGAATTTGGACTGATCTGCGCATTTTGGCCAAAAAAACCCAAGGTGACGTCACGTAGTGAGCTCAAAACAGCTGTTTTGCTGCACGAGGGGCCCCTACCGGAGCAGAATTTTTGTTCAACATTAGCGAGAACGTTGCTTTTTATCTCATCTCAAATTTGCTATTTATTTGCAATACTCTACAAGCCAAACCGGTTGCAGTAACGTATTAAAAGAATTTTTAAACACTGCAATTCGCAAGCAATCTGGGGTAGAAGTTCGTACCTTTGTTCATAAAGCATACAAAGTTGCTATTGGCTGTGCGCAGATTAGTCACCTAGCGTTTGCGCAGCTTCATTTGGATTCAAGCTTTTTTATCATGCACACTTCGCAAAGCCATGCGCAGTAGACTACTAACATTTAAAACTCGTTTCTGCGCAGCTTTTCTAAGCCGTGGCTATTAATTTACGGAAAACTCTATAATAGAGCAGAAAAAATTAAACGTATGCACCGTGCGCATGGGACGGCCCTGGTGTGAGGGATTTTTTTTAACATTAGTGGCGTTACCTTACCCTTAAGGTAGAGATAACGCCGAACAGCTGATCGACGTAATGCCCTTTGATTAACATGCAAACCTTAGCAAATTGACAAAAATTCTGAAATTTTTTTGAGAGGCAGATATTAGTGCCTAAAAGTCATAGAAAAAATTTCAAAACGATTTAACGAGCCGATTTTTTTTAATTTTCAGCATATAGGGCTTTCCCATGGAGAGCCAAACTAAAAAATTAATTGAAAAAAATCGACTCGTTAAATGTTTTTGAAACTTTTGCTATGGCTTTTAGGCACTAATATCTGCCTCTCAAAAAAATTTCAGAATTTTTGTCAATTTGCTAAGGTTTACATGTTAATAAAAGGGGATTACGTCAAACAGCTGTTTGACGTTATCTCTACCTTAAGGGGAATAAGGTAAAACGCCCAATGTTAAAAAACATCTCACACATGAAAAAAATTTAAAATGTTTTCTTCTACATCCTCTATAAAATATCAGGTTTCAGGTATACAAATTTGAGCCAGTTTTTGAGTTATGAATTTTTAAAGTTGACTACTTTAACATGGAGAAATGGAACTTCCATGTCAAATTAGTTAACTTTAAAAAGTTCATAACTTTAAAACTAGCTCAAATTTGTTATTTTATTTTTAGCCACTGATAGGGGAAGAGAACATTTTGATTTTTTGTCATAATTTTCATGTGTGGGATTTTATTTAACATTGGGCGTATTACCTTACTTAATAAGGTTGTACCATATATATTAGGCGTGATTTTGAGAATTTAATATGTTTAATATAAATTTCAATTTAAATGTTTGGAATCAAGAATATGCTTTGCAAATTCTGATTTGCATTGGAAAATCTGATTGTTTTTAAAAATTCCAAAAACACGCTGCCATTTTTTATAGTTAAAAATAAAATAAATAAAATTAAGTCATATAATTTTAGAATGTTCGAGACTACAGAAATATGATCTACTGTACATAGCTTGTAATTAAGGTAATAAAAGAGCCAGCAAATATTTGAAGTTGCCCCAAATAGTTAACAAATCTGTC
Source organism: Siphlonurus alternatus (assembly GCA_949825025.1). Taxonomy (NCBI): domain Eukaryota; kingdom Metazoa; phylum Arthropoda; class Insecta; order Ephemeroptera; family Siphlonuridae; genus Siphlonurus; species Siphlonurus alternatus. Next base: position 5,638,715 of record OX463785.1, on the reverse strand, counting down.
TGAGTTTGACAAATTCTAGTGGTACTCTCATCTATTAATTTTACCACTAAATTAAATTTCCATCTTAATCAACGCTATTGTAATGATTTAACAATTATTGCCACTAGTCTCAGGAGATATAGTGAATCACTCTGGAAATTTATAGTAAACCTTCCTTACATTATAACATAAATTTTCAGAAAAAAAAAAAAAAAAAAAAAAAAAATGAAGCAAAAGTCTGTCTAGTTTTTTAGATTTTCAGGATACAAATAGTGAGAATATAATTGTAAATCTGGCGGTCATTAGTCAAATCAGCACATTTTTCAACTAAAAAAAATTAATATCTCAAAAACTGGACTGAATAATTACTTTTTTTTTTACTTCAGAAAGTAAACAGTCATTTTGTTCTCTATGTTCTGATTTAAATTTTATATTTTTTTACCATAAGAAAATAATTACTGTAGTGACAATAATCCTTAATTTGGATTTTAAAAAAATAATATAAACTATAGTAAAATAAAGTTTATTTGTTAATATTTTTTATTGTAAACAAAAGAAATTTTATAAATAAAATATTACAATTTTAAATTGACTCGAAATATTTGTTTTATAAACACACTGTACCTGTATTTAATTATTTTTTTACATGCTATTTTTTTTTTATAAAAATACTTTAGATGCTTATTTTTAATTGTAATATTTGACAAAGAAAAACAATAAAATATAATAATGGACAACGTACATAACAATTTTTTTATTGCAGAAATGAATAGAGGGTACCAAATTATGCTACTCTGAATTTTTTCAGATTCTATTGAAAATCAGAAATATTTTAAAATAATTATGTATTAAAAGTGCAGCCACGCCCCCTGAAGGTGTCAATAGGCATCTAGTCCCTATCCTTTTTATTAAGGACTCAGGGGTGCCAACTTAATTTACAGAACTTTTAATAATTATTTAAAAATAGTTCCGGGTCTCAAAAAAATTCATAGTAGCTTAATTTGGTGACCTCTATTCATTTCAGCAATAAAAATTTCTGTGTCAGTTGTTCATTAGCAAACAATGAAATGAGATGATTTTTCACAAAAATGTTACAAATATGTAAGGAAAGGCATAGCAAATTACAAGACATATTCACATGACGAGGATCCGTGATCAAGAAAGTGCAAGGCACAACACGGTATCACAGATCTGCAGTCCTCACCGGCTTCTTACTTGCCGGGCTGTGCCGGACGTACTCTCCTACGTGGTGGTAGAACGCTCGACCGCAGCTCGCGCTTCGCAGGCGGCGGAGAGTTTAGTCGGGACGTTCGGCCGGTATCTGGACTTCGCAGATTACCTCGGTTTTCTCCCTGAAACAAATTAAAACATGTTCAGCAAATATACAAAAAAAGCAGGTAACTTTTGTTTCAACATAATTTGTTTTAAAAATAAAATTTACTCAAGAGTAAGATAACACGCTCGATGTTAAAAATATTCTCTCACATGAAAATAATGAAAAAAATTTAAAATGTTTTCCTCTACATCCCCTAATAGTTGCTAAAATATATCAGGTACTGTACACAAATCTACTTTTTGAGTTCTTAATGTTTAAAGTTGACTAATTCATAACTAAAAAACTACAGTAAAAATTACATAAGAGAATCATTTTTTCACCCCTCTCGCAACGCTACAGGATAGGAATATGAGCCTTGTGGACGATTTTCGTAGCTGACGCGAGGTATAGCACAAATTTGTATAAGTACCTGACATTTTAGCTACTGATAGGGGATGTAGAGGAGAACATGTTAAGATATGTTTCATAATTTTCATGTAATTGTATGGGAATTTTTTTAACACTGGGCATGTTATCTTACCCGTAACAAGTAATGAATTTTAGTTGTTCTAAATGATACTACACGTACTGTATAAGCAAATGACTTTCAGTATGTAGATAACTTCAGTCTATGGTGAAATGGTTAGAGCATCTGGTTCTTGTCTGAGAGGTCCCCGGTTCAAATCCCGAGTACTGCAGACTTTTCATGACTTGGGATGGGTACCTGACTTTAAGATGATGGATTTGGTAGGAGGAAGGGAGCTTTGGCTGTCTATAATACACTAGGGTGAGCTCTATACTGTACTGCAGAATATTGTGAATACAACAAGTGTACTTAGAAATGGCACTTGGTTGTCTGGTGTGCAGATTGGATATTAGTAGTGCCAGAGAGCACTGTGAACGATATTGAAAAACAAATTTTGCTATTAGACAACAACAATATTTTTTTATCTATGAAACAGCTGTCCATGGCAGGAGTGGTGTACAGTATCAAATGTGTGACAATTCTGCTAATAAAACTAGACTATCAAGCTAAAATAAATTGTCTCTTAAACAAGCGGCAAGTCAAACCTATACACGTCATACTTTTGGTTTGTTTTAAAATTTTCTCTCTTTGCTGGAACTATCTCCTTTCCCAACAAATTTTTTGCAATCATGTGTTTCTATCTTCTCTTTGAAAAGAAATATTAACGCTTAGTTCATTTTTCTTTTTCATATTAATAAGTAAGCAACTACTGCTTTTTTTTTACAAGATATCATGCAGACTCACCAGTCCAAGGAAACTGCTTTTTTTCTTTGTTGGCAGGGGGGCGGGGGAGGGGGTGAGCCGCTTGCTGGGGGTTGGTTCGGGGCAGCAGGGGGGGCTGACTGGCCGCACCTTGGCCTGAAGCATGCTGGCCACCTCCGTGACACATCCACTCTCCGCCACCGCGCCCGGCTCTGGCTCCACCTGAGAGCGACTTTTCCCACTGCTGCGAGACTGACGCACCTGTCAACATTAGCTCAACGTTAGCCAATCACAGGTGGCTTCATCCTTCCAATAGATCATCTCATAAATTAAACACTTCAATGTTAACCAATCAAAGAGTCAACTGACCCCCCCCTTTTTTTTTTCATAGAGGATATTTTTTTATGTTTCTTCAACTAATATTGTAATCCTACATTTTGATTTAATACAGCCTCAGAGAGAAAGTTCAGCCAGAATTTAATAAACAATTTACTGTATATTTAAAAGCTCATTATTTGAAGATAATAATTTGATGATAAAAACATTAATATAGATGGTTTTAAATCAATACTGCAGTATGTAATTGAGATAAAAAAATTGTGAAAATATGTGTGATTCATACTCAACAAAATACTAAGGAACTATCTTTCTGACTTTTGCAATTTTTGATCTGCTGAGCTCATCAAAAATGTAAGATGATTGTAAAACAGCATCTACCTATAAAGCTTCCAACTTTAGTAGGACTGTATTTCTATTTTTGATTAAATATTAATTCTTTAGGTACAGTGCAATCTTTCTGTTGCGACCTACAGTAATATAAAGTTATTAAAGGACTGACCTGGAACCTGGGTGGTCCCGGAGGGTCTAGCATCAGGGTGACCACGGAGGTGTTGTCTGCTCGCAGTTTGAGGTTGCTCCATTGTTGCAGAGCCTTCTCCACGAGGCAGTGTGACGGGTTCACCCACGACTCCTGGGACTGGAACCATGTGAGCAGGTTAGGACAAGCAGCGTACGAGACAACACACAGTACCATAGCTGGCAAATTTGTCAATAAATTCCAAGACTGTCAAAATAAATTACATTCGCACTGCTCCATTGTTTGCATTAAGGGTAAGATAACACGAACAATCGATTGTTGATAGTCACATTTGATTAACATGTAAACCTTAGCAACCTCATAATAATTCTGAATTTTTTTTGAGAGACAGTTCTTGGCATTAAAAAAATATGGAGAAAATTTCAAAACAATCGGACGATTCAATTTTTTTAAATAAATTTTTTAAATTTTCAGTATAGGGCTTTCCCATGGAGACCGAAACTAAAAAATTAATTTAAAAAAATTGGACCGTCCGATTGTTTTGAAATTTTCTCCATATTTTTTTAATGCCAAGAACTGTCTCTAAAAAAAATCAGAATCATTATGAGGTTGCTAAGGTTTACATGATAATCAAATGGGACTAACAACAATCGATTGTTCGTGTTATCTTACCCTTAACATTTTAGCTGTTTGTACTTTTGAGAAAGAGAAGAAGAAATTTGTATTTTCCTATGTTCTGTTAGTAGCGTTTGGTGAAGTAGAAAAACAGTAATGTTTTCCAACCCATTTCTATACTAACTAGCGTGATTTACTTTAAGCTCTAACATTGAAAATCTACACCTTGGCTTGTTACACTGAACTGTCACTGCAGTAAAACAATGATGTACGCCACAAAATTAATTTGACCAAAGCAAGATTCAAAGATTGTATGCCGAAGTTGATATTTCACCCCTCTACAAAGATTCCAAGTACCCACCTCCTCATAACAGGCCTCATTGTAGCGTTCCGTCTCCTGTACGATCTGCACGGCACGCGCCGGACTCATAACGTTCCACAGACCGTCTGTGCCGAGGATGAGACAGCGGTGGCGGGAGGCGTCCGCAGCAAGCACCTGCACGTCCGGTACCGGGGACACCACGAACATGTCCTGCTCCTGGTTGTGGCTCCACAGGTCTCCTGCATAAACAATCATCAACATTACACAACTTGTGGGTTTAGACTCTTTTGGGGGTCTGTCTTCTGATATCAATTTAGGGCTTGCCAATTTAATTTAAACTATGAGACAGAACAAAAAAATATTTTTAGAGCTTGCTATTTTTTTTATAGAAACTATTGATGTTTTTATGATTATCTTAAAAAATCCATTCAGGATATTCGTCTGACCTCATAAGGTTTTTACCAGTCCCGTTTTTGGAGGATAAATGAGCAAGTTTATTAAGTCAGACAAGCTGTATCTAATGAACTCACCAAGGGCCCTAGCTACGGCCAGGAAAGGGACCTCGTCGAAGGGGGTTGACCTTCGTATGGGTCCCTTGTGCCCCGGTTTGGGTCTGTTCCACACGACTCGCGGCACCCCCAGCTTGATGACCACTTTGCCGCCAGCCTTGTGGATACGTTGAGACTCCTCTGCACTCTCGGGCTTGTGATCGCTGGTGAGCGCTGCCGCCTGCCACTCTCCGTCGCCTGCAAACATAGCGAGACTTCAATGTTTTGCTTCTAAGCAATCGAAAGTCCCTTAACAGGAAAATTTCATTACATTTTTCATATCTTACTCTATGTATTCAAATAAATGAAAAACAATACTACTAGTATGAAGACTACATATATAAGGTGCAGTATTACAGATCTTAGTTTACGTGTAGATTTGATTGTGTGCGGTGATGGTCTTTTGCTTTATCTCATCCAGACATACGGCTAGACAGTCTCAAAGCTAGGCGCCAGAGTCTACAGGTAATCTAAGATCTGTTAGACTGTACGTAGGTCTGTTTATAAACTTTGAAAAGAAATTATTAAACTGATCTTCATTCATTTAGTTTTCATTGAGGATTTAGCTTGTGTCGGCCATTGATGTGTATGCATACTTCGTTACAAACCGGATGCTACCGGTAATGACCAAGGACATTACAAACACAATGAAAATTAAGTTTAAATGTGACGCATAGTGTAGTCAGGATTTACCAACAGAGCTAGTATGCATAGACCAAAGGCAATAGCTCTAATATGATATAGTAATGCATTTCATATGCATACACTTGTGTGCCTTATTAGGAAGTTCAAGGCAACAAAAATAAAGTGAAGTATGCTTTTGTAAATAAAATTAGTACCCTATGCATACATATCGGTATACATAGTAAGCAGTTAGGGGTTATTCAAACACCGCCATTGGGAGTGTTCAAATAATGCCAAACGAGAACTTTCTTCAAGTTACGCAAGAAAATAACATGTATGCATGCAGTGTTTCCTTTTTGTAAGTCTTGGGTAACTTGATGCAAATTTTTAATTGACGGTATTTGAAGATCCCCCTGATCCTGAAAGACACTTACGGCTATCTGAGAAGCCCAGAACTACGGACGAATCTCCGACGTGACCCAAATAAATACGACCTCTACGGAGGAAGGCGACACTTGCTGTGGTGCCGGAGGTGCTGGGCAAACCACTGGCGGTCCGAGGCCAAGTTTCTGCAACAGAAAGATGGTCAGAACCCGACAATTTAGCACACAGAAGATGAAACTTACCAAGAACGCTCCACATTGCATGGTGTGTAGCAACAAACCCGTCACGAATTGCTCTCAAAACATCTTCATCTCTATCAGACCAGAAATGTTTTTGACGAACAATAAAGTCCATAAGATGATCCTTGGCAAATTGAGCTGCCTCTCTACCACCATGACCGTCAAATATACCAAAGAAAGCATATTCCAAATCTTTCTCATCAGGGGTAGATTGGTAAGCTACAGAAAATATATCTTCCATATATTTTCTGCCACCTTGGTGGCTATGACCAGTAACCCGAAGATTGACACCAATACTAGGAGACATAATTATATATTTGTATCAAATTCCAGATGCAAAAAGCAAAGAAATAACGTAAAAACGCTGTAAACACAAACAACGAGGACAACACAGCAACACCGCCATGTCAGTTATCTTCCCTCCTTGCTTGTGATTGGTGGAAAACAGACGAACCGTTATGAAGGTCATTTCAAATTTCTAAATTTTTAAATAAAATAATAAAAATTTCATTAAAATATACATAATTATTTAAATTTATAAGTTTATTTGTTATTTACTTTCTTAAGTATGTATAATTAAAGAGAAATTAACTTAATTTTTATTTTATTTTCAACAAAGATTGCCCTCTACTGTAAAATCATGGAACTAAAATCATTAAAATGAGTCATCTTGCATGTTTTTGATGAAAACGGGAACGGCGAACGGCCCGCCGAACGGGATAAAGCGAGAACTGCGAGAAGGATTCGTACCCGGAAGCCAGGTGCAAATTATGAAAAACTAACTTTGCGCATGCGCAAACAAAAATATAATTTTTCGCATGATACAACTATTTTTCGGAAAATTTATTTTCAGTTAATCTTGACATATTTTCCTTTTTTTAAAAAAAATGACAAATTTATAAATAAAGAAATTAATTAATTACTTAAATTAACTAACAAATTAATTGAAAAAAAAAAAATAAAATGAACAAAAATAAGAACAATAACTAAAACTGCATTTTTGTACAGAGCTGTGCGCTTGCGCAAAGCTACCCACACTCTTCACACCGTTGATGTTCCGGGTGTTTAGGCAATAATTTGATTCTGTAATAATCTGATTAGATTAAAGATTAGATTAAATTCTGATATCTGATTGCTTTGATCAGTGAAAATAGTGAAATTGGCACTTGGCTGATTGCTCAAGATTTTCAAGAGAAATTGAAAGGGGATGGATTGCTAATGTCAGCACTGATTCTGCTTTTAAATTGAGTGTTTATTAAGAAATTAACAAAATGTACAGCAATTTTCAAGCAGCTGAACCTGACCTCACTGCAGCCATGGGACTACTGACGCATCTTAATATTGAAGAACTCAAAGAAATTTTAAATGATGATTCCAAATTTGAAGATATGATCAAAGATGTTAAGCAGGCAAGTTGATATGTTTATTATCCTTCCTCCGATACTAAAAGGACATCTATTGAACCATAAGCTCAAAATTTCTTCACTGTTGACACTCTTCATATTTTGTGACAACATCTATGTATGCATACACTCGTTTGTCTCGTTATCATAAATATATGCATACTCTCTGTCTACACTGTATGCATATTATGCATATACCATAGGCATATACTGTGTGTGTGTATGTTAAATGCATACAGCTAATGTGATACAGTACTATATATACAATGTACATAATATATACAAACTATATCATATTTTTCTGCTTCCACCTTTTCATGCAATTATGAAATGTGCGCACAAACTCGACTGGCCATAAAGCTAGGTCAGGAATCCCTGCATGACTAGCCCCTCTGATTTTTAACACATAGAGTTTACAAAAAGTGGCCTCAGATCCCCTTCCAGATGGTCCCTGCTGTCTGTAATGCCTAATATATGGCCCTGCATGACTGGCCCCTATTGTCCAGCAAGCGAGAGTTGGACCATGAAAATTGCCGGAAATGATGTACGGGAACTTCCGATTGCGAGTTATACCATGGCAACCGGAAGCAAAAACTACTGAAATTACGTCATTTCCGTGGTTGAAACTCGCTTGCTGGACTATAGCTTCCCAGTCCAAGCCTAATGTATAATGTGCATGGCATGCAGATTATACATAATCATTTATGGATTCCTGATGAATATGACCACTATTTTCTTGTGACAAGAGTTGAAGGTTCCAAACTAAAGAGCCCTTTAAGCAGAGTGTTAAATAGATAATATTTATACTACCCATAAATTTTGAGAAGAGATATATCTCTATCTGTGACTAACACACATTTTGCTTCCAGAACAAGGCCCAGGAGAGTGAGCGGGAACTTCTACTGGCCAGCAACCGTTCCCTGGCAGACTTCAACCTGAGCTACGAGCCGCGCCTGGAGGCAGGCAAATGTCGCCTACGTGAGCTCACTGAGCAAGCCCAGGAGCTGTGCCTCACCGTGCAGACCAAGGCAGCAGAAATGGGTGAGACAGCATCGCTCTAAATCAGGGAAAAAATATTCTAGTAGAAGGCTCAGGCCCGCGTTAAACTTTCGTCTCTCCCCACCTTCAATAAAAATGTTGATGTAGTTTTGGCCTGAGGCAAAGACATGAGAAGCAAGGCAGTGGAAGGGGCTCAGGAGGAGGAGCAATGCCTACAATGCACCTGCGCCTACACTGCAATGGTTGCAAGGCACACACAGCAAAGAAAACAATGAAGCAAAATATGAATGGTTGAGTTTATGACCCGGCCCTCCTCTCATCCCTTTCTCTCTGCTACTAGACTGATAAACCTTGACCGTGACATGCAAGAGCCCTCTATAAGTCGTGTCTTCAATTAAAATGATATGACAAAAATGTCACATAAGTCTGAGCCTTCTACTAGCATATACAATCTCTTCCCTGTCAGAATACAAACCATTCAAGTGTTACTTTTTTTGTCATTAATTTTCTTTGTTTTTTGAGGGGGGCAGGAGGAAAAACAATGGCTAATGGTTGCAGTTGTTTGGATCTCTTGTCACATTTAATATAGAGAGGGGGGAGGGGGTTAAAGAAGTGACTATAAGCCACGTTTACTAGATTAAAGTCTTAACAAGATAGAGTTGATGCTTGAAGTTTCCGGGAATGAAATAATTTACAGTAAACTTTCTATTTTATGAAGTCTCAAGAGACCCAAAAAAACATGAATTCACAAAATCGAAAGTACAGTACTATTAACATTGAAAGACCTATCTACCCGGTATATAGTTGGCTAGGACCAACATTTCACCTCACAAAATCGAAGAATTCATAAAATCAAAGTTCACAAAATTGAAAGTTTACTGCAGGTACTGTAGTTTTGCTTTTATTTAGCAGAAGTGAAAATAGGTAGAAAATGAGTCCATTTCAGAAATCTTCAGGCAGCGACTCTCACATGTTATATTATACTACTATATACAGTATTTACTATGTTATTTTAAATATCATTGTGTGGTGTTTAAAAATATCCAATTTACCAGGTTGAGAAACCTGGTAAATTGTGGTTAAATATCCAATCTCAAGTCACCGTACCAGTAATGCAATACCAACTTAAGTTCGGATATTTAGATGATGTGATGTGACATTCATCACTTCCTGAATGTTTCCAATCTGTGTCTTTACAGGTCAGAAATCTGGCAACCTTTCTCTGGACGCCGCGCTGGCCTTGCTGCAAACAGCTGCTGCTGAGAGTGAAGAGGAGTCTGAGGTACGTTATCTGCGGAAATGTGTTTTATGTTGTCATTATTATATATTTACAGTCTGAACTTCAGTCTTTCAAACCTTATAGTCCAAGAATATTAAGAAATAGGTTGGACAAAATTAGTTACCAGCTGATACTTGGTACACAATTTACTGGGACCTATCTGAACACACTGTAGAAAGTTCCGAAAAGTTCCGTGTGGAATAAGGTCAGAATCCGGGTTTGTCCCGGAATTCAAAAAACATTTTTTTCCCACGCGACTAGTTGGCGTAGCGTTTTGCAAAAAATACCAATTTGAAGCTTCCACTACCAGGCAGTCGGGAAAAATACTCGATTGTGAATAAAATTATTTCATCATATGAATAATTAATTAAAACGCTAATTAGTATGGTCAAATAAATTTTAAAAATGGAATATCTCCCAAAGTCTTGCATGTATCGATTTTGAGTTTATTATCATATTGACAGATCCTTTTATTGTCAATAGAATGCTTTTTGTTTCATACTCCGAACTTTCATAGATTTTGAGTTACAGCGTGCAGAAGTGCGCAATTCAAGGTCGCGCGTAACTCTACATGGGCTATAGCAGGTATAGCAGCCGCGCTACCTCTACAACACAATCGCATTGTATACGACATTTAAACACAATTTCTTGCTTTTTCTCTTTATAAATTTTCATTGCAAAAATTAATTTAATTTTCGGTGGTCGGGGGGGGGGGGGGAGGTTGGGGTTGGATTGGGGGGGGGGGGGGGGAGACAAAAATGTTAATAATGCAACGCCTGTAATATAAAAGTCGTCACACCACGTTTATTTTTCCACCTTCATTATTTTTCATTGTTTCAAAAATTCTGGGGGGGGGGAGTTGGGGAGTCAATGGGGAGGGATATATGGGGGAGAGGGTTGCAAATGGTCTTATAAATTGATAATATTTGCAATTAAGTGCAACATATTTTTATGTATTATCCAGACTATCCATTATATTAATTATTATATAAATTACTTTAATTACAAATAATATATACGGTAGTATTTAATATTTTTATTATACTGTACGTACCTTATCGTACATAATAATATAATAGTATGTCCACCAGATTCTTTCTATAATGCAAGGTAAATAAAGATTTACCTCTGAGATATTTTAATTTTACCTATAGTGAATTAAAAAGTAAATTTCAGTAATACACAGACGGACGTATATATTATTGTATATGATTATATAAACTAGGTTACATTGGGTGCAATTCACGCAGCAGTTAGCCAGGTTTCTATCCACGTTTAACTTAACCACGTTTAAATATACTTGTTTTACGTGTTTTAAACCACCTAGTTAAACGTGGTTAAGCTATAAACGTGGTTAGAAACCTATAGCTTAGCTAACTGCTTCGTGAATCGCGCCCTCTGTTGCGGAGTTGGCTCTCCCCTGTATATAATATACTAGCTAATAGCTTACATTGTACAAATGTGCACTACTATCAGAACCAAAAAGGTGTGCCCCTCTTCTTATGGAACTTGTATGCTATTCAGGGGCACACCTTTTTGGTTCTGATAGTATATTATAAGATCTCTGCTAATAGTTTTATACATATTGAGACAGCTGAAACTATTTAATATTGTCTCAAATGCTCAATTGCAATCAAAGTTGCAATGAATGTGCAGATGTGCACACTAACCAAGACTTTGTGACATGATGATCATTTACAGAAATGCTGAAAACGTCAAACTGACTGCTATATTTTAAATTAATATAATATAAAACAATAAAATATCTGCAAAGCACGTTGTCAGCGTATATTTAATGTCTAGTTCATAAAATATGATTTTTTTTCCAAATAAATAACAATAATCGTCTTGCTGTTTGAGCATATTTGATTATAACGTTGCCATGGCATACAGCTAGGTCCTGTGCATTTGCTGGCATTGGCTCTGACATGGACCACGGGGAGGATTTTGTTTCGTGACCATTTGATTGCTTGTTACTATCAGCTGAATACGTGTTACCTTCAAACTTTTCGCACTCAATTATAAGAATTAATAAGCAATATTTATAACAGCAACATGAAAATTTGTATAACTATTAGCAAATCCTTTTATTTATACTACAATACCATAAACAAATGAAATAAATTTAAAAAATTAACTATAGCAATTAATGGATGCGTCAGATTACTTGCACTGCAAGTTTTAATAACTATAGCAACAGAAAAAAAACACTTGATTTTAATATACTCTCGGATGACAAAAAAAATACAATACAAGCAGAGTATGTATATAACATTAATATTAAATATAATTTATATTATAATTATGTATTATCAGGGTGAAATTTTGTACATAATAGATTTACAATTAAATGTTAATTTTTATTGTATATTTAGATTATGATTAACCGAGGACAACGAACAATATTTGCAAATTCCTCTCTTCAACTCCCCCCCCCCCCCCAGAATTTTTGAAACAATGAAAAATAATGAAGGTGGAAAAATAAACGTGGTGTGATGACTTTTATATTACAGGCGTTGCATTATTAACATTTTTGTCTCCCCCCTCCCCAATCCAACCCCAACCTCCCCCCCCCCGACCCCCGAAAATTAAATTAATTTTTGCAATGAAAATTTATAAAGAGAAAAAGCAAGAAATTGTGTTTAAATGTCGTATACAATGCGATTGTGTTATAGAGGTAGCGCGGCTGCTATACCTGCTATAGCCCATGTAGAGTTACGCGCGACCTTGAATTGCGCACTTCTGCACGCTGTAACTCAAAATCTATGAAAGTTCGGAGTATGAAACAAAAAGCATTCTATTGACAATAAAAGGATCTGTCAATATGATAATAAACTCAAAATCGATACATGCAAGACTTTGGGAGATATTCCATTTTTAAAATTTATTTGACCATACTAATTAGCGTTTTAATTAATTATTGATATGATGAAATAATTTTATTCACAATCGAGTATTTTTCCCGACTGCCTGGTAGTAGAAGCTTCAAATTGGTATTTTTTGCAAAACGCTACGCCAACTAGTCGCGTGGGAAAAAAATGTTTTTTGAATTCCGGGACAAACCCGGATTCTGACCTTATTCCACACGGAACTTTTCGGAACTTTCTACAGTGTGTTCAGATAGGTCCCAGTAAACTGTGTACCAAGTATCAGCTGGTAACTAATTTTGTCCAACCTCCCTATGTATTTTTTCATAACTTTCCTGGACTATTAGTTTACATTTGGAAATAGTTCGTTTTTTGGCATTTTTGAAGGCACAGAGTTCGTGGAAGATTACATACATTTCGGGTTGAGCTTCAATTTACATTGAAAGCATAGAATACAAATTATCAGTACTCCGTGTAACTCAGACATAAACTAAGGTTTGAAAGACAATATGACTGCATTACTGCATTTTTACAATAAAATGTGTTATTACAGGAATGGATAGAGGGTGCAAAGTTTTGAAACTCTGACATTTTCAGGGATTATTTTTAAAAAATTACTGAAAGTACGATTTTCCTGCCACCTCTCCCAAATAAAAAGGTAGTCAAAAAAAAAGAAGCATGGTCTACAAACCTGACCTTGCCAAAACTTTTTAAACATACTTCCTGGAATCAGAAAAATCTGAAAAAAATCGGAGTAACATAACTTAAAAATATCCAATTTTCATCCTCTATCCATTTTTGCAATGAAAAATTTTAGGTCGATATTCGCTTGGTCTCTGACTTTATCTTCAAAACACATAGAAATGTTAACAATTAAATATGGTATACTGTACATAAAATTCAGCTTTAAAATTAAAAATATTAATATCATTATATTTAGCTGTGTTCAAGTGTCTTAAAGTGTTAAATATTCTAGTGATGTACAAAAATAATGATCAAAAAGGCCCGACAACTGATTTGAGGAATGTTGACAGGCACTGGCCGAGAGCTACCTTGCGTCGGAACTGGAGCTGGAGAGTTTTCTGGAGCAGTTCTTGGTGTCTCGTCGCCGCATGCACCTGCGCAGAGTCAAGGCCGAGAAGATGGCAGACCTGATAAAGTCCCCCATCAGGGAGGCTCCCCCTATCCCCTCAAGATCACCCTACCCCGTCAACACACCTCCCTACCCACAAGGAAACCATATGCCCTACCCTCCCCAGTACTGAGTATCCATAAACAATGAGTTAACATTTATTCTGGATATATTGTATCTGGTTTAACAATTTTAAATTTTGGAATATTTCAATATTAAATTTAAGGAAAATAAACCATTTCAGTCGTGATATATATTTTAAAGGAAAGGATAGGAATAACCAGCAAGGCCTTACCGATCGAGAAGTCACAGAAGGAGAAAATCTTGCGGTCACAGGTTCACTTGAAAAATAGTTAAATATCTACATTTTGAAGACGTTTCGCACCGTCGAGGTGCTTCATCAGTTCGGAGAGAAGTAAACTCAGAGAGGAAAGTTAACTTCTCTCCGAACTGATGAAGCACCTCGACGGTGCGAAACGTCTTCAAAATGTAGATATTTAACTATTTTTTGAGTGAACCTGTGACCGCAAGATTTTCTCCTTCTGTGACTTCTCGATCGGTAAGGCCTTGCTGGTTATTCCTATCCTTTCCTTTGGAATATTTCAATAGTCACAATTTATCAAATTCTTTCATTGCCAGCTATTTCTGAGAGTAAACATAACTTTGTTTAACTTTCTGTGTTATCTAATGGTCAATGCATCAAAATATGAGAAAATTCCTTTAAACTTGGAATAAGATCAAGGTAAAAATATTGAAAATATTTTTCCTAGTACATGATACATATTACATCACATTTGCTTTAAGCAGGCATGCTATGCCATGATATAGGATTACAGTTATTGTACAATATTCTTTATAAAAATGCACCAATTTTTTAATTCTTGTAATTATGTATTTGTATGCCAGCAAATTTTGTAAATTACAGCTTTGTCTGGATAATTGTTTTACCATCATATTCTTCGCAAAGAAATTTATATTATGTTCTATTGATTTTCATCTTATATGACGTCAATGTAAAGTTTGTAAAATGTGTCGGACCTAATTAAAGAAAAATTGGTCTAGTTTGAAGCATACTGCTTTTATTCATTACATTAAGTGCATAATAACTGCATTAAATGTAGTAGAATTACATTGTTATCATACATTTGTTGTATATCGTCGCTAAGATATAGCTTAAATTTTAGTGTATTTTATGTATTTATTATAAATATATATAATTTATAAATTACGGTATCATAGGTTGTCAATGCAATTATTGTAAAAATTAATATTTTTTACCTTATTATTAGAAAAGAATTCAAATTATTAATTTAATTTCTGAAATACATGCCAGTATTCATATCTGCAATGTTCGTGGCTTTTGTTTGTGTGCCATGCACTTTATATTTTCCGCTGTCTCATCATCAAACTTGCTTGTGATTAAACTGAGATTTCTTGAAACAAATTCTCAATTATCCACCCTCTTCTCCCTAAAATTTCTGTAACCAAGTATTGTAGGGGAAGGTGACACGCCCAATGTTAAAAAGAATCCCACACATGAAAATTATGAAAAAAAAAAAAAAAAAAAAAAAAAATGTCCTTCTCTAAAATATCAGATATACAAATTTGAGCTAGTTTTTGAGTTATGAATTTTTAAAGTTTACTAATTTTTACTAATTTAACATGGAGAAATGGAACTTCCATGTTAAATTAGTCAACTTTAAAAATTTATAACTTTTAAAATCTGCTTTGAATTTGTACACCTGATATTTTAGCCACTGATAAGGGATGTAGAGAAGAATATTTTATTTATTTTTTTTTTTTTCATATTTTTCATGTGTGGAATTTTTTTTAACATTGTGCATATATATCTTCCCCTTAAGCCATATGAACTACGCTGGTTGTCATATTAATTTAGGTTATGTTCGGAGGTCCGCGGAAGTATTCGGCTCGTGTTGGGCCAGTTAGCTTGTCTTTGTTGCAGTCAACCAATGACATTACAAATACAACGAAAATTTCATTAAATATGATGCACAGTGAAATTAGAGAAAATAAATTTGCTTAGCTGAAAACTTCCGTGATTATGAAGTTTTTATTTTTATTTATTTATTTATTTATTCACATTAAATACCAGTTGGTACATTGTGACTACATTATACAGTTATTTAATATCTGAAAACACAAAAAGAAATTAGTAAAACAATACATACATACAATTTATAATATACAAATAATTCCAATATATATAAAACAAAGATTATCAGAAATAAGAATTGACACGTTCATTATTAATATTTTTCTTGTGAATAGAATAACAATTCTTTTTAATAAGATAAGTAAACAATTGTGTCTTAAAAATTGATATACTTTCAATTTGTTTTAAAGAATCAGGAAGTTTATTATACAATAACGAGCTCAGAAGGAAATGATCTCTTTTAGTTTGCTCGTAAGCTCCATATTTTTTATGGATTAGGTTTGACTGCCTAGTATTATGTCCAGTAATATTTCTATTAATTTCAAACATAGAATAGTTTCTTTTAACATACATTATCATAAAAAAAATACAAATACTTGGAAAATTCAATATATTAAATTGCTCCCATATTTTTTTACAACTTTGTCTGGCTTTTGCTTGAATCATACTTCTAATAATTTTTTTTTGGCAAACAAAAACACTGTCAGCATGGGCAGATGAACCCCACAATAGAACTCCATAGGTAATAATAGAATACACATAGCCATAGTATACTTTTTTTAACGTTTCTAAATTACACACTTTTCGTAATTGATTCATTGCAAAATTAGTTTTGGCCAGTTTCTTATTTAGGTCAGCAATATGTGTTTGCCAGGACAATTTGTCATCAATTATTATTCCAAGATATTTACAGTTTGAGACCAGTTTGATATTTGTCAATGATTCAAATTGTGTCTTAGTATTAACAGATCTATTGAACAGCATATAATTA
The DNA here is from genome assembly GCA_949825025.1 of Siphlonurus alternatus. Taxonomy (NCBI): domain Eukaryota; kingdom Metazoa; phylum Arthropoda; class Insecta; order Ephemeroptera; family Siphlonuridae; genus Siphlonurus; species Siphlonurus alternatus. The sequence continues at coordinate 5,622,019 of OX463785.1, read as the reverse complement.
GTTTTTAAATGATTTATTACAAGATGGTTATTGTTGAGATACTCTTCGAGAATTTTCATAGCAAGAGCCTGATTTTTTATAAGTTCCTCAAGATTCTTGCCAATAATAAGTAATACAATATCATCTGCATACAGAATAAGTCTGCAGACACCTTTGAGAGCTATTTCTAAATCATTAATAAATAGAACCAGTGGTGAAAGTAAGCCGGTGCGCGCCAGTGCGCCGCACTGGTAAGACATTTGACGCCAGTGCGGCGCACTGGTAAGACACTGATCAAAATTTATTAAAAATAATCAATAATTTTTAATAAAATTTTCAAAATCAGAGAAGTTACTTTGTAAAACATTAATCATGCTCAAATAATGAATGACAATTTTCTTATACTTCGTACTTTTGTCTCACGAAATTTAATTTACTCTTTAATTCTTTTGAGTTAAAAAGCTCCTAAAAGGAAAAAAAAAAAAAATAAAATCAACTATTTACATACTATCAACTATTTATTAGCTATATCAAGCTGACGATTTTTTTTTATAGAAATAGTTTTATTAATGTTTTTCTAAATTTATTTAAATTTCTGTAGGCCTACTGGGTTGACTATTTTATCTTCGATTTTTATGAAGGGATAGATATTATATTTACTATAGTATTAAATTTCTTTCAATATTTATTGTACTTTTTAATTCTTGAATGACTAATAAAATTAATTAAAATATTATAGATTCAAAACATCTTTTGCTGATGATGCGTTATATATACTACACCTCGAATTTTATTACATTTTTTTTCTGTCTCATTTATTGCACAAAATTAACATATTTTTATTCAAATTAATTTTTAATTACAATTAAGTCAAGAGGCAAAGGGGGAGTGCCTCTTCTGGCCCACATACCCACCGAGGTTTAGAGGGTTCATTTACGCAAGGAGTTTAAAAAAATTAGGGCAAAGGATTTGAGATCGTATATATAGAAGATCAATCGCAGTCAGTGCTAGGTTAGTAAAATTAAGTCTTCGTCTCAAAAAATTCTTCATAGTAATGAATTTTTTAGAAAAGCAAACAAAAAATTTTATTCTCATTTTTTTTTTTTTTTAAATGAGTTTGTAAAGAATAAGTGTAACAAAAATTTAGTCACATGCATAAAATGCGACTCATGCAAGCATTGCTAGAAGAGAGTAGATAGATAAATGCAGCCGCTATTAGGGCCGAGATGGCTGCACGTTTGGAGCATATTTAATATGGCTAGATTTTAATTTCTATCGATGACAAAGGGGAACAATAATTGCTACAAGATCTAGAGTAAATAAAAATTAATTACCGAAACAAATATAAACATTACAATTTATAATTATAAAAAGAATTCTCTCGCGTTTTTTTTTAATTTTTGTTCAAATAATTTTTTTGAGACATATTCAAAATATTAATTTAAATTTTAAATAATTGACGTATTTGATTAAATTATAAAGCATCCCAATAAATCGTAAGAGTTAACTAAAGTATTTTTATTATATTAAATACTACTGTTATATGATCAATGAAGATCGAAGTGCTTTCAATTTAAATCACTAGGGATTTTCTTTCGTATTAATTTTTTTAAAAGCTATATAGCTATAATATTTTTAAAAAATTTTTTTTTTTATGAATTTAATGTTTTAATGTGATCAAAAATCAATCACTCATTGCATTTTTTTTTTTTTTTTTTTTTTTCAAAGTTTGGATAATATTATTTAATTTTACTCAAAATGAAGATATGCATTCAAATGTTATAAATGAATTTTAAACCACTTTTTAATATAAAAAAATAAAGCCACGCCCCTTTTTCCCAAAAAATCACGCCTCCGGCGGGGGTTTTGGCCCTTCAGGCCTCTATCTGAGGCGCACTGGTAAGAGATTGAAACTACTTTCACCACTGAATAGAACAAAAAGTAAAGGCCCAAGTACAGAACCTTGTGGAACTCCATGATTACAGTTTAATTTTTCTGATTTAAATGATTTTTGCTCACCTTTATCATTAGTATCACTTACAAAAACATATTGTGTTCTTTGGCTTAGATACGACTCAAAAAAAGATAGACAGTTTCCTCGTATACCATTAAACTCAAGTTTTGCAAATAATAATTTATGATCAACAACATCAAATGCTTTTTTTAAATCAACAAACACAGCAAGTAAATAATTTTTTAGTTCATGCTGCTTGTTAACTTCATTTACTAGCTCAGTCACTGCTGTTGTTGTAGAACATAATTTTGTAAATCCATGTTGACAGGGAGAAAAAATGTTTTTAGCAGTGCAGAAGTTCTGCACCATATCTTTAGCAGCAAATTCAATGAGTTTAGAAAATACAGATAATTGTGCTAACGGTCTATAATGTGATTCTAAGAATGATAACAGTAACTTCGGATACGGTGTTATCTTTGCTGTTTTTAATACACTAGGAAAAATACCGTCAATAATGAGACATGAAATTATTACACTCAGAGGTTCACAAATTTCCTCTGCTACATATTTAACTACAGCATCAGGGATGTCATCCATGCCACAAGAATATTTATTTTTTAGCTTTATTATATATTTCAACATATCAATTTTACTGAGTGTGAAAAATGCAATTGAATCTATAGTTTTAGTACCATATATTTTAGTTTCAGTAACAGAATTATTAAATACTAAATCCTTAACTGAATTAATATAATAATCATTTAGTTGATTAGCAATTTGTTGAGGATCTGTAATTTTAGTGCCTGTCACAGGACATGATAAAATAATTTTTTTAAATTTATTTTTACATCCTCTCTTTTTACCTGTTTCACCTTGCACAACTTCCCAAACAGTTTTTGAGATATTGGTTGACTGAGAAACTTGATTATATAAATAATTTTGCTTTTCTGCAACTAAATCTTTGTTAATTATATTGTTTTTTTGTCCTTTTAAATAGACCATTGTCAGTCTTCCTGTTTTTATAAAGTTTATGTACAAGTTTTTTCTTTGCCCTTAGTTTAGGAGTAAACCAAGGAGTACTATTTTTCTTATTTGATTTTTTTTTTTTTTGTAAAGGAAAAAATAAATTAAACCCATATTTAAAAAGTCTATAAAAATTATTAAACATATCCTCAGAGTTTTTGTCATACACAGCTGATGGCCAGTCTATTGTAGACAAGAAAAATTTGAATTGGTTCATTTTAGTTTCAGTAAAAAATCTTTTTTCTGTTATAATAAAATTTACTGGAGGGACAATTTGCTTAATCACAACTTTCTGGGCATAGTGGTCAGAAAAAAGAGTCTTTAGTACAGTGACTTCTATATCTTCTTTTCTAAGGTTAGTAAAGACATTATCAATAATTGACTCCCTGTTAGAAAATGTGTTTATTCTTGTTGCTGAGTTAATTTTTATATCAAGATTGTAACTAGTTAAAATAAATTGCAGTTCTTTGGTATTTCTATTATTGGTACAGCTTGTGTCTATATTAAAATCTCCAAGAATAACAACTTCATTTTTTAACACATTAACATGTTTTAAGAGTGTATTAAATCTGTCAAAAAAACAACAATTTTTATCATTATTTTTTAACACACATTTATTATCATCATGAGGATGAATATTTACTGTTGGTGATCTATAAATCCCAACAATAGTAATATGTTTAATATTTTTATGATCAATGTTTAACTTTAATTTTAAAGTAATACATTCAAAAATCTGTTCTGAACTCAGTTTAGTACCATGAGAAGTTACTTCTATATTATTAATGAGGTTGTTCTTGGCAAAAAAAACAATGCCACCATAGCCATTCTCTCTTGCATAAATATGAACCAGAAAATAACCATTAATGTTAAAAAAATCTACTTCACCAGGTTTTAACCAGTGTTCTGTAAGACATAACAAATCTGGTGATTCTTCCTGTATAAAAATTTCAATATCTTCTTTTTTATTTCTTAAGCTATTAACATTGACATGAATAATTTTGATATTATCACAGTAATAAGTTTCATATTTATCAGAGGAAGGACTTGGAGGAGCTATTTTACTGTCAAAAAGACTGAGTATCTTTTACATGTAAATCAGTTATGTATTTTAGTAAAGGAGAAAATGGTTTGTTATATTCAGTAGCTAACTCTGATTGTTTAGGAGTAAATCCATGGAAAATACTATATATTCACATCATCACTATATCATAATCTGAAATACTTTGTATTTTTATACTTAAGTTGTGTGACTTATTAGGAAAGTACTCACTTTCACTGTGGTGAGTGCTGAAAGAATCTACAGATTCTATATCAGAAATATCAGAATCATCCCACAGTTTCTTTGGAATAGTTTCAAGTTCTGATCGATGTGTTGTCTGGTGAGGGTATCACCACTGTGATGTTCATGGCTCCGTGTTGCGTTGATCCGGACTTGGCTGTTGGACCGGAGAGGTGCGGGCTGGTTCCACCAGCACGGTGTCGAGCTCCGCATGGCTCCGTGTTGTGTCGATCCGGACTTGGCTGTTTGACCGGAGAGGTGCGGGCTGGTTCCACCAGCACGGTGTCGAGCTCCGCTCGAGTTGTTTCAGTGGCCACTACACGAGAACCATTCCCTGCTGTCACGGGTTGTTCGATGACAGCGGATGTCTCCGTCAGGCTACGAGTCTCCACTGTCTTCTTATTTGGCATAGTGGGTACAGTGATAGATTTTATACTCTGAATTTTTATTTCTTTTTGTTGACTTTCAGCCTTGATTTTTTTTATGTCAGTTTTTGTTGCAAAATAAATCAGTTATGAATTTATAATTATTTTAATTAATGTAGAAAGTAATAAATATAAATAATTAATCTGTCCAGCATGAGTTATTTGTATTGAAACTAATGTTATAATAAAATTAAGACTAACAAACTTTTTATCTTATTATTATTTTTATGAAAACAAACCAAACTATCGTTTTAACTTTTAAGGGTAAGATAATACAAAACATTGATTGTTGTAGTCCCAATTGATTAACATGTAAACCTTAGCAACCTCATAATAATTCTGAATTTTTCTCTAGTCCTTAGCACCAAAAAAATGTGAAAAAAATTTCAAAACAATCGCACGATTGATTTTTTTAAATTAATTTTTTAAATTTTCAGTATAGGGCTTTCCCATGGAGACGTAAACTAAGAAATTAACTTTAAAAAATTGGATCGTCTGATTGTTTTCAAATTTTTTCCACATTTTTTTGGTGCCAAGAACTGTCTCTAAAAAAAAATTCAGAATCATTATGAGGTTGCTAAGGTTTACATGTTAATCAAATGGGACTACAACAATCGATTGTTCGTGTTATCTTACCCTTAATGTTTTGTGTATTATTTTATAACATTTCACTTTATGCATGAGACCAGGAAAATGGACAACCTATTTGAAATTTGTTGCTGCAGAAATGAATACCAAATTATGCTCCTTATTAGAAGTTTGTCAGATTTTTATGAGTCTGAGTAATTCATTTTATAAAATAATCAAAAATGCTGCCAAGCACCCTAAAAGCATTTAGGCTCTACTCTTTAATTTTATTACACACCTTCAGGTGGTAGGTGTGTATTACTATATTATGGAAACTCTCATTTAGCTTTTGGTACTCGTATGTCCTCAAATGATTAATATTTAGCCAACAAGACTGTAAAATGTCAACAATCCTTTATTTGCAGTATTTACATTCCCGGGAACATTTTTTTTAATACCATCATCACTATATTAATGGGTTCATTCATTTTTATTTAGAACCACAGTCTAAAAATTGAAATAAATAATGAAATAATCACAATTAACAATCAATCTTCTGAATGCTGAAGATGAATTACATAGCAAAATTAAGTATACCAACATATTTGTAGGAGACCTTCAGAATCAAAACAGAATGAATTTCAATGAAGTATCGATCTCAAAATTGTTTATTGCAGAAATGGATAGAGGGTGTAAAGTTATGCTACTTTGATTTTTTTCAGATTTTTTACAGCTGTCCGGGATCTATTTTTCAAAAATTAGTGAAGGTACGGAGAGAGTGATGCCTTTCTTAATAAAAGGATAGGATCTAAAAGGAGTGTGGGTTCAAACCCAACCTTGGCAAAACTTTTTAGCAATACTTCCTGGGCTCTAAAAAATCTGAAAAAAAATCAGAATGGCATTATTTGTACCCTCTATCCTTTTAATATTTTTGGAATAATAATTTTTGTGGTTGATACTCTTTTAAAAATACCAATTTTCAGAAATTGTAAATATCTGGTTTTGAAAATGAATTTCTCATGCGAAAAATTTCTAAACCAACATAAATTGTATTTGTTTTTAATGAACAAATTCTGTATACATATATATATCTACAAATAACATAACATAATTAACAATATTTTACATGCAGGCTATGTCGAACCAGCGACAGCGGCTGCTTCAGTATTTAATTAAGACTATTAATTATGACCCACAACTGCAAGCAAGACCAGTTTTACTTTGTCAGTGAAAAAAGCTCACAAGCTGAGCTATGACAGCGACATTAGGTGCACGTTGAAAAATTTGTAATTTTATAGACAAAATCTCAGGAGTTCCACTAAAAAACAGTGAGAGATGAAATAATATTACTTTGAAAAAGACTTATTTTTGCCAACACAGACAAATTAGTAGCAAGCAAATTTGACTGGCAAACTTGAAAGATTCAGTAAGATAGAGAAAATGAAAAAAATTACATGGCCAAAATTCTCCACCATACACTTTTATTGGTAAATATTATTTGAAGACTAAAAAGCTGTAGAACCAATTGAATTTTCGGACAATTTTAATGAATCAAATTAATTCAGAGCTGTGACAGAAAATCTAAATTCTGAACGAGGCAAAGTCAACAGACAACTTTTGTTTGTTTTTAGTGAAAATGTAGGCAAGAGTAGTAAATTTATAGTTTTAATTTTTGATGGAAATAATGATAAATTTTTGTATAATATACTAAAAAAATTACCAAGTCTAAATGGAGTATTGACCTCAATTTTTCTTTATTGCAGAAATGGATAGAGCGTGCAAAGTTATGCTACCCTATTTTTTTTTTTTTTCAGATTTTTTAGAGCCCGGGAACTATTTTTAAAAAATTATTGAAAGTCCATTTTGTGAAGTCACGAGGTGGCCAGTCCTATCTTTTTCTTAAAGAGCGGCATCTCGTGACGTCACAAAAAGAACATTCAATAAGTTAATAAAAAAAAAAATACCCTTGACACCATTTTACCCTTTCGGGTGTGGCCAGGCTGATATTTAGACTTTCAATAATTTTTTAAAAATAGTTACCGGGCTCTAAAAAATAAAAAAAAATCAGGGTAGCAAAACTTTGCACACTATCCATTTCTGTAATAAAAAAAATTGAGGACGATACTCCATACTGTATGCATAAAACAAAAAGTTAGCAAGTCGAAAGTTTTTAAGACAATTTATTAAAAGTATATTAAATTTTTAAATACATTTTAATTTTCTTAAAAATTGGTTAAACACAGATAAAACAACAACAAAAAAATAAATAAACAACAACTATTAATAAAAATATCAGATTTCAATACTTATTTGTCAATCAAATTTGTTAGTCATTTACTAAAATCATTTACCACTGAATTCTTGCACTACTGTGTATAACAATTAGACTTTTCAACAACAATGGGATGTCTTCTGAAGATTTATACAGTATGGAGTATTGTCCTCATTTTTTTTTATTGCAGAAATGGATAGAGGGTGAAAAGTTATGCTACTCTGATTTTTTTTCAGATTTTTTAGAGCCCGGGAAGTATTTTTAAAAAATTATTGAAAGTCCTATTTGTGACGTCACGCGGCGTCAAGTCCTATCTTTTTCTTAAAGAGCGGCGTCTCGTGACGTCACAAAAAGAATTTTCAATGATTTTTTAAAAATAGTTCCCGGGCTCTAAAAAATCTGAAAAAAAATCAGGGTAGCATAACTTTGCACCCTCTATCCATTTCTGCAATAAAAAAAATTGAGGTCAATACTCCATTTGACAAATTCACATACAGACCATAATTTTATAAATTCTTTCAATATACAGTATAGCTTGTTTAATTGTTTTCATTCATTACATAACCATTTTTTTTAATAATTTAAAAAATACATTGACTTAAAAAAATATATTTTTTTTATTATTATTTTCTATTGCTCCATTTAAGGATCAATATAAAAATATTACAATAAAAAACTGTAAACTTATTTCATCATTCATATTATGTGTGAAATCATTTTCAACAACTAAAACATTATAAATTATATCTCAATATTTGCCAGTAACAGAAGACATCCCAAGTTAGCACTGACAAGCTTGCAGTTGTGTGAGGTCGCTACGTGTCCTCCCTCCTTTGTCTTGAGGTTTTGTCGACGTCGTAGCTAGCGCGGTCACGGACGTAGTGCAGCATGAAAAACATCATGGCCAGAATCACACTCAAGTAGATCACCGACTCTTTTTGTGTCTCTGCCGTGTGGTCCACCTTGCCTTGCATCTGGAAGATGAGAAAGGAGGTGAGATAAGTGTGTGTGTATAAGCTTTTGTCAGGGGTGAATCCAGCTCGCGGCTCTGGGGGGAGGGGGGGGGGCTATCCCGCAATGTTAAAATTTAGCGTGGGTGGGGGGCGACGGGTGGAGGGTGGTAATACCTTCAATATATTTTGAGACCATTTTTTTGGGGAGGATCACCCCCATTGCCTCTCTCCTCTCTTGGATCCGCGCCTGGCTTGTGTGACTGTTCATCAAGATTCAAGTGTACTTAATCAGATGGGGCTTATAATGGAAGGAAAAGAGAATGATTCTCCAGAGTTTGATCAAATGTCACCCAGATGGCAAAATAGCTTAAGAATACAGCTACTCAAATATCACCTACAGAGGTGTAGTATTGGAAAACAAAAGTAAGTTATTGATAAAAATGGATACCAGTGCAACTCTCATTTTTCACATTAAAAAATATATTATTACTAGTAGTCTTTTATTAAACACAAAAAGTGTACATATAAAATAATATTAGGAATATACATTATAAAATAACACTGTAATAGAACACATAAAACACACATACAAACTATATATAATATAGTCACAGAATAATAGAATAATAGAAAATGATAATAAAAGAATATAAAATAAAATAGCAGATGATATTAACAGCCTGTTACATCATAATATATCATATATAATAATTATATAGGCACATATATAAAACAAAATATGACATAGAAAATAAATAGAATGAAAAACTTATTGCTTAATTACTATTCAAAATATATAGACTATATGAAGTCTCCCTTGGCATAATCGCTGATAGGTTTAATTCTAGATTTACAGGAATTTAAATGATATTGGCTACAATATTCATTACATAATTTATTAAAAAAATATATATAAATGTAAAATAACACTGTAAGCTGTGTATTGATGGTATCCTCAAAATCAACAAGTAACTATTACTATTATTGTAACTACAGTATTAACAGTATTAATTAATGTAACAGGCTGTTAATATCATCTGTTATCTTATTTTATATTCTTTTATTATTATTCTCTATTATTCTGTAACTATTATATATAGTTTGTATGTATGTTTTATGTGTTCTATTACAGTGTTAATTTATAATGAATATATATTTATAATACTATGTTGTATGTACACTTTTTGTGTTTAATAAAAGACTAACAATTAAAAGTATTTGAAGCCATAAATTTAAGAGTTCCTTGGTCGTAAGCCATCATGTTACCTTTTTTTTTTTTTTTTTTTGTTATTTCCTCTCATTATGGTACTTTTAATATAAATGAAGCAATTAATTTTAAACATCTTTTAATCTTTTATTCTAAAACTTAACGAATTTTCTGATCTATCACCAAGTTTTATTATTTCCCTCTCCTAAAAACCTCACATGTATTTTTTTTTCCCTCTTTGGATTTTTGACAGTAGACTTGAGTCTATTCCATTCCCCAGCAGTCTTCTGACAGTCAACAGTACTTCAGTGCTGCCACCTCTCACCTTGCGCTCGTACTTCTCCTTGGCTGCCTCTCTCCGTTTGAAGGCGGTACCGTAGTGCTCGCGGGACCACTCGTCAAAGTTGTAGATTGGCGTCTTGCCGGTGGGGGTGGAGCCTCGTGACCTGTAGAAACGAGTCTGAGCGTCCTCGGGTTCGGGTGCGGCCGCTCCAGAGTCGTCCATGGGGATGCCTTTGTCGTAGAGCCGACGTTTCTTGAAGTTGCCAAGAACCTACCAACAAAATAATACATTTTACCTTCTGAAATATCTAATGTCGTAGGTAAAAGATGTATATCGTCGTTGTAGCGCTCTTTTGACCAATCTAGCTTTATAAGTTATGACTTTTTGACCAATCTAAAATTATAAGTTTTGACCTTTTGACCAATCTTTAAAAATTTTGGCAGGGACAAATGTCCAAAATCTCAAAAGTTACAACTTTTTTTTTATTGCGCCATTCGAAAGAGCGTAAAATTTGCCACAAGATGGCACCACTCGTACAAGAAATTAAGAAAATAATTGATTGGACAAAAGGTCATAACTTATAAAAAGAGATTGGTCAGAAGGTCAAAACTTTTAATTTTAGATTGGTTAAAAAGTCAAAACTTATAAAGCTAGATTGGTCAAAAGAGCGCTACAACGACGATATGCTCCCTTTGAATTAATTAATTTAAGTACGGTAGTTTGAAAATGTAAAATTTTCACCACTCTGCCAAATTATTAATTTTAATTTTGAATTTTGATTTTATTTAGATGGACTACCTGCATGGAATTTTTTATTGCTATTGCGGAAATGAGGGTACCAAATTATGATATTCTGATTTTTTTTTCAGTTTTTTTTTTTTTTTTTTTTTTTAAGTCACGGAACTATTTTTAAATAATTACATACTGTATTAAGAGTTCTGTAAGTTATGTTGGCCTGGATCCTTAATAAAAAGGATAGGAGGGCCAAGACGCCTCCAGGGGACCTGACCACACTTACAATAATTATTTAAAAATAATTCCAGGATGGACCAGGATTAAAAAAAAATCTGAAAAAATTCAAAGTAGCATAATTTGGATTTTTCTATTCATTGCTGCAATAACAAAATTTCATGTAGGTTGTCCATTGGCAGGAACTTTTAAAGTAGTCCCCATGCATCTTTAGTTTGACATTGAACCTTTTCCTTTGTCCTCCAATATCCAATTTATACACTTCTAATGGGAGGGTCGCGTGACGTCAAACCAAAGATAAATGAGGACGACTTTATACCTTTGCCTCACAGACTACAAATAAAATAATTATTTTTTATTTTCCTTCTTTTTTTTAGATCAGTATACCAAAGCACAGTTCAAGAACGGAAAATCTTTAAATAAACCATCAGAAAATTCTGAAGTTCCCATTTACTAGATAAAGCTAAGTTGCAGCTAATCAGCATTTCTTCCGTTTCCTAACAAATGTGACCCTTACTAAACTTAAATGTCACCTCATAGGCTTCGTTGATGGTCTTGAAGTGGTTCGCAGCCTCCTGACTGCCTTTGTTTCTGTCTGGGTGGTAGAGTTTCGACAATTTGTAGTAGGCCGTCTTAATGTCTGACTGAGTGGCTCCCGGAGTCACCCCAAGTGAGTCATAGTGTGAACGGTTGCCAGGAGGCTTCAGTCGAAAGGAACGACTTCCGAGAGGACGTAGCAGCCGACAGTGGGCCAGCCCCAGAAGAACTTGTTGGCTCATCAGGCATTCCTGAAGCAAAATATTGAATTAACTTTGTGAAATGTAGTGAGGGTTTTGTGTGAGAGTTGAAGGAGATCTATATGTATTAATGGGCTGTATGGGAAGGTCAGGGTAACCATTATATTAAGGATGAATCTCAGTAGGTTGATATCTCGCAATCGTACCGTCTGAATGCAACAAGACTTGCAGGGGACTTTGAACTCACCATCAATAGGTGGCATACAAATTTTGAAGCAAATCTGTAGAAGTTTAACATTGACCTTATGGACGGAAAACGGAAATGGAGCTGTTGTAAGAAAACTGCAAGACTGAATTTGCTCAAACCATAAGCGATTAAGTTTTAGAATATTCTCGATTTTTTAAAATTTATTTCATTTGATTCGTTTGCAGGGAAATATTCTTTGATTCCGAAGTAACTGAGATTAATCGTTAAATACATAATATAGGGTGTGAATATAATTTATACAGCATATGATTGTAGGCATACGTACAGGGTATATGCATATAGTATGATATATTGTACATCGGAAGTAAAATGGCTTAAATGACAACACGTGGGGGCATAAGAAAAGAAGTAGACGACATTAATTAAACCCTGCATGGTCAGAAAACCTTCCTTAAAGTTATTCAAAGCTGACATGTCCCTGGCATATATAATCTCAAATTGTAGGCCTGCATGGGGACTGGTTGACAGAGGGAACGTCACCTAGCTGATGCACTGTAGAGATGTGCCGGTCTGCCTACCATGGTAGAAGGAACAGACCTGGCCATGGCATATATGGCCTTAATTTAGCCACTTACAGAGACTCTACAGAGACCTCCGTGTCTTATGGCCAGAAATTTGACCAGCTTGGCCGAGCTTCACTGTAACTGAGAGTGGCGGTGCCACTGAATCGCAGCGGCACGGCACGGTTCTCGCTGGCTGCACAGGCAATTTTAGCCAGCAAGAACCGGGCCGTGACGAACATTTAGCAGCGCCACCACTCTTACTGTTAGTTACAGTGAAACTCTGATCAAATCCCTGGCCATAAGACACACGGAGGTCTCTGTATATAGCCGGGTCTCTTGAGCCACTTATGTATGCACCTTAATTGGCCCAATATTTCTCTACACCCCTGACCCTGGTCTCGAAGCTAGACCAGGCCTTTGTAACTAACTCTAGTTAGTTATGTAATAGGGTTGGGAGACATTTATGACATTACTGATGCATATATGGCATATGCATACAGTATGCATATTAGAGTAAATAAAAGTTATGTAAGGAAGTCATTAATTGTATACATACCTGTATTGCATTCTAGTTCACCAAAGGAATAATATTATCGTCAATGTTATTAACTTATCACTTATAACAGTCCATTATACATTATTGATGATGAAAGCTAAAAATTAAAAAGAAATCAAAACATTTGCTTTGCTCACAGCTGTTGAAAAAATCATGCAATCAGAATCATTGAAACGGTCCAAGTAACTTTGACATTTGGCAGGAAAAATAAGAAATTTGGGTTATGAAAATAAAAAACATGGAAGAGCAAGAAGAACTTTACAACAGAGAATAATAATTTTATCAGACATTGATCTAATTTCTCGGAATTTGTTATTTAAAAGTGGGGAAAAAATATCATTTTTTATTTCATATTTAGCGCATTTTTTCTATTTTGTAATACACATCCTGCCATCTAGTGTAGTTTTTTAATACTGCCTGGAGGTTAATTTACCGAATTTACAGAGTGCTGTCATCTATTGGTTAAAAATAAATCAAATGACAATACTCCAAAAACAGTGTAAAAATTGAATGCTTCTGGCATGGTATTTTAGTTTTTTTTTTTTTTTTATTCATTATAAATTCACATAATACATATTTTTTTTAAGATACAATATAAATATATAATATATTTATAATACGTACAGTACGAAAAATTTTTGCAATGTACCATGCAAATTTACGAAAAAAGTTGGCACGCGAATTGTACGTGGTTCACACTGTAGTAATTAATTTTATATTCTGCACGCATAATGCAAGCATGAATGATGTTGTCATTTTTTGCGTCTTCTCTCTCTCTCTCTCTCTCTCTCTCTCTCTCTCTCTCTCTCTCTCTCTCTCTCTCTCTCTCTCTCTCTCTCTCTCTCTCTCTCTCTCTCTCTTATAAATATAATTATATAAATTTGTCCTTCATTGTCAGCACTAATATACCGTTATACATTTTATGTACATTCGAGCAAACGGTGATGATGAATGCATGAATACAATATATAAATAAAGGTAAACGTAATAAATAAAAGAATTGTATCATATTCAACGATTTATAAAATAAATATTAAAAAAAAACTATATAGGTTCTTTAATTACTAGCATATATACAGTAATTGCGTATTAATTATTAATAAAATATAGAAGTACATAATAAATTTTACTTTTTTTTAGTATATATACGTATAAATTAAGGTGACGAAATTGATAGATTTGAAAAAAAAGGGATATTATGGGAACACACACACACAAACAATAACAATTATATATTAATAAGATTCTCATGATTACAGCGTCATAATGTTAACAAAACTGCGTTGTTTATTTTTCTGCGTCATCTACTTAATTGTAAGTATTAAACCAAACTTTATATCAGTGGACATAATGATATAGGGATGCGAGTTATCCAGACACATATTAGTTTATTTTATTAACCATGGCATGTCTAGTGTAAATTATATTTTTCATGAATTGAACCAAATTATTAACATTCAGTTGTGCTCTTCCAGAAATTTAAGATTATAATACATAAAATTGTTGTACCCGCGCGACAATATAAATAAGTGTGCAGATAATGAGATATTAGAATGTGAAAATTTTAGTGGCTTAATCGAAAGAAGGGGTAAAAAATATGGTACTGTGATTTTTTTCAGATTTTTCTGAGACCGGGCACTATTTTAAAAAAAATTATTGAAAGTCTATTTTGTTGACGTCACGGGCGGCACCCATGACGTCATAAAATAGACTTTCAATAATTTTTTAAAAATAGTTTTAGGTCTCAGAAAAATCTGAAAAAATTCACAGTACCATATTTTTTACCCCTTCTTTCGATTAAGCCACTAAAATTTTCACATTCTAATATTTCATTTAAACAATATTTCATTTTTAACTAAATGTGATGCGTGCATTATAATTTATAATATGCTGAGTTATGATAAGATAATCGAGTTATTGATTATTAAATTTGATAAACAAAAAAGTAAAGAAGTTCTTGGATTATTATATGACCTGTAGAAATAAATTTTATTTGTCCAACTCTTGTACGAACATAAATTATAATAGCGTGCAATATTAAGCATTTTATGTATTTGTTTGTAATATTATTTAACAAATTTTTGAAAATAGATTTTTGTTTATTCTACTGGGAACAGCTCATCATTTGACAAAACAAATAACAAAACACGTCGTGATGAAAGACGTAAGTACATACTAGAACTTATATACTTATAGAGTTGATAGTTAAAATAAACAATTTTATTATTTTTGTATACGATTTTTGAACATAAATATAACTAGATAACTATACTAAAGTATTTTTAGAATGCACAGCTTTGAAAATAAAAATTCAGGCAATTGACATATTCGTTTCCTATTTTAATTTAAACGGTATATTTATAAAAAAAAATATATATTTACTTATTTTAAAGTTATATATATATATATATATATATATAATATATATATATATATATAATATATATATATATATATATATATATATATATATTTAAAACTTTAAAATAAGTAAATTAATTTCAATTATAAGTATAATAAATTAAAATTAATAAATTAAAGTTAAAAAATTAATTTAATTGAATTAAGTTATTAATTTGTTATATTATATAACAAAAATGGGGATCTGCATGAAAGAAAATAAAACTTTAAAGGGGCATTTCCATAAAGCGTGGAAAGCGAAAGGCTTGACGCGGCGAGAAAGGCGCACTTGCTTCAATGTCATATGGCGGCCATGTTGGCGTGGAAAAAATGCTTTCCCTCGGCGATTAAATCGCACCGCGATTTTTCCATGCCAACATGGCCACCATATGACATTGAAGCAAGTGCGCTTTTCTCGCCGCGCCAAGCCTCCGAAGCCTCGCTTTCCACCTGCTTTCCACGCTCCATGGAAATGCCCCTTTAATATAACCCTATTCACTCTATTCAGCGCGCTTTATCATTATAATCACGATATTTATTATATTGTTATATTAGAGTCTAATCAATCAATGAAACTAATGTATAAATAAATGCGATTACGATAATAATTCAAATTATTTATTGCGTTAGTAAATGCTTAGTTTGAGGTCAAAAAATACAAATAAAAATTTAACAAAAGTCAAAAATGTAAAAGGCGAAATCCCGTATATACAAACTGCTTACATTTTATATATTCACTCTGTTAGTGAGGACACTCCCATATTTTCTTCGTTTTAAGTCAATTTTTTATTGAAGATGTCTGAAAGTATAATGGAATATTTTATTTTTTTATTGCAGAAATAGATAAGAGGGTGCAAAGTTTATATCATGCTTATCTGACTTTTTCAAGATTTTTTAGAGTCCGGGAACTATTTTTAAAAAATTATTGAACGTACAGAGAAATAAGTGACCTCTTTTGACGCTTCTCTTAATGAAAGGATTCGACCTAAAAAGGTCGTGGGTTCAAACCCGACTTCGAAAAAAAAAATACTTCCCGGTCTCTAAAATATCTGAAAAAAAAATCAGAGTGGCATAACTTTGCACCCTCTATCCATTTCTACAATAAAAATTTTGAGATCGATACTACATTATGTACTTGAAATTAATTTTGAAAGAATTAGTTACAGAAAAAGCCAACATTTCTCTGTGCCTATCACAATGCTTTGGTCTATCAACTGTTGGTGCAGTGAATAATTCAAGTGGACGGGAAAACTGTTTTGACGATGAAACTACGGGAAAAGATAAAAATATATATTATAAGTTTGCATTTAGAACTTTCAATCACTGTTATAAATTTTTAATTATTTTTAAGCAAACCCTAACTGGGTACTTCTAATTACTAATTACTCACTAAGTTTGAAACACCGGCCGAACCTTCCTAAACCCTAACTTAACGTTTCGCGGGCTCTTCCGAAACGGGGACGGCCACGGCCTTGCAATCCATCCCGGCATTTGCCTGTGACTGAGGGAAACGTGGACACCTCAGCTAGGCTACAGCTTTTTTCAATGAACCGGAAGTACAATGGTCCAAAGCCAGGGGAGCCACATATAGTGGAAAAGCGCAACGATTTACCCCTGCATGGGTGGGAAATGTGATGATTTTTGTTGAAAATAGCCACCCATCCAACTACTAACCAAACTAAACCTATATTTGATATTGTCACAATCTTTTCTACGTTCGAAAATTTTTAACAATTAATAATTCAATACACGTCGATCAGCTGATCCTTGTTATGTAAATTCAAATTTAATTAATAACAAAATTAATTTATTTATTAAAATATAACTTGCAAAAAAATTAGTGTTCTATAATTTTAATAAATTTGCAGTAAAAGTTCTGTCAACTTTAAGGTTATTTGAATTGTTATAAATAAATTATATTAATAAAAAATACACATTGCATGAATATGAACGGAAACATATAATTTACTATTTCCTGTTTGTAAATATTTAGAAAAAAAGTTTTACCTTCCCATGAATACACTTTGCTTATTATTCTATCACTATAAAAATCCTATATATTTGTTTCACAGGTTATTATAATTAATATAAAAATGTCTTGAACACTATATTGCAAGAGACCGATACATAAAGTTAAAGTAAAGGGTCAATTAGCTGTTGCCAAAAAATAAAAACTGAGTTAGTATTTTCTAAAAATATTTCTAGTGGTCCTCCATATATGGAACCGAAATAAAAAAAAAAAAAAAAAATCTCACATAGGTTCGTCAGAAAAAAAATCCAAAGTCAGAGAGAACGCGTCGCTTAACATGGGGCCTCATCTATAACAAAGACTCTCGAATGTCTCGAAAAAAAATCACCATTAGGTGCAAGGTATGAGAAAATATTGCAATGTTTTATGACCCGAGCTTTAACCAAAAATCGATTTAAAAAAAAAAAAGTCTCGAATCCATTTTTCCGTAAAAAAAATCAAGAATATTTCCCATGTTAATTCATATAAGAGATTTTCTTGATTTTATGACGGTAAAACGGATTCGAGAACATATATATATTTTAAACATTCGAGCCATTGAACATGGATGTATTTTTTGATACCACCTATATAACGGTGTATTTTTTCGAGATATTCGAAGATCTTTTTCAGGTAAGGCTCCATGTTAAATGACGCGTTCTCTCTGACTTTGGATTTTTTCTGGCAAACCTATTGGAAGATAGAATCTTTTGGATTTCGGTTCTATATGGAGGACCACTGGAACTATTATATTATTAAAAAATACTTATTATTTTTTTGTTGTGGTAGACCCTTTACTTTAATTTCACAATTATTTTAAAATATTTTATTTTCTTGCAGCACTTGACATGCAGTGTACGAAAAAGTTTTACAAGAAGCCACAGAGAAATAAGTTAGTAATTTGTTACTATTCGCCAAACTATGACAGGTAAAATATGCAAAACTCGATCGAGAATGCTTTCTGTTGGGCATTGAAGAACGCTATGGTGGTGAAATTTACTTTTTTTTATTCATTTTACGTCAGGACTGGGTGATTATCTTGAATAAGTTACCTGTGTTTTGCTTAATAATTTCTTTAACATTTTACCGAGCAGCGTAGCGTAGTGGTTTGATCTCTTCCTATCGCTCGGGAGACCCAGGATCGCTTCCTGCCTTGGCTCAGATGACTTTTCGTCACTTTTCGAGCTGAGGTATGGCAGCGTATTCTGGTAAGTTCCCGAGAGATGGCATGTATGTTCTTCCACTATACTGCCTGTATTCGTTAGGTGCTGAAAGTCGTTCCCTTTGGTACCGTCTGCCTCGATGATGCTTTTCTGTGGTTTCCCATCGTCACTCCCAGGCAAATACCGAGACAGTTCCTAACACAAGGCCAAAGCCACCTTCTTTCCTATCAATCCTTACAACTGTTGTTAATACTGTTGTTAAGTTTGAATGCCTACACTAATAGCAGAATATGCTGTAGTAAGCTAACATTGTAATAAAAAAAAATATAAAAATTAAATTAAAATTTAACAATAATAAACAATTGGCTAACAGTTTTTATACCTTTTATTCATAAATAAATATATATTTATATAAATGACCAACAAACAAATATTTTTTTAAAATTTGATCATTGAATTAGACTCGTATGCATGAAATAATTTATATTAAATTTACAGCTTATATTCCCCAAACATCGCATCACCAGACTTTGAATCCCAGATGTGTTCTCACATTGTGGTGTTTGACTTCGCTGAAATTGACAATGACACAGGCACTGTCCAGCCTCTCATGGACGACACTGAAGGTATTAATAACTGTAAGGGAGCAGAAGAACTTCGCTCTAAAGACTGATTCTAAAAGAGGGAGGGTCATGAAATGGAGTATCGACCTCAATTTTTTATTGCAGAAATGGATGCAGGGTGCAAAGTTATGCTACCCTGATTTTTTTCAGATATTTTAGAGCCCTGGAAGTATTTTTAAAAAATTATTGAAAGTTCTTTTTGTGACGTCACGAGAAGCCGCTCCTTAAGAAAAATATATAGGACTTGCCGCCTCATGACGTCACAAAAAGGACTTTCAATAAATTTTTAAAAATAGTTCCTGGTTTGTAAAAAATCTGAAAAAAATCAGGGCAGCATAACTTTGCACCCTCTATCCATTTCTGCATGTAATAAAAAAAAAAGAGAATTGAGGTCGATACTCCATTAATGAAAAATTCGTCGTGACTGTAAATCTGTATTTTTCTACGTGCAGTTATATATTTGGGTAAAATATTTTTAAAAAGTTTAAAAACACCATCTTTAGTACAAAGAAAAGAGAGCATGAAGGTGCTTTTCTATGGAGCGGTGTCGAATGACGTGAAAATCACTCCCCACCGTTTATACGTTTATATTATACTCTCATTTCTCTGCTTAGAAGATGGTACACTCGTCGCCCCTGAAAATTCCCCACTTGCAGTCTTGTTAATCACCATGGACTGTGTTATATCCTTACGGAGCATGGTGATTAACAAGGCTGCAAAGAAAAAAAACAAAAAACGATGCGACGAGTGTACGTCGTTCCCACATTTCCAGTGCACCTTAAAAAAATTTAAAATATTCTCCTTAATCTTCACAGAGCTTGTATCATCGTGGCAATATCTTCGAACTACCTACGGTGTGAAGCTAATTCTGTGTATCACTGACGGTTACAAATCTTACATGGTAATGAGAAAGAGGTACAGCAAACTTGCCTCCCAGGTAGTGTCAAGAGCCGCGTTTATTGCCAGCGCAATTGAGTTTGTGACGGAAAACAATTTCGATGGATTTGAGTTCGGATGGACGGCACCTACATGCGTCAAGGAGGTATTTATCTTGTTCCTTTAAAGGGGTACAGGCCTCAAATCAGATAGACACCAAATGTTGCTCGAGTTTATAATCAACATTCGCATTATTTTTATACGCGCGCAGTGCGACCGTGCAAAGTTGTGCGATATAAAGAAAGTCCTTGCTGACGTCACAACTCACAGCCAACCCCGATTAGCATTGAGTTGTGACGTAAGCAAGGACTTTGTGACGTAGGCTTACACCGGGTATGGAGAAAAATAATGCGAATGTTGATTTAACAACACCACAGAAAAAAATTTCGGGAGGGGCTGCCTCCATAAGGCCAATGTAAAAAAAAAAAATTGGAGTGGGGGAAATGCCTATTTTGCCCCTGTTAAATTCAAAATTTCGGGGGGGGGGAGGGGCTGGATCCCCCTGGATCCGCGCCTGGTCCGCAATATGTAATTTGAGGCCTCTGTATGCCTTTAACAAAATTTATCTTGAGTACACCGCTGGACACTACGAACTTTACTCGTATTGTCTTTGAGGGCGTTGCCATCCTGGTTGTAGAGGCATGGTGGGCCTGATGAAGATTTTTGTTTTGTCTAGACTGAATACTATTCTCACTTCCCCCAAAATAACAAATTTGGAAGCAAATTTAAAGCTGTAGTGCCAGCAAATGATGCAGGAGCAATGGAGTATCAACCTCAAATTTGTTTATTGCAGAAATGTATAGAGGGTGAAAAGTTATGCTACCTTGATTTTTTTTCAGATTTTTTAGAGCCCGGGAACTATTTTTAAAAAATTATTGAAAGTCCTATTTGTGACGTCACGCGGCGGCAAGTCCTATCTTTTTCTTACGGAGTGGCGTCTCGTGACGTCACAAAAAGATCTTTCAATAATTCTTTTAAAAATAGTTCCCGGGCTCTAAAAAATCTGAAAAAAAATCAGGGTAGGATGACTTTGCACCCTCTATCCATTTCTGCAATAAAAAAAAATGAGGTCGATACTCCATTTAATTTAAATTCAGACTTTTTTGACTTTTTTCTATGTGAGAAACTTATGAATGAATAAAAAAAAAGCAGTTTTCATATATTACGATTTTTCTTAATTGAGATAATAATGATAATTGTTCTTTCTATTTAGGGCTGCTCAAAAAATGATAAGCAAAATTTTGAATTTCTTGCTAAAGAAATGTCTGAAGCATTTAAGCCACTGAATCTATCACTTTCCTGTTTACTGCCACCCAAAGTAACCCTACTTGACGCAGGTAGGAATAATATCTTTATTTAGGCGATGTTTGGTCAAAAGACCATTCTTCCACATAACCTCTATTCAGTAATAATTACATAATCATTATAAATTTGCCGAAAAAAAACAACAACATTCTTATTTCATCATTAGTTCATTAGTTCATATTTATCTTGTGGTGAAATTTTTTAAGTATAATCAGGTGTATGCAGTATGAGGTTTGAATCTCTAGTAATAATAAGACAATATAATGTTGTGTGAATTGTTTTGAAACCTTATGCTTCATATAGAATTTTTTTTTAAATCAAATTTATTCCTTACAAATTATTGTGGACATTAAGAATCGTCATAGTTTCCCTAGTTAATCTAATAGAACCAAATATAATCTTATTTACTTTGTTTTATATTGGACGTGTTTTAAATTTGCTCATGACTTTTTATTGTTTTTACTTATAAAAAAAATACATAAATCGGCATGAATCACATAATTCACATGTTATAGTGATAATATTTTGAAAGATTTTGCACGCATTTTAAAAATGTAAACAATAGGATTTTTTTTTTTTAAAAAAAACAAGTTTTTATTTATTGCAAATATTTTGATTGACAATAAAATTGATTTTTTTTTATTGCAGGCTTCAACTTAACAAAAATACAAAAATACTTTGACTGGATGAGTATAATGACTTGTAATTACTACGGTGGCTGGAGTTCCTCAACTCAATATATTGCTCCCATCGACTTTATGGTATTAAAATTAATAATATTGTTTATTTGATTATATTAGTATGACATAGTTTACAACGCAAAAAATAATGAAGTATCGACCTCAATTTTTTTTTATTGCAGAAATGGATAGAGGGTGCAAAGTTATGCTA
This sequence comes from Siphlonurus alternatus, assembly GCA_949825025.1. Lineage (NCBI taxonomy): Eukaryota > Metazoa > Arthropoda > Insecta > Ephemeroptera > Siphlonuridae > Siphlonurus > Siphlonurus alternatus. Next base: position 5,599,715 of record OX463785.1, on the reverse strand, counting down.
CCCTGATTTTTTTCAGATTTTTTTTGAGACCAGGAAATATTTTTAAAAAATTATTGAAAGTTCTTTTTGTGACGTCACGTTGCGACAAGTCCTATCTTTTTATTAAGGAGCGGCGTCTCGTGACGTCACAAAAAGAACTTCAATAATTTTTTAAAAATAGTTTCCGGGCTCTAAAAAATCTAAAAAAAATCAGGTCAGCATAACTTTGCACGCTCTAACCATTTCTGCAATAAAAAAATTGAGGTTGATCGGTAATCCATTTTATAGCATTACGTTACCGACGCATTAAAAAAGAAATATTGTATGCATTGCTCGAAAAATCAAGATATCAAACGTCTAATATACACACTTCATAACATATTAAATAGAAAATTTTATTAAAACACAATAATGGGTAGCAGGGGAAAAAAAGAATATGCAAATTATGTTACTATAAATTTTTCTACATTTTTTTAATCCCAGAATGAGATATTAGAATGTGAAAATTTTAGTAGCTTTATCGAAAGAAGGGGCACAAATATGGTACTGTGAATTTTTCAGATTTTTCTGAGACCGGTAACTTTTTTTAAAAAATTATTGAAAGTCTATTTTGATGACGTCACGGGCGGCACTTCTTAAGAAAAAGGATTGGGCAGTGCCGCCCGTGATGTCATAAAATAGACTTTCAATAATTTTTTAAAAATAGTTCCCGCGCGATATCAGAAAAATTTGAAAAAATTCACAGTACCATATATTCTTATCCCTTCTTTCGATTAAGCCACTAAAATTTTCACATTCTAATATCTCATTATATATAAACTATTGAAAGTTCTGTTATCCCCCCACCCCCTGGATCTTTAATAAAAAGGATAGGGCCTAAATGCCTATTGACGCCTCAAGGGGGCGTTTTTAAATTTTAAAAATAGCTCCTGAAAAAAAAATGTTTGAAAAAATCAGAGTATTATGATTTGGCACCTTCTCTGCATTTATGCAATAAAAAATTGTCATGCAGTATTTCCATTGTTGTTCTTTCCGGCTTTATTGTTGTAAATGGGGATTATGTACGTTATGTTGTGTTCCTAATTCATAAGATTTTGTTTCCTGTATTTCTTTAGGCAGAATCGGTGCAATATTTCACATCTTCGAAGAAAGTCGATCCCAAAAAAATTGTTGTTGGAATTTGTTCAAATGGTCAGATCTCAAAATTGGCTAATCCAAAGATGAACGGATTTGGAGCAAGAAGTTTAGGGGGAGGAAACGAAACGTCAATAGGACCCAAAAAAACGAAATCTTTGTTTTTTTCTGACGTAAGTATATAATAATGTTTTGATTCATAATTTTTGTCAATTACAATTAAAAGGTGTACGTGTTTTTTTGAAATATACATTATGGTGCATAAATAAATGGATTTTACAGAGAGTTTTAAATGTGATTAAAACATTGATCCCCGAGTTTATAAAAAAAATAATTATTTTTGTCAATGACAATGCATAGAATCAATAAGATTCCAATTATTTGTATAAATAATTGCTAAAAAAAAAAAGAACGGAAACAGTGACACAAAATGATGAATTGAAAAAAAATCTAAATTTATATTTGTATTTGTCTATCAATTGAACTCCACTTCAAAAATGATAGTGACCATTATTTTAGTAATAGTTTTTATCCCTTAATTAGTAAATTAATGCACACTAAAATTCTGCCATAGATATGTCATGGTATAAAATCAAGAAACTGGACTGTGAAACAAGGCCTTCAAAAAAATACTGGAACCTACGCATACAAGGATGACCAATGGTTATCATATGAAGATGCGCTTTACATTCGAAAGAAGGTAAGAATGCCTACAAAATGTAGTATTTCATAAATAAATAAATAAATAAATAAATAAATAAATAAATAAATAAATAAATAAATAAATAAATAAATAAATAAATAAATAAATAAATAAATAAATAAATAAATAAATAAATAAATAAATAAATAAATATATAAATAAATAAATAAATCGCTAATTAATAAATAATTATGCAATCAAATGTTGATATTTTGGAAGCACTGCATTCAACAGCTGATAATTTAATGTATAAAATTAAATATTTCTGTTTATATTTAGATGCAATACATCAACAAAATAGATCTGGGAGGAGCCATGCTTTATACAATCAACGGAGATGATTTTGAAAACGTTTGTGGCTGTGGGAGATATCCTCTTTTGAGAGCAATCAGCGAAGAACTCCGAGGATATCGATGTGAACTGCCTAACTGTACCTAAGAAGTGAAGAAATGTGTCAGTCACAATCTATCAACCATGCATATGTAGACAACTATTTATGGGGGTCAGGCTCAAATAAGAATATATTTGCTATGTTACAAATATATACATTTATTCAAAATTACGTTACACGATTTCTCTATACGTGACACGCACCGGGCTTGTGCCGTGTCACTCCTGCCTGAGGGCTAGCTGTGCAGGTAATGCTCGAGCTGCTATATTGAACTTTACCTTGCACTCGCGTCAGCAAATACCGCTGAGTGCATCGCAGCTACGAACACACCGCTCTTCAACATCCTGAGCACATGCTGACTCAGGCTCAGTACTTTTCCATTTTTAATTATACAAAACTGTGGGTTACAGAGCCCTTCCCACAGAATTTGTTTCGCCCTCGAAACATGCAATTAATACATCGAGATAAAAACATTCAAAATTTTCTCCGCTGTAAACAACATTCATCTAGTTCTAAAAACCCTCACTAGATGGCATATAATTATCCATTGAAACAAAACATTATAACAGCTGTATTGAGAAAAAAAACTTAACAAGAGCAATTTATTGCAAAACAATATGATGATAAAACCCAATTATTGTCAATTATGATCATTTAAATTGAACAACGTCAACAAAATAAGTAACCCATTAACAAGATAAACCATAAATGAAATGTATCAATAGGAAGGTATTGGTTCATTATTTGCTTGCTCGGGGTCTGGTTGTGGTTCTCGCATACCTCTTATTATAATTGCTTTAAAACAACACAACTTCTTGAAATATACCACAGCAAAAATTATACCAGCAACCACCAAAACAGTAAAAAATGACCCACTTGAGCTTACTGCCGCATGTGTAATTACTCTTCGTTTATGCTCAGCAAGAGCCTGAACCTCTTTAACAATCTCAGCAAATTTTCTCGGTTCATTTTCATGCCAATTATATGAATCCAACATAGACTTAATATCAAGTGTGCCAAATTGACTTGAAACATTGTGCAACTCCTTATGTGTCAGTGCCAGGTCCCCTGTAAATTTCACCGGATTTTTACCCAGGGTAATATTTAGCTGCTTACTAACTGAATACCGGGGCAACAAACGGAAACCATCCCCTGAAATATCACAGCTTGCAACATTTTCCATTAACTTTACGCCCTCTATATTTAATGACTGGACGGTGGGGGGAACATCAACAGCTGGACACTTAACAATTACTGCCATGGCTGTTGGTACTGCAACAATCACATCAGATTGTACCCTGCGCACATACGGAATTGTTAACTTATTTATTTGCGTGGCACACAGATCATGCGATTGACTTAAGAACAGATTAATTACACACGTCTTATGAGACACTGAATACACTTCCCTTGTTACCTCACAGATATGCATAACGCTTTCTATGCACACTAAACTATCATCATCAGACACAAAATATTTTGACACATCACGGCTTACGTAAACAAACTTTGGAACTACAACCTGCAGAGCATATCCTAGAGCCTTGTTGTACACTGGTATAGACAAAATTTGATACTTGTGATATACGTTATCTTGGGCAATTAAGGGTATTGTAACAACCAACATTAACTTCCCACCATGCATAAACGGAACCACCCTGGCTGCATTATAGAATATATTAATATACTCTCTAGAAACAGGTGCAATCATAGACAAGCCAGGGGACAAGTTTTTCTGAATATTCTCTAGCAAGGCGAGGAATAGTGTAGAGTGCAAGATGTCAGAAGTTAATTGATGACGCGATGTCGCTTGAACCGCAGACCTGAACACATTTAATTCAAGCCTATTTGAGTTAAGCATATGCCCAAGTTGGTGCATCATGTTTGAAAACGCCAAATCCGAATTAACTGAATCAACTTTGTATTTCATAGCTTGCGACTCACGCAGAAAATTCACATTAAACTCTTGCACTTTCTGCACCATGCTTTGCGCTAAACTCTGCATGAATTTACTGTTGTTAGCCATTTTCTCATCAATGCCCCTGAAATACAACATAGTTCTACCCAACACTGAGGTTGAGTTTTCTATCTCAGCATGCATTGCATCTAACTCATCTCGTATATCTTTCTCATCTGCTTCATCCAGTGTACCAAAACCAACTCTAAGCATTTTACCTATGCCAGGGAACCATGAATCCCTTCTCTGAACTTTGCTCTGTGGTAACAGATTGTAAAACTCAACTACTTCAGTCGAATACTCGTGAAACATGTTAACCATATACTGAAACGCACTAGTAAGGATATCAGCTGACGCGCTTTCAGAAGGTTTCTCTCGCCACATTTCAGTAAGTGACCTGAACTGAAGCTCCAACGCATCATGCTGCTTCTTAACATTTTCACAATCAATCTCAAGCACCAGTTTGAACTTACTTGCCGATATCCCCACAGTGTCAGTCCTTATAAAAATCACGCTGTTCGTCACATTTTTCACTTCAAACGAAACACACAAAACACACACTGTAAAAAGCAATACAACAAAAACTACACACAAACGCATCTTGAAAAATGTTTATTAATCTTCCACCCCTGAAGTACTTTCCATTTTTAATTATACAAAACTGTGGGTTACACATATATCACTTAATATCATATAAGATATTGAGTTATTATATATTGAAACTATTGAAACATATTGGGGAGCATTCACAAAGCACTTTAACCCCAACTTTAGCCCCAAGTTTTATCCCTGGTACTAAACATGATGCTAAACCAGGGGCTAACCATGTCTAGCTCCTAGTTTAGCACTATGTTTAGTACCAGGGATAAAACTTGGGGCTAAAGTTGGGGTTAAAGTGCTTTGTGAATGTCTCCCATTATTTTCAAACGTTTAAAACGCTTTAAAATTTTTAAAATCATGCTGAAAAATGCTGATATAACTTCAGGGTCTATCTCTATGCTTGCATGTTAGATGTTAAATATTTGCATGACTATGACGTCATAAAGGTGTTCTTATATAAGCATGTTATTAGAGTTTTTTATAAAATGCAAAAATAATTTAACTGAAAGTTATTATTTATTCAAAAAACATGTAATGCAAATTTATACTTCATGTATAAGTGTTAGGTTCTTTTCCATTGTTTGTTCTTCCGTATTTTTGAATTTTTCAATTACCACATGGAGCAAGAGAAGAAAAAGAAAAATCTTTTGCATTAAACAAAAAACAAAGGTTTTAAGTTTTAAATATAATTGCACTCTATTAATTAGAACTATATTATGAAGCACTGTTTCTAAGGACTATATTTTGAAGCATTGTTACAAAGGGCTATATTTTAAATCATGGCACTGCTAATTATGGCTATATTTTGAAGCTCTGGTTTTATGGGCTAAATTTTTTAATTACTGTCGTTAAGAACTATATTTTGAAGCACAAAGTGCTATATTTTGGATCATGACACTGCTATATAATTATGGCTATATTTTGAATCACTGATTCTAAGGGCTACATTTTTAAATCACTGTTATTTAAGGGCTATATTTTGAATCACTGCTATTAATGGTTACATTTTAAAGCGCTGTTATTAATGGCTATATTTTTTAATCACTGTCTCTAAAGACTATATTTTGAAGCACAAAGGGCTATATTTTGAATCATGACACTGCTATATAATTATGGCTATATTTTGAATCACTGATTCTAAGGGCTACATTTTTAAATCACTGTTATTTAAGAGCTATATTTCGAATCACTGCTATTAATGGCTATATTTTGAAGCACTGGTTTTATGAGCTACATTTTTTAATCACTGTGGAATATCCATTTAAATTTGGCTGTATATATGAAGAACCTTGTAATTTAAAGATATAAAATAAATAACACTTACACATTTATTTATTATTACAAATGTTTTATTATTTCTCTAGTAATTAATAGTGTTAATAATATTTGTTGGGTATAATAAATTTATGGTAAATAATAAATAATACGATCTTACTTTTAAAAGGAGTTCATACATTAAAAAACCATACTAGTTAAAATATTTCAAACTATTGCTGTCTGGATGATTATACAGGTTAATGTTTTAAAAGTTAATTATTCAGATTATAGGTGATTAAGTTGCAGATTTTTATTTAATTTTGGAAATTAATAACAGTACAATCCCTCCAGAAGTTTGCAGCTCTTCTGTTTGTAATGTTTTTTAAAACTTTATGGAGTGGTTTGAAGTAGAAGTACGGAACTTTCTGTGAACGTTGTAACACTGAAATACAAATAGAAAAACCAGAAACCTAACAATTCCGGCTACTTCCGGGAGGAATATCATGTAAATTGGGCTGTAAGTAATAGTATTAGTTTTACCCTAATTGAAAAACTATGTCTTAATTATGAAAGGTTTTTCTTTACACGTCTAAACCTAATCTTTTTACCTCTAAAACACATATTATTTCCTCTTCGCTGAAAATGAGGATGAAATGAAGACAAATAGACAATATGTTTAACATTTTATTCTCAAGAAAAGACAAAAAAGACGTAATCTCGTCTTTTTTTCTCTAAAATACTACAAAATAGGAAGAAATTAGATTAGCTTATTCATGAGTTGAATCAATAATAGTTTAAATTTGTTTCAACTCAGGATACGTATATATTGGGGCATTTATATATCATGCTAATGTGCCTTATTTGCTAATTATCATTAATTTATGTATTATAAAATCTAAAATTTCTTAATAATACGTCAGGAAAAAATAATAAATTAATTATTTTTATTACATAAAATTATACAAATGAATATACATCAACATTCGACTGTAAAATGTATAAAAAATACCATGATATGTTTGTGTTTGTAAAAAAAATATTATTTCTATCGATATATTCTATGATTGTAATTTACAACAAATAAACGGAAGAAGAAAATTGAAAAAAATGCAACATTTTTTAGTAAGCAGTACAGTGCATACATGGCATGTGTCGGAAATTAGAAGTTGAAAGAAACCAGAATTAAAAACATGCAACAATTATTTGCAATCATTTATTAACTCTGCAGTTGTAAATAATGTTTACAAATTATTTCTGCTTGTTTTTAATTCTCTGCTTATATTTTGTAAGTATTACAATAACTATATTAAATAAAGAAGTAATTTTTGCTGCAAAGAACAGCCTGAAAGACTTTTTTATTGCATATTTGGAGAGAGGACCTAGAGCTATTTATTGACAATTCTGTTAAAAAAAAATTTGGATACTTTAACTCAAAATCGAGGGGAATAATATTGTGACGTTATAGTCATGCAATGTCTTTCACTATATACTTGCATATGAAATATATGTATATATATATATATATATATTATATATATATATATATATATATATATATATATATATATATATATATATATATATATATGCATATGACTATGACGTCACAGCATTTTGCAGTATGAGATATTAGATTGTGAAAATTTTAGTGGCTTAATCGAAAGAAGAGGTAAAAATATGGTGCTGTGAATTTTTTCAGATTTTTTTGAGACCGTGAACTATTTTTAAGAAATTATTGAAAGTCTATTTTATGACGTCACGGGCGGCACTCTTTAAGAAAAAAGATAGGGCAGTCATCAAAATAGCCTTTTAATAATTTTTTAAAAATAGTTCCCGGTCTCAGAAAAATCTGAAAATATTCACAGTACCATATTTTTACCCCTTCTTTCGATTAAGCCACTAAAATTTTTACATTCCAATATCTCATTAGAGGATTTAAAAAAAAAAAATAAAAAATAAAAAAAAATTACAATACCTAACATTAACCTAGTTATTAACCTACGTGTGTTACTTTTATTATAACAAATTTGAAAATATTATAATTTTTTTAAACTTCATCCCTACATTTACGTTTTACTAAATAAATTAAATTTTTTATTTTTTAGGTTGTTGGAATGGTTGGTGCCGATGATAAATGCTCATATGACGAAATGCGTAGTGAAATGCGCAAAGAAAAATGTAAATATCAAATGGAAATTCATATATTTATATGGTAGTCTCTGAAATAGAACTCAAATTAAGCTTGGCATTGGCATTACTCAGATTATGTTCATCCTATAGTTGTAAATTTTCATCTTTAATAGACAATAATGGTTGCATTTTTTTATTTTATAATTAGAAAATATACATAAAATTATGCTTTTCTTATTTTTTTTTTCAGATTTTTTTGGAGTGCGGGAACTAATTTAAAAAAAAAAGTTTAAAATATCTGAATTAGGGTGGTACTACCTGATGAAACAACTGTGACGTCATTTTCTCACGTTGTGATTAGCTATTGATGACGTCACGGTTGTCCAATCACGTAGTACCATCCTAATTAAGATATTTTAAATATTATTTTGAAATTAGTTCCCGCACTCCAAAAAAATCTGAAAAAAAAAAAATAAGAAAAGCATATAATTTTATGTATATTTCTATTATCTTTTTTTATCAAAAACGGTGCACATGGAATGAGAGAAAAAAACACGAGGTAAAACGTTAAGAGTGAATCAATTCGGGTACATTAATTTTCAGCCATTTGGAGTATGCTGGTACCTTTGCAAGAAATATTATTTATATTATTATTCATGATCATGTATATGTTAATTATATTTTATACAGTGATTTATTTTTATTTTCATACAAACTCTATTTTTTTATGCTTTTTGAAAATGAAAATGTTCTTAATGGATTTACTGTGTTCATTATTTATAATGGAGTATCGACCTCAATTTTTTTTATTGCAGAAATGGAAAGAGGGTGAAAAGTTATGCTCCCTGATTTTGTTCAGATTTTTTTACAGCCCTGGAAGTATTTTTAAAAAATTATTGAAAGTCCTTTTTGTGACGTCACGAGGCGCCTTTCCTTAAGAAAAGGATAGGACTTGCCACCGCGTGACGTCACAAAAAGGAATTTCAATAATTTATTAAAAATACTTCCAGGGCTCTAAAAAATCTGAAAAAAATCAGGGTAGCACAACTTTGCACCCTCTATCCATTTCTGCAATAAAAAAAATTGAGGTCAATACTCCATCATTATATTATATTTTTTTCTCATACAAATAACAATAGTTACAGAAAGGACTGGCATTTCTTTGTGCGTATCTCGATGCATTGGTCTACCAACTGCGACTAACCGGGAAAGATGTTCTTACAATGTTTCTTCAGGGGATGGTACATATGGTCATTGAACTTTAAACAACAATAATAACATCATTAATATGAATATATAAATTTAATATAGTTATATATTTTTTTACGTTTAAAATTATATAAATTAATTAAAAAGGTTAAACGATTAAGATCATAATTATTTTGAATTTCTGCTTTGAAATTAAAAAACGATCATGATTGTTTGGTTAATTTTATGTATTTTGGATTGAGCGTTTTATACATTAGTCATTAATGATTAAATTAATTGTCTACCTAACTTGATAACATATCAATTAATATTTCAGCATTTTCTGACTGTACGAAAAAACTAACAATGAGAAAGGATAATATCAAACATGTTATTTGTTACTATACACCAATCTATGACAGGTATGTAATTGTATTACAGTATACTTACGAATTAAAGGGATACAAGCCTCAAATAAAATCAATAATAATAATTATTATTTATTAATTAATTCATTAATTCATTCATTAAAATTGATTAATAATTTAAGTCACCATGTGTTGTTAGAGTATAATGTTATAATCAACATTCCTATCACTTTTTTCCAAGCTCAGTGCAAAGTGGCGGTGCAAAGTAAGAAATTTAGTCGTTGCTGACGTCACAACTCAATGCTAATCAGAGCTGGCTGTGATTTGTGACGTCAGCAAGGACCTTCTTTGTTGCTCAATTTCGCATGGTCGCACCGCTCGTGGATTAAAATAATGCGAATGATGATTATAAACTCGAGCAACACTTGGTGTCAGTCTAATTTGTAATTTGAGGTCTGTATAATATACAGTTACAATACACAAATTTATAAAGACTAGAAAGTGTATAAAGACAAAGTGGGCAAATATATTTACTTTATAAAATAAAGTATTATGATTTTTTATAGGTGATTTTCTTACCAATGAATGATTCAATCCTTTATTGTATATTTGGAATAGAGAGAAATTGGCGTTGTAATTATTAAATTTGTGATAAAAATACCGAAATATATAAAAATATACTGTATAAAAACTTGTAATGCAGTACAAAATATTAAATCATTGACATTAAATTTTCAGCTTGTATTCACCGAACATCACATCAAGAGATTTCGATCCCAATCTATGTTCCCACATCATAGTGGTTGACTTCGCTGAAATTGACAATGACACACTCACCGTCAAACCTGTTATGAAAAATGCTAAAGGTATAAAAAGATAACAGTGATTTGTTATTAAGGCTTAACCTGAGAAATTTGGACGAAAAATTCGCTACAACAGATTTTCTTCAAATTAATTTGGTGGACTTACAACAATCGTCAAATTAGCTCTGAATTTTTTCGGAATTTTTTAACCGTTGGTTTAATTATAATTAATTTATTTAAATGAGAATTTTGTATCCTTCCAATGTTAAATTTGTTAATTAGCGCATTGCAAAAAAAACTATACAACAGATTCTTTTACTTTTTTTTTTTTTTTACTAAAATCTAATTTTTTACGCTATTTTTCTGAATTGTTTTCATATATCTTGAACCGTGGCGATGATCGTTTCCTATATGTGATGAGAAATGTGGCAACGTTCTCAAGGACTGATGTAACCACCCCCTCCTAAAAAATTATTCGCATTCCATTGCAAACAGTGTTGCCACTATAGCCACGCCTCTTGACCTTGACAGACAAATTCTCAGGTTATACTTTAAGGTATAATCTGAGAATTTGTCTGTCAAGGTCACACATAAAAAGAGGCGTGGCTACACTGGCAACACTGTTGCACTAGTAATGCGAATAATCTGGCAGAAGGGGGAGGTGACTACAGTCCCTGAGAGCGTTGCCAAGTTTCTTATATGAGCCATATGAAAAACAATCATCGCCACGGTTCGAAATATATGAAAACAATTCAGAAAAATAGTCTAAAAAAAAAAATCACGATTCTCAACATTCAATCGAAAGCTCTTTCGTCCAAATTTTTTTTTCCTGGACACTTCTAGGTAAATGTCAGGACAGTTACTTAACAAGACCACAGCCAACTTCCTAGCCCTGACTAAACCTTCATCCTGTCCCCCACACCCTCGCGTGCAGAACTCGTCCGCTTGCATATTTCAATTTTTGTCTAAGGTACTTTATTTTATAGTAATAATCTGTTAATCTTCACAGAACTTGTATCATCGTGGCAATATCTTCGAACTAGCTATGGTATGAAGCTAATTCTGTGTATCATTGATGGTTACAAATCTTACATGGTAATGAGAAAGAGGTACAGCATACTTGCCTCCCAGCAAGTGTCAAGAGCTACGTTTATTGCCAGCGCAGTTCAGTTTGTGACGGAAAACAATTTCGATGGATTTGATTTTGGATGGACGTCACCTACATGCGTCAAGGATGTATGTATTTTGTTTTAAACAATTTATCTTAGGTACAACAAAAGCCTTTTAAGTTATAATTATAATTTAATTATTTCTAAATGCGGTCAGAAGTAATTATTAAAATTTCGAGAATGTTTTAAAATTTCATATCCACTGAACTGTTCATATCACCCTAGTGGAAAAAAGATGTGAAATATTGATATATTAAGAAATTTTAAAAAAATTGTAAGCCAGTTAGCAAAGTATTTCCGTAAGAAATAAAATAATTTAATTATAAATAGTGATATTTTTTTAAATTTTTTTAACATTTGTCTTAAATAGCGGATTATCTCTCCCCCCCTCTTGGTATAGCGTGTGACATTTTTTTTATAAGTTACAATCTTATTAATAAAAAGGGCAGTGTCCACATTACAATTTTATTTATATCAGATTTATAATGATGTTTTTATTTCTATAGGGTTGCTCCAAAAATGATAAGCAAAATTTTGAACTTCTCGCTAAAGAAATGTCTGAAGCATTTAAGCCACTGAATCTTTCACTTTCCTGCTTACTACCACCCAAAACAAAGGAACTCGATGCAGGTAAGTTTACCCTGATATTCGTGTATAGGTGCATTTCTATGGAGGGATGTAGCAAAGTCTTCTGCTCGTTGTTAGTAAACAAAGTATTTTTGTGTAATGTCTGTCGCGTGAAAAGAAAAACATGGGACGGTTGTTGATTTACATGTTAACTTATGGAAAATGACCGTTAATTATAAAGTTGTTGTGTCTACTTATAGCTCCAAAAATGTGTCTACTAGCGCCAAAAATGCCATTACGTTCTCTGCTCTGGTGGCAATGTTAGGCACTACGTCGTCCCATGTTTAACAATGAAAAAGGCTTCATGCGACAGACATTATAAACATGCAATGGTTTGTTACAATCATTGCGAGTAGAAGACTTTGCTTTGTATAGTATTTCCATTTATTTATTTATTTATTTATTTATTTATTCATTCATTTATTTATTTATTTATTTATTTATTTATTTATTTATTTATTTATTTATTTATTTATTTATTTATTTATTTATTTATTTATTTATTTATTTATTTATTTATTTATTTATTTATTTATTTATTTATTTATTTATTTATTTTTGAGCCCTGTAACCGCCTCAAAATTGAGGAGAAAGTTGATGCTATTTCTTAACGTTTTCCCTTATGCTTGCGTGTTAATTCCTATAACGTTATATATTGTATGTCCTCTCGATTTGAAGGTAATAAGAAAAATAATAAAAAAAGAAAAAATTACAGTACACAAGTCACAATCCTTTTGAAATCTTTTGCCCCAGAAATTTATTATTTTTTATTGCATTTTATAGCTTACATGGTTATTTTCATTCTCTTAGAGATGGCAATTAAGGGATCATGATTTTATCACATTCTAAACAAAATTTTACACATAAATTCCTTAGCCAGTTCAAAAGAACAAACTAAATTATAAAATCTTGTTAATTCTGCTTTTTTTCGAGGTCCTTTAAATTTGCTTATGAAGGTTACTTTTTTAATTACTTTTTTATAATTATTAGTGTTCTGGAACACATGCTGCATGTATATGGTTAAATATTAAAAAAAATATATTCAATATATTATGTATAAAAAAGAAATAGAAATTTAAACTGTATTTAAGGTAATGCATGGAGTTATCGACCTCATTTTTTTTTTTTTGAAATGGAAAGAGCGTGCTCCTTAAGAAAAGGATAGGACTTAATTGCTGCCTCGTGACGTCAAAAAAAAAAGACTTTCAATATTTTTTTTAAAAAATAGTCCCAAGGCTGTAAAAAATCTGAAAAAAATCAGAGTAGCATAACTTTGCACCCTCTATCCATTTCTGCAATTAAAATAATTGAGGTCAATACTACATTGATTGTAATTATTTTAACGTAATTATTAATATTTTAAATATACTTGCATAAAATAATAATCATATTAAATACTTATGATAATGAATTGTACTAATTTTTGGAGAAATTAATTTAATTATTTCAGGCTTCAGCTTAACAAAAATACAAAAATACTTTGACTGGATGAGTATAATGACCTGCAATTACCACGGTGCATGGAGTAACCCCACTCAGTATATTGCTCCCATCGGTGATATGGTAAACATTTTTTTTTCTTCGATTACAACCATATTTTTTTTTTAGAACTCGTAATTAACAAACTATAACGTTCCCTGCTTACTAGTTATAAACTCCTGGGATCTACCTTATATATTTCTTTTGTAATATGTATGTTTTATTTTTTAATAAACACATTAAAAAAAAAAGAACGCAGGAATAGACTCCTGTATGATATTTTTTATTGCAGAAATGAATAGATGGTACCAAATTGTGCTACTTTGATTTTTTTTGAATTTTTGTAGTCCTGGAACTATTTCTAAATAATTATTGAAAGTTCTGTAATTTCAGTTGGCACCCCTTAATCCTTAATAAAAAAGATAGGACCTAGACGCCAATGGACAACATATATGAAAAAATTTCATTGCAGAAAGGAATCAAATTATGCTACTCTGAATTTTTTCAGATTTTTTTAAGACCCAGAACTATTTTTAAATAATTATTGAAAGTCCTGTAATTTCAGTTGGCACTCCTGACTTCTTAATAAAAAGGATAGAGACTGGACGCCTATTGACGCCTCCAGAGGGCGTGGCCGCACTTTCAATAATTATTTAAAAATAGTTCTGGGTTTCAAAACAATCTGAAAAAAAAAAATCAGAGTAGCAAAATTTGGTACCCTCTATTCATTTTTGCAAATAAAAAAATTTCATGTAGGTTGTCCATTATTCCTTTATTTTTTTTCCCCTTTAGAGAGAATCATTGGAATATTTCACACATTGGAGGAAAGTCGATCCTAAAAAAGTCATTCTTGGAATTTGTTCAAGTGGCCAAATCTCAAAATTGGCTAATCCAAATAAGAACGGAGTTGGAGTACAAATTTCGGGAGGAGGTGATGCGAATACATTAGGACCCAAAAAACCGGGTTTATTGTTTTACTCAGACGTAAGTATATTAAATACATAATGTATAATAGCTGGTTTTGATGCATATTAGCCACAGAGTTGCACTTACTAAGACTTAGTAAGTGAAACTCTGTGATATTAGCTATAAAAAATATATATAACAATGACATATGATGCAAAGAAATCACTTTAGAAATAAAGTCATTATTTTATTATTTTAATTGTTTATATTGCGCTTGAATTTGTAAACTGTAAATCAGTATGGTCAGATGATGACGTCATCATAGCGATTTAACATGGAATAACAATAAGGGATTCTCTAATGAATGATAAAATAAACATAGATATTCATCATACACTTAAATTTGAGTTATTTTTGCAAATGAATATTTTCATATTATTTTAATATTTTATACAGACTATGTAACTATAATTGGTTGGATTACTTGTTTAAACTTATTGCTGATGAAAGAAGTATGAAAATAAATATCGTCCCTCGTCTGGAATAATGAGCTATATCTGCCCATGCTTTTGTTGTAATAATGAGCTATCTGCTATTTCAGGTGAGCGTAATTTTTAGCTGTAAATTGGTATAATATAAAGCTCATATAATTGCACTCATTTAGTTATTTTGAAAATATATTGCCATTATTTTATTAAAATTGTAGGGGGTTTTCACTATTAATAATTACTTTAATAATGATATTCGATATTTTAAGATTTTAGTTATGCATATTATTTTGTACTCAGCACGGGTAAAATTTCAACAAATGGAGTATTGACCTCAATTTCTTTTTATTGCAGAAATGGATAGAGCGTGCAAAGTTATACTATCCTGATTTTTTTCAGATTTTTTAGAGCCCGGGAACTATTTTTAAAAAATGATTGAAAGTCCTTTTTGTGACGTCACGCGGCGGCAAGTCCTATCTTTTCTTAAGGAGCGGCGTCTCGTGACGTCACAAAAAAACTTTCAATCATTTTTTAAAAATACTTTCCAGGCTTTAAAAAATCTGAAGAAAAATCAGGGTGGTATAACTTTGCACGCTCTATCCATTTCTGCAATAAAAAAAATTGAGTTCAATACTCTATTAAAAATTTATTTACAATAAAACTACGGTGATGGAAAATGTATCATTTTCTTTTATATAATAGATATGTCATGGAGTAAAGTCAAAATTTTGGACCGTGAAACAAAGCAGGCAAGAAAATACTGGAACATACGCATACAAAGATGACCAATGGCTATCATATGAAGATGTACTTTATATTCGGAAGAAGGTAAGAAATCTCACCCTAGTTGAACTTTTACGTCTTCAACTCATCATTTGCACGTCTAAACCTAATATTATTACGTTTTTTTTACTTTAAAAACATATCGCTTAAAATGAGGATGAAATGGAGAAAATTGGCGCGATTCACGAAGAGGTTAGCCAGGTTTTAACCACGTTTAGCTTAACCACGTTTAAACTATACCTGTTTTACGTGTTAAATCACCTTGCTAAACGTGGTTAAGCTAAACGCGCGGATAAAAACCTGGATAACTCTTTCGTGAATCGCCCCCAATATTTCTAACATTTTAAGGTAAAACCTGAGAATTTGTCCGTCAAGGTCAAGAGGCGTGGCTACACTCGCAAATCTGGCAACACTGTTGCAATAGGAATGCGAATAATTTATTAGGAGGGGGTGGTATACCTCGCGTCAGCTACGAAAATCGTCCACAAGGCTCATATTCCTATCCTGTAGCGTTGCGAGAGGGGTGAAAAAATGATTCTCTTATGTAATTTTTACTATAACTACAGTCCCTGAGAGCGTTGCCAAGTTTCTTAGGGCATATGAGAAACGATCATCGCCACGGTTTGAAATATATGAAAACAATTCAAAAAAATTGTCCAAAAAATTAGCTTTTAATCTATGTATAGTTTTAAAAATATTCTTGAGCCGTTTTTTTGTAATGTTGATTGACAAATTTAACATTGAAAGGATACAAAATACACTTTTGAATAAATTAATTATAATTAAACCAACGGTTAAAAAGATCTGAAAAAATCAGTATTATTTGGACAATGGACAACATGATACATGAAAAAATTTTATTGCAGAAATGAATAGAGGGTACCAAATTATGCTACTCTGAATTGTTTCAGATTTTTTTGAAACCCAGAACCATTTTTAAATAATTATTGAAAGTGCGGCCACGCCCCCTGGAGGCGTCAGTAGGCGTCCAGTCTCTATCCGTTTTATTAAGAATTCAGAGGTGCCAACTGAAATCACAGGACTTTCAATAATTATCTAAAAATAGTTTCGGGTCTCAAAAATATCTGAAAAAATTCAGAGTAGCATAATTTGGTACCCTCTATTCATTTCTGCAATAAATTTTTTTCATGTATGTTGTCTATTGTTGTAAGTCTACCAAATTAATTTCAAGAACATCTGTAGATACAACTTTTTTCATCCGAATATTTCAGGTTAAGCCTTAAGGTCAATAAGATGAGTATAAGAAGACGCAATCTCGACATTTTTCCTCTAAAATTGTGCAAAATAGAAGGAAATTAGACGAGAATAGCGAATAAAAGATGAAATTTATTACAACTTGTCTAAACAATATTGAACATTAATATTTACTGTTTATTATAGTACATAATAAATGTATAGAAACAATAGATGACTTTTTCCTTAGAAATTTTATTACAATAAAAATTCAATTAAGGGTAAGATAACGCCACCAATGTTAAAAAAAATCCCTCACACAAAAATTCTGAAAAAAAAAAAAAATATATATATATAAATAAAATGTTCTCCTCTACACCCCCTACCAGTAGGTACACAAATACGTTCTAGTTTTTGAGTTAATAATTTTTAAAGTTGACTAATTTAACATGGGAGTCATCTCAATGTTAAAGTAGTCAACTTTAAAAATTCATAACTCAGAAACTAGATCGTATTTCGTCGCCTCAGAATGCAAGTCGCGTAAGTATATACAAAAAAAATTTATGGGACTTTGAGCTTTAAGTTATATTAAAATAAGGTTCAAAGTTGCATCAAATTTTTTTGTAATTATGCGACTTGCATTCTGAGGCGACGATTTGTATACCTGATATTTTAGCTACTGATAGGGGGTGTAGAGGAGAACATTTTAAATTCTTTTCAGAATTTTTGTGTGAGGGATTTTTTTTAACATTGGTGGCGTTATCTTACCTTTAATATAATAAATAAATAAAATATGTATGTAATAAATTTAATTAATTATCGAGTTCTATGGTAGTCGATTGATGTAGAGTTAGTTACAGGTCCCGATGTAGTTTATGTCCCTTGACACGAGTTTACAAATAAAAACTATCCTGCCGGGCCTGCCGAGACTCCCTCTCGGGATGTAAGGTGAAGATAATGGGATAAAGTCTTCCTTGCAGAAGGACGATTGTGAAGGTGACAAACGGCTTTCGCCGTAATGGCTACTCTCCATGCAGTCTGTCACCGAGAGGGCGAGTGAAAATGAGAGGATTATGGGATTGTACCACTGCCTGGAGAGATGGTTTTTAGATTTAAATAAAGGAAATGATAGATTTAAAAGGAAGGTATTTAGTTTGAAGAATAAAATGTTAGGATTAAAGGAAGATATAAAAGATTTTAGGAGTAGCAACAGTAAATATGATATACAGGTTCCAACACGCCTTGAGGAATCTCAATTTTTATGGCACATTGCATCAAACAGCTGATACGCAGGCGCAACAAAACAAACTAATTACTTTCATTGACTTTTAGTTGCAATACGCCATTAACAATGGTCTGGGAGGAGCCATGTTTTACACAATCAATGGAGATGACTTCACCAACACGTGTGGATGTGGGAGATATCCTCTATTGAGAGCAATCAGCGAGGAACTTCGAGGCCTGCAGTGTGAACTGCCTAACTGTACCTGAGAAAATAAAATATCTTTACCGAAGGGAATTTAAAAAGTGTCTTGTTGATAACATCGTATCGGCAACGATGTGTTTGTTATTTGTGGAGTGTAGCCCAGTCGATGATGCTTCTCTTATCACTCATGCCAAACGTCTATTATGACGTCATCCATAAAGCCTGTATAGACACTTTTTAAACTCCCTTCAGTACTCTGTGATAACAGCTGTTTTCTTAGCTGCAAAAGCTGAAAGGAAACTTTGTAAATATGGGAGTTTTTTTTTTGCATCAGATTTTCAGCTGATTTTTCAAAATATTATTTAGTCTATGGTCTGATATAAATTTTTATGTGCAATTTTAAAACTTATAATCATGTGGAAAATAAATTTCATTTTTAAAAAAATATGTTTTTTTTTTCCTGATAAAAAAATGTAAATTTTTAGTGTTAATGTAGAGGTATCAAAATGTTATGAAAAACAAAAGTTTGGTGTAATTTTTTTCTACTTATCATTTATCAGGAAATATCAGGAAATAAGCTTATATTGGGCGCAATTCACAAAGCAGTTAGCCAGGTTTCTAACCACGTTTAGCTTAACCGCGTTTAACTAGGTGATTTAACACGTAAAACAGGTATAGTTAAACGTGGTTAAGCTAAACGTGGTTAGAAACCTGGCTAACTACTTCGTGAATCGCGCCCATTATGTTTATTACCAATCAAAAGGTTTCGAATTTTAATCCCGAATTTTGGGATCGTCACCATCGTAACATTATTGTTGTATAGATCGAGCGTTACTAACATACAAGTGTTTAATTTTATAACATCTGCTATGACATTATTTGAATAAAGTTACCTTAAAATTTTAATAATCAATTTATAATTCAATGCATAAATATTATTAAATTAAGTAAATTTTAGTAACCATGGTTATTTACATACAGTGAATTATATATAAACATCTTTGACACGATTCACATAGCAGTTAGCAAGGTTTCTAACCACGTTTAGCTTAATCATGCACGTTTAACTAATATACCTGTTTTACATGTTAAAAGTCCTAGTTAAACGTGGCTAGAATGATTTAGAAAACTGGCTGATTGCTTCGTGAATCGAGTAATCTGCTTCTTATATACAGTCAGGGGCGGATCCAGCGCGCGGCTTTGGAGGGGGCGGTGCCCTATCCCGCAATGTTAAATTTGGGGTGGGAGGGTGGGGTGACGGGTGGGAGGTGGTAACACCTTCAATGTATTTTGGGACCTTTTGGGAGGGGCGATCGCCCCCATCGCCCCCCCCCCTCCTTAGATCCGCGCCTGTATACAGTATAATTAATATACAACAGTAGTATGGAATATTAATTTCCCACATAATTGTTGATAAAAAAATAACTGCCTAAATGACATAGAAATGAGGCACGTATTATTTTCTTGATCAAATCTTTTCTATTAAGGTTCTTGAAATTATATAACTTTAAAAACCAAAATCTTTTTGTATAAAAAGATATATCATTCCACACTTGAAGCATTAAAGTATAAATTTATTAATTGTGTGCACTCTCTCCATAAAGAATTTAAAAATATATTATATATGATATATTTTTACTATTAGGACCCTTGAAATTTTATCAAAACACGTATAGTCTTAAGATTTTATAATATAAATTAATAATTAATAAACAAAGGAGATAAACAGCAAGTATATTTTACGCGAGGAAATGATAGATATATCTGGCAAGTGTTAGTCAGTCCTACACGCTGGATTTGTTTTTAATCGATAACATATATTTTCAGAAGGTCCCGAGATAAAATTGGACCATGGCAAGCGTCTTGAATTTACGGTTTATTAAAAATAAAGATCATAAAGGAAGGCATTTGTTAGTTACCTTCAAAGGGCACTTGATGCAGTGGTATACACCTCTGATTCGTAATCGGATGGTCGTGATTTTGATCCCAGCCATGCACCGCCAAAATTTTCACAAGTAGCGGTTGCTAAAGAACACCCACTCGTGCATCCGGGAGGTGATTGATGGCATCCTCCATCAATTGCCGACCATCCTGACTAAGGTTTCCATGGGTTCCTCAGTTACAACCAGGCGAATGCTGGGATGGATTGCTTAGGCCATGGCCGCCCCGGTTTGGAAGGGACCCACAAAAGTAGGGTCTACGAAGAGCCGGGAAGTTAAATTCAGTCACTTAATTGTGGCCAGTACCAGCTGTAATAGGGTTCAGTTGGAAAGTAAAAAAAAAAAAAAAAAAAAAAAAAAAAAAAAAATCGATAATTTTTATTTTACGTGCCGTTTACCTCGTTTTTATTTAAATTCATAATATATTATATCTCCTCAAGATTAATAATATTTAGGCAAATTAATTTTATTATATATATATTTGTTTTATATATAAATATAACTGTATGCAAAGTATAAAATGTTGATATAAATATTTCACAATAGGTTTGTGTGTATTTTAAGTTCTATTTTTAACAATATATTATGTAACAATATATTGTACGTAATGAATGCTTATAACAAACAACCGGAACAAAGGAAATGGAACAAAAAAAAATGACAGCAGTTTTTAGTACACAATACATACGTGACGGAAGTAGTCAGGCCAGGCTTAAAAACAAACAAATATTATTTTCAATCAACATTTGCAGCGTTAATAATGTTTGCAAATTATTTGTGTTTGTTTTTAAGTATCAACTTTTATTTTGTAAGTATCGAAATAATCTTAAAATAAAGAAGTGATTCTTTTCTTCAATGGACAACCTACACAATTTTTTTTATTGCATATTTTGATAGCTACATGTATTGTAAATTTTGTTAATTTTTTGTCAAAATCGTGACGTCATATAAGTCATGAAACATCTTTCCCTATAAATGCTTGCATGCTAAATATTTGCATGCTAAATATTTGCATGACTATCATGTCACAGCGTTTTAAAAGGTTAATTAAATTAAAAAAAAAAAAGAAATGAAAATACATAACTCGAGGTCCTCTCACACTAAATTTTTAGATGCTGAATTGGTTTCAGTACTTTATGTCAGTACAAAGTTGCTCCAGTCAGTACAAAATTACTCCAGTTTCGTCTTATATCCATCACTTTTGACCTATAAAACACTTAATCCAAGTACAAATTTGGTACTGAAAAAAGAGAGTCGATTTTTTTGACATAAAGTACTGAAAACCAATTCAACATCTAAAAACTTAATGTGCTATCCAAACCAATAAAATTTTCATACAGGTTGTCCATTGCATGGAACAAAAAGTACCAAGGTAATAAATGCGAGGGTTAATGTAATTAACTAACCTGCATTAACCTGTAGGTGTCATCTTATTCACCTTTACTACAGTAGCAAATTTGGAAATATTTTAAATTTATTATACATATCTTTATACTAACGTTTTTCTAAATAGATTGTCGGAATGGTTGTTGGTGCTGATCAGAAATGCTCATATAACGAAATGCTTAGTGAAATGCGTAACGAAACGAGTAAGTACGGAAATTAAAACAAATAATTAACATGCAGCATTAGAAGAATATATATAAATTATTATATTTCTCTCTATGATTTTTTTTAGTGATATCGAATATCGATTGATGAAGATATTTTTTTCACTTTCTTCTTATACAAACAATAACATCAGTTTCAGAAAAAGCCAGCATTTCTCTCTGCATATCTCGCTGCATCGGTATACCAACTTACCGGGAAATATGTTTATACAATGAATCTACACTGAATGGTACATTATTTATGGTCATCTATTGTCACAACATTAATATGAACTTCATGTCAGGAAAGGGTAGTTTTGTTGTAGCAATCGAAAAAATGTTGAGAATTTATATGGAATTTAAAGAAGGGGAAAGCTTAAAAAAAATTGTCACTTATTTGATTTATAATTGATAATTGTTTACAATATTCTAGTTTGTAATTAATGAAACAAAAAAATATTGGGTGCGATTCATGAAGCAGTTAGCCAGGTTTCTAACCACGTTTAGCTTATATAACCACGTTTAGCTAGGTGGTTTAACACGTAAAACAGGTATATTTAAACGTGGTTAAGCTAAACGTGGTTAGAAACCTGGCTAATGGACAACATACTGTATGAAAAAATTTGATTGCAGAAATGAATAGATGGCACCAAATTATGCTACTCTGAATTTTTTTAGATTTTTTTGAGACCCGGAACTATTTTTAAATAATTATTGAAAGTCCTGTGATTTCAGTTGGCACCCCTGAATTCTTAATAAAAAGAATAGAGACTGGACGCCTATTGACACATCCAGGGGACGTGGGCGCACTTTCAATAATTATTTAAAAATAGTTCTGGGTTTCAAAAAAATCTGAAAAAATTCATAGTAGCATAATATGGTACCCTCTATTCATTTCTGCAATAAAAAATTTTCATGTATGTTGTCCATTGCTTCGTGAATCGCACCCAATATGATTGTTTGGTTATTTTTCTGTACTTTAGATCGAGCACTTAAACATTAGTCATGAATGATTAAATTAATTTTTTTCCATAAATTGATAACAACGTTATAACCTCTATTACAGTATTTCCTGACTGTACGAAAAAATTAACCATGAGAAAGGATAATATTAAACATGTGATTTGTTACTATACACCAAACTTTGACAGGTATGAATTACAGTATGAATTAATACTTTTTTATTATTTAAAATTCTATGGCCACAATGAGTGGGCACATATTGTTTTTTATGAAATATCTATAGTCTGGGTAATTTTCTTAACCATTGATTATTTTTTTACTGCATATTTGGACAAAGGGTGACTATTAAAGTTGGGATAACAATTTTGAAATGTATATATTATACAGATACTGAATAAGAATCGATATAAACCATTTAAACCAAGGATGTTTTATATAGTTTAATCATGGGTGCGATTCACGAAGAAGTTAGCCAGGTTTCTAACCACGTTTAGCTTAATCACGTTTATATAATTGTACCTGTTTTACATGTTAAACCATCTAGTTAAAAGTGGTTAAGCTAAATGTGATTAGAAACCTGGTTAACTGCTTCATGAATCGTACCCATTATGAATAAGTTAGCCCTATACCAATAGTATTATATATATAATAGAGCTACTGAGGAAAAAATCCATTGTATCATGGCCGCCGAGCGCAACTTGCTCTATTTTTTGGCTTCACATTACCATGGTAAGATGGCGAACACCCTATTGTTTTGTATTGTAGCCACCACGCACTTCCTCCTCACGACCTATCGACAGAGCCCCCACTTATCCATAGTATACAACATCCTTGATATAAACTTTTACTATAATCAATAATATTAAATTTTCAGCTTGTATTCACCGAATATTACATCCAGTGATTTTGATCCCAATATGTGTTCCCACATAATGGTGTTGGATTTCGCCAATATTAATAATAACACGTACATAGTCCAGCCTTTAATGACAAATAAAATGACTACAGGTATGACGGTAACTTCACCCCCTATTAATAATATAGTATTTATTTATTTATTTATTTATTTATTTATTTATTTATTTATTTATTTATTTATTTATTTATTTATTTATTTATTTATTTATTTATTTATTTATTTATTTATTTATTTATTTATTTATTTATTTATTTATTTATTTATTTATTTATTTATTTATTTATTTATTTATTTATTTCCTCGTGTGGCTGTACATAATACAACATAGAGGTACAAAAGTTTTTTCTTAATCTAAATCTTACGTCTAGCTAGAAATTAAATTAATTTAAGTTTACATAAATATACATATTGCAGTAATTTAAACATGGAACAAAACAAAACAAAAATCTGTTAGTTATACATACGTGTAGTTTATTTTATAATAGTTTAGAAGTATTTGCTTGTATTTAGCATTGTCCTAGTGCAGAAATTTAAAAGTTAAATACTCCTTTACTGAGTAAAATTGATTAACAAGTAAAAACTTTTTGACTTCGTTTATAAATTTTAAGTTGCACTCAATACTTTTCATTGTTGTTGGCAGTTTATTGTATATATTTGTTAACGAGTAGTGGGGGGAATTAACATCTTTGGGGAGGTGGAGGTCATTTTTTATTCGTGTGTTATGGTTATGTACTGTGGCGTTTGTTTTAAATAGATCAGGCTGCTTTCGTACAAATTTGCAGCACTCAAGTATATATATACAGGGCAGTGTTAGAATTTTTTGTTTAATAAATGTGGATTTGCAAGACTCCATTTTTTTAAGCTGGTAATATCCCCTCTAAATTTTGGAAGGGTATTTATAGTTATGTTGTTTTTCAGAATTTTTTTAACTCTCCAACACCCTCAAAATATTTTTGTATATATACTTTTACTTAATATTCATGCAACGCGTATTAAATATTTACTTGACTATGATGTCATAGCGTTTTACAGCGTGTTTTTAAGATGTTTAAGGGTTTGAGAGAGTTAAAAAAAATAAAACGTGAAGGAAATGGATGATCTTCCACTTAAAATGTAATATTAATTTCTCTCAGATCTCAGAGATCTGCTATTCTATGACGAAGTAATAATTTTATGAACAATAAAGTTTCCATGGCCCTTAAAAAAAAAAAAAAAAAAAAAAAAAAAAAAAAAAACTAAAAAATATATATTTTTTTTTTTAAAACAATCATAAAATAGCATGCATGTGGACATGCTTATATCAAGGAACAGAGATAATATTATCTCTGTTCCTTGCTTATATACACATACATTATATATTATGTTATATTATATGTGTAAGATTTCCAAAACCTTAATTGCCTAAATTCTGAAAAAAAATTATATTTAAAAAACAATGAATTTTATATTTTTATGTATTTTTATTTTATTGACTTCATAAAGTTAGTAGCGCCCCTCGCGGAAACTGACGGGAAACAGCTGAACTACGTGCGTCTAGCGAGGCCCATTGTATATGCGTATTACTCTCCGTGTATATGTTTAACATTGTAAAATCATGTAAATGCTCTGTCAGCAGCCACAGCATAATTTTACAGAAGTGACAACACCATAATTAGTTGTCAAATACGTTCGGACAAATATAAAAAAATATTAAATTTCAACTTCGTAAAAGATGTATTTCATATAAAATTTGTTGTTTTTGTGATTCTCCTAATGCTATAGGTATTGCTGTATCCTCGCCAAAATTTCAGCGCTCAGCGCCATCTCTTGGTCCTTTATGTACTCAATACTTACAGTTATTTTATTATTTATATTTTTTTACGGCTGAGGCATTTTAATAACATACTTAATTTTGCAGATCTTGCAGCCTCGTGGCAATTTCTCCGATCAACTTATGGTGTCAAGTTAATTCTCTACATTGATGATAGTTACATCAGATTCTTGGATTTAAAGAAGATATACAGTAGACTTGCCGCAAATGAAACAACACGGGCCGCATTTATTACGAGT
The DNA here is from genome assembly GCA_949825025.1 of Siphlonurus alternatus. Classification (NCBI taxonomy): domain Eukaryota; kingdom Metazoa; phylum Arthropoda; class Insecta; order Ephemeroptera; family Siphlonuridae; genus Siphlonurus; species Siphlonurus alternatus. The sequence continues at coordinate 5,573,673 of OX463785.1, read as the reverse complement.
TGTGTTAGTTTTTTGGTGCAATACAACTTTGATGGATTTGAATTTGCATGGAGAGAACCTAAGTGCAAGGAGGTATTGAAGTACTTTAATGAGTTTAATTAACTAAATGAATTAATTTTATTAATGTTGAGTATACGACGTAAAATGGTGTCGTAGCATATTAAAAATTATAATGGACAACCTGCATAAAAATTTTTAATTGCAGAAATAAAAAGAAGGTACAAAATTATACTACTATATGAATATTTTCAGATTCTTTTGAGTCCCAGAAATATTTTTTAAATAATTATTGAAAGTGCGGCCACGCCCTCTGGAGGATTCAATAGGCATCTAGGCCCTATTATTTTTATTAAGGATTCAGGGGTGCCAACTTAACTTATAGAACTTTCAATAATTATATAAAAATAGTTCCGGGTCTCAAAAAAATCTGAAAAAATTCAAAGTAGCATAATTTGGTGCCCTCTATTTATTTCTGCAATAAAAAATTTCCATGTAAATTGCCAATTATTGCTCTTTGTAATAGACGACCTGCTTGTTTTATTTTTAATGCAGAAATGAATAAAGGATGTAATTCATAAAAAAATTCCAATAAAAATGAATACATTTTTTTCTCAAGTGAAAATTAATTCTTTTCTTTGCATTTATATAAGGAATACATAAAGAATAAACAAGTCCAAAAAAACATTTTAACTTTTAAAGAAAAGCTAGTTTAAAATATATTAATTGTTGACAATGCGTACAGGGCTGCTCCAAAAATGATACACGAAATTTTGGTCTTCTTGCTGAAGAAATGTCAAAATCATTAAAGCCACTGAATCTATCACTTTCCTGTTTACTACCACCCAAAATAACCATACTTGACGCAGGTAAGTTCATTTTTTTAAAATATTAAACAATTAATTAAACAGAAAAGATTGAATATTACAGAAAAGTGGTCAAGAAAAAAATTGTGACATTGTTGTGAAACCTGTCTAATGGACAACATACATGAAAAAATTTTATTGCAGAAATGAATAGAGGGTACCAAATTATACTACTCTGAATTTTTTCAGATTTTTTTGAAACCCAGAACTATTTTTAAATAATTATTGAAAGTGCGACCACGCCCCTTGGAGGCGTCAATAGGCGTCCAGTCTCTATCCTTTTTATTAAGAATTCAGAGGTGCCAACTGAAATCACAGGACTTTCAATAATTATTTAAAAATAGTTCCGGGTCTCAAAAAAATCTGAAAAAATTCAGAGTAGCATAATTTTGTACCCTTTATTCATTTCTGCAATAATTTTTTTTCATGTATGTTATCCATTGAAATATATACATGAAATAATCATTGAAATATAATATGTTAGCACCCAAAGCCGAATTCGGACAATGTCCAAAAAAAGTGACCAAAACTAGTTGTGACCAAAAGCCGAAATAAAGCTCACATCGGGTTTTGGTTTTTCTGATTTAACCAAAACTAGATGTGGTTAATTTTGTTTGACCAAAAGCCGACGAGCTCTCTCTCAACGGGTTTTGGTTTTTATGATTTGACCAGAACTAGTTGTGATCAATTTTAAATGAACAAAAGCCGAAATATTTGTTTATTTCGAGTTTGGGTCAAAATGCAACCACAACTAATTTTGGTCACTTTTTTTGGACAATGTCCCAGAATTCGGCTTTGGACGCTAACATATATATTTAAATGAAATTAAATAAAGTATAATCATATCGGTTGCGGTTATTAGTGATGTGAATTATTTTTAAAGAAATTCTTCTATAATTATATAAATTTTATATTACAAATAATTTAAAAAATTCCATAAAAACAAAGTAAATCGTTGTTAACTATGTTAAGATAAGAGTGTTATTACATGTTGAATGATTAAAATTAATAGCTTTTACGTGTACTTAAACCTTTGCCGGTGTTCACTAAATATACCTCCTGTATATGTAGTATAAATTTTAGTACACTTAAATTTTGTATTTTTTACTTCATTATTATTTAATTATGAAAATTAAAATATTTGTTATTTTTTCTTAAAAATATCTGTCAATAGTTTTGTTTTAAAAAAAATATGTTTATAATTTTCTTTTCTGTTGTAAATTAAACAATTTTGTTGTAAATTATTTACATTAAAGTTAAAGATGTAATAAGATCTTGAAGAATAACTTTAATATAATAATCTGTATCAACCAAAAAGGTTTTGTTGTATCACCTTAGTTGATTCGTATAACTAAAAGATCAATAATAAAAAAAAAATGTATGTTGCGATCTTAATCACGACGTTTCGAGAGTTGAACGCTCCCTTCCTCAGGTGATCTGAGACTTATAAATTATAAATTTCAGGATTCAATTTTACAAAAATACAAAAATACTTTGACTGGATGAGTGTACTGACATGTAACTACAATGGTGCCTGGAATGATAAACTTAAATATATTGCTCCGTTTGAATTTATGGTATGAAAAATATAAAAGTTGCGACGTTGCATGAATTTTTTGTATTTTAGGATAGAGGACCTCGAGTTATTGTCATTTTTTTCAACATAAAAATCACGCTGCAAAAAGCTGTGACGTCATAGTCATGCATCGTCTTTCTCTATTCTTGCATGTTAAATATTAGCACGACTATGACGTCACAGAATTTTGCAGCATGATTTTAAGGGTGTTGAAGGGATAAATATGCAATAAAAACAATCATGCAGTTTGTCCATTTAATTTTGTTCTATTGGTGCATGAGTTAAAATATAGATTGTCATTATAATCTTATTGGGAAAATATATCTCAATATTCGAAGAAAAATTACTACGGTTAAAATTAATTTTGAATCTGAATATATTACTGATTATATAGAGACCATACTTGTAATTATATATATTTTTTTTTTGTGAAATGATTGAAGCCATATGCAAGAAAAAATATGTTAAACTGCAATGGAGTACCGACCTCAAAATTTTTTTATTACAGAAATGGATAGAGGGTGCAAAAATATTTAAAATATGCTACTTTGATTTTTTTCAGATTTTTCTGAGACCGGGAAGTATTTTTAAAAAATTATTGAAAGTCCATTTTGATGACGTCACGAGGCGCCTCTCCTTAAGAAAAGGATAGGACACTAACGCCCGTGACGTCATAAAACGGACTTTTAATAATTTTTTAAAAATACTTCCCGGTCTCAGAAAAATCTGAAAAAAATTCAGAATAGCATATTTTTGCACCCTCTATCTGCAATAAAAAAAAATGAAGTCGGTACTCGGCACTCCATTGCTCTTTTAAATACAATTCTAAGATTTAAATGTTAATATTTAATTTTCAGTTTTATTAACTTAATTTAAAATAATTATTTCTTTTATTTAGGCAGAATCATTGAGTCATATTATAGATACAAAGAAAGTGGACCCCAAAAAGATCATCGTTGGAATTTGTACGAATGGTCAGATCTCAAGATTGGCTGATCCAGAAGGAAATTCTCTTGGTTCAAAAGCCTTGGGAGGAGGAGACTCAGCTGCATTAAAACCTAAAAGAGAGAGATACCTACTTTTTTCAGACGTAAGTAAGCTAATAGACAATAATGGTTGCACTTTTTTATTTCACAATTAGAAAATATATAATACATAAAATTATATTTTCTGAATTTTTACAGATTTGTTTCATTTTTGATTTTTTGGAGTGCGGGAACTAATTTAAAAAAAAATTAAATGTCTGATTTAGGGTGGTACTACCTGATCACGAAACCGTGACGTCATCAATATTATAGCCAATCACAGTGCAAGAAAATGACGTCTCGGTTGTCCCGTCAGGTAGTACCACCCTAAATCAGATATTTTAATATTTTTTTTTTAAATTAGTTCTCGCACTCCAAAAAATCTGAAAAAAAAAATCAGAAAAGCATAATTTTATGTATATTTTCTAATTATGAAATAAAAACAAATGCAACCGTTAAAAATATGTTCCCTCACCCATAGTATTTTTTTTTTATTACAGATATGTAATGGTGTGAAGTCCCAAAGATGGACTGTTCAAAAAATCATTATTAAAAAAGGTGCATCTAGTGGATCGTACGCATACAAGAATGATCAATGGGTTTCGTATGAAGATGTTCTTTATATTCGAGCGAAGGTAAGAAAAATATGATATTAACATTAAATTTGATTGATCACAGTGCATTGACCGGTTATCTTTAGATCACCGAAGTTAAGTAACGCGAGCGTGGTTAGTATTTAGATGGGTGACCGTTTTAAAGTAAAAATTACGTTGCTCCCTCCCTGGGGTAAATTCGTCTTGCTTTCCACCCAGTGCAGTGATGCACTTAATTGTGTGTGATTCCCCAGGCTTTGGACCACTGTGATCCATTGTGAAAAAGGAGATATGTCCGTCCTGACTGAGGTTCTCTACGGTTCCCTTAGTCTCACTTCAGCAAATGCTGAGACGCGTAACAGGCCGTGGCCATGCATGCACCATCCTTTCCTTACCTTATATCTACTCATTACCCCGCCGCGAGCTGTAAGCTCTTACAGATGTAAAAAAAAAAGTAAATAAATTGAAAAGTAAATTAATATTTTTTATGCATTATATTAAATGCCACATTACTTTTGTTTACTCCTAGATGCAATACGCCATTAAAAAAGGTCTGGGAGGAGCCATGCTTTACACAATCAACGGAGATGACTTCACCAACACGTGTGGATGTGGGAGATATCCTCTTTTGAGAGCAATCAGCGAGGAACTTCGAGGTCTACAGTGTGAACTGCCTAACTGTACCTGAGAAAATATCCACAGATGCAAAATGATGAAATAATTGTATTTGTGAAAAGATGTTATTTTCAAGCGATGAAAATAACCTTTTCTTAAATGGCCCCGAGTTAAAATAAATTTCTACTTTTCTTCTCTATTAAGCTCTCCTCTCGTCTTTTCTCCTCTTATTTTGCACCATTTTAGAGGGAAAAAAGAGAGAAAAAGAAGAGATTACGTATTTTTTCCTCTTCTTCAGCATAAAATGTTAGAAATATTGTCTTAATTCTTAATTTCATCTTCACTTTAAGCGAAGAGGAAATAACATGTGTTTTAGAGGTAAAAGGATTAATAGATTTAGACGTGTAAAAGGATGAGCTGAAGACGTAATTTTTCAACTAGGGGGGATTTTATTTTGCATCTTCCACACAATTTTAGCTCCATGATTTTCATAATAAGTCACACTTATTATAATTGGTTGATTTTTTATGTTCGTAGAACAGTTAAGTTTTTAATTCAAGATATGTGCATTTTTTCCTTAATATACACAATATTTATTAATGATAGATGTATTGTTTCTAAAATGGATGTAATACCACAATTTGGTGCTGCTTGATGATTGATGTATTAGATTATATTTCTATATTTTGTAAGCTGTACACCTCTACGCACCACAAATTTTACTCTAATTTCTTGATGTTTTATTATTAGATGTTTGTAGATGTTATCACGCAGTCTGGAAGCGTAGTAAAAAATCTTTTAATATTGATAGACTGGACTCTTCTTACATCTCCCAAAGTTGCAAATCTAAGTCACTTTGTCTCATGGAGCTGTAACTCTAGTGAGTGAGGCAGGAGTAATGTTGTACTTGGGGGAATAAAAATAATATAAATCATAATATTTTATATACATTTTTAAGTATTAATTTTTATAAAATATAAAATTTTACATTTTCACAATGAATTGAATCATAGTGTTACGATTCATCTTCAGAATAATTTTGTCTCATAATTAATTAATATATAATTATATATCATATCATTGCATTGCCTCAGAATAGTTGTGTGCTAAGCACCACGAGGTTTTGATGTAAATGTGAGCCTTAATATTATGTTACCGTAACATAAGGCTCACATTTGCATCAAAACCTCGTGGTGCTTAGGACACAACTATTCTGAGGCGACGATATGCAAAATAATGTTTTTAAAGTGAGTGTTAAAAAGTGTCTAGTAAATAAGTGTTTCTATAGTGTACAGACCTACATGGACTATAATATGAATGACTTCAAGTAATATTAATGGTAAGTATCCATCAGAAAAATTATATAGTCGCCATGTTCGTTTGCTAATTTTGACTCCTGCTACAACCACCGCGCAACGGCGCGCAACCCTTCTGCGCACGTTTTTTCGGCTCGAAGTCAAAACACTACTACCGCGAAATTCTTTAGATGCTCTTTAATTAAACTGACCCAAGGCAAATAATAAAATTTTTAAAGCAGCAAACGTAAAAGGTTAGTGCCAATACGTAATTTTAAATTTGCAAACATAACTTATTTAGAGGGTTAACAATAAGCGATCGAAAAATTGCTCCGTATAGGATCTTACGTGCGCCCAATCTTTTTTTGTAAGTAAATGGGAGGACAAAGGATTGGTGATGTCATCATGGATGCTGACCATTGACTTTATTATTTAGCTTTATATTGACTTGTCCTATAAACCTCAACATATATCATGTACATGAAAATATGATTTTAGGAACTAATGGAATTAGTAAAAGAATTTTGAATTTAATAATAAAAAAAATGAAATAAATTTTGAATTAATTATTATCCATTTCCCAATCGTCTAATACAAATTATTTCTACAACATTTCATAGTATTATATAAATATAATTTTACATGGTTTTACATTTCTTGAAGTTAATATTGATAATTATGTTCTACTTCTTGTTATTCTAGAACTCCCAATCTAATGTAAATATCACTCGGGGTTTTCCTGACTTTGAACTTCATATGACAACAATGTTAATATTTAGATAACAATGATAAGACTAAATAACAACCCCAGGGTCTTCTACACGTATACTTGATTCTAATAATGGAACATTCGAATATATACAGTCAAATTAACCTTACCTTCCTTCCGGAAATAGCCGGAAGTGTGAAGTTTGTAGCTATTTTCTTTATAAGTAAGTTATAAAATTGTAGTGCATAAAAGTACTGACCTATGTGTAAAATTTTAACGCTGAAATATGAATAAAAAAGCCATAAATACCGCACTTCCGGAAGGAAATCTTTTATTGAATTGAGTGTAGCTAAGTAGATATAAAGCCGGACACTCGCTAGTGAGCACCACAACAAGATGTTCTCCAAGTTGTTTTGTGTCACGTTGATTCTCGCGGTCTTGGGACAGACCACCGCTCTGTCGTGCAATGATATAAAACCTGTGTCCAGCCTCAATCTGATCCAGGTGAGCATTGTTGGGGAACAATAAGTTGGTTGTTGTCGAGTTTATTGCATTTTATATAATATTTAATATTGTACATTATTGTTTTTAGAGAATTAAAATAATTTTTTTAAATTGAATAAAAATAATAATTAAATTTTTATTGTTTCAAAATAATAAGATAATGGAGTATCGACCTCATTTTTTTATTGCAGAAATGGATAGAGCGTGCAAAGTTATGCTATCCTGATTTTTTTCATATTTTTTAGAGCCCGGGAAGTATTTTTTAAAAATTATTGAAAGTCCTTTTTGTGACGTCACGCGGCGACAAGTCCTATCTTTTTCTTAAGGAGCGGCGTCTCGTGACGTCACAAAAATAACTTTCAATAATTTTTTAAAAATAGTCCCCGGGCTCTAAAAAATCTGAAAAAAATCAGAGTAGCATAACTTTGCAACCTCTATCCATTTCTGCAATAAAAAAAATTAGGTCAATACTCCATTACATTGATTCCGCTCTTCTTAACCTGAGAATTGGTAAAATTTTACATGAAAAAAGTCATTACTAGGTAAACTTATGTCTTCTTATAAGCCCTGATCTTTTTCAGAATTTTTTAACCACTCGTTTGTGAAATATATGGTTTTAAATTTGTACGAAGACATGCCAAGATTGCCAAGTACTGGTGATCAAAACCTCGTCGGTCACCGAGACTTGCAATTTCTTCGGTGAAATTTGATGAGTATGTTTTTCATAATTTGGCTGTTAAGGGCATTGGGTGTAGCACCTAGTAGTTGGCAACACTGACGTATCTTCACCATGTTAATTTTTCATCCCCGCTCCTTGGAGTAATTTTTATGCTAGAGCTAAGCTGATTGCAGTAGTATCAAGATAATTAGTAACCCAAGTGCACAATTTGGCTAAATAAAGCATGATTTAAAGAAAAGTATTTTTTTTTATATTTTTAAAAAAATGCATGTAAATTTAAAAAATTACTAAAATACTTTTCTTTAAATCAGGTTTTTCTAAGCCAAATTGTGCACTTGGGCTACTAATTACCTTAATACTACTGCAATCAGCTTAGCTCTAGCATAAAAATTACTCCGAGGAGCGGGGATGAAAAATTAACATGGTGAAGATACGTCAGTGTTGCCAACTACCGGTGCTACACCCAATGCCCTTAAGAAATTCTGAAAAAAAAAAAAAAAATCAGAGCTTATAAGAAGACTGTACATTGTAAGTGTCTACTTACATTTTAGTTAATTTGAAGAATAAAATGACTTCGATGACTTTTTTTTTTGTCCTAATTCTCGGATTATACCTTAATTTTTTTTTAAATAAATTATTATACATGCAATTAAAGCTATTATAATGTATAATACTTATCAAAAATAATTTTTTTTATCGGGAGTTTTATTAATGTACCCGCGATTTTGTATTAAGGCCCCACTATACTGTACAACGAGCATATTATAATATATCATATTATAACGTTATTTTAATCAATTAAATTTGTATAAAATTCAATATACTTTTGGACATCGATATAAAAATGAACCTCTTAAAAACTTAGACAATAATACTAACTGCTTGCTGTATCCACATCAGTTCCACGGCAAGTGGGCGGTGGTTGAGTTGCTACATTTACCTAGCGACGACCCCCCGAGTGTACCCCCACGCCCCTCGCCACGCTGCGTGAGCGCCAAGGTTAAGACGGACGACAGCCACGTGTTCCTGAAGCTCAAGTCCTACCTGAGCGAGGAGGAGATTTTGACGAGGAGATGCACCTTCGGAGTATCGTCCATCGAGCCGGGGAGGTGGAGCAAGCAGTCCAACATCACCACAAGTCGCAGTGAGTGGATGGCAGGGGTTGTAGTGGGGTTTGAAATACAAGGAATGGACAACATACTGTATGAATTTTTTGATTGCAGAAATGAATAGAAGGTACCAAATTATGCTACTCTGAATTTTTTCAGATTTTTTTGAAACCCAGAACTATATTTTTAAATAATTATTGTAAGTGCGGCCACGCCCCCTGGAGGCGTCAATAGGCGTTTCTGCCCTATCCTTTTTAGTAAGGGTTCAGAGGTGCCAACTTAAATTACAGGACTTTCAATAATTCTTTAAAAATAGTTCCGGGACTCCAAAAAATCTGAAAAAATTCAGAGCAGCATAATTTGGTACCCTCTTTTAATTTCTGTAATAAATTTTTTTCATGTATGTTATTGTCCATTAGGCTGAAATCCACTCTGGTTGTACGGTCGTCGCCTTGTAAAATTTCTCACTTGTAGCATTGTTAATCATAATCAACATCCTCTGTGTTATTCTTACGGGGCATGGTGATTAAGACCAGGCTGCAAAAGAAAATTTTCCGAGGCGACGACTGAACCTGTCCGAGAATATCCTTTCCTTATTATAACTTTTAGGTCATATCTATAATCAGTTCATACATAATATATTTATTGTTTTACCACGATGTTATTCAGGACACTCTGAGCCTCGCACCTGTCCTTATTCTTTTTTATAATAATCTCATTTCCTCCAGGTCACGAGATCCTGGTGGTTGCCGCCAACTCGGACAAATTCCTCGTCCTCTTACACTGTGAACCAGGACAGAACACCACCATCCTGGAGCCTGTCCGGGTTTGTTTCCTGTCCAGACGTGTCCACGATGGCCATGACGACCACTCCGAGGAACACTCGAGGGAACACGACAGGTGTGACAAGAACAACCATGTTCCTGTTACTGAGGAGGAGCTGAATATCCTGAGGGCAGACGTGGCGAACATTCTTGGTCTAACTGAGATAACAACCAGCAAACTGCACACCGACTGTTTCCATTAGCACTGATTTTGTACTATACTTTTTATTCTACTGGTTTATTTCTTTAACAATATGTAGTGTATACTCTGCATGGTTCACATTTAACTTGGTTTTCGTCGTATTTGTAACGTCTTCAATCATTAGTGTGTTGTTTGTAACGAAGAATTTCACTGGCTGAGCCGAAATTAAGATACCCGAGTATTTCCGATGAAAACCAAGTTGACTATGAATTTTAGTATACAAGTTTAAAACATAGACACAATATTTAAAAATAAAAAATATAATAAGTTTTATGACTTTTATGTATCCTTTGTAGTTTTTTTTTTTTTTATTGTATAAAAATAAATATTCATAATTTTATAAACTTCCCTAGTTGAAAAATTATGTCTTCAACTCATCCTTTGCACGTAATCTTTTACCTCTAAAACACATCTTATTTCCTATTTGTTCAAAGTAAGCATGAAATCGAGGAAAATTTCTAACATTTCATGCTAAATAAGATTAAAGAAGACGCTTAACTTCGTCTTTTTTCCTCTTTTTTCCTCAAAAATGGTGCAAAATAAGAGGAAATTAGACAAGAGGAGAGCTTAACAGGGAATAAAAGATGAAAAGTCTTTGAATTTGGGCTCTCCTTTTCTTTTTCATTGCGCACCATTTTCTAGAAAAAAATACGAGATTTTGTATTTTTCCCTCTTTTTGAGCATAATATGTTTAAATATTGGCTTCATTTCATCCTCAATTTGAGTGAAGAGGAAATAAGATGCGTTTTTGAGGTAAAAAGATGAAGTTTAGACGTGGATGAGTTGAAGACGGGATTTTAATCCAAGACTTGGTTACTTTATTCTATACTGGTCTATTTTTATTAACGCTATGTTATAGATACATAAATCATACATAATATTATTATTATTACTATTTCAAAAATTGTATATTTTGTGCATCTTTTATTATAGTTTTTTCTTTACTGTATAAAATCTATAAAAAATATTATAAAAAAATAAATATTCATAATTTTATAAGATGTGTGTTTCATTTGTAATAATATAAGTTCATCCTTTCATTTTTTTAAAGTCATTCAATAGATTGCAAAGCTATATATATATTTATATATAATTGTGGAATAAAATAAATACAGTATAAAAAATAATTATGTATGTTAGATATGATATATAAGCCATATTACGTTTAATTTGCATAATTATATAATATTGACAATTATTATAACTAAAGTTAGAATTTTACATACATTCAAATTATGTATATAATACATACTACAATTAATTATTTATTCGTGGTATTATTTTGTATGGAATCCACAATAATAAAAATTACAATCTTTATCAAATTTGACATTTCTGCAACAATACAATTAATACAAATCTCGTATTAAAATTTTTGCTAGGTCCCTGTATTATATTTTTACTGCATAAATAAATACGAGGTACCAAATTATGTTACTCTGATTTTTTCAGATTTTTAAAATCCCGAAAACTTTAAAAAATTTGAAAGTACAAAATGAGATGTTAATATGCATCACTTCTTTAATAAAAGGATTTAAAAGGGGCATTTTGGGTTCAAACCTAACTTTTTAGCAATACTTCCAGGACTCAATATATATATATATATATATATATTATATATATATATATATATATATATATATATATATATCAAAAATTCAGAAACATAAATTATTTCTGCAATAGAAATTCAGTATATCATGCAGGTTGTCCAATCAGTCCAATGTTAAAAGAATGTACAATAAATTTGATCTTGAAGCCTGCAATTGGGGTAAACAACAAATAATTTAAATTTTCACACATATGTCATTTTTAACCATGGCATGCAATTGACATAAACAGTTGACAGTGCGCTGTTTTGTTGCATTTGTGACAAGAACATATAAGACAAATAAAAGTATATTAACAAATTTGTTATAAATATGTATAATTATGTATCTAAAAACTTAATTAAGGAAATAATAATTGTAAAATTATGATTTTAACTTAATAGATAATTAGATTATATAAAAACGAAAATTATGCATGAATATATTAAATATAATAATTTGCTGTAATTACTATTTTTTCAATGATAATGGTTAAATAAATGTAACAAAACATATATCATTTGAAAATAATTTACCATTGAAATTAAAAAAAAATATGTATAATATAATGCTATGCCACAGGATGCTGTATATCATAAATCAGAATAATGAATTGTTTTCCTATATTTACTTTAAAAAAAAAAATGTCAAACTGACAAAAAAATTCTACTGAAATCATAAAAATTGGTACAACGCAAGTGCAACGCAACATCAACATGCTAGCTGCTCTATTTTATTTATGTCTCATCCAGTTTTCTGTAAGTGAAAAATACATACATTTGGTTGCGATAGTAACTCTATTATTACTAAGATGGGTGACCCAGGTGACGGATGAACCAAAATCCTTATAAAAGAGGGAAAAATATGTAAAATAATTACAAAATATCTAAATAAAAAATATAAATAAATCCATAGCTAGCCACCAATGTTTCCACAAATAAATAAGTGATTTAAAAAATACCACGGGGGAATGGCATTTATGCTAATTTGATCATCATAGCATAGATTATGAAGTCATTAGGATCAAAACAGCATATATCCAAGGCAAGCTGGAATTCAATTTTTAAGCCTCAGCTACATCAACAATAATTTTTTCAGACCACATTTGAACCTGTATATATTCAGAAAGACAAGAAATATAGTTATCTTTTCAAATCCAGGTTCAAAAGTGATCTGAAAAAATTATTGTTGATGTAGCTGAGGTTCAAAAATTCAATCCAAGCTTGCCTTGGATATATGCTGTTTTGATCATAATGGCCTTATATATATATATATATATATATATATATATATATATATATATATATATATATATATATATATATATATTATATAATTATCCATATATAATATATATGGATAATGGAGTATTGTCCTCAATTTTTTTTATTGCAGAAATGGATAGAAGGTGCAAAGTTATGCTATCCTGATTTTTTTCAGATTTTTTTGAGACCTGGAACTATTTTTAAAAAATTATTGAAAGTCCTTTTTGTGACGTCACGCGGCGGCAAGTCCTATCTTTTTCTTAAGGAGCGGCGTCTCGTGACGTCACGAAAAGGACTTTCAATAATTTTTTTAAAAATAGTTCCCGGGCTCTAAAAAATCTGAAAAAAATCAGGGTAGCAAAACTTTGCACCCTCTATCCATTTCTGCAATAAAAAAAATTGAGGACAATACTCTGTTAATTTACATTAATTTATCAAACAGAATTTTATTTCTGCTGCTTCTCAATGCTCATCACGTAAGTATACAAAAATTTCACTACAATATAATGGAGTATTGTCCTCATTTTTTTTTTTATTGCAGAAATGGATAGAGGATGCAAAGTTATGCTATCCTGATTTTTTTCAGATTTTTTTGAGACCTGGAACTATTTTTAAAAAATTATTGAAAGTTCTTTTTGTGACGTCACGCGGCGGCAAGTCCTATCTTTTTCTTAAGGAGCGGCGTCTCGTGACGTCACGAAAAGGACTTTCAATAATTTTTTAAAAATAGTTTCCGGGCTCTAAAAAATCTGAAAAAAATCAGGGTAGCATAACTTTGCACCCTCTATCCATTTCTGCAATAAAAAAAATTGAGGACAATACTCTATTATTATGTCTGTCTATTTTAGGTATTTAATTTATATGTTTTTAATTTAAATATTTAAATACCTACTCTCGATATGTCTATATGGTGAAAACTAGATATTGATTAATTATTTGTTAATTTGTTCTAACAATAATTATTGTAGATAAATTATTAATTAATTAAACTCTAAATGCATGGACATTCCATTCTTCTCTCAAATTTTAGGAACTGCTATATTATACAGTATATAAAAAGAGGTATAGAAACCCTAGTTGAAAAATTACATCTTCAACTCATCCTTGACACGTCTAAACCTAATCTTTTTACCTCTAAAGCACATATTATTTCCTCTTCGCTCAAAGTGAGGATAAAATGAAGACAATATTTCTAATACTTTATGCTCACGAAGAAGAGAAAATACGTATTCTCATCTTTCTCCCTCTTTTTTCCTCTAAAATGGTGCAAAATAAGAGGAAATTAGACGAGAGGAGAGTTAAATAGTGAAGAAAAGATGAAATTTATTTGAATTCGGGAAGATATATTGAACAATCAGTTCAATTAAAATCCTTGAATGCTTTGCTTGCAACAACTCTGAACTTATATTTTTCGTTACAGCAGAAGAAATCTTGGAAGCAAAAACAAATGTTGCTGTTTGTATATCTCGTTGTCTTGGCCTCGTATCTTCAGGTGCAGTAAAATCTCGCAAAACACAAGAGGTATGTGCCTACAACGAGTACACGGGTGAAGGTAAGTGTCATTCGAATAGCACATGTAATGTATTTTTGTATCGTAGTTACAATGCTGCGTACTATTTTTTGTAATATTAACTACTGAGGCGTGTCTTTTCAACAAAAAGTGTATCTCATTGTTATCAACGTACGCCTATGACGTCATATTTTTATACTATAATTTAATGTAGTTTTAAAAATTGTTAAAAAAATTAAAGTGGAAAACTTTGTGACGAGCCATTGGTATTTGCGTAAGTAAGTAGTAGAATTAATTAGTAAGTAGAAGTACCCCTAGTTGAAAAATAACATCTTCAACTCATCCTTTACACGTCTGAACTTAAGCTTTTTACCTCTAAATCGCATATTATTTCTTCCTCGCTCAATGTGAGGATGAAATGGAGAAATATTTTTAACATTTTATGCTCAAGAATAGGGACGTAATCTCAGTTTCCTATAAAATGGTGCAAAAAAGGAGGAAATTAGGCGAGGAGAGAACTTAATGTAGCGAATAAAATATAAAATTTATTTAAATTCAGGACCTGATTGAGGTTTAATAAGATAAAAAATATTCATCTTTATAATATTTTACAGATACTAACCAATGCAGGAAGAAGTTTTACAAAATGGAAAATGACAAAAATGTAATATGTTACTACTCAGTAAACTGGCCGCGGTATGTAAAATTTTATTTTAATTTTATCAGTGTTGTACATTTTGTCACATTTTTATACTCAAAGTCAGCAGCTCAAAGTTAAAATCTCTATATTATCACTAGTGGCCGGAAATTTTTTAAACTTCTGTTTCAATCGCTTAATTTAGCTGTTATTTTTGCCGATTGAGCTATACATCCCATTAGCACCCAGAGGCTCCATTTGGGCTCATTTTGGATTAATCACAACTTGGAAGTACCCCTGTTCTTCAGAGTACTGGTTTCAATGAGCAAGTTAAGCATACAACATTTGTCTTTCATTTTCTTATGATTTTACACTGCAAAAACAATTTATGTGATAAAATAACCGGTATAGAAATTTGAACAAGAATATGCTAACATCAAAAAATGTTTAAACTTAAAAATTTCAATAACTGCAATTTAAAGAAAAAAAAATCATGCGAGTAGGTGGTGCATTTTTCCAAGGTACTAGGTGGAGTTAAAACTTTTTTAAATTGAATGCATTTTGCTCATTGAGCTCTACACAAGGCTTGTGTAGAGCTCAATGATTTTTCTGTGGTGAGAGATAGCCCTCCAAACCTATACAAATGCAATTGTTAAATGTTTAAACCGTAATCCCTAAATTATTTTTTTCAAGCTCTAAAAACTATGCTATTTTTGGCCATTAAAATTCATGATTTGCAATAATTTTGATACAGTGTTACATATTTATTTAAAATTCGTTAAAGCTTAAAAATCCGACCACTAATAATCACTCTATTAGTACTTTTCTTATCGTAATGGTAAAAAGATACATGTTTCAATTACAGATCCTATGGACCAAATCTAACATCCGAGGAAGAATTTGACCCAAATTTGTGCTCGCACATCACTGTATCAGATTTCGCTACAATTGACACCCAGGATAGTAAAATATTTACAATCAAACCTATTGTAAATAATACTGAAGGTATGTTAAATAAGTATAAAATTATTATGATTTAAAATTTTAAAAAAACAAGTGTAATAATTAAGGCAATCAGCTATTATTTATTATAGGTATGGATAAAAATATGTTATCATCTTTAGGAACTTTAAGACAATTTAGCATGCATTCTATTATTATTGATTTAAAAAAAAAAAAAAATAGAAAAAAATGACCTACAGGGTAGCCTTGGAAAATTTCCACTTGCAGCCTCGTTAATCATCATGCCTTTTGTTTTACTTCCTGGGCATGGTTCCCCATCATTTTACACGCTTTACCAATCGGAAGATGGGGGGGGGGGGGGGTAGAGGTCGAAACGACCCGCTATAAATCGAATGCTAAAAATATATATATATTTTTTTGGGAAATACATTACTCTTTGGCGAACTATAAAGGATTACAATTTTTTCCTGGATATTTGGACCATTATTTCACATTTTCCCTTCTTGACGTCTCCCCCCTCCCCTCCCTTTGGTAATGCTAGGTTTAACAAGGCTACAAAATGTGATTTTCCAAGGCGACGAGTGTACAGTAAAACTGTTCTCATTTCTTATACTTTTTCCAGAACTAGAAGCTGAATATGAAATCCTGCAATCAAATTTTGATGTTAAGATTATGTTAAGTCTTGGAAATATGTATGGAGGTGGAATGGATGTAAAACAAAAATTAAGCAAGCTCGTTTCTACTCCTGAATCAAGAGCCAGCTTTATTTCGAATGTGGTTGAATTTTTACAAGAACACAATTTTGATGGATTGGACATTGTTTGGATGGACCCTGTCTGCTGGAACAATGTATGTACTACAAATAGGCGGGAGAAATGACCTCTGTTCTCTTAAGGTAGAGATAACACGCCCAGTGTTAGTAAAAATCCCATTCATGAAAATTATGAAAAAAAATTAAAATGTTCTCCTTTACATACCTTATCAGTAGCTAAAATATCAGATATACATTTATACAAAAACGAGATAGTTTTCGAGTTTTTAATTTTTAATGATCACTAATTTAACATGGAAAAATGGAAATTCCATGTTAAGTAAGTCAAATTTAAAAATTAATAACTCGAAAAATAGCTCGTTTTTGTTTACCTGATATTTTACCTATACTGATTAGGTATATATATAAAGGAGAATATTTTAAATTTTTGTCATAATTTTAATGAATGGGATTTTTATTAACATTGGGCGTGTTATCTCTACCTTAAAGATTAATGTCAATGGTATGAAAAATAGGCTTAGTAGACGGTACAACACTCTGAAAATTTCAGCATACCCTTCGTGACATTATAAAATAATTTTCCATAAAAAAATAGACCAAAATCAGTAAAGTTTTTAAATATTCTGCATTCAAGATTAACATTGTTTTAAATGGGGGATTGCTGTGAATTTTAGTCAAATCAGCAACTTTTTCACACGAAAAAATTAATTAATCGAAATCTTCACCAAATTTGTTGTTTTTTAACATCAGCATACTAACTTTTATTTTGTCATTTATTTTATGGACTAAAAATATTTTCAGTTTACCATCGGAAAATATTGAGCAATATCCGCCATTGTGTAATGTTGGGAAAAAATATTAGTCTAGCTCATCTTAGCTAATGATTTAACTTGATTACTTATTATAAATGGGTGTGATTCACGAAACAGCTAGCCAGATTTCTAGCCATGTTTAGCTTAACCACGTTTAACTATAGGTGGTTTAACACGGTAAAACAGGTATAGTTAAACGTGGTTAAGCTAAACGTGGTTAATTAGAAATCTGGCTAACTGCTTCGTGAATCGCATCCAATCTTATTAATAATTGAACTGTATTACAGGGATGTGGAACTGGACCAAAAGAAGATAAATCAAATTTTGAATATTTGGCTGCTGAGATGTCAAAGGCGTTTAAACCTTACAAGTTACAACTTTCTTGCGTGGTTTCTATCACTGAGGTCAATCTTCTGACTGGTATAGTTCATTGTGTTTCTGACATTCTGTTAAAGAATTAATTAATGGAGTATCGATCTCAAATTTTTTATTGCAGAAATGGATAGAGCGTGCAAAGTTATGCCTTGATTTTTTTCAGATTTTTTAGAGCCTGGGAAGTATTTTTTAAAAGTTATTGAAAGTCCTTTTTGTGACGTCACGAGGCGGCAAGTCCTATTTTTTCTTATGGAGCGGCGTCTCGTGACGTCACAAAAAGAACTTTTAATAAATTTTTAAAAATAGTTTCCGGACTCTAAAAAATCTAAAAAAAATCAGGGTAGCATAACTTTGCACCCTCTATCCATTTCTGCAAAAAAATTAAGTTTGATACTCCAATATTAAATAAATGGTACCAACGGGGGTGTTAAAAGTGTATGTAAACAAGCCGTATGTCTTATGGGAACAACTAGACATTTTTAACGCCCCCATCAGTATATGCACTCCAACCTGCATAAAACGTATTATATGATTATTTGAGTAGAGGTCTTAGTTGAAAAATTTCGTCTTCAACTCATCTTTTACACATCTAAATATAAACTTTTTACCTCTAAAACACATCTTATTTCCTCTTCGCTCAAAATAAGGATGAAACGAAGACAATATTTTTAACATTTTATGCTCATGAAAAGGAAAAACTACGTAATCCTGTCTATTCCCCCTTTTTTCCTCTAAAATGGTGCAAAATAAGAGGAGAAAATACGAGAGGAGAGCTTGATAGCGAAGAAAAGATGAAATTTATTTCAACTCGGGGGACCTGAATTGATGTTAATGTATTTGTATTATAATATAATATATATTATATTTAAAACTAAAATTAAAACACCCTTAAAATTGTGTTGCAAAACGCTGTGATGTTTTTATGTTTGATGTGTGCTATGACGTAATGAGAGTTTTACAGTGTTATATGGTTCCAAATTTTCTGAGCGTGGTTAGTAGTTGGATGGGTGACCATTTTCAACAAAAACTACGTTTCCTACCCAGGGGTAAATCGTTGCGCTTTTCCACTATGTGGTTCACCTGGCTTTGGACCATTGCACTTTCGGTTCATTGACAAAAACTGTAGCGTCCATCCTGGCTGAGGTTTCCACGTTTCCCTCAGTCGCAGGCAAATGCCAGGATGGATTGCAAGGCCGTGATGGCCACCCTCGTTCCGGAAAAGCCCACGAAACGCTAATTTAAGGTTTCGGAAGGTTCGGGGTTTTGAATTTAGGTAAGTAGAAGTACCCAGCTAGGGTTTGATTAAAAAAAAAAAAAAAAAAAAAAATTGTGAAAAAAATTACCATATTATTAACTCGAGGTTCTGTATCGATTATCATGTATTAAGAAATAAGAATTTTTTTTGATCTTTCTAAAAGACAAGTCAAACATTGCATACATAAATTTCAGTAAATAACGGTGATTAGAGTTCAGTCCTTGTAAAAGTCGTCAATATTTTACACATTTTTTTTACATAAATACACTTTCACTTTTACCTTAAATTTTTTCAAGTTCATTTCACTTTTTATATTGATAGGGAGGGAGTTATACATTTTTAGGCCAGTGTAGAGGAGTCCATCTTGGTATGCGGTAGTTCTATGGCGAGCAAGAACATAATTATTTTTATGACGTGTATCATGTAAATGATTAAATTTATTGTGTTCAAAATAATGTGGATTTTTCTTAACAAACATTAAAACTTGAGCAATGTACAGAGCAGGCAGAGCGAGGATATTTAAATCCTTGAACAATATTCTGCAGCTAGTTCTCGGAGGAACGTTTGCAAGAATTCGAATAGCCCATTTTTGCAATCTAAATACAGGAATTGTAAAACATTGAGATACATGTCCCCATATTAAAGATATAATAAAATAAATTAAATTAAAAAATCAATCCAAATTATTCTTTATTATTTCAGGGTATAATTTTCCAAAAATACATCAGTACTTTGACTGGATAAGTATTCTTACATGTACATACCATGGTTTTTGGGACCCTACCTTAGAGCACGTTGCTCCTCTTGATTCAATTGTAAGTAAATTTTAAATTGTATTTTTCATGCATTTCATTAAAATTAGAATTTTTGATGTTTTTCTTTCAATTAAAAAACACTATAGGCTAAACATGATTTTTTTTAATTGAATAAAGAATACCGAATATTATTTTTTTTTCAGATTTATTTAAGTATTATTACTATTTAAAAAAATTTATTAAACGTGTGGTCAATGCCATTACTGCAATGTACATTACTTTTAATTAACATTTAAAAATTATTCTCAGGCTTGAAAAAGTCTGACGACAAATTTATATTACCCTAATTTTGCATCTTCAATTCTTTCATATAGTGGGATTTTTACGTATAAGATGGCACAATATATATTATGAACTGAATTGAGAATTAATGTTGTGGTTATAGATAATTTAATGGACCTAAAGTTTTGTTATTGCAGAAATGGATAGAGGGTGCAAAGTTATGCTACCCTGATTTTATTCACAATTTTTTGAGACTTTAAAAAATTATTGAAAGTCCTTTTCGTGAAGAGGATATGACTTGTCTCGTGACGTCACAAAAAGGACTTTCATTAATTTTTTTAAAAATAGTTCCCGGTCTCAAAAAAATCTGAAAAAAATCAGGGTAGCATAACTTTGCACCCTCTATCCATTTCTGCAATAAAAAATTCCATTACTTATAAATATGATATGTTATCTTAATGCTATGTATGTCCTCACCTAGCTATGTATTTTGGGTTTACAAAAAAAAAAAAATAATAATACGTAGTACTTTCTGTGCAGAAAACGACAATGAAGTTAATACTTGCCCAAAAAGTGGACCCCAAAAAATTTAACATTGCGATATGTGTATTCAGCCAGCTGCATAAATTGAACAATGTGAACAAGACGAGTCTGGGATCAAAATCTGCTGGTGGCGGAAACATGACTGCGTTTGGAAACAGGCGCCCTGACTTCATTTTCTTCTCTGATGTGAGTTTTATATTAATTTTGATAATAGATTGCATTAAAAATTGATTAAATATATTTAGTATGTTCTCTTTTTGAATACTTAAATATACCCTATACAGCATTAATATCACCCGAGTTGAAATAAATTTTATGTTTTACTCGCTATTATGCTCTACTCTCGTCTAAATTCTTCATATTTTGCACCATTTTAGAGGAAAAAAGATGGAAAATTACGAGATTACGTATTTTTTTCTTCTTCTTGAGCATAAAATGTTAAAATTTTTGTCTCCATTTTATCCTCACTTTAAGCGAAGAGAAAATAAGATGAGTTTAGAGGCAAAAAAAAAAAAAAAAAAAAGGGCTTAGACGTGTAAAGGAAGAATTGAAGACGTAATTTTTCAACTAGGGTATATACACAAGAGGAAAGGTAAAAAGATCCTACAAACCTTCTAAAATGAAAATAGGGGGAAAATACTTCGAAAAAATCTGGAGAAATTTAGTAATCTTATTCAGCAATTAAGCAACATTTTTTCGAAAATGGGGTAAAAAAAAAGGTGAGCATATGAAGATTTAGTCTGTGAATCGTTTGACCCTACCCTTATGGTTGTGGTTGGAGGAAGAAAACTTCGTAGTTAATATATTTAATATATCCCTCATATGGTATATCTAAAAGTGTAACTTTAGATCAATTAATAACTCAAATAAGCATAAACGCATGGAATAGGGGGTGGGGGAGAAGTGGAAACAAACTTAATTTTTTTTTATTCAGGTAGAAGTTAAAGTTGACAAAAAATAAAATAAAAATTTGATTTGATTAAGCATGAGTATAAAAACCAGTGGATTTATTCGATAACCCACCGTGTCTTTAATTTTGGTAATGCATATGCAACAAAATTAATATTTTAGTAATACTAAGGTAAAATTGTATCGTTTGTAGGCGTGCCACGGTGTAAAATCTAAAAACTGGACGGTCAGCAGCAAAACGAGTCTTCGCAGTGGCTCGTACGCTTACAACGGAAATCAATGGATATCTTATGAAGACATACTTAATATTCGACAGAAGGTAGATAATTTTTATTTGCATGTCATACGTAATAAAAATAAAACAAAAGTCATTAATTGAACCATTGTAATGGACAACATACATGAAAAAATTTTATTGCAGAAATGAATAGAGGGTACCAAATTATGCTACTCTGAATTTTTTCAGATTTTTTTTAGACCCAGAACTATTTTTAAATAATTATTGAAAGTGCGGCCACGCCCCCTGGAGGCGTCAATAGGCGTCCAGTCTCTATCCTTTTTATGAAGGATTCAGGGGTGCCAACTAAACTTACAGAACTTTCAATAATTATTTAAAAATAGTTCTGGGTCTCAAAACAATCTGAAAAATTTCAGAGTGGCATAATTTGTTACCCTCTATTCATTTCTGCAATAAAATTTTTTCATCATGTATGTTGTTCATTATGTATTTTAAATATTCGGTGGAAATGGGCTTTTCTATTTATACTTAATACTTGTTAGAAAATGAATTTTAAAAGCACTACTGCATCTCAGAATTTCTTTATGGCAAACCAAAAATTGGTTTAAATAAAATTGTGCATCACTCAGAAGCTAAGTAATTAAAAGACAATGGACAACTTACATGCCAATTTTTTATTGCAGAAATGAATAGAGGGTACCAAATTATGCTACTCTGAATTTTGTCAGTTTTTTAATTATTTATTTATTTTTTTTTTTAAACCAGAACAATTTTTAAATAATAATTATTGAAAGTGCGGACACGCCCCCTGAAGGCGTCAATATTAGGCGTCTCGGTCCTATCCTTTTTATTAAGGATTCAGGGGTGCCAACTTAATGTATAGAACTTTCAATACTTAAAAGTAGGTCTAAAATAAATCGGAAAAAATTCAGAGTAGCATAATTTGGTACCCTCTATTCCTATTCATTTCTGCAATAAAAATTTTTCATGCAGGTTGTCCATAATTAATGCAGGCACTGTTGCACTGCCTCGTTCATAAAAAAAACTTGCAACTTTATTTCCTTTTTTAATTGTTCTAAAAATTGATACTAGCTTTTCAATAGTGCATTTATTATTACCTTAAAAATGTGTACTAATTTTTTTTAAAACAATAACAACTTTTATAGATCTAATAATCACATATACAAGAGCTAAAGGACTCTTATACACGGGCCCTTTATTAATTCTACAAACTCTACTAATAGTTCCCTTAAATATCATTATTTCTTGTTTCGGTTCCAGATGAGATACGTCCAAGACAATGGACTGGGAGGAACAATATTTTTATCATTGAATGGAGATGACATCGAGAATTTGTGTGGCTGTGGGAGATACCCTCTTCTGAGAGCAATCAATGAAGAACTCAGAGGGCCTCGATGTGATTTGCCAAACTGTGTGAAGAGTTGAAGCTAAACTTCAATCCCGAGTTCAAATAAATTTCATCTTTTATTCGGTCTCCTCTCGTCTTTTTTTTTCTCCTATTTTGCACAATTTTAGAGGAAGAAAAAGGGAAAAGGACGAGATTACGTCTTTTGTTCCTCTTCTTAAGCATAAAATGTTAGAAACTTTATTTTCATTTCATCCTCACTTTGAGCAAGGAAGAAATAAGATGTGTTTTAGATGTAAAAAGATTTGGTTTAGACGTGTAAAGGATGAGTTGAAAACGTAATTTTTCAACTAGGGCTGTTTCATAACAATAATGCTTTGGCCTTCAATGTTGGTAGGACATTATATTATGAATAATTATAATGACGCTGTAAAATAATAAATTAAAATAAATGGATATTTTTATATAATGATAAAAAATTACTATTAAATAAATAAAATAGAATAAATAAATACAGTAAAAAATATTTCCGCTGATATATAAAAAATATACGTATAAGGAAATATATTATATACAGGAAGTTTTAATGTAATAAATCAGGGAATGTTTTTTTAAGATAAAAAATTGAATAAATTGGTATGAAAATTGTATGTAATGATTGTAGCAATTGATATATTAATCCTTCACAACGCAAGTGTGAACATGTTGGCTGCTCTATTTTGTGTAATTTTCAGCTTTCAGTTTTCTGTGAGTTAAAAATATAAAATATTTTGTTGTGATAAAGAGTTTTCACTGTAACATTATCAAAAGGGGATGGGAATGAAATGATCAAAAACCTTTTTTTTTTAAATCTTAGTACAAAGTAATGTATATTTAGATTTAGAAAATAGTATAGAGAAAAGAAATTTTATATAATATTTTTACCATTTTAGAAAAAAATTATTTAAAGGACCTATCCGGGGTTCCAATTACATATTTTTGACCTAAACTAACCGAGAAACTTAATAAAAACAATTTAAACAGTGAAATTTGCCTCTACGCAAGTTTAACGCTAGCGAGAGAGAAAATAGTTATTTTGTTCACTTATTTTATTTTTATTTTATTATATTTCCCTCATGAGTAAATAAATAACAAGTCAGAGGCAGGAGATTTACAAACAGTCCAATAAGAACAAATCACTTCCCGGAAGAAGCGCAGCAAATCCCTGAAAACACAGTACAAAGGAAACAACAATCAATCAATTAACTATTTATATATATGAATAACATTATTTATTAAAGATTATAATATATAGTATATATATTATACTATATATTGAATCTGCTATTGAAAAAAAATGGATAGGACCTAGACGCCTATTGACTCCTACAGGGGGCGTGGCCGCACTTTTAATAATTATTTAAAAATATTTATCATTAGCGTAACAAAAATTCAAGATAATTAAATATACATATTGTATATAATTGTGCAGCTTATCTCAAATAACGATCTAAAATCGTAATCAAGGACATGAAATAAGTTATAATAGACAATAATGGTTGCATTTTTTTTATTTGATAATTAGAAAATGTACCTAAAATTATGCTTTTCTGAATTTTTTCAGATTTTTTGGAGTACGGGTACTAATTTAAAAAAAAATATTTTTAAAATATTTGAATTAGGTTGGTACACCTGAGGGGACAACCGTGACGTCATTTTGTCGTGTTGTGATTGGCTATTGATGACGTCACAATTGTCCCATCAGGTTGTACCACCCTAATTAAGATATTTTAAATATTTGTTTAAAATTATTATTTCCTGCACTCCAAACAATCTGAAAAAATTCAAAAAGTATAATTTTTGGTATATTTTCTAATTATAAAATTAAAAAATGCAACCATTATTGTCTATAATATACATCTCTACGTTAAATCCGTAAAATGATGACATCACATTATTTCTATTCTAATAAATATATATATATATATATATATATATATATATATATATATATATATATATATATATATATATATATATATATATATATATATATATATATATATTGTTTCATCAATATGTATTATTGATTATGAAAACAGATTATTTTATAGTATAATATAATAATTAGTATTTTTATTATTTATAATATATTAATATAAATTGTCTTGCAATGTTATACCACAAATTGCAGCGTTAAAAAATGTCATTACACAACACGTATTGTACTATAAGCACTTACTGATACGTTATCACTTAACAATCAGTTGATAATAATAAATTATAAAAAGCATGCATTATACTTAATATTAATATTCTCAGTTTGCAGTCCAAGTGTTTAAAATGAGGAATCTGTTGATTATTTTAATTTTAACGTTTGGTATTTTTTATTGCCAGGTAAATATTTTTTTATTTTAATATGAAATCTAAAAATAATTATTAATATTCTTAACACATTTTTTTATTACAATGCAATTAAAATGATTTTTGGTACTTTTATTACATACTATATGTGTAATTAATCTAAAAATAAATTATTATATTCTTAATTATTTTCATTAATATAATGCAAATGAATTAATTTTTTAATTATACTTTTAATTTATATAAAATTGATTTTCTAGAAACAAAACTATAATACACAACTTGCATAGCATTTGAACTATCCCTAGTTGAAAAATTACTCATCCTACACGTCTAAACATAATATTTTTATATTTTTACCTCTAAAACACATCTTATTTCTTTCTCGCTCAAAGTGAGGATGAAATGGAGGCAATATTTATAATATTTTATGCTCAAGAAGAGGGAAAAAGTATTCTCGTTTTTTCCTTCTTTTTTCCTTTAAAATGGTGCAAAACAGGAGGAAATTAGACGAGAGGAGAACTTAATAGCGAATAAAAGATGACATTATTTATTTTAACTAGGGATATGAATGCAAATAGTAGTATATTGTATTTAAAAAAAACTTGAATCGAAAACTGATTTTGTTTATTTCTCTCTGTCCTAGACGGAAGAACACAATCTGCCCGCTGTGCCTAAAAGTTGTAAGTTCTTCTATACTTTAATGAACAATTTGAATCAATTTTTTTATTAGCTCAATCGAAAGAGGAGGTCGAAAAATACACCTATGAATTTTATGATATTTTTATTTGTACTGCATCATGGCTAAAAGAGAGATGTATAGAGGTCATGTGACCTGGAGGCAGCGCCCGTAACGCCTATAATATGACGTCATTGAACTGTTCGGTCAAGCAAATGATCATCTATATAACGCTTGTAAACAATAAATTAATTGTTGCTTGTTTCCATAGTGTTTTTTTACAAGCGTTATAAAGTCGATCGTTTGTTTGACCGAACAGTTCAATGACGTCATAGGCGTCACGGGCGCCGCCTCCAGGTCACGTGACCTCTTTACATCTCTCTTTTAGCCGTAATGCATAGTACGAATAAAATTCTCATACAATTCACAGGTGTATTTTTCGACCTCCTCTTTCGATTCCGCTAGTAAAAAAAAAAAAAAAAATGATACAAATTGTCCATTGAACATGATGATAATGTACAATCAATCACTACTGTGTTATTACAGATACCGGAATACATACCATTGGAGGCCATAATTATTACTTCCAAATAACAACTTCTGTAAGTATACTTTTTGTAAAAAACAAATTACATAATATATATCCTTATATATGGAGCAATTTTGCGATCGTAAATTGTAAACTCTTTGAATAATTTATGTTTGGGAGTTTAAAATCATACATATTGGTGCTAACCTTTTACGGTTGCTGCTACGAAAATTTTATTATTAGTCTCGTTTCAGTTGAATGGGAAGCATCCACCAGAAAATTTGGTCGCCATGTTGTAACTAAACGATAGTCATTTGCTGATTTTGAATTCTGCTACAACCACCGCCCTTAGAGGCGCGAACTTTCTGCTAAATCAAAATAATACTATCGCGAATTCTTTAGATGCTCTTTAAGGTAGAGATAATACTGATCAGCTGGCCCAATGCTAAAAAAATCCCATTCATAAAAATTATGAAAAAAAATTTAAAATGTTCTCCTCTACATCCCCTATCAGTAGGTAAAATATCAGGTATACAAAAACGAGCTAGTTTTCGAGTTATTAATTTTTAAAGTTCTCTAATTTAACATGGAGAAATGGGACTTCCATGTTAAATTGGTCAACTTTAAAAATTAATATCTCGAAAACTAGCTCGTTTTTGTATACCTGATATTTTACCTACTGATAGGGGATGTAGAGAAGAACATTTTAAATTTTTTTCATAATTTTTATGAATGGGATTTTTTTAGCATTCGGCCAGCTGATCTGTATTATCTCTACCTTAATTAAACTGAACTGCGGTTATAGGCCAGTCATTGCAATGTAGGTGAAAATCCTATCTTGACCTCGGATAAATTCCGAAGTTTGTGATTTTTTCAGCATCGGTAGAACTCAATGCCCTGAGTAACATATCCAAAGCCCCCCAAAATCCCACCGGGGCTTTCGCCGCCATCTTGATGGAAAGTCATGCATATAGTACCCTCACTAATTTGCATATTGTGGCGCAACCGTGTTACATTATGTGGCGTGCGGTCCATGTAATCGCAATAACCGCCGGTTGCCCTGGGTTTTTGACGAAAAACGTTTTTTTATTGCATTTGTAGAGAAACTGTGTCTTTTGATACACTCGCCATCAAGATGCAGTAAATTCTTTTCAAACGTTTCTTATAAGTTCGCGCGTTTCCTGTATACCCCCACTCTACCGCATCGCTACCAAGCTGCGGTGCAGCCTTACGGCGCAATTGCAGGGAACGCAAAGAGCGAGAGGGGTAGTAGGGGAAGTGGCCTATCCCGATAACATAGGATTCTGCATCGCAGCTCGTAGCAATTCTCGGACCTGCCCGGATTGCCGAAGATTTCAAAATTACGTACAGAACGGATGAGATTTTTACAGAATCCATTTTTACTTTATATCCTGTATGTACATTTTGTATGCTAATTATTTAAGGGCCTTGATTGCTGTATGTCCCAGAATAAAATACTAATTTTTAAGTTATGAATATACTACCTAGCTATCGATCCAAACGCGCGCATCATTAAATTTATAAATATAAGTTGTAATTTATTTTAAGAGTTTTATCTTCAATTCCACGACTCAATGTATGATATGTTTATTTTGATATATATTGTAAATACGTACAAAAAAAAGTGTAATTATATTTTTTTAAAAGGGGCGTGGCATCCAAAAATTTCGCGCCTGCGGCGCGCTAGGAGTGGGCGCTCACGCGCCGTCCTTGTGGGGGCTAGTCTATTTTCTTTTGCGATTACCCTAAGTAAAAAGCCACCGCACGCCACTTGCACTCAGAGAGTCTAAAGATGAAGTTGACTTTCAGATGAATGTGAATGACGCCCACGTGTACTGTCAAAACCGAGGCTACAAACTGATAGACTTTGACGACTACAGGAAGTACCAGGTGATGAGAAATTACATTGACCAAGATGGTAAGTTATTATGATCAATCTAATTAGTAGTACAA
Source organism: Siphlonurus alternatus (assembly GCA_949825025.1). NCBI lineage: Eukaryota > Metazoa > Arthropoda > Insecta > Ephemeroptera > Siphlonuridae > Siphlonurus > Siphlonurus alternatus. The sequence goes on along the minus strand of OX463785.1, from coordinate 5,544,883 downwards.
AACTTAGGAGTATAGAGGGTGTCCAGGAAAAGTCGGAGTCAAGGGGTGAGACTGAATGCTCGGGATTGAGGTAATGGACAACATACATGAAAAAAAGTTACTGCAGAAATGAATAGATGGTACCAAATTATGCTACTCTGAATTTTTTCAGATTTTTTTGAAACCCGGAACTATTTTTAAATAATTATTGAAAGTCCTGTGATTTCAGTTGGCACCCCTGCAGCCTTAATAAAAAGGATGGAGATTGGACGCCTATTGACGCCTCCAGGGGGCGTGGCCGCACTTTCAATAATTATTTAAAAATAGTTCTGGGTCTCAAAAAAATCTGAAAGAATTCAGACTTCAGAGCAGCATAATTTGGTACCCTCTATTCATTTATGCAAAAAAAAATTTTCATGTATGTTGTCCATTCTTTCAACAGGCAAGCGTAGCTTAATGGGAAGGTTTTGCGTTGCCAAGTCGTTAACTACAATTCGGCAATGCTGTATTATTCAAAAGTTATCTTCTGCTATTGGCTATTGGCACTTCTTTAAAAAAATCTTCCGCTATTTTTCCTCTTATAAGACCTGAAGGAGAGATTTTTCTTACTTGCTTCTCCACAAAATTGGATTCAACCCGAGCCGTGTAAAAGAGCAAAGCATTAGCCTTCCATATTAAATAGTTCAGTGGTAGGAGTCCATACAGAGGGAGTGTACAGAGTTTATATCGGTCACCGACAACCTTTAGCACGAAAGGATTAAAAAAGCAAACAAAAAAACAATAATAATATTAATTATAATTAAAAAAGATTCTGGAGTTTCAGAGGCTATTGCTTCTCTTAATTATGCAATTAGGTTCCTGCATGTCATTTTTTACTAGCTCAATCGAAAGAAGATGTTGAAAAATACACGTGTGAATTTAATGTGATGTATTTTAGAACAACATTATACCTAAAATAGAGATTAAAAGAGGTCACGTGACCTAAAGGTGCCTTCTGCAACGCCTATGACGTCATTACATTCTTTGGTTCAACTATATAACACTTGTAAACAACTACGTTGCTATGAAAACCAATAATAATTTTTAATAAACAAGTAAAATGCAATAATTGTTTACAAGTGTTATATAGTTGAACCGAAGAATGTAATGACATCATAGGCGTTGCGGATGGAGCCTCCAGGTCACGTGACCTCTTTCGATCGCTATTTTAGGTATGATGCAGTACTAAAAAAAAATCATATAAAATTCATGGGTGCATGTATTTTTCAACCCCCTCTTTCGATTGAGCTATTAAAAAAATGACATGCAGGGACCTAATAATTATAATTAACGGTGACGTATATCTTTCTGTACACTACAGGTATTTTAGCCTTGTTCAATTTTTGGACGACTGGGATGAAAACCCAGAATGGTACCTGGGTCTGGTCTAGTTTGGATAACAAGGAATTTGGACCGTACCAACCGTGGGACGTCAATGAACCAAACGAGGTTGGAGTGAAGCCTTGTCTTGCCTTCGCCACCTTCAGAAATTGGTTTGATGACGATTGCAGCTTACGTGGCTTTTTCATCTGCGAGTGATTATTATTGATAATGAGACAACAATAAAGATTGTTCTTCTACGATAATATTTTGTGATTAGTTTTATAACCATTTTCATAATATAATCATAAATGGGTGATTTATATATACCATTATAAATATAATATTAAGAGTATTTATTTTATTTCACCAAAAAATAAAAAAAAAAAGCAAAAGAGGCATAACTGTATAGGGTGGAAACAAAAAGCATCAAAGACACATAAGTGACGTGAGTTATCCTTAAAGGCATACAGGCCTCAAAATACAAATTAGACAGTCACCAAGTGGGTTTAGAGTATATAATCAACATTCGCATCATTTTTTTCCACGCGTGATGCATCTGTGCGAAGTCGCAGTTCAAAGTAAGAAATTTAGTCCTTGATGACGTCACGAAGTCCTTGATGACGTCACAACTCAATGCTAATCGGTGCTAGCTGTGAGTTGTGACGTCAGCAAGGACTTTCTTTGTAGCGCGACTTCGCACAGTCGCACCGCGCGCAGGTAAAAATATTACGAATGTTGATTATAAACTTGAGCAACACTTAATGTCTGTCTAATTTGTAATTTGAGGCCTGTATACCTTTAATATATGAAATTAATACAAACATATAAATATACTTATGCTAATTGTCAAATTGATATAATACAATGGACAGCTTACAGGAAAAAATTTTATTGCAAAAATTAAAAGAGGGTATCAAATGGACAACCTACATGAAAAATTTTTATTGCAGAAATGAATAGAGGGTACCAAATTATGCTACTCTGATTTATTCCAGATTTTTTTTGAGACCCAGAACTATTTTTAAATAATTATTGAAAGTCCTGTAAGTTAAGTTGACACCCCTGAATCTTAATAAACTGGGTAGGACTGAGACGCCTATTGACGCCTCCAAAAGGCGTGGCCGAATTTTCAATAATTTGTTAAAAATACTTCCAGGACTAAAAAAAAATCTAAAAAAATTCAGAGTAGCATAATTTAGTACCCTCTATTAATTTCTGCAATAAAAAAATTTCATGTAAGTTGTCCATATTAGGAATTTTTTAGTATTGCATTAGTCACAAATTTTCTTTCAGAACAAAGTTTAACTTTGGTGGGTAAATTATACCATACACTTATATCCCTAAATTCAAAACCATTTTTGTGTACATTTCAGTTCTCACTTTAGGAAGAATAAGCAGAACTGTTCTTTTTTACCCTCAATGGGGCATCGACCTCACAATTTTTTTTATTGTAGAAATGAAATATTGAAAGTACAGAGAAAGTAAGGCCTCTCTAAATAAAAGGATAGGACCTGCAACGGGCATAAGTTCAAACCCGACCTCGATAAAACTTTTTAATAATATTTTTGGTCTCTAAAAAATCTGAAAAAAAAATAAGAAAAAAAAAAATAGTGTCATAATTTTTCACCCTCTATTTTTGCAGTCAAAATTTTGAGTTTGATATTTTATTGGTCGTATTAAAGGGTACCCTGAAAAAACGTGGATTAGACCAGGACATAAAATCATTAAAAAATAATGTATATATAGATATTTAAATATATGAAATTTATATTGATAGCCCTGGAAGATCATATTGAGTCACAATTAATATATAAGGTTATAACACTAAACTTATTACGACTTCAAGTGAAGGATGGGAAAACCTTTCTTTTTATCATTACGATAAGAAAGTAACATTAATTATCAACAACGTCAAAAAGAACAACCTTGCCACGATGATTTCTGTGTTTTCCCATCGTCAATATCACGTGCATACTGGGCCAGTAATCAAAGGCCACAGCCGTCTCCATATTTCTTTAAAAAAATTACTTGTTCAACTCATCCTTATATGTTTAAACTTATGATCGTGATACGTCTATTTTCCTCAAAAACACATCTTATTTTTCCCTCGCTCAATAGAGACAACATTTTCAACATTTTATGCTCAAGAAGAGGAGAAAATACGTTTTATAGTCTTTTTCTCTCTTTTTTTTTTCCTCTAAAATTGGACAAATTAGAAGGAAATTAGCTTAATAGCGAATAAAAGATGAAATTTACTTCAACCCGGGGCATTTAAATATTTTCATAATATTATATTCTTCGTAGTATACTGCAGTGGGTTGCATTATAATTTAGTATGAAAAATTAAATTATTAAGATTAAAGTAAAATATTAGCTATTGATTTTATTTGTCTTTGCCCTTAGTTTCTCTCATAATTATGAAATAATTAAGAAGTTTTTTGTTTGTTTTTAATTGCAATATTAATGTTACATTATTTAAATTTCCATATTCATTATAAGACCAGAAAATTCTACAAATCAAATTTCTTTGCATAAGACTTTTAAATAAAATTTTTGAACTTAAATTTAAATTGAAACGGAATAAGTTAACTCTATAATATATATATATATATATATATATATATATATATATATATATATATATATATATATATATTATATATATATTCGAGTTCAAGGTTACTAGGACCTAACAAAAAGGTGGCATATGTATTAGGTATAAATAAAAATGAAATATCATTGAAGAATAATGCAAACTCAAATTTTATTGCACCCACATTTGATCGTTTTGGTCTTAGCGAAACAATAACGATTTTTTTTTTATTTATAACAATAAATTTTGTAACCATGATTAAATTAATTTGATAATTGTTTCTCAATTAGGTTGCTGCATACCATTTTTTTAGTAGCTCAATCGAAAGAGGAGGTTGAGAAATGCACCTGTGAATTTTATGCAATTTTTTTTAGTACCGCATTTTGCCTCAAATGGAGATTTAAAAAGTCGCATGACCTGGAGGCATCGCCTATGACGTCACGTTGCTATGGGAACAAATAATAAACAAAATTAACCAAGGTTTATATCATTTATTATATTTGTTTCCACAGCAACGTGACGTCATAGGTGATGCCTCTAGGTCACGTGAATTTTTAAAGCTTCATTTTAGGCAAGATGAGGTACTAAAAAAAAAAAAAAAATCACAAATCAGGTATAAATCAACCTCCTCTTTCAAATGAGCTGCTTAAAAAATGGCATGCAGGAACCTAATTAACAGAAAAATATGGCTATAATATAATATGTAGGTGTGTTCGTAAACTCTGCTCGGAGTACACCTTGCCTCCACCAACTCAGAGGGTAGTATAGGCAGTGCAAATGACATTTTTTGTTGGCAAACCTAAGAAGACCCTGTTCAAAGTACTCCAAGCGTGGTTTACGAACACACCTTAAATCCATGTATTATATTCCGGTGACCTCGTTGATCCAGCTTCGGTAACTTGACACGTTGGTGTATCTACCGGGATATTCTTGGTCGTAACATTGGTTAGTCCTGGCAATCGCGATGCCGTACAGGACACCGTCTCGGAACAAGGGGCTTCCATCGTCACCCTGAATGAAAAGGTTATCATTAAAACACATCTTATTTCCTCCTTGCTCAAAGTAAGGATGAAATGGAGACAATATCCAAGTTGAAAAATATTTTATCTTTATTCACTATTACGCTCTCTCTCCTCGTCTAATTTCCTCCTATTTTGCACCATTTTAGAGGAAAAAAAAAAACATTGCGTATTTTTTCCTCTTCTTAAAGCATACAAAGTTAGAAATATTTCCATTATTTGATCCTTACTTTGAGTGAAGAGGAAATAAGATATATTTTTGAGGTAAAAAGAACAGGTTAGACTTGTAAAAGATTAGTTACTTGAAGACGTATAATTTTTCAACATTAAGAGGAAATAAGAGATAATCAGGTTATTTTCCCTCTAAAATGGTGCAAAATTCGAGGAAATTCTACAAAAGGAGAGAGCATAATATAGCGAATAAAAGGTAAAATTCATTTCCATCGGGTTATATAAAACATAATAAGGGGCATTCACAAAGCCTTAAGGCCACAATTAAGGCTCAATAATTTAAGACCAGAAATTTTGGGTCTAAAAACATGTCTCAAATCGAGCTTTAAATTTTATTGAGACTTAAATGTGGCCTTAAGACTTTGTGAATGCCCCTTAATGATACTCACCGAACACATTGCTTTTCCCACATCGCTAACAGCACACATTTGGTCGGGAGTGAGGCCTCTAATACCTCCCACTTGACTGTACATCATGTCGCATTGCCAAGAAGGAATCATCGTGTCCTCGATCTTCAGTAGCCATTGAGACTCGGTGCCACCATTCTGTTGGGACAAAGGGTATAATAGTTAATACTTTGGTCACAAATGACTTTTACTGGAGAATACAAGGAGCATGAGGAATTTAAAGCAATGTAATTGAACTTTAATTTTATTTATTATGTATATATTGCATGGACGAAATTCACAAAGCACTTTATCCCCACTTAAATTAAGGCATGGATTTAAGGCGGATTCACAAGATGATTTTTATCGTGTGACGCGAAGTGATTAAATGCGCACTTGCTCTAAACATCCATTGGCGGTCATATTTGGCGATTAAAAAAAGAGCAACGATAATTAATTAATTAACGTAATATTTGTCACCGCAACCTGGTGAATTCGAACAAAGCTTAAATTTATTAAGCTCTTTATAATGGACAATTAACTTACATGAATTTTTTCATTGCAGAAATGAATAGAGGATATCAATTTATGCCATGCACTCTGAATTTTTCAGAATTTTTTTGAGTCCTGGAACTAGTTTTAAAAAATTATTGAAAGTGTGGCTACGCCCCCTGGAGGCTTCATTAGGCATTTTTACTCTATCCTTTTTATTAAGGCTCCATGCAGGGGTGCCAACTTAACTTACAGAACTTCAACAATTATTTAAAAATAGTTTCAGGGTTCCAAAAAATCTGAAAAAATTCAGAACGGCACAATTTGATACCCTCTTTTTACTTTTGTTATAAAAAAATTTCATGTAGGTTGTCCATTGTAAAATTATGTTTTCCAGTAATAATATTATGGTCCATGCTGAATGTAAAAAAAATAGTACGAGCTACTTACGGAGTCCTGACCCCACCCTGCCACGGTCATCAGGGTACCAGGGGCGGAGAAGGTATCACCGTCAGGTAGAGCCACTGGGCCAGTCATTATGCCGTAAGTGAAGGGTGGGCTCACCTAGGATATATTAGTTTAGAATAAGTACTCAAAAATTTTTTTTTGCATAAATAAATAGGGGTGCAAAGCTATGGTATACCCTGATTTTTTTAGAGGCCAAAAAGTATTGCTAAAAAGATTTACCGAGGTCGTGTTTGAATCTATGCACCTTTTAGGTCCTTTCCTTTTGTTAAAAAATGCATGAACACTCTGTACTTTCAATCATTTTTTAAAAAAGTTCACCTGCTCTAAAAAATTGAAAGAAAATCAGAGTACCGTAACTTTGCACCCTTTATTCATTTTTGCAGTAAAAAAATTTAGGTCGATACTCTATTGGATAAGTAATCATATTTATTGATAATATATTATTAACAATGTTATTATAATAATTTAAATTTCTAAATATATTTTAATTAATCGTAAAGGAGTATCGACACTATCGACCTATTTTTTTCATTGCAGAAATGAGGGTGCGGTGGCAATTCCTATCCTTTTCTTAAGGAGAGGCGCCTCGTGACGTCACAAACAGAACTTTCATTAATGTTTTTAAAAATACTTCCAGGACTGTAAAAAATTTGAAAAAAATCAGGGTAGCATAATTTTGCACCCTCTATCCATTTCTGCAATAAAAAAAATTAGGCCGATACTCCAATGGAGTATGAACAGGTAACAGGTAACCTCATTTAATGGAAAAACATGTCACCTTCATGACAGAGATGGATTGGATATCTCTGAACGGATCGTTGTTTTCTGTCAGCATCACTTTCTCAACAATAGTGTGCAACGTCCCTCCAGACTGACTAAATAAACTGCCTGCTCGTACCTTGTAGCCGGCAACATTGTTGCTGAAATTTACAACTGATTTAGAAAATGGGAGTTTTAATAGTGATTTTATAAGAGACATTATAGTTACTTGAAATTTTCACCTTACTTGAAATTTATGTATTTTAATTAGATGAGAGTTAAAGCAATTGAAAAAATATCTACTTTTCATGCAATATAAACGAGCAATGAAACATTGTTGCAGTGTGTATTTAAATAATTCACATAATTAATAATGATTCATTCATCAAAATATTAAAATGACACATTATGGTAATTTAAGTAATGAATGATTTTAGTCATTAGTGATATATGTGAAGATATAATACTCTTAACAAATGTAAAGAGGGTAAAAGGTGTAATGTGACGTAGAAAAACAAGATATTTTGATTTTAAAATATTGATATTACAATTTTAGTTAAGTTATTGTTTTCCCCATTGAGGTTCCTTTATTGATCTCGCAGTATCAATTTAGGATATATCGTCCCTCGTTTGCAATAAAGAGCTATCTGCTATATCAAGTGACCGCAATCATGAGCTGTAAATCAATATAAAATAAAGCAGCTCATGATTGCCTTCACCTGAAATAGCAGATAGCTCATTATTGCAACGAGATCGTGGTAGGCAGATATGTCAATATTGCTGAAGAGGACGATAATCATGATTCATAAAGATTTTTTTTTCTACTGGACTTACTTGTAGATACACCAGCCGCTTGTAAGAATCCAGTCCGGACTGATGATGGACGCTCCACAGTCGTGTCTGCTCTGAGGATCCTGAATGGACACCTGAAGACGTTTGAATATTAAAAATGGCAATATGTATTTTTTACAAGGATACATCCTTAAGAGCTTACAGCTCCCGGCGGGGTAATGGGTAGGAATAAGGTATAGGAAAGAATGGTGGCCACGGCCTTTTCCTCGTCCCAGTATTCGCTGAAATGAGACATAGGGAACCGTGGAAAACCTCAGTCAGGACGGATACCTCTACGGTTTTCCTTCTAGTTTTCCTACTTGAATGTAAACGTAAATTTACATACGTTTAATTTTCATAATTATGGAGTAATTATTGTAATTAGTATGAAAAATCTATATTGTTTAAAGGAATTCTTAGAACTATTTATATTATATATGATACTTAAAGCAGGCGCAAATCCAGAATGGGCCGCGGCCTTTTCACCTGAAATTTTGAATTTATCAATGGGCTATATAAGCATTTCCGCCAATCCAATTTTTTTTAACAATACCCCCCCTTCCCCGCGTCCGTCCAGGTAAGGAGTTATAGCAGCGTAGCGTAGTGGTTTGATCTCTGCCTATCGCTCGGGAGACCCAGGATCGCTTCCTGCCTTGGCTCAGGTGACTTTTCGTCACTTCGAGCTGAGGTATGGCAGCGTGTTCTGGTAAGTTCCCGACAGATGGCATGTATGTTCTTCCACTATACTGCTTGTATTCTGGAGGTGCCGAAGGTCGTTCTCTTTGGTACCGTCTGCTTCGATGATGTTTTTCTGTGGTTTCCCATCGTCACTCCCAGGCAAATGCCGAGGCGGTTCCTAACACAAGGCCACAGCCGCCTCCTTTCCTATCAATCCTTCCAACTGTTGTTAATACTATTGTTAAGTTTGAATGCTTACACCATGCAATAACAGAATATGCTGTAGTAAACTAACATTGTAATAAAAATAAAAAATAAAAATAAATCGATGAATGTTATTTCAAATAATTTATACTTCATTCAAACTAGAATTCTTTATTCCAACTAATTTTCCTACAATATACCTAAATGATATGCACTACAAAACAGACTTACACGGTGTCCCAATACTATATTTCTCGTCTACTTAGGGTCCCTAAATGAGCTTTCCCCTCCCCTCCAAGATGGCCGCTATATATAAGAAAGGCGCATATGATGCGCCCTAAATTTGCCGCCATTGTAGGGAAGGGTAGTAGACGAGAATAGGAGGACTATTGGGACGCCACCTTACTATCAGTCTACTCACCATCCAAGGTATTTCTTCTTCTGCTACGGTTGTACCTCCTTTAATTCGACCTTCCCTTGGAGGAGATGCATCTAAAGGCGAAACTGTATAAATAAATTAACAACTGAAATAATGGTCCATAATGGGCGCGATTCTCGAAGCAGTAAGCCATGATTCTAACTATATGTTTAGCTTAACCACGTTTAACAAGGTAGTTTAACACTTAAAACAGGTATAGTTGAACGTGGTTAAGCTAAACGTGCATGCCATGATTAGAAACCTGACTAAGTGCTTCGTGAATTGCGCTCATTATATTATATCCTAATATGCATCTGAAATATCAGCAGTATATTAATAAAAAGATATATATGTTTCCTAAACTTACCAATAACATTTGCAATTAGAGCAAGAATTATCACACTTTCTTTCATCATCGTTTCCTAATGACTAAAGTATAAAATGATGTAAGCTTGTTTATCAATAAAGTGACTTGAATTCAAGATAATTAAAAGTACTTGTTTTATATAATATGCAGCTTATCTCAAACAATGTGACTTATTATAATAATTGTATATTAACAAGGACATAAGTGATTCTTACATTACCCGGTTAAATCCCTATCATGTCATCATATTTGTATATTTATAATGTCATTAAGTATCAAGACTCATAAATTTTATTCGGTTGGTTTTCTTTTTGTTTTCGGTAATTTCTAATAATTAAATTCAACATACATACACATTCACATAACATCAGCAAGAAGTTCCAAAGCGAACTGATTACAATTTATTTTAATTTTAAGTTAGAGATAACACGGATCAGCTGACCCAATACTAAAAAAATCCCATTCATGAAAATCATGAAAAGTATTTTTTAAAATGTTGTTCTCTACATCCCCTATCGTACTTATTAACTCAATAACCTTAGACGCAACAAGGTCTCTTTTGTCCCACATATTACCAAGGAGTGTGTGGGGGGGGGGGGGATAAATGACCAAATATCATTCAACATTTTTAAAGATTTTTAACATATTTTAGAGTTTTTTTTTATATAATTGTTCCTTCTAAAGAGTGTGTGCCATCTTTTACCCCCCCCCCTTTGTAATGCTAGGTTTATTAAATTGTGATTAAAACTATATACTATTATAATAATATAACGGTATACGATTCATTTTTAATTTTTTATTAACAAAAATACAAAAAAAAATAACTTAAAAAATATTCAAGGGATTTTTTTTAATGAGAATTTATAATTTTTAATTATATAAATTTAATTTTTTTGTGTTTCACTATATAAGTTGTCACTAATTGTAAGTTCACTAATTTAACATGGAAATTCCATTTCCCCATGTTATATTAGTGAACTTTAAAAATTAATAACTCGAAAACTAGCTCGTTTTTGTATACATATATACAAAAACGAGCTAGTTTTCGAGTTATTAATTTTTAAAGTTCACTAATATAACATGGGGAAATGGAATTTCCATGTTAAATTAGTGAACTTACAATTAGTGACAACTTATATAGTGAAACACAAAAAAATTAAATTTATATAATTAAAAATTATAAATTCTCATTAAAAAAAATCCCTTGAATATTTTTTAAGTTATTTTTTTTTGTATTTTTGTTAATAAAAAATTAAAAATGAATCGTATACCGTTATATTATTATAATAGTATATAGTTTTTTAGCACGCGCTTTAAAGGGACACAAATCCTGGGTAATGCATACTTGTGGGGACATCTGGGCTTTTGATGGGACATGAGCCAATGTCCCCACAAAAGCAGGGGACATTGTTCGATCAGACAGACTTGTGGGGACATAGTTGTCGATTGGGGCTTTCTGGGGGGACAGGTAAGTGTCCCCTTAAATTCCACTGACAACTGATGAAATAAGCTAATGTTCATCGACAACTTGTGATATTAGGGTTTTGGCGGGAAAAATAAGAGGGTTCATAAAATGTCCAAGGCATGGCGCCTCCGTCAATTCCTGAAGAAAATAGCTTTCAACGCCGTATTTATGCCCCATAGATGGCATTAGTCTTAGAACAAGACCTGAGGATGCCACCAGATACTGTCCGAGCTACAGCCGCTTCAGTGGTCGGCCCTGCGATGGTCCCCACAAAAGCAATAGAGCACAACAAATTTATCCCTCAATCAATCACCACTCAATCATGCACATGTCAGGTGAAACATGTTGTGACTGAAGTCATGTTGTGGGGACATAGTCGCTTAAATAGTCAATGGTTACAAATACTTCAGAGTGAACTTTAATTCACCAAGGTAGAGACCCCACAAAAGCTTTTAGTGACAATTCGATCATGTTAATTGCCAGGTGAGACACGTTGTCACTTAAGCCATGTTACGGGGACAATGTCCCTTTAATAACAAATTCTTCAGAGTGAACTTTGATTCAACAAGGTAGAGACCCCACAAAAGCTTTTAGTGACAATTTGATCATGTTAATTGCCAGGTGAGACACGTTGTCACTTAAGTCATGTTATGGGGACATGGTCCCTTCAAAAGTCAATTATTGATTCACCAAGGTAGAGACCCCACAAAAGCTTTTAGTGACAATTTGATCATGTTAATTGCCAGGTGAGACACGTTGTCACTTAAGCCATGTTATGGGGACATTGTCCCTTAATAAGTCAGGGGTTTTAAATTCTTCAGAATGAACATTGATACACCAAGGTAGCGTCCCGGCCCACAAAAGCGTTTAGTGACAATTAGTTCATGTCAATTGCCAGGTGAGATATGTTGTCACTTAAGCCATGTTATGGGGACAATGTCCCTTTAATAACAAATTCTTCAGAGTGAACTTTGATTCAACAAGGTAGAGACCCCACAAAAGCTTTTAGTGACAATTTGATCATGTTAATTGCCAGGTGAGACACGTTGTTACATAAGTAATGTTATGGGGACATTGTCCCTTTAATAGTCAATAGTTACAAATTCTTCAGAGCGAACTTTGATTCACCAAGGTAGAGACCCCACAAAAGCTTTTAGTGACAATTCGATCATGTTAATTGCCAGGGGAGACACGTTGTGATTTAAGCCATGTTATGGGGACATTGTCCCTTTAATAGTCAATAGTTACAAATTCTTCAGAGTGAACTTTGATTCACCAAGGTAGAGACCCCACAAAAGCTTTTAGTGACAATTAGACCATGTTAATTGCCAGGTGAGACACGTTGTGACTTATGTCATGTAATGGGGACATTGTCCCTTTAATAGTCAATAGTTACAATTTCATCAGAGTGAACTTTGATTCACCAAGGTAGAGACCCCACAAAAGCTTTTAGTGACAATTCAATCATGTTAATTGCCAGGTAAGACACGTTGTGACTTAGCCATGTTATGGGGACATTGTCCCTTAATAAGTCAGAGGTTTTAAATTCTTCAGAATGAACTTTGATACACCAAGGTAGAGACCCCACAAAAGCTTCGTCTAATTGTTTACCTTGAGTTGTGAGCAAGTTCATTTCTGTGGACACGTGTCCCTTCAAAGCGTTTCAGGCGAAAACATTTTGCGCAAAAAGTTGTGGTAAGGTACGCTTTAAGAGGACATTTCTGTAGCATTTTCTTTCTACATCGTATGTACGTTATTGCTTCCCCTTTTTTCTGCTGCAATAAAAAAATTGTGGAGGTTTTTAATTTCACCTGGGCTGGGACAAATTTTTTCTAAGAGCGCCGGTAAGGCTTTTTGAGGCCAACCGACCATGCAGTCGAGGCTCTGAGTTGTGCCCGATTAATTTTGTGGGGACACTCTTCCTCTCACGTACACAATGCTAGTGACGTTGACCACCTGAGAATCTAGGCAATCAATTTATCGCAGAGAAACGATCCGTACTTCGTTTTCGTCTAATTGTTTACCTTTAGTTGTGAGCAAGTTTATATCTGGGGACACGTGTCCCTTCAAAGCGTTTCAGCCGACAACATTTTGCGCAAAAAGTTGTAAGAAGGTACGCTTTAAGGGGACAAATCTGTAGCATTTTCTTTCTACTTCGTATGTACGTTTTTGCTTCCTCTTTTTTCTGCTTTAATTAAAAAATTGTGGATTTTTTTAATTTCACCTGGGCTGGGACAAATTTTTTCTAAGAGTGCCGGTAAGGCTTTTTGAGGCCAACCGACCATGCAGTTGAGGCTCTGAGTTGTGCCCGATTAATTTTGTGGGGACACTCTTCCTTTCACGTACACAATGCTAGTGAAGTTGAGCACCTGAGAATCTAGGCAATCAATTTATTGCAGGGAAACGATCCGTACTTTGTCTTCGTCTAATTGTTTACCTTGAGTTGTGAGCAAGTTTATTTCTGGGGACACGTGTCCCTTCAAAACGTTTCAGCCGACAACATTTTGCGCAAAAAGTTGTAAGAAGGTACGCTTTAAGGGGACAAATCTGTAGCATTTTCTTTCTACTTCGTATGTACGTTATTGCTTCCTCTTTATTCTGCTTTAATTAAAAAATTGTGGATTTTTTTAATTTCACCTGGGCTGGGACAAATTTTTTCTAAGAGCGCCGGTAAGGTTTTTTGAGGCAAACCGACCATGCAGTCAAGGCTCTGAGTTTTACCTGATTAATTTTGTGGGGACACTCTTCCTTTCACGTACACAATGCTAGTGACGTTGAGCACCTGAGAATCTAGGCAATCAATTTATCGCAGAGAAACGATCCGTACTTTGTCTTCGTCTAATTGTTTACCTTGAGTTGTGAGCAAGTTCACTTCTGGGGACACTTAAAAGTGTTACAGACGACAACATTTTGCGCAAAAAGTTGTGGGAAGTTATGCTTTAAAGGGACATTTCTGTTGCATTTTCTCCCTACTTTGTATGTACGTTATTGCTTCCCCTTTTTTCTGCTGTAATTAAAAAATTGTGAAGGTTTTTAAATTGACCTGGGCAGGGACAAATTTTTTCTAAGAGCGCCGGTAAGGCTTTTTGAGGCCAACCGACCATGCAGTCAAGGCTCTGAGTTGTGCCCGATTAATTTTGTGGGGACACTCTTGCTTTCACTAACACAATGCTAGTGACGTTGAGCACCTGAGAATCTAGGCAATCAATTTATCGCAGAGAAACGATCCGTACTTCGTCTTCGTCTAATTGTTTACCTTGAGTTGTGAGCAAGTTTCATTCTGGGGACACGTGTCCCTTCAAAGCGTTTCAGGCGAAAACATTTTGCGCAAAAAGTTGTAAGAAGGTACGCTTTAAGAGGACAAATCTGTAGCATTTTCTTTCTACTTCGTATGTACGTTATTGCTTCCTCTTTATTCTGCTTTAATTAAAAAATTGTAGATTTTTTTAATTTCACCTGGGCTGGGACAAATTTTTTCTAAGAGCGCCGGTAAGGTTTTTTGAGGCCAACCGACCATGCAGTCAAGGCTCTGAGTTTTACCTGATTAATTTTGTGGGGACACTCTTCCTTTCACGTACACAATGCAAGTGACGTTGAGCACCTGAGAATCTAGGCAATCAATTTATTGCAGGGAAACGATCCGTACTTTGTCTTCGTCTAATTGTTTACCTTGAGTTGTGAGCAAGTTTATTTCTGGGGACACGTGTCCCTTCAAAGCGTTTCAGCCGACAACATTTTGCGCAAAAAGTTGTAAGAAGGTACGATTTAAGGGGACAAATCTGTAGCATTTTTTTTCTACTTCGTATGTACGTTATTGCTTCCTCTTTTTTCTGCTTTAATTAAAAAATTGTGGATTTTTTTAATTTCACCTGGGCTGGGACAAATTTTTTCTAAGAGCGCCGGTAAGGCTTTTTGAGGCCAACCGACCATGCAGTCGAGGCTCTGAGTTGTGCCCGATTAATTTTGTGGGGACACTCTTGCTTTCACTTACACAATGCTAGTGACGTTGAGCACCTGAGAAGCTAGGCAATCAATTAACTGCAGAGAAACGGTTCGTACTTCGTCTTCGTCTAATTGTTTACCTTGAGTTGTGAGCAAGTTTCATTCTGGGGACACGTGTCCCTTCAAAGCGTTTCAGGCGAAAACATTTTGCGCAAAAAGTTGTAAGAAGGTACGCTTTAAGGGGACAAATCTGTAGCATTTTCTTTCTACTTCGTATGTACGTTATTGCTTCCTCTTTATTCTGCTTTAATTAAAAAATTGTAGATTTTTTTAATTTCACCTGGGCTGGGACAAATTTTTTCTAAGAGCGCCGGTAAGGTTTTTTGAGGCCAACCGACCATGCAGTCAAGGCTCTGAGTTTTACCTGATTAATTTTGTGGGGACACTCTTCCTTTCACGTACACAATGCAAGTGACGTTGAGCACCTGAGAATCTAGGCAATCAATTTATTGCAGGGAAACGATCCGTACTTTGTCTTCGTCTAATTGTTTACCTTGAGTTGTGAGTAAGTTTATTTCTGGGGACACGTGTCCCTTCAAAGCGTTTCAGCCGACAACATTTTGCGCAAAAAGTTGTAAGAAGGTACGCTTTAAGGGGACAAATCTGTAGCATTTTTTTTCTACTTCGTATGTACGTTATTGCTTCCTCTTTTTTCTGCTTTAATTAAAAAATTGTGGATTTTTTTAATTTCACCTGGGCTGGGACAAATTTTTTCTAAGAGCGCCGGTAAGGCTTTTTGAGGCCAACCGACCATGCAGTCGAGGCTCTGAGTTGTGCCCGATTAATTTTGTGGGGACACTCTTCCTTTCACGTACACAATGCTAGTGAAGTTGAGCACCTGAGAATCTAGGCAATCAATTTATTGCAGGGAAACGATCCGTACTTTGTCTTCGTCTAATTGTTTACCTTGAGTTGTGAGCAAGTTTATTTCTGGGGACACGTGTCCCTTCAAAACGTTTCAGCCGACAACATTTTGCGCAAAAAGTTGTAAGAAGGTACGCTTTAAGGGGACAAATCTGTAGCATTTTCTTTCTACTTCGTATGTACGTTATTGCTTCCTCTTTTTTCTGCTTTAATTAAAAAATTGTTGATTTTTTTAATTTCACCTGGGCAGGGACAAATTTTTTCTAAGAGCGCCGGTAAGGCTTTTTGAGGCCAACCGACCATGCAGTCGAGGCTCTGAGTTGTGCCCGATTAATTTTGTGGGGACACTCTTCCTTTCACTTACACAATGCTAGTGACGTTGAGCACCTGAGAAGATAGGCAATCAATTAACTGCAGAGAAACGGTTCGTACTTCGTCTTCGTCTAATTGTTTACCTTGAGTTGTGAGCAAGTTTATTTCTGGGGACACGTGTCCCTTCAAAGCGTTTCAGGCGAAAACATTTTGCGCAAAAAGTTGTAAGAAGGTACGCTTTAAGGGGACAAATCTGTAGCATTTTCTTTCTACTTCGTATGTACGTTATTGCTTCCTCTTTATTCTGCTTTAATTAAAAAATTGTGGATTTTTTTAATTTCACCTGGGCTGGGACAAATTTTTTCTAAGAGCGCCGGTAAGGTTTTTTGAGGCAAACCGACCATGCAGTCAAGGCTCTGAGTTTTACCTGATTAATTTTGTGGGGACACTCTTCCTTTCACGTACACAATGCTAGTGACGTTGAGCACCTGAGAATCTAGGCAATCAATTTATCGCAGAGAAACGATCCGTACTTTGTCTTCGTCTAATTGTTTACCTTGAGTTGTGAGCAAGTTCACTTCTGGGGACACTTAAAAGTGTTACAGACGACAACATTTTGCGCAAAAAGTTGTGGGAAGTTATGCTTTAAAGGGACATTTCTGTTGCATTTTCTCCCTACTTTGTATGTACGTTATTGCTTCCCCTTTTTTCTGCTGTAATTAAAAAATTGTGAAGGTTTTTAAATTGACCTGGGCAGGGACAAATTTTTTCTAAGAGCGCCGGTAAGGCTTTTTGAGGCCAACCGACCATGCAGTCAAGGCTCTGAGTTGTGCCCGATTAATTTTGTGGGGACACTCTTGCTTTCACTAACACAATGCTAGTGACGTTGAGCACCTGAGAATCTAGGCAATCAATTAACTGCAGAGAAACGGTTCGTACTTCGTCTTCGTCTAATTGTTTACCTTGAGTTGTGAGCAAGTTTCATTCTGGGGACACGTGTCCCTTCAAAGCGTTTCAGGCGAAAACATTTTGCGCAAAAAGTTGTAAGAAGGTACGCTTTAAGAGGACAAATCTGTAGCATTTTCTTTCTACTTCGTATGTACGTTATTGCTTCCTCTTTATTCTGCTTTAATTAAAAAATTGTAGATTTTTTTAATTTCACCTGGGCTGGGACAAATTTTTTCTAAGAGCGCCGGTAAGGTTTTTTGAGGCCAACCGACCATGCAGTCAAGGCTCTGAGTTTTACCTGATTAATTTTGTGGGGACACTCTTCCATTCACGTACACAATGCAAGTGACGTTGAGCACCTGAGAATCTAGGCAATCAATTTATTGCAGGGAAACGATCCGTACTTTGTCTTCGTCTAATTGTTTACCTTGAGTTGTGAGCAAGTTTATTTCTGGGGACACGTGTCCCTTCAAAGCGTTTCAGCCGACAACATTTTGCGCAAAAAGTTGTAAGAAGGTACGCTTTAAGGGGACAAATCTGTAGCATTTTTTTTCTACTTCGTATGTACGTTATTGCTTCCTCTTTTTTCTGCTTTAATTAAAAAATTGTGGATTTTTTTAATTTCACCTGGGCTGGGACAAATTTTTTCTAAGAGCGCCGGTAAGGCTTTTTGAGGCCAACCGACCATGCAGTCGAGGCTCTGAGTTGTGCCCGATTAATTTTGTGGGGACACTCTTCCTTTCACGTACACAATGCTAGTGACGTTGAGCACCTGAGAAGCTAGGCAATCATTTTATCGCAGAGAAACGATCCGTACTTTGTTTTCGTCTAATTGTTTACCTTGAGTTGTGAGCAAGTTTATTTCTGGGGACACGTGTCCCTTCAAAGCGTTTCAGGCGAAAACATTTTGCGCAAAAAGTTGTAAGAAGGTACGCTTTAAGGGGACAAATCTGTAGCATTTTCTTTCTACTTCGTATGTACGTTATTGCTTCCTCTTTATTCTGCTTTAATTAAAAAATTGTGGATTTTTTTAATTTCACCTGGGCTGGGACAAATTTTTTCTAAGAGCGCCGGTAAGGTTTTTTGAGGCCAACCGACCATGCAGTCAAGGCTCTGAGTTTTACCTGATTAATTTTGTGGGGACACTCTTCCTTTCACGTACACAATGCTAGTGACGTTGAGCACCTGAGAATCTAGGCAATCAATTTATCGCAGAGAAACGATCCGTACTTTGTCTTCGTCTAATTGTTTACCTTGAGTTGTGAGCAAGTTCACTTCTGGGGACACTTAAAAGTGTTACAGACGACAACATTTTGCGCAAAAAGTTGTGGGAATTTATGCTTTAAAGGGACATTTCTGTTGCATTTTCTCCCTACTTTGTATGTACGTTATTGCTTCCCCTTTTTTCTGCTGTAATTAAAAAATTGTGAAGGTTTTTAAATTGACCTGGGCAGGGAAATATTTTTTCTAAGAGCGCCGGTAAGGCTTTTTGAGGCCAACCGACCATGCAGTCAAGGCTCTGAGTTATGCCCGATTAATTTTGTGGGGACACTCTTGCTTTCACTTACACAATGCTAGTGACGTTGAGCACCTGAGAAGCTAGGCAATCAATTAACTGCAGAGAAACGGTTCGTACTTCGTCTTCGTCTAATTGTTTACCTTGAGTTGTGAGCAAGTTTCATTCTGGGGACACGTGTCCCTTCAAAGCGTTTCAGGCGAAAACATTTTGCGCAAAAAGTTGTAAGAAGGTACGCTTTAAGGGGACAAATCTGTAGCATTTTCTTTCTACTTCGTATGTACGTTATTGCTTCCTCTTTATTCTGCTTTAATTAAAAAATTGTAGATTTTTTTAATTTCACCTGGGCTGGGACAAATTTTTTCTAAGAGCGCCGGTAAGGTTTTTTGAGGCCAACCGACCATGCAGTCAAGGCTCTGAGTTTTACCTGATTAATTTTGTGGGGACACTCTTCCTTTCACGTACACAATGCAAGTGACGTTGAGCACCTGAGAATCTAGGCAATCAATTTATTGCAGGGAAACGATCCGTACTTTGTCTTCGTCTAATTGTTTACCTTGAGTTGTGAGTAAGTTTATTTCTGGGGACACGTGTCCCTTCAAAGCGTTTCAGCCGACAACATTTTGCGCAAAAAGTTGTAAGAAGGTACGCTTTAAGGGGACAAATCTGTAGCATTTTTTTTCTACTTCGTATGTACGTTATTGCTTCCTCTTTTTTCTGCTTTAATTAAAAAATTGTGGATTTTTTTAATTTCACCTGGGCTGGGACAAATTTTTTCTAAGAGCGCCGGTAAGGCTTTTTGAGGCCAACCGACCATGCAGTCGAGGCTCTGAGTTGTGCCCGATTAATTTTGTGGGGACACTCTTCCTTTCACGTACACAATGCTAGTGAAGTTGAGCACCTGAGAATCTAGGCAATCAATTTATTGCAGGGAAACGATCCGTACTTTGTCTTCGTCTAATTGTTTACCTTGAGTTGTGAGCAAGTTTATTTCTGGGGACACGTGTCCCTTCAAAACGTTTCAGCCGACAACATTTTGCGCAAAAAGTTGTAAGAAGGTACGCTTTAAGGGGACAAATCTGTAGCATTTTCTTTCTACTTCGTATGTACGTTATTGCTTCCTCTTTTTTCTGCTTTAATTAAAAAATTGTTGATTTTTTTAATTTCACCTGGGCAGGGACAAATTTTTTCTAAGAGCGCCGGTAAGGCTTTTTGAGGCCAACCGACCATGCAGTCGAGGCTCTGAGTTGTGCCCGATTAATTTTGTGGGGACACTCTTCCTTTCACTTACACAATGCTAGTGACGTTGAGCACCTGAGAAGCTAGGCAATCATTTTATCGCAGAGAAACGGTTCGTACTTCGTCTTCGTCTAATTGTTTACCTTGAGTTGTGAGCAAGTTTATTTCTGGGGACACGTGTCCCTTCAAAGCGTTTCAGGCGAAAACATTTTGCGCAAAAAGTTGTAAGAAGGTACGCTTTAAGGGGACAAATCTGTAGCATTTTCTTTCTACTTCGTATGTACGTTATTGCTTCCTCTTT
This sequence comes from Siphlonurus alternatus, assembly GCA_949825025.1. Lineage (NCBI taxonomy): Eukaryota > Metazoa > Arthropoda > Insecta > Ephemeroptera > Siphlonuridae > Siphlonurus > Siphlonurus alternatus. The sequence goes on along the minus strand of OX463785.1, from coordinate 5,524,449 downwards.
ATTCTGCTTTAATTAAAAAATTGTGGATTTTTTTAATTTCACCTGGGCTGGGACAAATTTTTTCTAAGAGCGCCGGTAAGGTTTTTTGAGGCAAACCGACCATGCAGTCAAGGCTCTGAGTTTTACCTGATTAATTTTGTGGGGACACTCTTCCTTTCACGTACACAATGCTAGTGACGTTGAGCACCTGAGAATCTAGGCAATCAATTTATCGCAGAGAAACGATCCGTACTTTGTCTTCGTCTAATTGTTTACCTTGAGTTGTGAGCAAGTTCACTTCTGGGGACACTTAAAAGTGTTACAGACGACAACATTTTGCGCAAAAAGTTGTGGGAAGTTATGCTTTAAAGGGACATTTCTGTTGCATTTTCTCCCTACTTTGTATGTACGTTATTGCTTCCCCTTTTTTCTGCTGTAATTAAAAAATTGTGAAGGTTTTTAAATTGACCTGGGCAGGGACAAATTTTTTCTAAGAGCGCCGGTAAGGCTTTTTGAGGCCAACCGACCATGCAGTCAAGGCTCTGAGTTGTGCCCGATTAATTTTGTGGGGACACTCTTGCTTTCACTAACACAATGCTAGTGACGTTGAGCACCTGAGAATCTAGGCAATCAATTAACTGCAGAGAAACGGTTCGTACTTCGTCTTCGTCTAATTGTTTACCTTGAGTTGTGAGCAAGTTTCATTCTGGGGACACGTGTCCCTTCAAAGCGTTTCAGGCGAAAACATTTTGCGCAAAAAGTTGTAAGAAGGTACGCTTTAAGAGGACAAATCTGTAGCATTTTCTTTCTACTTCGTATGTACGTTATTGCTTCCTCTTTATTCTGCTTTAATTAAAAAATTGTAGATTTTTTTAATTTCACCTGGGCTGGGACAAATTTTTTCTAAGAGCGCCGGTAAGGTTTTTTGAGGCCAACCGACCATGCAGTCAAGGCTCTGAGTTTTACCTGATTAATTTTGTGGGGACACTCTTCCTTTCACGTACACAATGCAAGTGACGTTGAGCACCTGAGAATCTAGGCAATCAATTTATTGCAGGGAAACGATCCGTACTTTGTCTTCGTCTAATTGTTTACCTTGAGTTGTGAGCAAGTTTATTTCTGGGGACACGTGTCCCTTCAAAGCGTTTCAGCCGACAACATTTTGCGCAAAAAGTTGTAAGAAGGTACGCTTTAAGGGGACAAATCTGTAGCATTTTTTTTCTACTTCGTATGTACGTTATTGCTTCCTCTTTTTTCTGCTTTAATTAAAAAATTGTGGATTTTTTTAATTTCACCTGGGCTGGGACAAATTTTTTCTAAGAGCGCCGGTAAGGCTTTTTGAGGCCAACCGACCATGCAGTCGAGGCTCTGAGTTGTGCCCGATTAATTTTGTGGGGACACTCTTCCTTTCACGTACACAATGCTAGTGACGTTGAGCACCTGAGAAGCTAGGCAATCATTTTATCGCAGAGAAACGATCCGTACTTTGTTTTCGTCTAATTGTTTACCTTGAGTTGTGAGCAAGTTTATTTCTGGGGACACGTGTCCCTTCAAAGCGTTTCAGGCGAAAACATTTTGCGCAAAAAGTTGTAAGAAGGTACGCTTTAAGGGGACAAATCTGTAGCATTTTCTTTCTACTTCGTATGTACGTTATTGCTTCCTCTTTATTCTGCTTTAATTAAAAAATTGTGGATTTTTTTAATTTCACCTGGGCTGGGACAAATTTTTTCTAAGAGCGCCGGTAAGGTTTTTTGAGGCCAACCGACCATGCAGTCAAGGCTCTGAGTTTTACCTGATTAATTTTGTGGGGACACTCTTCCTTTCACGTACACAATGCTAGTGACGTTGAGCACCTGAGAATCTAGGCAATCAATTTATCGCAGAGAAACGATCCGTACTTTGTCTTCGTCTAATTGTTTACCTTGAGTTGTGAGCAAGTTCACTTCTGGGGACACTTAAAAGTGTTACAGACGACAACATTTTGCGCAAAAAGTTGTGGGAAGTTATGCTTTAAAGGGACATTTCTGTTGCATTTTCTCCCTACTTTGTATGTACGTTATTGCTTCCCCTTTTTTCTGCTGTAATTAAAAAATTGTGAAGGTTTTTAAATTGACCTGGGCAGGGAAATATTTTTTCTAAGAGCGCCGGTAAGGCTTTTTGAGGCCAACCGACCATGCAGTCAAGGCTCTGAGTTATGCCCGATTAATTTTGTGGGGACACTCTTGCTTTCACTTACACAATGCTAGTGACGTTGAGCACCTGAGAAGCTAGGCAATCAATTAACTGCAGAGAAACGGTTCGTACTTCGTCTTCGTCTAATTGTTTACCTTGAGTTGTGAGCAAGTTTCATTCTGGGGACACGTGTCCCTTCAAAGCGTTTCAGGCGAAAACATTTTGCGCAAAAAGTTGTAAGAAGGTACGCTTTAAGGGGACAAATCTGTAGCATTTTCTTTCTACTTCGTATGTACGTTATTGCTTCCTCTTTATTCTGCTTTAATTAAAAAATTGTAGATTTTTTTAATTTCACCTGGGCTGGGACAAATTTTTTCTAAGAGCGCCGGTAAGGTTTTTTGAGGCCAACCGACCATGCAGTCAAGGCTCTGAGTTTTACCTGATTAATTTTGTGGGGACACTCTTCCTTTCACGTACACAATGCAAGTGACGTTGAGCACCTGAGAATCTAGGCAATCAATTTATTGCAGGGAAACGATCCGTACTTTGTCTTCGTCTAATTGTTTACCTTGAGTTGTGAGTAAGTTTATTTCTGGGGACACGTGTCCCTTCAAAGCGTTTCAGCCGACAACATTTTGCGCAAAAAGTTGTAAGAAGGTACGCTTTAAGGGGACAAATCTGTAGCATTTTTTTTCTACTTCGTATGTACGTTATTGCTTCCTCTTTTTTCTGCTTTAATTAAAAAATTGTGGATTTTTTTAATTTCACCTGGGCTGGGACAAATTTTTTCTAAGAGCGCCGGTAAGGCTTTTTGAGGCCAACCGACCATGCAGTCGAGGCTCTGAGTTGTGCCCGATTAATTTTGTGGGGACACTCTTCCTTTCACGTACACAATGCTAGTGACGTTGAGCACCTGAGAAGCTAGGCAATCATTTTATCGCAGAGAAACGATCCGTACTTTGTTTTCGTCTAATTGTTTACCTTGAGTTGTGAGCAAGTTTCATTCTGGGGACACGTGTCCCTTCAAAGCGTTTCAGGCGAAAACATTTTGCGCAAAAAGTTGTAAGAAGGTACGCTTTAAGGGGACAAATCTGTAGCATTTTCTTTCTACTTCGTATGTACGTTATTGCTTCCTCTTTATTCTGCTTTAATTAAAAAATTGTGGATTTTTTTAATTTCACCTGGGCTGGGACAAATTTTTTCTAAGAGCGCCGGTAAGGTTTTTTGAGGCCAACCGACCATGCAGTCAAGGCTCTGAGTTTTACCTGATTAATTTTGTGGGGACACTCTTTCTTTCACGTACACAATGCTAGTGACGTTGAGCACCTGAGAATCTAGGCAATCAATTTATCGCAGAGAAACGATCCGTACTTTGTCTTCGTCTAATTGTTTACCTTGAGTTGTGAGCAAGTTCATTTCTGGGGACACGTGTCCCTTCAAAGCGTTTCAGCCGACAACATTTTGCGCAAAAAGTTGTAAGAAGGTACGCTTTAAGGGGACAAATCTGTAGCATTTTCTTTCTACTTCGTATGTACGTTATTGCTTCCTCTTTTTTCTGCTTTAATTAAAAAATTGTGGATTTTTTTAATTTCACCTGGGCTGGGACAATTTTTTTCTAAGAGCGCCGGTAAGGCTTTTTGAGGCCAACCGACCATGCAGTCGAGGCTCTGAGTTGTGCCCGATTAATTTTGTGTGGACACACATTTCCTTTCACGTACACAATGCTAGTGACGTTGAGCACCTGAGAATCTAGGCAATCAATTCATCGCAGAGAAAAGATGCGTACTTTGTCTTCGTCTAATTGTTTACCTTGAGTTGTGAGCAAGTTCATTTCTGGGGACACGTGTCCCTTCAAAGCGTTTCAGCCGACAACATTTTGCGCAAAAAGTTGTAAGAAGGTACGCTTTAAGGGGACAAATCTGTAGCATTTTCTTTCTACTTCGTATGTATGTTATTGCTTCCTCTTTTTTCTGCTTTAATTAAAAAATTGTGAAGGTTTTTAAATTGACCTGGGCAGGGACAAATTTTTTCTAAGAGCGCCGGTAAGGCTTTTTGAGGCCAACCGACCATGCAGTCAAGGCTCTGAGTTGTGCCCGATTAATTTTGTGGGGACACTCTTGCTTTCACTTACACAATGCTAGTGAAGTTGAGCACCTGAGAAGCTAGGCAATCAATTAACTGCAGAGAAACGGTTCGTACTTCATCTTCGTCTAATTGTTTACCTTGAGTTGTGAGCAAGTTTATTTCTGGGGACACGTGTCCCTTCAAAGCGTTTCAGGCGAAAACATTTTGCGCAAAAAGTTGTAAGAAGGTACGCTTTAAGGGGACAAATCTGTAGCATTTTCTTTCTACTTCGTATGTACGTTAATGCTTCCTCTTTATTCTGCTTTAATTAAAAAATTGTGGATTTTTTTAATTTCACCTGGGCTGGGACAAATTTTTTCTAAGAGCGCCGGTAAGGTTTTTTGAGGCCAACCGACCATGCAGTCAAGGCTCTGAGTTTTACCTGATTAATTTTGTGGGGACACTCTTCCTTTCACGTACACAATGCTAGTGACGTTGAGCACCTGAGAAGCTAGGCAATCAATTAACTGCAGAGAAACGGTTCGTACTTCGTCTTCGTCTAATTGTTTACCTTGAGTTGTGAGCAAGTTTATTTCTGGGGACACGTGTCCCTTCAAAGTGTTTCAGGTGAAAACATTTTGCGCAAAAAGTTGTAAGAAGGTACGCTTTAAGGGGACAAATCTGTAGCATTTTCTTTCTACTTCGTATGTACGTTATTGCTTCCTCTTTTTTCTGCTTTAATTAAAAAATTGTGGATTTTTTTAATTTCACCTGGGCAGGGACAAATTTTTTCTAAGAGCGCCGGTAAAGCTTTTTGAGGCCAATCGACCATGCAGTCAAGGCTCTGAGTTGTGCCCGATTAATTTTGTGGGGACACTCTTGCTTTCACGTACACAATGCTAGTGACGTTGAGCACCTGAGAATCTATTCAATCAATTTATCGCAGAGAAACGATCCGCACTTTGTCTTCGTCTAATTGTTTACCTTGAGTTGTGAGCAAGTTCATTTCTGTGGACACGTGTCCCTTCAAAGCGTTTCAGGCGAAAACATTTTGCGCAAAAAGTTGTGGTAAGGTACGCTTTAAGAGGACATTTCTGTAGCATTTTCTTTCTACATCGTATGTACGTTCTTGCTTCCCCTTTTTTCTGCTGCAATAAAAAAATTGTGGAGGTTTTTAATTTCACTTGGGCTGGGACAAATTTTTTCTAAGAGCGCTGGTAAGGCTTTTTGAGGCCAACCGACCATGCAGTCGAGGCTCTGAGTTGTGCCCGATTATTTTTGTGGGGACACTCTTCCTCTCACGTACACAATGCTAGTGACGTTGAGCACCTGAGAATCTAGGCAATCAATTTATCGCAGAGAAACGATCCGTACTTCGTTTTCGTCTAATTGTTTACCTTTAGTTGTGAGCAAGTTTATTTCTGGGGACACGTGTCCCTTCAAAGCGTTTCAGCCGACAACATTTTGCGCAAAAAGTTGTAAGAAGGTACGCTTTAAGGGGACAAATCTGTAGCATTTTTTTTCTACTTCGTATGTACGTTATTGCTTCCTCTTTTTTCTGCTTTAATTAAAAAATTGTGGATTTTTTTAATTTCACCTGGGCTGGGACAAATTTTTTCTAAGAGCGCCGGTAAGGCTTTTTGAGGCCAACCGACCATGCAGTCGAGGCTCTGAGTTGTGCCCGATTAATTTTGTGGGGACACTCTTCCTTTCACGTACACAATGCTAGTGACGTTGAGCACCTGAGAAGCTAGGCAATCATTTTATCGCAGAGAAACGATCCGTACTTTGTTTTCGTCTAATTGTTTACCTTGAGTTGTGAGCAAGTTTATTTCTGGGGACACGTGTCCCTTCAATGCGTTTCAGCCGACAACATTTTGCGCAAAAAGTTGTAAGAAGGTACGCTTTAAGGGGACAAATCTGTAGCATTTTCTTTCTACTTCGTATGTACGTTATTGCTTCCTCTTTTTTCTGCTTTAATTAAAAAATTGTGGATTTTTTTAATTTCACCTGGGCTGGGACAATTTTTTTCTAAGAGCGCCGGTAAGGCTTTTTGAGGCCAACCGACCATGCAGTCGAGGCTCTGAGTTGTGCCCGATTAATTTTGTGTGGACACACATTTCCTTTCACGTACACAATGCTAGTGACGTTGAGCACCTGAGAATCTAGGCAATCAATTCATCGCAGAGAAACGATGCGTACTTTGTCTTCGTCTAATTGTTTACCTTGAGTTGTGAGCAAGTTCATTTCTGGGGACACGTGTCCCTTCAAAGCGTTTCAGCCGACAACATTTTGCGCAAAAAGTTGTAAGAAGGTACGCTTTAAGGGGACAAATCTGTAGCATTTTCTTTCTACTTCGTATGTATGTTATTGCTTCCTCTTTTTTCTGCTTTAATTAAAAAATTGTGAAGGTTTTTAAATTGACCTGGGCAGGGACAAATTTTTTCTAAGAGCGCCGGTAAGGCTTTTTGAGGCCAACCGACCATGCAGTCAAGGCTCTGAGTTGTGCCCGATTAATTTTGTGGGGACACTCTTGCTTTCACTTACACAATGCTAGTGAAGTTGAGCACCTGAGAAGCTAGGCAATCAATTAACTGCAGAGAAACGGTTCGTACTTCATCTTCGTCTAATTGTTTACCTTGAGTTGTGAGCAAGTTTATTTCTGGGGACACGTGTCCCTTCAAAGCGTTTCAGGCGAAAACATTTTGCGCAAAAAGTTGTAAGAAGGTACGCTTTAAGGGGACAAATCTGTAGCATTTTCTTTCTACTTCGTATGTACGTTAATGCTTCCTCTTTATTCTGCTTTAATTAAAAAATTGTGGATTTTTTTAATTTCACCTGGGCTGGGACAAATTTTTTCTAAGAGCGCCGGTAAGGTTTTTTGAGGCCAACCGACCATGCAGTCAAGGCTCTGAGTTTTACCTGATTAATTTTGTGGGGACACTCTTCCTTTCACGTACACAATGCTAGTGACGTTGAGCACCTGAGAATCTATTCAATCAATTTATCGCAGAGAAACGATCCGCACTTTGTCTTCGTCTAATTGTTTACCTTGAGTTGTGAGCAAGTTCATTTCTGTGGACACGTGTCCCTTCAAAGCGTTTCAGGCGAAAACATTTTGCGCAAAAAGTTGTGGTAAGGTACGCTTTAAGAGGACATTTCTGTAGCATTTTCTTTCTACATCGTATGTACGTTATTGCTTCCCCTTTTTTCTGCTGCAATAAAAAAATTGTGGAGGTTTTTAATTTCACTTGGGCTGGGACAAATTTTTTCTAAGAGCGCTGGTAAGGCTTTTTGAGGCCAACCGACCATGCAGTCGAGGCTCTGAGTTGTGCCCGATTAATTTTGTGGGGTCACTCTTCCTCTCACGTACACAATGCTAGTGACGTTGAGCACCTGAGAATCTAGGCAATCAATTTATCGCAGAGAAACGATCCGTACTTCGTTTTCGTCTAATTGTTTACCTTTAGTTGTGAGCAAGTTTATTTCTGGGGACACGTGTCCCTTCAAAGCGTTTCAGCCGACAACATTTTGCGCAAAAAGTTGTAAGAAGGTACGCTTTAAGGGGACAAATCTGTAGCATTTTCTTTCTACTTCGTATGTACGTTATTGCTTCCTCTTTTTTCTGCTTTAATTAAAAAATTGTGGATTTTTTTAATTTCACCTGGGCTGGGACAAATTTTTTCTAAGAGTTCTGGTAAGGCTTTTTGAGGCCAACCGACCATGCAGTCGAGGCACTGAGTTGTGTCCGATTAATTTTGTGGGGACACTCTTCCTTTCACGTACACAATGCTAGTGACGTTGAGCACCTGAGAATCTAGGCAATCAATTTATCGCAGAGAAACGATCCGTACTTTGTCTTCGTCTAATTGTTTACCTTGAGTTGTGAGCAAGTTCATTTCTGGGGACTCGTGTCCCTTCAAAGCGTTTCAGCCGACAACATTTTGCGCAAAAAGTTGTAAGAAGGTACGCTTTAAGGGGACAAATCTGTAGCATTTTCTTTCTACTTCGTATGTACGTTTTTGCTTCCTCTTTTTTCTGCTTTAATTAAAAAATTGTGGATTTTTTTAATTTCACCTGGGCTGGGACAAATTTTTTCTAAGAGTGCCGGTAAGGCTTTTTGAGGCCAACCGACCATGCAGTCGAGGCTCTGAGTTGTGCCCGATTAATTTTGTGGGGACACTCTTCCTTTCACGTACACAATGCTAGTGACGTTGAGCACCTGAGAATCTAGGCAATCAATTTATTGCAGGGAAACGATCCGTACTTTGTCTTCGTCTAATTGTTTACCTTGAGTTGTGAGCAAGTTTATTTCTGGGGACACGTGTCCCTTCAAAACGTTTAAGCCGACAACATTTTGCGCAAAAAGTTGTAAGAAGGTACGCTTTAAGGGGACAAATCTGTAGCATTTTCTTTCTACTTCGTATGTACGTTATTGCTTCCTCTTTTTTCTGCTTTAATTAAAAAATTGTTGATTTTTTTAATTTCACCTGGGCAGGGACAAATTTTTTCTAAGAGCGCCGGTAAGGCTTTTTGAGGCCAACCGACCATGCAGTCAAGGCTCTGAGTTGTGCCCGATTAATTTTGTGGGGACACTCTTGCCTTCACGTACACAATGCTAGTGACGTTGAGCACCTGAGAATCTATTCAATCATTTATCGCAGAGAAACGATCCGTACTTTGTCTTCGTCTAATTGTTTACCTTGAGTTGTGAGCAAGTTCATTTCTGTGGACACGTGTCCCTTCAAAGCGTTTCAGGCGAAAACATTTTGCGCAAAAAGTTGTGGTAAGGTACGCTTTAAGAGGACATTTCTGTAGCATTTTCTTTCTACATCGTATGTACGTTATTGCTTCCCCTTTTTTCTGCTGCAATAAAAAAATTGTGGAGGTTTTTAATTTCACCTGGGCTGGGACAAATTTTCTAAGAGCGCTGGTAAGGCTTTTTGAGGCCAACCGACCATGCAGTCGAGGCTCTGAGTTGTGCCCGATTATTTTTGTGGGGACACTCTTCCTCTCACGTACACAATGCTAGTGACGTTGAGCACCTGAGAATCTAGGCAATCAATTTATCGCAGAGAAACGATCCGTACTTCGTTTTCGTCTAATTGTTTACCTTTAGTTGTGAGCAAGTTTATTTCTGGGGACACGTGTCCCTTCAAAGCGTTTCAGCCGACAACATTTTGCGCAAAAAGTTGTAAGAAGGTACGCTTTAAGGGGACAAATCTGTAGCATTTTCTTTCTTCTTCGTATGTACGTTATTGCTTCCTCTTTTTTCTGCTTTAATTAAAAAATTGTGGATTTTTTTAATTTCACCTGGGCTGGGACAAATTTTTTCTAAGAGTGCCGGTAAGGCTTTTTGAGGCCAACCGACCATGCAGTTGAGGCTCTGAGTTGTGCCCGATTAATTTTGTGGGGACACTCTTCCTTTCACGTACACAATGCTAGTGACGTTGAGCACCTGAGAATCTAGGCAATCAATTTATCGCAGAGAAACGATCCGTACTTTGTCTGGTAAGCGGACCAAATACCCCCGGACGAAATACCCCCGGACCAAATATCCCCGCCCGGACCGGACGAAATACCCCCGGACGAAATACTCCCGGACGAAATATCCCCGGACGAAATGCTCCCGGACGAAATACCCCCGGACGAAATACCCCCTTGTAAGTGGAGAGGGGCGGGTGACCGACGTGGAAGGGGAAGTTGACTTTATTTATAAAGTCGGTTTTTCTGTCTTTTGTCTGACGTCACGCGCGTCGTATTAAAGAAGGAAGTTATATTAGTAACGTTAGGCCAATACGTTATGCATTAATTTATCATATCATTCATATCGAATTAAAATTAATGTGTAATAAATTTTGATACGATACATTTTATGCATGTTAATTATTAGTGTTTATTGCATTTTTTTTTTAGATTTTTTTTTTAACTAAAAATTTTCAAAATCATCCCTATAATATAATTTTTTAACTTAAAAAAAAATAAGTAAATTTTTTTAGTGTAATTTTTTAATTCTGATTCGATCGGTATAGGTCTAAAAATGCAATATTTTTTATTGTTTTCATGGTTCCCCGGTGCTATAGGTGCCGTGAACACTTAACGTAGAGCATGTGTACCCTTCCTGAAGAAACTTAATTTTCTTGTTGTTCTATTTATTTCCTTATTTATTCCTTCCTTTTCTATTTATATATATATATATATGTTGGCACCAAAGCCCGAATTCAATGCGTACATCTGTAGGTGTGTGCCCCTTGCGATTTGAGCAAAGCCCGAAATTAACAAATATTTTGGGCTTTGCTCATATAAATTTGAACATTTCTAGAAGTGCTCAAATCGAAAAAAGGCAAACCCCGACGTAGAGTTTCATTTCGGGGTTTGCTCATTTAAATTTGATCATTTCTAGAAGTGCTCAACTCGAAAAATACAAACCCTGTCGAGAAGCTTTATTTTGGGCTTTGCTCACTGTTTTGATCATTTCTAGAAGTGCTCAAAGCAAAGTGAAAAAAAATAATTGGAAATTGTGCCGTATTATAGTAATAATTTGTAATAAATAATTAAAACAATAAAATATTGTGAATTTAATAATATTTTAATTACATCACTTTTTTAATTGAGTAACAAAAATACAAATTTAGCATTATATATATAGCGTGTATATTATTTTTTTATTAAAATATTTATTTCTGTTTTATTCAAGTCATACTGAAAAATACGATTTTGTCACACTTTTTATATTAATTAATATAATTGTTAGTTAATTTAAATAAATTTTTACAGCTGATATATTATAAATTCATTTTAACTTAATTTACAGAACTTGGTAAGAAGCAAAGAGCTCCTCAAGATAGTATCAAACCTACTAATTTAAAATAAATAATAAATAAATAAATAAATAAATAAATAAATAAATAAATAAATAAATAAATAAATAAATAAATAAATAAATAAATAAATAAATAAATAAATAAATAAATAAATAAATAAATAAATAAATAAATAATAAATATTATTAAACTTGATTATTACCTGATCGTATTATTATCTGAACTTGACTTATTTTTGCAGGGATTACTATCATGGCATTTTAAATTTCATCTAAATTTTTTCTTAATTTGCACAACATATTTTAAATTGAATACTTGTATTTTTAATTTGGATAATAATATTTAGTCTCATAAAAAGTAATAATATAATTTAATTGGAACATTTTGTTTGTGTTATATAAATTTTAAAGCGACAATTTTAATAATAATGTGAAATTAAATTAAAACTTTTGTTTGCAAAAAAAGTAATTCTTGCCATAGAATCTTGCCATTTTTGTTAAATTCTTTAATTAAATTATTTTGTTATTGCCTTTTTTTTTTCCTTAATATTAATTGATTAAATATGCTTGAATAAATTGTTTTAGCTTGAAATTTAATTACTATGTATTTTATGAACCGGCCGCTAAGATTATGTTAATAATTTTGGCTGGACATTAATGTATAAACTATTTATGAAGTAAAAAAAAAAAAAAATTGACAACCTTTCTTGCAGTTGCAAAACACAAAACCTGGCTTTGAATTTGCTAATGCTGCTGCTGATCTGAGACACTCTTTTCTTTGTCATGTGTGGTACGTCGTCTGAACTTAGAAATTGTTCATCTGCAACCTGAAATTCATTGCTAGAGTATAATTGTAATCATACCCTTTAATTATAAAAAAATGATAATAATAAAAAAATTAAAAGTGTCTCTCATTGTCAGTGTGAAAAAATTGTATTTTTTCAATATGACTTGAATAATACAGAAAGAAATATTTTAATAAAACAAATACTATACACGCTATAACTAATGTTAAATTTGTATTTTTATCAATAAATTAAAAAAGTGATATAATTAAAATTTTATTAAATTTACATTATTTTATTATTTATTGCTATAATACGGCACAATTTCCAATTATTATTTTTATTTTGCTCTGAGCACTTCTAGCAATGATCAAAACTGTGAGCAAAGCCCGAAATAAAAATTATTGTCGGGGTTGCTTTTTTCGAGTTGGGCACTTTTAGAACGAGCAAATTTAAATGAGCAAACCCCGAAATAAAACTTCTCGTCGGGGTTCGCTTTTACCGATTTGAGCACTTCTAGAAATGATCAAATTTAAATGAGCAAAGCCCGATATAAAACTCCTCGTCGGGGATTGCTTTTTTCGATTTGAGCACTTCTAGAAATGTTCAAATTTAAATAAGCAAAGCCCGAAGTATTTGTTAATTTCGGGCTTTGCTCAAATCGCTAGTGGCACATCTAGGTTTAAAAACCTAAAATCGTTTAATCAACTTCAAAATCTTGCTGCAAAACGCTGTGACAATTGCCGCACAATCAAAGTAAGCATAACTATACAAAAATCGTTTGTTTGCGGCACAATTTTGAGTATGTTTTGGTATAATTAAATTAAAGACGCAATTTGAGATCTTGATACGGTACTAACTATAAATATACTTTGAATTTTATATGTGATATATATTTGTTGTGAAAAATGGCATTACTATAACTTCCTTCTTTAATACGACGCGCGTGACGTCAGACAAACGACATAAAAACAGACTTTATAAATAAAGTCGACTTCCCCTCCCGTGTTGGTCGCCCTTCCCTCTCCACTTACAAGGGGGTATTTCGTCCGGGGGTATTTCGTCCGGGAGTATTTTGTCCGGGGATATTTCGTCCGGGAGTATTTCGTCCGGGGGTATTTCGTCCGGTCCGGGCGGGGATATTTGGTCCGGGGGTATTTCGTCCGGGGGTATTTGGTCCGGGATTCACTTTGTCTTCGTCTAATTGTTTACCTTGAGTTGTGAGCAAGTTCATTTCTGGGGACACGTGTCCCTTCAAAGCGTTTTAGCCGACAACATTTTGCGCAAAAAGTTGTAAGAAGGTACGCTTTAAGGGGACAAATCTGTAGCATTTTCTTTCTACTTCGTATGTACGTTATTGCTTCCTCTTTTTTCTGCTGCAATAAAAAAATTGTGGAGGTTTTTAATTTCACCTGGGCTGGGACAAATTTTTTCTAAGAGCGCTGGTAAGGCTTTTTGAGGCCAACCGACCATGCAGTCGAGGCTCTGAGTTGTGCCCGATTAATTTTGTGGGGACACTCTTCCTTTCACGTACACAATGCTAATGACGTTGAGCACCTGAGAATCTAGGCAATCAATTTATCGCAGAGAAACGATCCGTACTTTGTCTTCGTCTAATTGTTTACCTTGAGTTGTGAGCAAGTTCATTTCTGGGGACACGTGTCCCTTCAAAGCGTTTCAGCCGGCAACATTTTGCGCAAAAAGTTGTGGGAAGGTACGCTTTAAGGGGACATTTCATTGCGAAAAGAGTTGTGGGCAAAGTTGCTTTCATGGGACAATTTTAAAACATTTTCTTTTCATGTCTTGTTTACGTTTTTGCTTCCCCTTTCTTCTGTTGCAGTAAATTTTATCTACTGACTTTTACATGGACACTGTCTCCATAACATTATATAAGTCATAACGTGTCTTACCTGGCAATAAAATGATTGATCTGTCGCTTAAAACTTTTGTTGGGATCCTTTAATCAAATTTTTGTAATCAAAGTTCACTCTGAAGAATTTGTAACTATTGGCTTTTAAATTACATTGTCCCCATAACATGGCTTAAGTGACAACGTATCTCACCTGGCAATTGACATTATCGAATTGTCACTAAAAGCTTTTGTGGGGTCTCTACCTTGGTGAATCAAAGTTCACTCTGAAGAATTTGTAACTATTGACTATTAAAGGGACAATGTCCCCATAACATGGCTTAAGTCACAACGTGTCTCACCTGGCAATTAACATGATCGAATTGTCACTAAAAGCTTTTGTGGGGTCTCTACCTTGGTGAATCAAAGTTCACTCTGAAGAATTTGTAACTATTGACCATTAAAGGGACAATGTACCCATAACATGACTTAAGTGACAACGTGTCTCACCTGGCAATTAACATTTTCGAATTGTCACCATAAGCTTTTGTGAGGTCTCTACTTTGGTGAATCAAAGTTCACTCTGTAAAAGTTTGTAACCCCTGACTTTTAAAGGGACAATGTCCCCATAACATGGATTAAGTGACAACGTGTCTCACCTGGCAATTAACATGTTCGAATTGTCACTAAAAGCGTTTGTGGGGTCTCTACCTTGGTGAATCAAAGCTCACTCTGAAAAATTTGTTACCCCTGACTTTTAAAGGGACAATGTCCCCATAACATGGATTAAGTGACAACGTGTCTCACCTGGCAATTAACATGTTCGAATTGTCACTAAAAGCGTTTGTGGGGTCTCTACCTTGGTGGATCAAAGTTCACTCTGAAAAATTTGTAACCCCTGACTTTTAAAGGGACAATGTCCCCATAACATGGATTAAGTGACAACGTGTCTCACCTGGCAATTAACATGTTCGAATTGTCACTAAAAGCGTTTGTGGGGTCTCTACCTTGGTGAATCAAAGTTCACTCTGAAAAATTTGTAACCCCTGACTTTTAAAGGGACAATGTCCCCATAACATGGATTAAGTGACAACGTGTCTCACCTGGCAATTAACATGGTCGAATTGTCACTAAAAGCTTTTGTGGGGTCTCTACCTTGGTGAATCAAAGTTCACTCTGAAGAATTTTAACCATTGACTATTAAAGGGGCAATGTCCCCATAACATGGCCTAAGTCACAACGTGTCTCACCTGGCAATTAACATGATCGAATTGTCAATAAAAGCTTTTTTGGGGTCTCTACCCTGGTGAATCAATAACTGACTTTTGAAGGGACAAAAGGGACAATGTCCCCATAACATGGCCTAAGTCACAACGTGTCTCACCTGGCAATTAACATGATCGAATTGTCACTAAAAGCTTTTGTGGGGTCTCTACCTTGGTGAATCAATAACTGACTTTTGAAGGGACCATGTCCCCATAACATGACTTAAGTGACAACGTGTCTCACCTGGCAATTAACATGATCAAATTGTCACTAAAAGCTTTTGTGGGGTCTCTACCTTGTTGAATCAAAGTTCACTCTGAAGAATTTGTTATTAAAGGGACATTGTCCCCATAACATGGCTTAAGTGACAATGTGTCTCACCTGGCAATTAAAATTATCGAATTGTCATTAAACGCTTTTGTGGGCCGGGACGCTACCTTGGTGTATCAATGTTCATTCTGAAGAACTTGTAACCCCTGACTTTTTAAGGGACAATGTCCCAATAAGTACATGGCCTAAGTGCATGACAGCGTGTCTCACCTGGCAATTAACATGATCGAATTGTCACTAAAAGCTTTTGTGGGGTCTCTACCTTGGTGAATCAATAACTGACTTTTTTAGGGTGAATGTCCCCATAACATGGCTTAAGGCACAACGTGTCTCACCTGGCAATTTACATGATCTAGTTGTCACTAATACTATTGTGGGGACCCTAACTTGGTGTCCCCATAACATGTCTTAAGTCACAACATGTCTATTGTCCTTTTAAAAGTCCATTTTGAATTAGAAAAGACCCCTGGCGCGACCTGGTGGAATTTTCGTGAACTCGGTGTACAAGCTTCGTGTCCTCACATTTTACCGAGCCGACAACATCCCTGAAATGTCGTATGTCTCCATTTCTGAGTCTCCTGCTTAAAAGTTTATTACGAAAATTATCGGATTCGATTAGTTTACCTGTCAGGTACCCCTGATATCATTTTCAGCCTTCTAGCATCATTATTAAGCAATGTCCCTTGTGATGTGAACGAGTGACAACTGTGTCCTCCAAAAAAAGCCGCCATTTTAAGTTGTTGCTTCATATTTCCATGTCCCCATAAAGCGCCTGCTAGAAACAGGGAGTTTTAATCACAATTTAATAAACCTAGCATTACAAAGGGGGGAGGGGTAAAAGATGGCACACACTCTTTAGAAGGAACAATTATATAAAAAAATACTCTAAAATATGTTAAAAATCTTTAAAAATGTTGAATGATATTTGGTCATTTATCCCCCCCTTCCCCCCCCCCCCCACACACACACACACACTCCTTGGTAATATGTGGGACAAAAGAGACCTTGTTGCGTCTAAGGTTATTGAGTTAAGTACGATAATTTTGTGTACAGGAAAATCCCACCCACTTGTAATTTTCCATTACATATCAAGTTCGTGGGTACAAAGACCTTTTTACTCATAATATCACAACAATTGCTGCTGCTGATTAAAAATGAAAGATTATAAGATCTAAATTAGTACACACTATGCAAGTGAAAGACTTAGACACTAAACTTTTCTCACCCAATTACGATCTTTTTCGTTCGTTAGGTCAGTGCGAGGGATAACATATAAACTAAGATCAATCAATTTTCATCTTGCAATGAGCTACCCAATGAAGTATCAACCTCATTTTTTTTTATTACAGAAATGGATAGAGAGTAAAAAATTATGCTACCCTGATTTTTTTCAGATTTTTTATAGCCCGGGAAGAATTCTTAAAAAATTATTGAAAGTCCTTTTTGTGACGTCACGCGGTGGCAAGTACTATCTTTTTCTTAATGAGCGGTGTCTCGTGACGTCACAAAAATAAATTTCAATAATTTTTTAAAAATAGTTCCCGGGCTCTAAAAAATCTGAAAAAAATCAGGGTAGCACAACTTTGCACCCTCTATCCATTTTTGCAATAAAAAAAATTGAGGACAATACTCTATTTCTTGAGTTATATTATCTTAATTTAAAATATATTCTGGGTAAATTTAACCCATATGTATATATGTCCACAATAATGAAGCTATAACTAGAAAAATCAAAATGCTAGTTGGTTCTCATGTAATTACTCAGTATACATCAGTCCTTGAGTCATTATTAATGTAATTTCATGCAATTAATAAAAAAATATTAATATATGCTTTTATAGATTTTCATGTTTGTTCACTCTAGTTTGAAACACAATTACTGCATATAAGATATGTATGTGTATTTTTTGTTATTATTTACTTAAATTTATAATAATAACTACGGAAAATGTGTAAGAATTTTATTTGCACGGTTCTAATGATCTGATTTTGTGGTGTTTTCACCGTCCTATCTTAATTAACTTATTTATAAAAGCAGCAACATAATATCGGTTTAACACGTAAAACAGGTATAGTTAAACGTGGTTACGCTAAACATGGTTATTAGAATCATGGCTAACTGCTTCGTGAATCGAGCCCAATAATTCTAACATGGTGGCTTGTGGAGAAATTTTTCCAGCTGGGGAGCATTTGATGAAGCCGCTATGTTGGAATCCCAAGACAAGAGAAATATTGAATGAACCTAAATAGACTATAATGGTTGCATTTTTTTATTTCATAATTAGAAAATATACATAAAATTATGCTTTTCTGACTTTTTTCAGATTTTTTGGAGTGCGAGAACTAATTTTAAAAAAATATTTAAAACATCTGAATTAGGGTGGTACAACCTGATGGGACAACCATGACGTCATCGACAGCCAATCACAGCAACCATGACGTCATCAATAGCCAATCACAGCACGACAAAATGATGTCACGTTTTTCCCATCAGGGGTACCACCCTAATTAAGAAATTTTAAATATTTTTTGAAAATTAGTTCCTACATTCCAAAAAATCTGAAAAAAAAATCAGAAAAGCATAATTTTAGGTGTATTTTCTAATTATGAAATAAAAAAATGCAACCATTATTGTCTATTGCTAAAATTATAATTTAAAATGAAGAGATAATATTGACATCTACGCTTGTTATCTTATTTATTGATAACAGTCCATGACTAATTTGATAAGCGATCCTCTGCTGTTATTTTCTTTTAGACTTCTAATCACTGTTAGAATACAGACAGAATGAAAGTCTTCATATTAATTGTTATAACCGCTTGGGTAAGTGCACTGTAATAACATTAAATCACATAATAGGTACAGTCGTCGCCTTGGAAAATTTCCCTTCTAATCACCATATCCTGTGTTATTCTTACAGAGCATGGTGATTACTAAGGTTGCAAAACGAGATTTCCCGAGGTGTCGACTGTAAATTATCATTTTAATGTCATATAATTATTATAAATATATAATGCTCAATTTACGGTTTGTGGATTACACAATGACTCAAAGCAAATTATTCGTTATCAAAATAGAACCTCTAGACTTGACTTTTGCCCCTCTGTGTATCTTATCGCAACTTGGTCTACGTGCATGCTGAAAAAGTTGCCTAACCTCAAGGATAAATGTTTTTATTAATTAACACTTTGAATTTTCAATAAAATTTATATGATAAATTTATTTGTTTATAACATTTAAAATAATTACTGTTTTTCAAATTTGAATCTATTAAATTTTGTACATGTACTGTGTAATATGCAATCAATAATGCAGGACATTGGAATACCTAAACTTATATTATGTGTGTTCAAAATATATTTTTTTTATACTACGTTGTTTTCAAATACTAAGCATTTATGAGCTTTAAATACTTACTATTTAATATTTAATATTTAATTATAAATTGTATTTTTATATTAATTTCAGGCTGTAGCTGAACATCAGCAGGTTTCATCTTTGGGTAAAATTGAAGGTCAGTAATTATTTTAATTGTAGTTTTATTTTTGAGAGGGGGGGGGGGTCCTAAAAATATATATAACGGGTTTTACCTAATATAATATGAAAACTGTCGTGTTTTAAAACTATAGGAGCGGGAGTATACGAGTGATTTTCATCTACCATTCACACACAAATTCTTCCTTCAATTGATGCACTGCTATATAGAATATTGACAGAGAATATAAATAGAAATAGAACCTATGACTTGTATTCTCTTAATATTAGTAGCTTATTTTTAAAACAAGCAAAGGACAACCTGCATGGAAAATTTTTATTGCAGAAATGAATACAGGGTGCCAAATTATGCTACTCTGAATTTTTTCAGATTTTTTTGAGTGCGGGAACTATTTTTAAAAATTTATTGAAAATGCGGCCACGCCCCCTGGAGGCATCAATAGGCGTTTTTGTCCTATCATTTTTATTAAGGCTCCAGGGGTGCCAACATAACTTAGAGAACTTCAATAATTATTTAAAAATAGTTCCGAGACTCCAAAAAATCTGAAAAAATTCGGAGTGGCAGAATTTGATACCCTCTTTTCATTTTTGCAATAAAAAATAAAAAATGTTCATGTAAGTTGTCCATCATTGAAAATTCTGTAAGTTAAGTTGGCACCTCTGAATCCTTAATAAAAAGGATAGGACCGAGACGTCTATTGACGCCTCCTGGGGACGTGACCGAACTTTCAATAATTATTTAAAAATAGTTCTGGGTTTCAAGACGAATCTAAAAAAAAAAAAAAAAAAAAAAATCAGACTAGCATAATTTTGTGCCCTCTATTCATTTCTGCATTAAAAAACTTTTATGCAGATTGTCCTTTTGCAGTTTCAACTAACGTAAGACCAATTATCTTATCTTTTTAGCAAGAAAATGACCCTTACAGAAATTCTAAATTTCTGGTTTTGAACTTATAATTACAGTCCACTATATTGTAAATTAACATGGAAATACTCATTACAGGAATAGAACCATCTCGTCTGGTCATCATTGGTGGTGTGGAGTATGAGCTGGGTGCAGTGTCTGTGAGTACTGTTACTTTGAAAGAAAATATACAATGATAATTAATATTACATGTGGGAGGTATGGCGCAGTGCGCTTTACCGGGTCTCGTCAGATCACCGAAGTCAAGCAACGCCAAGCTAGGATAGTAGTTGGATGGGTGACCATTTTCAACAAAAAACACGTTTCCCACCCAGGGGTAAATTTTTACGCTTTTCCACCAAGTGGTCTGGCTTTAAACCATTGTACTTCCGGTTAATTGACAAAAGCTGTATAGCGTCCATCCTGGCTGAGGTTTCCACGTTTTCCTCAGTCACAGGCAAATGCCGGGATGGATTGCAAGGCCGTTGGCTGCCCCCGTTCCGGAAGAGCCCGCGAAAGATTCAAATTAGGTTCTCGGAAAAAGTTCAGGGTTTCACGGTAGTATAATTATAATTAGTAAGTAGAAGTATCTAATAGGGTTTGATTAAAAAATATATTAAATTAATTATTAATATTTTCAGCTGTCTGTAGGGGAAGCGATGATTCTTTGCAACGGATTAGGCAAGACTTTGGTGAACCTTGATGAGCCTGAGAAAAATCAGCTGATCAGAGAATTCCTCGTAGCTGAAGGTACGTGTGATTTTTATCATCATCATGGTCATAATAATTATAATATTTTATTTGAATAATGGCTGTACAATATAACATAAATTACGCCATTCCTAAAACTATTACTTAGCAATATAAACATAGATATTTAAAATAAATTACATACAAAAAAAAATATTTTAAGATTCATATTAAAATATCCATGCATATATTATATCCCTACTGAAACATCATAATCTAATTTACAATTTACTCTACAAGACAATTTTATGGTAGTTTATTAGCAAAAAACCCTTTTCACTGAATAAAATTCTTTTTGTATCATGACAGATTTCAATTTTGCTTTAAACAATTTATGACTATCAATGTTTCTAATACATGCTGGTATTAAAAAGTCATAAATTTTAGCTGACTGATACAAAGGACTTTTCTCCAATAAAGCTGATTTGTGATTAGCTACTACAGTTTTGGGTTTGTTTCTTGTTTCAAATGAATGTTGATTATGATCGTATAATTCAGGATGCTGTTTTCTAAATAGTGCACTGTTTAAAATATATAATGAAGGCAACGTTATAGCATATTGTGTCTTTTAAAATATGATACACAGGAATCTCTCTTCCTAAATCTCAGCATTGTTTTTAATGCTCGTTTCTGTGCAATAAAAAGCCTGCATATAGATTGATTATAATGATCACAATGTTTACTAAAATCTTTTTTCACCATAGGTATTGGTGCGGATCCTTTCTGGACTGCCGGCTCCTTCTCTCCAGGCATCTGGCTGTGGCAAGGACGTGGACTCGAGTTCAACTTTACGGACTGGGCGGTTGGAGAACCTTCCGGGACTGGTGGCGTTTACGTTACCGGAGACTCTGGCTGGGGAAGTCAGTTATCACTAGCAGATCAAAAGGCCCGTTATATCTGCGAGAATTGGTGTCTATGATACCAGCAATAGTGCACAAACTGTAACATGTAAGAAATAAAAATTATTAATTTTTGTCAAATTTATGTCCTTGTTTTATTCCTCAGCATTGTCAAAAAGAAAAGGGAAGGGTTAAAATGAACCAATAACTTTTTAAAATGGTAAAAATGTGTTGATACAAAAAATCTGAAAAACTCCAAATTAGGAATTTAAACTTAACCATGACCAAGCAACATATTCCTGACAAAAAATATAAGCTTTAATTCATTGCGCCTCGCGATGCTCATTTGTGGTGCTTCCATCTTGCACTTGAAAATAAAGCAGATTTTTTTTATTAACTTTTCTTTTGTTATAAATGACATAAAAAATCGAAATTTTGCATTTCAACAATTATCAAATTTTACGAGGAGAATTCTTCATTCAAAAAAATAAACAAAAATTTGTAAATATAGATTTAGTTAAAATATTGGTGGAAAAAAAAAAAAAAAACAAAAAAAAAACAGACTTGAAGAAAATATTATAACACAATTAGTTAATCTCTATCGTACGCTGTTTTATTTTTTATAGTTATATAAATAGTGCAGCTAGAAATAAAAAACTGGTCTTAACACACTAAATTTTTATATGCTGAATAATATTGGTTTCAGTACTTTATGTCAGTACAAAATTGCTCCAGCTTCGTCTTACATCCAGCACTTTTGACCTATAAAACACTTAATCCAAGTACAAATTTGGTACTGAAAAAAAAGTCAATTTTTTGTACTTTTTTTACTCTCTTTTTTCAGTACCAAATTTGTACTTGGAATAAGTGTTTTATAGATCAAAAGTGCTGGATGTAAGACGAAACTGGAGCAATTTTGTACTGACATAAAGTACTGAAACCAATTCAGCATCTAAAAATTTAATGTAAATTTTAAAAGTTTTTTTAAAAAAAAAGTTTTTTTTTTTTTTTTTTTTTTCTATACAACCATTTCATGAACAAAATGTTCTTAGAGATTAGAGGCTGGCATGTATAATACTATACCAACGTCATACGAGACATTAATTAGTTTATACAGAGTCTTCTGCGCGCAATGTTTTTAACAAAACATTGTTCAATGTCTGTCGCGTGGTCTGATTATTGCGTGACGCTTTAGTTCCATTTTGCGCCCGCCAGAGTGACCAGAGGCGCCACTAGCGAGTGGTTTTTGTTGACTATGCGCCATTGTTTAACATAGGAAATTCGAGAGTTGACGCCTAAATGTAACGATAACTTCCAAAATATCACACCAAAAGTATAAAAAAATATCATTATTTCGTACTACATTGATCCAGGTAATGTAAAAAATTAATTATTAGTAAATATAACGGTTCTTTATCTTATTTTTAGCACATAGAAAAGACGACGCAGACTGAGGTTTGCGTTTCATTGCCTTTAATGTGATTCTATGCAATCATAGATGTTAGATGGGACTCCAGTCACTCCAGCATTAAAGTCTAAAAGCATAGAAACTTGTAAATTATCGAATTACTGCTATATCTTCAGGATATAAGAAATTCAAAGGTACAATTTTAAAACCCTATTATATATATTGCTTTTTATTTTTAAATAAATCAAGAAATTGACACTGGTGCGGCTGGTAAGGGCAGCCAAGTCCTGTCAGAACTGCTAGCTAAAAGATTTTAGAGCTTACAGGCCCTTGGGAACACAGAAATGATATACATTACTTACACCATGGTTATCGCTCCACATTTCTTCGACCGTTTCAATGATAAAAAACCGTTAAAAATTCTTAATTTTTTTTATAAAATTTCCGCGCATGTTTCTTTCCATTTCACTTGATTTTTGAAAACATGTCCTCAATTTTTTAATTATTTCTATTAGTTTTTCATGTTATTCATAATGCTTTCCTTGATAATTACCGCTCGCTGGTGGCGCCGCCAGCGGCAAAAAATTGTAAACAACGAAGTTTGTTTACTTTTTTGCTTTCTCGCGTTCAACAATCGAAAATTACACCACGCGACAGACATTGAACAATGTTTTGTTAAAAACATTGCGTGCAGAAGACTCTGGGTTTAATTCAGTCAATTAATGTACTGAATCCTAAAACGTCCTTGCTGTAAGGTGAAAATAAAAGTACTGAAAACCCATTCAGTATCTAAAAAGTTTAATTACCGAGCGAAAATTCTCATGTAAATTATAATTTTCATGAGAATTTTCGCTCGGTAATTAACGTTGAATACGCATTGAAACAAGCGTCGTGAATAATTAAAGCACATTGGATGAATACGCATCAAATATCTGTTCACATTAGTCTTTAATACGGATCTGTTAAATACGTGTTCCTCTAATACGGATTAGACAACTCATGTAAACACACTGATTGACTTTATTTGCGATAATAATCGATAGTTTCAAATTAATAATCGCAAATAGATCGAGTTCAATCTAATAGTTCAATTGCTACGATTTACTTGATGTCACGTATGTCCTTCGTAAATTCTATAAATAGTCTCTAATCTCCTTGAGTACGCTGATAACACTGCAGCCTCTATCACCTTTTTTAAAATTATAAAATATATCAACGTTCGTTTCTTGGACAAAGACTCAACATGAAGAATATCCAAGTTTTTCTTACTTTATTTGCTGTGGCATCAATACAGGTAAATATATTACATTATATTTTCAATATATTTGTACAAATAATTATTAAATACGTATCTGTTGGTTACTTTTAACTTCTTAGATTATTTAGATTATTGACAGTTTAATTCAGAATGCCTTAAATTCAAGAAAAAAAAATATTTTAAAAAAATTATCACTGAATCATCTCATTTAAATAATATACAGTATACAAAAAAGAAAAGATAATTAAAAAAATATTAAAAAGCACATTTAAAAATCAAACCATACATCGAAAAAATAATATTATATAAAAAAAATTGATTATATTTTTTTAAATGAAAATATTAGTTTTAAATGTTTTGGTGCCTCAATTTGGCGTTTTTGTATACTATCCCCACCCTAACTACAATTTGCTATGTATAGATAACAATTTTTTTTATCTTATTTGTCTTGGGTGAAATAATAAATAAATAAAATTAATTAATTTTAAATTTGATTTTGCAGGCAATTCCAGCTTCGGAAAAACAAATTTTAAAATATGTAAAAGGTAATTATATGACCATACTTCTGCATTTTAAAGTAGATGGAACATTACAAATTCTTTCGATAACTACACCTGAAATTTTTACCACTTAATAAATCCCCCTTGGGCCAATTAGAATTATCAAATAAAATTCATGGGGGGTAACGCAATAATATTTTGAGATAATCAAGCTTTTGTTCCCCATTTGATTAACATGTAAAACTGAAATTTTTCGTGGAATTTATGCGTAAAAGTACTCATAGCTCGAAATCCTGTTCGAGATTGATATATTTTTCTTTCGAAATGTATTAGTAAAAGCTCAAAGCTTTGTATTGCAAACTACCGCTATATGGCCAACTCAATATTATATTTTGCTAATCAACTTTGAAGATGTCAATCTGAGATCAGCCCGTGATAAACTTGGACTTCACGGCATCCATCTTGAAAATGTACAAAAAATTAAAAAAAAAAAAATACTACGCAATGGAAAAAAATTAAATGAGAAAACTGAGGTGACATTTCTCTTCTATAAATTTAATTTTCTTATTTGTCAAATAAAAATCAACATTTTTCAAATAAGTTATTAATGCTTGAAAGGTAAAGTTAAAAAATTTGTCTGCTATGTAGGTTGCCTACTTTACAAATTACCCGAACAGCTGATTTGTCATCTACTTAAACTAAAAAAAAAACATAATAAAATACATTATTTATTTAAGTAATTAATAATAATACTAATAATGTTTTATATATCATTCAGCTGTGTTAGGTCCGTAATGCAATCAGAGGTATATGACATATACGCGCGCACACAAATTTAAATTGTTTATTTTTATCTCATTCCATGCAAATACAAGTACACATATAAAATACATCGTAACATGCATGGGTAAGATGCGTCATTATAAAAATACATATATAAACACACAATCAACAAAAAAGATATTCAATACACATCCACATCAAGTCAAAATTTAGCATTTAAATATTCATTAAGAAAAGATTTTACAGCATTTTTAAACACAGCTAGCTTCGTATTGTATCGCATGCGATTATGATTTTCATTTAGAACCGGTTCTAAATTTTTATCATACGAAGTCATACGATACCATACGATACGAAGGCAGTGTCTCTCTTATTCACTATTTAAAACTCATATACGGCCAAAAACAAGATTACATTTGAGAATTGTCATTCAACTATTAAAACAAATAATATTGAAAATATATAACTATATGAATATCAGCTGTTTGATCTTAGGAAGCGCGGTTAGTGTGATTTGAAGCTATAACAGCTATGACACTAACCGTGTTTAATAGAAAACTGGATATCTTCCTGACTGTCTTCACGAATCACGTCGTTTTATATATTTGTATAAATACAACACACGAGAAAGAAAAATATTCATTACAAAACTAACGATATACACTCCTTGCCTCTGAAAAATTCCCTTCTGCAGCCTTAATTGTTAATAACCGTTCCCCGTGTTATCCTTATGAGACATGATGATTATAACAAGAGGCTGCAGAAGGGAACTTATTTTCAGAGGCGAGGACAGTACTTCAAAAATTTTACATTATTTATATTTATGAATCTTTGTAATACAGTACACTAATTACTAATGGAGTATGGACCTAATTTTTTTTATTGCAGAAATGGATACAGGGTGCAAAGTTATGCTACCCTGATTCTATTCAGAATCTTTTTAGACCGGGAACTATTTTTTAAAAAATTATTCAAAGTCCTTTTTGTGACGTCACGAGGCGGTAAGTCTAATGTTTTTCTTATGGAGCGGCGCCTCTTGACGTCACGAGAAGGACTTTAAATAATTTTTTAAAAATAGTTCCCGGGCTCTAAAATATCTGAAAAAAATCAGGGTAGAATAACTTTGCACCCTCTATCCATTTCTGCATGAAAAAATTGAGGTCGATACTCCATTAACTTGCCTTTTCAGATGACAGTCCTCGTGGCCGCTTTGTTGACATTGAAGGACTCAAATATTTTGTCTCGGATGCCGATGAGGTGGTATGTAATGATACATTCAATGACCTTTATACAGTCTGATCATTCTTCACTTCCCCATTATACATAATGGAACCTTAACTTTTTCATTGCAGAAATGGATAGAGGGTACAAAGTTCTGCTGCTCTGTTTTTTTTTATATATTTCTTTTAGCCCGAAAATATTTATATATTTGTTTAACAATGGACAACATGCATGAAAAAATTTTATTGCAGAAATGAATAGAGGGTACCAAATTAATGCTACTCGGAATTTTTTCAGATTTTTTGCAGATTCAGAACTATTTTTAAATAATTATTGAAAGTGCGGCCACGCCCCCTAGAAGCGTCAATAGGCGTCCAGCCTCTATCCTTTTTATTAAGATTTCAGGGGTGCTAACTTAAATCACAGAACTTTCAATAATTATTTAAAAATAGTTCCAGGTCTCAAAAAATCTGAAAACATCCATAGTAGCATAATTTGGTACCCTCTATTCATTTCTGCAATATTTTTTTTTCATGCATGTTGTCCATTATTGAGAGTGCAACTTCATTTTTAATAAAAGGATAGCCGAAAGAGGAGCATGGTCTACAAACCTGACCTCGCTAAAACTTTTAAGCATACTTAGACTAAAAAAAAAAATAATAAAAAATCTTAAAAAATCTGAATAAAAGAAAATCAGAGTACCATAACTTTGCATCATCTATCCATTTCCGCCATGAAAAAATCTGATGTCGATACTTCATTATAATGATATATATATATATATATATATATATATATATATATATATATATATATATATAATTGTAGAACACCTCAAGTAGTGATTAATTGTCAATTTTTTTAACTTTCTAATTAAGGTAGAGATAACGCCGATCAGCTGTTCAATGATTAAAATGTAAACAACATGAATTAATTTTTTCAATTATCAGCATTGGGCTTTCCCATGGAGAGACAAACTAAAAAATTAATTTAAAGAAATCGGCTCGCTAAATTGTTTTGAAACTTTTTCTGTGGCTTTTAGGCTTTTATCTGCCTCTCAAATATCAGAATTTTTGTTAATTTGCTAAGGTTTGCATGTTAATCAAAGGAGACTACTTCGAATAGCTGATCGGCGTTATCTCTACCTTATGACTTTTTTTTTTTAGTTTTATAATTGTTAAATTATTTGCACCAGGTGAACCAAACCACTGCCTTCCAGAGATGTAACGAACTTGGAATGCGGCTCGTCAGCTACGACTCGGTGAAGAAACATGCGCAACTAGAATCCTACTTCTCTACCGATGGTTAGTTGATTTATGACCTCTTCTTTATTTTTCATTGTGACATCTTTTACTTCCAGCTCCAGTACAACTATTGTTAATTTATATATATATTTATTTATTTATTTATTTATTTATTTATTTATTTATTTATTTATTTATTTATTTATTTATTTATTTATTTATTTATTTATTTATTTATTTATTTATTTATTTATTTATTTATTTATTTATTTATTTATTTATTTATTTATTTATTTATTTATTTATTTATTTATTTATTTATTTATTTATTTATTTATTTATTTATTTATTTATTATTTATTTATTATTTATTTATTATTTATTTATTTATTTATTTAAAAGTGACAAAGTCTAAAAATCTTCTCCCTCACAGCTTTGTATCCATTCTGGACCTCTGGGGCCTTCTACGGTAGCAACCAGTGGCTGTGGCGAGGCACTGGGATTCTCTTTACCTCCACTTCAGCTGGTTGGATGCAAGGAGAGCCACAGTACGCCTGGCCTGGTGACGTCAATTGTGTGATCATGCAGCAACTGGCCGGCTGGGACGCGGAGTCATGTTACGACTCGTACCCATATGTTTGTGAGCCATTGTGTACCACGGCGAAGTAGACTAATTTGTATCATCGAAATGAAATTATATAACATTGATTGTATTGTTTATTATTTTAACGGGTGCACTGCACATTATATAATATTATATGTTAATTTATTTTACCCCCAGCAAACAACTAAACGGGTTCATTTTAAATTCATTTTCATGATTGAGGGAACCCTGGTAACGTTAGAAAAAACCCCATCACATTAAATTTGGTGCCACAAAAGAGTGAGTCCATTCACTTTCAAAATGTATTGTCAATAAAAAGATCTTGCATCTCCAAATTTAATATATACTTACTAATATATAATAAGCTGAGTATCCTCTTAATGGATCACGGCTTTACTGATCTAACAGGATCTCACCATGCAAAATTATATTCTGGTTCACTTTTAACTTGGTTTTCATCTTATTTGTAATACCTTCAGTCATTGGTGTATTGTTTGTAACGAAGAATTTCATTGGCCGAGCCAAGCCGAAGGACACCCGAGCGTTTCCGACGAAAATCAAATTAAATATTAACCTTAGTATTATATCTTATTTACTATATTCTTCACCTGAAAGTGCTGCTAAAATTTTTAGAGTATAATCATTATTTATTATATGGTATAGTGAACAATCTATAGATACTAAACCTAATTTTATTACCACTGACATAAATCCTTTACACCAGGTAAATTATTAAATTACTAATTTAAGTTTGAAATTAACTTTGCATACATTCTAAACTTTTAAATTTTATAAATATTCAAACCCAAGTTGAAATAAATTCCATATTTTATTCACTATTAAGCTCTCTACTCGTCTAATTCCCTCCAATTTTGCACCATTTTAGAGGAAAAATAAGGGAAAAAAAGCGAGATTACGCATTCTTTCCTCTTATTGAGCATAAAGTGTTAGGAATATGAAGCCTGTTCGTAAATACAAAATCAGAAATAAGATTTTTTTTATGAACCTTATGTTCCATGTACAGAAGGTTCATCTCAAATAATCGATTCTTTCTGCTTGTGCATTTACGAACAGACCTATTGTCTCCATTATTGTAGATACTAATTCTTAGTACTCTAAAGAGGGTTATGGACAAACATATATTATGTATATTAGGTTTCAAAATTTAATTTTTGTTTCAACATGCACTATTCACTCGCAGATGACTCTGACAGAGTATAGTTACTTACATCTCTCATCTTGCCAGTTTGCGTAGGCCCGGAAGTAAATACAGGCTGGGTCTTCCTCGTAGTCTGGTTGGTTAGTACCCCATGCGAATAAGGTCCAATTTCGTTGTCATCCAAATTGGACCAAACCCAGGTACCGTTCTTCTTGATTCCACTGGTCCAAAATGGAGTACCACGCATATCAACTGAAAAACAAATTCAATACGATATTATCTTGTCTTATTAGAATTGACAACCTAACATGAAAATTTTTATTGCAGAAATCAATAGAGGGTACCAAATTATTCTACTCTGATTTTTTTCAAATTTTTTTGAGAAGAGAAAATATTTTTAAATAATTATTGAAAGTGCGGCCATGGCATGCCCTCTGGAGGCGTCAATAGGCATCTAGACCCTATCATTTATTTTTATTATGGATCTTAGGAAGCTAACACAACTTACAGAACTTTTAGTAATTATTTAAAAATAGTTCCCGGGTCTCAAAAAAATCTGAAAAAAAAATCAGAGTAGCATAATTTAGTGCCCTTTATTCATTTCTGCAATAAGAATATTTCATGCATTTTTTCCAATTTTGAAAGCCTTATTTACCTTCGGTGTCAATGTAACTTCTGACATGCTCGTACTTGACAGGGTTATCACACCTTTCATGCCCAGGTCTTCGCAGCATTGTTCAATGAGAAAAAAAAAAAAAAAATGGCATAGAGCTTGAAACAGTGTATGGGACATTCGACTGATTCGATCCCTTCTTGCTCGTTGTCATATTTCTAATATTTTTCCGAAGACATGTGACAACTACTTACGGTGTTGTCATTTCTATAAATTTATTCATTGGCTGCTGTCAGAACATTTACATGATTTTACAATGTTGAACTCGTACAACAATCGTCGTTTGACAATGTAGTTCAAACTATTACCACTAGGGTTTCCACCACTAAGCTCTCAATATACAATGAAGTATTGAACTAATTTTTTTATTGCAGAAATGGATAGAGGGTGCAAAGTTATGCTACCCTGATTTTTTTCAGATTTTTTAGAGCCCGGGAACTATTTTTAAAAAATTATCGAAAGTTATTTTTGTGACGTCACGAGACGCCGCTCCTTAAGAAAAATATAGGAATGGGGTACTGACAAAAAAAAAAGTTTCAAGTTTTTGTCAACATTTTAAAAGACATGAGAATTTCATAAAGAACAAGCCCTATTACAGCATTCTACGACAATTTCCTGATTTTATATGAATTTTTAAAACCTCTCAAAAATGACGTCATAGCATTGAATCTTAAATGGGAAAATAGATCAGTTAACATTGCCAAATCCCATACTTAATATTGAAATGTAACCAAAACTTCATTTGCAAGGTTTTCAGGTACTAGAATCACGATAATGAAGGTTTGAAATTCGTACTTCAATAATTTTTCATTTTAGCAATGTTAACTGATGCATTTCCCCATTTAAGATTCAATGGTATGACGTCACCAAAAAAAGTTTTAAAAATTCATATAAAATCAGCAAATTGTCGTAGAATGCTCTAATAGGGTTCGTTCTTCATAGAATTCACAGTACTTATTACTGGTATTGCTAACTCAAATGCCGGTCAGTACCCCATTGCTGCCTCGTGACGTCACAAAAAGGACTTTCAATAATTTTTTAAAAATACTTCCCGGGCTTTAAAAAATCTGAAAAAAATCAGGGTAGCATAACTTTGCACGCTCTATCCATTTCTGCAATACAAAAAATTGAGGACAATACTCCATTTTGCATTAGAGTAATTAACTTACTTTTTCAGATGACAGTCCCCGCGGTCGCTTTTTTTAATATTGGTGGACTTTGAATATTATGTCATCTCGGAGGAGAGAGTTTAATTAAAGCGAATAAAAGATGAAAATTATTTCAACTTGAGAATTTTGAAAAGAAATTTGCGTAGATTTTAACCTTGAAATTTTAGGTAAAGGTATTCAAATTCTAGTAAGTGCTAAATCTGCATAGAGGCTTCAGGTGTTCCCCGGCGGAAAAATTTTCTCTATTAAGCCTCCATGTTAGAAAATTTGAATTTTTTCTTGGTAACTATAATTAAAGCAATCGATTTGAAAACATCTCCTACCCCTCCCCCCCCCCATTTAGGGGTCTTCTGATAATGAATCAAGAACTTTTATTTTTCCCTAAAAAAATTTTTAATGCCAAAAAAAGCAATTTCAATTTTTTTTTTTTACATAGGTTTGGATAGGACGGTGGGAACACCGCAAATTCAGCTGACTTGAATCCTCTATTGTAAAAAAAAATCTGATACTTTTTTAACACACATACCCTATATATGGTTTGTAGTCTAGCATGCATTATTATGAAAAACATTAGGTTTTGCAACTCATTTTTATTTCTTTATACAACATCAAATACAGTAATCAAATACAGTAATCACTCGCAAATGATATACTTTCCAGTATCACAGCTCAGGTCATCCCAGTTCGAATAGCTACGGAAAGAAATGCAGGCTGGTTCCAACAAATAGTCCGGTTGGTTAGTACCCCATGCGAAGTAAGGTCCAATTTCCTTGTTGTCCAAATTAGACCAGACCCAGGTACCGTTCTTCTTGATCCCACTGGTCCAGTATCCCCACGTACGCATATTGACTGAAATATTAAAGAAATATTATATATGATTTTATCATTATTATTTTTTTGTTGTAAAAGTGAACTTTTTGTGAGAAAATTCCAGGGTCAAACTAACCTTGGTTATCACTTAATTTTGGTATTAATAAAACCATTTAGTAATTTAATGAATGAACTTTTGGTATTGTAAGTTACCCATTCTGCGGCGACGGTATGGGGGAAATCCCTGCAGGTTCACTTTAGCTGCAACCACGGACATAATTTTAATTCTGGAATGTTGGAATTTTACCAGGGCAATCTTGATAGTATTTGTCAAATATCCTGAAAGAGTTTTATTGTTGACTTTCACACAGACTGACTTATTGCAGTAGCAAGAATAGAAAAATGTTTTATAGGAAAACAATGTTAAATTTTTGGCTTATCTTGCTACTGCAATAAGTCAGTCTGTGTGAATGTCAACAACAAAATTATTTCAGGATATTTGACAAATATTATCAAAACTGCCCTGATAAAATTTCAACATTCCAGAATTAAAATTATGTTCGTGGTTGCAGCTAGATTGAACCTATTTTTTGCAGGGATTTCCCTATACCGTCGCCGCAGACTGGGTACAAATGACGTCACAGATGCTTTTTCATCGGCTATTATCTCTGATATTATTGCTGCTGGAACAATTTTTTTTATGCAGCTGTATCATACTGAGGCAATACTAATTAACTGTGGACTTAATACTGGGAAATGGTCATAGGGCCTTTAAAGGTACGTAAGGTTATTTATAATGCATATGCCAACATAAAAGGTGATTGATTGCTGGAGACTAAACCCAGGTTCAAATGCACTCAACTGTATAATATAATAAACGTTGGTTCTCAAGGACAAAAGAGACAAGAGTAAGAGCTAATAGTAAATGGGCTGATTTGACTATGTTCCATGTAACATGTGGTAAGAATGGAGTACCGACCTCAAATTTTTTATTGCAGAAATGGATAGAGGGTACAAAGTTATGCTACTCTTATTTTTTTTAGATTTTTTAGAGTCCGGAAACTATTTTTAAAAAATTTTAGAGTACAGAGAAAGTGATACCTCTTGACGTCTCTCTTAATATAAGGATAGGACTTAAAAGGCGTGGGTTCAAATCAAACCCAACCTCGACAAAACTTTTTTGTATTACTTCCCGGACTCTAAAAAATCTTGGAAAAATCAGAGTGCCATAACTTGGCACCCTCTATCCATTTTTGCAATAAAAAAAATTGAGGTCAACTTTTAATATTAAAGGGGTACCAAAGTGAATACATTTTTTACATATTCGGGCAGCTAAGAATTATTCCAGCATCCCTGTGGCTCAATGTTTTCGTACAATGCCTAGTTATTTTACATTTAATTATTTAGTTTGAAAAGTGAGTTCCAAGGCCGTTGATTGATTCAAGCCGATGTGCGCCCGCAGCGACCGGTGATATGTACGACAAGAAAGGGGCGGGAGGAGGTTCCTTTGATTCGCGGTAAATTCTCGTCGTATCAGCGGCTGCTGCAGGCGCGCACCGACTTGAATGAACCAACGGTTTTTGAACTCACTTTTCAAACTAAATAATTTTAAAATAACCAGGCATCGTAGGAAAACATTGAGCCACAGGGATATCAGAATAATTCTTAGCTGCCCGAATATGTAAAAAAAAGTATTCACTTTGGTACCCCTTTCATGAAGTGATACAAGAAGAATACAAAATAAAGATGATATTTTTTTTCTGAAATGGGTGAAACACTCAATGCGAAATCACTCAGACGCTACCTTGCAAGTTAATGTAGCTTCTGATCAGCTGGTATTTCTCAAATTCATCGCAGTCCAACTGTTTCATTCCCAGATCTTCACAGAACAAGTTGCCGTCGTTCGCACTCATCTGAAATTATGATTTATTAATCAAAATTTTGACCGAAATACTTAAATTCAAATTTATTTGCTATTTTACCAAAGAATTAATATTTACTATATATTAATATTGATATATTTTTATGAAATATATATTCCTTGATTTTACTATGAAGTATAAAACGAATTATTATACTTACAGTTAGTTAAATGGAATGACATTTCTTTAAATTAAATTCATTGAGATTAATACAAAGTTTAAAGCAATTTCACCGAAATGTCGATCAGTATATAAGATCCATATATAATAATTCAAAGTTAAAAGTAAAATAACCATTAAATTAGGCAATAATTTGAAAATCTTAACAAAAAAGGAATCCTACAAATTATAGTTTCAAATTAATTATGATAAAACTTTTTAGTTAACTATTAACCAAATGCTACTTACATAAATTGACATTTGGAAGAAATAATCATGGCCGCCGATCGTGTGAAATCCAGTGTCTATAAATTAAAGTACGTTTTATTAAAATGAGTATTTTTTCTAGCGTTCAATTAACTTACCCTTACTAGCCCCTGACAGCACCTCTGAAGTAGCCTGAAAGAAAGAATATTATTCGTTATTAAATATATTTTTTTATTATTATTTCACCTTATAATTTATAATGTTTATCTAAAGCATGACATGTAGCATGATATGATATGTATAATATTTTTATAGAGGAGTTGCATAATAATGTAGGCTGGTCAGAATAAACCGACTTCATGAAATTTTTTATTGCATGTAAATTTAGAGAACCTCGAATATTGTATTAACGTTTTCTTTTTTTTTTTAACAACCTAAGACACTTAAGGTAAAACCTGAGAATATGTCTGTCAAGTTCACACCCAAAAGCGATGTGGCAACACTGTAGCGCACTAGCAATGCGAATCAGGAGGAGTAAGAGGTGACTTCAGTCTCTGAGAGCGTTGCCAAACTTCTTATTGCTCATTAATTACAATCAACGCCTATGGTTCGAAAAATATGAAAACAATAGAGTATTGTCCTCAATTTTTTTTATTGCAGAAATGGATAGAGGGTGCAAAATTATGCTACCCTGATTTTTTTCAGATTTTTTAAAGCCCGGGAACTATTTTTAAAAAATTATTGAAAGTCCTTTTCGTGACGTCACGAGACGCCGCTCTTTAAGAAAAAGATAGGACTTGCCGCCGCGTGACGTCACAAAAAGGACTTTCAATAATTTTTTAAAAATAGTTCCAGGTCTCAAAAAAATCTGAAAAAAATCAGGGTAGCATAACTTTGCACCCTCTATCCATTTCTGCAATAAAAAAAATTGAGGACAATACTCCATTCAGAACAATAGCATAAAAAATTAGGTTTTAGTAAAATATATATATATATATATATATATATATATATATATATATATATATATATATATATATATATATATATATATATATATATATATATATATATATACATATATATTATGTCGTTTAATTTTTTTGCAATATTAATTAACAAATTTAACATTGGAAGGATACAAAATTCACATTTGATTAAATAAATTATAAAATAACCAACGATTCAAAAATTCTGAAAAGAATCAGGGCTAATTGAAAGACTGTTGTAATGGACAACATACATGAAAAAATTTTATTGCAGAAATGAATAGAGGGTACCAAATTACGCTACTCTGAATTTTTTCAGATTTTTTTGAGTCCCGGAACTAATTTTAAATAATTATTGAAAGTCCTGTGATTTCAGTTGGCACCCCTGAATTCTTAATAAAAAGAATAGAGACTGGACGCCTATTGACGCCTCCAGGGGGCAAGGCCGCACTTTCAATAATTATTTAAAAATAGTTCTGTCTCAAAAAAATCTGAAAAAATTCAGAGTATAGCATAATTTGGTACCCTCTATTCATTTCTGCAATACAAATTTTTCATGTATGTTGTCCATTCTACCAAATAAATTTGAAGAATATCTGTTGTAACGAATTTTTCTCGGGTTAAGCCTTAAAATCGAGGATAAATGCGCTGTGACTTCATATTCATTTTGATTTATTACGTATAGCATAATGAAATACATTACATGATTATGATGTCAAAGCATTGTGCAACATCATATTTAAGGGTGAGAGGTGTTAAAGAGTATCGGAAGAAACTGCAGACAATGCACACAGGTCTTCTATCCAAATATACAAAAACAAAAAGTTCATGAAATTTTTCCAATGTTAAAATTAATCAAAACATCGATGACTATCATGCATAATACACCAGAGGCAAAAAGGAAGATGAACAAGTGTACTCAAGTGTTCTAAGAGGGGGGCGAAATGAGAAAGAGAGCTTTTAATAAAGAAAATTCCATTACCTTTATAACTGCTAAATAAATGAGGTGACAAAATTTACTAATATATCACCAGAGAGTTAATTGATCACTCTTATATACACTCGTCGCCTCGGAAAATTTCCCACTTGCAGCCTTGTTAATATTAACCATACCTAGTAAGAATAACACATGCCATGGTGATTAACAAGACTGCAAGTGGAAAATTTTCCAAGATGACGAGTGTACGTAAAAAACTAATCACGGATTACACACGTTGAAGAATTTTCCGCTAAATAACTAATTTGATGATTCTATTTGTGTAGCTCACATTCACTACGTTTACATGAAGGTATGTTTAATGCGTATTCGTTGACGACACCTCATAAGAATAACAATATCCGTCGTCAACAAATACGCATTAAACACCGTCATGTAAACGTACTTATTATTTTTAGTACATTTTATATATTTTTTTTTGCGATTTTTATTATTTTTATTATTTTTTTAAATTTGCTAAAATATAAATCTCAGTCTATGAAAAAATTATTCTTTATAAAAATGCAAATTATTTGTATTTTTTTCTTCTATACATAATTTAAAATATTTGCATAAAAAACATATTAACATTGTATTTAAATACCTGACAAAGATGAGCGGTGGAAAAAAGTAATAGAAATATAATTAATTTCATTTTATATCGATCACTGAATTTTTTAATTGATGCAACGATTCAAGTCTTAATTTGTACTGACACAAACTCTTGCGAGGTTACTGATAATATATCAGACCTTTTTTCAAGAGTTGGGAAAACCTCTTGGTATCATTGCGATAAGAAATTAACATATTCTCTAACAATATTATATTATTATAGGGGTCAGGGGGGTCATAATGAACCGCGATCATTTGAAACGTAAATTATTAAGAAGAAAGAATGGAAAGAAAAAAATGGAGTATTGTCCTAAAATTTTTTTATTGCAGAAATGGATAGAGCGTGCAAAGTTATGCTACCCTGATTTTTTTTTTTTACATTTTTTAGAGCCCAGAAACTATTTTTAAAAAATTATTGAAAGTTCTTTTTGTGACGTCACGAGACGCCGCTCCTTAAGAAAAAGATAGGACTTGACGCCGCGTGACGTCACAAATAGGGCTTTCAATAATTTTTTAAAATACTTCCCGGGCTCTAAAAAATCGGAAAAAAATCAGGGTAGCATAACTTTTCACCCTCTATCCATTTCTGCAATAAAAAAAATTGAGGACAATACTCCATTACATCTTCAACTCATCCTCTTGAACTCTTGAATTAATTTTTCAACTAGGGTATCATGAGAAAACTACACTCTTCAAAAAATTGGGCTGAATTTTTGACGTCTAAAGGCGGATTCAGATGGTGACAACGGCGATGCGACGCGATTTTAACGTAAAAGCTGTGAAATCCTATGCGGCGGCAAATTCGCCGGTAATCGCGTTAATTACGATGCTCTTTTTCTTTTAATCGCCCAATATGGCCGTCAATTGATGTTACAGCAAGTGCGCATTATTCGCGTCGCGTCGCGTGGTAAAAATCACCATGTGAATCCACCTTTATAATCAGTATATTTTTAACGCCTTAAATCATAAATTTTCAGGTGTTTCGTATAGCCAATATTCAGTAGTAAGCATATACTGTCAGTATATAGCTTATACTGACTACTGAAAATACGCAACGACACACCTGAAAAATCATGATTTAAGGCGTTAAAAATCCACTGATTATAAGCATGTCAAAAATACAGCCAAATTTTTTTAAGAGTGTACTTTCTTTGTTGTGACACATTTTGTAGCTTTACTTACTTTATTGGGCATAACAATCATGTTGAATTGAAATATAGTTTCCAGTGAAATTTATCAATTAACATAATTGAAATCACTGATTGAACATCAATCAGGTACACCACGAAAAAAAGCCTAAAGGCGGATTCAGATGGCGACAACGGCGATGCGGCGCGATTTTAACGTAAAAGCTGTGAAATCCTATGCGGCGGCGAATTCACCGGTAATCGCGTTAATTACGATGCTCTTTTTCCTTTAGTCGCCCAATATGGCCGCCAATTGATGTTACAGCAAGTGCGCATTAATCATCCCGTCGCCATTTTGAATCCACCTTAAGAATAAAAAATATTAATCACTATATTTTTATATATTTGCTATAATAAAATATTATTATGATAAAATATTATATTACTTCAAATATATTTTTAATAATTGATTTAATTTTATCTGTAATAGCTAAAGTATATACTTGTGAGCCTTCCCATGCAAAAATAATATATCTTGAAATATATTCAAATATTATATTTTAAGATTTCCCATAAAACTTTACCTCTATCATATTGAATGATATTGTATGTTAATATCATATTTAATTCATAAAAAAATTTAACGTGCATTTTAACATAGAAAATTTTAGTAATAAATATTCAAAATTCAGAGGGGGAGTGCTAAATTTGCAATTTTTTTTTTATTTTTTCCATTGAAATTTATTTTTGCTTCATTACAAACAAAAATTTGAGTACAATCACTCGCAGATGATGTATTGCAAAGACGTACAGCTTACGTCATCCCAGTATGAATTATAGAAGGAAATACAAGCTGGCTGAAACGCATAGTCCGGTTGACCGACACCCCATTGGAAGTCCACGATTTCCTTGTCATCCAAAGTGGACCAGACCCAGATGTCATTCTTCTTAACTCCACTGGTCCAATATCGGTGGTAACTCAAATCAGCTGAAAAAATAAACAAGTACAAACAGGGCCATAAAATGGTGTTCCGATTTCATACTAAATTTTTAGCGGGATGCTGAAATTTGGCATATATAAAGCCAAGGGTTGTAAATTTCAGGCACATGTGTTCCTTTTTTTATCATTTAGAGGTGGATTTAAGATTCGCATTTCTTCCTTATGGGATTTCATGTTAAATTAAGTTTTCATCCGATTTGAACTAAAAATTTATTTTTAAAGATTTCAAAGCACGCTGAATGTAATACTGTTATTTTTAAATCATTGTGAAAAAAATAATCCCTAATTAGATACTAACCCTTACTAAGTTACAAAGTGAAGCTATCGTAATTTTGAAATTGCCATTGAAACAGATATATTTTTTACCCCAGAAATCAACTTTAAATCTTCTAAATCGGAGCAAGTTAAGGATTTAAATTTTAAGGGTTGGTACTTTCACCTGAGGCAAATAATCATTGTATCATGGCTCATGGCTGTCGAGCGTAACATTCTGTATTGTTTTCGCTTCACAGGTCATGGTAAGATGGCGGACATTCTAATGTTTAGACCACCCATGGAGTACTGACCAAAAAAAAAGTTTAAAGTATTTATCAACATTTCAAAAGGCACGAGAATTTCAGGAAGAACGAGCCCTATTACAGCATTCTACGACAATTTCCTGATTTCATATGAATTTTTTAAAACTCTCAAAAATGACAACACAACTTTGCATCTTAAATGAGAAAATAGATGAGTTAACATAGCCAAATACCATACTTAATATTAAAATGTAACCAAAACTTCATTTGCAAGTTGTTTTTTTTAATCACGATAATAAAGGTTTCAAATCCTACCTCAATAACTTTTCATTTTAGCAATGCTAACTGATGCATTTTTTGATTTAAAAAGCAAAGTTGTGACGTCATCAAAAAAGCTTTAAAAATTCATATAAAATCAGCAAATTGTCGTATAGAATGCTCTAAAATAGGGCTCGTTCTTCATACCTTTTTTCAGTACTTTTTACTAGTAATGCTAACTCAAATACCGGTCAGCACCTCCGATTTGAAATAAATTTCATCTTTTCGACAATGTTTAGCTCTCATCTCGTCTTTTTTCCTCTTCTTTTGCACCATTTTAGAGGTAAAAAAGAGGAAAAAAGACTATATTACGTACTTTTTCCTCTTCTTGAGCATAAAATGTTAAAAATATTGTCTTCATGTCATCCTCACCTTAAGAGAAGAGGAAATGAGATGTGTTTTAGAGGTAAAAAGATTAGATTTATACGTGTAAAGGATAAGTTGAAGACGAAATTTTTCAACTACGGCCTCATTCCTCCTCACGACCTTGCCTCACTGACGACAGTTCCCCCACCTATCCAAAGTCCTTGACGTGACCCTACCATTGCTGCTGATGTAAGTCTTGATATGCAAATATTTCATAAAGTCGTCAAATTCCACCATTTGCATGCCCAGGTCTTCACAGAACAAGTGGCCATCGCTCCAAGGCAACTGAAATTAGTGAAGATGCTATTAAATAACTGAAATAAACTTAATGCTAAAATTGAATTTACAAAACAAAATTATTATAAATCAAAATGAAAGATTACAGTGGTAATTCAAAGAAAAACATAGAAATTTATAAACTTTTTTTAAGTGTAAAATAACACGAACAATCGATTGTTGTAGTCCCATTTGATTAACATGTAAACCTTAGCAACCTCATAAAAATTCTAATTTTTTTTTTTTTTTTTTTTTTTTTTTTTTTTTTTTTTTTTTAGAGAGAGAGAGAGACAGTTCTTGTGCGGCATCAAAAAAATATGAAGAAAATTTCAAACCAATCGGACGATCCAATTTTTTTAAATTAATTTCTTAGTTTAGGTCTCCATGGGAAAACCCTATACTGAAAATTTTAAAAAATTCATTTAAAAAAAACTGGATCATCCGATTGTTTTGAAAATTTTTCCACATTTTTTTTGGTGCTAAGAACTGTCTCTAAAAAAAAATCAGAATTATTATGAGGTTGCTAAGGTTTACATGTTAATCAAATGGGACTACAACAATCGATTGTTCGTGTTATCTTACCCTTAATGGGTAAATCTGAGAGTAGTAGTGAGTCACCAATTTTTAAATATTGTAATGATAAAAATTGTGAAACAATAGTTGACGAATTTGCTGATTCATTTAAACAAGAGACTGAAAAAGTTATTCAAACTTGTGATGTTAAAGTGTCTAAGGTTAATAATGGGTATAATTTGTGATTTTTTTAATTGTTCGATCGTCTTTTGCTTTATCCTATCTAGACATACTGCTAGACAGTCTCGAAACTACATAGACGCCATAGAGTCTACAGGTAATCTAAGATCTGTTAAAACACTCTCAGTCATTGGTAACGAAGGACATCACTGGCCGAGCCGAATAACTCCCGAGCGCTTCCGACCATGAGCCAGTTAAATGTGACGGTTAGTGTAGAAATAAATTGTTCCTTATTTAAACAAATATTTTTTATTGCTACTCACAGAAACAATATTTTGGATGTAGTACTCATGGCCATCTATCGTGTGATATCCAATATCTGTAAATTAAAACATTTTGTATTAAATTAACTCAGTTTTTTTAGCGTTCAGTTAACTTACACTTAGCTCCTGGCAGCTCTTCTTGATTCGCCTGAAAGAAAAAAATATTATTTTATATGTTACAATATTAGCTTAATTCCTACAGCATATTCTGCTATTGGTGTAAGCATTCAAACTTAACAACAGTTGGAAGGATTGATTGGAAAGGAGGTGGCTGTGGCCTTGTGTTAGGAACTGCCCCGGCATTTGCCTGGGATTGACGATGGGAAACCACAGATAACCACCGTCGAAGGCAGGCGGCACCAAATGGAACGACCTTCGGCACCTTCCGAATACAGGCAGTATAGTGGAAGAACATGCATGCCATCTCTCGGGAACTTACCAGAACTCCCTGCCATACCTCAGCTCGAAGTGACGAAAAGTCACCTGAGCCAAGGCAGGAAGCAATCATGGGTCTCCCGAGCGATAGACAGAGATCAAACTACTATGCTATGCTGTTCGGTAATATTGTGGTTACTAACTTTATTTTAAAAATCCACTTTTTTAAATAATTGCGCCTTAATTTTAGGCAACTTGTTTAGCTTGAAAGTAGAGGAAACAATTATACTGCTGGTTAAAATTAACAGTTTATATAAAATTTTTGATTGCATATTTAGAACCTTGAATTATGTATTGTCATCTTTCCATAAAACCTCCTAAAGGCGGATTTACAAGACAACAAGGGCCATGTGACGCAATTTTGACGTAAAAGCTGTGAAATCCTATAGATGCGGCGAGTGAATGCGCCCGATTTCAACGGAGAATATCGCGTTTAATTACGATGCTTATTTTTTAATCGCCAAATATGGCCGTCAACTGATGTTACAGCAAGTGAGCATTATTCACTTCGCGTCGCATGTTAAAAATCACCATGTGATGAATTCGCCTTAAAGGTATACAGGCCTCAAATTACAAATTTGACAGTCACCAAGTGCTGTTAGACTATGGGGCATTCACAAAGCTCTAAGGCCACATTTAGGGTCCGATAATTTAAAGACTGATTTTAGGTATGCTTTTTAGACCCAAAATTTCTGATCTTAAATTATCGAGCCCTAAATGTAGCCTTAAGGCTTTGTGAATGCCCCTTATTATAATCAACATTTGCATCATTTTTCTCCACAAGCGGTGCAAGCGTGCGAATTAAAAGAAACGGTGCAAAGTAAGAAATTGATTCCTTGCCTACGTCACATAGTCATTACGTACGTCACAACTCAATGCTAATCGGGACTGGCTGTGAGTTGTGACGTCAGCAAGGACTTTCTTTACATCGCAACTTCGCACTGTCGCATTATAAAAATAATGCGAATGATAATTATAAACTCGAACAACACTTGGTGTTTGTCTAATTTGTAATTTGAGGCCTGTATCCCTGTAAGACACTTAAAATTGAGGAGCAAATTGAATGCTATGACGTCACAGTCATGCAAGTTTCGTGTTACGGAACCATAATAAAAGACGTTATATGATTATGACGTCACAGCGTTTTTAATTTTTAAGGGGGAGGTGTTTCAAAAAGTGCGTGAAAATTACATTACAATACACAACTCATAGATTTCTATTTAAATATAATAAAAAAAAAAAACATTATTGTTAATTGACGCATATTATTTTTAATTATTTTTAGCATCATTTTTCAAAATTTAATTTATATATAATTTGTAAATTAAATCAAATATAAAGTTCGGTGTACAAAAACTATATACTTCATTATAAAAAATTGTGCAATTTACTTTTACATATAAAATTATATTTTATATTAAGAATATTATATACAATAAAAAACACATAACAATGTACAATAATTACCTGACATAGAAGAGCGGTGAATCCAAGTAGTAGAAAAATAATTAATTTCATTGTATATATTATCACTTTGAAATCAATTAATGCAATGATTTCAAATTGTAACATGTACTGGTATAAAACTCTTAAGAAGTTTTTGATAACATATCACAGTTTTTTCCAAGTGATGCGGGCAATCCACTTTTTATCATTCCGATAAAGAAAAGAAACGTTTTCTGTAACAACATTTTCTTACTGTTACATATATTATATATTATATGCTGTTACTATGGGGTCTGGGGGATCACTTGAAACGTAGAAAATTAAAAAAGATAAAGATGAATTAATAATAATTATTTAGTCACCCAATTCTTATAGACAAGAAATTATTTAGACAACATTAACTCCATCAATAGAGATTTATTAAATCTTCAAGGGCTGAAAATAATATAGTATAGAAAGATAAAACATGAGAGCCTTTATATTGGAGTGTAAATATTATTGAAACGGCTGCAGAAACAATTAAATCACTGTACAGTGTCTCTTCACCTATATAGTTAAACAAGATATAGAAAATAAATACAGTTTATAATAAAAAAAAATAAAAACAAAATATAAGGAGCCTAAAATAATTCTGAAACGAATTAAGAATTCCTAGCAGTAATTAAATATGAAAAGTTAAAAAGTAATTACATTATATAAGGTAAAGGCATTAATTAAACATCTTTAAACCACTTAACCCACGGATTATCTCGACCGCCCTCCCTTCCGTGGTAATGTGTAGGATTTTTTTTTTACAAGTTGGTAACATACAATAGAGTTAATTTTTCTGATTGCTTATATTATAGTTTATATATTGTATTGTCAATGATAATATCCAAAGTTACTCCTATAATAATGGTAGCTTAATACTAGATGGAAATATTATAATATATTATTTAGCATAATGCACTAAACAGTATAATTATACTTGGATTGTTTATATAAATTGAAAATGAAAGTACATTGAAGAATATTGTAAACTCCAATTTATTTAAATTACATTAGCTCGGTTTATGTTTACAAAACAATTATTTTCATCTTTTAAAAAAAACAACTCTGTAATTATAAAATGATGAATAAAATGACTGAATATTTATACAAGTATTATATTCCGGTGATTTGGTTGATCCAACTTCGATACATTGACACGTTGGTGTAGATACCGGGACTGTCTACGTCGCCACATATGTTGTAACTGGTCTGCGCAATACCGTACAGAACACCGTCCAG
This sequence comes from Siphlonurus alternatus, assembly GCA_949825025.1. Classification (NCBI taxonomy): domain Eukaryota; kingdom Metazoa; phylum Arthropoda; class Insecta; order Ephemeroptera; family Siphlonuridae; genus Siphlonurus; species Siphlonurus alternatus. The sequence continues at coordinate 5,479,727 of OX463785.1, read as the reverse complement.
GATCATGGGACCGCCAACATCACCCTGAGAATGAGAAATCCTTATATCATACAAGTATCATCGATACAGGTGTCATATCGATATATTTTTCTAATCGATACAGGCATCGTATCGATACAATTATCATATCGATGCAGGTGCACTGGAGTCTTAGCTTAACGTCTCATCAAACACGAGTGCCGCCAGCCTATGAAGTAGTGTAAAATCAAGCAATGTTGCCAAGTAGTGCAGTACCGTTATTGTTCAGCTCCAGAGCTTTGCCACCAAAATGGCAATGTCGCACAATTTTCATTGGTTTGCGGCATCGTTTGATGGGAAACTTAGCTTGGCCTCCAGTGTATCACTTAAAAGGCAACGTCACATTTTTATATTGGCTTGAGGCATATGTTAGATGTGGCCTTTAGCTTGGCCCCATTTGTTTGTATTGAGTTAAAATTTACTTGTAAGACAATATTTGTAATAAAGAATTGTAAAACTTACCAAACAAACTCCCTGACCTCCCTCTAGGTTTCCCGCACACATTTGGTCGGGGGTGATGCCACTTATACCTCCTACTCCACTGTACAGCATGTCACATTGCCAGGAAGGAATCATGGGTTCCTCAATCTTCAACAGCCAGTCCGAGTAGGTACCAGAGCTCTGTTAGGACAAAAGGTATAATGTTGTAATTAAGAGATACTAGGTGCAAGGGAATTTTAAATCTATATCATCAAACGCTGCTCTAGTTGAAAATTTACGTTTTCATCTCATTGTTTCTACGTCTAAACCTAATATTTTTACGTCTTGTTAACTCTAAAATACATCTTATTTTATCCTCGCTTAAATTGAGGATAAAACGGAGACAATATTTCGATCATTTTATGCTCAAGAAGAGGAAATTATATATATGTCATATGTAATTTCGTTTTTTTTCCCTCTAAAATAGTGCAAAATCGGAGGGAATTAGACGAGGAGAGAGCTTAATAGTATAAATAATAGTGAAGAAAACAGGAAACTCAGGTGGTTTTGCATATCAAATTTGTGAACATTTTTGTGATATTTTGTTTTATCGTATTTAATTCTAAATTAAAATTTATTATTTTTAGTAATTGAAAGCTTACAATGAAATAAAGACGGTCACTTACGCTGGTTTTTCCCCACCCCGCCACGGTCATCAGGGTACCAGGGGCGGCGAACGTTCCACTGTCAGGTAGAGCCACTGGGCCAGTCATTATACCATACGTGAATGGGGGGTTCACCTAGGATATATTGATTATTAAATTTACATAACTATATTAATTATTACGTAAAATAGGGTTCTTGTTTTTTTTTTAATACTTTACTTCTGTTTAAATGCAACTGAAATTTGAGCAACACCTTTTACAAAACAATAAAAGTAATGAATAATGATTATATAACATTATAACTATTAAAAGCATGGTTATGTTACCAAATATAATTATATAACAAAATTCATTAACAAACTTATTTACATTGTTTGTACTAATTTTTCAAAGGTATCAACAGCTTCTTTTATTTTCGTTATATTCTGAGTTTTCATAATATTATTTCACAATTAAAGATGATCAAATTACCATGATAATTTACAAAAAAAAATAATTCATTTTCTTAAAAAAATATAATTAAAAATTGATTAATTAATAATTTTTTTTTAACTTTAAAAGATTTATTGTAACAACTATAGCGGTCTCTAGGAAAATTTAATTGCCTGTAAATATATGTAGTTACCCTGATAAGTGAGATAGAGTTGACATCTCTATATGGATCATTGGTGTCTGTCTGCATCACTTTCTCGACCACACTATGCAGCGTCCCTCCAGACTTGCTGAATAAACTGCCTGCACGTACCTTGTAACCGGAAATAGTGCTAGAATTTCAACATGATTTATTTTTGAATGGACAACATACATGAATTTTTTTTTGCAGAAATGAAAAGAGGGTACCAAATTATGCTACTCTAAATTTTTTCAGATTTTTTTGAGACCCGGAACTATTTTTAAATAATGGACAACATACATGAAAAAATTTTATTGCAGAAATGAATAGAGGGTACCAAATTATGCTACTCTGAATTTTTTCAGATTTTTTTGAGACCCGGAACTATTTTTAAATAATTATTGAAAGTCATGCGATTTCAGTTGGCACCCCTGCAGCCTTAATAAAAAGGATATAGACTGGACGCCTATTGACGCCTACAGGGGGCGTGGCCGCACTTTCAATAATTATTTAAAAATAGTTCTGGGTCTCAAAAAAATCTGAAAGAATTCAGAGTAGCATAATTTGGTACCCTCTATTCATTTCTGCAATAAAAAATTTTCATGTGTGTTGTCCATTATTGAAAGTGCTGTGATTTCAGTTGGCATCCCTGAATCCTTAATAAAAAGGATACAGACTGGACACCTATTGACGCCTCCAGGGGGCGTGGTCGCACATTCAATAATTATTTAAAAATAGTTCTGGGTTTTAAAAAAATCTGAAAAAATTCAGAGTAGCATAATTTTGTAGCCTCTATTCATTTCTGCAATAATTTTTTTTTCATGTATGTTGTCCATTAAATCAACGTTTAGTGAAAAGGAGACATTAAGTATTATAGGTACTTCAAAATTTTACCTTATTTGCAAAAAATACATCTTTGATAATTACTATTATCCACAGATATCTTCTTTTGAAATCAACTATTTCAAAATTTAAAATAAATACCATACCTTACAACAAGAATACAAACTCAAATACTTTTTTTTATATCATTTTTTTTAAAATAGAATATCGATCTCACAATTTTTATTACAGAAATGAATAAAGGGTGCAAAGTTATGCTACTCTGTCTTTTTCAAATTTTTCCAGGAACTATTTTTTTTTTTAAAAAATATGGAATGCACAGAGAGAGTGAAGCCTCTGGACGCCTCTCTTAATAAAGTAAAAGGACCTAAAAGGGGCGTGGTAAACCACGGCAAAACTTTTTAGCAATACTTCCCGGGCTCTAAAGAATCTGATGAAATCAGAGTGGCTTAACTTTGCTGCACCCTCTATTCATTTTTACAACAAAACAATTTGATTTCGATGCTTTATCAGTAAAATTAAATGTCCTGGGATTGCGCTTGTATGCCGTTAGCCCAAGTGACCTACGACTAGGAATTACATCCGAACCAATGTGTACTATCAAAACAACTGTCAAGTGTACTCACTAATGTAGCCATATATCAGCAGTGATTAAAAAGGGGACATGCCAATATAATGTCACATTTAAATATTACACCAAGATAATAATTTAATATATTAAATAAAGGTCTCCTTTTCATTGAGTTTAATTAAGAGAGAAAATATGAGTTCATTGATATAAGCGTAAGAGACAATACAATGAAGTATCGACCTAATTTTTTTATTGCAGAAAAGGATAGAGCGTGCAAAGTTATACTACCCTAAATTTTTCAGATTTTTTTAGATCCCAGAAACTATTTAAAAAAAAATTATTGAAACTTCTTTTTGTGACGTCACGTTAAGAGAAATATAGGAATTGCTTCCTCGTGACGTCAAAAAAAAGGACGTTCAATAATTTTTTAAAAATAGTTCCTTGGCTCTAAAATATCTGAAAAAAAAATCAGAATAGCATAACTTTGCACGTTCTATCCATTTCTGCAATAAAAAATAAGCTCAATACTTCATTTGATTAATTTGACTCGAGGTGTTAATTTAATAAATATAGTAACTGGTTTGGTCCGATTATAAGGAATTACGTTTGGAGACAGTAGCCGCTTGACACAATCCAGTCCGGACTGATGATGGACGCTCCACAGAAGTGATCGGAAGAACTCTGCACAGACACCTGCAGGAGAAAGGACGTTTGCAACTTTTGTCAAGATGAAATATAAAATAATATGAAAAATAATTGAAAAGTTACGTCTTCAACTCATCCTTTAAAGGCGGATTCAGATGGCGACAACGGCGACGTTACGCGATTTTGTCACACAAACTGTGAAATCCTAATATGCGTCGAGCGAATTCGCCAGGTTGCAGCAGCGAAATCGCGTTAATTGCGATGCTTTTTTTCTAATCGCCAAATATGGCCGCCAATAGATATCACAGCAAGTGCGCATTATTCGCATCGCGTCGCAGGCTGGAAATCGTCATGTGAATCCGCCTTTATACGTCTATATTTTTAAACCTAATCTTTTTACCTCTAAAACATGTCTTATTTCCTCCTCGCTGAAAGTGAGGATAAAGTGGATGAAATATTTCTAACATTATGCTCAATAAGAGATAAGAAGACTTAAAGGCATACAGGCCTCAAATTACAAATCAGACAGTCACCAAGTGGGTTTAGAGTATATAATCAACATTCGCATAATTTTTTTCCACGCGTGATGCATCCATGCGAAGTCGCAGTTCAAAGTAAGAAATTTAGTCCTTGATGACGTCACGAAGTCCTTGATGACGTCACAACTCAATGCTAATCGGTGCTAGCTGTGAGTTGTGACGTCAGCAAGGACATTCTTTACAGCGCGACTTCGCACAGACGCACCGCGCGCAGGTAAAAATAATACGAATGTTAATTATAAACTTGAGCAACACTTAATGTTTGTCTAATTTGTAATTTGAGGCCTGTAATTTAATTTTGTTTCCCTCCTTTTTACTCTAAAATGGTGCAAAATTACGGGGGAAATAGAGGTTGAGAGAACTAATTGTAATTAAGGCGGATTCAGATGGCGACAACGGCGATGAGACGCTATTTTGTCACACAAGCTGTGAAATCCTATGCGGTGAGCTAATTCGTCAGGTTGCGGCAGCGAAATTGTGTTAATTACGATGCTCTTTTTTTAATCACCAAAGATGGCAACTAATGGTTGTCACAGCAAGTGCGCATTATTCGCGTCATGTCGCATGATAAAAATCGCCATGTGAATCCGCCTTTATAGTGAAATAAATGTGTAACCACCTATTTTCGTAGGTGGTTACAAATGAATGAAAGGTGAAATTCATTTCAACTCGATTTCTCACCATCCAAGGTATTTCTTCCTCTGCAACGGTTGTACCTCCAGTAATTCGACCTTCTTTTAAAGTAGGAGATCCATCTAAAAGTACCCCTATGCACGTTAGAACATATTGAGCACTGTAACCCTAACCCTGCATGTAGTTATAAAAAAACTTGTTACAAGGATACTTAAGTATAGTGTACTTACCAATTATTTTTGAAATTAGAGCTAGAATGATTATACTTGCTTTCATCATAGTGTTCTGAAGACTAAAATATAATATGAACTTTTTTATCTTTAAACTCAGTAACCCAGAGTCAATTCAAGATTAATAATATTTGTACGAAAATAAGCAGCTTATCTAAAACAATATTTATACACTCAAAAATGATTATAAACACTTTTTTCATGAAAATACTTTTTTTTAAGACAGTCATCGCATCAAAAAAAAAAATCCCTTTGTGTTAATGTTAAACTGGATGCATGTTGATTAACAAAAGGTTGCAAGTGGGAATTTTCCAAGGCAAGGAGCGTACATCAAGACCATATAGACAAGGAATGTTTGTTATATCTTATTTGTATCCGTATCACATGTTTCATTTATATTTTTACAAACCGAGAGCTTAATGATATGCTATATAACTATATAAATAATAATTTGGAATGTTTAGGTTAATTGAAATAAAACTTCAGCGAAGAATATTGTAAATTTTAATTTAATTGCATTTAAAGTAGATGGAACATTACAAATTCTTTCGATAACTACACTTGAAATTTTTATCAACTATCCCCCTTTAGCCAATTAGAGTTATCAAATAAAATTCAGGGTAGGTAACGCAATAATATTTTGAGATAATCAAGCTTTTGCTCCCCATTTGATAACATGTAAAACTGATATTTTTCATGGAATTTTTGCAAAAAAGTACTTGTAGCTCAAAATCCTGTTTGAGATTGGTATATTTTTTTTTTCGGAATGCATTAATAAAATAAACCTCAAGCTTTGTATTGCAAATTACCGCTGCAAGGCCAACGGAATTTTATTTTTTTACTAATCAACTTTGAAGATGTCAATCTGAGAGCAGCCAATGATAAACTTGGACTTCACGGCAGCCATCTTGAAAATGTTAAAAAATTTTAAAAAAATTACTACGCATTGGAAAAAAATTAAATGAGAAAACTGAGGTGACATTTCTCTTCTAAATCTAATTTTCTTATTTGTCAAATAAAAATCAACATTTTTTTAATAAATTTTAGGTCTTGAAAGGTGAAGTTAAAAGTTTTGTCTGCAATGCAATGCATAATTTACAAATTACCCTAACACCTGATTTTTCATTAAACTCGTGTTTTGATGTTTTTGTAATTTTTTAGGAAAAAAAATTTAATCATAAAATGATAACTAAAATATTTGATATTTCTCCAAATCCTATATTCCGGTGACTTCGTTGATCCAACTTCGGTACATTGACACGTTGGTGTAGATACCGGGATGGTCTACGTTGCTACAAATGCCGGAAAAGGAAAGGACGATGCCATATAGTACACCGTCCAGAAACATAGGACCGCCGGTGTCACCCTGAGAATTGAAAGAAAGATGAAATCGGGGTCTTGGTAGCGCCCATTTGTCCGATCTGCTTTGGTAATAGTTCAGATTTTATTTTTTTTATGCCACATGCATGTAGAGCCATCTTTTGAGTAAATTTAAAACCGCTATCAATGTTTTATTGATGCGCCAATCGATTTTACCAATAAATTTACTTAAAAGATGGCTCTACATGGCGTAAAAAAAAATTAAAATCTGAACTATTACGAAAGCAGATCGGACAAATGGGTGCTACCACGTTTTATTTTTATTTATATGTAAGTTTTACCAAGATGGCTACATAATTTTCTGAAATTGAAAATTTGAAATTTTCCTCATGATTAATGTACAGTCAATAGCAAATAAATTAGAACAACAAAGGTCCTTTGTTGTCACGGTACAAAGTTAAATTCTCTACTTCTAGCTTATCACAGAGCCCTGGCTTGTGTGATATCTCATCAATACCAGCCAATGAGAGAGTTCGAGCTGGCAAGCAAGTGGTCGGCATCGATGAGACAGTACACGACACACTGCTGAGATAAACCAGAAGTAGGGAAATCAACTTTGTAACGTGACAACAAAGGAACATAAGACAGCGCCACGAGATTGTTGGGTTGCCTACTTACAGGATAACGCTAAGCTGTTTACCTCCCATATCCTTAAATTTCCCCTACTGTTGTCATACCGTACGATTAAAACCATTGACAAATAATAAAAAGTTTGAAAATTTAACTTTGTTGCCAGGTATAATTATTTAAGGACACGAAAATGTAGTTTGTGTATTTTTTATAAACTAGCAGATGATATGGAAACGAAATAAATGTTTCCATATCATTGCCGTATATAATTTATAATTAATGGGTGCGATTCACGAAGCCGTTAGCCAGGTTCCTAACCATGTTTAGCTTAACCACGTACCTTAACTAAGTAGTTAAGCACGTATATAAAACAGGTATAGTTAAACGTGGTTAGAAACCTGGCTAACTGCTTCGTGAATCGCACCCAATATTTTCTCCCCTTAATACAAGCTGCTGATGCAACACAACAATTGCAGGCTCCTGTAAAGTATGCAATATGCGTTGCAGTGACATCACGTGGGCCTGGCCTATTGTTGTCTAAATTATTTGTTATTGACTGTACAACGGAAGGTATAGCACTTTGAAAGGGATGAATTATTGTATTTTCAGACGAAAGCACACACCTTTTTATAATGTCCTATTTCTTACATGGTATTTTATATTATAAGAATGAAACATGACCATGATATGATGAAATTTTGAGGAAACATAAAGAATATCACTCACTGTACACAATGCCTGGCTCCCATCTGGACTAGACGCACACATCTGGTCGGGAGTGATGCCTCCAAAACCCCCTTCTCCACTGTACAACATGTCGCACTGCCAGGAAGGAATCATCGGCTCCTCCATCTTCAACAGCCAGTCCGAGTTGGTACCGGAACTCTGTTAGGACAAAGGATAATGTTGTACACTCGTCTCCTTGGAAAATTTTCCACTTGCAACCATTCAATCATCATGCCCTGTGTTATTCTTACGGGAGGTTCGTTGATTAATAAGGCTGCAAAGGGAAAATTTCCGAGGCAATGACTGTACTTTTGAGAAATAAACTAGGTGCAATCGTTGTCTCGAAAAATTTCCCTTTGCGGCCTTATTAATCAACATATTATAATCAATGTACCTCCCATAAGAATTTAAAGAATAACACAGGGCATGGTGATTGAATGGTTGCAAGTGGGAAATTTTCCAAGGCGACGAGTATACAAGAAAAATTTGAAATTTATATATATATTATTAAATGCTAATTATGTATATAATTATTATTAAATTAATTATTTTATATTTTTAATATATTTGGTTTAATTGCAAATTACTTTAATTATTTTTAGGAACAATTTTACTGTCTATGGCTGGAACACTTATATTATGATCAAATAAAGACGGTTACTTACGCTGGTCTTTCCCCACCCCGCCACGGTCATCAGGGTACCAGGGGGGGCGAACGTTCCACTGTCAGGTAGAGCCACTGGGCCAGTCATTATACCGTACGTGAAGGGTGGGCTCACCTAGGATCTATTGATTATTAAATTTGCACTCACAAGTTTTAATTAAAATTATGTTCTGGTAGGTATTCTAATTTTCTATAATATTTTGGAATTGTTTTCTATAATCATAATAAATTATTCTTATCATTTTTCTTTGAAAAGCAAAAAATGTAAGAAACCACATTGTCGATAATAATTATAGTAAAAATAATAATAAATATGTTATATTATTTATTATTTAGAATCACAGTAGTTATTTTCTTAGCATCTTAATAGGATCTCTACTTGCAGTTTATTTACATTTTTAATCAAAAATCAAAATTGTTATTGAAATTTAGGATTAATTTATTTATATAATAATTATGTATTCCTAGATATTTTATAGTATTATGTAATATTTGTTTAATTTATTTGACAATTCATAATATTAAGTAATAAAATTACAAAATGAAATAATGTTGATTTTAAAATAATAATTATAATAATTGACATTTCTTTTAAAATTTTAGTTACATTTCCAAAGAGTTTTATTGCATCTGAACTCCCCCTATGTAGTCTCTAACCTTCATAAGTGAGATAGAGTCGACACTTCTATATGGATCATTTGTATTTGTCTGCAACACTTTCTGGGTCACATCATGCAGCGTCCCTCCACTCCGGGTGAATAAACTGCCTGCACGTACCTGGTAGCCGGCAATGTTGTTGCTGAAAGTAAGTTACACTACAGATTAGACAATTCAATTTAAATTTCCACTAGTCATTTGGTAAAAAGAAGACAATCATTTGTCTGGTAGCGTTGTACTTTCTCTCTCTCTCTCTCTCTCTCTCTCTCTCTCTCTCTCTCTCTCTCTCTCTCTCTCTTTTTATTTTTACAAGGATACACCCCTAAGAGCTTACAGCTCGCGGCAAGGTAATGGGTAAGGATAAGGTAGGGAAAGGATGGTGGCCACGACCTGTTACGCGTCTCAGCATTCACTGAGGTGAGACTGAGAGAACCGTGGAAAACCTCAGTCAGGACGGACACCTCTACTTTTTATCATTGGGCCGTACTTGTAAATCAATTGCAGGTGAATGATCTAGCCATATATCAAATGTCTTCTTTTGCCAAATGAATTTGACGCTATCAAATTATTAAAAAAATTACAAATGAGTACCATGCAAAAATTAAAGCTGAATTAGAAATGAAATAATAGTATTTTATATAAATTTGAGTTAAATTGGTGAAATATTCCGAAATTTCCCTTGTATGGCATTGGTTCACTTATCAGCAATGACTAAATGGGAATGCCAATATAATATTCTGTAGCGGCCGACAGGGAGAGTATATCTCTGGCTGGTACAATATCATGTAATAAAAATGAATAAAAAAAAATGATTTAAAAAAGAAAATCATAAAAATATGAAAACGATATTCTGTAATGTTAAACAGATAAAAAATTATACAAAATGACCTTGAGAATTACACATGAAGGTCAACTTTGAAGACAGCAAAGTATACAGTAGACGATCAGAAAGGTGAGTCCAGACCAATCGATTAAAACTTTGCAATACAATTTGATTAAATTAAAGAAATAAGAATAATGGTGTATTGATCTTATGTATGTATTGTATGTTTTGTTGTGATGTTATTATGACTGTATATTATATGAATTGTGCTATACTATTTGTATAGCCTAATGAACTGAATAAATCTAAAATGTACCTCAAAAAAAATATTTTAGATATGGATAGAAGGTGCAAAGTTATGTTACTCTGATTTTTTTTCAGATTTTTTAGAGTCGGGAAACTATTCTTTAAAAAATATTGAAAGTACAGAGAAGAAAGTGACACCTCTTGACGTCTCTCTTAATAAAAAGAAAAAGACTAAAAGGGACGTGGGTTCAAACCCGACCTTGGCATAACTTTTTAGCAATACTTCCCGGCCTCTATAAAATCTGAAAAAATCAGTATTTATAGCATAATTTTGAATATTTTTTTCATTTTAGCATTGAAAATTTTTAAATTTTTTTTACTGACTCACAATGTGAATTTATCATGATTAAAATATCAACTGGTTTCAACTCATGGTAACAACTCACCTATAGATACAGTTTCCGTGTGTCACAATCCATTCTGGACCGATGATGGAGCCTCCACACGAGTGACTTGAAGAACTCTGCACAGACACCTGAAAAATAATTTAACAAAGTAATAGTTGAAAACTTACGTCTTCTATATACTCACCCTTTACACGTCAAAACCTAATTTTTTAAAAATACTTTTCTTTTTTTGTTGTATACTGTATACTATGAAATTATGTACTGTCTAGCAGTTATGTTTCCGTACTTCTATATTATTATATGTATATAGTTTTAAAGGGATCCAGGCCTCAAATTACAAATTAGACAGTCACAAAAAGTTGCTCGAGTTTATAATCAACATTCGTATTATTTTTTATTTTTATCCTCGCACAGTGCGACCGTGCGAAGTTGCGCTGCAAAGAAGGTCCTTGCTGACGTCACAACTCACAGCCAGCCCCAATTAGCATTGAGTTGTGACGTCAGTAACGACTAAATTTATTATTGTACTGCAACTTCGCACGCGTGCACCGCGCGTGGAGAAAAATGATGCGAATCTTGATCATATACTCTAACAACACTTGGAGACAGTCTAATTTGTAATTTGAGGCCTTTACCCCTAAAATTGACTGCATGATATTTCAAGGCCTGACTTAATTCAAGCTAAAATTCTCCGTTTTCATAAATTTCCTAGAATATAACAGAAATATATGCACTAAAAAACAGAAATAATATTGGAGGGTATTCATAAAGCACTGCTACACTTTGGCCTTGATTTTCATCCCCCATATCAAAGCAAGTGCTAAACATAGTACTAAACCAGGAACTAAACATGGTGCTAAACTATGTGTGCTAAATTGGAAGTTAACGTATCTGCTAACATGGCTTTAAACCCAATTTAGCCCACATATTTTAGCACTATGTTAAACCTCTGCTTTAGTACCATGTTTAGCAATCGCTTTAACCTGGGGGATAAAAATCAAGGCTAAAGTAGGGTTAAAGTGTTTTGTGAATGCATTCCATTTTTCATCAATCTACTCACCATCCAAGGTATTTCTTCCTCTGCTACGGTTGTACCTCCAATAATTCGACCTTCCCTTGGAAGGGATTCATCCAAAGGTACCCCTGTACAAGTCAGAACATGTAAAATTGCTTTTTTTAATAATGTTAAATAAAGTTGTATTGTACCTCTTTGTTTTTAGAAAATCTGTCACAAGTGTACTTACCAATTACATTTGAAATTAGAGTTACAATTATTATACTTGCTCTCATCATGGTGTACTGAAGACTGAAATATAATATGATATAATCTGGTTTATCTTTGAACTCATTAACCCAGACTCAATTCAAGATTAATATAATATTCTAATATACCTAATATTATAATTTAGATATCTAAAACGACATGATTTATAAATTCAAATTTTTATTAATTTTAGCATTATATACAAGGACATTTCAAAAGTGAGATTAAAATGCAATGTTAAGTTGCTATTATGATGTCAATTTTAAATTTTGTGATAATCTTTGGTTAATAACAACCCAAATTTGAAATAAAGTTCAACTCATATTTGCGCAGACACCTGATCACATAGGTCCTTATTTTATTATTTGTTTTTTTACCACTAAACGCTGCATGCGATTATGTCTGCGACCAACCTAAATAGTTGATATAATTATAAGAAATTTTAAAATTAAAAATTATTAATTTTTATTGTTATCGTAATGATAATTAAATTCAAATATTCAGCATTAAAAATTTAATGGTAGAAAATTCATATTTTAATGTGATATATATGACTTAATTGAGTTAAATCCCAACAATTCCATGTTTTAAAAGAATTAGTGCACAGTCGACATATTTTTTAGTAGACGACATTTTTTTTTATGATAAAAATTAAACAGAAAATCTTTAATTATATAATATAATATATAAATTGTACTCTTTCATGAGTTGCAATTTATTTAGTTATCATACTGCATACTTGTACGTGAAAACCCCAAGGTCTCTGTGGTTTTCCAATATAATTTTGTACATTAAACTTAATAGATATTGATCATAATTACTTAAGCCTGTGCATTTTGACCCACCTCAGCGCAACCTACTTAAAAAATGCAGAAGTCAGCAAAATGTAATATGTTGATAGTGATTTTTAAAGTCTTCTACAAGTCTGATTAAAATCAAGAAGGTTGAAGTACGAAGAGATCTTAATCAAATTACAATGAGATCAATCGTTAATTATTCAGGAAAATCCCAATGGAAATTTTCCAATACTTTTTAAGTGCGCAAGGTGAAATGGTCAAAGATTTTTTTAATTATCAGAACACTTCATCGCAGTCTTCTATAGAAGAATTGAAGATAATTAATAATAATTTATTATAAGTTGATTTGGGTTACATTTTGTTAAAAAAATCAATGTCTTAATAGATAAATAATAATTATTATTAATGTACATTCTGGTTTTTTACATTTTAAAGGGAATTTTAACCGCGTACAAAATAACAGTGCATTTATTTGACCATGTCTCATCAGGTCACCAAAGTCAATCCACGCTGAGCGTGGTTAGTAGTTGGATGGGTTGGTTCAGGGCAAATGGTTGCAATTTATCACTATGTGTTTCTCCTGGCTTTACAAAAGCTGTAGCGTCACTAGCGTCCATCCTGGCTGAAGTTTCCACATTTCCCTCAGTCACAGGCAAATGCCGGGATGTATTGAAAGGCCATTTTATTTTACTTCCCTCATGGGCCATGACCGCCCTCGTTCCCCATAAGCCCACGAAATGATAAAGTTAGGGTTTCGTAAGTTTCGGGGTTTCAAACTTAGTGAGTTATTAATAAGTAAGTAAATTGTAGTTACACATAAAAGAAAAAAATAAAATATAGATTTTTGATGAATTTTAATTTGAATATGCTTAAAATGAAAAGTCACACGTCCGGTTATTTGCAGAGGTGTATTATTTAATTTATCGTACTTCAGTTTGTTTTATTTTCATTCACTGAGGTGAGACTGAGGGAACCGTGGAAAACCTCAGTCAGGACGGACACCTCAACTTTTTATCAATGGAACAAAGCAATGTCCAAAGCCTATGGAATTAACCACACACAAGTGCATCACTGCACTGGGTGGAAAGCGAGACGAATTTACCCCAGGGAAGGAGCAATGTAATTTTTACTTTAAATGGTCACCCATCGAAGTACTAAGGATGCTCGACGTAGCTTGACTTCGGTGATCTAACGAGAACCGGTCAATGCACTGCGCCAAGCTCTGCCTCAGAATTCAAAGCTTCGAGGGGAACTATGGACATTTTTATCACATTTATTGATAATAGACGATGATTATTCTGATAAGCGGTCTTGTGTTTTCTTACCTTGTAGCCTTTTAATCACTGTTGGAACACTGACAGAATGAAGTCCTTTGTTTTTGTTGTTATTTCCATCGCTTGGGTAAGTGCATTACTAAATATTTGGTAAAAATTTACAGGATTTAAAAACGTGAATTATTTAAGTAAAATATTTTAATAGAATTGAATTACACAAACTAATTTTTTATTAAATTTAATACATTTTTTTTATACACAATTAATCATGTGACAAATATGTTATTTCTAATTGTCATTAAAATTCCAGGCTGTAGCCAATCCCCAACAAGCTACATCTTTGGGTAAAATTGAAGGTCAGCACTTTTTTTAATTTTTTATATTTTTATAATTTATTATTCTCATTTCACTCGTTTTCAAGTGAGAAAGCTATCAAAAAAAGTAAATAGTATATAGTACTGTACCAGGCGCGGATTCAGATTTGGGGGGGGGGGAGAGTGAGTGGAGGAAATGCATATATTGCATGCCCATGTTAGATCCAACATTTCGGGGGGAGGGGGGGAGGGGGGAGGGTTGCAGCTCCCAAGCCCCCGTCCCCCCTGGATCCGCGTCTGCATTTTACTATTTCACGTAATAAAACTGCTTATATTATACTGTATATTATTTTGGGGGAAGGGGGTGACTTGACTTTTTTTTTTATTTTAGAAAAGTTATACACAAAGATTATTTGAACCATAATCTTAATGGCTGGTGCATGAAATACATAGTTTTTTTTATTTATTGACAAGCCAAACATTCACTTTCTATGTGTTTAGTAACTTTAAATTAAACATTTTAAAACATACAATCAACAAAATTGATGCACATACCATTCTTAAACTACACAAATATAGTCCACTAAACTTTGCATTAACGTGGTAATGATATAGTTACAGGAATAGAACCATCTCGTCTGGTTATCATCGATGGTAAGGAGTATGAAATCGGTGCAGTGCCTGTAAGTATTATTGAGTTCATAACCTATAGTGTTAAGGATTCAAACTACTTGGTTAAACGAAGATTGATGTATCTGATTAACATTGTAAAATCATGAAAAGCGGCAGCCGACAACAACATCATTAATTCATAATTGTCTGAAGCCTTCAGAAATGAATTAAACAAAATATATTATTACCTTTATAAGTGATGCCATATCAATTTTGTTATTTGTGTAATTCTCTCAATGCCAGGCGCGGACCCAGAAAAAATTTCGGGAGGAACAGCCTACATAACTTACATAAGACCAATGTTTAAAAAAAATTGGTGTGAGGGAAATGCTTATATTGCCTATATTAAATCCAAAATTTTGGGGGGAAGCGCCTTCTGGATCCGTGCCTGCTGGGCTATAGATATAGCCCTATCCTTGAATAGAACAGTCAGAAATTTCTTCGCACAGCACCATCTATTTGCTCCTTAACTTCAATTGATGCAAGTATATGATAAATTACATTTTCAGATAACGACGTACGACGCGATGATTCTTTGTAACGCACTTAATAAGACGTTGGTGAGTCTTGACGACCCGGACAAAAATCAGCTGATCAGAGATTTCCTCGTGGCTGACGGTGGGTGCGATTCATTGATGTTTAAATCTAGCACGACGAAACAGGGACAAATGTATTGTGTCCTATCATGTCTTTGCACTAAAATATCTATAAAAAAAATTGGTTAAAATTATTCAAATTTTGTGACTTTGTTAGCTGCTATAACATACAACTGCTTGGTAAAAATCAGATTAATTGGTTGAAAAGTCTAATTATGACCATTCATCAAATATTATTTTATGCATGAAAGATGTTTGTAACACTTTTGTGTCCTCTCAATTTTTTTAAAGATGCCTTAAGGTAGAGATAACGCCGAACAGCTGATCGACGTAATCCCCTTTGAATAACATGTAAACCTTAGAAAATTGACAAAAATTCTGAAATTTTTTTGAGAGGCAGATATTAGTGCCTAAAAGCCATAGAAAAAGTTTCAAAAACATTTAACGAGCCGATTTTTTTTAATTAATTTTTTTAATTTTCAGCATAGGGCTTTTCCATGGAGAGCCAAACTAAAAAATTAATTTAAAAAAATCGGCTCGTTAAATGTTTTTGAAACTTTTTGTATGGCTTTTAGGCACTAATATCTGCCTCTCAAAAAAATTTCAGAATTTTTGTCAATTTGCTAAGGTTTACATGTTAATCAAAGGGGATTACGTCGATCAGCTGTTCGGCGTTATCTCTACCTTAAAATAATGAAGTAAATGATAAGTTAAGAAACTAACTTCTTTGCCAATATGGCCGCCATACGGTTTCACTGCAAGTGCGCTTTTCTTGCCTCACCAAGCCTTGCGTGATAACGCTCCATGAAAAAGCACCTTTAGACGAAGAGAGAGCATAATAGCGAATAAAATATGAAATTTACTTCAACTCGGGAGACACATTTCTAAAATCTTGTTTTTGTGACGCAGGTGTTGGCGCTGAACGTTATTGGACTTCCGGTTCTCGAGCCTCGGGTGCCTGGCTGTGGCAAGGTCGCGGAAGCTTGCTCAAGGTCACGGACTGGGCGGCTGGAGAACCGAAAATGTTTACAGACTGCCTCTACGTCAGCGGAAACTCGGGCTGGGGAAGTGAGACCTGCACCTTTTCAGGTTACAAGGCGCGTTACATCTGCGAAGTCGCGTGTTAGTACCATGTGACGTCAGCAAAGATGACTGTTACACAATTGTAATATCTGAGGAATAAAAATTATACAAAAAATGCAAAAAATTAAATAATAATTGTTATAAAAGTTATATACTTCTTTTATCCCTAAGGGGAGGGGTGTTGACACGATCTAGATTTTAAAGCAGGAAAAAGGTGTAAAGGTGTTTTTTCATGTAGCGATGTCGAGCGGTTTATTCTTGGCGGGGCGAGAAAAGCGCACTTGCTTCAATATCATATGACGGCCATGCTGGCCTGGAAAAATCGCTTTCCCGAAGCGGTTAAATCCTGCCGAGATTTTTTCACGCCAACATTTCATTTTTATTCAACCACTGGTTATACAAGTACAACATGAATTACGTCAATATAAAAAAATATAAAAAAAAATAAGACACAAAACAACAACAGCATCTATAAATTTTAAAATAAAAATACATGAAATTAATAAGAAAAAAATAAAACATAGCTCTATATATACTATTAAGACATCTTCTGACAACTTATTAGTAAAAAACAGTTTTACAGAATATACTTCATTGTTGAGGAGAATATTCTTTAAATTATTTTTAAATATATTTATACTATCCATTTCTCTCAGACTAGCTGGCAAAAAATCATAAAACTGAGCTGTCTGATAAGCAGAACTCTTTTCTAAAAGGCTTGAGTTATGCGCCTGTAAGACTATTTTATCTCTATATAGCCACCATTTGACATTGTAGCAAGCCAAGCTCTGCTCGATACCACTATATGAAACCCTAACTCTAGCATTAACAAGGGGTAGGAGGGGGGGGGAGGGTCAAGATGACCCCCACCTCTTTTAAAGCACGAGACAAGTGTGAAATATTGCTTCAAAAAATCTGAAATAAAAATGTAATTCTTCGCTACACAACGAACAACTTAATTCCGCAGAAAAAATGTGCGTGAGAAAAGAACTTTAACATATTTTTAACATTATTAATGAATTTAATGATTAATGATTGTTTAGTGCTTTTTTGTCATCTGATTATTGCATTTGTATGTACAGTATCAAACTATTCTGGAGAAAAAGAAGCCAATGATCAGATGGCGAAAAATCACTAAACAATCTTATCATTAATAATTTAATTTTATGCCATCGTGATCGTACAGAAGTAAGAAATACAATAGAAAATATTTAAATATTTTTAACATGTTATTTAAATAGCTGTTCGTTTGAACCCCTCCCCCCTTTGGTATAGCTTGAGACAAAAATAAATAGTCTTTAGTAAATGCTGAGGTTAAAGATTGCTTCAAAAATATGAAAGAAAACTATAGTAATTCCTGCTTTAGCTAAATATACCAATCTACATATTCACTTTTTTTAAAGTCCCGTCATTTTTCCTTCTTATGTTAAATTTATTTCGCACCATTTTCGAGGGGAAATAGATGAGATTGATTAAGTCTTAATTCTTTACTTTCTGAACATAAATATTAATAAAAACGTTCATCCATTTCATCTTCACTTTGAGCGAGGAAAATATATAATATGTTTTTGAAGTAAAATTGCGTAAAAATATTAAGTTAAAGAATGTAAAGGATTTGTTGAAGACACAATTTTTCAACTAGGTGTCCAGACAATCAATCAAAAATAAATAATTCTCACAATAGATGGTTATCAGATCAGTCATGCAAGGACGAGAGATAAAGAACTCACTTCTAAAGACGATTTTGTTATAAATGATTTATAAAATGGTTTTTCCAATTCTAAATGGAAAGTTACAAAACTTACATAATCAAATAGAGAGGAATCAATGTTCAATTGCAACGAAAAGAAATAATGTCACGCATGGTCATGGAAAATTCCAGCCTCTAATCTCAGTGGGTACGCTGATAATATACAGCACGTATCACCTGTAATAAAAAATCAACATTCATTTCTTGGGTAAAGAATCACCATGAAGAATTATCAAGTCCTGCTGTTGATGCTTGTTGTGGCATTAACTCAGGTAATTACTAAATTATAAAATAAGAATTACACTCAACTCCCTTTTAATATACTCCACTTATCCCATTATATACATATTCACATACTATATTTTCTTTTTACTTATAAGCAAAAACTCCCTTGATGTACCTGCTGTAACTGAAAAATAAGTAGATATTAAATTTATATTTTATAAAAAACACAATAATTGTTTGTATAAAAATATTTAAATATCCAATTATAAAATTAACAATTAAATAATTTAGTTATACCATATAATTATTTAATTAACATATAATTATATAATATAATTAATTAAATATTATGTAATAAATATAATGTGCTTAAAAAATAATTAAAAATTATAAGTGTTCTTAAAAATATTGTTTTTTTACCTTTTTCTATGATTTTGATTTTGTTACAGGGACTGCCAAATGAAGAAGGAATCAACTCTAAAAAGTTGCAAGGTAATTTATAATTATAATATTCATAATGGACAAGTAGCATCAATTTTTTTTAGTAGCTCAATCGAAAGAGGAGGTCGAAAAATACACCTGTGAATTTTATAAGATTTTTATTCGTACTGCATCATGCCTAAAATAGAGATGTTAAGAGGTCAAGTGACCTGGAGGCGGCGCCCGTGACGCCTGTGACGTCATTGAACTGTCTGGTGAAACAAACGATCGACTTTACAACGCTTCTGAACAACCACGTTGCTATGGAAACAAGCAACAATTAATTTATTGTTTACAAGTGTTATATAGACGATCGTTTGTTTGACCGGACAGTTCAATGACGTCATAGGCGTCACGGGCGCCGCCTCCAGGACAAGTGACCTCTTTACATCTCTCTTTTAGGCATGATGCAGTACAGATAAAAATCTAAAAAAATTCACAGGTGTATTTTTCAACCTCCTCTTTCGATTGAGCCAATAATAACAAAAAATGATGCTACTTGTCCATTCATACCTCTGTAAAATAATTTTTTATTGTTTCATATTAATAATACTAAATTTATTTAAATAGTTACACCCAAAAAATTAAATCAATAGGTTTGAATGTAATGAAAAATTTCGTATTATTGTATTTTTCAACAATTAAAACTCTTCTTCGTATATCTTGAACAGAAATATTGCAATTATTAAGAATAGGACAGGTTTTTATTTAGCAAAACAGCTAATAAAAACATTGCACATAAATATGATTCTTTCCACATGTTGTGAAGAAATTAATAAAAGTATATAAACAAATAAAATAAATAAATAATAAAATAATAATGTTTGGGTATTTTTTAATTAAAAGAACTTTACTATATGTGCATATATTTTTGCTGATCGTTAATTTATATTGTATTTTTTCTGTGTTTAATTTTCTGCAAAGCTCACTATAATGTAAGATAATTTGTACACCAGCATCACAAGGACTATATACTAGGAGGACGGCCTAGGACAACTTATTGAAGAACCTCGATACTCGACAATTCTCGCCAACCTTCGGGGAAGTCCGCTAAATGAGCCACGTGCTTGGGCGGTTTCTTTGAGGACGTCAAAGATTTGACAGCTTGACAGATTTGACAGATGGCAAATAAAGCGGTATCTTTGACCGCGGTATCTTTGTAGCTGACTCTAGGCCAATCAAATGCGCTAGAAAAGTCAAGGTTGTGACGTCACTGGGTTGAGGAAATGGCGGTGCATTGGCGGCAAAAAAGTTAGGTCGTCCTCTTGTATATAGTCCTTGCCCCAGCATCATTCCATAAGGCTTCCAGCCTTGGTAGGACTGTATTCTTTTTTTCACTCTGATAAAACTATTTAAAATAAAATAAGGAAGATTATTTAAATTTTTTACAATGTTCCCGAGTAATAAAACATATAATCGAGAATACTAAACATATTAAAGTAAACAAAATTAAATTTGTTTGATATTCCCTCCGGAAGTAGCCGGAAGTGTGAATTTTGAGGTTATTTTGTTTGCAATTTAGTTTTGAAACTTTACAGGGTCTGTAAATTAGCTGAAATGACCAAAGTGTGAAATTTCAATGCTGAAATATGAAAAGGATGGCCAAAAACTTGACACTTCCGGCTACTTCCGGAGAGAAATCAAATTAATTTGACTGTATGTAACTTGTAATTTCAGATGGCAGTCCCCGCGGTCGCTTTGTTGACATCGGTGGACTTGAATATTTTATCTCAGATGCCGATGAGCAGGTAACGTTGCTCCATATAGTCTATATAATAAAATAATACATTGCTCATTTAAATTCTTCAACCACTGATTATATACAAAAATTACAATATGGATCACGTCAATATTAAAAAAAAAATATGAAAAATTGAAACACAAACAAACAACAATGGCAAAAATACTGAAATTTCATAACAAAATTTATTGCATTTTACAATATTTAATGTATTATAGTCACTAGCTTTAGTTGATACGACTTTATTGTCCTGACTACGCCTTTTTTTTTATAAATAACGTCAATTATTATTATTTTTTTATTATTAATAATATATATACTTGAATAAGATACCTTCAAGTTATAAATTGTTAATTTCTGCAAAATTATGGGACGTCATTGCATTGTTATAAAAGAAAATTAAGAAAGACATTGTATGACTAACAATTTTATAGATTATTTGTTAAATTCTCTGCATTAGGTTTCCGCAAGCACTGCTTTGATAAGATGTGACAGTTTGGGAATGCGTCTCGTCAGCTACGACTCGATGAAGAAACAAGCGAAACTAGAATCCTACTTCTCTACCGATGGTTAGTTGATCCATTATGTTTCACATTTTTTTATTGTTACATGTATATTGTTTCCTCTTTGTTTTTGTTGATGAATAAAATAGAGTAAATATTTTATGTGTTATAAAAAATCAAGTACATACAGTCAAAGCATAAAATTATACAGTATAATGGAATATATTATAATATATTAATTTATTTTTAGTACGTATAATAGTTCTTGGCATCTATATACTATTTACCAGTATATATTAGTCGTTGCGTAGATGCCGTAGACAAAATCGGGAAAAGCACATTGATATTAATTATATAAATTTTTATTAAATTTATAATCAAATAAATTTTAATTTCTCATAACTTAGCTCTAATTGTGTTAATGAAAATCTTAAATATAAGACATTTTAATGTAATAGTTCAACTTACAATTTTGATTTCAAAAAAATAAACATTTCTTATAATTTCAAAATCTATCTTTGATTTTAGTTGTAAAATTACATCTTCAATTCATCTTTTACACGTCTAAACCTAATCTTTGTACCTCTAAAAAACATCTTATTTCCTCATCGCTCAAAGTGAGGATGAAATGAAGACAATATTTCTAATATTTTATGCTCAAGAAGAGGAAAAAAATATGTAATCTAGTCTTTTTCCCTTAAATAATGGTGCAAAATAGGAGGAAAAAAGACGAAAATAGAGCTTATACTAATGAATAAAATATGAAATTTATTCCAACTCGGTATCTTTCTTCACTCCACAGCTACATATCCGTTCTGGACCTCTGGGATCTACTACGCCAATGACCAGTGGTTGTGGCGAGGCTCTGGGACCCTCTTCTCCTCCACTTCCCCCGGATGGGCTGAGTTGGAGCCCGGTTACTATTACCCCCCCGACTCTTGTGTGCTGATGTCGGGGTCCGGCAGGGAGGCGGAGCTTTGTACCGGTTTATACACGTATTTGTGTGAGCCCTTATGTACCGGGGCCAAGTAGGCTTCTGTCTAAATTGTATCATCGAAATAAAATGATATAACATCGATTGTATATTTTTTTTTATTTACTGTTGTTACGTGTGATTATATATTGTTTTTATTGATGACCTCATAGAAATATAGACATGGGTATTTCGAAATTTACATCCATGAACTGAGGGAACCATCGTAATTTATTTTGGTTCTTCCCCACCCTCTCTACAAATATGGACATGGGTCTATCCCAAATTTGCATTCATAAACTGAAGGAACCATGGTAAACTTCAGATAAAAGTTCATCATAATTTGGTTTTTCCTTGGGAGATCCGACCCTACAAATATGGACATGGGTCTACCCCAAATTTGCATTCAGGAACTGAAATAACAATGGAAACGTCAAATAATAGCCCATTAATGGTTGGTGCTAGCGAAGCAGTGAGCTCGTTTACTTAAAGGGGTACCAAAGTGAATACTTTTTTTACATGTTCGGGAAGCTACGAATTATTCTGATATCCTTGTGGCTTAACATTTTCGTACAATGCCTAGTTATTTTACAATTAATTATTTAGTTTGAAAAGTGAGTTTGATGACCGTTGGTTGATTCAAGCCGATGCGCTCCAGCAGCAGCCGCTGATACGACGAGAATCTCCCGCGAATCGGGGGAACCTCCTCCCGCCCCCTTCTTGTCGTATCACCGGCTGCTGCGGCCGCGGGCATGCTTGAATCAACCAACGGTTTTCAAACTCACTTTTCAAACTAAATAATTAATTGTAAAATAACTAGGCATTGTACGAAAATATTGAGCCACAGGGATATCAGAATAATTCGTAGCTGCCCGAATATGTATCAAAAGTATTCACTTTGGTACCCCTTTAAAAATGTATTGTTAAATGGAATGATCATCTACAGCAAATATTCTTTACATAATATCATTACATAATTATAAGGTGTATGAGTATCCTCTTCATGAACCACGGCTCTAAGGTGCATTTCCATGGAGTGGGGAAAGCGAGAAAATCGCGTGCCGTAGCCAATCAGAAGCTCAGGATTATCGCTAACATGGCCACCATACGAGAGTGAAGGTACATTTCTATGGAGCGATGACACGCGAGGTTCGGCGGGGCGAGAAAAGCGCACTTGCAGTTAAGCCGTATGGCGGTCATATTGGCGAGGAAAAATCGCGGTGCAATTAAATCATTGCGGGAAAGCGATTTTTCCTCACTTAAATGGCCGCCATACGGTTTAACTGCAAGTGCGCTTTTCTCGCCCCGCCAAGCCTCGAGTGACATCGCTCCATGGAAATGTACCTTTAAAAAATATGATCTCTCCCTCTCTTAAATTGAAAGTAATAATTATTATAAAATATGATTTATTTTTAACCTTGACTTGAATTTTAAACAACATTTTAAATTCTTATTTTTAAATATTTAATTAAAATTAATTAATTAAAATAAAACGTAAATAGCGCTGTATGATAACATGAAAAATGAGTGTCCAAGAAAAACCCACTCGTGATTTTCAATTGCGTATTTTGTTCACAGGGTGAAAGTACAGAGGTATATTTTCTTATCAAAATTAATTATTCATAAAAGTTACTGCTGCTGATAAAAAAAAAGTTCAAGATGCTAATCAGTATATCAGGTGAAAGAATATAATTGTCGACAATCTTATTTTGTCTGAAATTTTATGGTCCTTTAAATTTGTTATTGAGCAGATTGAGCTAATTGTTTATAAAATCAAAAAGCTATAAAAATAGTTTTCGAATTTTAAAGTTACAAAAAATATATAACTACATTTAGGGTAAAACTTAATTGATTGGATATTATTACTAATCTTCCTTTTAATGCCATGTACTTACAAAAAAATTTGTTGTTTTTATACGATATTAATTATTTAATATTTAAATATTAATTTGTTTATTTTAAATTATAATTATTAAATTATTTTTATTTTTAAATTATAAAATATCGAAAAATGCATTTTTTTTTCATAATTTTCGTATTTAAATAATAAATCAAATTATAGTATTTTTGACTATTTGTGTTAATAAAATCAATAAAAAGATATATTATTGAAAATATTTTATTATAAATTTTAAATGAAACATTTTCATCAGATAATATTGATTAATTGTCAAAATTTTTGTTGCCATCTGCTGGTATTCTTTAAAGTAGATGGAACATTCCAAATTCTTTCGATAACTGCACCTGAAATTTTACCAGCTATCCCCCTTGGGCCAATTAGAATTATCAAATAAAATTTATGGGGGGCAACGCAATAATATTTTGAGATAATCAAGCTTTTGTTCCCCATTTGATTAACATGTAAAACTGATATTTTTCGTGGAATTTTTGCAGAAAAGTACTCATGGCTCGAAATCCTGTTCGAGATTGATATATTTTTCTTTCGGAATGTATTAGTAAAAACCTCAAGCTTTGTATTGCAAATTACCGCTATAAGGCCAACGGAATATAATTTTTTGCTAATCATCTTTGAAGATGTCAATCTGAGAGCAGCCCATGATAAACTTTGACTTCACGGCAGCCATCTTGAAAATGTACAAAAATTTTAAAAAAAATTACTACGAAACGGAAAAAATTAAATGAGAAAACTGAGGTGACAGTTCTATTATAAATTTAATTTTCTTATTTGTCAAATAAAAATCAACATTTTTCTAATAAGTTATAAAGCTTGAAAGGTGAAGTTAAAAAATTTGTCTGCTATGCAGGTTGCATAATTTACAAATTACCCGAACAGCTGTTCATTTGTTATCTACTTTAAGTTTTTTGAATATGAAATAAATATAATTAATTATAATCATAAAAAAATACATAAAAAGGATAAATGTTTATAAAAAATATGAACTCCTATTGTAAGAGGTACTATACAAGTATTGAAATTATTTAAAAATGAAGCAAAATAATGCGGATTGAAAGAATTTCAAAAATAAACTTATAAATTATACAACTTCACAAGTTTTGTCGCTTAGAGCAACGCAAGCTGGCAAATTGATAGT
Source organism: Siphlonurus alternatus (assembly GCA_949825025.1). NCBI lineage: Eukaryota > Metazoa > Arthropoda > Insecta > Ephemeroptera > Siphlonuridae > Siphlonurus > Siphlonurus alternatus. The sequence continues at coordinate 5,454,352 of OX463785.1, read as the reverse complement.
GACACGTGATTTTTCAGATAAGCGGTCTGCCGCTGCCTTGACTTGCAGACTTTAATCACTGTAAAGAACACTGTGGTACAGAATGAAGTGCTTGGTTTTAATTTTCATTATTTCCACTGCTTGGGTAAGTACATTTTTTTTCGTATATAAATTACTTTTAGGTACAATATCATAATTTTAACATAAGGGATATAAGGTCGATTGGGTGTAGAAAGTGTACACCGAGCAAAGTTTACGCACAGGCCTAATATTAATTTACTATAATATAGTTTACTAATTGAAGTACGTACATTTAAAAAAAACATGCCCATTTTCAAGTTTTATGATTTAAAAAAATAACAGTTTAATTATAATTTATAATCTAAATTAAACAAATAATATTTTAAAATAAATGTCAAATAATAAGTATCGTATTAAAAACAATTGCAACAATGTTTGCTTTCTTTTTTTAGGCTGTATCTGAGCAGTATGGAGCTAAATCTTTGGGTAAGCTTTTATTATGAATATTATGATTTTTGATATTTATTAAAATTCAAGGGAAAGGTATAAATTCAACGTAATTTTTCTTCTGTAACGGAAGTGGATCCTATTATCCCCTCCTGTATCCTAATTTCTGCATTTCTTTAACTGCTGAATCAAACGGCTGTAATAAATTTGTAGAAATTATGGATTAATGTCATCTTGGTGGCCATTGCTCAATATTTTCCGATGCTCAACTGAAAATATTTTTAGCCCACAAAATATGAGACAGAATAGATTATATGACATGTTTATTTGTTGTAAAAAAATAATGAATTTGGAGTAGATATTGATAACTTTATTTTTTCGTGTGAAAAAGATACTGATTTTACTAAAAGCCACAGCAGTCCCCATTAACATTCAAAAGAATGCTAATCAAAATTAATGCTGAATATTTCGAATATTTTCCAAATTTAGGTAGAAGTCTTTCATGAAAAATAATTTTATGGCGTCAGGAAGGTTTGCTAAAATATTCATATGGTTCAACATCTACAAATCTTTGTGTTTTTTTTATTTTTCTTATCATTGATATTAATCATTAAACGATTACAGGAATAGAACCATCTCGTCTTGTCATCATTGGTGGAAAGGAGTATGAGATCGGTGCAGTGTCTGTAAGTATATTTATATTTATTTGTATTATATTTACGATTAACCTCAGTTACTTCAGAGTCAATGGATATTTCTGTAAGAAGGAAACAATTTATAAAAATTCAAGAATGTTCTAAAACTTAATCGCTTATGGTTTCAACAAATTCAGTCTGGCAGGTTTCTTACAACTCCTCCATTTCCGGTTTTCGTCCATAAGGTCAATGTTAATCTTCTACCTCAGTTTTCACAAAACTGATCAGATAGATTCACTTCAAAATTTGTATGCCAAATATTGATGGTGAGTTCCCTGTAACTCTTGTTGAATTCAAAGGGGCTGATTTGAGATCTTAATCAACTGACATATGTGAGATTGAATCTTAAATGTAAATATATATTATTTTAGGTGCAAACAACGTACCAAGCAATGATGATGTGTGATGGTCTTGGCAAGACGTTGGTGAATCTTGATGACCCGGAGAAAAATCAGCTGATCAGAGAATTTCTCGTGGCTGAAGGTGCGTGTGAATCACAAATTTTGTATATATATAACCTCTGGATAGGTTGCCCATATCCCTATACCATTTTAATTAGAGCTTCTGAGGCAAATATCCAACGTAAGATGGCGGCCGAGCGCAACTATCTGCATTGTAAACTGTGTAGAAGTTCCCCAACGTAAGATGGCGGACATCCCATTGGTTACTGTTGTAACCGCCACCCACTTCCTCGTCACGACTGTGCCTCACCGACGGCAGCACCATCACCTATCCAGAGTTTATTTACAAAATCCTTGGCGTAAATGTTTTATTAACTCAATTAATTGAGGCTTCCATGAGCAACTTACTTAGCCTACCCAAATTGAAATAAATTTCATCTTTCATTCACTATTAAGCTCTCTCCTCGTCTAACTTCCTCTTATTTTGCACCATTTTAGAGACAGAAAGAGGAATAATGACGAGATTACGTCTTTTTTCCTCTTATTGAACATAAAATGTCAGAAATATTAACTCCATTTCATCCTTACTTTGAAATTCAAATTCAAAATTCAAAATTCAAATTTTTTTTATTAATCCATTCTCTCCTACAATCAAAACATCACAGTAGACTTTTGTTGAGGTTAATAGGACACGTCACAATTAACAATAGTTATTCAAGTTAACATGCAGAAATAAAATCATGGTCCATGTAGCTCTTGACGCTATAGAAACACTTATCCAATAACAAATTTTTAACACTCAAATGAAAATTATTGAGGTTGTCTATACACTTTATGTCACTTGGTAGCTTATTATAGAGACTTAAACATTTCAGAAATGGCCCATGTTTATACATGTCCAGTCTACACCAAATTGGGGTTATCACCTTATTAACCTTCCTTGTATTATATTGATGATTCACTTCATGTTGTCTAAACTGCGACATATTTTTTTTACATAGAATACACACTCACTAATAAAAATACATGGGAGAGATAAAATTGCATGTTTTTTAAACAGAGGTACACATGAAGCTCTTTTCTTAACAAAACACATTAGTCTAATCACTTTTTTTTGTAATGTAAATAATCTATGAAAATCCACAGAATCCCCCCAGCAAATGATACCATTTTTAATAATTGAGAAAAAATTTGCGTAATAAAGAACCTTTAAGCAATCAAGTTCCATATCGTGTCTTAATTCACCGATTGCAAAAATCACAGATGCCAATTTATTACAAATATAATCTATATGATTAACCCATCGCAAATTGTTATCAATATATATTCCCAAGAATTTTGATTGTTCACTTAATGAAATGGTTTGCATATCTACTGAAATGGATTCTATGGTTGAATTTTTATTTTTTATATTTTGAAATTGCAATATTTCAGTTTTTTTAACATTTAGTACTAGTCCAATATTATTCAAATATTCTTTAACTTTAATAAATGTATTTATAATTTTTTCAGAGAGTTGTACATTATTGTTCCCCGTAATTTTCATATTTGAGTCGTCCGCATATTGAACAAAAAGAGTATCATCTACTTCTATTAAGGGTAGCTCATTAATATATAATAAGAAGAGTACGGGAGAAATGCAACTCGGAAAAAATAAGTTTTTTTTTTTTTTTTTTTGAGGGGGAAAAAAATAGGTTTAAACTTGTAAAGAATGAGTTGAAGAGATGTAATAGCTCAAAATTTCAGACTAGAGATGAAAAATGTCCTCCAAGAAATGAAAAATAAACAAATAATAAATTGTTTCTTTTGCAGGTCGTGGCGCGGAACGTTTCTGGACATCCGGTACTAAGATCTCGTCTGGGATCTGGCTGTGGCAAGGACGTGGACAATTGTTCAAGGACACGGACTGGGCCACTGGAGAACCGTCCTCTTTTAAGGACTGTGTTTACGTCACCGGGGACTTGGGCTGGGGAGCCGAGATCTGCATCTATGGAGGACAGGAAGCAAGTTACATCTGCGAGGATGTGTGTCTCGACTAGTTGACAAAACATCATTAATTGCTTATGAGAGAGCCTCGAGTTAAGGCGGATTCAGATGGCGACAATGGCGATGCGACGCGATTTTGTCACACAAGCTGTGATATCCTATGCGGCGAGTGAAATCACGTTAATTGCGATGCTCTTTTTTTTTTAATCGCCAAATATGGCCGCCAATGAATATCACAGCAAGTGCGCATTATTCGCGTCGCGTCGCATTATAAAAATCGCCATGTGAATCCGCCTTTATGCATAGTGTTTTTTTTTCCAGATTTTTTAACTCTCTAAAGGTGGATTTTCATGGGCGATTTCCAGCCTGCGACGCGAATAAAGTGCACTTGCTGTAAAATCCATTGGCGGACATATTGGGCGATTAAAAGAAAACAAGCATCATAATTAACGCGATTATCGGCGAATTCACCGCCGCATAGGATTTCGCAGCTCTTACGTCAAATCGCGCCGCATCGCCTTTGTCGCTCGATCATGAAAATCCACCTTTACGTCTTTCAAATCATGCTGAAAAATGCTGTTTCGTCATATTCATTCAAAATTAATAATTTTAACACATAAGCATAGTAAGAGACATACATGAAATAACGCCACTTAAAAGAAGTTTATAGTTGACTTTCGGTTCTCTTAAGTCTCACCGCAGCGACAACTGTGGAACGCGTATAAACAGGCCATGGTCACAATCATTTCCCTACATTATCCCCATTCATTACCTCGCTGCGAGCTGTAAGCTCTTAGAGGTGTATCCTTGTAAAAAAAAAATAAATAAATAAATGAATGAATGAATGAATGAATGAATGAATGAATGAATGAATGAATGAATGAATGAATGAATGAATGAATGAATGAATGAATGAATGAATGAATGAATGAATGAATGAATGAATGAACGAATGAACGAATGAACGAATGAACGAATGAACGAATGAACGAATGAACGAATGAACGAATGAACGAATGAACGAATGAACGAATGAACGAATGAACGAATGAACGAATGAACGAATGAACGAATGAACGAATGAACGAATGAACGAATGAACGAATGAACGAATGAACGAATGAACGAATGAACGAATGAACGAATGAACGAATGAACGAATGAACGAATGAACGAATGAACGAATGAACGAATGTACGAATGAACGAATGAACGAATGAACGAATGAACGAATGAACGAATGAACGAATGAACGAATGAACGAATGAACGAATAAAAAATAAATAAATAAATAAGTAAATAAATAAATAAATAAATAAATAAATAAATAAATAAATAAATAAATAAATAAATAAATAAATAAATAAATAAATAAATAAATAATACAAAATTAATAGAAGGAAACAGTTTCTTCTGTCTGAAAGAGAATAATTAAATTTAATTGAAACGAAATTAAATTGTATGTTTCCAGGTATAAAAAAATTGTATACCTGGAAACCCATATAAATATATGGTGCAAAAGCGACTATCTCGGTTCGCGATAAAATGAGTTAGTCTTTTTTGAGGATACGCGATAAAATGAGTAAGTCTATTTTGACGGAACAGCATCGCAATATATATTTAGAAGGTATTTATTAATATTATAATTTTATCTAATAAGAGTTATTGTGCCATTATTATTACAGTTATGTCTGTATAATTCTTTTTCGCTAACTTTTATAAACATACAATACAGAGATAGCTGTTATATTCATGGTACACTAACATTTATTTTAGATAAAATTATAATATTAAATACCTTCTAGCTACATTGGTTTTAATTAAATGTAAATATAAATAAGACAATAACTGTTTCCATGTTCTGCTTTTATGTCACTTGTATGAATAAATCGTAATTATAAAATTAAAAGTTTCGAGAATAACTAGACTATAAGTTAGGTGGCTTACCTTATGATTTATTTTTAATTACAAATCTTTATTTCTCGGAGTTGCAGCACCTGCTTTAGAATCTGGCAAAGGTAACGTTTATACTACCCCGAGGTGTATTTATCAATAAAATTATGCCATATAATAAAAGTAATACTATGGTTTGTAGGCTATAGATGAACCCTGCGATGAACCATACATTTATTTCAATTTGTCAAGAATGTGGCATGAAACGATTCTCAAAATTGAGATTATATTATAGATATAGTTCAATTAAAAGCAAATAATATATAATTTATCATATATACTCATATCTACACTTCTACACTGTCAATACAATGATAAATAAAAATCTAGAAATGATTGAAAATAAATAATTGATATGGCCAATTAAGTCTTACCTTTATTTCTAACAAAACCAATACAAATAAGTTGAAAATATTTCATCGTAATTAATTGTAATTCGATAACATAATGAAGGTCTAAAAAACCTTCACACAAAAACGTCACCTTTCTCTGTATGAAACTTGGTGAAATTATTTGAAAGATCGCAGATATTTTATCTTGAAATGAGTGTACATGTAATATATCTTACGTATTTACATATGTTATTACATTGTGATAAATTACAAAGACCGAATGAAACAATTAATACTATCAACGGATGGTTTAATTCCAAATTGCAAGCTGATTTCATTTAAAGAGAGCACTCAGATTACACTAATCATTTTCAAGTGATCTTACAAAGATTAAAATATTTTTAATATAAAGAGTTATTTTTTTCAAAGACCACTATTAAAATACCTGTGGGAAAATTTCCTCATCTGTTTAATTATGTTCGCATTTAATCCAGTAAACAATATTATATTATATACACTAACCCAAAATTTAGCCAAATTTCAGAAAAACTTATATAATATCCAAAATTATTATTCTCCAACTTTGGAATTAATAGGGCTTACAAAATACATTAATTTACAAAAATTTATAATTTTAAATTAATTTTTATCAGTGCGAGGTAGTTCTATGTTATTTTGTCCATATTAAGCTCAAACAAGTTAGTCAATATAATAATTAAAACATGCATGTAGTATTAATCTGAAAATAAAAAATATTTTTTTTAACTATAACATATATATAATTAAAAATAAAATATATATTTTTATTATTACATTAAAATATTGAAATTTATTTGAAGTGAATTATTATAAATATTATTCAAAACTGATTTCCGTATTATATATGAAAATAGACAATGGGAACTCCCTGTGAGTCACTATGAGTAATTATATTAATGGAAATCAGTCACGTGACTCAGTCGGAAGTGACGTCAATGGCGGGAGGTTGTCCAGGGCGTGACGTAGAGGTGTGTTTACATGTGTGACGTCATCAATGTGACGTCATTCAGAGGAAGGTGTGTTCTGTTTATGTTGACGAAATCTTTAAAATTATACAATAAAATAATAACAATGGAACTAAAAATTAACATGACTAAAATATAATAACACCATATCATGCGCAGCATTGATGTTAAGTCACGCCCGTAAATTAGAATCTATCTACAGTAAAACAAATCTAAGTTTACGCCTGACATGGCTAGACTATACGTCTAGACCGACTGGCGCCCCCTATCTTGGCCATGTTATGACTTCCAAGATGGCCGTCGCGCGTAATCAAATCCACACGTAAAGTAAGATCTGTTATACTGTATATGCTTTTAACGTACAATTTAGTTTGAAATCTTATGGCATAAATTATATATTAACGTTGTTTTGTAGTTGCACGTGGTTGCATGAAATCCAAAATATCAAGACAATATACGTGTGAAAAAAATCGTATCACATCGCCTTACACCTGTAACCTAATCTTTACAGCAGTATTTCCTTCATATTATCATTATTTTTTCAGAAAAATTACCCACTTAAGAGGCATGTAGTAAAACCATCTTCCTCACTTTAACGAGATCATTACAAGGAAGTCAGACGGAAGATGCTGTGTGGAGCAGGTCACGATCTTGTGGGATTCCCACGCAGCCTCGCCCGAAGAGCACGAAGAGAGAGTTGCGAGGGAGGTTGCGAGCGCGGAGAGAGGCGTCACGTGATCAGCTGTTTTACCTTCTCCACATTATAATTAAATATAGCCATATTTTGTTTAATTTGAATGAAACGTGGAAAACTTAATTTGGTTCCCTAGGCTTTGGACCTAACTAATGTTTTCCACGGTTCCCTCAGTCTCACATCAGTGAATATGTTGGGACGCGTAACAGGTCGTGGCCACCATCCTTTCCCTATCTTATCCCTACCCATTACCCCGCCGCGAGCTGTCATCTCTTAGGGGTTTATCCTTGTAAAAAAAAATGTATGTATTATATGTATAATAAATATATAGCCATCTTTTGTGAATTTTAACTAAACAAGCGAGGAAACCTTATTTAGGATGGTCGCCAGGGAGCAACATTATAAATTTCAAATTTTTTTTTCAAGGAAACACCCCTATGAGCTTGGACCTCGAGGCAAGGTAATAAGTAAGGATAAGGGAGGCAAAAAGGATGGTGTCCGCAGCCTAGCTGTTATGCGTCCCAGCATTAATCAAGGAAAACCTCAGTCAGGACGGACACCTCTAATTTTTATCAATAGACAAAAGTTATTTTCAAAGCCTGGGGAACCAAACACAAGTACAACACTGCACTGGATGGAAAGCGAGATGAATTTACCCCAGGGAGGGAGCAGCGTAATTTTTACTTGAAACGTTCACCCATCCAAGTGACAAAACCATGCTCGACGTAGCTTAACTTTAATATAACGAAAACCGGTCAATGCGCTACACTCAACCTCATAATTTATACAGTCCACGATATAATTAATTGAACATATTATATATATAGCTATGCATCTTTTGATTAATTTAACTGAAAAAGCGTGGAAACCTTAATCAGGATGGTCGCCAGAGATAACATTGCAATGTTATTAATAACCCCCTCAACGAAGATGGTGACCCAGGTATATAACAGGTATATTAATATATATTAATATACCTGTTATATATTAATATATTAATATATATATTTATATATTAATTAAAATGTTATATTTTAATATAACAGGTATATTAAAATCAAAACGCTCTATTTTTTATTATAAAATTATATATCATAGGTACTAAACATGCATAAATTAAAAATTTATTTATTGTGAGTGAAGTATAGATTTTTAAGGTTTTAAATAATTGCATTTCTATATAACTTCATTAATAAAGTTAGATAATGTGATGACACCTCTAGCACATACAAATGACATGCAACCTCCCGCCACGCTGGGAGGAGGTACTACACTCACAGAGGGGGGGTACTTATATATGCCGTGACTAACCTGAGTCACAACACAACCAACTTGATACCAGAACAGTCGTCATCTCAATACTTGGTCTCTTCCACAGAACAACATTCGATATGGTGAGTTAATTTAGTTAGTAAAATAATTACAATATTTACATCACGATAAAGTTAGGGAATATAATTATATATCGTCCCTCGTCCGGAATAATGAGCTATCTCCTTTTTCAGGTGCAATAATGAGTTGTAAATCGGTATAACATAAAGCTCATTGTTGTGCTCACCTGAAATAGCAGACAATTCATTATTGCAACAAGATCATTGGTAGGCAGATAATGCGGACGAAATATTTTTGGGTGACTTGACACTTGGTGAATGTGATCCCCTTTTTGAGTCACCCTTTGAGCATTATTATGTTTAAAATTGTATCACTGTATTATGTTTTTTTGCTCAATAAACATTTATATTTTTATATTATTATTTATATAGGGCAATTAATCTCCTTGGGCGCGATTCACAAAGGGGAGTTATCCGGGTTTCTCAATAACCACGTTTAGTGGCATTGCATGGACTAGATGCATGCTCTTCTTAATAAAATTGCAAATTGGAGCTGCAACTCCTTTCAACTTTGCAGGAGTAACGTTCATGTTGTCCCAAAGTGTACATTGATGTGCGCCCAAGGTGGGTAAAGGTAGTACGTACTTTTACCCACCTTGATGTGCGCCAAGGACTTTTGGTAGTTAATTGCGTCGTATATATACCTTTATGTTTTTTTTGTCTCTATATACTAAGTCGTTAAAATGCAATTTAAATAATATTAAATTTATTAATGTTCATATATATTGTAATAAATATTGCAATATATGAACATTAATAAATTTAATTATACTGACATTAATATAAAACAAACATTAAATAAAAATATATCTAATTATTATGAGTTAACTTGAATAATTAAATTAAGTGGAGAGAGATATTATATAGTTATAATAAGAAATATCATAAAATTTTAGGCACACAATTTTAATATTACTTAAAATTGTCATTATTATTTTAAATTAATGTAGAAATGAATATTTTATTTCAGTGGTAAAATGAGAATTGTAAGTATTTATTTATTTACGTTAAAGCTCGAAAGCAACAATTTAAATAACATGTAAATAAATGGAAGGTTTACGGTACCGTATATTTATATATTGACCTCTAAATTCCGTAGTATAATTTAAGTTGAGCTGTAATAAGAGAATAAATATAGGTATACCTTTTAATTCTTTGCTATAATGTACATTGCAGTAAAATTGAATTTATTTACATTTATTTCGCAGAATTTTTGTCTTCACGATCGAATTTTAATTTTCAAATTTCACAATAAATAGTACGTGTAATCGACGTTCCACCCACAAGCCTATATTTTCACAACTACATCACGCACTTCCGGCCACCATTGAAGGTCAAATTATGACAAAGAGTGACGTTTTGTGCTGACTCATTGGAGCTTATCAATTATTGACAAACTTATTCTGAGAGACACGAACGTTGTGTAAACAAACCGCAGATAATTATTATCAGTCGAACTAATTTTATATTCCTTCCGGAAGTAGCCGGAAGTGTGAAGTTTACAGCTCTTTTTACTGTAATTCAATGTTGAAAAATTTACAAAATGGTTTGAAGTAGAAAGAACTGACCTATGCGTGAAATTCTAACGCTGAAATATGAATAAGAAGACGAGAAATCTTACACTTCCGGCTACTTCCCCGGAGGGAATATAATGTAAATTTGACTGTATATATACAGTCGCTCTTGGAAGTGAAGTCGGATAAAGTCTAAACTTCTTGATTGTATTTAAGTTGTAGAACATCACAGAAAATATATAAAACATTAAATTTGACCATTATATTTTAAATTGCAAAGTTAAAATATTAGCATTATATATATATAAAACATAAAATGCCAAAATATTTTCAGTTCATACATCTCTAGTTCAATAAATTTTTAATATAAAGATTGCCACCGGAAGTAGCCGAAAATGTGAGAGGTTTCAGGATTAACTTTGCCTTTTGATTCAAACATTACAATCAAGGGGGAGAGGGTCGTGACGATCCACAACTCTTCACCAGCCGGCGATGCATAAAAAAAAAACAGTGATAAAAAAGTAAAATTAAATTTTAGTCTATAAGGATTTAAATATAATACAAGGTCGTTTGAACGCCCCCCCCCCCCTTCTTTCGTAGAGCATGTGATAAAAAAAATGATAATGCTAAAGTTAAATGCATATCAAAAGGTTCTCAGATGTTCCAAGAAATTAACATTCGAATGTATAAAACTTCAGTAGAAATTTTTCTTCGCTATTACGCTCTTTTGTCATCGTTTGTCCTCCAATTTTGCATCATTTTAGAGGGAAAAAAATAGTGAAAAAGATGAAATGACATCATTTTTCCTCTTCTTGAACAGAAAATGTTAGAAATATATATTGCCTTCATTTCATCCTCACTTTGAACGAGGAAGAAATAAGATGTATTTTGGATGTAAAAATATCAGATTGAGACGTGTAAAAGATGAGTTGAAGACGTAAGTTTTCAACTAGGGAATATTTTTATAACATAAAATTTCAACTCTCTTCAACCTGGTGCTCATGTTTCAGCTTCCCGCCACCGTCCTTGTCATGGCACTGCTGTCGCTGTCCCTCGACGGCACCTCCGCCCAACGTCCTTTCTACGCACCCCGACCCTGGATGGATTATTACCCTGACGCAAATGCCGTGGACAACTCCCAAAGCTCCGCCTCTTCTCAGAATGGCCTGGGAGATCGCATCCTGATTCCTGTGCAGCAACAGGTCACCTTCAGATATTTCAACAATGTGCCGATCCAAGGACCTGAGGCTCCGTGTGTGGGCTGTCTGTACCGGTTGACCAGCGATGGCTTCGTCCGAGCTTGATGGACTTTGTGTGAGATGTGTGGACATTGGGGAAGTGATTTGATTTTGTGTAAAGAAATAAAAGACTAATTTTGTAAAACATGACGATATTTTTTTAACTTAGTATTGAAATTGTTTCATGTTACTGCTGCTAAAATTGCAACTAATTGTTGCTATAATTATTTGGAAAGAATATTGAGTAGTTCTATTTTTATCTATATTTTCATCAACAATCATAGAAAACGTAAATAATTTGATACTATTTTTAGAATTTTTATTTATATTATATGACGTATCCTTTCTATTTTATAACAATTTTATTCCATGTACACGCACAATAAAAATTCTGAACAACTTTCTTGAATGGTCAATTTTATTTTATAGCCTCACATCTCCATAAGTTTAATTTCGTATATAAAATTGTGTCGGTTTTGTTAAGAATGACCCCAGCTAGATAATACACGTCACAAGAAAAAGTTAAAATTTGTGTAATATTTCTCTTTACTTGTACTATATATATGACTAAATATGAAATAAAAGTGGGGAGATATTCAAGGTGCTAAGAGAAATCTAAATCTGGTCAAAGCGCATTTTCAATATAATAAACAATAATCAGTAAACAATAAATGCACAATAAAACGTTCATTTGTCAAAACAGGGCGAGACAAATGAAATTTAGTTATTTACGTTATAATACGTATTGGGGAACATTCAAGAAACACTTTAACCCCCACTTTTGCCTCTATTTTTATCCCTGGTGCTAAACTAGGGGCTAAACATCATGGTTTAGCACCAGGGATAAAAATCGGTGTTAAAGTGGGGGTTAAAGTGCTTCGTTAATGTCCCATATAATATATATTTTCTTCAGTTTCCTGCGAAAATTTGATTTGGATGTTGAATAACAACAAATTACCATACACTCTATAATTAAAACATTTTTACTTAAAATGTAATATATTTTGTACTTATTGGCACGGAATAGTAAAATACATGTTATATATGTATAAAATATATGTATTGCAGTGCTTCATTTCTTCTTAATCGATTTATACCATACCATGCAAATATGCCCGAGGGAAATACAACAAATACTGTTCGTTTCTTTGAATTAAAAAAATATTTATTTTATCGGCGCATTAGAAAAAAACGTGACGGAAATAAAAATGACCATCTCAGTACTGTAAATTCCCTACTTGTTCAGTTTTAAATAGCTTTATTTTTAATTGGGTATTGTATTCTTTTATTACACTACATTTTTAATAAAACTCATACTTAAAAATTAATTTAATAATAATACAATAAAATTTACCATTTACGTATTTAATAATCTTGTAAAAAATGTTGCAGAAAAAATATTACAAGGCGAATTAAAGAATTTGCCATTTTCAATAAAATTTTGCACTGTTATGCAAAGTGCATTGTTGAGGAAACCACTTTCGCTGCGGCGTACTGTACATTAATTATTAATAAATATGAAGTATACTGATGTACACGGTGAAGCAGAGAATTTGTTCATATAATTTCTTATTATTTAAATAAAAAAAATCAAACTGAAGTGTCAGTTATGATCTAAATCACATTATAAGTAAATTACAGTTGTAAATGTACATTGCTATCCGTCAGTATCAAATGTCATTCTTGCAACGAAACATTGTTGTGATTCCTCTCCAAGCGGTGAACAGAAACAAAAATGTGTTTGGACCGTCAATAAAATTTTATAATAAACTGCTGCTGTTGGTGCAGTAAATCAAAAGAAGTTATGTATCCTACCTCCTCTGCTACACCTGTGTTGAGAAAAATTTAAAGTAAATTTGAAAAATTACTGCTTTTGTTTCATTATAAAATTTCATTGCGAATAATTGTAATAAATTTTATGTCAATGGATTTTTATTAATTTTTCAACCTAAAATTTAACTTTCATGGAAATTTATTAATTAAATTTATTCCTTTATTTTATTCCAGTAATTTAAGTTAAATTTTTGGTTTTAAAAACATAAATTTATACTGTGCGGGTATTAAATACAAAAACTAAACAATATTTTCTAAGTACAACTTGTAGATTTTGAATTATATTTTTTATATTTTAATTAATGAAATGATTAATTAATATTTTTATTTTAATATTTGTTTTAAATATTTTTTTGGTTAAAGAACAGTCGTCCTCAAAATTAGTACTTATACTGTTAGATGCACGGTACGTTCAGAACATAATATGATCATAATTATGTTGCAGTCATTATTAATGTTGAGTTGTAATCATGTTTAAAGATATATTTTAGAAAAAAAAATTAAACAGCAAGTCTGTTATTACACACAAACGTTTATATTGTAATTTATAACAAAGCTGACACTAAATTTTAATGAACAAGTCACTTATATTTATAAGTATTAATTGTTAAGCGCGATCTTGAAATATGCCATGGTACGTATTGATTTTTGGAACTCCCCCAACGAGTAAATTCTATAAACTTCGGAGTAAATAATTTAAGTTATAATTAAATGTATTTTTTTTATTAAATTATTATTATATTATGACACAGCTTTGACATTACAAAATAAAGAACACGTTTTAAAAATACAAGATTTATAATGATCAAACGTTTATCAACTTAAATATTACTACAGTACTTTAAAGGTATACAGGCCTCAAATTAAAAATTTGACAGTCACAGAGAGAATTGCTTGAGTTGACAATCAACATTCGGATCATTTTTTACGTGCGCGATGCAGCTGTATGAGTGGGCTGCAAAGTAAGGATGCAGGTCCTTGATGACGTCAAAATGAAGTCACAACGCACAACCATACATACGCCGCCATGTTTTTTGACGTCATCAAGGACCTGCATTCTTACTTTGCACCCCCCTCTCATGCAGCTGCATCGCGCACGAAAAAAATGATCCGAATGTTGATTGTCAACTCAAGCAACATTCTGTGACTGCCTATTATAATTTTTAACTTGAGACCTGTATACTTTTAACGAAGTGAGGAGTATGCATAGTATTAATCTGAAGACTGCGTAATTTAAAATAAATTTATAGTAGTATATACAGGCGCGGATCCAGAAAAAAATTTCGGGGGGGGGGGGGGGGGGCTGCCTCCATAAAGCCAATGTTAAAAAAAATTTGGAGTGGTGGAAATGCCTATATTGCCCATGTTAAATCCAAAATTTCGGGGGGCTGCGGCCCCCCAAGCCCCCCCCCCCCTGGATCCGCGCCTGAGTATATATATTATACAATGAGAAGATGTCACAATTTTGAATACAATTATAAAACTGTTAAAAATTGAACTGCACAACAGACCTGCCAGGAATTGTATAAATTATCTGGAGGTGCATTTCATCGTAAAATTATGTCAACGTGGTTTGTAAATAAAAAAATGCAATAACAAATTTAAGATTTGTTATGTTTGCATTTATCTGCAAAATATAATTATACTTGTTATATTTGCTTTAATTTCTCTTGTACTGTATAAACTACATACATAATGTTTCCAAATATTCAGCTTTAAGCCAATTTGTGTGGATTTTCATTAATTTTCAGCCGCAAAAATCAAATTATAATATTGATTTAAATTTTATTATACAATATAAAATTTTAAATATTTCAATTTATATAATGTATATACTAATTTTACTATTAATATTTTCCACAATGCATATTTTATTTGCTTTCAATCTTAATATTTTTCATGTTTTAAAAATTATCATATTTTTTAACGTTTTTCTTTTTCTTTTATATTCATTAATGAAATTAATTCTACCTATAAGATCCATACGGAATTTGATGTCAACCTCCATTTGTGGTAAAAATACGATGGTTCATCTTGATTCAGTTGCAGTGCTTATTTCTCTTCAGTTGTAATGATAAACAAAGATACATTTTATAAAGAAGTGACCGGCAGGATTGGATAAATATAAAAACGTTTGTATCGATCATAATTGCAAACAAAGCTGACAAGATTATTAACATATTATTTAATATGAATAATTAAAAAAACAACTTGATATTATTTCTTATATATTTGTTCCACTTTTTTTTTTTTTTTTTTTTTTTTTTTTTTTTTTTTTTTTTTTTTTTTTACATAAATTTAAGTTTCACCATGGCGTAAATTGAGTGCTTCTTTATTTAACAATTAACGATTGACCTCAGTTGAAACTGGAAGTAGGAAAATTTCCGTCAAACGGAATCAAATGAAATAAATTTTAAAAAATCGAGGATGCTCTAAAACTTAATCGCTGATGGTTTGAGCAAATTTAAGGGGGCGGTTTTCTCACAATAACTCCTTTTTCGGTTTCCGTTCATAAGACCAATGTTAAATTTCTGCCTCAGTTTTCTCAAAACTGGTCGAACAGATCCACTTCAAAAAAATTAAGCAACCTGTGTCGAGCTTTAAGACTCCTGCAAGTCTCATCAAAATCAAGGGGGCTGTTTCCGAGATCCAAATAAAGTGAGGTCAATCCTTAAGTTTTTTCTATACATCTTATTATTATATAAAATATTTTTGAGATGGAACTATGAAATATAGTATTTATAAATAAAACAAACGTATATTTTAACTTGCTCAAAAACTAAAGCCAACTTACATCCAAAATGCTCCCGTAGTACGTTAATTCAATTATTCGGAAGGTAATTTTGTAGCAAAGCTGGGGGTCGTATTAACTTAAAAACTGCATAATTTAAAAGATTGTAATATAATTTAGAAGAAGTCATAATTTTTAATACAATAAAATAAAAATTTAGATAATAATATTTATTATTTCATTGCCAAGCATTGATCAATCGGAAAATTCAATGAGCTCTACATAAGGCCTTGTGTATATAGAGCTCAATGGGACAATTAGAGGTCAAGCGTGGCGCAGTGCATTGACCGGTTCTCGTTAGATCACCGAAGTCAGGCTACGTCGAGCGTGGTTAGTACTTGGATGGGTGACCGTTTCAAGTAAAAAATACGCTGCTCCCTCCCTGGGGTAAATTCATCTCGCTTTCCACCCAGTGCAGTGATGCACTTGTGTGTGGTTCCCCAGGCTTTGGACATCGCTTTGGTCCATTGACAAAAAGTAGAGGTGTCCGTCCTGACTGAGGTTTTCCACGGTTCCCTCAGTCTCACCTCAGCGAATGCTAGGACGCGACGCGTAAGCATGGCCACTATCCGTTCCCTACCTTATCCCTACCCAGTACCCCGCCGCGAGCTGTAAGCTCTTAGGGGTGTATCCTTGTAAAAAAAAAATCATAAATGACAAAAAAAAAAAAAAAAATACTTATCCCACATATTTTATAAATTTTTATATTGAAAATAATTTATATAAAAGGTTAATAACAATAATAACATGTTTTCTTAAAATTTTTAATTTTTTATATTTAAATTAGTCGAAATTGATCTCAGATTGCAGTTCGATGTCTCTTGATAGATGTACGGAACAAATGGGTAACTTTGATTACGTTGCAGTTCTCATGGGTCTTAAAATTGTATGTAATGATAAATGAAGAAACATTTTATAAAGAAAATTACGCAGTATAGGATTACTAACACACGAGCACGTTTGTATCGTAATTCCTAACAAAGCTGACACAAAATTTACAATGTTATTTGAAAAGCTTTGATATTTCTTAACATTGTTCTACGATTTTAATATAATATGCAGCATATTAATTTTTATAATTTGCATTAGAAATAAATCAAAATAATTTTAGAATAATTACATTAATAAAATCGTTATGTAATACTTGTTATGATGGAAAATGCAATATTTACAAAAAAAAGTGCTTAGCCCTATTCTTCTTGGTCTTGGTAAAACCCATCATGCAATTACTTCATGCGCATGCACTTTGAAAAAACATCATTAACCTCTGACATAGATATCAAATTATATATTTCAATACTTTCCTCAACAAAGAACAAATGAGTAATTTCGATTAAGTTTCTAAGCTCATTGAACTTAAGTTCCAATGAGAAATGAAGAAACATTTTATAAAGAAAATTACGCATGTATAGGATTACTAACACACGAGCACGTTTGTATCGTAATTCTTAACAAAGCTGACACAAAATTTACAATGTTATTCGAAAAGCTTTGATATTTCTTAGCATTGTTGTACAGTACGATCTTAATATAATATGCTGCGTATTACTTTTTATAATTTGCATTAAACCTATATTAAAATATACAATTTTAAATATAATTTTCCCTTGCAAAAAAATCTTCTCTACATACAAACAAATAGAGTTTATGCTTTCTTGCAAGGAAAAATGGTTTACAATTATTAGAAAAATTGTATCGCGTGTAATACCGGCTTTATACAAAATGATGTTAGACAAAAGACAATACTAATTATTTTAATATAATCATAATGTAATACTGACATGATGGAAAATGCAATATGGACAAAAAAAAAAGTACTTCTTGGTCTTGGTAAAACCCATCATGCAATTAATTGATGCGCACTTTGCAAAAACAACGTTAACCTCTGACATTGATATCAAATTATATTTCGATACTTTCCTCATCACAACATATAAAAGAGCGAGACTCGCGCTAAGCCATACAGTGTCAACATGTATGGAGACGTCTCTCTGTTGTGTCTGTGTCTGTTGTTTGTCTCCTCGAGCGTCCAGGGAGGACAGGAGAACCTTCCCTCCACGTGGACCAGAATCGTCAGGGAGGTGAGTCCATAATGTAAAGAAGCAGCTCAAACAGATAATAATTGATTCACGTTAAAAGGTCGATAGTTCTATCCCCGGCACCACTCAATTTTTACACATGGTGCTTGTTTAAAGAACACCCACTCGTACAATCGCATTAGAGACGATTGTATCCTTTAGCAATAGCCAACTATCCTGACAAAAGGTTTCCAAGGTTTCCTCAGTTACAACTAGATGAATGCTGGAATGGATTGATAGGATACGGTTGCCTTAGTCTAAGCAATGCTGATTTGGGTTCAAGGCGAGCTAGGAACTTATATTATAAATTAAAATGTAACGAGTGTACTATAAAAGGGTTTAGAAGAAATGTGTTGAAATACCAATATTATAATTAGGATATCAATTTTTTACGTAGAAAGGGTCAATATTTCGTTACTGATAATCTTCATTATTTTTTAAATAAAGCAATTAGATCGAAATGCTCTGACAGACTTGAACATAAAACAGAAAAAAAATCTATCTACTTTTATTTTTATATTATTATTATTTTTTAAAACTCTTGGCGGGGTAAAGAGTAGGTATGAGGTAGGGAAAGGATGGTGGCCACGGCCTGTTTATACGCATCCCAGCATTCGCTGAGGTCAGAATGAGGAAACCGTAAAAAACCTCAGTCAGGACGAAAACCTAGCTTGAATATATTTATACCAGAGGACCAACCCGATAGAAAATAAATTAAAACTTTTATTCGCTATTAAGGACTCTTCTACTCTAATTCTCTACTATTTTGCACCATTATAGAGGAAAAATATATAAGGGAAAGAGACGATATTACATATTTTTTCCTCTTCTTGAATACAAAAATTGTTAGAAACATTGTTTCTATTTAATTCTTAAGCCGGTATTACACGGTACAATTTTTCTATATATTGTATAAAAAATTTCCTTACAAGAAAACTTCCTCTCCATTTGTTTGTATGGAGAAGACATTTTCTTGTAAGGAAAAATTGTATCGTGTAATACCGGCTTTACTTTGAGCAAAGAGGAAATAAGATGTGCTAATAAGATTAGGTTTAGACGCGCATGGAAAAGAATGAAAAGATGAGTTGAAGACGTAATTTTTCAAATAGAGAAAGTGATGTACACAGTCTGGGGAACTACACACAAGTGCATTGGGTGGAAAGCGAGATGAATTTACACCAGGGAGGGAGCAACGTAATTTTTACTTAAAACGGTCACCCATTAAAGTACTATATAACCACGCAGCTTGAATTCAGTGATGTAACGACAACCAGTCAGTTCACTGCCCAACTTTTACATGTAAATCCCATAAGGAAAAACATGTACCAACCAAATGTGACTACAGTTATATTTATATAAAATTTCTGACAGCACATAATATGGAAGTTAGGTTTCTGGTCGACTTATTGATTTCTCAGACTTGAAAACTTGCAAACATGTTAGTACTCTTCTTATGAACTTGCAGCAAGAATTTCAAAATGCAGATAAGAAGAGTAAGGCTGGAAATTCTTATTTCCAGCTACTTTCGGAGGGAATGTATAATTAATTTCACTGTAACATATTAGCAACTTATCAGCAATTTTTAAACCACGACGATGGATCATTAGTAATAAGAAGTACCCACTTAGGGTTTCATATATTTTTTTTATATATATATAGTAGCTTAAAAACTCCAGGGGAATGGGTGCTAGGCTATATAGGAGTGCCTGTATAGGAGGGAGGCCTTCCATTTAGTCCAATTCGATGTCATTTCCTAAGCATTATTCAAATAATGAGAGTTTAATGGAGTATCGACCTCAAATTTTTTTTACTGCAGAAATGGATAGAGCGTGCTCCCTGATTTTTTTCAGATTTCTTACAGCCTGGAAAGTATTTTTAAAAAAATATTGAAAGTCCTTTTTGTGACGTCACAAGGCGCCTCTCCTTAAGAAAAATACAGGACTTGCCACCGCGTGACGTTATATAAAGGACTTTCAATAAATTTTTAAAAATACTTCAAGGGCTGTAAAAAATCTGAAAAAAATCAGGGTAGCATACTCAAGCATAACTTTGCATGCTCTATCTATTTCTGCAATAAAAAAAATCGAGGTCGATATTCCATTCATACTGTAGATGAAACTAATTTTGTGATTTTTGTAAAAATGGTGAACGAAATATAAATCTATGGTTTTGTTTGCTAAATTTTTATTTACGTAACAACATTGCAACGATATCATGCAGATCGTCTACGAGTCTTGTTATAGGACATTAACCTTCTGACAGTGAGCCTGCTGACCTCAATCGTTATCACTAGTCAGTAGAAGGAAGCCAACGATAAAGATACTAAATTATCTTTATTAGGGAAAGAAATGTGGAGTAATATTAATTATTTATATTAAAAATTATAGTTCGACTTTCTTTAAAATTAAAAGAAAATGCGGTTTCTATTTTTTTTTTCTAAAGAAAGTAATTGTATATTATAATATTATTAAAAAAAAGGTATATTTAATGAATAATGAACAATAACCACTCAAACTTACAGAACTGTTTCTTAAAGCTGTTATATAATTATAATTCTTCTAGTTGTCTAATTTTACAATTCCAATATGAAAAAAATGAAATATATATATTACGATAGTTATAAGTTGAGGTCAGTAATAATCGTATAAAAATTTCAGCACGTAAAAAAATAAATTTAAAATAAAATATTTCATTGACTCTTATGAAAAAAAAAAAATGCATTTAAATAAACTTCGTCTTTATAAAAATAATTGTTGGAGGGTATTTTTTAGAACAACAGAACTGTTTGCAACTTGTACTTATTATTCTTTTAACAAGATAATTATAAATTTAAAGATATTTAAGTAAGGTTAATATGCATTTATTACCCTTGATTTTTCTTTAAATTTAATCCATTGTATACAGAATGCTGAAGCTCGATTGGACGAGGGTAAGGAGGGAGTAGAGAAAACCTTTCGTATGTACGCTGAGCAACTGTCCATTTGTAACTCCAGGTCAGTGAATACACTTTTCATCAATATACATGATCGTTAGGTAAAATAATATTCACTTTTATCCTTTTGTTTCTAGGACTCTGGTTATACTTCAGAGTGTTCAGACCAAGTTAGATGATGAGAAAGTAAAAATGGAGGAAAAACTTCGTATGAAAGCAGAAGAACTTGCTAGTGTTAACTCCAGGTATATTTAATGATTAATATTTATATTTTGCTTAGTTAACTGAGGTATTTTTATAGGATGCTTGCTCTTCAGGCACGCTTTGATGAAAAGAAGGAAGGGGTGGAGCAAATACATCAAGTGTACGCTAAACAGATGGCCAATTTCAATGCCAGGTGAGTAGAAACTAGTTCTCTGGCTACAATTAAAGAAACTAGCAGTTGTATTTTTATTTCTGAAGAAAAAAAAAATTGTTGTTAGTGTGCTTTTCTATTTAGTAATGAATTAATACTATTGGAAATGGACTGAAGTCTATTTTGATATAGAAAAATTATAAGTATGGTAAATAAAATAATGCATTCCTTTATTTCATCGTTGAATTCCAAAACCAAATCGGTAGCAATATAAATGCTACAATGTTGCTACACTTAAAGTACTATATAAAGTTTAATAATTTTTGAAAAAAGTGATTTGGATATCTATTTTTTTTTCATGTGTCACTTCAATTAAAAAAAATCCTAATAACGTAATTTTGTCCGGATTATTAAAAAAACTTTATAAATTACATTTTTGCTACTTCAGGTGCAGTGTTATTATAGGATAGATAAACAAAAAAGAAAATACGTAATTCAAATACTAGTATTTATTAAAATATTGTTTCAATATTTTACAAATTTTATGAAAAATCAAAATCTAATATTAGTTACGTAATCTTACCACATATTTTGTTAAAAATAATTATATATAATCTGGACATTCCTTAATAATAAATTATTTTAATTTAAATTTCAGGCTGGATGAGGCACAACAAAAATTGACAACTGCATCACTAAATCATCACAAAACAACAGAAACTCTCCGTGCAGACAACTTGAGATTGAAACAGCAACTTGAAGAAACCACCACCAACTTTGGAGTTCAAATTGAGCGACTAGAGGGGCAGCTTGCAGTGACCACGGCGGAACTTAAAACCAAGTCAAGTGAACTGACGAGGTGCGACGTAGAATCAACTACACTGAGGGAAAACGTCAAACAAACATTTGAGAACATCGACATGATGAATCAAGAGATCAAAAATCAGACAATGGATTTTCAGCAAAATATTTATGATGTTATTCTCAATGCAACAAATTTACAAACTGTTTACGTGAAAGAAGTAACGAAACAACTTGAACAAGACTTCTTGAAGATGAATGCAAATGTTACGGAAACAGTTTTTCAGAGTAAAGAAGACTTAAAATCAACTTCAGTTATTATTAAACAAGACATATTGAACTTTAAATCGGACATGAGCAAGAATTCTGATAAAATACTGCAAGAGTTTACTTCAACCAAATCAAAATTGGACGCAGGATTTTCTAAAATGACACAAGAAAGGGATTCAAAGTATAATAGTCTGCAGAATAAACATCTAGAAATATTAGAGGTATAATTTTTAAAAGCTACTTTTTCAATTCGTTTTATTTTTTAAAAAAACATTAATTATGCGTATAAGTATAAAAAAACACAGAATTACTTTGAGTGGCTCTGGTCATAGAACTATTAATGTTAGTTTTTGATATATAAAGGTTCATATTTAAATGTATCTATCAACTTTTTTTGTACAGAAAGCACCAAAATTAATATTCTAACACAATTTTTCTTTTTGATAGGTTATTGAGGCAAAAACGATCAAAGATGAGAGTAAGTACATATTATTTTTATATAATGATAATATATTTGTCACAAAAACTGAAATCATTTGTTGATACAGTTTTAAAGTACTTTGATAAATTTTGCTATGATTTAAAATATTGAATTATTTATATAATTTTGGAGTAAAGCATGTAAAAAGAAATTAATAATAATTTTTGCTACTGAAAGTGCAGGTGCTTAGATTTTATCTGACTAAATTTGCAGCCAAAGAAATTTTAATCCTTGTGGTGCTTAAAAAAAAAAAAAGGAAAACGAAATCGAACATGATGAGTATTAGCGTTCACATTTTTTGATTTCATGTTCCACTAATTTAAATAATATCTAAGTTGAAAACTTTTTGTCCAAGTAACGTACCTAATAGTTTATGTATGAAAAAATATAATTGTTGACATTTAAAAGCCTATCTTCTTCAACACTCGCAACAAATTAATCGATGCTATATTACAAATGTTTCTGTTTATTTATTTATTTATTTTTTATTCACCCAAGTACATATACAAAATAAAACATATATGACAAACAATTGAGGTGAAAAGGATAAATACACGGCACAAGCAGCACCATAACACAGTATGTGTTATTATATCCAATTTACAAGAACAAAAACAAAACAATATGCCAAAATTATTAAAGTTAATAAAATAGAATAATAAGTCTGTTATTAATTACATTGTCAAAATTAAAATTAAATAGCACTTTTAATTACAAAATTAATGGCTCTGCGAACATAAGTCAACCAAATATGTCTTGCATTAACGCTTAAACACCACAGGGGGGTGGACGATCTTGAGGCTAGGCGGGAGTGTATTCCAGCTCGTCAC
This sequence comes from Siphlonurus alternatus, assembly GCA_949825025.1. Classification (NCBI taxonomy): domain Eukaryota; kingdom Metazoa; phylum Arthropoda; class Insecta; order Ephemeroptera; family Siphlonuridae; genus Siphlonurus; species Siphlonurus alternatus. The sequence goes on along the minus strand of OX463785.1, from coordinate 5,430,326 downwards.
ACTACGATACACATAACCATTTTTGAATGCAGTCGTTCTGGGCTTAGGCGGAATGAGTTTCTGCCCGCCCTCACCACGCACAGATACACCATGACGAATATTTTGCATAATATTAACATCGGTTTGTCCAGACAAACAACTATTAAAAAATGAAAGATCATTGTACAAAAGCTGCATACCAAGGGGTAACAGCTTGGACTTATCCACATAGGGTTTGCTACTTCTATAAATGATTTTAATAGCACGATTTTGTATAGCCTGAAGGCAATGTATGTTTGACTTGGTAGTAGGATGCCACGCCGGGGTACCATATGTTAATATTGGTCTAATTAATGTAACATAGGCAAATTTTTTAATTTTTTGTGAACAGCCTCTCACATTTCTACTGACAAACCCTAGCAACTTTGACGCTTTTGCGCGCACTGCTTCTGACTGAACATTCCACTTTACTTGTTGATAAAACGAAATACCATCTCCACAGCAGTTGTAGGAAAATAAAATTATCTATCTGACGTGTTTTAACTCTAACATCAATGTATATTTTTTTAATTAGTTTTAAATTTGCTTGAAAACTAGCAGTGCTTTATTTGTATTATATCTTCGTCATTTATTAATATTAAATAGTAAAAAGCACTTGCATGTGACGTCAGATCAAGAGTTTCATTGTTTAATTTTCGTTCACCAGGCATCGGCATCCCTTCTGGTGAATCTGAAGGGCTACGCTGTATGTATGAGTATTGAAAAAAAAATAAAATAAAATAAAAAAAAAATAATGGAAAAAAATATCTGAGGTGAGCAAAAGTTTTTAAATTTAATTTTAAACTTTTGATCACCTCATATTTTTATTTTTTATTAATTATTAATTAGTTCTTTTTATCATTTGAATGCATGCAGAATTCTCTACCACTCCCACCAGAATGGCGGCCAGCGCGCGCATGTTATCTCTCATCTCCTGTAAAGTAGACTGATTGCGTTGCTCATTCATCCACAGTATAATATGTTATATATTTGTAAAGCTGGGATGGATAGCTTAGGTCATGACAGCCCTGGTTTGGAACAAGGTTCAGTTGAAGGAAAAAAATTACATACAAATTTAAATAGGTGGTACTGACTTAGTAATATATTTAGTTTTTTAAAAATCCATAATTTTGATAATCCATTTAAATTAGAACTATGCGTTTTTATTTAAAAAACGAAATTTTTATTTGTTTTGCAATGATTTGAATCTTATAAAATTATTATTTTGACAGTTGCTGCCAAGAACAGTACCGGTTCTACCAAGAACAGTACCGGTTCTACCAAGAACATCAGTACCTACTACTTCAGTAAAGAAAAAAAGGTTAGTATCAATATATTTTTTAATTTAGTGGTTTATCATTTTCATTTGAATTTTAAATAAAGATACGAACATTTATTGCAATTCCCAAATATTTAAAATTTATATTATGTAGAAAAAGTTAAAAATTAAGAATATATCTGCCTTTGTAATTTTCGATATCACAGAAAGTGCGGAAACTAAATATTACACCATACTGCAGCAACAATATTTTTATAATAATTATCTATAAATTTATTGTTAAACAATAGGAAATTGTGCAATATATATATTCACGAAAAAGAATAAAGAAGCTGAATTAATAATAATATTAATAATTTAATGTTAATAGCTATATAAATGTATAAAGGGAAATTTTTATTTGCCATATATTTTATTTTATTTATTTATTCTGAACTTTTGCTAAATAGTTGTGTATATATGACAAACATAATATGTTCACATGATCAAGTTTAAAATGAATACACAACAAACACACACAATATAATTATAACATGCACTTTAACATAATGATCAGGTATAATATTTAGCTTCTACTGCAAACAAAAGATAAGGTGTAAATATTAGTATGTTTCAAATTGATAACTAATTCTTAACTTTTATATCCTACAGCTGAACTGGCAAGACGCGCAGAACTTCTGTCAGTCAATAGGTCAGAATCTCGCCACAATTGATAGCATCGCAAAGAATCTACTAATCCAGGATCGCGTGAAAGAGCTTGGTAATTATAAAAAAATATCGTTCATTATATGTTAACGGCAGTCTTATGATTGCAGGATCTTTATAAACAATCAGGCAAGATACAGAGTGAAAGCTCATACAACAATGTATATAAAAAGTTACTGATATGCTATTATTTATAATTACTATTTCTCAAGTTTATACTGTGTTTATTGTTTATAGTATATATACATAATATATAATATATGCAAATAATTTATATTATTTATACCTAATAGTCAGTTAATTTAAATGTTCAATTATTACATTTCAAAATATAGTTGAAACTGTGTATGTTTTTTCGTAGTTTTTATATAATGTAATATTATATTATTCTATGTACCAAAGTTTTTTTACTCGCAATGGTTGTAACAAACCATTGTTTATAATGTCTGTCGCATTACACTATTTTCGATTGTTGCAGATGGGACAGGAAAAAAAGTAAACAAACTCTTTAGTTCACCATTTTTGCCACCAGAGGCGCCACTTAACCGTTTCAAATGTTTACAAAAAGCCCATGGTTGCAATGCACTCGGAGAGGCAATGACTCTTATTTGACATACATTTTAGGGAATATTAAAAATATGATCGTTCTATTTCAAGGAATAAAGTATATAAATGTAGTAATAATTTATATTAACTTCAAATTAGTAAAATAATAAGTACACTGTACTGTATAACGCTCATAAAAATTCAGCATTACCCTTAAAAACCATTATACGAGGCTTCAGTGGACTGCAATACAACACTAAACACATCTACATTAGTATCTGATAGCACCTGGCATGATAACTTGTGAAATTTTACTAAAATGTTAAGAAGAAAAATCTAACCGATTGTGTCGACTAAATTTTAAATAATTTTTAAAAGAATCTACTGGACAAATTCAAATATTTAAAAACTTCATATTAACAAAACTTTTCATGTTCTATTCATTAATGCACTTAAAAAGTTCATTAAATATGTTTTTCATTAAAATTTTCCATGTTTAGTGAATTTTTTGCTGGTTCTTACATAGTACACAATAGTAAACATGCAACACTGAAACGGATCAGTGGCGCCGCCACTGTCAATTGCGGGCGTTTTCTTGTACAAACTCGGTCCGTGATTGTTGTGTGATGCGACAGACATTATAAACCATGGTTTGTTTCAACCATTGCGAGTAGAAGACTTTCATATGTAAAGTGAACTTACTATGCATTAAAATATTTCATTAATGGAGTATCGACCTCAATTTCTTTTATTGCAGAAATGGATAGAAGGTGCAAAATTATATATTATGCTACCCTGATTTTTTTCAGATTTTTTTGAGCCCAGGAAATATTTTTAAAAAATTATTGAAAGTTCTTTTTGTGACGTAACGAAACGCCGCTCCTTAAGAAAAAGATAGAGTATTTTCCACCTCATGACGTCACGAAAAGAACTTTCAATATTTTTTAAAAATAGTTCCCATGCTCTAAAAAATCTGAAAAAAAAATCAAGGTAGCATAAGTTTGTCCGCTCTATCCATTTCTACAATAAAAAAATTGAGGTCGATACTCCATTGAAATGCAATATCCACGGTTAAATTCAATAGTGCATGAAGTGCATTTTATTTTAATAAAAAAAAAATTGTTGAAAAGAATTATAAATGGAAGTGATCAAATTCAGCATTGCTTAGAAAATACTTTTCAACTTGACCATTCAAATATAAATAATCTTTGATATAAAATGTTTGTTTTCTATATATTATAGTGTACAGTTCTTTAAGTTAAAAATTGGAATACACGCGTTGGAATCTAACGTATATATATGATTTCCAATTTTTAACTTTAAGAACTCTACAAAATGTACATATCCCCCGCCATTAAAACATGTGTGTCACACTGCAGGTATGTGTCAAACTGGAGTCGCGTGGATCGGAGCGACAGATGAGGCTGTGAACGGCTTGTGGCAGTGGATCGGAACGGGACAAATAATGAGTTACAAGAACTGGATGAGTGGTGAGCCAAACGGAGGAACGAAGGAGAACTGTTTAACTATTTATAATCATGGTACATGGAATGATAATGAATGTTCACTTTTACTACCATTCATCTGTGAACAGTAGACCTGATGATATCACTATGATAATGAAAATTGCAAATATTATAACGAAAAACTGAAATAATCTTTTATTGCAAGAGTACAATAGACAATAATAGTTGCATTTTTTTTATTTCATAATTAGAAAATATACTATAACTTTCAAGTTATAGTTTAAATATTTTTTTAAAATTAGTTCCCGCACTCTAGAAAATCTGAAAATAATTCAGAAGAGCATAATTTCATGTATATTTTCTAATTATGAAATAAAAAAAATGCAACTATTATTGTCTATTGTACTCTTGCAATAAAAGATTATTTCAGTTGCATAACCTGATGGAACAACCGTGAAGTGCATAATTTTATGTATATTTTCTAATTATGAAATAAAAAATGTAACCATTATTGTCTATTATGTCTATTAATTAAAACTTATAATTTTGTTCTATTTTAACATAAATAGTTTATAGCAGGCGCGGATCCAGGGGGGGGGGGAACTGGGGAAGCTACAGCCCCTCCCCCCCCCAATTTTGAATTTAACATGGGCAATATAGGCATTTCCCCCACTCCAATTTTTTTTTTAACATTGGCCTTATGGAGGCAGCCCGGCTTCCGAATTTTTTAATTTTTTTTTTCTGGATCCGCGCCTAGTTTATAGTGTGGGAGATAAAATATTATTCAATATTGCAATAAAAATATAAGATTCAAATAAACATGATTAATTCTTATATAACCAATTATATTTATGTTATGATTATATATGTGGAATTATGTTCAATTTGTCAAAATATCCTTGACATATTTTTAACCTAATATTGCTTGGGTGTAGTTTTATTAGTTAGAGGCATAATTTTGTCTAATGCAAGTTTTTTATTCGTTTAATTTACACGAATATATATATATGTAATGAATATACTAACAATATTTACTTACAAATTTTTATGTAATTCAAATAATGCTTCTTGTAAAAGTTTTAATAAAATTCAGTTAACAAATTTGACGTACTTTTAATTCCTCTTTGAAACACAAGTACACCTCGTGACGTCACGAACGTTACTGCTTCTCTGTTGTGAGTTACGTGGTCTCTGCACCGTCAAATTATCATGCAGGGCGACGTTCGTGATGTACTGAGGGGTACTGTGATTTCTATACCTATCCTATCACTGTAAGCTCAGAGTGCATGTTTTAATTGTTAGACTCCTGAATGTCACCAGTTTAGCACGTGTTAAAGTCGATAGAGGGAGAGGGATGTAATCAAAAGTAATATTGTTTTCAATTGGCGACAGATGCTAGGAAAACATCTGGATAGATGCAAGGTGATAAACCTCTATGCACCTTGTATAGATTTAATTCATTTAGCTGATTAAAGCTTTTAGTATCCAGAAAAAGTAATGGAGTATCGACCTCAATTTTTTTTACTGCAGAAATGGATAGAGCGTGAAAAGTTATGCTACCGATTTTGTTCAGATTTTTTGGAGACCGGGAACTATTTTTTAAAAATTATTGAAAGTTCTTTTTGTGACGTCACGAGACGCCGCTCCTTAAGATAAAGATAGGACTTGTCGCCTCGTGACGTCACAAAAACGACTTTCAATAATTTTTAAAAAGAGTTTCCAGGCTCTAAAAAATCTGAAAAAAAAAAATCAGGGTAGCATAACTTTGCACGCTCTAGCTATTTCTGCAATAAAAAAAATTGAGGTGATAGTCGATACTCTATTGCCTTAATGATAATCGGTATAATAATAATATAGTAGCCCCTATATAAAGATACGCTCAAAAGAGTAGGGATGTACAGAAGTTTTAAACTTTAATATTAAATTTTATTATGCATTAACAGAACACATTTTTTAAAAGAATATTTTCCTGTTCAAATTTTAAAAAATTAAAGTAGAGTTCCTATCAGAAAAAAAAGTTGAGTTATTATTTTTTAAAAATAGTTTAAGTAGTCTTCCATATGAAACCAAAATTCAAAAAATTTTATCTCAAATAGGTTTGCCAGAAAAAAAAAAAATCCAAAATCAGAGTGAACGCGTCGCTTAACATGGGGCCTTACCTGACAAAGACCCTCGAATGTCTCGATAAATTACACCGTTAGGTGGTATGAAAAATATAGTGATGTTCTATGACCCAAGCTTTAACCAAAAACCGATTAAAAAAAAATTCGCTCGAATCGATTTTTCCGTAAAAAAATCAAGTAAATCTACCATGTTAATTCCCATAAGATTTTTCATTATTTTTTTTACGGAAAAATGGATTCGAGTTAATTTTTTTTATTTGGTTTTTGGTTAAAGCTTGGGTCGTAGAACATCGCTATATTTTTTTCATACCACCTAACGGTGTATTTTTTCGAGATATTCGAGGGTATTTGTCAGGTAAGGCCCCATGTTAAGCGACGCGTTCACTCTGATTTTGGAATTTTTTTCTGGCAAAACTCTGTAAGATAGAATTTTTTGGATTTCGGTTTGATACGCAAGACTACTTCAGCTATTTTTAGAAAATAATAACTCAACTTTTTTTCCTGATAGGAACTCTACTTTAAGACATGCATTAAATATGTTCTAAAATTAAAAATACTTTTTGTACCGATTTAATTAAGTTTATATTAATTATGTTAATATTACCATTTTTTTTATAAATTCAATTGAATGAAGTATAAAGTATAATAATTAATGAAGCGTTAATTTTCATTCCTTACCAATTTTGTAACATAATTAATTATTAATTAATGGCCAAATTTAAATAATAATAATTATTAATGAATTTACATTATTTTATTATTAATGAAAATTGAAATTCATGCAGTGACCCTATCTTCCGCAAATTAAATAACATAAAAAAGAAATAAAATTCATAGAGTAATAATATGGTTAATATGCTTAACAATTGTATCTTAAGTTCGTATGTAAGATAGTCTGTAGGTTAGTTAGGGAGTAATTTATTTATTTGTTACCATCCCAAATTTACTAAAAAGAAAAAGAAAAAAAAACTTACAGACTAACTTACAAACTAAAGGACCCTATATAATTTTCTCCTGGAGTGACCGCTCTCCGATAACAAGTCCCAGCCAGCCACCTCCGTCCGCTCCCTGCAGTGCACCCTGACGCCGCCTAGGTAAGGGACGGTGCAGGGGAGAGACATGGAGGAGCCCGGGCTTTGAACGACCTGCTCTCAGGTCGACTCACGGGACACACCAGTAGCAGGTGATAAGAAGGTCAGACCTGTATATTCATTTGTACATCCATACATGATTTTATTTTTGTCAGTTTTGTTCAGATTTTACTGTGCACTTTCTAAAATCGTATTGCAAAATGCTGTGATTTCATAAGTCATACAATTTTTCAAACGCAAGTACAATATAATAGAAAGATATTGCATGGCTATGATGCCACAATGATTTCCTCTTGAATGAAGGTAGAGTCTACAGTAGATAACACGCCCAATGTTAATAAAAATCCCATTCATGAAAAATATGAAAAAAAAATGTTCTCCTTTACATACCTTATTAGTATGTAATATATCAGGTATACAAAAGCGAGCTAGTTTTGGAGTTATTAATTTTTAAAGTTGACTAATTTAGCATGGAAGTTCCATTTCTCCATGTTAAATTAGTGAACTTTAAAAATTAATAACTGCAATGGAAAACTAGCTCGTTTTTGTACACCTGATATATTACATACTGATAAGGTATGTAAAAGAGAACATTTTAAATTTTTGTCATATTTTTCATGAATGAGATTTTTATTAACATTGGGCGTGTTAACTCTACCTTAAATAAAACCTGCTATCTAAAGATACAATTATTCATTACTCGAGGCATTCTATCCAATATGCAATAAAGAAATTCATGGATATTTACAAGATAAATTTTTATTTTGAAAAAAAACAAAAACAAAAAACAAAAAAAAACGTAAAATATTAAAGTACTTTTTTCTTGTAAAATGAAATATTTTTTTATTGTTATATTATTGTATTTTGGATTATTATACTTACAAATAAATAATAATCACTAATGGTAATAAGTTAATAAGCAATGGATATGATAATTTGAAGAAGTTCTCTTGAAGGATGAATTAATTCACTCTCGAAATTTTTTATATAACGGTGACAATGTATAGTACACGCAGCACTAAATAATGCCAGTGAAATAGGGTCAGCTGTGTATTTTTGAAGTGGCAATTACCTATTTAAATGTTTTTTACGACAATTTTTTTAGTGCTAAAAAAATTAAATTGGTTTACCACTTGTAAAAATATTTCAAGTTAGCCATCGAAATAAATAAATGAATGGTGGCTTGCAGCTATTCTGTCATCCATCCTAATCTCTTTTGACATTGCAAGTATTTTTTGATATATTGATTGGGGAATAATATCAAACTCTAACTATGTATTAATAAAAATTTAGTTGATAAATAACTTTTTCAAATAATTTCATTTTTTTTTCACATTTTGCAGTTAGATTTAAATCAGTAATTTTTTAAATGAATTTAATACATTATACGTTTAGAATTTAGTGCAGAAAAATACTTCAAAATTTGTTACATTATTCGATTTATTACACATCTGAAAAAAAATATGTTTGGTATTATGGAGTAGGCAAAAAAATTCAACAATAAATAAATTGCGCCAAGTAATGCAGGCTTGCATGAAAAGTAAAAAGAGAAGCATTTCCAAGACTATTTGAAATGTTAAAATATTTCATAAAAAAATATTAATTGAATTGTAATTCGTTAATGTTATTTTATAATAATATTGAAGAATGAGTTTTGTAGTTTTGTTTGTAATGTATATGCAAATGTAATTAAATAAGAAAGTGTCATTTTCAATTTAAATTTGCTGTGAAATGATTTTTTAATACGACAGAACTGCCAGTAAGCTGATTGATATGGTACATATATGAGACTAAAAAAAAATATATAATTATTATACTTTACATTTTAACTCTTCATGAGTAATCATTTCTTCGAGAATCAATTCTGTGAACTCAAAATTGTATTTGAAATAATTATAATAAATATTAGTATTGAAGAAGATTATTTATTTTATGGAGTTTTATTAATTTATTTTTAATGTATATTTATGAAAATATATGTAATAAAAACAATTACAAATTCAAGTTTACAATTAACAAAAAACGAAATTTAATTTCATAAAACATTCTCACGTTTTGATATCAACAATCAATAAAATACTGATATTATTTTTTATTATTTTATAATATTAAACTCCCAATATATTATAATTTATATTTTTTTTAAATATTAGGACAAAACTTAAGTTATAGACCATAGAAACATATGAAATGTATTAAATTATGACTGTGATGTCCACTGAGCAACATTTGATTGTCATGTTAATTTACATTTCAATATTTAAAAAAAAGTCATTAATTTTTTTATGCAGCTGTATAATAAACTTATTTTTTACCATCAACTTGACTTGTCAATTATATATATTTTGTGTACATAATAACATACAAATGATAAAAATCACCGTCCCTTCTATCAAGGCCTGCGCGCGAAGAAAAACAGTACCCCAAACCATTTGCTAGATGCTAGATCATTGTAAAATTAAAATTCAATTTAATTGAAGTAGATTTTTCTTGACATTTTCACACCCCAGGCACCCCTCGGGACCAGCTCAATTGCCATGTGTAAAGTTTCAAAACTTTAGAAATTCTTTCCATGAAAATTTCGGGACAAAGTTGCGTATACCGTATTACTATAACTCAATGGAATATTGCAAATCTAGAACTACTATTTCAAAAACAATGAAGATCGATATTATAGTGCACAGGCTTTGGTTTTGGTGTACTGTATAAATAAAGTTATTTCATAAATAATTAGCATTTACATAAGTAATAAAGGTTATGTCTCAATTTTCATGCTAACTGCGCGCAAATGTTGTTTATTTTTTTACATTGTTGAAAATTGGTTTATTCTAAAAAATAATTGTTAAGAATTTAAAACATTCACAGCGTTTGTGTGCTCTCCGTATTTTTTTTCCCCCTTTTATTTTTACTATACATTTTATATTACAACATGAATGTAAGTAAAATTATTATTTTTTTTATGTACATAATTTTAATTAATCAAAATGTAAAACATTTTAAAAAGTACTTTATAAATCAATCATACTGTTCGTTAATTCTCCAACACAGCAGCAACATGAATTAACTATAAATGTTTATAATTTTATTGTCAATGCAGTTTTAAAAAGTATCTTTTTCATCATTTTGAAATTTCTCGACACTGTAATTTATTAAAACTATACAATCTAATACTGCTGTATAATATCCTATTTTATGGAATATATATTACATTAAATTTGGTGGTTATTTTTAATTTTTTAAAACGTTTTATGGTTGGTGTAAATGAATTGCATTGCATGAAATAATAATAAGTAATTGTTGAGAAAATATATACTATTATATAAACGCTATCATTTTTATTTATTATACGGGAAAGTTTTCTTGATACCAAAATTGAAACAACAAGATCTGTATACTTGTAAGGTAGAGATAACACGGATCAGCTGTTCAATGTAGTCCCATTTGATTAAAATGTAAACCTTAGCAAATTAACAAAAAGTCAGAAATTTTTTCTATGACTTTTAGGCACTAAAATCTGCCTCTCAAAAAATTTTCAGAATTTTTGTAAATTTGCTACGGTTTACAAGTTAATCACGTCGATCAGCTGGTCCGTGTTATCTCTACCTTAACGAGATAGTAATTTACAATGTATAACGATTGTTGACAGGGTCTTCTGAAGTGGATGTTGGCTGCGACGGTGGCACTGATATTCGCATTTATTTTCTATACTTCCCTATTGGATCCCGATCATCCCGCGGTTGAGAAGCACAAAGCCTTTGCACCTGGTGATCAATGTAAGATTTCTGTTGGAAGTATTGATAATTTTAATATGCATACAAAATTTTTGCGATATATGTGAGTTATTTTATTCCTTTTGCAGATTTGAGATATTTATTATTAATTCAAATTAATTAATTCAATTGAAAATTGATTAAAATGAATATATCATTTCTGAGGGAATATTTAACATTGAAGTTGTGGTAATTGTATATTTAGAAAAAGTGTGTCATGTTTTCTTTGCTTGTTGTCGCACTACATTTGCATTCTCTATGTTCTTTTTGTTACGTGGGGGAAATAAATAAAATAGATACACGGATGGTGTAAGGATATAACCAGGAAAACAGTAATAGTTTATAACTGACCGCTATTAACTACAACTAACACCAACTGGTAAGTTAGAACCGGGTTATCTATGGACAATCTTCGTGAAATTTTTTTTTACTGTATATTATTTGTTTAATATATATAAGGCCTCAAGTTTTGTATTTTCAAAAAAAATAGACCTTTTTAAGCCATCTACACCCTTAAAATCAAGGGAACAGAAGCTGTGACGTCATAGTTTTTTCCCTAATATGCTTGCGAATTAAAATATTTGCACGATTATGATGTCATAACGTTTTGCAAGCATGATTTTAAGGGTGATAAAAAATGAAAAAAGAATGTCAATAAATAACACGAGGTCGTCTAAACACGCAATAAAAAATGTTGCGAGAGTTGTTTCATAATGGAGTATCGACCTCAATTTTTTTTATTGCAGAAATGGATAAAGGATATAAAGTTATGCTGATACCCTGATTTTTTTCAGATTTTTTAGAGACCGGGGAACTATTTTTAAAATATTATTGAAAGTCCTTTTTGTGACGTCAAGAGATGCCGCTCCTTAAAAAAGGATAGGACTTGCCATCTCATGACGTCATAAAAAGGACTTTCAATATTTTTTAAAAAAATAGTTCCCAGTCTGTAAAAAATCTAAAAAAATCAGGGTAGCATATCTTTGCACCCTCTATTCATTTCTGCAATAAAAAAAAAATTGAGGTCGATCGATACTCCATTGATAATTTTGTTGTTTTCAGTAACTGAGGTAGAGGTCCCAGGTGGAAGAATTTGGGAGATCAGGGCTCCTGACGGTACGTTGATTGAAACCGGTATGACCATGAAGAGACCGGACAAAGGGGTCGATTTAGAATTCTTATTCGAGACCCGCAAAGGGTCCAAATTCAAATTTTTCTTCGAGCTTCGCCGGAACACAGACAAGCCGCCCAAGCCCCCAGCGGACAAGAAAATAAAAAAAAATTGAGAGGGATCCACTCCCGTCATCCTCATTATCTTTGGAGTCCCTTTTGCAATGCTCACCATCATAATACTGTACCTCTCTAGTATGAACTCTAGTTGAAAATTTGTCATAATTTCGGACCGATTTCTGAATGAAAAATCTATTTATTATAATAAAAAAGTAATGCAATTAAAAAATCTTCTCACATAATTTTAACCAAAAGTTTTCTATCTTTTTTATTATTTATCCTGGTCACTAATAATAAAAAATATTTTAAAAATATTTCCCGCACTCTAAAAAACCAGGGGGGTCTTCAAATAACACCACTTAACCTAAACTTAACCTAAGACTGTCTTAGCGCAACAATAAAGAATACGCTAAGACTGTCCTAATTTTAAGATTGTTTTGTAATTTGTGTTATTTGAAGACCCCCCAGGATAGCACATCTTTTCATCCTTTATCCATTTCTGCAATAAAAATTTTGATGTCTATATTCCATTGTTTTAGATTCATGTTTTTCATTTCTTGCTCACCACAGTATATTAAATTTAACGTTTTAATACTTTTCATGATTGACAGGCTATTAATAATTTGCAAATTAATTTCAATAAATAATCAATTTTCAAAGAAATTGCTGAAATATAATTCAATCATTTATTAATAAAAAATATAAAGCTTAAAAGAAAACAATATAAATATGCATGAATATATAAATTTTTTATTTATTTTTGCATCAATGTGTACATTGTTGTGTCAATAGAGAATCAACCTCAAATTTTTTATTGCAGAAATGGAGAAAGCGTACAAAGTTATGCTACCCTGATTTTCTTTCAGATATTTTACAGCAATTGAAATATTTTTAAAAAATTATTGAAAGTCGTTTTTGTGACGTCACGCGGCGGCAAGTCCTATCCTTCTCTTACAAGAGAGACGCCTCGTGACGTCACAAAAAGGACTTTCAATATTTTTTTAAAAATACTTCCAAGGCTGTAAAAAATCGGAAAAAATCAGGGTAGCATACTTTGCACCCTCTATCCATTTCTGCAATAAAACAATGATATCGATACTTCGTTGTGTACTACTATCGTAGGTCGATACTTCATTGTGTTCTTCTATCTTCTGAACTTCCACCTGGACTCCGGTGGTCCCACGTCATCATATTCTGCGATTGGCCCAAGTTCTTCGTACTCGTTCGCTTCCTCACTTGCCTCGTCCCCAATTCTTTTGTCCTCATTTGCCGGGGGGGCTCCAAAATTCTCATATAAGTTATCTTCCATGGACGGTTGAGCTGGGGGAAGTGAGTCAAGTTCATACTCCTCTGTGTTCATATTAGGACGGAAGCACACGAGCATGCTTCGTATGATGAGAAGAACGTTAACGGTGAGTGACACCCCGAGCAGTGAAGATATAATGATAACCAGATAATTCGGGGTCTCTGAAAATGATAACACTATTTTAAAAAAAAATTATTTTAATAATCTCATTATAGCCAAACGTACCCATATGTGAGTACACTTTTTTTTTCTTAATAATTTTCCAAAAAAAAATATTAAAAATTTTGCTCCTAAAATAGTTTTGAACTAGTGCCAAAATTTACCGCTATAGATATCAGGATAGCAGAGCACGCCTGGCCTGGCGGTAAAAAAATTCCAAACTCAAAACATATTTTTTTTTTCTCTGGGCTATAATGGGTTAATTATAACAAAGACCCTACAGAGACCTTCGTGACATATGGCCAGGAATTTGAACAACCTTGGCTGAGATTCGCTGCTTTTGAGAGTCAGTGCCACTGAATCGCAGCGCCACGGCCCGGTTCTCACTGGCTGCGTGTGCAATTTTAGTCAGTAAGAACCGGGCCGTGCTGAACATTTAGCAGCGTCGCCACTCTCAGAAACCGCGAAACTCTGATCAAATCCCTTGCCATATGACACGGAGGTCTCTGTAGGGGTAGGGTCTCTGGCGTTACCAGTATCAAGAAAGGCATACCAAAAGAGAAAGGAGATAAAAAAAAACAAATATCTAAACTGAACTTAAACAGTAATGTGTATCATACAGCTTTACAATTTTGTGTCACCTTTGAAGTTGCTGAAGACTATAGTGTCCATCTCTCCTTCGAACTCGAACACATCATTGATGGCACGGACAGAGACAATGTAGTAGGAAGATTTGTCCATCGGATAAATGACCGCCTTAGTCCCGCTAATGTTGAATGTGCAAGGAACGACCGTCTGGTATTTTGAAGTGGCAACTATCTCGTGGTACTAAAAATTAAAGATGGGTTTTGTGAAAATTGCAGTTAGTTTTAATATGGACAAAATCCGTGATTTATTTATAGTTAATTTGCAGGGATGACTGAGTTATGCATTGACAATTTTTTCTTTTTACAAATAATTTGTATTTTTGTAAAATTCCAAGTACATTTTATGACAAAATGAATAACAGGTACAACATAAATTTATATATAAAGTATTGTGTGTCAGCTAGACAAGTCCAAGAGGTACGAGATTAAGGATTATTTTCACTATGGTAATTATTTTTTGATGGTAAAAAAATATAAAATTTAGATCAGAATCAGAACATAGAGAACAAAATGACTGTTCACTTTCTGAAGTGAAAAAAGTAATTATTCAATCCAGTTTTTGAGATATTAATTTTTTTAGTTGAAAAAGATCATGATTTGACTAATGGCTGCCAGATTTCCAGTGATATTCTCACCATTTGCATCCTGTATATCTCAAAAACTAGAAAGACTTTTGCTTTATTTTTTTTTTTTTTTTTGCTGAAAATATGTGTTATAATGTAAGGAAAGTTTACTATAATTTTCAGAGTGATTCAACATCTCCTAAGACTAGTGACAATTTATTATATGAATGTATTTTCACATTTTGAAATATGTCATCGTAATTTTTGCTTACAAAACTGACACATTCTAGCACATGATTCATGGAAGTAGAAAATGCATGTAGCACCCTTAATAAAGATCAAGTGAAATACACTGTGACGTCATATAAGTCTTGAAAATTATTTTTCTGTAACCTTGCGTGCTAAATATTTGCATGACTAAGTTGTCACAGCTTTTTGCAACAAAATTCCATTTTGAAGATGATAAAGGTTTCAAAAATTTTGAAAAAAAATGACAATTGAATCGAGGTCCCTTATCAAAATATACAATAAAAATATGTTATGAAGTTTGAATATTTTCTAGTTGATTGATCTATTAGAAAAATTTGAAGATGCATATCTTAATACATTTAGGAGAGATGTCAAGCAGTATATTCATAATTACATTCTCAACATCAACTTTTTTTTAATATTTATTTATTTTTTTAACACGTAAAGAAATCCTTTCTTACGAAATGGTTCTTGCAAAATTTTCCTTCTATTAAAAAAAAATATATATATAAACTGAATGCCTGCTAATTTAATCAATTTTAATATTTTAATAACTATTTAAAAACATTACCTGACATTTGACGTTGTATTTTGTATCATTTCCATTCAGAAGTGTCGGTTCTTTCCATGTAACTGTAGCTTGATATTCCGTCATCGATGCAAGTTTAAGGTCTTTCACTTTCTCTGGAGCTGCAGAAATGAGAAAATATTAAAATAATTTAAATTAAACAATAAAAGTTTGTCCCAAGCAATACCAAAGAGGGAGGGGGGGATCTACTAAAATCACATGTTAAACAAATTGATTTTTCCTTACTATTTTTTTGCGAAAATATTTTGCGTGGTGTGCATGCTAGGTAAAGAAAATTATGATTAAATTTTTTGTTTCACATTTTTTCCAATTTAAAAGATTTATGGGCCGTCTTGACCGTCTTTACCAAGGGGAGGGGGGCCTCCTTGGTAAAGCTAGCGTTAAGTTTTCTTTTGTCATTGTTTTTTTTATGGAAATATATTCCTGCTTATCTAACTAAGGCTTTAAGAGAGTTGTGGGTCATTTCGACCCCGCTTGGTCATGCTACCTATGGTCAAAATATTTTTTGGTGTGTTTTGATTGACTATTTAGAGTGTCCCCCAACTCCATTCTAGCTTCTAGAATGCTGTAAAAAGAGCAATTTTGGACATCGTGCTTCCTTAGGGAATAGAGTTTTGACTTCATCCATGATAAATTTCTAAAGAAGGCAGCTTGTGACCAAACAGAAATATTAAATGTGTAGTTCTAATTTCACACATTAAAACATACATATTGTCACATACACTGCTCCTCATAAGCCAGTCCAAGTTGAAAGAAATTAAATCTTTTATTCACTGTTAAGCTCTCTTCTCGTCTAATTGTCTAATTTGCTACTATTTTGCACCATTTTTGAAGAAAAAATACGGAAAAATATGAAATTACGTTGTTTTTCCACTTCTTGAGCATAGAAGTTAGAAATATTGTTTCAATTTTATCCTCAATTTAAGTAAAAAAGAAATCAGATGTGTTTAAATGGTGAAAAGATTAGATTTAAAAATGGAAACGATGAGTCGAAGTCATAATTTTTCAACTATAGGGAGATCTTAATAAAGGCTTTAAGTGAGTGTGCCTCACGATTCTCATTTTTGTCACAAAGGTCCATCTTGCAATTGAAAATAGAGCAAAGCGTTTTTTTAACTTTTCTCGGAAGTAAATTAAGTAAAAAAAAAAAATCTAAATCTTGCATTATCCACTGTATTTTTCAGTTTGGACCGACGTTCCGTAAAAGAATTTCCCTAAAAAATCTTCAACATAGTGAAAAAACGAATTCACTCTTTTTTTTTACATTATAGGTTTAAATAGGACGGTGCGACCACCAAATTTGAAGCCCCTTTGAATGCTGCTGTTTGTGACCTAAAACTTACCACCACAGTGTTCTTCATCGGAGCCATCTGGGCAGTCATTGTCAGAATCACAACGATATTCCATATTGACGCAGCTTTCATTATCTTTACATTGAAACTCATTTTGCTTACAAAAAGCTATAAACAACAATAGAAAGACAAAATGTTACTATAACATTAAATTATTTTATAAATTTTACCCTAGATTTAAATGGTTGGGGCACCTAATATTTTGTCCCTGATAATACCAGGTAGAGGGGGGGGGGAGGTCTATACGACACTACTGTATACTTAAATCTGATACCAATGTGAGTTAGAAGTTATGTGTTTAAATTACTACATTTTTTGCGGAAATACATAATTTGCTGTCTAACTCAACGTTCCTTAATACATGTCAAGACACGCTCGCAATTTGTGCGTCAATTTCAGTAAATTTTTAGGCCCCATTGCACCGCGAAATTTCAAAAATAGCATTGCATGATGCATGCAGTGTAGGGTCTCTGTTGCATGATTGGCGCATTCAAAGTTTCGCGGTACGATGGGCCTAAAATCCTTGAACGTGATTGGCTAAGCCCTGTAACATTGGTCCAATCGGTGGCTTAACCTGAACAAAGGAACATATATTGTTCTAACTAACAATAAGAATTACAAATTTATTCACATATTTTGGAGCAGTTTTTCACTCCTTTCACATAAAATGATACACCCTTATGAGATGGAAGCTCGAGGCGGGGTATAAGGAGGAGGAGGGTAGGTTTAAGGGTAAGAAAGGATGGTGACCACGGCCTGTTACGCGTCCCAGTATTCTCTGAGGTGAGACTGAGGGAACCGTGGAAAACCTCAGTCAGGACGGGCACCTCTACTTTTTATCTATGAAATATACAGTGATGTCCAAATCCTGGAGAATTATATACAGATACATTACTACAATATATCTAGATATATGGAAAGCGAAAATGAATTTGCCCTAGGGGAAAATAATAAACGGTCACCCATCTAAATACTAACTACGCTCAACGTAGCTTGACTTTGGTGATCTAGTAGAAACTGGTGGATGTACTGCGCCAGGATTAATTTCACACTTGACACTTTTTAGATTCCCTTGGATATTTAATTATTGATTATTACATGTACTCAAGAGCTACAAAACTAAGGTGGATGGAACATTAAAGGTGAACTGAAGGGATTGCTTTTTTTTCCCTTTAGGGAACCTTATATTACCTATCCCATCCATCTGCACTAATTTTTTCATGGCAGATACTTATTGTGCTGCTGTAGGACAATTAGTGAAAAAGTGAAGTTGTGACGTATCAGCGACGGTTGGTTGACTTAAAACTCGCCGCGGTGAAAAAACACACGAGCGACCGCGGAAACTGCCGAGAGAGTGGCGATCGCGAGGGGAAAAAAAGCAATCCCTTCAGTTCACCTTTAAGCTCTTAATTTTTACCTAAAGTACTAGAAGTCGATGTGATTACAGCCTCCTCACTTATGCTCCCGACACCTGCAGGAAATACAACAAGAGCAACAATACTAAAACATATTACAATCCCTTCGTTTATTAAGGTGGTTACATGAGCAATTCTATCTGTCTACTTTACAGAAGATGAGGAAAAACATGCGCATGCAGGCCGCCATGATGGTGGGAGGCTGAGAATACTGCATGCAGGCAGTTTATTAAAAACTTTTATAAATTCAATAAATTGTTTTAAATGAAAATAAAAAAATGTGAGGTGAAAAAACTTTTAAAATTAAATTAACAAATTTTTGCTCACCTCAGAATTTTGATTTTGTATATTTTTAATATTTTTTTTATATTTTGTCCAATGCTTATACATTGCATAGCTCCATCAGCAAGGATGCCGATGACGTGAAGAGAAAAAGTTCAAATTTCAATAATTTTCTACGCTTTTTATTGTTTTTATATAGTGCGAAGTTCCATGATGATTTGCGAAATACTGTTCGCGAATCCTTGATCCAGATTCTCTAACGTTTTTCGTGGACCATGTATCGAGGAACGTTCGCGGAACCGGTGTCTGATATTCTGATAAAAACTAATGTTGAAGGAAGAAGAACTTGTAAAAATATGAAAATATAAGAACAGTCATGTGCAAAGCAATGTCTGATTTCATTTTTTGTTTTTTTTTTGTTTTTAAATTGTGGACAATCCATATTTGTCAACTTTATAAAAAATATCTGCATATAGTGTGAGTTGAGAATATTTTTTTTCTAAATTTCACAAAATTAAACAATATATTTATTTATATTTTATGGAATAAATACACATTGATATTTCATATTCATTTAATTAAGCTTTCAATATTAATTTAAAAAATACCGAATAAAGAAGAATTCAGATGGTGGCGACAAAAGCGATGCGACGCGATTTTGACATAAAAGCTGTGAAATCCAATGCGGTGGTGAATTCGCCGGGAATCGCGTTAATTCGATGCTCGTTTTCTTTTAATCGCCAAATATGGCTGCCAATGGATGTTACAGCAAGTGCGCATTGTTTTTGCGTCGCGTCGCATGATAAAAATCGCCATGTGAATCCACCTTTACGCTGCTATACGTGATAATATTCTTACCACATCCAATTTCATCAGAATCATCCACACAATCTTTGTCTCCATCACAACGCCAAGTGTTCGTAACACATTGTCCATCCAAACATCGGAACTCCTCAGCACTGCAAACTAAAAATGAAGGGAAGAAAATGTATTTAAATTACAAATACGGTATAACAAATATTATAGTTTACGTGGGAACATTCGCGTAGACTAGACGGCGCGGGGACGTGACCTAGAGTAACTACAGGACCTCGGATTAGCTCAGACATTATAGGTTGCGAATGTTCGCGAATTCTCACAACCAATAATATCCAAGCTAATCCGAGGCGCTCTGTATAAGTCACGCCCAGGTCACGTCTCAGCGCCGTCTAGTCGCTACGCGAATGTTCACACGTAAACTAAGATCTGTTATACTGTATAGAGGACATAAAAGACCAAGAGATGGCACTGACGTTTGAAAATTTTGCTCTTTGCATCGAAGATACGGCAATACCTATAGCATGGAGAGAATCACAAAAATTATCAAATTTTTAGGAAAGAAATCACTTATGAAGTTGAAATATTTTTTTTATATTTGTTCAAAAGTATTTGACAACTAATTATGGTGTTGTTATTTCTATAAAATTATGCTGTGGCTGCTGACGGAGCATTTACATGATTTTACAATGTTAATTATATACACCAATTCTCGCCAGATGCACGTAGTTCCAGCAGTTATCACTAGGTTTGCACTAACTTTATGACGCCAATACCAAAGTCAACAAAACAACCTGGGTAAAAAAAAATCATAACTTAAAATCGAAAACAGAAAATGTCACTATACAAATTTGTTAAAGGCAATAATTTCAAAACAGATCATTCATCAAAATTAGTCTAAAATTAACATAACGAAGAGTTAAATATACATATTAGATTACGGAGGTTATAGAGATAAAGTTTTTATAGTAACTTTATACTCTCGTCCAAAACACAAAATTTGAGAGGTCCACACACGTTGGCTTAAAAATGACACCCAGAGCAGAGCGTACTTGATTAGGAGGCCACAGCACGAGCGCGCCCAATTTTCAATAGCCGTCCTACTGAGCAGCAGGTTTGCGTGTAATCAAATGGGAGAGGGTTTTCACTTTGGTCGCAGCTTACGACAATTACGCTGTATGCTAGAGTTTTGACAATGAAACAAGTTTAACACTAATATAGTCTAATCTTGCGTAACAACCTTCTTTTTCACGCAAAACCAATATTAATACACTTTCATTAAACTTTTATGAACCCGACTTCTGTTACATCTGCGCATGCGCCGCCATGCGCGAAGTAATAAAAGTCAGTTTACTGGCGATGACGTCATATGAACATTGAAAGCTTTTCTTCATAGCGAGTGACTTTCACTTTACTTAATTGCAATTTCTATACTTTGTATATATCAAGTAAAGTTATTTACTACATCGAAAATAATGTATGAAAGTTGATTCAAGTACTTTTGTATTATCAATATTTCGTGACGTCATGATACATTACTAAAGCTTGGAAGATAGAACCAAGTTCCCACCCTAACTTTACCGTCTTATTTCTCAAGAAGTATGATATTTATGAACTAAATAAAATAATTAGCAAAAGGGAGACTACATTGAAGTATTATCGCACTACAAGACACCTTCATTAATATCAAGTAAATATTTAAAAAAAAATATTTCCTCCCGATTACATTGCATGTTATTTTTTTAAATTCTGGACGGCTAATGTATCGACAGATGACGATCGCGCCGGCTGGGTTGTGGCCTCCTAATTAAGTACGCTCTGCCCAGAGATGCCAATTTGCGTGAAACTGGGTGTGCAAAAAAAAAAAAAAAAAAAAATTGTTGCTGTGTTACTAGTTGTAAATTTTTAATTAAAAAATTAATAAAGAAAGATAAATTGGCACCTGTCTATACTCTAAGGGATCATATAAACGAATAAAAGTAATATTAAATTTAGTATTAACAGAGGAGGTGCATTCAAATACATCAAATTAAACAAAAAAAATAGATGATGATTCTTGATGAATGATGAATAATGTAAAAGCGTAGGAAACAATAAGTCGTAATACTCACCTGCTGAAGTTTTCTTGATCAAGAGACCTTGAAAAATTATCAACATTACTACATGTCACAGTCCTCACAGTCATTAACATAGAAAAAAAAAAAATAGCATGCATGGAACCTGACGCAAAAACCACAATGATTTATAGATATTGACATCACATTTTATTTTCCAAATTAGATTGAGAAAGAGAAAGTATGACAGTTTCAAAACTTCAATTTTAGCCTCCACCCACACAAACACCTCTCTCTCTCTGAAACATCTACTTTCAACGTAAATCATTATGGTCGGTGGACATGAAACATGAGACAAGTTGCTGAACTTACCCGCGCAGGCCATTAAGAGAGCCAGAAATGTAGGTGAGAACATAATTGAGGACGCCAAACCTGAAAGTAACCACCCAAAATTTATTAATTATTATCCCTTCAATTTATTTATTTTTAATCCAACCACCATTTGGTATTATATATAATACTTATTATATACTCACTAACTCTGAAACCCCGAAAATTCCGAAACCCTAATTTGAACTTTTCGCGGGCTCATCGGGAACGGGGGCGGCCATGACCTTGCAATCCATCCCGCCATTTGCCTTTGACTGAGGGAAACGTGGAAACCTCAGGCAGGATGGACGATATACATCATCTTTTGATAATGAACCGGAAGTGCAATGGTCCAAAGCCAGGGGAACCACAGCGTAATGATTTACCCTTGAGTTGGAAACGTGTTTTTTTTTTTGTCAAAAATGATCATCCATTCAACTAACCACGATCAGTGTTGCTTGACTTCAAAGATCTGACGAGACCTGGTCAAACGCACTGTGCCACGCCTCCCATTTTCCATTTTATTGAACTAAAATTAATAGCAATCGGTCCAAAAAAATGTTTTTTCTTCTTTGCTGTTCATGGACCTGGCTTAACATATTATAATATTACTTCATTTTTAACTATTTAAATATTTTTCAGGTGAATCGTTAGCTTTCAGTATATGTTCAAAGTCAAATATATTATAAATAAGTTATCAAATGTTACAACAAGCCATAATAAAATTATCCTGATGGAAATGAAATCAATATTACCAAATTCTATATCCAACACACTTTTATTTTTTTGTACTTGAATTTCGATCGATTTTTTAATTAATTTTCAGAGTATTAATTTTTTTCAGACACAGCTGAATAGCAAAGGTAATTCAAGACAAGTGTTTTTGGGAGTCAGCAGAAAAAAAAATACATAAAGTAAATTCAGACTAAAAATGTTATGAGTGCATTAGTATAAAAATGTACACATGCACGCTTTTCATTGCCTATGTCAGGCTACGTCACAAATGAATGCTAACTGCGCTCTTTGTGAGTAAAGTTGTGACGTCAGTTATTACTGAATTTCTTACTTTGCAGCTGCATTTTCATGTAGAGCACGTGCGCTTAGCAATAATGCGATTGTTGATTATGGAATGGAATAATGAGCGCAATTCACGAAGCAGTTAGCCAGGTTTCTAAAGCACCTTAGTTAAACGTGGTTAAGCTAAACGTGGTTAGAAACCTGGCTAACTGCTTCGTGAATCGCGCCCAATATCTTTATTTAGGTGATTTGGCCGTACGGTCATTCCTCCACATAACCTCAGTATATATAATTATTAATTTTCAATATCATTTTAAAAGTGAAGAATGAAGCAATATTAATTATAATATTAAAATGTATGGCGCAGTCTCGTTAGATTAAACAACGTCGAGCGTGGTTAGTTGTTGGATGGGTGATCATTTTCAACAAAATCCACGTTTTCCACCCAGGGGTAAATCGTTGCGATTTTTCACTATTTCCCCTGCACTTTCGGTTCATTGACAAAAGCTGTAGAGTCCATCCTGGCTAAGATTTCCACGTTTCCCTCAGTCGCAGGCCAAAACTGGGATGGATTGCAAGGCCGTGGCCGCCCCCGTTCCGGAATTTTTATTTATTTTTATTTTTTATTACAAACAACTGGTTGCATGTAAAAGACAACATGGTTCACGTCAACAGTCCGAGGAATAGTCCAAGAAACGCTCAAGTTAGGGTTTTGGAAGGTTTGGGGTTTCAAAGTAGTATGTGTAATTCAATTAGTAAGTAGAAGTACCTAAAAGGTTTTGAATTAAAAAAAAAAAAATATTATCAATATTGAACTTTTTGTCGGTTTGCATTTCTAGCTGTAAATATATTGATGGAGTATTGACCTCAATTTTTTTTATTGCAGAAATGGATAGAGGGTGCAAAGTTATGCTACCCTGATTTTTTTCAGATTTTTTAGAGCCCAGGAACTATTTTTAAAAAATTATTGAAAGTTATTTTTGTGACGTCACGAGACGCCGCTCCTTAAGAAAAAGATAGGACTTGCCACAGCGTGACGTCGGAAAGAACTTTCAATAATTTTTTAAAAATACTTCCCGTGCTCTAAAAAATCTGAAAAAAAAATCAGGGTAGCATAACTTTGCACGCTCTATCCATTTCTGCAATAAAAAAATTTGAGGTCGATACTCCATTATACATATATGTAAGTTATTAACTTATTAACTACCACATTATACACACACGATTTGATCACTGCATGCACTTATCACACTTTTCACTTTATTCAAATATAATTGCAAACTTATTAATTCAAAACACTATACTTTTAGTTAGTTTACATGTACTAATAAACTCATACAGAGCTAAATTTACATGGCATCTGTACCTAGTAAAATTGCTTGCCACAAACCTTTTCAGATAGACGTAAAACAAAAGTTGTCAAGAGGCAGCACAACATTAATCATGCATACATGTATTAATCATATTACACTTCCTTCTTTCTTAACCTCAGTTTTATCTTTGCTCATGATAATATTGTGTATACATGTGATGTTCTAATATCCTTGTTCCTTGTACCATATTAAAATTTACAAAGTTTCTTATTATAAAACAATGAACAAAGTTTTTATTTAATGTGTACAACAATTATTCTCACCAAAAGTGTGATATATTAATTCAGTAAATTTATTATTTTCATTTGTATAACTTCCAGCATTTTTTAACGAATTTTACTTCCTTAATTTCTGTTATATTAATAATAATTTAATGTAATAATATTAAAGCAGAAAAAGTATTAATTACTTTAATCAAAAGAAAACATTCACAAATAACAACTAAGACGTGGGCAAAAGTTAAATGAAACTATAAAGTTAATTATAATGTTCATTTCACTATTTTATTTTCAGAAATCAAGGTAAAATAATTATTAATAAATTTTAAGGTACATTTTCAAACTTAACTTGATATTAAGATTGATAATTAATTAACAGTGCTGTACTTGTGTGTGATTCCCCAGGCTTTGGACATCACTTTGGTCCATTAATAAAAAGTAGAGGTGTCCGTCCTAACTGAGGTTTTCCACAGTTCCCTCAGTCTGACCTCAGCGAATGTTGAGACGTGCAACAGGCCGTGGTCGCCATCCTTTTCCTACCTTATCTCTACCCATAACCCCGACGAGAGCTGTAAGCTCTTTTAGGGATGTTTCCTCGTAAAAAAAAAAAAAAAAAAACTGAATAAAATGGGAATTGTATTAATTTATTTTTTTCAAATCAAACTGAATCCTGTTGTAGGGTGTACAGGTGCATGTTTCTTCGTGGATCTAACCCGAGCGGCCATGGTCTATTTTAAGTAATCCATCAAAGCATACCCCTATAGTTATTACTGAGGGAACCGAGGGAATTTAATTCAGGATGGTCAATTAGAGTTCTAAACCACCTTGTGGAAATATGCGGCAGTGCCTGGGATCGAACTCACGACCTTTTGATTACAAATCTTATGCTTCAATTTCCCGTAACATTTCAACTGGATTACCACATCCTGTTTATTAGTTATTAATTTATATGATCCACAACATATAAAATAGGATGTCTTAACTGTTATATTTTGTTACCAAAGCATCCTGTTATTTTACTCCCAAACGACAATATTTTGGTCAGTTAATAAACCACGCAAACAAAACCATCGTCCACTATAAATACATCTGTTTAGCTCGAAGTAGGCGACAGTCTTTGCCTTGTGTTGAGTAACGACAGATATCAGCTGGACAAATCAGGTAATATTTCATAATTTATTTCATACATTAAAGAAATAAGTTCATTAGCATCGTAACATCCAAATTATTTCATTCATTTTAATCAATTTATTACGAAATTTTCATATTTAAGGATTATTGTCACTAGTCTAATTACTTTTGGATGGTAAAAAAAACAACATAAAATTTAGATCAGAACATAGAAAACAAAATGACTGTTCACTTTCTGAAGTAAAAAAAGTCCAGTTTTTGAGATTTTTTTTTTTTTTTTTTTTTTTTTTACTTGAAGAAGATTTGACTTGGTTTGAATAATGGATTTCTAATTATATTCTCACTATTTATATCCTGTATATCTAAAAAACTAGACTGACTTTTGCTTAATTTTTTTCAATGAATATTTATGTTGTAATGTAAGGAAAGTTTACTATAATTTTCAGAGTGATTCACCATCTCCTAAGACTAGTGACAATAATCCTTAATATACTTCCAAATAAATTGTATTAAAATTATTAAATAGAATTTTACGAACATGAACATAATGCAAAGAGTATGAAAAACTAAATATATTTTAATTATAAAGTTTTAAAGACCACGCTGCTTTATTGATGGTAATACAGAGTTACACTGAAAATTGACTGTGATTCGTACTTAAAACCCGGATTATATTAATTCATTTTCAAATAATTAACATGGACTTTAAAAAATTATGGTGGCATGATTATATTTGCACTCTTTAACCATTAAATGCATATATTTTTATGTCGATATGCACGTACATAAGAACGATAGAAACGTATTCTTGCATTTACAGATAGAATACACAGTTAACTTTATTTATTTATTCGAACAAAATAATACAAAAAAAATCATATCATAAAATAAATAAGAAAGACACAAACCATATTGCACTCGAAATTGAATAAAATAAAGTAAATAATCATTGAACTGATACATAAAAGTTATTGCACCAGGGAGGTGTTCAAAGTTCAAATACCGTTAATTAACAATTTGCGTACAAAGTTATGCAAGACTTAAACATAAGAAATACATGCTAATTTCTTGCTTAACTTAACAGAAATTCTTAATAGATATCGACCTCAAATTTTTTTATTGCAGAAATGGATAGAGCGTGCAAAGTTATGCTACCCTGATTTTTTTCAGATTTTTTACTATTTTTAAAAAAAATATTGAAAGTCCTTTTTGTGACGTCACGAGGCGGCAAGTCCAATCTTTTACTTAAGGAGCAGCGTCTCGTGACGTCACAAAAAGAACTTTCAATAATTTTTTAAAAATATAGTTTCTGGTCTATAAAAAAATCTGAAAAAAATCAGGGTAGCATAACTTTGCAATGCACGCGCTATCCATATATGCAATAAAAAAAATTTAGGTCGATACTCCATTGATGGTATTTGAATACCTTAATTCCTGTATATTAAGTATTAAAACAATTATATTTTCTTACATTTTATTACTAAAATATAATAATTATATAATTTATTTTATTTAACAAGTAACTTACACTTTCACTATCATTCCAGTTTTTGACACAGCCATGAAACTCATCACCACAACTCTCCTGCAGTTCTCTCTGTTACTGACCATAGTAACCCTGAGTCAACAGTTCGAACTTCACAAATGCTGCCCTGAAGGTTACTTACTGAACGGGAACTTTAGCTCCAACAATCAGTTACAACAATGTATTTGGGATACAAGAGTGTACCCAACACATTGGTTCCCATATTTATATAAAAGTGACCCCCCTCACGAGACGATACAATATAATAAATTTATCCCAAAAACAGTGGAAGATAGAATGAAACATATTTATTCTCGTTGCAATGTGCACCAACTTGTAACTATCCCTTATCGACCTTATCATGGAAATGTTATTGATAATCAAGGAGTTTTTCAGGTGAGTTTTTCCTTATATTTGAAAAATTACGTCTTCAACTCATCCTTAACACGTCTAAACATAATGTCATTACACATTGAAGGAATTTTTTAATACTGTATGTACTTCTTTACATGCGGAGGTTAGAGCACTCGGCGTACTAAGCTGAGAGTGCCATGAGAGTACGATCAGGGGCGTGCGGTCCATAAAAGCAATGCAAGCAATGCTTGCCCTAAAATTTACCGAGAAAGAAGAAGAAAGTAAATTTCGTGACAAGCATTTTTTTTTCTCTTAACAATTTTAAATTTGCCAGCATTTTGCCGCATTTAAATCGGAGATTTATTTTTTTTGTCTTGCAATAGCAGCGCCTCTACTGGTATAAGCAATCACTTTGGTTGCTTGTAAATAAACCCACCCAACGTAAAGCTTCATAAGGAAATGTATGGGGAGGGGGTGGTAAATGCTGAAGCTTGTGGAATGTACAAGCACTGCTTGTACAATGGCGGCTCTGGGGAATCGGAAAACGCCCAACTGGTTAAATAGTGTATCAATAGATGGCGCATAAATGATAAAAATCAGGGACAAAATTTAAGGGTCCACGCGCGAGTGACTCATCAAAGTTTAGTTTTTAGTTTCCGGGAAACTAATAATAAGCAATACAGTGCGTGATTTTTGTGGCTCTTTATAAGTGTTTTTTCGTGCTTTTCTCCAATATTTTATTTAATTAATTATAATGGACTATAAAAACGCACTAATTAATTTGCCATGCATAAAAAAATTCTTCATCTCAGTGTTTTGTACAATTTAATTCTTATAATTTAATTGCTTTAGCGTGATGATTACGTTTTTATTTTTTTTGTTATAAAAATGGCAGAATTACTTCAAGAAGAAAATATTATTCCTAATCTTTTACAAAAAAAATTTTGGCGCTAGAAACACAACTGAAAAAACGTAAATCGTTTGTGCAGGGCCGGCCGACCTATTCCCGAATGAAAAGGTACACCGTTAAGGTATTTAAATGCATATACAGCTAAAAAAAGATAATTATGCATAGCTGTATGCACCATGCATGATCAATGATCATGATCGAAAGTGAATAAAAAAAATTAAAAATTTACGGCAATTAGCTAATTAAGGAAACAATTTTATTGAGAGCGTTTGTATGATTATAATTTATGTATATCTCCTGTAATGAAAATTCGAGTGCCACGCCCCCTTTTTCAAAAAAATCGCGCCTCCGGCGGGGTATTAGCCCCTCGGGGCCCCCTCCGCTGTGTCATTACTTCATTTGCTTGACTAGTCTAAAATGTCACCGCACGCCACTGAGTACGATGTGGGTTTGAGTCCCACCTGGGTTTTCTTTTCTGCTAATATTTCCTTCTCACTAAAGTAAACTATTCAAAATCGGATGGTGAAGCACGACAGTTGTTTAAATAATTGAGCAATCTTTGATTTAATGTCACTACGTTAATTTCTTTACATCAAAACCATTTCCTCCTTGCTCAAAATGAGGATGAAAAAGAGATAATATTATTTCTAATATATAATGTTAAATAAGAGGAAAGAAGACGTAATAACGTCTTTTTCTATATTTTTTTTTCATAAAAAAAATGGTGCGCAATAGAAGGAAATTAGACAAAGAGTGAGCAATAAAAGATAAAATTTATGTCAACTTGGATTTACAAAGAAATATGATGAATGATGAAATGTCAAAATCTGGATACTCACGTTTCTGAAAACAGATGAATTAAAATTATAATCACAACACTTTTAATTTGTAAGTGATTTTAAAAAGTCATCATAAAACTTTAGTTACTTTTTTTTTTTTGAGAATCATGATAATTATAATTTTTAACATTATATTAAAAATTAATGTCAGTGCATGGTAAGAAAAATGGGTTTAGTAGATGGTTCAGCTCTCTGAAATATGTAGCAAACTTCCCTCACATCATGAAATTATTTTTCATGACAAAAATAGACCAAAATCGGTGAATTATCAGCATTGTTTTAAATGGAGACTAATATGGTTTTTAGTCAAATCAGCGTGCATCTTTTTCAAAAGAAAAAAAAAATTAGGTACTCATGAATTTTCTCCCATTTGTTGTTTCGTTTAAATCAGCAAACTAATAAAATTATTTTGACCTTTATTTTATGGACTAAAAATATTTTCAGTTTAAACCAATTTAATTAAAGCTGCTCCGTCAATATTTTATTTTTTTAAAAAAAGGTGTCTTCAATTTTTACAGTATTTACATAGCACATAAATCATAATGTTAGTAATTGAATCATGATGATTAAAAAATGATACTAACTTGTACATTATGCTGCAGTATTTAAGAATACAGATTTATTTTAATAATGAATATTTTCGTCCTTAGTGTATTTAAACGTATACCTTTTAAAATTCCTGATTGGAATATAATTATATAATATTTGCATTTACAAATATAAATGTGCAGTATAAATAAATATAATTCTGTGTACAACACATCAATTTTTTATGCCACTTTTGCTTTATATATGTATATTTCTTCCGAATATCACATAATTTACTATGCTTTTTCAGTATTCTAATTTTTAATTTATTATTTTCCAGTCCGCCCCTTCTAACCTCCAGTTCACGGGTGCCGAGTTTTGTATGGACAATATCGATCCGTGGACCTCTGATCTTCAAGTGATTGTAACTTGTCCTTGCTTCCGTCAACCCAGCCTGTGTCAGAATTAATTGTATCATTTGATTAATATAATTATACTTATTTACTGTACTTTTAAATTATAATACGTTTTAAAACGATAATGATAGGCCTGTTCGTATAAACCATGCTCGGTGCACTCTGAGCAAGTTTACGAACAAAAATCGTGACGTCATCTGCACTGCACTCCCTACACCACCCTCTGAGCTGGTGTAAGAAAGTGGTGTAAATGTGTACACCGAGCAGGTTTAATAACAATAGCATATAATAACTTAAGTATGAAATCATTGGGCCTTGGTTGGACTGTATTTGTACACAATTTAATAATAAAAAACTTAAAAAAAATATATATAATTCTATATCATAATATTGTTAATTAGATTTTGCTGACATCGAAGTACCTAATATTAATATAAAATTAGATCTTGCTTGTGACCCGCACAATGTAGATTACTAATATATAATAAGGGACCTTATTCCATGTCAATTAGATTGTATAACAAGCTTCCATTGTTTATAAAACTTATACCTCAGTATAGTGATTTTAAAGGAGTCGTAAAGGTATTATTGTTGAAAAATTGTTTTTACAATGTATCCGCCTATGTTACATTTAGTTTTTAAGTATGCATTTTTTTACGTGTCTTACCATCTCATGCAGAGTGCCTTCATTATGATTGTGTCTGTATGTTTTGAAAATGACCAATAAAAAGAATTGAATTGATTTAAATAAGAAATTTATTTAATATTGTAAAAATTAAAGCATGCTAGAGTTTATTCTCATTTAACGATTTCTTCCATGCATGTTTTAATATAACACTAATTATTCGACTTTTGCACTTGTATAAATTTACAATTTAGGTAATTTTGAAATATATTCAAAGACCAGAGGTGCCTAATTTTGATGTATTTTCATTGGAAATGTGCATTAATTTTAAAAATTATTGAAATTTTATTACCTGTTAGAGCTATTAAAATTTTATATAAAAAAATAATAAATTTTTTGAGTTACATATGCGTTTATTTACGAGATTAATTCCCAACAATACAAAAACACCAGAATAACATAAAATATACATAATATGGATATAAAGGATTAAAGTTCACTCCTCGCATAATTATATATAAGGAATAGGTATACTGTACAAAATATTAATTATTTTATGACTCTCCTCATTTAAGGTTTGTTCGTAAACCCTGCTTGGAGTACACAAAATAATACACCAGCTACGGAGTGCAGTGAAAATGACGTCACGATTTTTGTTCGAAAACTCAGAGTAGTCCAAGCAGGATTTAAGAACAGGCCTTATGCTGTGAGCCAACAAATGTACACAAATGTGCATTTTACCATGATATAATAACGTGAGTTCTGGCAAACATCAGCATTTTACTGGAAAAGTTTGTGACAGAAAATAACAGCTGTTGAAAAAAATTACCTATCATTAAGGTCACATGTAATTTATATCAACACGAAAATACTAACATTTTTAAAATTCTTTTGTATTATTTTAACAATAATTAATCAAATTTTTTTATCTATGTCATGAAAAGGGAGTTTCAATTCAAGAAACAAAGGTAAGTTTAATCAACTTGCAGTACCAGAGATGCAGGCTCGGACTGGGAAGCTAAGGGCCAGTCAGGGCCATGAGGCAGCAGGAGCCACTTAAAAAGGAACTCTGAGGCCAAATTTTGTACACCCTCTGTGTTAAAAACCAGAGTGGGCAGTCAGGGATCCCTAGCCCAGCCTTAAGCCGGTATTACACGATACAATTTTTCCTTTCAAGAAAACTTAATCTCCATTTTTTGTTTGTATGGAGAGGAAATTTTCTTGCAAGGAAAAATTGTATATACAATAATTAGAAAAATTGTATCTTGTAATTAAGCCCTTAAGGTGCTTTTCCATGAAGCGTGGAAAGCGATAAAATCACGTGCCGCAGCCAATCATCTCGGGATATACTCACCTTAAGCTGGTATTACACGATACAAATTTTCCTTTCAAGAAAACTTAATCTCCATTTTTTGTTTGTATGGAGATGAAATTTTCTTGCAAGAGAAAATTGTATGCAAAATTGTATCGTATAATACCGACCTTATTCCCCGATTTTATCGCCAACATGACCGCCATACGAGATTGAGGCAAGTGCGTTTTTTTTTTTTTTCCTCGTCAAGCCCCACTCAACATCGCTCCATGGAAATACACCTTTATAGCCAGTCCGAGCCTGCGGAGATGCATTTTAAGACACTTTATGAGGCGAGGAGTGTAATTACATGTTAAAACATTCCACTAAATAAGGTCACTTGATGTGTTTGTTGATCCAGTCGATGTAGTGTGACAGTTGTGTGAAGATACTGGGAGCGGTGCCACAATATATCGAAGGAGCACCAAACGATGTCACACCCACCTGTATGCCTCGCACAAACAATGGACCTCCACTGTCACCCTGCAAAGAAGATTGATTAGGGTTATTATACATTTGTGGGTACATTAATATAGTGGGAGGTGTGGCGCAGTGCGCTTGACCGGGCCCCGTCAGATCACCGAAGTCAAGCAACGCCGAGCGTGGTTAGTAATTGGATGGGTGACCATTTTCAACAAAAACCACGTTCCCCACCCAGGGGTAAATCATTGCACTTTTGCAATATGTGGTTCTCCTGGCTTTGGACCCAATTCCAGTTCATTGACAAAAGCTGTAGTATCTATCCTGGCTGAGAGGTTTCCACGTTTTCCTCAGTCGCAGGCAAATGCCGGGATGGATTGCAAGGCCATGGTCGCTCCCGTTCCGGAAGAGCCCGCGAAACGCTTAAGTTAGGGTTTCGGAAGGTTCGGGGTTTCAAAGTAGTATGTAATTAGTTAGTAGATAGATATACACATTAGGGTTTGATAATGCCTGATGTATTAAGGGCTGTCTCACACAGAATCGTATGATTTCACAGCGTATCATAAAAAAAAAAAAAAAAAAAATGCGATCAGGTGTATATACGCGAGCACATAGCTTCGTATCGTATCGCATGACATCGTTTCTCATTTAGAACGTTCTAAATTTTTATCATTTGATGCGATACGAAGGCAGTGTACGACCCCCCTTAAGTGAGTTTTTTATGTTCCTTCTTATTTTTTTTCACCTCTTTATATGAACAAAACAAATTTAATTACCATAATTCTTACACTTTTCCCATCTGTACAAACTATAACTTTTCCTAATAAGTAATCATTGTGATCAACAAAATCAGGTACATACCTGGCAGGTTCCCATGGGACGCTGCTCCCCCAAGGCTGCTCCCGCACAAAGGTGGTATTCAGGGTCGATGTCCATCAAGTACTTATTGTAGCATTCTTCGTCACTCACTACCCTGAGTTCAACCTCTAGAAGATGTGGTGAAGAAGTGCGATTCTGTGTGGAAGTATTGAAATTAATAATTAAAGGTAAACAGTCAGTGCAGCCTAATACAGAGGGTGTTTATTATAAATTGTAAATTAATTTCGAGGAATGAAGTTGAATAGAAAGTAAATCGATATTATTTTCTATGATAATAAATACCTGTGATATATCATGTTAAATGATACATTGCATGTTACGCTTACAAACAGAACAATAGTTTGTTCGTTATGTTTCAAATTAATTTTTACAGATTTTTTATTTTAGGATATGTTTTTTCTTTTCCCTTTTAAAAGAAAAAAAAAACTCAAATTTTACATGGAAGCGTGGCAAAATATTTAATATTTCTTTAAAATAATTATCTCCATTCCTAGAAGAAGAAATGTCAGAAAATATAATTTTAGTAGTATAATATTTAAATGCCCTAATTAAATGCTCCTTAAAACTTCTCCAATACTATGTATAGTTTCATCGATTTTCTGAAAAATCAACGTTATTTAAAACTAAGTAATTAGCCAAGTAATGCCATCAATGCATCCTTCAAGCTCACCTCAGTATCTCCCCACCCGACTGCCGTGGCCAAATCTTCAGGGAGGATCTTGTCCTGTGGTCCGGGCAAAGTCACCGCTACCTCATCGCCGTTCGCCAGGGAAAAAGGGGGCCACACCTGAACGTTTTAATACTTTGTATATATTAATTGCAACTGAAATTACTTATTTTTTTTTAAATAATAAATTTTTGAACAAATCAAAGTAATGATAAAAAAATATAAAATTTGTTTACGTTTATATTCATTTAGAAAAGACACGATAATTTCAAGCATAGCATATATAAGTATTTTTCAATTTTATATAAATATTAACTTATTTGTAATGTTATTAATTATTTAATAAATTATTTAATTAATTTACTTATTTATATTATCAAATGATGTATAATGTGAATATTCTCAGAGTGATCATACATTATATATTTTGAAAGTTGGTATAATAATGCAGTATTTATGATAATATATATATTGAAATCATTTGTTGACATCAGATTGAACAATTATAATATTTATTTCATGTATTTTAAACGTTAATAAGTTTGCAATTTAAAATTTATCATACGAAAATTGATGAAGATTTGAGAAAAATACTATTTTAACACTAGTATCAACCTCAATTGTTTTTATTGCAGAATTGGATATAGAGGGTGCAAAAGTTATGCTACCATGATTTTTTCGGATTTTTTAGAGTCCGGGAAGTATTTTCAAAAAATGATTGAAAGTTATTTTTGTGACGTCAAAATATGCCGCTCCTTAAGAAAAAGATAGGACTTGCCACCTCGTGACGTCACAAAAAGAACTTTCAATAATTGTTTAAAAATACTTCCCGGACTCTAGAAAATCTGAAAAAAATCAGGATAGCATAACTTTGTACCCTCTATCCATATCTGCAATAAAAAAATGAGGTCGATACTCCATTTCTTATGTTATGTTGTTATAAAACAACAGGGTGTTGAATTAATATTGGTTACCTTCAGCAGAGCTATGTCGTTGATTTTCGTGGTGACTTCGAATTTTTCGTGCACTTCACTGCTGTTGACGATGTGATGGTGACCATATAACCTCGGGGTGGTAGTCGAGGAAATTAACACAATGTCACTAACGTTCTTTCTATAAGACAATTCAAACAGTAGGTAAGTTGATTGGTTTATTATTGTAAAGGTGAATCCACATGGCGACAACCGCGATGCGATGCGATTTTGACGTTAAGGTGGATTCACATGGCGATTTCCAACCTGCGACGCGAAGGAAAGAATGCGCACTTGCTGTGACATTTATTGGCGGCCATATTTGACGATTGAAAAAAAGAGCATCGTAATTTAACGCGATATTCGCCACCGCAATGGCGAATTTGCTTCCGCATAGGATTCCACAGCTTGTGTGACAAAATCGCGTCGCATCGCCGTTGTCGCCATCTGAATCCGCCTTTAAAAAGCTGTAAAATATCGATAATATGCGGTGACGAATTCGCTGGGAATCGCGTTAATTACGATGATGTTTTTTCTTTTAATCACCAAATATGGCCGCCAATGGATGTTACAGCAAGTGCGCATTATTGGTATCGCGTTGCAGGCTGGAAATCGCCATGTAAATCCGCCTTTGCTGCATTTCTATATTTTCTTAATAATAAACAATGTTGACGTAATAGAAAGTATACAGTCTAGGCTAGAGATAATATTTAAAATATTTTCTAAACCTTTGGTACAATTATGTTAAGCTTTGGTTTCAAAAGGTTTTGAAAATTTAGGCAAACGTTTAATTCTCGAAAAGAAAATCCTATATGTAGAGATTCGTTATTAGATATTTTTTAGATATTACAAATAATATATTTTCTAACTATAAAAATAATAGAATTTAGAAGAGTCTATTATTTGTTTATCATCTACGTTATTAATCACATTAATGAATTTTTGAGTTAGAATAAAATAACCAAGAATGAACGGAGAGAAGGATGGTATTACGTTAAGCGGAGAAATGGATACAACTCCAGAAAATTGCATTTAACGATTGACCTCAGTTACTACGCGAGTCAATTAAAAAAAAATCTGTCAAACGGAATCAAATGAAATGAATTTTAAAAATTCGACAATGCTCTAAAACTTAATCGCTTATGGTTTGAGCAGATTCAAGGGGGCGGTTTCCCACAGTACATATATTTCCAGTTTTCGTCCATAAGGCTAATGTTAAACTTCTGGCTCATTTTTTTTCAAAACTGATAAGACCAATCCGCTTCAAAATTTACATACCCTCTATTTATGCATTGTGAGTTCTAAGTATTCTGCAAATCTTGTAGCATTCCGAAATCTCAATCAACTGAGGTCAATCCTTAAGCAAACCTATAACTAACTGTGAGAAAAATTTCTCGCTGATATGTGCTAAAATATCTTCCATATAATTACCCAAAAACGCAGTGCGCCGCAGTCAGCACGGTATCAGCGTTCAAAATTGTCCCTCCACATATAGAGACGGAGTATTTCTTAGGAGCAGTATATATCTTTTGTTCAAAATACACCTGGAGTGTGGAACATGTAATTAATTTAGTAACAGCGATCAAAATATAAAAAAAAAACAGCCTAACAAAAAACAAAAATAATGACAAGAAAAAAGAAAACAAAAGTAATCTATTTTAATTTGTTAAATTTTGAGATCAAGCGATGTCATTTTCTGTAAGAAAATTGTAAAGTATAAATTTAAATTTGCAATTTCTCTTCATTTCTCTTTCTATTCATTTCTGCAATAAAAAAATTCCATGCAGGTTGTCCATTATCTTCATTTGGTATTAAAAATCAATTTATTAATTAATAAATAAATTAATAATAATTATAAATAAAAAACACTTACCACAGAACGGTTTATGTCATTGGTTGCTGGTCTTCCATTTATTATTCGAGTTTCCAGCAAAACATTTTCTGAAATGGAATTTTTTTAAATTGGAATCTCTCTCAATTTATTTCATATTTATTACCTGGTTTGACGTCTGATATGAACACCAGTAGAAGTAATAAGATAATCATCTTGAGGTGTAGATGCTTGTGCTATACACTGTATTATGTTCTGAATGGATGTACCTCAAACCATTGTTCTTATATAGGACGCTGCATGAGTCATTAAAATATGGTTAATTTTATTATCACGCTGGGTTTAATCAATTTATTTTATGACTATGCGTCATGAAAATATTTTAATACGTATATCTTTCTCACTATAATTACTGCAGTAGAGTAATTAAAATTATAAATTTAATGACTTCACAGCTAGCTAGTGATATTAGTCGATAATGAGGACAATTCACGAAAGAGTTAGCCAGAAAGTTATCCAGCTTTCTCACTAACCGCGGTTACCGCCAGCCTAATTCAATGACTCCAAACATGGTTAGTGAGAAACTTTTATAACTCCCTTCGTGAATTGCACCCATTGTTTAATTAATTTTGTGACTATATTAATGTATAATTATTCGATTTTTAATATGAAATAAAAGTAATAAAACATATAAAATTATGCACCACGTATAAGCAAAAAATAAAAAATGTACTAAAAATTATAGCTTTAAAGTTAAAAATAAATATATATTTAAGTTATATAAATTTCATTTTTTTTTTTTTTTTTTTTTTTAAACACCCCTTAAGCGAGAAGAAATATTGTGTGACATCAAAAGCGCATGCAAAGTCTTTTCTTTCGCTTGCACGTTAAACTTTTTCATGACTGTAAAATACTTTTTAATTACATTTTAAAACGATTACTTACAATTTTATTACTTAAGACATTATATCATATTATGAGTATATGCTATCGTTATTGTGTTATTCTAACTACACCTTGCAATACAATTACCTCATTTTTCTTATTAAAATGAACGAAAAAACATGCACTGAATTATAATTGGAAAATCAATTAAACAATTTTTAAACATTACATCACTATATATGCATATATTTAATGTGTTGTAAGAATTACTCTAATACAGTAACATTAATTTGGCGTTACTAATTAAATCTAAATACAGCATTTTCGTGCTGATTAATTAAAATAAATTGAATAAACCTAGCGTGATTTTAAGTTTTACTCAATTTTAATTGACGAGACTTTTATGAGAAATTTATACTTTTTTGCTACCATTCGTTCAGAGAATGTTTCTTCTTCTTCAAAATAACTCCATTTATTGGTGTCCGTCCATAAGGTTCCATGTTAAAATTCTAGGTAAGACAGATTTACTTCAAAATTTGTATACCATGAACTTATTGGAAAAAGAAATAAATAAAAGTCCCCTGTAAGTATGTACGTGAAGTGAGCCCCCCCACTTTCAGCACTAATTCCAAATTTAAATGCATTAATAGGTGCTCAATTAGTGCTAATTAGTGCCGTAAGACAAACATCAGCCCCCCTGTAAACACATGTTCAAATCCAATTTGAATTATGGGGGGCTCACTTCACGGCAGCCCCCCCACTTACAGCACTAATTCCAAATTTGGGTGCAATAATTAGTGCTCGATTAGTGCTAATTAGTGCCGTAAGAAGTTTTGCTCCAGCTCAACATCTTCATTTTCAAATAAAATCGGAAAAATGGGGGGCTCACTTCACGGCAGCCCCCCAACTTGCAGCACTAATTCCAATTTTGGGTACAATAATTAGTGCTCGATTAGTGCTAATTAGTGCCGTAAGAAGTTTTGCTCCAGCTCAATATCTTCATTTTCAAATAAAATCGGAAAAATGGGGGGCTCACTTCACGGCAGCCCCCCAACTTGCAGCACTAATTCCAATTTTGGGTACAATAATTAGTGCTCGATTAGTGCTAATTAGTGCCGTAAGAAGTTTTGCTCCAGCTCAATATCTTCATTTTCAAATAAAATCGGAAAAATGGGGGGCTCACTTCACGGCAGCCCCCCAACTTGCAGCACTAATTCCAATTTTGGGTACAATAATTAGTGCTCGATTAGTGCTAATTAGTGCCGTAAGAAGTTTTGCTCCAGCTCAATATCTTCATTTTCAAAAAAAAATCGGAAAAATGGGGGGCTCACTTCACGGCAGCCCCCCCACTTGCAGCACTAATTTCAATTTTAGGTGCAATAATTAGTGCTCAATTAGTGCTAATTAGTGCCATAAGAAGTTTTACTCCAGCTCAACATCTTCATTTTCAAATAAAATTCAAACACATGAAGGCAGCACCCCCCTCCCCCCCAAACTTGCAAGTTTTGCCGCAAGAATTCCAAAATGAAATGGAATAAAAAGTGCTCAATTAGTGCTATATAATCCCAGAATTTCATTTATTTTAACTCGTAAATTATATGCATTAATTCATGGGACAATGTATCATGGTGGGAGGGAAATTCAAATCTATATTTGTTTCATGGAAAATGAATTGAATGCTGCAGCAATAATTTCATTCAACATTTCTTTTGACATTGTCGAAGCATTAAATTTATAAAGTCTCTCCAATTAAAATTATATAAATGATGAAGGTAGAGATAACACCGATCAGCTGTTCGACGTAGTCCCCTTTGATTAACATGTAAACCTTAGCAAATTCACAGAATGTCTGAAATTTTTTTAAGAGGCAGATAAGAATTCCTAAAAGACATAGAAAAAGATTCAAAACAATTTAATAAGCCGATTTTTTTAAATTAAGGTTTTAGTTTGTCTCTCAATGGGAAAGCCCTATATCCTAAAAATTAAAAAAATTAATTATAAAAGAATCGGCTAGTTTAATTGTTTCGAATTTTTTTCTTCAGCTTTTAGGCACTAATATCTGCCTCTCAAAAATATTTCAAATTTCAAATTAGTCGATTTGCTAAGGTTTACATGTTAATCAAAGTGGACTACGTCGAACAGTTGATCGGTGTTATCTGTAACATAGTTGAAAAAAAATTATTAAATTTTAAATGCTTACAATTTTTTTTTTTTTTTTTTTAATTTCCGATATAAAAATAAAATATACCAAAAAAATGTAGAGAAAATTTTAAAACAATTGCATGATCGTTAAGAATTTTTTATATTAATTTTTTAAATGTCCAGTATAGAGCTTTCCCATTGGAGTCCTAAACTAATAAATTAATATTAAAAAAAATCAGATCCAGCGATCGTTTTGACATTTTTTCAAAATTTTTTTGGTGCTAAGTATTATCTCTAAAAAAAAATCAGAATTATCATGAGGCTGCTAAGGTTTACATGTTAACCAAATTGGACTAAAACAATCGATGTTTCGTGTTATCTTACCCTTAAGTATATATAAATAAAGAAATAAAGAAGGAGGAGAAGAAGAAAAAGAAGGAGGAGGAGCGGGAGGAAAAAACATTAAAAAACAAAACAAAAATTAGTTCAGTATATAATTTTTGATGAAATATTTTTCTAATCAACTGTATGGAGATGGAAAAATTAAAATAAATAAATAAATAAATAAATAAATAAATAAATAAATAAATAAATAAATAAATAAATAAATAAATAAATAAATAAATAAATAAATAAATAAATAAATAAATAAATAAATAAATAAATAAATAAATAAATAAATAAATAAATAAATAAATAAATAAATAAATAAATAAATAAATATGGGAGATGAAGATTAAAAAATATTATATTGGGTTTACTAATTTTACTGTCCTATTTTGAGTATTTTGGTAGTAGTGTCAGTAATAAAGTTCTATACTTCCAGACAAACATTATTACAGTTATTGAATACATATGTTGGCACCAAAGCCCGAAAAAAATGCGCACATCTAGGTGTGCTTCTAGCGATTTGAGCAAAGCCCGATATTAACAAATATTTCGGGCTTAAATTTGTTCATTTAAATTTGATCATTTCTAGAAGTGCCCAAATCGAAAGAAGCAAATCCCGACGAGAAGTTTTATTTCGGACTTCGCTCACTGTTTTGATCATTTCTAGAAGTGCTCAAAGCAAAATGAAAAATAATAATTAGAAATTGTGCCGTACATTATAGTAATAATTTGTAATAAAAAATGAAAAAATAAAATATTGTGAATTTAATAACATTTTAATTACATCACTTTTTTAATTAATTGACAAAAATACAAATTTAACAGTTTAGCATAGCGCGTATATATATATTATTTTTTTATTAAAACATTTCTTTCTGAATTATTCAAGTCATACTGAGAAATACTGTTTTGTCACACTTTTTATATTAATATATTGTATGTTAGTTAATTTAAATAATTTTTATAGCTGATATATTATAAAACAATTTTAACTTAATTTATAGAACTTGCTAAGGAGCAAAGAGCTCCTCAAGATAGTACCAAACCTACCAATAAAAAAAAAATACTATCATGGCATTTTAAAATTCATCTAATTTTTTTTCTTTGCACAACATGTTTTAGATTGACACCTTTCTTGCAGTTGCAAAACACAAAACCTTGCTTTGAATTTGCCAATGCTGCTGCTGATCTGAGAGACTCTTTTCTTTGTAATGTGTGGTACGTCGTCTGAACTTGGAAATTGTTCATTTGCAACCTAGAATTTATTGCCAGAGTATAATTGTAATCATACCCTTTAATTATAAAAAATGAAAAAAAATTAAAAGTGTCTCTCAGTGTGACAAATTAGTATTTTTTCAATATGACTTGAATAATACAGAAGGAAAAGTTTCAATAATAAAAAAAAATAATAATAATATACTGCAGTATACACGCTATTAATGTTAAATTTGTATTTTATCAATTATTTAAAAAAGTGATTAAAAAAGTGATATAATTAAAATATTATTAAATTTATATTATTTTATTGTTTTATTATTTATTGCTATAATACGGCACAATTTCTAATTATTATTTTTCATTTTGCTTTGAGCACTTCTAGAAATAATCAAAACAGTGAGCAAAGCCCGAAATAAAACTTATAGTTGGGGTTGGCTTTTTTCGAGTTGGGCACTTCTAGAAATGATCAAATTTAAATGAGCAAACCCAGAAATAAAACTTCTCGTCGGGTTTTGCTTTTTCCGATTTGAGCACTTCTAGAAATGATCAAATTTAAATGAGCAAAGCCCGAAATATTTGTTAATATCGGACTTTGCTCAAATAGCTAGAGGCACACCTAGATGTGCGCATTTTTTTCGGGCTTTGGTGCCAACATATGTATTCAATAACTGTAATAATGTTTGTCTGGAAGTATAGAACTTTATTACTGACACTACTACCAAAATACTCAAAATAGGACAGTAAAATTAGTAAACCCAATATAATATTTTTTAATCTTCATCTCCCTTATTTATTTATTTATTTATTTATTTATTTATTTATTTATTTATTTATTTATTTATTTATTTATTTATTTATTTATTTATTTATTTATTTATTTATTTATTTATTTATTTATTTTATTTTTTCCATCTCCATACAGTTGATTAGAAAAATATTTCATCACAAATTATATACTGAACTAATTTTTGTTTTGTTTTTTAATGTTTTTTCCTCCCGCTCCTCCTCCTTCTTCTTTTTCTTCTTCTCCTCCTTCTTTATTTCTTTATTTATATATACTTAAGGGTAAGATAACACGAAACATCGATTGTTTTAGTCCAATTTGGTTAACATGTAAACCTTAGCAGCCTCATGATAATTCTGATTTTTTTTTTTAGAGATAATACTTAGCACCAAAAAAATTTTGAAAAAATGTCAAAACGATCGCTGGATCTGATTTTTTTTAATATTAATTTATTAGTTTAGGACTCCAATGGGAAAGCTCTATACTGGACATTTAAAAAATTAATATAAAAAATTCTTAACGATCATGCAATTGTTTTAAAATTTTCTCTACATTTTTTTGGTATATTTTATTTTTATATCGGAAATTAAAAAAAAAAAAAAAAAAATTGTAAGCATTTAAAATTTAATAATTTTTTTTCAACTATGTTACAGATAACACCGATCAACTGTTCGACGTAGTCCACTTTGATTAACATGTAAACCTTAGCAAATCGAC
The DNA here is from genome assembly GCA_949825025.1 of Siphlonurus alternatus. Taxonomy (NCBI): domain Eukaryota; kingdom Metazoa; phylum Arthropoda; class Insecta; order Ephemeroptera; family Siphlonuridae; genus Siphlonurus; species Siphlonurus alternatus. The sequence continues at coordinate 5,387,106 of OX463785.1, read as the reverse complement.
TAATTTGAAATTTGAAATATTTTTGAGAGGCAGATATTAGTGCCTAAAAGCTGAAGAAAAAAATTCGAAACAATTAAACTAGCCGATTCTTTTATAATTAATTTTTTTAATTTTTAGGATATAGGGCTTTCCCATTGAGAGACAAACTAAAACCTTAATTTAAAAAAATCGGCTTATTAAATTGTTTTGAATCTTTTTCTATGTCTTTTAGGAATTCTTATCTGCCTCTTAAAAAAATTTCAGACATTCTGTGAATTTGCTAAGGTTTACATGTTAATCAAAGGGGACTACGTCGAACAGCTGATCGGTGTTATCTCTACCTTCATCATTTATATAATTTTAATTGGAGAGACTTTATAAATTTAATGCTTCGACAATGTCAAAAGAAATGTTGAATGAAATTATTGCTGCAGCATTCAATTCATTTTCCATGAAACAAATATAGATTTGAATTTCCCTCCCACCATGATACATTGTCCCATGAATTAATGCATATAATTTACGAGTTAAAATAAATGAAATTCTGGGATTATATAGCACTAATTGAGCACTTTTTATTCCATTTCATTTTGGAATTCTTGCGGCAAAACTTGCAAGTTTGGGGGGGAGGGGGGTGCTGCCTTCATGTGTTTGAATTTTATTTGAAAATGAAGATGTTGAGCTGGAGTAAAACTTCTTATGGCACTAATTAGCACTAATTGAGCACTAATTATTGCACCTAAAATTGAAATTAGTGCTGCAAGTGGGGGGGCTGCCGTGAAGTGAGCCCCCCATTTTTCCGATTTTTTTTGAAAATGAAGATATTGAGCTGGAGCAAAACTTCTTACGGCACTAATTAGCACTAATCGAGCACTAATTATTGTACCCAAAATTGGAATTAGTGCTGCAAGTTGGGGGGCTGCCGTGAAGTGAGCCCCCCATTTTTCCGATTTTATTTGAAAATGAAGATATTGAGCTGGAGCAAAACTTCTTACGGCACTAATTAGCACTAATCGAGCACTAATTATTGCACCCAAATTTGGAATTAGTGCTGTAAGTGGGGGGGCTGCCGTGAAGTGAGCCCCCCATAATTCAAATTGGATTTGAACATGTGTTTACAGGGGGGCTGATGTTTGTCTTACGGCACTAATTAGCACTAATTGAGCACCTATTAATGCACTTAAATTTGGAATTAGTGCTGAAAGTGGGGGGGCTCACTTCACGTACATCCTGTAAGTAACATTGAAATCATAATCATAAATTCTGATTCCGAGAGCTCAATATTCTTAGATCTTGACTTTATGTATACTTTGTAATGTTTTTTTCTTTTGTACTGTTCGAGTTGGATAAATTTATTTATTGACCAGTGATCTTCACTTCACTGTGATTTGGTGAGCCTTGATTACGTTTAAAGGGACTCATACCAGTGACCTGCCTTAAAGGTCAAGTGACCTTCTCTGACCTTTTAAATTTTTAAGTTCCTTTCCTCCGTACAATTGAATACTTATATTATAATTACCCTAGTTGAAAAATGTCATCTTTAACTCATCCGTTACATGCCTAAACGAAATCTCTTTACCTCTAAAACACATCTTATTTCCTCTTCGCTCATAGTGAGGATGAAATGTAGGCAATATTTCTAAAATATTATTTGCAAAATAAGAGGACAAAAGACGAGAGGAGAGTTTAAATAGCGAATAAAAGAACAAATTTATTTTAACTTGGGTATGTTCAAACCAGTAAAGAAAATCATGAATTTTATTTACATTATATTATAAACTTGTAGCGATGCTCAACTCAAATAGTTGGATTTTCATCACCAACGATTTTGAAAATAAATTTATGGAAATAAAATAAATTTTTATGGTTAAGATGTTTATTTTACCTGGGAGTTGGTTAAAAAAAAAATTGTTAAATAAGTAATAATAGGTTGAGTAAATTTCTTTCTTGGGAAATAACATGTAACACAAAATTGTAATTAGATTTAAGAGAATTCAACAAACATTAAACAATCAATACATTCTTATTACAGTATTACTTAATTAATAGTTATTATTAAAAACTTGATATTTTAGTGTTTATTTATTATTAACGTAGTTGCAACAGTACCAAAAAATAGCTCATTGATGCACTCAAAATCTGAAACAAATCAAAACTTTATCAGATTAGTAAACTCAACTAGAAATCAAGTGTTTATCTATCTAAAACAACAATGAAGTATCGACCTCAATTTTTTATTGCAGAAATTGGATACAGGGTGAAAAGTTATGTTACCTTGATTTTTTTCAGATTTTTTACAGCCCGAAAAGTATTTTTAAAAAATTATTGAAAGTTCTTTTTGTGACTTCACGGGGCTTAGAAAAAGTAGGACTTGCCGCCACGTGACGTCACAAAAAGGACTTTCTCCAATATTTTTTTAAATATTTCCAGGGCTGTAAAAAATGTGAAAAAAATCAGGGTAGCATAACTTTGCACCCTCTATCCATTTCTGCAATAAAAAAATTATGTGTTTGACTCTATTTGACCTCACTCATAAAACACCAATCATCTTTAACACAAATTTACAAATGAGACTTCTAATGACATAACTCTATAGCATCTTATTTTTTCTTCGCTGAAAGTGAGGATGAAATGAAAACAATATTTTTAAAATCTTATGCTCAAGAAGAGAGAAAAAGACGTAATCTCGCCTTTTTTCCTCTAATTTCTCTAAAATAGGAAGAAATTAGACGAGAGGATAGCTAATTAGTGAATAAAAGATGAAATTTATTTCAACTCGGGAACCTCTTGTTGACTGACCTTCGAGAAGAGTTCCATTGAGAGACTGAAGAAGGTCAGACCGCTGATCTCCTCAGGGCATTGACCTGAACATCTCGCGATGAGAACCTGCAGGGCTGACCGCGCGGGCCCCGCCCCCAGACCACCACGTGACACCTGAGACACGCCCACCAAACAGCTGTGAAGAAGATCGCTCTGCAAATAAATGGTAGCATTAAGGATGAATCTCAGTTGATTTGAGATCTCAGAATCGGTCTTACTTTAATGCAACAAGACTTGCAGGGGACTATGAACTCGCCATCAATAGGTGACATACAAATTTTGAAGTACAGTCGTTGCCTTGGAAAATTTTACACTTACAGCTTTTTTAATCACCATTCCCTCTATTATTCTTACGGAGCATCTTGCAAAGGGAAATTTTCCAAGGCGACTAGTGTAGATCTATCTCATCATAAAAACTGAGGTAGAAGTTTAAAATTGAGAAACCGGAAATGGAGCTGTTTTGAAAAAAAAAACTAGATTGAATTTGCTCAAACCATAAGCGATTTAGTTTTAGAATATATTCTCGAATCGTTGGAATGATTTCATTCTATTTCGTCTTACAGAAATATCCTTTGACTCTGAAGTTACTGAAATTAATCGTTTTTACTACAGAAAAAATCTACATTTATTATTGCTATTGGATTATTTTTCTACGTTATTACTATAAAGTGTGTTGGCATAAGATTAAAACCTTTGAACAAAAAATAAAAATATCAGAGCACAGAAAACGTCCACTTGTCCCCTGCTTTATATGCAATTTGCTTCACATTAGTGCTGAAATGGTTGCCTATAACCTTAAGGCGAGACGATTTCTCAAAATTAAAAAAAAAAAAAAAAACATGTAAGATAAAAATTCATTATTTAATCCATTTCTCCTAAAATCAATATATCAAATATGGATATCTGTTGAGGTTAATAGGACAGGTCATGGGGGCAACAAAGCCGAGAGAAGGAGTAGTTAATACACAATAAGTACAAACAATTAATTATGCTAATTAAAAATCATGATCCATGCAACTTTTAACGTTTAAAGTACCAATCAAAGAAGTTAGCTAGACTATCAGACTCTTTGTTATGGAAACATATAAGAATTAATATTAATAATTAAAGCATAGAAGTGGCTATTTAAAGAAAGTATTACTACAGAAATTCAGTGTATCATATTTTTATGCCTCAAAAATTTGAATCAGCTATTTATTCGTTAATAATATAAATACTACCAAGAAACCTTTGTAAGAAAGAAACGACTAACAATGCTGTACTTACATTGTTGAGGATCATCTGTCCACTTTTTGAGTACATGTACATTTGCACTACGAAGGCTGTCAGCAACACTACTGCAGTTACTGCGATGGTCAAGTCGCGGAACTGAAACGCACGTGATATATATTATTACTGTCACCTGCCATATATATTTCAAATATGGACGCACAATGTTTGAAATTAAATTTGTCCAACTTGTGATTAAATTGTTATGATGGTTTTAAAAATGTTTTAAATCAACGTTAATAATGAAATGAATGTTTATATTTTTTAATTTGTTTACTCACAAAAACACAGATATATTTATTACATTAAATTATACATTAAAATCCAAGAGTTTAGAAAACTTGGAAACGGAAAACGATATAATGGACAACATACATGAAAAAATTTTATTGCAGAAATAAATAGAGGGTACCAAATTAATCTACTCTGAATTTTTTCAGATTTTTTTTTAGACCCAGAACTATTTTTAAATAATTATTGAAAGTCCGGCCACGCCCCCTGGAGGCATCAATAGGCGTCTTGGTCCTATACTTTTTACTAAGGATTCAGGGGTGCCAACTTAACTTACATAACTTTTAATAATTATTTAAAAATAGTTCCGGGTCTAAAAAAAATCTGAAAAAATTCAGAGTAGCATAATTTGGTGCCCTCTATTCATTTCTGCAATAAAAATTTTTCATACAATGTGTATGTTGTCCATTCATATTTTATACATTATATTTTCTTTCTTTATTATACTTCAGCGCCTGCCAGCTGCTTACTATGTATCTTGCTATATATAGGTTTTATTTATATAAAAATTATAATGGCAAAGTAACTATATACAAGAACTTCAGGCTGAATAAAAATTTGGGTTATAAATAATTAGTACTAACTCGGGAAAAAATAATATCCTATTAGTAAAGTTTACAAACAAGCCCTCTTTCCCCTTATATTGTATTCGCTGGTATATTTTCAGAAGTTGCTAAAAAACTCACCCGCAGGATGAAGAAAAGATATGACATGATGATGGTTGCTGCGATGGCGTGCGTTATCAAAATCCAGTGCCCCATCACTTTGTTGATCTGATGTACAAGGCTACAGAAAATTATTAAAAATGAACTCATCAGCACTTTAAGGTAGAGATAACGTCAGTCAGCTGTTTTTTTTAGCTCCATTTGATTAACATGCAAACCTTAGCAAATTCACAAAAAATCTGAAATTTATTTGAGAGGCAGATATTAGTGCCTAAAAGCCATAAAAAAAATTTCAAAACAATTTAACCAGCCGATTTTTTTTAATTAATTTATTTCATTTTCAGCATAAGGCTTTCCCATGGAGAGACAAACTAACAACTTATTAAAAAAAAAAATCGGCTCGTTAAATTATTTTGAAACTTTTTCTATGACATTTATGCACTAATCTCTGCCTCTCAAAAAAAATTCAGAATTTTTGTGAATTTGCTAAGGTTTACATGTTAATCAAATGGAGCTAAAAAAAAACAGCTGACCGACATTATCTCTACCTTAATATTTTTACTAGCTAATTTTACATTAAATTACATGAAAGTCAGGGTTAATAACCTTTATATCATGAGTTAAAAATGTAAATATTTGAAATAATCTTGAGAATAAAAATATATAACAAAATTAAAAAAAAAAAAAAAGCTCAATTTTTATCCCTGGTGCTAAACTAGGAGCCAGTTTAGCACCATGTTTAACACCAGGGTTAAAAATCGAGCCAAAGTAGGGGTTAAAGTGCTTTGTGAATGCCCCTCTTTTTTTCCTAAAAATGAGAGCGATTTAGCAAGCTCCAGGAAGCAAAATAAGAAGCGTTTTTCTCACCTGTTACCTCGTATGGAAATGGACAACCTACATGAAATTTTTTAATTGCAGAAATGAATAGAGAACACCAAATTATGCCCCTCTGAAAATTTTCAGATTTTTTTTAAACCCAGAACTATTTTTAAATAATTATTGAAATTGCGGCCACGCCCCCTGGAGGCGTCAATAGGCGTATCGGTCCTATCCTTTTTAATAAGGATTCAGGGGTGTCAACTTAACTTACAGAACTTTCAAAAATTATTTAAAAAATGGTTCTGGGTCTCAAAAAAGTCTGAAAAAATTCAGAGTAGCATAATTTGGTGTTCTCTATTCATTTCTGCAATCAAAAATTTCATTTAGGTTGTCCATTGCTACATAAAATGATGAATCTTAAATTGCTACTTTTACTTATTAACGCTTGCTGATTTATATTTTTTTCAATATATTATTATGAGAAATGTAAGCAAGTGTAACTAGCAAAATAAATTACATTTTTAAAGTTAAATATATGAACCTAAAAACAATTTTTTTGCAAGAAGTCACCTGATGTAGTGCTGGTGGTACTTGACCCAGTCTTTGAAGAGCGGTGTGATTTGGTTCCTCGGTCCTGGCAGGAGAGCTTGGGGGGCGGTACGTGACAGCAAGTCTGCACGCTCCGCCGCGGCCAACATCAGCGAACACGCAAACGCATCAGACGTACAGACGGATGCAATTAAAAATATAGCATTTGCAACTATGAGAAAAATTATTAAATATTAGCATTATATTATTAAATTAAAAACAATGGAGTATCGACCTCCAAATTTTTATTGTATAGAAATGGATATAGGGTGCAAAGTTATGTTACTCTGATTTTTTTAACATTTTTTAGAGTCCAAAAAGTATTGCTAAAAAGTTTTGCCCAAGTCAAATTTGAACCCACGCCCCTTATAAGTCCTATTCCCTTATTAAAGGAGGGGAACGGCTTCAGTTTTTATATTTTTATTGTTTTATAAATAATGTCAAACTTACTTGTGCACAAAAAAAATAGTCACCAAACTCAGCCTTCCACCAGTTCAGCAGTTGACATTCAAAAAGCGCGCCAAAGAAAATTGGGGCTTATGACGTCAAGATAAACGATTGGTTGCGCTTGAACTATCATGTCGCTTGACGTCACAAGCCCTAATTTTATTTGGCGCACTTTTTGAATATCAACTGCTGAACTGGCTGAAGGCTGGGAGGGTGGTGACTATTTTTTTGGTGCACAAGTAAGTTTGACATTATTTATAAAACATTAAAAATATAAAAAATGAAGTGGTTCCCCTCCTTTAAAAAAGATGCCTCTTGACATTTCTCTCTCTCTCTCTCTCTCTCTCTCTCTCTCTCTCTCTCTCTCTCTCTCTCTCTCTCTCTCTCTCTCTCTCTCTCTCTCTCTCTCTCTCTCTCTCTCTCTCTCTCTCTCTCTCTCTCTCTGTCTCTCTCTCTCTCTCTCTCTCTCTCTCTCTCTCTCTCTCTCTCTCTCTCTCTCTCTCTCTCTCTCTTTCTCTCTCTCTCTCTAATTATATAATCCCCGCACCATTTTAATGATATTTTATTATTCGAACAACTGGTTATACAGACAACATGAATCAAGTAATTATTTATAAACTAAAATTAAACAAATTATAAAAAAAACAGTAAAAGAAAAAATATTACATTGCCAATAATTACAGTTTGATATGAGCCCTATATACAGAATATTATTTGCCACTATATTTGGTAATATCTTGGTTTTGGAGGATTAAAAAATATTTAAAATTTTGTCTTTGTATTAATGGACAACCTGCATTAAAAAATTTTATTGCAGAAAATGCAGAAATGAATAGAGGGTATATACGGAACTATGCCATGCTGCTCTGATTTTTTTTTTCAGATTTTTTTGAGTCCCGGAACTATTTTTAAATTATTATTGAAAGTTCTCTACATTAATTGAGTTTGCACCCTTGAATCTTTAATAAAAAGGATAGGGCCTAGACGTTTATTGATACCTCTAGAGGGCGTGGCCATGTACATTTTCAATAATTATTTAAAAATCTGAAACTAAAAAAAAAAAAAAAAAAAAAAAAAAAAAAATCTGAAAAAATTTAGAGTAGCATAATTTGGTACTCTTTATTCATTTCAGCAATAAAAATTTCATGCAGGCTGTCCATTCTGGCTTTTATCATTAAAATTCATGAAGTTTCCAACCTTGCCAGATGATGATAAAGTAGTAGCTCGGGGTTGAGGTGACCTCAGCAGGCCACCAGATCTTGTACAGTACCACCAACTTCATGGAGCCACAGTCGGAGGAACATGTTGCCGCTTGGATCATTCTGGTAACGTCGTCAAGATTTATGGGTCATTCTCTCAATAATTTATTATCTAGTTTTTACTTTACAATGTTAGCTTACTGCAGCATATTCTGATATTAGCTATTAGTGTAAGAATTCAAACTTAACAAAGTATTAACAACAGTAGGAAAGATTGATAGGGAAGGAGGCGGCTGTGGCCTTGTGTTAGGAACCGCCCCGGCATTTGCCTGTGAGAGGCGATGGAAACCACAGAAAACCACCGTCAAGGCAGACGGTACAAAATCCAAAGTGAACTTTAGCACCTCCCGATACAGTGTTCGACTTGCAAGCTGCAGCCACCTGGCGAGCGCACTCAGGATCATTCACAAACTGTCAGGCAGTCGGGAGCGAACCCAAGCTCTGCATGGAGATGATCTATATTACATGTCCGACACTTAAGCAATCGTGCCGCACTGTTCGGTAAACTAGTTTTTAAGGTTCTGCGGGAGATGAAGTGCACCGGGTCTTGTCAAATCACCAAAGTCAAGCAACTTCAAGTTTGGTTAGTAGTTAGATGGATGACCATTTTGAACTAAAATTAAGTTTCCCATTCATATGTAAATCTTTGCCCTTTTCCATTGTGTGATTCCCCTTATTTTTATACATTATACTGTCACTTTCAAGAATATTTATTAAAAATATAATAAAAAATGAGATAATGACATTGTGCATGCTACATTGTTCCTCGTCCGGAATAATTAATCACCACAATCACGTTGCAATAATGAGCTATCTGCTATTTCAGGTGAGCGCAATTATGAGTCTTATAAATGTTACTTCTATTTAGAGCTTATAATTGCACTAACCTAAAATAGCAGATAGCTCATTGTTACGGACAAGGGACGATATACGACTATAATTTATCAGGTCAGATTATTTCTGTATATGGCTTATTGTATTAATTTATATATTATTATATAACCTATATGTAATTAGAAGCGATTCACAAAGATAATTAATCAGTAACCAAGTTTAATGTCTTGAATGGACAACCTGCATGAAAAAATTTTATTGCAGAAATGAATAGAGGGTACTAAATTAATATGTTACTCTGATTTTTTTCAGATTTTTTTAAAACCCAGAACTATTTTTAAATAATTATTGAAAGTGCGACCACGCCCCCTGGAAGCGTCAATAGGCGTCTCGTTTCTATACTTTTTATTAATGATTCAGGGGTACCAACTTAACTTACAGAACTTTCAAAATAATCATTTAAAAATAGTTCCGTGTCTCAAATAAATCTGAAAAAATTCAGAGTATCACAGTTTAGTACCCTCTATTTATTTCTGCAATAGAAATTTTCATGTATGTTGTCCTTTGCTGGTATTAACCGCGATTAGTGAGGAATCTGGATAACTCCGTCGACATTATTATTTACTACTATTTGTTAATATTACACAGTAATTAATATCCTACCTTAATAGAAGGGCAGGAATTATTCCTAGCATCAAGGCACTGATGCTGTAGACAAAAATGACTTTACTGAATTTCTTGATGAATCTTGCAGACCTAGAACGCATGGAGACATCTTTTTGCTTGAGAACTGCGGACGAACATTCCAGTGGACCTATGATAAAATAACATTATCACACAACGTTTATATTACACCAAAGGAGAGTATGACTGTTAGCCCTCCGCTATTTGTGCTCAGCTAACTTTGTTAAGAATTCTGATCAGCTGATTTCTGGTACCCAATTGACAATCTACATGATTAGAGACCCTACAGACACCTCCGTGACATATGGCCAGGTATTTGATCAAAGCTTCACTGTAACTGAGAGTGGCGGCGCTGCTAAATGTTCGGCACGGCCCGGTTCTTGCTGGCTAAAATTGCCCGCGCAGCCAGCGAGAAGAGCTGCGATTTACAATTAATGGCGCCGCCACTCTCAGTTACAGTGAAGCTCGGCCAAGCTGGTCAAATTTCTGGCCATAAGACACGGAGGTCTCTGTAGGGTCTCTGCTACATGATACTTAACTGTGAATTTGGATATCGTCCCTCGTCAAGAATAATAAATCTTGTGCATATTATGATCTAGTTGCAATAATAAGCTATCTGCTATTTCAGGTAAATGCAACAATGAAGTTTATTTTGTACGGAATTAAAACTCATAATTATGCTCACTTGAAATAGTAAATCGTTCATTATTGCAACAATTCAATCGTTGTAGGCAATTAAATTTTTTAACTGGATGAGGGATGAATTATAAGTAGTTTATCAATTTTTTACAATTTTTGTAATGAACCCACTAAAACTCTTAAATATTTCACATTTCAAACTTCAAACCACTGTGGTGCCATATTCGTGTGATTATATAGCACCGAGTATCGACCTCAATTTTTTTATTGCAGAAATGAATAGAGCGTGCAAAGCTATGCTATATACCCTGATTTTTTTCAGAATTTTTAGAGCCCTGGAACTATTTTTAAAAGATGGTTGAAAGTTATTGTTGTGACGTCACGAGTCGCCGCTCCTTAAGAAAAAGATGAGACTTGCCGCTGCGTGACGTCACAAAAAGAACTTTCAATAATTTTTTAAAAATAGTTCCCGGTCTCTAAAAAATCTGAAAAACATCAGGGTAGCATAACTTTGCGCACCCTCTATCTATTTCTGCAATAAAAAAAATTGAGGTCGATACTCCATTGAGGTCGATACTCCATTCACGAGAAAATAAAATAAGATTTTTATAATTAATTAATTAATGTGCTTAAATATTAGTTACAATGAAGCAAACATTCTATTGCACAGTAAATTGAGTTATATTTTTAAAAAAATTGGGTTTTATGAAAAAATTAGAAGACATATAGAGAGAATATGTTTTCAAATCAAAAAGTAAAATAATTTCATGGTTGTCTATTAATTTAATAATAAATAATCACAGCACAATGAATTAAAATGGAGAAAACTTTCACACTGGGAAATATTTACTTGAAGCCTCTCTATTACTCCATGCTTTTATTATTAATGAAATAATAATTCTCTTTCTTAAAGATGAATATCAGTAGATTGATATCTCGCAATCGTAGCGCCTGAATGCAACAAGACTTAGCAGGGGACTTAAGGCAGATTCACAAGGCGATTTTTATCATGCGACGCGACGCAATTAATGCGCACTTGCTGTAACATCCATTGGTGGCCATATTTGGCGATTAAAAGAAAAAGAGCATCGTAATTAACGCGATTCCCGGCGAATTCGCCGCCGCATAGGATTTCACAGCTTTTACGTCAAATCGCGTCGCATCGCCCTTACCGCCATCTGAATCCGCCTTTAGAACTCACTATCAATAGGTGGCATACAAATTTTGAAGCGAATCTGTCTTATCAGTTTTGTGAAAACTGAGGTAGAAGTTTAATAAGCTATTTAGTTTTAGAACATTTTCAATTTTTTAAAATTTATTTCATTCGATTCGTTTACAGATAAATATTCTTTGACTCCGAAGTAACTGACATTAATCGTTAATACAAATTCTGAAGTACTTACGATTAAATAGCGCCAATAATTGTTGAATTTCACGTTTCTTGAAAACAAAAAACAAATGCCGAAACAAAGTTTGTGCCACACACAAGGTGTGATACAATAAAGTGATTTTACCGTACAAAGTGATGGGTTCTAAAAAAAACCTGATTACCATTAAAACATATGTTAATAACATTGACAATATCGGTAGAATGATAAATAATAATGATATTTTATTGTGATTAAAGTGAAACCCAACAAATCTCATTGCACATAAGTTAAAATCAAATTCACTTTCCAACAACATTTTGGTACGTGTTGAGGCAAGTCCTGATACTGAAGGAATGATATACATTCTAGGTTTGCCAATTTAGTTTAAGGTAAATAAATTTAAATATGTACATTTTTGAAGAATAATTTATATATAATTTAAAGGTTAAGTCGAATTCATAAATCATAAATGTTATTATTTATTGTTTTCTAGAAATTTATAAATATTATTAATAGATATCTGTGTATGATTTATTATTAATTTATTTATTTAATATTTAAATTGATTATTTAATTTAATAGTAAGCATAATACATACATGGTTATAACAATTTTGTTGTAATGAAATTTTTGCTCACTGTACCAATCATAAGATATGCCATTGCTGGAAAAGAGACGTGAAATAAATGATGTATTCACTGAACTATATACAGCCGTACTTTCTGACTATGACAATATTATTTGAACTACGTTCAACTTGTGAAAAACAATATTAATGGAGTATATCTACCTCAAATTTTTGTATTGCAGAAATGGATAGAGCGTGCAAAGTTATGCTACCCTGATTTTTTTCTGATTTTTTAGAGCCCGGGAACTATATTTAAAAAATTATTGAAAGTTCTTTTTGTGACGTTACGAGACGCCGCTTCTTAAGAAAAAGATAGGACTTGCCGCCTCGTGACGTCACACAAAGGACTTTCAATATTTTTTTAAAAATAGTTTCCGGGCTCTAAAATATATGAAAAAAAAATCAGGGTATCATAGCTTTGCACGCTCTATCCATTTCTGCAATAAAAAAAAATGAGGTCGATACTACATTTTCCTGTACAGCATGATTGGATCAATGAAGAACTGAATTACCATGATGAACGCGAGTATATTAATAAACATATTACTTGTTTTTAGTTGTCTTTAATAATGATTTGAATTGTGTCCAGTTTTAATATTATTGAAAACAAAGCGCGTTGCATGAGAGTCAAATGTTAATTTACTTTACATGTTTCAGTTTTCAGTAAGAATATATAATTAAATGAAGCCACTGCTTCTAAATCAAATAAGTTGGGAAAATATTTCATGTAATATTTATTGATCATTCAACGTCAGAATATGTTATTTGCGATTACTATGAAATATTCAAAACTTTAATAATAGTTTATAATATTCCAATAAAAATTTGAAATGATGCAAGGCAAGTCCGTAAAATGATTCTTTGGAAATTCAATTATTGAAACCTCAAGTAAAAATAAAATTTTACTGATTTTAGAGTAATTAATTATAAAGAGAACTATTATTCTGTGATCAAATTAAAATATTTCTGTTTTCAATATACAGTATTATATCATTAAATATAAAGTTTTGAAAAACATCATAAAGAAATGTTTTATTGAAAGTTGACGCTACTAAATGAAGTCATACCGGTATTAGACCATACAATTTTTCCAGTTATTGCATAAATTTTTCCTTGCAAGAAAATATAAACTCCATGGAAATAAAATTTTCTTGTAAGGAAAAATTGTATGGAAAATTGGATCAGGTCTCCTAAATTTTTTTTTTGTTTAATTAAAACACACTTGACAGAAATGGATTTAATTGTGCAAAATTTTCAAACTAATTGTAAACAGAACGCTGCTATTAAAGCCCCCAAGAGTCCTTTGCCCACACAATTTTTCATACCTTATAAATGTATTTTGTTGATTTTTTTTTATTTTAAAATATTTGCAATTGCTATGGATGTACACTTTGCTTAAAAAAAATGTTCTTTGCTGTTCAATTTAATCTTATAGGCACTGTACTGTACAGTACACTTTGTAAATCTTTCTCTCCTCCTTTCTTAAACATTTTTTTGTGTTCGAAATTTAAGGACACGACTAACTAAAACATTGTGAACTATAAAGTTAAAATTTTATCTTAATTAACACTTACTTTAGGCAATCAGCAGACTTCAGAATAATGGAAGAAAGTTATCAAAGTTACGTTAAAGTTTGCCACCAAAGAAAGCTTCGTATATTTTGTGGTTTTATATATTTTGAAATTATTAACCTACGCTTTGTGAAACTTAATCAAAAATCTTATTACAAAATTTATAGGTTTTAATTATACGGTATAATTAAGTTTTCTGTATTTATTAATATATACAAACAAAATTCAATTTTCACTTTAACATTATTTTATTATTAATAAAATTAACATTATAGATATATTTTTTTCATACAACACGAGAACATAAATATTATGTACATTATGTTCACTTGAGCTGCAGTAGGAGTAGAAAGTGACTCAATGAAGCACTTAGCACCTGTAACAGAGTGAAAATTTTAAATTTTGAATCGTCTATGTACTAAAAATAACAATTTTTATATTTTTATAGGCACTGTAAAAAAATAGAAGGTGGGTAGTTATAATATATATGTTACCACCAAAAACCGAATTCGGGCAAAAGCTGAAAAAAATGAGCAAAACTAGTTTTGAGCATCAAGTTAAGCTCAAAACCCGAAATAATCGATTACTTCGGGTTTTGAGCTTAACTTGATGCTCAAAACTAGTTTTGCTCATTTTTTTCGGCTTTTGCCCGAATTTGGTTTTTGGTGGTAACATATATATTATAATACCAATGTCATATTTTATTCCTACAAATATTTCAAAAAAATTTGCATTACTGTAAACTTCATGATTAAAAAAAATACATTAATTATGCTAAAAATCAAATCGTAATTAATATTTTCTCATTATTGATAATTTGTAATTTCACGAATTTTTTGGATTCTTTTCAATTTCAAGTGAAATGGCCGCCATTTTTTCAGCACCTGCAAGAAGTGTAACTAGGCAACCAGTTGTGACTGTGTGCGGTGAGGGTTGCATCTACAAGAAATAAGGGAGACTAGATTTTCAATTTCATTTTTCTTGTAAATGAAGTACAACTGTCGGAATAAAGTTTGAACTCCGTTATTTGACAGAAACGCCACAGCAATTGCATTATAAATATTGTACGGTTCTACAAAGGATATCACAACAGCCAAAGTGTGAATGATCAGCAATGGTATCATCATTACAAACTGCAAGTGTGGACATTTTGACTTGACTTTCTTTGTACTAAAAGTCGCAAGTCTCAAAGCTGAGATGTTAAAATCAAGCTCTCCAAAAAGCTCCATACTTTGAGAGTGAGGTAATTCTATAGACGAAAACTGAATATCATTGTCATATGCTATATTGACTGTCAATTTCAATTATTTACCATAAAATATCATTGACTCTCTATGTATAGCTCACAGTATTATAGTTAAACATTATGTAAGAATACACCAAGATTTTATAAATGTACATTTTATTATGAGATTTAAATTTTAAAATTCCATAGTCCTACAAAAGTTATGAACGTTATTTTTGTTTCCAAATTATTTTGAAGGTACTTTAATAAAAAATTCTATAAATTTACAATTTAACAAACTATTACGTCAAATTCTAAGAAACTTTCCTTTTGTTTTATAGGTTAATTTAGTGAACGGTGAATATAAACAAGAAAATAATTAATTTACATGACCGATTCGTGCTTAGTTTGTGTTTAATTTGATATTATAATATAATATATTTATATCTTGATATTCAGCTAAAATACAATACAATTATTAATTTCTAAACTAGAAGCTGACGTTTCAATGTTTCCTGAGTAAAACAAGGCAAATATCAACTTACTAATAAAACTATGATTTTTTTTCTAACAATTGTTTTTGAGATAGAAAATAAATACCCAAGTTGTTTTTGTTATTTTATTTGACAAATTCAGAAATAAACATAAATTTAGCTCTGTGATTTTAAGTGAAATGATGTACGTCATTTTTGCAAAAACATCACTTAGAATTTTTCTCAATTAAAAGAGAGTTCATACTTACAGTTAATTAGTTTTAGAAGTGACTGAATTCTATCCGCCTTGCATATGAAATAGAAATGTAAAACATTGTCTGAACAACGTTGTTCATTACAAATATGAATTTCATTGATGCAGACAAAGAATATGGAAAAATAAAAAAGTTGTCATTCACTAAAATATCCGTTAATAAATATGCAAGGTGAAAAATTAAAAGAAAAAAGTCGAGAATTTTGAGTGCCTGTCTAAGATAAATATGATGTATCCTTTGATTTCAAAGCTGAAATTTTAAACATCATTTCATTCAAATAAGCAGTCAGATTAACTGCAAAGTTCAGACAACACTACAGATGTATAAAATTCAATAACTTGTGGTTTGTAGCAAAAACGGCACGTGTGAGCTTAGTTTTGCAAAAATTATACATATGATATAGTGTTCTGATAATTGTAAGCAATGCACACTTCATTATTTATGATTATGATGAAAAGTTGGAAATTATCATTATTATTTTCGTCAAAATATAAATACTCAATTTGTTCAAAATATTTTATTCATAATAATTATAAACAATAGCTTATTCCACGGAAAAAAAAAAAAAGAAAAAAAAATGAACGGTGAAAATATTTTAGAAATTATATTATCATTTATCAGCATTAATTATTACAATTCATTATTTATATATTTCAAACTGAGAGTGTATATATTTATTATATAATATAAAAAAGTATTTTTAAATAAAATGTTCTTTCATACATATATTTAATAATTATAAAAGCAAGGTATAATGAAAACGTGCATCCTTATGGCACCTTTCAGAACATAATTCAATAGTTTTAAAAACTTATAGACCAAAATAAATTACTACTAATGTTATAGTTACTGTAAGGGAATTTGATTTAGATAAACATTCGAATATTATATAAAAATAAAGAAATTCATTCTAGTTATCCCTTATCAGTATGTTATACGTATAAATTTGTGTTACGAGCAATACTCTATTATATTTACGATATTATGGTATTTATATATTATATACAATTTATGGGTTGTTCAGTTAACGATTATTCTCAGTTAATTCGGAATCAAAGAATATTTCCTTGCAAACGAATCGAATGAAATAAATTTTAAAAAATCGAGAATATTCTAAAACTTAATCGCTTATGGCTTGAGCAAATTCAGTCTTGCAGTTTTCATAAAACAGCTCCATTTTCGGTTTTCTTCCATAAGGCCAATGTTAAACTTCTACCTCAGTTTTCACAAAACTGATAGGACAGATTCGCTTCAAAATTTGTATGCCATGCACCTATTGATGGTGAGTTCTAAGTCCTCTGCAAGTCTTGTTGCATTCAGGCGCTTATACGATTGCGAGATATCAATCTACTGAAATTCATCCTTAAATCAAATTATTGCGAGTATTGACTATAGTACATACGATGTATGAAAACTCCCTATCGACCGTTCCGTGGAGGAAGCCCCGGTTTGCGTTTTCCGGAACTTGACAAAAAGCCAGGTTTACTTTTTCTATATAAGGTCGTAAAACTAACATTGACAAGCAAATAAAAGATGAAATTTGTTTCAACTCAGGAATACTAAAATAAAAAGATGTGTTTGTTTTATTTTATTCGACAAAATCTAACATTTGAAAACAAAAATAATATTTACGTTCTGCGCCTGCAGACTTTGTTTTATGCAACCGGTAGAGCAGACGAGACGTGCGGGTTGTATCTTTACATAATATCTCATTCTATAGCACTTCTATCGTTGAGCTGGATTGAAAGACTGAGCAGTAAAAAAGTTATACTATTATACGTGTTACTAAATATTTTTGGATAAAATTTATCATGGATAAAAGTATTTAAACAAACACACGTGCCAAATATTTAGGCTGAATTAATAATTAAAATTTATTCACAAGAAATATAAAATTAAATATTTAATTAATAATTTATTGAAGAGAAGGAACATAATAGAATAGCAGGAATAATATTATTATTTACAGATAAGTTTGCTGTTAATTTATAAATGAGCTTTTACAAATAATTCTCTTTATCAATTAACATTATTACCCTTTATAAATAATAATTATATTTTCTACAATAATAAGTATATTAATAATTTAAATAAATAAACTCGGTATTTATTTTTACATTTTCAATAGAATTATTTCGTCTAAAACTTTATTTAGTTATAAAATACATTTATAGTGAGAATAAAATTTTAATACTGCAATGCTGGTCTAAAATTAATAATTGAATTGAATATGCCAAGAAAGCCGCCTCCTTCCCTATCCGATGAAAAAACCTCTTCATCCTACATTACTCCTAAGGGTTGTCAGGCACTCTACAGGGTGTTAGGCCAAAATATTTTTTTCCTCCCCGCCCTCCGAGTAAACAAGTTAGACATAGGGTAAAAAAAAATCAAAGAAATTACACATTTTAATTCTTTATTAAATAATATCATGCAGCTATAAATTGTGCAATTGTACATCATACAATAAAATACATATAGCAAAGTAATAATTGTAATGAAAACTAACATATTAAATATTAATGTATGACTGAAAATATAGGGGAAGTTGATAAAATATTGATGTAGATATTTCAATAAAGGCCTTTTTCCTACAAAATTTAAGACTAAAATTGAGATATTAAACGAATATATGCACTATGTGATATTGCCACTTTTGCATCATTGGTAATGTAAAATTATTTATCTAAATTGTAGAAGTATCAGCGAGTAGCTAAGAGATGCACTCAAAACCTGCACAAAAATGAAACGATTAGAAAATTGTGAGTTGAAAATCCACAAAATGTCGTACCGTTGCGAAAAGCTCCATGGTGACGGTGAAGAAGGCCAGTCCGTTAATTTGCTCGTGGCTGGAACATCTGGTGACGAGCAGCTGCAGGGCTGACCGCGTGGGCCCCGCCCCCAGACCACCACGTGACACCTGGGACACCACCAACACCGAGGACAACAGCTGGAGACTCTGGGAAGCAAAAACATGTAATCAAAGATTACAAATGCTGCTATATAATGATGATATGATTAGCTTCAATATGAAAAATGGGCAACCTGAATGTTGTTTTATTGCGTAGAGGACCTCATCGTCCATTTTTTTTTTAAGATGATTTTGAACGCTGTAGCACCTTAATGCCATAGAGTGATATCACTCTATGTTAATGCTGTCACACGTCGTGACGTCATAGTCATCTACATGCAAGCATTTAACAAGGTAACAAGGAAGCAAGCATTTAACAAGGTAACAAGGTACAACGAATTTCTATTAACAAGGAAATTCGTTGTATAACTTAGACAGCATTGTGTGGTTTCACTCTATTTTAAAGAAGCTAAAAACTTACAAAAACATTAGCAGTACTCGATTTGCTCAGTTCGAATATTAAAAACAATAATTACGTATGCATGCAGAATATTCGTGCATTCTTCATAATCAACATTCTGTGTATTTTTTTTATTGCAGAAAATGACACTTGAAATTTGAAGTGAAATAACTCAGTGTTTTATTGTTATAAATTTTCAATTTTTATTCTAAAAAAAAAAAAAAAAAAAAAACTTAAAGAATGTTTTAGTCGAGAAAGAATTTTATAGTAATAAAATGTCTGAAATTGTCTTAAAAGTTCGTGGTAGTGAGTCATGAAAATTTGTAAATTCTTCTTGTTTTTTATCTGATGTTCTTTTTATATTATTATAATTTGTTTATGATTAATTTGTTTTGTTTGTTTTTATAGTTTTTTTTTCCTGACGTTAACTATTCGTTTTCCTGTTTAACCAGTTGTTTGAAATACAAAAATTAAAAAAAAAAAAGAAAAATATATTACCAATGGTGATTGGTACAATATGGCTGCAATTACATCAGTTAAGATTCTGAGTGTAACCAGGAGAGGCTAAGTACACAACTTTACCTTGTTATAATGTCATAAGACTCACCTTGTTCATCACTTTCTGACCGGCGACCGAGTAAACGTAAATTTGTCTGAGAAATCCAACCATGAAGAACGAGCCAGCTATCACATAGCTAAGACGATCCAGCTGAAACGATACTTTTTGTCATGTTACCGGTACTGGTTTTATTATTATTGAATGTAATAAAGTTACAGAGTTTTACAAAACTTTTTCGGAAGGAGAGTATCATAAGACAAGGTTTTCTATTCATTTCCTTAATAAAAAAAATCAAGCAGGTTTACCATAGATACTGTTATTAGAACAAACACAAATAGGTTTTGAAACTATAGCAAAGTAATTATTATATTACTGTATAATTATAATTGTTACACTTACAGTGGTAATGAAGTAGACACAAGAGATGATATTTATTACTGCAAACAAATGAGTGACGAAAATCTGGGGTCCCATCACATCGTTGATTTCCATTACAATCCTGTGGAAACAAGTAAATATAAAATATTAATTTGAAGTTTCTAAATCTTTGTCACCTGATGTAGTGCTGGTGGTACTTGACCCAGTCTTTGAAGAGCGGTGTGATTTGGTTCCTCGGTCCTGGCAGGAGAGCTTGGGGGGCGGTACGTGACAGCAAGTCTGCACGCTCCGCCGCGGCCAACATCAGCGAGCACGCGAACGCATCGGTTGTACCGGTAGCAGCGTTGTAAATAATTGTTGTAAATACTGAAAATTGTGTAATTTTTACAGGGAAGGCATTTTTATTTGAATAATAAATTTATTAACATCACCCCACACTATTATTATTAATATTTCTGTTAAAAATCTTTGAGTTCCGACTAGACCCTTTCAAGATTTACCAAATTCTTAGCCCAAGTTTTTACTAAGATCATGGATAATTTTTACTAAGCTCCAGAAAAACAAGGTATGAAAATACTTGAAAATGCATGATCTCATAGAGATATTTTCAAGTGTCGACAGGAAAGTATCTTGCAGGATATTGTTATATGATCATGAAAAATTTGGCCTGAACTTTTGCAAAAAGTTATACAAAATCTTGTGTATGTTTATTTTCTGCTGATAAAATATTTGAAATTTACAAATTTTGTAACTTGTCTTGTAACTATAAGGAGATTCAATCGTAAAATAAAATATTGGTAACACAAATAGCTAATTAATTAAATTTCATCATTGCATTTTACAGCTTTAAATTGTCATCTAATAAAGATATAGAGATAAATGGAACATAAATAATTATAATACATTACATTTTCTTTTTAAAATAATGTGATAATTAGTTTACTTGTTGAAATAAGTTTTATGATTAACTTGCAAATAAAAAAAATAATGAAAGGTTGAAATATTTACATTGCCAGATAACCAACGGAAAGTAGTTTGATGATTGGTAAATATCAGACGGCCACCAAAATTGGTAGACGAATGAATATCGGTACTCGCTGTTTGCATTTGGAGTCTGTTTGGTTCTGTAGCTCCATAGAACCACTCTGATCGCCCTGTAAGAAGATGGAATTAATCTTTTTAACCAAATATTATAATTTAATTTTAGTTAAAGTTATGAAAATTGCAAGGTAAAGAAAAATATTATCTACAACCCGATATTATCAATTTTTGTATTTATTAATTATTTAACCCCGTTTTCATCCAGATAGATATTGAAATTTGACTCTGTGATGTCACAATGGACAAGTAGCATCAATTTTTTTTATTAGCTCAATCGAAAGAGGAGATCGAAAAATACGCCTGTGTTTTTTTTTAAGATTTTTATTCGTACTGCATCATGGCTAAAACAGAGATGTAAAGAGGACACTTGACCGAGAGGCGGCGCCCGTGACGCCTATGACGTCATTGAACTGTCCGGTCAAACAAAGGATCGTCTATATAACACTTGTAAACAATAAATTAATTGTTGCTTGTTTCCATAGCAACGTGGTTGTTTAGAAGCGTTATAAAGTCGATCGTTTTTTTGACCAAACAGTTCAATGACGTCACAGGCGTCACGGGCGCCGCCTCTCGGTCAAGTGTCCTCTTTACATCTCTGTTTTAGCCATGATGCAGTACGATTAAAAATCGCATAAAATTCACAGGTGTATTTTTCGACCTCCTCTTTCGATTGAGCTAATAAAAAAAATTGATGCTACTTGTCCGCGTCATCTGCATGGTAAATGGAATTTGTTCAGTGACGTCATCGTGACCTCACAGAGTCAAATTCCATTATCTCTCTTGATGAATATAGGATTAAATAATTAACAGATTAGCTAATGTATGCAAAAATTGATAGTATCAGACAACAAAGATTATATATTATATTTTTCTTACCTTGAAAGAGTTGAAAGTTTTATGCTCTTTAAGGCAATTAATTAGCGTTTTTCCTACATCTTCATCTTACAATATTTTGTCTCATATTTGTAAACTGTTTACTTAAATTAAGTTAAATTTACGAATTAAAAATTAAATGATAATTTAATAATTATTAACCAGGATACTTACTGTATTGTCATTGGACCAATGTTTCCCAATAGAGACATGCAGACATAGTACACAAAAACTTTTTTACTAAAACGTTTCGTGAGTTTCTTCGACTTAAACTTCATTGCATTTTCCATTCTTTTGAACCAGCCTGAATTAGAAATGGGAGAATCTGAAAATTTAACAATTATTTCAATCATTAAGATTATATTTGTTAGTGCCTTGCCTTCATATCATCTAAAATATTATACAGTTACAATTGAAACTAAAACCCAATAATATTTTTTCAAGCAATTTCAGTAAATTATTCCAGTAAGTATATATATTATACACATTTAAAATTATTAATCATTATTTAGATTGCAATATTTCGGTAATAAAATTAAATGTATCCATGATTATTATTGCTCTTTATTTCAATATCAATTTTTTATAAGCTTAATTTATGAAGACGTAAACATTAATAAAGTACATGGTATACTTAACTTCCCATTTTTTATTTAAAATGTTTATGAAATTACATTTAAATAAATATATTTTACAAATTATGTCTTATATAATTAATTTATATTTATGCGGAAATAAATCAATGATAAATTAACTATAAATTAATATCTAAATGAACCTTTTTTTATAACTCTATTATTATTTAATCAATTTTAATACACCCCTGATCTGATGCAAATATGGTTTTGTTTGCACTATTATTATTATTCTTTTTTTTATATTAAAAGTACGCCAAAAAATACGACCTAAAAGGGGCGTGGGTTCAAACCCAACCTTGGCAAAACTTTTTAGCAATACTTTCCGGTCTTTAAAAAATCAGAAAAAAAAGAGTGGAATATATAGCTTTGTACCTTAAATTCTATTCATTTTTGTAATAAAAATTTTGAGGTCGACACTCCATCCATGAGATATCTAACGAGGTTATTGCATTACATCTTATGCAATAAGTTTGCAGTTAATAATAAAATTGTGTATTTGTTTGCCAAATTATTAAAAATTAAATAATTTTTCATTCTTAAAATCTAGACACACCAAATGATCATAATTATATAAAAAATATAAATTTACTTACATGTAAAAAGTTTCAGAAGAGATTTAATTCTTTTTGCATTGTTTACAAAATGAAAATGTCTAAATAAAGCTTGACAACCATTATTTACAACTAATACAAATCCGATGGTACTTGCTAAACTAAATGGACTTGTAAAAAAATGTATGGTTGCTAAAACGTATATCAATATAAATGCAAGCAGAGATAAGAAAATCAGAAATTTTGTACATTTTGAAGCCTTTTTTCCCATAGAAATAAAACCAGCGTATTTTAAAGCTTTAACATTGAAACTAACATCATTCGATTCCATTATAAGCTCAATGGTAACTGATTAAAAACTGGAAAATTTGTTCATGTTTGAACGAATTTATGTTATTATTAATAAGAAATGTGTACGTCATATTTTGTATTACGTATTAAGCTCATACAGTTAAAACACGAATGAAATATTTCTAATCCTTCGTTCATAAAAGAACAATAAATTAAAAATTTACAACTTTCTATAACTTTCAACTTTCTAAGCCAAGGACTCTTTTCATGCATGCTTTTAAACTTTTTGTATATAACAATGAATTTTAAGTATTTTTTATTACTTTTTTTCCATAATGTAAATTATTGAATTGTATATGTAATGAAACCATCGATTCTGCCTTTATGTTCAGATATCAATTGTAATTAAAAAACAATGTGCATAATTTGGAAATATAATTGTTGGATTAAATATTAAATTTTCCTCGCTATTTAGATGTCATATTTAAATATTATTTTAATTAGATGTTTTGAATGAAATTCTAAGTTTTCTGTTCGTTACTAAACTTGTATAAAAGTATTGTTGTTAAAGGCCTTATGAACCTTTGCACAATATTAAGTACACGATAAGCTTTGCTTCAGTATATGATTCGGCTGCATAAAATTTTTTGTTTCAGCAGCACAAATATCAGAGATAATAGCCGATGAAAAGGAACCTGTGACGTCACTCACGCTCATTCAGCGGCGACAATATAGGGAAATCCCTGCAAAAGATAGGTTCACTCCCGCCGCAACCACGGCCACAATTTGACTTCTGGAATTTTGAAACTTTACCAGGGCAGTCTTGATAGTATTTGTCAAATAGCTTGAAAGATTTTTTTTTATGACGTTCATACAAACTGAGTTATTGCGGTAGAAAGAGGAGCAAAAATGTTGTATAGGAAAACAATGTTAAATTTTTGGCTTATCTTGCTACCGCAATAACTCAGTCTGTAAACATACCACCAAAAAAATTCTGTCAGGCTATTTGACAAATACTATCAAGACTGCCCTGGTAAAGTTTCAAAATTCCAGAAGTCAAATTGTGGCCGTGATTGCGGCGGGAGTGAACCTATCTTTTGCAGGGATTTCCCTATATTGTCACAATTAGTGGCATTTTATATTACAACACTAATTGTAATGCAAATGTCAATCAATTGTTTGAGCGCGACTATCGTGTGTACTTCGTGTATGCGTGGACACTCCCGACTTCCTATCATGTGCGAGGGCACTATGGGCGACAGTGATAGCGCGGACCAAGCAACACTGGACCAAGCGACCACGCAACCTCGAGCCCGGCCGTTTGATTGTTGTCCCTACTGTCCCTGTAGGACAGTCACTACTATCTGTACAACAACATTGATTGTAATGAGAGCCGTTGAGTATATAAGTTGGGTGTTGAGTGATCAAAGAAAACCAGCGGAACAACAAGCACCGCCGAGCTTCACTTGGTTATTGGACACTCTGCAGCTGATCACAAGCACACCAACATCTATACTCAGCGCTTCTCAATGCAAGTACACTTGATGTATTTCATAATGTTGTGTTGGAATAAATATTTGGAATTGCAAGGCAATGTTATAATGTTGTTCATTGAATTTAACCTTTTCTCAGTCAAAGATCTCGGGTCCGTTACAGGACTGGCCTCGGAGTTATTAAATTATTAAATTAAAATTAGAATAAAATATACCTCTCGCAGACGAGGTCCAGCCTAACGTGACAATATTGTCACCGCTGAATGAGCGTGAGTGACGTCACAGGTTCCTTTTCATCGGCTATTATCTCTGATATTTGTGCCGCTGAAACAAAAAATTTTATGCAGCCGAATCATACTGAAGCAAAGCTTACCGTGTACTTAATATTGTGCAAAGGTTCATATAATTAAGGCCTTTAAGATCTGTATGCCGAAGAGAAAACACAACACAGTTTTTTTTTTATTGACAATTTACCTTATGAAAAATAGTTTCTAATTATGAGAGTGAAAAGGGTAACTAACTGTAAGAAGACCAAAAACAATGTTTTCTTTGTTGTTGTTTTTACTTTCTTTTTTTTTTTTTTTTTTTTTTTTTGCTTTTTAGCCGAAACTACAGTCTAAACTTTTAGATACTTAATTTAAACACCATATTTGTACTTTTATTAACTCTGTTTATTCTTTATAGTTGATTAATTTGTACTTAAAGCCTGTATTACACAATACAATTTTTCTAATTATTGCATACAATTTAATTTCAACTCCCTATGGAGATGAAATTTTCTTGCAAGGAAAAATTTTATGCAAAATTGTATTGTGTAATACCGGTTTTACACAATACAATTTTTCTAATTATTGCATAAAATTTTTTCTTTCAAGAAAATTTCAACTCCCTATGGAAAAGAAATTTTCTTGAAAGAAAAAATTGCATGTAATTGTTAAATAAATATAAATAAATAAATAAATAAATAAATAAATAAATAAATAAATAAATAAATAAATAAATAAATAAATAAATAAATAAATAAATAAATAAATAAATAAATAAATAAATAAATAAATAAATAAATAGTATTTTTATTTAGCAAAAACTTACTAATACAGACATGTTGTTAATACATCAATCATCAGAAGTCGTTTTCACATTAAATGTTATACCAACATATTATTACAAAAACAAAATACTGTAACTTTATTAATGTTAGGAAAATTGTATCGTGTAATACTGGCTTCATGCAAAGATTACTGAGAATAAAGTTGAATTAGTCCATTTAATGTATTGAAACCTAAAAAGTCCTTCGGTAAGGTGAAAATAATTGTACTGAAGTCAAATTCAGCATCTAATTTTTTAGTGTGTATGTATATTATATGAGCCTATGAATTCATCAGTTTAATCAGACATTAAAAATTTGTTATACATTGCAAACATTGCGTGTAGAAGATAGTGAGTAGACTGAATATGAAATATTAATGAGAATTGACAGAAGTTTTGAAATAATTCCTGGATCATTATTTAACATTTATATAATTAATATATACTTAGAAAGAAGCATTAAACTTTCAAAATGAAATAAAAAAATATACTCTTTCGCTTGATAATTTTAATTTTTATCTCTGCTATATAATTATTAGTATCAGGTGAAAGAGTTAAATTATAACATATTTCGTCCCTCTGCCGAAATAACGAGCTACAGTCAAATTAATTTAATATTAATTCCGGAAGTGTGAAGTTTGCTGCTCTTCTATTTGTAATTCAGTTTTGAAACCTTACAGAGAGGTTTGAAGTATAAGTACTGACTTATGTGTGAAATTATAACGCTGAAATATGAATAGGAAGTCCAGAACCTTCACACTTCCGGCTACCGGTTCTCGCTAGCTGCATGGGCATGTTCAGCCAGCAAGAACCGGGCCGTGCCGAACATTTAGCAGCGCCGCCACTCTCAGTTACAGTGAAGCTCTAATCAAATCACTGCAGGCCATAAGACACGGAGGTCTCTGTAGGGTCTCTGGTCGTAGATGACACCAATTTAAATTCAAATCCAAAACTAGTGTGATTCCCGCCCGTCAGAAAATAGCGGGAACCAAACCAGTTTTGGATTTGAATTTAAAAATTGGTTTCATCTACGACAATGGAATTTTTTCTGCGTATCAAAAATGTTAATATCCATACCTTTATTAATTTTTAAGTCGATACTCTAAAAACTCTGCCCGTAAGAAATTAAAAACCAATTTATCAAGAGATGGCGCTGTTAACACCGTGACTTTGGGTGGCCTTGCACCCTTAATTGTCAAATTTATATATAGTTCAAATTGAATTTATTATTTACTTTAACTAATAGTATTAATTAGTACGTAATGAAAACTATTGATTGTTAATTTCAAAAGCAAACATTTGTAATCATTTTCTGTTTGAAATGTATTACATTAAAGGGGTCTTACGGGTTGATTTTTTTATTATTTTTTTACCTGTATTCTAATTAAAAAATATAAACAAAAGTAATACCCATATTTTTTAATTAACATAATTTATTAACTTATCCCTTGTAATAGTAACGTACATGCTAAATAAACGTAATTGAATATATATTATATAAGTTATCCACTCTTTGCTTTATAGACTAATCCCACGTGACGTCACTGCAACACATATTGCATACTTTACAGGAGCCTGACGTGCCATAGTGTTGTGTTGCATCAGCAGCGTGTAAGGGAGAAATTTTAGAAAAAATTAATTATAAATTATAGAATACATTTATATCGTTTCCATGTCATCTGCTTGTTTAAAAAGAATGCACAAACTAAATTTTTGTGTTCTTAAATAATTATACTTGGCAACAAAGTCAATTCTTCTAATATTACTATTATTTGTCAATGCTTTATAGCATGATACATGAGGGGAAAGGAGGGGAGGCAAACACCTGCTAGGCGTTATCCTGTAAGCGGGCAACTCAACAAGCTTGTGGCGCTATACCCTATAATATAAAGAGCTCGTTTGGAATATATTATAAGAAAGCCTCGTGTTATATGGCAACAACTGTATATATTTGCAACGGTATGCATTTCGTTGCATCTCAGTATTTGTTTCGGAAAAATGGTCTCACAGATGACAGAATGCTAGCACTGATCAAATTTCTCTTCTAAGACATTTTGCCGATGATTCAACTGCATGCTAAAAATTATACAGTACAATTAAGACATCCCGGATACCCGTCTCTTTTGACAATAATTAATAGCAATAATAATTTTATTTCAAATCTTTGGATTTACAGCATAGCATAATTAATAGCAATAATAATTTTATTTCAAATCTTTGGATTTACAGCATAGATCACGTTCTATTCTCAATTTTAGTTCTTAATTAATTAGTATAAATTTCAGTGTGTATTTTTATGAGATTTGGCAACAATCAGCATTAATAATAGAACACAAGAAATGCGTGCCAAATAGTAAACTATATACAATAAATATATATATATATATATATATATATATATATATATATATATATATATATATATATATATATATATATATATATATATATATATATATATATATATATATATATATATTATATATATATATTTAAAGGTGACTAAACTCAAAGTTTGTGACATATCCTAGAAAAGCAAAAATATATTTTTTTAATTTTATTTTGTATAGGTATTAGAATTCTTATATTGAATTATGAATATCCTACTCTATTCTACTATATTCTACTTTGAATACATATATTAAGGAAAATAAAAATGCAATATCAGGGCATGAAGTCATCTTGACTTTATTAATTCTTTTTATATGCTGAAAAGAGGGTACAATATTTAAAAACTAAAATTTAAACCAGAGATGCTGACGTCACATCATATATGGTTGACGATCCAGTCGATGTAGTGTGACACATGTGTGAAGACGTCAGGTTTGGAGCCACATGGATCTACTTCAACAAACGATGCTATACCCACCTGCATGCCACGTAGAAACAACGGACCACCACTGTCACCCTGCAGAGAAATATTTATTAGGGTTATTATACATTTGAGCAAGTGAAGTATCGGAAAAACGGCTTGTTTTCAATTGCATTCATTTCTGCTGAATTTTAAAATGAAAATTACTTTATTGCTAACCATGAACCAGATACAATTACTAAAGGGACACCGAACCCTAAAAACAAGTATTTTAAGTTACCCACTAACTGAATATGCATGAATACATATATGCTGCACGTTGGCGAGTGCCCCAGCGTAAGCGCCCGGCGATTAACGAGATTGTGGATTCGTGACGTCACGAATCACGGCTGGCAACGCAGCTGGTTCTTCGGTCATTCTCATTTCTTTCCGCCACATTGCCCTTACCTCTCTTAAGCTGAAAATACGAGCTTTTAGCTTTGCGCCTAAATACAAGTCGCAACTTTTAACCCTGGCTGGCATAGAGTCAGGTTATAGAAAGTGGAGAGGGTTTGCGCAGTGACGTCATGGTCAATCAGAGAGGGCGTGACTGATTTAACAACTTCTAGAAAAAGCTCATATTTTAAGGCGTTACATCTCAATGTTGCCTGCGCAATTGCCCTTCAGTCCTATCTATATTTATTTTTTTATTATATATATTCGGGGGATGGTCCGAAGACTCCGAAGACCGAAATTTATTTATTTCTAACATATGTTACAGAAACTTATTATATATGCCTACATATATATTTACTATCTGGTGTTACTTTAATAAAATGTATTTTATAAGTGAATTTCACAATTATTAAGTACCTTTATTCTAGCAGTAAAATCTATAGACATAGAATATGTCATATGAAGAATGGTTTGGATATTCCTGGCCTGGGATGCCTATTATAACAGACTCAACTACGAAAGGAGTTTGAAAACTAGTTAAAACTTATAGGCGGTGTCCCAATACTATTTCTCGTCTATTTAGGGTCCCTAAATGAGCTTTCCCCTCCCCTCCAAGATGGCCGCTATATATATAAGAAGGGCGCATATGATGCGCCCTAAATTTGCCGCCATTGTAGGGAAGGGTAGTAGACGAGAATAGGACTATTAGGACGCCACCATAGTTGTAGAGACTACTAAATAGAAAAGTCATCACACCATCTTCTCTCCGCTTTCACTCGTGATTACACAAAGAATGGATGCTCACTATCCACACCACGCATAACTGAAAATCAAATGCTCTTAGTCCACATTTCTACTTTCATAATGGTCAAAGCTAATGAATCCCTAGTTTAAAATTTACATCTTTACCTCATCCTTTATAATAAGGTATTAACCTCAAAATTTTTTTGTTGCAGAAATGGATAGAGGGTGCAAAGTTATGCTACCCTGATTTTTTTCAGATTTTTCACAGCCCTGGAAGTATTTTTAAAAAAATATTGAAAGTCCTTTTTGTGACGTCACGCAGCGGCATGTCCTATAATTTTCTTAAGGGGAGACACCTCGTGACGTAAAAAAAATGCATTCAATATTTTTTTAAAAATACTTCCAGGGCTGTAAAAAATGTTAAAAAAATCAGGGTAGCATAACTTTTCACCCTCTACCTATTTCTGAAATAAAAAATTTTGAGATCAAAACCTCCATCTTAATATATAACGTCTTTTTATCTCAAAAGACACATCCTATTTCTTCCTCGCTCAATGTGAGAATGAAATGGAAGCAACCTTTTTAACATTTTATGCTCAATAAGACATAATTTTGTCTCTTTCTTCTAAAATGATGCAAAATATGAGGGAATAGACAAGTTAAGTAGATTCAAGAGTTTAAATATAGCGAATAATGAAATTTATTTCAACTCTGGATATCACGTATTTCAGGTACGTACTTTGCATGCTCCCATTAGATGCTCCTCCCACAAAGATGCCGCACAAAGGTGAATGTCAGGGTAGATAATTGTCTGGTAAATCTCTTGAGCTGCGTTACATTCCTCGTTACTTACTACCTCTTGAAGATCTGTGGGATTTTCACCAATCTGTGGAAGATATTATAATACAGAACCGACTTAGAAATTTTTTATACCTGAAATGGATGGCGGGTATAAAGTTATGCTACTTTGAATTTTTTCATATTTTTAGAGACTGGGAAGAATTGCCTAAAATTTTTGCAGAATTCGGTTTTGAACACATGTCCCTTTTAGGTCCTATTCTTTTATTAAGAGACGCGTCCAGAGGTGTCACTTTCTCTGTACTTTTAATTATTTTTTTAGTTCCCAGACTCTAAAATTCTGGAAAAAATTAGAGTGGCATAACATTTGCACTCTCTATCTACTTTTTATATAAAAATTTTTGAGGTCGATACTCCATTACATAGTTTCCAATGATTTCAAATACCATCTAGGGCTCTAGCTCAGGTTGTCAATTCCATCACAAAACGATGTTAATTAAGTAGTTTACCATATGTTACCTTACTATTTCAGTTTGTCCTCCGACCTGAATGTCTTACCTCATTCACACCCCACCCCACTGCGGTGGCCACCTCTCCAGGGTAGTACTCCATACCTGGATAAGGTAGAGTCACAGCTACGTTCTCGCCGCTTGCCAGGGCGAATGGAGGCCACACCTGAGAGTATCAATAAAATTTACAGTATGCTTTTTATGTAACTGGCAACCTTCATGAAATTTTTATTGCATGTTTGGATAGAGGACATCGAGTTATGTATTGTCAATTTTTATCAATAATCAATAATGAAATTATTTGAAATTTGTTTTCTGAATTTATTTAACATGAAATTTATTACCTGGTTTGACGTCTGATATAAACACCAATAGAAGTTATAATAATATAAACCTCATTTTGCAGTTCTGCACAATACTTGCTGTATTATGTTCTAAATGGCTGTACGTTCCTCAAACCATCGTTCTTATATCAAACGGTAGGTAATTAATATGCACTTAATCATGCTATGTGTAATCGATATACTTTATGACTATATTGTAATTAGTGAAGCTTAATAAATATTTTTAATGCTTTTGTGTAATTTTATTATAATCACATTAAATATCCTATTATGTACGCGTATTGTTCAAAATTGTTTAATTAACTATAAAAACAACATTTCAGTGCACGTGTAAGTTATGTCCCCTTAAATTCAAAATTTATGGTAATTGTGCATACATATTTAATTAAAATAGCAATTATATCATTGCATATGCGCTGTAAAAAAAGATCCGATCAGAAAAAAGAAACGATTAGCGTTGTGACGTCAGCAAAGACTAAATTTCTTACTTTTTACTTCAACTTTTCACGTCTTCACCGGGAGTGGAGAATAATAATGCCAATGTTGATTACAAATTCTAGCAACATTTGGTGAGTGTCTGATTTGTAATTTGAAGCCTTAAGTCATTTATTTTTAGTCAAACGCTACGTAATCAAAACTTGTTAATAATGGAGTATCGACCTCAATTTTTTTTATTCCAGAAATGGATAGAGGGTGCAAATTTATGCTATCCTGATTTTTTTCAGATTCTTTAGAACCCGGGAACTATTTTTAAAAAATTATTGAAAGGTCTTTTTGTGACGTCACGAGACGCCGCTCCTTAAGAGAAAGATAAAACTTGTCGCCTCGTGACGTCACAAAAAGGACTTTCAATAATTTATTAAAAATGGTTCCCGGGCTCTAAAAAATCTAAAAAAAAAATCAGGGTAGCATAACTTTGCACCCTCTATCCATTTATGCAATAAAAAAATTTGGTTCCGATACTCCATTGATTAAAGTGAAGAATAATTTTGTAGGTGGCAGTGATACATCAGCTAATGTAAATAATTTGAATTTTCAATTAAAAAAGCTCGCAAATAACAACCTTTGTATAAAATTTAAAAAATAAAGAGAGCTTTTATAAATGATTTTTTCCACTGTATAAAAATATTTAAAAAAAATAACACAGCTATTTTTTTAGTAACATACATTTATTAATATTCCATACAATAGTTTTATACTATACGGTAACTAACATTAGTTGAACTACTGGAAACACATGGATATACTCTACTATTCGAGAAGTTTATTATTGTTATTACAATATTTGAATACCAAGATTTTAGTTGTATAATAATTTTTTACGTGTGTATTTTAACCAAGAATTTGTTTGTATGAACTATTGTATTCTTTATAATCGGATTACCTAACCTGTAGTCTGTTTTCTGAATAAATATAATAAATAAATATACAAAACAGGGAGTCAAGAACTGTTTACCGGGAGACAGAGAGCGTCCTAGAATTCCTCCAGGACGCTATGCGGGAGAACGGACTAACTTTAAAACTGACCTGACCGCTGGCAGCACCAACGCTACGCCATGTCCTATCTCTGCTACATCACGACGCTGATTTTCATAGCGCATTTGATTGGCCTGGTATAGCTACAAAAGTGCCGCTTTATTAGCTATCTGTCAAATCTGTGAAGCTGTCAAATCTTTGACGTCTTCAAACATGCCGCTCAAGCACTTTACTTTTTTGGCGGAATTTCCCGAAGGTTGCCGATAATTGTCGAGTATCGAGGTTTCTTCAGTCCTCGTCACATTTAACTACAGTGTCCGTCACATTTAAAAGCCCCATGGTCGTGTACCATCGTCAAATTTCGTATTTTACGACGTTGCCACATTGCGGCGCAAAATTTCAAACACTGATTTCGAGATGCTCGCTCGCTGCTGCCGCGTGTGCTCATGCATTGTACGAGCTGGCAACGCTGCACTGCCTTTCAGCATTGCCAGCTCGCATTGAGAATACCGGCTTTTGAAGTTCAGCTTGTTTTTTTGAAGTTTAGCAACGTTGCATCCAGTCTAGAAATACGACTATGGGCCAAATAAATGTGACGGCCACTGCAGGTTATGGTCGTATTTCTAGGCAGGATGCATGCAACATTGCTACACTTCAAAGAAACAAGCTGAACTTGACAAAGCGGTTTTCTCAATTTGAGCTGGCAACAGAGACAGGCAGCGCAGCGTTGCATGAGCGCGGCAGCTAGCATTGAGCGAGCAACTCGCAATCAGCTGTTAGAAATTTTGCACCTCAAAACGGCAACGTCGTAAAACACGAAGTTTGACGAAGGTTCACGAACATAACCCAATTAAATGTGATGGGGACTGTAGGTCCTAGTCTGTCCTTCCAGTATATAGTCTTTGACAGGAAGTCACTCCATCATGTGGCGTTTGATCCAGTCGATGTAGTGCGATAAATGTGTGTAGACGTCGGGTATTGTGCCACACTCGTCTTTTAATCCAAATGACGTCACTCCCACCTGCATACCACGTACAAACAACGGACCACCACTGTCACCCTGCAGAGAATAGATTCATTTTTATTTTATTCATTTGACGTTTGAACGTTTAGGTTGATATATATTTTAGGATTTAATTATGACGTGAAACTATTTTTGTGTTGCACAACCTAAACGTTCAAACGTCAAATGAATAAAATAAAAATTAATCTATTCTCTGCAGGGTGACAGTGGTGGTATATATATATATATATATATATATATATATATATATATATATATATATATATATATATATATATATATATGTATGTATGTATATATATAATCAACCGAACAAAATATTAACATGACACACAATACCAATGCAGGATAGTGATAATTTGTATAAATGATTTCAACATATAAAACTTTTGATGATCTTCATTGATTAAGATTTGCGTTAATTTAGTTTTGATCAATTTATTGTTTTCAATATTTTTTTAGACAAAATGGATGTAAACCCTAAATTTTAGCAATCTCAAACATAGAATGATGATATTTAAGTCAGACGAAAATTTGTACTTAAAAGTGAGAAAAGCACTAGAAATAAGATTCAATTAAGCCATTTAATATTGTACTGCATCCTGAAAATTTCTTACTATAAGATGAAAATGAAAGTACTGAAAACTCATTCAGTATCTAATATTGAAAGGAGGGAAACGGCTTTAAATTTTATATTTTTTTAATTTTTTTGATGCAATGAAACATATATCTGCACTAAAAGAAGCGCCATCTTCCCCTCCTTCTCTGACTTCCGGCTGTTGAAAGTTAAGGCGTTCAAAAATTTGCATCTATGACGTAATTTCGCGCTAAAAGGAAGCAGCCAATTGCGCGAGAAATTTCTAGAGAGGCGCGCTACGATTGGCTGCTTCCCTTTGTTGCGAAACTTCATAATTGATGCAAATTTTTTGAACTTCTTACCTTCAAAAAGGGGAGGGAAGGGGAGGGTGACGTTTCTTTTATATGTTTCACTGCATAAAAAAAAAAAATTTAAAAATAAAAAAAGTTGAAGCCGTTCCCCTCCTTTAAGTGTGTCGATCATTATTATCAGATTCGTACCTCGCAGATTCCCTTTTGCTGTTGCTCTCCCAATGCTGGACCCACACAAAGATGCTTCTCAAGGTCCAATGGTCCCCCATAATACTGGTAACATTCCTCGATGTTATGTACCATAAGGTCAACCTCTAGAAGAACTTCGGACGTACCACCCAGCTGTGAAAGTAAACAATATTTTAAAAGAAAGTTATTGTCAGCTTTATCTTTAATTGTCAAGAAATATTACTAAAAAATATATATTTGTCTCATTAATCAATTTCATCATTATTATATTATAAATTGGTAAGGACAAGGACGAATACTAAGGAAGAATTGTAATGAAATGGTTTCCGAACACTATTTCCATAATTATTAAATTTGAAAATAAATCACTTTCAATTTATTAATTAAAATTAATTATTAATTTAATTGCATATAATATGTGACTAAATAAAATTACAATTTGTTTAAAAAATTATCTAGACATTTCATTCAATCAGCAAAACTATTTTGTCATATTTAATGCTACCTTAATTATAGTAACCTAATGTTTTTAAAGAATCTTTACAAAATATTGATATGACGAAATACTGGGCAATTATATATTTTTTTTTTATAATTTATATAGTTATGAAATGGACGGAATCCAATAATGCTATAATACTAAGTACTTTTTATTTTGAGTGCAGAAAAAATCTGTAAAAGAAAAGGGCTGCCTCATCTCCTAAAATACATTGGTCTTGATGAAAAAAAAATGCAGCCAACTTTTCAAGAACTTTTCAGGATTTTAATGTTAAAAAAAAAAAGGAAAAATTTAAAACCCAGAAAAGAGTACTGATCTCAAATTGTTTTATTGCAAAAATGAATAGAGGGTGCTACTCTGATTTTTTCTAGTTTTTTTTTTTTTTTTTTTTTTTTTTACAGGTGGGGGACTATTGCTAAAAAGTTTTACCGAGGTCAGGTTTGAACCCACGCCTCTTTTAGGTCCCATTCTTTCATTAAAGAGAGGCGTCCAGAGGCGTCACTCTCTCTGTACTTTCAATAAATTTTAAAAATAGTTCCCGGACTCTAAAAAAATTGAAAAAGATCAAATTATCATAAATTTGTACCCTCTATCCATTTTTACAATAAAAAAAATTTGAGGTCGATACTCAATTAGCCAATTTTAGTCCCAATTTCAACAGCTGATCGTCTGACCTGAATGTCTCACCTCAGTTACACCCCACCCCACGGCGGTGGCCACCTCTCCAGGGCTGTATTCCATACCTGGATGAGGTAAAACCACTGGAACGTTCTCGCCACTCTTTAGAGAGAAGTGGGGCCACACCTGAGAGTTTCATATAATGATGTGTTATATTATACAGATTAATAATATCAATAAAATAAAATCCATTATAATATGTAAATTACATTAATTTTATATAAATTACAAGAGTAAACAAAATTTTTGATCTCACGTCAGTTTAATATATTTTTAAAATTTTGTGATTATTTGATACGAAAAATTATATATATATATCTAGGTATTTTGAAAATTTTGTATTTTAGGATACATTGTATTCTTAAACACCACTATTGTCAAACATTTTTTGCTCACCTTTAAGAGAGCTATATCATTGCCATCGTTGAAGGTTGTATCGTAATTTTCATGCACCTTGACGTAAATCACTTGGTGTTTGCGACCACTTAATTTTGGAGTAGCCGAAGAGGAAATGACCACCATTTCATTTATATTTTCCCTATAACGACATTTTAGACAGTGTAGTGGAAATGATCTATTATTGTTATGTTGGATTATTGAATATATTTATTAATGAGTAAACCTAATTTAAAGAATTTTGTAAAGTATATGAGCCAGAAAGAGAAAACAAGTAAAAAAGAAAAAAATATAAAAAAATCTTACGATATAAAAATTCCCACTGAGAAATATGAAAAAATTGAAAAACGTTGAAAGATACAACAGACAGTTTTATTTAATTTTTATGAAAATCCCCTCTCGCTATCTTTGTTGGTAGTGTTAAAAAAAATTAATATTTGCAATGTAAGCGTTAAGGGTAAAAAGATAACACGGAACCGTTGATCGACGTAGTCCCATTTGATAACACCTTAGCAACCTCATGAAAATTCTGATATCTTTTGTTTTGCTTTTGTTTAAGAGACAGTCTAAGAAACTGCAGAGAAAATTTCAAAACAAATGGATCGACGAATTTTTTTAGTTATGCTCTCCATATGAAAGCCCTATACTGAAAATTTAAAAACTTAATTTTAAGAAATCAGCGTTAGTCTGAATAATTTGAATTTTTTCTGCAACTTCTTGGTGCTTAAGGACTGTCTCTAAAAAAAAAGTCAGAATTTTAATGAGGTTGCTAAGGTTTACATGTTAATCAAATGGGACTACGTCAATCAGCTGTTCCGTGTTATCTTCCCCTTAATGTCAAGTTTTGACTATGTGCTCAGTGCTCGAATCTCTTCAACATAATTACCCATCAACACAGTGAGCTGCAGTCAACACGGTATCAGCGTTCAAAATTGTTCCTCCACATTTCGACATAAGGTTTACGTAGTGAGAGATTAGTGTCGTTATTTCAATGTAAACCTGGAACGTAGAAGATGTATAAAAATTTAATAGCCCAAATTGAAGTAAATTTCATCTTTTATTCACTATTAAGCTCTCTCTTCGTCTAATTCCCTCCTATTTTGCACCATTTTAGAGGAAGAAAAGAGAGGAAAAGATGAGATTACGTCTTCCTTCCTCTTATCCATCATAAAATGTTACAAATATTGTCTTCATTTCATCCTTACTTTGAATGAGAAGAAAATAAGATGTGTTTTAGAGGTAAAAAGATTAGGTTTATGTGTAAAGGATGAATTAAAGATGTAATTTTTCAACTAGGGAGCACTTCTCTTATTGAAATATTGAAAAAAATCTGCTTGATCACAATAAATGAGAAATAAAAATTATAATTATACCAATGTTTTTATGAGTTTTGAAGCACTAACTCGGGTACAATTTTTGTGTTGTAATTTTTTGCTGAAAAATAGTTAATAGAAATTTTGCCGGTTCTTTCGTGTAATAAATCCCAAAGACACGATTATTTTTTTTATATATATATATATATATATTTTTTTTTTTTGTAAGTTGTCTTTTTTATTTTTTCTTAGTTATATATAATAAATGTTCAAATTTATTTTCCATTTTCTGTTTTAACCCTTGGACATTTATTTGGGTCATATTGACCCAGAGCATATATATTTCAAATTAAGATAACTATAAATACAAAATTCTTATTTAATTAATTCACCTAAAATACTGATGGGCAACTGAAGGTGAAAGAGATTTGAAGATCATCCAACAATCTCATAATTTCGTATTTTCCACGCCTTTTTCCTCTAAAATAGTCCAAAGTAAGAGGAAATTAGACAAGCTTAAGGCTTAACCTGAGAAATTTGGACGAAAAATTCGCTACAACAGATTTTCTTCAAATTAATTTGGTGGACTCACAACAATCGTCAAATTAGATCTGAATTTTTTCGGAATTTTTTAACCGTTGGTTTAATTATAATTAATTTATTTAAATGAGAATTTTGTATCCTTCCAATGTTAAATTTGTTAATTAGCATTGCAAAAAAACTATACAACAGATTCTTTTACTTTTTTTTTTAATAAAACCTAATTTTTTAGACTATTTTTCTGAATTGTTTTCGTATATTTTGAACCGTGGCGATGATCGTTTCCTATATTTGATGAGAAATGTGGCAACGTTCTCAAGGACTGATGTCACCACCCCCTCCTAAAAATTTATGCTTATTCCAATGCAAACAGTGTTGCCACTATAGCCACGCCTCTTGACCTTGACAGACAAATTCTCAGGTTATACCTTAATAGCAAATAAAAGATGAAAATTATTTCAACTCGGGAATTCTCTTCAGTTGACATGCAGGTATTTAGTACATGTTCTTGGAAGGTCATATTGACCTAACGTATATAACAGTGTACAGTCTGTATAAATCGGTACAACTGGTATCAAATTTGCATGTTAATATTAAAAATTAATTAGTATCTATATTATAAAGAAGACTTACCATAGAACGGGTAATGTCATCTGATGCTGGCCTTCCGTTTATTATTCGAGGTCCCGATATGTAGATTTCTGAAAAATGAAATTATCTTCAATTTTAATCTTAAATTTTAATTTATATATATTACCTGGTTTGACGTCTGATATGAATACCAGTAGAAGTAATAATATAACCATCATCTTGCAAAGTAGATGCTTGTTCTATTCACTAGATTATGTTCTGAATGGATGTACCTCAAACCATCGTTCTTATATATATAGAGCGCTAAGTAATTAAAATGTGAGCTGTCATTACATACTACGATAAATCAATTTACTTTATGACTGACAGGAAATTATCTTCATTAGTAACGCTTATTTAACTTCTACTGTTTTATTGTGATTAAAAACACATCCCAAATGTCTCTAGTGATATTTTGTTCAAAATTATCTAATTAACTTTCAAACTTTATTTAGTGCATGCACTAGTTATGTTCATTTTAATTAGAAATTTCAGTTACTTGTACAGTGCAGTATAGTTACTGTTAGAATCATAAAAAAAAAACATAATAGTTTAAATAATAAATTATTCATGGTTATTAACGCTCAAAATTGTTTAATTAACTTTGAAGCTATATTTCAGTACATATGTGCTATTTAGCAAACGTGGCATAATAATATAACAATTTGTAATAATTAAATTTTTCAAAGCAATAACCTAAATATTATTTAGGTTTTGCTGGCATTAAATATCTAATTTCAAATTTGAGTTTTATTAAAATTGTATCCATATTTTAGAAAATTTTATAGAAATTAATGTATGCTTTTTTTTAATATTTTTTACTAAATGTTTAATTTCTGTAAAATTTCTTTTAAAATTGTTGGCATGCGGTCAGTAATGATTTCATTTGCTACAATTTTTATTAGAATTAAATTAAATTTAAATCAAATAAACTATATACAGTATATTTTTTTTCCCCATTTTTGCATGTAGTACCAAGCGGGTAATTTTAATGAAAATTATGTAATAAATTTACAGTCGCAAGTATAAATAAAACTGCAACTTCTAAAATATGTAATAAATGTAATAATTTATGATAATATCACTAAAATTAAAAAAAATATATATATAATATATTGAATAATACTATATTATTTATATGCTATATTTAATTTTTGATAAACTTTTGAGGTACAGTTTTACATTTAGACATACGCACGTCAGTAGAAGTACGATGTTATTAATATTAGACTACGTACAACTCGGGAAACCACGAACGTTATCCTTGTTTTATATAAATTCTTTATATTACGTAGCCATGGAGGTGCTTAAAATTTTGAGAAGGCTAAAAAAAATTAAAAGAGGTTCTTTTAATTCCACCAAAAATCTGCGTCGACTTTTTTTTTGGAACTATTGGGACAGAAAATCAGGCAATGATAACGACCTTAGTTGTACTTAAATATGCTAGTATTCTTCATTTATTATTTACTACATTAATAAATTAACTACTGTTCTCAGTATAATTCTAATACTAAAGTAAATCATGCTACTTATTTCGTTGGAAATATACACTATAATGCTATTAGGTAGATTAAAGATTTAAAGAATAGATTTAAAGACACATTGATTTTTGAGTACTTAGAAATAATGACTATGCAAACGTTGAATAAATTTAGCATTATATAAAGGTTAAGCTGGTATGGTAATGTATCATTATTCTGAAGAACAACTCGGTGATTACGATGTTGGAGTGCAGGGAATTGAATTTCAATGTCAAGTCTTTAATATACGTAGGAATCAATTTGCAAGGTTCAAAATACAACCCAAAATTAAGAATTTTAATTTATACTTTTGCATTGATTGTTGCAATAATTCACTCACTAGGTGTTGTTTACTTTTTTGTTGAGGACTTCACCTTCAATCGAGCTGTCATTGTGATTGTTTTAACCAACAACGGATGTCAAACAATTTTCAGACACTTTTATTTGGTCTGGAAAGTAAAGGATCTTAAAGATCTACTGAAACTTATTGATCGTAAGTAAAAAAAAAATATATATTTTATCTGATTTAAGATAATCATCAATTTGTGTGTTTATATAGGTATTACATGTTCACATAAATTATTTTATGACGTGCGATTCACAAAGAAGTTAGTCAGGTTTCTAACCACGTTTTATAGCTTAATCACGTTTAACTATACCTGTTTTAACGTGTTAAACCATCTAAGCTAAACGTGGTTAGAAACCTGGTTAACTGTCATGAATCACGCCCGATATTTCTTATGTTGTAATAAAAAACTGTGTTCTCATTTAGTATGTTACAATGACGCATTATAAAAAAAAATAAAAAATAAAACTTAAATATAATATTGACATATTTTGGAACATTAAACGCAAATCACTTTCTTTGAGGTGCTGTCATGCAACCGTGTATTCTATGACGAAAAAAATGAACACTTAGCTGGAGTACGACAGTAATATCTTTTAAATAATAATAATAATAATTCTATCGTTTTATTTTATATTTTAATCTGTGAAAACGAAGATGCATGTCAAATAGAGTATCGGCCTCAATTTTTCTTATTGCAGAAATGGATAGAGGGTGCAAAGTTGTGCTACCTTAATTTTGTTCAGATTTTTTAAAGCCCGAGAAGTATTGTTAAAAAATTATTGTAAGTCCTTTTTGTGACGTCACGAGACGCCACTCCTTAAGAAAAATATAGGATTTGCCGTCGCGTGACGTCACAAAAAGGACTTTCAATAATTTTTTAAAAATAGTTCCCGGTCTCTAAAAAATCTGAAAAAAATTAGGGTAGCATAACAACTTTGCACGCTCTATCCATTTCTGCAATAAAAAAATTGAGGTCGATACTCCATTATTTCCATTGCACGTTTCAGACTCGCCCCTCTCCCAGGACGGTCGTTTCAAAGTCCTGGAGACTGAGATGAGAGACAAGTCCAGACGTCGCACCAAGTTCTTCAGCAGCCTGGTCCTCGTCTACAACGCCAGTGTCGTGTTGTTGGGGACCGTCCTGCCCATCATCATACAGTCAGTAGACAAATTGTTACTAAATATTAACAGAAAAATGTATTTAAAACGTATGAATTTTTATCAAATAGAATTCCACTTTCTTTGATTTTACCCCCGTTATATTAGGAAACTTGCTAAGAATTAAATGAAACTTTTTTTAACTAATTAAATTTCCTTTTCTGGACGCATGGAAGCTTAAAAATTTTGTAAAATTTTAAAATTTGTAAAATGGTTCCGCTTTTCAAACAAGTTCCTAATTATTTTGTGAGATATTTTGGTAATTAAATGGCAAAAACTTATTTATTGTTTAGCTTTCATACATTTCAACATAACTTGACAGAAACGGAATCAATGCTGATTTAAAAATTGAATTTCTTATCAAAATTTATCGCACAACAATACATAATAATATAAAGGCGGATTTTCATGAGCGATTTCCAGCCTGCGACGCGACGCGAATAAAGCGCACTTGCTGTAACATCCATTGGCAGCCATATTGGGCGATTAAAAGAAAAGAGCATTGTAATTAACGCAATTACCGGCAAATTCGCCGCCGCATAGGATTTTGCAGCTTTTTCGTCAAATTGCGCCGCATCGCCGTTGTCACTCCCATAAAAATCTACCTTAAGGGCATTGGGTGTAGCACCGGTAGTTGGCAACACTGACCTATCTTCACCATGCTAATTTTTGGTCATTGCTCCTCGGAGTAATTTTTATGCTAGAGCTAAGCTGATTGCTGTAGTATCAAGATAATTAGTAGCCCAAGTGCACAATTTGGCTAAATAAAGCCTGATTTAAAGAAAAGTATTTTTTAGTAATTTTTTAAATTTACATGCATTTTTCTAAAATATAAAAAAAAATACTTTTCTTTAAATCAGGCTTTATTTAGCCAAATTGTGCACTTGGGATACTAATTATCTTGATACTACAGCAATCAGCTTGGCTCTAGCATAAAAATTACTCCGAGGAGCAATGATCAAAAATTAGCATGGTGAAGATACGTCAGTGTTGCCAACTACCGGTGCTACACCCAATGCCCTTAACTCGAGGTCTTCTATTTGTAACACAAATTTCATTGAATTTTTTCCGTCCAGGGACATTCGGGTGGTCGTGTGGAGCCTCAGGACCTCTCAGAGCCCTCACAAGGACAGCGACTACCGCTACGCCCTCATCACCAAGCTGTGGTGGCCCTCAGACCCCTTCCTCTCATCCAACTACTTCTTCCTGATCTTCATGCAAGGTGGAACAAAATTTAATTTTAACTTTCTTCAAACCATTGTTTATAATGTCTGTCCGATGAACCTGTTTCATCGTTAAACGGGGGCTAATGTAGTTTCTGATTTCTCCATTAGAGTAGGTAATTCAATGGCATTGTTGGCGCTAATCAACAATCAATAATTTTATTTCAACGCTAATTTCCCATAAGTTAACGTGTAAATCGATCGAACTAATTTCTTAGTTCACCACATCAATACTTGGCGCTAGTGCAGAAGGGTTGGTCACTTTTAATATTTTAGGCCAAGAGTCCAAGGGATGGAGTGTTAATAATTGAGGGAAGTAACGAGGGATGATCGGAGAGTTGTGCATTTTGTACCATTCTGAAAATAATCAATAACACTATTTACTGCCCTGTATTTTTTGCTTCATCGGACAGACATTACACAACAATACTTTGTTTACAAACAATGAACAGAGGTCAATTTTGTTTCCTAATTGTAAATAAAATAATGTGAATTATGTACCTACTTTTGTATATTTTATATTAATTACTAAGCTTTTTTTTACAATGTAAATGACAATCACACAAAAATCAGTTGGTCATTTAAAAGAAAGGTTAAAGCTTTTCTTCAGAAAATAAGTGTGGTAATCTATAATTGCCCGCACTGTACTTACACTGTAAATCTGTTACTTATATTTTATAACTATGTAGAGAAAGAGAGAGCTAGAGAGAGAGACGAATAATTTATATAACCATGCATGAATGCTAGGAATCCAAGTCTTTCGTCCCTCCATTTTTATATAAAGAATTCATAAAAGATACATATTAAGAATGATAGCTGCATCGACTCCAATTTCAGGTTTCGCATTGCTAATTTTCATTGCAACCACCTGTACAACCGATGCGTTCGCGTGCTCGCTGATGTTGGCCGCGGCGGAGCGTGCAGACTTGCTGTCACGTACCGCCCCCCAAGCTCTCCTGCCAGGACCGAGGAACCAAATCACACCGCTCTTCAAAGACTGGGTCAAGTACCACCAGCATTACATCAGGTGACCCATTCTAGTAGAGTTTTCTTATTATTTAAAAAGAC
This sequence comes from Siphlonurus alternatus, assembly GCA_949825025.1. NCBI lineage: Eukaryota > Metazoa > Arthropoda > Insecta > Ephemeroptera > Siphlonuridae > Siphlonurus > Siphlonurus alternatus. The sequence goes on along the minus strand of OX463785.1, from coordinate 5,342,396 downwards.
GCTGGAAATCTCGGAAATAAAAATAGTTGAAACTTTTTATCTTGAACTCATGCATCTTTAATACGTGTAAACCTAATCTATAATTGTATCATGTGTTTACATAAAAATTACAAATTTTTCTTCCTCACTCAACGTGAGAATGAAATGGAGGCAATATTTTTAATATTTCTTGCTCAATGTCAGTTCTATCTATTTTACTTGGAACTGATGCATAATATTATAGGAAGGAAAAAAGACGAGGAGATAATAATTATGTTAAAAAGTTAACAATAGAAAAATGCTGATGCGAAACTTACTGAGAATAATCCAGTGTGCAATTAATTTAATTAATTTGCAGTTAATATTGAAATTTTAATATTTTTAATTTAAAATAAATTTTATACAACCTAATGATTTTTTTTTTTTTTTTTTTTTAGTTAATACTATTTATTTCAGTTTATGATTTGGCACTTCTTCAAACTTTTACTGTTGCTGAATCAAATATATAATTAAATTTACTTTTTTCTCATAAAAACATCCCTTTGTATTAACTTTATACTTTAATAAAATTTCTATGTTCTTTCTTTAAATGATGTCACAATGTTGGGCTTACGTGTTAACAAAATTATTAACATTCCAGGATCGTGGAGAAGATCAACTCGGAGTTCGGACCTCTCATTTTCATGACTCATTTGTTTGCGGTTATCAACATTATCTCATGCGGATCTGGTGCAGTCGGGGTAAACAAACAAACAATATTCCTGTCAGTATCATAATCTAGCTCTACAACACGATCTGTGCTGGTGCAAACATGTTAAGTTCAATTAAAGTATAATTATTGCAGATTAATTTTTTCCCATTTTGGGTGCACTGTAAATATCATAGGCTCAATCAGGGAAATTGCAAGTTATTCTCCCTTAAAATAATACAATCGACTTTACTTTTGTCAGGTTAATTCGTACCATATGCACTTGTCACCTTGAAAAATGTCCGTTTGTAGATTTCACGTACTTAGGAATCATAAAATATTTTTTTAAGAAGGAATAGAATAAAATAATTAAAAATTCAAGAATGTTCTAAAACTTAATCGTTTATGGTTTGAGACATTGAAGGAGGCGGTTTTCCCAGCACCATTTCCGGTTTCCATAAACAAGGCTTGATTCATCTTTGACTAACTCGTATATTCCAGGTGGACGTATGGAGTTCCATTATCACCAACTTGGCTCTCGCGGTGGGCTTTCTCATCCAGATTTACATCTACTCTAGCTCAGGACAACAAATCGTCAACAAGGTATCTTTGCAATGTTCTAATCACGGGTCGTAAAGGACTAATTTACTGGGAACTATTAACTTAACAAAGCGGAAATTTGTGCCTCTGACGTCAGCAAGTAATCTTTGAGATGTACAGTACAATTCAAGAGAAATATCCCATTGTATTGCTGATTCCACCTGCTCTGTTGTTATGCTATCGTAACATCCGGTGATCGGCTGGCCCAGTTCTACCGATCCCTAAACATTTTTGTGCAAATAGCGAGAATCGGAAGGCGGGACGAGATATTTGTCTTGACCGAGCGGTGAACTACTTGTACAAAAATATTTAGGGAGAGGTAGTGCCAGAGATCTTATAGTGTAGAGATATTGAACGTCCGTGTTAAATATTTTTCCTATCTGTTGGCGTAGAAACCAAAGAAATACTGTAGATGAAGTTAAAAAGGACACATTCAGGTCTCTGCATGTAGGTGTAGCTGCAGGAGTATCGGGTGTCGCGATGCAGCTGGCACCCCATCACAGTAACGCCATCTGAATGCTTGTCCTAAGAAGCTTCGGAATAACGTAGTCGCACTTCTTTCAAGATCTGTGATGTTTGAAAAAAAATTTGGTCATAAGCGTTCGAAATCTCTACACTGTAAGATCTCTGGTAGAACTGGGCTGGCCGATCACCGGATGTTACGATAGCATAACAATAGAGCAGGTGAAGTCAACAATACAATGGGTCATTTCTTTTGAATTGTGGTGTACATCTCTGGACAGTATGAACTTTACTCCAGCCTCAATCTAAAAACTGCCAAAGTAATGAAAAATGTTGTTGAAAAAAAAAAAAGGCATCGTTGATAATATAGGAGTAAAAATGCATAGAGAGCTGTGATAAGCTAGAAGAAGGAACATTAACTTTGTACCGTGATAACAAAGGAGCATTGTTGTTGGATTTTATAGGCACTGTACATATATTGTACAAAAAAGTGGTATTTAATTTAATAACTCATTTAGAATTGTTCTAAGAAACACATTATACAAAAGGATGCTCTTAAACCTCTCAAGTGCCCTGATGTGCACTCGTCGCCTTGGAAAATGTCCCCCTTGATGCAGTCTTGTTAATCAACATGCCCTGCAATGTGTTATTCTTACGGGGCACGGTGATTAACAAGGCTGCAAAGGGAAATTTTCTGAGGCGACGACTGTACCATGCTGGTGGTGTGTGGTGGCGGGAAAATGAGGTCCTTACAATCGGAAAGTTAACGTGACTAGCTACTCAGAGCAGTGAAATCTATGCGAAGTATATAGTTTCAATGCAAACGAAACCAATGTAGCTGCCTGGGGAATGGCCAGAGCCCGATAAGTTAATTAGTACAACTTAAGAGACTTTCTGACCTGGACACATAACTGCCTTTTTAGCTACGAATAATATCAAAACGCTAAAAAAAGAACTTTGCAAAATTGATTATCATCTATAGATATTATTTAATTAATAAATATTATTTCGATTTTTAAAATAATGTAAAAATTTAAAATATAGCAATTTTTAGAGCCACTCTAAAAATAATTAAAAAAAAATGACATTAGAAGATGGCAGGAAATTATAATACCAATTTGTAACCAATGTAAAATTATATTCCTACGAATATTTTAAATGACTATTATACTTTAATCATTATAAAAAGTTAAGGGTAAGGTAACGCCACCAATGTTAAAAAAAATCCCTCTCACAAAAATTCTGAAAAAAATTTAAAATGTTCTCCTCTACACCCCCTATCAGTAGCTAAAATATCAGGTATACAAATACGATCTAGTTTTTGAGTTATGAATTTTTAAAGTTGACCAATTTAACATGGGAGTTTCATTTCTCCATGTTAAAGTAGTCAACTTTAAAAATTTATAACTCAAAAACTAGATCGTATTTGTATACCTGATATTTTAGGTACTGATAGGGGGTATAGAGGAGAACATTTTAAATTTTTTTCAGAATTTTTGTGAGAGGGATTTTTTTTAACATTGGTGGCGTTATCTTACCCTTAAAACAATTTTTATATTAATTTTATTTATTAAATTTTAAAATATAAATAATTATAAATATATTTTTATTATTGCTGAAAAGTTATTATTTTAAATTATTTAATTGTGAATACGGGTACAATTTGTTTAAATTACAAGCAAATGGCTGCCATTTTTCCAGCGCCTGCAAGAGATGTATTTAGGCAACTGTTTGTGACTGTGTGTTGTGAGGGTTGCATCAATAAGAGAAAGAAACCTGTTGGATATATTATGATGTTATTTTCATGTAATTTTTGTACAATGTAACGAGATGAAATAAAATCTGCCATAAAATTTTAATCTGATTAGCTTGATAAGATGTTTTGAAAAGAAAAACTGAATAATAGTTAATTACAATTAAAGGGGGTGTGACTTTTCAAAATTAAAAATTCACCAAAAAATCTTCTTTCCAAAAATGTAAATTTCACTTTCCTCCGACTCCCCGTTCCTTCCATACCGCCCGGTCAAAAGTCTACTATGACGTCACATTACTTAAGGTCGCGCGCAAGAAAGCAAGCAAGCAAGTGGCGGCGAGCGCTATAATCCACGTTTTCGCGTCTTTAAGCCCGCCTAGCAGCCGACAGCAAAGAGATAAAAATTATCCGCCACGGGATGATTTTATCTAAAGAATATTCTGCGTTTGTATCCGCTTTCGGCATTTCTTCATTTTAATTAGGAAATTAAATATCACGATGCAAACTCAAATTTTTTACAGATTTCTTTTGTCAACTGACTTCAAACACATAAAATATTTTATCAAGCATCTAATAACTTTATTGTAGACACACGTATTGGATTGACATATTATATATGTACAGTACATACGATTTATATTATGTATATAGTATTTCAACAGTATTTTAATTACCTATGATTTTAGCCGCAGCCTTACATTATATAATTATAAAATCACGGCAAACACGCAACAAAAACTGTTATTATTTTGTGCATGATCGCTATTTATTTACTTTCTTCGACATTTGTATTTAAGTTATATAAATATGCAGCATATATAGTGATTATTCGATATTACCATTATTAATTATTAATACAATATACTTTAAATTATTATATTTAGTCTAACATACATATAAGGCATTTTATATATCTTTTATTGCACTCATTATACGCTTGCTATTATGCATATACGGAAATTTATAAATAATTATGTGATTCAATTAACTAAAGGTGCAGTGATAACAATCTGAGAGATAACGTGGAGGAGGCGAAGTTATTGAATGCTGATGCAAAACAAATTTTTACAAAACTGAACTGAAAAAATCTCCCTACATTCTTGCTCCTTTATGTGTGCGGCCGGAACTGTCCGCTGACACTGAAAGCCAGAGTAAGCCCACGTGTCTATAAAGAAACAAAACTTTGCAATTATAAATAATTATGTATTTTTGCCTCAAAATCGAATTAAAAATTTGTTCATTATTTGTATTTATAATAATATGTAAAATCTAAAATCATTGAACCGATTGAACGTACAGTACTATATATACTATATATTATATATTTATATAGTCTACGACTAAATAACATCTAAGACTAAATAACAGTTAACATTATAATATAGTAATACCATACAAATACTATATTATATAATGTTAATTGTTATTTAGACGAAATATAATATAGTATAGTACTGTACGTTCAATCGGTTCAATGATTTTAGATTTTACATATTATTATAAATACAAATAATGAACAAATTTTTAATTCGATTTTGAGGCAAAAATATATAATTATTTATAATTGCAAAGTTTTGTTTCTTTATAGACACGTGGGCTTACTCTGGCCTTCAGTGTCAGCGGACAGTTCCGGCCGAACACATAAGGGAGCAAGAATGTAGGGAGATTTTTTCAGTTCAGTTTTGTAAAAATTTGTTTCGCATCAGCATTCAATACCGTCGCCTCCTAGTACTTGGAGTTGCACGTTGTCTCTGAGATTGTTATCACTGCACTTTTAGTTAATTAAATCACATAATTTTTTTATAAATTTCCGTATATGCATAATAGCAAGCGTAATGAGTTCAAGAAAATATATAAAGCCTTATATGTTTGAACCAACTTGCTGCCAGATGATCCCCGTCGATTGAATCGCGGTAAATATTCTGGTGCCCGAGTCTGCTCTGCTGTGCTAGAATTACGCTGGAATTACGTACTAGAATTAAATTACAGAAACCCTAATATTATTAGTATTCTTACTTTGAGCTCTGAATATAAATAAAGCTTTTATATTATATTATTTTAACTCAAAGGGAAACAAAGTTTCCATCTATACATTTGGACCGGCGGAAACACCTTTATATATTATATATAAATACATATATATATATATATATATATATATATATATATATATATATATATATATATATATATATATATATATATTACAATGACACTGAATATTAACAACAAGAATTAAAAGCAGAACTGGTGTGATATTATGCATGGGGCAGCCTCAGCCTCTAAGTTGAAGATTAATTATAATTAGTAACAATTATTTCGTGATTATTATAAAAAATATAATAATTTAAAGTATATTGTATTAATAATTAATAATGGTAATATCGAATAATCACTATATGCTGCATATTTATATAACTTAAATGCAAACGTCGAAGAAAGTAATTAAATAGCGATAATGCACAAAATGATAACAGTTTTAGTTGCGTGTTTGCCGTGATTTTATAATTATATATAAATTTATATAATGTAAGGCTGCGGCTAAAATCATAGGTAATTAAAATAATGTTGAAATACCATATACATGGCATAATATAAGTCGTATGTACTGTACATATATAATATGTCAATCCAATACGTGTGTCTACAATAAAGTTATTAGATGCTTGATAAAATATTTTATGTGTTTGAAGTCAGTTGACAAAAGAAATCTGTAAAAAATTTGAGTTTGCATCGTGATATTTAATTTCCTAATTAAAATGAAGAAATGCCGAAAGCGGATACAAACGCAGAATGTTCTTTAGATAAAATCATCCCGTGGCAGATAATTTTTATCTCTTTGCTGTCGGCTGCTAGGCGGGCTTAAAGACGCGAAAACGTGGATTTTAGCGCTCGCCGCCACTTGCTTGCTTGCTTTCTTGCGCGCGACCTTAAGTAATGTGACGTCATAGTAGACTTTTGACCGGGCGGTATGGAAGGAACGGGGAGTCGGAGGAAAGTGAAATTTACATTTTTGGAAAGAAGATTTTTTGGTGAATTTTTAATTTTGAAAAGTCACACCCCCTTTAAGTTCTTTTATAAATATTTTTTATATAGAATGGAGTATTGTTTCACTATAAAGCTAATATTTTAATGGTTCACGTGATAAATGTATAGAACAGCGTAAAATGCTTTTTTATGTTTAATTATTTTACGTATTGATACTGTATAACATTTGTCAAGACACTATATATTTAGCGGAAGATCGTTCATGCCTTATCTACTTTATTAAAATTGCAGGAAACGTATTAAGGCAACTTTTTATGCTAGCTGCACAAAAAAATAGAGCAGCGTAAAGTTCGTGCAGCCCAGAGGATTACTTATTTTCATTTCATAAAATGACGCCATATCTTTTGCGGGGTAAGGCAGCAGCATTATTACCTCGATTATTGATGTCCAAGGCAATTTTTCTCTGCTTTTTAGTAACACATTATTTTTTTTAAGTAGTGAGGCTTACTAGACTCCACGTACCAAGGATATGTTGCTAACGGCTTGCCCTGCCGACCAGACTTTGGGATTAATTTAGCCTCTGACCCACAGAGACAATGTATACTCACTCCCTTGAGCCAGGATTCCTGCTGCAGGAACTGTCTCAAGGGCCCGGGTCAGCGTTGTTCGTGTTCGCCACTATACATAGCAAGTAATAGTGCTGTGCTCTGATTACACTTTTGAACACCTTACAAGTTTATTTTTTACTTTATATTATTATATAATAAATCGACGCTACTTATTCATATATTTACTCAATAATAAAATCATGAATGCTGTCTACTGAGTATATACAACTTGAAATTTACAAGAAACATAAAGACAATATTTTGAATGAAGATTATACTGACTGTTTCTTAATGTTAATGGAGGATTGGATGATGATTTTTTTTTCCAGAGTCTCCAGTTAAGCCGGTCAGTGTTGGTGGTGTCCCAGGTGTCACGTGGTGGTCTGGGGGCGGGTCCCGCGCGGTCAGCCCTGCAGCTGCTCGTCACCAGATGTTCCAGCCACGAGCAAATTAACGGACTGGCCTTCTTCACCGTCACCATGGAGCTCTTCGCAACGGTACGACAAATATAATATTATGCGTAAAGGGGAAGATAAATTAATATTTCACTACCTAAGAGTATTCTTTCAAACGGTGAGTCATATAACGTTGACAATCAGTCGCTGTACAGTCAATAATAGCTCAAAATATCTACCGACAATGGTCCTTTGTTGTCCTGAGATTTAACATTTATTTAAAATTAAATTATTTGAGTTGGTAAAATACAATGGAATGAAGAGGTCTCAAATAAAATAATGCTTTTTAATAAATATTTTACTAATTAATTATTTTTATATCTTGCAGGTACTGAGTGCATCTCTTTCTTACTTATTGTTACTAACACAGTTAAGATACCAATAAATATGAAATCAATTTGTTGTTTATGCTTCGTTATTTAAAAATTCAGTTTAATCACAGATTAAAAGTAAATTAATGTAACTATTTTAGGCAATCTGATGATATGAATTGTTTCCTAATTGTAATTGTATGCTGATTAAATATATTATAATTTTCAATATTTATTTTAAAACATATTATGTGTTAAATTTAATATAATTAATAATTATAATATTATATATACTGTCTATTGTATTTACTCAATATATTTTTTTCTTTAATAAATTGTATTTGTACACTTCAAGTAAAAGCTTTCGTTACCACTGATTGAATTATGGACTCTGAAAATTTAGTATGGTAAAGTTTAATAATTTTAAATTCGAGGGAGGTAGATATTGATTGTTAAATCCACCACCGAAGAATTCAAGTTCAGCAGTGAGCTCAACATAGTCCAGATTTAAAGCAGGATAACAAATGTATTTTATGGAGCTGTATATAATTTTATAACTAAAAAACAGATTCAAGAAAGCTTTAAAGTAGAGTGAGCGATTGCATTTTTGTAATATTTTGGGTCGCCGGAACAAGTCCAAATTTATTTTCTAAAAATAGTTTAAGCTGTTCTCTATTGAGAAATGAAAACCAAAAAATTCCATCTCAAATAGTTTCACCACAAAAAAATTCCCAAAATTGGTGTTTCGGAGGCCTTTGACGTGCAGCCTTATAGAACATAAAACCGCGTTTTACTCCAACATTTTCTGAACTATGCTACCATTTAAAAAATACCTAAGTAATCTATGATGAATTTTTTAATGGACTTTTAAATAAAAAAATTTTTTACGGAGCCGTTTTTTCGGAAAAAAATCTTTAAAATTTTGCGGGTTAATTCCCATAAGGATATTCATGATTTTTTTCCAAGAAAATGACCCCGTAAAATTTTTTTTATTTAAAAATTCATTAAAGAATTCATCATAAATTACGTAAATATTTTTTAAATGATACCATAGTTCAGAAAAAGTTGGAGTAAAACGCGGTTTTATGTTCCATAAGGCTGCACGTTAAAGGCCTCCGAAACACCAACTTTGGTAATTTTTTGTGGTGAAACTATTTGAGATGGAATTTTTTGGTTTTCATTTCTTAATAGAGGGAAATGAACTCGCTCACTCTACTTTAAGACCTTATAAATTTGGGGAACGACGCTGCTATATAAATCATAGTCATGTAAACCTACGTTGCATGATTTTGAAATCCCTAAATTTTAAGATGTTAAGAGGATTAAAAGATACGACAAAAACAAAAATGGCACTACACTACTCAAGATTCTTTATCTATCAACAACAACAACAAAAAAAACCATTATAGTACAACTTTTTTTTGTAACTATGTTTTCATATGTATAATTATGAATACGTATTATGATATTGAAAATAAATTGCTTCTGTTTTAATTAGTTTTTATGTTATTTATTTACAGTTTTTAAATAATTAAAAAATGAATTATTATTTTAATGGATTCTAATAAAAAGACTTAATAATTTTTTCTTATTAAAGTCAACACGAATCTACAAGTAATTACATATTGCATAAAAGTTTTCTAACATTATCTTCTAGATACATATTAAATTTCAATTAAAATAAAATAAATTTGAATTTTGTCTGTCTATACTACCATGCATATTAGTTTAAGAAAGTTCTAATTTGATATGGGATGTGAATTATTTATTTTATAAAATATGTATATTTTTTAAAAAGGTAATTATATATATCTTATACCAAATCTGAAGTATTGAATTTATTTTTAGATTTCTACACAGAAAATAAAGTAATCAATTAATTTCCATTACAACATACCACCAAATTCCCTCCAGTACGTTTATTTTAATATTTGAGAAAATGTCTTTCTTTTAAACATTTCTATTTTTAAATTTGACAAACTTCTTGTAACAGTACATACTAGGAATATGACAAGAAAAAAAAGTAGTAAAAGAAAGGAATGGTATAAAACATATTTCATAAAACTGCCTTTAAATATTGATTGTTTCCATAAATATGACATTATATTTGTTTTCTCTGAAATAAATTAACCATACTGAACTTTTAATCTATTTGTAAATATGATAAGAAACTTCTGACGTATAAGATTGATAAATTATGAAATCATTTCTAGATAGTCATTCGTAAGCAAATGTATGCTTTGCCTTCCTTAATATAATTATATATTTATCATTAGTTACTTTTGAAAGTGAGTTTGAAAGAGAGTTAACTTACTCCCCCCCCCCCCCCCCTCTTTGCTTAGGTTCACTTACTAGTTAGTTAAGTTTCACTATACACAGAAAATTGCATATAATACTGTATACAGTGAAATTAATTTTATATTCCTTCCGATATCAAATTAGCCGGAAGTGTGAAGTTTGAAGCTCTTCTGTTTGTAATTCAGTTTTGGAACTTTACAGAGTGGTTTGAAGTAGAAGTACTGACCTATGTGTGAAATTGTAACGCTGAAATATGAATATAGAAAGACTTGAAACCTTACATTTCCGGCTACTTACGGAGGGAATTTTATGTAAATTTGACTGAAATTATAAAGAAACTTTATTTGACCAATGAAAGAAAACTAGATGAAGTTTTAAAAACTTTTAAAAAAAAAAATTATCTTTTCCTGGAAGAGAATGTAGGAGGTTAAATTATTTTCCGTTTATATCTCAATGCATTTTTGTTTCCTTACTAATTTTTTTGCTGAGGATATACAATGCTTTTTTGCAAACTAAAATAATTTATAAAGCATTAAAATGCAATTATTATATTTATAAAGTTACAGAATTTACTAATAAAAACAACATTGCAAATATGTTTGAATTGGAAATAAACTCAGTTTGATGAATAAATATATTATTATTAATATATTACTTTTCCTTATTAAACATACAATCTTAATAATTAAATTCTACTTGGAATAAATTTTATATAATGTATTGTTTCACCATTTATTAAACGTGTGCTGAGTTTGAAGGGTTTCTCGCGATCAGTTTTTCTTCTAAATATTTGGCACGTATGTTTAACTATTTTACTGCTCAGTCTTTCAATTCAGCTCAACGTAAGAACTGCTATCGTTCCAAATTTCACATCATGGTAGAATTAAATGATATTAGTTTTAACATCAAAGCTTTGAGAGCTGCAATATTTATTTACATTGGTGAGAAGTATTCTAAAACTAAAGCAGTGGTGGTGTTCACTTTTCTATCTGCGTTTGTAATAATGTACGTCCTTGGAATAATTTCAGCTCTCAGTCAACCGTATAGTTTATATGCAGCTCTTGAATTGTTTTTGATTGTTAATAATGGCGGTCAAACTATGTTTAGATATTGTTATTATGCGTACAATGCAGGAGAAATCAAATCTCTACTGAAGCTGATGCAATGTAAGTTTTTATAAAAATAATATTTTTAAATATTGCGCCATTTTTTATATAATGAAAAATAAACCAAACAACAACTACACACTTTTAAAATTTTAATTATACGTATATAACAATTTTTTCCTGGAGACATCAATATAGGCGTCTCATTTCTATCCCTTTTATTAAGTATTTAGGGGTGCCAACTTAACTTATAGAACAATCAATAATTATATAAAAATAGTTCTGGGTCTCAAAAAAATCTGAAAAAAAAAATCAGAGTAGCATAATTTGGTGCCCTGTATTCTTTTCTGCAATAAAAAATTTTCATATAGGTTGTCCATTCATAAAATCATATATGTATATTTTCTAATTAATTTAATATATAGTAAAAAAAATGCAACCATTATTTTGTACTGTACTAATTTTATCTTACATCCAACACTTTTGACCAATAAACTACAGTATTTAATACAAGTGTGCATTTCGTACTGAAAAAAAGAGGGAAATTATTTTATTGTTTTTTTAGTATCAAATTCGTACTTACTGTTAGATTAAATAATTTACTGTTGAAAAGTGCTGGATATAAAGATGAAATGAGATATTAGAATGTGAAAATTTCAGTGGCTTATAATCGAAAGAAGGGGTAAATATATGGTATTGTGAATTATTTCAGATTTTTCTGAGACCAAAAACTATTTTTTAAAAAATATACTTTCAACAATTTTTTTAAAAATAGTTCCTGGTCTCAGAAAAATCTAAAAAAAAAAAATCACAGTACCATATTTTTACCTCTTCTTTCGATTAAGCCACTAAAATTTTCACATTCTAATATCTCATTAGAACAATTATGTACTGAAATAGTACTGAAACTAATTCAGCATCTAAAAGTTTAGTGTGGCTTACTTACAGGCTCTCCTATAGACAACCCTGGCTACTTCAATACAATGGAGAGGAAAATGAAGTTAAAATCTCTGCGACGAATAAAACGTATTTGTAGCTTGGTTTTCCTCTACTATGCCTGTGCTACTATCCTGGGATTTATGCTGCCGATTATTGGAGAGTAAGAATATAAAATTGTAATATAATTGGTCAAGATATTTTCTATTTTGATTAAAAAAAATTGTGGACAGTTTTTAACGGACAAGTTTTTTGGACTAATTTATATTTTATTAATAATATTTTTATTATCTTTACAAAGAATTGTCCTACATAATCTTCAACTAATCTTCATCATGTCTTAACCTAATCTTTTTACCTAAAAAACGTATTATATTTCCTCTTCACTCAAAGTGAAAATGAAATGGAGACAATATTTCCAACATGCTATGCTAAATAAGAGTAAAGAAAACATCATCTTGTAAATCTCGTCTTTTTTCCTCTAAAATGGTGCAAAATAGGAGGAAATTAGGGGAGGAGAGTGCATAATAGTGAAGAAATGATGAAAGTTATTTTAGTTATTTCAACTCAATTTTTAATTAATTTAATTATTAATTTTTATTAATATGTATATTTTGTTTTTCAGAGCCATCAGTGTTTTATTGTGGAGCTACAAAACATCTCAGACTCTAAATTCAATCAGCGAGTACCAATATCCATATGTCTTCGCTTTTTGGTGGCCGTACGATAATTTAAAAACTTCAAACTATTTTCCATTATTCACCTGGCAATGTAAGTTAAATATTAAAATTATTTTTTTATTATTATTTTATTACAATGTTAGCTTACTACAGCATATTCTGCTATTGGTGTAAGCATTCAAACTTAACAACAGTATTAACAACAGTTGGAAGCATTGATAGGAAAGGAGGCGGCTGTGGCCTTGTGTTAGGAACTGCCCTGGCATTTGCCTGGGAGTGACGATGGTAAACCACAGAAGAGCATCATCGAGGCAGACGGTACCAAAGGGAACGACTTTCAGCACCTCCCGAATACAGGCAGTATAGTGGAAGAACATACATGCCATCTCTCGGGAACTTACCAGAACACGCTGCCATACCTCAGCTCGAAGTGACGAAAAGTCACCTGAGCCAAGGCAGGAAGCTATCCTGGGTCTCCCAAGCGATAGGCAGAGATCAAACCACTACGCTACGCTGCTCGGTAGCATTGATTGATTGATTTGGTTTGAGGCTGTAGGATCTGGATTTTTGTATATCATCATTAATGGATTTGGAAGGTGTATGAGGTGTAGCACAGTGCGTTTGACCAGGTCTCGTCAGATCACCGAAGTCAAGCAATACTGAGTATTTAAGTGAATGGGTGACCATTTTCAACGAAAATTAGGTTTTCATCCAAGAGATAAATTGTTACGTCCATTATTTATTAATATGGATCTCCTGGCTTTGGACAGTTTGGATCGAGCATTGCACATTTAGTCCATTGACAATTACAGCTGTAGTGTCCATCCCGACTGAGGTTTCAACGTTTCCCTCAGTCACAGACAAATAATTAAGTAGATGATAATTAATATGGTAAAATGTGATGAAAAGTGATAAATATTCAGCAAATCTTTAATAATATATTATGATATGATCAGTATATATTATGATGTGAAAAAAAAAGTATTCCATTCTTTTTAGAAATATATTATACGCACAGTGATGTTCTATATTTTATGATCAGTGTGATCACTATGGAGTATCGACCTCAAATTTTTTATTGTAGAAATGGATAGAGGGTGCAAAGTTATGCTACCCTGATTTTTCTCGGATTTTTCAGAGCCTGAAAACTATTTTTTAAAAATTATTGAAAGTTCTTTTTGTGACGTCACGAGGCACCGTTCCTTAAGAAAATATAGGACTTGCCGCTTCGTGACGTCACAAAAAGGAGTTTAAAAAAAAATCTTGGGCTTTAAGTCTTAACCTAAGAAATATGGACGAAAAATTCGCTACAACAGATTTTCTTTAAATTAATTTGGTGGACTCACAACAATCGTCAAATTAGCTCTGATTTTTTTCGGAATTTTTTAACCGTTGGTTTAATTATAATTAATTTATTTAAATGAGAATTTTGTATCCTTCCAATGATAAATTTGTTAATTAGCATTGCAAAAAAACTATACAACAGATTATTTTACTTTTTTTTTTTTTACTAAAACCTAATATTTTAGACTATTTTTCTGAATTGTTTTCATATATTTTGAACCGTGGCGATGATCGTTTCCTATATTTGATGAGAAATGTGGCAACGTTCTCAAAGACTGTTGTCACCACCCCCTCCTAAAAATTTATGCGCATTCCAATGCAAACAGTGTTGCCACTATAGCCACGCCTCTTGACCTTGACAAACAAATTCTCAGGTTATACCTTAAAATATTTGAAAAAAATCAGGGTAGCATAACTTTGCACGCTTTATCCATTTCTGCAATAAAAAAAAAATAGAGGTCGATACTTCATTATACACATACAGCATTACAAATCTTAGTTTACGTGTGGATTCAATGCGCGCGTCGGACATCTTGAAAATAAATATTAAGGATCTTATGGATGTCGCCATTCAGTATAGACTGTCTGGAGCTGGCACCAAAGTGCCTACAGGTATCCTAAGATCTGTTAGACTGTAAAGAGTATTTTTCGAATTGTGAAATCTATCCATTTTTTTTTATAAATACAAATGAATAATTAAAGCCTGTTTTTTCGAATATTATATTGAATATTATTCTCTTTGTTTTCTTTCAGTACTTACAATCCTGATGAACGTATCTGTCACCAATACAACCAATGCGTTCGCGTGCTCGCTGATGTTGGCCGCAGCGGAACGTGCAGACTTGCTGTCACGTACCGCCCCCCAAGCTCTCCTGCCAGGACCGAGGAACCAAATCACACCGCTCTTCAAAGACTGGGTCAAGTACCACCAGCACTACATCAGGTGATTTCTTGCATTTTTTATTAAAATGGTTTCAAAATAGAATGTATATTTATTTATTTATTTATTTATTTATTTATTTATTTATTTATTTATTTATTTATTTATTTATTTATTTATTTATTTATTTATTTATTTATTTATTTATTTATTTATTTATTTATTTATTTATTTATTTATTTATTTATTTATTTATTTATTTATTTATGTTTTCAGAATCGTTCGTGAAATAAACAAAATAATGGGACCTCAGATCTTCGTAATCCATTTCTTAACGATTTTTAATATAATATGTGGTGTTTACTATGCGATTTATGTGAGTACTATAATCGTTCATTATACATATGAATAACAATTTAATTTTCACTAATAGTGTTGCCAACTCAACGTAATAGGCAATAATGGTTGCATTTTTTATATCATAATTAAAAAATATATATAAAAATTTTGCATTTCTGAATTTGTATCAGATTTTTTGAAGTGCGGGGGAACTAATTTCAAAAAAAAAAAATATTTAAAATATCTGAATTTGGGTGGTACACCTGATGGGACAACCGTGACGTCATTTTCTCATGCTGTGTGATTGGCTATTGATGACGTCATGGTTGTCCCGTCAGGTTGTAACACCCTAATACAGATATTTTAAATATCTTTTTTAAATTTATAGTTCCCGCACTCCAAAAAATCTGAAAATTTTCAGAAAAGCAAAATTTTATATATTTTCTAAACATGAAATAAAAAAAATGCAACCATTATTGTCTATTAAAGCCTTTCATTCTTTATTAATCAATTTGTTATTAATTTTGAAACCATACTTTTTTTTTTACAAAATTAATAATTTCTTGTTCTAGTTGGAAATTCCAAGTATAAGGTTTACAATGTATATATACGTGGTCAATTATTTATTACAACTTTATTTCTACTCATTCTGTGGACAGCAGCTTATAAATAAGGTAAATTATATTGAAAAATGACAATCAATGATTGAATGAACAACCTGCATGATAAAAAATATTTACTGCAGAAATGAATAGAGGGTACCAAATTATGCTACCCTGTTTTTTTGTCAGATTTTTTTGAGACTATATTTAAATAATTATTGAAAGTGCGGCCATGCCCTTTGGAGGCGTCAATAGGCATTTAGAATCAATCCTTTTTTATTAAGAATTAATGTCAGGAATACCAACTTAACTTACAGAACTTTCAATAATTATTTAAAAACAGTTCCAGGACTTTAAAAAATCTGAAAAAATTCAGAGTAGCATAATTTGGAACCATCTATTCATTTCTGTAATAAAAAAAATCATGCAGGTTGTCCATGGATATTAATAACTTTTGAAATATTGCCCCCAGAGTCTCCAGCTGTTGTCCTCGGTGTTGGTGGTGTCCCAGGTGTCACGTGGTGGTCTGGGGGCGGGTCCCGCGCGGTCAGCCCTGCAGCTGCTCGTCACCAGATGTTCCAGCCACGAGCAAATTAACGGACTGGCCTTCTTCACCGTCTCCATGGAGCTCTTCGCAACGGTACATATGGGAGAGTTCACAAATATTGTAAACTCCATTTTGTTGTACTTTTGCCGCATGTTAATTAAATTTAAAATTTTTATTAATACTTCCCGCAGAGACCCTAATACAGAGACCTCCGTGTCATATGGCCAGAACAACCTGGACTGAGCTTCGCTGCTTCTGAGAGTGGCGGCGCCACTGAATCGCAGCTCGGTTCTCGCTGGCTGCGCGGGCAATTTCTCTAATCAAATCCCTGGCCATATGACATGGAGGTTTCTGTACTTCCCGGGTTCTAAAAAAATTGAGAAAAATCAGAGTGGCATAAATTCGCACCCTCTATCCAGTTTTGCAATAAAAATCATTGAAGTTGATACTATTTATTTCATTCCGTTTAAAATTAAATATCCTTTGCCTCCAAAGTCACTTAGGTTTATCGTCAAATCTTTTATGAAGCACTCATAATCACTATAACCTAGTTGAAAAATTACGTCTTTAACTCATCTTTTACATGTCTATAAACATAATCTTTTTACTTCTAAACCACATCATATTTCCTCTTCGCTCAAAGTGAGAATGAAATGAAGACAAATTTTCCAACATTTTATGATAAAGAACAAGAAATAATACGTAATCTCGTCTTTTTCACCTTTTTTTACCTTTAAAATAGTGCAAAATAAGAGGAGAGAAGACGAGATGAGAGCTTAATAGCGAAGAATATATGAAATTTATTTCAACTCGGGTACATTCATGCTTTGATGAAATAAACCCATGTGTTAATTTTTTTATTTTTCACAGATTTTAAGTGCATCCGCGAGCTATTCTCTCATTCTAGTGCAGTTTAAATAAACTAAAAAAACACAAACAAAATATGCACAGAATTTTTATTTTGATCACCACGTTTTGTCGTCTCGTCTCGTCTCGTCTCGTCTCGTCTCGTCTCGTCTCGTCTCGTCTCGTCTCGTCTCGTCTCGTCTCGTCTCGTCTCGTCTCGTCTCGTTTTTTTTTTTTTTTTTTTTTCTTTTGAGAATAGACCGTAATTATAAAGCTATGCATCCAAGCACTTGGTAATTATGGACTATATTGGTGTTAGAGGTGCAACGTTACGAAACTTCACTGCAAAGTTTCGAGAGCCTAGTTTCGCGTGAAACTTCGTGAAATTGATATGTTTGAATTTTACATTCAACATTTTCAAATGGTAATTAAAAAATTTGTCATTTTCAATTTAACTATGCATTATAAAGTCTTTGATGTTGTTAACTAATTAAAAATACTTCAATTAAAAATATTTGCAATGTTAAAAATTATTGTATTAATATTTGTTAATTTTTAAAATCACTATTATTCATTTATATGGTCATTGAACACTCTATAGCGTCTAGAGTATTGACAACACTGTTTGTCTCTCTTTATTAGTTTTTTAATTGGAAAAATTATAATTGGTGTCACGGTAGCCATTGTTTTAAATTTTGCAAAATATTTCGCTAAATTTTCATCTTATTAAGTATATATCGACTTGCTGCACAAAACAAAATCTAAATAAGGCGGTTAATACAAAATGGCTAACCTGTTTTGTTATTTGATGTGTAGAATTTTATGGAATAAAATCATTAAAATATAAAAAAATTGTGTGAAAACTGTAAGTTTGTTACAAAATAAGCTAAAAATTCAATTTTTTTTTTAATTAAAGCTTTATATTTATTGTGTCACTAGCAAAATTGAAAATTTGAACTACTTTTTTAAAATTTTATTACACTGATGTTAAAGGAATCAAGTACGATATATATATTGTTCGAGTATAATATATTGCTCTGTACGAACTAATATATATTTATATTGGCGTCATAAAGTTAGTGCGCCCCCTAGTAGTAACTGCTGGAACTACGTGCGTCTGGCGAGGATTGCTGTATATGATTAACATTGTAAAATCATGTAAATGCTTTATCAGTAGCCACAGCATAATTTTATAGAAATGACAACACCATAATTAGTTGTCAAACACTTTCGGACAAATATAAAAAAATATTTCAACTTCGTAAGTGATTTCTTTCCTATATATTTGATAATTTTTGTGATTCTCCCCATGCTATAGGTATTGCCATATCCTCGATGCAAAGAGCAAAATTTGCAGACGTCAGCGCCATCTCTTGGTCCTTTATGTCCTCTATAAAATGATCACGTATTAATAGATACAACAAAAGAATGCTGTAAGTTGTTAATTTTTAAAAAAACAAGTAATTAAAATACACTCATTTTCAAGACAATATAATCATTATTAGAAGCGTAATTATCAATTAATGTATTCAATATGAGAACTCTCAGTGTAGCAAAAACAATTTGAACGTTAATGTTAATGAATTAATATATAGAAAATATTAGATATGTCGTTTTACTGTAGAAACCTATTTTTTTGTCTCAAAAAAATATATTAGATTTTGTTGTATAAAGTGTTTAAATATTTATTTATGAAATTGCTTTGTTTATTGTGATTTTTTTTTTTTAATTTGTCTATGTATAACCAATGATTGAATAAAGAATTTGAATTATTTACACTGCACTAACCATACGTTCATTATTATTTTGTTCTATGGTAAAATCTAAGAGTAGCAGTTTATTGCCAAAGTATAGTGAGGAAACCATGGAAACTGGATTGGGAGTCACGTTTTGTCAATGAAATATTACAAAGTTTCAAAGCCATTGTTAGTCATGGTGAAAACCACAAATAATAATTACCCTTGGCAGGAAAATTACTATTGAAAATTGTATTTTGATAATTAAATTAAATTAGATTAATTAAATTCAAAGTGCATGAAATATTCACTTGAAAGTTACTTAAATATCGTCCCTCGTCCAGAATAACATACCATCTGTTTCACGATTTCGTTTCAATAATCAGCTGCTATTTCAGATAAGCGCAATTTTGAGCTGTAATCAATGTAAAATAAAGCTCATAATTGCGCTCACCTGAAATAGCAGACAACTCATTATTGTAACGAAATCGTGGTAAGCAGATACAGTCAAATTTACATAACATTCCCCCCCGGAACCGGGCCGTGCCGCTGTGATTCAGTGGCGCCGCCACTCTCAGTTACAGTGAAGCTCGGCCAGGCTGGTCAAATTTCTGGCCAAAAGACACGGAGGTCTCTGTAGGGTCTCTGATCTACGACAATAAATTTTTTTCTGCGTATCAAAAGTGTTAATGTCCGTACCTTAATTAAGTTTCAAGTTGATTCTCTAAAAACTCTGCCCGTAAGAAATTAAAAACCAATTTGTCAAGAGATGGCGCTGTCAAAACCGTGACTTTAGGTGGCCTTAAACCCTTAATTATCAATAAAACACAATTAAAATGAAATATTATTTATTTGATATTTTCAATAGGTTAAACTAAAATTATAAAACGTATTATTGAGCTGAGACTTGATTATCAAATAATTTAAATTACAATGTTGTCTGCATTTTGTTAATAAATTTCATCAATAAATCGTTATGTAAAACTGTATGCAATATTGTTACACATTTATTATAATAAGCTGATGAGGGTTTAATCGATTTCTGAACATTCTCTCTTTCTTCGTAATCATACCATATAATTACTGAAGCAGTACGAGTGTTCCTCCCTTAATTCCTACAATCTTTATATACTGTATTTCATGAATAAAACAGTACTCACTTAATTTTGACCCCCGCCACTTCTTCCTATTTATGTATACAACATAGTATTCTCCCCACTAGTTTTTTCAATTTACTACATTTTTAAGTATTAATAAACGACAATGAATCTGTTACTTAAAATAGTGAAATATAAAAAAAATACTAAATAATTGGCGTCATAAAGTTAGTGCGAACCTGGTGGTGATCTAGTGGAACTACGTGTGTCTGGCGAGTATTGCTGTATATGGTTAACATTGTAAAATCATGTAAATGCTTTGTCAGCAGCCACAGCATAATTTTACAGAAATGACAACACCATAATTAGTTGTAAAATACTTTCGGACAAATATAAAAAAAATATATTTCAACTTCCTAAGTGATATCTTTCCTAAAAATTTGACAATTTTTGTGATTCTCCCCATGCTATAGGTTTTGCCGTATCCTCGATGCAAAGTGCAAAATTTTCAGACGTCAGCGCCATCTCTTGGTCCTCTATAAAATTACAATGTTATAGAGCAAAATTAAATTTCGCTATTGTGCACATTAGGCAAGCACTTTTTTTTTTATTATCCTAATTAGGACTTACATAAATACTAATTATAAATAAATGCACAAAGCTTACTAATTATAATAAACCAAATTAATATTTTAGGCTCATAAATTTGGATGTAAATATTGATAGACAAAAAATTACAACATAATTTCTAAGTACTCTGATCGAGGCAATAAATTCATCGTATAATATATTTGGTATATAGTGCTTAGTATTTTATAATTTCTGTGAATCGTTGAGAAATATTTAATTTCCAAATTGCGCAAAGACCCACCATAAAGACTGTAAATTCAATTAATATTGTAGAATTACTAGAAAACTCTTGCATCAGCTTTCATAATTTTAAATTTTGGCTCTTTTTTTTTTTTTTTTTATCCAAAGTTGAATATTATCATCGTCAACCAGTATCCGCAAAACTATATATACTGTATAATATCCTATATATTATTTTGACTTGTTTGTGATACATGTATTATATGTTTGTGCCCACGAAAGAGATAATATAAAAAAAAAAATTAAAAATATTATATATTTATATATATTATATGTATTTACTTTTTAATCTTATTATTTGAGAGTAATTCACTTCTAAAAAAATAAATAACCCTTTTAATGCTTGATTGGTTGGTATTTTGGGGCAATTGACACGTACAGTACATTTTGGTGAAAGAGGCAATTAAATGATTATTTAAAATCAATTAATAATAATGATATTTTTTTATTTTTGTATTAATTGCAACTCAGGACAGAAAGAAAATTACTTCTACTTTATTGAAGCTGTAGCTCTAAAACACAAATAACGGTTAAAAGAACACCCACTTCTTTTTAAATAGTTCAATTTAACCACGCCCACAGATCAGCGTAACGTTCATGCTGCCACGATGTGTACTCTAATTCCCAATATGACTAACAAAAAAACGTGAACTAGATAAACTTTATACTATGTCCACATTACATTAGGAATTAAAATCAATTTTCCTAGAAGTTAAAATACTTAAATATAGATTTCCTTACAATCGTTCCATTTTTTCATTAATTTTTTAAATGCTTCAAGAAATTGTATAAAAACGGTTGTCTTTAAGATTTTTTTTTAATCATTCTCGTGTTTGCAATGGAATTCAAATTTGTTATCCAGTCTCTAAAAGTATTTGGTTTATTTGTTCCTACAGAAGAAAAAGCTTCAAAAATCCGAATATTGTGGTTCCTTGTAACTTTAATTCCATGTTCTGTTTTAGATGTGTTACTCAGTGTATATGCTGCTATGAATAGCCATGATACTTTGTCTAGGGTCTGGTGTGCGTATCATATAATTTCAGGACTGAAAACACATTTTAGGAGGTTTTATTTTGTATTTAAGTTGAAAGAAATAACGACACTTATTAAAATGATTGAAAGTGAGTATATGAGATTTGTTTAAATTAAATTTTGAAAATTGATTATATTTAATTTGAATTAAATAAAAAATATATATTTTTTTGAATAAAGCTGAACACCGTTGTGTTATTCATTGCAGTTTTTAAACATTGTAAAATATTAAAAAATCAAAAGCTACAATAATATTATGGTATATATAATTGTAACTTCACATTTAAAAATAAATTTTCTGTAAAAATAATATTGATCATTAATTATTATTATTTTTTTAATTGAATATTAAAATTAAATAAAATATGTATTATTATATTAATATACATCAATTTAAAAAAATAATGTTTTAATAATTTTTGGCTTTTATATATAATAATAATAATAATTATTTTAGTTAAGATTTTTATATAAATAATTAAACAGGCTGAGTAAATCATCTTATTAAGTTGAAAAATCTACTGTGTCTGTTGCGATTTGGTGAAGGTAAATTTATAACTGAATTGTTCAAAATAAAAATATTTCGTAATAAAGTCATTTTCTTGAACTTGAATCTGGAAGACTTAAAAAGTCTTTTATTTAGATTCCTATGATATTTGAAAAAAAGAATAATATAAGAAAAATATTATTAATTTTATTGAACTTGAATATTTTCATTAGAAAATAAAATACGAAACAATTCATTAATAATTTTTTCAATTTTTTTTCTTATATAGTAGCTAACGCAAGAAATATACAATAAAACTCCCTTAGTATATAATATATATTATATATTATATGCATTTTGAATAACACTAATATATTGTTAGTATCATTGGGGCGCGATTCACGAAGCAGTTAGCCAGGTTTCTAATCACGTTTAGCTTAACTATGTTTAACGATACCTGTTTTACGTGTTTAACCACCTAGTTAAACGTGGTGAAGCTAAACGTGGTTAGAAACCTGGATAACTGCATGCTTTGTGAATCGCACCCATTATTAATATGGAAGTAGTGAATCGAAGTTAAGTTTGTGTGATTCAAAATTAAATTATCCTATTTTCCAACAAGTTTTATACATCAAAATCTATTAAAAAACATTGAATTTACAAATATTAGAACTTGATGTTGCTTTTGCACCACACATTCTCAATCTCAACTAACAAATTTCTGCATTTTGATATGATGTCTTCAGAACCGTCTGAGAGTGAGTCTGAGAAATTGAATCGTTGGGAGGCTGCGATGAAGGTGAGCTCAGCTGCTAAAATCAAACGCTTCAACAAGATCCTCTTCGTGTATAACATTTGCTCGACCTGCACCGTGATCATCGTACCTAACGTCGTCAGGTAAGTGCACGTCAAATGGAGTATCAACCTCAATTTTTTTTATTGCAGAAAAAGATACAGGGTGCAAAGTTATGCTACCCTGATTTTTTCAGATTTTTTACAGCCTTGGAAGTATTTTTAAAAAATTATTGAAAGTCCATTTTGTGACGTCACGTGGCGGCAAGTCCTATCCCTTTCTTAAGAAGAGGCGCCTCGTGACGTCATAAAAAGATTTTTCAATAATTTGTTAAAAATACTTCCAGGGCTGTAAAACTCTTAAAAAAATTAGAGTAGCATAACTTAAATTTGCACCCTCCATCCATTTCTGCAATAAAAAAAAATTGAGGAATACAAAATATGAAACCATATGCAATAACAAAAAGATGTATGCAGATCGGTAGCAAATATTAATGATTAATGAGCATATTGTTATTTATTATTATTTTTTTATTTTAAACTTTTTAGCATTATTGTTTATTATTTAAAAAAAAATCGCAAATTGATATTAAAATGCATTGAACTTTTCTTTAATATAAAAACAATCAATATTTCTTTAGTTTGTATTGCTAACAAAACTAATATTATAATAAATACGTTATTAAAAAAAAAAGGAACTTGAAAAAATATAATTTGTTAGTAAAAGCCGGAGTGCAAATACATTCAAAATTTGAAACATTAAAATTTGGCACACATTAAGCCAAGGGTTTTAAGATTTAGACATGTGTGATTAATAATTTACTTTTAAAATTTTTCTTTTATGATGTGTGTGGATTCACACTTTGCACTTTTTCCATTTTGTAATTCAATTTTAAATTAAGTTAATAGAAAAATTTTGTCTGATCCGCACTAAAACTTATTTTTATGTAATTCAGAGCACGCTGAATCTAATGGTGTTATTGAAAACATGATGAAAACAACTCCTAATGAGATTATGACCATTACTATAACGTTAAAAAGTTAAGCTATCGTAATTTTGACATTGCCTCTACATGTTGTAATCTCCACAGGATGGTGACCACGTTGGTTGACAACTGGGGATCTGACGATAAGGACGCGGTGTCCTCCCAGCCGCTACTCGTGCCCATCGTGTGGCCCTCAGACCCTCTCAGACTGCCTACCTACTACTTCATCATGACGTGGGAATGTAAGGGGGAACCTTAATTTGCATTCTCTGGCGATTCTGCTTATGGCCAGAATGTTCAAACGTTTCGAAAAAATGTCATAGCCTGACAGTGCATGATGCTATTGTAAAGGTGCATTTCCATGGAGAAAAGTATGCAAGCGAGAAAATCGCGTGCCGCAGCCAATCAGAGGGTTGGAATTTCCTCGCCTTGCGGTGAGCGATTTTATCGCCAACATGGCCGCCATACGAGATTGAAGCAAGTGCGCTTTTCTTGCGCCGCTCGACATCGCTCCATGGAAAAGTACCTTGATATTCAATTATAATATAAATAAATATTTTATTTTTTTTATAAATATTCTGATTTAGGACCTGAAAGTCTGTAAATATCAACATATAAATATTAATAAATATATCTAGAAATTAATAAATTATCGATGTGAAGGATTTCATCTTTCATCTGGAATAATTTAATGAGCTATACCTGCCACGTTAAAAACAAATATTAATGCCCTGATTTCTAATTTCCCAGGTGTTTCGTTCGTAATTTACACAGGGATCGCATTCACGACGGATGGTTTTGTGTGCTCGCTGATGCTGGCCGCGGCGGAGCGTGCAGACTTGCTGTCACGTACCGCCCCCCAAGCTCTCCTGCCAGGACCGAGGAACCAAATCACACCGCTCTTCAAAGACTGGGTCAAGTACCACCAGCACTACATCAGGTCAAATTTATATATAATTTGTGATAGCGGAAAAGTATCTTAAGTCCATTGGTAAACTGAAAAACAAAAACCTAACTCCATTTTGGATTTAGGATTTTTTTTCTAACTAACCAATAGATTTGGGATATTTCTCCACAATTACATCGATGCTATCTTTATAGATCCTTTATAAGAACTATCAACATCAAATATAGTTATTATATAAATGGATATACATGGTGTAAAATTAAGCTTCTTTTATTATTTATTTTCACTTTTTTTGAGTCTACATCAGGGATATTATAAAAAAACATATTAATAAAAACCCACTTTTTGACTTCACGAAGCGGCAGTAATACTCCTTAAGGTGGATTAATTTTCATGGGCGATTTCCAGCCTGCGACGCAACGCAAATAAAGCGCATTTGCTATAACATCCATTGGCGGCCATATTGGGCGATTAAAAAAAGAGCATAGCAATTATCGCGATTTCGCTAATCTGACTGCTAGCCCAGAATGATGGGAAAAAAGTGCCGATTTTTCGTAAGCAAATGGAATTTGTACGGCAACCATGTAATCTAAAAATGAGTGTTAAAAGAGCGCTAAATTTAGAAAATGTATGAATTTCATGTCCAAACTGGCCAATATTCCCCTAAATTAATGAAGAAACACGGAATATGAGATTTGAAAATATTTTATGAAGATTTTCTATATATAATGTATGCCATATATACTTGCAGGAAATTAAACTGTTATTTTAGTTATGATTTGGTAATAATAATAAATATAATAAATTTATAATTATAATCGTATAATTCAACGTCGATCATATATACGTACTATATTTAAAGTAGAGTGAGCGATTTCATTTTTTTTTTTAATATTTTATTTTCTAAAAATAGTTTAACTCACCCTCTATTGAGAAATGAAAACCATAAAATTCCATCTCAAATAGCTTCACCATAAAACATCCCAGAGCTGGGTGTTTCGGAGACCTTTAACATAATATATGCATCCTTATGGAACAGAAAACAGCCTAATTTTACTCCAACTTCGTTTGAACTATTCGTACCAATTAAAAAATACGTAACGTAATCTACCGTATGATGAATTTTTCAATGGATTTTCAAAAAAAAAATTAAGGAGCCGTTTTTCCGGAAAAAAATTGTGAAAATACTTATGGGAATGAACCCGCAAAAATTTCAATATTTTTTTTTCGGGGAAACGGCTCCGTAATTTTTTTTATTTGAGAATCCAAAAAAGAATTCATCATAGATTACGTACGTACTTTTTAATTGGTATTTGGTAAACCATATAGTTAATTCAGACGAAGTTGGAGTTTAAAGGCCTCCTAAACACCAACGTTGGGAATTTTTTTGTGATAAAGCTATATTTATGAGATGGAATTTTTTGGTTTCCATTTCTCAATAGAATTATAAGGCAGGTTAAACAATTTTTAGGAAATAAAATATTCCGAAAAATGAAATCGCTCCTCTCCACTTTATAATTGAGATTGAGAGACGTATCTGCTAACTGCTTAAATAAAGGATTTAATGAATTTATTCTAATTAACGCTGATCCGACTCACATAGTTATGTATATAATTACCTTTAAAAGTTTTTGAAGTTCTTGCACTTTCTTGATGAGCAAACTTATGAGAATACTTCAATAATTCATAAACGACATAAACCTAAATGATATAATCATCACTTCTCACTTCGCGCAGCTGTTTTCAGACTTTCCAGCAAAATTTTGAGAACTGAAATTTGGCAACATTGCTAGCACTTGATTCCCATCATTCTGGTCTAGCAGAGGGCCTCCGATTTCGCTGCCGCAACCTGGCGAATTCGCTCGCCGCATATAGGATTTTACAGCTTCTGTGACAAAATCGCGTCGCATCGCCGTTGTCGCCATCTGAATCCGCTTTTTTAAGGTGGATTTTCATGGGCGATTTCCAACCTGCGACGCAACGCAAATAAAGCGCATTTGCTATAACATCCATTGGCGGCCATATTGGGCGATTAAAAGAAAAAGAGCATCATCGTAATTAACGCGATTACCGGAGAATTCGCCGCCGCATAGGATTTCGCAGCTTTTACGTCAAATCGCACCGCGTCGCTTTTGTCACTCATGAAAATCCACCTTTATTCTTCTCATTAATGAAAGGATATAGAGGACTTAGCCGCCGGTAAAGGGGCGTGGTCGTTAAGAAAGAGCTTATAATATTTCTCTTTGGAAATATGTCTCTTTGGCAGGCTCACAAAAATTTGACAACAAAAAATAAATGCAATTCAAATTCAATAATACAACAATTTCAAATACCCAATGAAATAAATTAATATATTAATTTATAACATCACAAACAATTATGTATTTGTTGGCTCCTCCGACCATCTTGTCAAACGTTTCCTTGGTTTCCTTATCTCTTGATTTCCTCATTTGGAACAACAAGATCTGTAGATCAAATGTAGTAAATATCCTCCCACCCTCTCTCAGCAATGAAAAAATATAATATAAACTCGAAATTTATCAATAACGCTTGTTTTTAGTTTTTAATTAAATAAAATTTATTATTTATATTATTTATTCATAATTTTTACATGCTGCAATGGAGGCTTCAAGTCAGCTGATTTTTCGGTGATCCCACCCGCTATACCAAACCTATGTAAAAAAAACGTAAATTCGTTTTTTCACTGAGAATAAGATTTTTCAGGGAAAATTCCTTTACGAAACTTTGGTCCAAACTGAAAAATACAGTAGCTAATTCAAGATTTAGTTTTTTTACTTGATTTATAGCCGAGAAAAGTTAAAAAAACACTTTGCTTCATTTTCAAGTGCAAGATGAACCTTAGCGACAAACAGTTGCGCAGCGAAAGCGCATCACTTGAAGCCTCTATATATTTCAGAATCGTGGATGGCATCAATGAAGTGATGGGTCCATTCATCTTCATCATAAATGCATTCACCTGCTTGCTTGTTATAATGTACAGTTATGCATTTTTGAAGGTACGTGAGACCACTTTTAAAAATTGGTGTGCCAGTGTATACTCTGTAAAGTATATATTATTAAAATATAGACAATACATGAATGCTATAATAGACAATAATGGTTGCATTTTTTTATTTCATAATTAGAAACTATACCTAAAATTATGCTTTTCTGAATTTTTTCGGATTTTTTGGAGTGCGGGAACTAATTTAAAAAAAAAATATTTAAAATACCTGAATTTGGGTGGTGCACCTGATGGGACAACCGTGACGTCATTTGTCGTGCTGTGATTGGCTGTTGATGATGTCACGGCTGCTGTGATTGGCTGTCGATGACGTCACGGTTGTCCCATCAGGTGTACCACCCAAATTCAGACATTTTAAATATTTTTTTAAAATTAGTTCCCGCACTCCAAAAAATCTGAAAAAATTCAGGAAAGCATAATTTAATGTATATTTTCTAATTATGAAATAAAAAAATGCAACCATTATTGTCTATTTTAATATGCATTTCATTTGAAATAAAAATTATTTATTAATAATGTAAAAAAATAATATTTTCAAGTTAATCGTTATTTTTAAAAGTAAGAATTTAAACGTGTTTTTTTATAAATTGTTTGAAAACACAAATAAAAATAACTTTTTCAAGTAAACTAAAAATTAATAATATGAGTCATCAATCTGGCAGATTTGCCTGTCAAATTTTACTTGCTTCTTCATGGTGGAATTTATCATGCTATTGATTAGAACAAAATAATAAAAAAAAGAAATCAAGGAAGTATTATAACATTAGCTTCACTCGATGTGTTAATTCTACCGGGTACCTAAATTGGGGGGAAGATTTAAACATCGAATCACCAGTCTTATTCTTAGATATCCTTATTCTTAGTTTTTTATACTACTAACTTATAAAATGCACCTCGAATTCTTTTATTTTATTTGCTCAACATTATTTCAATTTTGGACTGAAATTATTATTAATAATTAAATATTATAAAATTATTTGCAAAACTGGAAGTCCAAATTTTTTAATCAGATGAGTGCATGATACCAATGAGAATAAAAAGAATGGTCAGTAAAATTATTTCAAGAATTAAAACATTTTTTTTTTCTATTATCTAGAGTCCTGATGACGTCACTCGTGCCATCGCAGCTTTCTGCCTCAGTGGAATGTTGATTCGAGTGTACGTGGATGCGATTGCTGGGCAAAGAATTCTAGATAAGGTACACCCACAGTCATTAGTTTCTACAAAATGTTCGAACATAACATATATTGAGGTCAGTATGTGAAATTTAAAATTGAGATTTAAATAGCGCTTAAGATTTTTAGAAAACAGCTTCTTTTACCCAATAAAATGTGTATTTTTTTTTTTTTAAATAAACATAACATTTCTAATTTATAGAGCACGCAATTACGCAGCTCGATAGTGGGCGTGTCCCAGGTGTCACGTGGTGGTCTGGGGGCGGGGCCCGCGAGGTCAGCCCTGCAGCTGCTCGTCACCAGATTGTCAGCAGGGGCGAAGCCAGAGGTGGTCAACGGGGTCGGTTACTTTACCGTGTGTATGGAGTTCTTCAACTCGGTAAGAATAAGGACTGTCTCACACTGGATCGCATTCAATTCAATTAAATATTTTTTTATTTCCATAATATCCTACAATCAAATGCATTAAAATACAATAATACAAAATAAATTCTTGAGGTTCCAGAAACGTCAATATCACAATTAAATAACATGATTTAAAAAGTAAATAAATGCTATATGCGATAAGGTGTAGCCATGCACACAGACACAGCTTGTGTATCGCCTTCCTATCATAGTTTGATAAGATATTAAATTTAGGAACGGTTCTAAATGAAAAACTTACATGGCATATAATATATGATACGATCGCATAAATATTGTGCTGTGTGCGACCCGCCTAATTCTATTATATTAGTAAAAAAAAAATAAATATATAATAATAATATTTATTTTTAATTAAAAAATTGCATGTTCATTTTATGACGTCACGAGGTAGTACTTCCTAAGAAATATATCTAGAAACTTTTTATAAAATTTTAAGCTTCAACTAGCAATAAATTACGTTTGTAATTATTTTTTTAACTCAATATCTCGTAAAAAAGGAAAGCAAGAACATTTTTCATTTATTAATAGTTTTCATTAATGATTTTCATAATTTTTTTTACAGACAATGGGGTACTGACCGGTATTTGATTTACTAGTAAAAGTGCTGTGAATTCTATGAAGAACGAGCCCTATTAGAGCATTCTACGACAATTTGCTGATTTTATATGAATTTTTAAAACTTTTTTTTTATCACGTCATATAGCATTGAATCTTAAATGGGAAAATGCATCAGTTAACATTGCTATAATGAAAAGTTATTGAGGTAGGAATTTGAAACCTTCATTATCGTGATTCTAGCATATAAAAACCTTGCAAATGAAGTTTTGGTTACATTTCAATATTAAGTATGGGATTTGGTAATGTTAACTGATCTATTTTTCCATTTAAGATTCAATGCTATGACGTCATTTTTGAGAGGTTTTAAAAATTCATATAAAATCAGGAAATTGTTGTAGAATGCTGTAATAGGGCTTGTTCTTCATGAAATTCTCGTGCCTTTTGAAATATTGACAAAAACTAGCAACTTTTTTTTTGGTCACTACCCCATCGAGTCTGATTGTCTGATACATGAATGCATTTTACTGCAATTTGTTAGGTAATTAAATATTAATCCCAATTAAAGCTGATTTTCCATTATGTTCTTTTAATCAAATCAACTATCAATAATAATACATTTTTTTTCATATATTAGCATTTACATTAATTGTTAATATTGTTTGTGTTATTATCTTTTCAGGTGCTGAGCGCTTGTTTCAGCTACCTGATGGTTCTTCTTCGCTTTAATTAACTTTATAATAAAAAATTAATCTGTAATTAATTGTAAAACAATGTTAAATTATACGTATAATCAGAGAAAAGATGGTATTCCCTGGTATAATGGACACATATCACATGACGTGATTTCTTTTTCTACTGCAGAAATATAAAATTTCGGGGGGAGGGGCGTTGCCTCCATAAGACTCATGTTTAAAAAAATTGAATTGGGGGAAATGCCTATATTGTGTTAAATCCAACATTGGGGGGGGGGCTATAGCTACCTAGACCCCCCCCCCTCTGGATCCGCGCCTGGGGTATAAAATTATGCTACTCTTAGCTATTAAATCGATGTTTTGTATTGCAAAAGAGAGCACTTGAAACAATAATAAAGGATCCTAAGAGGGCAATCATGTGTTTCAAAATAATATGATAAATATCCCTTGCATTTATATTTTAAACTGTTACTCATTAAAAAAATGTCCAAAATTACTGCTATCATAATTGTAACACTAAACAAATTGGGTGCGATTCACGAAGCAGTTAGCCAGGTTTCTAACCACGTTTAACTTAACCACGTTTAATTATGGTGGTTTAGCACGTAAAACAGGTATAGTTAAACGTGGTTAAGCTAAACGTGGTTAGAAACCTGGCTAACTGCTTCGTGAATCGCGCCCAATATTCAATGCATGTTGTTAAAATATTAAACTTATTATATTGCATAAATAAATCACCACTTTCCACATATATTTTGCATTTCAAGGAGTATAATAATGTAGTGTAATTATAATATGTTGCAATATTGTATGAAGAAAATCTGTATAATATTATATACTTTAATTGGTGTACATTAAACAATTTTCCTGTAATTTTGTTGTATTAACATGTTTGCTTTATAGGGGAATTGAGTAATGTAAATGTTAAATGGGGTGAACGGAATGAAATTCTTTAATTTTGTATTACAATATAACAGGTCTTGGTTTACGTGTGGATTCGACTACGCGCGGCGGCCATCTTGAAAGTCATAACATAGGGGGTGCCAGCTTGTCTAGACGTATAGTCTAGCCATGTCAGGCGTAAATTTAGATTTGTTTTACTGTAATTATACTATTAAATAATTTATATACATCTCAAGACAGAATGAACATAATTACTTTTTAGCTAATTTATTTTAACTGCTGCTCTAAAACACAAATAATAGTTAAAAGAACGCTATAATTTATTCATATTCACAAATAGTTACCAAGCCTTCACAGCAATTATTGGACCACGCCCACAGAGCAAGGTAACGTTCGTGATGCCTCGATGTGTACATTATTACGCAACAAGAAACTTGAACTTATAAACTTTATACTATGTCCACATAACATCAAGAATTAAAATCGATTTTCCAAGAAATTACAATATTTATAATTTATATACATTTTCTTACAATCGTTCCTTTTAAGATTAATTATTTAAATGCTTCAGAAATTGTATAAAAACAATTGTCTTTAACAATATTTTTTAATCATTCTCGTGGGTTACAATGGAGTTTAAATTTGTTATCCAGTCTCTAAAAGTATTTAGTTTATTTGTTCCTACAAAAGAAAAAGCTTCAAGTATTCGAATATTTTGGTTTTTTATCACTTTCATTTCATGTTCTGTTTTAGATGTATTGCTAATTGTGTATGCTGCTATAAAAAGTCATGATGCTTTGTCCAGAGTCTGGTGTGCGTATCATATCATTTCAGGTCTGAAAACACATTTTAGGAGGTTTTATTTTGTATTTAAGTTGAAAGAAATAACGGCACTTATTAAAATGATTGAACGTGCATGAGTATGAAATTTGTTTAAACTTGGTTTGTATTTATTTTATTACATTGTTAATTAATGAGAAGCTTTAACAATGACGACACAATTCTCTCAGCCAATGAAAATCGAGCGTGCGAACTGCGCGCGATGACATGTTCTATCAAGCTTCCTATCCTTTAACCCAGCGGTACCTGTTTTTTATTTTTTTCTGACGGTTCTTATGAAGGGCAAGATTAATAATTCATATGAGCCACGGGAAAGATCACTTTACACGACATAAAAAATATTCGAGATTTTGTGCAGCATAGAATTTGAATGAAAAAATAAATAAGATTTTTCTCCTAACAAACCTTACGGAGCGATGTCAGAATGCGGCGCTGCGGCATTAAGTAGTGTGGTATAATATATTTTCAAATATTTACTATCTTTCTTATATTTCATATATAATATGAAAAAATGCGCTATAAAATATTAATCAAATTTAACATTACTCTTCAAAAATAACTTTGCACTATATAAAGATAATAATTTATTAATTATTTTATTTCGTAAAATTTTATTTAAATTAAATGTTTATAGATTTATATAAAATTGAAAATGAATATATCATTTAAATCATGAAAATGCTTAATTCATTTCATGCTTTCATATTTATAATCATTAATCGAATGATGATTGATGTACGTTTAAAGTTACTGGAACTTCCCCTCTGTCGCGGTTAGTTCACATAAAATATAATTAAAATTATGAATTTTGAATCTGAACTGTTCAAATAAAAAATATCAATCAGAGAGGCTTGAAGTATTCCCCAGTGGGAAATTTTCTCCATAAGTCACCATGTTATAAAATGTAAATTTTTTCTCAGAAATATTTAAGCTGCATCTTAATTTGAAACCCTTTCCTATCCCCTTTTCCCCATGAAGGGGTCTTCTGATAATAAAACAAGAGCTTATTTTTCCTCTAAAAGTTTTATTTGATGCTAAAAAGCCAATGGTCAGTATCCATCAGAAAAATTATATAGTTGCCATGTTCGTTTGCTAATTTTGACTCCTGCTAAAACCACCGCGCATTGGCGCGCAACCCTTCTGCGCACGTTTTTTCGGCTCGAAGTCAAAACACTACTACCGCGAAATTCTTTAGATGCTCTTTAATTAAACTGACCCAAGGCAAATAATAAAATTTTTATAGCAGCAAACGTAAAAGGTTAGTGCCAATACGTAATTTTAAATTTGCAAACATAACTTATTTAGAGGGTTAACAATAAGCGATCGAAAAATTGCTCCGTATAGGATCTTACGTGCGCCCAATCTTTTTTTGTAAGTAAATGGGAGGACAAAGGATTGGTGATGTCATCATGGATGCTGACCATTCCGATTTTTTTTTTTTTTTTTTTACATAGGTTACGTAAAATGTTAAAAATTGATATGTAAATAAAAGCGAAACATTAATTGTAATTTATTGCTTCATAAAGTTTATAATAAATATATTAATTAAGGATTACAATAATTTAAAATGTATTAATTATAATTATATTTTTAATTCGAACTAAATGGACATTTAAAAACATATGATTGAATCAATTGTAGTTAAAAATTATAATTATAAAAAATATAAAAAGAAATTCATTCATAGTTGTTTTATAATAATAAAATTAAGTACAATATAATATTATAATTATATTGGTAATGATGCTCTCAATTAATAAATAGTAATATAATATTATAAAAATACATTTCAATTTTAAATTGCCTTCGTTTTGATTGTAATTTTCTGATGTTCATATTATAAAAAATTTAATTTCTGATTTAATTAAATTTAAAATAAAAAATTGACCCTTTTTATAAAATATATTTTTTAAAAAGCTACTTCGTTGCTATTCATCTCATGCAAGTGGAAAGATGCGGGACAAGTTCAGACCAGACAGGTGGCAGAGAGAATTTGTGGCGAGTACTGTACTCGATACTTGTGGCGAGTACTGTACTCGATACGATACTTGTGGCGAGTACTGTACTCGATATTTGTGGCAAGTACTGTACTCGATATTTGTGGCGAGTACTGTACTCGATATTTGTGGCGAGTACTGTACTCGATATTTGTGGCGAGTACTGTACTCGATATTTGTGGCGAGTACTGTACTCGATATTTGTGGCGAGTACTGTACTCGATATTTGTGGCGAGTACTGTACTCGATATTTGTGGCGAGTACTGTACTCGATACACAATGGATGGTCAAGAAAGTGCTGATCGTTATCTGCAGCAATCTCCACTCCCCACAATTTTGACAATACGTCCATTAACGCTAAGTGGGAGGAGGGAGGTGATTCACCCCCGTCTGGCGTCAGGTGGCGGTTGACATTCCTCCGCCGTACCTGGGTCACGTGGTACAGTCGCCCAGATCACGTGACGCTCTGCTCGCTCCTCACGCTCCTCACTCGTCAGTTGCTCGCTCTGCAGTGCACATCGTCAGTTTTTGATCTCAGCAGCTTCCAACACGTGACATGACACGTGGCGGTCCACCACCTCTCGTATTTGGCAACGTGACCGCCGTATAAAGGTGAGTGTGCAGATTGCTATTTTTTTTATGTCTTGTAAAGCTTTTTGATAAAAGCAATCAGTTTAGAATGTGAAATAGTTCGGGTCAGATTAAAAATAAAAAAATTACAATATAATTAATTCATTTAATTAATTTAAATAAAAAAAATGCATATTGTGTCAATGATGTGTTTTATAATTTATAGTATTGCGCATGATTCAATCGTATTCTGAAATATCGTTTATTTAATTTAAATATTAAATTAATTATTTTTTAAAAATTAGGAATTCCTAAAAAATAGTTCAAAAATTATTTATTTACTATTATTATTATAATATTATTTTTAAAGTTAGTTTTATTTGTTCGTTTCTTTTAAAATTTCCTTTCTTACATACGAGACAAGATAAAATATGTGTTTATGTTACGTAACAATTTTTGTTTTAATTAATTAAGTATATTAATCAATACGATTGATATGCGTTTGAATACAATAGCAGATTATGTCAAAATATGTATTTAAAAACTATTAGTAACATTAAAAATAGTTATTTAATCAATAAATCAATGGAGTATCAACCTCAATTTTTTTATTGCAGAAATAGATAGAGGGTGCAAAGTTATGTTACCCTGATTTTTTTCAGATTTTTTAGATCCCGGGAAATATTTTTAAAAAAATTGTTGAAAGTCCTTTTTGTGACGTCACGTGGTGGCAATTCCTATCTTTTTCTTAAGGAGCGGCGTCTCGTGACGTCACAAAAAGAACTTTGAATATTTTTTTAAAAATAGTTCCCGGGCTGTAAAAAAATCTGAAAAAAATCAGGGTAGCATAACTTTGCACCCTCTATCCATTTCTGCAATAAAAAAACGAGGTCGATACTCCATTAAGTAACCAAATTAATTATTATAATATACAGTGTATTTTTAATATTTAATAATAGTCAAATATTTATATAATTTTAATAGAATACTGCATGCAGTATAAAAGGGTGTTATTATGCTATTAAGTTTTTATGGATATGATCGATTAAGCTGCAATAAGATATGGAATGGACTCAGAGACCCTGATATGGACTATTGATTTGGAAAATTTTTGATTTGAAATTCCATGGCTATATTGATGCGAGCTGCATGTACCATTTGTACCAATTAATGATTTAATTCGAAACATGTATTCATAATTTAAATTGAAGTTACATGCATCTTTAAAAAAAATAATTAGGCAAATATTAATGAGATAATACTGATAATATCAAATTATGCAATCACATAATTACGTGTTGCTTAAATTTATTTTTTTTAATTGGTATTTCTATGAATTACGACCAGAAAATTTCAATTTTTGTTTCTATAATTAGCTTTCTCAAATCTTTAAATTTATTTACGAATACCCGGCCTCCATGGGCATTCGTAAATTTATTGCAATATATAATGGACATTAATTTTTATTTGAATTATTTCCGGTAATAAATGATTTAACGATTAAATAAAAAAATTATTTAGGCCTAATTAAAATTATATTAATAAATTAAAAATATAAATGCCATGACGCGACGCATTAAATTTGTTGATTTTTTAAAAATAATATTTAATTTTTATTTTAGTTTTTATGTTTTAAAATGATTAAAATGATAAATATATTAGTCATATACTAGCAATGTAATTATATTGATTATTTTTTAAAATTCGTAATATATTTAATTATGTTTTTAGGCTGTGGTTGTTTTTCCTCTCTCAGTAATAGATGATAAATTAAATTAAAATAATAATAATTTTTCTGTGAATAAATTTTATAATGTTTGGTTATTCGGTTATGTATGCTGATGTTAATTTTAGTATATATGAAGACAAGTATTAGATATGTAATATTGTAATTTTATCATGTAACAAAAAATGGACTTAATCTGATGTTATCATGCTGTTATGACCGATAATAATTGAATTATAAATAATAATTATGATCACAAAGACAAAAAAAATTATATTCTGTTTTTTTTTTTGTTACAGATTGCTGCACCTTTTTCTGCCATGTCCAGCTGCTTGAACGAGATCGCTACTAGCCAAACTGCTGAGCTCAGAGGTTCTCAGCAGATTTGCTATTTCATTGTTCGCACACACCTATATTTTCCTACTTGCTGTTTGTAAATAAATGGGGAAAGAAACTTCATAAATGATACTTCCACGGTTGCATCCTGCTTATTTTAATTTTCAATATTCTGTTCTTCATGAATATTGTTGTTTTAGATTTTATAACTTTTAAGTTTAGTTTAAATGAGAAAAATGTGGAAACCACATTCAGAATGATCTATTTAAATTGATTATTATACGTTGATTTTTTTTTTCTTTTGTGTTTTTACAAATTAGATTTATTTTATAAATAAATATAAATATTCTTCCATTTCATTCAACAATTCTAATACGTTATAATCGTATTGATCACGAAGGTATGCCGTGCATGCACTTTGCAACTTTTCAATCAGAGAAATAACTTACCAACCTGAATTTGGTAATCGTTAACTAATGATTAAAAATAAAAGTAATACTTCAGCGTATAATCTCCTCAAAAACAAAACGTCCTTCAAGTAAACAAATTATGATTTTTTTACTTATTTACTACACGTACGATGTCTTATATTATTTTAAGGAATTAATGGCCGGGTGATTCACAAAGGTTTCTCACTATAACCACGTTTAGTTGTCATTGAATTAGGATGGCGTTAACCGTGGTTAATGAGAAAGCTGGATAACTTTCTGGGTAATTCATTAATGAATCGCTCTCAAAAAAATATGCATAACTCATGTAAATTTTAAAATTTTAAAAATGGGCTACCATTAATATAATGATTTAATATTTTTATTAACATTGACTTTAGCTTTCGTCCTTTCCTCCCCTCTCTCTCTCCATTGAATTTTGGTACATGCTTGAAAGAGATTAAATTCATTCTTAAAATTTTGTGTACCAATTCAAATTTCAACATTAAGATTAACATTCTTGATTCTTCAAATATTATAAATATAAAACTTTGATTTTGCACGAAGCAAGTTGTTTTACGAAAACAAGTAGAAATGTAAATTCCGTCATAAATGTTAATTTCCTAATTTTTAATAAGATAAATTCAATTTGCCATGTATCAACATTAAAATCAAGTGTATATTATTTCCACAAACATAACGTCTTTCATGTACATTTTTTTTTTTCAACCTTTGTTTACCCCCCCTCCCCCCTAATCACGTGAATTAACGACTTCGGTAATTTGTACAGTAGCATTCAAAGTAAATCGAAAACATTAATATTTCCCGAAAGTGGGGCGACTGCTTAAATTTCCCCTTTTCTATCATTTCTATTAACTTAAGAAAACAAATTATTTCCAAGTAAGGCTTTAAAGGCTGCTAACAATTGAAAATTACTTGATTTTTTGGTTGGTTGGTATTTCGGGGCAATTGACACATTTTGGTTATGTATATGCTCCCGTTAACAACTGTGACCATTGCAAAGTTATTTATTACATTTTAAAATTCTGAAAGTCTTCTAACGTATGATTTTAAAAACATCATAATTATTATTTTTACGAAAAAAAAAAGGCCATATATAATTAAAATATTAACAAATCCGTATATGACCGTGACTTGTTAATAAAACAAAAATAGAGACACAAATACGGCGTGGCGGTATACACTTTTGCCAAACTTTATAGTATAATTTTTACCCAATTCTTTTCACTTTTCATTCAGTTAAAAGAAAGAAAACATTTAGTATGTACATGGGATAGAAGGTCGATTGGGTGTAGAAAGTGTACACCGAGCAGGGTTTACGAACAGACCTCATATATTAGCCTATTGGAACTTTTCTTCTTCTCGATATGGTAATATTAATGAGCAGCAATTCTAATTTGTGATGTAAGACTAAAAATCACAGCCACTCTCAAATCAAAACTTCTCAAAGACCTGTATAACAATAATAATAATAATAATAATTTTATTTCGATCGATTTCATATTGTTATTTACTGCAATTTTCGTTCAATTTTTATTTCAACGCAATTAACATTTTTATAAAACTTATTTGAGAATATTTCCCATGCATAATGACAGTATATAACACATTATTATTTTATACATCAGCTAGTAAATTGTGTTAATTACCTTTAATAAAGTCATCTTGCTTTTTTAGACGTGTGATACAACATGAAATTTTTTAAATCAAAATAACTTTGAATCCTGAATTGTATATTAATAATATTCCAGCATTTTAATGTTTAACGCTACTACTCTTCTCTAAACGAAATCATTATTCGGTTATGTAAATTTCATTATTTTAATTTAATTTTTCTAAAGTTACATTTATTTTTCATTATTACTGTTTTAAAGTTTGAAACTCCCCAAATCTAAATATTTTATAAAAAAATTATAAAATTATATAATACCCATTTTTTTTTTTTTTTTTTTTTTTGCAGTTTTCTGTAATATGCGACAATTTTCTGAATAATGTTATATGTAAATACTTTTCTCTAGAATTGACGTCCACAATACAATGCAATTACTATTTAAACTATATCTACCTAACTGTATCTAAATGTTACAATAAATAAAGTATTAAGTGTCTTCTTACCATCAGAACCGGTTAAATTATATTTGCAATAAAGAGAACCTTTCATCTGTTGTGATAACTGATAAGGAATGTAAAAGTGTGAATAAAAAATATTTAAACAAAAAATATTCTTTAGTGTAAATATCCGGTTTTGTGTTTGTTGTTAGTATTTTTTTTTCAATGTTGCATGCCGTTTCATGCAACTAACTGCAGCAATTTCTATTAATTGTTAACGTAATGTAAAATTTGTATTTTAGAAAGAGAATCAAGAGAATCATTGATGATTTTTTTTAATTATTTTTAAATGGAACAATAGATCCTAATTGCACCTGCATATTATGCATTTTATATGAATATGATTAAAGTGTTTTTTTTTTTTATCATCATACATGATCAAATCTAGATTCAAAACTGTAATATATTGTGAGAAAATAATTAAAACAATCGATTTATTATTTTTTTTTTTACAACTTTTCCATATAACAAAGGTTTCCCTTTCTGAAAATGTGTCATTTTCAAATTCTATTATAAAATGTATGAAAAAATGGAGTAGTCATGCAGTAACATTCTCTAATGTCTCGTATATTAGCCTTTTTCCAGCTTCCATTTTTTTTAGTACGTATCTTAATTGTTTAATAACTTATAATAAAATTACTTGTGGAAATACTTTCTAATTGGTCTGTATAAGCTTCACAATAATAAAAATAAAAACAATAATTATGATGATTGACTCTTCCTTTATAGAGGTATTTAATTAGCATTGTAAAAAAAATTACAATTGGAAAAATTTCCAATCAAGTTTTTCTTTAATTGCAGTAGAATTGTTTTAATGTAATCTTGAACGTTTTATTTACGTCATGGGATGGTTTTTATGACTTACTTGTTTTCATTATAATGACTGTCATAATGCACAAATAAGTTATTTCATTTAAAAAGAAAAAAATTACGTTTTTTTCTTTTTTCTAAGTACTGCATCATATATTCTGTGCAAAAACGTTATTTTGCTTAACAAGTTTATTATTTAATTTTGTATTTTTGATTCTCCATTTTTGAAATATAAAAGTACATCGAGGTCTCTGTCTCTGTATTTTAGTCGCGGGCCAAACTCACTTGAGAACCAACCGTGGCTCGAAGCCCGGGGGTGAATTATTTTAAATTTAAAATTTTATATTGGTATTCACATGATGTGAAATAAATGTGACGAAAAAGAACTATTAACGTTTCAAAGTTTATTATTGA
Source organism: Siphlonurus alternatus (assembly GCA_949825025.1). NCBI lineage: Eukaryota > Metazoa > Arthropoda > Insecta > Ephemeroptera > Siphlonuridae > Siphlonurus > Siphlonurus alternatus. The sequence continues at coordinate 5,301,037 of OX463785.1, read as the reverse complement.
CATAAAAATAATGGCATTCCACTTTTGGGGAGAACCAATAATTTAGATACATTTAGTAAATGTGGAGGCCCCCAGGCACTATGGCATACTGCGGGAGAATAGCAGGTGCGCAGAGTGATAGTAGCTTTTTTTTTAGGGATTTGTTAAATGGTGAAGCCAGCACAAGCGAAGGGTCATGACGTCACGTTCCGAGGCTGATGCCAATATTACTCAAGAACTGTTTACTATCCAGTATACGGCCTTTGAATATCACTGCCCGCTTATTAAACTAGTGTAATGCAGCATCTATTTGTGCTCGGTTGTTATTAGGTAACTTTTGATGTTAAAAAAAGAAGTTTTTGGAGTACAGTGTTTAAAAATATTAAAAATACTTGTTCAGTTTTCCTTGAAAAATAACAATTTCAACCTATATATCTACTTTTCTCTTTTTTACCAAACAAGTTTGTTGTAATTTTTTAATGAAACCCTAAATTGGTTACTTCTAATTACATAATGCTTTGAAACCCCGAATCTTCTGAAATCCTAACTTGTGTGTTTCGCGGGCTCTTTCTGAACGGGGGCGTCCACGGTCTTGTTATCAATCCCGGCATTTGCCTGCGCTGCGACTGAGAGAAACGTGGAAATCTCAGTCAGGATGGACGCTACAGTTTTTGTCAATGAACTGGAATTGGGTCCAAAGTCAGGGGAACCACATAGTGGAAAAGTGCAACGATTTACCCCTGGATGGGAAACGTAGTTTTTGTTGAAAATGGTCACAAATCCAATTACTAACCACGCTCAGCGTTGCTTGACTTCAGTGATCTGACGAGACCCGGTCAAGCGCACTGCGCCATGAACTTTTTTTAACCTAATTTAATGATTAATTATAATTACATCACATGTGTGATGTAATTATCACCTCAACTCACATAATCGTCCATTTACGTCTTAATTACAATCTTTCCATACTGTACGTAATTCGTCGAAGAGTTCTAATATATTTACAATAAATTATCCAGCAACTTGCACTACCTTGAATATAATATTAATTTACTGATGAATTCAGCAATACTTCAAAGATATTTTTATGAAATCTTAAAAACTACCTTCTTTTTCTAACAAGTAGACATTTCTTAAATTGTACTATTGTACTAGTAACATGAAATAAAATTATTGTAAATTAATATAATCATTAAACCAAATTTAATAATTAATGTTTAAGCTGCAACGTTTTTGTGCCTGATATATTATATTTAAAACGTACCCCATTTTCCCATCTTTCGTAAATTGGCATAAATAAATATTTATTTGTATGTATCCGAAAATTCGTTGTTTCTGCCACTTTAAATGCAATTTAATATTAAATTTTTAATGATTAAGCATAAAATTAACCAATCTGTTACAAATTATATGAACTTCCTTCTTATATTATACTTCTTATTACTAGAAAAATTCAAACAAATGGCATAACTAATACTGGAGTACACTCATCTGCTCTGAAAATTTCAATTTTGCAGCCTTGGTAATCAACACTGGTAAATTTACAGAACATGGTGATAAACAAGGCTGCAAAGGAAAATGTTTAGAGGCGTTGATGGAACTTTTATCAAATGAACTTACTATAAAAATATCATTCATTATAATGCTAGCGATTTACTACGAAATTTTAATAATTATTAAAAAACTTCACTTGCTAATGTTAAAATGCAATTTAAATTTTACTTTCGTTATTAATTTAGTTACATCAAATTTTATAATTAATGCTCAAAACTAGTCATATATATTATAACAAACTAATCAAGTATAATTTCATGGTTTTATTCTTTCGATTTATGATGTGAATATTCATCTATTGGACTTTGATTTTTTTATTGAAACCCTGGTTCTCTTTCGGCAAATTCTTGCCTTGCTAATTTTCTGTAATTTTAGGCTAATATTATTTCCTAAAAAAAACACTTACAATTAAATGAAATTAAGATTAAACTAGAAAATTAAATTATTGAAAAAAAGTCATAAGTATGCGAGCTAAATTACAATACAACATGTTCAACGATTGTGTATTTCTTGTTATTTCAGCACTTAGTATATTACGCCAATTATGGCCTTTATGATTTAAATTTAATAATCAATATTAGTTCAAGTAAAGAAAGCAATCAACTTCTTATGCCCTAAAATATCAACCAATCAATAAATCAGCGTCTGAAACGACAATCAAGAGTTTTATTACAAATTATAATTTTATATTTAATTGATTATATACGTGTTACCTTCTATTATATCCTAACCAAATTTTATTCAAGATTTGAAGTCTAATTGAGTATCAAAATATATAATATTTAATATGTGAAATCATTCCACCCTGAAACTTCGTAATTTCGTAATTTAATAAATTTCGTCATGTCTTCTCTTATTTCTTATAAATTGAAATACTAACGAATTTTGATATACATAATAATTTTAAGGATTATTGATGTCACCAGTGTAATTATTTTTTGATGGTAAAAAAAAAATAAAATTTAGATCAGAACATTGAGAACAAAATGATTGTTCACTTTCTGAAGTAAAAAAAGTAATTATTCGGTCCAGTTTTTGAAATGTTAATTTTTTAGTTGAAAAAGAAGCTAATTTTACTCAAGATCTTGATTTTACTAATGGTCGCCAGATTTCCAATGATACCCTGTATATCTAACAGAACTAGACCACTATTGCTCCATTTTTTGGTCTGAAAATTTATGTTATAACATATTAAGGAAGGTTTACTATTAACTTTCAGAGTGATTCACCATCTCCTAAGACTAGTGACATCAATTATATTCTTAAACATTGAACGTCAATCCAAGGAGAACAGGAGCGTAACCTTACGGGTGAAGCGTAAGCTAAGTTCGCTTTCAGTTTACAAAACATGGCGGCAATTTTCCTATTTAAAAGCATTGCGCACCTTCATTTCTTTTCTGAAAGTGTGAACATTTTGTGTAAAATTATTCTCTTATTCATTTATTTCTCAATGCATTAATATTTTTCTTTAATACTGATCTAATATCTTGAAGATTTTTATGAATCTCTGTAGCGGCCGACAGGGTTAATTGTTTAACCTTGGCCGGTATCACCTTGGCCGGTATGTATATATTGCTAAAATAAATAATAATAAAAAAAAAAAATTATATACGGTCACGTGGGGAAGATAGAAGTCTGCGCTCCTTTTCTCCTTGCGTCAATCCTCAAATGGTATATATTTCATCAATTTCAGCTTTATTAGTAAAATCAAAGTCTTCTGCTCGTTGTTAGTAAACAAAGTCTGTCGCGTGAAAGCAAAAAACATGGGATGGTTGTTGATTTACATGTTAACTTATGGAAAATGACCGTTAATTATGAAGTTGAAACGGTTACCTAGCGCCAACAATGCCATTACGTTCTCTGCTCTGGTGGCAAAATTAGGCACTACATCGTCCCCGGTGAAAGACGTTTGCGCTGATTTCCCTTAATGACCGGTCTTTTGCGCCCCAACGCGGTCAAGTAAACAGGTCTTTTGCGCCGCGGTCGACAGGTCTTTTGCGCCCCTGCACAGCAGGGTGCAAACAGGACGATTGCGCCGCCCGGTTTTGAGGCTGCGACTGGGGTTTAACATAAACATATCAGAAACCTCTTTTCTAGCTGAACACGTCATCTCATGGCATAAAGTTTTACTAATTTATCATAATATTATTTAAAATAATATAACTTTTTGTTTTATGTATATTATGTACTGTAAAATTAATTGCGAAATCTATATTTATAAAACCAGAGATTTTATATTGAAAAATGTAAGTTTATTGATTTAGCTTTGATGTATTCTTTATATTTTTGTTTGCTTTCAAAATATTACATTTTTGCTGAAGTGAAGGTATCTCAGCTGGTATATCACAGTTCAGTGTTTTAATTAAACAAATCACAATAGAGTGCAGACCTCATAATTTTTTATTGCAGAAATGTATGGAGCGTGCAAAGTTATGCCACTCTGATTTTTTCCTAATTTTTTAGAGTCAAGGAACTAGTTTCAAAAAGTTATTGAAAGTACTGAGAGAGTAATTAATGTGCCTCTTGACGACTCATTTAATATAAGAGATACAAACAGAAGGAGAATGGGTTCAAACCCGACCTCGGCACAACTTTTTAGCAATATTTCCCGGCCTCTAAAAAATCTGGAAAAAATCAGTGACATAACTTTGTACCCTCTATTGAACTTTATCGTTTTGCAAAAAAAAAAAAAAAAAAAACTGAGGTCGAAACTCTATATTGCTCTTTTCTATAATTATGTTAAGCTTTTATTTATTTTTTTTTTCATACAACTTATTTTTTTTTTTTTTTTTTTTTTTTATTCATTTATATATTTACAATTATTGTCCAGCAGAGATTAATTTAATAATCTCATTTGCTGGTGCAAATTTTTACAATAAGGTGTTCTTCAAAATTTTAGCAAAATATTATTCCATTTACTACAAATAACTATCTTATTTAGATTAACTACGTACAATATTAGTTTATTATACATTTAAATAAAATATTATCAAATCCTTTGATTATATTCAAAAGAGGAATAAAACAATGATTCATAAATAATATAGAGGAAGCTACATCTCATACAACCATCATATACCAATATAACAATTATATGAAAGATTATTCAATACTATTTATGAATTTTAAAACAATTTCTTATAAGGGAGAAAAATACATTTTATTATTACTATTGTTTGTTTGTTTTTTGTTTTTTGTTTTTTTTTTTTCAATCTTCAATAAGACAAAAAGACAAACAAAAAAAATTCATAAATAATACTGACGAAGCTACATCTCATACAATCATCACAATAATATGACCATTATATGAAAGATTATTCAATACTATTTATGACTTTTAAATAATTTCTTATTGGAATATTAAACAAAAACATTATATAATTATTTTTTTCAATTTTATACAGTAACAATATAGAGCATAATTCACTATACCATATAATCCATTATTGAAAACATTAAAAGAAAATTTTATTCAAAATGTTTGAATTTTCAAAATATTCAACAAAAAATAATTTTTAAATTCTTTACTTTAAATTGCAGAAATAATAAATAATAAAAGTTACTATAATTACACATTCAAAAAGGTGCTGAGAAAAATTATCACAAAAAATTAAAATTTTTATACTGACCGCGACGCAAAAGACCTGTACCTTTTTCAAGAAATTCTGACCGCGGCGCAAAAGGGCTGCACCCATCGTCCCATGTTTAACAATGAAAAAGGCCTTCATGTGACAGACATTATAAACAATGGTTTATTACAACCATTACGAGGAGAAGACTTCGAGTAAAATAATATTGAAATTAATTTTTACTTTTTTTTTTTTTTCCCTTGGACACATGGCCAACATGAATTATATATAATTCGAAACTTAAATTATTTCATTTGTCTCCTGAGTCCTTTTAAATTAGAGACCTGGGGGGTCTTCAAATAACACCACTTAACCTAAACTTACTTGTTAGCCTAAAACTGTCTTAGCGCAACAATAAAGAATACGCTAAGACTGTCTTAATTTTAGGATTGTTGTAATTTGTGTTATTTGAAGACCCCCCTGGAATTTTCTTCTCATTCTGAAACTTGTCCAAAAATTAATCACGTTTAACTTAATTTGTATGTATACAATACAATAACTTATGTATTATTTTCATTCGTTTTAAAGAAATTAATAAACATAAAACGTTTATAAACAGTAATATTAACCAACTCTTTGACTCAGTCATAGTGGAAAGAAAAAAAGAACATTGTATGACAAAATTAAAAATGTTGGTATAAAATTTAAAATCTAGTGTGACTTTTTTTCTCTACGAATCTTCTACGTGAAAAGTGATAAAAAAAATGATTGCGAGAAGCAGAATGCTTATTCTTTAAACTGAATAAATTATCAGTCATTCTAATATTAGTAATTTACGTCTAATAAATAAAAAAGCAAGTTGTTATTTTTATAATTATAAGTTGATATCACAATATTCAATAATGTTAATGGTATTTTGTTTTACAAAAATACCACGAGTTCCCAAAACACCAGCTTATGTAAATGAGAATTTTCTTATCATATAATCTTTTTGATTACAGAAATTATAAAATATAACATGTATTGTAATTAATTATTAATATTTATTATCAATTACGTATATATTATATATTTAATTTAATTATTAATAATTAAATGATTTAATTAATATAAGAGTATGCTATGGAACTGAATATTGCTATTTTATACTGTGGCGCCAGGGTCTAATATGACAGCTGCATGACTTGGAATTCATTTAATTAAATATATTTTTTTTTCTCAATTGTATGCAGCGAAATTGCAATGAAATTGACAATATCATACCTACTGACTATACGTTCTTGATATTTCAACTCGATTAATTTTAAAATTTAATGTAAAAATATTTTGTTTTACAGAAATATGTATCGTTTTAGGAACCAACCTGTAGAAAAGGAAAGAAAAAAAGGTGTCCTGCTTATCGTCTAAATTTTTAATTATTAACTTACTTCTATCTTTTTTGAAAGAGCCACTTTTCCATTCACTTAATAGTGGTCAATACAGCAAAGCATTAAATAATCTTGCAAATTTTAACGTATTACATAATATAAAAATACACCATACTGTTTAAACAGAATTACTCTAGCTGCTCGATAAGTATTGTTATTATAAAATAATACTTAAAATCTAATTATCTTATTTCTACGTCTTGATTTTATAAACAAATGAATGAAACATGAATTACTAGAAAAATATTTATTGCATACATACACAACATGACGCCATATCCCTTTAAGTGGTAAGCCAATAGCATTATTATCTCGGCCTTTTACAAATTGCCCTCCAAAGCTAGCACTCGATTCTTGCATACTCCGCTTGCTTCAGAAATACTCAGTATATAATTGTTTTGAGCCAAACAATATTTATTATTTTTCATTAAAAAAATAGGCAATAAATGTATTATAATGATGATTGGCAAGAAGATTTGTACCATAAATTTTTATAATCGACTTAAATTTATATAAAAAATAATGCTCCAAGGTATAATTGATAAAATATGTGAACGTATAAAATTCTGTATGCAGTGAGCAGCAATTTAAGCTTTGATTTATTACGAAAATAAGTCATGACAAACTCAAATATCTACCTCTATTAAAATTTAATTTTGCAAATAATGATGGCACTTGATATATAAATTAACAATTATATCATATAATTTTCTATACGAAAAGGGTCATAAAATACGACATAAATAATTAGGACATAAAATTTACAAATGAAAATTGAAAGTTTTTTCTTATCTCTATGTTCTTAATTTTCTTTAAATATTTTAAAGTGTAGTGCAAGAATATTTTTTTTTACAAAAATTTAGTAAACATATATCATGTTATTGTATTTGGATGCCTTAAAAAAATGTCTTGCTTATCCTCTAGACTTTTAAGGGAAAGGTAATACGGAGCAACAGATCAAAGTAGTCCCATTTGATAAACATATAAACAGGGTGACAAAAATTCTGAAATTCTTTTGAGAGGCAGATTTTACTAACTAAAAGCCGCATTCAAAAATTTCAAATTAGCTCAAATTAATTGTTTTAAATTTTTTTCTGTGGCTCTTATAGGTACTAAAATCTATTTGTCAAAAATATATCAGAATTTTTGCTACAATGCTAAGGTTTACCTGTTAATCAAATGGGACTATGACGATCAGCTGATCCGTGTTACCTTACCATTAATTAAAAATGTACACTGTACATTAACTGTAAAAGTACTTTTTTTTAAGTGATGTCTTTTACAGTCATTCCATATTAGTCAATTCATCCAAATATTAAATAAAAACTTTTAAGTTTATATGATGATATTATATAAAAATGTAAATATACTAAAAATGCATAATGATACAGAAGCACTCTAGCTGTTTGTATAAAATTATGTTATAATCTTATTACCAATTTATTTCTACGCCTTGATTTCTTTTTAAGGCTTAACCTGAGAAATTTGGACGAAAAATTCGCTACAACAGATTTTCTTCAAATTAATTTGGTGGACTTACAACAATCGTCAAATTAGCTCTGAATTTTTTCGGAATATTTTAACCGTTGGTTTAATTAAAATTAATTTATTAAAATGAGAATTTTGTATCCTTCCAATGTTAAATTTGTTAATTAGCATTGCAAAAAAAAAAACTATACAACAGATTCTTTTACTTTTTTTTTTACTAAAACCTAATTTTTTAGACTATTTTTCTGAATTTTTTTCATATATTTTGAGCCGTGGAGATGATCGTTTCCTATATGTGATGATAAATGTGGCAACGTTCTTAAGGACTGATGTCACCACCCCCTCCTAAAAAATTATTCGCATTCCAATGCAAACAGTGTTGCCACTATAGCCACGCCTCTTGAACTTGACAGACAAATTATCAGGTTATACCTTAAAGAACGAAACTTGAATTAATATTTACTTAATTTTGTCTTGTTTTAAACAAACAAATTAAATTCAATTAATGACTAATATATTTTCCATAAATTTCCTAAATTTATCAAGTCTATAAAAAATTTCTTATTTAAACAAAAAAACTGGTTGTCTAACCAAAAACATTATATCTAGTCAATCTAACTATTGGCTAAATTTTCAAAGTTAATGTGAGTTATGTTGGGAGCAGCAATATTATTGAAATACCAACAATATAATCCTCTGAATTTATTACTATAAAATATAATATCTACTTCTATCAATGGATACATTAATAATACAAATATATCAATTAATACAGTAAATAGATATGTTGTTTCTATAAAAAAAATATATTTGATATTTATAAACAATTATATCATATATTTTTCAACGGAGATCCCATATGAATTAATACTGAAATAAAAATCATATCCTGTCCTCTAAAACTTTGAAATTTTATATATTTTGGAATGATTTATTTTATAAGTTATGTTCCATTTGTATACTCCCAAATATTTGCTTAGGAATATGAATAAGTGAGAATAAGAAAACATTTTATGCATGATTTTACACCTGCCAATTATTATTATTATTTTTTTAAATTTACTTATTATATTTTTCTAAAGTTAAAATGAATTAATTTATCAAAATAATGTTTTTGAAGTATAAAACTTAATCCAACACTACCCTACATTTAACTCATTGCAAATGAAAATTTATTTCTGCGTTAGAGCATATAATTATTATATATACTGAGCAAACAGTGAACAAGTTATTCTTTTTAAAGAAAATGGTTATAAGGCGGATTCACATGGCGATTTTAATCATGCGACGCGACGTGAATAATGCGCACTTGCTGTGACATCCATTGGCGGCCATATTTGGCGATTAAAAAAAAAAAGAGCATCGCAATTAACGCGATTTCGCTGCCGCAACCTGGCGACTTCGCTCGCCGCATGGGATTTCACAGCTTTAATCTTTACAAAAATACGTCACATGAAAACAATAATAAAACAACGTGCCTTGTTAATCCTCTTGACTTTATTGAAGTAAAATATACATTTTTTTAAAAGAACCACTTTTACAGTCAATCAGTGGTCGCACCTGCAAATTTAAGTACACTTGCAAGTGCAAGTTTTTATGATACCGTGGACATGATAATATATAAAAATACAAACTGCTGTTAAAGTTAAAACAGAAATATTTTACAATTCTTAAAATCTGATAATCTTATTAATACGTCTTGATTGAAAAAAAAAAAAAAGAACGAAACTTGAGCTGAAGAAATTATATTTAATATATTTTTTAGAAAAAAATAATTAAAAAAATGACAAATATATATATAATTATCTTCAAGGATTATTGGGAAAATGTTGATACTCGAGCTCGCATCTTCCGACCGACAATCAGAAGATGCTGGTTCGAGTGCCGCTTGAGATGATCTCTTATTTGAAACACATTTCAAGATTTCAGCTGCTTACAATACGCGGTCAAAATTCACGAAAACCTAACCTTTCAAAAATATATATCTTTAATAAATTTATATATTTAATTTAATTAATAATAAAAATACACAAATTATATTCAATATGCTCTGAGCAGCAAATGTATTTGACATGTGATAGTGAAAATTAATTAGATAAAACTATCTCGTTATGATGTTCTTAACGAATTCTTAATTCTATCAGTAAATAAGAAGGTTACATTTTATTTTTAAAAATAATGACTCGAGATTTATAAAATAATACTAATAATTTTAAAATTTACAAAACTCGAATTCAGAACCATAAAAAGTCAATTTTAAATTCTGTGTTTGAAGGCTTAGTTTTATAAGTAACGTTATATAACATGCTTGCAATAAAAGGTGTACATAGTAATCATTATAAGAACACTCATAACATTAATATGATCATTACATTTATAAATATATATATATATATATATATATGTATTTACGTCTGATATAATTTTAAGAAAATGTGTTTATAAATTATCTTTTTTCGTGAATAAAAATAAAATGGCTCCCTCAAACAATTGCAATAAAATTTTGTAAACTCTATAGCAATCACGTGCTTATATTTATTTATTTATTTCACCAGTTATATGTACATATTATTATATTACAAAAACAAACATATTAAAGGGAAAAAATGGTGAAATAGGTCATTTTACAAGGCACTATACGAAGCACCAGAACACAAGAAATGGTTAAATAACCTTTTACTAAATAACATACATAAAATTTAAAAAGAAGAAAAACGATACATGAAAATGTATTTAATAAATTTACGCAATTATCTAGTTATTTGTTCTAGATTTACAAAAGCCATACTTATTTTTTTTAAAAATATCACGTATATTGTCACTTCATGGTTGATCCATGAGACATTAAATTAGTTTTAATAATGGCAAATTTATTATAAATTATTGTGAAAAATTATCTTGTGAACAGCAAGATTGGAAGATTGAAGATTATGAAAAGGATGTAGCTTGTACTAAGTTGAAATCCTTCGTTTTTAACTCGTCTTTTACACGTCTAAATCTATTCTAATTTTATTATATAGGTCTTTTTACCTTAAAAACGCATTTTACTTCTTCTTCCTTCAAAGTGAGGATGAAATGGAGACTTTTTAATATTTTATGATCATGGTTGGATGGAAGAGTGAGCCTAATGGCCTAAATCCCGCCCTCAATAAAGACGATTTTATTTATTTATTTATTTATTTATTTATTTATTTATTTATTTATTTATTTATTTATTTATTTATTTATTTATTTATTTATTTATTTATTTAAAAGGAAGGAACGTCGTCTTTTTTCCTATTTGTTTCATTTAAAATGTTGCATAAAGGAAGGAAAAACACGAAGATAGACCTTAAATCGGAAACGAAAATGAGACACTTAATTTTAATTTGAAAATTTTATCCGTTGAATTATAATTTTTACAATTTTAATGGTACAAAAATGTCCTATCTATCTTCCCAATAATAAAATAAGTAAGAGTGTCTTTATTATTCATATATTACTTCTTTAATTTACTTTTAGAATATGTATATTGTGTAGTTGTTTACTCAATTGGAGTGAATCGTTACAAAAATATAAGTCAATTGCTTTAATGCAGTCAATTAACAAAGGCTATAAAATGGCTATGTATAGCTAATCATATTACTTTATAAATGTAATTTATTAACCTATCATGAAATCATAAACGTTACTACCTCTGATTCTTTACTCAATTCCAAGTTTAAGAAAGCATACATACACGATTAAAATTTACCAATTGACCCAAAATATCAAACAATCATCGTCACAAATAGCCATGCAATGCATATATACTCTCTTGTATTTTATTCGTAAATTCCTATTTGATAAAGAAGTGACGATTTTTTCAAAAACTGATATTTATTATTATATGTATTGTATGCTGACTTGTCTTTATGTAAGATTAATAAAATTTTGAATTAAATATTGAATATTGATCTAGACTTACATCATTGATATTATAATTGATGTCGTTACTTATTATTTACTCCTATTTTATATAATATTGTATTAATCAGGCTTGGACTGGCCATAATGCTCGGTCAGGGATCCCTTAATTAAAGCCCTATCCACTTTTCAACACAGAGGGTATACAAAAAGTGGACTCAGACCCCCTTTGCCTCTGCTCTTTGTATTATAATGCTTATACTGACCCTAGCTTCCCAATCCGAGCTTGATTAAATATATTAAAAAAAATGAAAAGAAAATATGATGATACCCATAAATGTGACTTGATTTCATGTTAATTTTATGTTCAATAAAATTTCAATCATTACAGAACTGGAAACAGTTTTAGAACCAGGTATAAGTTAAATTGAATATCTAAAAAAAAAAAAAAAAAAAAAATCCTCAAAAAAATACGTCCAAAAGTCTTTTAGAGTCATTAAATATTTTTCACCAGTGTATAAAGATATAACAATAAGGTTTTAAAGATATAGTAGATAAAGAACGATGATAATTTTATTCGTTAATTGAGATACGAATTATGCTCCTTAAATTAATTTATTTTCTTATCCTGGTTTAACAGGAATTTAGGTAATGAACAAACTTAAAAGTGTCGTAATTACTATTACTAATATAATATGATTTCAAGATTCTTCGTCTTAAAAAATTTTACGATCAGCCAACCAAATATTTCAGTAATTTTCGTGCTGTATTCCGTTACTTTTTACTGTGATATTTTGCCACAATCTGTTAAAATGACTCCAGACTTTGGACGCTATATACGATTATGATTATGTTATCTTAATAATTCACCTGCATTTTAATTTACTAATTGTACCAAATTATGCTCCTTTGAATTTTTTAAGGTTTTCTTTGTGTCCCGGAACTACTTTTAAATAATTATTAAAAGTTCTGTAAGTTAAGTTGGACATCCTGGATCCTTATTAAAAAAGATATAGCCTAGACGCCTATTGACGCCTCCAAGAGGCGTGGCTGCAAATTCTAATTATTTAAAATAAATTCCAGAACTACTGTCGCCGTCATAAGTCGGTGCACTCCGACTTTGGAGTGTTGTAGCTGAGAGCTCAATTGGCGTAGACGATATTAAAAAATACTGGCACACACAAAATCTTATTCTCTGTAAGAAAATGTTAATTTTATATTTTTGGAGCAAAAATTAAAATTTTGGCGAATTTTTTTATAACGCAAGGTCGGGTAAAATCAACGGTTTTTCCGAGTACCTCGGGTTTAAAAATTCACAGAAAATCAGGAAATTAAGTTATAACAACGAAATTTTTAAAATCAATTGGCCAAATTGTCCTTAACGCAATGATGTAAGTTTAATTTTCATAAATTAATTAGTTAATTTTCAATTAATTAAGAACTAAGAAATCGATCTCCTCCCTGGAAAAACATTTTTCCGGAAAATCAAGTACGCAATCCTAAGGGTACTAATATTAGTCAACTTTTTTGGGAAGCACATTTTTCATTTAAGTCTTTGTTAATTTTTAATTAATTTTATTCCCTATTAGCGGGTGTTTGATGACGTCATCAAACACCCGCTAATAGGGGGTGTTTGATTTAACACCCGCTAATATAAATAAATACAAACCACTAGCCAATGCGTCGTTCTCCTCCTGAGTATCAATGCTGACTAATTGAAGGCCATATTTTTTACACCATTCGAATGCCTCGAAGTAGTTCACCTGTGAAATGAGGTGTCTTTAGCGATAATTAAAATATTGTTTTATTTATTTGTTAATATTTAAACAAAATTTAAGTGAATTAAAAAAAATTGAATTTAAGTAACATAATGAGAAAAAAGCTGCAAATGCAGTACATTAATTAATTTATCTTATAAAATGTATGTACTTGCTTCTACAGTTTGAAAAAATACTAGCAGGGAATTAAAATCGAACTGAACTATTCTCATGTTTGCTTGTAAATGTAATCATTTACCCTTAGTTCTTGATTTATATAGTACTTCTTGCCTAGCAACGTTATCATATTAAGAGATGACCATGGCTTGATGACAGGAGCTGTAATAGAAAATAATTAGATTTTACACAAATTTAGATACAAATTTATCATGCAGGTTGTTCATTGACACATTTTAATATAAATAATATTTAGATGAGATTTTGTTAACATTTTTATAGCAAACACTGAGAATGTTGATTTAAAAGTTGCAAATGTTGGACAAATTTACCGCCATAAATCACTGATATGTCATTTATAATAGAACATTTGAAATATTTCAGACATTATTTTATTAACTAATTGTCTCAGTACTCTCAGTTTTTTCAACGATAAAATGTATTGGATGCACGGGTTGAAATAAATTTAATCTTTTCTTCGCTATTAAGCTCTCCTTTCGTCTAATTTTCTCTTATTTTATATTTATTTATTTTGAGGAAAAACAGACGAGATTACGTCTTTTCCTTTTCTTGAGGATAAAATTTTAGAAATATTGTCTTCATTTCATCCTCACTTTGAGCGAAGAGGAAAATTAAGATGTGTTTTCGAGGTAAAAAAATTATTAGATAAGGTTTCAAGACGAGTAAAGGATGAGTTGAAGACGCAATGTTTCAACTAGGGTGTGCATAATTGAGAACCACACCAACAACTTTTTACATCGTAATATTTAACCCCTACCTTGTATCGCTTGCTGGGTTGGTGAAGTTTGAGGCTGCACTTTTACCCTAAATTTTTCAACAAAATTCCCCAATTTATATTGTCAATGATTCCAGCTTTTCCAGGATTTTTATTAAATCCCCCGGGGAATTTTGGGCACCAACCTTTCAAAGCACATCATTGACCTTTCGTGTATGTGACCAGAAATTTTACACAAAATTTTGATTCTAACATTTGTGTCAAATTTCTGGCCATAATACATGGAGGTCTTAAGAGGTGAACAGAACACTTAGTGCTCAAATTATCGTTCGTACCGTAAATTTGCTCAAGGTAGAGATAACACTGATCAGCTGTTCGACGTAGTCCCCTTTGATTAACATGTAAACTTTAGCAAATTCACAAAAATTCTGAAATTTTTTTGAATTGCAGATTTTAGTGCCTAAAAGCCATAGAAATAATTTCAAAACAATTAAACGAGCTAGTTATTTTTAATTAATTTTTTAGTTTGTTTCTCCATGGGAAAGCCCTGCATGTGCTGAAAATTAAAAAAATTAATTAAAAAAATCGTCTCGTTAAATTGTTTTGAATTTTTTTATGGCTTTTTAGGCACTAAAATCTGCTTCTAAAAAGAAATCAGAATTGTTGTGAATTTGCTAAGGTTTACATGTTAATCAAAAGAGACTACGTCGAACAGCTGATCAGTGTTATCTCTACCTTAAATGCGTTATCAAAAGAAGTTATCTTTGCAGATATATATGACAATTATTGATAGTTAATTTGTTGGTTAATTTTAATTAATAGTATTTACTTTGATTTGTACTATTCTAAAAATGTTCAGTAATATAACTTTTATTCAAATTGTTTTACTTTTACCATCTGCATGATAATTATAATGCATAGAAATTAAAAATCAACTTACCACTGTACTAAAGAAGCAGATGACACAACATAAGATAATTAGACTTGTCAACTTGATCTCCATTTTTATGTACTGAGTACCATGCAACAGTCTGTACAAATAACGTCAAAGTGATGTGTTATCGAGCAGCATGCAATGAACGTGCAATGAATATAGAAAATTGTTTAACAATAGAATGATGTTTTTATTAAAAAGTATAAAAAAATTTATCCCGGAAGTTACTGGAAATAAAAACTACATTTTTTTGTCTTAGGTAGATAATTTTTTTGTATAAGTGTATGAATTGCAATCACTAATATATTATTATATGTGTTAAAATTACCATATATGTAAATTAATAATATATTATAATATAAAATTATTATGTACAGTATATTTTACTCTCTATATACTCCATAAAATATTTATATAGTGAAGATACTTACAGAGTATTAATTTTGTACAGCATAATATTATAATAAAAATGTGAGGTAAATGTGCACTGGACTCGATCTCGTCAGATCAACCGAAGTCAAGCATCGCCGAGCGTGGTTAGTAGTTGGATTGGTGGCCATTTTCACGTTTTCTACTCCAGAGATAAATCGTTGCACTTTTCCACTATTTGGTTCCCCTGGTTTTAGACAATTGCACTTCCAGTTCATTGACAAAAGCTGTAGCGTCCATTCTGGCTGAGGTTTCCACGTTTCCCTCAGTCGCAGGCAAATGTTGGGATGCGGATTACAAGGCCATGGCCGCCCCCGTTCCGGAAGAGCCCGTGAAACGCTCAAGTTAGGGTTTCGAAAGTTTCAGGGTTTCAGACTTAGTGAGTAATTAGTTAATATAAGTATCCAATTGTGGTTTAAATGATTAAAAAAACATTAATTCTAATCTGGCGTTATCATTGAGGTTACTGAATACTTTGTCATTTTATCAATGTAAACAAAAGGTTGATTCATCAGAATATTTGATCAGAGGGTCAGGGAGTTCAATGATGTGATAATGAAAGAGAGGAGGGTCCGTAACAACAAAGTTTTCAGTAACCTCAAAGATAGCGTCAGATTAGAACAACAAATAAGTATCAACCTAATTTGTTTTATTGCAGAAATGGATAGAGGGTGCAAAGTTATGCTACCCTGATTTTTTTTAGATTTTTTTGAGCCCGGGAACTGTTTTTAAAAAGTTATTATAAGTCGTTTTTATGACGTCACGAGGCGGCAAGTCCTATCTTTTTCTTAAGGAGCGGAATCTCGTGACGTCACAAAAAGTACTTTCAATAATTTTTTAAAAATAGTTCCCGGGCTCAAAAAAGTCTGATAAAAATCAGTGTGGCATATTAACTTTGCACCCTTTATCCATTTCTGCAATAAAAAAATGAGGTCGATACTCCATTAAGTAAATGGTATAATTAATGCAAGTCATTGAAAATAAATAAAAAGGCGACTGTGAAAAAAAGAAAAAAAAATTATTGCCTGGGCGTGGCCGCACTTTTAATAATTATTCAACAATAATTCTGGGTTTCAAAAATATATATAAAAAAAAATAGAGTAGCATAATTTGGTACCCTCTATTCATTTCTGCAATAAAAAAAATTTCATGCAGGTTGTTCATTGTGACCTTTGATTAGAGATTACAATCAATCATTTATAAATTGAGGTGCATGGGAATGTTTGGTGTCTCTTCACTATCTTTTCATTGTTAATAGTATAAATTTGATTGATAAATAATAATCAAGAAAATTGATGAGATAATATATGGTTTATATAAGAATTTATATTTTATTTTAAGTATTCCAACTGGTGTTAAATTGCATGAAAATTTACTCCACGTATCAAAACAGTATTTTTGCATAAAATTTGCTTCAGATTTTTTCAAATCTGAAGCAAATCGATCGTGAGACTTGGATCG
This sequence comes from Siphlonurus alternatus, assembly GCA_949825025.1. NCBI lineage: Eukaryota > Metazoa > Arthropoda > Insecta > Ephemeroptera > Siphlonuridae > Siphlonurus > Siphlonurus alternatus. The sequence continues at coordinate 5,283,641 of OX463785.1, read as the reverse complement.
TGAGACTTGACCTGGCAAACAACAAAAAAGACAGTACAGACCCCTTACTCTACAGGGGCATTTACTCAGAAGTGATAGATCAGTACAGAGACTACACTCTGGTCTTCACCGATGGCTCAAAGAAGGACGATGACGTTGGTTGTGCCTTCGTCATCAACAACGAAGAACATGGATACTGCCTGCGTGAGCAAACAAGTGTATTCACATCAGAAATGTACGCCATCTGGAAAGCTCTCGAGTACTGTTTGGAAAGAGACGACAGATCCATTATGATCTGTACCGACTCCCTCAGTAGCCTCCAGACAATTGAGAAAACATTCCCCAAGAATCCACTGGCAAAGAAAATCCAAGATTGTCTCTACCAGTTGGCAAACCAGGACAAATACGTCTCTTTCCTCTGGGTACCCGGCCATGCTGGAATCCCTGGAAATGAGGCTGCAGACAAAGCCGCAAAGCGAGCCTCTGAGAAAGAGGACTGGGACTCGGAGGAGATCACATCAGACGACTTCCGCAACTCGCTACAACTGGACATCCAAAGGAGATGGGAAGCATCGTGGCAAGAGGTCACATATGACAACAAACTGCGGAACATCAAGGAAATGCCACGCGCATGGCAGACCAGCTACAGAAAGAACCGCAGGGACGAGGTCATCCTCGCCAGACTGCGCATCGGACACACCAGGCTGACACACGGCCACCTCATGGAGCACGAAGCCCCTCCTCTGTGTGCAACCTGTGCCGAAGAACTGACAGTGGACCACATCCTCACGGACTGTCGCCACTACGTGGAAGAAAGAAGGACCTGCAAAATGACAGGCTCCACTAAAGAGGTTCTCGCAAACGACGAGGAAGCAGTGCAGCGCATCTTAGAGTTCACCACTAAGGCGAACCTACGAAGAGAGCTGTAAACAGAAACAAACAAAGAAAAGAAACGAGAAAAACAAAGAAAATCAAAACATAGACACAATAAACAAAGAAATAAAATCCCATATGGGAAACAGTCAAAAATCTGCGGTCTCTTAAAGGCCGCGCTGGGGGCATACATGACCAAAATGTGTCAATTGCCCCAAAATATAAATCAATCAATCAATCAATCATCAATTTCAACGTTGGATAACTCAATATTTATAAAATAATTAATAATATTATTTATTCATTTTGCGCAATATTTTTTGTCAGGTTCTAGCGTGCTTTGATTACACGGATAATCTCTTTATCTTATATGAATTATGATTTCAATAATACAAATTTACTCTGAAATAAATAAACCTATATTATTATATATAAATAGAAAACAATTGTAGGAGAGCGCTCCGACGATGCAAGAAACGCCCAACACCAGAAAATGTCGAATGGTTCCGAATATGCCGAGCCAACGCAAGACAAATTATCAGGGAGGCAAAGAAGGCCTCCTGGCAAAGCTACGTATCTTCAGTCAACTCCACGACTCCTGTCAAGGAAGTCTGGGACAAGATCCGCAAAATTGATGGAAAGAGCACATGCATGGCCATCCCTGCTCTTGAAGTCAATGGAGTAATAGAGACAACACCAGAGGCAGTGTCTAACATTCTGGCAGACACATTCTCCTCAATCTCAGACCCAACTAACTATGACCCAGCATTCATCCCTCACAAGGACAGGGCAGAGAGTAGACCACCCGACTTCTCCACAAGAGAAGACCTGGACTACAATCATCCTTTCACCATGTGGGAGATGGAGGCAGCACTCAAAGATGCCAAGAGCTCAGCTCCTGGCCAAGACCAAATCCACATAGAGATGTTACGACACCTGAACAATCAAGCGTCTGTTCAACTTCTCCAGATGTACAACCGAATCTGGTTCGAAGGCATTTTCCCACAACTGTGGAAAAAAGCCATCGTCATCCCGATCTACAAAACCGGCAAAAACAAAATCGATCCGAAGAGCTACCGCCCAATCGCCCTCACTTCTGTCCTGTGCAAAGTGATGGAAAGAATGGTCAACAAGCGCCTGGTGTGGTTCGCTGAAAAACATGACCTTCTCTCCAATGAGCAATGTGGGTTCAGACAACATCGCTCTACTACCGACAACCTGGTGAAACTCGAAAACGAGATCCAGAACGCCTACCTCAACAAAGAACACCTCGTAGCCGTGTCTTTCGACATGGAAAAGGCTTACGACACGACCTGGAGACACGGAATACTCAAGACCCTCCATGAATGGGGACTGCGCGGTCACATGCCAGTCTTCATCCGAGAGTTCATGAAGGACCGAGTCTTTTCAGTACGTGTTGGTAACACCATCTCTGATCAACGAGCCCAGGAGACTGGCGTCCCCCAAGGATCGGTGCTGAGTGTAACATTGTTCGCTGTGGCGATCAACAGCATCGTTCGCAATGTCAGTCACCCCATCAGGAGTTCGCTGTATGTGGATGACTTCATCATCTACTGCGCAGCAAAACTTCTGAGGACGGCTCAACGACAACTTCAAATGTGCATCAACAAACTGTTCAGGTGGAGCAGATCCAACGGATTCAAATTCTCTGCGCAGAAAACCACTGTGGTCCACTTCCACAGACTGCGTGGTGTGCAACCAGAGCCTGAGCTCCAGATGGGAGGAATTCCGATCCCATGCTCTGATACTGTCCGCTTTCTGGGACTCATTTTCGACAGCAAATTGTCGTGGAGGCCCCATCTTAGAAGCCTGAAGGCAAAATGCCAACAGCCACTTAACCTTCTCCGTGTCTTGAGTGGAAAGTCCTATGGTGCTGACCGAGTGGTACTCTTACGACTCTATCGGGCCCTGGTTCGTTCCAAGCTAGACTATGGAGCAATAATCTACAACTCAGCTAGACCGTCATATATCAAAACGCTTGACCCAGTCCACAACACTGGACTGAGGCTGGCCACAGGAGCATTTCGCTCTAGCCCAATAGAAAGCCTCTGTGCAGAGGCTGGAGAACCACCACTCAAGAGCAGGCGAGACTTGCTAACTTGCAACTACATCGCGAGTCTTCTTAGCAAGCCACAGCACACAACATTCGAGTGCGTCTTCAAACCAAAGCACAGGAATAAATACCACCAAAGACATAAAACAACAAGGCCTCTGGGCATCCGGGCGAGGGAACTTCTCACAGGAGACCTGGGAATCCACTATCTCCCCGCTGTGTACAACCAGGTACCAAGCTCGATTGCACCGTGGAAAATTCCACGCCCACGCGTGAGACTTGACCTGGCAAACAACAAAAAAGACAGTACAGACCCCTTACTCTACAGGGGCATTTACTCAGAAGTGATAGACCAGTACAGAGACTACACTCTGGTCTTCACCGACGGCTCAAAGAAGGACGATGACGTTGGTTGTGCCTTCGTCATCAACAACGAAGAACATGGATACTGCCTGCGTGAGCAAACAAGTGTATTCACATCAGAAATGTACGCCATCTGGAAAGCTCTCGAGCACTGTTTGGAAAGAGACGACAGATCCATTATGATCTGTACCGACTCCCTCAGTAGCCTCCAGACAATTGAGAAAACATTCCCCAAGAATCCACTGGCAAAGAAAATCCAAGATTGTCTCTACCAGTTGGCGAACCAGGACAAATACGTCTCTTTCCTCTGGGTACCCGGCCATGCTGGAATCCCTGGAAATGAGGCTGCAGACAAAGCCGCAAAGCGAGCCTCTGAGAAAGAGGACTGGGACTCGGAAGAGATCACATCAGACGATTTCCGCAACTCGCTACAACTGGACATCCAAAGGAGATGGGAAGCATCGTGGCAAGAGGTCACATATGACAACAAACTGCGGAACATCAAGGAAATGCCACGCGCATGGCAGACCAGCTACAGAAAGAACCGCAGGGACGAGGTCATCCTCGCCAGACTGCGCATCGGACACACCAGGCTGACACACGGCCACCTCATGGAGCACGAAGCCTCTCCTCTGTGTGCAACCTGTGCCGAAGAACTGACAGTGGACCACATCCTCACGGACTGTCGCCACTACGTGGAAGAAAGAAGGACCTGCAAAATGACAGGCTCCACTAAAGAGGTTCTCGCAAACGACGAGGAAGCAGTGCAGCGCATCTTAGAGTTCACCACTAAGGCGAACCTACGAAGAGAGCTGTAAACAGAAACAAACAAAGAAAAGAAACGAGAAAAACAAAGAAAATCAAAACATAGACACAATAAACAAAGAAATAAAATCCCATATGGGAAACAGTCAAAAATCTGCGGTCTCTTAAAGGCCGCGCTGGGGGCATACATGACCAAAATGTGTCAATTGCCCCAAAATATAAATCAATCAATCAATCAATCAATTAAATGTTTTTGAAACTTTTGCTATGGCTTTTAAGCACTAATATCTTACTCTCAAAAAAATTTCAGAATTTTTGTCAATTTGCTAAGGTTTACATGTTAATCAAAGGGGATTACGTCGAACAGCTGTTCGACGTTATCTCTACCTTAAAGCTCATAATTGCAACAAGATCATGGTAGGCACTAGGCAGACAGCTCATTATTGCGGACGAGGGACGATATAGTAATTTGTATATTTATAAATTGGTATTTATTTACGGTGTAAATAAATTAATAACAAAAGAAGTCAACTGAGCTTTGCAATGTTCGCTAATTCTTGCTGTTATTGATTTAGTTTAAACGGAGCTTCTTTTGGTCCAATTTTATTTTTATTTTTTTTATTTGTTTATTTGAACATATAGGTTGTACAAGACAACATTGATCACGTCAGAGAATATAACATATAGCAAAAACATACAAAACAATATATATATAATAAATATGGATATCGGTCAAAAACTATACAAAATCACTATAACAAAGAGAAAAAACAAACAACAAACAATTATAACAATAAAACAAACAGATGAATTTAAAATTGTAAACAATTTTCTGGCAATTTATTTGCAAAAAACATCTTAATAGAATAGAATTCCATGTTAATTAATATTAATTTCAGTTTTGATTTGAAAAGAGAGTCACTCTTGATGTTTTTTACACACGAGGGAAGAAAATCGTAAATTTTAGCGCATTGATGGTGGGGATTTCTTTCCGCAAACACTGAATTTTTTTTATCCACTACAGTACGACTATTGTTTCTAGTATTGTAAGAGTGGATTGAATTAAATTGTGGATACAAATCAGGATGTTTTCTTCTAAAAACAGCACACTGTACAATGTACATACAAGGCAATGTAAGCATCTTATTTGATTTGAAATGTGTCACACATGAATCACGCTTTTTGAATCTTAACATAGTCTTTAATGCCCGCTTTCAGGTTTTGAACACACGACTACATGCTCCGAAATGTTCTCCACACTTACCCAGGGTAACAACGTAGTTGAGAATCCTGTCGTCTCTTTGCTGGCTTCTCAGCTGAACCAAGTCCATGTTGTGGGTAACGCAGAGGGTTTGAGCCTGGTTCCATGTAACGTGAAGGAAAAAACAAAATATTTGTAACTTTGTAACATGGATATTTTATAATAATAGCATACTTTTGGTACCTTCATAATTAACAAATATAACGAACTAAAATGTAAAAATATCGGGATATATAGCAATTAAGACGTTCTGTATTAGTTTTCTTTTTTCATAATTAGAGACTGGGAAGCCGGGAGTGGCGAGCATACGATGACACCTATGGTAGTGACCACTACCCAATAGTAACAGAAATGTTAGAAAATGAAATACGACAAGAGCGTGCACCAAAGTGGCGCCTTGATAAAGCTGACTGGCCCAGATACACTGAGCAAGCCCAGGTCCCGTGGGATCCCACTCAGGGAATAGACGAAATGGTGGTAGCATTTACCAACGCACTTTTGGCGGCAGCTTTGGACACCATCCCACAGACAAACACCAGGCCTGGGAAAATACCAGTGCCCTGGTGGACACCAGAATGTAAAGAGGCGATTCGAGAGCGTAGGAGAGCGCTCCGACGATGCAAGAAACGCCCAACACCAGAAAATGTCGAATGGTTCCGAATATGCCGAGCCAACGCAAGACAAATTATCAGGGAGGCAAAGAAGGCCTCCTGGCAAAGCTACGTATCTTCAGTCAACTCCACGACTCCTGTCAAGGAAGTCTGGGACAAGATCCGCAAAATTGATGGAAAGAGCACATGCATGGCCATCCCTGCTCTTGAAGTCAATGGAGTAATAGAGACAACACCAGAGGCAGTGTCTAACATTCTGGCAGACACATTCTCCTCAATCTCAGACCCAACTAACTATGACCCAGCATTCATCCCTCACAAGGACAGGGCAGAGAGTAGACCACCCGACTTCTCCACAAGAGAAGACCTGGACTACAATCATCCTTTCACCATGTGGGAGATGGAGGCAGCACTCAAAGATGCCAAGAGCTCAGCTCCTGGCCAAGACCAAATCCACATAGAGATGTTACGACACCTGAACAATCAAGCGTCTGTTCAACTTCTCCAGATGTACAACCGAATCTGGCTCGAAGGCATTTTCCCACAACTGTGGAAAAAAGCCATCGTCATCCCGATCTACAAAACCGGCAAAAACAAAATCGATCCGAAGAGCTACCGCCCAATCGCCCTCACTTCTGTCCTGTGCAAAGTGATGGAAAGAATGGTCAACAAGCGCCTGGTGTGGTTCGCTGAAAAACATGACCTTCTCTCCAATGAGCAATGTGGGTTCAGACAACATCGCTCTACTACCGACAACCTGGTGAAACTCGAAAACGAGATCCAGAACGCCTACCTCAACAAAGAACACCTCGTAGCCGTGTCTTTCGACATGGAAAAGGCTTACGACACGACCTGGAGACACGGAATACTCAAGACCCTCCATGAATGGGGACTGCGCGGTCACATGCCAGTCTTCATCCGAGAGTTCATGAAGGACCGAGTCTTTTCAGTACGTGTTGGTAACACCATCTCTGATCAACGAGCCCAGGAGACTGGCGTCCCCCAAGGATCGGTGCTGAGTGTAACATTGTTCGCTGTGGCGATCAACAGCATCGTTCGCAATGTCAGTCACCCCATCAGGAGTTCGCTGTATGTGGATGACTTCATCATCTACTGCGCAGCAAAACTTCTGAGGACGGCTCAACGACAACTTCAAATGTGCATCAACAAACTGTTCAGGTGGAGCAGATCCAACGGATTCAAATTCTCTGCGCAGAAAACCACTGTGGTCCACTTCCACAGACTGCGTGGTGTGCAACCAGAGCCTGAGCTCCAGATGGGAGGAATTCCGATCCCATGCTCTGATACTGTCCGCTTTCTGGGACTCATTTTCGACAGCAAATTGTCGTGGAGGCCCCATCTTAGAAGCCTGAAGGCAAAATGCCAACAGCCACTTAACCTTCTCCGTGTCTTGAGTGGAAAGTCCTATGGTGCTGACCGAGTGGTACTCTTACGACTCTATCGGGCCCTGGTTCGTTCCAAGCTAGACTATGGAGCAATAATCTACAACTCAGCTAGACCGTCATATATCAAAACGCTTGACCCAGTCCACAACACTGGACTGAGGCTGGCCACAGGAGCATTTCGCTCTAGCCCAATAGAAAGCCTCTGTGCAGAGGCTGGAGAACCACCACTCAAGAGCAGGCGAGACTTGCTAACTTGCAACTACATCGCGAGTCTTCTTAGCAAGCCACAGCACACAACATTCGAGTGCGTCTTCAAACCAAAGCACAGGAATAAATACCTCCAAAGACATAAAACAACAAGGCCTCTGGGCATCCGGGCGAGGGAACTTCTCACAGGAGACCTGGGAATCCACTATCTCCCCGCTGTGTACAACCAGGTACCAAGCTCGATTGCACCGTGGAAAATTCCACGCCCACGCGTGAGACTTGACCTGGCAAACAACAAAAAAGACAGTACAGACCCCTTACTCTACAGGGGCATTTACTCAGAAGTGATAGACCAGTACAGAGACTACACTCTGGTCTTCACCGACGGCTCAAAGAAGGACGATGACGTTGGTTGTGCCTTCGTCATCAACAACGAAGAACATGGATACTGCCTGCGTGAGCAAACAAGTGTATTCACATCAGAAATGTACGCCATCTGGAAAGCTCTCGAGCACTGTTTGGAAAGAGACGACAGATCCATTATGATCTGTACCGACTCCCTCAGTAGCCTCCAGACAATTGAGAAAACATTCCCCAAGAATCCACTGGCAAAGAAAATCCAAGATTGTCTCTACCAGTTGGCGAACCAGGACAAATACGTCTCTTTCCTCTGGGTACCCGGCCATGCTGGAATCCCTGGAAATGAGGCTGCAGACAAAGCCGCAAAGCGAGCCTCTGAGAAAGAGGACTGGGACTCGGAGGAGATCACATCAGACGACTTCCGCAACTCGCTACAACTGGACATCAAAAGGAGATGGGAAGCATCGTGGCAAGAGGTCACATATGACAACAAACTGCGGAACATCAAGGAAATGCCACGCGCATGGCAGACCAGCTACAGAAAGAACCGCAGGGACGAGGTCATCCTCGCCAGACTGCGCATCGGACACACCAGGCTGACACACGGCCACCTCATGGAGCACGAAGCCCCTCCTCTGTGTGCAACCTGTGCCGAAGAACTGACAGTGGACCACATCCTCACGGACTGTCGCCACTACGTGGAAGAAAGAAGGACCTGCAAAATGACAGGCTCCACTAAAGAGGTTCTCGCAAACGACGAGGAAGCAGTGCAGCGCATCTTAGAGTTCACCACTAAGGCGAACCTACGAAGAGAGCTGTAAACAGAAACAAACAAAGAAAAGAAACGAGAAAAACAAAGAAAATTAAAACATAGACACAATAAACAAAGAAATAAAATCCCATATGGGAAACAGTCAAAAATCTGCGGTCTCTTAAAGGCCGCGCTGGGGGCATACATGACCAAAATGTGTCAATTGCCCCAAAATATAAATCAATCAATCAACCACATCCACATAGAGATGTTACGACACCTGAACAATCAAGCGTCTGTTCAACTTCTCCAGATGTACAACCGAATCTGGCTCGAAGGCATTTTCCCACAACTGTGGAAAAAAGCCATCGTCATCCCGATCTACAAAACCGGCAAAAACAAAATCGATCCGAAGAGCTACCGCCCAATCGCCCTCACTTCTGTCCTGTGCAAAGTGATGGAAAGAATGGTCAACAAGCGCCTGGTGTGGTTCGCTGAAAAACATGACCTTCTCTCCAATGAGCAATGTGGGTTCAGACAACATCGCTCTACTACCGACAACCTGGTGAAACTCGAAAACGAGATCCAGAACGCCTACCTCAACAAAGAACACCTCGTAGCCGTGTCTTTCGACATGGAAAAGGCTTACGACACGACCTGGAGACACGGAATACTCAAGACCCTCCATGAATGGGGACTGCGCGGTCACATGCCAGTCTTCATCCGAGAGTTCATGAAGGACCGAGTCTTTTCAGTACGTGTTGGTAACACCATCTCTGATCAACGAGCCCAGGAGACTGGCGTCCCCCAAGGATCGGTGCTGAGTGTAACATTGTTCGCTGTGGCGATCAACAGCATCGTTCGCAATGTCAGTCACCCCATCAGGAGTTCGCTGTATGTGGATGACTTCATCATCTACTGCGCAGCAAAACTTCTGAGGACGGCTCAACGACAACTTCAAATGTGCATCAACAAACTGTTCAGGTGGAGCAGATCCAACGGATTCAAATTCTCTGCGCAGAAAACCACTGTGGTCCACTTCCACAGACTGCGTGGTGTGCAACCAGAGCCTGAGCTCCAGATGGGAGGAATTCCGATCCCATGCTCTGATACTGTCCGCTTTCTGGGACTCATTTTCGACAGCAAATTGTCGTGGAGGCCCCATCTTAGAAGCCTGAAGGCAAAATGCCAACAGCCACTTAACCTTCTCCGTGTCTTGAGTGGAAAGTCCTATGGTGCTGACCGAGTGGTACTCTTACGACTCTATCGGGCCCTGGTTCGTTCCAAGCTAGACTATGGAGCAATAATCTACAACTCAGCTAGACCGTCATATATCAAAACGCTTGACCCAGTCCACAACACTGGACTGAGGCTGGCCACAGGAGCATTTCGCTCTAGCCCAATAGAAAGCCTCTGTGCAGAGGCTGGAGAACCACCACTCAAGAGCAGGCGAGACTTGCTAACTTGCAACTACATCGCGAGTCTTCTTAGCAAGCCACAGCACACAACATTCGAGTGCGTCTTCAAACCAAAGCACAGGAATAAATACCACCAAAGACATAAAACAACAAGGCCTCTGGGCATCCGGGCGAGGGAACTTCTCACAGGAGACCTGGGAATCCACTATCTCCCCGCTGTGTACAACCAGGTACCAAGCTCGATTGCACCGTGGAAAATTCCACGCCCACGCGTGAGACTTGACCTGGCAAACAACAAAAAAGACAGTACAGACCCCTTACTCTACAGGGGCATTTACTCAGAAGTGATAGACCAGTACAGAGACTACACTCTGGTCTTCACCGACGGCTCAAAGAAGGACGATGACGTTGGTTGTGCCTTCGTCATCAACAACGAAGAACATGGATACTGCCTGCGTGAGCAAACAAGTGTATTCACATCAGAAATGTACGCCATCTGGAAAGCTCTCGAGCACTGTTTGGAAAGAGACGACAGATCCATTATGATCTGTACCGACTCCCTCAGTAGCCTCCAGACAATTGAGAAAACATTCCCCAAGAATCCACTGGCAAAGAAAATCCAAGATTGTCTCTACCAGTTGGCGAACCAGGACAAATACGTCTCTTTCCTCTGGGTACCCGGCCATGCTGGAATCCCTGGAAATGAGGCTGCAGACAAAGCCGCAAAGCGAGCCTCTGAGAAAGAGGACTGGGACTCGGAAGAGATCACATCAGACGATTTCCGCAACTCGCTACAACTGGACATCCAAAGGAGATGGGAAGCATCGTGGCAAGAGGTCACATATGACAACAAACTGCGGAACATCAAGGAAATGCCACGCGCATGGCAGACCAGCTACAGAAAGAACCGCAGGGACGAGGTCATCCTCGCCAGACTGCGCATCGGACACACCAGGCTGACACACGGCCACCTCATGGAGCACGAAGCCTCTCCTCTGTGTGCAACCTGTGCCGAAGAACTGACAGTGGACCACATCCTCACGGACTGTCGCCACTACGTGGAAGAAAGAAGGACCTGCAAAATGACAGGCTCCACTAAAGAGGTTCTCGCAAACGACGAGGAAGCAGTGCAGCGCATCTTAGAGTTCACCACTAAGGCGAACCTACGAAGAGAGCTGTAAACAGAAACAAACAAAGAAAAGAAACGAGAAAAACAAAGAAAATCAAAACATAGACACAATAAACAAAGAAATAAAATCCCATATGGGAAACAGTCAAAAATCTGCGGTCTCTTAAAGGCCGCGCTGGGGGCATACATGACCAAAATGTGTCAATTGCCCCAAAATATAAATCAATCAATCAATCAATCAATTAAATGTTTTTGAAACTTTTGCTATGGCTTTTAAGCACTAATATCTTACTCTCAAAAAAATTTCAGAATTTTTGTCAATTTGCTAAGGTTTACATGTTAATCAAAGGGGATTACGTCGAACAGCTGTTCGACGTTATCTCTACCTTAAAGCTCATAATTGCAACAAGATCATGGTAGGCACTAGGCAGACAGCTCATTATTGCGGACGAGGGACGATATAGTAATTTGTATATTTATAAATTGGTATTTATTTACGGTGTAAATAAATTAATAACAAAAGAAGTCAACTGAGCTTTGCAATGTTCGCTAATTCTTGCTGTTATTGATTTAGTTTAAACGGAGCTTCTTTTGGTCCAATTTTATTTTTATTTTTTTTATTTGTTTATTTGAACATATAGGTTGTACAAGACAACATTGATCACGTCAGAGAATATAACATATAGCAAAAACATACAAAACAATATATATATAATAAATATGGATATCGGTCAAAAACTATACAAAATCACTATAACAAAGAGAAAAAACAAACAACAAACAATTATAACAATAAAACAAACAGATGAATTTAAAATTGTAAACAATTTTCTGGCAATTTATTTGCAAAAAACATCTTAATAGAATAGAATTCCATGTTAATTAATATTAATTTCAGTTTTGATTTGAAAAGAGAGTCACTCTTGATGTTTTTTACACACGAGGGAAGAAAATCGTAAATTTTAGCGCATTGATGGTGGGGATTTCTTTCCGCAAACACTGAATTTTTTTTATCCACTACAGTACGACTATTGTTTCTAGTATTGTAAGAGTGGATTGAATTAAATTGTGGATACAAATCAGGATGTTTTCTTCTAAAAACAGCACACTGTACAATGTACATACAAGGCAATGTAAGCATCTTATTTGATTTGAAATGTGTCACACATGAATCACGCTTTTTGAATCTTAACATAGTCTTTAATGCCCGCTTTCAGGTTTTGAACACACGACTACATGCTCCGAAATGTTCTCCACACTTACCCAGGGTAACAACGTAGTTGAGAATCCTGTCGTCTCTTTGCTGGCTTCTCAGCTGAACCAAGTCCATGTTGTGGGTAACGCAGAGGGTTTGAGCCTGGTTCCATGTAACGTGAAGGAAAAAACAAAATATTTGTAACTTTGTAACATGGATATTTTATAATAATAGCATACTTTTGGTACCTTCATAATTAACAAATATAACGAACTAAAATGTAAAAATATCGGGATATATAGCAATTAAGACGTTCTGTATTAGTTTTCTTTTTTCATAATTAGAGACTGGGAAGCCGGGAGTGGCGAGCATACGATGACACCTATGGTAGTGACCACTACCCAATAGTAACAGAAATGTTAGAAAATGAAATACGACAAGAGCGTGCACCAAAGTGGCGCCTTGATAAAGCTGACTGGCCCAGATACACTGAGCAAGCCCAGGTCCCGTGGGATCCCACTCAGGGAATAGACGAAATGGTGGTAGCATTTACCAACGCACTTTTGGCGGCAGCTTTGGACACCATCCCACAGACAAACACCAGGCCTGGGAAAATACCAGTGCCCTGGTGGACACCAGAATGTAAAGAGGCGATTCGAGAGCGTAGGAGAGCGCTCCGACGATGCAAGAAACGCCCAACACCAGAAAATGTCGAATGGTTCCGAATATGCCGAGCCAACGCAAGACAAATTATCAGGGAGGCAAAGAAGGCCTCCTGGCAAAGCTACGTATCTTCAGTCAACTCCACGACTCCTGTCAAGGAAGTCTGGGACAAGATCCGCAAAATTGATGGAAAGAGCACATGCATGGCCATCCCTGCTCTTGAAGTCAATGGAGTAATAGAGACAACACCAGAGGCAGTGTCTAACATTCTGGCAGACACATTCTCCTCAATCTCAGACCCAACTAACTATGACCCAGCATTCATCCCTCACAAGGACAGGGCAGAGAGTAGACCACCCGACTTCTCCACAAGAGAAGACCTGGACTACAATCATCCTTTCACCATGTGGGAGATGGAGGCAGCACTCAAAGATGCCAAGAGCTCAGCTCCTGGCCAAGACCAAATCCACATAGAGATGTTACGACACCTGAACAATCAAGCGTCTGTTCAACTTCTCCAGATGTACAACCGAATCTGGCTCGAAGGCATTTTCCCACAACTGTGGAAAAAAGCCATCGTCATCCCGATCTACAAAACCGGCAAAAACAAAATCGATCCGAAGAGCTACCGCCCAATCGCCCTCACTTCTGTCCTGTGCAAAGTGATGGAAAGAATGGTCAACAAGCGCCTGGTGTGGTTCGCTGAAAAACATGACCTTCTCTCCAATGAGCAATGTGGGTTCAGACAACATCGCTCTACTACCGACAACCTGGTGAAACTCGAAAACGAGATCCAGAACGCCTACCTCAACAAAGAACACCTCGTAGCCGTGTCTTTCGACATGGAAAAGGCTTACGACACGACCTGGAGACACGGAATACTCAAGACCCTCCATGAATGGGGACTGCGCGGTCACATGCCAGTCTTCATCCGAGAGTTCATGAAGGACCGAGTCTTTTCAGTACGTGTTGGTAACACCATCTCTGATCAACGAGCCCAGGAGACTGGCGTCCCCCAAGGATCGGTGCTGAGTGTAACATTGTTCGCTGTGGCGATCAACAGCATCGTTCGCAATGTCAGTCACCCCATCAGGAGTTCGCTGTATGTGGATGACTTCATCATCTACTGCGCAGCAAAACTTCTGAGGACGGCTCAACGACAACTTCAAATGTGCATCAACAAACTGTTCAGGTGGAGCAGATCCAACGGATTCAAATTCTCTGCGCAGAAAACCACTGTGGTCCACTTCCACAGACTGCGTGGTGTGCAACCAGAGCCTGAGCTCCAGATGGGAGGAATTCCGATCCCATGCTCTGATACTGTCCGCTTTCTGGGACTCATTTTCGACAGCAAATTGTCGTGGAGGCCCCATCTTAGAAGCCTGAAGGCAAAATGCCAACAGCCACTTAACCTTCTCCGTGTCTTGAGTGGAAAGTCCTATGGTGCTGACCGAGTGGTACTCTTACGACTCTATCGGGCCCTGGTTCGTTCCAAGCTAGACTATGGAGCAATAATCTACAACTCAGCTAGACCGTCATATATCAAAACGCTTGACCCAGTCCACAACACTGGACTGAGGCTGGCCACAGGAGCATTTCGCTCTAGCCCAATAGAAAGCCTCTGTGCAGAGGCTGGAGAACCACCACTCAAGAGCAGGCGAGACTTGCTAACTTGCAACTACATCGCGAGTCTTCTTAGCAAGCCACAGCACACAACATTCGAGTGCGTCTTCAAACCAAAGCACAGGAATAAATACCTCCAAAGACATAAAACAACAAGGCCTCTGGGCATCCGGGCGAGGGAACTTCTCACAGGAGACCTGGGAATCCACTATCTCCCCGCTGTGTACAACCAGGTACCAAGCTCGATTGCACCGTGGAAAATTCCACGCCCACGCGTGAGACTTGACCTGGCAAACAACAAAAAAGACAGTACAGACCCCTTACTCTACAGGGGCATTTACTCAGAAGTGATAGACCAGTACAGAGACTACACTCTGGTCTTCACCGACGGCTCAAAGAAGGACGATGACGTTGGTTGTGCCTTCGTCATCAACAACGAAGAACATGGATACTGCCTGCGTGAGCAAACAAGTGTATTCACATCAGAAATGTACGCCATCTGGAAAGCTCTCGAGCACTGTTTGGAAAGAGACGACAGATCCATTATGATCTGTACCGACTCCCTCAGTAGCCTCCAGACAATTGAGAAAACATTCCCCAAGAATCCACTGGCAAAGAAAATCCAAGATTGTCTCTACCAGTTGGCGAACCAGGACAAATACGTCTCTTTCCTCTGGGTACCCGGCCATGCTGGAATCCCTGGAAATGAGGCTGCAGACAAAGCCGCAAAGCGAGCCTCTGAGAAAGAGGACTGGGACTCGGAGGAGATCACATCAGACGACTTCCGCAACTCGCTACAACTGGACATCAAAAGGAGATGGGAAGCATCGTGGCAAGAGGTCACATATGACAACAAACTGCGGAACATCAAGGAAATGCCACGCGCATGGCAGACCAGCTACAGAAAGAACCGCAGGGACGAGGTCATCCTCGCCAGACTGCGCATCGGACACACCAGGCTGACACACGGCCACCTCATGGAGCACGAAGCCCCTCCTCTGTGTGCAACCTGTGCCGAAGAACTGACAGTGGACCACATCCTCACGGACTGTCGCCACTACGTGGAAGAAAGAAGGACCTGCAAAATGACAGGCTCCACTAAAGAGGTTCTCGCAAACGACGAGGAAGCAGTGCAGCGCATCTTAGAGTTCACCACTAAGGCGAACCTACGAAGAGAGCTGTAAACAGAAACAAACAAAGAAAAGAAACGAGAAAAACAAAGAAAATTAAAACATAGACACAATAAACAAAGAAATAAAATCCCATATGGGAAACAGTCAAAAATCTGCGGTCTCTTAAAGGCCGCGCTGGGGGCATACATGACCAAAATGTGTCAATTGCCCCAAAATATAAATCAATCAATCAACCACATCCACATAGAGATGTTACGACACCTGAACAATCAAGCGTCTGTTCAACTTCTCCAGATGTACAACCGAATCTGGCTCGAAGGCATTTTCCCACAACTGTGGAAAAAAGCCATCGTCATCCCGATCTACAAAACCGGCAAAAACAAAATCGATCCGAAGAGCTACCGCCCAATCGCCCTCACTTCTGTCCTGTGCAAAGTGATGGAAAGAATGGTCAACAAGCGCCTGGTGTGGTTCGCTGAAAAACATGACCTTCTCTCCAATGAGCAATGTGGGTTCAGACAACATCGCTCTACTACCGACAACCTGGTGAAACTCGAAAACGAGATCCAGAACGCCTACCTCAACAAAGAACACCTCGTAGCCGTGTCTTTCGACATGGAAAAGGCTTACGACACGACCTGGAGACACGGAATACTCAAGACCCTCCATGAATGGGGACTGCGCGGTCACATGCCAGTCTTCATCCGAGAGTTCATGAAGGACCGAGTCTTTTCAGTACGTGTTGGTAACACCATCTCTGATCAACGAGCCCAGGAGACTGGCGTCCCCCAAGGATCGGTGCTGAGTGTAACATTGTTCGCTGTGGCGATCAACAGCATCGTTCGCAATGTCAGTCACCCCATCAGGAGTTCGCTGTATGTGGATGACTTCATCATCTACTGCGCAGCAAAACTTCTGAGGACGGCTCAACGACAACTTCAAATGTGCATCAACAAACTGTTCAGGTGGAGCAGATCCAACGGATTCAAATTCTCTGCGCAGAAAACCACTGTGGTCCACTTCCACAGACTGCGTGGTGTGCAACCAGAGCCTGAGCTCCAGATGGGAGGAATTCCGATCCCATGCTCTGATACTGTCCGCTTTCTGGGACTCATTTTCGACAGCAAATTGTCGTGGAGGCCCCATCTTAGAAGCCTGAAGGCAAAATGCCAACAGCCACTTAACCTTCTCCGTGTCTTGAGTGGAAAGTCCTATGGTGCTGACCGAGTGGTACTCTTACGACTCTATCGGGCCCTGGTTCGTTCCAAGCTAGACTATGGAGCAATAATCTACAACTCAGCTAGACCGTCATATATCAAAACGCTTGACCCAGTCCACAACACTGGACTGAGGCTGGCCACAGGAGCATTTCGCTCTAGCCCAATAGAAAGCCTCTGTGCAGAGGCTGGAGAACCACCACTCAAGAGCAGGCGAGACTTGCTAACTTGCAACTACATCGCGAGTCTTCTTAGCAAGCCACAGCACACAACATTCGAGTGCGTCTTCAAACCAAAGCACAGGAATAAATACCTCCAAAGACATAAAACAACAAGGCCTCTGGGCATCCGGGCGAGGGAACTTCTCACAGGAGACCTGGGAATCCACTATCTCCCCGCTGTGTACAACCAGGTACCAAGCTCGATTGCACCGTGGAAAATTCCACGCCCACGCGTGAGACTTGACCTGGCAAACAACAAAAAAGACAGTACAGACCCCTTACTCTACAGGGGCATTTACTCAGAAGTGATAGATCAGTACAGAGACTACACTCTGGTCTTCACCGATGGCTCAAAGAAGGACGATGACGTTGGTTGTGCCTTCGTCATCAACAACGAAGAACATGGATACTGCCTGCGTGAGCAAACAAGTGTATTCACATCAGAAATGTACGCCATCTGGAAAGCTCTCGAGTACTGTTTGGAAAGAGACGACAGATCCATTATGATCTGTACCGACTCCCTCAGTAGCCTCCAGACAATTGAGAAAACATTCCCCAAGAATCCACTGGCAAAGAAAATCCAAGATTGTCTCTACCAGTTGGCAAACCAGGACAAATACGTCTCTTTCCTCTGGGTACCCGGCCATGCTGGAATCCCTGGAAATGAGGCTGCAGACAAAGCCGCAAAGCGAGCCTCTGAGAAAGAGGACTGGGACTCGGAGGAGATCACATCAGACGACTTCCGCAACTCGCTACAACTGGACATCCAAAGGAGATGGGAAGCATCGTGGCAAGAGGTCACATATGACAACAAACTGCGGAACATCAAGGAAATGCCACGCGCATGGCAGACCAGCTACAGAAAGAACCGCAGGGACGAGGTCATCCTCGCCAGACTGCGCATCGGACACACCAGGCTGACACACGGCCACCTCATGGAGCACGAAGCCCCTCCTCTGTGTGCAACCTGTGCCGAAGAACTGACAGTGGACCACATCCTCACGGACTGTCGCCACTACGTGGAAGAAAGAAGGACCTGCAAAATGACAGGCTCCACTAAAGAGGTTCTCGCAAACGACGAGGAAGCAGTGCAGCGCATCTTAGAGTTCACCACTAAGGCGAACCTACGAAGAGAGCTGTAAACAGAAACAAACAAAGAAAAGAAACGAGAAAAACAAAGAAAATTAAAACATAGACACAATAAACAAAGAAATAAAATCCCATATGGGAAACAGTCAAAAATCTGCGGTCTCTTAAAGGCCGCGCTGGGGGCATACATGACCAAAATGTGTCAATTGCCCCAAAATATAAATCAATCAATCAATCAATATTTATTTATTTTTTTTTTTTTTATTTTTTTTTTACTTATTTTTTAAATGTTTTTGGTTCTAACAGGGAATCAAAATTATATGTAAATAATTCACGAAGTATAAAATAAAAAATCTTACCAGGAGCTGAATCCTTATTCTCGACTGAAGCAGCATATCCCTAAAAGAAGAAGCAGGATGTTATTAAGTTATTACATTTAAATAGTATTATATTAAAAATATCCTCAATACTAAGATAATGTTAAGTTTATAATAATACTTAGAAAACTTCGTAATTTCTTAATGTGCATCCAATTTTAATATATCTGTACAATAAAATTATTAATGACTATTCTTCGATTTCTTCGACCAAGTAAAACTATAACAAGCTATTTAATAACATGAATATTCTTATATGCACGCACTGTGAGATTTTTTTTTTAATATTATCAAATTTATCGTTAAAATTTAAAAGCATTAATCCACATCAATGACAAACTCTGGCTACAACTTCATGTTAATAATGTTATAATACTGCGTCAGAGGACGGTATTACAAATTATCAATGTCAACTTTTTACTTGTGCTTTTTTCCTTCATCGGCATACTATAAATCCAATTATAAGCGTTCGTTAGAATGGTATTATTTGCTTCCGAACGCTGGCTTTCCGATGACAGTAAAAGCATTGAAAACCGTTCACATTACATTTCTTATATTTTATACTTACGCTGTAGAGAACCCCGCACAAAATCAGAACTCCCAACTTGAACATGTTTTTGATCTGAAACGAAACAAGGACATTAATTATATTTTCTTTTACTATGCTAATTACTAACAATGGAGTATCGACCTCAAATTGTTTTTATTGCAGAAATGGATAGAGGGTGCAAAGTTAAGCAACCCTGATTTTTTCAGATTTTTTTGAGACTGGGAACTATTATTAAATAATTATTGAAAGTTATTCTTGTGACGTCACAAGGCGCCTCTCCTTAAGAAAAACATAGGACTTGCCGTCGCGTGATGTCACAAAAAGGACCTTCAGTAATTTTTTTAAAATTACTTTCAGGTCAGGTTGTAAAAAATCTGAAAAAAATCAGGGTAACATAACTTTGCACGCTCTATCCATCTCTGCAATGAAAAAAATGAGGTCGATCCTCCATTGTGAGTCTTCTTGACACCCCTTTGGCAATAATCTGCTTATTTGTAGCATTATCAATGGGGAAGGGGGTGCATCCGTAAATCTTTTAAAGCAGAAAATAATTAATATACTCCTCCCAAAAAATTATAAAAAAAAAATTGTAATACTTATACTCAAAGAGTAATGTGACAAAAAGTCGCTAGGTATTAATGTAGGGTTACTGAATACAATATTCTACTGTTAAAATTAAATTGGCACTAAACTTAACGTTTACACTCTTAGATTTCAATCAACTCACCAGATAGTTACGACGTAAGAAGAAGAAGTAGTGATTTGATTTGGTGTGGATTGTCTTATATAGAGCCAAGATCCTTGTCTGTCATTTGTAAGTGTGGTAATATTAATAAAAAAAAGTTGATATCAAATCAAAGGTTCCAAATTTCCCAATTGCAACATATATTGTTCATCGCAACATATTTTTCTCTGTATTTGCCGAAAATCCTTCAAATTATTGATTTTAATCTGACATCTATATAGTAATATTGTTCTTTGAACCCAAGAAACCATACTGCAGATAATATTTCTAGATTAATTCTAGACTTGCTTAATATATGCAAATTACTTAAATTAACGATAAAGTTTGTGTCAATTGAAAAACAAACAGACCTATCAGATGTACCTGCCGGCCCCGTACAATATTATTTATTCTGATATGGTGATGAAATATCAATAAGAAACAAAAAATATTTAGCTATGTTATAGTATAGGTATATTGTATAGTATTGCGAAATATAAAATATTTTTATTGTTAAAATTTACACTTTTTTACAACAGAGTATTGTCCTCAATTTTTTTTATTGCAGAAATGGATAGAGGGCGCAAAGTTATGCTACCCTGATTTTTTTCAGATTTTTTAGAGACCGGAAACTATTTTTAAAAAATTATTGAAAGTCCTTTTCGTGACGTAACGAGACGCCGCTCCTTAAGAAAAAGATAGGACTTGCCGCCACGTGACGTCACAAAAAGTACTTTCAATTATTTTTTAAAAATACTTCCCGGGCTCTAAAAAATCTGAAAAAAATCAGAGTAGCATAACTTTTCACCCTCTATCCATTTCTGCAATAAAAAAAATTGAGGACAATACTCCACTCTATAGTAACTAAAAATTTACTTTTTTTTTTTTCTGTCAGAACTCTAGCATTATCCAAAGTCTTCTACTCGCAATGGTTGTAACAAACCATTGTTTATAATGGCTGTCGTATGAAGTCTTTTTCATTGTTAAACATGGGACGACGTAGTGCCTAATTTTGCCACACCAGAGCAGGGTTGTTGACGTTGGCGCTAGTTATAGACACAGAAGTCAGTACTTAAATGATACGAAAGAAATTAATTATCTGAACCTGTAATTGTACCATTACCAAAAGTAATATAAATATAATATGGTGAAAGAACCTTGGATGTCCTTTTACCTAAAATTTGGAATAACATTCCATTGTTTTAAATAAAGTCAAAGGGTAAAATTAAAATAGAAAACAAAATTAAAAATTTGTATATATTATAATAGTTCTCGTTTGTGATTTTTTAAATGTTATTATTAGTGCATTTTGCAAACTGTATGTTGTATACTATATTTTTCATGCTGACTTTTGTAATTTTTTTCTGCTTAGCTCATCAAAAATGTAAGATGATTGTAAAACAGCACCAACCTATAACACTTCCGGCCTTGGTAGGACTGTATTGTTGTTTTTTGTTAATAAAAATATTAAAGATAAAAAAATAATGTAGTTCATAATATCCTCTCATAATGTCATTATACTTATGATAATTGCATGCTAATTAATCGCAATTATAAGCATGGTGTTACATGGACAACAGATGGTTTGTGATTACATTATAAATAATAATCCCTCTGGTATACCGCAACAAGCCTTTGTGTGATTATCATTATCAGATTGAGGGTTCAACTTTTAAGATTTTATTATCTCTAGATGTTGTTCATTGTAAAAACTTTAATTTTATTGTTTATTTTATTAAGATTAGAAAGATCAAATGTTTTGGGTTCGTCTACCCAATGTACTCTGTTACCTAACCCTAGATGACTTAATAGATAAAAGTCAATCGATTGATATAATCTGGAAACAAGGTTATGTGGCAAATATATAAAAATAATAATAATAAGTAAATGAAATAATAGTATAATCAGGGAACAGATTATCATTTCCCTGCTATTCCTTGGTATAATCTAGCAACTGACTTCTACCTGTCATATTTATTATCAATGGAGTATTGTCCTCAATTTTTTTTAATTGCAGAAATGGATAGAGGGTGAAAGTTATACTACCCTGATTTTTTTCAGATTCTTTAGAGCCCGGGAAGTATTTTTAAAAATCATTGAAATTCCTTTTTGTGACGTCACGCGGCGTTAAGTCCTATCCTTTCCTTAAGGAGCGGTGTCTCGTGACGTCACAAAAAAACTTTCAATAATTTCTTAAGAATAGTTCCCGCGCTGTGAAACATCTAAAAAAAAATAAGGGTAGCTTAACTTTGCAACCTCTATCCATTTCTGCAATAAAAAAAATTGAGGTCAATTCTTCATTGCCCGAGTTGAAATACATTTCATATTTTATTTGCTAATACGCTCTTTCCTAGTCTAATTCCTTCCTATGTTGCACCATTTTAGAGGGTAAAAAGAAGGAAAAAGACGAGATTACATTTTTTTTTCATCTTCTTGAATAACATAAAATGTTAGAAATATATTGTCTTCATTTCATCCTCACTTTGAGCAAAGAGAAAATTATATGTTTTAGAGGTATAAAGATCAGGTTTAGACGTTTAAAGGATGAGTTGAAGACGTAATTTTTCAACTAGAGTGGTCATGTAATGGAATCAATACAGTGACATAAATAAAAACTTAACAAAAGACCTCGATCAGAACAGCATAATGACCATTGCAGCTAGGTAAAGGCTTTTGTTGTAACAATGTAAATAAGAAACAGCTGACCTTTATCTGCAATGGTCTTATTGGTCTTTATGCTGTTTTGATCCTAATGGCCTTGATTGTTGAAGGATAAGAACCCTATGTGTAAGATTCAGCCAATCGAAGTGCGTAATTGCAGTGACGTCACATAAAAAGTATAAAAAATGTAACAGTTTGAACACCAAATTTGATAGTGGGCGAACGTGACACCACCATAGTTATTACAGCCACCATGTTTAAAGGTACAATAATGAAACACCACTTAGTTTCCATGCATTTATTGATCATTCAGTTACATTGGATCTCTGCCCATGCAGTGCTGCCACCTAGGCTCTGATCATGGCGGTCATTCCCGCGGTCGATGCGATCCACTGCAGGAAGCTAGTGACACGTGCGAAGCCCTGGGGGTAGCCGGTACACGTGGGTCCAGAGAATGACGTCACTCCGATCAGGGTCCAGTTGCCGTCAGCCTCCTTGTAGACCAGTGGGCCGCCACTGTCGCCCCCTTCCCATGAGCTGCTATGACCTTGTCGTGGTAGGAGGGGCTCACTTTGCTTGCCTTTGGCCGGACAATTGCTCGGCCAAAGACAGGCATGGTGCTAACAGGCAGCTCAAACCTTTTCTCTTTTCTCTCTTTCTCCCTTTTAATCTTCCCGGGAACCTTCCCGGACTATCATAGAATTGCGTTGGTGGGGGATGTTAGTAGGCAATAGTACGGCAGCACCCGGTCCGTTCTTTGGGCTCTCTTCTAGCCCTCGCACGGTTGTATCCCAGTGGAAGTTGGGTGGCTATCCCACCTAATCAAGCGAGATCCGTAATTCACACGGCGACAAGAGGATACAAGAGCGCTGATCTCGATCAGTTAACGCCGGACATGCACCAGAACCTGGAGAACTCATCTTTCCGCCCCAATTCCGATGCTGTAATCGCTCTGCAAAGCCCCGTACGTGTCTTGCTCCGTTGGGCAATCCTTACCATGGCGAAGCATTTATGTTAGCTCATGGAGAGCAGAGTATTCAAGTCCTAGTTGTCAGGAGTCCTCTTCTAGGGCGAGGCATTTTACAGCACCCCTCTCCACCTTGGGAGGTCCCTTGGTGGCAGTAATGACCTCGTGGCCGTGAGCGCGGCAACCCTTTTTCTTATGATTACAATTTGTGGACCTACTCATAAAGCGTTCATATATCTTTCTCAACTTTCTTTGCCATTTTTCCAATGTCGAAGAGGAGCAAGCGACCAGCGTGGCGAGAACTCACGTTCTCTCACGACAACCGGCTCAGGGAAGGGAGGGAGGCCCCTACATACCTCACCATAAAATGTAATGTGCAAGGTGAAAGACTGGATAAGCTGTGTGCAATCCGTCTCCACCGCAATATGATGTTAGCTTTTGGCCAACCCAAAAGCTATCAAACATTGAAAGACGGATCCATCCTCGTAGAAACAATCTCGGATGATCAGTCCCGAAAGATCTTAACAGTGAAAAACCTTGGAGAAACCTCAGTCACAGTCGAGGCACATCGCTCCCTAAATCAAACAAAGGGAATAATCTCATGCTCTGGCCTGATGCAATCAACACTGGAGGACATCAAGGAGGAGCTGAAAGAATACAAGGTAACTGAAGTTACCCAGATCAAGAAACGTAAGGGCACTGAACTGGTCCCCACCGAGAACTACATCCTAACATTTGACCAAACAGTTCTGCCGGATAAGATACAAATCGCAAGATTTTTCTTGAAGGTACGAGCTTACATTCCAAATCCTATGCGCTGCTACAAATGCCAGAAATTCGGACACACCAGCAAAGTGTGTAGAGTGGACGAAGTCTGCGGCAAGTGCGGCAGCAAAATACATGAAGACAACTGCACAGCTGAGCAGAGCTGTGTAAACTGCAAGGGAAAGCACGTATCTTGGTCTAGAAACTGCCCACGATACAAAGAAGAACTCAAAATCCAAGAATACATGGTCTTGGACAAAATCAGCTACCGTGCCGCCCAGGCTAAGCTGAGAGAAAGCACCCCAGCTCTGGTGAATACTTTCGCGAAGGCAGTTCTCAAAGGAAAACGCCAACAAGGAAAGAACATAGAGCAAGAACAGAAACAACAAGAACCAAAGAAGCAGATGATACCTACGCAGGTGTTATCTACCCAAAGGCTGAAAAAACGTCAGGCAACTGACCAAACCCCTCAAGAATCTCAAGAGTCCGAGCAAGAGGAGGAAAGAAAGCAGAAGCGTCTAAGACGCCGCAGAAACCAAGAAGTCCGCGTGTTCAGCGAGTCTGAAAACATGGACACCGAAAGCCAGTCTGGAGTAGAGCAGCCGCTCCTCACGACACCGGAAGCTAAAGAGGTGACAGATAAACCCTCAACTTCTTCCGAACAGAAAAAAGCGGAGCAAATTGCTCCTGAAACTGCAGAAATGCAAGAAGAGCAAGAAACAATCTCTGCTCCAGCTGCACAGCAAGAACCCAAACTAAAGGCCCCCCGTACCTCTGGATCGATTAATACATCTTCGAAGAAACCAGAACGAAAGCCAATACTACCACCCGGGAAACAATTCCTGGAGGACAAAAAGAAATACGATGCAAACGCTGGCAAGAGTCAGAAAAAGTTAACACAAACAGCAACTAAGGTTGGGGCTAAAACCCCTCCCAAACCATAAGAACTTCCAATGGCTACCCTTCAATGGAATATGAACGGTTTTTACAGACAACGTGAAGGCCTGAGCCTTCTCATGTATCAGAATAACCCTCTTGCCATTTGCTTACAGGAAACTAGGCTTAAGCCTACACAAGATGCAAAATTGAAGAATTACACATGCTACAGAAAAGACTACGTGGATGGCGACATTGCCTGTGGGGGAGTCGCGACATTTGCTCGCAATGACGCCTTCTCGCAGGAAGTGCCACTAGTCACGGAACTTCAAGTAGTTGCGGTGCAGATGCTCATTCCTCACAAGGTATGCATCTGCAACGTATATCTTCCACCGAATGTAAATGTAACACAACAGCAGATCGTTGCCCTTGTGCACCAACTCCCCAAGCCGTACATTCTCTTGGGAGATTTGAACGCTCACAACACCGTCTGGGGATGTGACCGCATCGACCAGCGAGGGCGTATACTTGAGCAGTTTGTGAACATCGAGAGCCTCACCATCCTCAACACAGGAGAACCAACACATGTGACGATGGCTACTGGCACGCACTCTGCAATTGATTTGACCATCTGCACTACACGACTTGCTCCCCAACTGGAGTGGCGAGCATACGATGACACCTATGGTAGTGACCACTACCCAATAGTAACAGAAATGTTAGAAAATGAAATACGACAAGAGCGTGCACCAAAGTGGCGCCTTGATAAAGCTGACTGGCCCAGATACACTGAGCAAGCCCAGGTCCCGTGGGATCCCACTCAGGGAATAGACGAAATGGTGGAAGCATTTACCAACGCACTTTTGGCGGCAGCTTTGGACACCATCCCACAGACAAACACCAGGCCTGGGAAAATACCAGTGCCCTGGTGGACACCAGAATGCAAAGAGGCGATTCGAGAGCGTAGGAGAGCGCTCCGACGATGCAAGAAACGCCCAACACCAGAAAATGTCGAATGGTTCCGAATATGCCGAGCCAACGCAAGACAAATTATCAGGGAGGCAAAGAAGGCCTCCTGGCAAAGCTACGTATCTTCAGTCAACTCCACGACTCCTGTCAAGGAAGTCTGGGACAAGATCCGCAAAATTGATGGAAAGAGCACATGCATGGCCATCCCTGCTCTTGAAGTCAATGGAGTAATAGAGACAACACCAGAGGCAGTGTCTAACATTCTGGCAGACACATTCTCCTCAATCTCAGACCCAACTAACTATGACCCAGCATTCATCCCTCACAAGGACAGGGCAGAGAGTAGACCACCCGACTTCTCCACAAGAGAAGACCTGGACTACAATCATCCTTTCACCATGTGGGAGATGGAGGCAGCACTCAAAGATACCAAGAGCTCAGCTCCTGGCCAAGACCACATCCACATAGAGATGTTACGACACCTGAACAATCAAGCGTCTGTTCAACTTCTCCAGATGTACAACCGAATCTGGCTCGAAGGCATTTTCCCACAACTGTGGAAAAAAGCCATCGTCATCCCGATCTACAAAACCGGCAAAAACAAAATCGATCCGAAGAGCTACCGCCCAATCGCCCTCACTTCTGTCCTGTGCAAAGTGATGGAAAGAATGGTCAACAAGCGCCTGGTGTGGTTCGCTGAAAAACATGACCTTCTCTCCAATGAGCAATGTGGGTTCAGACAACATCGCTCTACTACCGACAACCTGGTGAAACTCGAAAACGAGATCCAGAACGCCTACCTCAACAAAGAACACCTCGTAGCCGTGTCTTTCGACATGGAAAAGGCTTACGACACGACCTGGAGACACGGAATACTCAAGACCCTCCATGAATGGGGACTGCGCGGTCACATGCCAGTCTTCATCCGAGAGTTCATGAAGGACCGAGTCTTTTCAGTACGTGTTGGTAACACCATCTCTGATCAACGAGCCCAGGAGACTGGCGTCCCCCAAGGATCGGTGCTGAGTGTAACATTGTTCGCTGTGGCGATCAACAGCATCGTTCGCAATGTCAGTCACCCCATCAGGAGTTCGCTGTATGTGGATGACTTCATCATCTACTGCGCAGCAAAACTTCTGAGGACGGCTCAACGACAACTTCAAATGTGCATCAACAAACTGTTCAGGTGGAGCAGATCCAACGGATTCAAATTCTCTGCGCAGAAAACCACTGTGGTCCACTTCCACAGACTGCGTGGTGTGCAACCAGAGCCTGAGCTCCAGATGGGAGGAATTCCGATCCCATGCTCTGATACTGTCCGCTTTCTGGGACTCATTTTCGACAGCAAATTGTCGTGGAGGCCCCATCTTAGAAGCCTGAAGGCAAAATGCCAACAGCCACTTAACCTTCTCCGTGTCTTGAGTGGAAAGTCCTATGGTGCTGACCGAGTGGTACTCTTACGACTCTATCGGGCCCTGGTTCGTTCCAAGCTAGACTATGGAGCAATAATCTACAACTCAGCTAGACCGTCATATATCAAAACGCTTGACCCAGTCCACAACACTGGACTGAGGCTGGCCACAGGAGCATTTCGCTCTAGCCCAATAGAAAGCCTCTGTGCAGAGGCTGGAGAACCACCACTCAAGAGCAGGCGAGACTTGCTAACTTGCAACTACATCGCGAGTCTTCTTAGCAAGCCACAGCACACAACATTCGAGTGCGTCTTCAAACCAAAGCACAGGAATAAATACCTCCAAAGACATAAAACAACAAGGCCTCTGGGCATCCGGGCGAGGGAACTTCTCACAGGAGACCTGGGAATCCACTATCTCCCCGCTGTGTACAACCAGGTACCAAGCTCGATTGCACCGTGGAAAATTCCACGCCCACGCGTGAGACTTGACCTGGCAAACAACAAAAAAGACAGTACAGACCCCTTACTCTACAGGGGCATTTACTCAGAAGTGATAGACCAGTACAGAGACTACACTCTGGTCTTCACCGACGGCTCAAAGAAGGACGATGACGTTGGTTGTGCCTTCGTCATCAACAACGAAGAACATGGATACTGCCTGCGTGAGCAAACAAGTGTATTCACATCAGAAATGTACGCCATCTGGAAAGCTCTCGAGCACTGTTTGGAAAGAGACGACAGATCCATTATGATCTGTACCGACTCCCTCAGTAGCCTCCAGACAATTGAGAAAACATTCCCCAAGAATCCACTGGCAAAGAAAATCCAAGATTGTCTCTACCAGTTGGCGAACCAGGACAAATACGTCTCTTTCCTCTGGGTACCCGGCCATGCTGGAATCCCTGGAAATGAGGCTGCAGACAAAGCCGCAAAGCGAGCCTCTGAGAAAGAGGACTGGGACTCGGAGGAGATCACATCAGACGACTTCCGCAACTCGCTACAACTGGACATCAAAAGGAGATGGGAAGCATCGTGGCAAGAGGTCACATATGACAACAAACTGCGGAACATCAAGGAAATGCCACGCGCATGGCAGACCAGCTACAGAAAGAACCGCAGGGACGAGGTCATCCTCGCCAGACTGCGCATCGGACACACCAGGCTGACACACGGCCACCTCATGGAGCACGAAGCCCCTCCTCTGTGTGCAACCTGTGCCGAAGAACTGACAGTGGACCACATCCTCACGGACTGTCGCCACTACGTGGAAGAAAGAAGGACCTGCAAAATGACAGGCTCCACTAAAGAGGTTCTCGCAAACGACGAGGAAGCAGTGCAGCGCATCTTAGAGTTCACCACTAAGGCGAACCTACGAAGAGAGCTGTAAACAGAAACAAACAAAGAAAAGAAACGAGAAAAACAAAGAAAATTAAAACATAGACACAATAAACAAAGAAATAAAATCCCATATGGGAAACAGTCAAAAATCTGCGGTCTCTTAAAGGCCGCGCTGGGGGCATACATGACCAAAATGTGTCAATTGCCCCAAAATATAAATCAATCAATCAATCAATCGATATAAAATAAATTCGAGTTATATTTTCTCGAGTTGAAAATTTTTCATCCTTTTTTAACTCTGTAACATTCTTAAAAACTTGCAGCAAAATGCTATGAATTCACTGTACGTAATGCAAATAATTAACAGGCAATTATCGGGAAATCGGGAAATAATACAAGGCTGTATGGTAGCATTGCAGCGTATTTCCTTTAATTTTTGAGGGTGTTACAGGTAGAGTCCACAAAAAAATATGGGAACAATTATTAAAAATACATAAGAGGTTGAGAGTGGCGCAGTGCATTGACCGGTTCTCGTTAGATCACCGAGGTCAGGCTACGTCGCGCGTGGTTAGTACTTGGATGGTTGACCGTTTCAAGTAAAAAATTACGTTGCTTCCTCCCTGGGGTAAATTCGTCTCGCTTTTCAAGCTGTGGACATCACTTTGGTCTATTGATAAAAAGTCGATAGAGGTGTCCGTCCTGACTGAGGTTTTCCACGGTTCCCTCAGTCTCACCTCAGCAAATGCTGGGACGCGTAACAGGCCATGGCCGACATCCTTTCCCTAGCTTACCCTGTACCCATTACCCCGCCGAGAGCTGTAAGCTCTTAGGGGTGTATCCTTGTATCCTCTTAGGGATGTAAAAAAAAAGAAAGAAAGAAAACTTGACCCTCGCCGTCCTCTGTGCAAATAATATGCATTACAAATAATTAATATTTATTCTTTTATTGCAAATAATTTAAAGCAGCTTTCGTTCATAAATACATTAAAGGTTCAAAACCTCTCATCATTCCATACTGGTGTCTAAAAAAAAATGTCTGTATTTGAGAGGTGATAAAATTGTGCCCTTATCTTTAGTGTCTTTCTTGTTCGCTCTCTGTTACAGCACCAAATTGCAATAAATTTTGTAACATAACCAAATTGTCCTTCCACTACACGACTTGCTCCCCAACTGGAGTGGCGAGCATACGATGACACCTATGGTAGTGACCACTACCCAATAGTAACAGAAATGATAGAAAATGAAATACGACAAGAGCGTGCACCAAAGTGGCGCCTTGATAAAGCTGACTGGCCCAGATACACTGAGCAAGCCCAGGTCCCGTGGGATCCCACTCAGGGAATAGACGAAATGGTGGAAGCATTTACCAACGCACTTTTGGCGGCAGCTTTGGACACCATCCCACAGAGAAACACCAGGCCTGGGAAAATACCAGTGCCCTGGTGGACACCAGAATGCAAAGAGGCGATTCGAGAGCGTAGGAGAGCGCTCCGACGATGCAAGAAACGCCCAACACCAGAAAATGTCGAATTGTTCCGAATATGCCGAGCCAACGCAAGACAAATTATCAGGGAGGCAAAGAAGGCCTCCTGGCAAAGCTACGTATCTTCAGTCAACTCCACGACTCCTGTCAAGGAAGTCTGGGACAAGATCCGCAAAATTGATGGAAAGAGCACATGCATGGCCATCCCTGCTCTTGAAGTCAATGGAGTAATAGAGACAACACCAGAGGCAGTGTCTAACATTCTGGCAGACACATTCTCCTCAATCTCAGACCCAACTAACTATGACCCAGCGTTCATCCCTCACAAGGACAGGGCAGAGAGTAGACCACCCGACTTCTCCACAAGAGAAGACCTGGACTACAATCATCCTTTCACCATGTGGGAGATGGAGGCAGCACTCAAAGATACCAAGAGCTCAGCTCCTGGCCAAGACCAAATCCACATAGAGATGTTACGACACCTGAACAATCAAGCGTCTGTTCAACTTCTCCAGATGTACAACCGAATCTGGCTCGAAGGCATTTTCCCACAACTGTGGAAAAAAGCCATCGTCATCCCGATCTACAAAACCGGCAAAAACAAAATCGATCCGAAGAGCTACCGCCCAATCGCCCTCACTTCTGTCCTGTGCAAAGTGATGGAAAGAATGGTCAACAAGCGCCTGGTGTGGTTCGCTGAAAAACATGACCTTCTCTCCAATGAGCAATGTGGGTTCAGACAACATCGCTCTACTACCGACAACCTGGTGAAACTCGAAAACGAGATCCAGAACGCCTACCTCAACAAAGAACACCTCGTAGCCGTGTCTTTCGACATGGAAAAGGCTTACGACACGACCTGGAGACACGGAATACTCAAGACCCTCCATGAATGGGGACTGCGCGGTCACATGCCAGTCTTCATCCGAGAGTTCATGAAGGACCGAGTCTTTTCAGTACGTGTTGGTAACACCATCTCTGATCAACGAGCCCAGGAGACTGGCGTCCCCCAAGGATCGGTGCTGAGTGTAACATTGTTCGCTGTGGCGATCAACAGCATCGTTCGCAATGTCAGTCACCCCATCAGGAGTTCGCTGTATGTGGATGACTTCATCATCTACTGCGCAGCAAAACTTCTGAGGACGGCTCAACGACAACTTCAAATGTGCATCAACAAACTGTTCAGGTGGAGCAGATCCAACGGATTCAAATTCTCTGCGCAGAAAACCACTGTGGTCCACTTCCACAGACTGCGTGGTGTGCAACCAGAGCCTGAGCTCCAGATGGGAGGAATTCCGATCCCATGCTCTGATACTGTCCGCTTTCTGGGACTCATTTTCGACAGCAAATTGTCGTGGAGGCCCCATCTTAGAAGCCTGAAGGCAAAATGCCAACAGCCACTTAACCTTCTCCGTGTCTTGAGTGGAAAGTCCTATGGTGCTGACCGAGTGGTACTCTTACGACTCTATCGGGCCCTGGTTCGTTCCAAGCTAGACTATGGAGCAATAATCTACAACTCAGCTAGACCGTCATATATCAAAACGCTTGACCCAGTCCACAACACTGGACTGAGGCTGGCCACAGGAGCATTTCGCTCTAGCCCAATAGAAAGCCTCTGTGCAGAGGCTGGAGAACCACCACTCAAGAGCAGGCGAGACTTGCTAACTTGCAACTACATCGCGAGTCTTCTTAGCAAGCCACAGCACACAACATTCGAGTGCGTCTTCAAACCAAAGCACAGGAATAAATACCTCCAAAGACATAAAACAACAAGGCCTCTGGGCATCCGGGCGAGGGAACTTCTCACAGGAGACCTGGGAATCCACTATCTCCCCGCTGTGTACAACCAGGTACCAAGCTCGATTGCACCGTGGAAAATTCCACGCCCACGCGTGAGACTTGACCTGGCAAACAACAAAAAAGACAGTACAGACCCCTTACTCTACAGGGGCATTTACTCAGAAGTGATAGATCAGTACAGAGACTACACTCTGGTCTTCACCGATGGCTCAAAGAAGGACGATGACGTTGGTTGTGCCTTCGTCATCAACAACGAAGAACATGGATACTGCCTGCGTGAGCAAACAAGTGTATTCACATCAGAAATGTACGCCATCTGGAAAGCTCTCGAGTACTGTTTGGAAAGAGACGACAGATCCATTATGATCTGTACCGACTCCCTCAGTAGCCTCCAGACAATTGAGAAAACATTCCCCAAGAATCCACTGGCAAAGAAAATCCAAGATTGTCTCTACCAGTTGGCAAACCAGGACAAATACGTCTCTTTCCTCTGGGTACCCGGCCATGCTGGAATCCCTGGAAATGAGGCTGCAGACAAAGCCGCAAAGCGAGCCTCTGAGAAAGAGGACTGGGACTCGGAGGAGATCACATCAGACGACTTCCGCAACTCGCTACAACTGGACATCCAAAGGAGATGGGAAGCATCGTGGCAAGAGGTCACATATGACAACAAACTGCGGAACATCAAGGAAATGCCACGCGCATGGCAGACCAGCTACAGAAAGAACCGCAGGGACGAGGTCATCCTCGCCAGACTGCGCATCGGACACACCAGGCTGACACACGGCCACCTCATGGAGCACGAAGCCCCTCCTCTGTGTGCAACCTGTGCCGAAGAACTGACAGTGGACCACATCCTCACGGACTGTCGCCACTACGTGGAAGAAAGAAGGACCTGCAAAATGACAGGCTCCACTAAAGAGGTTCTCGCAAACGACGAGGAAGCAGTGCAGCGCATCTTAGAGTTCACCACTAAGGCGAACCTACGAAGAGAGCTGTAAACAGAAACAAACAAAGAAAAGAAACGAGAAAAACAAAGAAAATCAAAACATAGACACAATAAACAAAGAAATAAAATCCCATATGGGAAACAGTCAAAAATCTGCGGTCTCTTAAAGGCCGCGCTGGGGGCATACATGACCAAAATGTGTCAATTGCCCCAAAATATAAATCAATCAATCAATCAATCAAACCGCAGATTTTTGACTGTTTCCCATATGGGATTTTATTTCTTTGTTTATTGTGTCTATGTTTTGATTTTCTTTGTTTTTCTCGTTTCTTTTCTTTGTTTGTTTCTGTTTACAGCTCTCTTCGTAGGTTCACCTTAGTGGTGAACTCTAAGATGCGCTGCACTGCTTCCTCGTCGTTTGCGAGAACCTCTTTAGTGGAGCCTGTCATTTTGCAGGTCCTTCTTTCTTCCACGTAGTGGCGACAGTCCGTGAGGATGTGGTCCACTGTCAGTTCTTCGGCACAGGTTGCACACAGAGGAGGGGCTTCGTGCTCCATGAGGTGGCCGTGTGTCAGCCTGGTGTGTCCGATGCGCAGTCTGGCGAGGATGACCTCGTCCCTGCGGTTCTTTCTGTAGCTGGTCTGCCATGCGCGTGGCATTTCCTTGATGTTCCGCAGTTTGTTGTCATATGTGACCTCTTGCCACGATGCTTCCCATCTCCTTTGGATGTCCAGTTGTAGCGAGTTGCGGAAGTCGTCTGATGTGATCTCCTCCGAGTCCCAGTCCTCTTTCTCAGAGGCTCGCTTTGCGGCTTTGTCTGCAGCCTCATTTCCAGGGATTCCAGCATGGCCGGGTACCCAGAGGAAAGAGACGTATTTGTCCTGGTTCGCCAACTGGTAGAGACAATCTTGGATTTTCTTTGCCAGTGGATTCTTGGGGAATGTTTTCTCAATTGTCTGGAGGCTACTGAGGGAGTCGGTACAGATCATAATGGATCTGTCGTCTCTTTCCAAACAGTGCTCGAGAGCTTTCCAGATGGCGTACATTTCTGATGTGAATACACTTGTTTGCTCACGCAGGCAGTATCCATGTTCTTCGTTGTTGATGACGAAGGCACAACCAACGTCATCGTCCTTCTTTGAGCCGTCGGTGAAGACCAGAGTGTAGTCTCTGTACTGGTCTATCACTTCTGAGTAAATGCCCCTGTAGAGTAAGGGGTCTGTACTGTCTTTTTTGTTGTTTGCCAGGTCAAGTCTCACGCGTGGGCGTGGAATTTTCCACGGTGCAATCGAGCTTGGTACCTGGTTGTACACAGCGGGGAGATAGTGGATTCCCAGGTCTCCTGTGAGAAGTTCCCTCGCCCGGATGCCCAGAGGCCTTGTTGTTTTATGTCTTTGGAGGTATTTATTCCTGTGCTTTGGTTTGAAGACGCACTCGAATGTTGTGTGCTGTGGCTTGCTAAGAAGACTCGCGATGTAGTTGCAAGTTAGCAAGTCTCGCCTGCTCTTGAGTGGTGGTTCTCCAGCCTCTGCACAGAGGCTTTCTATTGGGCTAGAGCGAAATGCTCCTGTGGCCAGCCTCAGTCCAGTGTTGTGGACTGGGTCAAGCGTTTTGATATATGACGGTCTAGCTGAGTTGTAGATTATTGCTCCATAGTCTAGCTTGGAACGAACCAGGGCCCGATAGAGTCGTAAGAGTACCACTCGGTCAGCACCATAGGACTTTCCACTCAAGACACGGAGAAGGTTAAGTGGCTGTTGGCATTTTGCCTTCAGGCTTCTAAGATGGGGCCTCCACGACAATTTGCTGTCGAAAATGAGTCCCAGAAAGCGGACAGTATCAGAGCATGGGATCGGAATTCCTCCCATCTGGAGCTCAGGCTCTGGTTGCACACCACGCAGTCTGTGGAAGTGGACCACAGTGGTTTTCTGCGCAGAGAATTTGAATCCGTTGGATCTGCTCCACCTGAACAGTTTGTTGATGCACATTTGAAGTTGTCGTTGAGCCGTCCTCAGAAGTTTTGCTGCACAGTAGATGATGAAGTCATCCACATACAGCGAACTCCTGATGGGGTGACTGACATTGCGAACGATGCTGTTGATCGCCACAGCGAACAATGTTACACTCAGCACCGATCCTTGGGGGACGCCAGTCTCCTGGGCTCGTTGATCAGAGATGGTGTTACCAACACGTACTGAAAAGACTCGGTCCTTCATGAACTCTCGGATGAAGACTGGCATGTGACCGCGCAGTCCCCATTCATGGAGGGTCTTGAGTATTCCGTGTCTCCAGGTCGTGTCGTAAGCCTTTTCCATGTCGAAAGACACGGCTACGAGGTGTTCTTTGTTGAGGTAGGCGTTCTGGATCTCGTTTTCGAGTTTCACCAGGTTGTCGGTAGTAGAGCGATGTTGTCTGAACCCACATTGCTCATTGGAGAGAAGGTCATGTTTTTCAGCGAACCACACCAGGCGCTTGTTGACCATTCTTTCCATCACTTTGCACAGGACAGAAGTGAGGGCGATTGGGCGGTAGCTCTTCGGATCGATTTTGTTTTTGCCGGTTTTGTAGATCGGGATGACGATGGCTTTTTTCCACAGTTGTGGGAAAATGCCTTCGAGCCAGATTCGGTTGTACATCTGGAGAAGTTGAACAGACGCTTGATTGTTCAGGTGTCGTAACATCTCTATGTGGATTTGGTCTTGGCCAGGAGCTGAGCTCTTGGCATCTTTGAGTGCTGCCTCCATCTCCCACATGGTGAAAGGATGATTGTAGTCCAGGTCTTCTCTTGTGGAGAAGTCGGGTGGTCTACTCTCTGCCCTGTCCTTGTGAGGGATGAACGCTGGGTCATAGTTAGTTGGGTCTGAGATTGAGGAGAATGTGTCTGCCAGAATGTTAGACACTGCCTCTGGTGTTGTCTCTATTACTCCATTGACTTCAAGAGCAGGGATGGCCATGCATGTGCTCTTTCCATCAATTTTGCGGATCTTGTCCCAGACTTCCTTGACAGGAGTCGTGGAGTTGACTGAAGATACGTAGCTTTGCCAGGAGGCCTTCTTTGCCTCCCTGATAATTTGTCTTGCGTTGGCTCGGCATATTCGGAACCATTCGACATTTTCTGGTGTTGGGCGTTTCTTGCATCGTCGGAGCGCTCTCCTACGCTCTCGAATCGCCTCTTTGCATTCTGGTGTCCACCAGGGCACTGGTATTTTCCCAGGCCTGGTGTTTGTCTGTGGGATGGTGTCCAAAGCTGCCGCCAAAAGTGCGTTGGTAAATGCTTCCACCATTTCGTCTATTCCCTGAGTGGGATCCCACGGGACCTGGGCTTGCTCAGTGTATCTGGGCCAGTCAGCTTTATCAAGGCGCCACTTTGGTGCACGCTCTTGTCGTATTTCATTTTCTAACATTTCTGTTACTATTGGGTAGTGGTCACTACCATAGGTGTCATCGTATGCTCGCCACTCCAGTTGGGGAGCAAGTCGTGTAGTGCAGATGGTCAAATCAATTGCAGAGTGCGTGCCAGTAGCCATCGTCACATGTGTTGGTTCTCCTGTGTTGAGGATGGTGAGGCTCTCGATGTTCACAAACTGCTCAAGTATACGCCCTCGCTGGTCGATGCGGTCACATCCCCAGACGGTGTTGTGAGCGTTCAAATCTCCCAAGAGGATGTACGGCTTGGGGAGTTGGTGCACAAGGGCAACGATCTGCTGTTGTGTTACATTTACATTCGGTGGAAGATATACGTTGCAGATGCATACCTTGTGAGGAATGAGCATCTGCACCGCAACTACTTGAAGTTCCGTGACTAGTGGCACTTCCTGCGAGAAGGCGTCATTGCGAGCAAATGTCGCGACTCCCCCACAGGCAATGTCGCCATCCACGT
Organism: Siphlonurus alternatus; assembly: GCA_949825025.1. NCBI lineage: Eukaryota > Metazoa > Arthropoda > Insecta > Ephemeroptera > Siphlonuridae > Siphlonurus > Siphlonurus alternatus. The sequence continues at coordinate 5,246,550 of OX463785.1, read as the reverse complement.
AGTCTTTTCTGTAGCATGTGTAATTCTTCAATTTTGCATCTTGTGTAGGCTTAAGCCTAGTTTCCTGTAAGCAAATGGCAAGAGGGTTATTCTGAGACATGAGAAGGCTCAGGCCTTCACGTTGTCTGTAAAAACCGTTCATATTCCATTGAAGGGTAGCCATTGGAAGTTCTTATGGTTTGGGAGGGGTTTTAGCCCCAACCTTAGTTGCTGTTTGTGTTAACTTTTTCTGACTCTTGCCAGCGTTTGCATCGTATTTCTTTTTGTCCTCCAGGAATTGTTTCCCGGGTGGTAGTATTGGCTTTCGTTCTGGTTTTTTCGAAGATGTATTAATCGATCCAGAGGTACGAGGGGCCTTTAGTTTGGGTTCTTGCTGTGCAGCTGGAGCAGAGATTGTTTCTTGCTCTTCTTGCATTTCTGCAGTTTCAGGAGCAATTTGCTCCGCTTTTTTCTGTTCGGAAGAAGTTGAGGGTTTATCTGTCACCTCTTTAGCTTCCGGTGTCGTGAGGAGCGGCTGCTCTACTCCAGACTGGCTTTCGGTGTCCATGTTTTCAGACTCGCTGAACACGCGGACTTCTTGGTTTCTGCGGCGTCTTAGACGCTTCTGCTTTCTTTCCTCCTCTTGCTCGGACTCTTGAGATTCTTGAGGGGTTTGGTCAGTTGCCTGACGTTTTTTCAGCCTTTGGGTAGATAACACCTGCGTAGGTATCATCTGCTCCTTTGGTTCTTGTTGTTAATAGAGAGTAGTGCACACTTGTGGCCAAGATAAAAGTCGCATCTAACGGATATGACAAGATTTAATGAAAAGTTGATATTTTGGTGCGACATCAGCAACACTTGGAACCTAACAGTGGAGGTGCTGCACTACTTGGCAACATCGCTTGACTTTACGCTTCTTTATTTGATTTTGGAACGGCGGATCAAACATTTATTAATGGAAAATTTAGCCATGACGTCATCAGCAGCCAATATTCAATCGATTTTATGACTTCATAGTCTTTGGTCACAACTAATAGGGAAATTAAAAACATTTTTAGGTAATTTTTAGGTAAAAGTCAACGCACACAATTCTTGCTAATAGATTGATTGATTGATTTATATTTTGGGGCAATTGACACATTTTGGTCATGTATGCCCCCAGCGCGGCCTTTAAGAGACCGCAGATTTTTTACTGTTTCCCATTTGGGATTTTATTTCTTTGTTTATTGTGTCTATGTTTTAATTTTCTTTGTTTTTCTCGTTTCTTTTCTTTGTTTGTTTCTGTTTACAGCTCTCTTCGTAGGTTCGCCTTAGTGGTGAACTCTAAGATGCGCTGCACTGCTTCCTCGTCGTTTGCGAGAACCTCTTTAGTGGAGCCTGTCATTTTGCAGGTCCTTCTTTCTTCCACGTAGTGGCGACAGTCCGTGAGGATGTGGTCCACTGTCAGTTCTTCGGCACAGGTTGCACACAGAGGAGGGGCTTCGTGCTCCATGAGGTGGCCGTGTGTCAGCCTGGTGTGTCCGATGCGCAGTCTGGCGAGGATGACCTCGTCCCTGCGGTTCTTTCTGTAGCTGGTCTGCCATGCGCGTGGCATTTCCTTGATGTTCCGCAGTTTGTTGTCATATGTGACCTCTTGCCACGATGCTTCCCATCTCCTTTTGATGTCCAGTTGTAGCGAGTTGCGGAAGTCGTCTGATGTGATCTCCTCCGAGTCCCAGTCCTCTTTCTCAGAGGCTCGCTTTGCGGCTTTGTCTGCAGCCTCATTTCCAGGGATTCCAGCATGGCCGGGTACCCAGAGGAAAGAGACGTATTTGTCCTGGTTCGCCAACTGGTAGAGACAATCTTGGATTTTCTTTGCCAGTGGATTCTTGGGGAATGTTTTCTCAATTGTCTGGAGGCTACTGAGGGAGTCGGTACAGATCATAATGGATCTGTCGTCTCTTTCCAAACAGTGCTCGAGAGCTTTCCAGATGGCGTACATTTCTGATGTGAATACACTTGTTTGCTCACGCAGGCAGTATCCATGTTCTTCGTTGTTGATGACGAAGGCACAACCAACGTCATCGTCCTTCTTTGAGCCGTCGGTGAAGACCAGAGTGTAGTCTCTGTACTGGTCTATCACTTCTGAGTAAATGCCCCTGTAGAGTAAGGGGTCTGTACTGTCTTTTTTGTTGTTTGCCAGGTCAAGTCTCACGCGTGGGCGTGGGATTTTCCACGGTGCAATCGAGCTTGGTGCCTGGTTGTACACAGCGGGGAGATAGTGGATTCCCATGTCTCCTGTGAGAAGTTCCCTCGCCCGGATGCCCAGAGGCCTTGTTGTTTTATGTCTTTGGAGGTATTTATTCCTGTGCTTTGGTTTGAAGACGCACTCGAATGTTGTGTGCTGTGGCTTGCTAAGAAGACTCGCGATGTAGTTGCAAGTTAGCAAGTCTCGCCTGCTCTTGAGTGGTGGTTCTCCAGCCTCTGCACAGAGGCTTTCTATTGGGCTAGAGCGAAATGCTCCTGTGGCCAGCCTCAGTCCAGTGTTGTGGACTGGGTCAAGCGTTTTGATATATGACGGTCTAGCTGAGTTGTAGATTATTGCTCCATAGTCTAGCTTGGAGCGAACCAGGGCCCGATAGAGTCGTAAGAGTACCACTCGGTCAGCACCATAGGACTTTCCACTCAGGACACGGAGAAGGTTAAGTGGCTGTTGGCATTTTGCCTTCAGGCTTCTAAGATGGGGCCTCCACGACAATTTGCTGTCGAAAATGAGTCCCAGAAAGCGGACAGTATCAGAGCATGGGATCGGAATTCCTCCCATCTGGAGCTCAGGCTCTGGTTGCACACCACGCAGTCTGTGGAAGTGGACCACAGTGGTTTTCTGCGCAGAGAATTTAAATCCGTTGGATCTGCTCCACCTGAACAGTTTGTTGATGCACATTTGAAGTTGTCGTTGAGCCGTCCTCAGAAGTTTTGCTGCGCAGTAGATGATGAAGTCATCCACATACAGCGAACTCCTGATGGGGTGACTGACATTGCGAACGATGCTGTTGATCGCCACAGCGAACAATGTTACACTCAGCACCGATCCTTGGGGGACGCCAGTCTCCTGGGCTCGTTGATCAGAGATGGTGTTACCAACACGTACTGAAAAGACTCGGTCCTTCATGAACTCTCGGATGAAGACTGGCATGTGACCGCGCAGTCCCCATTCATGGAGGGTCTTGAGTATTCCGTGTCTCCAGGTCGTGTCGTAAGCCTTTTCCATGTCGAAAGACACGGCTACGAGGTGTTCTTTGTTGAGGTAGGCATTCTGGATCTCGTTTTCGAGTTTCACCAGGTTGTCGGTAGTAGAGCGATGTTGTCTGAACCCACATTGCTCATTGGAGAGAAGGTCATGTTTTTCAGCGAACCACACCAGGCGCTTGTTGACCATTCTTTCCATCACTTTGCAGAGGACAGAAGTGAGGGCGATTGGGCGGTAGCTCTTCGGATCGATTTTGTTTTTGCCGGTTTTGTAGATCGGGATGACGATGGCTTTTTTCCACAGTTGTGGGAAAATGCCTTCGAGCCAGATTCGGTTGTACATCTGGAGAAGTTGAACAGACGCTTGATTGTTCAGGTGTCGTAACATCTCTATGTGGATTTGGTCTTGGCCAGGAGCTGAGCTCTTGGCATCTTTGAGTGCTGCCTCCATCTCCCACATGGTGAAAGGATGATTGTAGTCCAGGTCTTCTCTTGTGGAGAAGTCGGGTGGTCTACTCTCTGCCCTGTCCTTGTGAGGGATGAATGCTGGGTCATAGTTAGTTGGGTCTGAGATTGAGGAGAATGTGTCTGCCAGAATGTTAGACACTGCCTCTGGTGTTGTCTCTATTACTCCATTGACTTCAAGAGCAGGGATGGCCATGCATGTGCTCTTTCCATCAATTTTGCGGATCTTGTCCCAGACTTCCTTGACAGGAGTCGTGGAGTTGACTGAAGATACGTAGCTTTGCCAGGAGGCCTTCTTTGCCTCCCTGATAATTTGTCTTGCGTTGGCTCGGCATATTCGGAACCATTCGACATTTTCTGGTGTTGGGCGTTTCTTGCATCGTCGGAGCGCTCTCCTACGCTCTCGAATCGCCTCTTTGCATTCTGGTGTCCACCAGGGCACTGGTATTTTCCCAGGCCTGGTGTTTGTCTGTGGGATGGTGTCCAAAGCTGCCGCCAAAAGTGCGTTGGTAAATGCTTCCACCATTTCGTCTATTCCCTGAGTGGGATCCCACGGGACCTGAGAATTCAATGTAACATTGATAATTTTATGCAATATTACATTAAAATTTATGCAGTTACTGAGAGCAATATTTTTAGATCTTTAATTATATATTTCTGTTTCTGTTACAAAGGTATTCAGGAGGTCAACCATGAAATTTACAGTTCTTAAAATTAATGACCTTTCACATAATATGAAACTCTATTATTGTTTACAGGGTGACCAGGGTGCCCCCTTGGTCTACAAGGACTCTACCGCCAGATGGACCCAGATCGGCATCATGTCGTTCATAGGCCCCAACTGCACGCACTACCCTCAAGGCTACACCCGGGTTGCCAGCCACCTCAAGTGGATTGCCTCGGTCATCCCCGGGGTCAACATTGCAGCCTAGAACCCTAACTGGGGTCAACCCTTCCACAAGATGGTGGAAAATAAATAAACTAAATTGAGCGAACTGCAATTTTTTTATTTATGCATACTATAATTTTGTGGGCAACAGTGCACATTTTGGTATTGAAAAAAGTTGATTTTGCCATGTGTATGGTCAACTTTTTCTTGTCATAAGCCCCAATTTCCTTTGACTATATATTTATTATATAGCCGAAAATATCAAGTTTCTGACCTTTTTACCAAGATTTCAAGGTGAGAGGATTCGACTTAGATTCTCACACATAGTTCAGTATTTTTATGTCAAACTACTCGAATTTTTTTTTTAAATTGAGTTTTTAAACACTCAATTCAAATCAATTAAACTATAACGTAAAATAGTTCCAAGCTCCTTTAGTAAAATTTTTATTTGGGTTCTCTAATTAACTAACACAGAACTAATATATATTATGATAATAATTAATATTATTTTATTAGACGCTTGCATGTGACATCAGATTGGGAATTTCAACTGTCGTTGGCATCCTTTTTGGTGGAGCTACAGCTATGTATAAGCATATGGAAGAAACACTAAACAAATAATTTAAAGATATATGAAGCAAAATTCAACAATAGCAAAAGTTTGTAGATTTTATTTTAACAATTTTGTTTTCCTCAAATTTTCTATTTTCATTGCAAAATGATTTAAAATAATTTTCTATAATCTTTTGCCTGCATGCAGAATTTTCTACCAATCCACCGTCATGGCGGCCTGCGCGCGCATGTTTTCAGTTTTCACTCATCTCCTGTAATGTAGACTGATTGTGTTGTTCATGCAAGCGCCTTTTATTCATGGTATTATTATATTATTTTTATATATTTTTTTTTTATTTTTTAGTAATTTTTCTCTATTCTAAATTTGTGTAATGAAGGAGTAAGAAATGCATATGCAGAAAACGTAGGGTGTTCGGTGAAAGCTCATACAAGTACCCTTTAAGGGTTTTAGAGTGCTTCATGACTTTTTTATATATTAGGCTAAAGGGGTGAAATTTATAAGAAAAAATAATGCATAATTAGCAACAATTCTTTTTATTCTTGTATATTTTTATTACATAAAATTCCCCGCATGTAATTTTAAACACAAATTACTGGCAGAATGAATAATGCAATTCAAAATTTTGATAACAAATTAAACATGATTGCTGAAGTCATGACAACTTCTTAAACCTCGCAGATATAAGCATGGTGATGAAGACACTCAACTTCAGCCCAGCCTTGTGTCGTTGTAGCGTTGTCATAACTGGTGGCCATGCATCCTTGTTGGGAAATGTCCTCTAGAGGGTTGCCAGCCAGCCAGTTGGTGTAAGTGAAGTCTGTTCCAGCAACCTCCCACTGCCATTGGTTGGACATGGCTGAACGAACACCGGAAGTCCACCAGTTCCAGTTAGCAGGGTCTGTGGGACAGTCAGATAATTAGCTCCTGAAATTTTTATTAGTCAATCAAAATGGGACGGAGGAAAAAAGAAATATTTTTATTTTGTGATTTTTTTTTAATACTGAAACATGAAATGAAAATTTATAGAACATGTTACCCGGATCATATGCTTATAACGCCAATACATTCATTGTTTCAACTACAACAAAAACATGTCCAGAGATGATTCGGAGGAGAGAAAAACCCTTGACAAATCAGAAATTTTAAATTTTCCAATTTATTTGGAAATGTGTAGTATATTACACAGCAAAAATATATTCATATTATCATTAATATTTCCAGCATATTAACATGTCAATATTTTGCATGTGTTTTATTCCAATGTTTGACAATGAAAAAAAGGCTTCATGCGACAGACGTTATAAACAATGGTTTATTGCAACCATTGCGAGTAGAAGACCTTGGCTCAAGGACACAAAGGACTTACCCAGAGTCATGATATGATTCAGGATCCTGTCGTCTCTTTGGGTTGAGCTCAAATGCATTAGATCCATGTTGTTAATTCTGCATGCTGAAAAGGCCTGGTTCCATGTCATCTGTAAACAAAACAAAAAAAAATTGAGAGTAAGACATAAGAGTCTGTTGTTTAACATACAGGTTGACTAGTTTAAACGTTGCAACATTTTCACATGTTAAATTTTTTAAGCAGAAGTTCCTTATGCCTCAGTCGGTATGTCTAATGAGTCACATTGAGTCTTATCAACGGCGATTCAATGTCATCTGTTGAAGATTTATGAGAATAATATTTTTTATCAACAGAGATAGAGACTCACACTCAAACTTTGTAGATAAGAAAGTATGTAATCAGTGCGATCAACGTCCTATTTTATCAGAATAGTGATAAGAGCAAAGAAAACATAAACAACCTATGGTGCTGACCGAGTGGTACTCTTACGACTCTATCGGGCCCTGGTTCGTTCCAAGCTAGACTATGGAGCAATAATCTACAACTCAGCTAGACCGTCATATATCAAAACGCTTGACCCAGTCCACAACACTGGACTGAGGCTGGCCACAGGAGCATTTCGCTCTAGCCCAATAGAAAGCCTCTGTGCAGAGGCTGGAGAACCACCACTCAAGAGCAGGCGAGACTTGCTAACTTGCAACTACATCGCGAGTCTTCTTAGCAAGCCACAGCACACAACATTCGAGTGCGTCTTCAAACCAAAGCACAGGAATAAATACCTCCAAAGACATAAAACAACAAGGCCTCTGGGCATCCGGGCGAGGGAACTTCTCACAGGAGACATGGGAATCCACTATCTCCCCGCTGTGTACAACCAGGCACCAAGCTCGATTGCACCGTGGAAAATTCCACGCCCACGCGTGAGACTTGACCTGGCAAACAACAAAAAAGACAGTACAGACCCCTTACTCTACAGGGGCATTTACTCAGAAGTGATAGACCAGTACAGAGACTACACTCTGGTCTTCACCGACGGCTCAAAGAAGGACGATGACGTTGGTTGTGCCTTCGTCATCAACAACGAAGAACATGGATACTGCCTGCGTGAGCAAACAAGTGTTTTCACATCAGAAATGTACGCCATCTGGAAAGCTCTCGAGCACTGTTTGAGAAGAGACGACAGATCCATTATGATCTGTACCGACTCCCTCAGTAGCCTCCAGACAATTGAGAAAACATTCCCCAAGAATCCACTGGCAAAGAAAATCCAAGATTGTCTCTACCAGTTGGCGAACCAGGACAAATACGTCTCTTTCCTCTGGGTACCCGGCCATGCTGGAATCCCTGGAAATGAGGCTGCAGACAAAGCCGCAAAGCGAGCCTCTGAGAAAGAGGACTGGGACTCGGAGGAGATCACATCAGACGACTTCCGCAACTCGCTACAACTGGACATCCAAAGGAGATGGGAAGCATCGTGGCAAGAGGTCACATATGACAACAAACTGCGGAACATCAAGGAAATGCCACGCGCATGGCAGACCAGCTACAGAAAGAACCGCAGGGACGAGGTCATCCTCGCCAGACTGCGCATCGGACACACCAGGCTGACACACGGCCACCTCATGGAGCACGAAGCCCCTCCTCTGTGTGCAACCTGTGCCAAAGAACTGACAGTGGACCACATCCTCACGGACTGTCGCCACTACGTGGAAGAAAGAAGGACCTGCAAAATGACAGGCTCCACTAAAGAGGTTCTCGCAAACGACGAGGAAGCAGTGCAGCGCATCTTAGAGTTCACCACAAAGGCGAACCTACGAAGAGAGCTGTAAACAGAAACAAACAAAGAAAAGAAACGAGAAAAACAAAGAAAATCAAAACATAGACACAATAAACAAAGAAATAAAATCCCATATGGGAAACAGTCAAAAATCTGCGGTCTCTTAAAGGCCGCGCTGGGGGCATACATGACCAAAATGTGTCAATTGCCCCAAAATATAAATCAATCAATCAATCAAACCGTTATTTAAATATATAATATATCAGGTATTTTAACTATATCCGAGTTGAAATAAATTTCATATTTTATTCGCTATATTATATATGTTCTCTCCTCTCGTCTAATTTCCTCCTATTTTGCACCACTTTAGAGAAAAAAAGACGAGATTTTCTCTCATTGCATATAAAATGTTAGAAATATTACCTTGATTTCATACTCACTTTGAGCGAGGAAGATATAAGATGTGATTTTAAGGTAAAAAAATGTAACAAGATTAAGCTTAGACGTGTAAAGGATGAGTCTAAGACGTAAATTTTTATCTATATAGGGGACCGTTAATTTTAATCATTATTATACTTAATTTAATTAATTGTATACAAAGATAAAATCACAATTATTTATAATTATATTTTATTTTGATAACTTACGCTGCCACCTTCTTCGCTGAAGAAATATTCATTGCCCTCCAGGGTCACGTATCCGCGAGTACCTGTAGAGTGTTAATTAATATAATGTAAGTAAGATAATATGTATTCTTATTGACCTCATAAATCACCAAGAGATGGCATTGAAAACAGCCTCGATAGAATCAGTACACTCTTAAAAAAATTTGGCTGAATTTTGACATCTTATAATCAGTGCATTTTTAACGCCTTAAATCATGCTTTTTTCAGGTGTTTCGTTGCGCATTTTCAGTAGTCAGTATAAGCTATATACTGACAGTATATGCTGACTACTGAATATTGACTACGAAACACCTGAAAAATCATGATTTAAGGAGTTAAAAATATACTGATTATAAGGTGTCAAAATTCAGCCAAATTTTTTTAAGAGTGTATGACTTAACTACACGTGTACTTTAGCCAGTAGCAAAGCTCTGATATCAAAACAATGACACTTTTAGAATCACTCAGGTAAAATCCACCAGATGTCCATACCTGTCTTTATGACGTCAATAATGAGCAAATGACATGAGAGTAAAATATGTAATAAACGAAAGTGGTATAATAATGATATATACATATTTTGTTTGTGAATTATTTAATGTTATAATGACCACTTCTCTTTAATCAACAGTAAGACACAAGTCACAAAAAAATTTATAAAAAAATATTAAAAAAAATATTAATAATTGAGCTTTTCAATTTAGTAATATTTTTTAAAAAATAGAGTTTTTATATGGTATGCAAAAAGTATGAAAAATTTAGATTTAATTTTTCTATATAACATAATATACCAATGATTATTGAAGTATAAAAAAATCTTACCTGGTAGGGAGTCTTTCGTCAACGACGCTGCATTTGCCTTTAAAAAATAAAATAAAAAAATATGTTTTAAAATTACACTCTTTAATAAAACTAGAGTAGTTTGGTTTGACAAGCCTTTTGAAAGGTCATCAATCATTACATTTGGCCCTTTCAAGAATATGTATTAATATTTAATATATGACAAGAAGGATAGTAATTTTAAATTTTGACGAGTTTGTTATAATTAACAGTACTCTTTGCTAAGTTTGAATGCTTACGCCATTGGCGGAATAAATAAATTGAATTAAAATAAAATTATTTAGTTAAATTAAGGTGCCAAATACAAGGCTCAGTTATGTAGTATTTTTTTTTATTTGTGGGAGGCCTTCACAAAAAGGAGTAACCACAATAATTATTCAAATTGATATTTTATATATTTGAAATTTGGAGTTCATAAAATTAATAAATTCAATTAAATAAATTTTTTAATTTTTTTTTCCTACTTTAAAAAAAAAGTTCCAGCATATAATAATATATTGAACAAAAATTCATACTAGCTTAATTTGGAACCTTTTATTTATTTTCGCAACAAAAATGTTTTATGAAAACGCTCCGTTATTCAGTTCTAAATGTGAAATGAATATTTTTGATAATTTTACTCACGGCATAAAGAACGCCGCAAAACAGCAGAACACAGGCAGTTAACTTGAACATGGCTGATTTCTGAAACAAATAAAAAGGTTTAAAGTTTAATACGCTATTCTTTAAGCAATTAATAAAAGCTTATGTTATATTAGATGAATAATAAACATTATAAAGAAACAAAACATTTAATTGAAAAAAATGACAAAAAATATTTAAATTTATATAAATATTAAGAATTACATATATGATAACAAAATATTTGTAATTTGTTAATAATTATATAAATTAATGTAAAATATATTAGTTTTGTTTTAAAAAGATTGTCTTTATGAGCTTAGAGCTCGAGGCGGGGTAATGCATATGGATAGAATATTTCATTGAAGCAAAACTTACCAAATAGTTACAGTAGAAAGACTGTTGCTAATTGATTTGAGATGAGGTTTGAGGTTCTTATATAGTCCCTGGTGTAGCTCAACAATCCTTTTAAATGACATGTGTCAACAATTAAAAAAATACAAACATTGCTATCCGATTTAGAGTTCAAGTTTTAAGATTGCAATTTTTTTACTGTGTTTCTATGCCTCAAACACTTCAAATATTTTATTGTTTAATTCGAAGATTGTGTTAAACGAAGGTTATTGTATCAGTATACCCTACAAACCATAATGTATAGCAAACAGATTAGTAAGTTGCTTCATACTTTATAAAAAAAATCATTAACATTGATGATAAAGTTTATGTGGAAAAATGTGGATTTCAAAACAATATAGTGATATATTTTTTAATGTTATTCATATTTTATAGTTAATTGATTGATTGTTGTTTCCTTTGTACTGTGTTTTCAGGGGTTCACTGAACCCCTGAAAACACAGTACAAAGGAAACAACAGAGTGAACCGGGTTCACTGCGCTTCTCCCGAAAAGTTATTTGTTCTTATTGTACTGTTTGTAAATCTCCTGCCTCCTGACTTGTTATTTATTGATATTGTGTTTCATGTTTTCTCCGTAATATTCCAATGATTTCAAAAAAATTTGTATTTAACATCGAATTTCCATAAGGTGAAAATATTTTCTTTAAAAACCACCTCTGAAAAGGGTGTTATTGGTGTCCAATAAAAATTTTAACACCCTAAACTAATTTTGACAACCCTCAGCTACAAGTGTACCAAATTTGAAGTTTGTACGAAAATTTTTGCAATACCAAATTTACGAAAAAATTTGGCACGCGAATTGTGGTTTGTGATTCATAGTGACTACATAATAATCCCTGGTATACCACAACAAGCCTTTGCGTAACAATCATCGCTATCAGATTGAGGGTTCAACTTTTAAGATTTTAATTATCTCCAATGTTGTTCACTGTAAACACATTTAATTAAGATTATGATGATGAAACGTTTTAGGTTCGTTTACCCAATGTACTCTGTTACCTAATCATAGATGACATAATAGATAAAAATTTATCTTGAAACAAGATTATGTGGCAAATGTAAAAAAAATAAGTAAATAAATTAAATTTAGCAACTGACTTCTGGCTGTCATATTTATTTTCAACTGGTCCTGCTGCAAAAATAAAATTACATGTTACATGCCATATATTTACGTTAAAAATTCAACGCTCTTTAGTTTTGGTAATAATGTTCATATTTTAAATCATGCAGTACAAGTTTTAATAAAAATTTGTACTTTGTAAAAAAAATTATAAACAATTGGCAGTTTTAAAATAAAAATAAAACAAAGAAAATATTTTACAAAATATTTATGGTTTTTATAAAAAATAAAAGTACATATTAAATTTTCCATATTTCTCAAAAAAATGGTGTGAAATATATAATTTATATTAATTACGTTCATATTATATTTTTAATTACTTCATGTCACACACCACCATGAATTTATAGAAGTTGTAATAACATATAGCCAGTTACAACAAAATACAAAGTGGAGTTTCTTTAGAATATTTTTTAAAATGCCTTTGGTATACTTTTAATTAAAAATTTTTTAATTTAGTCAGGTGTGTCATGATTTGATTTTTGTTATTACAATCAAAATATGAAATAAATCAAATTATTATTTATATAATTATGAAACACACAAGAGTATTTAATAACAATTTGGACGAATTTAAAACTTTTTAAACCAAGGAAAAATACAATTTTATATTTAAAATTTAAATAGATAAATCACATCTAATTGTGTAATGTAATTTTTGTAATTATTGTCCGTTTAAAACTTTTTTTTTCAGGACTTTTGAGATATTTAGACTAAACCAAGAATCATTTCAATCCACTATGATAATATTTAAAGATTGTATGGTCTGTAAGTGAGCTTATTGTGAATTCCTAATATTAAATGTTAGGCCAGGAAATATTTAGTTCCATAGACAATATATAGGTTAATGAGCAGCTTATCTTGGTGAAACTTTTCAGCATTTCTGTTCTTCCTTCACGTACAATCCGAAAGGTTCTGCCCAGCCCCCCTCAAGTCCTCACTAAGGGCCCTCAACATCGGGTATCTACCGCAGCCACAGCGGTTCGTGGAGTCATCGTAGCGGACTGCGTGCATCCAGGCCCCCGCCAGCCCATTCTGGATTATGTACCGAGCCTGCAGGTATCAAAAATATTAGTGCGATTGACACATGTATATATATATATATATATAAATATATTGTAGTACTCAATTTGAAATTAATATCATCTTTCATTCGCTATTAGCTCTCCTCTCGTCCAATCTCCTCTTATATTGCACCATTATAGAGGAAAAAAGACGAGATTACATCTTCATTTTTCTATATAAAGTGTTTGAAATAATATCGTCTCCATTTCATCCTCACTTTGAGCGAGGAGGAAGTAATTGATTGATTGATTTATATTTTGGGGCAATTGACACATTTTGGTCATGTATGCCCTCAGCGCGGCCTTTAAGAGACCGCAGATTTTTGACTGTTTCCCATATGGGATTTTATTTCTTTGTTTATTGTGTCTATGTTTTGATTTTCTTTGTTTTTCTCGTTTCTTTTCTTTGTTTGTTTCTGTTTACAGCTCTCTTCGTAGGTTCACCTTAGTGGTGAACTCTAAGATGCGCTGCACTGCTTCCTCGTCATTTGCGAGAACCTCTTTAGTGGAGCCTGTCATTTTGCAGGTCCTTCTTTCTTCCACGTAGTGGCGACAGTCCGTGAGGATGTGGTCCACTGTCAGTTCTTCGGCACAGGTTGCACACAGAGGAGGGGCTTCGTGCTCCATGAGGTGGCCGTGTGTCAGCCTGGTGTGTCCGATGCGCAGTCTGGCGAGGATGACCTCGTCCCTGCGGTTCTTTCTGTAGCTGGTCTGCCATGCGCGTGGCATTTCCTTGATGTTCCGCAGTTTGTTGTCATATGTGACCTCCTGCCACGATGCTTCCCATCTCCTTTGGATGTCCAGTTGTAGCGAGTTGCGGAAGTCGTCTGATGTGATCTCCTCCGAGTCCCAGTCCTCTTTCTCAGAGGCTCGCTTTGCGGCTTTGTCTGCAGCCTCATTTCCAGGGATTCCAGCATGGCCGGGTACCCAGAGGAAAGAGACGTATTTGTCCTGGTTCGCCAACTGGTAGAGACAATCTTGGATTTTCTTTGCCAGTGGATTCTTGGGGAATGTTTTCTCAATTGTCTGGAGGCTACTGAGGGAGTCGGTACAGATCATAATGGATCTGTCGTCTCTTTCCAAACAGTGCTCGAGAGCTTTCCAGATGGCGTACATTTCTGATGTGAATACACTTGTTTGCTCACGCAGGCAGTATCCATGTTCTTCGTTGTTGATGACGAAGGCACAACCAACGTCATCGTCCTTCTTTGAGCCGTCGGTGAAGACCAGAGTGTAGTCTCTGTACTGGTCTATCACTTCTGAGTAAATGCCCCTGTAGAGTAAGGGGTCTGTACTGTCTTTTCTGTTGTTTGCCAGGTCAAGTCTCACGCGTGGGCGTGGAATTTTCCACGGTGCAATCGAGCTTGGTACCTGGTTGTACACAGCGGGGAGATAGTGGATTCCCAGGTCTCCTGTGAGAAGTTCCCTCGCCCGGATGCCCAGAGGCCTTGTTGTTTTATGTCTTTGGAGGTATTTATTCCTGTGCTTTGGTTTGAAGACGCACTCGAATGTTGTGTGCTGTGGCTTGCTAAGAAGACTCGCGATGTAGTTGCAAGTTAGCAAGTCTCGCCTGCTCTTGAGTGGTGGTTCTCCAGCCTCTGCACAGAGGCTTTCTATTGGGCTAGAGCGAAATGCTCCTGTGGCCAGCCTCAGTCCAGTGTTGTGGACTGGGTCAAGCGTTTTGATATATGACGGTCTAGCTGAGTTGTAGATTATTGCTCCATAGTCTAGCTTGGAACGAACCAGGGCCCGATAGAGTCGTAAGAGTACCACTCGGTCAGCACCATAGGACTTTCCACTCAAGACACGGAGAAAGTTAAGTGGCTGTTGGCATTTTGCCTTCAGGCTTCTAAGATGGGGCCTCCACGACAATTTGCTGTCGAAAATGAGTCCCAGAAAGCGGACAGTATCAGAGCATGGGATCGGAATTCCTCCCATCTGGAGCTCAGGCTCTGGTTGCACACCACGCAGTCTGTGGAAGTGGACCACAGTGGTTTTCTGCGCAGAGAATTTGAATCCGTTGGATCTGCTCCACCTGAACAGTTTGTTGATGCACATTTGAAGTTGTCGTTGAGCCGTCCTCAGAAGTTTTGCTGCGCAGTAGATGATGTAGTCATCCACATATAGCGAACTCCTGATGGGGTGACTGACATTGCGAACGATGCTGTTGATCGCCACAGCGAACAATGTTACACTAAGCACCGATCCTTGGGGGACGCCAGTCTCCTGGGCTCGTTGATCAGAGATGGTGTTACCAACACGTACTGAAAAGACTCGGTCCTTCATGAACTCTCGGATGAAGACTGGCATGTGACCGCGCAGTCCCCATTCATGGAGGGTCTTGAGTATTCCGTGTCTCCAGGTCGTGTCGTAAGCCTTTTCCATGTCGAAAGACACGGCTACGAGGTGTTCTTTGTTGAGGTAGGCGTTCTGGATCTCGTTTTCGAGCTTCACCAGGTTGTCGGTAGTAGAGCGATGTTGTCTGAACCCACATTGCTCATTGGAGAGAAGGTCATGTTTTTCAGCGAACCACACCAGGCGCTTGTAGACCATTCTCTCCATCACTTTGCACAGGACAGAAGTGAGGGCGATTGGGCGGTAGCTCTTCGGATCGATTTTGTTTTTGCCGGTTTTGTAGATCGGGATGACGATGGCTTTTTTCCACAGTTGTGGGAAAATGCCTTCGAGCCAGATTCGGTTGTACATCTGGAGAAGTTGAACAGACGCTTGATTGTTCAGGTGTCGTAACATCTCTATGTGGATTTGGTCTTGGCCAGGAGCTGATCTCTTGGCATCTTTGAGTGCTGCCTCCATCTCCCACATGGTGAAAGGATGATGATGATTGATGATTGATTTATATTTTGGGGCAATTGACACATTTTGGTCATGTATGCCCCCAGCGCGGCCTTTAAGAGACCGCAGATTTTTTACTGTTTTCCATATGGGATTTTATTTCTTTGTTTATTGTGTCTATGTTTTAATTTTCTTTGTTTTTCTCGTTTCTTTTCTTTGTTTGTTTCTGTTTACAGCTCTCTTCGTAGGTTCGATTGATTGATTTATATTTTGGGGCAATTGACACATTTTGGTCATGTATGCCCCCAGCGCGGCCTTTAAGAGACCGCAGATTTTTGACTGTTTCCCATATGGGATTTTATTTCTTTGTTTATTGTGTCTATGTTTTAATTTTCTTTGTTTTTCTCGTTTCTTTTCTTTGTTTGTTTCTGTTTACAGCTCTCTTCGTAGGTTCGCCTTAGTGGTGAACTCTAAGATGCGCTGCACTGCTTCCTCGTCGTTTGCGAGAACCTCTTTAGTGGAGCCTGTCATTTTGCAGGTCCTTCTTTCTTCCACGTAGTGGCGACAGTCCGTGAGGATGTGGTCCACTGTCAGTTCTTCGGCACAGGTTGCACACAGAGGAGGGGCTTCGTGCTCCATGAGGTGGCCGTGTGTCAGCCTGGTGTGTCCGATGCGCAGTCTGGCGAGGATGACCTCGTCCCTGCGGTTCTTTCTGTAGCTGGTCTGCCATGCGCGTGGCATTTCCTTGATGTTCCGCAGTTTGTTGTCATATGTGACCTCTTGCCACGATGCTTCCCATCTCCTTTTGATGTCGCCTTAGTGGTGAACTCTAAGATGCGCTGCACTGCTTCCTCGTCGTTTGCGAGAACCTCTTTAGTGGAGCCTGTCATTTTGCAGGTCCTTCTTTCTTCCACGTAGTGGCGACAGTCCGTGAGGATGTGGTCCACTGTCAGTTCTTCGGCACAGGTTGCACACAGAGGAGGGGCTTCGTGCTCCATGAGGTGGCCGTGTGTCAGCCTGGTGTGTCCGATGCGCAGTCTGGCGAGGATGACCTCGTCCCTGCGGTTCTTTCTGTAGCTGGTCTGCCATGCGCGTGGCATTTCCTTGATGTTCCGCAGTTTGTTGTCATATGTGACCTCTTGCCACGATGCTTCCCATCTCCTTTTGATGTCCAGTTGTAGCGAGTTGCGGAAGTCGTCTGATGTGATCTCCTCCGAGTCCCAGTCCTCTTTCTCAGAGGCTCGCTTTGCGGCTTTGTCTGCAGCCTCATTTCCAGGGATTCCAGCATGGCCGGGTACCCAGAGGAAAGAGACGTATTTGTCCTGGTTCGCCAACTGGTAGAGACAATCTTGGATTTTCTTTGCCAGTGGATTCTTGGGGAATGTTTTCTCAATTGTCTGGAGGCTACTGAGGGAGTCGGTACAGATCATAATGGATCTGTCGTCTCTTTCCAAACAGTGCTCGAGAGCTTTCCAGATGGCGTACATTTCTGATGTGAACACACTTGTTTGCTCACGCAGGCAGTATCCATGTTCTTCGTTGTTGATGACGAAGGCACAACCAACGTCATCGTCCTTCTTTGAGCCGTCGGTGAAGACCAGAGTGTAGTCTCTGTACTGGTCTATCACTTCTGAGTAAATGCCCCTGTAGAGTAAGGGGTCTGTACTGTCTTTTTTGTTGTTTGCCAGGTCAAGTCTCACGCGTGGGCGTGGAATTTTCCATGGTGCAATCGAGCTTGGTACCTGGTTGTACACAGCGGGGAGATAGTGGATTCCCAGGTCTCCTGTGAGAAGTTCCCTCGCCCTGATGCCCAGAGGCCTTGTTGTTTTTCGTCTTTGGAGGTATTTATTCCTGTGCTTTGGTTTGAAGACGCACTCGAATGTTGTGTGCTGTGGCTTGCTAAGAAGACTCGCGATGTAGTTGCAAGTTATTGATTGATTGATTGATTTATATTTTGGGGCAATTGACACATTTTGGTCATGTATGCCCCCAGCGCGGCCTTTAAGAGACCGCAGATTTTTGACTGTTTCCCATATGGGATTTTATTTCTTTGTTTATTGTGTCTATGTTTTGATTTTCTTTGTTTTTCTCGTTTCTTTTCTTTGTTTGTTTCTGTTTACAGCTCTCTTCGTAGGTTCGCCTTAGTGGTGAACTCTAAGATGCGCTGCACTGCTTCCTCGTCGTTTGCGAGAACCTCTTTAGTGGAGCCTGTCATTTTGCAGGTCCTTCTTTCTTCCACGTAGTGGCGACAGTCCGTGAGGATGTGGTCCACTGTCAGTTCTTCGGCACAGGTTGCACACAGAGGAGAGGCTTCGTGCTCCATGAGGTGGCCGTGTGTCAGCCTGGTGTGTCCGATGCGCAGTCTGGCGAGGATGACCTCGTCCCTGCGGTTCTTTCTGTAGCTGGTCTGCCATGCGCGTGGCATTTCCTTGATGTTCCGCAGTTTGTTGTCATATGTGACCTCTTGCCACGATGCTTCCCATCTCCTTTGGATGTCCAGTTGTAGCGAGTTGCGGAAATCGTCTGATGTGATCTCTTCCGAGTCCCAGTCCTCTTTCTCAGAGGCTCGCTTTGCGGCTTTGTCTGCAGCCTCATTTCCAGGGATTCCAGCATGGCCGGGTACCCAGAGGAAAGAGACGTATTTGTCCTGGTTCGCCAACTGGTAGAGACAATCTTGGATTTTCTTTGCCAGTGGATTCTTGGGGAATGTTTTCTCAATTGTCTGGAGGCTACTGAGGGAGTCGGTACAGATCATAATGGATCTGTCGTCTCTTTCCAAACAGTGCTCGAGAGCTTTCCAGATGGCGTACATTTCTGATGTGAATACACTTGTTTGCTCACGCAGGCAGTATCCATGTTCTTCGTTGTTGATGACGAAGGCACAACCAACGTCATCGTCCTTCTTTGAGCCGTCGGTGAAGACCAGAGTGTAGTCTCTGTACTGGTCTATCACTTCTGAGTAAATGC
Source organism: Siphlonurus alternatus (assembly GCA_949825025.1). Taxonomy (NCBI): domain Eukaryota; kingdom Metazoa; phylum Arthropoda; class Insecta; order Ephemeroptera; family Siphlonuridae; genus Siphlonurus; species Siphlonurus alternatus. The sequence goes on along the minus strand of OX463785.1, from coordinate 5,227,808 downwards.
CCCTGTAGAGTAAGGGGTCTGTACTGTCTTTTTTGTTGTTTGCCAGGTCAAGTCTCACGCGTGGGCGTGGAATTTTCCACGGTGCAATCGAGCTTGGTACCTGGTTGTACACAGCGGGGAGATAGTGGATTCCCAGGTCTCCTGTGAGAAGTTCCCTCGCCCGGATGCCCAGAGGCCTTGTTGTTTTATGTCTTTGGTGGTATTTATTCCTGTGCTTTGGTTTGAAGACGCACTCGAATGTTGTGTGCTGTGGCTTGCTAAGAAGACTCGCGATGTAGTTGCAAGTTAGCAAGTCTCGCCTGCTCTTGAGTGGTGGTTCTCCAGCCTCTGCACAGAGGCTTTCTATTGGGCTAGAGCGAAATGCTCCTGTGGCCAGCCTCAGTCCAGTGTTGTGGACTGGGTCAAGCGTTTTGATATATGACGGTCTAGCTGAGTTGTAGATTATTGCTCCATAGTCTAGCTTGGAACGAACCAGGGCCCGATAGAGTCGTAAGAGTACCACTCGGTCAGCACCATAGGACTTTCCACTCAAGACACGGAGAAGGTTAAGTGGCTGTTGGCATTTTGCCTTCAGGCTTCTAAGATGGGGCCTCCACGACAATTTGCTGTCGAAAATGAGTCCCAGAAAGCGGACAGTATCAGAGCATGGGATCGGAATTCCTCCCATCTGGAGCTCAGGCTCTGGTTGCACACCACGCAGTCTGTGGAAGTGGACCACAGTGGTTTTCTGCGCAGAGAATTTGAATCCGTTGGATCTGCTCCACCTGAACAGTTTGTTGATGCACATTTGGAGTTGTCGTTGAGCCGTCCTCAGAAGTTTTGCTGCACAGTAGATGATGAAGTCATCCACATACAGCGAACTCCTGATGGGGTGACTGACATTGCGAACGATGCTGTTGATCGCCACAGCGAACAATGTTACACTCAGCACCGATCCTTGGGGGACGCCAGTCTCCTGGGCTCGTTGATCAGAGATGGTGTTACCAACACGTACTGAAAAGACTCGGTCCTTCATGAACTCTCGGATGAAGACTGGCATGTGACCGCGCAGTCCCCATTCATGGAGGGTCTTGAGTATTCCGTGTCTCCAGGTCGTGTCGTAAGCCTTTTCCATGTCGAAAGACACGGCTACGAGGTGTTCTTTGTTGAGGTAGGCGTTCTGGATCTCGTTTTCGAGTTTCACCAGGTTGTCGGTAGTAGAGCGATGTTGTCTGAACCCAGATTGCTCATTGGAGAGAAGGTCATGTTTTTCAGCGAACCACACCAGGCGCTTGTTGACCATTCTTTCCATCACTTTGCACAGGACAGAAGTGAGGGCGATTGGGCGGTAGCTCTTCGGATCGATTTTGTTTTTGCCGGTTTTGTAGATCGGGATGACGATGGCTTTTTTCCACAGTTGTGGGAAAATGCCTTCGAGCCAGATTCGGTTGTACATCTGGAGAAGTTGAACAGACGCTTGATTGTTCAGGTGTCGTAACATCTCTATGTGGATGTGGTCTTGGCCAGGAGCTGAGCTCTTGGTATCTTTGAGTGCTGCCTCCATCTCCCACATGGTGAAAGGATGATTGTAGTCCAGGTCTTCTCTTGTGGAGAAGTCGGGTGGTCTACTCTCTGCCCTGTCCTTGTGAGGGATGAATGCTGGGTCATAGTTAGTTGGGTCTGAGATTGAGGAGAATGTGTCTGCCAGAATGTTAGACACTGCCTCTGGTGTTGTCTCTATTACTCCATTGACTTCAAGAGCAGGGATGGCCATGCATGTGCTCTTTCCATCAATTTTGCGGATCTTGTCCCAGACTTCCTTGACAGGAGTCGTGGAGTTGACTGAAGATACGTAGCTTTGCCAGGAGGCCTTCTTTGCCTCCCTGATAATTTGTCTTGCGTTGGCTCGGCATATTCGGAACCATTCGACATTTTCTGGTGTTGGGCGTTTCTTGCATCGTCGGAGCGCTCTCCTACGCTCTCGAATCGCCTCTTTGCATTCTGGTGTCCACCAGGGCACTGGTATTTTCCCAGGCCTGGTGTTTGTCTGTGGGATGGTGTCCAAAGCTGCCGCCAAAAGTGCGTTGGTAAATGCTTCCACCATTTCGTCTATTCCCTGAGTGGGATCCCACGGGACCTGGGCTTGCTCAGTGTATCTGGGCCAGTCAGCTTTATCAAGGCGCCACTTTGGTGCACGCTCTTGTCGTATTTCATTTTCTAACATTTCTGTTACTATTGGGTAGTGGTCACTACCATAGGTGTCATCGTATGCTCGCCACTCCAGTTGGGGAGCAAGTCGTGTAGTGCAGATGGTCAAATCAATTGCAGAGTGCGTGCCAGTAGCCATCGTCACATGTGTTGGTTCTCCTGTGTTGAGGATGGTGAGGCTCTCGATGTTCACAAACTGCTCAAGTATACGCCCTCGCTGGTCGATGCGGTCACATCCCCAGACGGTGTTGTGAGCGTTCAAATCTCCCAAGAGAATGTACGGCTTGGGGAGTTGGTGCACAAGGGCAACGATCTGCTGTTGTGTTACATTTACATTCGGTGGAAGATATACGTTGCAGATGCATACCTTGTGAGGAATGAGCATCTGCACCGCAACTACTTGAAGTTCCGTGACTAGTGGCACTTCCTGCGAGAAGGCGTCATTGCGAGCAAATGTCGCGACTCCCCCACAGGCAATGTCGCCATCCACGTAGTCTTTTCTGTAGCATGTGTAATTCTTCAATTTTGCATCTTGTGTAGGCTTAAGCCTAGTTTCCTGTAAGCAAATGGCAAGAGGGTTATTCTGATACATGAGAAGGCTCAGGCCTTCACGTTGTCTGTAAAAACCGTTCATATTCCATTGAAGGGTAGCCATTGGAAGTTCTTATGGTTTGGGAGGGGTTTTAGCCCCAACCTTAGTTGCTGTTTGTGTTAACTTTTTCTGACTCTTGCCAGCGTTTGCATCGTATTTCTTTTTGTCCTCCAGGAATTGTTTCCCGGGTGGTAGTATTGGCTTTCGTTCTGGTTTCTTCGAAGATGTATTAATCGATCCAGAGGTACGGGGGGCCTTTAGTTTGGGTTCTTGCTGTGCAGCTGGAGCAGAGATTGTTTCTTGCTCTTCTTGCATTTCTGCAGTTTCAGGAGCAATTTGCTCCGCTTTTTTCTGTTCGGAAGAAGTTGAGGGTTTATCTGTCACCTCTTTAGCTTCCGGTGTCGTGAGGAGCGGCTGCTCTACTCCAGACTGGCTTTCGGTGTCCATGTTTTCAGACTCGCTGAACACGCGGACTTCTTGGTTTCTGCGGCGTCTTAGACGCTTCTGCTTTCTTTCCTCCTCTTGCTCGGACTCTTGAGATTCTTGAGGGGTTTGGTCAGTTGCCTGACGTTTTTTCAGCCTTTGGGTAGATAACACCTGCGTAGGTATCATCTGCTTCTTTGGTTCTTGTTGTTTCTGTTCTTGCTCTATGTTCTTTCCTTGTTGGCGTTTTCCTTTGAGAACTGCCTTCGCGAAAGTATTCACCAGAGCTGGGGTGCTTTCTCTCAGCTTAGCCTGGGCGGCACGGTAGCTGATTTTGTCCAAGACCATGTATTCTTGGATTTTGAGTTCTTCTTTGTATCGTGGGCAGTTTCTAGACCAAGATACGTGCTTTCCCTTGCAGTTTACACAGCTCTGCTCAGCTGTGCAGTTGTCTTCATGTATTTTGCTGCCGCACTTGCCGCAGACTTCGTCCACTCTACACACTTTGCTGGTGTGTCCGAATTTCTGGCATTTGTAGCAGCGCATAGGATTTGGAATGTAAGCTCGTACCTTCAAGAAAAATCTTGCGATTTGTATCTTATCCGGCAGAACTGTTTGGTCAAATGTTAGGATGTAGTTCTCGGTGGGGACCAGTTCAGTGCCCTTACGTTTCTTGATCTGGGTAACTTCAGTTACCTTGTATTCTTTCAGCTCCTCCTTGATGTCCTCCAGTGTTGATTGCATCAGGCCAGAGCATGAGATTATTCCCTTTGTTTGATTTAGGGAGCGATGTGCCTCGACTGTGACTGAGGTTTCTCCAAGGTTTTTCACTGTTAAGATCTTTCGGGACTGATCATCCGAGATTGTTTCTACGAGGATGGATCCGTCTTTCAATGTTTGATAGCTTTTGGGTTGGCCAAAAGCTAACATCATATTGCGGTGGAGACGGATTGCACACAGCTTATCCAGTCTTTCACCTTGCACATTACATTTTATGGTGAGGTATGTAGGGGCCTCCCTCCCTTCCCTGAGCCGGTTGTCGTGAGAGAACGTGAGTTCTCGCCACGCTGGTCGCTTGCTCCTCTTCGACATTGGAAAAATGGCAAAGAAAGTTGAGAAAGATATATGAACGCTTTATGAGTAGGTCCACAAATTGTAATCATAAGAAAAAGGGTTGCCGCGCTCACGGCCACGAGGTCATTACTGCCACCAAGGGACCTCCCAAGGTGGAGAGGGGTGCTGTAAAATGCCTCGCCCTAGAAGAGGACTCCTGACAACTAGGACTTGAATACTCTGCTCTCCATGAGCTAACATAAATGCTTCGCCATGGTAAGGATTGCCCAACGGAGCAAGACACGTACGGGGCTTTGCAGAGCGATTACAGCATCGGAATTGGGGCGGAAAGATGAGTTCTCCAGGTTCTGGTGCATGTCCGGCGTTAACTGATCGAGATCAGCGCTCTTGTATCCTCTTGTCGCCGTGTGAATTACGGATCTCGCTTGATTAGGTGGGATAGCCACCCAACTTCCACTGGGATACAACCGTGCGAGGGCTAGAAGAGAGCCCAAAGAACGGACCGGGTGCTGCCGTACTATTGCCTACTAACATCCCCCACCAACGCAATTCTATGATAGTCCGGGAAGGTTCCCGGGAAGATTAAAAGGGAGAAAGAGAGAAAAGAGAAAAGGTTTGAGCTGCCTGTTAGCACCATGCCTGTCTTTGGCCGAGCAATTGTCCGGCCAAAGGCAAGCAAAGTGAGCCCCTCCTACCACGACAAGGTCATAGCAGCTCATGGGAAGGGATGGTGAAAGGATGATTGTAGTCCAGGTCTTCTCTTGTGGAGAAGTCGGGTGGTCTACTCTCTGCCCTGTCCTTGTGAGGGATGAACGCTGGGTCATAGTTAGTTGGGTCTGAGATTGAGGAGAATGTGTCTGCCAGAATGTTAGACACTGCCTCTGGTGTTGTCTCTATTACTCCATTGACTTCAAGAGCAGGGATGGCCATGCATGTGCTCTTTCCATCAATTTTGCGGATCTTGTCCCAGACTTCCTTGACAGGAGTCGTGGAGTTGACTGAAGATACGTAGCTTTGCCAGGAGGCCTTCTTTGCCTCCCTGATAATTTGTCTTGCGTTGGCTCGGCATATTCGGAACCATTCGACATTTTCTGGTGTTGGGCGTTTCTTGCATCGTCGGAGCGCTCTCCTACGCTCTCGAATCGCCTCTTTGCATTCTGGTGTCCACCAGGGCACTGGTATTTTCCCAGGCCTGGTGTTTGTCTGTGGGATGGTGTCCAAAGCTGCCGCCAAAAGTGCGTTGGTAAATGCTTCCACCATTTCGTCTATTCCCTGAGTGGGATCCCACGGGACCTGGGCTTGCTCAGTGTATCTGGGCCAGTCAGCTTTATCAAGGCGCCACTTTGGTGCACGCTCTTGTCGTATTTCATTTTCTAACATTTCTGTTACTATTGGGTAGTGGTCACTACCATAGGTGTCATCGTATGCTCGCCACTCCAGTTGGGGAGCAAGTCGTGTAGTGCAGATGGTCAAATCAATTGCAGAGTGCGTGCCAGTAGCCATCGTCACATGTGTTGGTTCTCCTGTGTTGAGGATGGTGAGGCTCTCGATGTTCACAAACTGCTCAAGTATACGCCCTCGCTGGTCGATGCGGTCACATCCCCAGACGGTGTTGTGAGCGTTCAAATCTCCCAAGAGGATGTACGGCTTGGGGAGTTGGTGCACAAGGGCAACGATCTGCTGTTGTGTTACATTTACATTCGGTGGAAGATATACGTTGCAGATGCATACCTTGTGAGGAATGAGCATCTGCACCGCAACTACTTGAAGTTCCGTGACTAGTGGCACTTCCTGCGAGAAGGCGTCATTGCGAGCAAATGTCGCGACTCCCCCACAGGCAATGTCGCCATCCACGTAGTCTTTTCTGTAGCATGTGTAATTCTTCAATTTTGCATCTTGTGTAGGCTTAAGCCTAGTTTCCTGTAAGCAAATGGCAAGAGGGTTATTCTGAGACATGAGAAGGCTCAGGCCTTCACGTTGTCTGTAAAAACCGTTCATATTCCATTGAAGGGTAGCCATTGGAAGTTCTTATGGTTTGGGAGGGGTTTTAGCCCCAACCTTAGTTGCTGTTTGTGTTAACTTTTTCTGACTCTTGCCAGCGTTTGCATCGTATTTCTTTTTGTCCTCCAGGAATTGTTTCCCGGGTGGTAGTATTGGCTTTCGTTCTGGTTTTTTCGAAGATGTATTAATCGATCCAGAGGTACGAGGGGCCTTTAGTTTGGGTTCTTGCTGTGCAGCTGGAGCAGAGATTGTTTCCTGCTCTTCTTGCATTTCTGCAGTTTCAGGAGCAATTTGCTCCGCTTTTTTCTGTTCGGAAGAAGTTGAGGGTATATCTGTCACCTCTTTAGCTTCCGGTGTCGTGAGGAGCGGCTGCTCTACTCCAGACTGGCTTTCGGTGTCCATGTTTTCAGACTCGCTGAACACGCGGACTTCTTGGTTTCTGCGGCGTCTTAGACGCTTCTGCTTTCTTTCCTCCTCTTGCTCGGACTCTTGAGATTCTTGAGGGGTTTGGTCAGTTGCCTGACGTTTTTTCAGCCTTTGGGTAGATAACACCTGCGTAGGTATCATCTGCTTCTTTGGTTCTTGTTGTTTCTGTTCTTGCTCTATGTTCTTTCCTTGTTGGCGTTTTCCTTTGAGAACTGCCTTCGCGAAAGTATTCACCAGAGCTGGGGTGCTTTCTCTCAGCTTAGCCTGGGCGGCACGGTAGCTGATTTTGTCCAAGACCATGTATTCTTGGATTTTGAGCTCTTCTTTGATTGATTGATTGATTTATATTTTGGGGCAATTGACACATTTTGGTCATGTATGCCCCCAGCGCGGCCTTTAAGAGACCGCAGATTTTTGACTGTTTCCCATATGGGATTTTATTTCTTTGTTTATTGTGTCTATGTTTTGATTTTCTTTGTTTTTCTCGTTTCTTTTCTTTGTTTGTTTCTGTTTACAGCTCTCTTCGTAGGTTCGCCTTAGTGGTGAACTCTAAGATGCGCTGCACTGCTTCCTCGTCGTTTGCGAGAACCTCTTTAGTGGAGCCTGTCATTTTGCAGGTCCTTCTTTCTTCCACGTAGTGGCGACAGTCCGTGAGGATGTGGTCCACTGTCAGTTCTTCGGCACAGGTTGCACACAGAGGAGAGGCTTCGTGCTCCATGAGGTGGCCGTGTGTCAGCCTGGTGTGGCCTTTTTTGTATCGTGGGCAGTTTCTAGACCAAGATACGTGCTTTCCCTTGCAGTTTACACAGCTCTGCTCAGCTGTGCAGTTGTCTTCATGTATTTTGCTGCCGCACTTGCCGCAGACTTCGTCCACTCTACACACTTTGCTGGTGTGTCCGAATTTCTGGCATTTGTAGCAGCGCATAGGATTTGGTATGTAAGCTCGTACCTTCAAGAAAAATCTGGCGATTTGTATCTTTTCCGGCAGAACTGTTTGGTCAAATGTTAGGATGTAGTTCTCGGTGGGGACCAGTTCAGTGCCCTTACGTTTGATTGATTGATTGATTGATTGATTTATATTTTGGGGCAATTGACACATTTTGGTCATGTATGCCCCCAGCGCGGCCTTTAAGAGACCGCAGATTTTTTACTGTTTCCCATATGGGATTTTATTTCTTTGTTTATTGTGTCTATGTTTTAATTTTCTTTGTTTTTCTCGTTTCTTTTCTTTGTTTGTTTCTGTTTACAGCTCTCTTCGTAGGTTCGCCTTAGTGGTGAACTCTAAGATGCGCTGCACTGCTTCCTCGTCGTTTGCGAGAACCTCTTTAGTGGAGCCTGTCATTTTGCAGGTCCTTCTTTCTTCCACGTAGTGGCGACAGTCCGTGAGGATGTGGTCCACTGTCAGTTCTTCGGCACAGGTTGCACACAGAGGAGGGGCTTCGTGCTCCATGAGGTGGCCGTGTGTCAGCCTGGTGTGTCCGATGCGCAGTCTGGCGAGGATGACCTCGTCCCTGCGGTTCTTTCTGTAGCTGGTCTGCCATGCGCGTGGCATTTCCTTGATGTTCCGCAGTTTGTTGTCATATGTGACCTCTTGCCACGATGCTTCCCATCTCCTTTTGATGTCCAGTTGTAGCGAGTTGCGGAAGTCGTCTGATGTGATCTCCTCCGAGTCCCAGTCCTCTTTCTCAGAGGCTCGCTTTGCGGCTTTGTCTGCAGCCTCATTTCCAGGGATTCCAGCATGGCCGGGTACCCAGAGGAAAGAGACGTATTTGTCCTGGTTCGCCAACTGGTAGAGACAATCTTGGATTTTCTTTGCCAGTGGATTCTTGGGGAATGTTTTCTCAATTGTCTGGAGGCTACTGAGGGAGTCGGTACAGATCATAATGGATCTGTCGTCTCTTTCCAAACAGTGCTCGAGAGCTTTCCAGATGGCGTACATTTCTGATGTGAACACACTTGTTTGCTCACGCAGGCAGTATCCATGTTCTTCGTTGTTGATGACGAAGGCACAACCAACGTCATCGTCCTTCTTTGAGCCGTCGGTGAAGACCAGAGTGTAGTCTCTGTACTGGTCTATCACTTCTGAGTAAATGCCCCTGTAGAGTAAGGGGTCTGTACTGTCTTTTTTGTTGTTTGCCAGGTCAAGTCTCACGCGTGGGCGTGGAATTTTCCACGGTGCAATCGAGCTTGGTACCTGGTTGTACACAGCGGGGAGATAGTGGATTCCCAGGTCTCCTGTGAGAAGTTCCCTCGCCCTGATGCCCAGAGGCCTTGTTGTTTTATGTCTTTGGAGGTATTTATTCCTGTGCTTTGGTTTGAAGACGCACTCGAATGTTGTGTGCTGTGGCTTGCTAAGAAGACTCGCGATGTAGTTGCAAGTTAGCAAGTCTCGCCTGCTCTTGAGTGGTGGTTCTCCAGCCTCTGCACAGAGGCTTTCTATTGGGCTAGAGCGAAATGCTCCTGTGGCCAGCCTCAGTCCAGTGTTGTGGACTGGGTCAAGCGTTTTGATATATGACGGTCTAGCTGAGTTGTAGATTATTGCTCCATAGTCTAGCTTGGAACGAACCAGGGCCCGATAGAGTCGTAAGAGTACCACTCGGTCAGCACCATAGGACTTTCCACTCAAGACACGGAGAAGGTTAAGTGGCTGTTGGCATTTTGCCTTCAGGCTTCTAAGATGGGGCCTCCACGACAATTTGCTGTCGAAAATGAGTCCCAGAAAGCGGACAGTATCAGAGCATGGGATCGGAATTCCTCCCATCTGGAGCTCAGGCTCTGGTTGCACACCACGCAGTCTGTGGAAGTGGACCACAGTGGTTTTCTGCGCAGAGAATTTGAATCCGTTGGATCTGCTCCACCTGAACAGTTTGTTGATGCACATTTGAAGTTGTCGTTGAGCCGTCCTCAGAAGTTTTGCTGCGCAGTAGATGATGAAGTCATCCACATACAGCGAACTCCTGATGGGGTGACTGACATTGCGAACGATGCTGTTGATCGCCACAGCGAACAATGTTACACTCAGCACCGATCCTTGGGGGACGCCAGTCTCCTGGGCTCGTTGATCAGAGATGGTGTTACCAACACGTACTGAAAAGACTCGGTCCTTCATGAACTCTCGGATGAAGACTGGCATGTGACCGCGCAGTCCCCATTCATGGAGGGTCTTGAGTATTCCGTGTCTCCAGGTCGTGTCGTAAGCCTTTTCCATGTCGAAAGACACGGCTACGAGGTGTTCTTTGTTGAGGTAGGCGTTCTGGATCTCGTTTTCGAGTTTCACCAGGTTGTCGGTAGTAGAGCGATGTTGTCTGAACCCACATTGCTCATTGGAGAGAAGGTCATGTTTTTCAGCGAACCACACCAGGCGCTTGTTGACCATTCTTTCCATCACTTTGCACAGGACAGAAGTGAGGGCGATTGGGCGGTAGCTCTTCGGATCGATTTTGTTTTTGCCGGTTTTTTAGATCGGGATGACGATGGCTTTTTTCCACAGTTGTGGGAAAATGCCTTCGAGCCAGATTCGGTTGTACATCTGGAGAAGTTGAACAGACGCTTGATTGTTCAGGTGTCGTAACATCTCTATGTGGATTTGGTCTTGGCCAGGAGCTGAGCTCTTGGCATCTTTGAGTGCTGCCTCCATCTCCCACATGGTGAAAGGATGATTGTAGTCCAGGTCTTCTCTTGTGGAGAAGTCGGGTGGTCTACTCTCTGCCCTGTCCTTGTGAGGGATGAATGCTGGGTCATAGTTAGTTGGGTCTGAGATTGAGGAGAATGTGTCTGCCAGAATGTTAGACACTGCCTCTGGTGTTGTCTCTATTACTCCATTGACTTCAAGAGCAGGGATGGCCATGCATGTGCTCTTTCCATCAATTTTGCGGATCTTGTCCCAGACTTCCTTGACAGGAGTCGTGGAGTTGACTGAAGATACGTAGCTTTGCCAGGAGGCCTTCTTTGCCTCCCTGATAATTTGTCTTGCGTTGGCTCGGCATATTCGGAACCATTCGACATTTTCTGGTGTTGGGCGTTTCTTGCATCGTCGGAGCGCTCTCCTACGCTCTCGAATCGCCTCTTTACATTCTGGTGTCCACCAGGGCACTGGTATTTTCCCAGGCCTGGTGTTTGTCTGTGGGATGGTGTCCAAAGCTGCCGCCAAAAGTGCGTTGGTAAATGCTACCACCATTTCGTCTATTCCCTGAGTGGGATCCCACGGGACCTGGGCTTGCTCAGTGTATCTGGGCCAGTCAGCTTTATCAAGGCGCCACTTTGGTGCACGCTCTTGTCGTATTTCATTTTCTAACATTTCTGTTACTATTGGGTAGTGGTCACTACCATAGGTGTCATCGTATGCTCGCCACTCCAGTTGGGGAGCAAGTCGTGTAGTGCAGATGGTCAAATCAATTGCAGAGTGCGTGCCAGTAGCCATCGTCACATGTGTTGGTTCTCCTGTGTTGAGGATGGTGAGGCTCTCGATGTTCACAAACTGCTCAAGTATACGCCCTCGCTGGTCGATGCGGTCACATCCCCAGACGGTGTTGTGAGCGTTCAAATCTCCCAAGAGAATGTACGGCTTGGGGAGTTGGTGCACAAGGGCAACGATCTGCTGTTGTGTTACATTTACATTCGGTGGAAGATATACGTTGCAGATGCATACCTTGTGAGGAATGAGCATCTGCACCGCAACTACTTGAAGTTCCGTGGCTAGTGGCACTTCCTGCGAGAAGGCGTCATTGCGAGCAAATGTCGCGACTCCCCCACAGGCAATGTCGCCATCCACGTAGTCTTTTCTGTAGCATGTGTAATTCTTCAATTTTGCATCTTGTGTAGGCTTAAGCCTAGTTTCCTGTAAGCAAATGGCAAGAGGGTTATTCTGAGACATGAGAAGGCTCAGGCCTTCACGTTGTCTGTAAAAACCGTTCATATTCCATTGAAGGGTAGCCATTGGAAGTTCTTATGGTTTGGGAGGGGTTTTAGCCCCAACCTTAGTTGCTGTTTGTGTTAACTTTTTCTGACTCTTGCCAGCGTTTGCATCGTATTTCTTTTTGTCCTCCAGGAATTGTTTCCCGGGTGGTAGTATTGGCTTTCGTTCTGGTTTCTTCGAAGATGTATTAATCGATCCAGAGGTACGAGGGGCCTTTAGTTTGGGTTCTTGCTGTGCAGCTGGAGCAGAGATTGTTTCTTGCTCTTCTTGCATTTCTGCAGTTTCAGGAGCAATTTGCTCCGCTTTTTTCTGTTCGGAAGAAGTTGAGGGTTTATCTGTCACCTCTTTAGCTTCCGGTGTCGTGAGGAGCGGCTGCTCTACTCCAGACTGGCTTTCGGTGTCCATGTTTTCAGACTCGCTGAACACGCGGACTTCTTGGTTTCTGCGGCGTCTTAGACGCTTCTGCTTTCTTTCCTCCTCTTGCTCGGACTCTTGAGATTCTTGAGGGGTTTGGTCAGATGCCTGACGTTTTTTCAGCCTTTGGGTAGATAACACCTGCGTAGGAATCATCTGCTTCTTTGGTTCTTGTTGTATCTGTTCTTGCTCTATGTTCTTTCCTTGTTGGCGTTTTCCTTTGAGAACTGCCTTCGCGAAAGTATTCACCAGAGCTGGGGTGCTTTCTCTCAGCTTAGCCTGGGCGGCACGGTAGCTGATTTTGTCCAAGACCATGTATTCTTGGATTTTGAGCTCTTCTTTGTATCGTGGGCAGTTTCTAGACCAAGATACGTGCTTTCCCTTGCAGTTTACACAGCTCTGCTCAGCTGTGCAGTTGTCTTCATGTATTTTGCTGCCGCACTTGCCGCAGACTTCGTCCACTCTACACACTTTGCTGGTGTGTCCGAATTTCTGGCATTTGTAGCAGCGCATAGGATTTGGAATGTAAGCTCGTACCTTCAAGAAAAATCTGGCGATTTGTATCTTTTCCGGCAGAACTGTTTGGTCAAATGTTAGGATGTAGTTCTCGGTGGGGACCAGTTCAGTGCCCTTACGTTTCTTGATCTGGGTAACTTCAGTTACCTTGTATTCTTTCAGCTCCTCCTTGATGTCCTCCAGTGTTGATTGCATCAGGCCAGAGCATGAGATTATTCCCTTTGTTTGATTTAGGGAGCGATGTGCCTCGACTGTGACTGAGGTTTCTCCAAGGTTTTTCACTGTTAAGATCTTTCGGGACTGATCATCCGAGATTGTTTCTACGATGCCTGTCTTTGGCCGAGCAATTGTCCGGCCAAAGGCAAGCAAAGTGAGCCCCTCCTACCACGACAAGGTCATAGCAGCTCGTGGGAGTTTATTCCAAGCAAACCAAATGTTGAACGTACAGGCTCCATGTAAAACGGAGTATTCCTCATCAGACAACATTCAGTAGCTTGGAAGGAAGTTAATTTAATTAATTTACAACAAAGTATTACTTCAATTGCTCATATTTTTTTAAATTTATTGAAATATGTGCAACTTGTTTCTTATTAAATAACAACTTTTGCGTGTGTATTAAAATTTTTAATTTTTTATTTATTTATTTCAACCATGTCGATACAGTAATATATTGTACATAAAAAACAAAAAAACAAGATAAAAATAATACACATTAAAAAACAAAACAATGAAAAATGATAATAATAAAGTATGACACAAATCTGCGGGTGAGGATCAATACAGTAGCACCAAAATAGCACCATTATAACACAAGAATGACATATAAGTATATAGCCAATATAGGCTTTATCAAAAATTAAATTATTACACAGACGTTTATTTTTTTGGAATTTTACCTTTTCCGGTGTTCGATGTAATCCTTCTGTATGTAGTATAATGAGATAATCACTTAGTGTTCGTGCACGTCACTAACATTTATTATAAGTAATACACATACAGACGTTCCGAAAGTAGACCACTCTCTTCCTCAGGTGTTCTGAGAGTGGTGATAATGGCTTGCACGAACACTTATCTCTCACGACAACCGGCTAAGGGAGTGGAGGGAGGCCCCTACATACCTCACCATAAAATGTAATGTGCAAGGTGAAAGACTGGATAAGCTGTGTGCAATCCGTCTTCACCGCAATATGATGTTAGCTTTTGGCCAACCCAAAAGCTATCAAACATTGAAAGACGGATCCATCCTCGTAGAAACAATCTCGGATGATCAGTCCCGAAAGATCTTAACAGTGAAAAACCTTGGAGAAACCTCAGTCACAGTCGAGGCACATCGCTCCCTAAATCAAACAAAGGGAATAATCTCATGCTCTGGCCTGATGAAATCAACACTGGAGGACATCAAGGAGGAGCTGAAAGAATACAAGGTAACTGAAGTTACCCAGATCAAGAAACGTAAGGGCAATGAACTGGTCCCCACCGAGAACTACATTCTAACATTTGACCAAACAGTTCTGCCGGAAAAGATACAAATCGCCAGATTTTTCTTGAAGGTACGAGCTTACATTCCAAATCCTATGCGCTGCTACAAATGCCAGAAATTCGGACACACCAGCAAAGTGTGTAGAGTGGACGAAGTCTGTGGCAAGTGCGGCAGCAAAAAAAATGAAGACAACTGCACAGCTGAGCAGAGCTGTGTAAACTGCAAGGGAAAGCACGTATCTTGGTCTAGAAACTGCCCACGATACAAAGAAGAGCTCAAAATCCAAGAATACATGGTAATGGACAAAATCAGCTACCGTGCCGCCCAGGCTAAGCTGAGAGAAAGCACCCCAGCTCTGGTGAATACTTTCGCGAAGGCAGTTCTCAAAGGAAAACGCCAACAAGGAAAGAACACAGAGCAAGAACAGAAACAACAAGAACCAAAGAAGCAGATGATACCTACGCAGGTGTTATCTGCCCAAAGGCTGAAAAAACGTCAGGCAACTGACCAAACCCCTCAAGAATCTCAAGAGTCCGAGCAAGAGGAGGAAAGAAAGCAGAAGCGTCTAAGACGCCGCAGAAACCAAGAAGTCCGCGTGTTCAGCGAGTCTGAAAACATGGACACCGAAAGCCAGTCTGGAGTAGAGCAGCCGCTCCTCACGACACCGGAAGCTAAAGAGGTGACAGATAAACCCTCAACTTCTTCCGAACAGAAAAAAGCGGAGCAAATTGCTCCTGAAACTGCAGAAATGCAAGAAGAGCAAGAAACAATCTCTGCTCCAGCTGCACAGCAAGAACCCAAACTAAAGGCCCCTCGTACCTCTGGATCGATTAATACATCTTCGAAGAAACCAGAACGAAAGCCAATACTACCACCCGGGAAACAATTCCTGGAGGACAAAAAGAAATACGATGCAAACGCTGGCAAGAGTCAGAAAAAGTTAACACAAACAGCAACTAAGGTTGGGGCTAAAACCCCTCCCAAACCATAAGAACTTCCAATGGCTACCCTTCAATGGAATATGAACGGTTTTTACAGACAACGTGAAGGCCTGAGCCTTCTCATGTCTCAGAATAACCCTCTTGCCATTTGCTTACAGGAAACTAGGCTTAAGCCTACACAAGATGCAAAATTGAAGAATTACACATGCTACAGAAAAGACTACGTGGATGGCGACATTGCCTGTGGGGGAGTCGCGACATTTGCTCGCAATGACGCCTTCTCGCAGGAAGTGCCACTAGTCACGGAACTTCAAGTAGTTGCGGTGCAGATGCTCATTCCTCACAAGGTATGCATCTGCAACGTATATCTTCCACCGAATGTAAATGTAACACAACAGCAGATCGTTGCCCTTGTGCACCAACTCCCCAAGCCGTACATTCTCTTGGGAGATTTGAACGCTCACAACACCGTCTGGGGATGTGACCGCATCGACCAGCGAGGGCGTATACTTGAGCAGTTTGTGAACATCGAGAGCCTCACCATCCTCAACACAGGAGAACCAACACATGTGACGATGGCTACTGGCACGCACTCTGCAATTGATTTGACCATCTGCACTACACGACTTGCTCCCCAACTGGAGTGGCGAGCATACGATGACACCTATGGTAGTGACCACTACCCAATAGTAACAGAAATGTTAGAAAATGAAATACGACAAGAGCGTGCACCAAAGTGGCGCCTTGATAAAGCTGACTGGCCCAGATACACTGAGCAAGCCCAGGTCCCGTGGGATCCCACTCAGGGAATAGACGAAATGGTGGAAGCATTTACCAACGCACTTTTGGCGGCAGCTTTGGACACCATCCCACAGACAAACACCAGGCCTGGGAAAATACCAGTGCCCTGGTGGACACCAGAATGCAAAGAGGCGATTCGAGAGCGTAGGAGAGCGCTCCGACGATGCAAGAAACGCCCAACACCAGAAAATGTCGAATGGTTCCGAATATGCCGAGCCAACGCAAGACAAATTATCAGGGAGGCAAAGAAGGCCTCCTGGCAAAGCTACGTATCTTCAGTCAACTCCACGACTCCTGTCAAGGAAGTCTGGGACAAGATCCGCAAAATTGATGGAAAGAGCACATGCATGGCCATCCCTGCTCTTGAAGTCAATGGAGTAATAGAGACAACACCAGAGGCAGTGTCTAACATTCTGGCAGACACATTCTCCTCAATCTCAGACCCAACTAACTATGACCCAGCATTCATCCCTCACAAGGACAGGGCAGAGAGTAGACCACCCGACTTCTCCACAAGAGAAGACCTGGACTACAATCATCCTTTCACCATGTGGGAGATGGAGGCAGCACTCAAAGATGCCAAGAGCTCAGCTCCTGGCCAAGACCAAATCCACATAGAGATGTTACGACACCTGAACAATCAAGCGTCTGTTCAACTTCTCCAGATGTACAACCGAATCTGGCTCGAAGGCATTTTCCCACAACTGTGGAAAAAAGCCATCGTCATCCCGATCTACAAAACCGGCAAAAACAAAATCGATCCGAAGAGCTACCGCCCAATCGCCCTCACTTCTGTCCTGTGCAAAGTGATGGAAAGAATGGTCAACAAGCGCCTGGTGTGGTTCGCTGAAAAACATGACCTTCTCTCCAATGAGCAATGTGGGTTCAGACAACATCGCTCTACTACCGACAACCTGGTGAAACTCGAAAACGAGATCCAGAACGCCTACCTCAACAAAGAACACCTCGTAGCCGTGTCTTTCGACATGGAAAAGGCTTACGACACGACCTGGAGACACGGAATACTCAAGACCCTCCATGAATGGGGACTGCGCGGTCACATGCCAGTCTTCATCCGAGAGTTCATGAAGGACCGAGTCTTCTCAGTACGTGTTGGTAACACCATCTCTGATCAACGAGCCCAGGAGACTGGCGTCCCCCAAGGATCGGTGCTGAGTGTAACATTGTTCGCTGTGGCGATCAACAGCATCGTTCGCAATGTCAGTCACCCCATCAGGAGTTCGCTGTATGTGGATGACTTCATCATCTACTGCGCAGCAAAACTTCTGAGGACGGCTCAACGACAACTTCAAATGTGCATCAACAAACTGTTCAGGTGGAGCAGATCCAACGGATTCAAATTCTCTGCGCAGAAAACCACTGTGGTCCACTTCCACAGACTGCGTGGTGTGCAACCAGAGCCTGAGCTCCAGATGGGAGGAATTCCGATCCCATGCTCTGATACTGTCCGCTTTCTGGGACTCATTTTCGACAGCAAATTGTCGTGGAGGCCCCATCTTAGAAGCCTGAAGGCAAAATGCCAACAGCCACTTAACCTTCTCCGTGTCTTGAGTGGAAAGTCCTATGGTGCTGACCGAGTGGTACTCTTACGACTCTATCGGGCCCTGGTTCGTTCCAAGCTAGACTATGGAGCAATAATCTACAACTCAGCTAGACCGTCATATATCAAAACGCTTGACCCAGTCCACAACACTGGACTGAGGCTGGCCACAGGAGCATTTCGCTCTAGCCCAATAGAAAGCCTCTGTGCAGAGGCTGGAGAACCACCACTCAAGAGCAGGCGAGACTTGCTAACTTGCAACTACATCGCGAGTCTTCTTAGCAAGCCACAGCACACAACATTCGAGTGCGTCTTCAAACCAAAGCACAGGAATAAATACCTCCAAAGACATAAAACAACAAGGCCTCTGGGCATCCGGGCGAGGGAACTTCTCACAGGAGACCTGGGAATCCACTATCTCCCCGCTGTGTACAACCAGGTACCAAGCTCGATTGCACCGTGGAAAATTCCACGCCCACGCGTGAGAATTGACCTGGCAAACAACAAAAAAGACAGTACAGACCCCTTACTCTACAGGGGCATTTACTCAGAAGTGATAGACCAGTACAGAGACTACACTCTGGTCTTCACCGACGGCTCAAAGAAGGACGATGACGTTGGTTGTGCCTTCGTCATCAACAACGAAGAACATGGATACTGCCTGCGTGAGCAAACAAGTGTATTCACATCAGAAATGTACGCCATCTGGAAAGCTCTCGAGCACTGTTTGGAAAGAGACGACAGATCCATTATGATCTGTACCGACTCCCTCAGTAGCCTCCAGACAATTGAGAAAACATTCCCCAAGAATCCACTGGCAAAGAAAATCCAAGATTGTCTCTACCAGTTGGCGAACCAGGACAAATACGTCTCTTTCCTCTGGGTACCCGGCCATGCTGGAATCCCTGGAAATGAGGCTGCAGACAAAGCCGCAAAGCGAGCCTCTGAGAAAGAGGACTGGGACTCGGAGGAGATCACATCAGACGACTTCCGCAACTCGCTACAACTGGACATCCAAAGGAGATGGGAAGCATCGTGGCAAGAGGTCACATATGACAACAAACTGCGGAACATCAAGAAAATGCCACGCGCATGGCAGACCAGCTACAGAAAGAACCGCAGGGACGAGGTCATCCTCGCCAGACTGCGCATCGGACACACCAGGCTGACACACGGCCACCTCATGGAGCACGAAGCCCCTCCTCTGTGTGCAACCTGTGCCAAAGAACTGACAGTGGACCACATCCTCACGGACTGTCGCCACTACGTGGAAGAAAGAAGGACCTGCAAAATGACAGGCTCCACTAAAGAGGCTCTCGCAAACGACGAGGAAGCAGTGCAGCGCATATTAGAGTTCACCACTAAGGCGAACCTACGAAGAGAGCTGTAAACAGAAACAAACAAAGAAAAGAAACGAGAAAAACAAAGAAAATCAAAACATAGACACAATAAACAAAGAAATAAAATCCCATATGGGAAACAGTCAAAAATCTGCGGTCTCTTAAAGGCCGCGCTGGGGGCATACATGACCAAAATGTGTCAATTGCCCCAAAATATAAATCAATTAATCAATCAATCGAACACTGATAAGCATACTATACATACAGAACTTGGATTAAATAAAAAAATCAGCAATGGTGAAATAAGTTCGAAAACTTAATTAAAATATTCAACATGACATGCCCGCATAATTAATAATAACTAATTAATAATTAATAATAATTGCATGATAAGCAAGATTTTTTTATTTTCAATCGTTATGAAAAAACGTTTGAATTTGACGATGTATGTCAAATATTAGAATATTAATTATGAAAAGCAATATTTGATATCATTGATTTTTTTCAATCAATAAAAATAATTGATAACTTTTTAAACAAGAATAAAGGGATAAGATAAAAGAAGATTCACAAGAAGATTCATTGAGTGGATTGTATTTTGGGACAATTGAAATATTTTGGGTATGCATGCCCCCGACTGCACCTTTGTTAGGCGCTAATATTAGTCACAGGAATGTTTCTAAGAATAATTTAAAAATAAAATCAATTTTGATATCTTATTGGCTATGTATGCCAATCAAAAACTTTACACAAAAATGACATTAAGAAAAATGGAATAAAAAACATTTTTTGAATCAAAAGTCAAAAGTTGCCACAAATAGGCACAATTGTAACGTGTTTTGGCACATGCATCGCAAGATCGTGTCTCATATCGGAAAAAGAAAAGAAGATTTTGTAACAAATATTCTTCAATTAATTGTGTACTCTTTGATAAAGAATCGAATAAAAAGGTCGATAAAAAAAATGTTAAATTTTTAAAATTATGAAATATAATTTTCAATATGTTTGAAACTAGATGATATGACATATGGTACGTAAAAATTGTTAATGTTTTGAAATAATTAATTGACGTAATCACACTGAGATGACTAGTCAATTGTTAATTTAATAATTGATTTATTTTGAGAAAAATATCCACATTTTTCATCATATACTTTCAAATCAGCTCTACAATTCTAAGATAATCATAAATACTATGAGAAGATGTGTTAAATTGATGTTATAGATGTTTTTAGAGGAAAACATTGACGAACACAATAAACAACTAATATAAGCATGCACTCGCGGATTGATTAGAACAGTTAAGTTCCAAAAGGTATAAATGCTCCCATTTCTAATGAAACTAATGCTAAATTTAAATAATGAATGTAACGTAAATGCAAAAATTACATCTTATAATCAACAAAAATATTATTTTCTATAGAATTAAAGTTTAAATTAGGATTTAAAGAGTTTTGTCTCTTTTCCTGAAATATGGTAAATTTTAGTTGTACAATTCTTTGTTGTATCATAATACATTGTCAATATTATTGCATTTCACAATACACAATAATATTTTATTATTCATAATTTTACAACATTATTATTAAATAATAAGGACATTGGTTTAGTGGTATTTTGCTATAAGGCGGTTGCATGAGCAACGCAATCAGTCTACTTTA
Organism: Siphlonurus alternatus; assembly: GCA_949825025.1. Lineage (NCBI taxonomy): Eukaryota > Metazoa > Arthropoda > Insecta > Ephemeroptera > Siphlonuridae > Siphlonurus > Siphlonurus alternatus. Next base: position 5,207,476 of record OX463785.1, on the reverse strand, counting down.
CAGGGGCGGAGTGAAAACATGCGCGCGCAGCCTGCCATGCCGGTGGAATGGTAGAGAACTTTGCATGCAGGCAAAAGATTAAAAAATACATTATAAATTATTTAAAACGAAAATATAAAATGTGAGGTGAACAAAATGTTTAAAATAAAATTTACAAAGCTTTGCTCACTTCAGAATTCAGAATCTTTTCTTTATATATTTTTAAATATTACTTTTATTATTTTCTTACATTGCGGAGCTCCACCAGGCCACCTGGCGGATGACTGTTGAAACTCCCGATCCACGATCACACTGAGGTCACACGCAAGCGCCTAATATCCAATTAGTGCACTGTTTACCAAAAATCAATAATTCATTAAAGGAGAAGTCGGATATTGAACCCTGTGGTGAAAATTTTAGGTGGAGATATCTCTTTTCTTTCAAATGATAATACTTTTCTACATCTCAATAATCGGATGGTAAAATAGCACTAAAAAAATACTTTTAATATAATCATAATATTAAGCAACTATGTTATTTAATAAAAACGAAAAACTGAAATACGCTCAAGTAATAAATAAATCCCTCATTTTAGAGCAAAGTGGGTAAAATTAATTTTACCAAATTGGTTGACAATTTTTGATACCTTTTTATTTTAATATTTTTGAAGAAGCAAATTAACATTTTATATATTTTTTTATTCGGTCAACAAGGAATATGATTGTTGTAAAGATATATAATGTGAATCATTTCTCGGTAAGATACTTAATAGAGGAAGAAATATCGAAGGAGAGAAAATGAGAGTTTATCCTATGAATTTCCACTTGTGGTGGAATTTGTAAAACAACAATTTGTTAATAATTGTTTGAAAAATAATTTTAGATTTTCAAATTTAAAACAGTTAGAAGTAAAAATTTGATAAAGTTTCTAGAAAAAAGTAAGCAGGGATAAACATTTCATAAATTAATTTTTATTTTATTTATTTTAATCAATATGATTTCTATAATAAAATTATATTTTTTCTTAGTTACAAGAAGAACTATGAGAAGAAAAATACAGTTTTTGTTTTAAATATTGTGAAAATTATAACCATTTTGGAACATTTTGTTGCATTGCTATAATTACTAGCAGGTATATCTCAATATTCATAGCATTCATCGAGTTACAAGTATTAACGTCATAAAGTAAGTAGCGATCCTCGTGGAAACAGATGAAACTACGTGTGTTTGGCGAACATAGATTGGCTGTTTAACATTGTAAATTTACTTAAATGTTTTGTCAGCAGCCACAGTATGATTTAAAAAAAAATGAAAACATCATAATTAGTTGTCACATACTTTCGGACCAATTAATATATATATATAAAAAAAAAAGAAAACATGATTGGTTGGTTGGTATTTTGGGAAAATTGACACATTTTGGTCATTTATGCCCCCATCGCGGCCATTAATTATTTAATTGGCTGCAAATTAAAAAAAAAATCAACTTTTAAGTTGAAGTCGGCAGATTGAGCCAAAATTTCAGCGATCTTTTGATCCTATATGTATAACTCTATAAAAGACTATTCTTAAATATATACATTAATAGTTGAGACAGTTGATTAAATAGTAGTTCAGTGCACTCAGTAGTTGAGAGGACTACGCTAGTCAATTCAGAGGACAGATACAAACCATAAATAATTAAAACCCTATTGAAAAGAGTAACACTAACGATGTGAGAATGATCTATTTTTAATGACTTTAATATTGGATCAAACAGAAATTTTAGGAAAAGGAAATATTTCATTTGCTTCATTCATTTAATTGTTTTAATTATTAATAGAAGAATAAGTATTAAAAGAAAAATTTCTTTTAAAAAATACCTATATTGTCAATTAACTGCATTGCTATAATATATCACTTAAAACTCGATAAATTGATTGATTGATTGATTTATATTTTGGGGCAATTGACACATTTTGGTCATGTATGCCCCCAGCGCGGCCTTTAAGAGACCGCAGATTTTTTACTGTTTCCCATATGGGATTTTATTTCTTTGTTTATTGTGTCTATGTTTTGATTTTCTTTGTTTTTCTCGTTTCTTTTCTTTGTTTGTTTCTGTTTACAGCTCTCTTCGTAGGTTCGCCTTAGTGGTGAACTCTAATATGCGCTGCACTGCTTCCTCGTCGTTTGCGAGAACCTCTTTAGTGGAGAAATATTAACGAGTGCATTTACTATTTTATTTTAAAAAAGAAAAAATATTTCGTAGTGCAGCCAACCCTAGTTGAAAAATTACGTCTTTAACTCATCCTTTACCCGTCTAAACCTAATCTTTTTACCTTTACCTCCAAATCACAACTTATTTCGTCTTCACTCAAAGTGAGAATGAAATAAAGACAATATTTCTATAACATATTATGCTCAAGAAGAGGAAATCATACGTAATCACTCTAATCAGCTAATCACGTATTTTTTCCTCTATTTTTCCTTAAAAATGGTACAAAAGACGATCGAGAGGAGAGCTTAACAGGAAATATAAGATGAAATATATTTCAACTAGGGTCTAATTACAATAAATGTGAAAATGCAATGACAAGCTTCAACTTAAAAATGCCACAGCGCCGCATTCTGACATCGCTCCATAAGGTTTGTTAGGCGAAAAATCTTATTTATTTTTTCATTCAAATTCTATGCTGCACAAAATATCGAATATTTTTTATGTCGTGTAAAGTGATCTTTCCCGTGGCTCATGAATTATTAATCTTGCCCTTCATAAGAACCGTCGGAAAAAATTAAAAACCAGGTACCGCTGGGTTAAAGGATAGGAAGCTTGATAGAACATGTCGTCGCGCGCAGTTCACGCGCTAGATTTTCATTGGCTGAGAGAATTGTGTCGTCAAATTTGAAGCTTCTCATTGCAATGTTTTATTAAGTTTGATGGTTTGTTTTATAATTATACAATTGATAACAAAGTCATTACTTATACGGATAAAATGAAAGTGTTGGGTGTTAATGTTACTGCTAATCTAAAATGGAATATACATGTAGAAAGAGTGAGGTGCAAGGTTGCTAAATTGATGTATTTTTTGAAGCGCAACCTCTATGGTTGTACCACAAAAGTTAAGCGTCTAGCATATCTGACGCTTATACGGTCTTTAATAACCTATGCAGCTCCAGCTTGGCATCCCACAACTAATACAAACATGAAAAAGTTTGAAGCTTTAGAAAAACAGGCTTTAAAGTTCATTTATAATAATCATAAGCCTGACTGTTCTATAACAAATATTGTTCCAATAAGTCAACAATTTGAGATAGTTGATCTCTTATTTTTCAATAAGTGTAGAACAGGTCAGGTGGATTTGAATATTACTGATACTGTTAAAAATGGGCGTCAAATTAGAGGGCAAGATGGTGTTGTTAGTCTTATTCCACCACAGGCTCGTTTAGAGTTATAAAAAAAGGTTTTCTAATAAGGACTGTGTCTGAATGGAATAAGTTGCCCTGCAATGTAAAGAAAAGTGATGCTAAGCAGTTTCCTTCTGCTCTGAAGAATTATTATATTCTTAAAAATAGTTAATTAATTTGTTTGTTTTTGACTCTAGCATTCTATGCTATAGCATTGGTATAAATTTGTAGGTTAGCAGCCACTTGTGATATGGTGCTTCCAGTGCCTTGCTTGCTACCCCCACCCCACTACTTGTAATACTGTGTGTACCTTGGGTGAAATAATAAAATAAATAAAATAAAATAAGTTCAACTTTAAAATTCTTAATTGATTACCGTTTCTGGGGGAGTTTTAAAATAACAAATTGGTTGTGATTTTTTAATTAATTATTACTATACAAATAAGATAAAACCAGAGTTGATATTAATTATAACAAAAAAATCAAAATTTTGATAATTAAATTATTAGTTAAAGAAGGCCGTGGTTATTAATATTACTTTTAAGTAATATAAATTTTTAAGATGAAATAATGTCTCTTTTTGTTAAAAAGGAGGAAATATCAGAGAGGGAAAAATATTTCACAAATTTTTAAAAATAAAATAAAGCTTTTATTCTAATCGTGATTGCTAATCATAGCAAACGTACAGTACATTGATAATCATTAAAGGGAGCAAATTTATTTAATTTTAGTCAATCGACATGCAAGTTGCTGTCCAGGTGACTTAAAAAAAAACGCAAAGTGCAGATAGTTGAATATTTCTATACAGAGAAATAAGATTTCAAAAAAATAATGGATTCTAGATTTCCACTTGTGGTGAAATTGATATAACAATTTAAAAATAATTGTTTAATTTTTATTATTACTCAGAAAATATCTACAGACTACATACATAATTATATTATTACTTTAAATAGACTTAAAAATTTGATACTTATTTCTTCTCATATATCACTCTTGTGATGCCTGTAGCTGTTAAACATATTGATTGATTGATTGATTGATTGATTGATTGATTGATTGATTGATTGATTGATTGATTGATTGATTGATTGATTGATTGTATTCTCATAAAAAATCTTAATTACAAGTCGAAGTATTATTGTAAACCTATATCATCATGTATAAAAAATTTCAAATATATAAATGATAGTACAGGTCAATACCCTAATAAAAAAAAATCACATTGAAATACAAATTATAGATAGTTTTATGCTTAGAAGACATATCACGTTTTTATATTTTCATTCTTTTTGATTCATTGATATATTAATGATATGATAGACATTACGTGTTTTGCAACACAACATTTTGTTATGTTCAATTAAATTTTCGTACGATAAAAAAAAGTTACAAATTTTCTTATTATATTATGAGACGTGAGCATATTTTATGATTCAATCAAAATTATAATAAGTTTATTTCATCAGCCTCTTTTATTGCTATTTTTTAATAGCATTTGGAACTTTTTTTAATAGCTACTTTAAATTTTATACTGACATATTGGTTCGACTATTGATTGGTTGATTGGTTGGTTGGTTGATTGATTGATTGATTGATTGATTGATTGATTGATTGATTGATTGATTGATTGATTGATTGATTGATTGATATTTTTGGATATTTTGGCCTTTGTTAGTCTGCAAACTTTGTTCGATTTGACTAATAATTTTGAATAAGAATTTCAACATTTGTATTCAATAGTTTCATAAAACTGGAGAGGACGAGTCGTGTTCTTTTCATTTGGTCCAGATCACCATATCTGGGATTTTTTGTTACAAAAATTTATATTAATAAAGAGTTCGGTAACACGTATCAGCTGATCAACGTAGTCCCATTTGATTAACCAGTAAACCTTAGCAGACACACACGTGTTATTTTTACCCCCCAAGAATATAATTATATATTATTAAAGTATTAATTACTAATATATATATTATTTTTAAAGATAAATTACCAATTTCTTATACATTTTTCATTTTTTTGATTACTTAGAGGTAGATTCGAAATGTAGAACGTATTAATATTATTGTTCTTAAATGTTAAGAAAATAAGGGACTTCGTGATTTTTTAGTACAAATTTTTCAATTATTACAGTGTTTGATAAAGTTACAACAAAGAAAATAAAAGTAAAATTTTATTTTATTCCAAGTATGAAAACGCTCAGAAGAGTCAGATGATATGGAGAAATATTACGTTCTTTACTATAGAATCTGTATTTTATTGAAAGCATTTAATTCTGATAATGCAATAATTCAATTTCCTTGTTTATAAGAAAACAATTCAAATCATATATATATGAAGAGGCATAAATAAATTGATTACGTTTTTCATTCCGTAAAACGATCTATTCAATTGAGTGAAAGATTTCATTCACATATTATATAATACTATAATGAGAAGGGTGTTAAAATACCGCCAATTAAAGAATCCAGGTTACGCATAGGAAATACATCTTACTATCTTTCGTAACTTTACGCAAATTTATAATTGGCGGTATTTGAAGATCTAGCTGATGCATATAGGCCTCAATTTTTAAGAAGAAATGAATAATTTATTAATATACTTATTCATATAAAAGATGCTGCAAAATATAAATCTATATTATTATAGAATCTTAAACCCATGCATTCATGTCGACCATGTTTATAAAATACATACAAAAGTATATAATTTTCATCGTAATTTTTCTAATAATAAGGTTATCTTAACTTTTGTATACCAGTGAATTAAATAATGTAGTGGGGAATCATTATATTAACATAACATGATGTTAATTAATTAAGATGTTTCGTTAATTATGATGAATTATTAAACAATGTATGTAATATAATTGTATGCAATATATATATTTTAGAAGTTAGAGCGTACGTATTTTATTAATGATATATTATTAATTCATACATTACAACTGGTCCATTAAGATTTTAATCTTGTCATAATTAAGGATGATTTTAGTCAAATAAGAAACATATTAGAAGGAATTACCTAATTATTAAATATCATCACATCTCTTCAACCGTTCAAAGTTCATTCATTTGATATTCGACCATCAATAAATTAATGCAACATTGATTAAATTGCAGTTGATTAAAAATTCATTTTGTTGTGGAATCAGCTTGCATTCACGCACATTTAAGAATGCTTGACATTTATTTTAACATTTTTTTTCTTTATAACTTTTATCGTGTTTTGAGTTTATTTGCAAGTGCTAATTTTTAAGACAGCATGTTCTCGTAGAAATTTGCTCAAGGAAATCTGGAAACACAATTCAAACTTTAGTACTAAAATTAACTAAATGTAGAAAAATATTCGCATTATTGAGTACATAAAGGACCAAATAATAGCTCTGAGCTCAGAATTTTTGATTTTCTGATGAACGGCAATAACCTATACTGTATATAGCATTGGGAGAATCACAAAAACATCAAAAAGTACATAAAAAGGCGTCACTTATGGAGCTCATTGTTTTAATAGAAAAAAGAAGACAAAACAAGATTATACCTTGAAAAATACGCAATTTAATGCCACAATTTTATATTAAACATTTTTGTGTAGTATTATATTTGACGTCAGTCAATTAACTTGGCAGATTTTTTTCCAAATTGTAAAACACTGTAATTGAATAATTGAAGCTTTCACAAAAAATATAAATAAATAAATAAATAAATAAATAAATAAATAAATAAATAAATAAATAAATAAATAAATAAATAAATAAATAAATAAATAAATAAATAAATAAATAAATAAATAAATAAATAAATAAAAATAGTGTCTACGTATGAAATTGATAATTAACAAATATTGCGAATATATATATTATTCTCATCATGTCAGTACTGTGTATGAGATATTTTAAATTTGTCAAGAAACTATAATAAATGTAAGAAGGAATCTCGTAGTTAAAATAAAATATCATCCTTATGTTAAAGGCTGTATATGAATTGTTTCGATTTGATGTAACATCAATAAATTTATGTACTAACTTGTAAATATATTCTTCTACCTGAAGAATTTAGAATTTTTTTGTCAAATATAGAAAAGATGAAAGAATTTAGTACGTACAAATAGATAATAATAACCATTTTACTTGTGCTTCATAGAGTTAATTCACGTGGCTTTAATCATTAAATTAGTTTGTAAAATTGTAACGACCTCAAAATTTGTTATAGCAGAAATGGATAGATAATTGTAAATTTATGCTGTTTAAATTTTTTCAGATTTCTTAGAGGCCGGAGACCTATTTTTTGTAAAAAAAAAAAAGTATGCATAGTAAGTGACGCCTCTGGACGCCTCTCTTAATAAAAAAAAAGAGCGCGGGTTCAAATCCAACCTCGCCAAAACTTTTTAGCAATACTTCCTGGGCTCTAAGAAATCTGAAAAAATTCAGTTGATGCAAGTCGATACTTCATTAGATAATTTTATTTTATTTAAGAACTCTTAAGACCTACGTATTACAATACCCTTATTAATATTTTCATTAATGTTAATAATGGAATATGACACGGTAATCGAATCATATACAGAACCACATTTGGTTATTAAACGCATTGACAGAAGTCTTTGCACTGAAAATATAAATCAGTAAAGCCAGGACGTAAATAGTCGTTGAAGATTAAATTTTTGATGAAAGTTAAAATGCATTGAAAATTTTATTACCGCTTTCAGTACTTTTGCTATATACTCATTTTTTTATTTTATATTTTGTTAGGATAATAAATATTATCAGACGAAGTAGACATAATAAGTTGATGTTCTTTAAGGCACCATTATATGTAATTATGTATGCTGGTATTTGAGAAGCTTCAACAATGATGCTAATGACAATCTAGCGCGCGAACTGCGCATGACAACATGTTCTACCAAGCTCCCTATCCCAGTTGTACCTGATTTTTATTTGTGTCCGACGGTTCTTATGAAGGGCAAGATTAATAATTCTTATGAGCAACGAGAAAGACCACTTTACAACACATAAAATATATTCGAGATTTTGTGCAGCATAGAATTTGAATGAAAAAATTAATAAGATTTTTCTCGTAACAAACCTCACGGAGCGATGTCAGAATGCGGCGCTGCGGCATTTACGAGTTGAAGTTTGTCCAACTTTTATGCAGCACCACACATTAACACTGACTTTAATAATTATATAATAGAGTACACACATACGCATATAATTTATTAATTATAATTAAAAAATGTACAATCGAATTTTGAGGAAATTTTACATTCCTTTAATTAGAATTAATAAAATAAAATTTTGCATTTTCGTGTACTCTATTATATATTTAATTTATTAAAGTCAGTGTCAATGTGTGGTGCTGCATAAAAGTTCATGGAATGGCGGAGATTATCCAGCATACATATGGTATGTAAAAATACATAAAATAAATAAGTTGATGAAATAAAATCAACTTATTTCTTATTCTTACAAATAAATAATAATGTATCCTATAATTTACCATGGAGAATAAATTTTTGACCTTATAAGATTTCGTTATAATAATATTAGTAACATTTATGCATATTTGCGTACTTTGTATTATTACATAATTATATATGTGGATAACTTGGATTTTTAGAAGAACAAACACGTCAAGTTATGTAATGGAATTAAGATCAGTTAGCACAATTAATGTCACTGTATTATTTCTCGTTTAGAGATTAGCAAGATTTAATAACTTAATTAATTGAATATTATTAGTGCTTCGTATGAATAATAAGTGTTTGAATTTAAGTTATATTTGGAAATTGACAAGTTAGAAAACAACATTTTTATTAATAGAGTTGCGAGTTCATTTTAGGTAATATACTCTATTAATTGCAACTGCACTTTGCAAATAATTTATTCTTTATTAAGTGCGTTTATCATTATAATTTTCATTATAGAAAACACAGATCTTTGATTACATTTTTGGAAATTTTAACGTAATAATGCTTGTAAATATATTACCTTATTTTAAATTTTTATAAAGATATTGCCAACATAAAACTGCAAAATAATTTATTAAAAAGAAAATAGCGAAGACATTGTTATTATTATTATTTATTAATACGACGTAATTCTAGATATACTTTGCGTAATTGCGACTTTAGTTATAAACAATTTAATTGTATTACATTTTGTCTGGGTATTATAATTTCCATTATGGAGAACAATTAACTACTATAGTCGGTATTACACGATACAATTTTACATACAATTTTTCTTTACAAGAAAATTATTTTCATCTCCATACAAATGAATGGAGTTTATGTTTACTTGTAAGAAAAAATTGCATGTAATAATTACAAAAATAATATCGTGTTATACCGGCTTTTGATTATAATCTTGACGTACTTAATTAAGCTTGCATTTTTTTTGTGTACCCACATTGCAGAAAACTGCAAATAAAGTTCTCTAATATCTATCTGCTTATTATACTTATAGAGAACAATTAACATCATTGCTTATAATTTTGACGTACTGTTGCTATAGAGAAAATGATTAATTAATTAATGTTTTATGTTTTATGATGGGATATTTCTCTCATCGAAAATTATAAGAAGCAACTGATTAATGTTTTAATACTTTGTATGATAGGTATTTTCTGTATCACATTACAATAGTACATATATAGTATTTAAATTCATAACAAATAAATTAAAACGAAAGTCGAAAAATAAATTTATTTACGAGCAGAACAATATACAGACGTTATTTTTACGGAAGATTACAATAAATAGCTACGATTTTGTGAATATTTGGAACCGGGATATAAAATCATAGCAAAGTAATTGGGTAATGTAACATTTTTCATTATTTTTCTACCTGGCATTACTATTGTTTAGTATTTTAATTTATGACATATATAAATTTAAATCAAAAGATTTTATTACCTAAATATTAATTGATAAAATCAATCATTAAATTAAAAAAAAATAGATATCATGATTATTTTTCCGTATATTTAAATATGTAGTCCATATTAATTACTCTAAAAAAAATAAAAAGTATATTAAATCATTTAATATTTTAATCAACTGCAGAATAAAATCATCACAGTATAATATTAAACGACGTTTTCTTCCGAGAAATAATTCGCATTTGCAATTAAAGAAGTGCTTGGCTCTATCATGATCGATTTTTCTTTCCGAAAAATAAAGTAAAATAATCGAATAGTATATAAAATGATGTATTTATATATAAATATTCATTTTCTAATATTAATAACTTCATTTATAGCATCAGAATTCATTAAATGATTTGAATCGAAAAAAAAAAAAAAAAAAAAAAAAAGGGTTCTAATAATATGAATATTTTATGTTAAATATTTTTTGTATTAATATTATTTGACAAAGAAAAAAAGAAAATGTGTAATTCTTAATTAAATTACTGACCACTTTGAAGGTGGTTTCCATGGTTCCCTGGTTAAGAAAATATTAAGATGATTTATAAACTTTTAATGATAATCTAGTACGTGGGAAGGAACTCACACAAAATTACAGTTTTGTGTAAAAAACACGTACAGTTAATTAAATCAGGTCCATGTTTTAAAAATAATAAAAACCTAGTTTTAAAATAAAATTAAAGTTGCTTTTTTAAAAAAAAAAATCATTTGCAAACGAGGAGAGGGGGAATTTCATAAATAATTTAACGTACAGAGGTTGCGAAAAGAATACACTACTGCCCAGTTTTAATCTTTATACTGAGATGGATAGTTCTTATCGTAAAGTTCAGCAATTAAGGTAAATTGGCTATTATAATACTTCGTATTTTACTATAATTTCTAACATTAATGACTATTGAGGAATAACTCCCAAAAATAGGAAAAAAAAACATTTATCCATGATTTTGTTTTTTATATTTTAAAAAATGATTATTGATCAATTAAGCATTAAAATTATAATTGTCATACTAAATTGTTGAATTCTTTACTTAACTAAATAAAATTCTCATAGTTATGGACAGACGTATCGTTTTTATAGAAATAATAAGCATTTCGAAATATATCTCTAACTATTTTTTATGATCATGATTTTTCTTTTCGAAAAGTGCTAAAATTATTGACTTAAACCTATTATAATTTATATTTTCTGGTCATATTTCAAATTACAAGTTATTTAGTATAATTGATAAAATAAATTGAAGGGAATCACAACATTGTATATAATAATTAACGTGGAAAATAGAAATCGTAATGAAATTATTATTGACGTGGTTTCCATGGTTTCCCTGGTTCAAAAGTAACAAAATATCGAGATGGTTTCTTAACTTTCAATGATAATTTAGATTTACATTAATGAAACAAGGGGAGAGGGGGGTACATTTCCTAGCACAAATAATTTAATTTATAGACGTATGCGAAAAGATTGCACCTAATAGCATCTTAATGAATAGCAATGGTATAATGTATGGTGGATTTTTCTTACCGAAAAATATAGCAATGTAATGATAGCTATTATAATACATTTCAGTTTAATGCATTTTCTAGCATAAGGCTTGTATTACATCATATAATTTTGCACATAGTTTTTCCTTACAAAAAAATTTCAACTTCATTTTGTTTGTATGAGGATGGAATTTTCTTGTTAGTATGTAAAAATTGTATGCAAAATTATACCGTGTAATTGTAGGCTTTATATGAGTATATTACGTTGCAGTATTTTAGTTGATGCACAAATTGAATGAAATCAAAATGTTAATATTAATATTATATTACACAATACTTAGAGATCGAGGTAAAAAAATTTGTTCTTTATATTTAAATACTTATTGATTAATAGAGAATTAAATTTTTTGTAGTTTACTTCTTTTATAAATGAAATTTCCATAATAATGAGAGACGTTTTTTCTCTAGTTTCTACAAGTAACAAATAATAATCTGTATTAATTTTTGTAGTTTTTCTTTTCGAAAAGTAGATATATTGACTTAATATATATGTATAGTTTAGAGATGAGCGTTTAAATCAAATCACAGGGTTATTCTATGATGTGATTATATTGAAAAACAATATCAAAAAAATATATATTATGCCTGATTCTCTTCTGAATGTCTCAAGGCGTATAGTTTATTTTGATTCATATATTCATTTAATAATTAACAATAACAATATTTTTATTCAACAGAATGAAATTTTCATATAATGTAGACAGACGATTTGTTTTCTGAAATAATTCGCATTTTTAATTAAGAAATTGATTTTTCTTTTCGATAAGTAGTAAGTCTGATCTAAAATTATCGTATTTTATATTTGATTGTTTTCTAATATTACTTATAGTTTTGGTGTTATAAATGATGAAATAAATTAAAGGAAATGGAAAGATTTTCTATATACAATAGAACTCTAATTTTTAAAACTTAGACAAAAATTAATGGAAATCATAATAAAATTATACTCGCCATTTCTAACATTGTTTCCATAGTTCCCTGTTTCCAAATTAAGCAAATACTGAGATGATAGTTTTTTTTTAAAAAAGCTCAGCATTATATAATTGGATCAGGCAAACATAAAAAATTATAGAATGTATTTGCAAAGTAATGATATACGTATTTTCAGATGTTTCGTAACATTTAAGAACAATAATTAACTTTTGTAAAATTTTAAATCGAAGTGCTATATAATTTTGAAATAATAAAAGGTGAATTTTAAAATATGCAATGGTTCAGAAAATGTTGTCAATGAAACAGTGGACTTGTTCGTAAATGCAGAAATCGATTCATGAATCAATTATCAGATGAACATTCTATACACATAAGGATCATCAAATAATTTATTACTGTCTGATTGTGTATTTACGAACAGACCTATTAACTTATGTTTCAGGCATAAACCAAGAAAATAAAAAATTCTGGGATTTGGGATGACTCAATTTCAATGATTGGGACCAGTTTGAAAATGAGGTAGGAATGCCTCAAGATATTACGTTTTCTCTTCCCTCCTTTAGCTCACCACTAAATCTGTTTGTTTTATTTACAAGCGAAAAACGTATACGAAAATGTAATTAAAGACCATTAAATTAGTTATCGTAATTTTTGCGTTAACTAGACGTTGATTGGCTGACTTGGCATTGCATTTATAAGTGACAAAATCAGTTTTGAATATGTCTTTCAGAAGTATTTTTCATTTCGAAAAGTAGGAAAATTAAAGACTTATATTTTATGTGATATCTGTCAGTACATGTATGTATAAAAACAATCATTAATATTTTTAGTATTAGACTTTAAGAAATAAATTCATCGGAATTGAACGATTATTAATTTGACTAACAAAAAACTAACATAGCTGAACACCAAGTGATTGAAAGAGACCCAGGAAGAAAGTAAAAAGATAAATTGGTTTGAGCTGCCTGTTAGCACCCTGTCTGTAAAGGGTTGGACAGGTCTGGTCAATGGCAAGCAGAATGAGCCCCTCCTACTACGACAAGGCTTAACACTAAAGAAATATATTATTACAATTTAAATGCAAGTAACGACCATTTTGACAAGAATTTCCATGGTTCTCTCACTAAAAAGTGGAAAAATATTACTTGGTCATCTTGAAATTAATTGAAGCAACTCATAACATTTTGTATGAACGTCGCAAATCAGTCTATGGTTTAAAAAATTACCGCCCTTTCATATAACTGCATTTTAGATTTTAATCAGCAAAAGTGGGAACAGAAATAGGACAAGACTAATTAATTAAATTTAAGAAATAAGATCTTCAACTGAAGTAGTGTTAACTTAAAGAACAAACATGCGTGAAAGTTGAAAACCACAGAAAAATGTGTAGCAGATTATGTCGATCATTTTTAGAAGAAAATTTAAAGTTGAATGAAAATATTTTTTTGTATATTTTTTAATTTAAAATTTATCAGTCGTAAATAACGAAACAAAATTGTAAAATTCATGGTGATCCCAAGATCAAGAATATCGAGCTTAAATTTCAATTCGTTATATTGAATTATTTCACTTTTAGTTATAAATTATAAAATTAAGTTTAATATTATTTATATCAATATAAATAATAGCTTACAAAATAGTTATGGTAGAATTATTGTAGAAAACATTTACAAAAAGATGTAATAAGTTTTATTGTTGTATCAAAGTCCTTTAATATTTGGAACAACCAATAACAATTAAATAATTGACAAAATGTTAAAATTTTAAGCACAAAATATTGTGAAAGTCGTTATATCTGCTTCCACCGAGAATCGAGAAACAAAAATAAAACTTCCAGTTCACGTTTTTACATTTAAAGCAAAATCCCCCCCCCCCCCCCTCACACTAGATCTGTTCTCTATAATATATTAATATCGGTAGCCGTTTTGATTCCTTAATAATTATACCCTCATTTCCTTAATAATAAATGTATTTGCAATTGAATTAATTATCTAAATGAGAATAATGTTGTCATAATTTTCTTACTTAACAGTCAATTTTTTTTCAGGAAGCATATAAATCGTATTATAATTGTAATTAAATCATAGTTTTGATAGAAAATATAATGACACCGATTTTTCTATTCGAAAAGTATTTGGCAAAATAATTGTATTATCTTTAATATATTGCAACGTACCGATTGATAATATTAGAGTCGTTAAAATAAATTTAAGGACGTTATATGACGTTCTGACAATCTCTTTTCTTATTTCTTTCGTTAATGCAAAAAGCTTATTTCAGTTTCAACTGTTTTTGTTCCAACTAAATTTAATTCAATAGTTTCATGTATTGTGACATTGATTAGATTTTATTTTCGTATTTTTTTGTTTTATTTTCTTTGTGTATAACGTACTTTTTTGATCATAATTAAACGTTCAATATCTTATACATATAATTATTAATATATTACTTGAAGAAAAATTAATCCTCGTAAAATTTTGCACCAGCTAATAAGATTATTCATATTAATCTCTGCTGGACATTATTTGTAAAAATTATAAATTAATACTAAAAAAACTATAAAACAACATTATAACATTTATAATATCTTGATACAAAGTAATTATTAAAAGTGTATTCCATAGTTCCCTGATTCAAAAGTAATCATGCAGTTTCCACAAGCATATGTCATAAAATTGTGTGCACTTCTCTGGTCTACGAAGAACCTTAAATTAAATATTAAAGCTAATTTTAACCACATGTAAAAAACAGTGCAACTGTGAATATGATCGTTTTAATTTCAGCGGAACTGGTTTGTGAGACATACACCAGTAATGTACGATCAAATACAGTCATATTCCTTCCGAAAGTAAGATATATCTGGCTGTCCTACCCCCCCTATACGAGCTTGGAGAATTTCATTTCTCAAATATTAGTTTGACTGTATCAATTACCTAAATTAATATGAAATGAAATGTGAGTGTTTTAGAAGAAATATTACCTTTAAATATTGCTCATACAACGAGAACAGAGATCAGCTCTAGCAATGCAATTTGCTTGTATGTTACAACAAGTTGGATATTCTTTATGTAAGAAACGTAGATATAATAGGAATTATGTCTAATATGGTGAGAAACTTTGCTATCATGGAAAATATTCACAAAACTTTGTATATTAAAAAATCAAAATGTATTAAAATGCGGAATAATTAAGAATATAGCAGAACATATGCAATTTTAATAGGCGTACAGAAAAATATAAAAAAATATAATTATATTTAATTATTAATTCGTTCCTAAAAGAAGGTGCTTTTTTAATTCAAGTCTTACAGTATTTGAAAGAAAGTTAAAAAAATTATTGAAGTTTAATTGCTGTACAAGATTATGAAAAAAAAAATAAAAGCAAAAATTGTGTAAAAAATAGGGGGGTGGGGACGAAAATCTAATGGTAATATATGTAAATTGGCTGAAGCCTGACAGGCCATTTTTATAATTTTACATCGAAACTTTGAACTTGCCCCATTTTTATCTATTTTTTCTATTATATTTACATTATTTACTTTTCAATTTTATAAGCAATTAAACTAAAAATATAAAAAAATAATAAAAATATTATTTAAAAAGAAAACTAAATAATAAAATTATTTTTTTTTTGCAAACTTTTTTTTTCTGGTAGTAAGAACACAGGTGTAAATTTGCAATCAAGTACTAAAAAATAATACGATGGAATTTTTCTTATCGAAATGCAGCAAATTAATTTGTATATCAATAAAACATAATATTATAGTAGCTTCGGTGAATAAATTTGCGAAGGAAATTGAAAGATTATCATTATGATTTTTTCACGAACAATATAACGTAAAAGAAGAAATAATCAAGAAATTATTAATAATAAAGCTACTGCGGCCATTCTTACAGTAGCTTTCACGGTATTTTTATTGCAGACTATATTAATAATACATGTACACGCATTACCAATTGATGGCAAATTTTAACAAAATTATATACAGTGAAATTTACGAAGAACCGGAAATTAAAAAATATTTCAGAATCGTTGTATCATCATTTACGAAACTTCCTAAAAACGACCTACATCTGAATTTTTAATGTTAATATTAACAACAATGAGACGTAGTAGACAAAATCCTCTCAGCTCTCAGCGATGTCAATCAACCAGTGGCGCAGAAATATGTGCAGTAATCTGAAACAAACAAAATTCAAGTTGTAAAATAAAATCATTTCATTTAAAAAAAAATTATGTTTACATTTCTGTTTATTTATAGGTTAAACTAATGTAAACATAAAACAAGCAGCAACATAAAACAGAGTACGTGATATTACATCCATTGTAAAATAATAAAAACAATGCAATTTAATCAATTAAAATATTAAAGTCTGTAATAAGCGAAAAAAAATATAATAAAAAACACAGGTACGTCTTGAACCACAGAATTTAGCTATTCTGCGAACATAAGTCGACCAAGTTTGACATCAGGCGCAGATCCAGGAGGAGGGCCCCCGAAATTACGGATTTAACACAATGTAGGTATTTCTCCCATTCCAATTTTTTTTTTTTTACATTGGCCTTATGGAGCCCCCCCCCTATATATATATATATATATATATATATATATATATATATATATATGTATATATATATATATATATATATATATATATATATATATATATATATATATATATATATATATATATATATATATATATATATATTCTGGATCTGCGCCCCCCATGACACAGTGGGGTGAGCCTTAAGGGAGTGCATTCCAACTCGTGCTTATTGTTATCAATTAAAAGAAAACTAT
Organism: Siphlonurus alternatus; assembly: GCA_949825025.1. NCBI lineage: Eukaryota > Metazoa > Arthropoda > Insecta > Ephemeroptera > Siphlonuridae > Siphlonurus > Siphlonurus alternatus. The sequence goes on along the minus strand of OX463785.1, from coordinate 5,189,907 downwards.
GCAATCAAAGGTAATGCCGTTTTTAATTATTGTAAAAAGAGGATATTGTACGTCTACGTTTAATTTGAAAATCTATCTGTATGCAAGTTATGTAATAATAAATTACAATCAGAAAATCATTTCATTTATTTTAAAACATATTGTTTTTTACTTTTTTTTTTTTTTTTTATTTCATAATTATTAAAGTAAATAAATTATAATATTATATAGAAAAAAATTGTTTGGTATCATGGATACAAAACATATCCATGCATAGAATCATTTCAATTTTCATAAAGTGACACGTAAATAATAAATAAATAATAAAATTGAATAAATTATCACAGTAAATCAGTTAATAATTGGTAATAACTGTATTTTTTAATAATTCATATTAAATTCATATAGGACAAGTAATAAATACATATTAAGTTATACGATGATCTGCCATGCATACCACAATAAGAATCGATTTCTCGAATTCAGATAAATTGTTTTAAAAAATGCTATGATCATTACTTGCTTCAAATTTTTGCATCAGAAATTTAATCTATATAATTATGCAAGATGCAATGTTGACAAATCGTATGAGAAATGGAATAAATATTTAATAAGATTTAATGTTAATTAAATTAAAATTATGTTTTTGAGCAATTCCATTGATTTCATTGCAATTATAATAATTTAGGAAGAAAATTTAAGTATTAAATTTTTTTTGTCGTAATTGATTTAAGTATGCATATCCATGGGCTTAATTAATTAATATGTCAATAAAAAATTGTATAAATTACAGTTTTAATAAATACAAGAAAGATTCATTATTTTATGAGCTGCTTCGTATGACAAATAATAATTAAAATTAAATTAACTGTAATTAAAATACGTAACATTGGCGAGGTTATGTTAATTAATTGTGTTCTTCGTTAATATGGACAAATTTAAAATTAGAAAGCAGTTAAAAGAAAATGTAGCAAATTATAATTATAAAAATTCAGAATATTTGATTTTATAAATTAGTACCCACATTTTCATGAATAATTTAATTTCTTAATTGATTTTTTTCTAATTGGTTAATTTTATAATTGTATATATAATGTTAAAATTATTCAATATATTTAATTTATCCAATATTTAAATTTTATTATCATTATTTCTAGTATGCATGTACCCGCAGTAATTAAAAATACTGTGATAAAAATATTTACCTAAACGACTTTCTAAAGAAAATACACAATGAATTGATCCTGTATATGTGTTCTAATATCTAAAATTAAGGAAATAAATTTAATTGACGTTATAAAATTATAATGTAGTAAATGTACCTTTCCTTACAAATAATGGTAATTTTAAAATAAATAAATAATTAATAAAATAGGATAACACTCACCTTTATACGGCGGTCACGTTGCCAAATACGAGAGGTGGACCGCCACGTGTCATGTCACGTGTTGGAAGCTGCTGAGATCAAAATCTGACGATGTGCACTGCAGAGCGAGCAACTGACGAGTGAGGAGCGTGAGGAGCGCGGCCAGCGAGCAGAGCGTCACGTGATCTGGGCGACTGTACCACGTGACCCAGGTACGGCGGAGGAATGTCAACCGCCACCTGACGACGCCAGATGGGGGTGAATCACCTCCCTCCTCCCACTTAGCGTTAATGGACGTATTGTCAAAATTGTGGGGAGTGGAGATTGCTGCAGATAACGATCAGCACTTTCTTGACCATCCATTGTGTATCGAGTACAGTACTCGCCACAAATATCGAGTACAGTACTCGCCACAAATATCGAGTACAGTACTCGCCACAAATATCGAGTACAGTACTCGCCACAAATATCGAGTACAGTACTCGCCACAAATATCGAGTACAGTACTCGCCACAAATATCGAGTACAGTACTCGCCACAAATATCGAGTACAGTACTCGCCACAAATATCGAGTACAGTACTCGCCACAAATATCGAGTACAGTACTCGCCACAAATTCTCTCTGCCACCTGTCTGGACTTGTACCGTGTTCTCTCACATAATTTTTTATTTACGAAAACTCAACATAAATATTTATTGACTTTCAAAATATTATTTAAAAACATATGAGTCATAGAAAATTAAAAATTTATTCACTTTACTGAAAATGGCAAATTTCAATTATTAGAATATTAAATATCTCACAATTTATTTTTAAGCTCACAATCGAAGGAAATTCATAATGTAAATTATAAACAATTAAATTATAAATTGTTTAATCTTTGAGATATATTAATTATAGAAATAAAATGTGATCGCATAATTATTTAACTAATTTTGTTAAAATTATTATTTTTTAAAACAAACATAAAGTTACAGTGTGTAGTATTAATTTTGGTACATTATCATAATTAATAACATTTAATTGTATTTCAACATGAATTCCAAGCACACTTCAAGTGTTACTGATGTATTTATTTTACAATACAACACCCTGTTTTAATTCATTTTTTATATTTTATAATTATTTCCAAAAATATTGAAATGTTTATTGTCAATATTTAACTCAATATATAAATAGCTATGATAACCAATGTACTGTACTGTACGATGCAGACAACGTGTTTTATGTGACAGTTGACATGTAAATATATTCGTGGATAATAATTTTTATACTGTCCGAGGTCAAGTTAATTTCAAGTTTATGGAAGAGAACGTTTTAATCAAGCTATAAAATCCTCTACTTTAGCTCACGACGAAAATAAAATATCACAAAAGTAGATTAAAAATTTTGTAAATTTTATAAATGTCCATACTGAGAGTCGAACCGAAGAATTAGCAACAGAAATGATAATCATAATGTTTCTGCAAGAGCAGAAAATGTTTATTAAGGCAATTTTAGTTTCTATTTAATGTTCTTTTATTGTTTGTACAACTTATAATTCTCTTTATTTTAGAAATTTAAGTGAATGAATTACGATGGAGGCAGAATTTAATATAAACAATATAAAATCTAAATTGGACTGTTTTAATATAATTTAAATGAGTTCATCAATTTTATTGATTTTATAATAATATTACGATGACTTCTTCCAATAAGTTCTTAAATTATTTTTGTGCAGACCTAATAAATATTATACTGCCCCAGGTCAAGCAATATAGGCTGTATGTATATTTGAGCCAAGAATCAAAATGTGGAACTTTGTGTCATAAAATATATAATATATTTAATTTACACATTAGAATTAATTTATTGAGTATTTTTCAACTTTAAATACCTCAATAACTTCATTAATTAATGTTTACATCCTATTTTAAATCCTAAACTTTGTTAATTAAAATATTTTTCAGTACTAGATGATCTTAATATTATTATAATACTACCAATTGAATTTAAATTTAAAATACACTAATAAGTTAAAGAGCATGAAAATAGAATAGACACAAATATGCATTGATTTTTATATCAAGAATTATGCAGCTAAATAAAAATAATTAAAAGTTAGAATCAATAAAATAATCACAAACTTAAAATGTGAAATGTGTAGTATGTGCGTATGTACTATAAGTTATAAATTGTGTAATTTTGATACCAAAGGGACACAGGACCTTAAAAATAAGTATTTTTTATTCAAACGTTACCTACTAACTGAGTAAGAATGCGTGCTGCTAAGGGGCGAGTGCCCCAGGGTAAGCGCGCCAGGGGCAGCGCCAGCCGAGGAAGATGACGTCAATTCCCTCCGCTGGCAACATGCAGCAGCTTCCTCACTGCCTCTCCCCCCTCCCCTCACGCGCTCGAGAGAGGAAGAGAGGACGGCGGGGAAATAGGGGAAATAAGAAAGCAGAAAAAGAGAGGCCTTGAAAAGTGATAATATAACAATGTTATTTATTTATACTAAACGGAAAATTTTTAATGAAGTACGTACTGTACACCAGTATAAAAAAAGAAATAAATCGAATTGTTATTTATTTAACTAATTTTAAGTTTTGTTTAAAGTTTTGTAAATAAAGTCCATAGTATTTATGGGGTGTATTTATATTTATTCTTATTAAATGTTGAGAGAGTGTAGTAGTACTTTGTGTTGTAATATTTAAAAGCAAAATTAATTTTTATAAATTAAAAATATTAAATGGTTAGAAATATTTACAAACACCATTTTAATGGTAAACGTATAAATATTATTTAATGGAAAGAACTTTATTTTAAAGTAATGGTGATATTTGGAAATAGTGTGCCCTTTTTTTTATTTAAACACTATAATATAATGAGTAATGAGCTACTCACCTAAAATTTACGCTGGATATCGTGCAAGTTGTCCAAACCGAGGTTTGAATCCGACGTAGATACCATCCTCACTTGGAAACGTATGTCGTATACGGTTCACTGCACATGACGGGATAACAAACCGATATCCCTTGATTTCTTTATCCAAAAGTGTTTTTTTTTTCAACTATAATTGTATGCAATATATTTACATAATATATGACGGAAAAACAACAATAATAAAAATTACCTTATAAAACATTTGACTTTGTATATTATAATATTGTGTTAATTCCTAACATCATTAAATACATTTATCTAAATTCATACACGTGGTGCTAGGGATAGATATATTATCTTACTTAATTGATTTCGTGTATTAGCATATTTTATTGGATGATAATTAAAAAATAATAACATATTTAGGACGTTTGCAAGAAGAACAAACTGATTTTTTTTCTTAGGCTCCGCTATAGGTGTATTTTATTATGTTTATTTTATATTTAATGCCATGATACATTATAGATAACATAGTGTTATGTAATTTTATAATACAACATTATATATTAATAATTTATTAATTTATATGAAATATATTTTACACCTGATAGATATGCATATAATATATAATAACATATGATTATATACATATATAGTATATTTATGTGACGATTTAATGATTTCAGTTAGGCAAAAAAATAGTGAACCAAAATATATATTAAAGATTTTATATTATATTTATTTAATAAAATATAAATCTTCCATATTATTGAAGCTTACGTGCTTCGACATCGATCGGTCATCATCGTTTCTTCCCGCCACATACCGCTTGCCCCCTCTCCTCTCTCTCCACCAGCCCTTCTCTCCTCGCTCCTCCCAGCCTGACTCGGTGCGATGTTGCAATTTTTTTTGCCCTGCGGCTCTCTCTTTTATTTAATTAATTTAAATTTGGGGAGTGGACCAAAAGCTAAAATTTGGTCAATTTTAGCATTACCATATCTTAGAGGAACTTGTGGCGAACGTAGAGCGTTATTGTCCTGTGTCCCTTTAAAAATAAATATTTTAATTATAATATTATATGAATACATTATGATATGGTACCATTATTAATCATTATTATTCATTATTTTTCACATTAATTTAAATATTCTCAGATCGAATCTTGTACCTATAGCTTATTTAAATTTCATTGCAGGTCATATATGACATTAACAATAATTCTTTTAAATTAGAGAGTTTCAATCCCTTGTCGCCCAAAAAATTAATTTCCTTCAATCTTAAAAAAATAATTGAAAATTTGTAGATGGTTTTGGATAATTTTAATTCAACTTCGATTATTAAATATGTGAATTATAATAATGCAGATACAATTATTACATTATTAATAACTCACAGTCAGTTTAAAATTCCAATTATTATTTATTCATCAACAGCTACAGAATCAGGGCATTGTTGTGTGCAAAAAATCTTCATGTAATTTAAAAAGAATTGTTACGTCAGCATTTTTTCCTACACGTGTGCTTTAATTTGTGTCCGTTCTCGATTATTATTAATTATATAATCTGCCTTCAATGCTATAATGATATCCTTAAATAATTCTTTAGTCTCTTATTTTATAATGTCTTTATAACAGAGAGTTACAGGCAAATCTTTGGTTACAGGGAAAAAAAGTAAAATGATAAGACTCAAAATAGCCAAAATATCATTAACAAATTCAAATTTTTATTTTGATCGTTGGCTTTACAGCATAGATCACGTCAGAATTGTTACATAGATTATACATAACAGATGTTTAATTCTAATTAACATAGTACTTAAAAATAACATACAATTTTAGGAGTACAAATTAAAGTAATAGTTTTAGTCGAGCATCCGTCCTAAAAGTATTTTATTGCAGAAATGAATAGAAGATGCAAAGTTGTGTTACTCTGATTTTTCAGATTTCTTACATCCGGGGAACTATCAGACAAACAAAAACAAATTTTAAAACAAACTTTCATTATTTATTTTTTAAATATAGTTCCCGCGGGCTCTAAAAAAATCGGAAAAAAATTAGAGCAAGGCAAAAACTTTGCACCTTCTATCCATTTCAGCATTATTAAAATTGTTATTACTTTGCATTCCGATAATTGTTAATGGTATTTTGATTTTTATTATTTAATTTTTTCCCTGTAACTCTGTCATACAGACACAATAATATAAAAGACTAAAGCACATTATTGCATTGAAGATTATATAAATATTATTAATCGAGAACGGACACTCGTGTAGCAAAAGTGGCTGATTTAACATTTTTTTTTTAAAATTGTATTATGTTTTTTTTTTACACAAAAATGCCCTGGTTCTGTAGCTTTTGTTAAATAAATAATAATTTGAATTTTAAACAGAGTTATTAATAATGTAATTTCAGTAATATTGTATCTGTTTTATTATATATAATTCACATGTATTATTTAATAAACGAAGTTGAATTAAAATTATCCAAACAGTAAACCCATCTCTAAATTTTTAATTAACTTTTGAATATTGAAGGAAATTAAATTTTAGTGCCACAAAGGATTTTAACATTTCTGATAATTAAAAACTCTCATCTTTATTACGCTGAAATGAAAGTTAAATAAGCTGATATTCAAATTTTTTTTTTTTTTATCATACAGCATGGATCACGTCAACTATTATACATAAAATATGTAACATACTTAATTCTAATTAAAATAAGTTTTTCTAAATTTAATTAATTTAAACACATTATATCATGCCCAAACAATATTTAAAAGTATGATCTATAAAATTAATATAATAATTAAAATTGTGTAATTTTAAACATCACATTAGAACCATAATATAATTATTAACAGACGGAAACGCAAGATTCTATGAGGATATTTTGAATAATGTGATATGTATATAATATTAAATAATATATACTATTTTCATGTTGTTGTTCCATTGTTGTATACATATTCAACAAACAAATTTAGAAATTTTATTAAATGAAAATATGTTCAAAATTAATCCTCGATTACTCTTTTTTTATTGCACCAGCAAATACAGTTTAAAATTTGTACTTTTACGGCTTAGTCAGATAATTTTATTTTCTATTCAAAAAGTTGTAATTATTGGGTGGTTCAAATGTATCATGATTTTTTCTATTTAGAAGAATAAATTGAAAATGTCGAGATGATTTTAATACTTTTAAGGCAAATTTGTATATATAAGGTACAATTATAATAAAATAAATACTAAAATATTTTATTTAGATTTTAATAATACTTGTAATCTCAATCAATAAAGAATTATAATGTGTAATACCTCCATGTTTTTTAAATAATTTAAATTACGTACTCTGGTTCTAAACTGCAAAAAAAATATTATAAATAATGTGTGTATTATAAATAAGCATTTTGACAGTTTTTTTCTTACAACAATTAATATATTATACTTGAATGTCACAGATGACGTAAATATATTGTCTGATTTAATTATTAGTAATTCAGTAAACTAAAATGTTCAAATATTATTGCTATTTAAATTTTAATTCAATGATAATAGTAAATTAGTTAATTTATGATCGCATGTAAATTCATAAATTTAAAACTAATTTTAATTTAAATTTTTATTTAGAAGTGAAAATTTATACTGTTATTTTTTTATTTATTTAATTTTTAATCAAACCCTAACTGGGTACTTCTATACTTACTAATTACTCACTAAGTTTGAAACCCCGAACCTTCCGAAATCCTAACTTGAGCTGGCTCATCGGGAACTGGGGTGGCCACGCGACCACGGCCTTGCAATCCATCCCGCCATTTGCCTGCGACTGAGGGAAACGTGGGAACCTCAGCCAGGATGGACGCTCAATGAACCGGAAGTGCAATGGTTCAAAGCCAGGGGAACCACATAGTGGAAAAGCGTAACGATTTACCCCTGGATGGGAAACGTGGTTTTTGTTAAAAATAGTCACCCATCTAACTACTAGCCACGCTCGGCGTTGCTTGACTTCGATGATCTGACGAGACCCGGTCAAGCGCACTGCGCCACACATAGCTGTTAATATATTTTATTAATAATTAAATTTTACAGAAATATTTTAACATTAATGCAATGTACTCCATAGTACGTATATACATTGCATACATTGCAATGTATGCAATGTATACATTGCATCTGGCACAGATTTGCTTGCATTTTTTATTCCTTAATTATAACGTTGCAAACTGATCGACTTCAATTATAATGAAAATTGATCATACCATATCAAGTGTCCAATAGTTTCGGAATGCAGTCAAAATGGGAGTTTTTTTTATTATTGTTGTCCATGAAACATTTTTTATACTTGACAGATTCTGAAATATAAATATATCTGATGTTCGATATTAAAATATATATATATATATCTATATATATATATATATATATATATATATATATATAGATACAGTAGTAATTATTATAAAATGTATATATTATTAAATTTCAATACAATAAATTTCATTAAAAAGAATTGTGTCAGATCCTACATTACTGTCTGTATATTATGCAAATATATATTCTCATTTAAGCTACTGTATAATAATGTGGGGTAGTGATAATGTTATGTTAAATAGACTGTTTATTCTTCAAAAAAGGGCTCTTAAAACAATAAAAGGGTTTAAAAAATATGATTCATGTAGAACATATTTTAGGGAACTGAACATGTTAACTTTACCATGTATTTATATTTACAAATGTGCAATGTATAAAAGACTACATGCTGAGTCATACGATCAAGTTTCCGACATTTCTCCATACAATACAAGAAATAAATCGAAGGTAGTAGTAAAAAAACACCAATCTGCTTTTTATAAAAATAATCCATATTACCAAACGCATAAAATTCACGATTTTATACCACAATCATTGCGAGATGAAAGTAGTGATAATGTATTCAAAAATAAACTGAAAACTATCTTAATAAAAAAAGAGTATTACAATATTAAAGAATTTTATTCAGAGGACACAAAAATAACAGATGGAGATGTAGCAAACTGGAACGTAGCTGACACAGCATAATAATTACTATAGTGAGAAAACCAATATATTAATGTAAAACTTAATTATCATCCATTAAGATCATCAAGATAATGTGATACAGTGAAAAAAAAAAAAAAAAAAAAAGGGAAAAATAACATCAAACATGTGATTGTGGTTAAATTTTCATATTAAAATTTTATAATTTTCATAATAATTCATACAAGAAGAGTAAGTGCATCAAGAAACTTATTGTACTGTGAAAAGAAGAAATAAATTATGTGAATATATGACAATTTATGCAAAAGTGCTTTTTAAATAACTAATTTACTACTAGTAAATTGTTAAAGTAACTAATTATTTTGTCAAGATGTATAGACTTTTAATTGAATTTAAAAGTTGTGTGTTAAATATATTATGGTGCTAATGTGATGTTTAAAAGGACACAATTTTAATTATTGTATTAATTTTATAGATCATATATATTTTAAATATTGTTTGGGTATATGTGTTTAAATTTATTAAATTTAGGCTAATTTGAATTAGAATTAAGTATGTTACATATTTAATGAAATAATTGACGTGATCCATGCTGTACAGCCTATGATCGAAATAAAAATTTGAATTTGAATTTGAATTTGAATTCAATTCCTCCCTATTATTAATAAAATATTATCCTGCAATTTAAACACATACTAAATACACTAGGTTTCAAATAATGGTAATAATTGCATTCAAAGGATAGGATACATTGCATTATAATTTTTAGTTAGATAAGAGTAAAATATTATTTTACAATACAGTAAAGTTATACATTTACAAAATTATATTATTTAATAATTATTTATTGTTTAATGAAGAAATAACATTGTATATTTATTTTATCATTCCAGGCAAGATGATCCATGCCTCTACCTGTTTGCTGCTCTCTCTCTCTCTCTCTCTCTCTCTCTCTCTCTCTCTCTAGCTACCTGTATACCTGCCTGTGCTACTTTTTATTGTGTCCCCTCACTGGTAAGCGGACCAAATACCCCCGGACGAAATACCCCCGGACCAAATATCCCCGCCCGGACCGGACGAAATACCCCCGGACGAAATACTCCCGGACGAAATATCCCCGGACGAAATACTCCCGGACGAAATACCCCCGGACGAAATACCCCCTTGTAAGTGGAGAGGGGCGGGTAACCGACGCGGGAGGGGAAGTTGACTTTATTTATAAAGTCTGTTTTTCTGTCGTTTGTCTGACGTCACGCGCGTCGTATTAAAGAAGGAAGTTAGTAACGCCATTTTTCACAACAAATATGTTATGTAATATTCAAAGTATATTTATAGTTAATGCCGTATCAAGATCTCAAATTGCGTCTTTAATTTTATTATACCAACACATACTCAAAATTGTGCCGCAAACAAACGATTTTTGTATATGCTATGCTTACTTTGATTGTGCGGCAATTATAAATTGTTAATTGTCTCAGCATTTTGCAGCAAGATTTTGAAGGTTTTTAAACGATTTTAGGTTTTTAAACTTAGGTGTGCCCCGAGTGATTTGAGCAAAGCCCGAAATTAACAAATATTTCGGGCTTTGCTCATTTAAATTTGATCATTTCTAGAAGTGATCGGAAAAAGCGAACCCCGACGAGAAGTTTTATATCGGGCTTTGCTCATTTAAATTTGATAATTTCTAGAAGTGCTCAAATTTATAAAGTCTGTTTTTCTGTCGTTTGTCTGATGTCATGCACGTCGTATTAAAGAAGGAAGTTAGTAACGTTAGGCCAATATACATTATGCATGCGGCATTATATAATTTATCATGTCATTCATATCGAATTAAAATTAATGTGTAATATATTTTGATGCGATACATTTTATGTATGTTAATTATTAGTGTTTATTGCATTTTTTTTTTAGATTTTTTTTTAAATAAAATTTTTCAAAATCATCCCTATATAATTTTTTAACTTTAAAAAAAAAAATTAAGTAAATTTTTTTAGTGTGATTTTTTAATTCTGATTCGATTGGTGTAGGTCTAAAAATGCAATATTTTTTATTGTTTCTGGTCCCCCGGTGCTATAGGTGCCGTGAATACTTAACGTAGCATGTGTACCCCTCCTGAAGAAACTTAAAATTTACTTGTTGTTCTATTTATTTCCTTATTTATTCCTTCCTTTTCTATATTTATATATGTTGGCACCAAAGCCCGAATTCAATGCGCACATCTAGGTGTGACTCTAGCGATTTGAGCAAAGCCCGAAATTAACAAATATTTTGGGCTTTGCTCATATAAATTTGAACATTTCTAGAAGTGCTCAAATCGAAAAATACAAACCCTGACGAGAATTTTTATTTCGGGCTTTGTTCACTGTTTTGATCATTTCTAGAAGTGCTCAAAACAAAGTGAAAAATAATAATTGGAAATTGTGCCGTATTATAGTAATAATTTGTAATAAATAATTAAAACAATAAAATATTGTGAATTTAATAATATTTTAATTTTTAATTACATCACTTTTTTAATTAAGTAAAAAAAATACAAATTTAGCATTAGCTTGTATATTATTTTTTTATTAAAATATTTCTTTCTGTTTTATTCAAGTCATGCTGAAAAATACGATTTTGTCACACTTTTTATATTAATATTGTATGTTAGTTATTTTAAATAAATTTTTTACAGCTGATATACAGGGTGTCCCAAAGATCTTTAGATTTTTCAATCCCAAATAGCAACCGTTTATTATTTTTTAATGTTCACTTTATATACCTTAAATTAAAGCTCTGAATTTAACATTTTCAAAAATGTGAACAGATTTTTTTTTTTTGTTTTAAATGTGATTTTTCTTTTCTACCCGTTAGAAAGCAAAATAGTCACTTTTTTCGAATCACGACTGCTCCTGCACCTAAAAATTGGTTGCATCAATTCTTATGCATTTTGATCTTTTTTCGATGCAAATGCAACAAGGCCTCTCTAAATGGGCTCCGTTGGTGTCTCATCAAACATCCAGTCCCTCCTCGAACTCACGCCACACATTGCGCAGCATGGCAGGCATGGTGGACTGGATCCTGGCGGTGATGCCTTGCTTTAGCTCCAACGAGTCTCACACTGGAATTTTGAATACGTTGTCCTTCGCATAGACCCGAAGGAAAAATTCTGAGGGAGTGAAGTCAGGGAACCTGGGGACCCATGTTGTGGGACCCCAGGTCGATCCATATGCCTGGGAACACCTCGTCCAAAAAACGATGCACAAAAAAGTGCAAAAAGCTCCCATTTTGCCTTCTAATAGGTATTGAAGAAACTTCACCTTTTAGATTTTTTTTTCTGTTCACATATTTGAAAATGTTGAATTCAGAGCTTTAATTTGATGTATATATAAAGTGAACATTAAAAAATACCAAACGGTTGCTATTAGGGTTTGAAAAATCTAAAGATCTTTGGGACACCCTGTATTATAAAATCGTTTTAACTTAATTTACAGAACTTGCTAAGAAGCAAAGAGCTCTTCAAGATAGTACCAAACCTACTAATTTAAAATAAATAAATGGGGGGCATTCACAAAGCACTTTAACCCCAACTTTAGCCCCAAGTTTTATCCCTGGTACTAAACATGGTGCTAAACCAGGGGCTAACCATGTCTAGCTACTAGTTTAGCACCATGTTTAGTACCAGAGATAAAACTTGGGACTAAAGTTGGGGTTAAATTGCTTTGTGAATGTCCCCCAATAAATATTACCTGATCTTATTATTACCTGAACTTGACTTAGTTTTGCAGGGGTTACTATCATGGCATTTTAAATTTCATCTAAATTTTTTCTTTGCACAACATGTTTTAGATTGACAACCTTTCTTGTAGTTGCAAAACACAAAACCTTGCTTTGAATTTGATAATGCTGCTGCTGATCTGAGACACTCTTTTCTTTGTTATGTGTGGTGCGTCGTCTGAACTTAGAAATTGTTCATCTGCAACCTGGAATTCATTGCTAGAGTATAATTGTAATCATACCCTTTAATTATAAAAAAAAAAATAATAATAAAAAATTTAAAAGTGTCTCTCAGTGTGAAAAAATCGTATTTTTTCCATTATGACTTGAATAATACAGAAAAAAATGTTTTAATAAAAAAAATACTATACACGCTATTAATTTTAAATTTGTATTTTTATCAATAAATTAAAAAAGTGATATATAATTAAAAGGCAATTTGTAGACGGCCGAGGTAATAATGCTGCTGGCTTACCCCGTAAAGGGATATGGCGTCATGTTATGTATGTTATGTATGTTGTATATGTATTATTAAATTTACATTATTTTATTATTTATTGCTATAATACGACACAATTTCCAATTATTATTTTTCATTTTGCTTTGAGCATTCTAGAAATGATCAAAACAGTGAGCAAAGCCCGAAATAAAAATTCTCGTCGGGGTTGCTTTTTTCGAGTTGGGCACTTTTAGAAATGAGCAAATTTAAATGAGCAAACCCCGAAATAAAACTTCTCGTCGAGGTTCGCTTTTTTCGATTTGAGCACTTCTAGAAATGATCAAATTTCAATGAGCAAAGCCCGAAATATTTGTTAATTTCGGGCTTTGCTCAAATCACTCGGGGCACACCTAAGTTTAAAAACCTAAAATCGTTTAAAAACCTTCAAAATCTTGCTGCAAAATGCTGAGACTATTAACAATTTGTAATTGCCGCACAATCAAAGTAAGCATAGCATATACAAAAATCGTTTGTTTGCGGCACAATTTTGAGTATGTGTTGGTATAATAAAATTAAAGACGCAATTTGAGATCTTGATACGGCATTAACTATAAATATACTTTGAATATTACATATATAATATATATTTGTTGTGAAAAATGATGTTACTAACTTCCTTCTTTAATACGACGCGCGTGACGTCAGACAAACGACAGAAAAACAGACTTTATAAATAAAGTCAACTTCCCCTCCCGCGTCGGTCACCCGCCCCTCTCCACTTACAAGGGGGTATTTCGTCCGGGGGTATTTCGTCCGGGAGTATTTCGTCCGGGGATATTTCGTCCGGGAGTATTTCGTCCGGGGGTATTTCGTCCGGTCCGGGCGGGGATATTTGGTCCGGGGGTATTTCGTCCGGGGGTATTTCGTCCGTGATTCCCCCTCACTTGCTTGCAGCTCGCTCATAGCAACAGCAAGAATTCGCTAGATTTTTCTACTATATTTTTATTTATGTTTGATTTGATTTATTTATTTGATCCAATCCAGAAACTTTTTTATGTGGATACATTGATAGATAAATAATATCTATGTTATCATTACTTTAGAACTGACCTAGAAAATTAATATAAAAATAAAGTTTCAATATAAACACACTAATTATAATTAGAGAACAGATTTTTTATTTTTTATATAGATAATAAAAATTAAGTTGCCTTAGGTCAAGAAGACCAAACCAGAGCTGTTTTATAATTTTTTTATTGACTGTATAACAATATAAAAGTTCTGTTCTATTTTTGGTCATATATAACCGACCGTTTAGTGTAAATTAATTAAATAATATATTAAATTCAATTTGATAGACTTGTTATTATTGTACACTTATTATACAGATCAACCAAGGTTATACATTGTAACCTTATATTAATTGTTTGATGTAATTTACATGAGAAATATTCCTTCACGACCAAAATTTATTATGAAACTACCACAGAAATCTAATACAGATCAAATCTTATTTGTGATTTCAACAAAAATAAAAATGAAAATAAAGTTGAATCCATTGACAGATATTTGTTGTCAAGTTTTACCCAAAAATATTATTAATTTTCAAGTTAAAAATATGTTTTTTTAAAAAAAGGTACATTTTATTTTTGTACATTAAATCAAAATTTAACCTAAAGCTCTAATACATTATACATCGTATGTTCTATATAAATTTGTAAAAATGTTAGAAACAAAAACAAACATGCCAAAAATTATTATAAAATCAAAATTTGGTTCCATGCATTAAAGTTGAGATTCATCCTAAATAATACGATGCATTGCACCTTTAAAAGAGAAATAAATCAAGTAATGATTTTAATTGCTTTTCATTTAATTTTTAATAATTAATTTTTATGATAATTCAAGGCGTTATATTTATATAATACTATACAGCTACAAACTGTCTTTGGATTTAAAGATTGGAAATTATTTAATGATCTCCTATAACACAATTTGAGAGAAAAAGAAGTTAAATAGTTACTAGTAGAGATAATACCGATCAGCTGATCGACGTAGTCCCCTTTGATTAACATGTAAACCTTAGCAAATTCACAAAAATTCTGAAATTTTTTTGAGACAGATATTAGTGCTTAAAAGTCATAGAAAAAAAAATCAAATTAATTAAACGAGACGATTTTTTTTAATTAACTTTTTAGTTAAGAAAAAACCCTATGCTTAAAATTAAAAAAAAATTAATTAAAAAAAATCGTCTCGTTAAATTGTTTTGAAATTTTTTTATGACTTTTAGGCACTGCAATCTCAAGAACAATCTGCCTCTCAAAAAAATGTCAGAAATTTTGTGAATTTGCTAAGGTTTATCATGTTTATCAACGGAGACTACGTTGAACAGCTGATTGGTATTATCTCTATATACCTAAATACTAATTTAATTACATCAATTTTTCCTAGATTCTCCAAGTAAAATTTTGACTTTATTTGAATTTATATATTATTTGAATCTTTGGAGGTTAACAATATCTTTTATTCTTTGCATTATTTACTTCGTAATAATTAAATTGCTACCTTGAAATTTCATTAAAACAATGGAAATTGGTTTCAATTGTTGGAGGACCTGTAGACTTGATTCAAATTATTATAAAACAATTAATACTCTTCTGCACTTAGAAATAAACGAAAATTCTGTTATAACTGTTATAAGTATGTGAATTATAAGAAAAACGATTTACCAGTGTTCACGCAGCGCATAGGTATATTTTTATTTTTAAACGATCAATTAACAATAATAATATTTTTATAATATTTATAACATACTGATGTATTAATAGTGCATAGAAAATTTGTTATCTTTTTACAAATTATTGTTATCTTTTTTAATGAATTTTGGGATGAATTTGGAAGATGTTCTCCATTCCTTACAGTTTTGATTAACTTATATATTATTTAGTTTCGAACAATTATAAAGAAGAAACTTAATTAAAAATAAAATGCGATGTTTCAAAATTTTTACTATGGTATACCAGCCTGTTCACGTCAGTTTTCCTGCTTGATTTTTATCCAAGGTGCTGGGTAAATATTTATCTTTATCTACCTTGATTTTTACTCTTCTGAAAGTATATTTTCGAAGATTATAATATTTAAATGGAGCTCGGGGGTATTCAAATACCGCCAATTAAGAATGTCCGTAAAGTTACGCAAGAAATTAACATATATTTCCAATTTTCAAGTCTTGTGTAACTTTACACAAATCGTTAATTGGCGTTATTTGAACACTATATAAAAACATACACATTTTACCTACAATTTTAAAGAGAGGTTTCTCAGTTAATTATTTTGCAACGACTGTTTCTGTTTCTCATAAATTATTTATAAGCTAACTTTTTTAAATTTTATTAATATGTTTAATTTGTACTTATTTAAAATAAAACAGGATTAAATATAACAAGGATCAGCTGATCGGAGTAGTCCCACTTGGTTAATACCATAGAGTTAATATAATGTAATATTATAATAATTAATATGTAAATTAATAAGAGATATAATTTAGCCATGAAATGTTTTGGAGAAATAGTCTTTATTTACATCTAGAAGTGTGAAAAGTTTTGAAACAAGTTATTGAACCAATTTTCTTTAATTTATTTTTTTTTTTAATTTTTAGTATAGGACTTTTCCATTGAGATAATGGAGAGAAGAACTGAAAAAAAAAAATGTAAAAATGTAATTTTCTTACATACACCCCCTCCCTCCTCTCTCTCTCTCTCTCTCTCTCTCTCTCTCTCTCTCTCTCTCTCTCTCTCTCTCTCTCTCTCTCTCTAGCTACCTGTATACCTGCCTGACCTACTTTTTATTGTGTCCCCTCACTTGCTTGCTCATACCTAGGATCATGTATGTATGGATAGGCTATCCCTATACCAATAGCATTAGAGCGGCTGAGGCAAATCTCCAACGTAAGATGGTGACCAAGCGCAATCAACCGGCGGCATATTTTCAAAGTTTTGAATAGCGTAAAAAAAGTGAAACAGTAGAGAGCTCGCGAGATCATGCAGAGATGTATTCGATCTTATACGTCAAAAGAAAAGAATTAGAAGCATGATTCAAGCCAAAGCAGGTCAGAGCTATAAAAAAATATGGGAAAAACTGAATAATATATACTGAATTTCCCAAGTATATATATTTGTATTTTTTTTTTTATGATTATAATGTATATTAAAGTTCGAATAAGCGATATATTTCATTTTTTGGAATATTTTATTTTCTATAAATAGTTTAACCTGATGCCTTCTATTGAGAAATGAAAACCAAAAAATTCCATCTCAAATAGCTTCACCACAAAAAAATCCCAAAGTTGCTGTTTCGGAGGCCTTTAACATGCATTCTTATATATATGGAACAGAAAACCAGCTTTTTACTCCAACTTCGTCTGAACTATGGAACCCAATTAAAAAATATGTACGTAATCTATGATGAATTCTTTAATGGATTTTCAAATAATTTTTTTTTTTTACGGAGCCGTTTTTCCGGAAAAAAAAACTTGAAAATCCTTATGGGAATTAGCCCGCAAAAATTTCAATATTTTTTTTCGGAAAAACGGCTCCGTAAAAAAAAAAAATTATTTGAAAATCCAATAAAGAATTCATAATAGATTACGCACGTATTTTTTAATTGGTACCATAGTTCAGACGAAGTTAGAGTAAAAAGCTGTTTTCTGTTCCATAAGGATGCATGTTAAAGGCCTCCGAAACACCAACTTTGGGAATGTTTTTAGGTGAAGCTATTTGAGATGGAATTTTTTGGTTTTCATTTCTCAATATTATAGAGGGTGAGTTGAACTATTTTTAGAAAATAAAATATTTAAAAAAATTAAATCGCTCACTCTACTTTAAAAGAAATTATTATCGGCATCAGGCCTGATGTATTATTATCGTAGGGGTACTTATTTCAAAAAACAACAAAGATGTGACTGGACGCAATACTATAATAGACAGCTAGCTAGCAGTTTAATCTATTACATAAAAAGTCTGGAGGATATTCATGAGCAATTAAACTTAGAGAGACTATGTTTTTATCTTAGCTCATGCCATGCAGTGTTGTATAAACTTCCAGATTATTAAAAAAAAAAAAAAAAAAATGAAAGTATACCTGCATATGTTTAAGAAACAATTGTTTGACTACCTAATTAAAAAGAAAATATTACTCCATTTATAAGCTCATGCAAGGCAAAGAATGTCAATAATTTTATTTGTATAATTTTGTATTGTAATAATTGAATATTGTCATTTTGTATGTTTGTCTATGTCTATTATTTTTATTATTATTATTTTTAGAACCACAAGCAGGGATAAAAATTGAGGCCAAAGTGGGGGTTAAAGTGTTTGTGAATGCTCCCCATATATATGTTTTAGAATAAAATTATTAACAAACATGGAATAAAAAGGTGAAGAATTATAATAATTAACAATATATACAGTATCATATAATTTATTGATGTCATTATAAAATCTTTCCACAAAATCTTTTTATGTATATGCCAACAGTCAGCATGCACTATATCTATTCTTGATCAAAATCTTTTATTTTTTTCCAAATGGCTTTTACTTCTTTTAAAAATTGGCTTGCACGCAGGACTCCCCGGCAAAGTTTAGTGACTCAATATTGTTAAATTTATCTGCCCAGGCCATATGTATATATACTGCATGAAAAATTCATTTTAAGCCGGTATTACACGATACAATTTTTCTAGTTATTGTATATAATTTCTCCTTACAAGAAAACTTCCACTCCATTTGTTTGTATGGAGATGAAATTTTCTTGCAAGAAAAAAATTGTATGCAAAATTGCATCGTGTAATACCGGCTTAAAGTGAAGTCCATGAAGACACTTTTTAATGTTTAATCATTGTCTACCTTTGCTGGCAACTATATTGTAAAAAAAACGTAGCTGCATCTTATATATTATGCAGTAATGTATATATTATATATAAATTTATATTACATATATTTATTTATAATATATTTGCAAAATTTGCATATTATAGCCGTATAAAATATAAAAGACAAAGCCAAAAAATGCTTATTTCTTGAGTAAAAAAAATAGATAGTATTTTCTCTTTATTAAAATTCTTACTCATTACATAGAGTGCTGTACACCAAAAATGTGTCGTACTTGTTGACTGAAGCAACGGGTCCAAAGAAGGAACGTCAATAGAGTTTTGTCGGTGCGACAATGATGTGTTGGGCCTCCTCGCTTGCCTTTTCTGTGTAGAAAAGCATGATTAGTATTTAGGCAAAATTAAGCATAGACTTACTGGTAGACTTAATTAAATAGTACACTCCATTTGAATAAAAATATCCCATCCGGCTATGTTAAAGTATAGCCGGATCAGACATTTTTATCTGAATGGAGTGTACTTTAAGACAGGGACTGGATCCCGTATCCGGATCCTCTCATTATTCTGTTAAAAAAATAAATGGACCAGATCCGGGTATCCCGATCCCCTTAAAAATATAAATGGACCAAATCCGGATATCCCGATCCCCTAAAAAAAATAAAAGGATCTGGACACCCAGATTCTTTTATATTTTTTAAAGAGGGTCCAAAAAAGGGTTCAGGTATTTTAATTTTTTGATTTTCACTGTTTGAAGTTTGAATTTTATCTTCCCAACTTGCGCAATTTGCGGCTTCTTAAAAAATAAATCTTTTCTCTTATTGACACAACATTGGGTGTTCATATATTATACATATATTTTCGTATTTCATTAATTTCAATTAAAAGTATTAAAACTAAATTTACACTTACGTACAGACCCCATGCTTATTTTTTTTTCTTTTTATTTTTTAAATTTGAAATGAAATTTGTGTTAATTTTTATTCTTTTTATATGCATATTAAAATTAAATGATTAACTGTAAGAAAATTGTTCAAAATGTTTAAACAGTGCAATGAAATTCTTCGAATATTTAATCATATAATTACCAATATTACCATTTATTACCAATATATAATATAATTAACGTACAGTATGGCATTTAATTAAACAATTAACAAACAACAGTTCTTATCATACATTATCAGTTACAGTATGCATAATGTGTATGATACAGAGATACAGTATGATACTGTACATACCCGTGTATCGAGACAGGCGTTTCTCCTTCATTTTGCAGGGATTTCCGCTTAGCAGCATTCTTGCAACCAGGTGCACAACAAGTTCTTGTCATTAACGCTTATTTAGCTTATTCACATTTTCGTATAATATCACATAAAAAATGGAGAAAATAGTAAAAAATTGCAATTTTTTCTCCATCCCAACATGGCGGACAACAATATCAAAACATTAGCGTCACGTGACTATCACGTGACCGTTACCACCCACTTCCTCCTCACGACCGAGCTTCACCGAGACAGCGCCATAGCCTATCCATACATACAAGATCCTTGGCTCATACCAACAGCAAGAATTCGCTAGATTTTTCTACTATATTTTTATTTAATGTTTGATTTGATTTATTTATTTGATCCAATACAGAAACTTCTTTATGTGGATACATTGATAGATAATTAATAAAAGCAATTTTATTTTTTATATAGATACTAAAAATTACGTTGCCCCAGGTCAAGAGGACCAAAATTTGTTAACAAATATTGGTTCTCTCAATATATAGAGCTGATTTCTGTTTATGTTTACGTGAGGCGGGAGAGGAGTTTCCCTATAATAATACATTGCGAAGGAGGCGCAGGAGGGAGGGAAAAGAGAAAGTTTTGGTAGGCCAGATTATACAGTGAGCATAGGCAAAATGACGAAAAAAAATTATAAAAAATACTTTTAACGGTTTTTTGGCGGTGAGATTTTTTTTATGAGTTCTGTCGTGTACATTTAAAGTATTATTAAAGTATTTAAAGTTGATTTGTACAGCCTATGATCGAAATAAAAATTTGAATTTGAATTTGAATTTGAATTTATTTTATTAAGTGAAGTAAAAAATTATTGTACACTTTGTTTATATGCTAGTCCGTGCATTCTGGCCCTCCTCGCATGACGTCAGCGCAATCCCCTCTATAGGTTGCATGTTTATCGCTAGCATCAGGAAAAAATTCCCTGCTAGCATCATTTTTAGGCAAAACTCTGCACTTTGGAAAAGTGAAAAAGTTGCATAAGAACTATTAAATAAAAATATATAATATATATATAAAAATTATAAATATTTATTAATCCAGAAGTAAAATTAAATTATTAACATTTATGTGCTTAATTTACTATACTCACTAAAATTTAAGTATTTAATCAATCTGTTGACTTTTCAACGTGATGAATAATGAATTTTAAGTAGAAATAATACGGATCAGCTGACCCAATGCTAAAAATATCCCATTCATGAAAATTATAAAAAAAATTTAAAATGTTCTCCTCTACATCCCCTCTATCAGTAGCTGAAATATCAGGTGTACAAAAACGAGCTAGTTTTTTAAGTTATGAATTTTTAAAGTTGACTAATTTAACATGGAGAAATGGAGCTCGGGGGTATTCAAATACCGCCAGTTAAGAATTTCCGTAAAGTTATGCAAGAAATTAATATGTATTTCCAATTCTCAAGTCTTGTGTAACTTTACGCAAATCGTTAATTGGCGTTATTTGAACACTATATAAAAACATACACATTTTACCTACAATTTTAAAGAGAGGTTTCTCAGTTAATTATTTTGCAACGACTGTTCTGTTTCTCATAAATTATTTATAAGCTAACTCTTTTAAATTTTATTAACATTAATTTATTTAATGAAATAATTAATTTATTAATTTGTACTTATTTAAAATAAAACAGGATTAAAGATAACAAGGATCAGCTGATCGGAGTAGTCCCACTTGGTTAATACCATAGAGTTACCAATTTTCTTTAATTTATTTTTTTTTTAAATTTTTAGTATAGGACTTTTCCATTGAGGTAATGGAGAGCAAAGCTGAAAAAAAAAAATGTAAAATGTAATTTTCTTACATACACCCCCTCCCTCCTCCTCTCTCTCTCTCTCTCTCTCTCTCTCTCTCTCTCTCTCTCTCTCTCTCTCTCTCTCTCTCTCTGAGTCTCTCCCTCTCCCTTCCACCTCCCTCCCTCACTTCATCCCCCTCTTCTGTCCAATAATTTTAGAGGAAATTTTCAACTCCCTTCCATGCGACACGAACACTCACGAAAATGCACGAGGATGACGTCAGCAGCACTGTTCTGCTTTAGCTGCACATTAGTACATTTTCTGCATTCTTCTGTTTCTTCTCGATGTGCAAGCAACCATCATGATCATGCATCCATCACCATGCATCGCTGCAAAAGTTTTACTCTTAGAGTACACTTTTAAAAAACATTGTTAACTTCTGAAAATTAATCGTCTGTTAAAGTGTTAATTGGTCAAAACGTATTTAGCAAAGGACCATTCAATTAACTGTAAGTATTATAATTAATTTTATGTTCCATATACCCTTTTGCTCTTTTGCAATGTTGAAAATATTTCCTTGCTAAAATTTAAAATATATTTTTTTAATGTTGTAAAATATTTTTTTTAATTTTTTCTTTTAAAATAATTGTTTAATTTTAATTAGTGGGATATTAGAATACATTAATTAATTTCATGCACTCAAATTGGTATATTTTGATTTTTATGCAACATATATTGTAGAGATTAATATGATTATATGTTTTGGATTAACCGAAAACATGATTTATTATAATTATAAATGCAAAGTTTTAAAATTTAATTTTTTAAAATAAAAAAGGCTTCCCAAAATATTTATAATGCGCATATAGTACATGGAATAATTAAAATTACTCTTAATTAAACAGTTATTTCGCGCGGTTATTTTATTCGTCATGCACATATTCAAATTCAAATTCAAATTCAAATTTTTATTCAATCATTTTGGTTGTACATAGACGAACTTAGATCATGTCAAGTAAAAAAAAAAACAAACAAACGAAAAAACACAATTAAACAGACAAAGCAAAGCACATCACAACAATCACAGTGCACACAAATAACATATAAATACATTTTAACTATATAATCTGAATTTTATACATATATTACCATGATAAAAATAATTTAACATACATTTTTTATATTTATTTGAGTTAAAGAGAAATCATATGTACAATAATATTAATTATATTAAAAATTCCTGATTATGTTTTCAGGCAATTTAGCACAAAAAAATGCTTTGACTGAATAAAATTCTTTTTCAATTAAAATTCGTTTCAATTTGTTTTTAAATGCTTTATCACTTTCAATATTTCTAAGACTGGATGGTAAAAAGTCATATATCATTGCTGACTTATACATGGCACTATTTTCAAAAAAGCTTGATTTGTGAATGCCTATTGCTACTTTATTGTTATTTCTCGTATTATATGAATGCATGTCATTATTCTGAGTATAGAGACCGGAATTGGTTCTTTTGAATAATGCACACTTTAGGATATATGAACAAGGGAGAGTTAACATTTTATTATCTTTATTATAATAAAATTATAAAATAAAATAAATATAAAATTTATTATATTGATGTTTATTAAGGGAGCATGATACATGACCAAAATGTGTGTATTGCCCCAAAGTATCAACCAATCAATTATATATATAATTTTATTTTACGTGTATATTTTAAGATATATATTAATATATATACTGTATATTATGATATATAATATAAATTATTGTTTGTATTATACATATTTAAATTATATTTTACGTATCATATTTTTCAGACCATGAAAACGAAACTTGATTATTTTTTTAAATTTTTTTAAGATACACATTTAATTTATGCGATAAGAAGACTGGGATGCATTGATTAATTAATTTCATGTAATTAAATGCGACTAATGTTTTTTTTTAGGGAAAAATTATTTATTAAATATTACAATAAATGCTTACATTTTCATAAATAATTTTTTAAAAGAACCAATATTTTAATAATTATAATATTAAATTTGCGATTATCTTATTTAATACATTATAGTAAAAGTTCGAAATAATCATATTTTATTGTGTCATCACTTTTGCTTTTATTGTTAAATTTGTGTACTATTTATTTTATAATTAACGGGATTATCATTTTACTTAATTCAATGAGCCATTTTATTACTCTTGTCCATGTTAATTAATTTTTATTTTAGAACTTCTTTTTGGTTGTTTTATGACAAACATAAATAAATATAATTACAATGTTCACGTTAAAATTCTGAAGTAGCAGCTATGGTGTATAATGATTCCCGGACAACTCGGAGCGGGGGCAACTGGGAGCCGGACGGCTCGGAGCCAAACGTGTTTGCTAGGACAACTCGGAGCGCGGGCAACTCGGAGCGCGGACAACTCGGAGCACGGACAACTCGGAGCGCGGACATCCTGGAGCCATGGCAGGACAACTCGGAGCACGGACAACTCGGAGCACGGACAACTCGGAGCCATGGCAGGACAACTCGGAGCGCGGACAACTCGGAGCGCGGACAACTCGGAGCAACGTATAATATACATTTTCGGATCAATTTCAGCATTTTCATCATAATGTCATTATCAATATTTCTCTGCATTCTTATATGCACATAAAATATTCTATAGCAACCATTTATAATTATATTTTTCTACTTAATTTATCCACTTAATTATCCACCTCATTCGTCGTTTTAAAGTTCCTTGTGTATCTAATATTTGAAATTAAATATTAATTTCAAATATTAATATTTGGCCGGCAGGTAAGGAAACGACACCTATCTGATTGAACATTTTATCAATCCGCATTATAAGCATAATATAAATAATATAATAATAATAATAAATTATAAATGGTTGCTATAGAATATAATATGAAACTTGATGTGCATATAAGAATGCAGAGAAATATTTATAATGACATTATGATGAAAATAGCTGAAATTGATCCGAATATGTATATTATACGTTGCTCCGAGTTGTCCGCGCTCCGAGTTGTCCGCGCTCCGAGTTGTCCTGCCGTGGCTCCGAGTTGTCCGTGCTCCGAGTTGTCCGCGCTCCGAGTTGTCCTGCCATGGCTCCAGGATGTCCGCGCTCCGAGTTGTCCGTGCTCCGAGTTGTCCGCGCTCCGAGTTGCCCGCGCTCCGAGTTGTCCTAGCAAACACGTTTGGCTCCGAGCCGTCCGGCTCCCAGTTGCCCCCGCTCCGAGTTCTCCGGATACCGTGTATAATATTTAAAAATGTGGACTTGAAATCTTATTACATTTGAATATCTTAATTACTTCTTTGCCAAAAATTGTTGAAAGATTTCCATAAAATGGAACACATTTTTATCAATTTTTGTCAATATCTTGTACGTATATTTTGTGTTATTTTAAAATATTAAGATATAAAATCAAAAGATATTATAATATTCTTTTGCAATTTTTATATATTTTATATAATAAAGTAACATTGAAGCTATATTATAATTAATTAAAGTTAGAGTAATTAAAGTTAATTAATTTGTTATTTTCTTTTTGTTTCAGATCTTTGCTGAGTTTCTCCTCCCATAAAACAGAGCTACGAGATCTCGCTCCTTTCAATCTACACCACTAACTACATATTTAAATACACATACAGTACAACTACTTTGTGAGATTTGAATTTTCCACTCACTTTCGTCAGTTTTTTAATGTCATCATTTTTCGCGTTATACCTTTTCGTGTGAGACGATATTAATTTTATTATAAACTTTTAAAAAGAGATGCCTAATTATTTACTTTATAATTATTACGTATATTTTTTTACTGTAGTTATTATAATTAATGTGTTCTTCTTTCCATTCGATAACAGTCTGACAATGTTCCTTAATTTAATTATATTAAATTTTTAAATTAAAATTTTATTGCCATATATTTCGTAAATCAATAAACCAGCATTATAATATGTAATGTTTTTAATTTTTTGTATTAAATTGACTCTTTAAATGACTAAATACGTCTTACGTTTAACCATTTTTCAACGTTTTTACCACGTATTTACCATCCAATATCCATAGGTATTTTATATGTTTTCTTGTTCATTAGAAATACTATTCACTTCGTATTTACTTCTTTTTGTTCGTTTTTACTCGCTATTTATTAAGTGTACCCTAGTTGAAAAATTACGTCTTCAACTCATCCTAGTATATCTAAATTCTAATCTTTTTACCGCAAAAACATATCTTATTTCCTCTTTGCTCAAAGTGAGGATGAAATTAATACAATATTATTACTATAAATATTTTATGCTCAATAAGAGGAAAGAAGACGTGTCGTAATCTCGTCATTACAACTCGGGGTTCTTTTTTTACCATATATGGATATTTACCATCCAATGATAGCTAGCTCCAATGCATATACTTATGAAGAATAATATTCACTACGTATTTACCTCTTTTTGATCATTTTTACTCCAATTTATTAAGTTAGTGTGCTCAATATTTTCTATTATATATGATTATCGATGCACTTCACATAAACATTAAACATGATGCACCTTTTTTTATAATACGTTATTATATGTTATTTTAATAAGACTAGCTCATTACTTCAGAATGTACTTTAGATAACTTATAATATATATATATTTTTAATAATGTAAAATTTTCTTTGCATAATTATTTTCTTATTTTATGAAAATAAGTTTTACGCTTATGAGTCAACAATTCAATTGCATGAAATTGCATTGATGAAACAACGCTATACGTACGAGATTGGTTGCGATTTTTGTTTGCATTTCCTTACAAATACTTGTCAAAAATAGAAGTCATTTGCAGATACGAAAGAAAAATGGACAACTTGCATGACATTGACATTGCATATTATTTGATTTTTTTTTTTTTTTGTCAAAAATTTTCCATATTTTTTGAACCTTATAAATGACGCTGCAAACGCAGTGACGTCATAGTCATTATAAAATCTGCGTCCAATCAATGGCCGCGCTGGGGGCATACATGACCAAAATGTGTCAATGGGGAATTCTCTTACAACTCAAATTTTAATTTAACTACTATATTATGAGAGGGTACGTATTAACAATAAGTTTGACTTAGGTTTCAACTTTTTTAACTCAAATTTTGGGACTCTGAAGGGATTATTAGAATAGGGGCAAAGTATGCAACCCGCGCGCAAACCTGAAAATTGTGACGTAGAAACTCCCTAGTTAACACACAACAACTGCCTGATATCATAGTTTGAGCGTCAAGGAGTGATTGGCTATAAATTTTAGTAACACGATCGAAATCAGCGGGTTTCTCTACCCTAGTATCAATAGTTTTGTCTCTAATATCAGTTTACTTTAAGAGTGATAATCGAAAATATAAATTTATTACAGGAAAATTTCGCCTGCTAGGCAGTTTCTACGTCACGTTTTGGCGCTAAATTCAAAAGAAGGAAGATTTTTAAAAAATTCCCTTGTCTCCAATTTTGAAAATTGAAACTTTTTTGTTTTGGGACATTTAATTTCAAGGCATAGAGCATCTGAAAAAAAATTAAAATAAATGTAGGAGAATTCCCCATTCCCCAAAATACCAACCAATCAATGATAATTAAATTCATGGAACACGTTTCAATGATGGAATCCATTAGATAATCTTGTGTATATTTGATTTTGTCTGTTTTCTTGCACTTCTCTGACTCCTCTATTAAGGTAGAGATAACGTCGAACAGCTGTTCGACGTAATCCCCTTTGATTAACATGTAAACCTTAGCAAATTGACAAAAATTCTGAAATTTTTTTGAGAGACAGATATTAGTGCCTAAAATCCATAGCAAAAGTTTAAAAAACATTTAACGAGCCGATTTTTTTTAATTAATTTTTTAGTTTGGCTCTCCATGGGAAAGCCCTATGCTGAAAATTAAAAAAATTGATTAAAAAAAATCAGCTCGTTAAATCGTTTTGAAATTTTTTCTATGGCTTTTAGGCACTAATATCTGCCTCTCAAAAAAATTTCAGAATTTTTGTCAATTTGCTAAGGTTTACATGTTAATCAAAGGGGATTACGTCGATCAGCTGTTCGGCGTTATCTCTACCTTAAATGACAATCTTATTTTCTATTAGAAATGACTTCATATTATATGACGTAATTATTAGGCAATTATAGTTCACAGTTAAAAAAATTGCGGCCTATCAAAGGTCGCACTGGGGACATACATGACATTTCGCTTTGATTTTTGCCTTTACTTTTAATAGTGGCATTACAGGCAAATACATTATTTTTTTTTACTTAATATTGAGTTTAATTTTTTTTTCAATGAAACTAATATTTGACTGTTTAATTTTCTATATTTAATTTTGGATTAAAACCTTCTCATCCTTCACACGTCCAAATAATTATCCTGTTGATATATTTTTGAATAAAACAAAACAATTTCCTTTCAAAAATAGAAAAAAATTAAAAAACAAATTTGTTTCAATAATTAACCTTCAAAAATATGATTTCATATTTTGGTGCATGGGGGTGGGGGGGTGGTGGTATGCCATCTTCAAAAATACGAAAATTGACGTCAAAATACGAAATTTATTTCCACTGAATAAAAATAATAACTAATAACATTTAATGTTAATTACTGTCACCATCAGTAATCAAAGTATTAATAACTAAATTTCAATCGTTTTATTGCACTATAGATAAAAATTCTTACTGATTTGAACTGTTGCATATTTTAATTTTAAAGAAAAAACAAGATTCTTGTAAAAAAAAAGAAAAGGGAAAAATTAAGAAAACTCGCTGCTATGATTTTAATATAACAATGAGGTATTTGCATGTCATTTTTTTACTCGTTCAGTCGAAAAAGGTTGTTGAAAAATACACCCCTGAATTTTAGAAGATTTTTTTTTCTATTAATATAAAGCATTAAAATACCAAAAATGGAAGTTTAAAAACTTACGTGACCTGGAGGCATCGCTTATGACGTCACGTTGCTCAAGGAAACAAAACAAATAATAAGCAAGCTATAATTAACCATGCAAGGTTTATATCGTTTATTACATTTGTTCCCATAGCAACGTGACGTCACAAGCGTTGTTTCCAGGGGCTCCAGATCACGTGACTTTTTTAATTAATCTTCATTTCTGGTATGATGCATTACTTGAAAAAATCACATAAAATTCAGGAGTGTATTTATCAACAACCTCTTTCCGTCTGAACTATTAAAAAAAATGGCATGCAAATTCTTCATTATATATTATTAAAATTTGTAAAAATAATTTACTTCGAAATTCTTAAAATGAGAGTTATAAAATAAATATTTTTTATTTTATTTTACAATTTTACTACAGAATTCTGCTATTGGCGTACACGTGTAAGCATTCAAACTTAACAACAGCAGTATTGCTACATCAAACTCATGAAAGTACGAGCTGCCATGGCCTATTATGCATATGCCAAATTACAATTAATATAAATGTATATTCACGTCAATTTATATCATTTTTATCGCATTAATTAAAATGACAATTAATGATAATTTCTGTCACCAGTAATGAGACTACAAAATTAATATTAATATTAGATAAATGAACAATTATATCTTTATCGATTTTCTTATACGCTTTTGAACTGCTTTTGCTAATGCAACTGAATTGTTACGTCCACTAAATATATCTTACTTTTGTTAGTCCTCTTTTGATTAAAGAATTAACGAGATTTGGAGAAAAGATAATAACTTACGATTCAAATATAATTATATATTTTTTTTAAAATTAGTGCAAAATTCTTAAAACAAGGTGCAGTAGCCCGTCACATTTACAAGGCTCATGGTCATGTTTGTAACGCTCTCACTCATTGGTTGCCGGTTTATAACGAAGGACATCACTAGCCGAGCCGAGCCGAATGACACCCGAGTGCTTCCGATCATGTGCCAGTTAAATGTGACGGCTACTGTAGTTATAAAATGCATAATATACTGTACAGTGTATAAATGTTTCATAATTTATATTTACAATTAATTTTCGTCACATCAATTTATATAACGTCTAATTTATCCTACGTACGACATCATTTTTTTATTCAGAATAATAAAACGATTCCTTTAAATTCTGGGTATTCCTTTGATGCCTTCGTATCTAAATAGTATTGATATGTAATTTATAAATAATATTTAATGAAATTACATAAAAAAGTTAATTACAATAAAAATTCTAATTTTTTTAATGAAATGAAATTTCAATTGATAATATCTTAGGAAAAAATTCTGGATTTCCATAAATAATTTCTTAACAGAAAAAATTTATTTTCTTAAAATTTACGTCAAAACCTAATCGTTGATGAATTTTTTAATTCATAAATTTAATATTAGCCTTTTTCGTAAATACACAATCAGAAAGAATCAATTTTTATTGATAAAACTTATGTTCCATGTTCAGAAGGTTCATCAATGAAATTTTTTTTTTTTCTGATTGTGTATTTACGAACAGAGCTATTATGTATTAAAATGTTAATCGTATTAAATTCCTAGTAAAACTGAGGATGAAATATTTTGTTTTATTGCTTTACCCTTCGCAAGATCGAAGTATAAATCTTAGGCTAGTCGTAGACAGAATCGTATGATTTCGCAGCGTATGATAAAAAAAATTAAGAAACAATGCGATCAGGTATGCGCGCGCACACAGCTTCGCATGGTATCGTATGGTATGACATCATAAGTTTCTCATTTAGAACCGGTTCTAAATTTTTATCATACGAAGTCATACGATACGAAATCATACGATGCGATGCTGTCTGCGAGAAGCCTTATATTTTTCAAATGCTCGAGAGACAAATTTGATCCTATATAATAAAAGACATGATATTTGACATTAGCAGATAGGAATTTTTCTACTTATGATTTAATAATGTCATGATAATTGCTTTGAATAATAAAAAGTTAATTAGATTTGCAGTAAGATAAAATTTGCCAACTGCTTTAATGAATAAGACTTGTTAAAAAATAAAAGAACTCAAGATGCGTTTTCATTCAAATGTAAAAAAAAAATTTGTACATATTTATTTTAAAAAAAGGAAAATCGATATAATTTTAATTTCATTAAATTGTCAATTTTTACGTCTAAAACTTTTATCCTACATCTATCTTTCATTTTATAAAATTATTGAAAAAGATCGATCGTTTTTAATTCTGTTTAGTCTGCTTTACCTATAAGTATGTTATATTAAAATGTTTATAATAGTAATTACACGCAAAAGTGAAGCAATTATTTATTTTTGAAATGAAACAAATCGTTTCAATGAGAGGAAGCTATTTTCTCAATGAATTTTTTAAAAAAATTTCAAACGTAATTCCCTAGTTGAATCTTACACGTCTAAATCTAATCCTTAATTATTGTTAACGTATATAATGTTTATTAAAAAAATTAAACATAGTTTGGGGGAATTCACAAAGCATTTTAACATTTTAACCTTTGTTTTTAACTCGCTAACTTGAGTGCCAAACATGGTGCTAAATCAGGCCCTAAATATGATACTAACAAAAACTGGGCTTAATTAGTGCCAAAGCAATGTTAAACATGTACGTTTAAAGTATAATTTAGCCCATATTTTTTTAGCACCATATTTAGCCCCTGGCTTAAAAATATATTTTGGTACTAAATTTAACCCGTTGAAAAAATTAATCAGTGGGGTCTAAGTTTTTTTTAATGTCCTCCTTTATTTCATATTTTGAAGTTAAAACTAAAGGAAAAAAAAGCGGTTTCATTATTCTTCCAATATTTTATTTTCAAAAAGACACGTAATTTCGTATTTTTTACTGTGAAATGGTGCACCAGAGAATGAATTCTAACCTAAAAGGGAAAAAATTCACGTTAAAAGATTAAATTTATTTCTATTCAGTAATAAATTATTAATAATAAATGCTGTCACCAGCAATGAAATTCAATTATATAAAGTAAACAAATTTTATTGTTTTATAAACGAAGTCAAAAAGTTTTTACTTGTTAATCAATTTTACTCAGTAAAGGAGTATTTAACTTTTAAATTTCTGCACTAGGACAATGCTAAATACAAGCAAATACTTCTAAACTATTATAAAATAAACTACACGTATGTATAACTAACAGATTTTTGTTTTGTTTTGTTCCATGTTTAAATTACTGCAATATGTATATTTATGTAAACTTAAATTAATTTAATTTCTAGCTAGACGTAAGATTTAGATTAAGAAAAAACCTTTGTACCTCTATGTTGTATTATGTACAGCCACACGAGGAAATAAATAAATAAATAAATAAATAAATAAATAAATAAATAAATAAATAAATAAATAAATAAATAAATAAATAAATAAATAAATAAATAATAAATAAATAAATAAATAAATAAATAAATAAATAAATAAATAAATAAATAAATAAATAAATAAATAAATAAATAAATAAATAAATAAATAAATATAAATTCGGTTGTGATCCAACCATAATTTAAATTAAAATCTTAATTTCCTGATATAAAATTATCAATTTTCGGCAAAAACACAATTAATTTAATTATTATCACAAAACACAGATACAAAAAACACAGTAAGAAAAACCCGCAAGAAAAACAGGCTAAAAATTTGCGGCCAGTCGCGCTGGAGGCATACATGACCAAAATGTGTCAATTGCCCCAAAATACCAACCATTTAATCATTAATTATTGTACATTGTTTGTCTTACTACGATCGCGATGTGTTGCAATATTTGTAAAAGAATAGTATTATTTATTACAAATATTTTTCTATGTTTGGAAGTTATAGAATATGCGTAATAACAAATTAATATTTTAATTAATATCATTGTTGTCACTGAATTTATGTATTTAAGTCAATTTTTTTAAATGAATTTATTCTAAAAATATCTTCATTATTTTTTATAATTGTATTGAATATATTATACCATTGATTAATTCTTTACTTATATATGTAATATATATACAATATATATATATATATTATTTATGTTTTTATATTCAAATCTTGGCTTGTATCTACACATTATAATATATAATACTGTTATTTATAGCACGCAAAATCAAAGTATAAATACAGGAAAAAAATTCAGTTAAGCTCAAAGTCGTGCAATAAAATGCCACAATTACATTTTTCAGAGCTCTATCTAGTATTTTCTAAAGAAAAATAACATTAAATGCTCGAGTCTATATCAATTTTTAAAAATATGTCCTTCACACGTACATGCGTCCCAATCATGTCCTTGCAGTATTTAGTAAAATTTTTAACTTTAATGGTAAGGATCAGCTGATCGATGTAGTCCCACTTGATTAACATGTAGACTTAAGCAGAGACACAAAAATTCTTGAATTTTTTACAGTTAAGACGATTCTTATAAATTTATTAGCATACGGTTATCCTATGAACTGCTTAAGTAAAAAAATAATTTTAAAAGTTTGACAAATTGATATTATTTTTTTTTTTTGTGTGAGACATATAGATGTTATGGGCAATCTTTACTAAAAAAATCAGAATTTTTGTGAGTCTGCTAAGCTTTAACTGTTAGTCAAATGTTACTACGTCGATCAGCTGATCCGAACTATTAACAGTTAAAATAAGTGTCATCACAATATATTCCCTTAAGCCAATGGATAGCAAGCATGTCAAAAGTGCGACGATGAGAAACAGTCGTTATCATTGTAAAATCAACTTTCAGTAAACTGAGGCACCTCAAAAATTTTCAGTCATTAAAAATATAGGCCAATCATCATTAAAATATTAATAACTGAACATTTTATAATTTGAAGCATTCCATTAAAAAACTTCACAATAGACATTCCAATAAATTTTATTACTACATACTGTGCAATTTATTATAGTCAAAAAGGCTGAAAAAAAAAACATAATTGGAGCAATTCACGAGAAAGAGTTATCCAGAAAGTTATCCAGCCTTTCTCACTAACCGTAGTTAGCACCAGTCTAATTCAATGACACTAAACGTGGTTAGTGAGAAACCTGGATAACTCTCTTCGTGAATCGCGCCCAATATACGACAGATAGCATTAGGAGAGAGAAAATAATTTTATAATAATAATAATTTTATTTCAATCGTTGGCTTTACAGCATATCATGTCAGAGTTGTTACATAAATCATACATAACAGGTACGCGACCTAAATCTAATTAAAATTACCTAAAATTAACATACATAGGTTTACACAAATAATTTTAAGTAAATTTATACTAGTAACATATCCATTATTCATTATTATCATGTTTTTTAATCTTGATGTTTTCTTTTTTTTTATATTTAAAAATAGTTTAAAATTCCAAAATCACTTTCACTCTTTTTAATACAATTGATTTATTATCTCCACATATGATTTCTTGATGCACTATTAAATAGATCACATAACACTTTGCACTATAGCTCACATAGCACTTTGATGGTCAAGTATTAAAATATGTTTACTGTCTTTATTTCGGAGCCATAGATAAAGATAACATTTTTTGTTTGTTTTGATCCGTAAGAGCAACGTTCCAGTTTGCAACATCCTCCTGCGTTATTTTTGAATTTTCATCGTAAAAATCTTTTGTATTATAGTATTCTTTTTTGATTAATATAGTTTTTAATTTATTTTTAAATACATTATCACTAATTTCATCCCTCAATGACTCGGGTAAAAAATCATAGATTGTATGAGTTTGGTAATATGGATTATTTTTATAAAAGCAGATTGATGCTTTTTTATTACAACTTTGGATTTGTTTCTGGTATCATAAGGAGAGATGTCGGAAACTTGAGCGTATGACTCTGGGTGCAATCTTTTATACAACATTGCACAATTCAAGATGTAAATACTGAGTAGAGTTAACACTTTCAAATCATAAAAATATGTTCTACAGGAATCCATCTTTTTAAAACCTTTTATTGTTTTCCTAGATCTTTTTTGTAGTATAAATAAACGACTTAGCACAGCATTATCACTTCCCCAGATTATGATAGAGTAGCTTAAATGGGAATATACATTTGCGTAGTAAACTGATAGCAGTGAATCGTCTGAGACTACTCCTCTCAATGAATAGAGTAAAAAATTTCCATGATTAAATTATTTTGAAAGTTCATGAAGATGAACATCCCAGTTTAATGTATTAAACCAATATTAAGCCCTAAGTATTTTGTGTCAGTGGCTTCTTTAATTGACTTGCCATCTAATTTAATAATAATATTTACATTTTCTTTATTAGTAGGCAAATGGAATCTGAGAAAAGTAGTTTTATCAATATTTAATTATAATAAACGATTGTCATTACACCAATTTTCTAGTTGTTGTACAGTATTATTTGCTTTTCTCTCTAATTCGACCACTGACTTTGGTGATATCCCGGCATTGGTATCGTCAGCATATTGCTCTATATCAGCATCTTTTAGATGAGATGCCGGATCATTAGTCGTAAAATTGTATTTTCAAGGGCCTGTTATGTATAGTAATTTCTTGAAAATATAATGTTCCTCTAAAATGTATCGTATTCAAAAAATTAATTTTTAATGGAAATAATTCACTTTTTATTTTAATTCAAATTATTGAAATTTCATTAATCAAATTAATTTGCTACTCTTCGCTAAATTAAATTATATTATATTCGTACATCGTCCTAAACATTATGATTTTCACAATCTCGCCTAATACGGAAATTTGATTTCAATTCACTTCCTGCTTTAATACTAATTGTCATACACTTTGACATATTACGAACGTTATCTCTTCTTCTATTTAACAGAACACGCAGTCTTTTCGTACTTTAAATTTTTTGTTATGGCTTCATTGAATGTTAAATTTCCTAGCTAAAAATCGCAAATCTGCAAATATTAGAGATTTTTTTAATGTGTTCTGCCAAATGTTTCAAGTTTCATCACGTGGGACTGAATATTTACGGATTTGTACGTCTTCAATACTCTCTTGACTTCGCATTTTCTGATTTTCAAGCAAGGTCTAAATTTCTTACTTTGAACCTCAAACTTCGCACGCTTGCACAGAGCGTACCGTGGAGAAAAATGTTGCGAATGTTGACTCTAATAAACTCTAACAACACTTGGTGGAGAGTATCTACTTTGTAATTTGAAGCCGTATCGTTTCTGTCAAACTCTGATAACAATCTTTCTTGACGCAGAGATTTAAGAATTTTACTTACTCGTCACTGCAATTTCCTGGAACCAATGAACTGGACAATATGCTTGAAATTTTTATTACAGAAATGAACAGAGGGTGCCAATTATGCTATTCTAATTTTTTAGATTTTTTTTTTTTTTTTTTTTTTATGAAATATTTTAACATTTTAAATAATTTTGAAAGTGCGGCCATGCCCCCTGAAGGCGTCAATAGGCGTTTAAGCCCTATCCTTTTAATTAAAAGTTCAGGGATGCCAACATAACTTACAGAACTTTCAATAAAAATAGTTCGGGCTTTATCATAATTTATACCCAAGTTTTCTGCAATAAAACAATTTCAAATCATGGAAAATACGTTAAAAGTTAAGCTAAAATTACAACGACTTTTGTAAATACGCTTCAACGTTAAATAATTGTTCCTGAATATGGAAAATGTGTAATCTACAATGTGTGTGAAACTCAAGTTTGAATTAACCGTCACTTTCAAGATTAGTTGAACTTTCTGAGACTTCCTGAACGACATTTTACAAGAAAAGATAAACAAGATCTATCGTCAAAATGTACACTCTATAATTTTATGAATCAAAAGTAGCAATTTATTATTTTTATTATTTTCCTGTCGAATAATGCACTGAATAATAGGCATAACAAAAAAAAATAAATAAAAAATAAAATAATTAAATGATGCTAGTAACATCATGTGTTCGACAGTTAGCTGCATGAAAGCGTTATTTTTTAACAATTTAATAAATTATTTCAATAAACTGTTATTTATTTCCATGAGAAATATAGAGGATACAAAATAATATTAAAACTAAATTTTAAACGACTAATGATGATAAAAATGTACAAGCTATACTCAAAAGTCACACAAGATTACGTTTATACAAATTTAAAAGTTATATTTAAAATGACGTAGAATTCTTTTAACGGACAAAATGTTATAATTAATAATGGTATTACAGCTCACATTAACGCAAATTATTTAATATATGCTTTCTCAGCACTTTTTTCAATAACATTTTTTGGTCAATTTATCTAATATTTATCGGTATTTCGTTTCAAATTTTTTGTTGCACAAAATTCCATGTTCTTTCTCCAAATCTATTATTACTTCTTGGAGTTGTAGCAGGTTCATTTAAAAGAGTCCTAGTATTATGGTCATGTACTCTAGGCTCTAAATTTTTTATGTCATTGAATTTCTCAACAAATTTTGCTAATTCATTGACTGGTAAAACATTGAAATTTTTAAAATAATTCACGTCACAATCGCATTTTTTACCCTTTTTAATTCTTTTTAAAATCCTTAGTTGCAACTTTTTTAATTTAGTTAAATTACCTGATTTTGTAAAATTCCATGCAAGTACTCCATACGAAATTATTGAGTGACCAAGTGCAAAATATACATTTCCTAAATTTTTTCTGACATAAACTAAGACAATTCATACAAGTTTTTAAGTAATGATCTTAATCTAGCCACTATATTATATAAATGTTGATCAATTTAAAGTGTTTATCAATTACCACACCCAAATATTCATAGGTCTCGACTACATCAATTACAGTACAATTACAATTATCTCCAATATTATTATGTAAACAATTATTCTCATGTATATATAATTGCAATTCCACATTTTTACGTAAATAAGGATTGGCAATGTACATTACTTTCATTTTCTTAATATTTATTGCCAAACCATAATCATGAGACCATCTACATACCCTCTCTAAGTCATCTTGCATTACATACGAACATTGTACAATATCTTTATTGGACACTACTAAAACCAAATCATCCGCATACATGTATAATTGACAATTCATAATTTCTTTCATTAATCCATTTAAATAAATCAAAAATAATACTGGTCCTAACAAACTGCCTTGTGGTATACCCTGGTTTACTGGTTTTTTAGTACTAAAAACATCCCCTTTTTTCACATTCAAATTTCTCTTACTGACATACTCACGCAACCACATCAACCAACTACATTAACTTTCGAACCGGTTGCTTTTGTCGCCAACGCAACGCCATATATGTCGCGCCATTGTTGCCATGTCGGAACCGAGACATACCGTTGACTTTTAAAACTTTTATCCAATAAATTGGAAATTCCATTAATGAAAGCTCTAATATACCTACAGCGCCAAAGGCAAAGTTCCAGATTTTTTACTTTATAATCTACTTATATTGGAAATTGTAAAAAATAATAATAAATTACTTATATTTAAAACATATCGTTAATTTAAGTATATCCTTAAAGACGTTGTGAGTGTTATGAGTAAATACTAAAATAATACTTCGATCGTTTTTATTAAATCATTGTATTTATTTTTTTTTAGTTTCTTCTTTTAATTGTTTCTGACATACACAATCTGAATAAAAATGAAAGCTAGTGTATCAACGTTTACCCTAGAATTGCTAGGAGAAAACAGGGTTCATATAATCAATAAAAAAATAATTATATAGAAATTCCAAAATCATTTTGTACCATGAGGTTCAATTGATTCAAATAACCCACTAGAGATCCGTAAAACAAATGTTTTATTTATAGTTATTATTTATTTACTTGTAAAATTTTTTCGAGCATGCATTTTTTGTAAACATTTTTCCATGCTTTGTAGAAGATCTTTTAAACTTTTGTTTTAATATTAAATTTATTTTTGCATCACGCGCCTTCTTTACAGAAAATGTAATATATTTTTTCTAATTTTAAAAGGTTTTGTTATTAAAAAATAAACGTAAATGACGTCTCACATTTTGCAACTTCCATTTGAAAAATATTTCAACATAAAGTTAAAATATGATGTGTCCACTGTAGGACAATTAATATCGGTTTACTCTCCATGCACTTTGATACCAAATGTTCATTTTAACGTTTTATATTCCTCTTCTATTAACTTTGATTCTACATATCAATGATAACATACTTTAATAAATATTTAATCAATCACTACCTGTACATGATGGTGTTTTTATTACGGATTCGTTAACGATGGATAAAAATGTTATTCTTATGACTTATGAGGCTTCGTCAACAGATACATACAGTAAATACCGCCATGTAAACGTAGTGATTGTTAACTCAATAAATGAAAATCAAATTTTGTGTTCTCCATCACTCCATTCGAGACAAACTCGAATGCCTTTGAATTTTAGCACTTAAATATTAATAACAATAAGTTTTATAATCAGCCATATATTGCTTCAATTAAGTATAAGGTAACACAGTTCAGCTAACAAAATGCTTAAAAAATCGGAATTATTGACATGTTAAATGCTCTGGGTTGGATGACAGTTCAACAAAGACCTAAATTAAAAACTTTAATATTTATGCACAATATTGAACAAAACATTTTAAAACAAGTTTCGAAAAAATTTTTATAAAAAACAATATGATCTACAACCATAAATTACAATAAATTCAAATTTTTTTCATATTGTGTATCAAGGTAAATCTGGATCTAAAAAATCTATTGGTGTTAGCGTTGCTATTCTTCACAATATGCTCCCAAGTGAAGTGAAAAATTTGGAGTCTCGCAGTGTTTTTAAGCGAGAATTTGTTAAATTTCTTAAAAAAAATATTCCATACGAAAGATGACAAATTTATATTATAATAATAGATGTTCAAGTTGTCTGATGAGGAATACTCCATTTTACATGGAGCCTGTATTTTCAGCTTGAGCATTTATAATAATATTGTATTGTTAATAACTGTAGGCCGTAGAATTTGAACAAAGCAATATAATAAATAAATAAACAGCGCGCCGCTACAAGGTGATCGATACATATATAATGTATTTATCTCAGTATGTGCATAGCTAATTAATTAATGAGCAATGGTTCCTTGCAAATTGCAGAGAGTGCAAGTTTTATATTGTATTAATTTCCAGGGTTCCAGTTCCAATACCGTATTTTAGTATGTTAGAATTAAATAATGTATTAATCTTCCATTTTACATTAACTTGTCATTAATTTATCTAATATAAACTAGAATGTAATTTTGTATGAATTATATGTACTACAAATACTGATGTAATTAATAGCGAAAGCTATCAAATTAATTTCATTTTATTTCATTTCATTTCATTTCATTTCATTTCATTTCATTTCATTACATTTCATTTCATTTCATTTCAACACATGATCTGTACCGACTCCCTCAGTAGCCTCCAGACAATTGAGAAAACATTCCCTAAGAATCCACTGGCAAAGAAAATCCAAGATTGTCTCTACCAGTTGGCGAACCAGGACTAATACGTCTCTTTCCTCTGGGTACCCGGCCATGCTGGAATCCCTGGAAATGAGGCTGCAGACAAAGCCGCAAAGCGAGCCTCTGAGAAAGAGGACTGGGACTCGGAGGAGATCACATCAGACGACTTCCGCAACTCGCTACAACTAAACATCCAAAGGAGATGGGAAGCATCGTGGCAAGAGGTCACATATGACAACAAACTGCGGAACATCAAGGAAATGCCACGCGCATGGCAGACCAGCTACAGAAAGAACCGCAGGGACGAGGTCATCCTCGCCAGACTGCGCATCGGACACACCAGGCTGACACACGGCCACCTCATGGAGCACGAAGCCCCTCCTCTGTGTGCAACCTGTGCCGAAGAACTGACAGTGGACCACATCCTCACGGACTGTCGCCACTACGTGGAAGAAAGAAGGACCTGCAAAATGACAGGCTCCACTAAAGAGGTTCTCGCAAACGACGAGGAAGCAGTGCAGCGCATCTTAGAGTTCACCACTAAGGCGAACCTACGAAGAGAGCTGTAAACAGAAACAAACAAAGAAAAGAAACGAGAAAAACAAAGAAAATCAAAACATAGACACAATAAACAAAGAAATAAAATCCCATATGGGAAACAGTCAAAAATCTGCGGTCTCTTAAAGGCCGCGCTGGGGGCATACATGACCAAAATGTGTCAATTGCCCCAAAATATAAATCAATCAATCAATCAATCATTTCAACACCGTCATGTAAACATTGTGTATGTTGACTCAAAATATGAAAATCAAATTCTGTGTTCTGACTGTTATCTATCACTCCTTTCGATACAAACTCGAATGGTTTTGAAGTTTAGCACTTATAACTTAATAAATATAAAAAGTTTTACAATCAGCAACGTATTATTTGAATTAAGGGTAAAGGATAACAGAGCAGCTGAAGATAAGGGCACTGGGTGCCGCGCTCATTAGTTTGAATAATAAAGCTTTATTTACATCATATATATATATAAATATATATATGTATATATATATATATATATATATATATATATAAATATATATATATATATATATATATATATATATATATATATATATATATATATATATATACAATCTCTCATCTGTTTATATTAGTGTTAATTTTATATTGATTTTGTATTTGTTACTGAATAACATCAAGTCCAATAATATTATGTAAGAGTTAATTTGTGAAATTATATTTTGTATTTTTTTAATTAATTCGATAAATTAAATATTATCAACCCTAGACATTTGCTTTTAGTTTCTCTTACATAATAACCTTGTCATTTCATCTTAAGATAGTCAATTTAGCCAAAGTGATAGGAATTGCTAACAAAATAAGTACTAGTAGCAAACCAAGTACGCCCAGCAGCATCACACAGGCCAGCAGCTGCAGTCATAAAGTGCAAGTTGCGAGGTACTTTACATTAAATGCGGGCGTCTCCTTAAATTGGCTGAAAATATTATATATAATAATTTTTTAATATAATATTGCTTACAAAAACATCAAACCTACTCATCCAAACATGAAACAAGTTTACAAAAATAGTTCTTGACACACAGATTCAAGCGCGGCTCAAACTACAGTCAGGCATCCATATTGTAATATCAATATATTTTTATATATTTAGGAACATAAGAACTTGGAGATTATGTTTATTGAAGTATGTTAAAAACCAAGGCGGGATCATTTATCTTGATTGACAATAATTTTTTAATAATTATTTAGGCAATATGCATACTATTTAACCAATACTTAAGCCAAAAATTAATTTACTTTATTTATAAGATTATATGGTGTCAATAGCACCGCCATTATATACATAAAATGGTGCTTCCACATAGAATCTCTCTTGGTAACATATGAAAATCACATCGGCCCTTTTGCACTATTTTCCACTATCAAATATTTTTATTTCATGGTAGAA
The DNA here is from genome assembly GCA_949825025.1 of Siphlonurus alternatus. Lineage (NCBI taxonomy): Eukaryota > Metazoa > Arthropoda > Insecta > Ephemeroptera > Siphlonuridae > Siphlonurus > Siphlonurus alternatus. Next base: position 5,147,221 of record OX463785.1, on the reverse strand, counting down.
AAATTAAAACAACAATTATAATCTAAATACCGAGGTCAGAATTTACTTAAAACAAGTAATGAACCTAAAACTGGCTTTGGTCGGACATTCCTGTCATATTGAATTGCAACTACCATACTATCGCAATGCATAAATAATTACAAAGGATGGTGAGTACGGTGGTGTACTTGCATTTTTTCCCCTTGATTAATTTATACCTCCGTGGTCCGTATTTAAACTTTAAATAACAAAACGCACTACTATATAATAGCATTAAAACGAAACACACACTTTCTGAAAATAAACATAATCAGAATGATATTTTATTTTCGCGTCGAAGGACCGTCGTGTAGCGCCATAGCATGAATGCTACAGCGTTCACACGGCGGTCGCTTTGCCTAGCCGATGAAATGGAAGCTACATAGGAACACTGTATAGGCATGCTGTATGCATCTCGAACCCATCCAAAACACATCCTACCTTTTCTGTGTGGCTGCACTGACCTAATCTAATACACATAACACACAATACACTCATTACTTACTAATTTGACTTACCTTGAGATGATTTTCCGTAAAAGAACTGGCTAAAACACAAAGATAATATCCTGCTCGAGGATCCAGCGTGCGTCTATGTTTACAGCTGTGGCTTAAGTCATGGCAAAATGACGATTGAAAAACAGCTGTGCTCTTACTTTTTGCGCACAACTTCCACTTTGAGTTTAGTTTTAACTTTTTTGAATATGAAACAGTAAGGATACAGCAGGGGTCTTACATTACCTCTCCTTTTTTTGACGGAAAATCATCCAGGTCGTCTTGCATTTAAAATAGAAATCTTAAACAATTTAGAAGTAGCTTCGACTATCTAAACTCAAAAATGAATTAGTTGAGACCAGTTTTTCTTACAAACTACTAAAACTCTCATTGCGTACAGTCCAAACTGAAACAAATATTCAGTCGTCCTTATTGGACATTAAATCTAGAAAAACATATACTGGGTGGTACACATCCATCTCAAGACAATAAATCCTATGCGCTGCTACAAATGCCAGAAATTCGGACACACCAGCAAAGTGTGTAGAGTGGACGAAGTCTGCGGCAAGTGCGGCAGCAAAATACATGAAGACAACTGCACAGCTGAGCAGAGCTGTGTAAACTGCAAGGGAAAGCACGTATCTTGGTCCAGAAACTGCCCACGATACAAAGAAGAGCTCAAAATCCAAGAATACATGGTCTTGGACAAAATCAGCTACCGTGCCGCCCAGGCTAAGCTGAGAGAAAGCACCCCAGCTCTGGTGAATACTTTCGCAAAGGCAGTTCTCAAAGGAAAACGCCAACAAGGAAAGAACATAGAGCAAGAACAGAAACAACAAGAACCAAAGAAGCAGATGATACCTACGCAGGTGTTATCTACCCAAAGGCTGAAAAAACGTCAGGCAACTGACCAAACCCCTCAAGAATCTCAAGAGTCCGAGCAAGAGGAGGAAAGAAAGCAGAAGCGTCTAAGACGCCGCAGAAACCAAGAAGTCCGCGTGTTCAGCGAGTCTGAAAACATGGACACCGAAAGCCAGTCTGGAGTAGAGCAGCCGCTCCTCACGACACCGGAAGCTAAAGAGGTGACAGATAAACCCTCAACTTCTTCCGAACAGAAAAAAGCGGAGCAAATTGCTCCTGAAACTACAGAAATGCAAGAAGAGCAAGAAACAATCTCTGCTCCAGCTGCACAGCAAGAACCCAAACTAAAGGCCCCTCGTACCTCTGGATCGATTAATACATCTTCGAAGAAACCAGAACGAAAGCCAATACTACCACCCGGGAAACAATTCCTGGAGGAACGAGCCCAGGAGACTGGCGTCCCCCAAGGATCGGTGCTGAGTGTAACATTGTTCGCTGTGGCGATCAACAGCATCGTTCGCAATGTCAGTCACCCCATCAGGAGTTCGCTGTATGTGGATGACTTCATCATCTACTGCGCAGCAAAACTTCTGAGGACGGCTCAACGACAACTTCAAATGTGCATCAACAAACTGTTCAGGTGGAGCAGATCCAACGGATTCAAATTCTCTGCGCAGAAAACCACTGTGGTCCACTTCCACAGACTGCGTGGTGTGCAACCAGAGCCTGAGCTCCAGATGGGAGGAATTCCGATCCCATGCTCTGATACTGTCCGCTTTCTGGGACTCATTTTTGACAGCAAATTGTCGTGGAGGCCCCATCTTAGAAGCCTGAAGGCAAAATGCCAACAGCCACTTAACCTTCTCCGTGTCTTGAGTGGAAAGTCCTATGGTGCTGACCGAGTGGTACTCTTACGACTCTATCGGGCCCTGGTTCGTTCTAAGCTAGACTATGGAGCAATAATCTACAACTCAGCTAGACCGTCATATATCAAAACGCTTGACCCAGTCCACAACACTGGACTGAGGCTGGCCACAGGAGCATTTCGCTCTAGCCCAATAGAAAGCCTCTGTGCAGAGGCTGGAGAACCACCACTCAAGAGCAGGCGAGACTTGCTAACTTGCAACTACATCGCGAGTCTTCTTAGCAAGCCACAGCACACAACATTCGAGTGCGTCTTCAAACCAAAGCACAGGAATAAATACCTCCAAAGACATAAAACAACAAGGCCTCTGGGCATCCGGGCGAGGGAACTTCTCACAGGAGACCTGGGAATCCACTATCTCCCCGCTGTGTACAACCAGGTACCAAGCTCGATTGCACCGTGGAAAATTCCACGCCCACGCGTGAGACTTGACCTGGCAAACAACAAAAAAGACAGTACAGACCCCTTACTCTACAGGGGCATTTACTCAGAAGTGATAGACCAGTACAGAGACTACACTCTGGTCTTCACCGACGGCTCAAAGAAGGACGATGACGTTGGTTGTGCCTTCGTCATCAACAACGAAGAACATGGATACTGCCTGCGTGAGCAAACAAGTGTATTCACATCAGAAATGTACGCCATCTGGAAAGCTCTCGAGCACTGTTTGGAAAGAGACGACAGATCCATTATGATCTGTACCGACTCCCTCAGTAGCCTCCAGACAATTGAGAAAACATTCCCCAAGAATCCACTGGCAAAGAAAATCCAAGATTGTCTCTACCAGTTGGCGAACCAGGACAAATACGTCTCTTTCCTCTGGGTACCCGGCCATGCTGGAATCCCTGGAAATGAGGCTGCAGACAAAGCCGCAAAGCGAGCCTCTGAGAAAGAGGACTGGGACTCGGAGGAGATCACATCAGACGACTTCCGCAACTCGCTACAACTGGACATCAAAAGGAGATGGGAAGCATCGTGGCAAGAGGTCACATATGACAACAAACTGCGGAACATCAAGGAAATGCCACGCGCATGGCAGACCAGCTACAGAAAGAACCGCAGGGACGAGGTCATCCTCGCCAGACTGCGCATCGGACACACCAGGCTGACACACGGCCACCTCATGGAGCACGAAGCCCCTCCTCTGTGTGCAACCTGTGCCGAAGAACTGACAGTGGACCACATCCTCACGGACTGTCGCCACTACGTGGAAGAAAGAAGGACCTGCAAAATGACAGGCTCCACTAAAGAGGTTCTCGCAAACGACGAGGAAGCAGTGCAGCGCATCTTAGAGTTCACCACTAAGGCGAACCTACGAAGAGAGCTGTAAACAGAAACAAACAAAGAAAAGAAACGAGAAAAACAAAGAAAATTAAAACATAGACACAATAAACAAAGAAATAAAATCCCATATGGGAAACAGTAAAAAATCTGCGGTCTCTTAAAGGCCGCGCTGGGGGCATACATGACCAAAATGTGTCAATTGCCCCAAAATATAAATCAATCAATCAATCAATTCCTGGAGGACAAAAAGAAATACGATGCAAACGCTGGCAAGAGTCAGAAAAAGTTAACACAAACAGCAACTAAGGTTGGGGCTAAAACCCCTCCCAAACCATAAGAACTTCCAATGGCTACCCTTCAATGGAATATGAACGGTTTTTACAAACAACGTGAAGGCCTGAGCCTTCTCATGTCTCAGAATAACCCTCTTGCCATTTGCTTACAGGAAACTAGGCTTAAGCCTACACAAGATGCAAAATTGAAGAATTACACATGCTACAGAAAAGACTACGTGGATGGCGACATTGCCTGTGGGGGAGTCGCGACATTTGCTCGCAATGACGCCTTCTCGCAGGAAGTGCCACTAGTCACGGAACTTCAAGTAGTTACGGTGCAGATGCTCATTCCTCACAAGGTATGCATCTGCAACGTATATCTTCCACCGAATGTAAATGTAACACAACAGCAGATCGTTGCCCTTGTGCACCAACTCCCCAAGCCGTACATTCTCTTGGGAGATTTGAACGCTCACAACACCGTCTGGGGATGTGACCGCATCGACCAGCGAGGGCGTATACTTGAGCAGTTTGTGAACATCGAGAGCCTCACCATCCTCAACACAGGAGAACCAACACATGTGACGATGGCTACTGGCACGCACTCTGCAATTGATTTGACCATCTGCACTACACGACTTGCTCCCCAACTGGAGTGGCGAGCATACGATGACACCTATGGTAGTGACCACTACCCAATAGTAACAGAAATGTTAGAAAATGAAATACGACAAGAGCGTGCACCAAAGTGGCGCCTTGATAAAGCTGACTGGCCCAGATACACTGAGCAAGCCCAGGTCCCGTGGGATCCCACTCAGGGAATAGACGAAATGGTGGAAGCATTTACCAACGCACTTTTGGCGGCAGCTTTGGACACCATCCCACAGACAAACACCAGGCCTGGGAAAATACCAGTGCCCTGGTGGACACCAGAATGCAAAGAGGCGATTCGAGAGCGTAGGAGAGCGCTCCGACGATGCAAGAAACGCCCAACACCAGAAAATGTCGAATGGTTCCGAATATGCCGAGCCAACGCAAGACAAATTATCAGGGAGGCAAAGAAGGCCTCCTGGCAAAGCTACGTATCTTCAGTCAACTCCACGACTCCTGTCAAGGAAGTCTGGGACAAGATCCGCAAAATTGATGGAAAGAGCACATGCATGGCCATCCCTGCTCTTGAAGTCAATGGAGTAATAGAGACAACACCAGAGGCAGTGTCTAACATTCTGGCAGACACATTCTCCTCAATCTCAGACCCAACTAACTATGACCCAGCATTCATCCCTCACAAGGACAGGGCAGAGAGTAGACCACCCGACTTCTCCACAAGAGAAGACCTGGACTACAATCATCCTTTCACCATGTGGGAGATGGAGGCAGCACTCAAAGATGCCAAGAGCTCAGCTCCTGGCCAAGACCAAATCCACATAGAGATGTTACGACACCTGAACAATCAAGCGTCTGTTCAACTTCTCCAGATGTACAACCGAATCTGGCTCGAAGGCATTTTCCCACAACTGTGGAAAAAAGCCATCGTCATCCCGATCTACAAAACCGGCAAAAACAAAATCGATCCGAAGAGCTACCGCCCAATCGCCCTCACTTCTGTCCTGTGCAAAGTGATGGAAAGAATGGTCAACAAGCGCCTGGTGTGGTTCGCTGAAAAACATGACCTTCTCTCCAATGAGCAATGTGGGTTCAGACAACATCGCTCTACTACCGACAACCTGGTGAAACTCGAAAACGAGATCCAGAACGCCTACCTCAACAAAGAACACCTCGTAGCCGTGTCTTTCGACATGGAAAAGGCTTACGACACGACCTGGAGACACGGAATACTCAAGACCCTCCATGAATGGGGACTGCGCGGTCACATGCCAGTCTTCATCCGAGAGTTCATGAAGGACCGAGTCTTTTCAGTACGTGTTGGTAACACCATCTCTGATCAACGAGCCCAGGAGACTGGCGTCCCCCAAGGATCGGTGCTGAGTGTAACATTGTTCGCTGTGGCGATCAACAGCATCGTTCGCAATGTCAGTCACCCCATCAGGAGTTCGCTGTATGTGGATGACTTCATCATCTACTGCGCAGCAAAACTTCTGAGGACGGCTCAACGACAACTTCAAATGTGCATCAACAAACTGTTCAGGTGGAGCAGATCCAACGGATTTAAATTCTCTGCGCAGAAAACCACTGTGGTCCACTTCCACAGACTGCGTGGTGTGCAACCAGAGCCTGAGCTCCAGATGGGAGGAATTCCGATCCCATGCTCTGATACTGTCCGCTTTCTGGGACTCATTTTCGACAGCAAATTGTCGTGGAGGCCCCATCTTAGAAGCCTGAAGGCAAAATGCCAACAGCCACTTAACCTTCTCCGTGTCCTGAGTGGAAAGTCCTATGGTGCTGACCGAGTGGTACTCTTACGACTCTATCGGGCCCTGGTTCGTTCCAAGCTAGACTATGGAGCAATAATCTACAACTCAGCTAGACCGTCATATATCAAAACGCTTGACCCAGTCCACAACACTGGACTGAGGCTTGCCACAGGAGCATTTCGCTCTAGCCCAATAGAAAGCCTCTGTGCAGAGGCTGGAGAACCACCACTCAAGAGCAGGCGAGACTTGCTAACTTGCAACTACATCGCGAGTCTTCTTAGCAAGCCACAGCACACAACATTCGAGTGCGTCTTCAAACCAAAGCACAGGAATAAATACCTCCAAAGACATAAAACAACAAGGCCTCTGGGCATCCGGGCGAGGGAACTTCTCACAGGAGACCTGGGAATCCACTATCTCCCCGCTGTGTACAACCAGGTACCAAGCTCGATTGCACCGTGGAAAATTCCACGCCCACGCGTGAGACTTGACCTGGCAAACAACAAAAAAGACAGTACAGACCCCTTACTCTACAGGGGCATTTACTCAGAAGTGATAGACCAGTACAGAGACTACACTCTGGTCTTCACCGACGGCTCAAAGAAGGACGATGACGTTGGTTGTGCCTTCGTCATCAACAACGAAGAACATGGATACTGCCTGCGTGAGCAAACAAGTGTATTCACATCAGAAATGTACGCCATCTGGAAAGCTCTCGAGCACTGTTTGGAAAGAGACGACAGATCCATTATGATCTGTACCGACTCCCTCAGTAGCCTCCAGACAATTGAGAAAACATTCCCAAAGAATCCACTGGCAAAGAAAATCCAAGATTGTCTCTACCAGTTGGCGAACCAGGACAAATACGTCTCTTTCCTCTGGGTACCCGGCCATGCTGGAATCCCTGGAAATGAGGCTGCAGACAAAGCCGCAAAGCGAGCCTCTGAGAAAGAGGACTGGGACTCGGAGGAGATCACATCAGACGACTTCCGCAACTCACTACAACTGGACATCAAAAGGAGATGGGAAGCATCGTGGCAAGAGGTCACATATGACAACAAACTGCGGAACATCAAGGAAATGCCACGCGCATGGCAGACCAGCTACAGAAAGAACCGCAGGGACGAGGTCATCCTCGCCAGACTGCGCATCGGACACACCAGGCTGACACACGGCCACCTCATGGAGCACGAAGCCCCTCCTCTGTGTGCAACCTGTGCCGAAGAACTGACAGTGGACCACATCCTCACGGACTGTCGCCACTACGTGGAAGAAAGAAGGACCTGCAAAATGACAGGCCCCACTAAAGAGGTTCTCGCAAACGACGAGGAAGCAGTGCAGCGCATCTTAGAGTTCACCACTAAGACGAACCTACGAAGAGAGCTGTAAACAGAAACAAACAAAGAAAAGAAACGAGAAAAACAAAGAAAATTAAAACATAGACACAATAAACAAAGAAATAAAATCCCATATGGGAAACAGTAAAAAATCTGCGGTCTCTTAAAGGCCGCGCTGGGGGCATACATGACCAAAATGTGTCAATTGCCCCAAAATATAAATCAATCAATCAATCAAATTCGGACACACCAGCAAAGTGTGTAGAGTGGACGAAGTCTGCGGCAAGTGCGGCAGCAAAATACATGAAGACAACTGCACAGCTGAGCAGAGCTGTGTAAACTGCAAGGGAAAGCACGTATCTTGGTCTAGAAACTGCCCACGATACAAAGAAGAGCTCAAAATCCAAGAATACATGGTCTTGGACAAAATCAGCTACCGTGCCGCCCAGGCTAAGCTGAGAGAAAGCACCCCAGCTCTGGTGAATACTTTCGCGAAGGCAGTTCTCAAAGGAAAACGCCAACAAGGAAAGAACATAGAGCAAGAACAGAAACAACAAGAACCAAAGAAGCAGATGATACCTACGCAGGTGTTATCTACCCAAAGGCTGAAAAAACGTCAGGCAACTGACCAAACCCCTCAAGAATCTCAAGAGTCCGAGCAAGAGGAGGAAAGAAAGCAGAAGCGTCTAAGACGCCGCAGAAACCAAGAAGTCCGCGTGTTCAGCGAGTCTGAAAACATGGACACCGAAAGCCAGTCTGGAGTAGAGCAGCCGCTCCTCACGACACCGGAAGCTAAAGAGGTGACAGATAAACCCTCAACTTCTTCCGAACAGAAAAAAGCGGAGCAAATTGCTCCTGAAACTGCAGAAATGCAAGAAGAGCAAGAAACAATCTCTGCTCCAGCTGCACAGCAAGAACCCAAACTAAAGGCTCCTCGTACCTCTGGATCGATTAATACATCTTCGAAGAAACCAGAACGAAAGCCAATACTACCACCCGGGAAACAATTCCTGGAGGACAAAAAGAAATACGATGCAAACGCTGGCAAGAGTCAGAAAAAGTTAACACAAACAGCAACTAAGGTTGGGGCTAAAACCCCTCCCAAACCATAAGAACTTCCAATGGCTACCCTTCAATGGAATATGAACGGTTTTTACAGACAACGTGAAGGCCTGAGCCTTCTAATGTCTCAGAATAACCCTCTTGCCATTTGCTTACAGGAAACTAGGCTTAAGCCTACACAAGATGCAAAATTGAAGAATTACACATGCTACAGAAAAGACTACGTGGATGGCGACATTGCCTGTGGGGGAGTCGCGACATCTGCTCGCAATGACGCCTTCTCGCAGGAAGTGCCACTAGTCACGGAACTTCAAGTAGTTGCGGTGCAGATGCTCATTCCTCACAAGGTATGCATCTGCAACATATATCTTCCACCGAATGTAAATGTAACACAACAGCAGATCGTTGCCCTTGTGCACCAACTCCCCAAGCCGTACATCCTCTTGGGAGATTTGAACGCTCACAACACCGTCTGGGGATGTGACCGCATCGACCAGCGAGGGCGTATACTTGAGCAGTTTGTGAACATCGAGAGCCTCACCATCCTCAACACAGGAGAACCAACACATGTGACGATGGCTACTGGCACGCACTCTGCAATTGATTTGACCATCTGCACTACACGACTTGCTCCCCAACTGGAGTGGCGAGCATACGATGACACCTACGGTAGTGACCACTACCCAATAGTAACAGAAATGTTAGAAAATGAAATACGACAAGAGCGTGCACCAAAGTGGCGCCTTGATAAAGCTGACTGGCCCAGATACACTGAGCAAGCCCAGGTCCCGTGGGATCCCACTCAGGGAATAGACGAAATGGTGGAAGCATTTACCAACGCACTTTTGGCGGCAGCTTTGGACACCATCCCACAGACAAACACCAGGCCTGGGAAAATACCAGTGCCCTGGTGGACACCAGAATGCAAAGAGGCGATTCGAGAGCGTAGGAGAGCGCTCCGACGATGCAAGAAACGCCCAACACCAGAAAATGTCGAATGGTTCCGAATATGCCGAGCCAACGCAAGACAAATTATCAGGGAGGCAAAGAAGGCCTCCTGGCAAAGCTACGTATCTTCAGTCAACTCCACGACTCCTGTCAAGGAAGTCTGGGACAAGATCCGCAAAATTGATGGAAAGAGCACATGCATGGCCATCCCTGCTCTTGAAGTCAATGGAGTAATAGAGACAACACCAGAGGCAGTGTCTAACATTCTGGCAGACACATTCTCCTCAATCTCAGACCCAACTAACTAAGACCCAGCATTCATCCCTCACAAGGACAGGGCAGAGAGTAGACCACCCGACTTCTCCACAAGAGAAGACCTGGACTACAATCATCCTTTCACCATGTGGGAGATGGAGGCAGCACTCAAAGATGCCAAGAGCTCAGCTCCTGGCCAAGATCAAATCCACATAGAGATGTTACGACACCTGAACAATCAAGCGTCTGTTCAACTTCTCCAGATGTACAACCGAATCTGGCTCGAAGGCATTTTCCCACAACTGTGGAAAAAAGCCATCGTCATCCCGATCTACAAAACCGGCAAAAACAAAATCGATCCAAAGAGCTACCGCCCAATCGCCCTCACTTCTGTCCTTTGCAAAGTGATGGAAAGAATGGTCAACAAGCGCCTGGTGTGGTTCGCTGAAAAACATGACCTTCTCTCCAATGAGCAATGTGGGTTCAGACAACATCGCTCTACTACCGACAACCTGGTGAAACTCGAAAACGAGATCCAGAACGCCTACCTCAACAAAGAACACCTCGTAGCCGTGTCTTTCGACATGGAAAAGGCTTACGACACGACCTGGAGACACGGAATACTCAAGACCCTCCATGAATGGGGACTGCGCGGTCACATGCCAGTCTTCATCCGAGAGTTCATGAAGGACCGAGTCTTTTCAGTACGTGTTGGTAACACCATCTCTGATCAACGAGCCCAGGAGACTGGCGTCCCCCAAGGATCGGTGCTGAGTGTAACAATGTTCGCTGTGGCGATCAACAGCATCGTTCGCAATGTCAGTCACCCCATCAGGAGTTCGCTGTATGTGGATGACTTCATCATCTACTGCGCAGCAAAACTTCTGAGGACGGCTCAACGACAACTTCAAATGTGCATCAACAAACTGTTCAGGTGGAGCAGATCCAACGGATTCAAATTCTCTGCGCAGAAAACCACTGTGGTCCACTTCCACAGACTGCGTGGTGTGCAACCAGAGCCTGAGCTCCAGATGGGAGGAATTCCGATCCCATGCTCTGATACTCTCCGCTTTCTGGGACTCATTTTCGACAGCAAATTGTCGTGGAGGCCCCATTTTAGAAGCCTGAAGGCAAAATGCCAACAGCCACTTAACCTTCTCCGTGTCTTGAGTGGAAAGTCCTATGGTGCTGACCGAGTGGTACTCTTACGACTCTATCGGGCCCTGGTTCGTTCCAAGCTAGACTATGGAGCAATAATCTACAACTCAGCTAGACCGTCATATATCAAAACGCTTGACCCAGTCCACAACACTGGACTGAGGCTGGCCACAGGAGCATTTCGCTCTAGCCCAATAGAAAGCCTCTGTGCAGAGGCTGGAGAACCACCACTCAAGAGCAGGCGAGACTTGCTAACTTGCAACTACATCGCGAGTCTTCTTAGCAAGCCACAGCACACAACATTCGAGTGCGTCTTCAAACCAAAGCACAGGAATAAATACCTCCAAAGACATAAAACAACAAGGCCTCTGGGCATCCGGGCGAGGGAACTTCTCACAGGAGACATGGGAATCCACTATCTCCCCGCTGTGTACAACCAGGCACCAAGCTCGATTGCACCGTGGAAAATTCCACGCCCACGCGTGAGACTTGACCTGGCAAACAACAAAAAAGACCGACTCCCTCAGTAGCCTCCAGACAATTGAGAAAACATTCCCCAAGAATCCACTGGCAAAGAAAATCCAAGATTGTCTCTACCAGTTGGCGAACCAGGACAAATACGTCTCTTTCCTCTGGGTACCCGGCCATGCTGGAATCCCTGGAAATGAGGCTGCAGACAAAGCCGCAAAGCGAGCCTCTGAGAAAGAGGACTGGGACTCGGAGGAGATCACATCAGACGATTTCCGCAACTCGCTACAACTGGACATCCAAAGGAGATGGGAAGCATCGTGGCAAGAGGTCACATATGACAACAAACTGCGGAACATCAAGGAAATGCCACGCGCATGGCAGACCAGCTACAGAAAGAACCGCAGGGACGAGGTCATCCTCGCCAGACTGCGCATCGGACACACCAGGCTGACACACGGCCACCTCATGGAGCACGAAGCCTCTCCTCTGTGTGCAACCTGTGCCGAAGAACTGACAGTGGACCACATCCTCACGGACTGTCGCCACTACGTGGAAGAAAGAAGGACCTGCAAAATGACAGGCTCCACTAAAGAGGTTCTCGCAAACGACGAGGAAGCAGTGCAGCGCATCTTAGAGTTCACCACTAAGGCGAACCTACGAAGAGAGCTGTAAACAGAAACAAACAAAGAAAAGAAACGAGAAAAACAAAGAAAATCAAAACATAGACACAATAAACAAAGAAATAAAATCCCATATGGGAAACAGTCAAAAATCTGCGGTCTCTTAAAGGCCGCGCTGGGGGCATACATGACCAAAATGTGTCAATTGCCCCAAAATATAAATCAATCAATCAATCAACAAAAAAGACAGTACAGACCCCTTACTCTACAGGGGCATTTACTCAGAAGTGATAGACCAGTACAGAGACTACACTCTGGTCTTCACCGACGGCTCAAAGAAGGACGATGACGTTGGCTGTGCCTTCGTCATCAACAACGAAGAACATGGATACTGCCTGCGTGAGCAAACAAGTGTATTCACATCAGAAATGTACGCCATCTGGAAAGCTCTCGAGCACTGTTTGGAAAGAGACGACAGATCCATTATGATCTGTACCGACTCCCTCAGTAGCCTCCAGACAATTCAGAAAACATTCCCCAAGAATCCACTGGCAAAGAAAATCCAAGATTGTCTCTACCAGTTGGCGAACCAGGACAAATACGTCTCTTTCCTCTGGGTACCCGGCCATGCTGGAATCCCTGGAAATGAGGCTGCAGACAAAGCCGCAAAGCGAGCCTCTGAGAAAGAGGACTGGGACTCGGAGGAGATCACATCAGACGACTTCCGCAACTCGCTACAACTGGACATCCAAAGGAGATGGGAAGCATCGTGGCAAGAGGTCACATATGACAACAAACTGCGGAACATCAAGGAAATGCCACGCGCATGGCAGACCAGCTACAGAAAGAACCGCAGGGACGAGGTCATCCTCGCCAGACTGCGCATCGGACACACCAGGCTGACACACGGCCACCTCATGGAGCACGAAGCCCCTCCTCTGTGTGCAACCTGTGGCGAAGAACTGACAGTGGACCACATCCTCACGGACTGTCGCCACTACGTGGAAGAAAGAAGGACCTGCAAAATGACAGGCTCCACTAAAGAGGTTCTCGCAAACGACGAGGAAGCAGTGCAGCGCATCTTAGAGTTCACCACTAAGGCGAACCTACGAAGAGAGCTGTAAACAGAAACAAACAAAGAAAAGAAACGAGAAAAACAAAGAAAATCAAAACATAGACACAATAAACAAAGAAATAAAATCCCATATGGGAAACAGTCAAAAATCTGCGGTCTCTTAAAGGCCGCGCTGGGGGCATACATGACCAAAATGTGTCAATTGCCCCAAAATATAAATCAATCAATCATCAATCATATTATAAAAGAGTATCGTGTCTTGTAAGTTGTAACTTTTTTTTTATACCTATATTATACAAAAGAATGTTGGCTTGCTTGTTTATTTTAACCGTGACCACCACTCCTCACCCCCTAGTTCATCCTCAGCAGACGAGCTGGTAGAGAGGGTAGCAAAAGAGGGGTCGGAGGGGAGGGTAGAAGAGGCAACTCTAGCCAGTTGGCCCTCTTGACGTCATACGGTCAGAATAAAAAAAAATTACAAATATATTCTGTTTTTTGAGTTTGCGATTTTTTCACCGATAATTTGTACTATCAATGGGTAATGAACTTATAAAAAAATTATAGATTTTTTCCGGAATGTCGCTTTAAGATGAAATGACAAGGTTATTATGTAAGAGAAATTAAAAGCAAATGTCTAGGGTTGATAATATTTAATTTATCGAATTATTTAGAAAAATACAAAATATAATTTCACAAATTAACTCTTACTTAATATTATTGGACTTGATGTTATTCAGTAACACACACAAAATCAATATAAAATTAACACTAATATTAACGGATGAGAGGTTGTGCATATATATGTAGTATATGAAGCTTTATTATTCAAACTAATGGGCGCGGCACCCAGCGCCCTTATACTCTCTCTCAGCTCTGTTATACTTTATCCTTAATTCAAACAATACATTGCTGATTGTAAAACTTTTTATGATTACGAAGTTATAAGTGCTAAATTTCAAAACCATTCGAGTTGGTATCGAATGGAGTGATAGAGAACAGTCAGAACACAGAATTTGATTTTCATTTATTGAGTCAACATACACAATGTTTACATGACGGTGTTGAAATGAAATAAATATCATTGAATTTCGCTATTAATTACATCAGTATTTGTAGTACATTCAATTCGTACAAAATTACATTTTAGTTAATATTAGATGAATTAATGACAAATTATTGTAAAATTGAAGATTAATACATTATTTAATTCTAACATACTAAAATACAGTATTGGAACTGGAACCCTAGAAATTAATACAATATAAAACTTGCACTCTCTGCAAATTGCAAGGAACCATTGCTCATTAATTAATTAGCTATGCACATACTGAGATAAATAATACATTATATATGTATCGATCACCTTGTAGCGCTGTTTATTTATTTATTATTTTTTTTGTTCAAATTCTACGGCCTACAGTTATTAACAATACAATATTATTATAAATGCTCAAGCTGAAAATACAGGCTCCATGTAAAATGGAGTATTCCTCATCCGACAACTTGAACAACTATTATTATAATATAAATTTGTCATCTCTCGTATGGAAAATTTTTTTTTAAGAAATTTAACACATTCTCGCTTAAAAACACTGCGAGACTCCAAATTTTTCACCTCACTTGGGAGCATATTGTAAAGAATAGCACCGCTAACACCAATAGATTTTTTAGATCCAGATTTACCTTGATACACAATGTGAAAAAAATTTGAATTTATTGTATTTTATGGTTGTGGATCATATTGTTTTTTATTAAAAATTCTGCGAAACTTGTTTTAAAATGTTTTGTTCAATATTGTGCATAAATATTAATATTTTAAATTTAGGTCTTTGTTGAACTGTCATCCAACCCAGAGCAGTTAACATGTCAATAATATGAGTTCTTCTGTGGACTCCTAACACGATCCTCATTGTCCTGTTTTGTAAAAGTTGAAGCTTGTGTAGATTCTTTTTACTTGTGTTCAATAGTACTGACGTACAGTATTCAAAATGAGGAGCAACTATCGTTTTGTAAATTACATTTCTAGTCCATTGACCAAGATTTTTACTAACACGATTTAAATACCCTAGTTTTTTGCTAATTTTTTTTAAAAGAAACTGAACATGGCCAGAAAAACTTTGCTAGGAATCAATTATAATACCAAGATATTTTACATTATTTACATACTCCAACTCAGTCTCATTAAGGATATATAATTTTACAAGTTGGATTTCTGTTGAACACATGACTAATTTTTGTAATAGAACTAGCTTTTCTTATACATTGTTTTTTATTAACATTCAATTTTAGTTTATTTCTAATAAACAAATTGCACAAAATGTTTGTGATCACTATTTACAATATTGCATAAATTCTCAACATTTTTGTCTGCGTACCAAAATAATGTGTCGTCAGCAAATAAATTTACAAATACATTTTTTAATTCCAATGGCATATCAATTATGTAAATAATAAAAAGAAGGAGACCAAGTACAGATCCTTGAAGAACCTTGTACAAAGGTTCGGAAACATTATCCAGTACTTTATTTTGTTGGGTGCGGTTATTCTAATAGTCTTTTATCCATTTTAAAACCTCACCTTCAATTCCATATTTTACTAATTTTTCTATCAGCATTTTCCTATCTATTGTCTCACATGCTCTTTTTAAATCTATAATAACAGCTATAATTATATTATCATCATCTTATAATTTCCTCCATTTATATATTAAGTACTGCATGGTGGTTTCAGTGTACATATTTTTCCTGAAACCAGATTGATGTTTATAAAGTATGTCATTTTCATCAAAATATTCAGATAATGGTCTATGCACAACAATTTCTAATGTTTTTTCATATATAGGGAGCATATTAATTGGTCTAAAGTCAGCTGGAGTTTTAGGATTTGGTACTTTTGGTACTCAAATAATTGTAGATAATTTCCATGCATTAGGAAATTTTCCTGCTGAAGAGAAGTATTGATAATTTTTAGTAGTTTGTCACCACGCACTTCAAAAGTGTTTTTTATTATTTGGACTGTTATTCCATCAGTCGAACTGACTTTATTTTTTAACCTTTTAACAATTTCTTCTAATTGCATTATTTGCATTACATTTATTTGTTTTAATTTACCAAGTTTATTTAGCATTTTTTAAATAAATATTTTGATTATTTATATTTACATTATTTACAGGAATAGAGTTACAAATTTCAATAACTCTATCAATATAATAATTATTATATTTATATTCCAATTTTTTATTTACATTAAATTATCTTCAAAATCGATATCCGAGAAAACATCTTTATCGACATTTTTTTTTTTTACCGGATGCTATTAGTTTTTTTAGTGTTAAGTAGGAATTTAATTTTTCAAAATCTAAAATTTTGTAAGTGTTTTTTTGGTTTATATTTTTTTCAATGGAATTAATTTTGCTTTTTACAATAAAATCATACTGTATTTCAATTGTTTCATGATCAGATATCTTATAATTATTATTTACACAAGCATTTAAATTAAAATTATTGGTTATAGCTAAATCTATAAGAGATGAACAGGTTGTAGATATCGTAGTTGGTGTTTTTACCATTTGTTTAAAACCTGAGGTTTGTATCAGATTTTTCAGACATTTAACTCTTTACTGTGGTTAAGTATATTAATATTAAAATCTCCTACAACAAGTAAGTTGCATTTTAAATCAGTCAAGTCATCCATCAAATTTTCAAGATGATTTATAAAGATTAAACCATATATCTCTACTGGGTGAATGGTAAACAACATAAATATTTATTGGTTCAGTCTTACATCAATCAGATTTAACCCAAATAAAGTCTATATTCATTTTATATATTTGCTTGAATTTCATGTCATCTCTAATATATATTGAACAACCACCAGTGTATGTATACTGGTAGAGAGGACATGTACATGTTTATAGCCAGCCACATTTTACTCAGATCTGTCTATATCAGCTGTAATATGTGTTTCAGATAGACATATAATGGGTGGTTTAGCGTTTTGAAATAAAAAATTCAGAACATTATTATTTCTTGGGGAGATCAATTTATTATAGCTCAGCACACACGTGCTCCTCATCTGTCATCTTACTTATCTCTCTTTGTTTTATGTTATTTAAGATTCGAATGAACCACCCCAAATTCAGTTCACCACGTTGAAGCAAGCGTATGCAGTTGAAACAAAATAGGCTTTCTAATAAGTCAAAGTTGTGCTAAAATTATAGACATTTTTTATGTGATTGGTAGTATACCAAACTTGTTAATTAATAATTCATGTTATAGTAGATTAAAATGAACTAATATGAATAGAGTTTTGACCTCAAAAATTTTTTATTGCAGAAATGGATAGAGCGTGCAAAGTTATGCTCCCCTGACTTTTTTCAGATTTTTCAAAGCCCGGGAACTATTTTTAAAAAATTATTGAAAGTTCTTTTTGTGACGTCACGAGACGCCGCTCCAAAAGAAAAAGATAGGACTTGCCGCCGCGTGACGTCACAAAAAGAACTTTCAATAATTTTTTAAAAATAGTTCCCGGGCTCTAAAAAATCTGAAAAAAATCAGTGTAGCATAACTTTGCACGCTCTATCCATTTCTGAAATAAAATAAATTTAGCAGTACAGTATATTTAATGATCTATAGTCCCATCTTTTTTTTAACCTTAAGGAAACTTTTTAGAGACAATGGGGGGCATTCACAAAGCACTTTAACCCCCAATTTAGCCCCAAATTTTATCCCTGGTACTAAACATGGTGCTAAACTAGGAGCTAGATATGGTTAGCCCCTAGTTTAGCACCATGTTTAGTACCAGGGATTAAACTTGGGGCTAAAGTTGGGGTTAAAATGCTTTGTGAATGCCCCCAATGAGATCAATAAGAATGTTGTCTGACAAAGACAGACATCTTATCAGCTATCCTGAGATATTCAACATTCAACGACTATATACTGGAGGACGGCCTAGAACAACTTATTGAAGAACCTCGATACTCGACATTTCTCGCCAACCTTCGGGGAAGTCCGCTAAATGAGCCACGTGCTCGGGCGGTTTCTTTGAAGACGTCAAACATTTGACAGCTTGACAGATTTGACAGATGGCTAATAAAGCAGCATCTTTGACCGGGGTATCTTTGTAGCCGACTCTAGGCCAATCAAATGCGCTAGAAAAGTCAATGTCGTGACGTCACTGGGTTAAGAAAATGTCAGCCGGTTGGCGGCAAAAAAGTTAGGCCATCCTCTTAGTAAATAGTTCTTGAGAGATATTACCTTTGTACTCAAATTATAATGTCTTTAAAGTTTTGTTATAAAAAAATGAAGCAGATTCTGTACAGATAAGAGTAGCCTCTGAGTAAAAAGAGGAGCATTTTTTTTTTTTTTTTATAACTGGAACACAACAAATGAAATTTCAATTTTAAAAATATAAAATAATTTAAGAAAACACCGTTTTTACATTAAAATGTAGTTTGTTTAATGTTCTAACACAACATTATACTATATTCAACATAACTATACATGTATATATTTTGCAATTAATTTTCAACTAAATACATTTATGATCTTTAAAATTATATATGCATTATCAATATATTTATTTATATTAATATATATATATATTTTCCTGAAAGTACATTATTATCAACTAAATTAGAAATAATAGTTAGATCTTAAAATTTTCATTACTTAACTTTAACACATTGATAACAATTTTATATTTTGATTGTCATTAAAAACATCCTTAATTAATTCAAATTTATGAAGTTTACAGCTGGCATCCCAATCAACTTTTACATATTTTACACTGCAACATTGAAATTTGCTATAAACTTTCTCTACATTAAACATTTTTTACTGATTGGTTCATTAATGCTGGATTTAGAAGAGAAGTGCTAGACCAAGCTGTTGCATGTCTGTGTGGTGAAGGAGAGAAACACTTGCTCTAGGGTGTTCTCGCTCAGGGTGTAGTCCCCCAGGACGTCGTGAGTACCTTTCAGGTCTTCCATCACCGAGAACAGCTGACTCCACCGCTTGTCCGTGAGGTGGTAGTGCAGCAGGTTCTGTGGTAATACATATCGTCAGTTCAGTGTTGTAACTTTGTTTTAAATGAAACATTCAACAACAGGCATATCCATCCATTCAATTCAAAATCATATCAATAGTAAATTGCAGTGAAGCAAAAAGTCAACTTAGCCTGAAAAGAGCACGCAAGTAGTAAACTATGGGAAAACAGTATATTTATATAAGCTAAAACTCATACCGGGTATTTACAATACACTTACTGACACTTCTAAATATAGAATAGACACAGGTCATGACTATCTTGGATGCTATCAGAAGAAGTTTAAAATCCAATATAGTGACATTTGTAAATTTTATAAAAATGAACCTCAAGAGAGAGGAAATTTGTTTAGATGCTCTGCAATATCGACTGAACTTGACTCGTTGCCTGGCAACATGAATAGAGAAGAGAAAGAATCCTATCTCTATTGGCTTGCAAAAAGTAAAATGGCTTAAACGCCAAAACATGGGCATAAGAAAAGAAGAAGAAGGTGTTTTAAATAGAACAGTAAAAACTTGATATTAATTACACAACTTGTTGTTACAGTATCACAAATCTTAGTTTACGCATGGAAGACATTTTGAATAGAAAATAGTACCGTTTTGCGTTACGACCTTCATTTTTTAACAATAGGCGCTCGATTTGAAAAAAACATCACATCACTAGTTTAGTTTGCTGTTTTATGAGAACGCCACGGCCGTGGGCGCGGCAACCGGCTTGCCTAGCGGCCATCCCAAGTATCTAATAGACTTTTAACTTGCTATTAGTACTGACATCAAAGTTTAATGTCAATTAATTTAGCGAACTTTAAAACCAAAACAGAAAAGACATGCTGCCTTGATTTTTGTTATTGTGACGTCACAGGAGCTCAAAATCGATTAATTAAATCAAACCGTATCGAACTAAACCGATCAGCTGAGCTGAAAAAAGGCGTACGTTTTAAAATAAAAGACGGATCGGAATATATGTCTATATACGCCTCCAGAAACTATAATAAATCCAAAATGTTACTTTTAAATGCGTAAGGGTGTTTATTTTTTTTTCATTTTACCACTTTTTTTCAAGTATTTAGCATTTTTGGTGTCGACGTGTTGTCACAACAGCGGCCCAGACGGCCGGCGCGGCCCCAGGCTTTCATCTGGAAGAGGTGCTTGATTGATTGATTTATATTTTGGGGCAATTGACACATTTTGGTCATGTATGCCCCCAGCGCGGCCTTTAAGAGACCGCAGATTTTTTACTGGAAGAGGTGCAAAGTGGTGGCGACGCGATTTTGAAATCAAATTAAACTTACTTTTTTATACTTTTTTCTAATAGCTATACATATTATAGAAGCATGTAATATTTTAAAAAAATTACATCAGTTAAAATAACCTTGTTGTGGGACATTTTTAAAAAATGAAGATTACTACGCCTTGACGACGTCTAGTCTGGGATCTCATGCATAATCTAAGGCTTGTTTTACTGTAGGTGATACTCGATTTTGAGTAAAGGTGTTTGTGGTCCCATAAAAAATAATTAACTTTGTGTGTACCTATAGGAAAAACTTGATATAAAAGGTTATACTCGATATTAGGTAAACTTAATTTCCTAGATCCCTTGACTTAATAGACCACTTGCAAAACCCTGTTTTAGCAAAAAATAAACAAACTCTCCCATCCACAGTTCATTGTTGTTTTGATTGTGTGTGTAAGTTTTGTTGATACATTGGACCTAATGGGAAATTTACGATTTTCACACACAGATTTCAATATAATACAAACCTATGATTCTAAATATAAAAATATTAACAGAATCTGCAGATTTTGGCCATTTTTAATCAAAAAATGCGTATCAGAAGAAGTTTTCTTTATTTTAATATGGTAAAATTTATATAATACCAAATCAGCCAATTGCATGGGGGAAGATACGTAACCAAGGAAGCTCCACATTGTTGTTTATTGCAACAGTTAAAATCAACAAACTGGAGTTTGCTTCGTTACGTATCTTCCCCCATGCAATTGGCTGATTTGGTATCATATGAAATTTACCATATTAAAGTAAAGAAAACTTCTTCTGATACGCATTTCTGGATTATAAATGGCCAAAAACTGCAGATTATGGTGATATTCTGATATTTAGAATCAAAGGTTTTTAAAATATTGATATCTGTTTGTGAAAATTGTAAATTTCCAATATGGTCCAATGTATAAACAAAATTTACACACACAATCAACAACAACAATCAACTGGATGGGAGAGTTTGTTTACTTTTTGCTAAAACAGGGTTTTGCAAGTGGTCTATTACTAAATAACAAGTTTTTACTGTATTCTTTACTTTCAATTGTTTACAACCAATAAATATAGAAGAAGTCCCCCCCCCCTCCCACCCTACACACAGGTTTTATATTTTTTTAAAATTTTGCTACAACTCCCAAAATTGCAATCAGAATTGTGCAATAGCTGCAAAGCTTCTAATATTTTCATTACATTTATGATTAATAGACTAGCTAGCTGTTACAAAGAAAAGTAAACTTTGCAACCAATTAGTTACTGACTTTTTTTCATGACTAGATTATTGAAACACCATAAAATTTGAATAATTTTTACAAAATCGAAACAAACGAACAACAAACAAATAAATAAATTATAAAAATTTATTTGTTTTTACTTTGACAATTATTTTTTAAAGTATATTTATGCTGTTGCCACAGTTCAAAAAAATTTATTTAATGTGAATGTAACACATTTTAAATACCACAGTGTTAAATTCTATCGACACGCGGTGCCACCTAGAGGTGCTCACCTGATGCTCGTCTTTGAGCTCACAAGGTCCAAGACGCCTCTCGACGTCCCTCTTGAGGTCACGCAGGGCGTTGTCCTGGTAGGGGCCACGGACCTTCACCACCAACGAGAAGCCTTGCCCGAACTTTTGCTTGAGGTGCGCCGTGGTCCCCAGACACCCCAGCTGGCCCGCCACCATGATGGCGAGACGAGTGCACAGAGCCTCGCATTCGTCCATGCTGTCAACAACAGTTGTTTATTTATTTACTAATGTGGATGTACATAATAATACAACATAGAGGCACAAAGATTTTGGTACTTAACGATTATTTAATTATGTCTAAAAATTAAATAACATTAAGATTACATATACATATTATATCTACAGTAATTTTTAAAAAAAATACCGTTACAAAGAGAAGTGTTTTTTGAAGTTTTGCACTGTCCCCTGGAAAATGCCGGCAATGACATACAATTCATAATTTTAGTTCATAATAGCCAGCAATCATAAAAGCTAAAAACGAGTAGAAAATGTATCATATGTGGCAATTTACAAGGGTTTTTAATAAAAAGCCTTTTTTTTTTAATTACTTTCCTGTATGACTAACCTGTCTACTCAAGAGTTCAACATATAAAATAGACAAGGACGGGGACTTGAAAGTCCTATGTCAGGCTTCTCTCAGTTTTGTAGCAAGTATATTGTCCTTCATCTGGAAAATGAGCTATCTGCTTGCCACAATCTCGTTATAATGATGAGATGTCTACTTTTTAAAGTGAGAGCAATTATGAGCTGTAAATCAGTATAAAATAAAGTTCAAAATTCAGAGGTCTTAGAGTTCACCAGCGAGGCAAACCTCCGACTAGTACTGTAAATAGAAACAAACAAAACCTAGACACTGATGACTCAAAGAAATAAATAATCACAAAACATAGTTAGAAAAAACATAGTTAGAAAAAACATAGTTAGAAAAAACTGTATGGGACACAGGTTAAAAATTTGCAGCCAATAAATGACCGTGCTGGGGGCATACATGACAAAATGTGTGAATTGCCCCAAAATATCAACCAAGGTTGGCTTTATACAGGTTAAGCCACGTGTGTATTTTGTGCGTCATTTTCCCACTATTTCCAGGACCCATTGCACCGCGAAAATTCAAAAATAGCATTGCATCATGGGCGCATTCAAAGTTTCGCCGCACGATGGGTCCTGGAATACTTGAATCTGATTGGCTAAGCCCGTAAACATTGGTCAAATCGGAGGCTTAACCTGTATAAAGCCAACCTTGATATCAACTAATCAATCAAAGCTCAAACAAAATTGCACTTACGTGAAATAGCAGATAGCTCATTATTGCAACAAGATCATGGCAAGCAGATAGCTCATTACTCCAGATGAGGGACAATATTACTGTTAGCACTTTATCATTCTTAAACACTAGTTCTAAGGTCTTACCTATGTGAGGAGAGCACGATGGCCTGGCCGGCCTGCTGACATCTCTCCAGCACGGTCCACAGCAGACGGCGAGTGATTGGGTCCACGTCGCTGCTTGGCTCCTCCAGCAGCACGAGGGGCGGCTCGCCAATCAACGCCATGGCGACGCTCAGCTTGCGACGGTTGCCACCGCTGTACGAGGAGGTGGGCTGAGAGCCGTACTCCAGCAGACCTGCAAACGTTTACCTTCTAAATATGCGATTCATTTTAGTGTCTACTTCAGCTTTTTAAACATTATGCCTGAAAATGATTTATTTTTGGAATGATACTTAAGGATTGACCACAGTTGATTTGGATCTCGTAATTTGGACCCCTTGATTTTAATGAGACTTGCAGGAGTCTTAAAGCTTGCCACAATAAGGTTGCTTAATTTTTTTGAAGTTGATCTGTTCGATCAGTTTTGAGAAAATTGAGACAGATATTTAACATTGGCCTTATGGACGGAAACCGGAAATGGAGCTATTGTGAGAAAACAACCCCCTTGAATTTGCTCAAACTATCAGCGATTAAGTTTTAGAGCATCCTCGATTGTTTAAAATTTATTCCGTTCGACGGAAATTTCCTACTTCAGGTTTCAAATGAGGTCAATCGTTAAAAGAACTTCTAAAAATTTGAATAATTTTATAGCATTTACTTCAGTCTTTTAAACTTTACGTCTGAAAATAATGC
Source organism: Siphlonurus alternatus (assembly GCA_949825025.1). Lineage (NCBI taxonomy): Eukaryota > Metazoa > Arthropoda > Insecta > Ephemeroptera > Siphlonuridae > Siphlonurus > Siphlonurus alternatus. The sequence goes on along the minus strand of OX463785.1, from coordinate 5,123,094 downwards.
TTTATTTTCAGAATGGAATAAGTGACTTAGATATGTTGTCTCAGAATATTAGCAATTTCCAATTGTGGTTTACATTGGAAGTTTCATTTTTATTAACTACTCCGTGCGGCCAAAAGGTTGAAAGACTGCAAACTTGTAATGTAATCCAAATGCTGATGATCCAGGACAAATTGAGGTGGTCAAATTTTTCAAGAGGAATGGATGTGATTCTGTGGAGACTGGGTCAGAGATACAGTAACAACTCCTCTAGAGATGCCAGATTATACATATTTTAAATTGTGATAAATATTAATGGATTTTAGTACAAACGTGAAGATCTACACTTGATTCATAAAATGCAATTCAAAAGAGTCAAATTCCCATTAGAATCCCATTAAACTCAATAGTCAGCGAGCACCATGAAGGCCTAAAAGATGTTAAAGAACACTCACCGAGCATGGAGAGCCACTTGAGTATCTCGCCGTTGATTTTGTCACGTGGCAGCCCCCGCAGATTGCCGTACAGTGCGAGGGTTTCTCTGCCGGTGAGCACGCCGAGCTGGGCGTCGAATTGGGGACAGTAGCCGAGGTTGCGCAGGTAGCGGCTGCGGTCCTTGCTCAGCTGAGAGCCCCTCAGCCACACGTCTCCCCGAGTGGGGGCCTCCACCCCCGTCAGCATGCGGAACATGATGCTCTTGCCCGCGCCATTTACCCCCAGCAGACCAAAACACTCGCCAGGAGCCACCGTGAAACTCACGCCACGTACTGCCGAGAAGCGAGGATGGAAGATCGGAACACCGAAGTCCTTGGCAAGATCATCTACAGCCAGAACTGTCTTGTTCGCGTTGGCACGGTCTGCAAAAAGGGTCGAATTAGGGTGCCATCAAAGAGTTTGAAGTTTCAAGAGCAGCGGGTACGCACTGTGTTGATTTCCCCCGCCACATACAAATTTTCTTTTCTGGTTGAATAAATGTAGAGCACATATGGATATAATATTTACTCTGGTTTACACTATCTTATAAAGTAAAAATCAAACTCTTTTAAGGGCATTGGGTGTAGCATCGGTAGTTGGCAACACTGACATATCTTCACCATGTTAATTTTTTATCCCCGCTCCTCGGAGTAATTTTTATGCTAGAGCTAAGCTGATTGCAGTAGTATCAAGGTAATTAGTAGCCCAAGTGCACAATTTGGCTTAGTAAAACCTGATTTAAAGAAAAGTATTTTTAGTTACTTTTTAAATTTACAAGCATTTTTTTAAAATATAAAAAAAATACTTTTCTTTAAATCAGGCTTTATTTAGCCAAATTGTGCACTTGGGCTACTAATTATCTTGATACTACTGCAATCAGCTTAGCTCTAGCATAAAAATTACTCTGAGGAGCGGGGTTGAAAAATTAACATGGTGAAGATACGTCAGTGTTGCCAACTACCGGTGCTACACCCAATGCCCTTAAGAGTGCATGTTATAAGATAGTGTAAGCCAGAGTAAATACGATCGATTTTCAATTGTCATCTTTATCTTTACCCCTTTCCTAATGTAAAGTACTGTACATTTTCAATATGGATTCACAAGCTATTATAAGATAGAGATTTGTAAGCGCCATGTTAAGTTACATATTATAAAAATGCAATGCCAAAAATTGTCTCTCAAATACACTAAAATGACAATCAATAGCCAGGAAAAAAATCAGGAGAGAAGGGAACATTTCTTTCCTAACATCCAAATCGGGTGTGAAAAGGCAGACCCACTTTCAGCTTGTGTATTTTTCAGTATACCCAGACCCCCATATAACGGTAATATTGTAAGCACTTCTCACACAAAACAACTTTCGAGTCTGCTTTTATCGTGTTGTTTTTCCCCTTACTGGCTTTAAAATGAATTTAAATGAATTTACTGTCAAGAAGATGTAATCGCTTGCTTGTCTGTGGCTAATGGCTCATCAATCCTGTGTTAAATTGAGATGTAAAAAGACTTTTCATTGGACAGCTGAGTCAATCAGCTAGCTCATGAACCCTCCTGAATCACAATGAGCAGCCTGCTTGATAAAAAACTTAACGATTGACCTCAGTAACTTCAAATTCAAAGGAAATTTCTGTCAGATGGAATAAATTTTAAAATATTGAGAATGATTTAAAACTTAATCGCTTATGGTTTGAACAGATTCAAGCGAGCGGTTTCCTCCCAATAGCTTCATTTCTAGTTTCCGCCCATACTTTTCTCTTCAGCTAGGACCAGGCACTCTAGTATTAATTAGTATATCTCACCTTGTATGCAGTCCCTGACTCTGGTTCGCTCGCATCTCACGTCTTCGCCCAACTGCGTGAGGTCGAGCGGCCTCATTCGTCCCTCCAGCCAGCTCAACAGCCACTCCCTGGCGCGCGCCACCGCCCCGCAGTCTATTAGCAGCGTCACGGCCAGCCACAGCGGCACACCCAATGTAAAGAACAAGACCTCACGACCGGCCGGACCATACTGCTGAACGATGCCACCAGATTTGGTACCAGACCAGCTCAAGTACGGCACCGGCTTGAAGCATTTGTTGAAGGCGCCACACAAGTTCTCTGAAACAACAGGGAATTATCATAGAGCCTTCAAGTCAGCTGATTTTGTGGTGTTCCCACCGTCCTATCCAAACCTATATATGTAAAGAAAAACAACCCGAAATTACTTTTTTAGTTTTAAAGAATTTTTTTTAGAGGAAAATAAGTTCTTGATTCATTTTTAGAAGGCCCCTAAATGGGGGGGTAGGAAATGTTTTCAAATTTTTAGCTTTAAAAGTTACTGAAAAAAAATTCAAATTTTCTAACATGGTGGCTTATGGAGAAAATTTTCCTCCGGGGAACACTTGAAGCCTCTATCACAGCACAAGAACTGACAATTTAGTGATCTTCACATCACCAAATTAATTAAGGTAGAGATAACACGCACAATGTTAAAAAAAAAAAATCCGATTCATAAAAATTATGAAAAAAATTTAGAATGTTCTCCTTAACATACCTTATCAGTAGGTAAAATATCAGGTGTACAAAAACGAGCTAGTTTTCGAGTTATTAATTTTTAAAGTTGACTTATTTAACATGGAGAAATGGAACTTCCATGTTCAATTAGTCAACTTTAAAAATTAACAACTCGAAAACTAGCTCGTTTTTGTATACCTGATATTTTACCTACTGATAAGGTATGTTAAGGAGAACATTCTAAATTTTTTTCATAATTTTTATGAATGGGATTTTTACTAACATTAGGCGTGTTATCTTTACCTTAAAGCCTTGAACTGTCAATTGATAACATTTTTGTCCATAAAACCTACGCTGGGCACTTGAAACTGTAATTGTTACTTATAAATGGCATTGGTAAAACCACTTTATTGGTTTTATTGTGAACCACGTAGTTTTTTGTAATGTAAGGTTTCAGATTTTGAAGGGGAAACATTTAAACCTATCGATACCCAGCAAATTTTTGTACACGCTATACTAGGGAGGGGGGGGGGGGAGGGGTTGAAACAATCCTCTATTTAAATAACATGTTAATGATAAAGAAACAATGTAAGTATATTCTTCACTACTGGTAATTTTTAGAGCAGTATTTCACACTTTTTTTTAAGTTGTTTTAAAATAGTTTCAGGTCGTCTCTACCCCCCCACCCCCTGGTAATGCTAGGATTAAGAGGACCATAAAGTATGGAAGCACTCACCACAGCAAGCAATAGTGTTTCTTGTCGAACTAGCTCCCCGGTTGCAGTTAAAGTGCATGAGAGATGGTGACATGTTACGACACTGAGCGTTGTACTTCGCTGTGCTGCCGAAGTGAGAGAGGGCTGACGTCAGAGCAGAGTGTGGCAACAGCAAGCCGAAGATGCAGCGTAGCCATGTGGCGACATTCTTGTAGTAGGGGTCTATCAGCACGACAGTGATTTCAGAAGAGTAGAGAGTGATGTTGACGATGAAACCTGCAGACAACAAACCTACGTCAACACAGAGAAGGAAAGTAATCAAGAAATTAACTTGCATTGATATATTTTTATCATAATGTATGAAAACTTTCGTTAGCTACTAGTGCCAAAGCTTTAGAAGACTTAATTAGGGCCGTAAGCTCCACCTTTATTTGAAACTGGTTCAAACTCTGATCAACTAAACCAGGTTCACGATTTGATCCAGGTTCAAAATCTTGACCATAAGCTACACTTGTAACTGATTCAGGTTTAACTAAACCACCAAGTTGAATAAGGTTCAAGTAGGGTGGAGCTCACGGTCTTAAGAGATTTAATCGAACCTTGAAAACAGTATGTATATAAAACAAACAAACCTCAAAAGAGTTTAAACTTTTAAAAACATATTTTCAATTATACTTTTAAATATTAAGTACTCCTATCATGTCACATATTTTTATTTTTTTTACCAGGTGCAGTTAGCACTTGCTCATCAGGCAGCAAGTTAATATTAAAATAGTGACTCTATAAAATTAAGGTCCCCAAACAATGGCTGGTTATCCACTGACTAACAACTTGTCAAGATCTTGGATGTATGACAATATACATCAATTTTTTTATTGCAGAAATGGATAGAGGGTGCATATTAAGGGTGTAAATTGCTACCCTGATTTTTTTCAGATTTCTTAGAGTCCAGGAAAAAATTATTGAATGTCTTTTTTGTGACATCACGAGGCGGCAAGTCCTATCTTTTTCAAGGAGCAGCGCCTCGTGACGTCACAAAAAAGAACTTTCAATAATCTTTTAAAAATAGTTCCCGGTCTGTAAAAAATCTGAAAAAAATCAGGGTAGCATATATCTTTGCACCCTTTATCCATTTCTGCAATAAAAAAATTGAGGTTGATACTCCATCCAAAAAGTACAATATGCCCAGTAAATAAATTTGGAAAAGACTTGAAATATTTTAAATAAGAGCCAATCTTACTGACGAACAGGTTGATGGTCACAAGGAGAGCGTACGCCCCAGCTGATGTGTTCTTGGCAAAGCTCATCGCGTAGGCAAACGCAGAGCCACTCATTCCGTACAGGAACAGCAGCAAGAACAGTGTGCCTGGAACAACATAATTATTTTGAAGAAGAAGGAATTGCTTCTGCTTGAGGTGCACTTCTATGTTTGAATGCAAAGTGCTTATTTTTATTAAATTCAATTTTTGAAGTTAACATTGAGGATTAACAAAAATAATGTTGGGTTATGAACCATTTTCTTATCAATTAAATGCAAGTTACTAAGCCATATTATTAAAATTATCACTTGTATTTGGCAGCTCATACTTAAAATACCGTATATATTTAAAATGTATAAATTTTTTACCCTATTGTTTCACTCTGTCAGTCCTGTCTCTAGATCAAAAGTGCCCTACTATCTCAAAAAGATGTACACTCCATTCACATAAAAATGTCCAATCCGGCTATACTTTAACATGACCGTATCTGACATTTTTATGTGAATGGAGGGTACATCTGAATAGCATACAAGTCCCATAAGGAGAGGGGCACACCTTTTTGGTTCTGATAGTTAGGAACCTTTAGGGTTTGCTGCAATTATAGACTTTATGTAACGTGTAGAATTAAAACATTGTGGCCTTTAAAGCACTCTCATTTATGCAAATTAAGATATACAGTACAGTATATACAATATAATAGTATTAAATTTTTTTATATGATGCTAATCTTCACGTGATTAATTCTATTAATTGAAATTATATTTGGATTTTGTACAAAGAAACAGTTGAAACAGCATCAGTCAATTTTCCCCTGGATCCACATGTTTTCAACCAATGTCTTCTACTTCTACTTTTACAATTAGTTGTTGTTATATTGATTACAATGTCTGTTCGATCAGCTTTTTTCAGTGTTAAAAGTAGGCTGATGGTACCTGATTTTGCCACCAGAGCACAGAACGTAATGACATTCTTGGCGCTAGTCAACACAGCTAACTTTTAAATTATTACAGTAAAAACTTGTTATTATGCAATTTTTTGTTGGGTAAATTGTAAAACTCGATTTTGAGTAAAAGAGATCTCGTTCCCATAAAATGTAATTAGCATTGCAGGTATAGGAAAAACTTAATAAAAGGTTTTAAAAAAATTAATATCCTTGACACCATTTTACCCTTTCGTTGTGGCCAGGTAATACTCAACAGAAGGTAAACCATAATTTTCTAGGTCCCTTGACTTTAGGTAATAAAAAGCTTTTATTATACAATTTCTCATAAGGTAACATGTAAATCAACAACTGTCCCATGTTCCTTTCACATAACAGACTTTACTATATAACGATACTCTGTTTATAAAACAAGCAGAAAATTTTGTTGTCAACAAACATATATGGGCAGGCCTCCCACCTAGTTCCGCTCCCTGACTGAAGGTGGCATTGTTGTCCAGCAGGGGGATGATGCAGACGGTGAGGACGGCCAGCACACAGCTGATGGCAACGTCCACTATCAGGTAACTCAGCCACACCATCAGGTGGGAACAGCCAGACATCACCTGGGGGGGAACGTAGTTCTTTAAGAGAAAAGTAACACCGATCAGCTATATTTTTAGTTCCATTTGATTAACATGTAAACCTTAGCAGACACACAAAAATTTTGATTTTTTTTTTTAAGAGGCAGATATTAGTACCTAAAATTCACAGAAAAAATTTAAAAACAATTATGTCAACTAATTTTTTTTTAATTTAATTTTCAGCATAGGGCTTTTCCATGGAGAGCCAAACTAAAAAATTAATTGAAAAAAAAATCGTCTCGAATAATTGTTTTGAAATTTTTTTCTGTGGATTTTAGGTACTAAAATCTATCTCTCAAAAAAATATCAGATTTTTTTTATGTGTCTGCTAAGGTTTACATGTTGATCAAATGGCACCAAAAAAAAAAAAAAAAAAAAAAAAAAAAAAAGACAAACAAACAAAAAAACAGCTGATCGGTGTTTTCTTTCCCTTAAGAGCAGGTTTCAGAATAGAAAATATCTTTATTGTGGCGAGGTTAAGGCAGACCCATTCTTGTACCTAACCTCAATAGCAGAGGCTTCAAGTCAGCTGATTTTTCATTTTTCCCACCGTCCTATCCAATCCTATGTAAAAAAACAACAACATGAATTTGTTTTTTGTTTTTTTACTGTAAGACGATTTTTTGTAGGGAAAATTCCTTTATGGAACAATGATGCAAACCCAAAAATACAATGGATAATGCTAGATTTAGATTTTTTTACTTAATTTATTACTGAGAAAAGTAAAAAAAAAAAACACTACTTTATTTTCAAGTGAAAAATGGACCTTAGCGGCACAAATGAGCATCGCTAGCACACTCACTTGAAGCCTCTATCACATACTACAAGAAGATGTTTCTAAGACCTTTCGTGGACTGACCTGTAGTTGTCGAGAGCCGCAGATTCTCTCCTGCAGAGGCAGCACGATGGTCGCGGCTGTCACAAACAGCCAACCGAGAGGAGCGATGGTGAGCCACACAACAGCCACCGAGACTGTCTCCTGGAACTGCTCTTGCTGGTGCTGCAACCAGAGAGCCAACCTTATTGTTAACAATTATTGTCACTAGTGTATTTTTTTATGGTAAAAAATATAAAATTTAGATCAGAACATAGAGAACAAAATGAATGTTCACTGTCTAAAGTAAAAAAAAAAAAAAAAAGTAATTATTCAGTCCAGATTTTGAGATATTAATTTTTTAGTTGAAAAATATGATGATTTGACTTGATTTGACTAATGGCCGCCATATTTCCAATGCTCTTCTCACTATATATATCCTGAATATCTAAAAAAATTAGACAGACTTTTGCTTCATTTTTTTTTACTGAAAATTTATGTTATAATATAAGGAAGGTTTACTATAATTTTCAGAGTGATTCACCATCTACTAAGACTAGTGACAATAAACCTTTTAAGTTATTTAAACATGGAAAAAAAAATATTATTGTAGAAGGCTCAGGACCGTGTTAAACTTACGTCTCTCCCCACCTTCAATAACAACGTGTTTGAAGACACGACTACTGAATGTCGCTTTGGCCTGAGGCAAAGACACGAGAGGCAAGACAGTGGAGGGGGCTCAGGAGGAGGAGCAATGCCTGCAATGCACCTGCAAGGGCTGCAAGGAACACAGCGAAGAGAACAATGAAGCAAAATAAGAATGGTTGAGTTTATGACCCGCTCCTCCTTCCATCCCTTTCTCTCTGCTACTGGACTGATACACCTTTGACCGTGACATGCAAGAGCCATCTATAAGTCATGTCTTCAATTAAAATGATATGACAAAAGAGTCACATAAGCCTGAGCCTTGTACTAACATTTTTTTCCATGATGTAAAATTGCATAAGGAGAGGAGATACCCCCATTGTAGTGTCGTTCACAAACTGCTACCTTGCTAAGACTTACAGTGTCCATGAGAAGGTCTTCGTAGCTCTGAGATGGCTCTTCTTCATTAGCAGGGACTTCCAGCTGGCTGGGCTCGATGAGGCGAGAAGTGTCTGAGCTCTTGTACCGGTGAAGGGTGCCCGTGCTCATCGAGACCGTCACCATCATCGACAGCAGCGGCATCACAGCCTGTAGATCAGAGTACACTTAGTCATTTTGACTGAAAATTGTTCTTAAGGTATAACCTGAGAATTTGTCTGTCAAGGTCACACCATAAAAAAAAGAAGTGGCAACACTGTTGCACTAGTAATGCGAACCTGGAAGGAGGGGGAGTTGACTACAGTCTCTGAGAGCGTTGCCAAGTTTCTTATCGCTTATTGATAACAATCAACGCCACGGTTCGAAAAATATGAAAACTATTCAGAAAAATAGCATAAAAAATTAGGGAAAAAAAAATAAACAATAAAAAAAAAATATGTCAAGCAGTTTTTTTGCAATACTAATTAACAAATTTAACATAGGAAGGATAAAAAATACACATTTAATTAAATTAATTATAAAATAACCAAGGGTTAAAAAATTCTAAAAAAAATTAGGGCTAATTGGAAGACTGTTGTAAGTCTACATAATTAATTTGAAGAACATCTGTCGGCACGACATATTTCATCCAAAATTCTCAGGTTAAGAATTAAAGGCCCTATGTCCTTTACACAGTATTAACCCTAGAATTACCAAGGCACTTTTTTTGTCACACTCTTTAGTCTTTACCAAGAGGGGGTAAAAAATTCAAAGCTTATAAAAAGACTGCTGTAAATCTACCTAGTTAATTTGAAGAAGATCCTGCGATGACTTTTTTTCCATGAATTTTTTTTTACAAATTCTCAGGTTAAGCCTAAAAATTTATTAAAAACAGAATTGACAGTACACACAACTGCAGGTCCTCATCTATCTAAATATAAAATAAAAAAAATATGTAGGTTGTCCATTAGAATAATACCAAACAATCTCCTGCCCCCCACTATAATACACAAATAAACAAATACAAAAAACAACAAACAATTAAACAATAAATAATAATAATAATGAAACCATTGAAAATTAGAACACTTCCACATTCCAAACTATCTCCTGCCCCCCACTAAAAGCCTCAGTCTCCCTACATCCTGCCCCACACTACACAGCTTTGCAATAAGTTACCTGGAAGAGCAAATGCAGCCAGCGACGTCGTGTGAAGAGCCACTTCTTGACGACAAGGGCGGACATTTGCTGCAACCACAGTCGCCAGCCAGTGTTCTTCTCCAGCCCTGAACAGACAACACAACTCCCTCACTTTTCCAAGATGTGTCGTAAGCATATATATACAGTGAAAGATTTTTATTAAACAAAGCAAGGGACCCAGAAAATTAGATTTTCCTTATATCAAGTTTCTTCTATACATCTAATGCTAATTATTTTTCATAGAACCACGATTTTCTTTACTTAAAATCGAGTTCTACCAAACAGTATGCAAGTTGAGTAATACCAGTAGTAATGTTTTTACTGTATTTGTAGGGGGCATACATGACCAAAATGTGTCAATTGCCCCAAAATACCAACCAACCAACCAACTGTATTCGTCATGAAGCTTATTATTATTTTTTTTTTTTTTTTTTAGAAAAGAGAGACTTTAGCTGAAAATCTGTGACTCCACATCAAGTTGATGTTTCCTTTTAGCAGTAGAAACTCATACTGGGGAACTGCAGCATATTGCTTAAAAATGTACCAATGGAGTTAGCATACAGTATTTTTTTTTTTTTTTTTTTCAGCTTACCAATAGAGTTAGGATTTTTTTTCCCTAGCTTACCAATGGAGTTAGGATATTTTTTTTTTTGCTACCACGTCAATATGTAATACTTACAGTATATTAAGAAATTCTTAACCCATTTTGTATTTTTTTTTTTTTACACCTAATGTTGAAAATCTCGTACTTTTATGCATTTCTACCCCCACTACCTTCAGCTCCCTTCAAGAGCGCCACTGGTTTATGACTGACCTTGCACGCTGCCTGAGTTTGCCTCATTGGCGACGACAAAGTCAGGCACGTTGAGCGATGCTTCCTTCTCATCAATCTTTTTCTCGGCCAGCTCTACAACCCTGCAGATGATGCATGAGATAAGACAATGTTGTTTAACACTGCATAAAAAATAAGAATAAATGTCAATCATAAATACAGTATAAAAAAAATAACAAACTTGTTTCAGTTTTAAAACCAGTTTCAATGCATTTTTATTCAAAGTTTTAAGTTGATTGCAATACACACTATGTATTATTTAAAATAAACATTTAAATACTTTTTAGTTAGGATAAATCGTATAGGGTCTTTTCATAAATTACATATACACATAAATGTAAAAGTATTTTAAATAACTTATTAAAGTTATAATTACAAGTAAAAGTTTTGAAATTTAATTTACTTTTTAAAATTTGGGGCCAATAAATGGCCGCGCTGGGGGCATACATGACCAAAATGTGTCAATTGCCCCAAAATACCAATCAATTAATCATCACTAATTTAATTGTTTGCTCTTTAATGATTCAATTACTGAATACATAAATACTTAAAAATTCTAAGTTCTGTTAGATGAAGATAAAGAAAAATAAAACAATAAGTTAACAAAGCAAAATTTCAATAAATAAAACAATTTCCTTCCCTTTCTATGCAAAATTTTTAAAGTTCTAATTTAAAATGGAATTCCATTTCTCCATATTAAAGAAGTCAACTTTAAAAATTCATACTGTACAGTAACTCTAAAACTAGATCGATGCCTGATATTTTAGTTACTGATAGGGAATGTATAGGAGAACATTTTAAGGTATTTCATAATTTTCATGTGTGGAAATATTTTTAACATTGGACGTGTTACCTTACCCTTAACACCCTTCAAATAACAACAACAGGCTCTACTCACCTGAGGAAGACCTCCTCCATGGTGGTGATGGACACACTGAGGTTGGTGATGCCGAGTTTGTCCTTCTCGTTCTCCAGACGGTCAAGAAGCTGGGGGAACTTGGAGGTGCACTCTGACGGCACACGGAAGCTCAGGGAGCCCCCCCTGGTGACAACAAGCTCCGCCTCCGTCACCACAGCCCGCACCTCGCCAGTCACACGGGCAACGTCACAGTCCTGCTTGCCCATCAGAGTGAGGTGGTAGCCAGCACCTGTAACCATTAAGTCTCAACATGTCATAGACCAGATAAGTGTAAGTGTAATCTGCACAAGGTTAACTGGAGATTAATAAGCCAGGCCAACGTGATGTCACTGCAACACATATTCTATACTTTATAGGAGCCTGCCTAGCCATATTGTTGTGTTGCATCAGCAGCATTTAAGGGGAGAAAATTTAAAAAAAATATGAATTATAAATTATATACGGCAATTATTATATTTATATCGTTTCAATATCATCTGCTAGTTTATAAAGAATGCACAAACTACATTTTCATGTCCAAATAATTATACATGTCAACAAAGTCAATTTTTCTATATATATTTTTTTTCAATGGTTCCAAGTGAACGGTAAGACAAAAGTTGGGGAAGGGAGGGGAGGTAAACAGCTGAGCGTTATCCTGTAATCTCAACAATCTCGTGGCACTGGCCTATATCAGTGTAATCCTAACTCACAAGTCACTAAGGCATAAAACAACCCCTCCTACTCCCCCAAAAAATACAGACACTGAATGGGGTACTGACCGGTATTTGAGTTAGCAATACTAGTAAAAAGTACTGTGAATTCTATGAAGAACGAGCCCTATCAGAGCATTCTACGACAATTTGCTGATTTTATATGAATTTTTAAAACTTTTTTTGATGACGTCATAGCATTGAATCTTAAATGGGAAAATGCATCAGTTAACATTGCTAAAATGAAAAGTTATTGAGGTATGAATTTGAAACCTCCATTATCGTGATTCTAGCACCTAAAAACCTTGCAAATTAAGGTTTGGTTACATTTCAATATTAAGTATGGGTTTTGGCAATGTTAACTGATCTATTTTCCTATTTATGATTCAATGCTATGATGTCATTTTTGAGAGGTTTCAAAAATTCATATAAAATCAGGAAATTGTCGTAGAATGCTGTAATAGGGATTGTTCTTCATGAAATTTCTCGTGTCTTTTGAAATGTTGACAAAAACTTGAAACCTTTTTTTTTGTCAGTACCCCATTGCTGAGAAATTTAATGAAGCAGAAGGCACACAAATACTGTATATTACTGTATATAATATATTTGAATCTTCTCTTATGAATAAAAAAGACCACATCATGAAATGTTAGACAAAACGTCTCAATAATATATTTGTGTTACCTGTGCCATCAAGACTCTTCTCACTACGGACATTTCATCATAATAAGGCTTGTTTTTTTAATCCTATCTCTTTCCTTTTATAAATATATCCAAACGTAATGGTTCATCTTTTCATATAAGAATAAGGCATAAAATTATAATACAGTATAATAGTTATACACTCCCAAAAAAAAGAAGACACTAGTTTGCTGAGAAAGTTTATCGAAGCACAAGGTACACAAATAATGTATATTACAAATTAAAATATAATATATATGCAGTATCAGGTATTGAATTTCTTAACTTTCAATTTTGTTTCAGTGAAATAGACTGCTACATTTCTAGAAAAGTGTACTTAATTTCTCTGACAGTGGAGTATCAACCTCAAATTTTTTTAATACAGAAATGGGTGCAAAGTTATGCTACTTTGATTTTTTTTTTTTTCATTTTTTTTTAGAGTCTGAGAACTATTTTTAAAAAAATTATTGAAAGTACGGAGAAAGTGACGCCTCTCTTAATAAAAGGATAGGACTTAAAAGGGGCGTGGGTTAGAACCCGACCTCGGTAAAACTTTTTAGCAATATTTCCCAGACTCTGAAAAAAATCAGAGTGGGATAACATTGCACCCTCCATCCATTTTTGCAATAAAATTTTTTGAGGTTGATACTCTGTTCTCCTTTCAGTTTACACTTTATTTTAAGATCTCCTTCCCAAGAACTCCACTTTGTTTGGACTAAAAGATTTAGGTCTGCAGCAGAGGGCCACGTTGCAAGTTTACCATACAGTCTCTTGAGGTAGAGAGAGGAGCCACAGCACTGAACCTTTCCGTGGGCCATGATTGCGATGGTGTCCCCCAGAACGTCTGCTTCCTCCATGTAGTCGGTGGACAGTAGGATGGTACGCTCGCCTCGCATATCCTGCACACATAAGTCAATACTAAAATCGAACGCAAATGAGTGCATTTTTGATTATTTATAAGTGGGGTTGGGTAACCCATAATGTAATTTTCTTTTCTTATGCCCACGTTTTGGCTTTTAAACCATTCTATCTTCTAAGCCAATGGAGATAGGGTTCTTTCTCTTCCCATAATGTAATTTTCTTTAGAGCTAGTGGGATTAATATATTTACAATAGTTCTCATAAAGAAAGTAGGCATGGATGATCAATTATCTGTTCTTAGTGGTTTGGTTGTCTAGTCTTAGTGGTCATGTGACTTGAAGAGGGTATGCTTGAGTTAATTTGTTGATTTTTTCAGTTACAATCAATGGTAAATAGAGTTTTACTATTCTTTCATAATATTCTGTTGATTTAAGATGCCAAAACTTACAATAAACTCTTGAAAAACATAAAAATTGTGGAGAATTGAAAACTTAAACCATGCTCCAGAGATGGCAGCACTTTTATTCAAGTCCATTTTTGTGTCCTTGCAGACAAGACAAGGTGCTCACCTTCAGAAGGTTCCAGACCATCCTGCGAGACTCAGGGTCTAGTCCCGACGTTGGTTGATCCAGAATCAGCACCTGCACAACATTGAAGGTGCATCAACCTTCCACTTACAAGCTACAGATTATAATGGAGAATTGTGCTAGAAAAAAAAAAATAAATAAATAAATTCTATAATAAATTAAGTTGATGGATCTTTTTGAACTGATAGTAAAATTGTAATAAATAAACAATCTTGTATTTGTAAATTATTTTTTATTAGAATGAACCACTAGCTGTAACCACTACCATTTAAATAGCTGTAAATCTAGAATCAAACCCATCAGTGATTAAGCTAAGGGATACTTAACATAATCTCTACTATGAAATATCATATTGCATAAGCACCAATTGGTGCTTAAGTTTTCATTCTTTCTCTTTTCTATATCATGCATTCACAATATTTGATATATATCTATATGATGTTGGCTCAATATAGTCTATAATTTTATTTTGTTTGTCTGTTTACATTCTATAACTACTGTCTGTTTATCTATTTTTGTAATTATATTTGTGTTTGTTGTGTTTACTATCATATAATGTACACTTGTCAACTTTATTCCATGCATACACTTTTTGTGTTTAATAAAAGACATATAATAAAATTGTTTGTTTTAAGTTTCTATGATTGAGTACAAGTATTACTGATGGCATGATGGTATTTGATGCATTAGATTTATTGAGAGGTGTCAGTGAGAAAATTCTACTTCACAACAACAATTCATACATTGAGAGACTAACATTGAATTGTTGACTAGGTGTAAGTATTGAAATTTAAAATATACAATGTATATGTATCATATTTATAGTGTTTATGCTAATTTTATATGTACAGTAAAAAAACTCATTACTACACAACTTGTTAGTTCGTTTTTTTTTGTTTTTTTTTTTTTTACTTTCTTTTTTTTTTCTTATGCCCACTTCTTGGTTATTAAATCATTTTACTTCTAGCAAGCCAATAGAGAAAAGACTCTTTCTCTTCTCTCTTCATGTTGCCAGGTAACAAGTCAAGTTCTGTAGTTAATGCAGAGCATCTAAACATATCTTGAGGTTCATTTTTACATAATTTACAAATGTCACTCATGTGTTACACAATTTTGATTAAAGAAGATCGTTGCTCTGTTAAAAATAATTACAATGGAGTATCAACCTCATTTTTTGTTTTTATTGCAGAAATGGATAGAGGGTTCAAAGTTATGCTACCCTGACTTTTTTTCAGATTTTTTTGAGACCAGGAACTATTTTTAAAAAATTATTGAAATTCTTTTTCGTTACGTCACGAGACGCCACTCCTTAAGAAAAAGATAGGACTTGCCGCCTCGTGACGTCACAAAAAGGACTTTCAGTAATTTTTACAAAATTGTTCTCGGTCTCAAAAAAATAAAAAATAAAAAAAAAAAAAAAAATATCAGGGTATCATAACTTTGCACCCTCTATCCATTTCTGCAATAAAAAAAAAATTGAAGTCAATACTCCATTGTGTTATTAAAAAAACTCAATAACAATATGTATAAGGTAATACTTGATATGAGTATTATTACAAATTAAAGCAAATCTCCTGGGTCCCTTGACTTTGAATAATAACAAGTTTTTACACTGTATTTTAGGAGCTAGAAGGTACATTTATATTTTTACCATTCACAATTATTTATAGTTAAGGTACCTTGGAGCCACCGATGAGAGCGATGGCGAGAGAGAGCTTCCTCTTGATGCCACCAGAGAGCGTTGATGGGAGCTGGTTCCATTTCTCCCGCAGCTGCAACTTCTCAACAAGCTCCTCCGCCTCTCGTGATGACGCCTTGTACGAGTTGCCCTTCAGCTGCACACAAACAATGTCAATGTCAAGACTTGCTGGAGATGATGTGCATTTCAGCAGTAGGGACAAACAATGTTTGTTAGTGCAACTGTATGATGTTACTAATAACACACATTAAAGGGACATGGTACTCTAAAAAACAAGTATTTTTTTAATCAAAAGAGTACAAGTACATGCTGCACTGTTCCAAACACATCAGTGTAAGGGCGTAATAATTGGCATGAGTGGAGGAACATTCAGTCGCTTGCAGTGGTTACATTGCACAGCACATCCCTCCTCATTGTTCCCCCCACTCCTCCACCTGCTATTCTCTGTGCAATGTTGTCAGTACTTGGGGTTATTCACATTTCTTTAATTAATCAAAATTATTGGTACGGTTCAAAACTGGAATGTCATTTACTTTTAATCTTTTTATGTCAATAAGAACCTTCTTATGCAACAAGATTATTATTGTCCCTTTAAAAATGAAGATAATAAAAGTTAAAAAAAAAAAGGAACATTATTGACAACCATACATATAGAATGATAAAACAATTTCAATATTTACAAAAAATTAAAAATTTAGAAAATATTACAATTATTAGAAATAAGAATTTGCACTTTCATTGTTAAAATTCTTACTGTTAATAATTATTTTTACATTTTCCTATATTGATTTTGTGTAATTATCAGACTTGCATTTTGAGGTGACAAAATATAATGTACTGTGATGAACAGCTGACTTTTTTTAAAGGGCTGGTTGCTTGTCTTTCCAATCAGTTCTCACCATGGCAAAGAAGATGAGGTGCTCTCGAACGGTCAGGTCCTTGAAGAGCATGTTGTGCTGCGGACACAGACCCAAGGAGGACCGCACGGCACTCAGCTCCGTGCCGAGATCATGACCCAGGACCGTCACAGAACCTCCGCTGGCACCGATCATCCCTGTGGATTCAGTATGGCACAATAAAGTGTATCAACCTCAACATTCTTTATTGCAAAAATGGATAGAGAGTACAAAGTTATGCCACTCTGATTATTTTTCAAATTTTTTAGAGCCCGAAAAATATTGCTAAAAAGTTTTGCCGAGGTCGCGTTTGATCCCACACACCTTTTAGATCCTATCCTTTTATTAAGGGAGGCGCCCAGAGGCGTCACTTTCTCTGTACTTTTATTTATTTATTTATTTTTTTTTTTAATAACAGTTTCCCGGACTCTAAAAAATCTGATATCTCTGCAATTAAAAATTTTGAGGTCAATACTCTATTTAACCAAGTTTCAAATATACAAAATGTACTGTATGCACAATGTTTATTATTATTTATTTATTCACATTAAATAACAGTTGGTACAATGTGATTATAACATAATACATGGTTCAATTATTCATGCAGTTGTATGTAGTTGAAAACACCATTAATAATAAAACAGATACATAAAATTTATACAAAAATAATTTAATGGGAGGATTAAAAGGTTTAATTAGAGAGAAGAAATAAAACATTTATTTACTGTTAATATTAATCTTGTTAGTGATTCTTCTTATTAAGACGACTAAGCAATACTACATTAGTATTTATAATTCTAGAGCACTACAATATTTTTTTCTTTTAATCATATAGTACATTTTTAGCTAATTTTATTGTGTATTTACAGTATTTGTTTTTCTAGACAAGGAATCTCTAACTCTAAAGATTTTTGTTTTTTTAAAAAACTAAGTATGTATATATGTGATTTGAGAAAGTAAAAACGTAGTATTTAAGGGTAAGGTAACGTGAATCAGCTGTTTTTTTAGACCAATTTGATTAACATGTAAACCTTAGCAAATTCACAAAAATTCTGAAAAAAATGTGAGAGACAGATTTTAGTACCTAAAAGCCATACTGTAGAAAAAAATTCAAGACAATTATTAAAGACGATTTTTTTTTTTTTTTTTTTAATGAGCTTTTAGTTTGGCTCTCCATGGGAAAGCCTTATGCCGAAAATTAAAAAAATTAATTAAAAAAATCGGCTCGAATAATTGTCTTGAAATTTTTTTTTATGGCTTTTAGGTACTAAAATCTGTCTCTCAAAATTTTTTCAGAAATTTTGTGAATTTGCTAAGGTTTACATGTTAATCAAATGGGTCTAAAAAAAACTGATTCACGCTACCTTACCCTTAAAGGAGGAGGAATTGTAAGCTTCAAGAATTTCTTGTTTTGGTAACATAAAAAAAGGGCATAAATTTCTAATATGAACTCAATATTAAATTTTAGTTACAGTATTTTGAAAATTTGTTTGATAACTTTACCTCTATTCATCTGTCCTTACAATTTTTTTGGCAAGTTTTAATAAAAGTTTAGGAGCCATTCCATTAGACACCTGACGAGAAGTTTGTTAAAGCCTGTATTACATGATGCAATTTTGCGTACAATTTTTCCTTGCAAGAAAATTTCATCTTCACACAATCAAATGGAGTTCAAGTTTTCTTGAAAGGAAAAATTGTAGGCAATAGTTAGAAAAATTGTATCGTGTAATACCGGCCTAATAGACAATAATGGTTGCATTTTTTTATTTCATAATTAAAAAAAATACATGAAATTATGCTTTTCTGAATTTTTTCAGATTTTTTGGAGTGTGGGAACTAATTTTAAAAAATATTTAAAATATCTGAATTAGGGTGATACAACCTGATGGGACAACCGTGACGTCATCACAGCACGACAAAATTACGTCACGGTTGTCCCATCAGGTGTACCACCCAAATTAAGATATTTTAAATATTTTTTTTAAAGTTAGTTTAAAAATCTGAAAAAATTCAGAACAACACAATTTCATGTACATTTTCTAATAATGAAATAAAAAAAGCAACTATTATTAGGTCTGTTTGTAAATACACAATCAAAAAGAATTGATTATTTGTGATGAACCTTATTTTTCATGTACAGAAGGTTCATCACAAAGAATCTATTCTTTCTGATTGTGTATTTACGAGCAGACCTATTGTCCATTCCATTCAACTGGCTGCTGAATCTTCTATGATAAAAAAATGAAGATTATTCCACCCGGAGTTCGCTCACCAGTGAGGATGGACATGGTGGTGGTCTTGCCGGCCCCGTTGCTCCCCAGCAGGGCGGTCACCTCCCCCTTGTACAGGTTGAGGGACACACCCTGAACGGCGGGCAATGGATGACGTCCCAACAAGCCAGGGTACGTCTTTGTGAGGCCTCGGATGAACACTCCGATGTCGGTCTCCTTGCGACTTTGGCTGAGCGGACGTTCGAAGTTCAGAGTGTCTGCGGAGTCTGAAACAACATGCCGTCGGAATGCGAGAATGAACAACCTACATGAAATTTTTTTATTGCAGAAATGAATAGAGGGTACCAAATTATGCTACTCTGAATTTTTCCACATTTTTTTTTTAATACAATAAATATTTTTAAATAATTATTGAAAGTGCAGCCACACCCCCTGGAGGTGTCAAAATAGGGGTCTCAGCTCTATCCTTTTTATTAAGGATTCAGGGGTGCCAACTTAAATTACAGAACTTTCAATAATTATTTAAAAATAGTTCCAAGTCTAAAAAAAATCTGAAAAAAATTGAGAGTACCATAATTTGGTGCCCTCTATTCATTTCTGTAATAAAAATTTTTCGTGCAGGTTGTCCATTGTCATGTGTTCCTACAGAGAGTTAGGTTGCAGTTTTATTAAATAATTGTCATTACAATGTTTTGGAAATTATTTCTAACAGTGTTTACAAGCTGAAATTTTATATTCCTTAAAATAAAATTTTGTTGAATAGTTGCTTTAAATTTCACCAAATAAATCCTACATAATAGATGCAAATTATAATAATAAATACTGTACAGTAACAATGATAATAAAAAAAAAAAAATAGTGACAGTAAAAGATGGCACTTAATATTTATCAAATTATATTCGTCTATGTTTGTTGTTAAATAATTATTTATAAATGTACAGTACTGTTACTGTTTTATTATTATTGTTTTCTTCTCATTAATTTTGCTCATTATTCCGTATGAGGGATGATATAAACTGTACATGCTAATACAGTAAAACAAATCTAAGTTAACGCCTCCTATCTTGGCCATATATATTATGACGTCCAAGATGGCCACCGCATATAATCGAATCTACAGGTTAACTAAGATCTGTTATACTATAATTGAAAATACTGTCAAACTCTTCACACACTTCATGCTGTCAATATTCTCCCTTAAGACCAACAAGCACACATCACTCAAACTCACAGTCCTCCTGTCTCTCTCTGCTTGGCATCCAGAAGTCCTTGGTGAAGGGGAAGTACCACGGTCGTGCCACGCCAAACTGGCCGGGACAGACGGAGCTGACATACCAGGTGATCAGCGTGAACACCAGACAGTTTACGAGGAACATCAGCAGCACGAGACCCAGCGAGAGGTGACCCGCGGCTGACGTACTGGGCTCCAGCAGGTTCCACCACTGAGCACCACTACCTGCAAGTAATTTTGTGTACTTAAAGTAATTACAATTATTATAAGGATTATTGTCACTGATCTTAGGAGATGGTGAATCACTCTGAAAATTATAGTAAAACTTCCTTACATTATAACATATAAATATTTAGCCAAAAAAATGGAGCAATAATCAGTCTAGTTTTTCAGATATAATACAGGATATAAATAGTGCAAGTATCATTGGAAATCTGGCGGCCATTAGTCAAATCAAGTCAAATCAGCATCTCTTTTTTAAACTAAAAAATTAATATCTCAAAAACTGAACCAAATAATTACTTTTTTTACTTCAGAAAGTGAACAGTCATTTTGTTCTCTGTGTTCTGATATAAATTTTATTTTTGTTTCATAAAAAAAATAATAATAATAACTACCATAGTCCATAGTCATAACAATTCTTAATAGAATAATAACAATGTACAGAATTACCCCTGATACTTCATGTAATTATATACTGCAGGAATAAAAAAATTAAAAAAATATATAAAAAAAAACTGGACGGTTAACATTAAAATGAAATAGGCAGTTACTGGTGCATGGCCACAAGTAGTGATGCGACCTTGGCAGTGCAAATTTGGTTTCAATATTATTTATAAATTGTCAAAATCATAAAATCTGAAGCCGTTTCCCTCCTTTAACATGCAGAAATGTCTTGCATGACTATGACATCACTGTGTCTTTCTCACATATTTTTGAAGGTGCTAGTGATGTCATAAAGCACCAGATGGCATTGAAAACAGCCTCGATAGAAGCAGAATGACTCAGGTACATGTGTACTTGAGTCAGTAGCAAAGCTTTGATATCAAAACAATGCTACTTTTAGAATCACTCAGGTAAAATCCACCAGGTGTCCATACCTGTCTCTATGATGCTAAGAGGGTTCACAAAAATCTTTAAGTAAATTGGTAATATATATTTGGAGGACAATAAAATAGGCAGTAAAAATACGTGTCACATAAAATTACCTATTTTCTCAAATTCAGCGATGATGGTGAACATGTAGTAGAGGCCCATGTTGGGCAGCAGCAGCATGGCTATGTCATTGTCTTTTATGAGGGAGATGAACGGCAGAGAGATGGACGCAATCCACAGGATGATGCTAACATTCACGGCCAGAGTTGCTGCAACACAACATTACCTTCATTGATAAATAGGAAAAAATTGCTGGGATGAAAAAAATAACAGAAAAATTAAATAGTGTTTGGTGTAGTTTATAATGGACAACCTGCATGAAGAATTTTTATTTCAGAAATGAATAGAGGGCACCAAATTATGTTACTCTGAATTATTTCAGATTTTTTTAAGTCCCAAAATTATTTTTAAATAATTATTAAAAGTCCTGTAAGTTAAGTTGGCACCCCTGAATTCTTAATTAAAAGGATAAGGACTAGACGCCTTTATTGACGCCTCCAGGGGGCGTAGCTGCACTTTCAATAATTAAATTATTTAAAAATACTTTTGGGTCTCAAAAAAAATCTAAAAAAAAAAAAAAAAATTCAGGGTAGCATAATTTGGTACACTATTCATTTCTGCAATAAAAATTTGTCATGCAGGTTGTCCATTATTGATCTTCAGTATCGACAGCAAGTAAATTATTCATTAAACTATGTGTGACATGTTGATAACAATGAAATGTAGTTTGTTACTCACGTTCGGAGAAAAAGGAGCTGATGGCAAAGCAGGAGATGACCGCTGGCACGGTGTAGGCCAGCAGCAGGACGTACAGCACAGAGCCGTCGGAATTACTGAGGACTGCACCCTCGTCCGATAGCTCGACCTTGAGCAGCCACACGATGAGAGCGAGCGAGATGAGACGAACCAGCAGAGCATCCACCAGCCAGCTGACCCACAGAGCCCAGCCCTCCATGCCCATCAGTCGCATCAGCTCCTGCAACAAATTGTGGAACTTACTACGATAGTCATGTAACTGGGATGTAAATACAGTATATCAAGCTTTAGAAAGATGAAAGATGTATATCAACGTGGTGATGGAAAAATATCAAAACTCCATTGGCAAGCTAAAAAAAAAAAAAAAAATCTAACTCAATTTTGCTTACTAATAGAGTTAGGATATTTTTCCGCTACTACGTCCATATGATTTTGTTAGGCACCAAAAACACCATTTATAATTGAGGTAAAATATGCTGTGATGTCAGAGTCAAGTAAAAATTTGTGTAACTTGCAAATATAAAGAAATATTTAATATTAATCTTCAACTGAATTTTGAGGTTAAAAAGAAATTAATTGAAGTTCATACACAAGGTCTTGTAACCACATTTTGTCCCTTATCCAGAATAATGAGCTATCTGCCTATCACGATTTTGTTGCAATAATGAGCTACCTGCTATTTAAAAAAGGTGAGAGCAAAACTGTCTATGAGCTTTATTTTATACTGACAATGAGCTAAAGCTCATAATTGTGCTCACCTGAAACAGATAATGTAGCTCATTATTCTGGACGAGGGACGATTTGCAGTAAAAGCAATAAATGCAAGTAGCTACTGTTGTCTATTTCTTAAATTATAGTACATACAGTACTGTATCTGAAATGATATTTCTATAAAAAAGAACAATAATTTCTAATTTGTTCCCCTTCTCTTACTAAAACACCTGTGCACAGCGCAGGCTAGCGTTGAATCCCGAGGACTCACCCTGACGCCGGTCTCCTTCTCCTCGACCACTCGCTTGACGACGGCGATGCACAGCGTGATAAAACTCAAGACCACAACGGAGGGCAGCATGTAGCGAGCGATGAACATGTACACCGCGTCATGGATGGGCGGGAGGACCGGCTAGACAAACATTAAACATATTGATACAATCATGATTCTCAATACCATTTCCCAAAGTCCAAATACTGTACATTTTACAATTAACAAAAGTAATAGTGAATTTCACATTTTATTTGTTTAAGTTTATGTATCAAATTTTCCCCCTCCAACAAATTTCTCTCTACTACACTGCATATTCCTTCATAGTATAGTTATACAGTATATGCTGTATTATCTTATTATATTACATACAGTACATAAAACATGATGCCATATTCCCTACAGGATAAACCAGCTGTATTATTGCATATAATTATTAATACTGTATACAGTAAAAACTTGTTATTACTTAGAGTCTAGGGACCCAGGAAATTAGGTTCACTTTAATAAATATCAAATTTTTCCTATACGCACAATGCTAATTATTTTTGATGGGACCTCAATCTCTTTTACTCAAAATCGAATTTTACCTAAGAAAAAGATGGCGTAATAGTGAGTTTTTACTGTATATATACTGGCTGTAGTCAAATAAATTAATCTATCCTATTCCAGTCAGAAAAGATAAGGTCACATAGCAAGAGGTTAAGGCTTAACCTGAGAAATTCTGACGAAAAAAGTCGTATCGACAAGTGTTCTTGAAATTAATTTGGTAGACTTACAACAATTGTCCAAATACTACTGCTTTTTTACAGTTTTTTTTTAACCGTTAGTTTAATTTAATTATAATTAATTTATTCAAATGGGAATTTTGTATCTTTTGAATGTTAAATTTTTCAATCAACATTACATAAAAACGGCTCGAGATATTTTTTAAAATTTTATAAAGATTAAAAGCTAATTTTTTGGGCTATTTTTGTGAATGTTTTCATACTTTTCGAACCGTGGCGTTGATTGTTATTAAAACTTATTAATTAGCGATAAAAAATTTGGCAACACTCTACAGGGACTGAAGTCACCTCCCAGATTCACATTGCTAGTGCAACAGTGTTGCCACATCGCTTTTCGGTGTGACCTTGACAGATAAATTCTCAGGTGATACCTTAAGTTTTTTGTACCTTGTCTTGCGGGTCCGGTTTCCCTGAAGTTCTAGCCATCAAGATCTCGTTGTAACACTTGACAAGGAACATGTTCAATGGCGTGAGGAAGTCCCTTGAGCTGAAGCCTGGAACAATACAACATTAATATGTACTAGAATCACCGGATATATTAAATACTTGTGCTCAATACAACAATACTTTGTTATAAACAAGTTTATAACAAAGTATTGTTGGTAATGTCTGTCCTATGAGTGAAAAACATAGGACAGTTAGTGGTTGATTGACATGTTAACTTATGGAAAATTAATGTTGATTGAAAAATAGGCGAGGTGGCCTACTTTTATGGCAAAACCCTCCCCAAAATTTTCTCCCACAGGTCCAATATATTTGAACAAGATGTACCTCCAGCTCGTTGACTAGCACGGAGCAGCAGTTCAGTGGTGAAGTCATCGCTCATCTTGTAGCTCAGCTGCATGGGAAACTTCACGTCCGGTCCGGCTCCCTCAAAAACCACCCCCACGAAGTTGTCGTGGACGTCCGAGTCGTTCAGGGTGAGGGTGTTCAAGTAGTCCATCAACGCAGCCTCGGAGGAAAATCCCTTCAACGCTGGAGCAGGGAAAAATGATTTTGAAGATAAAACTGCAAATGGGATACATAATATCAAAGCTTTTATGATAATGGACAACCTGCATGGAATTTTTTTATTGCAGAAATGAATAGAGGGTATGGATGGCGCTGAAGCGTTGTGCCTATACCAGGCCGCCGGTGGCAGAAGGCGAGTGGCTTCGGCCGCTCGCTGCGAAGCCCCGGTGAGTAGGAGGGTCGCGACGGTGAGCGCTGAAGGGTCTGGGCGTGAGCCTGCCTGGAGCCGCCGTCGGTGCAGATCTTGGTGGTAGTAGCAAATTCTCCCGATTTTTATCGATATGCTACTCTGATTTTTTTTTTTTTTCAGTTTTTTTGGAGACCCAGAACTCTTTTTAAATAATTATTGATAGTTCTGTAAGTTAAGTTGGTACCCCTGACTCCTTAATAAAAAGTATAGGACCAAGACGCCTATTGACGCCTTCAGAGGGCGTGGCCGCACTTTCAATAATTATTTAAAAATAGTTTTAGGTTTCAAAAAAAATGTGAAAAATGCAGAGTAGCATAATTTGGTACCCTCCATTCATTTTTGTAATAAAAAAATTTCATATAGGTTGTCCATTAACCCATAAAAAGCTTTATGAAATATAGCGTAAGAAAAAAAAAAAAAACTTACATACATACATATAACAAACCATGAAGTGTCAGCTCTCATAGTACAGTACAATCATTACATACTGTACAAACAATAACATTAACAACAAACTCTGTTTTCTTGATAAGTGCAGTACAATGTGTCACTTTTTTTTTTTTTACTTTTTTTCCATGATTAGAATACATTGTTGAATATTGTAAACTACTACTGAAATGTATTGAACTATGGAGTAGATTATCTCAGTTAATGAAGTAAATTTTGTTTATAATTTAGAGAATTTAAGAAAATACCTACATTACTGACTCACTGGGGCTGTAATTCTAATTAAAAGGGCAAAGATAAGATTACAGTATTTTATCTCTTGTCCAAAATAATGAGCCTATTACAATTTCATTGTAATAATGAGGTACACTTCTGCTATTTTAGGTGAGCGCAAATATGAGCTTCATTTTACACTGATTTACAGCTCATAATTGCGCTCACCTGAAATAGCAGATAGCTCGTTATTGCAACGAGATCATGGTAGGCAGATAGCTTATTATTCAGGATGAGGGATGATTTGTGATTTTGGAGGAAGCTAGAAAAGCACCCAG
Organism: Siphlonurus alternatus; assembly: GCA_949825025.1. Classification (NCBI taxonomy): domain Eukaryota; kingdom Metazoa; phylum Arthropoda; class Insecta; order Ephemeroptera; family Siphlonuridae; genus Siphlonurus; species Siphlonurus alternatus. Next base: position 5,097,034 of record OX463785.1, on the reverse strand, counting down.
TCTATTGATACCAAAATGAGTTTAGCTTCACCACAACTCCAAAAGAAAGCATGACATTGCCAAGAAACAGAACATACAATATAAAAGAATATGTACAGTGAAAACTTGTTATTCTGTAAATTCAAAGGACCGAGAAAATTAGGTATGATATCTTATAGCAAGTTTTTCCTATACCACGCAATGCTAATAATTTTTTATTGGTCTGCAATCTTCTTTACTCAAAATCGAGTTTAATCTAGCAACAAGTGGCAGAATAACAATTTGTTACTGGATACACACCACTTGATCAACTTACCATCGTCATGGATGCCACTTTTCTTGGCAGTCCTCGACAACATTTTCATTAAGGGGGCGTCGTTCAGACCTCTGGTAGTAAGACTGGGCAAGAAACTGGGCTGTGGAAGGAACTCTTCGTTGATGAGCCCACGCACCACGGCCATCAGCAGGAACAGCAGCAGAGGCAACAGAATCTCGAGGATGGTCACGAGCCAGTGTCGCTTGCGAATCAGGAACGTGTTCTTCCACATCAGCGGTAAGAATTTGCGAAAACTATTACCCGTGCATCGAGGCATGGTTCTTAGTTGTGGCTAGAAAGTAGAAAACAGTTACAAATTTGCTTATAAAACATCTATATATAGTCTTTAAATTTTAGCCTTAATTTTGTGGAAGATTTGCCTTGCTGACTTTTTTGTTCCTTCAAATCTCTCATCCCACAAACGGAAACGAAAGAAACGAAAATTATGATGTCATAATTGAATCACTAAAGCGCCTTCCGAAATTTTTCGGAAACGGAAAGAAATTCTGATCACTGAATTGGCTCATTTTACAGTAGGTACAGTATTTCAAACCATATATAGTTTGCATGGAAAAATTTCGTTTCCGAAAAGGAAAATATTTCCTGTTGAGCTTTGGTTTACATTTTGAAAGAATACAAATTACCAGCAAATTATTTTGCACAGTCAAGCATAATCTAAGGTTTGAAATATTGTAGTAATCGGATATTTTGAATTTTCTGATTGGTCGATGCGACTGCCTTTACATTCCAATTCCGGAAAAATTCTGGCCAGGGCATTTTATGGTTTAAACAAATCCAATCTGTCAGATTTCTCACAACAGCTTCATTTCCGGTTTCCGTCCACGTAAGGCCAATGTTAAATATTTATATGCATACAGTATGCATACAGTACCAGTTTTCTCAAAACTGATCTGCCAGTTAAACTATACACAAAACTTGCCTGATGGTGCCATGAATTCTCTGCAAGTATATCGTTGCATTCAAGGGGCAGATTCCGAGTTCCGAGATCTCAATCAACTACGGTATACATATGGTATACACCAACCTTTCATACACCAAACAACGCCTCACCTTCTCATTACAATTAGTTTCCCATGAGGCACCTTATCAAAAGCCTTCTCAAAATCAAGAAAGACAGCATGACATCAATAATATCAGAAGGAGTTTTTTCATCAGCCATATGTTTGTTAGGAGATCTGCATTGATCATATAATGCATCATGTCCCTAGCATGCTTTTTATATCATACTTACGAGCTTATTGTTGTTAAAGGATGAATTTATATAGATTAATATATATATATATATATATAGATTAATATATATATATATATATATATATATATATATATATATTAGTGCTGTCGAAATTTTTCGGATTTTCGGATTCCGGATTTCTAAAGCTCCGGAATCCGCTTTTTTAGGAGATCCGAAATCCGAAAAGCGGATATCGGATTTAAAGCGGGTATCGGATTTTATCGGATATCGAATTCAAAGCGGATTTCGGATTTTATCGGATATCGGATTTTATCGGATATCGGATTTTATCGGATATCGGATTCAAAGCGGATTTCGGATTTTATCGGATAACGGATTCAAAGCGGATTTCGGATTCGATCGGATATCAGATTTGTAAAAACTTGTAAAAAAACGAATACATGTATTTTGACTCGAAAAAATAAATATATTTTGCTGTGTTACGTTAAACTAAACTCAGTAAAACTGTAAACACTATATAGCTGTTTGTAACTAAATACTGAATAAAATAGTTTAATTAATAGTCTTAATAAATACACTGCTATTATGCTATTACTGCTATAACATAGAAAATCTGTAATAAATATACGTATATACTAAATAGTGTAAATAGAATGGATACTGTATTAAATATCGATTTTTGCTGATGAATTAACCTTTCAACCTAATAATAATAATAATAATTGCAGTACATTGTGTAATTAATGTATAAATTGTAATAACCCTCTTGCCATTTGCTTACAGGAAACTAGGCTTAAGCCTACACAAGATGCAAAATTGAAGAATTACACATGCTACAGAAAAGACTACGTGGATGGCGACATTGCCTGTGGGGGAGTCGCGACATTTGCTCGCAATGACGCCTTCTCGCAGGAAGTGCCACTAGTCACGGAACTTCAAGTAGTTGCGGTGCAGATGCTCATTCCTCACAAGGTATGCATCTGCAACGTATATCTTCCACCGAATGTAAATGTAACACAACAGCAGATCGTTGCCCTTGTGCACCAACTCCCCAAGCCGTACATCCTCTTGGGAGATTTGAACGCTCACAACACCGTCTGGGGATGTGACCGCATCGACCAGCGAGGGCGTATACTTGAGCAGTTTGTGAACATCGAGAGCCTCACCATCCTCAACACAGGAGAACCAACACATGTGACGATGGCTACTGGCACGCACTCTGCAATTGATTTGACCATCTGCACTACACGACTTGCTCCCCAACTGGAGTGGCGAGCATACGATGACACCTACGGTAGTGACCACTACCCAATAGTAACAGAAATGTTAGAAAATGAAATACGACAAGAGCGTGCACCAAAGTGGCGCCTTGATAAAGCTGACTGGCCCAGATACACTGAGCAAGCCCAGGTCCCGTGGGATCCCACTCAGGGAATAGACGAAATGGTGGAAGCATTTACCAACGCACTTTTGGCGGCAGCTTTGGACACCATCCCACAGACAAACACCAGGCCTGGGAAAATACCAGTGCCCTGGTGGACACCAGAATGCAAAGAGGCGATTCGAGAGCGTAGGAGAGCGCTCCGACGATGCAAGAAACGCCCAACACCAGAAAATGTCGAATGGTTCCGAATATGCCGAGCCAACGCAAGACAAACTATCAGGGAGGCAAAGAAGGCCTCCTGGCAAAGCTACGTATCTTCAGTCAACTCCACGACTCCTGTCAAGGAAGTCTGGGACAAGATCCGCAAAATTGATGGAAAGAGCACATGCATGGCCATCCCTGCTCTTGAAGTCAATGGAGTAATAGAGACAACACCAGAGGCAGTGTCTAACATTCTGGCAGACACATTCTCCTCAATCTCAGACCCAACTAACTATGACCCAGCATTCATCCCTCACAAGGACAGGGCAGAGAGTAGACCACCCGACTTCTCCACAAGAGAAGACCTGGACTACAATCATCCTTTCACCATGTGGGAGATGGAGGCAGCACTCAAAGATGCCAAGAGCTCAGCTCCTGGCCAAGACCAAATCCACATAGAGATGTTACGACACCTGAACAATCAAGCGTCTGTTCAACTTCTCCAGATGTACAACCGAATCTGGCTCGAAGGCATTTTCCCACAACTGTGGAAAAAAGCCATCGTCATCCCGATCTACAAAACCGGCAAAAACAAAATCGATCCGAAGAGCTACCGCCCAATCGCCCTCACTTCTGTCCTTTGCAAAGTGATGGAAAGAATGGTCAACAAGCGCCTGGTGTGGTTCGCTGAAAAACATGACCTTCTCTCCAATGAGCAATGTGGGTTCAGACAACATCGCTCTACTACCGACAACCTGGTGAAACTCGAAAACGAGATCCAGAACGCCTACCTCAACAAAGAACACCTCGTAGCCGTGTCTTTCGACATGGAAAAGGCTTACGACACGACCTGGAGACACGGAATACTCAAGACCCTCCATGAATGGGGACTGCGCGGTCACATGCCAGTCTTCATCCGAGAGTTCATGAAGGACCGAGTCTTTTCAGTACGTGTTGGTAACACCATCTCTGATCAACGAGCCCAGGAGACTGGCGTCCCCCAAGGATCGGTGCTGAGTGTAACATTGTTCGCTGTGGCGATCAACAGCATCGTTCGCAATGTCAGTCACCCCATCAGGAGTTCGCTGTATGTGGATGACTTCATCATCTACTGCGCAGCAAAACTTCTGAGGACGGCTCAACGACAACTTCAAATGTGCATCAACAAACTGTTCAGGTGGAGCAGATCCAACGGATTCAAATTCTCTGCGCAGAAAACCACTGTGGTCCACTTCCACAGACTGCGTGGTGTGCAACCAGAGCCTGAGCTCCAGATGGGAGGAATTCCGATCCCATGCTCTGATACTGTCCGCTTTCTGGGACTCATTTTCGACAGCAAATTGTCGTGGAGGCCCCATTTTAGAAGCCTGAAGGCAAAATGCCAACAGCCACTTAACCTTCTCCGTGTCTTGAGTGGAAAGTCCTATGGTGCTGACCGAGTGGTACTCTTACGACTCTATCGGGCCCTGGTTCGTTCCAAGCTAGACTATGGAGCAATAATCTACAACTCAGCTAGACCGTCATATATCAAAACGCTTGACCCAGTCCACAACACTGGACTGAGGCTGACCACAGGAGCATTTCGCTCTAGCCCAATAGAAAGCCTCTGTGCAGAGGCTGGAGAACCACCACTCAAGAGCAGGCGAGACTTGCTAACTTGCAACTACATCGCGAGTCTTCTTAGCAAGCCACAGCACACAACATTCGAGTGCGTCTTCAAACCAAAGCACAGGAATAAATACCTCCAAAGACATAAAACAACAAGGCCTCTGGGCATCCGGGCGAGGGAACTTCTCACAGGAGACATGGGAATCCACTATCTCCCCGCTGTGTACAACCAGGCACCAAGCTCGATTGCACCGTGGAAAATTCCACGCCCACGCGTGAGACTTGACCTGGCAAACAACAAAAAAGACAGTACAGACCCCTTACTCTACAGGGGCATTTACTCAGAAGTGATAGACCAGTACAGAGACTACACTCTGGTCTTCACCGACGGCTCAAAGAAGGACGATGACGTTGGTTGTGCCTTCGTCATCAACAACGAAGAACATGGATACTGCCTGCGTGAGCAAACAAGTGTATTCACATCAGAAATGTACGCCATCTGGAAAGCTCTCGAGCACTGTTTGAGAAGAGACGACAGATCCATTATGATCTGTACCGACTCCCTCAGTAGCCTCCAGACAATTGAGAAAACATTCCCCAAGAATCCACTGGCAAAGAAAATCCAAGATTGTCTCTACCAGTTGGCGAACCAGGACAAATACGTCTCTTTCCTCTGGGTACCCGGCCATGCTGGAATCCCTGGAAATGAGGCTGCAGACAAAGCCGCAAAGCGAGCCTCTGAGAAAGAGGACTGGGACTCGGAGGAGATCACATCAGACGACTTCCGCAACTCGCTACAACTGGACATCCAAAGGAGATGGGAAGCATCGTGGCAAGAGGTCACATATGACAACAAACTGCGGAACATCAAGGAAATGCCACGCGCATGGCAGACCAGCTACAGAAAGAACCGCAGGGACGAGGTCATCCTCGCCAGACTGCGCATCGGACACACCAGGCTGACACACGGCCACCTCATGGAGCACGAAGCCCCTCCTCTGTGTGCAACCTGTGCCGAAGAACTGACAGTGGACCACATCCTCACGGACTGTCGCCACTACGTGGAAGAAAGAAGGACCTGCAAAATGACAGGCTCCACTAAAGAGGTTCTCGCAAACGACGAGGAAGCAGTGCAGCGCATCTTAGAGTTCACCACTAAGGCGAACCTACGAAGAGAGCTGTAAACAGAAACAAACAAAGAAAAGAAACGAGAAAAACAAAGAAAATCAAAACATAGACACAATAAACAAAGAAATAAAATCCCATATGGGAAACAGTCAAAAATCTGCGGTCTCTTAAAGGCCGCGCTGGGGGCATACATGACCAAAATGTGTCAATTGCCCCAAAATATAAATCAATCAATCAATCGATCATATATATCTATAAGTATCTAGATCTACAGGCTACACCTTCACTATAACTATAGTATCTGTATCTACTATATATATATATTTACAGCTAGCATTTCATTTACGCAATTATATAGCCATTTACTAAAGAAATGTATAATTTTTATTTATTTTAATATTTGTAATGCGAATTTGATTCTGAGCTATAATATTGGAGGATTTTCGTTGGCTATATATATATATATATATATATATATATATATATATATATATATATATATATATATATATATATATCAGGGGCGGCTCGTACTATAGTACTGCGGTACTGCAGCCCCCCCAGAAATTTTGGGAACAAACACACAATTAGAAATATCAAATAATCCTATAATTTTTCTGAACTTTCCAGCAAATTTTTATCAGTTCTAACATTTAAAATCATGAAATTTTTGCCGCTGCCGCGTAAATTTATTCCCTCAGCGCTGCCCAGCGGAAGGTACTGCCACTACTAGCAGTAGCCCAAAGCAGTGTTCCCACCCTCATTCTCCTCCTCTTCAACTCCCACTCAAGCCGTGTGATTTTGGAGCGATCGGGGACTGTGCGATCGGCAGTACCCGCAAGCTCATTGGTTCTGTTGAACCAATGAGCTTGTGGTATTTGACATGCGGGAATAATTTTGAACAACACTTCGAAGACCTTTCCTGTAATATGGTTTCATTGAGCAGATTAACAAAATTTTAATTACATTCATCAGTGAATATACTAACAAAGATTGACTAAATATATTGAAGCATCTGAGGAATGAAGACCAGCACTTTTATTTTACTTTAATAAAAATATGACTGTCCCAAAAGAACCAACACTTTTGTCTTTTGAAAATTAAGTGGTGCATGCATGTAAACAATCGTGAGATCTCACGTTCGAACAACGACAACAACAGGTTTCTTACTAACCACACAGTTAGCGCCAGTCTAACTCGATGGCACTAAACGTCGATCGAATTAATTAAGTGAGAAATCTGGATAACTTAATTCGTTCGTGAATCGCGCCCATGTATTTTATTATAAATTATAAGTTTACCAGGAACAAGTCGATATATTATGCATGGGAGCTATTTATTTATTAATTATATATATTCACTACAGCATTTTATACCATTAATGTGAAAATTCAAACATAAAAATAAAACAATAAAACAAAAACAAGTTGTAAAAGTGTACGAGTATACAAAATATAAGAAAACGTTAACTACTCCAGGATGAGAAAAATATATAGCATATTTTCCCGGGTTTGCGTGTACCGGCAGTACATTATTTAGCAGCAAATATGCGATAGTAATCAAAGAAATATTGCATGGCTAAAAAAAAAATAAAACAATAATAAAAAAATTGGGATCTTTGATCTGTTATACCGCTCGAGAGGGATTCTAGGAATTTTCGGTGTAAGACATTTCGGTGTAAGGAATGTTCGGTGTAAGCGTTCGGTGTATATTGACAACATGTACTGATCCGACTATTGATATATATAGCATAAGTTCTTCTAGTTCTTCTAATTCTGACCTCAAATAGAAAAAGTATTAATAAATTGAAAAACAATTACATTATTTTATATTTAACAGTTTTATTAACGTTGCACCAAATTTTCCTTACGCTGAAAATTCCTTGCACCGAATCTTCCTTTCACCAAGATCTCTTAACACCGAAAGTTCCGTACACCGAACGCTTACACTGAACATTCCTTACACCGAAATGTCTTACACCGAAAATGCCGGATACCTGATAGGCGATGTAGAGGAGAACATTTTATTTTTTTTTTTTCGTAATTTTCATGACTGAGATTTTTTTAGCATTAGGTCAGCTGATCCGTGTTATCTCTACCTTAACAGGATTACGATTATTTTTTTCTCAATTAAATAAATACTAATAATATTGAAATAATGTTTAATAATGCAATTTTTTCTTATATAAATTTCATTTTTTATTTTTTTATTAAATTTTGTCTTTAAAAATTTATATTAGATTCTGGTTGTTGCCTAATTTTGTACATATTGTATATACCATGATCGATTTATTTGATGTTCATTATATACATTGCGTAAACATTATACCAGACATTCAGGTTTCATATTAACAATGCAGTTTGAATGCAGTTTGATTGACACTATTATTTAAAAAAAAGGGCTTAAAACAATATTTATTTTTATATAAATATATGTTTCTTACCACGTGAAAGGACTTATGAATTAAAAAATATAATTAAAAATTGGATATTATATTAAGTTTGAAACATTCAATCACGATTTCAAAAGGGCTCGCATAAGTGCATGTCATAACAAATTATAAATAAAATGCATGCATTTTTTGATTTTAGATAATTTCTGCTTCGTTGTTGAGAGCATTATTATATGATTTTGTCATAATTTTACCCTAAAAAAGGGGCGTGTCCTTAAAAAAAATCGCGCCTGCGGCGGGCCATTGGGGGGCTCCGCCCCCCAAACCCCCCCATGGTGTTCTGCGGGTCCCATGTCAGGCAGCACCCCCACGAAAAAGGGGCACGAGCCGCCCCTGATATATATATATGTATATATACTATATAGTATAGATAGTATATAAAATAAACTTTATTAAATATTTATATTATTATATATATTAATATATGATATAAAAATATATACTTTATATTATATAAGCATATAATATATGTATATATTTAAATTTAAAATATGCGATTATGCGAATGAATATACGAGCGGTCATTATATTCAGGCGCGCGGTGGGCGATGAGGGCGATCGCCCCCCCCCCCCCCAAAGTTCCCAAAATATACATTCAATGTGTTACTACCCCCACCATCCTCGCACTCAAAATTTTAACATTGCGGAATAGGGCAATGCGAGCTGGATCCGCCCCTGATTATATTTAGAAATTAGATTATTTACATTTTAAGCTATTTACTAGTTTATTAATTTATAGCATTTCATTTACGCATTTATATAGCCATTTACTAAAGAAATGTATAATTTTTATTTATTTTAATATTTGTAATGCGAATTTGATCCCAAGCTATAATATATTGGAGGATTTTCGTTGCCCTGACTCCACGGCACAGTAGGGCACAATTGGGCACAGTTAAGGTTCACAGTTAGGTAAGCTGTAATGCCCATGAGTATCCAGTAGGGCACAGTGTTTATATTAGGTACCCCAGAGCATCCTAGTTTTCTAAACTTGGCGTAACTTGGCACATTGAATACACTCTTTGAAGTTGTATCGACTATGAACTAGAAGGGGCTTAAATGATGCTTTAATTGATATATATAATATCCAACTGATATTTTTTTTCATTAAATAAACTACATTGGCAATATATCTAATTATTATCAAATTTACTTATTAATTTTGGACTTTGAAAAAATTTATACCCGGATGGTAGCGCCATCTGTTTCTAAAAAATTGAAGTAAGAAAAAAAAAAGCAACATACAACATATGATATGGGTGTCATTGTCAACAAAAACAGAGATGCTGTCTCTTTTTTATTGGAAAAGTCTGCTTTGCAGTCTTTAAAGAAGGTAAGAAATATATTAAAAAGTATATTGAAATAGCAAAGTTCTTTTTTTTCTAATAAATTGCTTCTTTTTTACAGTGATTATTACAAATTCTAACATCATGAGAGGCCCTATCATAGCTTTTCTTTCTCCAGCCCAGCCCGCCCCCTTGAATTCTCTCTTTTCTTTCAACACTGAGGAAGTTATGCCCAGGCTAGCTACTTATGTGGTGATCGAGTTAAATATTTACAAAATCTTTTCATATGTGTGTTATAATCTCATTTTCATAATTTTACAGGCAATGAATTCAACTCTGCTGCATGAAATGCTGATTAGTGGATTCTATCACCAGACATCATGGCCGCCAATATGCGGGATAGAGACAAAAGAGTTGCAGCTGCTAGCATCAATGTTTTAATTTTTTATGCTAGAGTACTCTGTTAATTACCATGATAAAATAAAAATATTTAAAAAACTACATTTTTTTAGTAATACGTTAACTTAATTAGCTTTAATGAAATGAAAAAATAAAAAATTAATAAGGAGAAGGGGCGGGGGAGAGCTACCAAGTCTAAACCATTGGTCGAACTGTGATTTTCACAGTTCGGCCATTTTGTGAGAATCACAGTTCAGCCAAGTGTCTTTGACTAGGTACCTCTGTGAATTTCACAATTGCGCCGAAGCACAAGGGGATTAACAACCGGGCTGCCAAGTTCAAATTACAATGTTAATAGAACACAAGATTGAACTTGGCACCTAACTGTGCCCAACTGTGCCGTGGAGTCAGGGTGGCTAGTTTTTAGCTCGCATCAGGTTGGGCTGTGCAGGTTCCAAAACTTGCTGCTAGTGGAATTTGTTTGCTTTATAGCTGCTATAGTGCTTACCAACCTCGTAATATCATCATGTGTTTATTAGGGTTCAAAACTCTCTATTATTTTTGTCATGAAATTTGCAATCAAATTTGTAATATAAAACATGAAAACTAAACAAACGTAACGCAGTTTAAAGCACTTTAAACATCCTTTATTTTATGGTCCTTTACTTTAATTTTCAATATTTTGTAAACAAATTAAAAAGCACCAATATTTTAAAATTGTTAAAATTTTAAAAACGTACCGTATTCCTGCATCATTTCGTCCGCTACATTCGACAATTTTACTATTCGACGTCTACATCAAGCACGTGCAGTGATTCTGCGGGATTTGGTCTTGCATTTTTTTGCAAACTAGTCTGTTGAAATTTTAATAGAGTTGAGTTTAAAATTATAATTGTTTCGTTTTTATACAAGTTATTTAAATATTAATGAATAAAAACTAAAAACTGTATTCCGATTGAATCTGATATCCGATTTGAATCCGAAATCCGTTTTGAATCTAAAATCCGCTTCAAATTCAGAATCCGAAATCCGATTCAAATTCGGAATCCGATTAAAATTCGGAATCCGTTTCAAATTCGGAATCCGAAATCCGATTTGAATCCGATATCCGTTCGCAAAGATCAGATTTTGAATCCGCTTTCCAATAGGAATCCGAAAAACGGAGGGTGATGTGGTTCGTCTGCAAGAGGATCTTAATACTGTGTGTCGGTGGGTTATTGATAATGATATGAGGTTGAATGTCTCTAAATGCTGTGTAGTTGTGTTTAGTAGGAAAAGGCGTAAGAGAGATGTGCAGTATTTACTTCATGATGAGTTCTTGAAGCAGGATGAAAAGTATAAATATTTGGGTGTAGTCATTCATAGTAAATTAATGTGGAATGAACATATTAAATATGTTACATCGAAGGGAAGGAGGTGTTTGGAGTTTGTCATGAGAAATCTTAAGGGTACCAGTAGGGTAGTTAAAGTTAATGCGTATAGAGCTTTGGTGAGACCAGTGCTTGAATATGGTTGCTGTGTTTGGGATCCATATAGATGTGTGGGGGTGAAGGAGTTGGAGAAGGCTCAGCGGAGAGCAGCAAGAAGGGTTACAGGTTGTGTGGGAAGGTTTCAGTTTGTGGGTGATGGTGCTGATGTTAGAAAGGAGTATGTTAGTGTGTCTGCTTTAATTGAGAATTTGGGGTGGGAGTCGTTGGAGTTAAGAAGGAAAAATTGTAGAATTGGTGTTATGTATAAGATAACAAGAAATTGTGAGGGTTGGGAAGAGTTGAGTGGTCGTGTGATGAGAGCAGGTTATATTGGAAGAAATGATCATGGATGAAAGTTGGAATGTGTTGGATGCAGAAGTGATGTGGGAAAGTTTTCTTTTTTAAACAGGACGGTGAAGGAGTGGAATGCGTTGACAGCAGATGTTGCTGAGGCGGAGAGTTTTGATTTGTTTAAAAAAAATCTCTGAGAGTTGGTGAACATTCGCGAGCCACCGTGGCATTGCCACATTTGCCGCGTTAATATTATTATTATTTTTTTTTTAATCGAGTTTTTTTTAATTCCTATCAAAAATGTCAACAAACATGCCCACCCAGGGAGCCTCTGAATAAGAGCCAAATTTCACGCTGTTTTTTTAACTTACCACAACATTTAATCGTTTCAAAACAGTGACTAATGTGCCCTTTTTTTTTTACTTTGGCGTTATTTCTGGTAAATAATCGATAATTTGGGAGAATACACAATTTATTTGCACACAAGAAATACCTCAAATAACACAACAATTTTTTGTTTTGCGTTTTATTCGTTTCTCAATTTTTCGATACCAACATGATAACTTTTTCTACCTAGAAATAAAACCAGAATGCAATTCATATATTTATTTATTTATTTATTTATTTATTTATTTATTTATTTATTTATTTATTTATTTATTCACATTAAATACCAGTTGGTACATTGTGTCTACATTATACAGTTATTTAATATCTGAAAACACAAAAAGAAATTAGTAAAACAATACATATACATACAATTTATAATATACACATAATTCCAATATATATAAAACAAAGATTATCAGAAATAAGAATTGACACGTTCATTATTAATATTTTTCTTGTGAATAGAATAACAATTCTTTTTAATAAGATAAGTAAACAATTGTGTCTTAAAAATTGATATACTTTCAATTTGTTTTAAAGAATCAGGAAGTTTATTATACAATAACGACCTCAGAAGGAAATGATCTCTTTTAGTTTGCTCGTAAGCTCCATATTTTTTATGGATTAGGTTTGACTGCCTAGTATTATGTCCAGTAATATTTCTATTAATTTCAAACATAGAATAGTTTCTTTTAACATACATTATCATAAAAAAAATACAAATACTTGGAAAATTGAATATATTAAGTTGCTCCCATATTTTTTTACAACTTTGTCTGGCTTTTTTGCTTGAATCATACTTCTAATAATTTTTTTTTGGCAAACAAAAACACTGTCAGCATGGGCAGATGAACCCCACAATACCCCTACGAAAATCTTGACCCAGCCTAGACCCAGGCCTGGTCTGGACTAGGCCCAATTGGAGCTACTAGATCTAGAGTGGACCCAGCCTAGGCCTAGACTGGACCAGGACTGGACCTAATCGATGTTGCTGCCCCCTATTGATAAAATACTAAAATAGGCGGTTGGTAAGATGGCGGACCAGAGGCGAAGAGATTTAGTGTTGTGTTTTACAAGGTTTACAAGGAGTTTTAATGATATTTTAGATGCTCCTGAATATATAAAAGTTAATTACAGGGAAGTTCAATGATCATTTATTCGTCTAATGCTAAAATTTGAAATTTTCCCGTGCTTTTTTTATGAAATAAGAGCAAGTCAGAATACGCATTTTAAACTCGTGTTCGTCGGTGTTCGTAAACAAAGTGAAACCTCAGTGAATTCAAGATTTACCTATACGATTACGGCTATCAGATAAGTGAAATTAGCTTCTAATTATAATTTTGGGTTCATATGTGTTCATTGAAAGTTAAATTATTCATGGGCAAGAAAAGAAATGAGAAAAAAACCAGTACGTGCTACTGTACAGTACGGGCATACTGTATGCATACTACTTGCCGAAATGTTTTATCATACAAAAGCTTGCATGTAACTTTTTTTTGTCACATTTTGCATAGTTTTAAATATGTAAAGTGAAGCTGCATATATATGCATACCTGTACATTCACCATGCATATGCATACTGTACTATTTGGAAGTTTTGTGGCACGTTTATTTCAGGCTGTTTTTCTCAGACCATCCCTGAACTTTCAGAGTCTCTAGGCCTCTATTATAAAAATACCCTCGTTTCCAAACTTTTAACCGTTTTTTTTTTGTCCTGACAGCTAGAGCCTGTGTGATTTTTAGCTTTTCCCTGCTTTTTTAATTTTTGTTACTATACAGTAATTTAATGATACACTGTTGAAACCACTAGTCACGGAACTTCAAGTAGTTGCGGTGCAGATGCTCATTCCTCACAAGGTATGCATCTGCAACGTATATCTTCCACCGAATGTAAATGTAACACAACAGCAGATCGTTGCCCTTGTGCACCAACTCCCCAAGCCGTACATTCTCTTGGGAGATTTGAACGCTCACAACACCGTCTGGGGATGTGACCGCATCGACCAGCGAGGGCGTATACTTGAGCAGTTTGTGAACATCGAGAGCCTCACCATCCTCAACACAGGAGAACCAACACATGTGACGATGGCTACTGGCACGCACTCTGCAATTGATTTGACCATCTGCACTACACGACTTGCTCCCCAACTGGAGTGGCGAGCATACGATGACACCTATGGTAGTGACCACTACCCAATAGTAACAGAAATGTTAGAAAATGAAATACGACAAGAGCGTGCACCAAAGTGGCGCCTTGATAAAGCTGACTGGCCCAGATACACTGAGCAAGCCCAGGTCCCGTGGGATCCCACTCAGGGAATAGACGAAATGGTGGAAGCATTTACCAACGCACTTTTGGCGGCAGCTTTGGACACCATCCCACAGACAAACACCAGGCCTGGGAAAATACCAGTGCCCTGGTGGACACCAGAATGCAAAGAGGCGATTCGAGAGCGTAGGAGAGCGCTCCGACGATGCAAGAAACGCCCAACACCAGAAAATGTCGAATGGTTCCGAATATGCCGAGCCAACGCAAGACAAATTATCAGGGAGGCAAAGAAGGCCTCCTGGCAAAGCTATGTATCTTCAGTCAACTCCACGACTCCTGTCAAGGAAGTCTGGGACAAGATCCGCAAAATTGATGGAAAGAGCACATGCATGGCCATCCCTGCTCTTGAAGTCAATGGAGTAATAGAGACAACACCAGAGGCAGTGTCTAACATTCTGGCAGACACATTCTCCTCAATCTCAGACCCAACTAACTATGACCCAGCATTCATCCCTCACAAGGACAGGGCAGAGAGTAGACCACCCGACTTCTCCACAAGAGAAGACCTGGACTACAATCATCCTTTCACCATGTGGGAGATGGAGGCAGCACTCAAAGATGCCAAGAGCTCAGCTCCTGGCCAAGACCAAATCCACATAGAGATGTTACGACACCTGAACAATCAAGCGTCTGTTCAACTTCTCCAGATGTACAACCGAATCTGGCTCGAAGGCATTTTCCCACAACTGTGGAAAAAAGCCATCGTCATCCCGATCTACAAAACCGGCAAAAACAAAATCGATCCGAAGAGCTACCGCCCAATCGCCCTCACTTCTGTCCTGTGCAAAATGATGGAAAGAATGGTCAACAAGCGCCTGGTGTGGTTCGCTGAGAAACATGACCTTCTCTCCAATGAGCAATGTGGGTTCAGACAACATCGCTCTACTACCGACAACCTGGTGAAACTCGAAAACGAGATCCAGAACGCCTACCTCAACAAAGAACACCTCGTAGCCGTGTCTTTCGACATGGAAAAGGCTTACGACACGACCTGGAGACACGGAATACTCAAGACCCTCCATGAATGGGGACTGCGCGGTCACATGCCAGTCTTCATCCGAGAGTTCATGAAGGACCGAGTCTTTTCAGTACGTGTTGGTAACACCATCTCTGATCAACGAGCCCAGGAGACTGGCGTCCCCCAAGGATCGGTGCTGAGTGTAACATTGTTCGCTGTGGCGATCAACAGCATCGTTCGCAATGTCAGTCACCCCATCAGGAGTTCGCTGTATGTGGATGACTTCATCATCTACTGCGCAGCAAAACTTCTGAGGACGGCTCAACGACAACTTCAAATGTGCATCAACAAACTGTTCAGGTGGAGCAGATCCAACGGATTCAAATTCTCTGCGCAGAAAACCACTGTGGTCCACTTCCACAGACTGCGTGGTGTGCAACCAGAGCCTGAGCTCCAGATGGGAGGAATTCCGATCCCATGCTCTGATACTGTCCGCTTTCTGGGACTCATTTTCGACAGCAAATTGTCGTGGAGGCCCCATCTTAGAAGCCTGAAGGCAAAATGCCAACAGCCACTTAACCTTCTCCGTGTCTTGAGTGGAAAGTCCTATGGTGCTGACCGAGTGGTACTCTTACGACTCTATCGGGCCCTGGTTCGTTCCAAGCTAGACTATGGAGCAATAATCTACAACTCAGCTAGACCGTCATATATCAAAACGCTTGACCCAGTCCACAACACTGGACTGAGGCTGGCCACAGGAGCATTTCGCTCTAGCCCAATAGAAAGCCTCTGTGCAGAGGCTGGAGAACCACCACTCAAGAGCAGGCGAGACTTGCTAACTTGCAACTACATCGCGAGTCTTCTTAGCAAGCCACAGCACACAACATTCGAGTGCGTCTTCAAACCAAAGCACAGGAATAAATACCTCCAAAGACATAAAACAACAAGGCCTCTGGGCATCCGGGCGAGGGAACTTCTCACAGGAGACCTGGGAACCCACTATCTCCCCGCTGTGTACAACCAGGTACCAAGCTCGATTGCACCGTGGAAAATTCCACGCCCACGCGTGAGACTTGACCTGGCAAACAACAAAAAAGACAGTACAGACCCCTTACTCTACAGGGGCATTTACTCAGAAGTGATAGACCAGTACAGAGACTACACTCTGGTCTTCACCGACGGCTCAAAGAAGGACGATGACGTTGGTTGTGCCTTCGTCATCAACAACGAAGAACATGGATACTGCCTGCGTGAGCAAACAAGTGTATTCACATCAGAAATGTACGCCATCTGGAAAGCTCTCGAGCACTGTTTGGAAAGAGACGACAGATCCATTATGATCTGTACCGACTCCCTCAGTAGCCTCCAGACAATTGAGAAAACATTCCCCAAGAATCCACTGGCAAAGAAAATCCAAGATTGTCTCTACCAGTTGGCGAACCAGGACAAATACGTCTCTTTCCTCTGGGTACCCGGCCATGCTGGAATCCCTGGAAATGAGGCTGCAGACAAAGCCGCAAAGCGAGCCTCTGAGAAAGAAGACTGGGACTCGGAGGAGATCACATCAGACGACTTCCGCAACTCGCTACAACTGGACATCCAAAGGAGATGGGAAGCATCGTGGCAAGAGGTCACATATGACAACAAACTGCGGAACATCAAGGAAATGCCACGCGCATGGCAGACCAGCTACAGAAAGAACCGCAGGGACGAGGTCATCCTCGCCAGACTGCGCATCGGACACACCAGGCTGACACACGGCCACCTCATGGAGCACGAAGCCCCTCCTCTGTGTGCAACCTGTGCCGAAGAACTGACAGTGGACCACATCCTCACGGACTGTCGCCACTACGTGGAAGAAAGAAGGACCTGCAAAATGACAGGCTCCACTAAAGAGGTTCTCGCAAACGACGAGGAAGCAGTGCAGCGCATCTTAGAGTTCACCACTAAGGCGAACCTACGAAGAGAGCTGTAAACAGAAACAAACAAAGAAAAGAAACGAGAAAAACAAAGAAAATCAAAACATAGACACAATAAACAAAGAAATAAAATCCCATATGGGAAACAGTCAAAAATCTGCGGTCTCTTAAAGGCCGCGCTGGGGGCATACATGACCAAAATGTGTCAATTGCCCCAAAATATAAATCAATCAATCAACACTGTTGAAAATCTGCTTTGTTTCCACCGCTCTCTCTGATCGTTAAATTGCATGGTGTTTTAATATGTTTCTGTTTGCTCGAGGACAAGAAAATGAGAAACCCATATATGCATAATTCTCTAAAAATTAGAATGCGTTTCTTTGTGGGTGCGTTTTCCCATTTCAGCACACCATGGACTTCCAGACGGACTGACGTTGCCCAGCCCATGCAGTTGCATTCTACAGTCAAGTGAGCTCCTTATAACATAGGATGCATGCTGTTTGAATGCAGTAATATGCATGCGTAGTATATACATAAATATGTACTTCGTTGCATGCATTAAAATTCTTTTATTATATATTTTATGCATACTGTAAACAGTATGTAGTATACATAATATAAAAGAGGTGTTTCAGAGAGTTAAGGGTGTGAGAACCATAAAATAAAAATAGTTCTGTTCGTAAACCCTGCATGCATATGGTGTACACTTTCTTGAGTCGCTAGCACAGATGGTGGGGTAGGAAGGGCAGTACAGGTGTCGTCATATTTTGGTCAGAGGCTGAGAGCTAGTACACTGAGCAGGGTTTAATGTGTACCACCTATTATAGGTACTAGCAGTATATATGTAACTATGTGTACAGTGGTGGACAATTCTTTTGCGAGAATCTTGGATGAGATGCTCGGAAGCTTGGCGAAACCATTGTAATGAAAACAGAAGGAAATCCTGACACTAATCCTGCATTGTCGTCGCAAGTGACAAGAGTTGACAGGCAGCAACAATTGATGTAAATAATTAGTTATTTCAGCCTTAATTAAATTTTAATTACTAAATTATCTAATTAAAGAAAGATAAATTTAAATAAAAACAATTAAATCAATAATTATACATTTCATTATTGCTTTAAGTTTTAACTTAATTTATACTCTTTACTGCATCCTATTAAAATTTAAATATATTATAGTAAAAACCAATTTTTTACATCAATTGTTTGACTGTCAAAGTGTTGACCCTTTTGTCACTCGAGATGACAATAGATGATAAGTGTCAGGATTTCCATCCTATTTGATCTTTTGATCGCAATTGCTTTGCCAAGCTGCGAGCATCTCTCCCAAGATTTTCGCAAATTGCGAAGTGTCCACCAGCTAGTCCACCACTGTACAACTATATAGGTACAGTATATACAAACTGTTAAGTACTGTATCTAGCTTTTCACTCCTAAATTCTAAAATAAATATGCAAACTGTACATTTAATGTGGACAATCAAATCAAATGTGCATTGCGCATGCATGCACATTAGCGGTTAACTTGCTGTTACCTGCACATGGCCATCAGATCTGCATAAAAAAATTAACACGAAGCGTTCATCATATTGATGAACATAATTATGCATGCACCGTATACCGTATGTACACTTCGTAACAGCACAAATGTTACTCATGCTCTCCTTTTTGGATGTTGTCATGAAATCTATAAATATGTTGTGAACTGAATTTGTTTATACATAAGTTTTGAATATTTTGAATGCTATAATTGTTAATTTTATCTTAAAATTAAAAACTAAACTTTTTTGTCACTTGGAGCTGTGCCAGTAGCAACTCGGGCAGGGCTAACATGTTTTCTGTTGCGAAGTGTACAAAATTAATTAACTTTTGAAATTGGTTGTTTTTCATACTAAGAAAAATTTACTCTATTCCAGTTTAACAATAGTGCAATAGTACAATTTAACAATAGTACAGTAATGATAGAGTTCAGATAGGGCATACAAAAAGGAGAGAAGATATATTCATAAAGTTAATTGTAAATGCTGCATGAATTACACATACTTTATAGTATAGAATCATTGTGTATAACATATATACTATATAATATACAGTATATTAAACTGCTTGATAGAAAAATAATTACCAGTATCCTTATCATATCATTATTTTGTAAATTATTTAACTATAGTGTGCTTGAGGTGATGTGATACTGTGTATAGACCAAGCTGTACTTTTTTTATTTTTTTCATGATTGCTTACGTCCGAGTATTGATGATAATATTGATACTGCTCTTGGAAAGATGGCGGCATTGTGCTGTATCCACTTGGTGCCAAATACAAATACCTACTTGTGCATCAGGCAGTGAAATTGCAGCCCCTCCATCCATTGCCAACCACATTGACGAAGATGGAGGTGCTTGTGCAGTGAGTAGCTTGGACGGTGGTTTACCGTCATGCGGTTTTGTCAGCATTGGTAACGAGAGATACAGCAACACATGAGGTAGGAAAATGACTGCTTGATTGGGTTCATTCATCACCTTGAAAAATTTCCCTCTTGAAGTCTTGTTAGTAATTTTACCCTGTGTTTTTCTTACGGGGCACGGTGATTAACAGGGCCGCAGAGGGAAATTTTCTGAGGCGATGACTGCAAATTAGCAATTTGCTTATGGTTATCATTGGTTGCCATGCTATACCACAACATTTCTTTCTTTTTGCTTTTTATTATTATTTTTTTTTTTATCAGAAGTTATGAACTTCTTAATAAAATTTATTATACAGTAATTAGAACGATTGTTTATTTGTTTTCAAAATATTGAATAATATATTATTTTTCAATTTGTACCAAAAGCACTGAAATGTATATTATACAGTAGTTATAAGTTCTAAGGAGTTTGTTTAGTGCTCTTTCATCATACAATTATATTATTATAGTGTCAAGTTACTGCATTGATTAAAAAAGAAATGTGTTTTAGATGCCGACTTGACTGAATTTTAACAAAAAATCCCCAGAAATAGTATCGCATTTAAAGCCCAAGAACATTCTTTCAAATATATATATATATATATATATATATTCTTTTTTATCTTAGAAACAGTAGAATCTTGACAACTAATTTTTCTTTCCAATTCTTTCATTTGTTTGTTTATTTATTTATTTATTTATTTATTTATTTATTTATTTATTTTTTTTTTTTAGGAAGGTGCATTGAAAACATGAATTATTATACTTCCCCTTAATTACCGGCAAATGAGTATATATTTTTTCCCTATAATTAAAACGTTGTGCCTATACCAGGCCGCTGATGGCAGAAGACGAGTGGCTTCGGCCGCTCGCTGCAAAGCCTTGGTAAGTAGGAGGGTCGCGACGGTGAGCGCTGAAGGGTCTGGGCCTGAGCCTGCCTGGAGCTGCCATCGGTGCTGATCTTGCTGGAAGTGGTGCATTGCTACCACCATTCATACAGTATGCATATACTCTATGTTTTTTTTATTGCCAGTAGAATTTTTACAACGTTCTCGATCCTTATAAATGAGTATATATACGCAAATGATCAACAGAATGATGGTGATAAAATCTATATATTATGTATGCATACAATACGTACTGTGTATATAATATAGGGCATATCATATACTTATGCATACAGTGCATAAAATTTCGTGTTGTTTATTTCATTATGCTGTTTTCACCAATAAGAATTAATTAAGCAATAATGTATATGCATACTTTATGCATATATTATAAGTACCGGTATTTATCCTGCAATGGATTATATCCCATGTTGTCCACCTACACCTATCATAATTAATAGGCATTCACATATATATCAGCTGCCAGCATGTTAGATTTTAGAAATTTATCTGTGAGCTAGCAAACTAATTAAATATATTCATTGTGTTTGCATACTGTATGTAGAATTAGATATTATTTTTTTTTTTTTTAGTTTTTAGTACTGTTTGCCTTGAGTTATAACTGTTATAATGAATAATATTATATGATACAAGTTTAGTGTTTAAAATAAAAGCGATCGTCAGTCCATATAATATTGAGCTCATGTGTATAATCTTATTTCAACTCTATGAGATCTCAGGTGAGATGTCTCACATTTCTCACCGAGTTCACCTGCATGGCCACAAAAATAGACAGCGTTGCCAAATGCGTGATGAGTGATCAAGCTATTCGACTTATAAATCATGCTCTATCTTTCATGCACTATAATAATAATTGTACAATTGGTACAGCACAAATATTGTACTGCATATTCACTAGGTTTGCATGGCATTTATTAATATAATTATCTATTGACGACGGATATTGTTATTTTTATGGGCGTTACCAACATAATCGTGTTAAATATTATTGTGTTTCCAGAGATAATTTAAAGTATGTTTACAGGTCCATTTTGGTCCATTGATAAAAAGTAAAGGTGTCCATCTTGACTGCAATATGTTCTATAGTAGAACCATCTTATGATCAGCGCTGTCACTTTGACGAAGCAAGCCGGCGGCTGCAGGCTGAATACCAGCTGCCGGCTTGCCTCGTCAAAGTGACAGCGCTGATCATAAAATGGTTCTACTATAGAACATATTGCAGTCAAGTTGGAATTTTTTTAGCTAGGCTGGACTATTCTGAACTAGAATGGACTGCCCTGGACTGCAGTACAGCTGCTACAGTGCTTTGGACTTTTTTGAGCTAGGCTGGACTATTCTGAACTAGAATGGACTGCCCTGGACTGCAGTACAGCAGCTACAGTGCTTTGCACTTTTTTGAGCTAGGCTGGACTATTCTGAACTAGAATGGACTGCCCTGGACTGCAGTACAGCTGCTATTGTGCTTTGGAATTTTTGAGCTAGGCTGGACTATTCTGAACTAGAATGGACTGCCCTGGACTGCAGTACAGCTGCTACAGTGCTTTGGACTTTTTTGAGCTAGGCTGGACTATTCTGAACTAGAATGAACTGCCCTGGACTGCAGTACAGCTGCTACAGTGCTTTGGACTTTTTTGAGCTAGGCTGGACTAATCTGAACTAGAATGAACTGCCCTGGACTGCCGTACAGCTGCTATAGTGCTTTGGAATTTTTGAGCTAGGCTGGACTATTCTGAACTAGAATGGACTGCCCTGGACTGCAGTACAGCTGCTACAGTGCTTTGGACTTTTTTGAGCTAGGCTGGACTATTCTGAACTAGAATGAACTGCCCTGGACTGCAGTACAGCTGCTATTGTGCTTTTGACTTTTTTGAGCTAGGCTGGACTATTCTGAACTAGAACGGACTGCCCTGGACTGCAGTACAGCTGCTACAGTGCTTTGGACTTTTTTGAGCTAGGCTGGACTAATCTGAACTAGAATGGACTGCCCTGGACTGCAGTACAGCTGCTATAGTGCTTTGGACTTTTTGAGCTAGGCTGGACTATTCTGAACTAGAATGGACTGTTGCATGTATAGCAGCAATGAACTAGTTTGAGCTATAATGGACTGCCTGAGTATCAACGTAAACGAGCTAGTTTGAGCTAGGCTGGACTGTTCTGAGCTGTATTGTCTGGACTGCTATGAGCTATTTACAACTGTGGCCAGTTCAAAATTGGTAGCTCAAACAGTTCAAAACCGGCCAATTTTATACTGTTTACAACTATCTGAACTAGCATAATTTTGAACTGATCTGAACTGCTGCAGTTCAGATGTAGTCCAGATTTAGACGTGGGTGCGAACATCCCCGCAAGATCCCCCAACATCCCGAACGTTTTACGTGCTAGTTTTCAAAACCCTTTAACTTTAAACATGTTTTCCGTGTTCTAAAAAAGGTTTTAGCTACACTTCGAAAATAATTTTCTAGATTTTTTAATATTTTTATGAAAGTCTCTCAGAACATCCCCTGGGGATGCAACACGGCTGACCCTTGAACATCCCCGGGGGACCTTGAAAGAACCCTTTAGTCAATGTTTTCATTAAAATCATAATATGTGCTGTTCATTATTATGTACTGATTTTAAAAATATACAAATATAGTTAATATTATTTAAAATTTTATATGAAAATATTAATATTTAAAATATGACGTGAAATTTTACTTAATATTAAAGTGCGTAATTTGCACGAAAAAATAATTTTTTTTAATAAAATATCCTCGTAGAAAAAAATATCTATGAAAAATTAACAAGGTTCCATCAAAGTCCCCCGGGGATTTTAGAGGGACGCTTGAACGTCCCACAAATGTCCTCGGAGGGACCTTTAAAAATTTCTAAAAAATTAAAAAAAAATTTTTTTTTTAATGTCGAAGTCTGTTAACAATTAGAGATGCATTTGAGTGTTGCAATTTATAATTAATTAATGTATAAACATGTTTTTATTAAAATTATAAAATTTTATTTTAATTTATTTTTAAAAAATTTAAATCCCAATATATTTAATGTTGTATTAAATAATAACAATCTCCCAATATGTACCCTTTGCTTAAAAAAATAAAAAAACGCAACTTCGCTCGTAATATTAAAATATTATACAACACCCAAAACTTTACAATTTATATACCCAAATAAACCACACTTTAGTAACGAAGAGCAATATCCAAGTTGTCTACGACGTCGTCTATCAACCAAAAGGTCCGAGTTCGATTCCCGACGCACCCAAATTTTTTATTTGGTAATCTTGTAGTCCTCATGCATTCTAAAAGACCCTAAACTTCTTTAATATAAATTTTAAGATGAATTAATATATAATTGGCAAGTGAAAATTAGGGAACATCCCCGAGGGATGTCCACAGGACGTCCGCAGGGACGTCCTTTTTTGATGGACATGGGGGATGTCCTTGGGGACGTCCAACGGGGACCTTAGAGGGATGTCCCCGGGGCGTCCCGGGGACGTCCATGTGGTCACTGGGTTAGTACACATGACCAAAATATCGGAACATTAGGCGTTGTTTATGTCCCGTTTTCATCAGTTCTGTTGCAGGATGTAATTTTTCGTTCTCTTTTGGCTATTCTGTGTAACCTATTAATATAGTAATTACCGATATATGCATGTTTATAGCTATTTTTTTCGTGTTACAGCAGAAACAAGCCTGCAGCTGGCCAGGCCTGGACCAACCCATTGGATTTGCATGCCAAGGAGGAGAAAACCTCGCCCGCGGAGTGGAAAACTCGAGCCTGGGACCATTTTGTGACAACTGTCAAATCTGTTATATGTAAAATTTCTTAAATACAAGTTATAAAACCCATTTTCTCTGTGTTCTTTTGTACATAATCATAAAATAGTAAGCAAATTAATTAAAAAATAAACCGGAAGTGGAAGCCATTTTTATTTAGTGTAAGAAAATGAATAACGCAAAGCGCAACTTGACAAAGCTCGACCGACGCGCCACCTGGTGGTTGTTTCCGATAACATTTTCATGCTAATTGTACATATTTCGTTACATACAGAAGATGATCGGCCGTGGGGTTGCCTAACTTCGATTTAGTTTCAATTTTGTCCTGAAGAGGCGGTTAAGCTTCTGTACAGTAGCGCACTCTGACGAGTAAAAGTTGAAGTAATTAGTACCATTTACTACCAGCACCCCCGCTGTTATGTCACGTCATTAAAAGTAGAGCTTCATTTGTTTTTGTGGCACACGATGAAAATGGCATTTGTTTGGTAGGCGCCAATTTTTTCTTGCGTTGGAGTACCACCATGATAAATTTTTTTCAACATTAAAATGGACAACATACATGAAAAATTTTTATTGCAGAAATGAATAGAGGGTACCAAATTATGCTACTCTGAATTCTTTCAGATTTTTTTGAGACCCAGAACTATTTTTAAATAATTATTGAAAGTGCGGCCACGCCCCCTGGAGGCGTCAATAGGCGTCCAGTCTCTATCCTTTTTCTTAAGGCTGCAGGGGTGCCAACTGAAATCACAGGACTTTCAATAATCATTTAAAAATAGTTCCGGGTCTCAAAAAAATCTGAAAAAATTCAGAGTAGCATAATTTTGTACCCTCTATTCATTTCTGCAATAAAATTTTTTCATGTATGTTGTCCATTAATTTACGTAAAAAAAAGGTGCCAAATAATATTGAATTCAAATTTATACGCAGCAGAGATGGTTTATTTAAATTTAAAGAAATCTGTAAAAATAAAATAATTGTCAAACTATTAATTTTGTTACGTTTGAGGAGAATTAAATTAACAGGATAAATATTTTATTTATTTTTAGTGATATTTTAATTTTGTTGGCTATACAAGGCGGCAACGTTTCAAAATATTCTCCAATGTAAAATAAAATCCCCAGGGACCTCTCAGAGACCACCATGGTTTATGGACATAGATTTGATGGCCTATAAGCTGACCGGGGTCCAAGTGTGACAGCGCTGCTGCATCACATATATGGACGTGGCTGGTTCATTGTTCACCACAGGCTCAACACTGTCCAGTAGAGTACACTGGTACTCTCCTGGACAGTGCAGTGCCACTATAATCACATAATCCATTTAATCAACTCAATCTTGATAAAAATAGAAATAATAACGAAAAAAAAAAAGTTAATTAGAGGCAACTGAAACTCCTTTTGATACGAACTATTTTTTTTGTTCAGTCTATCTGGCGTTTAAAATTTTTAACAGTTGGTACCCCCCAAATAAAATTGAAACACGGAAATTGTTCCGTGGAACATATGGGATATAAAAAAAAAAAAGACCAAGAATGCTGTTGTCTACTGTCCCTAACGCAAAATGTAAGTTTAAAACCTTTTGTTTAGCATGTAAGTACTATGCATATTTTTAATTTGATATACAAGATGTTTTCCTTTATTATTTCCAGAATATGGCTGTAGCCTTAAGCCAAAATAAAACTATTTTGGCGGCGCAAAGGCCGCGTTGTGGCTATGTTAAAAAAAGATCATGTAAATAATCATGCTGATTTATTTATCGTGTAATTTAATATGGTTTACATTGTTCCTTAAAGCATAAGACTGCTTAAGTTATATAAATAATATTAAACAGAGCTTAATATGATAATTATAAGTGATAGCGTTTTAAATGATCTTTATGTATGCATAAATGATTATGTATGCATACGGCTGTAATAAATTTGTTTTATTTTTCGGTTCAAATAAGAACCTTATTTTATTATTTTTGCAATGGTGATTTATAGTTGGTATTTATTCTGTGTATCCTTTCCCTCCTGTTTCTTCTTGTTATCCCTAACAATAAAGAAACCTGGCCATCAATGTTTAATCGGATAACCTAGAAACTGATTAGGCAAAACTAAGTGGTAAGAAAAGATCCAAGGTGGCTGGATAGTAAGGTGGAAACACGGAGCTGCTGCCCCCTCGCGGCCAGTGAGGAACTACAAAAAAACAGTTGAGGATCGCGTTTTTGGATCCAATTTCATCCGCGAAAAATTCAAACGGTGTAATAGAAATCCATGAACATCGGGCCGATGAACCATTAAAATTCTTTTAAATTAAGTCTATCTTCTTCAGAATTTAACATAGAGTTTATTTCTATCACAATTTTACCCACAGTTATACTGTAAATACGACTTTTGATGGCTTTTCCAGTTCCATCGTTTGAATATTTCGCGGATGAAATTGGATCCAAAAACGCGATCCTCAACTGTTTTTTGTAGTTCCTCACTGGCCGCGAGGGGGCAGCAGCTTCGTGTCCCCACCTTACTATCCAGCCACCTTGAAAAGATCACGTGATACTAGCGACACCAAAAGGCCGAAAAGAAAAGCCCGCCAGTCTCGAGTAGGGAGCTCTGCGATTCGCTTCGCTGCAGCTACTACTAAGCACTCCCTTGTTCTGCTTTTGGTGTCAAAATATACTGTGCCATTAGTCTGTGCTTCGGATATATTAATTATAATTAGTCCACTAAATTGTTTTTGAAATGTCTGGTAGGTACAAGTGTTTGTCTGTCTGCTGTGTCTTCCAGCTATAGTTATCGTGAGTGTTTTTTTACAGGTAGTATATATATTATATAACAGATCTTCGACTAAATAATTAAACAAAATGGTTCCCATGTAAATTAAACTATAGTATAAAATATTCTACATATTTTATATATTATCGCTCAATATTATTAAAGTACAAGGAGTTTTTACTTAAATGCAGTTGTGATAATTGTAAAAATTGTGAACTTTGCTTTTCAAGCTTTAGCCGTTACTTAACGGCCATCATTTCAGTAAAGGAATTTGTCATATTCTGTCAAAACTATTCTGCTCAAACTTGTCCAATATGGCATTTAAAGTTGGTCTATTAGAAGTTCTATAAATAAATCCTGTAAACTACTTCTTATTTGATTGATTGATTGATTTATATTTTGGGGCAATTGACACATTTTGGTCATGTATGCCCCCAGCGCGGCCTTTAAGAGACCGCAGATTTTTTACTGTTTCCCATATGGGATTTTATTTCTTTGTTTATTGTGTCTATGTTTTGATTTTCTTTGTTTTTCTCGTTTCTTTTCTTTGTTTGTTTCTGTTTACAGCTCTCTTCGTAGGTTCGCCTTAGTGGTGAACTCTAAGATGCGCTGCAATGCTTTCTCGTCGTTTGCGAGAACCTCTTTAGTGGAGCCTGTCATTTTGCAGGTCCTTCTTTCTTCCACGTAGTGGCGACAGTCCGTGAGGATGTGGTCCACTGTCAGTTCTTCGGCACAGGTTGCACACAGAGGAGGGGCTTCGTGCTCCATGAGGTGGCCGTGTGTCAGCCTGGTGTGTCCGATGCGTAGTCTGGCGAGGATGACCTCGTCCCTGCGGTTCTTTCTGTAGCTGGTCTGCCATGCGCGTGGCATTTCCTTGATGTTCCGCAATTTGTTGTCATATGTGACCTCTTGCCACGATGCTTCCCATCTCCCTTGGATGTCCAGTTGTAGCGAGTTGCGGAAGTCGTCTGATGTGATCTCCTCCGAGTCCCAGTCCTCTTTCTCAGAGGCTCGCTTTGCGGCTTTGTCTGCAGCCTCATTTCCAGGGATTCCAGCATGGCCGGGTACCCAGAGGAAAGAGACGTATTTGTCCTGGTTCGCCAACTGGTAGAGACAATCTTGGATTTTCTTTGCCAGTGGATTCTTGGGGAATGTTTTCTCAATTGTCTGGAGGCTACTGAGGGAGTCGGTACAGATCATAATGGATCTGTCGTCTCTTTCCAAACAGTGCTCGAGAGCTTTCCAGATGGCGTACATTTCTGATGTGAATACACTTGTTTGCTCACGCAGGCAGTATCCATGTTCTTCGTTGTTGATGACGAAGGCACAACCAACGTCATCGTCCTTCTTTGAGCCGTCGGTGAAGACCAGAGTGTAGTCTCTGTACTGGTCTATCACTTCTGAGTAAATGCCCCTGTAGAGTAAGGGGTCTGTACTGTCTTTTTTGTTGTTTGCCAGGTCAAGTCTCACGCGTGGGCGTGGAATTTTCCACGGTGCAATCGAGCTTGGTACCTGGTTGTACACAGCGGGGAGATAGTGGGTTCCCAGGTCTCCTGTGAGAAGTTCCCTCGCCCGGATGCCCAGAGGCCTTGTTGTTTTATGTCTTTGGAGGTATTTATTCCTGTGCTTTGGTTTGAAGACGCACTCGAATGTTGTGTGCTGTGGCTTGCTAAGAAGACTCGCGATGTAGTTGCAAGTTAGCAAGTCTCGCCTGCTCTTGAGTGGTGGTTCTCCAGCCTCTGCACAGAGGCTTTCTATTGGGCTAGAGCGAAATGCTCCTGTGGCCAGCCTCAGTCCAGTGTTGTGGACTGGGTCAAGCGTTTTGATATATGACGGTCTAGCTGAGTTGTAGATTATTGCTCCATAGTCTAGCTTGGAACGAACCAGGGCCCGATAGAGTCGTAAGAGTACCACTCGGTCAGCACCATAGGACTTTCCACTCAAGACACGGAGAAGGTTAAGTGGCTGTTGGCATTTTGCCTTCAGGCTTCTAAGATGGGGCCTCCACGACAATTTGCTGTCGAAAATGAGTCCCAGAAAGCGGACAGTATCAGAGCATGGGATCGGAATTCCTCCCATCTGGAGCTCAGGCTCTGGTTGCACACCACGCAGTCTGTGGAAGTGGACCACAGTGGTTTTCTGCGCAGAGAATTTGAATCCGTTGGATCTGCTCCACCTGAACAGTTTGTTGATGCACATTTGAAGTTGTCGTTGAGCCGTCCTCAGAAGTTTTGCTGCGCAGTAGATGATGAAGTCATCCACATACAGCGAACTCCTGATGGGGTGACTGACATTGCGAACGATGCTGTTGATCGCCACAGCGAACAATGTTACACTCAGCACCGATCCTTGGGGGACGCCAGTCTCCTGGGCTCGTTGATCAGAGATGGTGTTACCAACACGTACTGAAAAGACTCGGTCCTTCATGAACTCTCGGATGAAGACTGGCATGTGACCGCGCAGTCCCCATTCATGGAGGGTCTTGAGTATTCCGTGTCTCCAGGTCGTGTCGTAAGCCAAAAACTACTTCTTATGTTGCTATAAAATAAAACCAGAGCAAAAATATATCTAACATTTTTATTTGACTGATATTTAGCTATACAACTTCATTTATTCTTAATTACATATATTATAGAATTTTAGCGTGGCAGACTTAATTTATTTTAAGTAAGTGGAAACTAGTTAAAGTTGGGGACTCACCCTCATTTTCCCTCTCTCTACCCTAGACAACCAGAGGCCAATATATTATTGTTAAAAGGAGAGAGGGTAGTCAGGGCCCGTTTCACTTTTATATATCCCTATTACGATAATAATACATCAGGCCTGATATCAGGCTGATATCAGGGGGTATCAGGCTGATGTCAGGGGGTATCAGGCTGATGTCAGGGGGACATCAGGGCTAGCTGTATCAGCCTGATGTCAGGGGAGTGTCAGGCTCCATTAGTTATAAGTTTTAACGCTAGGCGGCACCATGGCATTGTTGCATCAAAGGAGAAAGGTTTGTTGATAGAAAAATGGCAGCTACTTCAGGAGAGGAGAAAATCAACAAATAATGGTAATTAAACTATAATATATTCTTTAGCTTATAAGTTGTTTTGGGGGTAATATACTATGTGGGGTCGTGTCTTTTGCTGCAGGTATTTTAGGACTCTGAGGCCTAAAATATTAGAAAATCCACCGTCTTGCTGCCTGTATAGCTGTGGACCATGGGACAACAGAGCCATGCAGCTAGAATAATTTAAGGCCACCTTATAGCTAGCTCCTAGCTGCACAACAACGCATTTGTATTTAAATTTTCATCAATTTGATTGTTTTATTTATTCTTTATTTATATAGTGTTAATGATGATATTTGTTATTTATTTAATTTAATCCTAATAATAAAATGT
This sequence comes from Siphlonurus alternatus, assembly GCA_949825025.1. Taxonomy (NCBI): domain Eukaryota; kingdom Metazoa; phylum Arthropoda; class Insecta; order Ephemeroptera; family Siphlonuridae; genus Siphlonurus; species Siphlonurus alternatus. The sequence goes on along the minus strand of OX463785.1, from coordinate 5,066,444 downwards.
GTTAATTTTTATCTATTATAGTCCAAAATGGTTGCCATCAGGCATATATTAGTCAGGAAACCATCAGGGAACTATCAGGTGGAGACGTCAGGGATACATATCAGGGAAACATCAGGCCAGCCTGATGTCAGGGTTTTTCTGTCCATTTCCTGGCATCAGCCTGATGTATTATTATTGTAGGGGATATATATATATATAAATATATATATATATATATATATTTATACTAGCTGCCTCAATTCCTATCCATATATAAAAATTGTCACGTTGATTTCAATCATGCAGCCTTGTTCTCCTATAGCTAGCTACTTTGGGCACCTATAGTAGAACCTGTAGAACCATCATATGGTCAGCGCTGTCACTTTGACATGGCAGATAAGCCAGGAATGCATAAAAAAGTCTGAAGAGACAGGAAGGTGGGATGGATAATATTATGTTATGATTTACATTTATAAAATACTTCAATATTCTTATGCGTTATTATACGGCGACCTTATAAAAAAAAGTATGTGTCAGGAAAACAAATATTTTAATTTTACCTATTTTTAAACTGATTTATTCTATCACATTACTCCCACTATTCCACCTCATTTTCTTTATATCTTGTCTCAGGAAGCCGCGAACAATTTCAAACCTTGAAGAAAAGATATTAAGAAAAAGAGGTGGAATAGTGGGAGTTATGTGTTAGTATAAATCAGTTCAAAAATACGTAAAATTAAATATTTATGTTCCTAACACGTACTTTTCTTATAAGGTCGCCGTATAATAATGCATAAGAAAATAGAAGTATTTTATAAATGATATAGCTACTTTGGGCACCTATAGTAGAACCATCATATGGTCAGCGCTGTCACTTTGACATGGCAGATAAGCCAGGAATGCATAAAAAAGTCTAAAGAGACAGGCAGGTGGGATGGATAATATTATGTTATGATTTACATTTATAAAATACTTCAATATTCTTATGCGTTATTATACGGCGACCTTATAAAAAAAAGTATGTGTCAGGAAAACAAATATTTTAATTTTACCTATTTTTAAACTGATTTATTCTATCACATTACTCCCACTATTCCACCTCATTTTCTTTATATCTTTCGTCTCAGGAAGCCGCGAACAATTTCAAACCTTGAAGAAAAGATATTAAGAAAAAGAGGTGGAATAGTGGGAGTTATGTGTTAGTATAAATCAGTTCAAAAATACGTAAAATAAAATATTTATTTTCCTAACACGTACTTTTCTTATAAGGTCGCCGTATATAATAACGCATAAGAAAATAGAAGTATTTTATAAATGTAAATCATAAAATCATATTATCCATTCCACCTGTCTGTTTCTTCAGACTTTCGTATGCATTACTGACTTATCTGCCATGCCAAAGTGACAGCGCTGACCATATGTTGGTTCTACTATAGCTGCTATCACAAGAAAATACAATAAAACTAGCTACAGATGTATACATCTTGGCACTCTTTTTAGTTTTAATAATGCCTCACAGCATCAAGTGAATTCATATTTAATTATGTACTAAATGTAAAAAATACATATAAAAATAAGAAAACTAAATTAAATATAATAATCGATCTTGCAAGACTAATCCCAGGTAATCATGCAGTTCTTTATTAATTGTCAGTTTGTAAACTAAAATAAAGTATTTAAATTATTGTTTAAAAAACACAATATGTTTATAATCAATTTTTTTATTGCATGAAAGAAAATACACAAGCTTTCACTTTTGTTTCAAATTTGCATGAACACTGTATAGATTTTACTTAACCTACATTAATACAGCAATAATATATAAGCACGTCATGAAGCAATTAAATTAGCATTTTTAAGTGCAGATCAGAAAAATTAAACATTATTAAATAACACAATATGTTAACGAAATATGTTTCCTTGATTAGTAAAATTCTGAAAATTAAAAAAAAAAATAATACTTATTATGATGTATGACAGTAAAAATTGTTTAGACCAATTTCATCTTTCAATTGTGAGAACTAGTTATTGTGATCAAACAATAAAATTACAAAAGCAGTCCAATCCACATTTTTCAGTCTCAAATTTTACTTGCATAGTCTCAGATGTAAATAAATTTTAAGTAAATTTATAATGGAAAAATTTTCTGAGTAGTTAATTTATGATGTAAAATTAAATCATAAAGCCATAGCTATTAAATATTTTGCAAACAAAGAATATATTAATGGTCATTATCACCACATTTCTTCAGCAATTGCAGACCTTAGCTACACAAACCCTTCAATTGCATCCCAACAGTGGTATATAGAACACATGTTACTCTAAATGCGCTGGTTACTTTTGAAACAAAACAGATTGTGTGACATAATAATGAACCTGGAATGTTTTCATACCACACATTTGTTACTCTGCCAAAGTAAAATAATAAAAAAGTTGAGCAAGTTGCACATAAAATACAAGCTCTTCTTTAGATCAGATTTAAAAAATTAATCAAATAATCTTGTTCGTGCAATGGACAAAAAGATTCATAATAATTTCAACCCAAACTTTTCAGTCATCAAAATTAAACTGTTATTTTTATGTCATTATATCAAAGTATCTCCCTAGGGCCTTATACCGCATATATATTCAAATTATTGGCACTTCATTGGAACCACATTGAACAACAAATTTTTTTACATGCAAAAGTATGTCAACATAATCAACATAAAAAATGAAATCCCAGGCCTGGCCCCAGTTTAACCCAGCAACAGCATGTGAGAAATTCAATCTAATCTGCTCTGGTTGTAGTAGAACAATACAATAAACTTTAGAAAGACATTATTTTGATGAGAGCAACAATGGAAAAGTTGGATTTTTTTTAATTTTTATTTATTGCTTGTAAGGCATGATGTTACTTGCAAGAAAAATATATGCATTTTGAACACTGATATTTGATGTTGATATGGGAACTTAATTCAACTAAAGATCATAGTTTTTTTTATACAAAACTATTATTAACCCTTCACCAAATAGAATTAGCAGCTACATAAATATATTATTGCCAATAAATGAACAAAAACGGTGATTGAATGAATCATATCATGAGAATATAGTGCTATATTTAATATAATAAAATATATCACTTTAGTAATACCCATACTCACCGTCACTGTCATACTTCGAGCGATTGTCATAATTATCCCTCGTAAATAAATCTGATGACAAATTTCCTGTTAATGAACTCCGTGTATCTTGTTCCTTTGAAAATGCCATTCGAAATTTCACCTTTTTTGTATGACCTGCCGAGGGTATAGATACTGTCACTGTAATCCATTGGATATTCACCACTTGTGTGACAGATTACTTTGAGGTAATGCACATGTAAGAAATTCAGGGAAAGAGACGACTCAAATGGTAAATCAATGTAGCTATTGTAGCTCACAGTATCTTGAAAATGTGTTTCAGAAATCAGATCAACATCACCCCAATATAGAACAGCAAAGTTTTTCTCAAGTGTTTTTTCAGGAATCAGTTCAGTACAACCACTACTCCAAACTAGAACAGTCAAGTTTTCCTCATAAGTCTCGGACAAGCAGCCAGGTGGTTTAATTTGCGAAGGAATTCTGATCCCTACTTGAGCTTTACCTTCGTAAAGAGGAACATACTCCTTTTCAGTTGTCAAAATATCAAACAAATTTGTGTATTTTCGAGGATTATACCTCTTCCAATCCTCAAGGACCTTCCAATACTCAGGAGGACAGCCATGAACATGGACGGACTTTGGCTCCTCAAACTTCCTAGCTTTGCTGACCTGACATAAAGTTTCAGGCAGTGGGGTCTCCTTCTCAGGGTCGTTCAGCTTGGCTAAGATGGGACACGCCTCCTCCACCTTTAGGACTTCGTCCTTGACTGGTCCTTCAGATACCTGACTTGCAGACATGGACAGGAACCTGATGTGCTTGAGGGCCTCTCCCAGCACCTCCCTGATGGCTTGAGGATCTTCGGACAGGCCCCTGTGTTCTGCCTCACTGCGCGCCCAGATAAGACTCGCCTTGTACAGATCAGGCTCCTTGCAAGACAGATTATCCGTGGAGAGAAGTCGCAGCAACGTGGGGTGGGAGATCTCGAGGAAACTGGCAGACTGCAGCGCCTCCGTGGTGAACTTCTGAACCACCTGGGGAGGGAGAGAGTTTGTATATATATATTTACGGGCAATGACTGCTGAGTCCACAGAGACCCAAAGTCAATACATCAATAAATTCAATTGTATATATATATTTTAGTGTAGAATGTACACTTTTTTTTCCATTTTTTTACTACTTTAAAGGAGGGGCATGGCTACAGCTTCTATATTTTTATTGATTTATTAATAATGTTCAATTTATTATAACACCAAAGAAAACGTCACCTCCCTACACTTTCAAAGAGTTCTAGCAGTGAAGTCATAGAGGGTGGTAATGTTTTATTTGTCAATAATAAGTTTAAAATTAATAATAAATCAATAAAAAAATAAAAGCTGAAGCCTTTCCGCTTCTTTAAGGTGCATTTCCATAAAGCCAGTTTGAGCAAGCGGGGTGAGAAAATCGCACTTGCTTAAGGGAAAGGGAACGCCAGAGTTGTGCCGCAATCGCAGCGCCTCTATATCAATATTGAAATTGTCCCACTCTAAAGATACCACGCAAGTCACGGCAGTTTTATATTCAATTTATTTATAAATAATGAGTTAAATAATAACTGTTATGGTTGTTTTATTTATAAATTTTTTTTTCATTACTATAAAACATTTTTTGAAAGTTTTTAGTTTAGGTGGAGTGGATTATAAGCGTTGTTTTGGTTCATTAGTTAGCCTGTTTCATTCGCCAGTTGTTTAATGGCCGACTAAAAAGGGGTGTGTGAGACGTGCGAGTGTCAAAATTCGTGCAGTTATTATTCATTTACGTCGCTCCCACTCTCATAATTGTCTTTTTTTTTTGCTGTGAAGGTTTTTCCTAGTGCATTAAGTTTGTTTCAAGTTTTTTTTAAAAATCGGACGATTGGATCATAGAATTTTTCTAATGTCACTGAAATGCAGGGTATGCTTGTTCAATAAATGGGTTCAGTTTCAATACACGTAACTCGGAAACTGAATCGAATTTGTATAAACGATATTTTAAGAGCTAATAAACGACATAGAGGAGAACATTTTAAAATATGTTCGAAGGAAGAAATGAGAGTGGAAAATTTAACATTGGTGGCGTTACCGTACCCTTAAATCTCTTATGGCGGTCATATTGGAGATAAAGAGGGGAATTCAAAAAGAATTATTCGCGAGGTTTAGCCGGTGGATAACTTGTCCTCGTTCTAGTCCGGATAACCTAAATACTTAGCCGCGTGGACAAGTATAGGCCCAGACAAGTGTTTGGATAAGTTACTTTGGACAAGTCACTTCCCAGACAGAAGTTTTGGTCTAATATCCGTATATAGTAGAGCTTCGTATATTGGAACCACAGGGACTCTCATGGGGGCATTCACAAAGCACTTTAACCCCTACTTTAGCCCCAATTTTTATCCCTGGTACTAAACATGGTGCTAAACTAGGAGCTGAACCATCCCTCAGTTTCCAAAGCAAACTAAGCAAAGTATTATCTACGCTTAAAAATATACGTATTCTATATATCAAGATAGTTACTAAATAATTTTGATTAATTAAAGTTTCTTAAATTATTAATTAATACATTATTAATTCATTTTAAAATTCATTTAATATTTTATTAAGTAATATTGTAGCAAACAACAAATGTTTTAAAAGTGTTGCAAAAAAAAATCGTGTGAATAGATGCTACTGGTTTTACTTGACTTCGGAGTACTTACTAAAGATGAAAAAAGAAAAAGAGGCCAAGTAAAATGACGCCACTCCCACTAAGATGAAAATTTATGAATGTGACAACCAAAGGTAGGATTTTCTAATTTTTATTAATAAAAATAGAAAATAATTTATATGAATATTCAGCCAGGGTTATAGGATTATGTGCCATTGTCAAAGTTTTCTTCTAATCAAGTGTGAAAGATATGCAGTGAACCCTGCTGACCGACCTACCCCAATGTTATTGCTGTCGAAATAATATTTATTACTACTGTATGCATATTTGTGCTCCAATGTCACACTTCTGGAGTAGCCCAGCAATCAGAGTTATCATATATATGAAGTAAATATGGAATAATAGATAGGTTTGTACGTGCTGCTTGTGTTTGTGTCAGGGAGGCTTGCTCTGTATCCCGGGTCTGTGTACTGTATGAATGTATGATGCCACACAGTATGCATGCAGTATACATGTATGTACTAATACAGGACAGTACTTTGTTTTCGGTATGCCTTAGTTATTATATGCATACTGTATATAGCATATTCACCAAACGTAATGTACTGTATGCATACTATCGGAACAAAAATGGTGTGCCCCTGAACGTCACATAAACTCCCATAAGGAAAGGGGCGCACTTTTTCGGTTCCCTAAGAAGTCACAGCATGCATATGTACTGTAATTTTACACTTGTTCAATTAAAAGACCCCCAAATCTTTGACACATGATTTACATTACAGGTGGCTGTTAATTTCGAGTCACGGTCAAATGCGACTAACATCTGAGCCCGGATGAGAGATTGGGCGATAGCTGCTGCGGCACCCACCCGTTTGTTGAACAGCTCTGCCATCCTCTCCCGTCCCTGACTTCAACCCAAACCAGCCTCTGTGCCTGTTGTGATTCCGCATCACATATCCGGCACTCGTGTCACAGCTAGATACCCATTCCTGCTCTTTCGCTATGTATACAGGTATGGCTATACAGTATTTTTTTCTATAATTTTTTTATTTTATCATGTAAGAGGAATTTAAAAACGTATTTAATTTAATAATTTTTATTATACGCAGTCCACACATGAAGATTAATTTATAGTAATTATTATTTATTTATTTCACCAGTCATATATGTATTAACATAATACAAAAACAATAGAGATATTAAAGGAAAATAAAATGGTGAAATATATTGGTTATTATAAAATTAAATTATTGATGTAGGTTTTCACGGTGCGATTAATGTTGATTGCTAGGCAGATCTCTTTCGGGAACTCCGTGGCGGGTGTTGTTCTTCTCCTGGTGTGTGTCTTCTCCGTTGGTCTTGCGACGTTTCGCCTCGCATGTATGTTCGAACATGCGAGGCGAAACGTCGCAAGACCAACGGAGAAGAAACACACCAGGAGAAGAACAACACCCGCCACGGAGTTCCCGAAAGAGGTCTGCCTAGCAATTAAAAAATTAAATTAATTGGGTTTTTATCAAATTATAATTGTTAATTATAAAATAATTTTTGGTACTTAGAGATGCATATATTATTGTTCCGTTTCTGTTATGTCGCATTCTAACTTCTAACAATCATATTGAAGATATTGACACATATTTCACTTTACAGGGGTATACTGGAAAGTTAGAGTGCGGGTCGAGTGAGGATCGAGGCGGCTATTATACTATCTGAGATCAGGGTCTGTGATGAGAAGGAGTGACGGCGGCTCACACCCTTCTCTTTCCTAACTGCTCCGTCATCCAGCCCCGACTGCACGGAGGCCACGCCAGCCTCTGCCTGTTTGGCTCCAGCACCATGGATCTCATGTTTACCACACCCAGTGCCTTACTGTTCAGGTATAAAGCAAGTTGTTTTGTTTTTGTTTTTTGTTTTTTTTTAGCATTGTACCAAGAAGAATTATAATGAATGTGGCTGATTAATTTTTTTTTTAGTTAGATAATAATACTAAAAATATTAAATTAATTAAATTGTTTAACTAATGCTAATAATGAACACTTTTATATAATATGTTTCCATTGTTCCACTTTATGTTTCAAACAATTATTGACCCCCCCCCCCTCAAAATATGTATATCAACGTTTGATTTACATTGCAGGCGTTTGAAAACGTGGACCATCTTCTATAGGTCTGAGGCCGGATAAGAGGACGATGGTTGCAGCAACACAGTCCGTCCCCGTTTGTTTGACCTGCACCGACACTTCCCTCCCGGACTGTGCGGAGCCCGTGCCTGCAGTGTCGGCTTGTCCCACAACGCACCAAGTCCACACGGCCCTCATGCGACACTTGACCTCTTCCTGCAGATTCTCCGCAAGAACACTACATTTTGTGCCCTCGTTTCATTTTCTGTTATCAGGTAGTATTCAAATTTTTGTAAAAATATCATAACTTATTGTAACTATTCTTTTTTTATGTGCATCAATAAAAAAGTACAGTATTTCAAATAATTTTTACTTTTATTTGCTCTATTAGCTGGTCCATTAGCATTGCATAATGTAGGTGAATATAGTAATTTCAGTGGAAAGAACTAATTTTTATAGCTAATTTTAATTAAATTAAGGCCTAATTAAAGAATTAAGTTCGTATATGGAAAGGATGATATACGTATAATATATAGATGGTGGAGGACAAATTTCCCATTCATATCTCTTAAAGGCATACAGGCCTCAAAATACAAATTAGACAGTCGCCAAGTGGGTTTAGAGTATATAATCAACATTCGCATCATTTTTTTCCACGCGTGATGCATCCGTGCGAAGTCGCAGTTCAAAGTAAGAAATTTAGTCCTTGATGACGTCACGAAGTCCTTGATGACGTCACAACTCAATGCTAATCGGTGCTAGCTGTGAGTTGTGACGTCAGCAAGGACTTTCTTTACAGCGCGACTTTGCACAGACGCACCGCGCGCAGGTAAAAATAATACGAATGTTGATTATAAACTTGAGCAACACTTAATGTCTGTTTAATTTGTTATTTGAGGCCTGTATACCTTTAAATATACAGATATAATACAGATGTGGCTTTTTGCCTCATATGGATAATATACATAATATAGATCTAACTTTCTGTCTGGGTTAGCCAAACTTGTTGGACAAATTCTTGTTGCTAAGATAGCCGCGCGGATAAGTATCGCGGACATCTCTCCCACCTGGATATCTTTTAAGTACGCCGCCATCTTGGATTACGTCTTTAATACGGAGGTAATTGAACCTCGATATATGGTGATATGTTGCTAATTTATTTAGCAATTGTGTTCAAATTTGATTGAATATCAATTTGTTTAGTTTTTTTGTATACAAAGTTTTGATTTAAAACAATTTAGCACTTATTTTCAATTGTTACCGTCACTTTTCTATGACATCAACAAGCCCCGCCCTCTCTGAAAGGTAGCATATGTTTTGCTGTGCTATATTTTTTAGTAATTAGAACATAAATACAGAATATTTGTGTTAAATAAAAATAATTTCATAAGACCTTCCCAAGGACACACTCTATATATGCCATATAAAAAAACAAGTGAAATATGACGCAGTGATGCAACGCTTCGCGAAGCTTCGCGCGAAATTTCGCTAGTTTCACGAATATTCGCGAAGTTTCGCAAGCCAAGTTTCGCGAAAGTTTCGCGCGAAACTTCGCGAAATTGATATATTTGAATTTCCCGCTCTACTTTTTCGAATCGTATTTAATGAATACGCCGTTTTTCTTCCTAATTTTACTTTAATGACAGGTTTAATTGCGTAAATGAATTGAAAAAGAGTTCAATTTAATTTATTAGATATAAAAGAATTTACTTATTTATTATTAATTTAAAAAATTACTTTTAATTATTTTTAAAATCAATTAACACATTCGAGGTTAGACAGGTCATGAAAGGGGCCATTTTATCTTGTTTTCTTAATTTTTTAATGAATATATGAAAAATCGCATTGCGACAGTCATTTTTTAAATTTCGCGAAGTTTCGCGAATATTCGCGCGAAAGTTTCGCGAAAGTTTCGCACACCATGTTTCGCGCGAAGTTTTGCATCTCTGATTCAGAGATGCAAATCTTCGCGCGAAACCTGGTGCGCGAAACTTTCACGAAATTTAAAAAATGACTGTCGCAATGCGATTTTTCATATATTCATCAAAAAATTAAGAAAACAAGATAAATTGGCCCCTTTCATGACCTGTCTATCCTCGAATGTGTTAAATGATTTTAAAAATAATTAAAAGTAATTTTTAAAATTAATAAAAAAGAAATAAATTTTTTTATATCTAATAAATTAAATTGAACTCTTTTTAAATTCATTTATGTAATTAAACCTGTCGTTAAAGCAATATTAGGAAGAAAACTGCGTATTCATTAAATACGATTCGAAAAAGTAGAGCGGGGAATTCAAATATGTCAATTTCGCGAAGTTTCGCGCAAAACTTTCGCGAAACTTGGCTTGCGAAACTTCGCGAATATTCGCGAAACTAGCGAAATTTCGCGCGAAGCTTCGCGAAGCGTTGCATCACTGGAAATATCTATCGTTTAATTACTCATTTTGATGATTTATGAGAGCCCTTTGTTCTCTATGATACAATTTCTGTCACCTTTTCCGAGACTTCATCTGCATATTTATGTTATATTTACACATTTAAACATGTAAATTTACCAGGGACCGGATGCACGCGTTTTTTTTTGTGCATCCGAGATGCGCATCCGGATGCAAACTAATTTTTCGTGCATCCATGGATGCGCATCTGGATGCAAATTTATTTTTCATGCATCTGGGATGCGCATCCGGATGCAAATTTATTTTCCATGCATCTGAGATGCGCATCCGGATGCATTAATTTTTTCCCGTGCATCTGGGATGCACGGATGCGGATGCAAGCCAATTTTTGCGCATCCGTGTGCATCTTGCATCTGCATCCGATCTTTGGTTTTTATAATAAACTTTGTTTCTTGCAATTTTAAACGACAAGTGGCAAATAAATGTTAAGAAAATGCCTTGTGTTAAAGATTTATTTAGAGGCCACTAGCAAAAAACCTGAGAAAAAAGGAGAAAAAAAAGTGTTAAATGGATGCAAATTTATTTTTCGTGCATCCGTGGATGCGCATCCGGATGCAAATTTATTTTCCATGCATCTGGGTTGCGCATCCGGATGCATTCATTTTTTCCCGTGCATCTGGGATGCGCATCCGGATGCATTCATTTTTCCCTGTGCATCTGGGATGCACGGATGCGGATGCAAGCCCATTTTTGCGCATCCGTGTGCATCTTGCATCTGCATCCGCATCCAATCCCTGAAATTTACTAAAAAAAGCTCGGTATTGGCCTGGCAGAAGTTCATGAAGGAATACAAACTCTTTTGTCAAAAATATAAGTAAAATAAAGCAGGCAGGAATTGTCGAGGGGAAAAAAAAAGCAAGGTTGTACCGTTGTAAACGAGCTCTCAAATATCATCAAAATAAGCAATTCTCTAATGGATATTTCACTTACCTCATAATTATATCATAATGGAATATAATCCTGTAATAATATAAATTAATTAACGCCAATCTTGCGTATTAATAGGTATAGGTGCAAATTTGGTGAAAAATATGACACTTCTTTATTATGTCAGCCGAAAAAGAGGGATGAGGGGAGCGAGGGGAGGGAAAGGAAATAAAACAAACGATAATATAATAGGGAGGCACTAAAATTTGAAATTATATAGTCTTCTAAAAAACTACACAAATTGATACTCAATCAAATTTAAACACAATTGCTAAATAAATTAGCAACAAATCACCATATATCGAGGTCCAATTACCTCCATATTTAAGACGTAATCCAAGATGGCGTCCTAATTAAAAAAATATCCAGGGGGGAGAGATGTCCGCGATACTTATCTACTCGGCTATCTTAGCAACGAGAATTTGTCCAACAAGTTTGGCTAAGTGACTTGTCCAAAGTAACTTATCCAAACACTTGTCTGGGCCTATACTTGTCCACGCGGCTAAGTATTGAGGTTATCCAGACTAGAATGTGGACAAGTTATCCGTCGGCTAAACCTCCCGGATAAGTCTTTTTGAATTCCCCTCAAAATCATTACCCACAAGGCCAGGAAATCCAAAGACTTTGATTGGGTGCGGCACGCAATTTTCTCGCTTTCCCCGCTCCATGGAAATGCACCTTTAGTAGAGTAGGGTAAGCAGTTTAACAGTCTAAATGCAGTGGAATATTTAAGTGAGGGAGACATGGGGAAGGTAAGGAAGGGAGGGAGATGGAATGTTAAAAAAAAAAAATCGGAAAACAATCTTCTTACTGTATTTTCTTTAATGATAACGCTTAGATTTTGAATAAGGAATAAGCAAGAGCAAGCAAAATTATTTAGTCATTAAACTCAAGGCAACAAATTTCAAAATAGCGGATAGAACTTTATGCAGGCATAACTTCCTCTTTATCTTTTAAACAAAGTTGGGTGTTTACTTGAGTTTTTTTTTAATTTTTTTTTTTTTTTTTTTAATTACTGTATTCATTTCATTTTACCATGTGATTTTAAATATTTTCTTTTCCTATTGAATGAAAAGAAGATTAAATATACCCTGGTAGATTAGTTTGACTGCAGCTCTCTTCATAAACCAAAGAATCCCCCCCCCCCTCACCTGCCAGGCCGTGTCCAGGAGAGTCTGCTCGTCGTTGCTGCTGGCAAACTCGATGGCCTGCCAGGCGTTCTCCGGAGGGTAGAGGTTGGCCCACAGGAAGGCTCGGCAAGCCTCCGTCAGAGAGACGGGAAGCTGGTACTTCTTGGCAAGGTACAGCAGCTCACAGACATCACCGTAGTCTGAAAAATCTTTCTCTCCCTCGTACATGTACCTAGGCAGAGAAGAAAAGAGGAATAAATGAGACGATTATTTGTTGCGTCAAATCTACAGTCACAACGACTGAATGTTCTTATAGAGCTGATGTCTATGTTTACGTGAGGCGGGAGAGAGGTAGTCCCTGTACCTGTTCAAGCAAAGGAGACGCAGAAGGGAGGGAAAAGAGAAAGTATTGGCAGGCCAGATTGTACAGTGAGCATAGGCAAAATGACAAAAAAAAAAAAAAAAATAAGTTTAATAGTTTTTTGGCGGTGAGATTTTTTTTATGAGTTCTATTGTGTACTGACAAAGTACTATTAAAGTATTTAAACTTGATTTATTTTTTAAGTTAAGTAAAAAAATTATTGCACGCTTTGTTTATATGCTAGTCTGTGCATTCTGGCCTTCCTCACATGACGTCAGCGCAATCCCCTCTATAGGCCAAGCCCACGTGATGCCACTGCAACGCATAATGCATAGGTATTTTACAGGAGCCTGCCGGGCCTTATTGTTGTGTTCCATCAGCAGTGTGTAAGAGGAGAAAATGTAGACAAAAAGTAATCATAAATTACATACGGCGATTATTACATTTATATCGTTTCCATATCATCTGCTACTTTATAAAGAATATTATACACAAACTATACATTTTTTGTGTTCTTAATGTAATAGACAATAATGGTTGCATTTTTTTATTTCATAATTAGAAAATATACATTAAATTAAGCTTTTCTGAATTTTTCCAGATTTTTTGGAGTGCGGGAACTAATTTTAAAAAATATATAAAATGTCTGAATTTGGGTGGTACACCTGATGGGACAACCGTGACGTCATCGACAGCCAATCACAGCAGCCATGACATCATCAACAGCCAATCACAGCACGACAAATGACGTCACGGTTGTCCCATCAGGTGTACCACCCAAATTCAGACATTTTAAATATAATTTTAAAATTAGTTCCCGCACTCCAAAAAATCCGATAAAATTCAGAAAAGCAAAATTTTAGGTATATTTTCTAAATATGAAATAAAAAAATGCAACCATTATTGTCTATTATACCTGGCAACAAAGTCAATTTTTCTAACATTTTTATTTTTTTTTTCAATGGTTTTAAGCATACGGTATGACAACAGTAGGGGAAGGGAGGGGAGGTAAGCAGCTGAGCGTTATCCTGTAAGTAAGCAACCCAACAATCTCGTGGTGCTGCCCTATTACAGCAAGGTTTCAACTGAAAAATATGAATATTACGTGAAAAAAAAAATAATGTTGTCGTGGCTAATCTGACCAAAAGAGTGTGACGCAAAGTGGCAAACCAGACTACTAGAAATTGTCGCGCGGTGGCCAAAGTAACAACAAGCAGTGATTGTGGTGTTGTAGGAATAACCGTTAGTCATTTTAACCATCACAATATCTGTTAGTCCGTTTTGCCACTTCGCGTCATTAACCACGGCACCATCAAATTAAAACTAGAAATTGTCGCTCGGTGGCCAAAGTAACCACAAGCAGTGATTGTGGTGTTGTAGGAATAACCGTTAGTCATTTTAACCATTACAACATCTGTTAGTCCGTTTTGCCACTTCGATCGCGTCACTAGCCACGGCACCATCCAATTAAAATATGTTACAGAATAGAATCAATCTTCTGATAACACAGTATTTTCATAAATTCAATTCAATTCATTTTATGCACCACTGGCTGTACAAGTACAACATGGATTACGTCATTTTACAAAATATAACAAACAAATACTGAAAACACTATACATAACTAAATAGATAATAAATAAACAGCATAATACAGAATTTTTCAGATTATTCAGCTAAGAAAAGCCAAATTTTGTAAAGAAAAAAAAATAATAAATACATGAATAAAAATGTTTAAATGCTGGAAAAGTAACTAAACTGATCCTTACCTAAATTGATAGTTTACTGTACCTAGCATTATTTACATCATAAAACGTCATAATAATATAAACATAATAAAAACAACTATCAAGTACCGTAAAGTGCCCCGTTAACTTTAACATTACCCTATTATAAATAAATACAAAGTATCTTATATGGATTTTAAGTGTGCATATTACAAGTACACTAACTGAAATGATTGATTCATTGTACAGTACATTTGAATAATGAAAATATTATTGTCATTAAAATGCTTCTTTAAAAATCAGAACTTCTTTTCTGTTGTGCAACATCAAAAAATCGAATAGAAAAATTTATATTTTCTTAAATTCTGGCATTCAGTTGGTTAAGCTAGCAAAAGTAACAATTATAATAAAATTGTTATGCCCCTAACAACAGTATGGTAGTAAAAATGGCACAATTACTGCATCCGGAGTGCAACTTTACCTTCAATTTTTATTAAAAAAAGGAGGGGAGGGGTTACTCACTTGAGCATCGCCTCGAAGGCCTGTGGAGAGACGTCGGGTATTTCAATGACCTCCCCCTCCTTGTACAGCTCCTTGTACAACATGGCCTCAAACACCGCGCTGGTCTTGGCCAGGTACACTCGGTGACACAGAAACTCCTGCACGGACACAAGGATGCAGTGAGACTCAACATTGTATACATACATACAATGTTACACAACCTGGACTATAAAGCACAGTAAGCTTCCCAGTTCAATATGTGTATAAATGTCTGTTTCTAATGTTATTTGAACTTATTAGCCTAGTTCATATTTGTGGCTGGTCTCAAATCTCAAATGAGACGAACAGTTGGGTTAAGTTTATAATTATCATAGGAATTTTATAAAAATAAACTGCAAAAGCCTAAAAGTCCTATTTTGTCCAGGGAGTCATAGGAAGTGATAGGGATAGAGCTGTAGTAAAATCAACTGTTGATATATCTGAACCAATTATCAATGGAACCACAAACAATATTGAACATCGAAGGGCTTAATTTGCTGAAAACGAGATAAAGCAATCTGAAACAATCTCAACGGTAACAAAGTTTAATTAGACAGCCATATTTACAGTATGCATACCAAAGTTTTTTACTCGCAATGGTTGCAACAAACCATTGTTTACAAATTCTGTTGCATGAAACCTTTTTCATTGTTAAGGTCCTTTCACATAGTCCGATTTTGCAGCAAAAACATGCCGCAACACGCCGCAACAAAAGTTGTTGATAACGCCGCAAAACGCCGTGATGTCTTGCGGCTCGTTTTGCGGCGCTCCGCAGAAAAATCAAAGTCACTCTGATTTTTCTGCGGCACTCACGTGATTTTCCGTAGCAACAGCCGCAGACGAACAAGAGTATGTGAAAAGCTTACGGTAATTCTGCAACACGCCGCAGCAAAATCTGACTATGTGAAAGGACCTTTAAACATGGGACGACGTTGTGCCTGATTTCGCCACCAGAGTAGACAACGTAATGGCATTGCTGGCGCTAGTAGACAAAACACACAACAATTAAGTCATTTTCCATAAGTTAACATGTAAATCAACAACTGACCCATGTTTTTCACTCGTCAGACATTACCAACAATACTTTGTTATAAACTTGTTTATAAATAGATGTATCGTACAGAAGACTTTCATGCATACAGCTATCAGTACAGTATCTCACCTTCTTGTCTCCGTCGTCATACCCCACTCTGAAGGTACAGTCGGACAGTCTGCCGTGACGAAGCAGGAAGACATCTCTCTCCCTCACACTCTGTAGGCCCTCCTGCCAGTTCACGAAGCTCACCAGTGGAACCTCAAGGGTCAGTCCAACCTTTTGGGGCATGTCCTCGGAGCTCATCTGTGGACAGATGACTTGTCAAGACATGTCAAGTAGGAATTTACCTCAATTAAGGCATTAATAAATTTAAACTCTCTGTATGTTAACTGAAAACCAAAGTAATGTAAATAAGAACGCTATAAAATATACAGCTCAAGAGATAAAGAATATTAATTGCTCTTTTGAGAGAGGTAAAGAAAAGCACCCAGTCTAGCCACCATAGTCCAGCAAGCGAGAGTTGGACCACGGAAATGACGTCATTTCAGTAGTTTTCGCTTCCGGTTGCCATGGTATAACCACAGACAATACAGACGTACCACCAAGCGGAATTATTAGGCCCGCTTAGATAAGCCATGTTTACGTCTAGTATAACGTCATGTGAGAGGGGTATCAGTGGAAGGGATATGTTAAGAGATAGGGACAACCAATGCTGTCATCTATAGCTACGGTCTGTCACCATTGAATACAAAGGAATACTTCATGAACTCTAGAGGGGAAACGATTGTAAACAACGAGTTCAAACGTCCCACACGGTGGTACGTCTGTTTTGTCTGTGGTATAACCCACAATCGGAAGTTCCCGTACATCATTTCTGGCAATTTTCATGGTCCAACTCTCGCTTGCTGGACTATAGCATTCCAAAAGTATCTCAAGTTTACGAAAAATGATTATGCTATAACCAGTAGTGTTCATATATTTATTACTATATTATACACTACAACACTACAGTATCATACCATCACTGTAATGCAGATCGAGGGTTGCAGGAGTTCATGCAGTCTGATTAAATCCTTCTGGTGTCCTTATATTTAATAATTATAGCTAAATAAAAATACAAATACACACAAGCAAAGGTAAAACATTATAAATATTGTGCGTAAAGGCCGGATGGCTGAGATTTTACTTGATTTTAAACGCGCGTGCCCTCAATCCCCTATTGCATGGAGCTTTATTTTATACAGCTTCTTGTAGTTTTTTACAGGTTTTTTTATACATTAAACATCATTGCAATTAAGACAATAATTTACATCTATATTTTATTTACCGTAAAGTTATTTCTGTTAATTCGTCGATAATTAGAGGAAAATAACACAAATTTTGTCGGACTGTGACATGTGACACAAAACTCACATCTCACATCTGATTTGCGTTTTATTCGTTTTTCAATTTTTTTCCTACCGCTGCTGCACCAACATAATAATTTTTTAATTTTTTCTACTAAAAATAAAACCAAACCAAAAATAATAATTTTACAATCTTATCATTCAATATTCAATATCGATATTTTTGATTTACTGCAATTTTTAGGAAAAAAAATGTTTTTTTTTTCTTCTTATAAACAAATATTTCAGGATATTGAGATAATTAAGAGCTAGGCCTGTTCGTATAAACTCTGCATACTTGGTGTACTCTGAGCAAGTTTACGAACAAAAATCATGACGTCATATGCACTGCACTCCCTAACCACGATCTGCGC
Organism: Siphlonurus alternatus; assembly: GCA_949825025.1. Classification (NCBI taxonomy): domain Eukaryota; kingdom Metazoa; phylum Arthropoda; class Insecta; order Ephemeroptera; family Siphlonuridae; genus Siphlonurus; species Siphlonurus alternatus. The sequence continues at coordinate 5,048,627 of OX463785.1, read as the reverse complement.
TGTGTAGTGTAGGAAAACGGTGTAAAAGTGTACACCGAGCAGGATTTACGAATAGGCCGGTACGACAGGAGAATTCTTCGCTCTAACGTATACGAAAAGTAAGCACATGATAAAATTCTACGTGTAAATTGAAGGCCAATAAGAGTATTCATTAAGCGGCAAATTGCATAATTAGCGAGTAATTGAATTAATAAGATTACATGTTAATCATATGGAGGGATAAGAGGCCGCTAAATTTGGCAACGCAAGATGGATTCTCAACCACTTTGAACAGTCGTGAAGTTGGCATCGACACGAAAAAACCAATCCGACCAATCAGCGTCTAGATAGTTAATAGTTAAACCTTGTGCCAACAGATGGCCATACTGTCCTCAAAAAGTGCGAAAGCGCACTAAAAATTTAAAGATCAAGGTGTTATCTACATTAAAATGTATTTTTGTTATATTGTATATAATTATAATATTATAGTTTCATGACCAAATCGAAGCATGTTGCAAGATTACACGGCATATTAAATACATAAAAACGGCATTACTTAGAGAGAAACTCGCATAAAACGGAGATATAATAATTATAAGTTTCTCAATTAGTTCACATAAGTACTTTATATGCATGTTATATATGCAATTAATTGCTGCATGGCATATAATTATGTGGCCGACATTTATTTCTTCCGACGGTTTCATTATAAAGAACTACTGCGTTGCCGAAATGATAATTTGAAACTATTATGTACCTAGCAAGCATGTTATAATATATAAATATCGATCTGTCCAAACATTTATTATATATATATATATATATATATATATATATATATAAATATATATATATATATATATATATATATATATATATATATATATATATATATATATATATATATATATATATATATATATATATATATATATATATATATATATATATATATATATATATATATAGTATATAATTTTAAAATTAAATATTCACTTTATTTTAGATTAAATTGAAATGTGGAATAAGATTTCTCCATGATGATTAAACATTGAATATAACTGTTGAGTTTTTATTAATCTAGTTTTTATTAATTCGATAATCTAGCATCCTGCAATATTTTTCAACCATCTTTTTAACATTAATATGTTATATATTATATATCACAAATATTATATATTATAGCTCTCTGCATCTCATTATCTCAAAAAGTCATTGCAAATATGGAGAATCTTAACAAATGAATTTAGAATGAGAATATTACATTAAAACATTTTTGATTATACTACACAGGAGACATGAAACTCTTTCGAAGTTATTTTTCTAAGTTTTGAGGTTATAACAATTTACTGAACAAATTTAGTATGATATATATAAACGAATTAAATTTAACGTTGTAACAGCAGGAAACTTGACGAATGAATCTGAAATGAATATAAAGTAATTTCTGAGGTGGTAATGATCAACTTTCTCCCCGACATTTTCCTGAATTTTGATGTACTAATTAATGCATTATTTTACTATGTTAAATATACTATTAAATATTCAAGGACGTTGTAACAGCAGGAAACTTGACGAATGAATCTAAATTGAATTTAAAGTAATTTCTGAGGTGGTAATGATCAACTTTCTCCCTGACATTTTCCTGAATTTTGATGTTTTTATTATAACTAATGCATTATTTTACTTTGTTAAATACACTATTCAATATTCAAGACGTTGTAACAGCAGGAAACTTGACGAATGAATCTGAAATGAATATAAAGTAATTTCTGAGGTGGTAATGATCAACTTTCTCCCTGACATTTTCCTGAATTTTGATGTTACTAATTAATGCATTATTTTACTTTGTTAAATACACTATTCAATATTCAAGACGTTGTAACAGCAGGAAACTTGACGAATGAATCTGAAATGAATATAAAGTAATTTCTGAGGTGGTAATGATCAACTTTCTCCCTGACATTTTCCTGAATTTTGATGTTACTAATTAATGCATTATTTTACTATGTTAAATACACTATTAAATATTCAAGACGTTGTAACAGCAGGAAACTTGACGAATGAATCTAAATTGAATTTAAAGTAATTTCTGAGGTGGTAATGATCAACTTTCTCCCTGACATTTTCCTGAATTTTGATGTTTTTATTATAACTAATGCATTATTTTACTTTGTTAAATACACTATTCAATATTCAAGACGTTGTAACAGCAGGAAACTTGACGAATGAATCTGAAATGAATATAAAGTAATTTCTGAGGTGGTAATGATCAACTTTCTCCCTGACATTTTCCTGATTTTTGATGTTACTAATTAATGCATTAATATACTTTGTTAAATACACTATTCAATATTCAAGACGTTGTAACAGCAGGAAACTTGACGAATGAATCTGAAATGAATATTAAGTAATTTCTGAGGTGGTAATGATCAACTTTCTCCCTGACATTTTCCTGAAATTTGATGTAACTAATTAATGCATTATTTTAATATGTTAAGTATCATACTATTAAATTCGAGGACGTTGTAACAGCAGGGAACTTGACGAATTGATCTAAAATGAATATAAAGTAATTTTTGAGGTGGTAATGATCAACTTTCTCCCTGACATTTTCCTGATTTTTTATGTTACTAATTAATGCATTATTATACTTTGTTAAATACACTATTCAATATTCAAGACGTTGTAACAGCAGGAAACTTGACGAATGAATCTGAATTGAATATAAAGTAATTTCTGAGGTAATAATGATCAACTTTCTCCCTGACATTTTCCTGAATTTTGATGTTACTAATTAATGCATTATTTTTTACTTTGTTAAATACACTATTCAATATTCAAGACGTTGTAACAGCAGGAAACTTGACGAATGAATCTGAAATGAATATAAAGTAATTTCTGAGGTGGTAATGATCAACTTTCTCCCTGACATTTTCCTGATTTTTGATGTTACTAATTAATGCATTAATATACTTTGTTAAATACACTATTCAATTTTCAAGACGTTGTAAGAGCAGCAAACTTGACGAATGAATCTGAATTGAATATAAAGTAATTTCTGAGGTGGTAATGATCAACTTTCTCCCTGACATTTTCCTGAATTTTGATGTACTAATTAATGCATTATTTTACTATGTTAAGTATACTATTAAATATTCAAGGACGTTGTAACAGCAGGGAACTTGACGAATTGATCTAAAATGAATGTAAAGTAATTTCTGAGGTGGTATTGATCAACTTTCTCCCTGACATTTTCCTGAATTTTGATCTACTAATTAATGCATTATTATACTTTGTTAAATACACTATTCAATATTCAAGACGTTGTAACAGCAGGAAACTTGACGAATGAATCTGAAATGAATTTAAAGTAATTTCTGAGGTGGTAATGATCAACTTTCTCCCTGACATTTTCCTGAATTTTGATGTTACTAATTAATGCATTATTTTACAATGTTAAATTATACAATATTAAATATTCAAGACGTTGTAACAGCAGGAAACTTGACGAATGAATCTAAATTGAATTTAAAGTAATTTCTGAGGTGGTAATGATCAACTTTCTCCCTGACATTTTCCTGAATTTTGATGTTTTTATTATAACTAATGCATTATTTTACTTTGTTAAATACACTATTCAATATTCAAGACGTTGTAACAGCAGGAAACTTGACGAATGAATCTGAAATGAATGTAAAGTAATTTCTGAGGTGGTATTGATCAACTTTCTCCCTGACATTTTCCTGAATTTTGATCTACTAATTAATGCATTATTATACTTTGTTAAATACACTATTAAATATTCAAGGACGTTGTAACAGCAGGAAACTTGACGAATTGATCTAAAATTAATATAAAGTAATTTCTGAGGTGGTATTGATCAACTTTCTCCCTGACATTTTCCTGAATTTTGATGTACTAATTAATGCATTATTTTACTATGTTAAATATACCATTTAATATTCAAGGACGTTGTAACAGCAGGAAACTTGACGAATGAATCTAAATTGAATTTAAAGTAATTTCTGAGGTGGTAATGATCAACTTTCTCCCTGACATTTTCCTGAATTTTGATGTTTTTATTATAACTAATGCATTATTTTACTTTGTTAAATACACTATTCAATATTCAAGACGTTGTAACAGCAGGAAACTTGACGAATGAATCTGAAATGAATATAAAGTAATTTCTGAGGTGGTAATGATCAACTTTCTCCCTGACATTTTCCTGAATTTTGATGTTACTAATTAATGCATTATTTTACTTTGTTAAATACACTATTCAATATTCAAGACGTTGTAACAGCAGGAAACTTGACGAATGAATCTGAAATGAATATAAAGTAATTTCTGAGGTGGTAATGATCAACTTTCTCCCTGACATTTTCCTGATTTTTGATGTTACTAATTAATGCATTAATATACTTTGTTAAATACACTATTCAATATTCAAGACGTTGTAACAGCAGCAAACTTGACGAATGAATCTGAATTGAATATAAAGTAATTTCTGAGGTGGTAATGATCAACTTTCTCCCTGACATTTTCCTGAATTTTGATGTACTAATTAATGCATTATTTTACTATGTTAAATACACTATTAAATATTCAAGACGTTGTAACAGCAGGAAACTTGACGAATGAATCTGAAATGAATATAAAGTAATTTCTGAGGTGGTATTGATCAACTTTCTCCCTGACATTTTCCTGAATTTTGATCTACTAATTAATGCATTATTATACTTTGTTAAATACACTATTCAATATTCAAGACGTTGTAACAGCAGGAAACTTGACGAATGAATCTGAAATGAATATAAAGTAATTTCTGAGGTGGTAATGATCAACTTTCTCCCTGACATTTTCCTGAATTTTGATGTTACTAATTAATGCATTATTTTACTTTGTTAAATACACTATTAAATATTCAAGACGATGTAACAGCAGGAAACTTGACGAATTGATCTAAAATGAATATAAAGTAATTTCTGAGGTGGTATTGATCAACTTTCTCCCTGACATTTTCCTGAATTTTGATCTACTAATTAATGCATTATTATACTTTGTTAAATACACTATTCAATATTCAAGACGTTGTAACAGCAGGAAACTTGACGAATGAATCTGAAATGAATATTAAGTAATTTCTGAGGTGGTAATGATCAACTTTCTCCCTGACATTTTCCTGAATTTTGATGTTACTAATTAATGCATTATTTTACAATGTTAAATTATACACTATTAAATATTCAAGGACGTTGTAACAGCAGGAAACTTGACGAATTGATCTAAAATTAATATAAAGTAATTTCTGAGGTGGTATTGATCAACTTTCTCCCTGACATTTTCCTGAATTTTGATGTACTAATTAATGCATTATTTTACTATGTTAAATATACCATTTAATATTCAAGGACGTTGTAACAGCAGGAAACTTGACGAATGAATCTGAAATGAATATAAAGTAATTTCTGAGGTGGTAATGATCAACTTTCTCCCTGTCATTTTCGTGAATTTTGATGTTAATATTTAATGGATTATTTTACTATGTTAAGTATACTATTAAATATTCATGGACGTTGTAACAGCAGGAAATTTGACACATGATTGTAAAATGATTTTAAACAATTTCCTGCGTTACTGATGATCAACTTTCTTCCTGATATTTTCCGGACATTTGATGTTACTTTTTTCCAGACACATTTATGTGATAATTTCATGACTTGGATTTTTAATTAATTCCGAATTTTAATTTAAAAATACATGTGCAATTATTTTCAAATTAATTAAAGTTGTAAGGAATACCTTGTATTTTGAGATATTGAATAACAAAGGTGATCAGATATCCCTCAATGTGGTAACCCAAATTTTGAAAACAGCCCATGCAGGGAATTCATTAAATTTAAAAAAGAAACTTAATAATTACAATTCAATTTGATTTAATTATTGGTTAATAATAATTCTTTTAATACTAAAATTAATAGCTCGATCTCAGTCTAGCGCGACCAATCTAGTTCTGTCGTAAAACTAAACTAGCGCGCCGTGTCCAACGAGAACCACGGGGAGGTGCCGAGCTTTTCTCGTCAGGGTTAGGATTTTGAGGGAAAAGGATAATAAGGAGGAGGAAATAGGTTGTTTAGGAAAGTGGGTTTAACAATGTACATACATTTAAAAAAATTAAATTATCAATAAGTAAATTTATATATTTACATTTACATATTTACAAGCATACATATTATAGCTACAAATCAACAAATCATGTACGCATTTTATCATTTTATACAAGTAGAACATTAATATATATAAATGTATCAGTACATTTCAGATTTTCAAGTGAAGTTAAATTTAATGGACAAAAATACCCACCACCACAAAAAGCTTGCAAATACAATTACATTCTTATAATTACAATGGTTACTACAACCGGTTCAAACAAAGAACAGAAAAAACTTGCAGCAAACTTAAACTTATTTTTTAAAAATTACTTTACAAAAATTTAAACTGATGCAATCGGAAACCTCTCTATGAAATGCATTTGTGATATGTACAATTTTTTAGCAAAACAGATGAAATTGTTAAATGACAAGATGGCTTATAGATTGAATTTTCTGACAAAATATCTTGCAAAGAAATACATCCTTTCTACTAATTTACCACATCGGATCAATAAATCATATTTCTTTTTTTTTAGTATTTATTTAATTTTCACGTAACAGGCCAAAAATCGGTTTAAGGTAGAGATAACGCCGAAAAGCTGATCGACGTAATGCCCTTTGATTAAAATGTAAACCTTAGCAAATTGACAAAAATTCTGAATTTTTTTTGAGAGGCAGATATTAGTGCCTAAAAGCCATAGCAAAAGTTTCAAAAACATTTAACGAGCCGATTTTTTCAAATTAATTTTTTAGTTGGGCTCTCCATGGGAAAGCCCTATGCTGAAAGTTAAAAAAAGTTAATTAAAAAAAATCGGCTCGTTAAATTGTTTTGAAATTTTTTCTGTGGCTTTTAGGCACTAATATCTGCCTCTCAAAAAAAATTCAGAATTTTTGTCAATTTGCTAAGGTTTACATTTTAATCAAAGGGCATTACGTCGATCAGCTTTTCGGCGTTATCTCTACCTTAAACCGATTTTTGGCCTGTTACGTGAAAATTAAATAAATACTAAAAAAAAAGAAATATGATTTATTGATCCGATGTGGTAAATTAGTAGAAAGGATGTATTTCTTTGCAAGATATTTTGTCAGAAAATTCAATCTAAAAGCCATCTTGTCATTTAACAATTTCATCTGTTTTGCTAAAAAATTGTACATATCACAAATGCATTTCATAGAGAGGTTTCCGATTGCATCAGTTTAAATTTTTGTAAAGTAATTTTTAAAAAATAAGTTTAAGTTTGCTGCAAGTTTTTTCTGTTCTTTGTTTGAACCGGTTGTAGTAACCATTGTAATTATAAGAATGTAATTGTATTTGCAAGCTTTTTGTGGTGGTGGGTATTTGTCCATTAAATTTAACTTCACTTGAAAATCTGAAATGTACTGATGTATATATATATATATATATATATATATATATATATATATATATATATATATATATATATATATATATATATATATATACATATATATATATATATATATATATATATATATATATATATATATATATATATATATATATATATTAATGTTCTACTTGTATAAAATGATAAAATGCGTACATGATTTGTTGATTTGTAGCTATAATATGTATGCTTGTAAATATGTAAATGTAAATATATAAATTTACTTATTGATAATTTAATTTTTTTAAATGTATGTACATTGTTAAACCCACTTTCCTAAACAACCTATTTCCTCCTCCTTATTATCCTTTTCCCTCAAAATCCTAACCCTGACGAGAAAAGCTCGGCACCTCCCCGTGGTTCTCGTTGGACACGGCGCGCTAGTTTAGTTTTACGACAGAACTAGATTGGTCGCGCTAGACTGAGATCGAGCTATTAATTTTAGTATTATAAGAATTATTATTAACCAATAATTAAATCAAATTGAATTGTAATTATTAAGTTTCTTTTTTAAATTTAATGAATTCCCTGCATGGGCTGTTTTCAAAATTTGGGTTACCACATTGAGGGATATCTGATCACCTTTGTTATTCAATATCTCGAAATACAAGGTATTCCTTACAACTTTAATTAATTTGAAAATAATTGCACATGTATTTTTAAATTAAAATTCGGAATTAATTAAAAATCCAAGTCATGAAATTATCACATAAATGTGTCTGGAAAAAAGTAACATCAAATGTCCGGAAAATATCAGGAAGAAAGTTGATCATCAGTAACGCAGGAAATTGTTTAAAATCATTTTACAATCATGTGTCAAATTTCCTGCTGTTACAACGTCCATGAATATTTAATAGTATACTAAACATAGTAAAATAATCCATTAAATATTAACATCAAAATTCACGAAAATGACAGGGAGAAAGTTGATCATTACCACCTCAGAAATTACTTAATATTCATTTCAGATTCATTCGTCAAGTTTCCTGCTGTTACAACGTCCTTGAATATTAAATGGTATATTTAACATAGTAAAATAATGCATTAATTAGTACATCAAAATTCAGGAAAATGTCATGGAGAAAGTTGATCAATACCACCTCAGAAATTACTTTATATTAATTTTAGATCAATTCGTCAAGTTTCCTGCTGTTACAACGTCCTTGAATATTTAATAGTGTATAATTTAACATTGTAAAATAATGCATTAATTATTAACATCAAAATTCAGGAAAATGTCAGGGAGAAAGTTGATCATTACCACCTCAGAAATTACTTAATATTCATTTCAGATTCATTCGTCAAGTTTCCTGCTGTTACAACGTCTTGAATATTGAATAGTGTATTTAACAAAGTATAATAATGCATTAATTAGTAGATCAAAATTCAGGAAAATGTCAGGGAGAAAGTTGATCAATACCACCTCAGAAATTACTTTATATTCATTTTAGATCAATTCGTCAAGTTCCCTGCTGTTACAACGTCCTTGAATATTTAATAGTATACTTAACATAGTAAAATAATGCATTAATTAGTAACATCAAAATTCAGGAAAATGTCAGGGAGAAAGTTGATCATTACCACCTCAGAAATTACTTTATATTCAATTCAGATTCATTCGTCAAGTTTGCTGCTGTTACAACGTCTTGAATATTTAATAGTGTATTTAACATAGTAAAATAATGCATTAATTAGTAACACCAAAATTCAGGAAAAAGTCAGGGAGAAAGTTGATCATTACCACCTCAGAAATTACTTTATATTCAATTCAGATTCATTCGTCAAGTTTGCTGCTGTTACAACGTCTTGAATATTGAATAGTGTATTTAATAACAAAGTATATTAATGCATTAATTAGTAACATCAAAAATCAGGAAAATGTCAGGGAGAAAGTTGATCATTACCACCTCAGAAATTACTTTATATTCAATTCAGATTCATTCGTCAAGTTTGCTGCTGTTACAACGTCTTGAATATTTAATAGTGTATTTAACATAGTAAAATAATGCATTAATTAGTAACACCAAAATTCAGGAAAAAGTCAGGGAGAAAGTTGATCATTACCACCTCCGAAATTACTTTATATTCAATTCAGATTCATTCGTCAAGTTTGCTGCTGTTACAACGTCTTGAATATTTAATAGTGTATTTAACATAGTAAAATAATGCATTAATTAGTAACACCAAAATTCAGGAAAAAGTCAGGGAGAAAGTTGATCATTACCACCTCAGAAATTACTTTATATTCAATTCAGATTCATTCTTCAAGTTTGCTGCTGTTACAACGTCTTGAATATTGAATAGTGTATTTTAACAAAGTATATTAATGCATTAATTAGTAACATCAAAAATCAGGAAAATGTCAGGGAGAAAGTTGATCATTACCACCTCAGAAATTACTTTATATTCATTTCAGATTCATTCGTCAAGTTTCCTGCTGTTACAACGTCTTGAATATTTAATAGTGTATTTAACATAGTAAAATAATGCATTAATTAGTACATCAAAATTCAGGAAAATGTCAGGGAGAAAGTTGATCATTACCACCTCAGAAATTACTTTATATTCAATTCAGATTCATTCGTCAAGTTTGCTGCTGTTACAACGTCTTGAATATTTAATAGTGTATTTAACATAGTAAAATAATGCATTAATTAGTAACACCAAAATTCAGGAAAAAGTCAGGGAGAAAGTTGATCATTACCACCTCAGAAATTACTTTATATTCAATTCAGATTCATTCGTCAAGTTTGCTGCTGTTACAACGTCTTGAATATTGAATAGTGTATTTAACAAAGTATAATAATGCATTAATTAGTAGATCAAAATTCAGGAAAATGTCAGGGAGAAAGTTGATCAATACCACCTCAGAAATTACTTTATATTCATTTCAGATTCATTCGTCAAGTTTCCTGCTGTTACAACGTCTTGAATATTTAATAGTGTATTTAACATAGTAAAATAATGCATTAATTAGTACATCAAAATTCAGGAAAATGTCAGGGAGAAAGTTGATCATTACCACCTCAGAAATTACTTTATATTCAATTCAGATTCATTCGTCAAGTTTGCTGCTGTTACAACGTCTTGAATATTTAATAGTGTATTTAACATAGTAAAATAATGCATTAATTAGTAACACCAAAATTCAGGAAAAAGTCAGGGAGAAAGTTGATCATTACCACCTCAGAAATTACTTTATATTCAATTCAGATTCATTCGTCAAGTTTGCTGCTGTTACAACGTCTTGAATATTGAATAGTGTATTTAACAAAGTATATTAATGCATTAATTAGTAACATCAAAAATCAGGAAAATGTCAGGGAGAAAGTTGATCATTACCACCTCAGAAATTACTTTATATTCATTTCAGATTCATTCGTCAAGTTTCCTGCTGTTACAACGTCTTGAATATTGAATAGTGTATTTAACAAAGTAAAATAATGCATTAATTAGTAACATCAAAATTCAGGAAAATGTCAGGGAGAAAGTTGATCATTACCACCTCAGAAATTACTTTATATTCATTTCAGATTCATTCGTCAAGTTTGCTGCTGTTACAACGTCTTGAATATTGAATAGTGTATTTAACAAAGTATAATAATGCATTAATTAGTAACATCAAAATTCAGGAAAAAGTCAGGGAGAAAGTTGATCATTACCACCTCAGAAATTACTTTATATTCAATTCAGATTCATTCTTCAAGTTTGCTGCTGTTACAACGTCTTGAATATTGAATAGTGTATTTTAACAAAGTATATTAATGCATTAATTAGTAACATCAAAAATCAGGAAAATGTCAGGGAGAAAGTTGATCATTACCACCTCAGAAATTACTTTATATTCATTTCAGATTCATTCGTCAAGTTTCCTGCTGTTACAACGTCTTGAATATTTAATAGTGTATTTAACATAGTAAAATAATGCATTAATTAGTACATCAAAATTCAGGAAAATGTCAGGGAGAAAGTTGATCATTACCACCTCAGAAATTACTTTATATTCAATTCAGATTCATTCGTCAAGTTTGCTGCTGTTACAACGTCTTGAATATTTAATAGTGTATTTAACATAGTAAAATAATGCATTAATTAGTAACACCAAAATTCAGGAAAAAGTCAGGGAGAAAGTTGATCATTACCACCTCAGAAATTACTTTATATTCAATTCAGATTCATTCGTCAAGTTTGCTGCTGTTACAACGTCTTGAATATTGAATAGTGTATTTAACAAAGTATAATAATGCATTAATTAGTAGATCAAAATTCAGGAAAATGTCAGGGAGAAAGTTGATCAATACCACCTCAGAAATTACTTTATATTCATTTCAGATTCATTCGTCAAGTTTCCTGCTGTTACAACGTCTTGAATATTTAATAGTGTATTTAACATAGTAAAATAATGCATTAATTAGTACATCAAAATTCAGGAAAATGTCAGGGAGAAAGTTGATCATTACCACCTCAGAAATTACTTTATATTCAATTCAGATTCATTCGTCAAGTTTGCTGCTGTTACAACGTCTTGAATATTTAATAGTGTATTTAACATAGTAAAATAATGCATTAATTAGTAACACCAAAATTCAGGAAAAAGTCAGGGAGAAAGTTGATCATTACCACCTCAGAAATTACTTTATATTCAATTCAGATTCATTCGTCAAGTTTGCTGCTGTTACAACGTCTTGAATATTGAATAGTGTATTTATATAACAAAGTATATTAATGCATTAATTAGTAACATCAAAAATCAGGAAAATGTCAGGGAGAAAGTTGATCATTACCACCTCAGAAATTACTTTATATTCATTTTAGATCAATTCGTCAAGTTCCCTGCTGTTACAACGTCCTTGAATATTTAATAGTATACTTAACATAGTAAAATAATGCATTAATTAGTAACATCAAAATTCAGGAAAATGTCAGGGAGAAAGTTGATCATTACCACCTCAGAAATTACTTTATATTCAATTCAGATTCATTCGTCAAGTTTGCTGCTGTTACAACGTCTTGAATATTTAATAGTGTATTTAACATAGTAAAATAATGCATTAATTAGTAACACCAAAATTCAGGAAAAAGTCAGGGAGAAAGTTGATCATTACCACCTCAGAAATTACTTTATATTCAATTCAGATTCATTCGTCAAGTTTGCTGCTGTTACAACGTCTTGAATATTGAATAGTGTATTTAATAACAAAGTATATTAATGCATTAATTAGTAACATCAAAAATCAGGAAAATGTCAGGGAGAAAGTTGATCATTACCACCTCAGAAATTACTTTATATTCAATTCAGATTCATTCGTCAAGTTTGCTGCTGTTACAACGTCTTGAATATTTAATAGTGTATTTAACATAGTAAAATAATGCATTAATTAGTAACACCAAAATTCAGGAAAAAGTCAGGGAGAAAGTTGATCATTACCACCTCCGAAATTACTTTATATTCAATTCAGATTCATTCGTCAAGTTTGCTGCTGTTACAACGTCTTGAATATTTAATAGTGTATTTTAACAAAGTATATTAATGCATTAATTAGTAACACCAAAATTCAGGAAAAAGTCAGGGAGAAAGTTGATCATTACCACCTCAGAAATTACTTTATATTCAATTCAGATTCATTCGTCAAGTTTGCTGCTGTTACAACGTCTTGAATATTGAATAGTGTATTTTAACAAAGTATATTAATGCATTAATTAGTAACATCAAAAATCAGGAAAATGTCAGGGAGAAAGTTGATCATTACCACCTCAGAAATTACTTTATATTCATTTCAGATTCATTCGTCAAGTTTCCTGCTGTTACAACGTCTTGAATATTTAATAGTGTATTTAACATAGTAAAATAATGCATTAATTAGTAACATCAAAATTCAGGAAAATGTCAGGGAGAAAGTTGATCATTACCACCTCAGAAATTACTTTATATTCAATTCAGATTCATTCGTCAAGTTTGCTGCTGTTACAACGTCTTGAATATTGAATAGTGTATTTAACAAAGTAAAATAATGCATTAGTTATAATAAAAACATCAAAATTCAGGAAAATGTCAGGGAGAAAGTTGATCATTACCACCTCAGAAATTACTTTAAATTCAATTTAGATTCATTCGTCAAGTTTCCTGCTGTTACAACGTCCTTGAATATTTAAATTATTTAATAGTATATTTAACATAGTAAAATAATGCATTAATTAGTACATCAAAATTCAGGAAAATGTCAGGGAGAAAGTTGATCATTACCACCTCAGAAATTACTTTATAATTATTTCAGATTCATTCGTCAAGTTTCCTGCTGTTACAACGTCTTGAATATTGAATAGTGTATTTAACAAAGTAAAATAATGCATTAGTTATAATAAAAACATCAAAATTCAGGAAAATGTCAGGGAGAAAGTTGATCATTACCACCTCAGAAATTACTTTAAATTCAATTTAGATTCATTCGTCAAGTTTCCTGCTGTTACAACGTCCTTGAATATTTAATAGTATATTTAACATAGTAAAATAATGCATTAATTAGTACATCAAAATTCAGGAAAATGTCAGGGAGAAAGTTGATCATTACCACCTCAGAAATTACTTTATATTCATTTCAGATTCATTCGTCAAGTTTCCTGCTGTTACAACGTTAAATTTAATTCGTTTATATATATCATACTAAATTTGTTCAGTAAATTGTTATAACCTCAAAACTTAGAAAAATAACTTCGAAAGAGTTTCATGTCTCCTGTGTAGTATAATCAAAAATGTTTTAATGTAATATTCTCATTCTAAATTCATTTGTTAAGATTCTCCATATTTGCAATGACTTTTTGAGATAATGAGATGCAGAGAGCTATAATATATAATATTTGTGATATATAATATATAACATATTAATGTTAAAAAGATGGTTGAAAAATATTGCAGGATGCTAGATTATCGAATTAATAAAAACTAGATTAATAAAAACTCAACAGTTCTATTCAATGTTTAATCATCATGGAGAAATCTTATTCCACATTTCAATTTAATCTAAAATAAAGTGAATATTTAATTTTAAAATTATATACTATATATATATTAATATGTATATATATATATATATATATATATATATATATATATATATATATATATATATATATATATATATATATATTTAATAAATGTTTGGACAGATCGATATTTATATATTATAACATGCTTGCTAGGTACATAATAGTTTCAAATTATCATTTCGGCAACGCAGTAGTTCTTTATAATGAAACCGTCGGAAGAAATAAATCTCGGCCACATAATTATATGCCATATATGCAGCAATTAATTGCATATATAACATGCATATAAAGTACTTATGTGAACTAATTGAGAAACTTATAATTATTATATCTCCGTTTTATGCGAGTTTCTCTCTAAGTAATGCCGTTTTTATGTATTTAATATGCCGTGTAATCTTGCAACATGCTTCGATTTGGTCATGAAACTATAATATTATAATTATATACAATATAACAAAAATACATTTTAATGTAGATAACACCTTGATCTTTAAATTTTTAGTGCGCTTTCGCACTTTTTGAGGACAGTATGGCCATCTGTTGGCACAAGGTTTAACTATTAACTATCTAGACGCTGATTGGTCGGATTGGTTTTTTCGTGTCGATGCCAACTTCACGACTGTTCAAAGTGGTTGAGAATCCATCTTGCGTTGCCAAATTTAGCGGCCTCTTATCCCTCCATATGATTAACATGTAATCTTATTAATTCAATTACTCGCTAATTATGCAATTTGCCGCTTAATGAATACTCTTATTGGCCTTCAATTTACACGTAGAATTTTATCATGTGCTTACTTTTCGTATACGTTAGAGCGAAGAATTCTCCTGTCGTACCAATAGGCCTAAAATACAAGAAATATTTATTTTTAGTGATGACTTTTCTTGTTGGCTATATTGATTTGCTTTATTGTGGCGGCAGCATTATAAAATTTTCTTCCGTGCTTCATCCAAAGATGATCAGAGAGATTTCCATATTATATAGCCAGATTTTTGACTAAAAATGTACATATAATTATATTAATCAGTAGATTCATCTTTATATTGCATGGACTGCCACGACGGGTCAATATCTTTCTCTGCAAGCTAGGTGACAGTATGCATGGCATTTGTCCGAATTACAAATTTGAACGCAAAGAAATTTGGTGAAACAATTAACATAAAACATAGTAAATATAATTAAATTAAGGATTTTTCTTTTATTTATATACATATTCAGATGATGTTATTTTTCCCGTTTATCAGCTGTCATCTGACGTAAAAAAAATTCTCCATTTAATTATTTTTAATAAATTTTAATATATTATAAATTTCCCTTGCATGTCAAAAAATTAGAGAGTGGTCATGATTTGACCACCTAAAATGAGTGGTCAGACCACTAGATTTAGTGGTAGGACCACTAAATCTAGTGGTAGAGAGCCTATTATAGCTATAATTGGAAATGTACAATTGTAATCAGCCAAATTACAATTGTAATTTGCATCATTACAATTGTAATTTGGCTGTATACAATTGTAAAATTTGGATTGCAATTGTAACACTTGGTTACAATTGTAACACTCGGATTACAATTGTAATGTTCTTTAATTACAATTGTAATACTTGGAATTGCAATTGTAACTTTTGATTACAATTGTAATGTTAATGATTACAATTGTAATACTTGGAATTGCAATTGTACTCTGGTTCTGATACAATTGCAACACTTGGATTACAATTGTAATATTCATTATTGCAATTATAATACTTTTGGGGTTGTAATTTATTAAAGTGTTATATATACTACATAATATATATACTACAGAGTAGAATTAATATATACATTTACATTCATTAATTTATTTAACTTAATATTTTTTATGTTAATTTTTTGGCTTTAACGTATAACTTAGGTACTATTAAGAAGCTTCAATTGAAAGTATTAATTTATTAAATTTTCATTATTTTGGAAATGCTCGACCCCTTAATAGGGTACGTACCGCCCTTCAATTTAAAAAAATAACAATAATAATAATTCAGATCGAGATGCATCTTCATTTAATATATGAAAAAATAATGTTAATAAAAAATCAATTTTAATAATTTATACTATAATAAATTAGGGGTCAACCCCCAACCCCAACGACTTATTATGGTCACATCAATTAACATAAACATTCATCTATGCTGCATGAACCTGTAGTTCTCATCATTGAGCTCTATACAAGGCTAGAGGGATAATGCCCTATACTTCTCAATGTTAAACTGTGCGCACGGTCCGGCGGGAGGAAGTGGGTGGGAGATTGCGCTTTCGTCACACATTCCAACGTATTCTCCTCAGAATTGCCAACTGCAGTGTAACTTTTAATACTTATTTTATAAGGAAACTTTCTTAGGTTGGTCAACCAGGCATTCGATAGCACCGACCACCACCCACTTTCCTCCCAGACGCCGTGCGCGCCTAAAACAGCTGATTAGCCCTCTAGCCTTGTATAGAGCTCAATGGTTCTCATTTAGTTTTGCGATATTTTTTTTTTAAATATAAAAATTGAAAAAAATAAGGGTCGACCCCTTGAAGGGTCATATAATTAAAAATAAAAAAAAGGTCAGTTGAAGATGTACATTTAATTTGAAATGTAACAAATATAGTAAGAAAATGAATTCATTTATATCTTATCATACGTTAAGGGTCGGTCGCATGATGCGTAATCGACCCTTAGGTAGTCGATCATTATACTTAATCAAAAGAACTCAATGATGCAATGAACTTTTATATTGAACCTAGTCCTCAAAGTTTTTGTCACATATTTTGTTATAAATATTTGCATACTTTAAATAATGACCCCTGGTATGCCCAAGGGTCGACCCTTAAAATACGTAAATTACAGCTCTGAAGGAAATTAAAAGGATTGTCATTTTCAGTCTTGCAATTTTTTACGAAAAAACAAATTTAAGGGTCTTTTGACCCTTAAGGGTCAAAGGGTCCCAAATTTAAGGGTCACCATTAGAACCACCATCAAATTTTACCCTAGGGTCGAAATTTATATAACGTTGCAATGAAGTGAAATAAATTTCAGGGTCTTTTGACCCTTAAGGGTCGAAGGGTCGCAAATTTAAGGGTCACCATTAGAACCACCATCAAATTTTACCCTGGGGTCAAAATTTATATAACGTTGCAATGAAGTGAACTAAATTTCAGGGTCTTTTGACCCTGAAGGGTCAAAGGGTCGCACATGTAAAGGTCTTCATTAGAACCGCCATCAAATTTTACCCTAGAAGCAAAATTTATACAATGCTGCATTGAAGTTGATCCGTATTTTTCCCATAGCTTATTATTTATTTATATAGCTCAATAATCTTCTTCCTATATATTAAGAAAGCAGTAGCAGCGCAATGGTAAGTGTATGATCAGCAGTGGTAACCGAAGTACAGCAACGCAGGTTTGGGTTAGTAGTTAGATCGGTGACCGCTTTTTGTAGATTTTACAATCGTAATTATTACAATTGTAATAATTGCAATTGTAGTTCAATACAATTGTAATAAGGCCTTTACAATTGTAAAAATTACCATTGTAATATTGCCAAAACACAATCGTAATTTTGATGGCTGTACAATTGTAATAATTACAATTGTAAATTTCCACTAGGGTAGTGGTAGTGTGGTCAGACCATGTGGTACGTAGCCTTAGTGGTAGGACCACTAGACTTGGTATAATAGGACCTAAGTGGTAGTGGTCACACCAAGTGGTAGCCTTAGTGGTAGGACCACTAGACTAAGTGGTAGGACCTAAGTGGTAGTGGTCAGATTAAGTGGTAGGACCTAAGTGGTAGTGGTCAGATCTAGTGGAAGTGGTCACATCAAGTGGTAGCCTTAGTGGTAGGACCACTAGACTAAGTGGTAGGACCTAAGTGGTAGTGGTCAGATCTATGGTAGTGGTCAGACCAAGTGGTTGGTAGGACCTAAGTGGTAGTGGTCAGATCTAGTGGTAGTGGTCACATCAAGTGGTAGCCTTAGTGGTAGGACCACTAGACTAAGTGGTAGGACCTAAGTGGTAGTGGTCAGATCTAGTGGTAGTGGTCAGACTAAGTGGTAGGACCTAAGTGGTAGTGGTCAGACCAAGTGGTAGCCTTAGTGGTAGGACCACTAGACTAAGTGGTAGGACCTAAGTGGTAGTGGTCAGATCTAGTGGTAGTGGTCAGGTAGGGGGGGGGGAGGCGGGGGCAGCTGCAAAATTTGGAAGAGGGGCCGGGGCCGGGCTACCGAAAATGTTAAAAAAATTGAAGTGGGGGAAACGCCTATATTGCCCATGTTAAATCCAAAATTTTAGGGGGAGGGGCACCTCCCCCCCCCTGGATTCGCGCCTGCCGTGGCCGCACCATATAAATATATCCGTTGTCAATAAAAAAAAAAAAAATGACCACTCAGATTTTTTACCACTGAGCTCAGTGGTCACTCTAGAGCGCATGCGCAACGTCACGTGATACAGAAAAATCATGGCGTCGCACACGAGGTCGAGCAAAGTGTACAGAGAGACGCGAGCTCTGAAAAACGTATTATCAAGCTGTTTTATGTCAGATAAGTACCTTTTTAGTACATAAAACGTGTTATGAAATGTTCTTTTGTTAAGTTCTCGTTACTTTGTGTTGAATAATATGTTCCAGGTAGCCTTAAACAGTCAATGATTGTCGGCTTCCTTTGGGACATGACAAAAATATCGCCGGAACATCTAGCTGGTTGGTAATTATTCTTCAAAAACTTACATGCTTTATAATTATTATTATATTTCTTTTGTATTGTAATTTTATTAATGTTATAATAATAAATATAATGAACAATTCTCTCTCAGTGCATGCTCTTTTGTCGTTTTCTTGTACAAATGCGTGTATATAATATACGTATCATTTCCCTGCTCAAAAATCTTGAGCCAAGATCTTGTAAGATCTTGGCAAGATTATGCTGATGATAATCTTGCAAGATCTTGCAAGATCTTTCCCAAGATCTTGCACAAGATCTTGCAAGATCTTGCAAGATCTTAGGTAAGATCTTGAGCAAGACATATCACAATATCTTGAGCAATTGTTATCTTGCTTAAGATCTTGCAAGATCTTGCAAGATCTTGTGCAAGATCTTGGGAAAGATCTTGCAAGATCTTGCAAGATAATATTTGCTCAAGATCTTGTGATATTATCTTGCTCAAGATAATATTTGCTCAAGATCTTGTAACAGCATCTTGCTCAAGATCTTGCAAGATCTTGCAAGATCTTGTGCAAGATCTTGGGAAAGATCTTGCAAGATCTTGCAAGATAATATTTGCTCAAGATCTTGTGATATTATCTTGCTCAAGATAATATTTGCTCAAGATCTTGTAACAGCATCTTGCTCAAGATCTTGCAAGATCTTGCAAGATCTTGTGCAAGATCTTGGGAAAGATCTTGCAAGATCTTGCAAGATAATATTTGCTCAAGATCTTGTGATATTATCTTGCGCAAGATAATATTTGCTCAAGATCTTGTGATAGTATCTTGCTCAAGATCTTGCATGATCTTGTCAAGATAATATTTGCTCAAGATCAAAATAATTGCGCAAGATCTTGTGCAATGCTGTCGGTTGGTTTAAATCCGTTGAAAGGCAGCCATGTTGGGTCAGTAATGTAGCGGCAATTCCAAGTAGCAATCTCCGAGTCACATAGCCAACATGACGTACTGAAAAAAAAACAAAAACAAACAAAGTTAGTATTCTGTTAGTTGCAGCTAGTTTTCGTTAAATAAGGAAGTCTCATGATGCATGGTTTCATTTCTGTATGGATATGTTCATCATTTTGCTTCCTTCCACCTCTCCGTTCAATAATTCTTTTACTCCGCGGGCCATGCTATGTATTTTCTCCTTCAGCTAGGCTCGGTGGAACCTGGGGGTCAAAAACAAAGAAATTCGTCAATAAAATTAGGCACAAATCTAGAAAGTTCTTGTTCAAGACATTTCCTATAGAAATTTAGCAAATCTTGCACAAGATCTTGCAAGATTTTGATCAATTTATCATACATTGCAGTATTTTATACATACCTTTTTCAAAATATCACAAACAAAACCCTGCAATGCAATTAATCTCTATGACATGTTGCTTTATGCATACAACAAGCAGCAGGTTGTCCTCAGTATATTCATCATATTCCAGGTTGGCAAGCAGTTGCAAGGCAAACAGGAAGCAGGTCCGGCCATCCGAATTTCATGAAAAAACATAAAATATTCTATGAGCTTAACAATATATTAAACAAAAACAACTAAACATAAGTTTAAGCTTACCTGGAACTGTGTATAAAGTACTAAATTAGCACAAATGAACACAAAATCTTCATGTTTCTTCTTC
Organism: Siphlonurus alternatus; assembly: GCA_949825025.1. Lineage (NCBI taxonomy): Eukaryota > Metazoa > Arthropoda > Insecta > Ephemeroptera > Siphlonuridae > Siphlonurus > Siphlonurus alternatus. The sequence goes on along the minus strand of OX463785.1, from coordinate 5,027,697 downwards.
AGCTCTTACGTTCACCAACCGTCGTTTCAACACATGTTATAAAAACGTGTATCGCATTGCATTTGTTTCCCAACGTTTTCTAGCGCGCCATCGCGCGCAATTTTGAAAATGAATAAAAATGCACCGATCAAGCTGAAAACTTGTATCCAGAGGTTAATTGGCAAGCTGAATTTAATGACGGTTATTAAATTAACCCTGAATAATTATTGGGGGTGCTGTTACCCTTATTTAAAAAAAAATTGAATATTGCGATTCTGAATAGAAAAAAAATCTGCAAACAGGTGCGATCGATCGGCAAAAAAATTATATGACCATGGGGAGGTTTTCACCCTTACTAAAATCTTGCGTAAGAAATTACTTCTTGAACAAGATTGCCATTTTAAACAAGAAAAATCTTGCCATAACTATGAAAAGAAGTGTAAAGTTTTTTCTTGCTCGAGTCTATTACTTGTCCAAGATGTAAATTTTGGGTACAAGATGGTAGTTAATCTTGGGTAAGAAATGATTTTTTGGCCAAGATTGCCATCTTACGCTAGATGGTAACTTACCCAAGAAAAAATCTTGCGATAACTATGAAAAAAAGCGTAAGATTTTTTCTTGCTTGAGTCCATTACTGGCCCAAGATGGATCTCTTGGGTAAGAAATGATTTCTTGGCCAAGATTGCCATCTTACGAAAGAGGGTAACTTACCCAAGAAAAAATCTTGCGATAACTATGAAAACAAGCGTAAGATTTTTTCTTGTTCGTGTCTATTACTTGCCCAAGATGGAAATCTTGGGTAAGAAATGATTTCTTGCACAAGATTGCCATCTTACGCAAGACGGTAACTTACCCAAGAAAAAATCTTGAGAAAATTTTGAACACGCGAGCAAGATTTTTTCTTGCTGAAGTCTAATACTTGCCCAAGATGGAAATCTTGGGTAAGAAATGATTTCTTGGCCAAGATTGCCATCTTACGCAAGACGGTAACTTACCCAAGAAAAAATCTTGCGATAACTTTGAAAACAAGCGTAAGATTTTTTCTTGCTTGAGTCCATTACTGGCCCAAGATGGATCTCTTGGGTAAGAAATGATTTCTTGGCCAAGATTGCCATCTTACGAAAGACGGTAACTTACCCAAGAAAAAATCTTGCGTTAACTATGAAAACAAGCCTAAGATTTTTTCTTGCTCGAGTCTATTACTTGCCCAAGATGGAAATCTTGGGTAAGAAATGATTTCATGCACAAGATTGCCATCTTGCACAAGACAGTAACTTACCCAAGAAAATATCTTGCGATAACTATGAAAACAAGCGTAAGATTTGTTCTTGCACGAGTCTATTAATTGCCCAAGATGGATTTCTTGGGTAAGAAATGATTTCTTGGCCAAGATTGCCATCTTTCGCAAGACGGTAACTTACCCAAGAAAAAAATCTTGCGTTAACTATGAAAACAAGCCTAAGATTTTTTCTTGCTCGAGTCTATTACTTGCCCAAGATGGAAATCTTGGGTAAGAAATGATTTCGTGCACAAGATTGCCATCTTGCACAAGACAGTAACTTACCCAAGAAAATATCTTGCGATAACTATGAAAACAAGCGTAAGATTTGTTCTTGCACGAGTCTATTAATTGCCCAAGATGGATTTCTTGGGTACAAGATGGAAATCTTGGGTAAGAAATGATTTCTTGGCCAAGATTGCCATCTTACGCAAGACGGTAACTTACCCAAGAAAAAATCTTGAGATAACCATGAAAACAAGCGTAAGATTTTTTCTTGTTCGTGTCTATTACTTGCCCAAGATGGAAATCTTGGGTAAGAAATGATTTTTTGCACAAGATTGCCATCTTACGCAAGACGGTAACTTACCCAAGAAAAAATCTTGAGAAAATTTTGAACAAGCGAGCAAGATTTTTTCTTGCTTGAGTCTAATACTTGCCCAAGATGGAAATCTTGGGTAAGAAATGATTTCTTGGCCAAGATTGCCATCTTACGCAAGACGGTAACTTACCCAAGAAAAAATCTTGCGATAACTATGAAAACAAGCCTAAGATTTTTTCTTGTTCGCGTCTATTACTAGCCCAAGATGGAAATCTTGGGTAAGAAATGATTTTTTGCACAAGATTGCCATCTTACGCAAGACGGTAACTTACCCAAGAAAAAATCTTGAGAAAATTTTGAACACGCGCGCCAGATTTTTTCTTGCTTAAGTCTATTACTTGCCCAAGATGGAAATCTTGGGTAAGAAATGATTTCTTGGCCAAGATTGCCATCTTACGCAAGACGGTAACTTACCCAAGAAAAAATCTTGCGATAACTATGAGAACAAGCGTAAGATTTTTTCTTGTTCGAGTCTATTACTTGCCCAAGATGGAAATCTTGGGTAAGAAATGATTTCTTGCACAAGATTGCGATCTTACGCAAGACGGGAACTTACCCAAGAAAAAATATTGAGAAAATTTTGAACACGCGCGCAAGATTTTCAATCTTACGTAAGATTTTTTCTTGAGCTAGTTAATTACTTGCCAAGATGTCTATCTTGCGTAAGAAATGACTTCTTGAGCAAGATTACCATCGTGCGCAAGCCATAAACTAGCTCAAAAAATAATCTTGCAAAAAATTCGAAAACACGCGCAAGATTTTCTATCTTGCAAGATATTTTTTCTTGCGCAAGTAAGTTTCTTGCCAAGATGTCGATCTTACGTAAGAAATGACGTCTTGAACAAGATTATTATCTTGCTCAAGATCTTTTTAAACCAAAAATATCTTATTTTTTGACTTTTCCCAAATTTTTTGCTTAAATATTATTTTTAGAAGGATAATATATATTCCTGACCAGCATTGATTACTGTCTTGCCTCTTTTTTGGACTTCTTGAGTTCACTTGACAAGATCATAAAAGATCTTGTAAGATGTTGCTCAAGATTTTTGAGCAGGGTTTTACCTTGAATTAAGTGAAATAATTTACTTATTCCAGGTAGAAATGTGAAATAATAATTTTATTACATGTTGTAGCTATATTTTCCACTGTCTGAGGCTGAAGAAAGTGCTAACTGCATCGTGATATATAATACGGCGCGTATTGACCATCTACTAACGACTTTTTGACCACTGGAGCTTGACCACTAGACCGCGGCGCTACCACTAGAGTGTGACCACTAGAGCGTGACCACTAGAATTGACCACTAGAATTGACCACTAGAGTGACCACTAGGGTGACCACTAGAGTGACCACTAGGGTGACCACTAAGGTGACCACTAGGGTTTACCACTAGAGCGACCACTTAACAACTTACCATGACCATGACCATGACCACCGGCAAAAATACCACTAAGCAGTGGTCAAACGCTTGACCACTGCGTATTTTTTGGACAAGGGTAGCATTTTAATTACAATATTTTTCATATCCTCGCACATGCAGCAAATTAACCGGAATCAGGACGGACAAAGTTATTAATAAATGGATATTTTTTTGTATCAGCGGACTGCATGAACGACGAGGAGCATAAAATCCTATCGTTTAAAAAAAATTGTGACGAAATGTCCATGCAACTAAAATAATATCATTATGGAATATATGTCATTTCAACGCAATTTCCTTGCGACCAAAAATGTCCTTACAATTAGACCAAATGTCTTAGGAGTAAAATGTCGGATTGATGTCTTTGTTTGTTTATATATATACCTATCACGAGATCACGAGCAATTTTTAATGTGAAAATGCATGTATATTTAAATACCATGAAAGTAATATTATCTTAATGGTGTAGAGCTATATAATAAAAAGATTTATTACGTCTTTAAAATGATTATGTAATAATTAAGAATTTTAATTGCATTATTTGAATCATACCATTCAATACAATTACAGCATCTAATAAAAAGAACATTACTTTTCAAAAACTATGACCAATATTATAGTTTGAATATAATAAATTTTGCACAATACATCATTTAGTGCATGGATATTTCTACGTAATGCCTATATATAAATAATACATTATTAAAGTAAAATCAAATTAACTTACTTTCTAGTTAAAATATTTTCATGCCGCATGCTGAACAAATTAATTTAAGATTAACTACATTTTAATCACGAAGCGTTCTATATAAGAGCGTTAGTTTGAGGTACGTCTAATCAGAACATTATAGAGTATTGTACAGAAAGCTTTAACATTGCACAATGAAGTTTATGTTATTAGTTCTATTGTTTCTCATGTCAGACGTCAAGCCAGGTAAGAAAATTAATTAAAAAAGTAGAATTAATTAATAATTAATGTTATATTTCAGAAAATAGCTTATCGGATCCTCGAATAATACATGGAACACAAGTACCAGAAGGCAAATATCGTTCAATGGTAAAAGTTTTTTAATTCATATATTTGTTTATATTATAATGTTATTTGTTAACTTCAATTGTTACAAATTTAATCTGTGTTTCATTAGTTATTTATAAATTATTTTTATTAGAGATAATAAAAGTAGCATATATATTAAAAAAAATGTTCTTAATAACAATATATTAATACAAAATTTTTTATTCAACGTTATCATTTGATATTGTTTATATTTAATTTTGTTCTTTGTTCGGGTAACTGTTACTTTAATTTGGGTGTGCTACTTATTAAATTATTATAAATAAACAATTAATCAACAACTCTTTCCTTATGTTTCCATTACTTAATTGATATACATAATATTTTAATGATAAGGTCACAATAAAAAGATTTTAAGATTAATTTATAATCATCACTATCGTCTGAGTTTTATAGATATTTACAACAATAAAATCAGTATAATATATATTCTCGTCTCAAACAAATCAAAATCTAAATGCAATCAGAAAGAAAAGAAACATATCTTTTATATTATATATCTTGTTATTTCGGGAGTATAGTCACATACCTCACTATATTCGGGAGAAAAATAAAATATTCTTAACTTCACCTTTTTCCCCCCAACCTTCTCGCCCTTTTTTTTTTTTTTTTTTTTTTCCTTCTCTGCTAAATTATTTTCTGGTGGAACTAATATACAATGCAGACTTCCAATTCTCAGTTAAGAAAAGTTCAGAAAATTTAAACTATAGTACAGTCATTGCATCAGCTAGTGTTTTTAACTTTATGTACCGGAATTTTTTCTTTTTGCAGGTTTATCTATTTTTGATTCTTCCGGATAATATGGAAACAAATTGTGGAGGAACGATTCTTGACGTCGATACCGTGTTGACGGCAGCCCACTGTGTTTCTGGGTAAGAAAATATAATATATTTTATATATTTTATATATATATATATATATATATATATATATATATATATATATATATATATATAATATACGCATATAAATATATAATATAACAGAAGACAGTATCAATAGATATTCTCTATCACAAAGGGGTATCAAATTTAATTTTTTTTATTGCAGAAATGGATAGAGGGTGCAATATTATGCTACCCTGATTTTTTTTTTTTTTTTTTTTTTTTTTTCTTACAGACCGGGAACTATTTTCAAAAAATATTTGACAGTCGTTTTCGTGAAGTCTCGAGGCGCCGCTTCTTAAAAATAGTCTCCGGTCTGTAAAAAATCTAAAAAAAATGAAGGTATAGGTAAAACTTTGCACCCTCTATCCGTTTCTGCAATAAAAAGACCACACCAAGAAAGAGTGGAATATAAAAATAAATAAATAAATACACACCGTTTTGTCCCTTTTTGGCTCAAAATACAGTATATACTGTACAATTTTCTTTACATTAAGAACTATAAATAAATGCAGTTTAATATTTTTAGTGCTTTTATCAAAATAAGAATTGACAATTAGCAAATAATAATGATAATAATAAAGTTATTAAATGAATTAAGCTGTCTAAATTTTTGCAACAGAAAAGAGTATATTTTGGTGATGTCATCCTCGCTTGCCCCGGAAATAAGTGAAGATGGTCACGAACACGAAGTAATAAGCAGAATGGTGCACGAAAACTATGTGAACTTTAATGATGATTACACCATCAACGACATTGCATTGTTAAAGGTGAGAAATTTTTTCGAGATTCCCAGCTATATTTTGTTTTATAACAAAAAACGTATAATTGTAAAAGAAAATTTTTGTTTTTTGCTTCATAATTTCATCAGTTTGCCTAATCGATCAATTTAAATAGCTCCTTGAATGTAGTTAAAATATAAATAAAATTTTATGATTTTAAAATATTTTACTTTAATATTTTCAAATATCAATCTTACCGAAGCATAAAATTATAAAATTTATATATATTTTTTTTCTTTATATAAAAAATTAATTTAAAATATCACGTTGATGGATATAGGGACTTTATATAATATAACTTTATATATAGTACTTTTAACTTCATATGGCGTCTTAAATTTGTTCATTTTTTTTTTTTCATTACTTACAATTAGAATTAATTACGATTAAAAAATACTAAACGAAATTCAAATAGTACTTTTATATGTATAAATACTATTTATATTGCTAAAGTATTAATTTTTTTATTCAATATGATATTGTGATATTGGCGTCATAAAGTTAGTAGTGAACCTGGTGGTAACATATCTGGAACTACGTGGGTCTGGCGAAGATAGATCATAATTTAACTGAAATGACAACACCATAATTAGTTGTCAAATACTTTCGGACAAATATAAAAAAAAATACATATTTCAACATTGTATTATAAGTGATGTATTTCATATTAATTTTGTTGTTTTTGTGATTCTCCCAATGCTATATAGGTATTTCAGCATCCTCGGCAAAATCAGACAAAATTTCAGCTGTCAGCGCTATATCTTGGTCCTTTAATGTACTTAATATATTTTGTGTTATTATACAAAAAGTTTTCCAGTGAATCTCTTGAATCTCTCAGGTGTCACCCTCGTTCTCCCTGGAGAGTGGCAAGGAAGTGGCGGTGACTTTACCCGAACCTGGAGAGGAATTTTTCCCCGAAGAATTGGCCACCGCCGTGGGGTGGGGATACACTGAGGTGAGACTATCAGGATACAGTCACGGGTCTTTCACCATACGTCATAAAAGATATGACGTCACGATTGTGTAGGCAAAAAATTGTCAGTGGCATACCATATCACGTGCTAAGGGTGATTTTGAAATCAATTTCTAAAAATATTTGGTGACCAAAAATATTGTTTTGTGTTACGTTTAAGCTACACAGCATAGGATTTTAGGGTTTTCTGCCTAACTTCCCGAAAATCTTCGGATGGCTTCGGGTAATTCCGTGCTACCCAAAACGTAACTAACTTGAAACTTCCATATTGTGATGCTTGTTTTACTTAATGGCACAGAATGTGTAATTTAATTGAAATAAAATTGTTTGTGATATAATACATGATGTTTCATAGAGTGACTGTTCACGCTTGATTTATTCTTGTAAAAAAGGCATCTAGAGGAATTAAACACAATATTTTCCACGTGGTTAACTAATAAATCAATTTGAAGGGTGGATATTATAATGGTAGTTTTATATACCATTTTTGTTACGATACTACACTTGCTGCAATTGAAAATTTAAAATCAAGTTATTATTATACTGTATGTGGCGTAATTAAACAATAAATATTTATCAGACCTGATTCATATTAAGTTAAAGTACAATTATTGACAGCATGAAAGAACATAAGCTCATTTTGTAAGCGTGACCAAAGCAATATAAAATAGTATGCATTGTAAAAACATTAAAATTATGTATCAAAAATTCAATACCATAATATTCACTTTCCTTGATATTCCCATTGAAGCTTATACCTCACTTTTTTTTTAAAAATTCATATCAATTTATGTATGCACCTAATATAATATTAGACAACGATTATATATATCCCTCAAGCTATATTAAAATGAATTATAAAGAACTGAAAAAACGTTTATTTTATAAATATGCCACTCTATAATATATATATTTTTTTTTTGAGAGTTCTAGTAAGGGAAATATTTTTTAAAAAATATTGAGAATATAGAAGCAGTGCCCCAACATATATAGGACCTAAAAGAAGCGTGGGTTAAAACTCAACCTCGGCAAAAAAAATTATTAATATTTCCCTGTTCCTAAAAAATCTGAAAAAAATCAAAGTGGCATAACTTTGCACCCTCTATTCATTTTGTCAATAACAATTTTTGAGGTTGATACTTTATTCCGTACAGTACGAAATTTTAATTCTGATATCTTCCGCAGCATAACACGTCGTCATCATACCTTCAGGAGGTTGAGCTCAGGGTGGTAGGTGACGAGGAATGTAACGTGGAACACGAGGGAACAATCTACCCTGACCTGCACCTTTGTGCGGGGCGAGCCTCGGAAGAGCAGCTGCCCATGGGAGTTTGCTTTGTACGTATCACTTGAATTTCTTGGGGATATGCCACAGTATTAGATTATAATTTAGAGCAGCGTCACGAGATTCTTGGGTTGCCTACTTACAGGATAACGCTCAGCTGTTTACCTCCCCTCCCTTCCCCTACTATTGTCATACCGTAGGCTGTAAAGCATAAAAAAATACATATATAAAAATTGACATTGTTGCCATGCAAGTTTATTTATTTAACGACACGAAAATGTAGTTTGTGTATCCTTTATAAACTAGCAGATGATATTGAAATGATATAAATGTAATAATTGCCGTATATAATTAATTTTTTTCTACATTTTCTCCCCTTACAAGCTGCTGATGCAACACAACAATATGGCTCCTGCAAAGTATGTAATATATGTGTTTCTTATATATATGCATTCTTACTTTGCAGCCCACTCATGCAGCTGCATCGTGGACGTAAAAAATAATCCGAATGTTGACTGTCAACTCAAACAACTCTCTGTGACTGCCTAATTTTTAATTTGTGGCCTGTATGCCTTTAACTGCTGCAAATTTTAAAATATTATAATAACGAACAATATTTTGATCAAGTACGTGTTAACTGTTAACTGATAATTTCAGATTGTTGACAGCGATGCTAAACGAAGACAAGGACAAATATGATAAATCTCACCATCTTTCTTTCAATATGACTTGGTTCAGCGACCCTCAAAAAATTCCAACTTACTATTACGCTAGCGTCTCTCAAAGTAAGTAGATTTTTTCATAGTAAATAAATTTTGGAAAATTATTCTTGTTCTTCATTTATATTTCATTAAGGGTGCAAGGCCACCTAAGGCCACGGTGTTGACAGGGCCATCTCTTGACAAATTGGTTTTTAATTTCTTACGGGCAGAGCTTTTAGAGTATCGACTTGAAACTGAATCAAGGTACGGACATTAACACTTTTGATACGCAGAACAAATTTCATTGTCGTAGATGAAACCAATTTTTAAATTCAAATCCAAAACTGATTTGGTTCCCGCTATTTTCAGACGGGCGGGAATCAAACCAGTTTTGATTTTTTTTTTTTTTTTTTTAAGAAAGAAATTTTTTCTGCGTATCAAAAGTGTTTATGATCGTACCTTGATTAAGTTTCAAGTCGATACTCTAAAAGCTCTGCCCGTAAGAAATTAAAAAAAAAAACAAAAAAACAATTTGTCAAGAGATGGCGCTGTTAACACCGTGGCCTTAGGTTGCCTTGCACCCTTAAAAATTTTGTTTACATTTTTCTTGTGTTCTCTTATTTCAGTAATTTATGTTGTCACATTTTATTTAAACGTCAATACGACCGACGCGTTCGCATGTTCTCTGATGTTGGCAGCGTCAGAACGCGCCTCGTTGTTGTCACGCGCCGCCCCCAAGGCACTTCTTCCTGGACCTCGGGGGGTGGTGACTCCGCAGTTCAAGGAGTGGGTCAAGTACCACCAGCACTACCTCAGGTTGTATAATTTAATTAAATTAAAGAAAAAAATTAATTTGCACCACTATAGAGTATTGACCTCTAAAATTTTTATTGCAGAAATGGATAGAGCGTGCAAAGTTATGCTACCCTGATTTTTTTGAGATTTTTTAGAGCTCGGGAACTATTTTTATTAAATGATTAAAAGTCCTTTTTGTGACGTCACGAGGCCGCAAGTCCTATCTTTTTCTTAAGGAGCGGCGTCTCGTGACGTCACAAAAAGAACTTTCAATAATTTTTCTAAAAAAGTTCCCGGGCTCTAAAAAATCTGAAAAAAATCAGGGTAGCATAACTTTGTACGCTCTATCCATTTCTGCAATAAAAAAATTTGAGGTCAATACTCTATTGTAAGTCGCAAAGTTTAAAATCTCCCCAAAGCACTATAATGAGTATCAGAGACCCTACAGAGAGTGAAGAGACCATCGTGTCTTATGGCCAGGAATATGATCAGAGCTTCACTGTAACTAAGAGTGGCGGGCTGCTAAATGTTCAGCACAGCTCTGTTCTTGCTGGCTAAAATTGCCCGCACATCCAGCAAGAACCGGGCCATGCCGTTGCGATTCAGTGGCGCCACCACTCTCAGTTACAGTGAAGCTCAGTCCAGCTGGTCAAATTTCTGGCCATAAGACATGGTGGTCTCGGTAGGGTCTCTGAATGAGTATGAACTACTTGAAATAATTTAACGTTTTTATTAAATTTAAATAGTTAATGCTTATTTAAAATCGAAGAATAAGTAGCCGTAAAAGATAATTCGTACAAATATTTAAACGCATAGAAAGGAAAGACAATCACTACATTTCCATGACAGTATTTAATACATATTCGTTGACGACGGATAATGTTATTCTTATGAGTTATGAGGTGTCGTCAACGGATGGGCGTATTAAACACTGTCATTTAAACGTAGTGATTGTATGACATTGAAATGAAATTGACAGAATGGAGTATTGGCCACATTTTTTTTATTGCAGAAATGGATAGAGCGGTCACAGTTATGCTACCCTGATTTTTTTCAGATTTTTTAGAGCCCGGGAACTATTTTTAAAAGATTATTGAAAGTTATTTTTGGACGTCACGAGACGCCGCTCCTTAAGAAAAAGATAGGACTTGCCGCCTCGTGACGTCACAAAAGGGACTTTCAAAAATATTTTAAAAATAGTTCCCGGGCTAAAAAAAATCTGAAAAAAATCAAGGTAGCATAACTTTGCACGCTCTATTCATTTCTGTAATAAAAAATTTTAAGGTCGATACTCCTCTATAATATCTCCCATAATAATTTGAAAGTATTATTATTATTTTTTTTTTTAAAACAAAAGTTATTATAATACATATTATAACATGCGACCCTCGCATGTTATGTAAATATGCAAATATGGAAATTCGCATATCCAAATATGCAAAAAAAAAAAAAAAATTGATTTCTAATTTAAGAATAAAATATATGATATTATATCTTGATGTATATTTTTAGTTAATAATATTACCGGTTTATTTTATGTCAGTTATTATTAATGATATTTTTTAAATTACAGAATCGTCAAAAGCATAAACGACATTATGGGACCATTTATATTCGTGATTTATGGAATTTCATTATTAAATATTATTTGGAGCTGCTTCTTTATTTTGGAGGTAATTTATAAAAATTATTCAATGCCTTCATTATAATATTCTTTCTTTTTGTTCAACTTATATTTATCTTTAATTAATTTTGGTATCATTTGAGTCTTTTAGAGCCATTTTTAAAAAAATATAATAAACTATAAACTTATGAATTTTAGGCAAATATATTTATTACTTAATATGTCAACATTTTAACACATACTGTTATTTTTTTTTTCAAGAAAAAAAAATAATAATAATAATAATAATAATAATAGTATTTGAAATTAAAAAGAAGACTGGAAGTTTCACTGAAAAGTTTTTTAATTTTGTTTTCAGGAGACGGACCTGATCCCTGTGATATTTTTCTCAGTCAATGTCTTCGGACTCTTCATTAGAATGCTATTTTATGCCATTGCAGGACAAACAATCGTAGATCAGGTATGAAAACATTCTTCCAATCTTACCCATGCAATGTTATTTACATTTCTATCTTATGTTTTTATAATTTTTGGGTAATAAACTCTAATAAAGTCCACACAAGGTAAGGTTTTAAAAGGTTTGGTTTTTTAAAGAGTGTTAACTATTAGTAACTGTAAGAATTAATATTAGGGTTTCATAAAAGAGCAATAAAATTAAAAAAAAAAACAACAAAAAACAAAAAAAAAAAAAACAAACATGGATTTATTAATTTGAAAGATTGGGAGTTAAGGCGGATTCAGATGGCGACAACGGCGATGCGACGCGACTTGAAGGTAAAAGCTGTGAAATCCTATGCGGCGGCGAATCGCGTTGATTACGATATGCTCTTTTTCTTTAAATCGCCAAATATGGATGGCCGCCACTGGATGCTACAGCAAGTGCGCATTATTCGCGTCGTGTCGCATGATATATAAAAATCGCCATGTGAATCCACCTTTACTTCCATTTTACTGGTGGCTCGAGGTGAAATCAATTTTAGCTTTTCTTCGCTATAATTTCTATAAAGCTCTCTTCTGGTCTTATTTTCTCTTCTTTTGCATTATTTTAGATTTTAGAGGGAAAAAGACAAGATTACGTCTTTTTTCCTCTTCTTGAGCAAAAAATATTAGAAATAATATTTTTTTCATTTCATCATTAGTTTGAGCGAAGAGGGAATATGATGTGTCTTAGATGAGGTCAAAAGATTAGGTATAGACGTGTAATGAACGAGTTGAAGACGTAATTTTTCAACTAGGGGATGCTTTCTAAAGTATTGAAAGCAAAGAGAAATCCCTATATTTACTGAAGTTTCATTAAATTTTGCTGAAAATAAAGTTCTAATAAACAAATTTAATGCATGTTTCTCCTATTTGCGTGCAGAGTATCTCACTACGCGAGTCCGTGATGACGACGTCTCAGGTGTCACGTGGGGGGTTGAAGGCAGGAGCCGCACGCTGCGCACTGCAAGTCCTCGTCACGAGACTCTCAGGAGGCGCCAAGCCAGAGGAGGTCACTGGATTTGGATTTTTTAACGTCACTCTTGAGTATTACTCGGCGGTAAGTTATTTATTAAACAGTGATAGCAAATATAATACAACGCCATTTATACATACACTAGGGGATGCACAAATAAATATTATCAGACTCCTTCTATAAAATGAATTTATTTTGAAAATACAAAATTATATATATATATATATATATATATATATATATATATATCAATGGGTGAAATTCAGGGAGGACTTATCCACGAAGTTATCCAATGGATAATTTGTTGACGCACTGATCTGCCTACAATATTTCAGATCTGCCAGGCGAATGTACATTCATCGCCTTTTTATAATTTTTTAATGGACAACCTTCATGAAATTTCTAGTTGGTTGGTTGGTTGGTATTTTGGGGCAATTGACACATTTTGGTCATGTATGCCCATTTTTTTTTATAAATGACCTCATGATATGTATAATCAATTTTTTCAGATTATTTGAAACCCTGAAACATCCTCAAAATCGAGGGGAAAGACACTGTGACGTCATTATCATGCAAATATTTAACACAAAAGCATAGGGAAATGCGTTTCATGATTATGACGTCATAGCGTTTTCCCCTTAGATTTTGAGGGTTACAAAAAGGAGAAAAAAAAATGAAAGAAACATAACTTGAGGTCCTCTATTCAAATATGCAAAAAGAAATTTAATGAAGATTGTCCATTCCAGCATTTGCAGCCTTGTCTTGTTAATCACCATGCCCTATGTTATTCTTACGGGGCATGGTGTTTATATAACAAGACAGCGAAGGAAAATTTTCCAAGGTGACGAGTGACCATTTCAACATTCTAGCATGCATTAAGGGTTATTAATTTTCCTTTTAATAAATACATATTTAGAAACAAACCAAGCAATTTTCCTGCATAGTTAATTACATTGTGAATAATAGCTATTATTATTTTTAGTTCTTTTGTTTCAGGTATTGAGTGCTTCTTTGAGTTACCTCTTGGTTCTTCTAAATTTAAAGTAATTTTGCGGGATAAATAATGTTCGTTTAAAAATAAAAATATATTACATGTTGTTAAAGCCTTTATTACACGTCACAATTTTTCTGATTATTGTATGCCATTTTTCCATTCAAGAAAATTTCCACTCCATACAAACAAATGGAGATTAAGTTTTCTTTTAAGGAAAAATTGTATACAATAGTTAAAAAAAGTGGAACGTGTAATACCGGCTTAAATATATATAATGTCCAAATTTTATCATTTTTAAATAGGTATACTTACTTAAAATTTACACATGTAACTTTTAAATTGTTAATGATGTACTGAAAAAATGTTTGTGTAAGAATGATGTCGTATCATGTGTTGTATTTAAAGAGTTGATTTTCGTGACTTTTGTTTCATTTTTCAACATGTGAATAAATGGAACGAAAACAAACCCCTACAGAAAATGTATTTTTTGCACAAATTGATTGAGAGTGAAAAGTTATACTAATCTGAGTGTTTTTAAGTTTTTTAGAGCTCTTTAAATTTATAAAAGAAATATTGAAAGTAAATTTTTTAAAATTACGATGTGGCATTACATAGAAAAATAGATAGGAGTTTGACGACGCAAAAAGGATAATTTTCTTTAAAAACAAAATTTCAATAATCTTATAAAAAAAAAGTTATCGTAGAAAACATTAGATGTTGTTATTGTGTAAAAAAAAAAAACGGGTCCTCGAGAAGAGATCCTCGCCACATTGTCACAAAGAGCGTGCAGGTGTAGACACGAACTGAAAACCTGCATGTTTGTGTTATTGTATGAATTGTAGAGTGTGGTTTTTTGAAAACTTCACATTAACAGATGTTATATAAATTATGTATTTCTTTACATAAAATTAAAATAAACAATAAATTATCCTTTCGATGTAACATGTATTCTGCTTTGTTTTTTCTTGTTTTAATTATCATTTAATATCTTCAATGTATTTGCTTGGAGGTTGAATGAAAGAGTGGTCCATTCGGCATAAATCCCTCCTCTATAATATAGACAATTTTAATATTATTATTATGTATTGTATCAAGTTTGCAAGCAAATAAGAAGAAATGTGCAGGAAATAAAAATTTAATAACAACCCCATCAATATGCAGGCTCAAACTTTGTAATAAAGTACCCCTCACAATGATTGTGCAATAAGTTACCATTTTGTGTGAAAGAAATTACAAATTAGAAAGATTTTAAAAATTCTGTAAAATTGTTAATTAATGATTGTGTTTTTTATATTGTTAGTTCTTATTTACAGTTTAGATCTAATATACAAATTTTTGAACATGTCTATCCAGGGTCGGTCTGGGGGCCGATGGCTCGAGGGCGGGGGAGGGGGGTGGAGTTGCCAGCCGCAGGTGCGAAAATTTTAGCAAAAGGGGCGTGGCTTTCTTATTCTTTTTAAATTTTAATGTGTTAAAATATTGCAAGGTTTCATTTATTGGGAAATTAAATTTGAGGATTTTTTTTTTTTTTTAGTTACAGTTTAATATATCTTTTTTAAAGTTAAAGTAAATGATGATCTACGACCAAAAAATAAAATAAAAAAATAAAGAAACAGCTGAGTTAATATATTATTATTTTCTAAAAATAGTTCTAGTGCTCCTCCATAATGCAACCGAAATCCAAAAAATTCAAATATCATACATAGGTTCTATAAAAAAAAAAAAAAAAATCCAAAGTCAGAGAAAAAGCGTCTTACTTGACAAACATCCTCCATTTATTCACTTGAAAAAGTACACTGTTAGCCATAGGTGGTGTTCCATGGCTCGAGCTTTAACCAAAAACGATTTTTGCTCGGGGCAGTTTTTCTGTAAAAAAATCGAAAACATATGCCATGATAGTAAATATATGTTAATTCTCATATGAGTTTTCATTTATTTATTGATGGGAATACAGATTCGAAAACATAATTATATATTTTTTAAAAAATTTTTAGTTACAGCTCGTATATGTCTGTGGTGTATTTTTTCGAATTAATCGAGGGTGTTTGTTATAGGTAGGCCCTACGCGTTTTTAATAATATTGGGAATCTCTTTCTGGACAACCTATGTGAGATAGAATTTTTGGATTCATGTCGTCCTAAAATTCAATACAAACTTTTTTTTTTTTTAATAATAATGAAAATGTGAACTCGTTAGATATTCAAATACGTCTATTTTTCTACAGTGCTTAATTTCTTTTAAGTCCTCTCAAAGATATGTATGAATTGTATTATAAGTTAATGCACAAAGTCAAACGTGTCTTTTTATCATATTAAATAAAATAATCCTTGAAACACTTTATAAATTTTTGAATATTTTATAATTTCAGTAAAATTTCAAATTTTCTATGAGGCCCGGAGGGGGCCCGCGCAGGCCGGGGCCCGCTCCGCATTTGCGGAGTCAACTATATGGCCAGACCAACCCTGCTGTCTATCCTTCAGATTTAAAGTATTTGCATTACCAATGTTTTGTATTTGTATATGTTAAATTTGATGCACCATTTGAATTTGAATAAACACGTTTTTATCAAAAAATTTCATGACCTTTATTTTAATTTAATGACAGAATCAAAGTACTAGAGAAAAAAACATAAAAAAATAACATTTAAATAAGGATAAATAATTTTAAATCTAAGTAATTAATATAATAAAAGACAGAATTAAATATTAATTTTCTCTTATTTCTCTACATAAAAAAATAATAATACCTTATTAGTCTTATTACATATATATGATCAAATTTTACTTTCTTGTTCCTCCAATTTACTTAACTTTTGGTGCAAGTGTAAAAAAAAAATACAGTTTAGTTTTCATGCCACTTTATTTATTATTTTTTAACCTCTTTGGTTTCATATGCAATCATAGAAACTAAATTTTCAGTTTCAAAGATGAACACAGGTTAGACTTAATGAATTAAAAATCACTAATGGAGTGAATTTTATTTGCCTCAATTTACAGAAAAATAAAATTAAATCCGAAGCAACTATTGAAATATTTTGATTTTGCTCTTGAAACCAAATCATTTTCTATTGACTTCTCGCAAGTGAAGGTCAAGAGCTGGCAGAGCAGATTTTATATCCAAGCTAAAGATCAGCTTGAATCTGATCGTGAGCAGAAATCTGTTTTCTAACGTAAGCTAAGAAATTGCTCTGATGATTTTGTCTTTGGCCAATCAAATTGCATTTAGATACTCCACAAAAATACCGCGAATTTATGAATAAAAGAGCAGATATAATGATATTGAAATAAATATTATTTATTGTTATTATGAAATGAAAAATATTTTACACGATTCTAAATATTAAACTATTGATCGCAGTTGTGTAAAATTGGCTAAAAACTGTAATATTTACCTCCGCTGCATATTTGAGTGATTTCATTGAAATTTTATACCATACAAGGTCGGAGCAGGGTGAGGCGTATTGATTATCACTGCAATTTTAACACTTTAGTAAAAAGGTTATGCTAAAAACGTATAAATATCCACTCACGCAGTATTTTTGAGTAATATATACTGATTGTATGAGTGTTAGCTGATAGAGAATTTTGATTCTGATTATAATCTGATCGCTTCAGTTGTAGGCACTCTATTCTGATCCTGATCAATAACAGCAAAAATAGATTTTGCTTGGAGAACAAAAATATAAAACAATTTTATGGTGACATCAGCTTAACACATAATGAAGAAGTACTTTATCAGAAAAGTACCAAAAGTAAAATTTTAAAGTAGACTTTGCGAGTTTCAATATTTTTTTATTATATTATATTATATTATATTATATTATATTATATTATATTATATTATATTATATTATATTATATTCTATTCTATTCTATTCTATTCTATTCTATTCTATTCTATTCTATTCTATTCTATTCTATTCTATTCTATTCTATTCTATTCTATTCTATTCTATTCTATTCTATTCTATTCTATTCTATTCTATTCTATTCTATTCTATTCTATTCTATTCTATTCTATTCTATTCTATTCTATTCTATTCTATTCAATTCTATTCTATTCTATTCTATTCTATTCTATTCTATTCTATTCTATTCTATTCTATTCTATTCTATTCTATTCTATTCTATTCTATTCTATTCTATTCTATTCTATTCTATTCTATTCTATTCTATTCTATTCTATTCTATTCTATTCTATTCTATTCTATTCTATTCTATTCTATTCTATTCTATTCTATTCTATTCTATTCTATTCTATTCTATTCTATTCTATTCTATTATATTCTATTATATTATATTATATTATATTATATTATATTATATTATATTATATTATATTATGTAGAATGAACACAACAATTAATCTTTTCACAGAAATATACCAAGAATTTCTGTCACGTTATGAAAGTGTTGAATGCAATTTTATGGTTTGGACAACACTACTGTATAACAATATTTCCACTGAAGATAATTTTATTTCTTTATATTTCTAATGTGTTTGAGTACTAAGTTATATATTAAATTCTTAGTCAAACAAAACTCCCAATGTGAATGATACATATTATATAACCCTTATTTTTTTGTCTTGTTTGAGAAATTAAAATTGATTACATATAATTTGGTATTTTATAGTGTTTAAAGGTTACAAAATACAATACAATATTACGTTGAAAAGATAATTATATATAATTTTATCATTGCAACTAATTACTTCTGCTGAAAAGCACGTAATTGTGTTTTTTTTCCCTGTTTTATTTTGTACATTTAAATTGAATTATTTATCAAAATGCTTAAATTTTATAGTACATAATAATAGCTGTTAACTTTTTTCTCGTATTTGACAATGTATTATTTTTATACATAAACAAATTATAACGTGCTAAGATTATAAGATAATAAAACAATGACAACGAAATGATTCTGATCACTCGATCAAATGGCTCGTGTCAAGAAACACGTACATCAGAGCACAGAGTTTAAATTTACTTTACAGGCAATGTCAATAAATGGAGCAATTGTACCGTTTTATAAACGTGCATCCAAGAAAGAATTGTTCTGGTTTGTTTCAACTCTGTTTTTTCCATCAATTATTAGTTTATTGTCAATTCATTATTACTATAACCACTCTAACAACGTACTTGATCGAGTTTGGTTAGTGATTCATTTATCTGCAGTTATTCCAGCTTATTATAGAAAATTGTATATTCTATACAAGAGGACGGAACTAGCAAACTTGATGAAAACAATTGAAGGTAAGTATTATATGTTTGATTATAATTAAAACTATGAGCCCTGGTATTATTAAGTTATTTTTTATCTTACAATATAATGGAGTTCTTGAAATATTTCATAAAAATTACAGTTCATTTAAGGGTTAAACGACTTACTTTGTCAATTCATATTCTACTTTTTTTAGTATTTTTTTTTTTCTCACTATTCCTTTTTCAGAAATACACCGTGCTTTTTGTGAAGAGTAATTTTCTGAATGTTACGAGTACATTTCTCAGTGCTGTAGCTACTTGGGTGTGCTTTGTGTTAAATTATACGATGAATATTACCCTAAGAATCAATTTATTATTTACGATGATACAACAGCTTGCACCTACCTCGCGGCAGATGCACGAGACGCTGGTGCGCTCGTGGCTTACATATTAAGAATCCTTGCTTCCGTTACACCTTTCCTGTCAGGTTGACTGACTGTAAACTTTGCACATTTGTATGCAGTGCCACTGAATGCACTTTTAGACATTAATAATATTGCCTGAGGTTACAGATAACTAAAAGTCAATAATTTTTTAACTATTTTTTTTAATCAGATATTCATATTGGTTGTAATTTGGTTTGAAAGTACTATAAAATAGACAATAATGGTTGCATTTTTTTATTTCATAATTAGAAAATATACCTAAAATTATGCTTTTCTGAATTTTTTCAGATTTTTTGGAGTTTTTTTTGGAAATATTTAAAATCTCTGAATTAGGGTGGTACACCTGATGGGACAACCGTGACGTCATTTGTCGTGCTGTGATTGGCTATTGATGACATCACGGTTGCAGTGATTGGCTATTGATGACGTCACGGTTGTCCCATCAGATGTACCACCCTAATTGAGATATTTTAAATATTTTTTAAAAATTAGTTCCCGCACTCCAAAAAATCTGAAAAAATTCAGAAAAGCATAATTTTATGTATATTTTCTAATTATGAAATAAAAAAATGCAACCATTATTGTCTATTAGACCAAACCTGCGCTAAAAGCTCTTCAAGTTGCAAATATTGCTATTAAGTGAGCAGTTTCCTCGCATGAGGAAGTTTGCGGGTTCAAATACTATAGACTAAATTGAGAAACTTTCCAACACCCTCCAGGGTTTAAAAAAGTGCCTGCAATCAGATAATTCACCTTAGTACTTGCAGGACTTCCATCTACAGGCTTTCATGTCTCCCCGTGGAAGTTAAAGTTTGGCAATGGCCTTTGTACATATTATATTCATTCGAGTTTTTGTATTTAATTATTTAATACATTATACACATATTATATACATACAGCAAGTTTTACTACCCGTTTAAAAACATCCTGAAATATTCTTATATACACTAAAAATGATTGTCTCTATTCTAGAATTATCATACGAGTCTGAAAATTTGAAGTATATGGAAGTTGAAATGAAAACTCACTCTACATGGAAAATTAAACGCTTCAGTACCATCATTTATGGTTACGCTTACGGCACTATCGTGACAAGTTACATTTTGCCTCATATGTATCGGTAAGTATCTGAAAGAAGATCTATTTAACTGACACTTGAGATGAGGACCATATTAAAAATTTGAATTGCAATATGTTTGATACATTATTTTTATTATTTAGATAGCAATAATCAAACCAAATCAAATCAGCTGTTTGATGTAGTCCTTTTTGATTAACATGAAAACCTTGGCAAAATTTCATAATTTTGTAATTTTTTTGAGAGGCAAGTTTTAATGCATAAAAGCCATACAAAAAATTTCAATACAATTTAAAGAGCCGATAGTTTTTTTTTTTTAAATTTTTAATTTGTCTCTCCATGGGAAAGCACTATGCTGAAAGTTAAAAAAAAAATAATAAAAATTAAGAAACACCTGGTCGTTAAATGGTTTTAATTTTTTTGTATGTCTTTTAGGCATTTAGATCAGCATCTCAAAAAAGGTTCAGTTTTTTTTTGTTAAATTGCTAAGGTTTAAATGTTAATCAAAGGGGACAACGTTGAACAGCTGATTCGTATTTTCTGTGCCTTAAACATCTCTTTACTTGCTGTTTCATTATATGCATGGTCTGAGAAATAGCAGTGAAGTTTTGGCCTCAAAACATTTAAAGGGGCATTCACAAAGCCTTAAGGCCACATTTAAGGCTCGAAAATTTAAGACCAGAAATTTTGGGTCTAAAAAACAGGTCTAAAATCAGGCTTTAAATTATCGAGCCTTAAATGTGGCCTTAAAACTTTGTGAATGCCCCTTTTCAATAAATAATGACTAGAAGATGCAAAAAATTTATGCTCCTCTATTTTTTAAGAGACCGTTAACTATTATTAAAAAAATTATTGAAAGTTTAATTTAAGACGTCAAGAGGTGGCACTCTTTGTTGAGAAATGGGTAAGACTTGCCACCTCGTAACGTCATAAAATTTTCAATATATTACAAAACAGATAATATAAAGTATATTTATTTTATAAATACTAATTAAGACAATCGATGAATTTATTATAATTATTGTGCTCAATATTATTTTCCTGCTTTGACATATTAAATGCATTGTGTAATTTTAATAACAAACAATATTTGTTTATAATACTAATTTGGTAATTTCAGATTACTGAGAGCGTTCCTAGATGATGACAAGGACAAATATGAGAAATCGTATCCATTACCTTCAAAAATATATTGGTTCAGTGATCCTCAAAAGATTCCAACTTATTATTTCGTAAACATCTGTCAAGGTGAGTATTATTTTTAAGTTTTGATAATTATTCTTGTTTTTTATTTATATATAATTATTCAAAACTTTGATCAACTTTTTCTTGTGTTCTCTTATTTCAGTAATTTATATTGTTATATTTTTTTTAAACGTCAATACAACCGACGCTTTCGCATGTTCTCTGATGTTGGCCGCGTCAGAACGCGCCTCATTGTTGTCACGCGCCGCCCCCAAGGCACTTCTTCCTGGACCTCGGGGGGTGGTGACCCCACAGTTCAAGGAGTGGGTCAAGTACCATCAGCACTACCTCAGGTTGTATAACATTAATTTTTTAAATTTAAAAAATTGGTTTGCACCTCTATTGTAAGTTACTTAGTTTAAAATCTCACCAAACACTATAACGATTATAAACTACTTGGATGGCTTTTCTATTAAATTTAAATACAGGACTTACATTTATGAATTTTTCAATATTGAAGAAAACGTAGCCGTGAAAAAACGTCCACAAACACTGGTAAAACACTTCTCACATTGACGTGAAACTGAGAGCTTCTATCCCCCGTATTATTTTGAAAATATTATTATTTTTTTAATAAAATGACAATAAATAACATGCGGCCTTCGATCCAATTACACACAAAAAAGGTGTATATTCTTCATATTGTGGAAAATTGGATTT
Source organism: Siphlonurus alternatus (assembly GCA_949825025.1). Lineage (NCBI taxonomy): Eukaryota > Metazoa > Arthropoda > Insecta > Ephemeroptera > Siphlonuridae > Siphlonurus > Siphlonurus alternatus. Next base: position 5,005,220 of record OX463785.1, on the reverse strand, counting down.
CTAATTATTGATATAAATGTAAAATTATTAATAATGATACCGGTAATTAAGTTTTGTCATATAATGCTACTAATAATATTTGTCAAATTTCAGAATCATCAAAAGCATTAACGACATTATGGGACCGTTTATATTCGTCATTTATGGAATTTCATTACTAAATATAGTTTTGAGCTGCTATTTTATTTTGGAGGTAAATTCTATATTTTTTTTAATGCTTATATAATATCTTATAAAATATGATAATAAATAGTCTTTTGTTCAACCTATATATTAATTTAAATTAAAGGCATACAGGCCTCAAATTACAAATTAGACAGTCACCAAGTGGGTTTAGAGTATTTATTTATTTATTTATTTATTAAATCTTTCATAGGCTGAAAATACAATAAAAGATAAAAACATGTGAGCCTATGGGGCAAATAGAAACGGCTGCTGAAACAACCAAATCACTATACAGTGTCTATTCACCTAATTAAACAAGAACATGAAAAAGCAGAAATATATACAATATATACAAAAATAAAACCAATAAGAAGCATAAACAATTAGACTGCCCAGTAGAATTACATAAAATTTAGAAATTAATTACATATCAAAAGGGAGAGGCATTGAATTAAACATCTTAGCAGCTCGCGGGAAATAAGAAGTAGCATATGCGACACTATTAGGCTTAGCATACACCAAGGAAAACGGGTTTCCTCTTCCGCGAGTGCGATGTTTAATTGACAATCTATTATCTCCCACAACACATAGGTCAATTTTTCCACTAAGGCACTTCTTCAAAAATTTAGAATCAATATCATCAAACACAGAACACAGGTTATTTAAATTTAATCTATCCAGACGCTGAACATGACCAAGAGTTTTGTCTTTAATTATGCGTCTAGTAGCAGTATTCTGAATTCTATTCAATTTATCCAAGTTATATGCAGTGAGAGGACGCCAAGCGGGTGCACCATACGTTATAATAGATTTGATAAGTGAAATATAAATATTTCGCAAAACACGTTCTCTGCATCCTCGCAATGACTTAAACACAAAACTGATTAATTTTGCACATTTCTTACGCGTCTCTTCGACATGCACGTTCCATTTCAAATCATCCGTAATCCAAATACCAAGTAACTTAATTTTACATACTTTGTTTATTATTGTATTGTTAATCACGAAGGATGATACAATTGGATTCGAAGAGCGCGTAATTGTCATGTGTGAGCATTTGTTTAAGTTGAGGGACATCGCATTATTTTGACACCATAAGTAAAGTATATTGAGATCATTCTGCAATTTCTCGAGATCCAACTCATTAAATATTGAACGAAAAATTGTAGAATCATCCGAATACTTTAACATGAGTGAAGTTAAACATTTAGGCAAGTCCATTAAATAAAGATTAAATAAGTCCGGGCCAATCAAAGAACCCTGGACTGTCCCGGGGTGTTTAACTGATTAACTGATTAGTATATAATCAACATTCGCTTCATTTTTTTCCACGCGTGATGCATCTGTGCGAAGTCGCAGTTCAAAGTAAGAAATTTAGTCCTTGATGACGTCACGAAGTCCTTGATGACGTCACAACTCATCTGCGAGTTGTGACGTCAGCAAGGACTTTCTTTACAACGCGACTTCGCACATGCAGACGCACCACGCGCAGGTAAAAATAATGCGAATGTTGATTATAAATTTGAGCAACACTTAATGTCTGTCTAATTTGTAAGTTGAGGCCTGTATACCTTTAACGTCAATTCATGTCTTTTAGAGCAATTTTTAAATGCTTAAGATGATCATTATATCAAACCTATAGATGATTTTTCTGTGAAATATATTAACTACTATACAAATAAAAAATGTATTTGTACATATTTTATTTTACAATTAAGGTAGAGATAATACAGATCAGCTGGCCCAATGCTAAAAAAATCCCATTCATAAAAATCATGAAAAAAATTTAAAGTGTTCTCCTCTACATCCCTTATCAGTAGGTAAAATATCAGGTATGCAAAAACGAGCTAGTTTTCGAGTTATTAATTTTTAAAGTTGATTAATTTAACATGGAAGTTCCATTTCTCCATGTTAAATTAGTCAACTTTAAAAATTCATAACTCGAAAACTAGCTCGTTTTTGTATACCTGATATTTTACCTACTGATAGGGGATGTAGAGGAGAACATTTTAAATTTTTTTCATAATTTTTATGAATAGGATTTTTTTAGCATTGGGCCAGCTGATCTGTATTATCTCTACCTTAATAGTGTGCGAATTTTAAATGAACACAGGAGCTGAAAAGTTTTTTTTGTTTTCTTTTTTTTTTTTTCCAGGAGACGGACCTGATCCCTGTGATATTTTTCACAGCAAATGTCATCGGACTCTTCATTAGAATGCTATTTTATGCCATTGCAGGACAAACAATCGTAGATCAGGTACGAAAATATTCTGCACATCTTACCCAATGTTAAATATTTTCCCTTGTCTTAGTTTCTATAAAATTTCAGTAATAAAAACCACTCATTCAAGTTTATATTATAGAAGGTTCTGTTTTCTAAACATATAGTGAGTAAATAGTAAATGTAAATACCAAATGGGTTTCATTTAAAAAGTATAAAAATAAGAATTTATTGAACTATTTATTAATTTGAGTCAACAACTTGCAAGATTAGAATCGCCTTAAAAACGTACTTGTAAACATTGTGATGTCATGCTGAGATAACGTAGAGATAACATGGATCAGCTGTTTTAAACAGTCCCCTTTGATAAACATGTAAACCTTAGCAAAATCACAAAAATTCTGAAATTGTTAAATGATGCAGATTTCACTGCCTAAAAAAAGCCACAGAAAAGAATTCAAAACAATTAAACTACCTGATTTTTTTTAAAACTCAGTTTTTATAAGTTTGACTCTCTATGGAAAACCCCTATGTTGAAAAAAAGGTTAATAAAGAAATTGGATTGTTTAATTGTTTTGAATTTTTGTATGGCTTTTCGGCACCTAATTCTGCCTCTTCAAACAATTTGAATTTTTCTCAATTTGCTAAGGTCTACTTGATAATCAAATGGGAACAGCAAAGTCAAGTTTTCTCTACCTTAACATACAAGATAAGATATGGCATGACTTTTTATGATATCACAGATATTTTGAATATTTTACAACCATTTTACTAGTGGGGTTTCTAAAGTATTGAAAAACAAAGAGACATTCCTATGTCAACTGAAGTTTTATCGATTGTGCTGAAAATTAACTTCTAATAAACAACTTTAATACAACAGCATACATATCAAAGTCTTCTGCTCGTTGTTAGTAAACAAAGTATTGTTGTGTAATGTCTGTCGCGTGAAAGGAAAAACATGGGACAGTTGTTGATTTACATGTTAATTTATGGAAAAAGACCGTTAATTTTGAAGTGTCTACTAGCGCCAACAATGCCATTACGTTCTCTGCTCTGGTGGCAAAATCAGGCACTATGTCATCCTGTGTTTAACAATGAAAAAGGCTTCATGCGACAGACATTATAAACAATGGTTTGTTACAATCATTGCGAGTAGAAGACTTTGATACATATGGTATGTAAAAGTACACAAACTTTAAAGCATGTTTCTCCCATTTGCGTGCAGAGTATCCTACTACGCGAGTCCGTGATGACCACGTCTCAGGTGTCACGTGGGGGGTTGAAGGCAGGAGCCGCACGCTGCGCACTGCAAGTCCTCGTCACGAGACTCTCAGGAGGCGCCAAGCCAGAGGAGGTCACTGGATTTGGATTTTTTAACGTAACCCTAGAGTATTACTCGGCGGTAAGTAATTTATGTAACAATGATAGCAAATATGTGCTGTACGTACACTAGATTGTGCAAACAATGGGCGTAATTCACGAAGGAGCTAGCCAGGTTTCTAACCACGTTTAACTAGGGTGGTTTAACACGTAAAACAGGTATAGTGAAACGTGGTTAAGCTAAACGTGGTTAGAAACCTGGCAAACTGCTTCGTGAATCGCGTCCAATAGCAGATGCTTACAATAACATAAAATCTATTACATGAAAATTTATACAATGGAGTATCAACCTCATTTTTTTTTTTTTTGCAGAAATGGATAAAGGGTACAAAGTTATGCTACACTAATTTTTTTCAGATATTTTTGAGACCGGAAACTATATTTAAAAAAATATTGAAAGTTATTTTCATGACGTCACGAGACGCCGCTCCTTAAGAAAAATATAGGACTTAATTGCCACCTCGTGACGTCACAAAAATAACTTTCAATAATTTTTTAAAAATAGTTCCAGGTCTCAAAAAAATCTGAAAAAAATCAGGGTAGCATAACTTTGCACTCTCTATCCATTTCTGCAATAAAAAAAATTGAGGTCAATACTCCATTATTTATACGCGTGAAGATATATATATCAGTTTATCTTCTTGCATTTTTAATTATAATGTTATAATCCTAGCCGTCAGTAATTATGTTTTATTGTTTCAGGTGCTGAGTGCTTCATTAAGTTACCTCTTGGTTCTTTTAAATTTAAAATAATTTGGGAGGATAAGAGCTGTCACGTGATTTTGCAGCGTAAAATAACAAAATAAGAACTTATGCGATCACGCGTACGCGCGCACAAAACTTTGTTTCGTATCACATACAATCGCATGTTTATCATTTTGATCCAGTTCTATATTTTACTCACTAAGAAGCCATACGATACGATGCGAAGGCAGTGTGCGACCCCCATAAATGTTGACGTAAAATCAAATACATTATATTCATCTAAGTAAATGTATATTTTACAATTTTTATATTTTAAGTACATTGCACTTGTTCGTACATAGAAGTTGTTTTACTTTTAAATTATTAAGGCACTACTGCAAAAATGGAAAGAGGGTGCAAAATTATATTATTCTGACTTTTTTTTTACGATATTTTAGAAAACGGGATTGTTTCATTAAAATTATTAAAAGTCACGAGTCGACACTGAGGATAGGATTTTGTTGCCGCAAAATTGAGCGTGAAAATAGAAAATGAAATTTTAATAACTATTTTTTTCTAATTGTTCCGGGGTTAATTGTAAAATCTGAAAATATCATATTTTAGGGCAAAAATTGTTGAAAAAAATGCACCTTCTATTTATTGCTTTTTGACTAAAAAATTGACTGAAAGATCGTCAAGTAAAGTAAACGATCTATCTGATGGTATTTAATTCTTATCAAGCAAAAGAATAAAAATCTTAAAGACACAATCATGATTGTGCGTAGTACTTGAAAACAAGAAAAATGCAAAGTTCTTTAATTTTAATAACTTCACTTTCTAATAAGTTACCGAGTAAAACATTTTCTAATTTATTAAAAAAATTAATTTTTGTAATATTATGTATAAATTACAGTAAAAATTATTTGTATATTTTTTTTAAAAATAATGAGTTTCAACAGCACCCACATGAAATAAAAAATTACGATAAATATTAAGCTGTAGTGTTTGCAGTCAAACTTATTTTGTCTGAAAATTGTTGAAGTGTGTAGTAGAAATGTGTGCGATCTGGTATCCTGTTTAATGTTCAGATTTAAAATTAAGGATTAATTGACCTGAGTTGACTGAGATCTCGGAATCAGACCCTTTAAATGCTACAACATTTTCAAAGAACATAGAACTCACCATCAATAGGTGGCATGTAAATTTTGAAGTGAATCAGTCTTATTAGTTATGAGAAAACTGAGGTATAGAAGTTAAACATTGGTCACATGGACGGTATAATGGACGGAAACCGGAAATGGAGCTACTGTGAGGAAACCGCCCCATTAAATCTTCTCAAACCATAGACGATTAAGTTTAAGAGCATTATCGAACTTTTAAAATTAATTTAATTCGATTCTGTCTGACAGAAATTTCCTTTGACTCGCGTAGTAACTGAGGTCTATCGGATGAATCTCAGTTAATTCAGATCTCAAAAACAAATCTTTTGAGTTCAACAATACTCTTGCAGGGGACTTTGAACTTGCCATTAGCAGTTGCCATAAAAATATTGAAATGGATTTGTCTGATCAATTGTTTTGAAAATTTAGGTGGATGATAATTATGGAGTATTATTGACGGAAACTGGAAATAATAAATATGTTTTCAGAAAACCGCCATCTTGAATTAGCTAAAAACAACAACAATTACGTTTTGGAACAATTTTAAAATTTATTAATTCTGAGAGAAATTCAAAAAAAATTATTCCTTGTGTTAAGCACTTCAATTTCACCTACAATATGTTTCAATTTCAAGTCTCCAGCTCAAGTACTTTCAAGTTTCAGAAGATATACAGTTATACACGCTTTTGTAGTCAAAGCAGAGGATGTCCAGTAGTTGACGGTAGGACTTGACCAACCCGCCTGGAAGAACTTGGGGGTTCACCTGAAAAGAGACCCTCGCCGTGCCGTCGCAAGGGTAGTGCTCGTGGTGGTGGAGACACGAACTGAGAACAGAAGTGTTGTATGTACAGTTTGGTCATTTGAAAATTTTACCAAAGCAATTGCTTCATAATGTTTTTATTTATTTATTTATTTTTTTATCAAACCCTAACTGGGTACTTCTACTTACTAATAACCTAATTTCTCACTATGTTTAAAATCCCGAACCTTTCGAAACCCTAACTTAGCGTTTCGCGGGCACTTCCGGAACGGCAGTGGCCATGGCCTTGCAATCCATCCCAGCATTTTTTTTTATTTATTATTTCACTGCCACTGAGAGAAACTTGGAAACCTCAGCCATGCAGGATGTACGCTACAACTTATGTCAATGAACCGGAAGTGCAATGGTTCAAAGCCAAGGGAACTATATGGTGGAAAAGCACAGTGATTTATTCCTAGGTGGGTGTTTTTTGTTGAATATGGTCACCTATCCAAATTCTAATCACCCCCGGCATTGTTATTTTTTTTATGTCATGTTGTATTTGTAACAATAGGGTAATCGTTGCTCGTCCGCAATAATGTGCTATTTTCTACCACGTTCTCATGTGCAATTGTGAGTTTTCTGCTGTTTCAGGTGAGTGCAACATTCAGCTTCATTTTATTATTATTTAAATTTACAGCTGAAATTGCGATCACTTGAAATTTCACATTACTGCACATGAGGTGGTGAAAACAGATAGCTAAATCTTTCAATTGAGGGACAAAATATCTTAAATAAATATTGCAATTAAATTATGCAGTAAATTTTTGGTTTAGTTGTAACGTAGTTTGCAAGCAAAACACACATTTTCATTAGTGTCATTTCTTGCCTTTCATTAATTAATTGAATGGTGTAGAATATTGTATATGTTATTTTTGTATGTATCTGTATCTGTATTTTTTTTTTTACTGACTTATTCTGTACATATGTATTATGTCAAAGAATAAATCTATATTCTAACATTCGAAATATATTCTATTCTAGTTTTGATTGATTGATTGATTGATTGATTGATTGATTGATTGATTGATTGATTGATTGATTGATTGATTGATTGATTGATTGATTGATTGATTGATTGATTGATTGATTGAATAATATTTTCAAGTCAGAAGAAAAAATTTGATCTTGATTCTTCACGTATGTATAGAATATCACAAATATATCATAATCTTGCACCTATTTATTTCTATCATTTATACCTAACCTTGTTATACAGCTGACAAAAAAAAAATAATCGTCAATGGTCGTATTAAAATCCACTCTCATGAAATTGTTGCCTGAACTAAATTTTAATATATCACAATTCAAAAACTTAAGGCAAATGTAAAAAAAAAAATTATTTTTAGTATTTTCAAGAAATTGAAATTAGATTTTAATGATTTTCATTATTTTTTCTCTCATGGGTCTATAATGGATGCGGCTGAGGTTTCGAACCAAGTTTAGCTTATCCACGTTTTAACTATACCTGTTACATGTTAAACCACCTAGTTAAACGTGGTTAAGCTAAACGTGGTTAGAGCTCTGGCTACCTGCTTCGTGAATCGCGCCCAATAATTTTAGGCTACCTCTCGGTAAAGTATAACTTTCGCAGTAGCAGGTACAGTGAAATTTATATGATATTCCTTCCGGAATAATCCGCAGCTTATAGTTATAGTACAAGGTTTTCCTAATATTCGAATTTTAGTTTTGCAATTTCACACATATTTTATTAATGAACATGAAATTGCATCATGAAAAATTTTTATTGCAGAAATGGATAGAAGATTCAAAGTTATGCTACCCTGATTTTTTTAAGATTTTTTTCAAAGCTGGAAGTATTTTTAAAAAATTATTGAAAGTCCTTTTTGTGACGTCACGAGGTGGCAAATCCTATCTTTTTTTTTAAGGAGAGGCGCCTCGTAACGTCATCAAAAGGATTTAATTTTTTAAAAATCTTTTCAGGGCTGTAAAATTTCTGAAAAAATTCAGGGTAGCATAATTTTGCACCCTCTATCCATTTCTGCAATAAAAAAATAATTCAGGTTGATACTCCATTATGAATTTTGCTGTATTATTATTATATTTTCACTTTTTCTAAATGAATAGAAATTTAAATTCTTGATTGACATTATTAATAAAAAATAAGTCAGCAATGTAAATTACAATCTCAGGTTTATTATATAATTCTTTTTTATTTCAGTAAAATAAATGAAATGAAAATTTTGGTTCTTTTTGTTTAAAGAAATATGTTTCAAGAATGAAAAAGAGAACATCAAAAATTAAATTTAAAAAATCTCTCGTTTGGCTCTTATATCAAAAAATTTAACATTAAAGGGATGCAAAACTCAAATCAGATTAGCATAGTATTACATTTAATATAAAATAAACAATGTAAAAATAATTATTTAAAAAAGCCAAGGCTAATGGAGTATTGACCTCAATTTTTTTATTACAGAAATGGATAAAGGGTGCAAAGTTATGCTATCCTGATTTTTTTCAGATTTTTTGAGCCCAGGAACTATTTTTAAAAAATTATAATTGAATGTTATTTTTGTGACATCACGAGACGCCGCTCCTTAAGAAAAAGATAGGACTTGCCACCGCGTGACGTCACAAAAAGGACTTTCAATAATTTTTTAAAAATACTTCCCGGGCTCTAAAAAATCTGAAAAAAAATCAGGGTAGCATAACTTTGCACGCTCTATCCATTTCTGCAATAAAAAAATTGAGGATAATACTCCATTGGAAGACTGTTGTAAGTCTACCTAGCATATTATAGTTAAAGAACATCATTCGTCCTAATTCTCATGTTAAGCATTATATAAAACATTAGTACTTTAATTACTGTAATGAATGGCGCAGAATGATGCCATTTTCAATTCAATTTCTTTTACTCGTCCATTGGGGAATTCTCGTACAACTCAAATTTTAATTTAACTACTATATTATTATCATGATAGGGTACATATTAATAATAAGTTTGACTTAAGTTGCAACTTTTTTAACTCAAATTTGGGGACTCTGAATAAGGGATTATTAGTATAGGGGCAAAGTATGCAACTTGCGCGCAAACTTGAAAACTGTGACGTAGAAAATCCCTAGTTAACACACAACAACTGCCTGATATCATGGTTTAAGGGTCAAGGAGTGATTGGCTATAAATTTTAGTAACACGATCGAAATCAGCGGGTTTTCCTACCCTATATATATATAGTATCATACTCGGGATATAGTATCAATAGTTTTGTCCCTAATATCAGTTTACTTTAAGAGTGATAATTGAAAATATAAATTTATTGCAGAAAAAATTCGCCTGCTAGACAGTTTCTACGTCACGTTTTGGCGCTAAATTCAAAAGAAGGAAGATTTTTTTAAAAATTCACATGTCTCCAATTTTGAAAATTGAAACATTTTTGTTTTGGGACATTTAAATTCAAGGCATAGAGCATTTGAAAAAGAATTAAAATAAATGTAGGAGAATTCCCCACATTATTGTGCATATATTAATATCAAGTAAAAATAAAGCATTATGCATGGGTAAGACACATCAAATGGCACAATATGAAAACAAACATCACTGTAAAAAGTCCTTAACAGAGTAATAACAGTTATTGAGCAGAAACTTTTTAACCAAAGTTCATGAAATCTGCATACTTTTGTATATTTTTTATTTATACTGTTAATTTATTATACAGTTGGATACATTTATATGCATAGGAACATTGTCAACCATAGTCAACAAGTCTATTTCTACTTTTAGGAGGATTGCCTCCCCACCTTATCTATTATTTAAGATAATCACTTTAACTAACTATATAGCTACTTTTTTTAATGTGTTTCCGTATATATATATAATTATATTTGAAACTACCACTAACTTTATAATATTATAGAACTGCCAGTTACGTATTTATTCCGTTAAATTATTGAGAAAAATAATTTTTTTTTTCTAATATTTCATTTCATAAATATAAACTATTCGATATCGGAAAAAAATAATAAAATAAGTTTAATAAATAAAATATATTTCTTGAGATGTATAATTCTTATGAAAGTTATCCTCTTTTCTTTCAAATTCGTAAGGCCTAAATATACGTTACAATATTTACGTAATTTTGTATTAGCTGTATTTTATGTTCTGACCGTGCTTAAGTTTTTATTTAATAATTTATCAAAATGTTTTAACTTTTTCACATAATTGCACTGGTCAATAAACTTTTTTTCTCGTATTTGACAATACATTAAATTGATACTAATATTTCTTTTAAAGTTTTAAGGTTACATAAGAATAATATACAAAATATAACAAATTAAAAAGATTCTGATCACTCGATCAAATGGCTCACGTTAAGAAACACGTACATCAGAGCACAGAGTTTAAATTTACTTTACAAGCAATGTCAGTAATTGGAGCAATTATACCGTTTTATAAACGTGGATCCAAGAAAGATTTGTTCTGGTTTGTTTCAACTTTGTTTTTTCCATCAATAATAAGTATATTGTCAATTCATTATTATTATAATCATTTTACAAATGTAATTGATCGAGTTTGGTTAATGATATACGTATCTACATTGACTCAAGCTTGCTTTAGAAAATTGTATATTCTATATAAGAAGACGGAACTAGAAAATTTGATGAAAACAATTGAAGGTAAGAACTCGTATGCAACCAATGAATGTAGAGACAATGAACAACATATATGAAATTTTTATTGCAGAAATGAATAGAGGGCACCAAATTATGCTACTCTGCATTTTTTCTGATTTTTTTGAGATCCGGAACTATTTTTAAATAATTATTGAAAGTTCTGTAAGTTAAGTTAACACTTCTAAATCCTTAATAAAATGGATAGACATGAGACGCCTATTGATGCTTTTAGGGTGCGTGGCCGCACTTTCAATAATTATTATTTAAAAATAGTTCTGGGTTTCAAAAAAATCTGAAAAAATTCAGAGTAGCATAATTTGGTACCCTCTATTCATTTCTGCAATCAAAAATTTCATGTAGGTTGTCCATTGACAGTATGCAGGCTTTAATTTTGGTTTGCATATTAAATTTGGATAAAAGATACCGAGCTATTCATGGCTATTATAATTTTTTCCATTTTTTTAAATATCATAGACTCTTAAAATCGAGGGGAAAATACTATGAGTTCACAGTTATGCAACATCTTTTCCAATTCACGCGTCTTATATAATGAGATATTAGAACGTAAAAATTTTAGTGGCTTAATCGAAAGAAGGGATAAAAATATGGTACTGTGAATTTTTTCACATTTTTCTGAGACCGGAAACTATTTTTAAAAAATTATTGAAAATCTATTTCGATGACGTCACGGGTGGCACTCCTTAAGAAAAAGGATAGGGCAGTGCCGCCCGTGACTTCATAAAGTAAACTTTCAATATTTTTTTTAAAAATGGTTTTCGGTATCAGAAAAATCTGAAAAAATTCACAGTACCATATTTTTACCCCTTCTTTCGATTAAGCCACTAAAATGATCATATTCTAATATCTCATTGTTTGCAACGCAGACCTTGTAAAAAAGACCTGTTTTAAATTACAATAAATCATAAATTAATACAAATTAATTAATTTATACTTTAATTTATTACAGCACTTTTTACAATTAAGGGAGTATTAAGAGTATAAATGAGGTTTAACGTAACAATTTACAAGTCCTTTATTTAAGCATGAATGTGTTATTAAAATTTTCATTTAATGTTGTCATTATTGTATTTTCCAAAGAAACTCCTTCTTTTTATCTGTAATCGTTGAAAATATAATTATGCTTTAACAATGGAGTATTGACCTCAATTTTTTTTTTTTTTGCAGAAATGGATAGAGCGTGCAAAGTTATGCTACCCTGATTTTTTTCAGATTTTTTAGAGCCCGGGAACTATTTTTAAAAAATTATTGTAAGTTCTTTTTGTGACGTCACGAGACGCCGCTCTTTAATAAAAAGATAGGAATTGCCGCTACGTGACGTCACAAAAAGGACTTCAAATAATTTTTTTAAAAATAGTTCCCGGGCTAAAAATAATCTGAAAAAAATCAGGGGAGCATAACTTTGCACGCTCTATCCATTTCTGCAATAAAAAATTTTGAGTTCAATACTCCATTGTATTAGTGTTGCTGCAAAATATAAATCTATCAGAATCGTAATAATTAATGTAATCGAATATTTTATAAACTAAGAATTATATAGGGAACTAGGTGCCCTTACTATTTATTAAATTATTATCTCCAGTTTGAAATTAATCAAAGCCATAGACATGCGATATTTGTAAACTTTTTTTTATCTCAAATATTGGCTTAACCTTGATTAATGATTCTTAGGTATTTTCCTCACAATGTTGGTCACAGCTTCTTTATAGTAATCTAATATTCTATCTTTTGATAAAATATTGAAAATTTCAGTTCATTAAGATCAATTAATTTAGACATTTTTACATTAATTGTACTGACAGTATTTTGAATCGAAATTATGAAAATTAATTTACGAATCAAATGCGCTAATTAATTTATGCAGATAAAAATTCTCCCCCTTTTTTATTCTATTAATTGACATTTTTTTTACAGTAAGGAGTATAATTAATTCAGTGAATTGAACTTGCCGGTTCTTCGTGGACTCGTCATATGATTTGTTTAGGGTTTTATGTGGGTCCATTTCAAACCAAAGTGGCAGCTAAGGCTTGTAAAGCAATCCGCCTCACAACTCACAGCATTCGATTTTTTGTGAGTGAACGGTGGAAACCTCAGTTTAAATGGTCAGCAATTAATGCCATCAATCACCTCTCGGATGCACGAGTGAGTGTTCGTTAGCAACTTGTGAAAAGTTGGCGGGGCCTGGGATCGAACTCACGACCACCCGATTTTACGAATCGGATGCGCATACCATTGCATCAAGTAAAATAATATTATGTTTGTCTACGTTCTAGATCCATTATTCGAGTCATTCGAGTCTGAAGATTTAAAGTCTCTGGAAATTAAGATGCAAGCTCATTCTACAAGGAAAATCAAACGCTTCAGTGCTATCATATATGTGTACTGTTTCATCAACGTTTTGACGGGGATTGTTGGACCTGCCATGATTAGGTAAATAGTAAATGTTTGAATAATTTCTAAATAATCGGAAACGTGGGTAAAATGTAAACTTCCCATTAGTATTGTTAGCGATTGGGCTGATATTCGTACTGTTTGGTGAAATTGACAATTCATACCCTTTAATAATGGACAATTAACATACATGACATGAAATTTTTTTATTGCAGAAAAGAATAGAGGGCACCAAAATATGCTACTCTGAAATTTTTCAGATTTGTTGAAGCCCAGAACTGTTTTTAAATAATTATTGAAAGTGCGGCCACGCCCCCTGGAGGCGTCAATAGACGTCTCGGTTCTTCCCTTTTTATTAAGGATTCAGGGGTGCCAACTTAACTTACAGAACCTTCAATAATTATTTAAAAATAGTTCCGGGTCTCAAAAAAATCTGAATTAAATTTCAGAGTAGAATAATTTGGTGCCCTCTATTCATTTCTGCAATAAAAAATTGTCACATGTTGTTGTCCATTGCTTCAAAAAAATTACAGCATTTACTTATTATTTTCCGATGTATTAATTTTTACTGCATCTAAAAGTAAAAGCAGAAATTTAACATTTAACCAGAGAATATTGTAATACGTAGTCTTCTATTTTTTTAATGTTTTTTTAGTTTTATTTTATTTCTTTTTAGATACTGTTTTTACTAAATTTTGACCATTGTTCACTGAATTTCTTATAATATTCATTTTTTTCATAATTATTATGCTACAAACATCAACCAATTTTTTTCTTGTATGAAGGTGACCTTAAAAAGATGATAAAGGTTTACCAGCTACTAAGGAGATTCAAAGTAATCCCTAATTTTTCTTCACGAAATACACATAACAAAAAATGTTCTTATAGAAAAATGGAGTATCGACCTCAGAATATATGTATTGCAGAGATGGGTGAAGGATGTAAGTTTTTTTTTTTTCAGATTTCGTTACAGTCCGGTAACTATTTTTTTTAAATATTGAAGTTATAGAGAAAGTGACGCCTCTAGACTACTGTCTTAATAAAAGGATACGATCTAAAGGAAGCGTGGGTTCAAATCCGAGCTTGGCAAAATTTTTTGGCAATACTTCCATGCCTCTAAAAAATCTTAAAAATATCATGGTGGCATAATTTTGTATCCTCTATCCATTTTTGCAATAAAATTTTTTGAGCTCGATAATCTATTTTTATATTCAAATTTTGGAGGAATGAAAATATGAAAATTACTAAACTGGAGTGTACAAATTCCCATACTTCCCACTGTACAGGGCTCGTTACAAACGCAGTTTATGAACGTGTGGTGATTCAGAACATTTCATGATATTCCGAATACTTTGAGAAAATAATGATTGTGTTTCCTATTTTGTTTCAATATAACATTATAAAAGACGTCATATAAAGTTATGACAAATTTTTTCTAATATTATTATTACTGTAGATAAAGTAAGCCAGTCACGCAAAGCTATGGGTTATTGAATTTCAAAGACAGTAAATATTTGTTATATATAATGTGGTAAAATAAACAGTATTTTTATTAGTATTGATTATTGGACTACGTAGTTATAGCTTCAAGTAAGTTAAAACTTTATAATAGTATGAGTATGACATTGTTTCTTTTTTCCACATATATATAATGGACAATTTGCATCAACTTTTTTTAGTAGCTCAATTGAAAGAGGAGGTCGAAAAATACACCTGTGAATTTTATGAGATTTTTATTCTTACTACATCATGGCTAAAAGAGAGGTCACGTGACTTGGAGGTGTCACCCGCGTCGCCTATGACGTCATTGAACTCCTCGGTCAAAGAAACGATCGACTTTATAATGCTTGTAAATAACCACGTTGCTATAGAAACAAGCAACAATTAATTTATTATTTACAAGCGTTATATAGACGATCGTTTGCTTGACCAGACAGTACAATGACGTCATTGGCGACACGGGCGACGCCTCCAGGTCACGTGACCTCTTTACATCCCTATTTTAGCCATGATGTAGTAAGAATAAAAATCTCATAAAATTCACAGGTGTATTTTTCGACCTCCTCTTTCAATTGAGCTACTAAAAAAAGTTGATGCAAATTGTCCAATCTTTCTGAATTCATAAGAACAAACAAAATTATTTATTTTCCAACACATTTTTGACACGGTGTTTACTGGGTTATTATTAACTAAATATTGATTAATAATTATAGATTGCTGACAACTTTACTGGACAACGACGAAAACAAATACGAGAAATCTTACATGCTACCTACCTACATGTCTTGGTTTCGCGACCCTCACAAAATCCCAGATTATTATTTTGTAATTATCTGTCAAAGTAAGTATAATTTTATACTGTAAATTAATTTTTGGTGCTTAATTATCAATCTTGTTTTTTATTTTCTTTATATTATTTTTCGGTTGAAGACATTGATACTATATATATATATATATATATATATATATATATATATATATATATATATATATATATATATATATATATATATATATATATATATATATATATATATATATATATATATATATATAATATTAAAAATACATGATCAGATTTTCAATTTTTAAGTTAAAAAAGTATACATATTAGAATATCCAAGAAATGCTTATTTTAAAAATACAATTCGCATTCTTGCGGTACACAAGATTAATGGAAAAAAATATGTCTATCAAACAGCTAAAAATTACGAAATACAAAATTGTAATTAATATTATTTAATCAAGTGAATGAAAAATGTCAGGGAAAATAAGAAGACTTCCTTTTTCTAACTTTTTTATTTACGAAAATATATTTCTGTACTTCAGTATTCATTTGTAGGAGAATAAATAATTAATAATGCAATTAAATATATTTTTCATTACATTTTTATTAAAACAATTTTCCGAGTTTATTACATGTTAGCTTGACAAAATATGTTATTATTTGCTGTTTTATTTTCCAATGTTTTTTAGTTTACTAATACAGAGTTGAAATAAATTTCATCTTTTATTCACTATTAAGTTCTTCTTCTATGCCTCCTATCTTGCACCATTTTAGACAGAAAGAGACGAGATTACGTCTTTTTTCCTCTTATATTTAGGAAAAAATGTTAAAAAATTTTCTCCATTTCATCCTCACTTTGACCAAGAAATATATAAGATATGTTTTTGAGTTAAAATACATTATAATATATATTAGGTTTAGAAGTGTAAAGAATGAGTTGAAGACGTAATTTTTTAACTATGCATAGATTCTGATGACTTCATTTATAATGTGTTATAGCTAGTTGAACAAATAGTGGTTAAATTAAATAACTCTATTTAACTTTTGTTATATTTTCATTTTCTTTGATTTTAGTGTTTTACGTTTCGGTATTTTCTTTAAACGCCAACATGACTGACGCGTTCGCATGTTCTCTGATGTTGGCCGCGTCAGAACGCGCCTCGTTGTTGTCACGCGCCGCCCCCAAGGCACTTCTTCCTGGACCTCGGGGGGTGGTAACCCCGCAGTTCAAGGAGTGGATTAAGTACCACCAGCACTACCTCAGGTTGTATAATTCAATTTATTACTTACTCCATTCTCCTTAATACTGAACATACATCCTAAGGGTTGTTGGGCATCCTATTAGCAAGGTTGGCTTTATACAGGTTAAGCCTCAGATTTGACCAATGTTAACGGGCTTAGCCAATCAGATTCAAGTATTCCAGGACCCATCGTGCCACGAAACTTTGAATGCGCCTATGATGCAATGATGAATTTTCGCGGTGCAATGGGTCCTGGAAACAGTGAAAAAATGACGCACGAAATACGCACGTGGCTTAACCTGTATAAAGCCAACCTTGCCTATTAGTACACATCTAAAATATTACAAAGTGTATCGGCTCCAGCCTTTTCTGACCATGGCACCCTCCGTGACCTTACTTTCTAAAGGCAATGCTGGGCGGACAGGAAATCCCATACACCCTCGAGTGCCCGACAACCCTTAGGATAAGAGTATGAAGCCTTGATTACTAAGGATAGGAAAGAAGGTGGCTGTGATCTTGATGCCAATTTACTTTTATTGACGTTTTCATTAATCTTGTACAGAAAAGTTAAATACATTCTTCGATACTTCTAATTGTATCCGAGTTGAAATAAATTTCATCTTTTCTTCACTATTAAGCTCTCCTCTCGTCTAATTTATTTTATTCTTATTAATTTCTTAATTTCTTTATATATTCAAACTTTTTCAAATGTACAAGACAACATATTATATTCATGTCAATTAAACTTATACTAACAAAAAAAAAAAAAGAAAAAAAAAAGAGAAATAAAAGAAGCTATATAAATTTAAATTAAATGTCCTCTTGTTTTGAAACATGTCAGAGAAAAAAGAGGGAAAAGACGAGATTATGTATTTTTTCTTCTTCTTGAGAATAAAATGTTAGAAATATTAGGTCTGTTCGTAAATAAATAATCGATTCTTTCTGATTGTGTATTTACGAACAAACCTAATGTCTCCGTTTTATCCTCACTTTAAGCGAAGTGGAAAAAATATGTGTTTTAGAGGTAAAAATATTAGGTTTAGACGTATATATAAAAGATAAGTTGAAGGCGTAATTTTTAAACTAGGATGCTTTTCATTTAAAAAAAATACTCCAAATAAAAAGTATGAAATCAATAATGGATATCTGCATTATTTACTTATTTATTTTATATATATTTTTTGCGAGTATGAATATAAAAACCTTGAGTTATATTATATTTTATGTATATATTGGGAGCGATTCACCAAAGAGTTATCCAGGTTTTTATCCGCGTTTAGCTTAACCACGCTTAGCCAGGTGATTTAACACGTAAAACAGGTATAGTAACCCTTAGTTAAGCGGCACTTTTCGCGCGTAGGGATCCTCGTAAGAAACGCCCGCGAGATTTTCTTTTCGCGTGGCAGAGGTGTTCCCGTCCGGAATCGACCCGGGAGACGGGGACGCGGGGTGGGGGGCCTCCCGAGGTTTCCGGAACCGCCTCCCTAAAATCGAGTTTCCGTTCGGGAGGGGCGCCGGAGGGCGAGAGAGGGCGGAAATCTCGAGCCGGGGACGAGATTTCGGGGAAGTTGCGGGCCTCCGGGGGCCCTCCCCGGCGTCCGTCCTCGGGGGGTCGCTCGGGGCGGGGGAACCGCGGAAACTTTATCATCGGGGTCGCCCCCGACGTTTGCTAACTCATCCGGGCACGAGAGTAGGTTAGGTCCGACATCGGTCGATTGACACGGCCGATCGAGCGGGCCACAAATGAGCAGAGAGCTTTTTTCGAAAGCGGGCCTGCTTTCCGTCAACGGGGACGTCAAAGTCGGGCCCACCTCTCTTTGAGCAACTTCGGGTGCCATTTCGCGATTTGAAATCCTGCCTCCGTTCGAGGAGCGTGTTCGCGAGAATGACGTCGCGACACCTTTCCATCGCGATTTTAATACTTTTCGTACTTACTCGATTGAAACGCTCCGTTTCCCGAGCTGACCGTGCGGTCGACGGGAAAAAAGTTAGGTCGTGGCTTTCAGACGCGCCCACATACGGACGGATCTACACGACGTTGACAGCCATGACAGGGCGTAATGCCGCGTCGTCGCTAGGTCTACGTCTCACTCGCTTCATCCGAGAGGCGGAAGCGGGACTCTCGATAGAGACTTCCTGGAGGAGTCTCGTGCCGGTCCGACACAAGGGTGCACTATTTATCATACATTTTGGAAGGTTCCGGGGCGGTACGAGAAAAGGCCACCAGGTGGCAGCACGGCTCGGAGAATCACCAGATATAGTGGCGATCGCCGTCGAAATACTTCTACACTAAGTTCACAGATGGCGCGCAAATCCATTTTTATGACACGTGCAATTTTTGGCCACCACCACGTCGTCGCGACTCTCCTTCTCAAAAAGAAGACAAAAAAAAAAGTACCGGCGACCACCCGCACCCCTAGTAACCCGTAGTTAAGCGGCACTTTTCACGCGTAGGGATCCTCGTAAGAAACGCCCGCGAGATTTTCTTTTCGCGTGGCAAAGGTGTTCCCGTCCGGAATCGACCCGGGAGACGGGGGCGCGGGCTGGGGGGCCTCCCGAGGTTTCCGGAACCGCCTCCCTAAAATCGAGTTTCCGTTCGGGAGGGGCGCCGGAGGGCGAGAGAGGGCGGAAATCTCGAGCCGGGGACGAGATTTCGGGGAAGTTGCGGGCCTCCGGGGGCCCTCCCCGGCGTCCGTCCTCGGCGCCGCGGGAGGGGCGGACCGGTCCTCTCGGAGGTTCATGAAGCCCTTTTTCCACTTTCGCCCCTCCTCCGACGGGGCGGGGGCGAGACCGCCCCCGACCCCGCGGGACGGTGCGGCGTCTGTCGGACCTCGCGGTTCTCGTGGTACGCGACCGGCGGCCCGCCGACGCGCCTCGAGACGAAGCGACCGATCCGTCGCGTCTCTCGCGCGTCTCGCCGCGAACGCGCGTCCCGTCGGGGGGTCGCTCGGGGCGGGGGAACCGCGGAAACTTTATCATCGGGGTCGCCCCCGACGTTTGTTAACTCATCCGGGCACGAGAGTAGGTTAGGTCCGACATCGGTCGATTGACACGGCCGATCGAGCGGGCCACAAATGAACAGAGAGCTTTTTTCGAAAGCGGGCCTGCTTTCCGTCAACGGGGACGTCAAAGTCGGGCCCACCTCTTTTTGAGCAACTTCGGGTGCCATTTCGCGATTTGAAATCCTGCCTCCGTTCGAGGGGCGTGTTCGCGAGAATGACGTCGCGACACCTTTCCATCGCGATTTGCATACTTTTCGTACTTACTCGATTTAAACACTTTGTTTCCCGAGCTGATTGTGCGGTCGACGGAAAATAAGTTAGGTCGTGGCATTCAGACGCGCCCACATACGGACGGATCTACACGACGTTGACAGCCATGACAGGGCGTAATGCCGCGTCGTCGCTAGGTCTACGTCTCACTCGCTTCATCCGAGAGGCGGAAGCGGGACTCTCGATAGAGACTTCCTGGGGGAGTCTCGTGCCGGTCCGACACAAGGGTGCACTATTTATCATACATTCTGGAAGGTTCCGGGGCGGTACGAGAAAAGGCCACCAGGTGGCAGCACGGCTCGGAGAATCACCAGATATAGTGGCGATCGCCGTCGAAATACTTCTACACTAAGTTCACAGATGGCGCGCAAATCCATTTTTATGACACGTGCAATTTTTGGCCACCACCACGTCGTCGCGACTCTCCTTCTCAAAAAGAAAATAAAAAAAAAAAAAAAAAAAAAAAAGGCCGGCGACCACCCGCACCCCTAGTCCTTATTATTAAACATCACTTTCGGGACCCCAAAATTAACCAGCGTTTTCCTATGCTGGGACGCACTTCCTTTGGGCGAGCGTCTGGGTTCATCGGAACCCGACGAAACTTTTCCTAGGGGTTCCCGGGGGTGGCCGCCGTAACCAGGAAAATAATAAAATATCCACGTCCGGGGGGGGACTGGGGGTGAAATTTTTAATCTAGATTTTTGGGGTTTTTCGGCCTCCGAGCTCTTCCGGTGCCCTGCGCTGGCCTTGGCCGGTGGAGGTCTTTGCCCGGTGAACTTTTGTTGCTGCCGAGTCGTGTTCGGTTCCGGACACCGGACACCCTTTCGGCAGCGCACGCCGCCCGTGAGGTTACGTTTGGAAATTTGGGCTCTTCGGTGTCGTGTGGTCTGTGTTTTGTAACGGTCGCCTACTAGAAATGACCTTACCAAGTCCTTCACACACTAGTAGGGAGTTACTTTCATCTGATTATTTGACTCACTACCTATTTCACCCTCGTAGCCAGCTATATACTCAAGGGCGATATTACAGCCTCTATATGACTCGTATATATCTCAAGGCTAAAGCTTCTAGATAGGCAAGAGTCTTCAGGAATACACCGAATTTGTCATGGTACTTTAATATTTATTGTTGCTTTGGATAATACAGGTCAGGTAAATGTTAATAAAATATACAGAAAATAGCCCAGAAAACTCTATAACACAATATGTGACAGAAATATGAAATTTGAAGTTGAAATTTGAGCAAAACCACAGTATAGAGAAGATAGTAGAGAAAGTCGTATGTTAGAATCGAAGTCGAAAACTGCTCGCGTCAACGGCATGTTTGTCCGCCGCAATGTTAAAATCATAGGAAAGGGGCACGACCAAATGGGGCATCCTGCAATGTTATGGTATAGGAAAATCAACTATAATCTGCTCTAACTCGGAAATTATTAAAGCTAGCACAGTGAAACTTTCACTAAAATATTAGAAAAAAAATCTAGTATTTTTTACAAAAAAAAAGTAAGCTCTTAACCCAATATTCAAAAAGTGTCAAAAATTGACTTCAGCTCCCCCGTAGCGCAGGTATGGGAGTTTGGCTACTATCTTTCCTGTACTGTGAGCAAAACTTTACTTTAGATTAAAAAGAAAATATCAAAATATGGATTCACCCTCTAAACGTGGCTCGACCTTGACAGGGGCTTCACGCTGGGGCCTGGCTTAACGCTTAAAGCTTTCCACACTAGAAAAGCGATTAGGAAACTATAGGTTTCCTTGCGCCCAATTGACCTTCAGACAACCTCTCACTGAGGAGCTTTAAAGCGGCTTATACACGCTCAAGTGCAATACCAGTGACCTTCAAATGACCTTCAAGTGAAGGTTTTGAGAGCGGCTGATGACTCGCTCTGGTCTTCAACCAGTGACCTTGACTTGACCTTCAAGTGAAGGTTTTGAGAGCGGCTGATGACTCGCTCAGGTTCTCAACCAGTGACCTTGATTTGACCATCAAGTGAAGGTTTTAGGAGCGGATTATGACTCGCTCAGATCAAACTATTATGACCTCTGGCTCACCTCTAAGTGAGACCTTGGGAGCGGCAGATACCTCGCTCAATGTCAACTGGTATGACCTTTGGCTCACCTCTAAGTGAGACCTTGGGAGCGGCAGATACTTCGCTCAATGTCAACTGGTATGACCTTTGGCTCACCTCCAAGTGAGGGCCTAATATTTGCAAGTTCAACTTGCTAGGTCAGTTTATTAGGAGTGTGCAGGCCACACTCCCCAAAGCCAGTGAGCTTTTCTGCTCGTGCAAAAGCTTATATGCATCCAACAGCATAGGAGGGGGCTAAGCCACGCCCTCTCAGCACTCAGCAGCAGCGTCGTCTGCTAGAAGCTAGGGCGCCCGCAACGCCACCATAGCAGCAGCGTTATCTGCTAGAAGCTTTGGCGTCACAACGCCATCTCACAGGTTTTATGTGAACCATTTATGAAGTCATATTTCTATAATTACCATAAAATATATCATTATATATTTTTACCCATGCTGAAAATAATACATGATTAGTTATATAATTATTATTACTATAATATTCTGATTTACAATTTAAGCAACTTTTATTACCATTAATAATAATATTAACCTTATAAAATTGGTCGATGATCGTATTAAAACTTGGCAAGCATATTTATATTTTATATTTAACCCATTAAATAATACTTTAAACAGACAAAAATTATATGGATATTTTAGATTGAAACATGAAGAATTTATTAAACATAATTTAAATAGCTGATGGTCTTTAAATACTTCAAATACTTACAGTTTGAGAACAAGTTCACCAAACCCAGCCGGCAATAACATATGACTCGACGTCAGCAAAAAAAAAACGAGACAAATGCCGCGCGATGTACGCTCGCTTGAAAAACCCGCACAAAATTTAAACACTTTTAATACCATCGCTACAAATACCCCCCTATTAATTTTGACATTTAAAAAATTAATACCTTATAGTAATGAGACGACCATCAATGACCAAAAATTTTGTAAACAAAATTTACATACTAAAACATTAAACACATTAAAATATTACACTTCTTCTTGAAGCTAATAGTCCAAACCATTAAAAAGTCAATATTTAAATAAAATTAAACTCTTCACGAGCATGTCCAAATTAAATACACTTTCAATTATATTAATATTGAAATTACAACACACAATTTCCATTGTTATATGCACTTAAAAGAATACATTTCAAAAAGTTATTCATAAACAATGGAAAATAAAAACACAAGCACAATCACAACACAACTCGAGCTGGCTTCTCGAGTCTTGCAGGCCCCACGCCATTCTTCTCAAACAGCTAGTCCCGAAATCTGCTGGGACGAACCATCTGCCGTCGGTCCCTCAGGGTATGGCCACCGCTCGGCAACTGCTGGGCAGGTACCTCAGCTCTCCTCCGCCTTCTTGGGACTCGACCCCCCGGGTCCTCTACTGGATCAACCACAGCCCAATCAGGTGGCTGCTGATAAACTTTCAATTGGTCTGCATTGCGCTCACCAGCATCCAGATCATCCATGGTAACCAGTCTAAAAACATTCTTTCCTAATTGGCCAGCAATCTTAAACGGACCATCATAAGGCCGGGAAAGCGGACTGGTCACCCCTTTTGAAGCGTCACTCAGCGTATAGCTACGCCTCATCACCAGGTCACCAACTTTAAATGGGACAGGTCTGCGACCTTTGTTGTACACCACCTCATTTCGCTTCCTCGCCTTTCTACAATTTACACGAGCCGACTCATAGGCAACCTTGAGTCTCTCACTCAACAAGGTAGCAAATTCAGCCTTATGCTGATCAGGAGTATGCTGCTCAGTAACATTGAATGGAGACTCCAGCTGACGTCCAAACGTCAGACAGGCAGGTGTCTGACCAGTAGTCTCACAGGGTGCTGTACGAATAGCAAAATTAATTGCATGTAGCTGCCTATCCCACGCTTTGTGGGACTCTGCATACGCTTTAATGCAGGTTTTGACTGTTCGATTCATTCTCTCAGTGGGATTCCCTTTTGGTCGGTAAGGCACTATTTTCCTGACCTTTATGCCAAGCACATCACATGTCTTGGTCCAGAGCCTGCTGGCGAACTGAGAACCATTGTCAGATCTCAAATTCCGTGGAAAACCCATCCGACAGCAGTATTCAATCAACTTGTCAGTGACAGCACGGGAAGTTGCCTTACGGATAGGATAGATCTCTGGGAATCTAGTGAAGTCATCGACTATTACTAGTGCATACTCGAAACCAGACGACGACCTTGGAAGAGGACCAATCAGGTCACATGAAACTGAAACTCCAGGTCCTAACTCTTCCGGTCGACTATCCATGAAACCATAAGGTCCTGCATTCGTGGACTTGATCTTTTGACAAGTTTCACACCCCTTGACATATTGAGCTACATCTCTCAATACCCCCGGCCATACATACTGATTTATTACTCGGTACTGAGTTTTCTTGATTCCCTGGTGACCACTCAATGGATGATCATGACAAACTCCTAGCACAGCTGCTCGCAATTGACTGGGGACAAGAATGACCTCCTGTTTGGAGGCCAACACCTGTCGAAGTACTCCATCCTGATCCAGGAAATACTTCGACCCCACAGTTCCTGCAATTGCACGCTGTCTCAAGCTCTTTGCTTTGTCATCCATTTCTTGCGCCCTGACCCAATCTGCTGGTGACTCCGGGAAAGCTTTTGGTTCTCCCACCACCACACAAACTTCAGGCTCTACATTAGGGAAATCAACAATGTTATCACTTAACTCCACATCACCGCTCACCTCTACCTGAGGGATAGCAGGAACAGCCACAACTGTAACAGGTGACTCTACAACTTCACCTTTTCCCTCGAGTACTTGACCAGTTGTCTTACCCTCCTTGAGTGAGAGCTTCTGTTTTACTCTCAACATACAGTTGTGATATTTAAGACTCTCAACGACCTTGGCCACTCTTCGGTCACTACCCACCATGGACACTAACTGCCTGAGGACTGAGCTGTCTACTTCAATCTCAATTTTGGTACTGAGATAAGGCATGAATGCTTGCACTGCATATAACAGGCTCTCAGCTTTCAACTCATCATGACTCATGCTCTTCTCACTCGTCAGCAAAGTGCGCCTAGCAGTGGCTACTTGACTCAAACTTTCACCCTGAACCTGCAACAACTCAGCTGACAGTCCGGCAGTGGAGGCATTAAATCTCATCAACATTCTGTGAGTCATGTCTGGTAGCACATCAAATTGGTCACTAGTGAAACCTGCATCGAGACCTGCGAACACATCATCATGGTTTTCTCTCCAAAACCATGGAGTGTCACTCTTTCGAGCACTGGTCAACGGTGTGCGAAGCTCCTTGGCTGAAGGCCAGGATCCCAGATCCACAACATACAACCTTGGCAACTCGCTATCAGCCCCACAAGCTACAATCCGCTTTTCCCCAGCTACCTGTTCCTCACTTTCCTCGAGGATTACCACGCATGCCTCCAACACTCGGGCATCAGTATCTCCAGACTCCTGCAACTCCGTTAAACGGGGTCGGGGTCTTGCCTTGCGCTTGCTCCGTGCTCCAGCAACCTGTTGGGACTCGCCATCTGACCCCTCCAAGTTCGTTTGTTGGGGTTTAGACTTGCCCTTGCTCTTGGCCGGTTTGCGCTTCTTTGATTTCTTATCACTCTTTGCTTGAGTTGTACACTTGTCACAACTATGCAAGAGTGGAACAGGCTGTGGATACTTCTCAAATCGAAGCCTAGGCTCCTCAGGAAAATCCTCGATAGGGAGAACTTCATCTACTGCTCTCCTTTGTCCAGGCACTTCTGGTCCACAGGGGTAACGAGACAGAGCGTCAGCCGTGAACATCGTAGCACCTTTCTTGTGTCTAATCGTACAGTCCAAACTCATCAAGCGCATGGCCCACCGCCGGACCCTCCCACATGGTTGGTCCATAGTCATCATTGCCTTCAAAGCAGAATGATCTGTTTCAATAATGAAATGACTAAACTCCAGGTAAGGCATGAACTTTGAAACAGCATAAACCACACTTAGTGCTTCCAGGTGAGTTACACAATAATTTGCTTCTGCAGGCAGCAAGGTCCTACTCAAAAATGAAATTGGGCGGGGACCAAACTCTCCTTGCTGCAATAACACTGCGCCCAGACCACTGTATGAAGCATCACACTGTACTGTAAATTGCTTTGACATGTCAGGTAAGGTTAAACACGTTTCACTCGTCAGGGCTGCTTTCAACTTATTAAATGCCTCTTTTTCTACTTGTGTCCAGCTCCAAGGAGTACCTGTCTTTAAGAGTAAGGTGAGCGGTCTTGAGGTGCTAGAGAAGTTCGGTATGTACGAGCGATAGAATGCCAGGCATCCCAAAAACACCTGTACATCCTTCGCACATGTCAACTCAGGGTAATCATTAATAGCTCTGGCCTTCTCAGGGTCAGGCTGGACCTTCCCAGGCGAGATAATATGGCCCAATAGTTTAACTTCGCTCACACCCATCTGCACCTTATCAGGAGAGATCGTGAACCCTGCATCAGACAATTTTCCAAAAACCTCCGCCAAGTGGCTCTCATGGTCTTTCCAGGTGGCGCTAAAAATAATGACATCATCCATATAGGGCATGGCATATTCATACATTGCCGACCTGAGAACATTGTCAATTGTTGATTGGAAGGTAAATGAACTTCCTTTCAACCCTTGACCCATTTTGAGATACCTGAACGAGCCACGATGAGGAGTCACAAAACACGTTTTGTCCTTATCACTATCTTTCATCCTGATTTGGCTGTATGCATCTGCCAGGTCCACTACTGTGAAGACTGTGGCCTTGCCCAACTGTGCCAAGATCCAGCTGATCCTTGGCAACTCATAATTTGTAGTATGAGTTCGCAAGTTCAATTCTCTCCAGTCCACAACCAGTCTCCACCTTTCCTCACCATTTGGACCAGATTTTTTGCGCACTAGTACAGGACAACTTCCCCAGGGACTGTTATAACATGGCTCTATAGTCCCTGCCCTGAGTTTTTCATCAATCAATTGGTCCAAAATTCTAAGTTTGGAGGTGTTCATGGGACGAGGGCGATACCTGATGGGTTTAAAACCCTCAGTATTTATCTCATGAAATACGCCCTTCACAGTACCTGGACGGTCACAGAATAGTCCCAACTTGACAAATCGTCTCAATATTTCAATTATTCTCTCTCTATTCCCAGGAGGTGCCTCACATTTGCTAATGACTTTCATGATCCAATCCTCTCCGACATCAACTTGCAAACAAGATAACTCATCAGTCGGAGTGTCAAATGGAGTGATTTCCTGCTGTAAACCCATGCACCAACCACCCCGAGCTATGCTTACAGTCATATCAATTGCTGAAATAAAATCTCGACCCAATATCACAGACTTTGTCAGGTCCTGCAATAAATAGAACATCTGACGACGACTGCCGCCATTCCACGTAAAGTGGACCATGGCAGTTCCTCCTAACGTCGTCTGACCTTGAGCCATTTTTAAAGGGCGAGCACTCTCTCTTATGATATGACCTGCATTCCTCAACTCTGAAATGACTACTCCACCGAGCAAACTGACGGTCGCACCTGAGTCAATCAGTGCCAAATAATACTTCCCAAGTATTTTGACCTTGAGTAGTGGCTCTGGGGTTTTCTCCCTGCGGGGAATCCTCCCATCATTAGCGTCACAAGATGGAACATCCTCAGCCACAAATGAATCATTTAGCACATCCCCCAAAGCTAATGGAGCCTCCGCATCTGGGGAGTCCTCATTAGCTGTGGGGACAGTGGGTGAGCGGGGGCGTATATTACTGACGCACGCTCTACGCTCTCGTTCTTTTCGCACGCGACGTTTCCTAGCCCTCTGCATGCGATTCCTGCGTTGTCTATTAGTCTCAAATTCTCTTACCCCCCGCTCACCCTCACGCACCCATCTTAAGTACGTGAGGGGCCTTCCCCATTTTTTGACCTTGGAATGGGGTTTGCCGTGCACTGTCTGGCAAGGTGACCTTGCTCATTGCACCTATAACAAGTCATGCGACTGTAGTCCCTGAATGGTTGTCTAGCCCTGACTTCAGGTGTGTTTTTATTAGTCTCAGTATCTGTCTGGTTTTCAGCTGTAGGTCGATCAGACTGTGTACTTTGGCTGTCTGCAAAAGACACCTTTCTAGTCTCAGATGACCTACGCTCCTTTTGTCTCTTATTGAATTTCTCCTGACCAGGAGAGGCAACCAAGGAAGGATCAGACCCTGTTCTCATTTCTAACCGAGCTCTATAAGGATCAAGTGCATTCAGGCTAACTTGTCCCGGTGAAGCCGTATAGACTCGAGCTACAGCCTCTCTCGGGGCTGGGCTTGCTGCTGCTGAGCCTCTGAAGGCCAAAGATGGCTCAAGACTCTCCTCTGGTGTAGGAGGTGGACGGTACTCGCGTTCCATCAGCACAGCCCTTTGAATATTCTGAGCGTCAGCAGCCAGCTCCCTCAGAGACTTGTATGTCCTACCAATTACGTACTTCCTGTAATCAGTGTGCATGTTACGTAAACAACGCTGCACTTTATCCTCCTCGGACACTTGAACCTTGAGCCTCTTAAAAAACTCTGCAATGACAATAATAAATGTTGTTAGTGGCTCATCAGGGTGCTGAGAACGGCGCTCAAGCTCCTGCCACAACATTTCCTGGTAATTAATGGCTCCAAAATCTCTCATCAAGGTCTCAGCAAATTCATTCCAGTCAACAAAACCACCATAGAATTCCCACCACTGTGCCGCTCCTCCCTGAAGAGCATTTGGCATACTAACGGTCAATAATTCTCCTGGTTCTCTACCAAATGATCGCGCATATCTCTCAAAGCTTGCCAGAAAATCAGCAGGAGATGAAGCATCATTATGGCCTGAATAGTGAGGCAGGTCCATCACATGCGAAAGAGGTGGCTGGAAAGGCCTAGGATTTCTCCTATCCTGTGTCCATCTATCATTGCCAGCTGGGAACCCCCCAGCTCGGACATCACGGTCACCTCGAGCCATGTTACTCTGTTCCTCCGCCCAGCGTGCCTCTTGGTATGATTTACGTCTACCGTTATCTCCAGGATCCCCACGGGGCAACTCATACATAGGCAACAGGTTCTGCATAGGTACCGGAACCTGCCTTAAACCATGCACTAAATGAGATTCTCGTGCCGTTCCATCTGGCACAATTGTCTCTCCCCTGTTCACATTAGAACGATGTGCCTCATAGCGAGTATCTCGTCTTTCAGGGGAGGGAGGTGAGTCAAGTCTCACCTGGAGCAAAGAATTCCTCAACTGAATTTCATGCAATATATGCAACTGCTCCTGACTTAACTCATCCGAGGCCTCACTTATACTACGTCTCATGTTTTCAGCCTCCCTAGGTGACATATAACCCAACATCACATTCACCGCTGACTGTGTAACAGGAGCTGACCCTTGACTTTGTGCATGTGCTCTCACCGACTCACGTCGGGATTCTTCATTTGGTAACAAATAGGGTTCTGCATGACCTTGAGTTTGACCTTGATCTGTGCTTGCCTCTAACCTTGTACCAACATGACCTTGAATTTGACCCTGAGGCATACTGGCTTGGGTCCTCGTGTCCATACGGCCTCGACCTTGCACTCGACCTTGGGTACTTCTCGAGTCTATAGATCCTTGACCTCTGACTTGACCTTGAGTCAAGCTACCTTGCAACCTCGGGTGTGTTATCTGACTATACAAACCTTGCTGAGTCTGACCTTGAGTCTGACCTCTAACTGGCCCTGGTGTGACAACACCGCGAGCAGGCATAGTAAGTTCTGATGTCACATCTTTACTAGCAATTTGACCCTGACGGGGTACACTCTCAATTATTGGAGCTTGCCGTGTAACTGCGGGTTGGGACTCAATTTGTGAAACACTCGAATGGCCTTGAGCCACTGATTGCCTCTCTCTTGGAATAACATTATCGCAGCTATTTTGCATGAACAACTGATATTGCTGCTCTCCAAGAATTTCCCTTATTTTTCTCTGAGACTCCCAATATCTAGAGACAATTTCAGTAATTTGCGTCTCATCATCACCCGTCAATGAACCAGGAGAAAAGATTTCCGACACACTTTGCCCTTGAACTTGACCTTGACTTCTAACAGCTATCTGTTTAACTGAAGTCTGGTCACCATCATTTTGAGAACCCCCCGTCTGCTGACTGCCAGCTGAGACGGATTTTTGTGACTGTGATGGTTGCTTAACCTCAGGAGCAAAAACTTGCTGCTGCGTGGCAACAGAGACAGTCTGCGAGGTCACCTGTGGCTGATTTGTGTCAGTCCACCTGACCATCATAACCTCAGGATTAGTATTAGTTGATTTAACCCCAGGTCTTGAACCTGAGTATGATGACTCATGTATTGCAGGATTTTTAAGGATACCCCTTGCTTGGGTCTCCTTTGGTTCCTCTAACCTATCCACGGAGCCGACAGATGAGGCAGAGCTCATCATGCTTTCTCCCGGGAGTTGAGGAGGGATCATGTTACTGTCCCTACCATGGCCTCCTTGAGCCTGTGGTGGTGAGTGTACAACAAGACGGCTCTGCTGGAAACCCAGTCCCAGCAATAGTTTCGCGTCCCTTAAACTCTGCAGTTCGGGAACTTCACTTTCAAATCCATCTGCACTATTCTCAGTGCCCACTGCAGACGCATCAGCGTTGATCAGACGCTCCTGCTCTGCTTCCTCTGAGTCAGGGTCACTCCCTCGACTTCTCTCCATCCTTGACATTATCAATAACTCCAAGCTCAAATCCGCTCAATACGAGGTGTCCGGACCACCTCAACAGACCAGGCGGTGAAAGAGAGAGAGTAATATTGTGTTAAAGGCTTCAAATTATTACTTACAGTATTTAGTATAATAACCTTGAACAACCTTGTATTCACAAAGCAACAATTTTATTCCGGCAACAGGCCCCCAACTTGTAACGGTCGCCTACTAGAAATGACCTTACCAAGTCCTTCACACACTAGTAGGGAGTTACTTTCATCTGATTATTTGACTCACTACCTATTTCACCCTCGTAGCCAGCTATATACTCAAGGGCGATATTACAGCCTCTATATGACTCGTATATATCTCAAGGCTAAAGCTTCTAGATAGGCAAGAGTCTTCAGGAATACACCGAATTTGTCATGGTACTTTAATATTTATTGTTGCTTTGGATAATACAGGTCAGGTAAATGTTAATAAAATATACAGAAAATAGCCCAGAAAACTCTATAACACAATATGTGACAGAAATATGAAATTTGAAGTTGAAATTTGAGCAAAACTTTACTTTAGATTAAAAAGAAAATATCAAAATATGGATTCACCCTCTAAACGTGGCTCGACCTTGACAGGGGCTTCACGCTGGGGCCTGGCTTAACGCTTAAAGCTTTCCACACTAGAAAAGCGATTAGGAAACTATAGGTTTCCTTGCGCCCAATTGACCTTCAGACAACCTCTCACTGAGGAGCTTTAAAGCGGCTTATACACGCTCAAGTGCAATACCAGTGACCTTCAAATGACCTTCAAGTGAAGGTTTTGAGAGCGGCTGATGACTCGCTCTGGTCTTCAACCAGTGACCTTGACTTGACCTTCAAGTGAAGGTTTTGAGAGCGGCTGATGACTCGCTCAGGTTCTCAACCAGTGACCTTGATTTGACCTTCAAGTGAAGGTTTTAGGAGCGGATTATGACTCGCTCAGATCAAACTATTATGACCTCTGGCTCACCTCTAAGTGAGACCTTGGGAGCGGCAGATATCTCGCTCAATGTCAACTGGTATGACCTTTGGCTCACCTCTAAGTGAGACCTTGGGAGCGGCAGATACTTCGCTCAATGTCAACTGGTATGACCTTTGGCTCACCTCCAAGTGAGGGCCTAATATTTGCAAGTTCAACTTGCTAGGTCAGTTTATTAGGAGTGTGCAGGCCACACTCCCCAAAGCCAGTGAGCTTTTCTGCTCGTGCAAAAGCTTATATGCATCCAACAGCATAGGAGGGGGCTAAGCCACGCCCTCTCAGCACTCAGCAGCAGCGTCGTCTGCTAGAAGCTAGGGCGCCCGCAACGCCACCATAGCAGCAGCGTTATCTGCTAGAAGCTTTGGCGCCACAACGCCATCTCACAGGTTTTATGTGAACCATTTATGAAGTCATATTTCTATAATTACCATAAAATATATCATTATATATTTTTACCCATGCTGAAAATAATACATGATTAGTTATATAATTATTATTACTATAATATTCTGATTTACAATTTAAGCAACTTTTATTACCATTAATAATAATATTAACCTTATAAAATTGGTCGATGATCGTATTAAAACTTGGCAAGCATATTTATATTTTATATTTAACCCATTAAATAATACTTTAAACAGACAAAAATTATATGGATATTTTAGATTGAAACATGAAGAATTTATTAAACATAATTTAAATAGCTGATGGTCTTTAAATACTTCAAATACTTACAGTTTGAGAACAAGTTCACCAAACCCAGCCGGCAATAACATATGACTCGACGTCAGCAAAAAAAAAACGAGACAAATGCCGCGCGATGTACGCTCGCTTGAAAAACCCGCACAAAATTTAAACACTTTTAATACCATCGCTACAGTTTCGAATCACCGTGTGTTCGAGTGTTGGTGCGTGGTGTGTTGTCGTGGCCGTGTAGTGAGGACGTCATGCTATTGCGACGTATTACGTGTCACTTTGATGTGTTACGGCCCTCTATCATGCAAATGTGGACATCGTGGACACGGGGTGACCTTGTGCCGCGTGACTCCACGGCTAGGGGATCTCCTCCCTGAGTTCATCTTTTCGTTGGTTTCGATTTGTGTTTTCTGATACGTAAACATGCAACACACAACGTACTAGTGCTACTTTTTCCATTTTTTATACATACAGTGTTTCCTGCCATTGGAAAGTTTATGGTTACCAACTTCAACAGCTTCTTTGTAGTCCAACTTTGAATGTTGGTGGAAAAAGGCAAGTCTACCATTGGTAGAAAGAGTTCTGCTAACTGGGATTGGCTGAAGCTTTTGCATATCGTCAATGCTTTGAAATTATTATAATTTATTAACTTTCTTTGTGTGACTGCTGCCATCCCATTGGCTGCTTCTGTTTAGAGGCAACATTGCAAAAGGGGATCTGACTGCTCAGTGCAGTGATGTGAAATTCGCGCGAAGATTGGTCCGCGAAAATGCGCATGCGAATATCCGCGCAAGTGCGCGCATATGCGCGTAAGATAGTCTCAAGATGGTGGCCGCCCGCAAATGGAATCACATGAGCACAGATATTGTAGACATTCAGAAGTTCGATATTTTTCCCATAGATGGAGATGCCATGGTAGCACATTCCAAGCAAACTACTTTCAGGTGTGACTTAATTAATATAACTTTAAATAAAATTGATTATTTTCGTAAATAATGCTCGGATTTACTCCCAATTAGGTCTAGGGGGGGTTATAAAATTAAGGTGCAAGTAATGCGGGTTGCATACTTTCAGGGGCATGTAGGTTGTGGTTGCATACTTTCAGGGGAAGTTTGGTTGGGTTGCATACTTTCAGGGGCATGTAAGTGAAGGTTGCCTACCTTTAGGGGTAACTTATAATAACCTTATATAAAAACGAATATTTTCGTAAATAATGCTCGGATCATCTCCCAATTAGGTCTAGGGGGGTTATCAAATTAAGGTGTAATTAATGCGGGTTGCATACTTTCAGGGGCATGTAGGTTGTGGTTGCCTACTTTCAGGGGCAATTTGCGTTCGGTACATCATAGCATTACGAGGTTTAATTACAACTGGCCACCTCTTTGTGTTGAAGATGGGCAGTGTCCGGAGTAAGCCCATTGCCTTGCTCGCTCGAACACGACCGGACGCTAAGAAAATAATTAACTCGAATCTCCCCAAACTCCTTAAAAAAATTATTAAATAAAATAAAATAAATAATAATAAAATAATAGGGGCCTAACAACTGCGTCTGACTCCTTAAAAAAATTATTAAATAAAATGAAATAAATAATAATAAAATAGTAGGGGTCTAACAACTGCGTCTGAGTCGTTATCTGAGCCTGTTCATCTTCGCTAATTTAAAACACTATAATATCTGTCAACATATGGCTGAGAGATTTTTGGAAGTGCATCACTGCACTGGGTGGAAAGCAAGACGAATTTATCCCAGGGAGGGAGCGGCGTATTTTTATACTTGAAATGTTCACCCATCCAAGTATTAACCACGCTTGACGTAGCCTGACTTCAGTGATCTAACGAGAACCGGTCAATGCATAACGCCACGCTCCACCTCTACTCTGAATTACTCTGAATTTTTTTAGATTTTTATGAGTCCTGCATCTATTTCTAAATAATTATTGAACGTTCTGTAATTTAAGTTGGCACCCCTGAATCGTTAATAAAAAGGATAGGACAGAGATGCCTGTTGACGCCTCCAGAGGGCGTGGCAGCACATTTAATAATTATTTAAAAATAGTTCTGGGTTTCAAAAAAATCTGGAAAAAATCAGAGTAGCATAATTTGGTACCTTCAATTCATTTCTGTATAATAAAAAAAAATCATGTAGGTTGTCCATTTTGCATTACAATACCGTTATGATTTCACGTACTGAATACTTATATAGATGGCAACATATGATTGACAAAATTAATTAAAAGACTTGAAACCAAACGAGCGTAGGCGAGTTTACACCCCACCCCTAGTTTAAACGTGGTTAAGCTAAACGCGGATATAAACCTGGATAACTCTTTCGTGAATCACCCCCATTATCTTCTTTTTTTTTATTGTGGACACCTTAAAATCGAAGACAATATGTATTTGACGACATCATCATGCAAATATTTAACACGGAAAGATGGTACATGAATGACGTCTCTGCATCTCTCTCCACAATTTTGAGGGTTTTATAGAAAATGGGCAACCTACACTGAAAAATTTTTATTACAGAAATGAATAGAGGGTACCAAATTATGCTACTATGAAATTTTTCAGATTTTTTTGAGACCCGGATCAATTTTTAAATAATTATTGAAAAATCTGTCATTTCAGTTGGCACTACTGAATCCTTAATAAAAAGGATAGTGTTTGGATGCCTATTGACGCCTCCAGGGGGAGTGGCCGCACATTCAATAATAATTATTTAGAAATAGTTCCGGGTCTCAAAAAAATCTAAAGAAAAAAATCAGAATAGCATAATTTGGTGCCCTATATTCATTTCTGCAATAAATTTTTTTCATACATGTTGTCCATTTAAAGAAATATGACAAAATCTACTGTCAATAACTTGAGGGCCTAGATCCAAATGTGTACTTAAAAATTTCCATCAGGTTCCTCATTCCTCGTGCAAATATTTCAGTTATGAAGTTTGATTTCTAATTTATTATTGATTAAATATTTATTACATAGAAATGTTATGTTTCTTGTTACTAATGACATTGTCTTAAATTTCAGAATCGTTAAAAGCATCAACGACATTATGGGACCTTATATCTTCGTGATTTATGGATTTTCATTATTGAATATAATTTTAAGCTGCTTTTTTATTTTGGAGGTAATTTTTACATTTTTTTTATAATATCATATTATTCTATGCAATCATTGATTCTTGTTACTTTCTTCAGTGTAAATACACAACAACTATTTTTACGAAGATTAAGATACAATTTACTGTATTAACTGAAAAGTATTTGTTTCATATTTATATTTATATTTAAATGATGATTCATCATTTCAAGAAAATTTGTTTGATTTACTGACGAATACACTGACAAAATATATAGCCGTATTTTTTTATACAAGCAATCAACAAACACTTAAATTAAGCACTTATTAAATCATTAAGTGTTAATTGAATTTTTATTTTCTAAGTAGTCTATAGTCTAAGTAGGTGTTTAATTTCCAATTTTTCAAAGTTTCACTTAACATTTTAGATAACGTAGCTATATTTAAGTTTTTGATAAGTGTTACACCGACTCACCCACATACACCATGTTACACCGAAAAAATAACGTTTGAAGTAATAATAACTTAATTAATAACCTTAAATTTCGTATTAAAATGTGAAATTTTGAACCGAAACATTTGATTTACACCGAAATTAAAATATTTTTTTTTTTACAGGAAACGGATCTGATTCCTGTGATAGCATTCACAGCTAATGTCATCGGACTCTTCATTAGAATGTATTTATATGCAGCTGCAGGACACACAATCGTAGATCAGGTATGAAATATAGTTACACTTTTATTATATGTATATTATTAATTTTTTCTTGGTTTAATTGTTAAACTTTTAAATAATTACGATTCACCAATCTGCATAACATTTTTTTATTGAATTTTGAAACACAAGACCTTAAAACATAATTATATCGTCTCTCGTCTACAATATCAGATCTCGAGAGCAATAATCTGCTAAATCAGGAGAGTGCAATTATGAGCTTTAAATAAGTATAAAATAAAGCTCAAAGTTGCACTTACCTAAAATAACAGATATCGTGGTAGAATAATTGTGGACAATGTATGATACGTCAATTTTGAATTATTTAATTTAAACCAGCCCCTAACACTCTTAAAATCAGGCTACAAATCGCAGTAATGTTTAGAGTCATTTAAATATTAAACATTCAAGAAAAGGGAGAGACATAAAGTCTGTTCGTAAGCTCTGTTTTAAGTAGAATATCTGCACCCAATCGACCTTATGTCCAAGTGCATAAGGTCAATTGAGGGCAGAAAGTATACACCGAACAGGGTTTACGAACAGACCTAGTGCTTGACATTGACGATTTTTTCTACGATTTTGAGGATTGTATCGAGGACAACTAGAGGGTTCAAAAAGTACAGCAGCAAAAAATATAATAGACATGTAAGTTTCTATTACATTTATTACATCATTACTATAACTCTCTATCTGTGAGTCCTCTATTAAAATGTTCAAAAAAAAATTCCATCCAATTGTACAGCAACAAACTTGTTTATGCACTCCCCGAGTTGAAATAAATTTCATATTTTCTTCGCTATTAAACCCTCCACTCGTATTTTCTCCTCTTATTTTGCACCATTTTAGAGGGAAAAAAAAAAAGAGGTGAAAAAGACGAGATTACGTATTTTTTCCTCTTTTTGAACATAATATGTTACAAGTATTGTTTTCATTTCATCCTCACTTTGGGCGAAGTGGAAATAATATGTGTTTTAGAGGTAAAAAGATTAATATTAGACGTGTAAAACATGAGTTAACGACGTAATTTTTCAACTAGGGTCAGCACATTTTCATTTTTAATTTTTCTACTTTGCGTGCAGAGTATTTCACTACGCGAGTCCGTGATGACCACGTCTCAGGTGTCACGTGGGGGGTTGAAGGCAGGACCCGCACGCTGCGCACTGCAAGTCCTCGTCACGAGACTCTCAGGAGGCGCCAAGCCAGAGGAGGTCACTGGATTTGGATTTTTTAACGTCACACTGGAGTACTTTTCATCAGTAAGTATTAATTTGGCAAATTCAATGGAGTATCGACCTCAATTTTTTTTATTGCAGAAATGGATAGAGGGTGCAAATTTATGCTACCCTGATTTTTTTCAGAATTTTTAGAGCCCGGGAAGTATTTTTAAAAAATTATTGAAAGTCCTATTTGTGACGTCACGTGGCGTTAAGTCCTATCTTTTTCTTAAGGAGCGGTGTCTCGTGACGTCACAAAAAGAACTTTCAATAATTTTTTAAAAATACTTCCCGGGCTCTAAAAAATCTGAAAAAAATCAGGGTAGCATAACTTTGCACCCTCTATCCATTTCTGCAATAAAAAAATTTGAGGTCAGTATTGCATTTCAAAATATTTTATTATTCCCATTTTTTTCCTACAATTATATTTCCATGTATATGTTATATGTTGAGGTTTATAGGACAAGTCAATGCTAATGCTAAAGCAATCATCAAAGTAAAAAAAAAAAGAATAGTTTTAACTATTACGCTTGCTCAGAAACAAATACTTAATTGCTTTATGACAACTGCTCTGAAAAGACTTGCTCACTTTTTCACAATGAAGTGTTGATCTCAATTTTTTTTATTGCAGAAATGTATGGAGGGTGCAAAGACTGCAAAGTTATATTAATTTGATTTTTTTTTTTTTTTTTAGAGACAAGGAACTATTTTTAAAAAAATATTGAAAGTACACAGGGAATGACGCCTCTTGACGCCTCTCTTAATAAAAGGATAGGACATAAAAGGGGCGTGGGTTCAAACCCGACCTCGCCAAATCTTTTTAACAATACTTTCTGGCCTCTAAAAATCTGAAACAAATCAGAGTGGCATAACTTTTTGTAATATTTTTTTTAAAGTATTAACGATTTAACTCTATTTATTACAAAACTGAGTTTGCCATCTTTGTTTTGTTTTTTATATTTTTAGGTAGAAATCGAAATATTCTATTTCATGATAAACACTAGTTAGTCGCTTCTGATATGATTTGCTTTTATTTGTTTTTATTGAAAATTCATTACATTGAACGTCTTTACTTTTTAAATTGTATGTTTCCACTGAAAAAAAATACTTGTCATTAAGACCATTAACCTGAAGTTTATAGATAAATAAAAAGTTGTGTTTTTCTGCATACAGTAGTACTAGAATTAGATATTGCCAATATACCATTAAAACTAAAATTATGGATGCATGCATAACTAATAACAAGAAATTAAGATACACTAAATGAATGTCGATGAATTCATATAATTACGAGCTATGTCAATTTGAATTTATTAACAAGTAATTGATTATCAGTCTAGTTACATTCCTAAATGGTTAACTACGTTGTGAATTGTGGCCAATAATTATGTTCTTTTGTTTCAGGTACTGAGTGCTTCTCTCAGTTACCTCCTGGTTCTCCTGAATTTAAAGTAATTTTAGTGATTGAAAAGTTTGTTTTTTCAACTTAAATGTTAATCACCTTTTTGTTGAAATTCAATTTTAAATTATTTTACCTATAAATGGGTGTATAACATTTATAAAATTTCAATAAATGTAATCTTACACTACGCACAATGGGAAATGGAAATGTGTTTCACTAGCAAATAGATCATACTTAACAATGATTCCTAAACAATGGTACAAAGAATCAAGGAAGCTAAGGACATATATAGGTGTAATATTTTAATTGAATCGTATTTTTAACCTCTGCACATCTGTAATAAATCTAAAGCCGGTATTACACGATACAATTTTTCTAACTATTGAATACAATTTTTCCTTACAAGAAAATTTGAACTCCATTTGTTTGTATGGAGATGAAATTTTCTTGTAAGGAAAAATTGTATTCAATAGTTAGAAAAATTGTATCGTGTAATACCGGCTTAACACGCTGTTGAGATTCATACAATAACATAGGACTTGAAATCAAACATTGGTTATTTTGTTCCTGACATTGGACCACCTTATTCATGACTAAGTGTGACCCTGTGTTGTCACCTGATTCCAGTATTACAAAACAAGATAGAGATTAAAAACTATAAAAAAATCCAAATAAACTCATAAAAACAACTTCCCCTATATATATCCATACACTTAAACTGAAATTAGGTGATATAATGATGTGTGTGTGTGGCGCAGTGCGCTTGACCGAGTCTCGTCAGATCACCGAAGTTAAGCAACGCCGAACGTGGTTAGTAGTTGGATGGGTGACCATTTTCAACAAAAAACACGTTTCCCACCCAGGGGTAAATCATTGCACTTTTCCACTATATGTGGTTCCCCTGGCTTTGAACCATTGCACTTCCGGTTCATTGACAAAAGCTGTATATAGCGTCCATCCTGGCTGAGGTTTCCACGTTTCCCTCAGTCGCAGGCAAATGCCGGGATGGATTGCAAAGGCCGTGGCCACCCTCGTTCCGGAAGAGCCCATGAAACGCTATGTTGGGGTTTCAGAAGGTTCGGGGTTTCAAACTTAGTGAGTAATTAGTATGTAGAAGTACCCAGTTAGGGTTTGATTAAAAAATAATAATAATAATGATAAGCACGCTTTTCTCCTTATAGTTCAACCTTTGTAAAATTTGCTGTACAGAGATAATGATCTAAACATATTTGTTCCATCACGTCTCACAAGATATTATATATATATAAAATATGTAATCACAATTTGCATGCTTTTAGATTTAATGTTTGGCACGTTTGGTTGGTAACTTTGTTTTAATACGTATTGTTGTTAGTTATATATGTCATTTTGTTTTATAAAAATATTATTTTTAATTAATTAGTAAATTTCTAATATCACTTATGTCATACAAAAATTCTATGACACTATAATATAATTATGTTGTATTTAATGCATTGTATTGCTTGCAAAGTTTATCTAACAGTGGTCTGTATTAAACAAAATAAAAAAAAATCAAAATAATGCAATTAAATGTAAAATATTACAGATTTGGAATAAAACACATACTCGTGAAGTTGTAAATGTCAAATTATTTATTAAATGCAAATAAAAAAAAAAAAAAAAAGTTACTGTGTTTTTATTCGGAAAAATCATTTTTAGTATTTATATGGATCTGGTTTAGTTATGGTGGTTTTTATTTCTTAGTAAAAATATTAAAAAAACAACAAAATAAGCTGTTCAAAATAGTAGGAGTTACCAATAATATTTATTAATCTCATTACATTGGAATACTTTTTAACTTTTACAAAATAATTCAATAGACTAAAGTAACGCAAGAACGGTATTTAATAATTATTATTGTGCCTTAAATATTACAAATATTTTCCTTCTTATTT
Organism: Siphlonurus alternatus; assembly: GCA_949825025.1. Lineage (NCBI taxonomy): Eukaryota > Metazoa > Arthropoda > Insecta > Ephemeroptera > Siphlonuridae > Siphlonurus > Siphlonurus alternatus. The sequence goes on along the minus strand of OX463785.1, from coordinate 4,964,141 downwards.
CCAAATTATTATAATTTTGAGATTTATAAAAAATACACATATTGAATCAAAAAAGGTTCAAGTGGATAATTTTAGGGAATAAATATACATAAAAGTGAGTAGATAAAGCAATATGATGTTCTGCATCTAATTAAATCATTGATTTTTTTAACATATAAAATAAAATCAATAATAAAAGGCCTGTTCGTAAACCCTGCTCGGTGTACACATTTTGCACCCAATCGACCTTATGTACATGGTCGATCGGGTATAGAAAGTGTACACCAAGCAGGGTTTACGAACAGGGTATCTATGGAGCTAGGTGTGGCGCATGCAGTCCGCTTGACCGGGTCTCGTCAGATCACTGAAGTCAAGCAACGCCGATCGTGGTTAGTAGCTATAGATGGGTGACCATTTTCAACAAAAAACATGTTTCCCGCCCAGGGATAAATCATTGCGCTTTTCCAGTATGTGGTTCCCTGGCTTTGGATAATTGCACTTCCGATTCATTGACAAGAGCTGTAGCGTCCATTCTGGCTAAAGTTTCCATGTTTCTTCAGTCACAGGCAAAAGCCGGGACGGATTGAAAGTCCGTGGCCGGCCTGCGGTTCCGGAAGAGCCCGCGAAATGCTCAAGTTAGGGTTTCGGTAATTTCGGGGTTTCAAAGAAGTTTATAATTATTATAGTAAGTAGAAGTACCCATTATTATAGGGTTTAATATAATATACCATTATATTAAGCGATGTCATATCAGTAGTAGGAGCAATTATACCATTTTATAAACGTACATCCAAGAAAGATTTGTTCTGGTTTATTTCGACTTTGTTTTTTCCATCAATAATAAGTTTATTGGAAATTCATTATTACTATAACCACTCTAACAACGTACTTGATCGAGCTTTTTTAATGATTTATTTATTTTCAATGGCTCAAGCTTATTATAGAAAATTGTGTATCCTATATAAGAAGACGGACCTAGCAAACTTGATGAACGTAAGTGTTATATTTTTTTTTATGATTTAACCATTGAATGTAGATTGGCAACTGGCTTTAACTTTGGCATTGCAATTTTAAAATATTCCTTGAATATATATATGTTCATATTTATTTTGTATATTCTAGTTCCAAAGAGTCTGAGGAACTAAAGGTTGTGGAAATTAAGATGCAAGCTCATTCTACAAGGAAATTAAACTCTACAATACCATCATATATGTGTACTATTCCGTCAATTTTACAGCGGGGATAGTTGGACCTGCCATTATTAGGTAAATATTTTAATGAAGTTCTAAAAAATAAATAGTAATGGTAGCATTTTTCAATTTCATAATTAGAAAATATACTTAAAATTATGCCCTTTCGAATTTTTTCAGATTTTTTGGAGTTCGGGAACTAATTTTTAAAAAAAAATATATTTAAAATATCGGATTTAGGGTGCCATGATACTACCTGATGGGACAACCGTGATGTCATTTAATCTCACTGTGATTGGCTATTGACGCAGATATTCCCGCACTCCAAAAAATATGAAAAAATTCAAAAAGGCTTAATTTTATGTATATTTTCTAATTATGAAATAAAAAAAAATGCAACCATTATTGTCATTTTGTCACGTGAGGACTATGAAGCGATAAATTTAGCGTTGCTAGCAGTAAGGTGGGTTGATATTTTACCCCCTCACTATTGCTTGCAAGTTCATTTTTGTGTCACAAAATATTAATAAATTATAGAGGTGTTTCTCATTTGTAAAATAAGATATCCATGATACAATTTCAGTAAGGAGGAAAGTAGTGAAACTCGTATGTAAAAAATCACCCCTAAGCACCAAAGTCACGCCGTTTACGGATATTTTTAGGGGTTGCAACTCGTGCAGCAGGAATGGACAACCTACATGAATTTTTTTAATGCAGAAACGAATATGATAGAGGGCACCAAATTATGCTGATCTGAATTTTTTCAGATTTAATTGGGACCCCCAACTATTTTTAAAAAAATATTGAAAGCTCTGTAAGTTAAGTTGGCACCCCTGAATCCTTAATAAAAAGGATAGGACCGAGACGCCTATTGACGCCTCCAGGGGGCGTGGCCGCACTTTCTATAATTATTTAAAAATAGTTCTGGGTTTCAGAAAAATCTGAAAAAATTCATAGTAGCATAATTTAGTACCCTCTACTCATTTTTACATTTCAAATTTTTCATGCAGGTTGTCCGATGGTGAGTTAGAATTTCTGCACTGTGCCATAACTTTTAAAAAATTAAGATACTTTATTTTTATATATACCTTGTTTTCAATAAATAAATAAATTATTATTGTAATGCCATATAGTTTTGGCAATAGTTCCGCTAATTAATGCAATTATTAAATTCCTCATTGTTTGACATATATTTCTTACATTATTGATAGTTAAATTGAGCGATAGTCACGCAAGACTTGGTGTATTGGAGTTTCACTCGTGTTTTCTGTAATGGCTGAAAGAGGCAACTCCCAGGTTTATTGAAATGCCAAATGAATGGCATAATAAATAAGTTACACAGAAAGATGTTATGTGGATACAATATATTTTTTGCACGCTATAAATTACCAATTTTGCATGAATCAAGAGATTTGTGAATTGCACATTATGTTTATTAATAACACTCATTCATAGTTTTTGAAATCATGATTTAAATTTTAACCAAAATAGAATTATAAGCAGTCAATAAAAAGTAAATAACTCTAAATGTTCATTTTTTTTAATTAAAAAAAAAGAGGAACAGAGAGTTAACATTAAGTTAATAAATTAATGAAACAAAATGACAATACTGCAATATTGTGACGTCATAGTCTTAATTATATTTAACACGCAACCAAGCACAGACAGATTGATGTTGCATGACCATGATATCACTGCGTCTTTTTCCACAATTTTTATGGTGTTGGGCTCAGGAAAATGTTAAAAAATTGACAATAGATTTTATAACTTGAGGTTATAAGTCTATCTAAACGTGTAATAAAAAATTATTTTCTTCAGGTTATTCATTCTAATAAATCGTGCAAATATTTCAAACATTAAGTCTGATATAAATTTTCTATTACAAATGCATGGAATAATTATATTTTTTGTTGCTAATAATAACATCTCTTAAATTTCAGAATCATCAAAAGCATTAACGACATTGTGGGACCGTTAATATTCGTCATTTATGGATTTTTACTATTAAATATAATTTTAACCTGCTACATTTTATTTTAAAGGTAATTTATTTTTTCAGTAGTTCCAAATTGAATGTTCTTCTTCTTATTCAATCGCTAATTAACAAATGTGTTTCTTTATTCAGTTGAAAATATTTGAACTAATTTTATAAAGATTAAAATATATGTTTATTTTTATTATTGGTACTTTTACTTGTACATCAATCAAGATTATATATCATTATCTTATCGATTGAAATATTACATATGTCATATTCTTCAAGACCTAACTTCCAAAATATTTTACTTTTCAGAACATTAATTTATAATTAATAATATTTTTATTATTATTATACTTATGGGTTACTATTATTATTATTATTTACTTATAATTCAAAACAATATATTGCAATTAAATAAGGAAACACATGCAAACCAAAACAAGTTTTATTTCCTTTTTTTTTTTTGTTTTTTTTTTTTTTTTTTACAATTCCAATTTCCCTAAGGCCCTAGAACAATGCAACACATCCTATCTGGATTTTAAACTTTCCCTACTAAAACACAAACAATTGCCCATTCGTAATGAGGTCCATTACCTGTGAATCAAAATGACTTTAATATGATTGCAACAACAAAAATCAATTACATGAACTGGTTTTTAAATAAATCTTTAAAATACTTTTTATTTAATAATTAATAACCAGCTTTAAAAAATTAAAAATGACCCAAAATTTAATTTGTTAATAATGATAAGATTTTATTATCATAATTTTTATAATTGTTTAGTAAATTTAATAATTCTTAACTGTGATTACGTAACTTTTTTAATATTTTGAAAACTTAACTCAATACAACGCAATGTATTAATAAAATTTACTATTTATAAAAAGTTTATACTTGAAAATCTTGAAATTATAATAAAAATTTTTTTAGTTCTTTTACTATTACAAAACAAACTCAAGTTTTTACTATTTTTAACTTGTAATGCATGATTTATACTACTCATATTCATGCAACCAAACTGAAAAATTATTATTAATATGTGCCGTCAATTGCAGATTAGCTGTTTTATTTTATATTATATTTACTTTCATAAATAGGTATTATAACTGAATAGCTTGAAATTGCATTAATTTTTAAAAATAAAGGTTATTTTGTTTATAAACCAAATACCCTAATGGTGTTTAGGTTGTATTGATCGTGAGCGCCTCAATTATGATACCATTACAAGTTGCTTAACCTTTTTTTTTTTTTTTTTTCATCGATATCTAGTGTGAAATAGAGGAATTTGATTTACATTGCATTTAAAATCATAATTTTGTTTCAGGAAACAAACAAGATCGTTGTAATAGGATTTGCAGCGGACCACTAAACTATATAATATGGAAGGCTAACGCTTGCTCTTTTACACGGCTCGCTCTGAATCCACCTTTGTGGAGAAGCGAGTAAGAAAAGTTTCTCCTTCCAGACATATAAAGGGAAAAATAGAGAGAGATTTTTTTAAAGAAGTGACAATAGCTAATAGCAGAAGAGAAACTTTGAATGATACAGCATTGCCAAATTGTTGAAATTGTAGTTTAACGACTTGGCATCGCAAAACCTTCCCACTAACCTGAGTTCGCTCAGCTGCCAGCCAGGGAAAATTTTGCTTCGAGCTTAGAGCGCAGTCTCACGCCTTCCATTGGACTCTTTATTAGAATGTACTTATTTGCAGTTGCAGGACAAGCAATAGTGGATCAGGTATAAAATATATTATCTATATGTAGTTACTTACAGATAATTAGAGGGCAGAAAAAAGTCACATTTTTTTTTTTTTCAAAAATAGGCGCCTAAAAAGTCAACTTTTTTTTGGAAAATAGTCTTAAAAAAGTCACATTTTTTTTTTGAATAGTCTACAAAAATTCACTTTTTTTTTTTAGAAAAGGCAGCAAATAGGCATTTTAAAAATATTATCGATAAAAACATATTTTTATTATTTTTAAAAGATGTACATCCATAGATGGCATGCATTGTCATTTTTTTTTCTGTATTTAAAATTTTGATGTGTTTGTCAGTTTAATTTTTTACTATATTTTTTCAGTAGTTTCTGTTGACGATTGAAAGAAAATAGCTGATATGCTCTAAGAAATGTCAAAAAGTCACAAAAAAGTCACATTTTGCCAAAATAGTCGCAAAAACAAAAAATTGTCTAAATAGTCATTTTTTTTTATAGGCTTATCTTAATCCACTTCCGGATATCGGTGGACATCCTAAATGACAACAAAATAGTCCTCATGTGAACAAAAAGTCGAAATGACTTTTTTCCGCGCTCTACAGATAATATATAAATTTTATTTTTTCCCTTGTTAACGTTTATATAAATTTTATTTATTATTAAAAAATCATACTAAAACCTGCAAGCTTTAGTTTTGATGAACAACCTGAACGAAATTTTTAATTGCAGAAATGAATAGAGGGTACCAAATTTTGCAACTCTGAACTTTTTATTTTTATTTATTATTATTATTTTTACTCCTTGAACTATTTTTAAATAATTAGTAGCCTCTCTGTATACTTAATAAAAATGAGTAGGGCCTAGAGGCATATTGACGCCTCCAGGAGGCGTGCATGGCCACACTTTCAATAATTATTTAAAAATAGTTCCGTGATTCAAAGAAACCTGAAAAAGAATGAGAGTAGTATAATTTGGTACCATTTATTCATTTTTGTAATAAAATTTTTTCATGCACCAGTTTTACATTAAATTTTTTTCTCTCCCTCTTTTTTTTTTTACTGAAGAGTATCTCACTACGCGAGTCCGTGGTGACCACGTCTCAGGTGTCACGTGGGGGGTTGAAGGCAGGACCCGCACGCTGTGCACTGCAAGTCCTCGTCACGAGACTAACAGGAGGCGCCAAGCCAGAGGAAGTCACTGGATTTGGATTTTTTAACGTCACATTGGAGTACTTTTCATCGGTAAGTAATAATCTTTATCTCATATCTGGCAACTTGTTCAGCAGCCATGTGAAGCTAATTGCATATCTGGTAAAGCGAAACGTTCACTCGTGCTTCATGATCATCCTGTGTACCTTCTGTTACTGAAATAGTCTCTTTTTAATGAGTATTATATTAATTAATATTATTAAATTTTCTATTATAGTTGTGACTTTTTGTTGCAAAAAATAAATAAATAAATGCCTATACCAAAAAAGACAGTCCTGTACTGTTCAGTAATTCAGTATTAACTCATTCTCTTTGCTTCTGCTATTGTAAAAGTTAAAAATTAAAACACATTTTGATGCTTATAACTACATTATAAATTTTTATTGAGCACGATTTACAATGAGTTAAAACAGAAAGAGGACTGTGATTTAAGCCACAGGAATAATTGTCATATAAGTCAGATTTTTCTCTCTTTTTATATATCTTTTCATTTTATAGTGAAAGGAGTATCGTCTCAATTTGTTTACTGCAGAAATAAATAGAGCGTACAAAGTTATGCTACCCTGATTTTTTTTCAGATTTTTTTGCAGGCCTGGAAATATTTTTAAAAAATTATTGAAAGTCCTTTTTGTGACGTCACGCAGCGGCAAGTCCTATCTTTTTCTTAAGGAGTGGCGCCTCATGACGTCACGAAAAGGACATTCAATAATTTTTTAAAAATAGTTCACGGGCTGTAAAGAATCTGAAACAAATCAGGGTAGAATAACTTTGCACCCTCTATCCATTTCTGCAATAAAAAAAATTGAGGTCGATACTCCATTTGTAATTGTATGTTAATTATGTTGAAATTTTTCACGTGCTGAATGTTTCTTTAAATTACCTTCTTGGTGCTTCTAAGTTTAAAGTAATTTAGGGAGGGGGGGGGGGGGGGCATTGTAGGCGAAAAGCTTATATTGTTGGAAATACATTTATTTAATGTAAGTGAACTTGAAATTTACATTTTAATTAATTTGCTATTTTTATTTATAAAATTATTTACGTAAAAATAAAAAATAAAAATAAAAAAATCTCGGTAAAGATAAATCAATTATTATTTATTTCTGCTTGATTGTACAGATCATTACAATGTAAGTAGTGTGTTAAATTTTTCCCCTTTATGTTGACATTGTTGTCTAGATTCATATTGTTGTACAACCAGTTGTTTGAATAAAATAAATAAAAATAATAAAATAAAGATAATAAAATTAAATATCTTAAAATAAATAAATTAAATAAAATTAATATGAAATGAAATAGAATTAAATATAATGAATATAAAGTAAAGAAAATAATGGAAATAAAATAAAGCCGTATAATTTAATTTAAATAATTTTTTAATTATTTTTATTTATTTTTTTTATTTAATTTTACTTATTTTTTTTATAACTATCAGACATAATTATTTTTATTTTTCTGGAAAATCCAGAGTTAAAATCAAAACATCCCTATTTCCGGCACTTGGTACTTGAAGGACACTTTACAATGGTACGCCATGTCCGGCAGACGGTTCTTAAAGTGGAGGTCCAACAACATGGTGACCACACGATGGAACCTGGTGTTTCTGAAGATGAACACGCTGTTGTAGTCGAAGTAGAGGATGTCCTGATAGTTGGGGTTGCGGTAGGACTTGACCAGCCCGCCAGGAAGAACGTGGGGGTTCACCTGAGAAGAGGCCCTCGCCGTGCCTTCGCAAGGGGCAGGGTGGAGAGGACATGAACTGAGAACAAATGTTGTCAAGGTTATATGTACAGTTTGGTTTTTTGAAAATGTTTCATCAATAGTGTTATAATTATTTCTTAGTTTCATCATCATTGCATTGATTTATTCCAAGGATCTTGTATTATGGATAGGCTAGGTTTATACCAATAGCATTATAGCTACTGAGGCAAAAAGCCATGGTATCATGGCCGCCGAGCACAACATTTTGTATTGTTTTGGATTCACAGACCATGGTAAGATGGCGGACATCCTAATGTTCTACCAACCACTTCCTCCTCACGACCTTGCCTCACTGACAAGAGTGCCCACACCTAACCATAGTATACAACATCCTTGATTTATTCACATGACTATGGTACCACCACCTGGTGTATCTAAAGTTACACGTGCTTGTCTTTTGTACCGTCAACTACAATGGATGCGATTCATGAAGCAGTTAGCCAGGGTTCTAACCACATTTAGCTTATCCACGTTTAACTATAGGTGGTTTAACACGTAAAACAGATATAGTTAAATGTGGTTAAGCTGAACGTGGTTAGAAACCTGGCTAACTGGTTTCATGAATCGCACTCAATGTATTCATCCAATAAAATACAATTTAGAAATAAACAAAACGTGTAAGTATTAACTTTTAAAAAATGTCATACGGCTATAATAATTGACAAATTCTCTTTCTCACCTGTCGATGTGGTATGGTCTCTGTGGAGGGTTGTGTCCAAAGCCGGTGAGGAAACTCCTCCCCGTGTCTCCCAGTACGTGGTTGATGAACTTCACTGTGGCGGCGGTGAAGGGGTTTTCAGTCGCTTTGCCGAGTCGGATCAGCGTCTCGCCACGCTGAGAAAAAATACATGCAACAATTAAGGTGCATTTACATAAAGCGACGTCAAGCGGGGATTGGCGGGGTGAGAAAAACGCATTTCCTTCAATCAAGTAGTATGATGCAAAATCGTGTATATAGAAGGTACGAGCATGTGGAGTCACGTGACCATTTTCGTGACGTCATGATAGAGACAAACAATGTTATTCTTATGGCACTCTATCATGACGTCATCAAGTGGGCGGGGCTAAAACATTCAAAGACCTGACCTTCTATACACGATCTTGAATATGATGAACATATGTATATATATATATATATATATATATATATATATATATATATATTTATTTATTTATTTATTTATTTATTATTTCACCCAAGGTACAGACAGTATTACAAGTAGTGGGGTGGGGGTAGCAAGCAAGGCACTAGAAGCACCAAATCACAAGTGGCTGCTAATCCACCTGACCTGTTCATATCTATATGTTGGCGATAAAATCGCTCCCCGCAAGGCGAGGAAATCCCGAGCCTCTGATTGGCTACGGCACGCGATTTTCTCGCTTTCCCCGTTCCATGGAAATACACTATAATTTTAAATTTTTTAAATAAATCTACTATATATATGTTTAAAACGATTATTGTCACCGGAAGTTCCGCCATCTTTCTTTTATGCACCGCCATCTTCTTTTCATACGCAATACATATGAGTGACAAGAACAAGCACTATTAGGAAAGCAGTGATCAGCATAGTAAAATATGTTTTTTTAATAAAATGAATCACTTTAAACACTTTCTCGTGTATTTATTCATCCGTCATCCTTGCAAACATTGAAAAACATTTAAATATGAGTGGTAAATAGTTGTACGCTGTTTTGACTCACTAGTCAAAATGACCGCAATTCATTTGTTTTTTCTGCTGAAAAGTGTAAAGTTGTTTTTTGACGATTTGGCAACATTGTTATCCCATCTAGTTAAGCTACGAGCAGCATTGCCGAATTGTGCAGTTTTTATGAAGGCTTGTATCTCAAAAAGTAAATGGTTATCTATAATTATTATTTCATCATAATTCTATTTAAAATAATGATTGTTTTTTAAGCTAAAATTTGAATCCATTATTCAGTACCATTACGGAGATTGAAATTTGCATTTGATAACATGCGTTTTTTATATCTCAATTTAAAAAAATAGTGGCACTGAATTTAGGTGTATTTTATTGCATGAGAATTTTTATTTATTTTTTCTCTATGCAATGCTGAAAAAATTGGAGTGATTTACCATTTCCTAAGACTAGTGACAATAATCCTTAATCATGTGTTTTAGTTATGTGTTTATATATAGTAATTTTTGTTTTAAATTTTTTGAAGTGACATTTATTATATAGGATAGGTGAATATATATATAGGTGAACGCATCAGTATACCAAGTAAAGAAATATTGCTAATTTGCCTTAAAGGTTTTATTTTATAATTTTGATTAAAAAAAAAAATGAAATTTTATATCGTCCGGAATAATGAGCTATTTGCAATTTCAGTTGCTAGCACAATTATGAGCTGTAAATCAATATAAAATAAATCTTATTATTTTGCCGACTAAAATAGCAGATAGGTCATTATTGCAACGAAATTGTGGTAGCAGAAAGCTCATTCTTCCGTACAAAAGACGATATGTTATTGTAATTTGATCATGAAAGTGATAATAAAATAAAATATTATTAAGGTATTAAATTTTTGTCTAGTCATTTTTAGCCTAAAATGCATATTTTCTAATTTGGATACTGCACTCATCGATGCGATGATTTTTCGGCTACATGTAATAAATCATATGACTGGTATCTTGCCATAATAAGTAGTTTGCTGCTAATATGGGTACTGAATCATAGTTCATAAAAACTTAATATAAAATTTTAAGGCTATTATGTAAGCCATTTTATAGTTTTTTTTTCTCTCAGAAAAGCAGCGTCTTGAAAATTTGGAACACATTGTGCTCCCAGCCAATCACAGTGTAAGTAAAAGACCACGTGACGTAGATGATTACGTACATTAAACAAGGATTTTATTCTTTTTTTTTTTCGTATGATTTCATACACTATTCTCAGCGAACAATATTTTTAATGGCGTTATCATTTAGACAATGCGTATTTAATTATTTTAAATTACTTAGGAAGCAGATAATGAAATAACCACTTTTCACCACATCCGTGACGGCAATTTTATAGTTATAATGAATAAATAATTATAATTAATTAATTATATAATTATACATTAATTTGATAAACGTGCGGGAAGTGTGTTGAGGTTTTGATTATAAATATTTAACTTTGTTCACAATATTTGAATAATATTCAATTCTTAAAACGTATAACGTGTATAATAAATGTAATTTTGTAAAACTAAATAAATAAAAATTATTAATTTAATGTGCATTATATGTTATTGTGTGTAACTTTTTAATGTACCAATTTTATTAATAAATATGTATTTTTTAATATCTTTATAAAATTTATATTATTTCTATCACATCATATAAAACAACAACATTAGATAATGCTTCTTGACGATAAAGAAAATTAAATAAAATAATTATATTTCCAGAATTTCCTCACATTAAGGTAGAGATATATAGCGCCGGTCAGGTCAGCTGTTCGACGTAGGTCTCTTTGATTAACATTTAAACCATAGACTTATATGTCTCTGATGTAAACCTTAGCAAATTTACAAAAGTTCTGAAAAATTTTGAGAGGCGGATATTAGTGCATAAAAGCCATAAAAATTTTTTAAAACAATTTAACTAGCCAATTTTTTTTAAATTTATTTTTTAGTTTGTCTCTCCATGGCAAAGCCGTATGCTGAAAATTAAAAAATTAATTAAAAAAAATTGTCTCGTTAAATTTTTTTGAAATTTTTTTTATGGGTTTTAGGCTCTAAAAAATTCAGACTTTTTTTGAATTTGCTTAAGTTAACATGTTATTCAAAGGGACCTACGACGAACAGCTTACCGGCGTTATCTCTACCGTAAGTGATAATAAAATTAAAAATGTTTGTCAGATTACTTTTTTTTTTAAACATAAAGTGAAATATCCTTTTAATTTGTTAATTTATTTGATACTTACAACAAAGCATGAGTACAGCACTTTATACGGAATATCTTGGTGCACTTTTTTCTCCATGAATATTGATATTAACTTGTTATTGCACTCCGGTGCTTCTTGAAATCTGTCAAGGATGTCGTACGTAAAAGTCTGAAAAATAAAAAAAAATTATTAATATTTAAATACGAGGGTTCAAAAAGTGCCTATACACATACAGGCAATTCCTATAATGCATTCATCATTTCTTGAGCATCTGCCGGTGCAATGTGTATTCCACTCATGATCGGATAATCGAGATTTCGTTCCTAGCTACTAGAATTTACCAAAATGTGGTTGCTGTAATATTAAAATTCTCTTTATTATCCTTCATTATAAAATACTGACCATCCTCATGTAGGTTTCCATGGTACCCTCAGTAAATTAACAATAAGTTAAAATCAAGATAGAGGCTAAAGTGCTTAGTGAACGCCCTCCATAGTGATCTTAATTATTATTATTACTACTACTAATAATAATATTATTAAGTATGGAGTACCAACCTCAATTTTTTTATTGCAGAAATGACTTAATATATATATATATTAATATATATTATATATTATATAATATATAATATATATATATTTATATGTATATATAAATATATATATTATGCAACCCTGATTTTTTTCAGATTTTTTAGAGCCTGGAAACTATTTTTAAAAAAATTATTGAATATTCTTCTTGTGACGTCAAGAGACGTCAGAAAAATAAGAAAAATATAGGACTTGCCGCCTTGTGACGTCACAAAAAGGTCTTTAAATAATTTTTTAAAAATACTTCCCGAGCTCTAAAAAATCTGAAAAAAATCAGGGTAGCATAAATTTGCACCCTCTATCCATTTCTGCAATAAAAAAAAATGAGGTCGATACTCCATTATAAAAATTTATTGGCAATTATTTTTAAGATAGATTTCAAAGATTCCATATTTATATTAATAACTCACTGGAATTTGATTAAATGACTTCTCCCTTTTGAAATTCTTGCTGTTGATTGTTTCATTAATTGTTTCATTATAAACATTCTTGTTCTCCTCATCAACAAGGGAGAGAAAAGCGTTTGCCAAAATTGAATATGCATCAAGTAGAGACTTGCGATCGAGTTTTGTAGCCACCGTGGTATCGTTGGTGTTCCTGAAACGTTAAGAAGGAATGTATTTGGGTATAGGGTATAGGGTTTTTGCTGGTATAGGGTATTAGGGTATAACACAGGTATAGGGAACCTGTGTTACGAATTGAGGCAACATTTTTCAATTATTTAAATAACCCATAGCATTACCAAGAACCTTTCTATCACATGCTATTCCAAGGCATAGGGGGGGGGGGGGGCAGGGGGTCTTGAAACGTTAAGAAGGAATTTATTATGACGGCAAAGAAGGTACCTTTAAGTTTTTGCTAATAATTGACCAAGACTGCACCCAAAATGTATAAAACCCTGCATGAAAAGTTTTAATTGCGATAGAAGATGTTGTGTTATCATTTATATTTTTACTTTTTTTAGCCTTAAGGCCGGTCGCAGACAAGATGGCATGATTTTGCTACTTCTACGATCGTACGTTTCTCATTTTAAACCGGTTCTAAATTTCTTATTATACGACAGCATACGGCACGAAGCTATGTGCGCGTGCACAGCTGATCGCATAGGTTCTTATTTTTTTTATCATACGCTGCGAAATAATGCGATTGTGTCTGCGACCGGCCTAAGTTTTTAGAAATCAAGGGGAAAGAAACTGTTACTCATAATTCATGCATAATTTTGCTTAACAATTAAAATTGCATAACATGGTAAAAAAAAAGTTACTGTGATATAACAGCTTCATGTTTTACTCCTATCTTAATTATGATAGTTTGTTAAAAAAATGAATACATAAACGAGGTGCTCAATTTAAAAAAATATGCAATAAAAACCAACCTTGGAGGTTGTTTAATTTTTGCAGAAGCTGTACATTTGCAAATATGGTAAAAGTTTATGACGTCTTTAAGTATAAGATTATAAGACAACTTTAAAATGTTTGTCAATAATTTTCCCATTTCTCTAATATGTTAGGTCGGTAAACGATAATCCGAAAAGATGAATCAGTAACTTGTGACCATGAAGCATGCATATACACTCATTTCAAATAAAAAAATTAATAATAAATAAATACTTAAATTAAATTGTAAAAATACTTCACTAAATTTGAAAATGTCAATCATTTATTTACCTTAAAAAATCATACAATTTCTTTGCTTGCTTCATGTATGTGTCTGACAGCAACTTGTTGGAATGATTTAGAGCAGCAGAACTTGCAGCAAGACCTGCGATCGAGTAAATCAAAGTGGAACTGTGAAGTTTGGCTGAAACAGGATATAAATTTAATCACTATTAGCAACATATGTTCTGGTACGAGCAGATGAATATTAAAATTGTATATGTACACCTCTGTTGTAGAATGAACTTTCCTCCTGCCTCACTTGCTACAACTACAGCTCAATAGACAAAGAGATGCAGATTTGTAATTTTGGGAGATGTAAGAAGAGCACCCAGTCTATCAATATTAAGAGAGTTTTGGTTCGTGGTGAGCCAACAAACAAAGCAGGAGTAAAGTTCGTGGTGCCCAGAGGTATATTGTTGTGAAAAAAATCGTTTATTTACAAGAATCATTAAAATATAATATATATACACATAATACGAAACATGAGCTTTTATATTACATTATTAATAATATAATTACATTAAAATTAAATTTTATATTAAGGATTATTAATATTATTATCACTAGTATAATGATTTGTTGATGGTAAAAAAATTTAAAATTTAGATCAGAACATAGAGAACAAAATGACTGTTCACTTTCTGAAGTAAAAAAAGAGTAATAATTCATATCACTCATATCAATCCAGTTTTTTAGATATTAATTTTTTTAGTTGAAAAAACTGCTGATTTGACTTGATTGGACTAATGGCTGCCAGATTTCCAATTATATTCTCACTATTTATATTCTGAATATCTAAAAAACTAGACCGACTATTGCTCCATTTTTTTGGCTGAAAATTTATGTTAATATAATGTAAGGAAGGTTTGCTATAATTTTCAGAGTGATTCACCATCTCCTAAGACTAGTGACAATAATCCTTAAAAAAATAACGTACTGATGTTAAGATATGATTTATCCTTTTCCTCAGGTCTAATCCAGTCCATCTTCAGGTTCAAAATGTCATACGATTTATTAGAAGCAGAGCTCTTCAGAAAGTAGTCTGCGCCCCACTTTAGTGCCTCCTGAGCACGTACCAGCAATCCTGGAATAAATAAATAAATAAATAAATAAATGAATGAATGAATGAATGAATGAATGAATGAATGAATGAATGAATGAATGAATGAATGAATGAATGAATGAATGAATGAATGAATAAATAAATAAATAAATAAATAAATAAATAAATAAATAAATAAATAAATAAATAAATAAATAAATAAATAAATAAATAAATAAATAAATAAATAAATAAATAAATAAATAAATAAATAAATAAATAAATAAATAAATAAGGAACTGCAGGAGACGTCATGTATTGTTAAGGGCATTGGGTGTAGCACCGGTAGTTGGCAACACTAACGTATCTTCACCATGTTAATTTTTGATCATTGCTCCTCGGAGTAATTTTTATGCTAGAGCTAAGCTGATTGCTGTAGTATCAAGATAATTAGTAGCTGAAGTGCACAATTTGGCTAAATAAAGCCTGATTTAAAGAAAAGTATTTTTTTTTATATTTTAGAAAAATTCATGTAAATTTAAAAAATTACTAAAAAATACTTTTCTTTAAATCAGGCTTTATTTAGCCAAATTGTGCACTTGAGCTACTAATTATCTTGATACTACAGCAATCAGCTTAGCTCTAGCATAAAAATTACTCCGAGGAGCAAATCAAAAATTAACATGGTGAAGATACGTCAGTGTTGCCAACTACCGGTGCTACACCCAATGCCCTTAACTAATGTTTTCATAATAGAAAATTATATTTGCATAATATTTTACAATTTATTAACCTTAAATATGAAATCTCATTACAAAATAATAAATAATAATTGTAATTTTTTTTATAAATAATTGTTTTTGAAAATGATGTTCTGAATTTGGATGAAAGTATCATTACTCAGCTAGTGTTTAACTGAGTTACCTTTATAGTAAAATTGTAAAATATTGTAATAATTTTCTCTTTTTCAATTGTGTTCCAAATCATAGTTATTTACAAATATTATCAAATGGAACGTACCAGCTTTTCTGTACGCAGTTTCATGTCTTAGGAGACTCCAACTCAGTTCGATCATTGCGAGCGATTGGTACAAAAGTGATCTGTTGTTAGAGTGACCTTCTGAGAAGAGATTTTGTACTAGATGATTAGTATTGGCAAAATTTCTTTGAGTCTATTAAAACTGCATATATTGTAAAACATTTGTATTTAAATCAATATCAAAAACAGTGATGCAACGCTTCGCGAAGCTTCGCGCGAAATTTCGCTAGTTTCGCGAATATTCGCGAAGTTTCGCAAGCCAAGTTTCGCGAAAGTTTCGCGCGAAACTTCGCGAAATTGATATAATTGAATTTCCCGCTCTACTTTTTCGAATCGTATTTAATGAATACGCCGTTTTCTTCCTAATTTTGCTTTAATGACAGGTTTAATTGCATAAATGAATTAAAAAAGAGTTCTATTTAATTTATTAGATATAAAAAATTTTATTTCTTTTTTATTAATTTTAAAAATTACTTTTAATTATTTTTAGAATCATTTAACACATTCGAGGATAGACAGGTCATGAAAGGGTCCATTTTATCTTGTTTTCTTAATTTTTTGATGAATATATGAAAAATCGCATTGCGACAGTCATTTTTTAAATTTCGCGAAAATTTCGCGAAACTTTCGCGTGAATATTCGCGCGAAAGTTTCGCACAGCATGTTTCGCGCGAAGTTTTGCATCTCTGATCATAAATTTAAATTTACTTTGGTTTCTTGCAAAGTCTTCTGCTCGTTGTTAGTAAACAAAGTATTGTTGTGTAATATATGTCTGTCGCGTGAGAGGAAAAGCATGGGATTTACATGTTAACTTATGGAAATTGACAGTTAATTATGAAGTTGAAACGGTTAACTAGCGCCAAAAATGCCATTACGTTCTCTGCCCTGGTGGCAAAATTAGGCACTACGTCGTCCCATGTTTAACAATGAAAAAGGCTTCATACGAGAGACATATTATTAACAATGGTTTGTTACAACACAACCATTGCGAGTAGAAGACTTTGGGTTCTTGAGCAAAACCGAAAAGGCAACAAATAAATTTAAGGTAAACATGTGGTCCAAAAAATATGTATTAAATCCACATTTTAAATATAAAGATTTAGTCCTTTTTTTTAAATAACCTAATGGAGTATTTACCTCAATTTTTTTTTTATTGCAGAAATGGATAGAGAGAGAAAAGTTGTACTACCCTGATTTTTTTCAGATTTTTTAGAGCCCGGGAACTATTTTTAAAAAATTATTGAAAGTTCTTTTTGTGACGTCACGCAGCGTTAAGTCCTATCTTTTTCTTAAAGAGTGGCGTCTCGTGACGTCACAAAAAGAACTTTCAATAATTTTTTAAAAATACTTCCCGGGCTCTAAAAAATCTGAAAAAAATCAGGGTAGCATAACTTTGCACCCTCTATCCATTTCTGTAATAAAAAAAATTGAGGTCAATACTCTATTAATGCTCGATGTAACGTAAGATAAAAAAATATATTATTTGTGAATTTCCACCATACAAAAATTTCCATATATTTAATAATAAAAATATACATCATTCCTTGACAAATCATGCCTACCAAAATTCATGAGCAGTAATAAATTATCTGCTCTGCCTATAAATATATAATTGCACTCATCTTATTTATTGCACACAATAAAGTGGCAGATAGTGGCGGAGATAGTTCATTATTCCGAATTAAGTACGATATTATGTTAAATATGCAAATAAATAAAATAAAATATTATGTAATGAAAATATCATTTCACTGTTTACCTCAAGCGGTTATTAGTCCAAGGGCTTTCAGTGATTTTTTACCACCGTGGTAAAATTTGGTTTCTCCTAACTTTTAACACGACGCGGAAATACATATACAGTATATCATATAATTATTAGTATTATTACCACGGCATTTTGGGGGGGGGGGGGAGAGGAGGCAGGCTCGGACTGGGAAACTAGGGGCCAGTCAGGACCATATAGGCATTACATGCAGCAGCTAGGGGACACTTTTCAGGGGGTCTGAGGCCACTTATCCTATGCTCCTATGTTAAAAATCTGAGGGGGGCCAAACACGCATCCCTGACCCAGCCTTATGGCCAGTCCGAGCCTGAGAGGAGGGGATAAGAGCTCTTGAGCGCACGTGGCTCTGGAGGGAGGGGGGGGGGGGGCGGAGTGCCTTATCCCACAATGTTAAATTTTGCAGTGGTAGGGGGGGGGGGGGGTGACGGATGGGGGGTGTTAACACCTTCAATGTATTTTGGGACCTTTTTTTGGAAGGGGGGTGGGGGGGGGCTCCCCATTGCTCCCACCCCTTGGATCCGCGTACTTGAGCGCAGCTTAACGGTAGTAAAATGCATGCTGAATACGAGTCCTCACCTTCAAAGTATCCGCCACTGAGGTCCTCCCCATGCTCTCCCACACAGTCCAGACTTGAGTCCCCCCTCCACTTTATCCTGTTGTCAGCCGGAAATTTGCCCGAGCGCTGCGCCTCCAGAAACAACAGCGTGAGGTTCACAACTTGGACGTAGTTGTAGCGGAGACCGTGAGATGTCTCCACTGTCGTGGGGAAGTACCCTGTTGTAGCGAGATAATTTCTTGAATTAACGATTAATCTCAGTTACTGCTCGAGTCAAAGAATATTTCCCTGCAAACGAATCGAATGAAAAAAATTTAAAAAATCGATTATGTTCTAAAACTTAATTGCTTAATGGTTTGAGCAAATTCAGTCTTGCAGTTTTCTTACAACAGCTCAATTTCCGGTTTCCGTCCATAAGGGCAATGTTAAACTTCTACCTCAGTTTCACGAAACTGATAAGACAAATTCGCTGCAAAATTTGTATGCCACCTGTTGATGGTAAGCTCTATGTCCCCTGCAAGTTTTGTTGCATTCAGGCGGTATATTTTATACGATTACGAGATATCAACCTACTGAGATTCATCCTTTAGCAATAACTATAGTATAAATTACTGCAGAATTATATATTATATAAATACACGCTTACAATATTTTTACAATTTAGTCAACCAAAAGACTAAAAAAAGTAACGGAGCAAAAATAAATATTATATAATACATCGATTTTTTTTTTTTTTTTTTTTTTTTTTTTCAAAAATTCAGATAAGGACTAGATTAAATTACTATACTTTTCCTTTCCTCTAATTGAGCACGTGAGCACGATATGTTGGAATTATTTTCCCTACTTTTATTAACACTTTTATAATTATTATCACGGAACAAATAACATGTTATATTTTAAGTTAAAGTACGCAATAATATTAATTTTAGAAGTGTTTGAGATGAATTAAATATGAAATTTTTTAGACTATTATGGACAACCTACATGAAAATTTTATTACAGAAATAAATAGGGGACACCAAATTATACAACTCTGAATTTTTTCAGATTTTTTGAAACCCGAAACTATTTTTAAATAATTATTGAAAGTTCTTTAAGTTAAGTTGGCACCCCTGAATCCTTAATAAAAGGATAGGACCGAGACGCCTATTGATGCCTCTAGGGGGCGTGACCGCAATTTCAATAATTTTTTAACAATAGTTCCAGGTCTCAAAAAAATCTGAAAAATTCAGAGTAGAAAAATTTGGTGCTCTCTATTCATTTCTGCAATTAAATAAAATTTCATGTAGGTTGTCCATTATTAGAACTTCAAATGAATATTTTCGGTTGATTAAAAGTTATGTTTAATTTACATACCATTTGATGAGCTTGACAGGCCTGTAGTTAAAAAAGTAAAAACTAAAATTGACAAAATTATTGTAATTGTATGATATTTGTTCATAGTGATGAATTTTTTATGACGAAATCATTAACATTAATTATTTTTCACTTAAAATTTGACAAATAAATCTAACACTTTGTACCGACTGCAAGAACTGTTGGTGAACCAGTTAAATTATCTTCTTATAAAGGATGTCTTTAGTTCCATGTCTGCTATTCATGGTAATCTGACTTACAGCCCAGAATAATGAGAGTGAAAAAACGTGAAAACGTTGCCAAGTTTATATCTGACTCCTAGATAGAAGATTTTAATCAGAAGAAACCGGAAAGCGAAACGTAAGGGGGTCTTTTAATCAGAAGAAACCGGAAAGCAAAAATCGGGAGGGGGACTTAATTGACTTATTAATCAGAAAAAAACGGAAAGCAAAATTCGGAAGGGGGACTTTTTAATCAGAAGAAACCGGAAATAATACAGTGTTGCCGGTTCTGTCCAGGTCACACGTTTTTTCATCTCATCCTTCTTGGCTAAGGGAAAGAATCTATTCATGGTTTGTGACGTCACTTCCGGGAAAATTTTAATGTTTCATTATCACTGGACACTATGAAATCTATTTATAGATTAAATAAACTACTGTACTAATATTAATTCAATGTAATGTTCTGCAAATATGAGGTTTAAATTATAAAAATAATTATACACTATATTGCAGTCCTACAAGATTGTTGGGTTGCCTGCTTACAGGATAACGCTCAGATGTTTACCTTTCTTCCTTTGAACAAATCGCGGCGTACACTTGAAAGCATTGAAAAATGTTAGGAAAATTGACTTTGTTGACAGGTATAATGGGGAATTCTCTTACAAATTTTAATTTAACTACTATATCATGATAGGGTAATTTTAAAAATAAGTTTGACTTAAATTTCAACTTCTTTAACTCAAATTTGGGGACTCTGAAGGGATTATTAGAATAGGGGCAAAGTATGCAACCTGCGCGCAAACCTGAAAATTATGACGTAGAAACTCCCTATTTAACACACAATAACTGCCTGATATCATAATTTGAGCGTCAAGGAGTGATTGACTAAAAATTGTAGTACCACAATCGAAATCAGCGGGTTTTTCTACCCTAGTATCAATAGTTTTGTCTCCAATATCAGTTTATTTTAAGAGTGATAATCGAAAATATAAATTTATTGCAGGAAAATTTCGCCTGCTAGGCAGTTTCTACGTCACGTTTTGGCGCTAAATTTAAAAGAAGGAAGATTTTTAAAAAATTTCCTTGTCTCCAATTTTGAAGATTGAAACTTCTTTGTTTTGGGACATTTAATTTCAAGGCATAGAGCATCTGAAAAAAAAATAAAATAAATGTAGGAGAGTTCCCCATTATTTAAGAACACAAAAATGTAGCTTGTGTGTTCAAATTCAAATATTTATTCATCTTCAAAGCGAGACATTTCACAAAATACATTAATCATACATATAAATATACAATATTGTCTAGTATTATACAAGTGTTTTTTTAAACTCCCAGATGCTATGGAAAAGACTTAAAATAATGTAATAATTGCCTTAATATATAATATATATGTTTTTTTTTTTTGTTTTTTTTTACTTTTTCTCCCCTTACGCGCTGCTGATGCAATATACAAATAATATTATTGAAATTAGCATTGTTATTTTAAATTATTTTTAATTAATTATTGAACATCAAAATAGTGCATATAATTAATATTATTATACTGCATACATCCATTAAATTCAATATAAAACACGTACTAAACTATCATAATATGTAAATTTTACAGACATAAAAATGTTATTATACTGCATGAAGCAAATAATATATATAATATAGGACAGTACGTGTTTATAAAAAATTCATTTAATTTGAGTTGCATAATAATTCAATGAATATATCAATATTTTCAATTCAAAATATGATACAGGGTTGAACACAAACTTTATTTGAAAATTGCTGTATATATTGTTACCCCAGTTTTTTTTTTTTAACCCTCTCTACTTATGTATTATATTTTTGAATTTTATAATAAAATCAGGAAAATATTATACTCTCAGATAATAATTTTGTTCCATTTTAAAAGAGAATTTTTCATATTTTTCATAACAATGATTTTTCATTCGTTTTGAGAAGCTTATATTATATCATAGTGAACAAAATTAATATAACAGCTGCTAAACATTTTGTGTAAAGAATTTGTTTAAAAATTTAAAAATGGAACACTTACAATATTTTTTATTTCAGAAATGAACAAAGAGCAACAAATTTTTACTTTAAATTTTTCAGATATTTTATAGTGACCAGGAAATATTTTTCCAATGTGTTGCGCAGTGCGCTTGACCGGGTCTGGTCAGATCATGGAAGTCAAGCAACACCGAGCGTGGTTAGTAGGTGGATTGGTGACAATTAATTTTCAACAAAAAACACGTTTCCCACCCAGGGGTAAATCGTTGCGCTTTTCCACTATGTGGTTCCCCTGGCTTTGGAGTGGATCATTAATTGCACTTCCGGTTCATTGACAAAAGTTTGTAGCGTCCATCCTGGTTGAGGTTTCCACGTTTCCCTCAGTTAGTTGTTGAGAAGCAAATCTGAGATAAATCTTGTCTAAAGTGGACCACGTTTGTTTAATATATTAGTGATTTAAAATCACACGAGTAACACAAATATTTTGATATCAAGAGATTATCACACGTTATCACCCGTTCGTAATCTCAACTTCTGAGATTACAGTGAATTTTATCTTGAACTATTTGTGTATTCATCAAAGTCGTCACGATGATGAAGCTGCTGTTTGTTCTCTTTGCGCTTGTCTGCTATGCCGAGGTAATATAGAGTTATATCAAAGTAATGAAATGTATTTTTGTAGTATCATTGCTTTAGAAATTATTTTCTTCAATTTTTATCCGTTCTCGTTCCTTTAAACATCAAGCTGTTTTTGTCAAAATTTGTAGTTTGTATTTCAATTATAAAAATCGTGTTCAGTCTATTGTTATAATACTTTTTTTTGTAATATATTAATATTTGAGTCCGTTAGTTGCAAAAATCTCTTCTTCCATTTCTGTTAATCACTGATTAAACAAATGAACAAAAATTTTAATAAGGTTCATATTATAGTGATAAGATACTGAACAACAAAATTTCTTGATATGTCATATGGTTTTAAAAAGCGGTTTTCGCAATTGACTCACTTGCCCTCCTCGGCATTTTTATATGAACTATATATAATATATATAAT
This sequence comes from Siphlonurus alternatus, assembly GCA_949825025.1. Lineage (NCBI taxonomy): Eukaryota > Metazoa > Arthropoda > Insecta > Ephemeroptera > Siphlonuridae > Siphlonurus > Siphlonurus alternatus. Next base: position 4,941,118 of record OX463785.1, on the reverse strand, counting down.
GCATTATTATAAAAATATAATCATATAATGTAATTTTTATATATTATTTTTTCTAATTTATTTTGCATTTATTTAAAAATACTATTATAAAAAAGCCATGAATATATTTTAAAAAATATCCAACTCGTCATTATCAGAAAAAGCATGTTTTTTTTCTGGAATTACGTGTTTTTAGTCAATATATAATTAGTTCATATTTCTGATTAATGACATTGCATTTATTAAAAACAAAACAGTTGAATTTGTTTTAAAAATAAGTATTAAATTTCAGTAAAAAAAAATATAAAACATCCTCTATGAAGTCCATGCAGTATTTCTCAGTATATTTATTTATGAAATTAAGTTTCTTAATCATCATTATAATAAAATTACCACATTATAGAATGAGATAAAATAAAGTAATCATTTATGTACAATATGTCTGTTCGTAAACCCTGCTCGGTGTACTCTGAGCAAGCTTACGAATTAAAAATCGTGATGTCATTTCCACATCCCATTGGTGTACATACTTCGATCAGGTTAACGAACAGACACCGTATTAAATTCCACTACTTGGCACGCAGGCTCGCAGTGTGGGTACCCCCAGGGACCTGGCAGCTGACGTTGCCGCGGCGTTGACGGCGGTTGACACGGCGCTGGTTGACACCAATCAGCTGTTCGAGACGCTTAACCAAGTTGACGACGTGTTAATGTTCGACGTGCAGCTCATCGTGGGCAACATTATCGTCAACCTCTTCACGCTCGGGGTACGTGGCTCCTGAATGCTTATAAACAGTCAAATTAATTTAATATTCCCGCCGGAAGTAACCGGAAGTGAGAGGTTTCTGTCCTTCCTGTTTGCATTTGGAGTTTGAAATTTTACAGAGACCTTGGAAATAAGAAGACTAACTTGTTCGCAAAAGTAAAAAAATCGGACATGAACAGGAAGATCAGAAACTACTCATTTCCGGCTACTTCCGGCGGGAATATCAAAGTAATTTGACTATACTCTGGTTCATATTTAATTTTGTTTTCGTCGTGTTTGTAACGTCTTCAGTCATTGATGTGTTGTTTGTAACGAAGAATTTCATTGGCCGAGCCAACCAAGCCGAAGGACAGGACACCCGAGCGTTTCCGATGAAAACCAAGTTAAATATGAACCTTGGTATAGATGGGACACTGATGAAATTGTTACGTTTACTGTGGTTTTGATAACTTACACTTGGAGATGTATATACAGCGCCAAATCTAATGCGAAAATATCGGGGAAGCAACTCTCATGCTCTTGTAACGATAATGAGGGTTGGAATTACGGTGAACTTTGATGTTGTTTAGTTACACTTTTATTTCTCGTATTGTTCCGCAAAAAGTGCAGGAAAATCAATAAAATAACTCATAAACAACATCAAAGATCACCACGTATCATGAGTGACAGGTGGCTCATAATCGTGATGATCTCGGCTGTTGCTGACATCGTGTTGCCTCCCCGAGATTTTCGCATTAAATTTGGCACTGTCTTTACAACCTCACTTGCTAGAGCTGCAGCTTCAATAGACAGAGAGATGCAGATTTGTAATTTTAGGAGATGTAAGAAGAGCACCCAGTCTATATCAATATAAAAGGAGTTTTGATTCACCCCGCCACCATAGACTGCGTGGTAACGTCTAAAAGCAAAGCAGGAGTAACGTTCGTGGTGTCCAGAGGTGTACACCTTTCAACAGTACAAATTTTACCCCTACTCTGTTTGCAAGATTTAAAAAAGCAGCCCGACTTGAAATAAATTTCCTCTTTTATTCGCTCTTAAGCTTTCTTCTCGTCTAATTTCCTCTTATTTTGCATCATTTTAGAGTAAAAAAGACAATATTACATCTTATTTCCTCTTATTGAGCATAAAATGTTATAAATATTGTTTCCATTTTATCCTCACTTTGAGCGAAAGGGAAATAGAATGTGTTTTAGAGGTATAAAGATTAGGCTTAGACGTGTAAGGGATGAGTTGAAGACGTAATTTTTCAACTAGGGAATCAATAAAACAGTTTCTCTCTGTCAGGTGGGTGGTGAAGACCTTCAGGGTCTGCAGACGGTCATCAACCACGCCGAGGCCGTCACGGTCTACCAACTGTACCTGCAAGCCTACGCTCTGCTCGCCCATCGCGACACACTCGTCCTGACGCAGGGCCACCTGAGCACTGACCTGAGTCAGTTGACCTCAGACCAAGCCCTGCTGGCGACGTCACAACTCACCCTGGACTCAGGGTTTGCCTCCTTCCTGCAGCTTGCCACTGCCGAGGTCACGGCGTTTAATGACGAGGTCAATGCTCTAATTGCGGGAATGGTGAGTTTTAGATGAATTTAACCGGACACTTGACGCAGTGGTTTGTAATCGGATGGTTGTGAGTTCGATCCCAGGAACCGCAAAACTTTTTATAAGTGACAGTTGCTAAGGCCGGTATTACACGATACAATTTTGCATACAATTTTTCCTTACAAGAAAATTTCATCTCCATACAAACAAATGGAGTGGAAGCTTTCTTGTAAGGAGAAATTGTATGCGATAATCAGAAAAATTGCACCGTATAATACTGGCTTAAGGAATATCCTCCATCAATTGCCAACCATCCTTACTAAGGTTACATGGTTCCCTCAGTCACAACAAGGCAAATGCTAGGATAAATTGTAATAAGTTATATCCGCTCTGGTTTGGAAGGAACGCAGAAAAGTGAATACACCATTTAACTGAAAATATTTTATTAATTAGCGTGCAATACTTTTATATTCAATCTCATTTGAATGTCACAAGGAATTCTTACAATAAATCTTATAATACCAATAATCGGTTTGACGCAAGGATGTTGTATACTATGGATAGGTTGGGGCACTGTCGTCAGTGAGGCAACAGGCAGGGATCCAGGGGGGGGGGGACTGGGAGGGCTGTTGCCCCCCCCCCTAAATTTTGGATTTAACATGGGCAATATAGGTATTTCCCCCACTCCAATTTTTTTTAACAGTTGCCTTATGGAGGCACCCCCCCCCGAAATTTTTTTCTGGATCCGCGCCTGTGAGGCAAGGTCGTGAAGAGGAAGTGGGTGGTAGAACAATAGAATGTCTGCCATCTTACCATGGCCTGTGAAGCCAAAACAATACAAAATATTGCGTTCGGCTGCCATGATACCATGGCCTTTTGTCTCAGTAGCTATAGGCCTTGCCTATCCATATAGTATACAAGATCCTTGGTTTGACGGTAGACTGATCTAGTCTAAACTGCAAATGATTTTGATGCATCATACATCTGGAAAGTAAATCAGCAATCAATTTCAACTTAATTTGCACAGTACAAAATTAAACAAAGAATCACCTGTGTATATCACAAAGTGTGTTTCAACTTAAATTCTCTATCTTTCAGAGCGGCTCGACAGTGGATGACATCGTAGCCTCCCTTGCTGCAGTCAACGACATCCTCCGCTCCACGCGTGACGTCATCATTGTTGAGAAGGACGCCGTGGATGCATCGACCTTAGAGACCTTGATAGCCCTGGATGTAATCATCCTGCAGGTACCGAGTGACGTCATCAGCAAGAGTGACGTCATCAAGCGTGACGTCATCAACAAGAGTGACGTCATCAAGCGTGACGTCATCAGCAAGAGTGACGTCAACAAGCGTGACGTCATCAACAAGAGTGACGTCATCAACAAGAGTGACGTCATCAGCAAGAAAGAAGTCATCGATAAGAGTGACGTCAAAGATGAGCAGATTGATGGGCTGAAAGAACACAAGAATAAACCTGCAGAGAAGAAATGGGGGTGTGAGGATTAATTATGTACCTTGGCATAAAATTAAATAGCTCTTAAAGTTATTACGAGAAAATTGTAATAATTTTTTGTAATTAATGTTAAATACATAAATATAATTAAAAAAATAAAAAGGGAGTGGTAAAATATTTTTATTTTTGTAATATTCCTTTGTATTTTTTTATGAAAAAAAAAATCAGCTATTCGTCGCCTCAGAATGCAAATCACGTAACTACAAAAAAAAATTCTGGAAATTTGACCCTTATGTTCCAGTGAGATAAGGTTTAAAGTTGCATCAATTTTTTTGTAGTTACGTGATTTGCATTCTGAGGCGACGTATTGGTAACGAACCCTAATCTGGTATAAGTTTTGTTTGGAATTTAAGCAAATAAAAAAAGGCGTATATATCGTATTTTTTAAACATATATATTCAATTAGGCAAGCAAAGATTTTTATTCTAATAGGGTTGGTCTCTATCCAACGTAGCCAGAAAAATACATCAACCTAAACAGGAATGAGTATCAATTAATGCTCTAAAGTTACACTCTTTTCTAAACTCAAACACTAAATGATCAGGAAAGAGTATATTTATTATGTATACAGTACATAATTACGTATAATAGTTATAGCTTATAGTTATGTGTATAGTTATTAATTTATTTATTTTTATTTATTTATTCTCTTGTGGCTGTACATAATACAACATAGAGACAAAAATACATTTTCCTTAAAAATTAATAAGCAGGGATCCATATTATCTTTTCCCTGGTTATACTGTTCATAGTCCTAAAATATATTACAAGCTAAGTAAAATAATCATGGCATTAATCATGGATTAATTAATACGAGATTTGTGAAATTTTCCAGCATTAGTTAATGAATTCATATTTTTTTTTAAATATTCAACATAATGAAAAATATTGTTTAAAATTTATTGAAGATCATTCAAATATATAATTCTGATCCTATTTCGAGAAATGACTTAAATATCTTTAGGTTATTATAATTATTTTTATGTAATTTAATATTTCTCTTTGCTATAATAATAATAATAATAAAATATTAATAATTTTCTATTATTAAAATTTAGTTATAAATAAACTATAAAGTTGTTTTACGTTTAATCAAGGAATCAATGAAAGTATAATCATTTTTCCAAAGAGACTGACACTTAAAATAAATTAACATTAAATATACAGTACATTCATTAAGTAATTAATAAATATTATTATTTAATTTTATAAAATAGATACATCATCGACGATATACTGTATATCATATAATGAGATTATAAGTTTAGTATATAATATATTAATTTATTTATAATTTTATCATGTTTTTTTTTAGATAATTTGACAATATGATTGTGCTTTTTAAAATAAAGAAAATACTATATCTTGATACATTGTTAAGGTTGTATTATACTGGAGTAGAGATTTTAGAGCACCTGAATTAATTCAAATAAGATTTTGAGTTGATTTGCTAGATATATAAATAATGTTCAAATCTTTAAATTTTATTAAATTAATGGAAGATTTGTGTTAAATTATTCGTAAATTAGTGCAAATTTGTTTCCTTTATCTAAAAAACATTAAAGAATAACATGAAATACATACATTTTAATAAAACTGATACTCTGAAAATGAAACAAAACTGAAAAAAATTCTTCATACACGTATAATAAAAAAATATAAATTCACAGTTTTCCCCCCCGTCTCTCTCTCTCTCTCTCTCTCTGGATCATGCGCAGAATCAATGACAGTGATTGATTTTGTCACTTGAATTTTTTAAAACAAAATCTACGAACATATACAATCTATGAAGTTTAAATAAAATATTACTATATTATTTTATTTATCAATGATATCATATTTGCTTTCAATTTGATTTGAATTTATTTCTGTTATTTATAAATTCAATTCATATAGGTATGTTAAGTTATGTACATCATGATTGTTTTTAGTCCATTTTTTATTATATTTCTTTAGTTTCATTGTTGTTTTTATTAAAAATAAGTTACGTTTGATGAGAGGAAACGGAAACACTTCCTGCCGTGGTGCTGTTCGAGTATTTGTTGTATTGATATTTTTCAGTAATAAAGTTTGGAAGCTTAATTGCGTGTGACTGAAAACAAGTTTCAACATGTCGAGAAAAATCGCCTCGTTTCTGATTTACATTTACTTCATTATAATGGTAATTATTATAAATTTAGCAATCAATTTAATAAATAACAAGAATTAACCTAATTTTCTTTTATAACACAATATTGGACATTGTGCGTGAAAATTTTTATTGCAGAAATGAATTAAGGTATAACCTGAGAATTTGTCTGTCAAGGTCAAGAGGCGTGGCTATAGTGGCAACACTGTTTGCATTGGAATACGCATAAATTTTTAGGAGGGGGTGGTGACATCAGTCCTTGAGAACGTTGCCACATTTCTCATCACATATAGGAAACGATCATCGCCACGGTTCAAAATATATGAAAACAATTCAGAAAAATAGTCTAAAAAATTAGGTTTTAGTAAAAAAAAAAGTAAAAGAATCTGTTGTATAGTTTTTTTGCAATGCTAATTAACAAATTTAACATTAAAAGGATACAAAATTCTCATTTAAATAAATTAATTATAATTAAACCAACGGTTAAAAAATTCCGAAAAAATTCAGAGCTACTTTGACGATTGTTGTGAGTCCACCAAATTAATTTGAAGAAAATCTGTTGTAGCGAATTTTTCGTCCAAATTTCTCAGGTTAAGCCTTAATAGAGAGTTTCAATTTATGTTACTCTGAATTTACTATTTTTTTTTTATAATGGACAACATACATGAAAAAAATTATTGCAGAAATGAATTGAGGGTACCAAATTATGCTACTCTGAACTCTTTCAGATTTTTTCGAAACCCAGAACTGTTTTTAAATAATTATTGAAAGTGTGGCCACACCCCCTGAAGGCGTCAATAGGCGTCCAGTCTCTATCCTTTTTATTAAGAATTCAGGGGTGCCAACTGAAATCACAGGACTTTCAATAATTATTTAAAAATAGTTCCGGGTCTCAAAAAAATCTGAAAAAATTCAGAGTAGCATAATTTGGTACCCTTTATTCATTTCTGCAATAAATTTTTTTCATGATGCATATTGTCCATTATTTTTAAATTATTATTGAAAGTTCTGTAAGTTGTGTTGGCGCCCCTGAATCCTTAATAAAAAGTGCACAGTGCCTTATAGACGCCTATTGATGCCTCCAGAAGGCGTGGCCACACTTTCTAAAATTATTTAATTAATAACAGATCCAGGACAAAAAAAAAAAGCTGAAAAAAATTCAGAGCAGCATAATTTGGCACCCTCTATTAGGCGCTTGCATGTGACGTCAGATCGGGAGTTTCAACAGTTGTCCGCCAGTCGTCGATGGTGGACTGGTGGAGCTCCGCAATGTATAAGCATATAGGAGAAAATATTAAAAATATTATTTAAAAATATATAAGGAAAAGATTCTAAATTTTGAGGTGAGCAAAAGTTTGTAAATATTACTTTTAACATCTTGTTTCCCTCAAATTTTTTATTTTCATTTTAATTTATAATGATTTTTTTAATATTTTGCCTGCATGCAGAGTTTTCTACCAATACCCCAGAATGACGGCCTGCGCGCGCATGTTTTCACTCAGCCCATGTAAAGTAGAAAAAGTAGACTGATTGCATTGCTCATGCAACCGCCTTATTAAAGTTCTGCAATAAAAATAAATTTTGCAGGTTTTCCATCAGCACTATTTTGATAAGCTCAATCGAAAGAGGTCAAAAAATACACCTAAGAATTATGTGCAATGTTTTTTTCTAGTAGAAATCATGTTTTGTCTAAAATAGAGCGTAGGCGTTTCTAATTTTTGAAGATATAACAGAAGAAATAAAAGTTCACTTTTGTACTGTTTTAACTTTTCTCCTTAGGTGTATCAAGGACCACCAATTGTTTCTGCAGATGATGGTACGACTGCCAAAATGGCTTCCGGGAACACAAGTGTCATTGTAAGTACTCGGCAAGTGGTTTCATAATATAATTTGAGCAAACTATCATCTTTTTTGAAGAAATTTCAATTCAATATATTATTTTTACTAAGTTTTATAACATTAACTTCATTTAAAGCAAAATCATTAAAAATAAACAAAGAAACCCTAATTAAAAAATTACGTCTTCAACTCATCCTTTACACTGCTAAACCTAATCTTTTTACTTCTAAATCACGTCTGATTTCTTCCTCGCTCAAAATGAGGGAGACAATATTTCTAAACAATTTATGCTCAATAAGAGGAAAAAATATGCAATCTCATATTTTCCCCTCTTTTTTACTCTAAAATGGTGCAAAATAGGAAGGAATTAGATTAGGAGAGCTTAATAATAGCAAATGAAAGATGAGATTTATTTCAACCCGGGAGTGCTTTGTTAGTAAATACTTTTAAATTTATATTCTAATATTGTTAGAATAAAAAGTAACCCAAACAAAAACAAAAATTTATCAAAAAAAATGTGATTTTGATATTGTTATTATTTTTTTTTTATGACCACTTATAAAATTAAAAAAAAAAAAAAACAAGAAAAGTGGAAGTTTGTAATCCATATTTTTCAATATATTTGAGCAACCAAGTTTCCCCCCCCCCCCTCTCTACTCCTTCTCCTAGACCATGCATACTGCCTCCAAAATTACAACAAACTACATACACTGAAATTTATTTGTTATTCCTTCCGGAAGTAGCCGGAAGTGTGAAGTTTGCAGCTCTTCTGTTTGTAATTCAGTTTTGAAACTTTGCAGAGTGGTTTGACGTAGAAATACTGACCAATGTCTGAAATTGTAACTCTGAAATATGAATAGAAAGACTTGAAACCTTACACTTCCGGCTACTTCCGGAAGGAACATCATGTAAATTTGACTGTATAGCCCACAGACGTGAAGCCTGCAGCCACCAAAGTGTCTGACGACATTTCGGAGATGAAGAACACACTGACGAGACTTCAGACTCTTTTCGACAAGTCCACAGAGAAGATGGTGATCCCTGCTGTTATAAACCAGTCGAAAATCCTCCACCCTGGTAAATTTATATAATATACGTGGCGTAGTGCATTGACCGGTTCTCGATAGATCACTGAAGTCAAGTTATGTCAAGCGTGGTTAGTACTTGGATGGGTGACCGTTTCAAGTAAAAATTACGTTACTCCCTCCCTGGGGTAAATTCATCTCGCTTTTCACCCAGTGCAGTGATGCACTTGTGTGTGGTTCCCCAGGCTTTGGATATCACTTTGGTCCATTGATGAAAAATAGAGGTGTCCGTCCTGATTGAGGTTTTCCACGGTTCCCTCAGTCTCACCTCAGTGATATAAAATACATCTAAATACAGTAAAATCACATTAAGACTTTTTAAATTCAGGATTTATTCGTTTAATCATAATACTTTATCTCATTTAAAAAATCATGAATTTTTACATGAATATTATGAACTGCTTATATATTATGGTTTTCGTTTTTTTTTTTTTTCCTTTTTTATTTCAAGGTAGTAGTTTGTTGTGTAAAAGAGTGAGAAATAGGACAATGGACAACCTACATGAAATTTTTTTATGACAGAAATGAATAGATGGCACCTAATTATGCTACTCTGAATTTTTTCAGATTTTTTTGAGACCCGGAACTATTTTTAAATTATTATTGAAAGTTCTGTAAGTTAAGTTAAATTGATACCTCTGAATCATTAATAAAAATGATAGGGCCGAGACGCCTATATATTGACGTCTCCAGGGGGCTTGGCCAAAATTTCAATAATTATTTAAAAATAGTTCTGGGTTTCAAGAAATGTGAAAAAATTTAGAGTAGCATAATTTGGTACCCTCTATTCATTTATGCAATAAAAAAATGTTCATGTATGTTGTCCATTGTCAATAACTATATACTGGGAGGACGGTCTAACTTTAACGCGCTGCCATTTCCTCAACCAGTGACGTCACGACCTTGAGTTTTCTAGCACATTTGATTGGCTATTTGCTGAGCCGAGCCGGCCGAGCGCGCGTTATAGTTAGAGTTTCCGAATTCTACCGAGTATCGAGATTTCTCAATTTGACGTTCTAGGCCGTCCTCCAGTATATAGTCGTTGGTACATTGTAGGATTCATATTCGCAAAGAAGAGATGGATGCTTTCCTACTAATTTTGCATCACCTTAACGATTCGATAGAAAAACGATTATGATTAAACATTATAATACAAATTAATTATAATGATTTATAATATTTTAATGATATACAGGTCAGGCGTCTAAAACACAAAACACCACCGTGGTTATGTTTTTATCAGGAGGCAGAAACTACAGAATTTACAGGGAGCCTGAGGTGAGTCACTAACATGTACAGTCAATATCATAAAAATTAGAACATCAATGGTTCTTCACATCGCTCATGCTTGCCAGCTAAGACTCTCTTACTGGCTGGTATGAATGAGACAGCAAACGACACACAGTGCTCTCAGTGCTGTGATAAGCCAGAAGAAGGGAATTAAAACTTGTACCGTGATAACAAAGGACCATTGTTTGTTTCATTTTATTTGCTATGGACTGTACAGTTATTTGCACAAAAACATGTGCCATTATAAAAACATAGCTCCTTTTGTTCGTATCAGAATTCAATACTTTCATTTTATTAAATAATTTTAAAAATTTCATTTAACACACCGACGAAATAAAATTTCATCTTTAATTCACTATTACCCTCTTCTCTCGTCTAATTTCCTCTTATTTTGCACCATTTTAGAGGGAAAGAGAGGAGATGACGTCATTTTTCCTTCTTCTTCAACATAAAATGTTAAAAATATTCCGTTTAAACCTCATTTTGAGCAAGGAGGAAATAAAATGTGCTTTTGAGGTAAAAATATTAGATTTAGACGTGTAAAGGATGAATTGACGATGTAATTATTCAACTAGGGACTCCACTTTCAAAGCACCACTGTAAATAATCTTACATCACGGTTGCAGCTCCCCTTCTCCGATGCTTACAAATGGTGCCAGGACCGCGGCATGCAGCTTCTGACCCTTGAAAATAAGGAGGCGAACGACGCCCTGGAGCCAGGTGAAATAACTTTTCAATGAAGTATCGACCTAATTTTTTTTATTGCAGAAATGGATAGAGGGTGCAAAGTTATGCTATATCCTGATTTTTTTCAGATTTTTTACAGTCCTAAAAGTATTTTTAAAAAATTATTGAAAGTCATTTTTGTGACATCACAAGGCGTCTCTCCTTATATATATTATATATATATCCCTATACGCTGCGCAATGATATTGCACCCTGAGGTTAGGCAACTTGTTCAGCAACAAAACAGAGCGGGTTGTATAAGCAGCAGAGGCTTCGTATAATTTTTACGGTCGTCGCCTCGGAAAATTTCCCTTTTGCAGCTTTGTAATTCAATGTGCCCCACAAAATAGGGCTTCATGATTAACGAGGACTTAAGTGGGAAATTTTTGAAGGAGACGAGTGTACATTTTCTTTACCTTGTTGGAATTTTGATGTCATTAATACTTATTGACTGGTATTTCCAATTTTCGGACTTTTACCTTTGCCGGTGTTTGATGTAATCCTTCTCTGTGTAGTTTGTTGCGATGGTCACTTAGTGTTCGTGAACGTCCACTAACACTTGCATGTACTACACTACTACTAAACTAAATAATAAAATAATGTAAATAATATATTTAAGAATCTGGAAATAACAAACATATTTGGGCTTTTATGCATTAATTAGTATTTATATATTTATATATTATATGTTTATACATTGTATTGACAAGATCTATGTTTGTATTGTGATTTATTCACTGTATACTGCCTAGCGATCAAATAAATATTTCTAATTTCTACACATATCACTACGTTTCGAGAGTTATCCGCTCTCTTCCTCAGGTGATCTGAGAATGAATGACCATCCCAACAAACTATAACACACAGAAAGGTTACATCGAACAACGGCAAAAATAGAAGTCCGAAAAGTGAAGTAACATTCAATATTAATATTCTTTGCAAGAAAAAGTTAATTACTAGTGACAATAATAATTACTATTATACAATCAGTCATTTGAATAAATAAATTAATTAATTGTTATTAATGATTATAAAAACATAATTGAAATTATTAATACTTAATAATAATTCGGTTTGTTCCAGTTCTGACCGGTAAAGATGCCAATGTTGCATTCTGGACGAGTGGTATCGGGACCAATGCCTTTGCATTCACCTGGAAAGCCATTGGCAAGCCGTTCACCTTCACTAAATTCGCTGCAGGGGAGCCCAATAATGCCGATAACAGCGAGCGGTGCATCAACGTTGGCCGAAACGAGGTGGAAATTGGCTGGTACGACGCCAAGTGTGAAGAAAAAAAAAAGTTCATCTGTGAGATCAGACGCTTTTAGATCTTTAGAATTCTTTTAATTCAAACAAAAAAATTATAAATATTAAGTTAAAAATGCTTAAAATTTTGAATTATGTGCATGTAATTAATTTATTGTAAAGAATTGGAATAAAAAATAAATATTATTATGAAACCACGTATTGCTTCAAATTTATCATTATGTTAGACTCTTTATGTGTTTCTTCGTTATTTGCAATCAAAGATACATTATTATAAAACTATTAATGTTTCAAATTTTCAAATTTTAATTTAATATTGTATGACAACAATCCCTAGTTGAAAAATTACGTCTTCAACACGTCTAAACCTAATCTTTTTACCTCAAAAACACATCTTATTTCCTCCTCACTCAAAGTGAGGATGAAATGGAAACAATATTTTTAACATTTTATGTTCGTGAAGAGGAAAAAACACGTTATCTTGTCTTTTTCCCTCTAAAATGTTGCAAATTAAGAGAAAACTATACCAGAGAAAAGAGCTTAATAGCGAATAAAATATGCAATTTATTTCAACTCGGGATTCTTAATGTTTTTAATTAGTGATTATTATTTATAATGTCTATAGAAGTAAGTTCTTAATATTAAAAATATATTAATTTATGTCAAAGTTAGTTATGGTATCATCTCATGTCAAAAACGTAAGGGTAAATGACACTCTATCCTAACCGTTCGTGCCATGGTTGGCACACCATTAACAACTTTGCAGTGTATATACACTGGTCGTCTTGGAAAATTTCCCACTTACAATCATGGTAATCACCATGCCCTGTGTTATTTTACCTATATAGTATTCAAACAGGTGGTTTTCAGATATCATTTTTAAAAAATAGTTTGCCTTCGTTTTTTAGCATTAATTTTAATAAATTAATTTATAACTTAAGATAGTACATGATTGAAAATTGTCAGATAATTTATTAATTAATGATACAGATTTTTATTGAAGATGGAATAATATAAATTTATAAATATTGTTTTAAACGATTGACCTCACAAGTCAGTTACTACGCGAGTCAAAGGATTTTTCTGTCAGACGGAATCGAATGAGATAAATTTTAAAATTCGAGAATGCTCTAAAAATTTAAAAATTAATCACTTATGGTTTGAGCAGATTCAAAGGGGTAGTTTCCTCACAATAACTTCATTTCCGGTTTTCATCCATAAGGCCAATGTTATATTTCTACCTCAGTGTTCTCAAAACTGATAAGACCGATCCACTTTAAAATTTGCATGCCACCTATTGATGGAGAGTTCAAAGTTTTCTGCAAATCTTATTCAATTTAAGGGGGATGATTCAGAGATCTCAATCAATTGAGTTCAATCCTTATTATTTTTTAATTTTAACACCATCAAAATCGATAGTAAAAACGCTGTGATGTCATTATATTCAACGTCTTCAAAACTTCTTTTTATTTGTAAACACGATGCATGACTATGACGTCAAAGCATTTTTCCCTCTCGATTTTGATAATGTTTATACATTTAAAAAAATTGAAAAAATAACGATACATATATATAGGTCAAGGTCGTCCAGTCTAATACACAAAAATGAAGTAATGCAAGTTGACCTCATAATATATACGTCTGCTATTACGATAAGTATATACTATAGAAAAATAATGATGATGTTGGTCAACATCATAGTATATGGCTAATTGCGGATTATTCTCAAAATAATAAACAAAATAACAAGAAGAAAAACAAGTCTTTATTGATAAAAGTATGGACTTTTTAGTTTTCTGGACAAGGAATCGAACATAACACAAACATATTGACATCAAATTTTATTAACATGCCCCAGGTTAACAATTGGTATGGTTATATTCCCGTTTTTGATAGTTTTCCAGACTAAGGGTCTCGATCGCCTCATCTATTATCCTCACCAGGTTCTCTTCACCGAGACTGTCATTCTGGCGACGAGCGTAAATGTAAATTTTGGACAAAATTCGTTCTTCATTTGAGTCCTGCTGCTCTTTTGGCTGTTGACTGCAAACTCCCATCACCAGGTAGTTGGAGGGGTCAGAAGATACGAGCAACACTTCAGTGACTGAAAAAACAACAAACATATGTACACTCGTCACCTTGGAAAATTTTCCACTTAAGTTTGATTCACATGGCGATTTTTATCATGCGATGCGAATAATGCGCACTTGCTGTGTAACATTCATTGGCGGCCTTATTTGAAGATTGAAAGAAAAAGAGCATCGTAATTAACGCGATTCTCGACGAATTCGCCACTGCATAGGATTTCACAGCTTTTACGTCAAAATCGCGTCGCATTGCCGTTGTTGCCATCTGAATCCGCCTTGTTAATCACCATACCTTTTTTTTTTTCTTACAGAGTTTGGTGATTAACAAGGCTGCAAAGTTTAGGGATGTTTTCCGAGATGACAAGTAAACATTAGACAAAAAAATATATATACCTTCCTCACCAACCATAGAAATCACGAATTGAAATAAAAATCGCCTTTTATTTACTCGTCGTCTTTTTTTTTTTTTTTTTCCTCCTATTTTGAACCATTTTCGAGGAAAAAGAGTATTATTACGTATTCTGTCTTCTTGTTGAGCATGAAATGTTAAAAAATTGTGTATTTTTCATCCTGAATTTGATCAAGGAAGAAATAAGTTTGTTGTTTGATTAGTTTTAGACGTTTAACAGATGAATGAAATATATGTAATTTTTCAAACTATGGCGGACCATTTATAAAACTAACACATACAATTTTACCCACAACTAACCCTTACCAAATAGCTTCTGTTCCCCTTTGGTTTCCATGCTCCACATCCCCTGGTTGCCATCGATGTTCTCAAAAGCTATGAGCTTGTTGATGACTCTCTCTGGCGCGTTCTGCGGTCCGTAGTGATATGTGTAGTTCATCAACAGCCTTCTGTCTGAGGTGGCCGAGATGTCGTTGACAAAACAAATCGAGGCGTTCGCAGTGACTCGTGCACTTTTTTGGAAGGACTTGCGAGCCAGCCAGAGGCCCTGCAACTGAAGTAAACACAGATGGTTATTTTGTGCAAAATCCCTTTACTTACTTGATTTTGTGTACCAGTTTGCATTAAAGAAATTATTTAGGATTTTTATTTATTTATTTATTTATTTATTTATTTATTTATTTATTTATTTATTTATTTATTTATTTATTTATTTATTTATTTATTTATTTATTTATTTATTTATTTATTTATTTATTTATTTATTTATTTATTTATTTATTTATTTATTTATTTATTTATTTATTTATTTATTTATTTATTTATACATGTCCGTATTCTTGTCCCGTCAAGACAGAGACAAAGGTGCAATAGTTTGCACTGCGGCCATGGCTAACTTTATTTATCCATCCTAGCATTAGTCATGTTATATTATAGATGAGGGGGACCATATATAGAAACTCCTGGGAATGTGCTAAAAGGTTCACGTTAATTATTTTTGAAAAATACTCATTGGTAATGTAAAATAGTTTACGAAATAAAAAATTAAACAAACATTTCAATAATAAGTATAATAACATATTAATTACCTCAGGCAGTGGCACATTTTGCAAAGGGATATTGTTGCAAGAAACCCATTGTTGTTCTCCCTGGACCAGCGAGGCGCCACACAACGCCAGGACAACGAGAAGGCGCCACATCGTTCACTGCAGTAAATGAAACACAAGTACGCGAGCAGTATGATATTATCTATAAGCATCATAACATTCTTTACTAATGTAAATAAGGTTCAATTTATATTTTTTATAGTCACAAAATAAGCTTTGTGGATATTGGTGTGCAAAATTTGTACGCATTATTATGTTAACCTTACATTAAAATTATCAAAATATTAAGGTCAAAGAGCAGTATTCTTGAAAAGGTCATTAGATATAATTAGGGTCACGGAATATCATTCTCGCATTTTTTTTTTAATATTACAAAACTCATTTTTATTATTGGATAATATCGTTGTTTCAATGTTGGACCTCATCAAAACTTTAATATTTTGAAAAACTTAAAAATAATGTGATTTTGAATATAAAAAAGTGAATCTATTTCCTTTCTTACGAACTCGCAAAGATTCAATGCTATATAAAAAATGGAGCAAAAGGATGACCGACAAATTAAGCTGCACTTGAAGAATGGAGTATCGACCTCAATTTTTTTTTATTGCAGAAATGAATAGAGCGTGCAAAGTTATGCTAACCTGATTTTTTTCAGATTTTTTAGAGCCCGGGAAGTATTTTTATAAAATTATTGAATGTTCTTTTTTTTTTAAAAAAATACTTCCCGGGCTCTAAAAAATCTGAAAAAATCAGGGTATTATAACTTTGCTGACTTTAAACCCTCTATTCATTTCTACAATAAAAAAATGAGGTCAAATTGAGTACATATAGGACCAAGAGATGGCGCTGAGTGCTGAAATTTTGGCGAGGATACAGCAATACCTATAGCATTGGGAGAATTACAAAAACAACAAATTTTATATGAAATACATCTTTTACGAAGTTGAAATTTAATATTTTTTTATATTTGTCCGAACGTATTTGACAACTAATTATGGTGTTGTCACTTCTGTAAAATTATGCTGTGGCTGCTGAGAGAGCATTTACATGATTTTACAATGTTAAACACAATGGGCCTCGCTAGGCGTACGTAGTTCAGCTGTTTCCCGTCAGTTTCTGCGAGTGGCGCTACTAACTTTATGACGCTGTTATTAATTTTATTACACATAAAAGATAATTAATAAAATTTAGATAAAATATAATAAGTGATTTGTTCTTATTGGACTGTTTGTAAATCTCCTGCCTGTGACTTGTTATTTATGTACTCATGAGGGAAATATAATAAAATAAAATAAAAAAAGTTATGATATAATTTATTTATTATTACTTAACCCAATGTAAAAATTATATCTTTAGGAGGTGTGGCGAGTGTGTATGACCGGGTCTCGTCAGATCACCGAAGTCAAGCAACACCGAGCGTGATTAGTAGTTGGATAGGTGACCATTTTCAACAAAAAACACATTTCCCACCCAGGGGTAAATTCAGATCACCTGAGGAAGAGAGCGGTTGACTCTCGAAACGTAGTGATATGTGTAGTACATGCAAGTGTTAGTGAAGTGCACGAACACTAATTGTAAATGACCATCGCAACAAACTACACACAGAAGGATTACATCAAACACCAGCAAAGGTTAAAGTCCGAAAGTGATATAAATAATAATATTTTATGATCAACAAGAGAAAAAAACACGCATAAATCTTGTCTTTTCTCCTCTATAAAATGGTGTGAAATAAGAGGAAGTTAGACGAGGAGAGAGCTTAATAGCGAATAAAAGATGAAATTTATTTCAACTCTGGGCGATCATTCAGAATTTTTTATTATAAATTATAATATTTTTTTTTTGTTTACACATCTCTAATATTAAAGCCATTAAGGAGTTTTTAAAGCTTCTATAAATCATTTCATTTTTTAAAAATTAATTTAAGTGACAGGGTTTGTTGCTGCAAGTTAATTTTTACACTTTTACTTTCATCGATGCCTATACATTTACACCACATACAATTTAAATTTATATAATTTATTTTTTAATTGGTTCGTCTTATCAAGTGACCTTTTCTGACCTTTTTTGACCTTTGACTTCATATTGGTCGAGATGAAAATCATGTATTCGAATAAATTTTAAAGTTTATTAAATATTTTTAAAATAATTAACATACGACCTTATTAACATTATTTTTTCTCACTTAAAAATATCGTTGACTGCATAATATATATATTTTTTTATCAATTCGTGTTATCAAGTGACCTTCTCTGACCTTTGACATAATATTAGTGAAGATAAAAAGCATGTATACCAATACATTTTAGAGTTTACTATAAATATATATGAAAAAAAAAATATTAACATTAATTACGCTTACTTAAAAATATCATGAAATTTATCGTACTGCTCACTCGCGTTTCATTTAATGAGAGAGAACGATGTGGCGCCTCTTCGTTGTCCTGGCGCTATGTGGCGCCTCGCTGGTCCAGGCAGGTCAAGGAGTATCCTGCAAAAACATTACGATTCCGCAAAATATCCCACTGAATGAGGTAATTATACCTTATTAAGGACCTTATTGTTACATATTAATTAATACAATGAGATATTAGAATGTGAAAATTTTAGTGGCTTAATCTAGAAAGAATGGTACTGTAATTTTTTACAGATTTTTCTGAGACCGGGAACCATTTTTAAAAAATTATTGAAAGTCTATTTTGATGACGTCAAGGGTGGCCTTCCTTGAAAAAGGATAGGGCAGTGCCGCTCGTGACGTATTGAAATAGACTTTCAATCATTTTTTAAAAATTGTTACCGGTCATAAAAATTGTTATGAAAAAATTCACAGTACCATATTTTTACCCCTTCTTTCGATTAAGCCACTAAAATTTTCACATTCTAATATCTCATTGTTTTGTGTTTTTTGTTCCATGTACACTCGTCGCCTTTGAAAATTTTCTATCTGCATCCTTGTTAATCATCATCATGGCCTGTGCTATTTATACGGGTCATGGTGATTTAAAAAGGCCGCAAAGAGAAATTTTCCTAGGTGTCGACTGTACATTCTTTATCAATATTTGCATACGAATAAAAAAATAATTAAAAAGTACTATATAATAAATTAAATTATAATTATTACTTGAAATCCAGTTAATTATCGAAGTATCAATTATTTATTTCATCAAATTTTGATGTTGCAAAGATTTATTTCTGAAATAAAATAATTATTTATGATTATCATGATGAAAATTATCTATTTCTTAGGTTTAGACATTTTTAAAGGATGCATGAGTTAAAGACGTAATTTTTCAACTCTGCTTATGTTCAGTTACAGGGCAGATGGGTGGTACGACAAATTCTCAACAAAGACGACTTTGAAATTAGCCCTACTGAGTCATGCCTCACGTCTGAAATCTCATACAACTCGGATACTGGACTGAGGATAATTCAAAGAACCCGAGAGGAAAAGGACGGATTTGTTATGAATCTTAAAGAAATCGGAGACCACACGGCAAGATTTAGCGTGCAAGAACAAGGTTTGTGTAGAACTTTCATATTTATTTCTTCCTGGACGTTCCCTATAGTTGAAAAATTACGTTTTCAACTCGTCCTTTACACGTCTTAACCTAATCTTTTTACCTCTAAAACACATCTTAATTAATTCCTCTTCGCTCAAAGTGAGGATGAAATGAAGACAATATTTCCAACATCTTATGTTTAAGAAGAGGAAAAAAGACGTAATCTCGTCTTTTTTCCTAAAATGGTGCAAAATAAGAGGAGAAAAGACGAGAGGAGAGTATAATAGAGAAGAAAAGATGAAATTTATTTCAACTCGGGTTGCCATCATGTACAACCCAAGTGAATTTTTATTGCGAAATTTGCCTGTGACTGAGGGAAACGTGGAAACCTCAGCCATTATGGACACTACAGGTTTTGTCAATGAACTGAAGCTAGGAAAGTCACATCGTGAAGAAACGCGATGATTAAATTCTGGGTGGAATATGTGATTTCTGTCAAAAATGGTCACCCATGCAACTACTATTCACGCTCGGCGTGGCTTGACTTCGGTGATCTGACGAGATTCAGTCAAACGCATTGCACCACACGTATGTGCGGGTCCTATAAGATATAGTTTGGGCGTGATGCAGTGCATTGATCGGTTCTCGTTAGATCACTGAAGTCAAGCTATATCGAACGTGTTTGGATGAGTGACCTTTCCAAGTAAAAACCTATCTGCTCCCTCCCTGGGATCTCTCTTTCCAC
Source organism: Siphlonurus alternatus (assembly GCA_949825025.1). NCBI lineage: Eukaryota > Metazoa > Arthropoda > Insecta > Ephemeroptera > Siphlonuridae > Siphlonurus > Siphlonurus alternatus. Next base: position 4,921,137 of record OX463785.1, on the reverse strand, counting down.
CCAGTGCAGTAATACACTTGTGAGTAGTTCCCCAGGCTTTGGATATCACTTTGGTCCATTAATAAAAAGTAGAGGTGTCCGTCCTGACTTAGGTTTTCCACGGTTCCCTCAGTCTCACCTCAGCAAATACTGACGCGTGTAACAGGCCGTGACCACCATCCTTTCCCTATACCTTATCCCTACCCATTGCCTCATCTCGAGCTTCCAAGCTCATAAGGGAGTATTCTTGTAAGAAAAAAAAAATGGGTCATGTTTTTTTCATACTGAATATTTTATTGACAACTGACCTCCAGGTATTTTTTTTCAGTTGCGGAGGTTCTGCTGACATCTTCAGACCTCTCCCGCTACCTTGTAATGCCAGTTTGTCACCCATCAGGTCCACAGAACGTTAACAATACCTCCGAGCGCTTCGTGACCACCGTGTTCTTCCTGGCTCGCATCCAGGAGCCTGGCGAGAGTGGCAATATCAGCGATGAGGACCTGGCGAAGATAATCGATCAAACGAAGGAGGATCTTGGATTACAAAACTATCATAAGAAAAATTACAACACTGACTGTTAATTATAATACATGAAGATTAAATAATGTCGGTAAATTTCAAGCACGAAATAAATTAATTAATTATAAATTAGATCGTCTTTATTGAGAGGTGACAATTTAGGCGCACTCTACCAACCAACCCACCCACCCACCCAATGAAAACACATGCAATGAAGATTTTTTTTTATTTAAATTTTTATTAATAACACTAAAATAGGTCGATGATTTAAAAAAAAATCTAAATTTTCATTTAGGTTATTTTTAATGTTATATAAATAATTATAAAAAAAATGTGGTTACTTGCATGTGTTACAAGATATTTATACTGCATGGACTACAGTATTTACTGACGAATTTAATGGAAACAAACCTTGTAAATATCGAAGATAATATAATATTTTTATTTCATAAAAAGCGTTATTTAAACAAAAAATAAAAGTTGAATTTCTGGTCAAACATTTAAGTACATTAATATATAATTTATCTTGAAAAGTGAAATGGCATTGACAGACTTGATCATAATGAAATTATTACTTAATTTCTCTTACCTAATATAACTAAGAACTAACAGTAGCAAAACTCCTTATACATTCTTTGAAATAGTAGTGAAATAATTCAGTTTATTACATAATTTAAATATTTAATAAACATTTTTTAAAATTTCTCTTGATTATATATTGAAGCTTGATACTTATTTTCTTTTCTTTATATTAAATAAAAATAATTGTATTTTAATAAAAATGTCCCAATACATCTTAGGATAATTTTTTTATGCATTCATTTTAATTATCATGATTTTGGTTTCGGTTTGATATGGAGTACCACTTGAACTAAATTTTACAGAAAATGCTAACTCTGTTTTTCTCCCCGGTTTCCATCTACTTTAACTTTGAATTTCACAATCGTGACCTCAATGTCCTATCACATGACGTTACTGAAGAAAATAATCTTTGCAAAATGTACGCAATGTAGCAAAGTCTGCAGTTCACTACAGTCTAATTTACATGACATTCCCTCCGGAAGTAGCCGAAAATGAAAGATTTCTGGTCTTCCTAATTATATTTCAGCGTTACAATTTCACACATAGGTCAGTGCTTCTACGTCAAAGCAACATGTAAAGTCTCAAAACTGAATTACAAACAGAAGAGCTGCAAACTTCACACTTCCGGTTACTTCCGGAAGGAATATCAAATTAATTTCACTGTATTATCTCTAACAGCATAACTTTGAACTCAGTGTTCTTAGAAAGTACATAAATAATCATCTAGCAACATAGAGTACTGCACAATTACTCGAGTTTATTGCATAGAACGATGTGGCGCCTCCTCGTTGTCCTGGCGCTATGTGGCGCCTCGCTGGTCCAGGGAGAAGAACATGGAGTTTCTTGTAACAATATCCCGACCTTGCAAAATGTACCACTGACTGAGGTAATTACTATATAAATAATTATATAGACAGCTGTGAGAACTGTTAAATAATAATATGAATAGTACCATTCGCTATATATTATAGGTACAAAATAATGTATTAGGTATATTCCTTGGCCCAAAAACGGGATAGATTCAGATCTAGTGGCACATTTTGGATCTATTTCTGCAATGTACTTACCATGTAATTTAATTTATATCGACCTTGTTTTTTTTTTTTTTTTTTTTTTTTGCAAAAATAGAGTAATGCTACTCTGGTTATTTTTAGATATTTTAGATTTTTCAAAGCCCGGGAACTATTTTTTAAATAAATATTAAAAGTATTTTTTGTGACGTCACGAGGTGGCACACATTAAGAAAAAGATATGAGTTGCCGCCTCGTGACATAAAAAAAAAAGACATTCAATAATTTAAAAAAAAAATAGTTCTCGGGCTTTAAAAAAATCTGAAAAAAATCAAGGTAGCATAACTTTTCACCCTGTATCCATTTCTTCATTAAAAATATTCTGAGGTCAATACTCTTTATGTAAACCCGAATCTCTAGAACCACATCTCGGTCTCTAGAGTATTTCCTAGGTTTAAAATTAATTATATTATCATAAAAATGCCATTAATAACTTATGTATGGTTTTATTTTATGGTTAATTAATGGAGTATTGACCTCAAATTTTTTTATTGCAGAAATGGATAGAGGGTGCAAAGTTATGCTACCCTGATTTTTTTCAAATTTTTTAGAGCCCGGGAAGTATTTTTAAAAAATTATTGAAAGTTATTTTTGTGACGTCACGAGACGCCGCTCCTTAAGAAAAAGATAGGACTTGCCACCGCGTGACGTCACAAAAAGGACTTTCAATAATTTTTTAAAAATACTTCCCGGGCTCCAAAAAATCTGAAAAAAATCAGGGTAGCATAACTTTGCACGCTCTATCCATTTCGGCAATAAAAAAAATTGAGGACAATACCCCATTAATTAATTATGTCCACAGTTGAAAGGCAGTTGGGTGGTTCGCAAGTCACTCAGCGAGAGAACTGTGGCTGTGAAGACAAGTTGTTTAACGTACGAGATATCAGACACCTCTGAGAGTGGAATGACGGTTGAAATGAACTCACCTTCATGGCATGTGGAGGACAAAGTACATTTGGAGTTGAGGGTTGTTGGAGACAACAAGGGAAGGTTGAGCAACAAATCAAACAAGAGTGAAATCGGTGATGAAGGTAAGTGAAAAATAATAAAATATGTAATGACTGTGCTATGAGATGACGTACACTCGTCGCCTCGAAAAATTACCCTTTGCAGCCTTGTTAAAACATGTCTGCAAGTGAAAAAATTTCCAAGGTGACGATTGTACAGAAACCCTTTTTAAATTCACAAATTTAACTTTAAAACCTGTACATTATTTTATATTAAAAATGGATTATCAACCTCCATTTTTTATTGCAGAAATGGATAGAGGGTGCAATATGGTACTCTGATTTTTTTCAGATTTTTTAGAGCCCGGGAACTAATTTTAAAAAATTATTGAAAGTTCTTATTGTGACGTCACGTGGTGGCAAGTCCTATCTTTTTCTTAAGGAGCGGCGTCTCGTGACGTCACAAAAAGAATTTTCAATATTTTTTTAAATATAGTTCCCGGTCTCAAAAAAATCTGAAAAAATCAGGGTTGCATAACTTTGCACCCTCATTTCTGCAATAAAAAAATTTGAAGTCGATACTCCATTGTAAGACATAAGACCTCGATTTATATTGGATTTTTTTTTTTTTTTTCAATATTTTGAACTTCCTCAAAACACTCAATATTAGTGAGAAAGATATTGTGACATTGTGACATCACAGTCAAACGACAACTATCGCTGTCATGCTTGCGTATGTATTATTTGCATGACTTTGACGTCAGAGTGTTATTCTTGCGATTTAAAGGTTATTATACTTTTTATTATACTAGAAATTCGAGATCAACAAATCTGAAAAGAATTACAATACCAAATACGAAGTTTGTTTTTAAAATATATATATATAAAAAAAATCATGCAAGCAATATTAGTACATTTTTTGGACGTAAAACACGAATATTTCTGATAGTTTGTAAATACGTTTTGATGTTATTTAATTTTTTAATGCAATGGAGTATCAAGTATCAACCTCAACATCCTTTACTGTATGTACAAGTAGATAGAGGGTGCAAAGTTATGCCACTGCTCTGATTTTTTGTTCAGATTTTTTTATCTAGTCCGTTAACTTTTTTTAAAAAAAATATTGAAAGTGCAGAGTGACTCCTCTTAATGCCTCTCTTAATAAAAAGATAGGACCTTTAAGGGGCATGGGTTCAAAACCGACCTCAGTAAAAAAATTAGCATTACTTTTCGGGCTATAAAAAATCTAAAAAAAACATCAGAGTAGCGTAAAACTTTGCTCCTCTCTATCCATTTTTGTACATAATAAAAATTTTGAATTTGATATAACTGCTCTATTTTATTTCATATATAAATTTTTTATAGACAGTCAATAAACATTATTTTCTGTTTATTTTCAGAGATTGAGATACTGCTAGTATCAACCGACACGTCTAGCTACCTCGTGTCGGTGATATGTCACAAGAACCCTAACAACCACGAGGACACAAATGATGAACTCTCCGTGTTAACCGTTCATTTCCTCGCTCGCCGCCAGGGGCGTGGTGATCGCGGCAATCTCAGCGAGGAAAACCTGACCAAGATTTTTAACGAGACGAGCGAGACCCTTGGATTACAAAACTACCAAAAAGATTTAATTTTCCACACTGACTGCTAACACGTAATGATAATAATGCTAAATACCAATCAAGATATCCGAATTGAAATAAGTATAATCTTTTATTCACACTTTTAACGACGTCTCTGCTCTTCTAATTTCCTCATATTTTGCTCCATTTGAGAAGAAAATGGAAAGGAAAAAGGCAAGATCACGTCTTCTTTCCTCTTATTGAGCATGAAATGTTTGAAAAGTTGTCTCCATTTCATCCTTGTTTTGAGTGAAGAAGAAATAAGATATGTTTTTGAGGTAAAAAGACGTAATAATATTAGGTTTAGATGTGTAAAGGATGAGTTCAAGATGTAATTTTTCATGCAACTATAATATGGTGTACTTCTTTGTGATTAAACTTTTGCTCCATAGACATTATCACTATAAAATAAAAGAGACGATTTTCACACCCTAATAGTTAAATAGTTACGTTTTCAACTCATTCTTTTACACATCTAAACCTAATCTTTTTACCAGACCTTTAAAATACATCGCTCAAAATGAGGATGAAATGGAGTAAATGTTTTTAACTTTTCGTGCTCAAGAAGAGGAAAGAAGACGTAATATTATATTTTTCCCTCTAAAATGGTGCCAAATGGAAGGAAATTAGACGACGAGATGAAAATTATTAAAACTAGGTTCAGGGATAATTTTATACTTGAGCGTTTTTTTTTTTTTTTTTTTGCTCGGAACCTTGAAATATTGTACCGTCTTTGGCATTACAATTGTTTCAAGTCATTGAGGTAAATAGAAATATTTCAATTATTGTACTTCCCTGTAACAATTTATAATATACACTCTTTTAGCAGAAATATTAAACTTTCTATTTTTATAAGATAGAAAAACAATAAAAAAATTCAAATAAAATCCTGCATTAATTATTTCATTCACAAGGGAAGGGCCTCTTTCATACATTTATATAGAAAATAAATTATAAGTTATAATTAGTAAAACAATTGAGTCTCAGTAATTCACATTTTGTATTAAAATAATATTTTTAAATACCAAATAATCATTTTTTTTTCTTTTTCTTATCAATTTTCTTCTGTATTTTTTGTTGCTACAAATTTAATTTTTTTCTTTAAATTTTACTTCTTCTCCGATGCCTATATTTTCACATCATATACAATTTTATTTATTTATTTTTTATTCAATTTATTTTATCAATTGACCTTCTCTGATCTTTGACATTATGTGGGTCAAGATAAGAATACTATATAATATCTTTTAAGGTTTATTAAATAATTATATAATACATAATATTCAACCTTATTAACTCTAATTTTGATTAGTTCACAACACTGCTCGCGTATACTCGTGTTTACTGCAGTGAACGATGTGGCGCCTCTACGTTGTCCTGGCGCTATGTGGCGCCTCGCTGGTCCACGGAGAACAACATGGAGTTTCTTGTAACAACATCACGACCTTGCAAAATGTGTCATTGACTGAGGTAATTGCAGTTAATTGTTATAGTAATTAATTCAATTGTTTAAAGTTTGTTTATGTGTACCGAAGGGACGTATAGTTAACATGGTATCTGCAACGAAGTGTATTGAATTTGAGGAGTGAGGGTCAGTCGATATGCCTGTTTTTATCACTATGCCTTGATACCAAACGTCCCCTATGACGTCACCCATAAAGTCTATGTACAGTATAGGAGGAATTTTATACGGTCCTCTCGGTACACTATTAATATTAGCATAAAAACAGAATTAAGAACTTATATTTAAATTGAATTAATATGAATCTGTAACAAAATAAAGGTATTCATATTAACAGTTCGTTGAATGGAATAATAAGTTTGGTTAATTCAATGAGAATAGAGAGGGTGCAGAGTTACGCTTCTCTGATTTTTTTTTTCATTTTTTTTTTATTTTTTTTTCAGTTCGGGAATTATTTATAATAAAAATATTGAAAGTACAGAGAAAGTGACGCCTCTCTTAATAAAAAGATAGGACCTAAAAAGAGCATGGGTTCAAACCCGACCTGGGCAAAACTTTTTAGCAATACTTCCCGGCCTCTAAAAAATCTGAAAAAAAAAAAATCAAAGTAGCATAACTTTGTACCCTCTATCCATTTTTACTAAAAAAGTTTGAGGTCGATACTTCGTTACAATCTTTATGCTTTGCCTACAATGGACACCATACATGAAAAAATTTTATTGCAGAAATGAATAGATGGTACCAAATTATGCTACTCTGAATTTTTTCAGATTTTTTTGAGACCCGGAACTATTTTTAAATAATTATTGAAAGTCCTGTGATTTCAGTTGGCACCCCTGCAGCCTTAATAAAAAGGATAGAGACTGGACGCCTATTGACGCCTCCAGGGGGCGTGGCCGCACTTTCAATAATTATTTAAAAATAGTTCTGGGTCTCAAAAAAATCTGAAAGAATTCAGAGTAGCATAATTTGGTACCCTCTATTCATTTCTACAATAAAATTTTTTCATGTATGTGGTCCATTTGCAGCTCATTTTATCTGATAAATTATTGTTGCACATGATCATGCATGCTAACACGTAGTTCAGTAATCTGAACGTCTATCAATATAGAACGCAGACTGTTAATCTGACAAGACCCGGTCAGGCGCATGCGCCATCACCTCCCACCCTGAGTTGAAAAATTACGTCTTCAACTCATCCTTTACACGTCTAAACCAAATCTTTTTACCTCTAAATACATCTTATTTCCTCCTCGTTCAAAGTGAGGATTAAAAGAACAAAATGGGAGTGATTCACGGAGCATTTACTCAGGTTTATAACCACGTTTATAGCTTAATAACCAAGTTCAACTATACCTCATGTTTTACATGTTCCACCTATAATAAACGCGTGTGGTTAAGCTAAACGTGGTTAGAAACCTGGTTAAATGCTTCGTGAATCGCTCCCATTTTTTTCTAACATTTTATGTTCAATAACAGGAAAAAAAACGTAATCTTGATCGTCTTTTTCTTCTAAAATAGTGTAAAAATTGGAAATTATAGACGAGGCGGAGAGCTTAATAGCGAATAAAATATGAAATCGAAATTTATTTGAACTCGGGCACCTTATATAATATGTTGTATAGTTGCAGGGCAGCTGGGTGGCTCAAACATCGCTTGATGAGGAAGGTTTTGAAGTCGGTTTTGTTTGCTCCACGTATGAGATCTCGGACAGTAGAATGATCATGAAATTTCTGCCGGGGGGTAATGAGGAAATTATCAGACTCACGGCCATCGGAGACAACAAGGGAAAGTTTAGCGTCAAAACAGACCAGAATACTTTGCAAGAACAAGGTGAGTGAAGAAAAATTATTGTGTACACTCGTATCTTTTGAAAATTTTCCACTTTTAGCCTTGTTAATCACCGTGCCCTGTGTTATTCTTAAGTGGCAAAAAGACGAGATTACTTCTTCTGTCCTCTTTCTGAGCATGATATATTAAAAAACATTATCTAAATTTAATCCTCACTTTCAGTGAGAAAGAAATAAGATATAATATATGTGTAAAAAGATTAGGTTTAGACGTGTATAAAAGACGAGTTGAAAACGTAATTTTTTAACTTATATTATGATGTTTTAGGACCTGAGCTTAAACTAAAAACAGAATTAAAAGGGAAAATTCTATAGATTACATTTTTTTTTTCTTAAAAAAAGAAAGAATATCTACTAAATCGGATGAAATGGAAACATTATTTCTAATATTTTATGCCGAAGAAGAGGAAAAAATACGTAATCTCGTCTCTCCCTTTATGTTTTCCTCTAAAATGGTGCAAAATAAGAGGAAATTAGACGAAAGAAGAGCTTAATAGCGAATGAAAGATGAAATTTAACTCTGGAATCTTCGTATATATTGTTTCAGCTATGGAATTTGTGGTAATATCTTCAGAGCCCTCCAGCTACCTTGTGATGGCGCTGTGTCGTCCATCGCTTGAGGTAGAAGGACCTCAGGCCTCCAATACTACCACAGAACTATTCGTGACCTCCGTTTTTTTCCTGGCTCGTATCCAGGAGCCTGGCGAGAGTGGCAATATCAGCAATGAGAACCTGGCGAAGATAATCGATAAAACGATGCAGGATCTTGGATTACAAAACTTTCATAAGAAAATTTACAAGCACTGATTGTTAACTGTGAAGATTAAATAATTTTTGTAAATTTGAAATACGAAATAAGATGCAGGTGTCAAAAGGTGGATTTTCATGAACGATTTCCATCCAGCTAGTGACGCGAATAATGCGCACTTGCTGTAACATCCATTGGTGGTCATATTTGGCGATTAAAAGGAAATTAGCATCGTAATTAACGCGATATCTGGCGAATTCGATCGTTACATAGGATTTCACGGCTTTACGTTGAAATCACGCCGCTTTGCTGTTATCGCTTATGAAAATCCACCTTAACAATGAATTTATAGTCCATAAAAACTATATTCTTCGCCTCTGAAAAATTCACTTTATTAATCTTGTTATTCATCATAATTATGAGGCATGGTTATATTTAACAAGGCTGAATAAGGGAACGTTTCAAAGGAGAGGAGTGTATTTTTGTCACCTCGGAAAATGCCTCTTTGCAGCCTTGTTAATAAACATGTCCCATAAGAATAAAGGTGGATTTTCATGGGCGGCAACGGCGACGCGGCGCGATTTTAACTTAAAAGCTGTGAAATCCTATGCGGCGGCGAATTCGCAGGTAATCGCGTTAATTACGATGCTCTTTTTCTTTTAATCGCCCAATATGGCCGCCAATGGATGTTACAGCAAATGCGCATTAATTCGCGTCGCGCCGCATGATAAAAACCGCCATCTGAATGCACCTTAACACAGAGGATATGGTGATTAACAAGGCTACAAGTGGTACATTTTCAAAAGCAATGAGTGTACATAAATCCTCCATTGATGGCGCAATTTGAAATGACATTGACTACCTTGAAATACTATCAGAAAATCTTAACCTGAAAATCTTAAGGCTTAACCTGAGAAATTTGGACGAAAAATTCGCTACAACAGATTTTCTTCAAATTAATTTGGTGGACTCACAACAATCGTCAAATTAGCTCTGAATTTTTTCGGAATTTTTTAACCGTTGGTTTAATTATAATTAATTTATTTAAATGAGAATTTTGTATCCTTCCAATGTTAAATTTGTTAATTAGCATTGCAAAAAAACTATACAACAGATTCTTTTACTTTTTTTTTTACTAAAACCTAATTTTTTAGACTATTTTTCTGAATTGTTTTCATATATTTTGAACCGTGGCGATGATCGTTTCCTGTATGTGATGAGAAATGTGGCAACGTTCTCAAGGACTGTTGTCACCACCCCCTCCTAAAAATTTATGCGCATTGCAATGCAAACAGTGTTGCCACTATAGCCACGCCTCTTGACCTTGACAGACAAATTCTCAGGTTATACCTTAAATTTCATGCTATTTGCAATTACAGTGAAATAAGTTACATTAATTTGATACTTAAAAAAATTTTAATGTAATAATTTTTTAAAATTTCACTTCATACCAATGCTTTTGACCTACCGATTTTGTATCTTTATATTATATATTAAAAAAACTATGTATTTTTAATAAAGAACTCTCAATACTTTCAAGGGTGAATTTTTTATTTATTAATTTTAAATACCATAATTTTTATTTAGTGATATTTCTCATTAACCGTGATTCAATTGTACTAAAATTAACTAAATTAACCATAGTTACAGTCAAATTAATTTAAAATTCCCGCCGGAAGTACCCGGAAGTGAGAAGTTTCTGACCATCCTATTCGTATTTCAAATTTGAAATTTTGGCTACAGGTTTGTAAGAAGAGCACTAACATGTCTGCAAAATTTCAAGACTCGGACATGTATGAACAAGATGAACAGAAACCTCTCACTTCCGGCTACTTCCGGCAGGAATGTTACATAAATTTGACTGTAGCAACAACACTGCATAGTTAACTCTCTGGATTTCACTTTTGCACGTAAAATATAATTTGATTTAAAAATATATATTTGATGACAATACATTGGGTGTGCTGCTATCAAGGATGGTAGGGAAAGCATAATGTGAGATTTTTATGTAATTTCTTGGATAGATGCTTGCCTATTGATCACACTATACCCTCAAAAATACGATATATGCAATACCAAGGCAGTAAGCGACCCCCCTTAAGACTCTGCATGCAACACCTTTTCGTATTTCCTATGCTTTCTCATGTTATTTTTGATGTCGCTTTTTTTCAGAAACTAATAATCGTACAACTTTGCTTGACCCCTTAAAATAAACGTTAGTTCATTAGCTACATGCACCAATGCTTTTATTATTTTAAATCTAATGAAATTGAATTTTAATTTTTAATTTTCAAAATTAAAACTGTAATTGAAATTCAATTTGATTAGAAATTTAAAACAAAAATGAAAGCATTGGTGCATATAGCTAATGAACTAACGTTTATTTTAAGGTATCAAGCAAAGTTGTACGATTATTAGTTTATGAAAAAAACCACATCAAAAATAACATGAGAAAGCATAGGAAATACGAAAAGGTGATGCATAGTCTTAATGTTATAGGTTTCTGATAGCATTGGATGTTTACACTAAAGTCGAGTGATATTGCCGTCATAAAGTTAATGTGAACCTAGTGGTAACTGCTGGAGCTACGTGCGTCTGGCGAGGATTGCTGTATATGATTAACATTGTAAAATCATGTAAATGCTCTGTCAGCAGCCACAGCATAATTTTACAGAAATGACAACACCATAATTAGTTGTCAAATACTTTCGGACAAATATAAAATAATATTTCAAATTCTTAATTGATTTCTTTCCTAAAAATTTAATAACTTTTGTGATTCTCTCCATGCTATATAGATATTGCCGTATCCTCGATGCAAAGAGCAAAATTTTCAGAAGTCAGCGCCATCTCTTGGTCCTTTATGTCCTCTTTAGCAAACTGCCTGCGCAATGGCAATGATCCTTTAAGTTAGGCAACTTGTTCTTCATCAAAACAAAGCGGATTGCATAAGCAGTATATAGGGGCCACCACTATATTTGTGTGCGTGTGTTACTAACCACGATATCATGCAGTAGCATTCATTGAACGTCCTATACAATCATTTTTTTGTACTCTGACAATGTAGGTTTATGATTGTAATCTTTTTTATGATAACAAATTTTGCATTGTTTGATTGAAAGAAAAAATGTCCTGTTTGTCAAATAGGAAGTGGACATTTTTTTAACATAAATGTGTAGAATATGAGCGTGTTCCTATATAAATTTCGTCATTCAATTATCATTATTTGGTTTTGAGGCTACGTGCCAGCATGGCAAAATGTTGGGTCTTGTCATTGTTTGTAAGTACTTGCAATATAATGGTAAGTTATAAAACAAAAAAAATCTTAATTAAGATAATTTGAACTCAAGATCTTTTGGTGTAATTTTAGTTCTTACCTTTTTTTTTTCTTTGTTTAATTTGAGATGGTTCTACTTAATAAATATATGTAAAATTTTAATTTAATTTAGTTCTTCCGATTATGTCCTAGTAGAGCCCAAGTTGAAATAATTAATTAATTAATTAATTAAGTTCTCTCCTCATCTAATTCCCTCCTCTTTTGCACCATTTTAAAGGAAAAAAAACAGAGGAAAAGACGTGATTACATATTTTTTTTTCCTCTTCTTGAGCATAAAACAGGCTCGGACTGGGAAGCTAGGGGCCAGTCAGGGCCATATATTAGGCATTACAGGCAGCAGGGGACACTTTTCAGGGGGTCTGAGGCCACTTTTCTATGCTTCTATATGTTAAAAGTCTGAGAGACCAGTCAGGTATCCCTGACCCAGTCTTATGGCCAGTCCAAGCCTGACTTAAAATGTTAGAAACATTGTCTCCATTCACACTAAATTTTTAGATGCTGAATTGGTTTCAGTACTTTATGTTAGTACAAAATTGCTCCAGTTTCGTCTTACATCCAGCACTTTTGACCTATAAAACACTTAATCCAAGTACAAATTTGGTACTGAAAAAAGAGAGTCAATTTTTTATACTTTTTTTGACTCTCTTTTTTTCAGTACCAAATTTATACTTGGAATAGGTGTCTTATAGGTTAAAAGTGCTGAATGTAAGACGAAACTGGAGAAATTTTGTACTGACTGGAGCAATTTTGTACTGACATAAAGTACTGAAAACCAATTCAGCATCTAAAAATGTAGTGTGTTTCATCCTCACTTAATTCTAGGAAATAAAATGTGTTTTACAGCTATAAATATAAGTTGTAGACGTCTAAAGGATGAGTTGAAGATGTAATTTTTCAACTAGGGAGTAACAAAATTACCAAATTACATTGAAAATTCTCACTTATGATGCGTTAATTTTTCCCAAGGTTTTCTACGTCCTAGTGATGAGTTCTCAGGCTGCTGAGACTCCTGATGTTAAATCATCGCAAAAGAAGGTAAGAATTTTATTTTATTTATTTTTTTTTAGAACTTTAATTTCGATTGTGCATGACAAATGTATGTTCACGTCAAAATTGGTCACTCACAAGCATGCACACACACCTTGAAATAATTAAGATATAGAATCAATACAACTAACATTAAAGAGAAAGACATTATTAATGCCTAATGATTATTTTGATAAATTTGTTATGGAATATTATCATTAAAATCAAAGTCTTCTGCTCGTTGTTAGTAAACAAAGTATTGTTGTGTAATGTCTGTCGCGTGAAAGGAAAAACATGGGACAGTTGTTGCTTTACATGTTAACTTATGGAAAATGACCGTTAATTATGAAAGTTGTTGTGTCTACTAGCGCCAACAATGCCATTACGTTCTCTGCTCTGGTGGCAAAATCAGGCACTACGTCGTCCCATGTTTAACAATGAAAAAGGCTTCACGCGACAGACATTATAAACAATGGTTTGTTACAACCATTGTGCGAGTAGAAGACTTTGATTATAATAAATATAAATATATTTTAAATCTGAAAATTTCTATTATAACTCTGACAAAACTTTCTCGGACATTTTATTACTCTCAAGTGCTTTAAATTCTTTAAGAATTTAATGTATTTTTTTTTTTAATTTTGTGCAAAAGAGTTTACAATTTTCTATTTCTTTTCAACAAATAAAAATTACAATTATAAAAAAAATGCTGTTTGATATCATCAGTGATTGTTGACAGCTAAAATGTTTTCTCCTTAATTACCGTAATTGATAAATTAGGTTCCTGCAATGCATATAATTTTTTCACCTCAACTGGAAGAGGGTGTTGAAAATTGCGCCTGTGAATTAATGCAATTTTTTTGTACTGCTGGATTCGTAAAAAAATTATAATTCGAAGACTTTTACTGTCCGCGACGCCAATGACGTCATTGCAGAACTACCGTGAAAAAAAAAGACATTTTAACAATCACAGTGTAGTGAAATCAAATCGAAGACGAGAAAAAATTAATTATTTTCACGTTTACAAGCTTTGTTGATTTGACATTAATTTATTTTGTTTGAACCAAAGGTCGAATGACGTTATCAGTCAAAAACTTTGTGTATTATATATATGTAAATTTTATATATTGCAACTGAATGAAAAACCTGAATATCATCGTATTGTAATTATTCCAAAATTAAATATCGATCTCAAAATTTTGTATTACAGAAATTTTTATTATAGATAGAGGGTGCAAAGTTATGCTACTCTGATTTTTTTCAGGACTTTTTAGAGTTTGAAATATTTTTCTAAAATTATTGAAAGTGCAGAGATATTGACGCCTCTCTTAATTAAAGGATAGGACCTAAAAGAGGCGTGGGTTCAAATCCAACCTCGGTAAAACTTTTTAACAATACTTCCCGGCCTCTAAAAATCAGAGAGGCACGAGTTTGCACCCTCTATTTATTTTTGCAATAAAACGTTTTGAGGTCGATATCTCTATAATTATATTATAATTAAAAATATTTATATATATATATATATATAATTTTCATCATATTTTGTAACTTCTGCCTTTTTTATTACAGATACTAGCACCGTCACACAATGCAGGATCACCGTTGAGCAAAAAGTCACAAAGGCACCGCCAACATTCAGACTATTATACATTTTCCTATATTCCTTATTATACTTATGATTTATTTACCTTCAGCACAGTGAGTTTTGATTGGTTTACGATGGCCCCTTTTATCACATTTCCTAATACAGAGGCGCCGACAACTGAGGTAATGATTTCTCTAGCATTATCGATATCTATATTTTAATACGCTATAATATAGAAACATGCGTACTCAATTTTTTCAGTTTCAACACACTAAATTTTTAGATGCTGAATTGGTTTCAGTACTTTATGTCAGTACAAAATTACTCCAGTTTCGTCTTACATCCAGCACTTTTGACCTATAAAACACTTAATCCAAGTACAAATTTGGTACTGAAAAAAAGAGTGTCAATTTTTGGTACTTTTTTTTTTACTTTTAAAAAAAGTACCAAATTTGTACTTGGTTTAAGTTTTTTATAGGTCAAAAGTGCTGGATGTAAGACGAAACTGGAGTAATTTTGTACTGACATAAAGTACTGAAACCAATTCAGCATCTAAAAATTTAGTGTGAAAGTTTATCATGTATTGTATACTTTTTAAACAGTTTTTGAAGCGAATTAACGAATATTGATAATAATTTTTATTTACCAGCTGATATGATATGTGACGTTAAATGGCTGTCATTACACTCATTTTCACAAAAATTGATCACCCTTACATGACATGCAAGTTTGACCCAAGTTTCCTGAAAATGGGTGTAATGTTGACACTATGACGTCAAAGATCAGGCCAGCTGGTCACACAAAAAAAATCTAGTACCATTTGATTCATTAATTTTTGGGCCATACACACTAAATTTTTAGATGCTGAATTGTTTTCAGTACTTTATGTCAGTACAAAATTGCTCCAGTTTCGTCTTACATCCAGCACTTTTGACCTATAAAACACTTAATCCAAGTACAAATTTGGTACTGAAAAAAGAGAGTCAATTTTTGGTACTTTTTTTGGCTCTCTTTTTTCAGTACCAAATTTGTACTTGGAATAAGTGTTTTATAAGTCAAAAGTGCTGAATGTAAGACGAAACTGGAGAAATTTTGTACTGACTGGAGCAATTTTGTACTGACATAAAGTACTGAAACCAATTCAGCATCTAAAAATTTAGTGTGTACATGACCAAAATATGTCAATTGCCCCAAAATATCAACCAATCAACCGGTCCATTATAGGTGGCTCATGACAATGCGAAAACTGATTAATCTCAATTTACATGTTAATCTTATGGGATTCATGTTGAACGAACGGAATAGTGTGTTATAGTCGGTCAGGAAAGAGTTTAAGGGTTAAAATAAACTTTTAGTGAGAATTGAAACACAATATATGATTTTTTTTTTTTTCATTTAAGAGAGTTTTATTAAGGTAGAGATAACGTCGGTCAGCTGTTTTTTTAGCTTCATTTGATTAGCATGTAAACCTTAGCAATTTCTCAAAAATTCAGAAATTTTTTTGAGAGGCAGATATTAGTGCCTAAAAGCCATAGAAAATTTTTTAAAACAATTTAACGAGCTGATTTTTTAATTAATTTAATTAATTTTCAGCATAGGGTTTTCCCATGGAGAGACAAACTAAAAAATTAATTAAAAAAAATCGGCTCGTTAAATTGTTTTAAAACTTATTCTATGGCTTTTAGGCACTAATATCTGGCTCTCAAAAAAATGTCTGAATTTTTGTGAATTTACCAAGGTTTACATGTTAATCAAATGCAGCTAAAAAAAACA
The DNA here is from genome assembly GCA_949825025.1 of Siphlonurus alternatus. NCBI lineage: Eukaryota > Metazoa > Arthropoda > Insecta > Ephemeroptera > Siphlonuridae > Siphlonurus > Siphlonurus alternatus. Next base: position 4,904,630 of record OX463785.1, on the reverse strand, counting down.
GCTGACTGACGTTATCTCTACCTTAAGCAGGAGAAAGAGAAAATCTATAGCATATATTGATAACTATGTAAAAAAAAAATGAAATACTTGCCATAACTATTTTCTACGTTAAATATAAAAAATTTGAAAATTAATAACAGTAGCCAGTATAGTAGTTACAATGGATCCGTAAAAACATTAAAAAATGTTGTGTTTTTACCAAATTGGTAAACTCGTCACTTTGGAAAATTTCCCACTTGCAGCCTTGTTAATCACCACATGCCTTGTGTTATTCTTACGGGACATTTTACAAGGCCGCAAAGGGAAATGTTCCGAGGAGGCGACTGTACACATGTAATGACCAATATGCATATGCAGTAAAGTTGAAAATTACAACCACAAAAGATAAAAGGAAACCGTTGTAAAAAGTTATAATTTTTTTAAAAAATATCCGGAAAATGCACACTTGGGCATTCCATCTCTGATTTTCAACATTTTTTAACGATTAATCTCAGTTACTGCTGGAGTCAAAGAATATTTCACTGCAAACGAATCGAATGAAATAAATTTAAAAAAATCAAGAATTTTCTAAAAATTAATCGCTTATTGGTTTGAGCAAATTAAGTCTTGCAGCTTTCTTACAACAGCTCCATTTCCGGTTTTCATCCATAAGGCCAGTATTGTAAACTTGTACCTCAGTTTTCACAAAATATAAAACTGATAAGACAGATTCGCTTCGAAATTTGTATGTCACCTATTGATGGTGAGTTCTATTGAGTTCCCTGTAAGTCTTGTTGCATTCAGGCGGTGCGATTGCGAGATATTAACCTATACTGAGATTCGTCCTTTACACATTTTTACGTTCCTATCAAGATGTACGATTCAAAACAAAAATATTTAGCAATAGTTTGATTAAATTGAAATATTTTCGAGAATAATAAGATATTTTCCACAGGATCCTTTACCAGTACAAGAAGTATTAGAAGAACCTAAGGTTGAAGAATGCGTGGCATCTGATGTTCGTAAAATGAAAAACTTAATCGCAAAAGTTGGAAAAATGGTCAAAAAAACTACAGATAAAATAAATGAAATTAATAAACAAAAGAAACCTAAATTTATTAATCCAGGTAAATTTCATCTTTATGAGGTGGCCTATATAAAATTAAGTATTTCATTTTTAAATTATAAAGTTACTCTCTACACCAACTTTTTAAATTCTATATTGACCTTTAAGCGAGAGTTTGACTATCAATATTAAAGGAAATGATGCATGTTCATTTCCGATTGCTATGCCGTGGCAACCTGAAGCAAAAAACTGTTGAAAACACGTCATTTCCGGCAAAGTCGATGATCAAACTAAAAGGTTATAATGTTTAATATTTTTTATTTAATTTATTTATATAGGTGATGTGACACTACAAAGAACTACTGTCAACATTGTGAAGTCGGGAAATCGAGTCTACTATATTTACACAGCTCCCGAGGTAATATTAAGTCACTCATCGTATGTACACTCGTCGCCTTGGAAAATTTCCCTTTGCAGCCTTTTTAATCACCGTGTCTTCTGTTATTTTTAAAGGGGCATGTTGATTTACAAGGCTGCAAAGGGAAATTTTCTGAGTCAACGACTGTACGTCAGTATATAGTTTATAAAATTCTTCAATTTACTGATTTTACATTATGTACTCTTTCATACTATTACTGTCACATAATATTGTACACATAAGTATTTAAATATACATAATTTTAAAATAATTGTATATTATAGGTTTAATTTGTTGAGCCTGTTACTGATGCAATTATAATTTAAATTATATTAATATTATTTTATACAAATCACCTAAAACTATTATTTTTTCTTTAATTTATTTATTTTTTTTTTTTTAAATTTTACGGACAATTTTTAATAAATTGTTTTTAAACAAATAATTTGGCTACAACTTTCTAAAACACATTTCATATCAGTAAAAAAAAAAAAATACATTTGACAAAATATACAATTTTTTTTTAATATATTTTCTTGATAGTGGACCTCGAGCGATGTAATGTTAATTTTTTTCAGACATTTTAAGCCTTTTAAAACCCTTAAAAATCAGTCTGCAAAAACGCTATAACGTCATAGTCATGCAAATATTTATTACGAAAGCATAGTGAAAGAAATTGTATGACTATGACGTCACAGCGTCTTTCCCTTCAATTGTAAGGTTGATATACGGTTAAAAAAATTTGACAATACATAAATCGCAGTCCTTTATCCAAATATGCAATTAAAATTTTCAAAAAAGGCTGTCCATTTTTCCAGCTTTCTTACGACGACGCCTTCACGTGGTGTGCTGAAAGGGGATTACAGTTGATCAGTATCGAGACGGAGGATGCAAGCGTGGCACTAATAGAAGCAGGTAAATAGGTTAAACCCACGTGGCGTCACAAGCTTTTTATTACAGAACTGAGGGTGCAAAATTATGCTATTCTGATTTTTTAGTAGCCGGGAAGTATTGCTAAAAAAGTTTTGCTGAGGTCGGGTTTGAACCCACGCCCTTTTTATCAATCTCATTTTATTAAGAGGAGCGTAAGGAGGTGTCAATTTCTTTGTATTTTCAATATTTTTTTAAAGATGGTTGCAGGATACTTAAGAAGAAGGTAAAAATGTTAAAAAAAAAATCCCACACATGAAAATTATTAAAAAAAAATTAAAATGTTCTCTTCTACATCCCCTATAGGGGGGACTGATATATCAGTTGCTAAAATATCAGTTATACAAATTCGAGATGGTGTTTGAGCTATGAACTTTTAAGGTTGACTAATTAAACATGAAGAAATGAACCACCTTCTCTTAAATAAGCCAATTTTAAAAATTATCAACTCCAAAACTAGCTTTAATTTGTATACCTGATATTTTAGCTACTGATGGTACTGACATTATATATTATATGGTACTGATAGCGAATGTAGAGGAGAACATTTTAAATTTTTTTCATAATTTTCATGTGTTGGATTTTTATTAACATTGGGCGTGTTAAAAAATCTTAAAGAATCATAGTATTATAACTCTGTCCAATTTCCATTTCTTAAATAAACATTTTTGAGGTCAATATTCAATACTGCATTCAGAAGTGTATTTTTTCGACCTCTCGATTGATGAAATAAAAAAAATTGACATTCCCTAATTAAGGCTGTGTGGTTTGTTTCAGTTTTTTTTAATGTTAAAAATTCTCCATTTACGTTTTGGACAAGTGGAAATGACCTGGACAACGCCTATTCTTTCATCTGGAGGTCTACGCGTCGTCCGTTCACGTACACCAACTTTGTATCACCAGATCCAAACAACTTCAATGGCACTGAGAGATGTGTCTCAGTGCTTAATTTCGGATGGCAAGATTCACCGTGTGATAAGCTGCAAAAATTTATCTGTGAGAAAGTTTAATTCCACCACAGTGTACAAAACAATTTTCTTTTATTCGCTTTTTAAGTAAAGTGATCACGAGAAAAAAAAATTGAGTTAGTACTGTCTAAAAATAGCTCAAGTGGTCCTCCATATGGAACTGAAATCCAAAAAATTCCATCTCAAATAGGTTCTCCAGAAAAAAATTCCAAAATCTGAATAAGCGCGTCGCTTAAACATTGGGCCTTACCTGACAAAGACCTTCGATTATTTCAAAAAAATACTGCGTTCAGTGGTATGAAAAAAATATAGCGATGTTCTATGACTTGAGCAAATGCACATGCAAATTTTGAGTATTTTTTTTTTCGAATCAGATTTTACGTAAAAAAATCTTGGAAATTTCTTATGATAATTTAACATAGTTAATTTTCACGATTTTTTTTTACGGAAAATCTGATTCGAAAAAAAATCAAAATTTCTTGTGCTTGTGGTTAAAGATTAAGTCATAGAACATCGCTATATTTATTTTTTCATACCACTGAACGCGGTATTTTTTCGAGATAATCGAGGGCCTTTGTCAGGTAAGGTCCAATGTTAAGCGACGCGCTCATTCAGACTTTGGATTTTTTTTTCTGGAGAACCTATTTGAGATGGAATTTTTTGGATTTCAGTTCCATATGGAGGACCACTTGAACTATTTTTAGACAGTAATAACTTAACTTTTTTTTCTCGTGATCACTTTACTTTAAAGTTTCGTATTTATTCTTCCTTTTTTGCACCAAAATAGATGAAAAATTAAATATTGTATTAAATTATATCCATATATATATATATATATATATATATAAGTGTAATATAAAAAAAATGTTTTTATTTCCTATTTACTAATCACTTTGAACGACGAACAAAAGAAAAAAGTTGGAGAAAAAAATAGTGAGATTAAAATTTGAAATGGATTATAAAAATTTTCTCATTGAAGAGCGAATCAAATATAATTTATTTAAAAAAAAATTAACAGTGCAAAGACTGCAAAGCACTTTACCTCCCTTGCTAATGCAACATGTAGTCTCCAGATCACAGGGCGAGTTGCTTCCTGTCCAAAGGTAACCCTTGTCACTCCCCTACCCCAGTCCTAACCACGCTGGGGTCAGGGTGCACTGTAAGGGGCGGATACAGTAGCTGGGACACGTTCCCTGGAGGTCGGAAGGACCATTAGCCGCGCGGTTGACGCGTTAAAGGTATACAGGCCTCAACTTACAAATTAGACAGACATTAAGTGTTGCTCAAGTTTATAATCAACATTCGTATTATTTTTACCTGCGCGCGGTGCGTCTGTGCGAAGTCGCACTGTAAAGAAAGTCCTTGCTGACGTCACAACTCACAGCTAGCACCGATTAGCATTGAGTTGTGACGTCATCAAGGACTTCGTGACGTCATCAAGGACTAAATTTCTTACTTTGAACTGCGACTTCGCACGGATGCATCACGCGTGGAAAAAAATGATGCGAATGTTGATTATATACTCTAAACCCACTTGGTGACTGTCTAATTTGTAATTTGAGGCCTGTATGCCTTTTAATCAGCCGACTGCGACTAACGGGGGTGTAGGTTGTACCGGCACGGAGGGTGGTGTGCAGACACTTGAGTCCAGGACTGAGCACAGCGCTCTCGGAACGAGGGAGGAGTGAGGATACTTGCGCTTATTAAGTCCGGGGTTAACGCAAAGCTCAGAGCTTGGACTCGGGGAGGATACGTTAGCTGTCTGTTAAGCTGCTCAAAGTGCCAAAATTTTTGCATTCGTTAGAAGAATTGAAAGATTTACCGAAAACAATTAGAATTTTCTATTGTCTTAAGAAAAAAAAAAAACAATATTAAATTATTATTTTGACATTTATAAAAAAAAAGAAAAAAAACTGTTAATTTATACCGCCCGTTAAAAAATGTTACTTTGATAAAAAGAACATCATGGCATAAACTGTGAAAAAAAAAAAATATGATGATGTAGCATATAATATTATATAAAAAATGTTTTGCATAATAATATAATAATCTTAGCTTTAAAATTTGATATCTGAATTCTGAAGTTAAGAATATAATCATGCATTTTTTTTTTTATATGAGCTAGATTCTTTACCAAAACAACCGAAATATTTTTTTACTCGAATTTCGTTTTCTCTTCTGATGATCCGATTTTTAAATAATGTATTTATTTTATTTTTATTTATTTATATTCCATCCAAATTACAAAAGAAAAATACAAGTAAAAAAGGATGCGGATAACCACAGCAAAGCACCAAAGGCACTATTTCACTAATGTGGCTGATACCACATTATTTCTTCCTTAAAATTGTCTAATTGTTTAATTAAAGGGATGAGTTCTTACAAGAAATAATGTGTTCATGTCTGCAATAACTGAATAAATACATTAAGCAATAATATATATTAAAATAATATGTACTAATATAAATATTTCTTCAAAAATTGTGTTTTCTTTTCATACCAAAATTCCATTATTTTTTTAGGATATATATAATTTCAATATATAAATAAATCATTACTACTTGGCAAGGTATATTCCCTGACTACCTGCTAAAAATAATTAAATTCATGTTTGGTTATTCTTTTTCCAATATTTAATAATTAAAGCACCAATAAATAAAACTTTAAAAATAATTTTATTAACCCACGGCAGTTGTGGGTATGGTGTTATACTGTCCCTCGTCCGGAATAATGAGCTATCTGCTATTTTAAGTGAGCTTTATTTTATACTGACATACAGCTCATGCATTCACCGGAAATAGCAGATAGCTCATTATTGCAATGAAAATTGTCTATGCTATATATAATAGCTCACTATTCCGAACGATTTTATATGTAGATAATATATTGATGTTCGCATCCTGTCTATGATGTTAAATACTTGATTCACACAACAATATAATATATTTTTATTAATTTGCACATTTTACAATCTTACAAAAGATACCTTAGTTAAAAAATTACGTCTTCAACTCATCCTTTACACGTCTGAATCTAACATTTTTATTTTTAAAACACATCTTATTTCCTCCTTGCTGAAAGTGAGGATGAAAAAATGAAGACAACACTTCTAACATTTTATGCTCAAGAAGAGGAAATAAGACGTAATCTATTCTTTTTCCCTCTAAAATGGTGCAAAATAAGAGGAAATTAGACGAAAGAAGAGCTTATAATAGCGAATTTATTTTAACTCGGGTAAATAAAACAGTGCTTGCACATGCAATTATAAGCTAGTATCATGATAATTGACGTATGTCACACATAGTAAATAAAATGAGAACTAAAAAAAGAAAAAAAAATCACTACAATTGTTTACAAACAATAATAGTTCTAGTGAGCAAAGCGGAAGTATAGTTGCGTCCGATATAAAACGCAATATTCAATGACAATATTCAATGACAATATTCAATGACAATATTCAATGACAATATTCAATGACAATATTCAATGACAATGGTCAAAGTCATGTTACTCATCTGCATGTTTACGTTGCACATGTTATTACAAAGATGATGTTCTGCAAGCGCTCAGATAACCTCCCTGACCTTTAATGACCTCTGACATAAGATTACAATACAACATAAAAATGTGAATATCAGTTCGCGTCAAGATGCTGCTCAAACTTGCTGGTGCAGTTTTGTTGGTTTTGGTGGTGGTCACAAGTGCTGCCCCCAGTGGTAAAACCAGGTACTTCTGCTCCAAATTAAATCCCCTGGATAACCTGAGTTTGTCGGAGGTCAGTATAATTTTGGAGCATATATTTGAATATTACAATGGAGTATCGACCTCATTTTTTTTTATTACAGAAATGGATAGAGGGTGCAAAGTTATGCCACCCTGATTTTTTTCAGATTTTTTTGAACCCGGAAACTATTTTTAAAAAATTATTTAAAATTCTTTTTGTGACGTCACGATACGCCGCTCCTTAAGAAAAATATAGGACTTGCCGCCGCGTGACGTCACAAAAAGGACTTTCAATAATTTTTTAAAAATAGTTCCCAGGCTCAAAAAAATCTGAAAAAACTAACTTTGCACGCTTTATCCATTTCTGTAATATAAAAATTTGAGGTCAATACTCCATTATTAGTAAATTACTTTTTCGTGGAAAGGACATTCATATTGAATTTTATTTCACTTTTCGGACTTTTACCTTTGCCGGTGTTCGATGTAATCCTTCTGTGTGTAGTATGTTGCGATGGTCACTTCGTGTTCGTGCACGTCACTAAGTGACCATCGCAACATACTACACACAGAAGAATTACATCGAACACCGGCAAAGGTAAAAGTCCGAAAAGTGAAATAAAATTCAATTATAATTATATTATAATATATATATATTAAAATGTTCCACAAGCATGTTTTTGTAAACAATACGTATTATAATTTATTTTATCATTTATATCATTTTATATGACATACAGGAGCTTGTCAGATGCCACTTAAAAATATTGTCATTCATACTATTTATTTATATTTTTATGTGCATGAATTTGTGAATGCATCCAATAAAATAATTTATAATTAATTTTTGTTTTATTCATTAATTATTCCCAGAATTGTGAATTTGATTTCATGAACATTACAATACATTTCAAGCAAAATAATTATGTGTTACTATATGTGTACTGCAATAGCCTGTTATCAATGCTAATGACTATAATGATGTATACCGTATACAAAAGAAAAACCACCCTGCAATATTCATGGATATAATAAATGAAAAAACAATAAATTACTGTCGTTATATTTCATTATTTTCATGCACGAAATTATAATATAAATTCAGTTTAAGTTACTACAATAATATTAACAAATAATAAAGTTTGGTTTTAATAATTTCAAAATTCTGCAACAGCTGTAAAATCATAAAACTCGACTTCTAACAACACTTTTACAATGCAAGGGCAGAGGAAGGGGGTTGGGGTTATAGGAGGTCCCTTTTAAAAGGTAAAAGGTGAATCCGTGGCATCCTTGATAAATATCTTGTTAAATATATTTTACATGTTTTACAATGGCAATACGCAAGTTATGTTGGCACCCCCCCCCTCCCCTTGGATCCTTAAAAAGTAAAATAGCTCCCTCACGTCAGTAATTTTCAGATCAGTCTGACCTGATTGCTAAATTTTTCCCTGTAGTTCCTTGGCAGCTGGGTTCGTCTGGAGATGATGTTGTTCCACTTCGGTTCTCCCGACTATCCCGATTATAACTTCGTGACCGGCTGTTGTCTGCGCACCGACATCGAGAACATCACCGACACCGAGGTATCGGGCACCGACTCCTACTATCTCCCCAACGGAACGCTCTACATGAGGGACGCTCGCTGGACGTCCACGCACAAAGACAAGAAAGCTGGTGACTGGAAATATTCTGCGCACGAACCGTACCCCTTGGGTTAGTTGAGAAACTCTTAATAAAACAAATTTTAATGTCGATACTCCGATACTATAAGTTGATTTTGTAGTGTTCCCACCGTCCTATCAAATTCTATGTACAAAAACAAACACAACTCGAAATTGCTTTTTTTGGCATTAAGATAATATAAGATAAAAGCTCTAACCTATTTTCCTCTAAAAATGTCTTTAAAAGGTAGAGATAATATACGCCCAATGTTAATAAAAATGCCATTCATGAAAATTATGAAAAAAATTTAAAATGTTCTCCTCTACATCCCCTATCAGCAGGTAAAATATCAGATATGAAAAAACTAGGTAGTTTTCGAGTTATTAATTCATAAAGTTGACTAATTTAACATGGAAGTTCCATTTCTCCATGTTATAGTCAATTTTAAAAATTAATAACTCGAATATTTTAGAGGAAAATAAGCTAGTTCTTGTTTCATTATCAAAATACCCTTAATTATGTGGTAGAAGATGGTTTTTAAGTTGAAATCTTTAACTATAGTTATTGAGAAAAATTTAAAAATTTCTAGCATGGTGTTTTGTGGAGAAAATTTTCAAATTTTTCCGACAGGAATCACTTAAAGCCTCCATTACTGTATTTGACCTAATAAAAAAATTACGCCATTGTCTTCATTTTTTTGCAGACATGGAGGTCCTTGTCCTCCAAGCCCAGCCCTCCAGGTACTACGTGTTCGCCACGTGCATGACCATCCCGCAGCTCGAGGCCCAAGAGAACGTGGCCTCTGCACCTGACGAGCTTGGTGACGTGGGGCCTGACGAACTTCTGTTGGTCGGTCTGAACGTGGCGGTGCGTCGCAACCTGACTTTGACCTTGGATGAGCTGGGGGCCATCAGGGACGACCTGAAGACTACCCTGAGTCTGCAAAAATACAACCCTTGGGAGTGGGACACGTCTTGTTGACGAAATGTTGGAAAATATTAAAATTAAATATATTTTGTAATGTAGAAATGTAGAAATGTATTGTTATATTTTTATTTAACTTTATATTACAAGTTTTATATAATGGACAACATACATGAAAATTTTTTATTGCAGAAATGAATAAAGGATACCAAATTATGCTGCTCTGAATTCTTTCAGATTTTTTTGAGACCCAGAACTATTTTTAAATAATGATTGAAAGTGCGGCCACGCCCCCTGGAGGCGTCAATAGGCGTCCAGTCTTTATCCTTTTTATTAAGGATTCAGGGGTGTCAACTGAAATCACAGGGCTTTCAATAATTATTTAGAAATTGTTCTGGTTCTCAAAAAAATCTGAAAAAATTCAGAGTAGCATAATTTGGTACCATCTATTCATTTCTGCAATAAAATTTTTTCATGTAAGTTGTCCATTGTACAATGGCAACGCCTTCAAACAGAATAAGGGTAAAGTTTGTGGTGTACAGAGGTATACGTGTGCAATGTTATGCAATATCAGACAAATCTGAACATGTAGTGGGTGAGTGTAATCTCTCTTTATCGAAACAAAGTTACGTGCTTGGCATCATGTTACATTGATAAAGAAAGTGCTAACGATAAGCACAAGCGCTCTGTTTCTAGTCAGAATTATATCTTCAATTATTGTCAATGCAAGGAAAGGTGAAGGTAATGGAAATCACCAGACTTGACAATTTGATAATAAATAATTTTCACAAATGAATATTATTTAATCAATTATACTGTATTTAAATATTTTCTGTAAAATTAATTTACGATACTGATATATTTGTAGACTATTTTCAAAAGATATATATTTTTTTATAAGCATGTTTAAATTTCATATCATATTTTATTAGATAATAATTGTATTTTTAAATTTAAAAAATTATAATTTTCAGGTAAACATATTCTAAAAATTTAACGTGAGGTAATATAATTATAATTCTTAGTCATCTATACCTTTAAAGAGACCACCACATGAGAAAGAAAATAATCGTGTTTTCTGCTAAGAGTTCATTTCTTGTAAAAATTTAAAGCGATTCTTCAATAATAATTGTCTGAAGTTTACACTGGTGTCTTTTAATTTTTATAATAATCAGTACAATACATGAACTAACAATTCAATTAAGACGATATAAAAAACAAATCAAGAACCACTATAAAATACGTAATAAATTTAATCCAGTTGTTATCCTTCTATCTCATACTATATAATTAAAAACAAATAATTAATTTCTCAAATATTTTTATTTCCAATTCCCTCAGTATTCACAGATATAAGACCAGGCAATGTCGTTACAATCCATCTCGGCCCACCCCCTATCCTCAGTAGGCCACCAGTAGAACACGGTTTGCATGCACCCTTGCTTGGTGTAGTCCATCCCGGGTTCATCGTACATCCAGTGTGTATACACGAAGCTCTGTCCGGTCGTGATCCAAGACCACGTCCGGGAGTTGGCGGGCCGCATACCGGCCGTCCACCAGTAGAAGTTGGGATCTGGGGGGAAATATGGTTGTAGTTAATAATATCCAGCTCTATGGTGTAGTGACTTGAGCGCGTGTTTCTTGTTCGCAAGGTCCGCGGTTCAAATCTCGAACATAAAAGACTTTTCATGACTTGGGATGAGTGTGACTGACTACTAGATGAAGTTGGGAGAAAGAAGGCAGCTTGTTACGGCTGTCTATACTCCACTGGGGTAATTAAGACCACGGAATGTCGTGTAAACAACATACGTGCCCTCCTACCCCCTCTTGTTAAAAAATTACGTCTTCAAACTCATCCTTTACACTCTTAAACCTATTCTTATAACGTATTTTTATCTCAGAAACACATCTTATTTCCTCTTCGCTCAAAGTGAGGATGAAATGGAGACAAAATTTTTATCATTTTATGTTCAATAAGAGGAATTTTTTTTTAATATTTTTTTCCTCTAAAATGGTGCAAAAAGGAGAAAATTAGACGAGAAGAAAGCTCAATAGTGAATAATGGATGAAATTTATTTTAAATCAGGTTGTTACAGTCAAATTTATATGACGATCCATCCGGAAGTATAGAGTTTCTGATCCATCTACTTGTATTTCAACGTTGTAATTTTACATATGGGTTAACATTTCTACTGTAAGCCTCGATATTAAGCCTCAAAACTAAATTACAAACAGAATGACCATAAACTTCACACTTCCAGCTACTTCCGGGGGGAATATCATTTAATTTGACTCTAGGTGTTATGGTCAGATAAATAACATACAAAATTTCCATAAATATACAGATATAATTGTGCATTGTATTGTACAGTATATTATATATGTTTTTTTATGCTTTGTCTTTTTTCATCCTATATTTTGCACCGTTTCTGAGACAAAATTAAGCCAATTATGAGATTACGTCTTATTTTCTCTTACATAGCATGACATTTTAGAAATTTTATTTCAATTTTATCTTCTTTTTGAGCGAGGAAGAAGTTATGACTGTGTGAAAAGTTTTATAAATTTAGACGCGTTTAGAATGAGTTGAAGACGAAATTGTTCTACTAATGATGAAATCCATCTCATTTATCGTTAACTTTCAACTGAACGATAAAGTTGAAAATAGTAGCAATATTGGCCAAATTTATTGAGTATAAATTTCATAACAGCTGCAATGTTTCATTTCAAGAATACATTAATGGGGGACATTCACAAAGCACTTTAACCCCCAATTTAGCCCTGATTTTTAACCCTGGTGCTAAACATGGTGCTAAGCTATGAGCTTAACATGGTTAGCCCCTGGTTTAGTACTATGTTTAGCACCAGGGTTAAAAATTGGGGCTAAAGTGGGGGTTAAAGTGCTTTGTGAATGTCCCCCATTATTTTTATATATTTTTTTTGTTTCAACAATAAATATTGTGAACTTTCTATGATATCACAGTGTCTTATAATACGGGGAGTTTAAACGAATAGTAAATTTACTTGGAAATGTGACATATCTTAAGAGGACCAACACAATAAACACACGTAAGTACTCCTTTAATGGACTTTCACTAACCTAGTGTAAGGACGTAGTCGAGGATCAAGTTGTCCTTGGCCGCGTTGTCCAAAGTGACCAACTTCATACCAAGTGCTCTACAAGCCGCCAGAGCACCGTCCCATGTTTTCTGTAACGTTAATAATGTAAAGATATTTAACGTGAATTACGTTAATATAAAATTATATTGTTATAAGTAATAAATATTTTTAAAATGTCGTAGGATGGAGTAGTCATTTAAATTTAAATTATTATTTATTTAGCATTTAAAATTTATTTATTTAATCGTTTATTAAAATATTACATAATCATTATTTAAATTATAAACAGCAATGCGTGTAAAATTTTAAAATAAATATTTAATGAAATTTTTATTGAATACCAACAAATAGTATATATTAAATTCTCAAAAACATGATAGTAAAAAAATAAAGAGCAATATTAAAAGTATTTTCTTGTAAGTAAATATAAATAGAAAATAGAAATATAACAATGTAAAATAAAATACTTTAAAATATATAAGTAATTAATATTTCCATATGGTATGAAATTCAGAATGTAAAATAGGTAAAAAAAAAATGGAAGAAAGGAGAAATCAAAACAACACAATAGGAAATTAATTATGTTGCTGATATGCAAGAAGTCTAATTATTTTTTTCAGTGTACTGTGAAGCTCAGATAATTTTCTCCGTGTACTTACGTCATCGTCACTGAAGAAGTAGAGATCCCCGCCGAGGTTCACGAAGCCACGAGGATCTGGAAAAGAATTTAGAATAATGAGTGTTAATTTAAGGAAATAATGGAAACGCTTCCTATTTTTTAATTAGAATATAATTATATTCTACACATATCTAAAACAAATAATAACTTTTTATTCTTAATCATATTTTCTGCCAAAATACAAATAATAACTTACTAGCAGAAGAGCGGGAGCTCACCGCATGCTTCCTTGCTTGCTCCACTGATGCTGCATTTACCTGTAATGCAAGGAAATATTTAATGTACAGTCGTCATCTTGAAAAATTTCCCTTTGCAGCCTTGTTAATCACCATGATCCATAAGAATAACACAGTGCATGGTGATTAACAATAGGCTGAAGAGAAAATTTTTCCAATACGATGTTTTTCCTTTATATAGGGTGTCTCCTTTATATACATAGTAACAGCATTACTATTATAATTTATAAATCATAGAAGAATGAATACATATTTTAAATTCTAAAATATGTATACAGCTAATACTATATATATATATATATATATATATATATATATATATAAAAGTTATATAAATTGAGAATACTTACATTGAGCAAAACACTGCAGAAAAGCAACAATGCAGCTACGTATTTCCACATGGTGAAATCTGAGAGATGAAAAATATAACAAATCAAAATTACAAAATTAATAAACATCATAATTCCAAAATTTGTGAAACACAATTTGTTACTTCTAATAACAGTAAAAAAAAAAAAAATAATAAAAATGCTAACAAAAAATTATAAACAAATCAAACAAACAAAAAAAAATACTATCTATATGAGCTTTTATATTATATAGAAGAAAATCATTAGGGACCGGATTTTTAAGCTGTAACGATTTTTAGAAATTAATAGCACATCAAAACTAATGAAAGATGTCCACGAATCATGCATTTTTATGGCCGAAAATAGCATCTTTTTTACAGCTTAAAAAAGCTTAATTTACGGCTTTTAACACAATTTTTTCGGCTTAAAATGCATTTTTTTCACAAAATGCAGGAAAACACGATCAATTTTGATATAGTGAGGACGTACTGTATTTGGTAAAAAAAAAAATATGTATAATGCCTCGATTTTTCTCCTCATGGTGGCTGTAGTTACTATGGTGCAGTCACGATCGCCAATTTTCATCTTTCGTGCGTAAATTTGTCCCATTTTTATCCAATCACCGTGCGTAATTGCTGTCACGTGACAATAATTTAGGTATTTACAACTGTAAATTCTATCGTAAATAAATATTTTAAACATATTTTATGGTATTATATCTTTGCAAATATGCAATAAAAACCAAAAAGCCGTATCAGGCTTAATTAACTTTTAACAGCTTAATGCAGCTTATTTTGCATAATTATTAGAGCTTAATTTAGCGCTTAAAATAAGGTTTTTACAGCTTAAAAATCCGGTCTCTAAATATAACTTTGTATTAATTTTTTTTATCATGAACACTTCAAAGCTGAGTCATTATAGATTATTAAAATGTAATATGTCTAGAGTTAATGAGGGAAATAAAATAAATTAAAATAAAATATGATAAAAATATAATAAAATTAATTTAAAAGAAATACGATACAAATTTTACTCATAATTTTTACACGTGTCTATCTATATATATATATGTAACAATCAATACGTTTATATGACGGTTTTTAATGCGTAATCGTTGACGTCGCCTTATAAGATTAACATGATTATCCGTCATTAACGGATCCCTATTAAACACCGTCATGTAAACGTAGTGAATGTAGTGAAAATAATACTTTCTTATGTGTCCAATGGAGTATTGTCCTCATTTTTTTTTTTTTTGCAGAAATGGATAGAGGGTGAAAAGTTTTGCTACCCTGATTTTTTTCCGATTTTTTAGAGCCCGGGAAGTATTTTTAAAAAATTATTGAAAGTCCTATTTGTGACGTCACGCGGCGTCAAGTTCTATCTTTTTCTTAAAGAGCGGCGTCTCGTGACGTCACAAAAAGAACTTTCAATAATTTTTTAAAAATAGTTCCCGGGCTCTAAAAAATCTGAAAAAAATCAGGGTAGCATAACTTTGCACCCTCTATCCATTTCTGCAATAAAAAAATTTGAGGTCAATACTCCATAGCAACAAAGAAAATATGTATTTATATCTTCTGTATATAAAATATAATTAAACTGAACTAAATTTATTGCAATAAATAGTAATTAATCTTAACATATACGACGATGTACTGTACTCACCAGTATTGGAACCCAAGATTACAAGATAGCTCGAGGTGCCGTATATTTATATAATTTAATTTATCTTTAAGTTTCTTATCTTTAAAGACAATTGATGTCAATAACAAATGCTTATAGAAAAACCCAAGGCCATCGGTATAATATTTAATAAATTGAAGGTGATTACTGCAATGACGTCATAAGATTTTAATAAATAACTATATACAAGGTAATGAGATTTTAGCGATTATTACTAAAAGAATTCAAGGTCTATATATATTTTTTTTACAAAGTTACACCCCTATGAGCTTGGAGCTCGCGGCGGGGTAATGGGTTGTAATAAGGGAGGGAAAGGATGTTGACCACGGCCTGTTATACGTCCCAGCATTCGCTGATTGCAATAATGAGTGCGTTTGAATTCACGGGCCAGCCCGGGCTGGCCTGGGCTGAAGCGTTTTTTGTCGTCAAGTGGGGCCAGCCCGACGGCCATTTTTCCTCCTCTCATGACGTCACTTCCTGGCTGGCCCAGGCTGACGCGGGCGGACTCTACAGTGCGCCTGAGACCTAGCGGACAGACTGGGAACTAATTATGACGACATTATGACGTTTCATACCAGGCGACCAAGGTCACCGCCATTTTACCCAGCCCGGGCCAGCCCGGGCTGGCCCGTGAATTCAAACGCACTCAATGATCTATCTGCTATTTCAGGTGAGCGCAAGTACCAGCTGTAAATCAGAATAAAATAAAGCTCATCTGAAAATTATTGCAACGAGAAAATGGTAGGCAGGTTATAGCTCATTATTCCGGACGAGAGGTGATACAATATATTATGAATACCTGGTAAAAATAGCTCTTCATAAATCCTTATGAAAGCAAAGTTGGTTATAAAAATAAACATCAACATTATATCACATTAAACAGTGAAAAGTAATCAAATTATTAATAAATGTGATGTAAAAATCTTCACGAATAAAAAGTCGCTTATTTTTAGTTTTAAAACAGCTGAAGATATTTTTGTTATTGTCAGTAGCCACGCCCCCTAGAGCAGATTTTTTCGCATCAATACTTCTTAAAATTCAGTGCTTCCCTGGACGTTTACCATGTTAGTGGTGTGTTTGTTGATGTGCCTCGCTTTGAGTGTGACCGCCAAGGAGGCGGACAGACAAAGGTTTTGGTGCTCCAGGTTCTTACCTGACAATCAAATTGAACTTACTGAGGTAAGAAATGTTTATTAAAGACACCCTATATATATAGTTAAAAAAAATTATGTTTTCAACTAATCTTATTACGTCTTCTTACGTGATATAGAGATAAAATATCTAAAATTTCATAATTAATAAGAGGAAGAAAGACGTAATTTTGTTTTTCTCCTCTTTTTTTCCTGGAAAATGGTGCAAAATTTGAGCAAAATAGACGAAGAAAGACGTTATTAAGAGAATAAAAGACGAATTTTATTTCAACTGCATGCAGAATAATTACTTAAAACAATAATTTTATTATAAAATTGTCATTTTTGGCCTTATTTTGTTTGCATGGATTTGTTAATAATAGCACTAGTAAATGAAACTCGATAACTGGTGTTTGAGGAAATAAAATAAATTTAATATGTAATTAATAATAGTTACTGCGGTGTATGTACTTGAGAAAAATTATGTTTTAATTACTGACACTTATGTGTTTGATATTTTCAGTACACATTTTTTTGAACGATCTTCCAGCTCAAAAAGATTAAAAATATATAATAATAAAATATTAAATATATTTTTTTTATAAAAAAAGTATTAATTTAATAACAAGTGTGATGTACCTGTATACAAGTTTGTTTGCTTTATTGTTTTGTATGTTGTTTCCTAAAAAAATTATGATGGTCACTATTTTTTATTAAAATTAGGTAATATTGGACGCGATTTACAAAGCAGTTCTCCAGGCTTCTAACCACGTTTAGCTTAACCACGTTTAACTTGGGTCGTTTAACACGTAAAACATGCAGGTATAGTTAAACGTGGTTAAGCTAAACGTGGTTAAGAAACCTGGCTAACTACTTCGTGAATCACACCCATTAATTTTAACCTTAATAAAAACTCCCTGTTTACTATTTAAAAGTGTGTTTTTTGCCTGAGGATTTTTGTTCCCCACTTGCTTTGTTTCTTTTTGCATTGTTGACATTATCATTATTGTTGTATATTTACATTCAATAGTTGAATGAGATGAAACTAAATAAATAAAATACTTTATGTTGCATAGTAAAATATCTGATATTATAAATAGATGAACGTTAGCTGGGAAATATCTTAAAATAAATGTTTCGTAAGTTTGGGAGAAATGTTTATTTATAGCCTAGCTCTAGTGGAAACACAGCATAAAATACATCCTAGCATATTGACTATGTTAAAGCTATTCCTTTTTTTTTTCCACATAGTTAAATATTAAGAGATTAACATGTTTTATTATTATTGAGATAATATTGAGCCTTATGTCAAATAGTCATAAAAAACACTTTTTATAGTGTTTACTGTGTACCCTAGTTGAAAAATTATGTCTTCAACTCATCCTTTACACGTCTAAACCTAATCTTTTTTTACCTAGAAATCACATAAAAAAGACATAATTTCGTTTTTGTACATTTTTTTTTCCTTCAAAAATGGTGCAACATAGGAGAAATTAGACGAGAAAAGAATACCCGAGTTGAAATAAATTTCATCTTTTATTCGCTATCAATCTCTCCTCTCGTCTAATATCCTCTTAATTTGCACCATTTTAGAGGAAAAAAGAGGGGAAAAGACAAGATTACGTATTTTTTACTCTTCTTGAGCATAAAATGTTAGAAATATTAGGCGCAAATAAGAGAGTTATCCAGATTTCTCACATGCACTAACCACGTTTAGTGTCATTAAATTAGGCTGGCACTAACCGCGGTTATATAGCGAGGGAGCTGGATAACTCTTTCTTGAATCGCCCCCATTGTCTGCATTTAATCCTCACTTTGAGCGAAAAGGAAATATGGTGTAGTTTTGAGGTAAAAAGATTAGGTTTAGACGTGTAAAGGATGAGTTGAAGACTTAATTTTTCAACTAGGGTAAGAGAATAAAACATGAAATTTATTTCAACACCGGCTGCTCAAGTTTTTCTCGATAAATTGCATAGGAAAATGCTTGATCAATTTTTCAATTTCCACAGCTCCAGGGGGAGTGGCAGCCCCTCAATTCTCTCCTGTTTGACGACGGTCAGCTCTCCCTCGCGTCCTTCGACATTCACTGGAAGGACGATAACGTGGGTCCCGTCACCCTCAACGTCACGGACAAGAAGTTCCAGCTGACATCCACATCTCCCAGCGACAATGTCTACAAGAACATCATCTTCAGACAACGCGACAACCAGAAGGCGAGATTCTATATCATCAACATGAAGAACCAGAACGAGAGTAAGTTATTTCAAGATTAAAATAATCTGTAAAATTATTTTAATTTATCTATTCCACTTATATTTTAAATTCACCTACAAATCTACGATTGTTTTGATCCAAAAGTGAAAGTTTCCTGGTCTTTAAAATGTCTATATTTCTTAATTGAAATTTCAACTAAGTTGAAATAAATTTCGAGATCATGTTTTGTCCTCCAATTTTGCACCATTAAAAAAGAAAAAAATAGTCTAGGAAAAGACGAGATTACGTATTATTTTCTCTTTTTGCCCCAGTTGAAAACTTTGGTCTTCAACTCATTCTTTACACTTCTAAACCTAATTTTTCTACCTTTAAAACACATCTTATTTCCTCTTCGCTCAAAATGAGGATGAAACGAAGACAATATTTCTAACATGTTATGCTCAAGAAGAGGAAAATAGACGTAATCTCGTCATTTTCACACTTTTTTTAATCTAAATTAGTGTAAAATAAGAGCTAGGAAATTCGACGAGGAGACAGCTTAATAATAGCATAAAAAGATAAAATTTATTTAAACTCGGGTAGGGAACGAAGTTTTCTTCTCTATTTCCATAAGTAGGTCATATATTTATATGAAACTGATACGTCAAATTCAAAAGTTAATTAATGAACACTGTGACTAAAATACACTGACACACAAGTGACGCAAGTTGTTCTTTAGAATTCAGTTTCTTCACTTGAAAATTGTATTCGTCATCTCAGGAAATATCCATTTGAAGCCTTGTTAAATCACCACCCCTCGTAACAATAACAAAGAGCATGGTGATTAACGAGGCTGCAAGTGGGAAATTTTCCAAGGTAATAAGTGTACATAAATGGGATCTATTTCAATTAACAGTTCAGAGGACAATTCATTCTTCCGGAATTGAAATAAATTTCATCTTATAATTTATAATCGCTATAAAGCTCTCTAATTTCCTCCTATTTTGCACCATTTACCTCTTTTTTTCCTTTTCTTGAGCATAAAATGTCAGAAATATTGTCTCGTTACATCCTCACTTTGAGCAAAGAGGAAATAAGATGTGTTTTAGAGGTAAAAATATTAGATTTAGACGTGTATAAGATGAGTTGAAGATGTATTTTTTTAAAATCAAACCCTATTGGGTACTTCTACTTACTAATTACTTACTAGGTTTGAAACCCCGAATCTCCCGAAACCCTAACTTGAGCGTTTCGTGGGCTCTTCCGGAACGGGGGCAGCCATGGCTTTGCAATCCATCCCGGCATTTGCCTGCGACTGAGGGAAACGTTGAAACCTCAATCAAGATGGACGCTACCGCTTTTGTTAATGAGCCGGAAGTGCAATGGTTCAAAGCCAGGGGAACCACATTAGTGGAAAAGCGCAACGATTTACCTCTGGGTGGAAAACGTGTTTTTTTGATGAAAATGGTTATCCATCCAACTACTAACCACGCTCGGTGTTGCTTGACTTTGGTGATCTGACTATACCCAGTCAAGCACACTGCGCCATACCTCCCTTTTTCAACTCTAGGGTTATTTTCATCGCTACTATATACATTGGTAACTCTCTCAAATTCTGATACACTCGATGACACGCCTATTTGAACATTTAAACTGTTAACTACATCCATTGATATACAATTTTCAAATAAACAAATTGTATATCATCAGAAAAAGCATCAGCAGTAAACTTTTTATAAAGAAATAACGTAAAATTTTATATAGTGAAACAGATCACAAAACAGCTAAAATGATACTAAAATTTTGACATCAAAGTATTAGTTATTAATAGATTTTGTTTAACATGAAAAGAAATATGAAACGTGGCATGGAAAATTACAAAAGAACAAACATCATTATTATCTAAAAACTCAACATTTAATTATAGCATCCTTGTTTCTTCTTTTCAACCCCCCTAACAAAAACTATGCTGCAAAACACTGTAAACTGTGACGTCATAGTCATGTAACATATTACTTTATAATTTGCTTGAATGTTGAATGTTAATATGAATATGACGTCACAGCATTTTGCTACACTTCCAAGTTGAAATAAATTTCTTTTATTCGCTATAAAGCTCTCTTCCGTCTAATTCCCTCCTATTTTGCACAATTTTAGAGGGAAAAACACGAGATTATAAGTTTTTTCCTCTTCTTGAGCATAAAATCATAGAAATATTGTTTTCATTTCATCCTCACTTTGAGCAAAGAGGAAATAAGATGTGTTTTAGAGGTAAAAAATTTTAGGTTTAGACGTGTAAAAGATGAGTTAAAGACGAAATTTTTCAACTAGGGCTGTTTTTATTATTATTTTTTTTTAACCAGAAATAAATGCATAAATTGAGATCGAGGTCTTTTATCCTCTATTTAAAAAAAAAAAAGAATAATAATAATTCATGCAGATTTTCTAATTTAGATTATTATACCATATTTTTATAATTTCCTAATGTTACATTAGTTTTTATTTGGCAGCTAAGCCTCAGAAGCTCTGCTCCTACTGCTTATGCAACTCTCTGTGTTTGAGAGCTGGACAAGTTGCATAACCTCCGGGAGATATAACTTTGGAAAATGGACACAATTTAATTGTACCATCGGGAGTACCGTATAAAATGCCTACACACATTTCTTATGGGTGACTTAATAAAAATAGTTTGGCATCAAATCTTGAGTAATAAAAATAGACATATGGATTGACCTTCACTTCATAAATTCAATACACATCGTTACACTATACATGGTAAATAAATACGTAATTTTTATACGATCCCTTTGGCACAGTCTGCGTAATAATTAATTAACATTGAAGATTGAATCAGCATATCGCCCATGCAGACAATAGAAAAATAGTTGAATACTTTTATTAAATAAATATATTATATTTTATATTATTTGTAAATATAAAAGTAAGCTGAAATGAATAGCTAAAAAAATTGGGTGACTTTTTCTTTATTTTTATAATGTTGTCAATTTTAAACCTAGCATTATCTAAAGCAGAAAAAATTGTGAAATACTTCTTCAAAAAGCTTAAATAGTGATCGTTGAAATAATTGATCGTTTCAACCCCTCGCCCTCCTCGGTAATAAAGCGTGGGACCAAAAAAGACCTTGGTAATGCCAGGGTTAATATACCACAGTTGAAAAATTACGTCTTCAACTCATGCCTTACACGTATAAACTAATCTTATTACCTATAAAAACACATCTTATTTCTTCTTCACTCAAAGTGAGGATAAAATGAAGATAATATTTCTAACATTTCATGCTCAATAAGAGGAAAAATATATATACGTATTCTCGTCTTTTTCCCTCTTTTTTCCTCTAAAATAGTGCAATATAAGACGACAAAAGACCAGAGGAGAGCTTAATAGCGAAGAAAATATGAAATTTATTTCAACTAGAGTAGAAAGTATATATTATTTGACGATGTTTTACTATTGCAGGAAAAGAACTGCTGATCCTGGCGTCTGACAGCGCCAAGTACATGGTGTGGGCGGACTGTGCACCACCCTCCGATGACGTCAAAGGTCACGTACCGGCTGGTGCACGTGTGGTGGTCACCATCACTGTTTTGGGTCGTACCAGGGACTCCCTCAGCCCTGGGGACCACGAGCAACTCAGGACCGAGATCAAGGGACTCTTGCAGGCTAGGGAGGTGCCTGTGGCGTTATTTCCGGACTTCACCGCTGCAGCGACTGGCGTGGCGGTCACGGCGTGGGTGATGTTTGCATCGCTGATTTTGACAGCGTGGTCGTTGTAGGGTTGAGAGGAGTTATACTTCGGGACGTCAGGGATGTGAAGGTGCATTTCCATGGAGCGAATGTAGAGCGGGGCTTGGACCAAGGATTTTGTATGTATAACCTCTGGATAGGATATTCCTATACCAATAGCATTAGAGCTGCTGAGGCAAATCTCCAACGTAAGATGGCGACCGAGCGCAATCATCTGCATTGTACAAACTGTATGGAAGTTCCCTCACGTAAGATGGTGGACTTTCCATTGTTTACTGTTGTAACCGCCACCCATGACTTCCTCCTCACGACTGTGCCTCACCGACGGCAGCAACATCACCTATCCAGAGGTTGTATACAAAATCCTTGGGCTTGACGCGGCGAGAAAGTCGCATTTGCTTCAATGTCATATGGCGGCCATGTTGGCGTGGAAAAATCGCTTTCCCGCAGCGATTAAATCGCACCGCGATTTTTCCATGCCAACATGGCCGCCATATGACATTGAAGCAAATGCGACTTTCTCGCCGCGTCAAGCCCCGCTCTACATTCGCTCCATGGAAATGCACCTTTACCATACCTGTAGTTCTGTACAGGTATAACGTAAGAAAAATTATTTGTTGGTTCTCAATTTCTTTGAATGTTTTTTGCTCTTTGAATTTCCTATCTTTTCCAAAAGCTCTGTGTTGTAAAAGCATAAGGGATCATTTTTAATATACTGTTATATTATTTATTTATTCAATTTTAATGACAGACTCTTGCAATTATTGAAAGAATTATTCCTACAATATTCATTTTTCATTAACACTCAGGGATGCATTCTTTATTTTCAATCTCATAAAATAATGCCCTCCATATTTATAAAAATGTATTTTAACAAGAGTTATACTGTAAAATACTTTGAAGCATTATTTTAAAAAAAAAAGTAAATAGATAAAAATGGTAAAAAAAAAAATTGTTTAATTTAATGGACATCTTACATTATGAAATTTGTATTTTTTATAATGCAAAATGAATATATAGAGGGTACCAAATTAAGCTAATGTGTTTTTTTTTTTTTTTTTTTCAGATTTGTTGTAAACAGAATGTATAAACCACGAGGTTTTGATGCAATTTTAGACCTTATTAACATGTAACATAATAGGTCTGTTCGTAAATACACAATCAGAAGGAATCGATTATTTGTGATGAACCTTATGTTATATGTACACAAGGTTCATTTCAAATAATCGATTCTTTTTCTGATTGTGTATTTACGAACAGACCTAAGGTTCATAATTGCATCAAAACCTCGTGGTTTATGACACGTCTTATATTTTTTGAAGTGATGAATTACTATATTTAAAGAAATTACTGAAAGCTAATACAGAGAGCGATAGAGGTCAATAAGTGGTCACTTTTAAATAAAAGAATAATCCTAAATGGAATGTGGTTTCAATTTTGAGTAACTTTTTAGCAATACTTCTTCCTGGCATCTAAAAATGTAACATAACTTGGTGCCATCCTTGCATTATTTATGTATTTACTTATCATTTTATGTCCATTCATTACCAGTTTCTTCATTTGTGTTTTAATCATAATTGATCATGCACTAAATTATGTATATCAAAATTTTTGTAACTTATTTTGAGAAAATAAAAATAATTAATATAAAAAATAAGATTATTAATTCACTTATGCATTATATATTATTGTATAATTTGTATGATAAAGGAAGTAAAATAAATATATTTATGATGTTAAATTAATATTATTTTATATTTAATTTTATAATGGAGTATCAACCTCAAATTTTTTAATTGCAGAAATGGATAGAGGGTGCAAAGTTATGCTACCCTGATTTTTTTTTTCAGATTTTTTATATTGAGCCCGGGAAATATTTTTAAAAAATATATTGAAATTCCTTTTTGTGACGTCACGAGACGGTAAGTCCTATCTTTTTCTTAAGGAGCGGTGCCTCGTGACGTCACAAAAAGAACTTTCAATAATTTTTTAAAAATACTTCCCGGGCTCCAAAAAATCTGAAAAAAATCAGGGTAGCATAACTTTGCACGCTCTATCCATTTCTGTAATAAATAAAATGAGGTCGATACTCCATTCCCCCATAAAAATGGCGATTTCATTTTGATTATCTATATAACATTATTTTCCATATAATTATTTACTTATATTAAGGAATTTTCATGACAATCATGACGCACGTAGAACTATATTCTTCCTCCTGAATTTACAAAACAAATTAAATTAAATTAAATCACATATATGTAATTTGACGTGCTTATCACATTATTATGTACAATCAAAGAGCAATAAAATATTATGAATAATTATTGTCCTTTCTGCAACATGAAAATTACAAGTTAGCAAAAAATTTGTAACTTGTAGCTTCTTTAATCAGCTATTTAATTTTCTCTAAGCTTCAAAGCAAATTTGTTAAAAAAAAAATAGTAGTAATTAATGGGTTTTATTAACTTAAAACAGGATTAGGGAAGGTAAAAGCAATTTCGTATCATTATTTAAAAATATCTTAATTCAGTTTTTAAGAGCATAAGTATTTCAAAACATATATATATATATATATATATATATATATATATATATATATATATATATATATATATATATATATATATATATATATATATATATATGTTAGGAAAAGATGATTTCAAGAAAGGTATCATATGTGTGAGTAAATATTAATAAAATTACCTTGAATGAACTCGAACTGGGCTGTCAACCTCGCTGATAGTTTAAAATTTTAACACGATACACTTAAAACACTTGCATACACAGAAACACGTGCACAGTTAAAATATAAAATCACATTAGCACTTTCGGTAACTTTTACACTGTTCCCATCATCAGATGTTATTTTGACACTGAACTCTACACTTCACGTGAACTGCTTGCTCGCTGACACCTCGTGGAGTGCCTAAGAGTGGGGGGAGAGGGAGGATGATGACTCGTGCGAGTCTTGCGTTTGATTCTTTCCCTTAGCCAAGAAGGATGAGATGAAAAAACGTGCAATCTGGACAGAACCGGCAACACTGTAAGCTTTCCGGTTTCTTCTGATTAAAAAGTCCCCCTTCCGAATTTTGCTTTCCGGTTTCTTCTGATTAAAAAGCCAATTATGTCCCCCTCCCGATTTTCACTTTCCGGTTTCTTCTGATTAAAAGCCCCCCTTACGTTTCGCTTTCCGGTTTCTTCTGATTAAAATCTTCTATCCAGTGGTCATATAAACTTGGCAACGCTTTCACGTTTTTTTCACTCTCATTATTCTGGGCTGTAAGTCAGATTAGCGTTTGCTACCGTTCCCACGCTGATCACGATGAGGGGAGGAAACATCTATCTCCATATTTAGATATATTTATCTCCATATCTTCTCTCTATTTAAAAGTTCCGTCCACATGCAATCAAACTCATAGCTTGGTTGACTTATGATGTTCGTCCCCTGTCTCGTCATCTCTGCCGCCTCGTGTACTTTTCCCCTTGTCCTCTCCTCATCGTGATCCGCGTGGGAGCGGTAGCAAACGCAAGACTCGCACGAGTCATCATCCTCCCTCTCCCCCCACTCTTAGGCACTCCACGAGGTGTCAGCGAGCAAGCAGTTTACGTGAAGTGTTGAGTTCAGTGTCAAAATAACATCTGATGATGGTAACAGTGTAAAAGTTACCGATAGTGTTAATGTGATTTTATATTTTAACTTTGCATGTGTTTTTGTGTGTGCAAGTGTTTTAAGTGTATCGTGTAAAAATTTTAAACTATCAGCGAGGGTGACAGCCCAGTTCATTCAAGGTAATATCATTAATAATTACTCACACATATATGATACCTCCAGAGATGCAAAACTTCACGCGAAACATGGTGCGCGAAACTTTCGTGAAACTTTCGCGCGAATATTCGCGAAACTTCGCGAAAAATTCGCAAAATTTAAAAAATAATTGTCACAATGCGATTTTTCATATATTCATTAAAAAATTAAGAAAACAAGATAAAATGGCCCCTTTCATGACCTGTCTGTCTTCAAATATGTTAAATGATTTTAAAAATACTTAAAAGTAATTTTTAAAATTAATAAAAAAGAAATAAATTTTTTTATATCTAATAACTTAAATTGAACTCTTTTAATTAATTTATGCAAATAAACCTGTCATTAAAGCAAAATTAGGAAGAAAACAGCGTATTCATTAAATACAATTCGAAAAAGTAGAGCGGGAAATTCAAATATATCAATTTCGCGAAGTTTCGCGCGAAACTTGGCTTGCGAAACTTCGCGAATATTCACGAAACTAGCGAAATTTCGCGCGAAGCTTCGCAAAGCGTTGCATCACTGGATACCTCGCTTGAAATTATCTTTTCCTAACATATATAAGCGGTAAGGGCCCGCATTTAAACATGAGTTTAAGACTTTTGAACGTGAATCGGTAAAAAAAGTTAAAAATCAAAATTCTCTTAATTTTTTGACTTCTTGTAAAGTTGAAAATGTGATCTCCAATTTTATTAAAATAAATAAAAAAGTTTATAGTAACAGAGCTAATAATATCTTGAGAAAAGCTGAAAATTGTTTCTAGTTGATTGCATTAAGGATACAAGGAAAAAACTTTTTACTTGTAAAACAAATTCAGAAAGTTTTAAAAGTAAGATTTTTAAAGATATTGAACAAGAAGAAGAAGCATTTTTAAATACTGCATTGCATAAGAAGTTGTCACATTTTGAAGCTAAGCAGAAAGCTGTGCATGAAAAGAAGCTACGGAAATTGTTACAACAGCAGGCGAAAGTTTATGTACGGCCACCCAAGGTCATGCCACCAGCGTGCGTGGTGAACTTGTCAAAAAAAATATTGTCGCCGGTTGAGGAACAAGTGCTTAGCAGAGGTTTGAATTTTGCTATTGCTCCGAGTACAGTTCCAACCTTGGAAATTATCAAGTCAGTAGAAGTTGCATCGATCTCGTGGGCTCCGGAAAAATTATCAGAATTTAAATTACAAATTAAAGAATGTATTGAAAAGCATAAACATTTTAATAATAATATTTCCAGTGAAGAGATGACAGCTTTAGAAAATTTAAATAGAAACAAAACAGTCATAATTAGTAAAGCTGATAAAGGAAATGTTGCTGTTGTTCAAGGAAAAATTGATTATGATGAAAAAATAAGTGAAATAGTAAATGGGAATGAATATGAAATTTTAGCAAGTGACCCCACAAAAACACTAGAGCAAAAAATTAACAAGTCTTTATCAAAATTAAGGTCAATCAGCAAGCAACAACGTCTCTTTTTAGCTCCATGAAATTGTAAACATCCTCATCTTTATGGCTTACCAAAAATACATAAACCTACTATTCCATTGAGACCTATTTTGGGTAGTGTAGGCTCTCCTTGCCAGGAGCTTGCAAGATTTTTGGTTAAAATTATTAGTCCACTGTCTGGCACGTCTTCGTCATTTGTAAAGAACTCAACGGTCTTTGCACAAGAAATATACAATAAAGATATAAATTCATCACACATTATGGTGAGTTTTGATGTTGTTAGTATGTTTACAAAAATTCCGGTGGATGACGCTTTGATTTTAGTTAAAGAAAAACTGAAAAATGATTCATCACTCAAAGGAAGGTCAAAACTGATTAGCGTTGCTTCAATTATGGAATTAACCACATTATGTCTCAAAAACGTATTTTTAATTTAATTCAACGTTTTACAAAAAAAAAGGATGGAATGGCTATGGGTTCTCCTCTATCTCCCGTTGTGTGTGACATTTTTATGGAAAAACTTGAGCATGAGGCTATATCGAGTTTTGATCCAAAACCATTATTTTATAAAAGATATGTGGATGATACATTTTTTGTATGGCCAGAAGATATTAGACCTGTTGCAGATTTCTTACAACTCATGAATTACCAGGCTCCTATTATTAAGTTCACAATGGGAGTGGAAAACAATAAATGTCTACCTTTTCTTGACGTGTTAGTGCAAAGAAACGGAGGAAAAATTACTACCAGTGTTTACAGGAAGAAAACAGATTCAGGAAAATATTTACATTACACGTCAAATCATCCTCACGCTACAAAATCATGGATAGCTTTTTCTTTGCTTCACCGTGCGGAAAACATTTGCAAGGATAAAACAATTTTGTCATCAGAAGAGAACAAGATATCAGAAATATTAGATAATAATGGATATCCACGTGACTATATTAAAAAGTGCAAAATCAAGAAGAAAAACAAGAAAGAAAACAAAAAACCACTGTCTACACTTTGTATACCATATGTTGCTGGTCTTAGTGAGAAAATTCAGCGTATTGGCAACAAATACAAATTACGGACGGTTTCTTCTTCGTCTGATACTATTAAGAAACGTCTACACGGTAAAAAATTTCGTCCATAAAATTAAAGAAATCCCTCGCAATGTAATGCAAGAGGGTACTTTAATTCTTCACTGTATCTTCAAGTCATTTCCAAGAGGCGACTTTAAAACTGAGGGGGCCGGACAGCAGGTATAAAGGAGGACTGTATTATATTTTAGGGTCGCCTCTTTATTGTCGGTGTATTTCTTTTTGAAACCAAAGAAGTAACTTTACTTTCATTTAGAGTTATGCCTTTAATTTCTGGCATTGTTATATTTTTCTTCTAGTACTTTCTTTTTTCTTCTATATTATAAAACTTAACTATATTTGTATAAAAGTGTGTTTTTATGCATTATTATTTTATGATATAAAAAAACTTAATCGTTATCAAACTTACACTTTACTCATCAAATGACAAGACAAAATTAAATATAATTTTAAAATGCAATAATAATGCAAGTAGTAGATGAACGTGTAGTGTGGGCTTGGGGTAGGTTTGGGGCATCCATCTTATTTTATATAAAAACATTTTCATTCGTATTTTTTCACAACTTTTAGTACGTCACACACGCATATGTGGTGGCTATTTACTATTTGATATGATGTTAAAAAGAAGAATGATGAAAAACGAGAACGACACTTCAATAATTTTTATGTACATTGTATATAAATTAGTGTTATTCGGTAGCTTTATTTCATTGAAGCATTTTGGAGACATTATCGGTCTGTATGACCAAATTGCTATTAAAATTCAAGTTCAGTATAACACCTTAATCAACAAAATGTATGATTTAAGTTAAAAAGATAACGAAAATTGATAGAAAAAATACGAATTAAAAAATATTTTATCACTGCAGCACATCACAGTAACTAGTAGACACCTTACAGCAAACACTTCTCAATCTCTACTGCCAAGCAACAAGCCAAAAGCCAAGCCGACTTCCTCTGCTACGTCACTAACCGTCGTTTTTCTAAAGAAATCCCTATGGTGGGGGTGGGTATCGTAAGGGCGTCTGTACCGTCGCTACAAAAAAAACAACCCTCCCATTGTCGGGAGGCAAGAACACGGGGGAGGGGATGGTCCGAGGCCACTGTATCTCTTTCTTGTTTTAAAGTTCACCTCTTGGATTTAAAATAAAGAATATTGCTTTAAAAATAAGGCTAAAGAGGCCCACTATTATATCATTTCTAATATTTACTTTAAAAATAAACAAAAATGACTAGTTTTTGTTACCGTGTAGGCATTACTAAGCCACGTGGTTCAGGCTTGAATAAAGATTTTGTTTATGCAATTCCGTGCGAGTGTAAAAAAGAATATGTGGGCGAGAAAAGTAGGCCTGTAGAAATAAGAGTGGAGGAACACAGAAATTTAATTGAAAAGAAATCTGTGGGCTATTCTAAATTAGCAGATCATGCTTTGTCTAATAATGATTGTATTCTGTGGGATCAAACAAGAGTGGTAGGTCGAGAGAGCATTTGGAAGAAACGAAAAGTACACGAGGCGGCAGAGATGACGAGACAGGGGACGAACATCATAAGTCAACCAAGCTATGAGCTTCATTGCATGTGGACGGAACTTTTAAAGAGAGAGAAGCCTGTCCGCAGACATTTTTTGCACCACGTCAACAGCGTGTTTCCTCTCCTCATCGTGATCCGCGTGGGAGCGGTAGCAAACGCAAGACTCGCACGAGTCATCATCCTCCATCTCCCCCCACTCTTAGGCACTCTACGAGGTGTCAGCGATCAAGCAGTTCACGTGAAGTGTTGAGTTCAGTGTCAAAACAACATCTGATGATGGTAATATTGTAAAAGTTACCGAAAGTGCTAATGTGATTTTATATTTTAACTGTGCACGTGTTTCTGTGTATGCAAGTGTTTTAAGTGTATCGTGTTAAAATTTTAAACTATCAGCGAGGGTGACAGCCCAGTTCGAATTCATTCAAGGTAATTTTATTAATAATTACTCACACATATATAATATATATATATATATATATATATATATACATATATATATACATATATATATATATATGTATATGTATATGTATATGTATATGTATATGTATATGTATATGTCAAGCCTATTTTAACATTTTTATAAGATAATTTATTTATTAAAAAAAAGCTACTTTTTCTTGTTAACTTTCCATCTCAATAATTAATTAATTAAAACAAATAAAAAATAATTATAAATGTATTTTAATATATTATATAAGTTTAATAATATGTATTATATTATCGCCGCCTCAGAATAAATGTCGTTTAAACAATAAAAGTTAAATGTAATTATATATAGACCTTATGCTTTATGTACATAAGGTCTAAAATTGCATCAAAACTTCGATATATTATTCTGAAGCGGCGATATATTAAATTTAAAAAGCACCCATCACGACACCTTCAGCTTTAACTTGACGAAGACTTTATTATCTCCCCCTCTTTCCCTCCACTTAATTATTCCCAATTCATGTCCCTCCAAGTTATGCAGGCGACATCTCAAAGTGTCATCAGTGGACGATGTTGCTCGTCTCTCTGCTGGTCTCTCTACTAGGGGGCGTGGTCCTCACTGAGGACACAACGAAGATTTTTTGCTCGCAACTAGAGCCGGACAGCGAGGTTAATCTCAGTCAGGTAATGCTTGAAATCTTTAGAACTTATAATTCATAATTCATATATATATTGCTTCTCGATTGTACATAACAATATAGGCACGTCAAATTACGATTGATTGATTTATATTTTGGGGCAATTGACACATTTTGGTCATGTATGCCCCCAGCGCGGCCTTTAAGAGACCGCAGATTTTTGACTGTTTCCCATATGGGATTTTATTTCTTTGTTTATTGTGTCTATGTTTTGATTTTCTTTGTTTTTCTCGTTTCTTTTCTTTGTTTGTTTCTGTTTACAGCTCTCTTCGTAGGTTCGCCTTAGTGGTGAACTCTAAGATGCGCTGCACTGCTTCCTCGTCGTTTGCGAGAACCTCTTTAGTGGAGCCTGTCATTTTGCAGGTCCTTCTTTCTTCCACGTAGTGGCGACAGTCCGTGAGGATGTGGTCCACTGTCAGTTCTTCGGCACAGGTTGCACACAGAGGAGGGGCTTCGTGCTCCATGAGGTGGCCGTGTGTCAGCCTGGTGTGTCCGATGCGCAGTCTGGCGAGGATGACCTCGTCCCTGCGGTTCTTTCTGTAGCTGGTCTGCCATGCGCGTGGCATTTCCTTGATGTTCCGCAGTTTGTTGTCATATGTGACCTCTTGCCACGATGCTTCCCATCTCCTTTGGATGTCCAGTTGTAGCGAGTTGCGGAAATCGTCTGATGTGATCTCCTCCGAGTCCCAGTCCTCTTTCTCAGAGGCTCGCTTTGCGGCTTTGTCTGCAGCCTCATTTCCAATTACATAATCACATATCAATCACATAAAACCCTAGTTCTAAGAGTTTTCAACTACTCTTCTAACAAGTCTAAACCTAATCTATTAACCTCTTAAACACATCTTATTTCCTCTTAGCTCAAATTGAGGATAAAATAAAGATATTCCAATATTTATATCATATTATGTTCAAGAAGAGGGAAAAAGACGAGATTACGTTTTGTTTTCTCTTTTTTTTTTCTCCCCTCTAAAATGGTGCAAAATAAGAAAAAATTATACATGTGGAGAGCTTAATAGTGAATAAAAGATGAAATTCATTTCAACTCGGGAACCATAAGATGGACTTATTTGTGATTTAAAAATCTGACGTGTAGAGTAATATTGTGTAAATATAATCATTGGAATGTGCCATGACCATGTCGATAATTTATTATACCCGAGTTGAAATAAATTTCATCTTTTATTCGCTGTTAAACTCTCTCCAAGTCTAATTTCCTCCTATTTTAGATGAAAAAAGAGTGAAAAATACGATATTATGTCTTCTTTCCTCTTATTGAGCATAAAATGAGAAATATTGTCTCCATTTATTTCATCTTCACTTTGAGCGAGGAGGAAATAAGATGTGTTTTTAAGTTAAAAAGACGTAATAAGATTTGTTTTAGACGTGTATAGGATGAGTTGAAGATGTAATTAGGGTAGTCTATTTTATCTATATTATAATTATTATATTATTTTAATCTGAAAGTATTAATTTTGAAAATTAATTTTTCTTAACATTCTCATGCTTATTGAAGTATATTAAATTTACAACCTGCAGGATTTGTTAATGCATATTTGCGTTGAATTATTCCTATTGCCAATTTTTTCTGATTATTTTGAATCTCCAAAACGTCAAATA
This sequence comes from Siphlonurus alternatus, assembly GCA_949825025.1. Classification (NCBI taxonomy): domain Eukaryota; kingdom Metazoa; phylum Arthropoda; class Insecta; order Ephemeroptera; family Siphlonuridae; genus Siphlonurus; species Siphlonurus alternatus. The sequence goes on along the minus strand of OX463785.1, from coordinate 4,871,205 downwards.
GATAAAAGAACGATATGACGTCATAACTACGCATAATTATATTTAACACGCAAGCATAAGAGAGAGACGTTGCGTAACTATGACGTCACAGCGTTTTCCTCTCGTTTTGAGGCTGTTAGAGAGTTTAAACAAAGATGACAATTTCATCAATTATACGCAACTGAAGGTCCTCTTTATCAATATTCAGTAAAAATTATCAGACAGGTTATCAATTATTGAAGCATTATAGGTCAAAAGTCATAAATATTAAATACGAACATGAGCGCCATAAACTTCACACTTCCAAAGTTTAATAATTGACTTACAGTTACATTAATTTTATAGTCACTCTGGAAGTGCGTGTATATTCAAGTCAATTCATTTATTCAATCAACTGGCTGTACTGTACAGGTACAACATGGATTACGTCATTCCTATAATAATAATATTAAAATTACATAACACAAAACAACTTCAATAATGAAACAATAATTCATAAAATTATTAAAATATCAAATGCAATTACGACTAATAAATATAATCAATTAAAAAACGATATTAGGCAGTACATCTTCTGGCAACTTATTATTAAAGCACATTTTTACAGAATACATTCCCTTATCTTATTTATAGGAATATTTTTTAATTTTTCTTTAAATAGTTTTTCATTTTCTACTTTTCTAAGACATGCTGGTAAAAAGTCATAAATTTTTGGCAGTCTGGTATATCATTATTGTTTGTATTTGAGGTATTTCTGCAGAGATTTTAATAACAGTACTGACTTGATTGAAACATTTCGATTGTCAAATGGGAAGACGAGCGTGGCGCAGTACATTGACCGGTTCTCGATAGATCACCAAAGTCAAGCTACGTCGAGCGTGGTTGATACTGGGATGGATGACCGTTTAAAAGTAAAAATTACGTTGCTCCCTCCCTGGGGTAAATTCGTCTCGCTTTCCACTCAATGTCAGTGCCTCAGTGCAGTGATGCACTTGTGTATGGTTCCTCAGGCTTTGGACATCACTGTGGTCCATTGATAAAAAGTAGAGGTGTCCGTTCTGACTGAGGTTTTCCACGATTCCCTCAGTCTCACCTCAGTGAATGCTGCGACGTGTAACAGCTAGGCCATGGCCACTATTCTTTGTCTCTCTTATCCCTCCCTATAGAGGCTTCAAGTCAGCTGATTTTTCGGTGATCCCACCCGCTATACCAAACCTATGTAAAAAAAAAGTGAATTCGTTTTTTCACCAAGAATAAGATATTTCAGGGATAATTCCTTTACGGAACTTTGGTCCAAACTGAAAAATAAAGTAGATAATTCAAGATTTAGATTTTTTACTTGATTTATAACCGAGAAAAGTTAAAAAAACACTTTGCTTCATTTTCAAGTGCAAGATGGACCTTAGCGACAAACAGTTGCGCAGCGAAAGCGCATCACTTGAAGCCTCCATTACCCCGCCTCGAATTCTCCAAGCCCATAGGGGCGTAACCTTGTAAAATAAAAATAGCACTCTTATTTACGGTTTATTTCATTTTAATTTTCGAACAGCTGGTTGTGCAATATACAACATGGATCACGTCATACATAATATTAATATAAATAAATATTTTCTCAATAATTAGGAAAAAATATCAACATGAAACATACTTAATTAACATAACAACATTACTGTACATAAAAAAAATCAATAATGAAAGAAAAAATAGAAAATCACATTATAAGAACATTACTCGCTCAGTACATTTTCACTAATTTTATTACTGAAAAAATGATTTTACAGAATAAAATTCCTTGTTTATTGTTTCGGCGGTAATTTCATATTATTTTGACTTATACGTCCAGCTGGTCGGTCGGTGGGTGCTGCTGGACTCCCTGAAGCTCGAGGATCAGCTCGTGAACGTGACGTGGCGTGACGAGGCGGCGAGGTCACGAGTCCTAGAGACGAGCGTGACGGGGACACGTCTGGAGGTTCGGTTCACCGGTCCCAACTTCTCCCGGAGGATGGTCTTCAGGGAGAGGGAGAAGGGGAGAATGGACGTTGAGTACATCGATAACTCAAGGAGTGAGTATATATATGATCTACCGTATAATTTACCTTAAAATTATTATAATAATCCTAAGTATGGCAAGTCAACTAAGGGTATGTTTAGTCAGTTAGTATATAGGTTATTTTTACTGCTTTTTTATTGAAATTAAAAATGCAAAGTGCAAAATAAAAAAAAGGCAGCAAACGTACTGTTACTTAAAAAAAAGCAGCAAATAAATAAATTTAATAAATTTTCCCTCCAAAAGATATAAAGAGAAGACAGGAGCACGAATTATATTATAACTAATATACAAAATTAGGTTCACTATATACGCCTTCATAGCCTGTGTGACAAAGCTCCGCCTAGTTTAAAAATTATGTCATCAATTAACTCATCCTTTGCACGTCTAAACCTAAAATTTTTACCTCTAAAACACATCTTATTTCCTCTTCGCTCAAAGTGAGGATGAAATGATGACGATATTTCTAACAATAGTATGCTCAAAAATAGAAAAAAATACGTAATATCGTCTATTCTCCTCTCTTTGCCTCTAAAATGGTGCAAAATAGGAAGAAAATAGACGAGAAAAGAGCTTATATAAAATAGTGAATAAAATATGAAATTTATTTAAACTCGGGCATGAACAAAGTAGCGAACGGTCATGCCCATGTATCTATAATCTCTATAGTGTATTATTTCATATTAAGACAAATTAAAAACTTAATTGTTTCAGTTAAGGAGATGGTGATATTGACCGCTGACAGCGCCAGACTACTGGTGTGGGCAAACTGCAAACCAGACCTCGACTCCGGGAGAAACGTCGCGAGTGCGGTGCTTGTGTTCTCCCGTGCTGGGGAGACGCTGGGTATCAGGGAGAGGGAGATGGTAAGGGAGAACGTGATGGGACGACTGGGAGTGAAGAAGACTGAGGTCAGAGCACACTTGAGCGCAGAGAGTGCAGCAGGGAGAATGACATTGGAGTATCTCGTTGTTTGTTTTACTGTAATGTTGTTTTTTTTAACAAAATAATTGTTGTAATAAAATGTTATAAAAAAATTTAACTTTTTTATTATCTTACATTAAAAAATATACGTTTATTTATTTAATTATATTATAATTCCATAATAATTAATGATTTTTCATGCTATTCGTGATTATAATTTACGTGTTGTAATAATTTAAATAATTTTATTTTTTTATAATAAGAGTTTTTTTTTTTAAATATAAATAAGAATCCTAATAATATAATATGTATAGTGCTTAACAAGTAAATACAATTGGGTCATATTTTATTGGACGAAGAGATCATAAATGTTAATAATGCATATGGATGATGAGAAGAATAATAAAGTATTACTGCATGACATTATCAATATTAACCTATAGCATTACCTTACTAAATTAAGGGGGGAGGGGGGGTCGATACGACTCGTATATCTTTAAAAGCGGGAAAAAGGTATAAATTATTGCTTCAAAAATTCTGAAAAAATTATAATCCTTTATTAGGCACCCAGTAATAAATTTCCATAAAAAAATAGTGAGAAAAAAACAAACTTTTTTAACATGATATTTATAAAGCGGATCGTTTCGTCTTCCCCCCCTCCTTTCCTGATAAAGTGCGTGACAAAAAAGTACCTTGGTAATATGCTAGGGTTATTATTAAAATTATATATATAACATTTACATTAATATTATCATACTGAAAAAAACAATACGAGCACCTTAAACAACCTCATTTCCTATTTAATTCAATTTCAATTCCATATATTGTATATTAATGGGCGCGATTCACGAAGCAGTTAACCAGGTTTCTAACCACGTTTAGCTTAACCACGTTTAACTAGGGTGCTTTAACACGTAAAATTAACAGGTATAGTTAAACGTGGTTACAAGTTAAACGTATGGTTAGAAACCTGGCTAACTGCTTCGTGAATCGCACCCATTATTTTTGATTGATTGATTGATTTATATTTTGGGGCAATTGACACATTTTGGTCATGTATGCCCCCAGCGCGGCCTTTAAGAGACCGCAGATTTTTGACTGTTTCCCATATGGGATTTTATTTCTTTGTTTATTGTGTCTATGTTTTGATTTTCTTTGTTTTTCTCGTTTCTTTTCTTTGTTTGTTTCTGTTTACAGCTCTCTTCGTAGGTTCGCCTTAGTGGTGAACTCTAAGATGCGCTGCACTGCTTCCTCGTCGTTTGCGAGAACCTCTTTAGTGGAGCCTGTCATTTTGCAGGTCCTTCTTTCTTCCACGTAGTGGCGACAGTCCGTGAGGATGTGGTCCACTGTCAGTTCTTCGGCACAGGTTGCACACAGAGGAGGGGCTTCGTGCTCCATGAGGTGGCCGTGTGTCAGCCTGGTGTGTCCGATGCGCAGTCTGGCGAGGATGACCTCGTCCCTGCGGTTCTTTCTGTAGCTGGTCTGCCATGCGCGTGGCATTTCCTTGATGTTCCGCAGTTTGTTGTCATATGTGACCTCTTGCCACGATGCTTCCCATCTCCTTTGGATGTCCAGTTGTAGCGAGTTGCGGAAGTCGTCTGATGTGATCTCCTCCGAGTCCCAGTCCTCTTTCTCAGAGGCTCGCTTTGCGGCTTTGTCTGCAGCCTCATTTCCAGGGATTCCAGCATGGCCGGGTACCCAGAGGAAAGAGACGTATTTGTCCTGGTTCGCCAACTGGTAGAGACAATCTTGGATTTTCTTTGCCAGTGGATTCTTGGGGAATGTTTTCTCAATTGTCTGGAGGCTACTGAGGGAGTCGGTACAGATCATAATGGATCTGTCGTCTCTTTCCAAACAGTGCTCGAGAGCTTTCCAGATGGCGTACATTTCTGATGTGAATACACTTGTTTGCTCACGCAGGCAGTATCCATGTTCTTCGTTGTTGATGACGAAGGCACAACCAACGTCATCGTCCTTCTTTGAGCCGTCGGTGAAGACCAGAGTGTAGTCTCTGTACTGGTCTATCACTTCTGAGTGATTGATTGATTGATTTATATTTTGGGGCAATTGACACATTTTGGTCATGTATGCCCCCAGCGCGGCCTTTAAGAGACCGCAGATTTTTTACTGTTTCCCATATGGGATTTTATTTCTTTGTTTATTGTGTCTATGTTTTAATTTTCTTTGTTTTTCTCGTTTCTTTTCTTTGTTTGTTTCTGTTTACAGCTCTCTTCGTAGGTTCGCCTTAGTGGTGAACTCTAAGATGCGCTGCACTGCTTCCTCGTCGTTTGCGAGAACCTCTTTAGTGGAGCCTGTCATTTTGCAGGTCCTTCTTTCTTCCACGTAGTGGCGACAGTCCGTGAGGATGTGGTCCACTGTCAGTTCTTCGGCACAGGTTGCACACAGAGGAGGGGCTTCGTGCTCCATGAGGTGGCCGTGTGTCAGCCTGGTGTGTCCGATGCGCAGTCTGGCGAGGATGACCTCGTCCCTGCGGTTCTTTCTGTAGCTGGTCTGCCATGCGCGTGGCATTTCCTTGATGTTCCGCAGTTTGTTGTCATATGTGACCTCTTGCCACGATGCTTCCCATCTCCTTTTGATGTCCAGTTGTAGCGAGTTGCGGAAGTCGTCTGATGTGATCTCCTCCGAGTCCCAGTCCTCTTTCTCAGAGGCTCGCTTTGCGGCTTTGTCTGCAGCCTCATTTCCAGGGATTCCAGCATGGCCGGGTACCCAGAGGAAAGAGACGTATTTGTCCTGGTTCGCCAACTGGTAGAGACAATCTTGGATTTTCTTTGCCAGTGGATTCTTGGGGAATGTTTTCTCAATTGTCTGGAGGCTACTGAGGGAGTCGGTACAGATCATAATGGATCTGTCGTCTCTTTCCAAACAGTGCTCGAGAGCTTTCCAGATGGCGTACATTTCTGATGTGAATACACTTGTTTGCTCACTTCTGAGTAAATGCCCCTGTAGAGTAAGGGGTCTGTACTGTCTTTTTTGTTGTTTGCCAGGTCAAGTCTCACGCGTGGGCGTTGAATTTTCCACGGTGCAATCGAGCTTGGTGCCTGGTTGTACACAGCGGGGAGATAGTGGATTCCCATGTCTCCTGTGAGAAGTTCCCTCGCCCGGATGCCCAGAGGCCTTGTTGTTTTATGTCTTTGGAGGTATTTATTCCTGTGCTTTGGTTTGAAGATGCACTCGAATGTTGTGTGCTGTGGCTTGCTAAGAAGACTCGCGATGTAGTTGCAAGTTAGCAAGTCTCGCCTGCTCTTGAGTGGTGGTTCTCCAGCCTCTGCACAGAGGCTTTCTATTGGGCTAGAGCGAAATGCTCCTGTGGCCAGCCTCAGTCCAGTGTTGTGGACTGGGTCAAGCGTTTTGATATATGACGGTCTAGCTGAGTTGTAGATTATTGCTCCATAGTCTAGCTTGGAGCGAACCAGGGCCCGATAGAGTCGTAAGAGTACCACTCGGTCAGCACCATAGGACTTTCCACTCAGGACACGGAGAAGGTTAAGTGGCTGTTGGCATTTTGCCTTCAGGCTTCTAAGATGGGGCCTCCACGACAATTTGCTGTCGAAAATGAGTCCCAGAAAGCGGACAGTATCAGAGCATGGGATCGGAATTCCTCCCATCTGGAGCTCAGGCTCTGGTTGCACACCACGCAGTCTGTGGAAGTGGACCACAGTGGTTTTCTGCGCAGAGAATTTAAATCCGTTGGATCTGCTCCACCTGAACAGTTTGTTGATGCACATTTGAAGTTGTCGTTGAGCCGTCCTCAGAAGTTTTGCTGCGCAGTAGATGATGAAGTCATCCACATACAGCGAACTCCTGATGGGGTGACTGACATTGCGAACGATGCTGTTGATCGCCACAGCGAACAATGTTACACTCAGCACCGATCCTTGGGGGACGCCAGTCTCTTGGGCTCGTTGATCAGAGATGGTGTTACCAACACGTACTGAAAAGACTCGGTCCTTCATGAACTCTCGGATGAAGACTGGCATGTGACCGCGCAGTCCCCATTCATGGAGGGTCTTGAGTATTCCGTGTCTCCAGGTCGTGTCGTAAGCCTTTTCCATGTCGAAAGACACGGCTACGAGGTGTTCTTTGTTGAGGTAGGCGTTCTGGATCTCGTTTTCGAGTTTCACCAGGTTGTCGGTAGTAGAGCGATGTTGTCTGAACCCGCATTGCTCACCCATTATTTTTATTTCCATTTTTCCTACAATCAAATTATCATAAAATAAAATAACATTTGTTGAGGTTTATAGGACATTCAATAAAGAGTGGTGTTAGGAAATGTTCATAATAAATCAGTCTATGTCATTAATTTTTCTTCTCACTATTAATAAAATTATAACATGCTTTAACATTGTAAACAGTTATATATTTCCTCCACGTATAAAGCCTAAACTACGAGCTTTTCATTTTTGGCTTGCTCCAATTATACGGCTCTCTGATTGGCTTAAACCGAACTTGCGCCTAAAAGCAAAGTCGCAAAGAGGCTTCGGCTTGGCGAAGCCAGGCTGAAAAGACTTGGCGCAGCCTCTTCGGCTTACGCCAAACGCTAGCCAATCACAGAAAAGTGCAGGACTAGCGCACCAAAATTCAAATAATCAAAACTGCACGAGCACTTTTGCGGCATATGTAACGGGGGTACGTGATCATTGCAAATATATTGCAATTAAAACGTTAATCATTCAAAAGATAATTTAAGATATATACGTATTAACTGATGCTCTTTTTATAAAAAAAAAACAACACTAAAACTGCTGAAATATAATTAATGGTGACGCTATATTATATATAATAATAAAAAATAAATAATTTTTTTTATCCGGTCATGGCATGCAGGCTGTGTTAAGCATTTAATTAGTTCAAAGTTTGTATAGATCGGAACCATTATAAACAATGAATTTTACTTAATTTCAGCGTTATATATTTCACGTTAAGTTGGCAAAATAAAGATCATAGAATAGAAATGAACTTGATTGCGGCGGCAATTAATTGAAGTGTATAATAGGTATTCTCTTATATAATTATTAAAAAAATAAAAAGATAATAAAATATATTATATAAAATATCTATCAAACATTGTTTATTTTTTTTCTCTTCTCTTAGAATATTATTAATTCAACCCTGCAAATTCATATATTTACCATCCATACCAATTAAAGCAGTCCATGGCATTTTATGTTAAATTATGTATTCAATATATTACATAATATAGATTCAATTTATTTGTAAGTCATAATATATTTAAGGCATTTTATATTACACCCGGTCTTCGTACAGCAGCCGCTATATTTATTCGTATATTTTTTACATACATTTTTTATTCATTTACTTATCAAATAGTTATATATAATTGATAGATTCATTTATTTATTGTATTTACATATATTATATATTTATTATTTAGAACAATTAACCTACTGTATATATGGTTAATATTATAGGTAGTCCCGCATTTCTAAGAATAGTAAGAATACAATACGTGTATCAAATAATATATTGTATCAATGGAGTATCGATCTCAAATTTTTTGTTGCAGAAATGGATAGAGGGTGCAAAGCTATGCCACCCTGATTTTTTCAGATTTTTTAGAGCCCGGGAAGTATTTTTAAAAAATTAATGAAAGTACAGAGAAAGTGACGCCTCTCTTAATACAAGAATAGAACCTAAAAGGGGCTTGGGTTCAAAACCGTCCTCGACAAAACTTTTTAGCAATACTTCCCGGGCTTTAAGGGTAAGATATCGCCACCAATGTTAAAAAAAAATTCTCTCGATCAAAAAAATTTAAAATCTTCTCCTCTCAACCCCCTATCAGTAGCTAAAATATCAGGTATACAAATACGATCTAGTTTTTGAGTTATGACTTTTTAAAGTTGACTAATTTAATTTTGGAGTTCCATTTCTGCATGTTAAAGTATATAGTCAACTTTAAAAATTCATAACTCAAAAACTAGATCGTATTATAGGGGGTGTAGAGGAGAAAATTTTATTTTTTTTTATATTTTTCAGAATTTTTGTGAGTTTTTTTTTAACATGAGTGTTGTTATTTTATCCTTTTAAACAGTCCATTTTATATTAATATATCACATATGGCATAATAATATATTTATATAATTTGATTGATTGATTGATTTATATTTTGGGGCAATTGACACATTTTGGTCATGTATGCCCCCAGCGCGGCCTTTAAGAGACCGCAGATTTTTTACTGTTTCCCATATGGGATTTTATTTCTTTGTTTATTGTGTCTATGTTTTGATTTTCTTTGTTTTTCTCGTTTCTTTTCTTTGTTTGTTTCTGTTTACAGCTCTCTTCGTAGGTTCGCCTTAGTGGTGAACTCTAAGATGCGCTGCACTGCTTCCTCGTCGTTTGCGAGAACCTCTTTAGTGGAGCAAGTCATTTTGCAGGTCCTTCTTTCTTCCACGTAGTGGCGACAGTCCGTGAGGATGTGGTCCACTGTCAGTTCTTCGGCACAGGTTGCACACAGAGGAGGGGCTTCGTGCTCCATGAGGTGGCCGTGTGTCAGCCTGGTGTGTCCGATGCGCAGTCTGGCGAGGATGACCTCGTCCCTGCGGTTCTTTCTGTAGCTGGTCTGCCATGCGCGTGGCATTTCCTTGATGTTCCGCAGTTTGTTGTCATATGTGACCTCTTGCCACGATGCTTCCCATCTCCTTTGGATGTCCAGTTGTAGCGAGTTGCGGAAGTCGTCTGATGTGATCTCCTCCGAGTCCCAGTCCTCTTTCTCAGAGGCTGGCTTTGCGGCTTTGTCTGCAGTCTCATTTCCAGGGATTCCAGCATGGCCGGGTACCCAGAGGAAAGAGACGTATTTGTCCTGGTTCGCCAACTGGTAGAGACAATCTTGGATTTTCTTTGCCAGTGGATTCTTGGGGAATGTTTTCTCAATTGTCTGGAGGCTACTGAGGGAGTCGGTGCAGATCATAATGGATCTGTCGTCTCTTTCCAAACAGTGCTCGAGAGCTTTCCAGATGGCGTACATTTCTGATGTGAACACACTTGTTTGCTCACGCAGGCAGTATCCATGTTCTTCGTTGTTGATGACGAAGGCACAACCAACGTCATCGTCCTTCTTTGAGCCGTCGGTGAAGACCAGAGTGTAGTCTCTGTACTGGTCTATCACTTCTGAGTAAATGCCCCTGTAGAGTAAGGGGTCTGTACTGTCTTTTTTGTTGTTTGCCAGGTCAAGTCTCACGCGTGGGCGTGGAATTTTCCACGGTGCAATCGAGCTTGGTACCTGGTTGTACACAGCGGGGAGATAGTGGATTCCCAGGTCTCCTGTGAGAAGTTCCCTCGCCCGGATGCCCAGAGGCCTTGTTGTTTTATGTCTTTGGAGGTATTTAGTCCTGTGCTTTGGTTTGAAGACGCACTCGAATGTTGTGTGCTGTGGCTTGCTAAGAAGACTCGCGATGTAGTTGCAAGTTAGCAAGTCTCGCCTGCTCTTGAGTGGTGGTTCTCCAGCCTCTGCACAGAGGCTTTCTATTGGGCTAGAGCGAAATGCTCCTGTGGCCAGCCTCAGTCCAGTGTTGTGGACTGGGTCAAGCGTTTTGATATATGACGGTCTAGCTGAGTTGTAGATTATTGCTCCATAGTCTAGCTTGGAACGAACCAGGGCCCGATAGAGTCGTAAGAGTACCACTCGGTCAGCACCATAGGACTTTCCACTCAAGACACGGAGAAGGTTAAGTGGCTGTTGGCATTTTGCCTTCAGGCTTCTAAGATGGGGCCTCCACGACAATTTGCTGTCGAAAATGAGTCCCAGAAAGCGGACAGTATCAGAGCATGGGATCGGAATTCCTCCCATCTGGAGCTCAGGCTCTGGTTGCACACCACGCAGTCTGTGGAAGTGGACCACAGTGGTTTTCTGCGCAGAGAATTTGAATCCGTTGGATCTGCTCCACCTGAACAGTTTGTTGATGCACATTTGAAGTTGTCGTTGAGCCGTCCTCAGAAGTTTTGCTGCGCAGTAGATGATGAAGTCATCCACATACAGCGAACTCCTGATGGGGTGACTGACATTGCGAACGATGCTGTTGATCGCCACAGCGAACAATGTTACACTCAGCACCGATCCTTGGGGGACGCCAGTCTCCTGGGCTCGTTGATCAGAGATGGTGTTACCAACACGTACTGAAAAGACTCGGTCCTTCATGAACTCTCGGATGAAGACTGGCATGTGACCGCGCAGTCCCCATTCATGGAGGGTCTTGAGTATTCCGTGTCTCCAGGTCGTGTCGTAAGCCTTTTCCATGTCGAAAGACACGGCTACGAGGTGTTCTTTGTTGAGGTAGGCGTTCTGGATCTCGTTTTCGAGTTTCACCAGGTTGTCGGTAGTAGAGCGATGTTGTCTGAACCCACATTGCTCATTGGAGAGAAGGTCATGTTTTTCAGCGAACCACACCAGGCGCTTGTTGACCATTCTTTCCATCACTTTGCACAGGACAGAAGTGAGGGCGATTGGGCGGTAGCTCTTCGGATCGATTTTGTTTTTGCCGGTTTTGTAGATCGGGATGACGATGGCTTTTTTCCACAGTTGTGGGAAAATGCCTTCGAGCCAGATTCGGTTGTACATCTGGAGAAGTTGAACAGACGCTTGATTGTTCAGGTGTCGTAACATCTCTATGTGGATTTGGTCTTGGCCAGGAGCTGAGCTCTTGGCATCTTTGAGTGCTGCCTCCATCTCCCACATGTTGAAAGGATGATTGTAGTCCAGGTCTCCTCTTGTGGAGAAGTCGGGTGGTCTACTCTCTGCCCTGTCCTTGTGAGGGATGAATGCTGGGTCATAGTTAGTTGGGTCTGAGATTGAGGAGAATGTGTCTGCCAGAATGTTAGACACTGCCTCTGGTGTTGTCTCTATTACTCCATTGACTTCAAGAGCAGGGATGGCCATGCATGTGCTCTTTCCATTAATTTTGCGGATCTTGTCCCAGACTTCCTTGACAGGAGTCGTGGAGTTAACTGAAGATACGTAGCTTTGCCAGGAGGCCTTCTTTGCCTCCCTGATAATTTGTCTTGCGTTGGCTCGGCATATTCGGAACCATTCGACATTTTCTGGTGTTGGGCGTTTCTTGCATCGTCGGAGCGCTCTCCTACGCTCTCGAATCGCCTCTTTGCATTCTGGTGTCCACCAGGGCACTGGTATTTTCCCAGGCCTGGTGTTTGTCTGTGGGATGGTGTCCAAAGCTGCCGCCAAAAGTGCGTTGGTAAATGCTTCCACCATTTCGTCTATTCCCTGAGTGGGATCCCACGGGACCTGGGCTTGCACAGTGTATCTGGGCCAGTCAGCTTTATCAAGGCGCCACTTTGGTGCACGCTCTTGTCGTATTTCATTTTCTAACATTTCTGTTACTATTGGGTAGTGGTCACTACCATAGGTGTCATCGTATGCTCGCCACTCCAGTTGGGGAGCAAGTCGTGTAGTGCAGATGGTCAAATCAATTGCAGAGTGCGTGCCAGTAGCCATCGTCACATGTGTTGGTTCTCCTGTGTTGAGGATGGTGAGGCTCTCGATGTTCACAAACTGCTCAAGTATACGCCCTCGCTGGTCGATGCGGTCACATCCCCAGACGGTGTTGTGAGCGTTCAAATCTCCCAAGAGAATGTTCGGCTTGGGTAGTTGGTGCACAAGGGCAACGATCTGCTGTTGTGTTACATTTACATTCGGTGGAAGATATACGTTGCAGATGCATACCTTGTGAGGAATGAGCATCTGCACCGCAACTACTTGAAGTTCCGTGACTAGTGGCACTTCCTGCGAGAAGGCGTCATTGCGAGCAAATGTCGCGACTCCCCCACAGGCAATGTTGCCATCCACGTAGTCTTTTCTGTAGCATGTGTAATTCTTCAATTTTGCATCTTGTGTAGGCTTAAGCCTAGTTTCCTGTAAGCAAATGGCAAGAGGGTTATTCTGAGACATGAGAAGGCTCAGGCCTTCACGTTGTCTGTAAAAACCGTTCATATTCCATTGAAGGGTAGCCATTGGAAGTTCTTATGGTTTGGGAGGGGTTTTAGCCCCAACCTTAGTTGCTGTTTGTGTTAACTTTTTCTGACTCTTGCCAGCGTTTGCATCGTATTTCTTTTTGTCCTCCAGGAATTGTTTCCCGGGTGGTAGTATTGGCTTTCGTTCTGGTTTCTTCGAAGATGTATTAATCGATCCAGAGGTACGAGGGGCCTTTAGTTTGGGTTCTTGCTGTGCAGCTGGAGCAGAGATTGTTTCTTGCTCTTCTTGCATTTCTGCAGTTTCAGGAGCAATTTGCTCCGCTTTTTTCTGTTCGGAAGAAGTTGAGGGTTTATCTGTCACCTCTTTAGCTTCCGGTGTCGTGAGGAGCGGCTGCTCTACTCCAGACTGGCTTTCGGTGTCCATGTTTTCAGACTCGCTGAACACGCGGACTTCTTGGTTTCTGCGGCGTCTTTGACGCTTCTGCTTTCTTTCCTCCTCTTGCTCGGACTCTTGAGATTCTTGATTGGTTTGGTCAGTTGCCTGACTTTTTTTCAGCCTTTGGGCAGATAACACCTGCGTAGGTATCATCTGCTTCTTTGGTTCTTGTTGTTTCTGTTCTTGCTCTGTGTTCTTTCCTTGTTGGCGTTTTCCTTTGAGAACTGCCTTCGCGAAAGTATTCACCAGAGCTGGGGTGCTTTCTCTCAGCTTAGCCTGGGCGGCACGGTAGCTGATTTTGTCCAAGACCATGTATTCTTGGATTTTGAGCTCTTCTTTGTATCGTGGGCAGTTTCTAGACCAAGATACGTGCTTTCTCTTGCAGTTTACACAGCTCTGCTCAGCTGTCCAGTTGTCTTCATGTATTTTGCTGCCGCACTTGCCGCAGATTTCGTCCACTCTACACACTTTGCTGGTGTGTCCAAATTTCTGGCATTTGTAGCAGCGCATAGGATTTGGAATGTAAGCTCGTACCTTCAAGAAAAATCTGGCGATTTGTATCTTTTCCGGCAGAACTGTTTGGTCAAATGTTAGAATGTAGTTCTCGGTGGGGACCAGTTCATTGCCCTTACGTTTCTTGATCTGGGTAACTTCAGTTACCTTGTATTCTTTCAGCTCCTCCTTGATGTCCTCCAGTGTTGATTGCATCAGGCCAGAGCATGAGATTATTCCCTTTGTTTGATTTAGGGAGCGATGTGCCTCGACTGTGACTGAGGTTTCTCCAAGGTTTTTCACTGTTAAGATCTTTCGGGACTGATCATCCGAGATTGTTTCTACGAGGATGGATCCGTCTTTCAATGTTTGATAGCTTTTGGGTTGGCCAAAAGCTAACATCATATTGCGGTGGAGACGGATTGCACACAGCTTATCCAGTCTTTCACCTTGCACATTACATTTTATGGTGAGGTATGTAGGGGCCTCCCTCCCCTCCCTGAGCCGGTTGTCGTGAGAGAACGTGAGTTCTCGCCACGCTGGTCGCTTGCTCCTCTTCGACATTGGAAAAATGGCAAAGTAAGTTGAAAAAGATATATGAACGCTTTATGAGTAGGTCCACAAATTGTAATCATAAGAAAAAGGGTTGCCGCGCTCACGGCCACGAGGTCATTACTGCCACCAAGGGACCTCCCAAGGTGGAGAGGGGTGCTGTAAAATGCCTCGCCCTAGAAGAGGACTCCTGACAACTAGGACTTGAATACTCTGCTCTCCATGAGCTAACATAAATGCTTCGCCATGGTAAGGATTGCCCAACGGAGCAAGACACGTACGGGGCTTTGCAGAGCGATTACAGCATCGGAATTGGGGCGGAAAGATGAGTTCTCCAGGTTCTGGTGCATGTCCGGCGTTAACTGATCGAGATCAGCGCTCTTGTATCCTCTTGTCGCCGTGTGAATTACGGATCTCGCTTGATTAGGTGGGATAGCCACCCAACTTCCACTGGGATACAACCGTGCGAGGGCTAGAAGAGAGCCCAAAGAACGGACCGGGTGCTGCCATACTATTGCCTACTAACATCCCCCACCAACGCAATTCTATGATAGTCCGGGAAGGTTCCCGGGAAGATTAAAAGGGAGAAAGAGAGAAAAGAGAAAAGGTTTGAGCTGCCTGTTAGCACCATGCCTGTCTTTGGTCGAGCAATTGTCCGGCCAAAGGCAAGCAAAGTGAGCCCCTCCTACCACGACAAGGTCATAGCAGCTCGTGGGAGTTTATTCCAAGCAAACCAAATGTTGAACGTACAGGCTCCATGTAAAACGGAGTATTCCTCATCAGACAACATTCAGTAGCTTGGAAGGGATATTTATATAATTTATTTGTAAGTCGATCATAATATTATATATTATTATTATATACATTTTATATTATACCCAGTCTTCGTCAGGCGCGGATCGACTAGCACTAAATTTCAGGAGGGGGCTATCTCCATAATAAGGCTAATGTTAAGGAAAAAATTGAGAGTGGAGAAAATGCCTATAGTGCCCATGTTAAATTCAAAATTTCGGGAGAGGCTGCAGCCCTCCCGGCTACCCCTGCATGGATCCGCGCCTGGTCTTCGTATACAGCTACTGCAGCCGCTATATTTATTCGTATATATTTTTATTCATTCACTCATTAATTTTTTAAATTGATATATCACAAATATTCAATTGATTTAATTGTAAGTTATATAAAATAATAGGCCTTTTTTTAAGAGCTTTTACAGCTCGCGGTGGGGTAATGGTAGGGACAATTAAGGTAGGGAAAATGATTGATTGATTGATTTATATTTTGGGGCAATTGACACATTTTGGTCATGTATGCCCCCAGCGCGGCCTTTAAGAGACCGCAGATTTTTTACTGTTTCCCATATGGGATTTTATTTCTTTGTTTATTGTGTCTATGTTTTGATTTTCTTTGTTTTTCTCGTTTCTTTTCTTTGTTTGTTTCTGTTTACAGCTCTCTTCGTAGGTTCGCCTTAGTGGTGAACTCTAAGATGTGCTGCACTGCTTCCTCGTCGTTTGCGAGAACCTCTTTAGTGGAGCCTGTCATTTTGCAGGTCCTTCTTTCTTCCACGTAGTGGCGACAGTCCGTGAGGATGTGGTCCACTGTCAGTTCTTCGGCACAGGTTGCACACAGAGGAGGGGCTTCGTGCTCCATGAGGTGGCCGTGTGTCAGCCTGGTGTGTCCGATGCGCAGTCTGGCGAGGATGACCTCGTCTCTGCGGTTCTTTCTGTAGCTGGTCTGCCATGCGCGTGGCATTTCCTTGATGTTCCGCAGTTTGTTGTCATATGTGACCTCTTGCCACGATGCTTCCCATCTCCTTTGGATGTCCAGTTGTAGCGAGTTGCGGAAGTCGTCTGATGTGATCTCCTCCGAGTCCCAGTCCTCTTTCTCAGAGTCTCGCTTTGCGGCTTTGTCTGCAGCCTCATTTCCAGGGATTCCAGCATGGCCGGGTACCCAGAGGAAAGAGACGTATTTGTCCTGGTTCGCCAACTGGTAGAGACAATCTTGGATTTTCTTTGCCAGTGGATTCTTGGGGAATGTTTTCTCAATTGTCTGGAGGCTACTGAGGGAGTCGGTACAGATCATAATGGATCTGTCGTCTCTTTCCAAACAGTGCTCGAGAGCTTTCCAGATGGCGTACATTTCTGATGTGAATACACTTGTTTGCTCACGCAGGCAGTATCCATGTTCTTCGTTGTTGATGACGAAGGCACAACCAACGTCATCGTCCTTCTTTGAGCCGTCGGTGAAGACCAGAGTGTAGTCTCTGTACTGGTCTATCACTTCTGAGTAAATGCCCCTGTAGAGTAAGGGGTCTGTACTGTCTTTTTTGTTGTTTGCCAGGTCAAGTCTCACGCGTGGGCGTGGAATTTTCCACGGTGCAATCGAGCTTGGTACCTGGTTGTACACAGCGGGGAGATAGTGGATTCCCAGGTCTCCTGTGAGAAGTTCCCTCGCCCGGATGCCCAGAGGCCTTGTTGTTTTATGTCTTTGGAGGTATTTATTCCTGTGCTTTGGTTTGAAGACGCACTCGAATGTTGTGTGCTGTGGCTTGCTAAGAAGACTCGCGATGTAGTTGCAAGTTAGCAAGTCTCGCCTGCTCTTGAGTGGTGGTTCTCCAGCCTCTGCACAGAGGCTTTCTATTGGGCTAGAGCGAAATGCTCCTGTGGCCAGCCTCAGTCCAGTGTTGTGGACTGGGTCAAGCGTTTTGATATATGACGGTCTAGCTGAGTTGTAGATTATTGCTCCATAGTCTAGCTTGGAACGAACCAGGGCCCGATAGAGTCGTAAGAGTACCACTCGGTCAGCACCATAGGACTTTCCACTCAAGACACGGAGAAGGTTAAGTGGCTGTTGGCATTTTGCCTTCAGGCTTCTAAGATGGGGCCTCCACGACAATTTGCTGTCGAAAATGAGTCCCAGAAAGCGGACAGTATCAGAGCATGGGATCGGAATTCCTCCCATCTGGAGCTCAGGCTCTGGTTGCACACCACGCAGGTAGGGAAAAGGATGGTGGCCACGGCCTATTACGCGTTCCATGCAGCATTCGCTGAGGTGAGACTGAGAAAACCGTGGAAAACCTCAGTAAGGACAAACACCTACGTTTTTTCAATTTTACCAGGTCTTCGTACAGCAGCCGCGCTATATTTATTTATTCGTATATATTTTTATTCATTCACTTATTGAATTATTATATATAATTGATAGATTAATTTATTTATTATTTTACAATATATTTATTATATCCTTCATAGAACAACCTACTGTATGGTTATTATTATAGGTATATAGTCCCATATTGCCATATAATGCGTATTTATATCAATTGACAAATTATTATTAGTTACGCAGGGATACATTGATACATTCCTATACGAGCTTGAAGCTCGAGGTGGTGTAATCGGTGTATTATAGGAAAAAGGGAGGGAAAGGATGGGGGCCACTGCGCCTGCAGCATATATTATATGTTTACATGTCCTAGCATTCATGAAGTGAACGAGATGAGGATTGAGGAAACCGTCAGAACGGACACCTCGCTACTTTTTATCATTGTGGACTTACTAATTAATTATTACAGAGCTAGCTAGTGGAATAATATATAAAACTCAATATTAAATTTATTTCACACGCATTAACTCTCTACCATATCCCACACGACGATTTTTGAGTCTCGTAATAATCCTGCAATTAAAATAATTCGTGAACACTGCAGCAGGCAAAGAAATTATCATCTACCTGCCTATTCATTTTAAATTAACAAAATTTTGCTAGGAAACGAATTATCTTCAATTTTTGTCGAAAAAAACACGCAAAATCTTAATGTTTACATCGTCAGCTGATTGATGCGGCGAATGCGCAGTGACGTCACGCGCCGAGACTTTTGGCTTCGTTTTTCAGACCTAAAATTTTAACTCGGCGTACGCCGAATCTATGCGACTTTTTCTTGCGACTTCCAAAAAGCTCGTAGTTTAGGCTTAATTTCCTGTTGTTATGTCGCCAAAGGAAGTGCTGAAACCAGCCTGACCACTAACAGCCACAAGAAGTCAGCAAACTCTCCCGTCTCCATGTTGATCTTCTGTCTGCTGGCGTGGCTCGCGGTGGGCGTGGCTGCCTTTCAGATGCCTGACTACCCTGACGACGTTCGAAGGTTCTGGTGCTCAAAGTTCGTACCTGATGAACGTGTCAAACTGACTGAGGTAAGTGGTGTGATGTAATGGCGAATTCAGATGGCGACAACGCCGGCAATGCGACACTATTTTGACACAAAAGCTGTGAAATAAAAGGCGGCGAGATACATATGTGGCCAGTTTGTCGTGGCAAATATCACGTTAAATTACGATGTTCTTTTTATAATTTTAAAAAATACATGGCCGTAAATGGATACTAAAGCAAGTGCGCATTATTTGCTTCGTGTCGCATGATCACCATTTGAATCCACCTTTAGTTAAAAAAGGTCTTGAATGTTGTATCATATTGTATAATAACAAAAATATTATCTAAAGAGATTTTGCTTTTGTAAATTCATTATTATTTTACGAATAAAAAATTCTTCGCCAGTTCTTTATTTCACTATAATATATATTTTAACCCAAATCTAAAAAAACATCACCCTCAAATTTGTTTGCAATTTATCAGAATTGCATTCAATATTTAATTTATAAAATTTTTGTATATAAATATTATGGTTATAAAAAGAAAAACAATTGATTATAAATTGCAGATAAAAAAAACTTATAAAATAGCAAAAATAACTTAATTAAATAAATAAATGAAATGCAATTTTAAAATTTAATTATTAAAATATTTTTATTTTACAAATAAAATAAATTATTTGTATATAACTAATACAGTAAAATTATTTTGCTAGTACGCTTTCTTAATTCGTATGACCTTTATTTATAATTACAATGTTAGCTTACTACAGCATATTCTGCTTTATATTTTGTTTTTACAAAAATTGTTCACTGTATTAGTTTTACACGATACGACTTTTTTCGTCCAAATATCTCAGGTTAAAGCCTTAAGAAAGCGTACAAGTATTTACTCGAAAGGTTGAACATAACATGACGATTTTTAATTCGTACTAAAAATGTGATGACAAACATTTAGAAAGAAAGTATGTCAGGAAACAGCTTTTTCTAATTAAGAGTCAAGTAATTAAAATTCAATATAATTTACATAGTACAACAGTTGCAGGGCAGGTGGCAGCACAAGTACTTCCTGTCCCTGTACAACAGTCAGCTGAACCTGGACACCGCGGCGGTCAACTGGGTCAGTGACCCCGCCGAGCCGTTGACCATCTACAACGCCACGGACACTCAGTTCAAGATTGAGATGCTGTCCAAGAAGACCAAACTGGACACTTACAAGAACCTCGTGTTCAGGCAGGAGAAGGGGCAGCCCAAGGGTCGTTTCAGTATGGAGAACACGGAGAACGACCCTTCCGAAGGTCAGAAAAATATGTGTAATTTATCAATCAATCATTTTATTTATTTTTCATGGTGGCTGTACATAGTACGTAATACAACGTAGAGGCAAAAAAACTTATAAGTATCTTAATAATCGAGCATTCATGACACAATATTAAATAATCTTAAAATTATTAGTAAAAACTAAAACAAACATTCACATATACATAAACAATTATGGATCATAATAGAAGCATTAATCCACTATGTTGTATTCTTATGATTGATTATTTTACTGAATAAATCTGATGCGCTAAAAGGAAGTTTATTATAAATTGTTGTAAAAGAGCATGCAGAATGAGTACATTTGGAATTTTTAGGCAGGTGAATTCAAATTCAAATTTAAATTATTTATTGTTATCTCATTCCAAATACAAGTACACATATAAAATATATGGTGTCATGCATGGGTAAGACGCGTCATTAAAAAGAATACATATACACACGGTCAACAAACAAGATAATACACATTACACATTGGTCAAAATTTAGCATTCAAATATTTATTTACACTATAAAAACAATACTTAATAAGAAAAGATTTTACAGCATTTTTAAACTCTGTATATAAATGTACCTCTTTTAATGAAACAAGAAGTTTGTTATACATTTTAATACATGAGCACATAGGTCCTTTGTCCATAAGTTTGAGTCTACATTTTGGGGGTAATATAGTACTATTTAAATTTCTAGTATCATGGTCATTTTTTAATTATCGTATTATGAGTGTAAAAAGAGAAAAATAATAATGCTGAAAGCATACATGGGAAATCTGAGATTATTTAATGCCGCATGTTTTGGGTCTAGATAACAGATATGAAGCACAGAAAATAGTAAGATAGATAAAGAAACAAAAGTTGCAATGTCTCTCAAACCATTTTAAGCTCTGATGAGCAAAAATCAAGAGTTCATGTTTACAAAAGAAAATTTATCAGTTCATCACCCATACATACAACAATGCTATATACTATACCCATGCTTGCAGAACACTGACTTTTATTAATAATATAATTAATAAACTTTTAGAAGGCGACCTTCTTATCATCACAACCCAGAGCTCCAGGTACTTGGTTCTGTTCGCCTGTCTTCCCCCTCTCGACTCCCATGACATCGAGTCCGTGCCCCCTGGTGCTCAGGTCTTGTCCTGGGTCAGTGTCCTGACAAGAGAGCGGGATACCCTGAGCAAGCAGGAGCACCGTGACATCCAGGACAGAGTTCTGGACATGCTAAAATCTGAGGAGAAGTTGGTGGGATACGCGGTTAACAGCGGGGGAACTGTGATAACGTGGTCGGTGCTTTGGGTAATTGTGTTGGCATTGGTATAAGAGATGTCATGAAGCATTGCTACATTAAAATTAATATAATTTTAGTTTAAATATTTTAAATAGACTTTCAGAGTGTTAAACAGTAAATTATGCCATGAAATTAAAAAGTACTTTCTAATTATTGACATGGTACCGTAAAATATTATTTTATATAAACAAAACAAAATTATCTTAATTTTAATTATATGAAAAATAAAATTTTTTGATTTATGTATTTATCTATTAATAAAAATAATACTTAATTAAAAAAATAAAAACAAATTTGTTTTATTTTTTTTTTACATATTTTCAAATTGCTATAAAATAATAAAATAAATTACACATACAGTGTTATTTTACTGTCTTGATGAAAGAAAATATGAAAGAAAAAAGGATAAAATTGGTTCCCTTTTTTATGTTAAATAGAACAATTCTTTCATTATCAATTTAATGATATATATATATCAGAAAAAAAAAATGTTATGAAATTAAATATAAATTGCGTTTTATTTTTATTAAAACAAAAAAATGGGTTATAAACTTAAAAATGTCGTTAAGCATAATTATGAATTATGATGTATTTATTTTTTTAATTTTTGCTATCTAATCAACAAAATTAAGTCTGAAAATTGTAAATTAACCAACAATATAATATATATATAGTGTCATTTGATTAGGCTGGCGCTAACCACGGTTAGTGAGAAAACTGGATGACTTTCTGGATAACGTTTTCGTGAATTATCGTTACCATTTTTCAGTTCGATCGGTTTTCAAAAACTGAATAAACAACATGAATTTTCACTGACTGGCAAATACATCTCAACAGGAGAAACAGATGAAATGGAATAAGTTATAGAAATAAAATAAACTTTAATGGGCGCGATTCATGAAGCAGTTATATAGCCAGGGTTCTAACGATTGATTGATTTATATTTTGGGGCAATTGACACATTTTGGTCATGTATGCCCCCAGCGCGGCCTTTAAGAGACCGCAGATTTTTTACTGTTTCCCATATGGGATTTTATTTCTTTGTTTATTGTGTCTATGTTTTAATTTTCTTTGTTTTTCTCGTTTCTTTTCTTTGTTTGTTTCTGTTTACAGCTCTCTTCGTAGGTTCGCCTTAGTGGTGAACTCTAAGATGCGCTGCACTGCTTCCTCGTCGTTTGCGAGAACCTCTTTAGTGGAGCCTGTCATTTTGCAGGTCCTTCTTTCTTCCACGTAGTGGCGACAGTCCGTGAGGATGTGGTCCACTGTCAGTTCTTCGGCACAGGTTGCACACAGAGGAGAGGCTTCGTGCTCCATGAGGTGGCCGTGTGTCAGCCTGGTGTGTCCGATGCGCAGTCTGGCGAGGATGACCTCGTCCCTGCGGTTCTTTCTGTAGCTGGTCTGCCATGCGCGTGGCATTTCCTTGATGTTCCGCAGTTTGTTGTCATGTGTGACCTCTTGCCACGATGCTTCCCATCTCCTTTTGATGTCCAGTTGTAGCGAGTTGCGGAAGTCGTCTGATGTGATCTCCTCCGAGTCCCAGTCCTCTTTCTCAGAGGCTCGCTTTGCGGCTTTGTCTGCAGCCTCATTTCCAGGGATTCCAGCATGGCCGGGTACCCAGAGGAAAGAGACGTATTTGTCCTGGTTCGCCAACTGGTAGAGACAATCTTGGATTTTCTTTGCCAGTGGATTCTTGGGGAATGTTTTCTCAATTGTCTGGAGGCTACTGAGGGAGTCGGTACAGATCAGGGTTCTAACGATTCTAACCATGTTTAGCTTAGCCATGCACGTTTAACTAGGTGGTTTAACACGTAAAACAGGTATAGTTAAACGTGGTTAGAAATCTGGCTAACTGCTTCGTGAATCGCGCCCAATATTTATAGCTATTTATAATGAACACAAAATTTGTAATTCACATTAGCTAAAAAAAATACCACTGGCATAGCCTCTCTCCTCTATTGAAATAAAATTGACTCTTATTGCACAATATACGTTATAGTTAAAAAAGCCCAATCTTTTCCGTTCGCTCACCGGAAATTACGAAATGTTTTATTTTATTTGTCATAAATTTATTTCTTGACATTCAAAACTTGTTTTTTCCTCTCTTGACACCATACAGTTCAAGAATTGAAACATCCCACAAAAATAAACCGGAAGTAAAGTAATATTACCATTTTTACCATGAATTTCAACTTAAAATTATTTCAAGTCACATAATAATATAAAATATGATATTTAAATAATTTCCATACTTGCAATACTTATTGAAAGAAGTTTACAAAAATTCCATTTCCTTTTAAAGCATGAAAATAAAATTAATTTCTTTATAATTTTGTCTGAGGTTTCCCGAAGTTGTTTCCTGTTTATAAAATTATAGTTAGGTCACCAAACCTGTCGGCTTATATAAGGCAAGTCGATGCAAGCTGCCATTACATTCACAATGATGTTCCGTACATTGGTGCTCTTTCTGGTCTTGGCTGTCGCGGTCGGAGCAAACAATGTAACGGGTGTGAAGCAAAGTAAACAAAATGTAACTGATGGAGTGTTCCTGTGTTCCAAACTTCACCCTGCGAGAAATGTGGACATTAGAAAGGTAAGTTTTTAAGATAGAGATAACATCGGTCAGCTGTTTTTTTAGCTCCATTTGATTAACATGTAAACCTTAGCAAATTCACAAAAATTCTGAAAAAATTTTAAGAGGCAGATATTAGTGCCTAAAAGCCATAGAAAAAAATTCAAAACAATTTAACGATTAACGAACCGATTTTTTTAATTAATTTACAGCATAGGGCTTTCCCATGGAGAGACAAACTAAAAACTTAATTAAAAAAAATCGGCTCGTTAAATTGTTTTGAAACTTTTACTTTTTTTTTATGGCTTTTAGGCATTAATATCTGCCTCTCAAAAAATTTCAGAATTTTGTGAATTTGCTAAGGTTTACATGTAAATCAAATGGAGCTAAAAAAAACAGCTGACTGACGTTATCTCTACCTTAATCAGGCTCGGATCCAGAACCAATAAAATGCAGGGGGAAGGGGGGGGGCTGTTCAGAAGGTCAATGTTAAAAAAAAAAGAACGAATGAGGGAATGCCTATATTGTCAATGTTAAACCTGAAGACAAAAAAAACTTGTGAATTTCAGCTCCGAGGCAACTGGAAAGCCTTAGAGATGTTCGGCTTCATCCCTGGCATTCCCTCCATCTCCTTGCCCGGTTCCCAGCAACTCAACACCCTGCAAGGATGCACCTTCCAACTTAACAACATCACCAACTCGCACCTGACCTACTTGACCAAGGACGAGCGCAAGACACTCAAAGTAACCGGGGCACACAAGACTCGCTGGCAGTTTGAAGGTTAGTTCGTAAATTTGTCACCAGGTGTCTCATTTTTACAAATTTTAATTCGGATCTGTTGAGGGCTTTTATTCAGCATTTCAGTCAATTAAATTAGGAACGTTGTCTGCAGTGAACATGAAATATTAAGTTTCCATGGTTCCCTCAGTCTATAGATAAAAAATAATTTAATTGAAAAGTGGAGGGATTAATTTTATTGGTATTTTAATTATGTTGATTAAGTTTTAAAATATTTTAACCATTGATAATGCTTCGGTTACTAGATCTCAGATCTTCTTCATTCGGCATGGAAATATCTGGGCTCAATTCACATAGGGAGAAATCCAGGTTTCCCACTAACACTCCTTCGTGAATCGCCCCCATTTTCAATGATGGGGTTGCAAGCTCAAGGCTTTTAATTAAAATACATAATATATTTTTCTTGATTTTTTATTTTTTTGTCCGATGTAAATATATTTTTTTAGTCATTACCTGCGGTAGACTCAGGACTGAAAAAATATCATCTTAGCTAGCTCTACCTGGGATATTTTTGTCTCATTGTCCCATTGTCCCATGTTATATAATATACAAGGTGTCTAAATAAACACCTTGGTTATATAGACACCTTGGTTATATACCAAGGGATGGGGGAGTGGGACGGGAGGACGGGGGGGAAGGGGGGGGGGGAAATGGAGATCGTCAAAATGACGATCAGCTATTTACATTACAATACAAACAATACAATCATTTTGATTTTTTATATTTTTTTAAGTTTTTCCTTTTCTCACATTTATTTTTTTGCTGAAATGCATTATATATTCACTTGCAAACTATATTCGGATAGCAATTTTTTCAGATATTTGGAGCAGTATTTCACACTTTTCCTCCGATTTAAAATAGTTATGGATTATCTTGACCCGCCCCTTGGTAATGCCAGGGTAATCATATTTTCTGTTGCTGTTCCAGAGGGTCGTGAATTTTTGGTGATTTCCGCCATCCCCGACAAACTCATGGTGTGGGCGGAGTGCAAGGCAGACAGGCCAATTCCTGGGGTAAGATAACATGAGCTACTTGCAAGTATAAAGATGGATTTTCATGAGCGACAACGGCGATTTGACGTAAAAGCTGCGAAATCCAATGCGGCGGTGAATTTGCCGGTAATCGCGTTAATTACGATGCTCTTTTTCTTTTAATCGCCCAATATGGCAGCCAGCAAGTGCGAATGGGGTACTGACCAAAAAAAAAGTTTCAAGTTTTTTCAATATTTCAAAAGGCACGAGAATTTCATGAAGAACAAGCCCTATTACAGCATTCTACGACAATTTCCTGATTTTATATGAATTTTTAAAACCTCTCAAAAATGACGTCATAGCATTGAATCTTAAATGAGAAAATAGATCAGTTAACATCGCCAAATCCCAAACTTAATATTGAAATGTAACCAAAACTTCATTTGCAAGGTTTTCAGGTACTAGAATCACGATAATGAAGGTTTCAAATTCCTACCTCAATAACTTTTCATTTTAGCAATGTTAACTGATGCATTTTCCCATTTAAGATTCAATGGTATGACGTCACCAAAAAAAGTTTTAAAAATTCATAATATAAAATCAGCAAATTGTCGTAGAATGCTCTAATAGGGCTCGTTCTTCATACAATTCACAGTACTTTTTACTAGTATTGCTAACTCAAATACCGATCAGTACCCCATTATTCATTATTCATGTCGCGTTGCAGACTTGAAATAGTTTAAATTGCCCATGAAAATCCACCTTAAGCTAGGCGTTAAAGAAAACTGAATTACCACTAGCTGTTATTGACCTCGTATAGCACCAAACCTCCTCGATAGAATCAGTATGACTCAACTACAGATTTACTTTAGCCAGTAGCGAAGCTCCCATATCAACTAATTGTTAAGCAATACCATACTTTTAGAATCACTCAGGTAAAATCTACCATATGTCCATACCTGTCATTTTCATTTTTAATTTTTTTTTTTTTTTTTTAACTTCTCAACTGAACCCTATTTTAGGGTACTGGCCACAATTAAGTGCCTGAATTTAACCTCCCGGCTCTTCATAGTCCCTACTTTTGTGGGTCCCTTCCAAACCGGGGCGGCCATGGCCTAAGCAATCCATCCCAGCATTCGCCTGGTTGTAACTGAGGAAACCATGGAAACCTAAGTCAGGATGGTCGGCAATTGATGGAGGATGCCATCAATCACCTCCCGGATGCACGAGTGGGTGTTCTTTAGCAACCGTCACTTGTGAAAAGTTTGGCGGTGCATGGCTGGGATCGAACTCACGACCATCCGATTACGAATCAGAGGCGTATACCACTGCGTCAAGTGTCCGGTTTTAAATTAGAAAAAATATCATAATATTAATTATTAAACTGAACTATGTACTTTTAATTCTCTTTATAGATTTTTTAATAACTGAAATAACAATTTAATAATGCAATGGAAAACATACATGATGAAAAAATTTTATTGCAGAAATGAATGGAGAGGGTACCAAATTATGCTACTCTGAATTTTTTCAGATTTTTTTGAGACCCAGAACTATTTTTAAATAATTATTGAAAGTGCGGCCACGCCCCCTGGAGGCGTCAATAGGCGTCCAGTCTCTATCCTTTTTATTAAGGATTCAGGGGGCCCAACTGAAATCACAGAACTTTCAATAATTATTTTAAAATAGTTACGGGTCTCAAAAAATCTGAAAAAAATTCAGAGTAGCTTAATTTGATACACTATATTGTATATTCATTTCTGCAATAAAAAAATTCCATGTATGTTATCCATTCATATGTGCTTTAATTTGATTTAGTTTATCCTGTATTAACGCTATACAATTTTCCCTCACAAGAAAAAAATCATCTCCGTACAAACAAAACAAATAAAATATGGACAAATATTATGCAATAATAATTACTTTGATCGTGTTACACCTGCTTTACTGTTCTTAAATTATTTTACTGTAATATTATTCATTTTGAAAAATGTACGCCGTAGATAATATTTTCAGAAATAGTTATAACTATACGCTTATTATAATATACCATTGATAACCATATCAATGGTTATCAATGGTTATTAGCTACTGTCAATTTTATTTCCACTGGAAGACAACCGGAAGTATAACCGGAAATAAGAGGTTTCTGGCTTTTCTTCCGGTTTAAATGTTGCAACTCCACCACATTTAGAGGCCAAGTACAATAACCCTCTGTGAAGCTTTAAAACTAAGTAATAAGCAGGAAAATCCGATGATACATCACATTTCCAGATATTTCTGATGGAAGTAATAATTGAGTACAGTCAAATTAATTTAATATTCCCACCGGAAGTAGCCGGAAGTGAGAGGTTTCTGTCTTTTCTGTTTGCATTTGAACTTTAAAATTTTACAGAGTGCTTTGCAAAAAGAAGACTAACTTGTTTGCAAAAGTACAAAAATCGGACATGAACAGGAAGATTAGAAACTGCTCATTTCCGGCTAATTCTGGCGGGAATTTCAAGTAAATTTGCTTGTATTATTGACTATTTCTGAATATTTCATGACGGAGTTTCTTACGTAATAAAAAAAAATAATAATGCTTGTAAGAATTAAATATACATATAAAATATTTCCACTATAGCTGTCCCTAGTTAAAAAGATTCGTTTTACACTTTTAAACCTAATCTTATAATGTCTTTTTACCTTAAATATAATATTATGTATAATATTAATATAAATAAATATTATATTTATATATATTAAAAATTAAATATTATTATATTAATTAATATTACTTCTTCTTTGCTAAAAGTATGGAGTAAATTAGGACATTATTTCTAACATTTTATGCTCAATATAGTATCGACCTCATTTTTTTTTATTGCAGAAATGGATAGAGGGTGCAAAGTTATGCTACCGTGAATTTTTCAGATTTTTTAGAGCCCGGGAACTATTTTTAAAATATTAATGAAAGTTCTTTTTGTGACATCATGGAGGCCTTAAGAAAAAGATAGGACCAGCCGCCTCGTGACGTCACAAAAAGAACTTTCAATAAATTTTTAAAAATACTTCCAGGGCTCTAAAAAAACCTGAAAAAAATCAGGGTAGCAAAACTTTACACACTATATCCATTTCTGCAATAAAAAAAAATTGAGGTCGATACTCCATTTGGATAAAAAATACACAATCTGGTATTTTATGACAATATAATGCAAAATAGAAAAGAAAAAAAAAATATGACCATAATTTTAATTCTGGTGATCTTTCACACTTTTTTACGTATAATGTGTACATAAAAATTTTAAACCTCCCCCAAAAATGTAATGAAAGCTCTATTTTTAATTCCCAGGTTGACAGTCCGATACCAGCAGGTGACAAGTTCCTGGCTGAACTGACCCTGATATCGCGGGAACGAAATGGCAACGTCGCTCTCACCCCCTCAGATCTTTCAGCTCTCAGGGGGAAGGTCAAGAAACAGATCGGGTTCACCAGCTATGAGGTCAACGAACCGATCAAATGTTAGAGTGAAGAGTTTTGCTTGTAATCAAAAGAAAATGAACCCTTCTTTTATGTAATGCACATGTAACACAAAACAAATGCCTGATATTCGTAATAAATAAACCTTTTCTTTCGATAAAAAATGTTAGTTATTTCCTAAAGCCTTGTTATATATACAACAAAAATGTATTAATATTATATTATGAGTATGGTAGGTAGTTGGATGGGTGACCATTTTCAACAAAGAACACGATTCCCACCCAGGGGTAAATTTTTACGCTTTTTCACTACCTGGGCTTTGGACCATTGCACTTCCGGTTCATTGTCAAAAGTTGTAACGTCTATCCTGGTTGAGGTTTCCACGTTTTCCTTAGTTGAAGGTAAATGCTGTAATGGTTTGCAAGGTCGTATAGCCATTTATATAGACGTGTAAAGGATGAGTTTAAGGGCATTGGGTGTAGCACCGGTAGTTGGCAACACTGACGTATATTCACCATGTTAATTTTTTATCCTTGCTCCTCGGAGTAATTTTTATGCTAGAGCTAAGCTGATTGCTGTAGTATCAAGATAATTAGTAGCCAAAGTGCACAATTTGGCTAAATAAAGCCTGATTTAAAGAAAAGTATTTTTTTATATTTTAGAAAAATGCATTTAAATTTAAAGAATTAACCAATAGTATTCAACGACCTCTCTCTTATTATTTGTAAACGGAATTCATTTCAAAATATCACTTCCTCTGATAAAAAACGATAAAACCACAGTGTGGTTGTCATGAGAGGAGAAGTGTGTTTCCGAGCAAAGGCGGATTCACATGGCGATTTCCAGCCTGCGACGCGAAGCGAATAATGCGCACTCGATGTAACATTCATTGGCGGCCATATTTGCGATTAAAGAAAAGAGCATCGTAATTTAATGCGATATTCGCCGCCGCAATGGCGAATTTGCTTCCGCTTTCACAGCAAACGTGACAAAATCACGTCACATCGCCGTTGTCGCCATCTGAATCCGCCTTAACTCAGAGAGTTCAATAAACTTAGTCATTGTGATTGTTTTAAAACATTTTATCAATATATTTTTTTATAAAATGATAAATTTATTAAATTATTCTTAAAATTTCTTGTGTGTTATTTGTTATTTCGGTGACTCTATTTATATTGTACAGTATTAATTTATTGCATTGGTTCTAAAAAAGTTGCTAATTAAAAGAAAATTTGATTTTTATTGATTTTTACAAGAAACGTATAATATTTTAAAATATAAATTATATATTATAATCCGTAGTCAGACAAGCAGCTGAAGCAACATCTTAAACCTGCAAGAGCACCCGAGTTGAAATAAATTTCATCTTTTCTTCGCTATTAAGCTCTCTACTCGTCTAATTTCCTCTTATTTTGCGCCATTTTAGAGGAAAAAAGAGGAGAAAAGACGAGTTTACGTCTCTTTTTCTCTTCTTGAGCATAAAGTGTTAGAAATAATAAGGGGCATTCACAAAGTCTTAAGGCCACATTTAAGGCTCGATAATTTAAAGCTTGATTTTAGACGTGTTTTTTAGACCCAAAAGTTCTGGTCTTAAATTATTGAGCCTTAATTGTAGCCTTAAGGCTTTGTGAATGCCCCTTAAGGACTTTGTTTCATCCTCACTTTGAGCGAAGAGGAAATATGATGTGTTTTAGAGGTGAAAAGATTAGGGTTAGACGTGTAAGGGATGAGTTGAAGACGTAATTTTTCAACTAGAGCAGGTTACAAAGTTGTATATTAGCCAGTTAATAAAAATCAATAAAAATAATACCTCAGTAATTTTTCATAAGAAATTTCTTCAGTTATTTTTTTTTTTTCATTTTAATAAACTCTAAAATGTGTGTTCTTGCTTTGGATTAACTATTATACTATTGAAAGCAACGTTTCTTGGCTGAAGGTATAGATTTAACATCTGTCATAATGGTTAATGGCCTAATGCCATTGAGCAATAATTTCGCTCCTGATTTTAGCACTATAAGTATAAATAAGTACCAAAATACGGTTTAATAAAAAATTAAATAAAACTTCTTCCTGCAGTTTTTAATGACTTTTCACCAATAAATGTTTTTTCCCCGATTATATACCTAATACTTCTTTATAATATCATTAACTGCTCTTCAAGATAATATTAATCTTTGATAGCCATTTTTAGGTCATTGAACCTCTCCACTATCAGCTGTAATCGGAAGTCACGTTTAAAAATAACATACTGTCACTGAAATATCAAACGGAAAAAACACAAGACCACAATGAGGTTGTCATTAGAGCAGAAAGGAAATGTGTTTCCAAGCAGCAAAGAAAATGTCACTTTTATACACAGAATATGATGTTATTGGTTATTACAGAGGATTTTATACTGTTATTAGTCATTTTGAGTGTCATTATGATTTTTATAACATTATATCAATCTTTTTTTAATAATTTAATTGATAACACTTCAATTTTTATATATTGTTACGTCGACTCTTTTATTAAGCTTAAGCTGTATTTATTAATTCTTTGGTTCTGAAATTTGCTAAACAAATAATAATTTGGATTTTACTAATTTAATGCTCAATAAGAGAAAAGAAAGACGTAATCTTGTCCTTTTCTCTAAAATGGTGCAAAATAGGAGGGAATTAGACAATTAGACAAGGAGAGAGCTTAACGAATAAATGATGAGGTTAATTTCAACTTGGGTATGATTAGGTTTGTCATCAATTTCTATATTGTAAAATTTAGTAATTAAATAGTTTTTTTTTATTAAGGCATGGTTTAGGTGAGCCCATTCTCACACAAAACCACTAAACAAAAATTTTAATTAATATATATATTAGTAAGATTTATATTTCCACGCCACAATGACACGATCATTTTACCACTAAAACATTGAGACACGTTTCTGAGATAAATTTCCATGACGGGAAGTGGCCACATATAACCGACTGTCGGTGTGTCGCAGCCTCAAAGTTCGCCAGGACACCAACATGTTGTGTGTCCTCGTCCTTGTCGTCCTTGCGGGGGGCGTGGCCTCGCAGACTCAGGACCCTAGTGAACTCACCCCCAGTCTGTGCTCCAGTCTGATACTGAGGCTGCAACCTTTGAAGAAAATCAAGTTGTCCGAAGTGAGTGTTGATTAATCTTATTTATTTATGGTTAGCATGATTATAGTAAGCGCTAGAGAATGCATAAAGAAATTGCATTCAAAATATTCATTGTAATGTTTAAATTAAGTGAATTGAACAGCAAACTTAAGGTAGAGATAATACGGATCAGCTGGCCCAATGCTAAAAAAATCCCATTCATAAAAATTATGAAAAAAAAATAAAATGTTCTCCTCTACATCCCCTATCAGTAGGTAAAATATCAGGTATACAAAAACGAGCTAGTTTTTAAGTTATTAATTTTTAAAGTTGACTAATTTAACATGGAAGTTCCATTCCTCCATGTTAAATTAGAGAACTTTAAAAATTAATTACTCGGAAACTAGCTCGTTTTTGTATACCTGATATTTTACCTACTGATAGGGGATGTAGAGGAGAACATTTTAAAAAAATTTCATAATTTTTATGAATGGGATTTTTTTAGCATTGGGCCAGCTGATCCGTATTATCTCTACCTTAATCAACCTAGGTAGAAATAATTTACCTTTCAAGTGGTTGTATCGGTATCCGCTATTTTTGGTGTAAGATATTTCGGTGTACAGAACTTTCGGTGTTATAAAGAGATTTTGGTGAAAGGAAGATTCGGTGCAAGGAAATCTCGGTGTAAGGAAAATTTGGTGCAACGTTAATAAAACTGTAAAATATCAAATAATGTAATTGTTTTTCAATTTATTAATACTTAATACTTTATTATTTGAGGTCAGAATTGGTTGTATCCCTAAAAAATCAGATGTTAATGTTGAGTTTTATTATTTCATTATTTTCTTTTGCATTTTAAGTTAAACATATCAGTAGCATTTTAAATTATATCATGCAATCCAATGTTAACAAATAAATATATATTAAAGATAGCATTTAGGAAATGTCAGTGTGCCCTAGTTGAAAAATTACGTCTTCAACTCATCCTTTACATGTCTAAACACAATCTTATAATAGTTATAATGTGTTTTTACCTCAAAAACACATCATATTTTTTTCTCGTTCAAAGTGAGGATGAAATGTCTAACATTTTATGCTCAATGAGAGGAAAGAAGACGTTTTCTCGTCCTTTTTCCTCTAAAATGTTGCAAAATAAGAGGGAAGACAGAGCATAATAGTGAATGAAAGATGAAATTTATTTTAACTTGGGTTTGATTATTAAAATTTCTCCCAATTTACAGCTCCGTGGACACTGGATAGCCCTGAACAAAGCTACCTTTGGCACCGATGGTATCTCTACCTTCACTCAGACGGACCCTGGTTCTGAAGTTGACTTCAACATAAACCTGGACCACTCTGGCTCTAAACTCAAGACTGTCCCGGACTGCATCAACCAGGAACTGTCCAACATCACCGAGGACAGCGTGACCGTGACCTCAAGTTTGTTCTTCGAGGATTCTCGAAACAACGAGGTGGTTGTACAGTCTTACAAGGTAGACAAGGAGCAGAAGGGACTGTGGAAGTTTCATCAATCGAGCCACCAGGGTCAGGAGAGTAAGTCAAAATAAAAACTGAATCATGGTCTTAGAGGTGGATTTTCATGAGCGATACGTCGCCATTTTGTCGTTCAAGCTGTAAAATCCTATGCAGCAAGCGAATATTGCGTTAATTACGGTGTTCTTTTATTTCAATTGTTAAATATGGTTGCCAATGGATTTTACAGCAAGTGGAGCAAGCTGGAAATCGTACATATGAATCCACCTTAACTCTATAGCATTAGGGAGGTCACACACTGGCCTTCGTATGACTTCGTATGATATAAATTTAGAACCGGTTCTAAATGAGAAACTGCACTATATCTTTCCTCAATAATGAGCTATCTGCCTACCACGATCTTGTATGTAATAATGAGCTATCTGCTATGACAGGTGAGCATGATTAAGAGCTGAAAATATCTACAATATAGCTAATTGTTGTGCTCAAATGAAACAACAGCTAGCTCATTACAGAATACAAGATCGTGGTACCAGATAGCTCATTTTATTGCGGACGCGGGACAATATATATAGTGTAGTCTTCTTTTTTTTTTTTTTTACAAGGATACACCCCTAAGAGCTTATATACTGCTCACTGTGCGGGGTAATTGGTAGGGATAAGGTAGGTAAAGGATAATGTCCACTGCCTGATGTTACGTGTCCCAGCATTCGCTGGTGTGAGACTAAGGGAACCGTGGAAAACATCAGTCTGGACGGATACTGCTACGTTTTATAAATGGACACATTCGAAATGTTAATGTATATACTTTAGAATCATATTTTAAATCTTAATAACATCATTTACAGCGGAAGATGTTCTGATCCTCTCCGTGGACCCCAACAAGTACATGGTGCTGGCCACGTGCCACAACAACTTCCGTCCCTCGACACGCTCCGGGGACGTGGGTGGTCTTCGCACCGAAGTGCTTACTGTGGCTCGTCATCGCGCGAACATCTCTCCCAAGCAACAGCTTGAACTAATATCTGAGGTGGCGAACAAACTTGGAGAACGGAGTCTCGTGGCGGCGCAGTTCAGCACAGAGTGTAAGAAGAACGTCAAGTCGGGAACAGCTGGCCTGGTATCAGCTGTGGGAATTGTGGTGCTTCTATCTGCAGTGCTAGTGTTGTAGTGATCATAGTTGGTACTTTTCATTCTCAAATCGAGTACCGACATAAAATTTTGTATTGTAGAAATGGATAGACCGATACAAAGTTGTACTACTGATTTTTTAGAGTCTAAGAACTATTTTTAAAAGTATTTTGAAACTTTTGAAACTACAGAGAAATAAAGTGATGCCTCTCTTAATAAAAGGATAGGACTTAAAAGAGGCGTGGGTTCAAACCCGACTTCGGCAAAACTTTTTAGCAATATTTCCCGGGATATCTGAAAAAAATTAGTGCCATAACATTGCACGCTCTATCCACTTTTGCAATAAAATTTTTTGTAGTCAATACTCCATTATCATCAACGTATCGAAATGTTGTAATCTTATGTTTTATTTTCATCTTTAATTTTATCATGTATTTCAAAATGAGGATGTGATTAAGCCATACTTTCTTGTATTTACTACTAATTCATCGTCAAATACGTAAATACGTTATATATATTAATCACTTCCAGCGTAGATTATTACAGATGTTATTTAAATTTTTATGAATTAAATAAAATAATTGGTTTTTAAAAATAAAAAATGCTTAATTTATTTTTAATTTTAAAAAATTACATTAATTTATTTAAATATTAATTTATGTTTATGGATTATTTTTTTATATAAAAATGTCCATACAACATTTTGTCTGTGTATAATCTCAATATCAACTACGTAGGGCCCTATTAATATCGCGTTAAGATCCAATACCAAATGTTCAATATCATTGTACATATAAAATCATTATTAATTTATAGAAAAAATAAAAATAATTTCATTGGAAAGGAGAATATGAAACAAACAACTTTATTGAAATATAAAACATTGTCTTGACATAAATGAATACATAATATATATCCATTTTGCATTTTGCTAAGTGTTTATAGATATGTCATTTTTTTTGTTCAAACAATGCATTTAAATTTCATATCTACTGACATGAGATATATAATAGATTTAATAGATTTATTCAGTTCTTTAGGCTATACAAATAGCATAGAACAAGTCATATACAGTCATAATACATCACAACGAAAATACACAAAACAACAACAACAATAACAACAAACTTAGAGTAAATACAATAACTAGATAGCCAAGTAACACATTACTTTTTTTGTAAAAAATCTTTAACGCTATAAAGAAATATATAAAACGCTATATATAAAACTGGCATGAGGGCGACTTAGCTGCTCTGTTCCAACTGTTCCAAGACCACAATTACAGTCCCACATGCTTCATGTAAGGAGAATAACTTGTTTTTTTGCACGCTACACGTAATAGCTAGGATTGTAACTAAAAATAAAATAAATAAATACTCTTGTTTATGGATTCAGCAAAAAATAAAAAAAAAATAAAATAAAAATATAAGAAAAATTAAAAATTAAAAAAAGAAACATTTAAAGAATTATATCTTTAAAGTTAAAAAAATCTGTGAGGTAAAAGAATAGTTGAAGACGTAATACGATCGTTCAGTATCAAATGACGAAAATAATTGAGACTTTTAATTTGAAAAAAACTGATCAGGACAGTTGCATTTTTTTAGAATTTGAGATCTATAACCTGAAAATAATCTTGGATAGGTACAATTTTTGTTAT
Organism: Siphlonurus alternatus; assembly: GCA_949825025.1. NCBI lineage: Eukaryota > Metazoa > Arthropoda > Insecta > Ephemeroptera > Siphlonuridae > Siphlonurus > Siphlonurus alternatus. The sequence goes on along the minus strand of OX463785.1, from coordinate 4,834,880 downwards.
ATTAAAGTCAGAGGGACATTTATTGTAAATAAATCTCATGACTTTTCTTTCAATTCTACTGAACTTGTGCATGTTTTTTTTTTTTTAATAATATTTCGAACAAATTTGGTTGTACAGGACAACATATATCACGTCAAAAAAATATTATACCTACTAGTCCGTGAGCTGAGGTACCAAAATGGTGGAAAAGTGACTCCGGAAAGGGGACACTCCAAAATTGATGAAAATGAATAGAAGGCATCTTGTTTCATCCATTGAGACCATTTTTACACTTTTCGGGTAGCCCGGGCGCTTCCGGTGACGTCACAAAGATGGCATCTGAGCATTAAAATGAACTCGGATCTACTTTGTTAATATCAACTCCCAGGAACTTAATTTTTGTAGCACAGACATAATTTATATATTTTATTAACGGCAATAAAATTTTCTATTTGCCAATGCATATAAATTTATTGCAAGTTAAAACCTGTACATTTACCACAGCCTGAAACTTAAAATTTGCTATGATTTTAACGAAAAGACATCTTTACGATTGTTATCTCTGTGAATTTTTCTTTCCGGACGCTATAAGCTTTACTAACAGATTAAGTATGTAATTGAGAGTATCAGCACTCATTTTTGATGCATTTGTGCCATTCAATACAAATCTGTGCGAATGATTAGTCGAGCGCCACAGGCCAGGTAAAGCTCGCGCGCGCAGCCTCCAAGAGATTTTTCATTGCTGCTTGTGCCTAAGTTGTTGCTGTAGCACAAAATAATTATAATCAGAGAGAAGTAGAGTCGGCACGACACAATTGTTATAATGTTTTGTACATTGTTGTCTTTTTTATGTACAACAGGCCTATTATAAACTAACACGGTGGGTCACAATTCACGTCTTCTCTGGTTATGGAATTAGCATTACGGGTTAATTAATAGGGAAATTTCAAAATTTGTCCAACGATAACGAGGTGCTTCCTTAATAGTCTAATATACAGTTGTACAATTTTTTTAACCTTTAGTGGAGCTAGTACTTAACCCAAAAAGCACGCCTTCCTTACGCAGGATTTCAATGATAAATAAAATTAAATGGAACTTGTATATACAGTCCAACACTTTTTTACTCAAATGGAATGAAAACTTTATTATAATTTTACGTGTAATTTTGCCTTCTGAATTCATTGATGCTTTCTTAAATTTAACTACAACTACCATTAAAAAAGCATACTGAATTATCATGTCAATAATTATGTCAGACAGTCAACAAAAGCTGGTGTGTATGCATGTGCACTACATGGTACATGAGGCCTTTTTCCGCCACCATGTGTTTCATAGTATTGCCATTCCCTGATAATTATTGTTTCACATTTATTTTAAAGAAACATCGTTCCATTATAAAAATTTAAATAAAAAATAAAAGAATATAGAGGGTTATATAGTACTAGCATAGTAAGTTTTATTCAATCGAGGGAATTTTCTTTACTAAATCAAAGTTCTTAATTAATGTGAACTAATTTAATATGTAAAATAAAATACGTGTACATTATAATAATATATTAATACCAAATATATTAAAATTACAAAAAAAAAAAAAAAAATATCTTGAACTCCCACCTATTAAATTATTTCATTCTTGTAATTTAAATGGATGTATTATTCTTTTTTCGTCAATATTATTAATATTATTCGATCACACTTATTTTTTATATATATCAGGAGTAAATAACTACTTACAATTAATAACTATTATGATTATAATACCTTGCTTACTAATTTATTGAAAGTGAACGGCACTATAATATGTTTGTTTGTTGTAAATAAACCGTTTCAGGATTTTTTTCAACATATATAATAAGTATATAATGTCAAAGAGAAGATGGTTGAGTTATTTAGTGTTTTCTTAGGGGTAGTTGTAGTTAATTTTAAGAAAGCATCAATGAATTCAGAAGGCAAAATTATAATAAAGTTTTCACTTGATTCCATTTGAGTAAAAAAGTGTTGGACTGTATATACAAGTTCCAGTTAATTTTATTTATCATTGAAATCCTGCGTAAGGAAGGCGTGCTTTTCGGGTTAAGTACTAGCTCCACTAAAGGTTAAAAAAATTGTACAACTGTATATTAGACTATTATGGAAGCACCTCGTTATCGTTGGACAAATTTTGAAATTTCCCTATTAATTAACCCGTAATGCTAATTCCATAACCAGAGAAGACGTGAATTGTGACCCACCGTGTTAGTTTATAATAGGCCTGTTGTACATAAAAAAGACAAAAATGTACAAAAAATTATAACAATTGTGTCGTGCTGACTCTACTTCTCTCTGATTATAATGGAATGCTGATACTCTCAATTACATACTTAATCTGTTAATAAAGCTTATAGCGTTCGGAATGAAAAATTCACAGAGCTATAACAATCGTAAAGATGTCTTTTCGTCAAAATCATAGCAAATTTTAAGTTTCAGGCTGTGGTAAATGTACAGGTTTTAACTTGCAATAAATTTATATGCATTGGCAGATAGAAAATTTTATTGCCGTTAATAAAATATATAAATTATGTCTGTGCTACAAAAATTAAGTTCCTGGGAGTTGATATTAACAAAGTAGATCCGAGTTCATTTTAATGCTCAGATGCCATCTTTGTGACGTCACCGGAAGCGCCCGGGCTACCCGAAAAGTGTAAAAATGGTCTCAATGGATGAACCAAGATGCCCTCTATTCATTTTCATTAATTTTGGAGTGTCCCCTTTCCGGAGTCACTTTTCCACCATTTTGGTACCTCAGCTCACGGACTATACACTAAAACATGCAACCACAAAATAACAAAATGAGATCAATAAAAAAATATATCGTTATACATTCATTTTACATAATAAAGTTAAATATTGGAGACAATTTTCAGGAAATTTCTTTGCTAAAAACTTTTTTACAGAGTAAAATTCATTTACTATTAACAATTGTTTTAATTTGGATTTAAAGAGTGAGTTACTGACAATATTTTTTAAACAGCTAGGAAGAAAATTATATATTTTAGCACATTGATGATATGGATTCTTATCAGCAAAAACAGAGTTATGTTTGCACATCAGAATATTATCTTTATTTCTGGTATTATGATCATGAAGCAAATTATTTATTGGGAATAAATCTGGATGTTTTCTTTTGAACATTGCGCAAGCCATAAAATGTACATACTTGGTAGTGTAAGAATTTTATTTATTTTAAAATGAGAGACACAGGAATCCCTTTTTTTAAATCTTAACATAGTTCTCAAAGCTCTTTTTTGTATAAAAATAAATAGTTTATCAATTAATTTATAAGATGAACCATAAAAAATTAGCCCATATAGGCTAAATGGGAGTACACATAAGCATAATATATTGATATAAGGGACTCATGTGATACAAAGTCTCTTATTGAGTATAATACAAAATTGGCGGAATTAAGTTTTTTTACAATAACATCCACGTGACGGGTCCAATTCAAAGTATCGTTAATATGCAGTCCAAGAAATTTAGTATATTCTAATCTTTTTATAGATTTATTATTTAAAGAAAATAGGTAACTGAAATCGATATTTTGCCTCGGGGAATGAAATTGAAGAAAATGTTTTTTCTAAGTTTAAAATCAACTTATTCTCAATACACCAATTTTGCATCTCATCAATAGTTGATCTTGTTTTTTCTATAAGCTCATTTTGTGTATCAGCAACAATAACAGCAGTTTTATCATCAGCATATTTAACAATTTTAGCACTTAATATTGAATCTGGTAAATCATTAGTTGCAACACCATATAAATTACAAGATATTTTTCCTCCTTGAGAACCAGGCAGCAAATTGGATTTAACACTTAATTTTTGAAAATCAGATTCATAATTTAGCTACACAAATTGATAACGATCCGACAAATATGAATCGATTAATTTTAAACCATTATTATCACAGCCAATTTTTTCAAGTTTATTTAGTATGACATTTTTATTGAGACTATCGAATGCTTTGGTTAAATAAAAAAATATTACAAAACAAAATTTTTTACAATCAATTGCTGGATGAATGCCATTTAAAAGGTCAAAAATAGCTGTTTCAGTAGAACGATTTTTTACAAATCCATGCTGAGATTCTGATATTAAATTATTTTCTAATCTATATTCTATATTCCATGAGTTGATCATTTAAATGGCATTCAAATAATTTACCGAATACTGAGATTTTACAAATACCACGATAATTCTTTAATAACGTCGTCTCATTATCTTTATGTAGTGGCATGACGACGCCTATTTTTAAAATTTTAGGAAAATTTTTTTCTGAAATTGAACAATTCATTAAATATGATAGAGGAATGGCTAACAATTTATAGCAAAATTTTATAACTGTGTAAGGAACTTCAACTGGTCCAGCAGCATTTTTGTTAGGTAAAGATTTTATTTTTTTTTACCATTGAGTCAGTTGAACATATGATTTCAATATGTTAAAATTGAAACATTTTCATATTTTCTTTTACAATATTAGGAACAGAAATCGGGAAGGAAATAAATTGTTTAAAATTGTTGGATATCAAATCTTCAACGTTTTTAATAAAATAGTTATTAAAGGAATTACATACAGTTTGTGGGTCAGAGACAATTTTATCTTGAATAAAATTAAATTTCCTTAAATGTTGTGTGCCAAGCAGGAGCGCCATAAGTAATATTTGACCTTATAAGAGATAATACGCACAAGACGCTTGACTTTAGGTGTACATCCTGTAAAGTTACACTGCACAAATTCTAACTGTTTAGCCACTTTACATCTTACAGTTTCAGACTGTAAATTCCATTTTAAATCAGAAGATACAATTATACCAAGAATTTTTACAGACTGAAAGTAAGACAGGTTTTTACCATTGATTGAATATTGACTAATTAAAGGAGGCAAACTTAGCGTCATATCCATAACTGTACATTTGATTTCATTTAAAGACGTACCATTCAACTCACACCACAATGATATGTTATCCAAATCCCTCTCTACTCTAGCAGTGCTGAATCTTCTTGAGCTTTTATCAATTTATATATAGTAGAGTTGTCAGCATATTGTGCCATGTCTGAGTCTATACAAGCTGTATTAATATCTGACATAAAGATTTTGAAAAGATGGGGCCCAAGGGCAGACCCTTGTATGACACCAGAGTTTACTCCCAAAGTCTCAGAAATAACACCTCTAAAGGTACACTCTGCTTACGACCTTGCAAAAAATTTGATATTCAATTAAGAAGCGAGCCATTCACACCAATTTTGCTTAGCTTTAATATTAACCTAAAATGTGGGACCTTATGAAATGCTTTTATCTAGCAAGCTTTGCCATTCATCAATTGTTTTTGTCAACATGGTAGTATGTACAAGAGCGACGTGGCAAAAATCCATGTGGGCTTTAGGAAATGAATTACTTGTTGCTAAGTGTAACAAGATTTCACCATTTATTATTCTTTCAAATATTTTACACATTATAGAAGTAACTGATATGGGACGGTAGTTTTGAATAATATTTTTCATTGCCAGCCATAAAGTTTGGTGTCACAAAAGCTTTCTTCCAATTCTCTGGTAATTTACCAGTAGACAGTGATAATTTAAAAATATTAGATAAAGGATGAGAAATTGCATATATTGTAATAAAATGTCGATATGGTAACGATTTTATACGTAATATTGATCATGTATGCCACTTTGATACAAACACTTTTTCCCAGTATACAATCGTTGAATTCGATATATATGATTGATTGATTGATTTATATTTTGGGGCAATTGACACATTTTGGTCATGTATGCCCCCAGCGCGGCCTTTAAGAGACCGCAGATTTTTGACTGTTTCCCATATGGGATTTTATTTCTTTGTTTATTGTGTCTATGTTTTGATTTTCTTTGTTTTTCTCGCTTCTTTTCTTTGTTTGTTTCTGTTTACAGCTCTCTTCGTAGGTTCGCCTTAGTGGTGAACTCTAAGATGCGCTGCACTGCTTCCTCGTCGTTTGCGAGAACCTCTTTAGTGGAGCCTGTCATTTTGCAGGTCCTTCTTTCTTCCACGTAGTGGCGACAGTCCGTGAGGATGTGGTCCACTGTCAGTTCTTCGGCACAGGTTGCACACAGAGGAGGGGCTTCGTGCTCCATGAGGTGGCCGTGTGTCAGCCTGGTGTGTCCGATGCGCAGTCTGGCGAGGATGACCTCGTCCCTGCGGTTCTTTCTGTAGCTGGTCTGCCATGCGCGTGGCATTTCCTTGATGTTCCGCAGTTTGTTGTCATATGTGACCTCTTGCCACGATGCTTCCCATCTCCTTTGGATGTCCAGTTGTAGCGAGTTGCGGAAGTCGTCTGATGTGATCTCCTCCGAGTCCCAGTCCTCTTTCTCAGAGGCTCGCTTTGCGGCTTTGTCTGCAGCCTCATTTCCAGGGATTCCAGCATGGCCGGGTACCCAGAGGAAAGAGACGTATTTGTCCTGCTTCGCCAACTGGTAGAGACAATCTTGGATTTTCTTTGCCAGTGGATTCTTGGGGAATGTTTTCTCAATTGTCTGGAGGCTACTGAGGGAGTCGGTACAGATCATAATGGATCTGTCGTCTCTTTCCAAACAGTGCTCGAGAGCTTTCCAGATGGCGTACATTTCTGATGTGAATACACTTGTTTGCTCACGCAGGCAGTATCCATGTTCTTCGTTGTTGATGACGAAGGCACAACCAACGTCATCGTCCTTCTTTGAGCCGTCGGTGAAGACCAGAGTGTAGTCTCTGTACTGGTCTATCACTTCTGAGTAAATGCCCCTGTAGAGTAAGGGGTCTGTACTGTCTTTTTTGTTGTTTGCCAGGTCAAGTCTCACGCGTGGGCGTGGAATTTTCCACGGTGCAATCGAGCTTGGTACCTGGTTGTACACAGCGGGGAGATAGTGGATTCCCAGGTCCCCTGTGAGAAGTTCCCTCGCCCGGATGCCCAGAGGCCTTGTTGTTTTATGTCTTTGGAGGTATTTTATTCATGTGCTTTGGTTTGAAGACGCACTCGAATGTTGTGTGAAATTCGATAAATAATTATCTCATGCAGATGAAAATTGAAAGACAACAATATTTTTTTAGACTTCATTTTATATTCAAAGTTTATTTCTTCTTTAATTATATGTCTTACACTGTTTAATTCAATTTATTCAAATGTTTAAATTTTAAGTCACACTTAAAAGAAAAAAAAAAAAAGTATATTTGAATATCTGCACATACTCAAGGCAATATATATATCGAATTCGATATATATATTGCCTTGAGTATGTGCAGATATTCAAATATACTTTTTTCTTTTAAGTGTGACTTAAAATTTAAACATTTGAATAAATTGAATTAAACAGTGTAAGACATATAATTAAAGAAGAAATAAACTTTGAACATAAAATGAAGTCTAAAAAATATTGTTGTCTTTCAATTTTCATCTGCATGAGATAATTATTTACGAGTTTTTATAGCGATCGAGAACTTTTTGACGTCACGATTACGTCATATGGTCAATCTTTGTCCATATGCAATTAAGATGACGTCACAGATTTAAATTCCAATATTTATCTGTATGAAAACGGGAGTAAATAATTAACATAGGCGAAATTTGATAGTATCGAACAGAAGAGGACATTTTTATATTTTAAAGTCTTGTGGAAGATTCATGCTGCATTAAGGGACTTAAAATATAAAATACTGTTTTTTTATATTTAATTTTTATTATTTACCAATATATATATATATTTTTTTTAAACGCTTAATTTTTTTTATTTTAAAGGTTGCTTGAAACAATAAGTGACTAAATGTAACTTCTTATAATTAAGGTTTAAACTTCAAAAACATCCGAGTTTGTATCGAATGGAGTGATGAAGAACACAAAATTAATATTGATTTTCATTTTTTGAGTTAGCAATCACACTACGTTCACATTAAAGTGGTCTGTTGTCAACGCCTCATAAGAATATTATAACATTATCCGTCGTTAACGAATCTGTAATAAAAACACCATCATGTAAACGTAGTGATTGATTAAATACTTATTAAAGTAAGCTTTTATTGAAATGTAGAATCAAAGTTGATAAAAGAGGCATATAAAACGTTAAAATAAAGATTTGGTATCAAAGTGCATGTATAGTAAACCGATATTAATTGTCCTACAGTGGACACATCATATTTTAACTTTATGTATAATTATTTTTTTCAAATGGAAGTTGCGAAATGTGAGACGTCATTTACGTTAAATTTTTAGTACCAAACCTTATAAGATTAGTAGCGAATTACATACATTTTCTGTTAAGAAGGCGCGTGATTCAAAAATAAATTTAATATTAAAAAAAAAAAGTTTAAAAGAAATTCTATCAAACATGAAAAAATGTTTACAAAAAATGCATGCTCGAAATTTTTTTTCAAATTAACAAATAGAAAAACCATTACAAAAAATAAAGTTTTTTTGGGAGGATCTCTAGTGGATTATTTGAATTATTTAAATGAACTCCATGGTACAAAATGATTTCGGAATTTCTATATTATTATATTTTTATTTATTATATGAATCCCGTTTTCTCCTGGAAATTCTAGGGTTATCGTTGAAACATTAGCTCTGATGTTTCTGCTGATAGTGTATCTCAGCACACATCCAAAGCTAGAAACTAAAAAAAGCTTTTTCAATGATTAAACAAATACGATCTGAGTACTATTTTAATATTTACTTATAATGTGGATATAATTAAAATAACGATATGTTCTAAATATAAGTAATTTGCTATTAATTTTTATTATTTTTAATGTAGGTAGATTATAAAGTAAAAAATGTGGAACTTTGCCTTTCGCGTGGTAGAGCTTTCAGTTATGGCATTTCCTATTTACTAGTTAAAAGTTTAAAAAGTTAGCGGTGTATCTGGGTTCCAACATGGTGACTTTGGTGCAAAATGGTGTCGAGTTGGCGATAAAAGCGACTGGTTTTAAAGTTAATCCGTCCTACCAGTAAAAAGCTCTTGGGCTGGATTAAAATTCAGATACATCAAAAATATTTACGTTTACAATAATATAGATATTTTCTTTCAATAAACTTATTTAAAGACGTTCAAAAGTAAAACATTTATCAATTTCGAAGTAGTTTGCAATCTCATCAAAAGTTTCACAGTTCTATCAAGGTAGAAAAATGTTATGAATAACAGATTTAATAGAGGCTTCAAGTCAGCTGATTTTGCGGTGTTCCCACCGACCCATCTAAAAACGTATGTAAAAAAAAAATTCATTTTTGGCATAAAAGAAATTTTTTAGAAAAAAATGAGTTTTTGCAAGAGACCTCTAAATGGGTGGTAGGAGACTTAGGAGATGGTTTTAAATTAATTGCTTTAATAGTTCTTGAGACAGATATCAAGTTTTCTAAACATAGAGGCTTATGAAGAAAATTTTCCCGCCGGGGAACACTTTAAATTTGAAGCTTCCATTTGTACGTACGTTTTATAGGATTAAAAAGTAACACGATAATTATTCAAATGGAAAATAATACTCAAGGTATGCAATGTTGAGGAATATTCATTGTTTAATAGAAATGATCGAGTTTATTGTTACATATATAATCTTAATGTCTCAAAATACGTTACGAATCAATCAGATATGCACGTTTATCAAGTTAAAATGCAAATGGATCGTTCTAATCTTACTGAGCAAGATACTGTTTCTTGTCCGGAATAATGAGCTATCTACTATTTCAGGTGAGCGCAATGATGAGCTGTAAATAGGTAAAAATTATAAAATAGAGCTTATAATTGCTCGTACCTGAAACAGCAGGTACCTCATTATTGCGGACAATCATGCGCAGAAATGTTTGCAGTGGTCATTTTATAGTATAGAATTTGCACTTCGCTAAAATATATTGACAATTTCTTTGACATTGATGATAAAAATATATGTGGATATTATTTAACCCCAATTATTTATCATCAATGAAATTTTATTTAAGATAATAGAATAGAATAGAATAGAAAATTGCTTAATTGCGGTGAAGTTTAGGCAAGCCCACTCTCACACATAATGCGAATTATAATAATGGTATATATTTAATATTTCTATACGTAAATATTGCTAAATTAATTCCTTAAAAACGTTTGAAAATATGAATTGTTTATTCAAACTATTGTGTTTTTATTCATGTTTCTACCATTTCATAACAATGATTACAATGAAAGAATAATTTTAAACATTGCAACCTGTTAATCATCACTTCAGGTGTTTTAGAAATTATCAAACATAAGAATTCATTGTAAAAATGACTACTTGACCAGCATTTAACGAAAATAAACAAAAATCAGATTGGGCGTTAGTTACAAAATACGTAAAAATTTTAACCAAACTTCATTTGATTATTTAAATTGCATTCTAGTTCATTTATAAAACAAGAAGCACTTTTATTTTCATTTATTCAGGAAGCTGTATTTTAGACTACTTTATTGTTGCATATTATTTAGCATTCACAAACGTATTTATGAACAGAGAAGAATTCAAGAATTTGTGTTAAATGATCTTCGTTGCGTATTAATTGATTGAACTTATTGGTTCGGTGAATTGTGTTAAATTTTTTTTCATCTGAAGAGTTAAGGTAACAAGCCCAATGTTAAAAATATTTCTTCACATGAAAATTACGAAACATCTTAAAATGTTCTCCTCTACATCGTCAATCAGTAACTAAAATATCAAGTGTACAATTCCATCTAGTTTTCGAGTTATGAATTTTTAATGTTGGCTAATTTAATATGAAGAAATGGAACTTGCAATTAGTCAACTTTAAAAATTCATAACACGTAAACAAGTTCGAATTTGTATGCCTGATATATGTTAGCTACTGATAGGTAATGATGTATAGAGAACATTTTAAGCTATAGCATATATGTTTTATAATTTTTATGTTTAACATTGGGCGTGATATCATACCCATCAATTTTTAATATATTGATACATGAATTCACATTTTAAATTACATACACCATACAACTTATGAAATATTCATATTTTTAGTCATAAGAGTATAAGAGTATTATATAAGAGTTATTTATGTTTAATTTTGTAAAGAATATCATAATCATGTTTGTTTCAAGTGGTATAGTTATAATAAAGCGAGCAATCAAAACATATTTGTTAAAAAGAATTCTACAATATTTTAGATAAAACTATTAAATTTGTAAAAACGTAATCTTGAGACTTTTGAGCATAGATAATGGATTATTATCTTCATTATAAGTTATTTAAAATTAAGATTCAATATTATTTTGTATATTTCTCATGGAAATAAATAACAGTTTAGTGAAATAATTTATTAAATTGTTTAAAAAAAATAATGCTTTATTGCAGCTAACTGTTGAACAAATGATGTTACTAGCATCATTTAATTATTTTATTTTTTATGTTATGGTAATTAATCAGTGCATTATTCAACAAAATAATAATAAGAATAATTATCATGCTACTTTTTAGTCATAAAATTATAGAGTATACATTTTGACGATAGATATTGTTTATCTTTTCTTGTATAAGGACGTTCAGAATGTCTCAGAAAGTTCAACTAATCTTGAAAGTGACGGTTAATTCAAACTTGAGATTCACACACATTGTAGATTACACATTTTCCATTTTCAGGAACAATTATTTAACGTTGAAGCGAATTTTCAAAGGTCCTTGTAATTATGACATAATTTTAAACGTATTTTCCATGATTTGAAAACCTGCATGTAAATTACTTTATTGCAGAAAACTTGGGTGTCAAATTATGCTAATATTATTTTTGTCAGATTTTTTTTTAAGTCCCGGAACTATTTTCATTGAAATTTCTGTAAGTTATGTTGGCATCCCTGAATTCTTAATAAAAAGGATAGGGCCTAAACGCCTATTGACGCCTTCAGGGGGCGTGGTCGCACTTTCAAAATTATTTAAAAATATTAAAATATTTCAAAAAAAAATCTAAAAAATCAGAATAGCATTCTTTGGCACACTCTATTCATTTCTGCAATAAAAATTTCAAGTAATTTGTCCATTTCAATGGTTGCAGGAAATTATACTGACGGGGAAGTAAAATTCTTAAAACTCTGCATCAACAAAGATTGTTATCAGAAACTATAATACAGCCTCAAATTACAAAGTACATACTCTCCACCAAGTGTTGTTAGAGTTTATTATAGTCAACATTCGCAACATTTTTCTCCACGCTGTTTGCAGGCGTGCAAATTTTGAGGTTCAAAGTAAAAAATTTAGACCTTGCTTGAAAATCAGAAAATGCGAAGTCAAGAGAATATTGAAGACGTACAAATCTGTAAATATTCAGTCCCACGTGCAGATGAAACGTGCGACATTTGGCAGAACATGTTAAAGGAGTCTGACATTTGCAGGTTTGCAATTTTTAGTTAGGAAGTTCAACATTCAATGTAGCCATAACAGAAAAGACTGCGTGTTCTGTTGAATAGAAGAAGAGATAACGTTCATAATATGTTAAAGTGTATGACAATTAGTATGAAAGCAGGAAGTGAATTGAAATCATATTTCCGTAATAGGCAAGATGGCGAAAATCATAATGTTTAGGACGATGTACGTAATGTGTAATCTTATTAGCGAAGTGTAACAATTTAATGACATTTCAATGATTTTAATTAAAATAAAAAAAGAATTATTTCCATTAAAAATTCATTTTTTGAATAAGATACATTTTGAAGGAACATAGAATTTTCAAAAAAATATGTACTAGTTATATAATTATTTTCTCTCTCCTGATATTAACGGTCGTAATAAATTGTATTCTAACATATTTGTTTATTATTTTGTTTTTCTTTCAGCCCTTTTTAATAAAATAAATTACACAGAGTATGTAGTAATAAAAATACATTGGAATGTCTATTGTGAAGTTTTTAATGGTATACTTCAAATTATAAAAGGTTCAGTCATTATTTGTCATTATATTAATGATGATTGGCCTATACTATTAACGACTGACAATTTACAAGGTAAGACAGTTTACTGAAAGTTGATTTTGCAATGCTAATGACTGTTTTTCATCGTCACACTTTTGACATGCTTGCTATCCATTGGTTCAAAGGAATATATTGTGATTACACTTATTTTAACAGTTAAGGGTAAGGTAGTTAAGATCAGCTGATCGACGTGGTCACATTTCATTAACATTTAAAGCTTACTCACAATCGAAAATTCTGATTTTTTTATTAAAGATTGCCCTTAGCATCTAGAAGTCACAAAAAGAAAATACTAATAATAAAAATTTGTCAAACTGATTTCTTTAAATTATTTTTTTTACTAACTAAAAAAAAATATCTGTAAAAAAATTTCAGAGACTGCTTCAGACTTGAGACTGCTTGGCTGGAGACTTGAAAATTTATTAGTATTTCTTCCTTTGATATTTTGATTTTAATTCTTTAAGGGGGTCCAAAGTGAAAAGTGTGGTTCTCCTTATTGCGTTTCAAAATGTCTCAAACAAAAATTCTTTCTTTTAATTTTTTTATATTGAGGTAATCCATGTTGTTCTTGTATAACCAGTGGTTGAGTAAAAATAAAATGAAATGAAAATATATGAAAAAAATTTATTTGTTCCTAGAAATTTTTATGGTGCAAACCAAAATTTACAGAAAACAATTTTTTAACAAGATATTGGCCCTTGCCGTGTTAAAAAATCATTTTATCTTCATTTTGACAGCGCCATTGAAACAAGCTCATTTTTCTACCCTAGAATAAACCTTTGAATTTTTTTAATCGGACATTTTTTAGAATTGAAAAAATAGGGGTTAAAAAGCAACCACTATTTTTAAATTCTTAACATCTTTTCATTAAAAAAATCAAAGGTTGCTTCTCTGGTGGAAAAATGAGCTTGTTTCAATGGTGCTGTCAAAATTAAGATAAAATGATTTTTAACATAATACAGGCCAATATCTCGTTAAGGGTTGTTATCTGTAAATTTTAACTTTTTATAGTGCACTTATTATTCAGCATGTGTTTTAACCCCCGGAAATAAATTTTTGTATAGATCTGACAGAATTTTTGTTTGAGACCACTTTTAACATTGAAACCCAATATGGGAAATCAAACTTTTTTGCTTTGGACCCCCTTTAAGGGTTGAAAAATAAAATAGAATTAAATTTGTAATAAAAAATCTCCCGTGACACTTACATAATGGAACACTGACAATCTCAATACAATTTATTATTTCAATATTTTTGCTCGATACATCTGTATTTTAAAAAAATATTATATTAAAAGACTACTGTATATCATTAAAAATGTTCTAAAATAAATTGAACTAACTTAAGTTTAAATTAACTAAAAAAAACATTCTTTAGTAAATTATTATTTATATTTTATTAAATTATCAATTTTAATTATATTTCCTACTTTATTTATATTGTTATTTTAAAAAAAAATCTGAAAAGAAAACATTTTAAACACAAATATATAATTCCGGATCAAAAGTTAATCCACTGACGTTGGTGGTTTAAGTTTAACCCCAAAATCAACAACTTTGAACCTGGTTCAGCAAATTTTTGCGGTGGAGCTTACGGAAAACTGCGCTGAACCGAGTTTGAACCAGGTTCAAACCAACAATGCGTTGAACCTGGTTTAACTTCGGTGGAGCTTACGAAAATTTTATTTGATCTCGGTTCAACTTTGAACCTGGTTCAAGTAACTTTAAACCAGGTTCAAGTAGGGTGGAGCTTACGGCCCTTAAAGAACAACAATAATCATTAATTATTTTTAAATATTATAAATATTTAAGCATCATGTAAAAAAAAAACGATGACCAATCATACTTATGATTACAGATAGTATTTAAGAGCTACATTCCTATATTTAAAAATATATTATAAGTTATCTAAAATACATTCTAAAGTAACGAGTCTCATTAAATAGCATGTAATAACGTTAAAAAAAGTACATGTTCAATTTTTACGTAAAATGTATCGATAATCGTGATTTTATAAAATATTACTGCATCGAATACACTTAATATATTACGGGTAAAAATGATCAAGAAGAGGTAAATACGAAGTGAATATTATTCTTCATAAGTATATATGCATTGGAGCTAGCTATCATCGGATGGTACATATCCATATATGGTAAAAAAAGAACCCCGAGTTGTAATGACGAGATTACGACACGTCTTCTTTCCTCTTATTGAGCATAAAATATTTATATTAATAATATTGTATTAATTTCATCCTCACTTTGAGCGAAGAGGAAATAAGATATGTTTTTGAGGTAAAAAGATTAGAATTTAGATATACTAGGATGAGTTGAAGACGTAATTTTTCAACTAGGGTACACTTAATAAATAGCGAGTAAAATCGAACAAAAAGAAGTAAATACGAAGTGAATAGTATTTCTAATGAACAAGAAAACATATAAAATACCTATGGATATTGGATGGTAAATACGTGGTAAAAACGTTGAAAAATGGTTAAACGTGAGACGTATTTAGTCATTTAAAGAGTCAATTTAATACAAAAAATTAAAAACATTACATATTATAATGCTGGTATATTGATTTACGAAATTTATGGCAATAAAATTTTAATTTAAAAATTTAATATAATTAAATTAAGGAACATTGTCAGACTGTTATCGAATGGAAAGAAGAACACATTAATTATAATAACTACAATAAAAAATTATACGTAATAATTATAAAGTAAATAATTAGGCATCTCTTTTTAAAAGTTCATAATAACATTAATATCGTCTCGCACGAAAAGGTATAACGCGAAAAATGATGACATTAAAGAACTGACGAAAGTGAGTGGAAAATTCAAATCTCACAAAGTAGTTGTACTGTATGTGTATTTAAATATGTAGTTAGTGGTGTAGATTGAAAGGAGCGAGATCTCGTAGCTCTGTTTTATGGGAGGAGAAACTCAGCAAAGATCTGAAACAAAAAGAGAAGAACAAATTAATTAACTTTAATTACTCTAACTTTAATTAATTATAATATAGCTTCAATGTTACTTTATTATATAATAATTGCAAAAGAATATTATAATACCAGCTTGTTTTTTATATTATATTTTAACATATATTACAAAATAAGTCCAAGAAATTAGCAAGAAATGAATAAAACATCCAATATTATAAAAAATGTCAACAATTTTTAGCAAAAAATTTCAAATATACTCATATTTAAAATATTAAAATGTTATAATATTTTAAGTCTACATTTTTTAAATTATATTCCACACCCTCTGCTATTACGGAATTATATTGAAATTTAATTAATATGGAAAAGAATAATAAATTGTTTATCATGGATATTGTTGTTAATTATAGCATGTACTTTATTGCAGTACATATAACATTAATTACAACTGGAAATTGAAGTGATAAAAATAATAAATTATTTGAACTGAACTTGTGTATTACAAAATGATATTGTAATTTAAAAATATTAAAATAATTATAAAATAGTATTTATTTTTAAAGTTATTTATTAAAATTTTCTTGAATTTTTTGGAAATATATATATATATTCAAGAGTAAGATAACACGGATCAGCTGACCCAGTGCTAAAAAAATCCCACACATAAAAATTATTTAAAAAAAAATAAAATATTCTCCTCTACATCCCCTATCAGCAGCTAAAATATCAGGTATAAGGGTTCGTGTAATTTAATTTTTACAGCTAGCTGATTAATTAATTTAACATGGAAGTTTAAGTTTTCCATGATAAAGTAGTAAACTTTATAAATTAATAACTCAAAAACTAGCTCATATTTGTTAATAACTGATATTTTAGCTGCTGATAAGGGGATGTAGAGGAGAACATTTTATTTATTTTTTTTTATAATTTTCATGTGTGGGATTTTTTTTAGCATTGGGTCAGCTGATCCATGTTACATTACCCTTAATTAATAATTTCCTCATAAAAAACAGTCACTTTTAATTAAATTAATTAATGCACGCAACCCAAGTCTATCACGTCTCATCATATAATTTAAAAGTATTTTTTGTTTTGAAATTAATTAACAATTAACCATTAAATTTTAGCTTGATTTCATGAGCTAAAAATATTTGTGTAAAATACAAAACAATTAATTATTATGTAATAATTCTATTATTTATGTATATAAACACGAATTTATATTTCTTTTTCATTTAATAAATTTATAATTGGGTTGCAAACATTAATACGTGAGGAAAATATAAAATAACCTAAAAATATTTCAAAAATTACGACTATATTTTGCGAGAGCGCATGTACTTTGAATCATGAAACAATATTTAATATTATCTAAATAAATATTTAGGGAAGTATTGTACTTTACTTTAAAATTAAATAGTAAAAATTTGCATGATTAATATATCATGTTTTCAGTTAATCCAAAATACAATCTTCTTCAAAAATATGTCGTTGCCATTGAAACATAATATATATTATATAACTATATTTTATGTACTGTATCAATGTGATATTGCATAATATGTAATTAAATTTTGTTATTATATTCTAAATTCCAACTAATTAAAATTTAAAACAATTAAAATTAAACAGTGATTTAAAAAATATATATATAAATTTTAGCAAGGAAATATTTTCAACATTGCAAGAGCATGGTATATATGGAACAAAAAATTAATTATAATACTTACAGTTAATTGAATGGTCCTTTTCTAAATACGTTTTGACCAATTAACACTTTAACAGACGATTAATTTTCAGAAGTTAACAAAGTTTTTAAAAGTGTACTCTACGAGTAAAACTTTTGCAGTGATGCATGGTGATGGATGCATGATCCATTGAGCTCTATACAAGGCCTTGTATAGAGCTCAATGGCATGATCATGATGGTTGCTTGCACATCGAGAAGAAATAGAAGAATGCAGAAAATGTACAGTACTAATGTGCAGCTAAAGCAGAACAGTGCTGCTGACGTCATCCTCGTGCATTTTCGTGAGTGTTCGTGTCGCATGGAAGGGAGTTGAAAATTTTCTCTAAAATTATTGGACAGAAGAGGGGGATGAAGTGAGGGAGGGAGGTGGAAGGGAGAGGGAGAGACTCAGAGAGAGAGAGAGAGAGAGAGAGAGAGAGAGAGAGAGAGAGAGAGAGAGAGGAGGGAGGGGGTGTATGTAAGAAAATTACATTTTTTATTTTTTTTTTTTCAGTTTTGCTCTTCATTATCTCAATGGAAAAGCCCTATATCTATATACTAAAAATTAAAAACAAAAATAAATAAATAAATTAAAGAAAATTGGTTCAATAACTTGTTTCAAAACTTTTCACACTTCTGGATGTAAATAAAGACTATTTCTCCAAAACATTTCATGACTAAATTATATCTGTTATTAATTTACATATTAATTATTATAATATTACAATATATTAACTCTATGGTATTAATCAAGTGGGACTACTCCGATCAGCTGATCCTTGTTATATTTAATAACCATGTTAATAAAATTTAAAAGAGTTAGCTTATAAATAATTTATGAGAAACAGAACAGTCGTTGCAAAATAATTAACTGAGAAACCTCTTATTACTTTAAAATTATAGGTAAAATGTGTATGTTTTTACATAGTGTTCAAATAACAGAACGATTTGCGTAAAGTTACACAAGACTTGAGAATTGGAAATATATGTTAATTTCTTGCGTAACTTTACGGAAATTCTTAATTGGCGGTATTTGAATACCCCCGAGCTCTATTTAATTATTATAAACTGTGAAAATATACTTTCAGACAAATAAAGGATAAAAATCAAGGTGGGTAAAGATAAATATTTACCCAGCACCTTGGATAAAAATCCAGCAGAAAAACTGACGTGAACAGGCTGCTAAACACCATAGTAATTTTTTTTAAAACATCGCATTTTATTTTTAATTAAGTTTCTTCTTAATTGTTAATAAGTTAATGAAAACTGTAAGGAATGGAGAACATCTTCCAAATTCGTCCTAAAATTCATTATAAAAGGTAACAATAATTTGTAAAAAGATAACAAATTTTCTATGCACTATTAATACATCAGTATGTTATAAATATTATAAAAATATTATTATTGTTAATTGATCGTTTAAAAATTAAAATAAACCTATGCGCTGCGTAAACACTGGTAAATCGTTTTTCTTATAATCACATACTTATAACAGTTATAACAAAATTTTCGTTTATTTATAAGTGCAGAAGAGTATTAATTGTTTTATAATAATTTGAATCAAGCAGAAACAGGTCTTCCAACTATTAAAACCTTTTAATGAAATTTTCGAGGTATAGTAATATAATTAATTAGAAGTAATTTAATCAAAATGAATAACAAACATTCTCAATTATTTGGAAAGATATTGTTAACCTATTTTTAAATAATATAAATTCTGATTAAATTCAAAATTTTACTTGAAGAATCTGGAAAAAATTGATGTATTTAAATTAGTGTTTAAGGTATATAGAGATAATACCGATCAGCTGTTCGACATATTCCCCATTGATTAATATGTAAACCTTAGCAAACTCACAAAAAATCTAAAAAAACTTTTGAAAGGCAGATTTTAGTGCCTAAAAGCCATAGAAGAAATTTTAAAACAATTTAACGAGCCGTTTTTTTAAATTAATTTTTTAATTTTTATCATAAGGCTTTCCCATGGCGAGAGACAATCTAAAAACTCAATTAAAAAAAAAAAGGATCGTTTAATTGCTTTGCAACTTTTTCTATGGCTTTTAGGCATTAAAAAAAATCAGAATTTTTGTGATATTGCTAAGTTTTACATGTTAATCAGCTAATCAAAGGGGACAACGTCGATCAGCTGATCGCTATACCTGTAACTATATGTAACATATTTTCCTCTCAAATTGTGTTATAGGAGATAAATAAATAATATCCAATCTTTAAATCCGAAGACTTACTGTCAGTTTGTAGCTATAATATAGTATAAATATAATGACTTGAGTTATCATAAAAATTATTTGTTAAAAAGGAAATGAAAAGCAATTAAAATCATTACTTGATTTATTTCTCTTTTAAAGGTGCAATGCATCGAATTTTTTTAATTTTTAGGATGAATCTCAACTTTAATGCATGGAACCAAATTTTGATTTTATAATAATTAATGTTTGTTTCTGTTTCTAAAATATTTACAATATTTATATATTGTTTATATTATAAACATTTATATAATATTAATATAATATTTATATAAATATTATATTATAATATTTATATTATATATAGGACATATAATATATAATGTATTAGAGCTATAGGTTAAATTTTGATTTAAAGTACAAATATAATGTACCTACTTTAAAAACATTTTTAACTTGAAAAGTAATAATATATTTGTGTAAAACTTGACAACAAATATCTGTCAATATATTCAATTTTATTTTCGTTTTTCTTTTTGTTGAAAATAAATTACAAAATATATAAAATTTGATTTGTGTTAGATTGATGTAGGAGTTTCATAATATAATAAATTTAGCTGTTGAAGAAATATTTTTCCTGTAAATTGTATCAAACAATTGGGTTATAGTGTATAACCTTGGTTGGTGACCAAAAATAAAAATTCTATCAAATTGAATTAAATATATTATTTAATTAATTTACATTAAACCTGTTATTCGTATATGACCAAAAATAGAACAGAACTTTTATATTGTTATACTGTCAATAAACAAAAATTATAAAACAGCTCTGCAATTTGCAAGTTAGGGTTAAATAACTATTTCAAATACGTCTTAAATATAAATTTATAGTTGTCTTATTATTATATGCAAAAATTTTTGTTTGTTTGTTTGTTTTTTATTTATATTTTTTTTTTTTACAAGGATACACCCCTATGAGCTTACAGCTCGCGGCGGGGTAATGGGTAGGGATAAGGTAGGGAACGGATGACACGGCCTGTTACGCGTCCCAACTTTCGCTGAGGTGAGACTGAGGGAACCGTGGAAAACCTCAGTCAGGACGGACACCTCTACTTTTTCACAATGGACCAAAGCGATGTCCAAAACCTGGGGAACCACACACAAGTGCATCACTGCACTGTGTGGAAAGCGAGACGAATTTACCCCAGGGAGGGAGCAGCGTATTTTTTACTTGAAACGGCCACCCATCCAAGTACTAACCACCCTCGACGTAGCCTGACTTCGGTGATCTAACGAGAACCGGTCAATGCACTGCGCCACGCTCTATCATAACTATTATGATGGTATTGAATGATTTGGTTTGTATATTATTTTTTTCTGTTATGTTATTTTTGTTTATTGAAATATATGTTGACGTGAACCATGTTGTTTTGTACAACCAGTTGTTTGTAATAAAAAAATAAAATAATTACCTTCTTCCACATAACTAAACTACTTACTACAGGTATTATCATCAGGTTTTATATTTAATATCATAGGGGCATATATCTGTTGTATCATTGGCATATATTTAATAAAATATTTTAATGTTTCTATCAGTTTTATTGTAATTTGAAAAATCATTTTGTATATTGGTTTAATATTGAAAAAAAAACATTTCATAATCATTAATGTTGATTAATTATCTTAACAACAATTAATTTCAATAACACAAAGCATTACAATTAACGTAATGTAATAACTTTATAATATTAATGGTTTTCAGTTGAAGTGAAATTTGAAAATAAATTGTATTGTATGTATTTAAAGCAGAGATAATACGGATCAGCTGACCCAATGCTAAAATAATCCCATTAATGAATATTTTGGAAAAAATTTAAAATGTTCTCTTTTACATCCCGTATCAGTATAGCTAAAATATCAGGTATACAAAAGTGGGAGGTGTGGCGCAGTGCGCTTGACCGGGTCTCGTCAGATCACCGAAGTCAAGCAACGCCGCGCGTGGTTAGTAGTTGGATGGGTGACCATTTTCAACAAAAACCACGTTTCCCACCCAGGGGTAAAACGTTGCGCTTTTCCACTATGTGGTTCCCCTGGCTTTGGACCATTGCACTTCCGGTTCATTGACGAAAGCTGCAGCGTCGATCTTGGCTGAGGTTTCCACGTTTCCCTCAGCCGCAGGCAAATGCCGGGATGGATTTGCAAGGCCATGGCCGCCTCCGTTCCAGAAGAGCTCGCGAAACGCTCAAGTTAGGGTTTCGGAAGGTTCGGGGTTTCAAAGTAGTATGTAATTAGTAAATAGAAGTACCCAATAGGGTTTGATTAAAAAATAAAAAAAAAATAAAAAAAACGAGCTAGTTTTTTAGTTATGAATTTTTAAAGTTAACTTATATAATATGGGGTTAAGTTAGTCAACTTTAAAAATTCATAACTCAAAAACTAGCTCGTTTTTGTATACCTGATATTTTAGCTACTGATAGGGGATGTAGAGGAGAACATTTTAAATTTTGTTCATAATTTTCATGAATGGGATATTTTTAGCATTGGGTCAGCTGATCCGTATTATCTCTACCTTAAAATTCACTATTCATTCTTGATCACGTTGAAAAGTCAACAGATTGATTAAATATTTAAATTTTAGTGAGTATAGTAAATTAAGCACATAAATGTTAATAATTTAATTTTATTTCTGGATTAATAAATATTTATAAATTTTATATATATTTGTATTTAATAGTTATTATGCAACTTTTTCACTTTTCCAAAGTGCAGAGTTTCATTTTTTGCCTAAAAATGTTGCTATCAGGGAATTTTTTCCTGATGCTAGCGATAAACATGCAACCTATATTGAAAGAACCAAGATTTGTTAACAAATTTTGGTCCTCTTGACCTGGGGCAACGTAATTTTTAGTATCTATATAAAAAATAAAATAGCTTTCATAAATACTTAATATATATCATATTGCATTTTAGGTTGTCTGATGAATATATTCAATGATCTATAAAAATATAAATTAAAGCTCATTAAATTAATTATAAAAACCATTTGCATGATGATACTGTTCTCTAATTATAATTATTTAGATAAAAATTCTGTTATTTAATTAATTTTACTATAACGCAAGCTTTTGCTGCAGTTTAATTGGTATAGTTTATAAGATAGTAGCCACTTTTAGTGATGTAGTGCCTTTTGGTGCTTTTGCTGCTGTCCCCACTCAGTGCTATATTTATTGTATATGTACTGCTGTGAAATAAATAAAAAAAAAATAAAATAAATAATTAATGTATTTACATTGAAACTTAATTTTTATATTAATTTTCTAGGTCAGTTCTAAAGTAATGATAACATAGATATTATGTATTTATCAAAATGTATCCACATAAATGGAGTACCGACCTCAAAATTTTTTATTGCAGAAATGGATAGAGGGTGCAAAAATATATAATATGCTACTCTGAATTTTGTCAGATTATTCTGAGACCGGGAAGTATTTTTAAAAAATTATTGAAAGTCAATTTTGATGATGTCACGAGGCGCCTCTCCTTAAGAAAAGGATAGGACATTAACGCCCGTGACGTCATAAAACAGACTTTCAATAATTTTTTTAAAATACTTCCTGTTCTCAGAAAAAAGTGAAAACAAATATATATTATAGTCAAAATTGATTTACAAATAAAGGCCCATGGGGCAAATAAAAAAGTTTGCTGAGCAGTCCATTCACTGAAAAGTGTTCATTCACCCATATTTTTGCACCCCCTATCCATTTCTGCAATAAAAAAATTTGAGGTCGGTACTCCATTAAGGAGTTTCTGTATTGGATCAAATAAACAAATCAAATATTAAATAAAAATCTAGTAGCAAAATCTAGCAAATTCTTGCTGTTGCTATGAGCAAGCTGCAAGCAAGTAAGGGGACACAGGATGAAAAGTAGGTCAGGCAGGTATACAGGTAGCTAGAGAGAGAGAGAGAGAGAGAGAGAGAGAGAGAGAGAGAGAGAGAGAGAGAGAGAGAGAGAGAGAGAGAGAGAGAGAGAGAGGAGAGAGAGCAGCAAACAGGTAGAGGCATGGATCATCTTGCCTGGAATGATAAAATAAATATGGTAAGCGGAAAAAAAACCCTCGGAAAAAAAACCCTTGTATTAAAAAACCCTTGAAAAAAAACCCTAGGAAAAAAAACCCTCGAGGATAAAAAAACCAGGGAAAAAAAACCTTTCGCTGCAAGGAGCATTCGTGGCGTAGTAAAAAATATTCGAGATTTTGTGCAGCATAGAATTTGAATGAAAAAATAAATAAGATTTTTCTCCTAATAAACCTTACGGACGAAGCGATGTCAGAATGCGGCGCTGCGGCATTTTTAAGTTAAAGCTTGCCTATAATCTTCATTTTTTTTTTCCTATTTTGACAGATTATCATTATATATGTTCCAATAATATATATTATACATAAGATATCATATATCTGATTAGTCTCATTAGTCATGTTAATAATAATTATTGAATCACTGAACCTATTAGATATTATAATTTTCAAATGTTCATTTTATGTATATATGTTATATAATAATAGTACGAGTAGGACGACGACTTTTTTTGTTTTATTACTTTTTTATTTTAATTATTTTATATCCAATATATAATATTCGAAGTTAGAAAAAATGTTTTTAAAATAATTTTTAACAAAAAACACAGTTGGAATTACTATACACAATACAGATAATAGAGTTAACTTCCACAACATCGCCGCGTAGACTTCTACATTTTGATGAGCTCCCCACACCGTGAAACCTCGCTACCGCGCTACTACGCCACGAATGCTCCTTGGGGCTGCTCCTTCAGCGAAGGGTTTTTTTTCCGTGGGTTTTTTATCCCCGAGGGTTTTTTTTCCTAGGGTTTTTTTTCAAGGGTTTTTTAATACAAGGGTTTTTTTTCCGAGGGTTTTTTTTCCGCGATTCAATAAATATACAATGTTATTTCTTCATTAAACAATAAATAATTATTAAATAATATAATTTTGTAAATGTATAACTGTATTGTAAAATAATATTTTACTCTTATCTAACTAAAAATTATAATGCAATGTATCCTATCCTTTGAATGCAATTATTACCATTATTTGAAACCTAGTGTGTTTAGTATGTGTTTAAATTGCAGGATAATATAATAATAAAATGTTGTATTGAAATTTAATATACATTTTATAATAATTACTACTATATATATATCTATATTTTTTTTTAATATCGAACATCAGATATATTTTTATTCCAGAATAAATGTTTCATGGACAACAATAATAAAAGAAACTGGAACTCCCATTTTGACTGCATCCTGAAACTATTGAACATTTGATATGATATGATTAATTTTCATTATAATTGAAGTCGATCAGTTTGCAACGTTATAATTAGGGAATAAAAATGCAAGCAAATCCGTGCCAGATGCAATGTATACGTACTATGCAGTACATT
The DNA here is from genome assembly GCA_949825025.1 of Siphlonurus alternatus. Taxonomy (NCBI): domain Eukaryota; kingdom Metazoa; phylum Arthropoda; class Insecta; order Ephemeroptera; family Siphlonuridae; genus Siphlonurus; species Siphlonurus alternatus. The sequence goes on along the minus strand of OX463785.1, from coordinate 4,809,583 downwards.
GCATTAATGTTAAAATATTTCTGTATAATTTAATTATTAATAAAATATATTATAACAGCTATGTGTGGTGCAGTGCGCTTGACCGGGTCTCGTCAGATCACCGAAGTCAAGCAACGCCGAGCGTGGTTAGTAGTTGGATGGGTGACCATTTTCAACAAAAACCATGTTTCCCATCCAGGGGTAAATCGTTACGCTTTTCCACTATGTGGTTCCCCTGGCTTTGAACCATTGCACTTTCGGTTCATTAAGCGTCCATCCTGGGTGAGGTTTCCACGTTTCCCTCAGTCGCAGGCAAATGGCGGGATGAATTGCAAGGCAGTGGCCGCGTGGCCGCCCCCGTTCCCGATGAGCCAGCGAAACGCTCAAGTTAGGATTTCGGAAGGTTCGGGGTTTCAAACTTAGTGAGTAATTAGTAAGTAGAAGTACCCAGTTAGGGTTTTATTAAAATTAAAAAAATAAATAAATAAATAAAATAACAGTATAAATTCACATGTTATTTCTTCTAAATTAAAATTAGTTTTAAATTTATGAATTTACATGCGACCATAAAAATTAACTAATTTACTATTATCAGTGAATTAAAATTTAAATAACAATAATATATGAACATTTTAGTTTGCTGCATTACTAATAATTAAATCAGACAATATATTTACGTCATCTGTGACATTCAAGTATATTGTTGTAAGAAAAAAACTGTCAAAATGCTTATTTGTAATACTGCACACATTATTTATAATATTTTTTTGTAGTTTAGAACGAATATACGTAATATAAATTATTTAAAAAACATGGAGGTATTACACATTTTAATTCTTTATTGATTGAGATTACAAGTATTATTAAAATCTAAATAAAATATTTTAGTATTTGTTTTATTATAATTGTACCTATATACAAATTTGCATTAAAATTATTAAAATCATTCCGTCATTTTCAATTTATTTCTCTAAATAGAGGAAATCATGATACATTTGAACTACCCAATAATTACTACTTTTTGAATAGAAAATAAAATTATCTGGCTAAGCTGCAATGTATAAGTACAAATTTTAAACTGTATTTGCATGCTGATGGAAATGCATGCTGATGCAAATACACCAGCAAAAAGGAGTAATTGAGGAATAATTTTGATCATATTTTCATTTAATAAAATTTCTAAATTTGTTTGTTGAATATGTTTATAACAATGGAACAACAACATGAAAGTAGTATTTAGTATATTATTTAATATTATATATACATATCACATTATTCAAAATATCCTCATAGAATCTTGCGTTTCTGTATGTTAATACAATTATATTATGGTTCTAATGTGATGTTTAAAATGACACAATTTTAATTATTATATTAATTTTATAGATGATACTTTTAAATATTGTTTTGGCATATGTGTTTAAATTAATTAAATTTAGAAAAACTTATTTTAATTAGAATTAAGTATGTTACATATTTTATGTATAATAATTGACGTGATCCATGCTGTATGATCAAAATAAAAATTTGAATATCAGCTGATTTAACTCTCATTTCAGCGTATGAGATTAATAACAATGCCATGAGAGTTTTAAATAATCAGAAATGTTAAAATCCTTTGTGGCACTAAAAATTAATTTCCTTCAATATTCAAAAATTAATTGAAAATTTGGAGATGGGTTTACTGTTTGGATAATTTTAATTCAACTTCAGTTATTAAATATTTGAATTATAGATACAATATTAGTAAATTTACATTATTAATAACTGTGTTTAAAATTCAAATTATTTCAGCCATTTTTGCTACACGAGTCTCGATTGTCCATTCTCGATTAATAATATTTATGTAATCTGCCTTCAATGCAATGATATTAGTCTTTTATATTATTGTGTCTGTATGACAGAGTTACAGGGAAAAAATAAAAAGTTAAATAATAAAAATCAAAATACCATTAACAATTTTTGGAATGCAAAGTAATAACAATTTTAATAATGCTGAAATGGATAGAAGGTGCAAAAGTTTTTGCCATGCTCTGATTTTTTTTAGATTTTTTTAGAGCCTGCGGGAACTATTTAAAAAATATATAATGAAAGTTTGTTTAAATAATGCGCACTTGCTGTAACATTCATTGGTGGCCATATTGGTGATTAAAAAAAAGAGCATCGTAATTAACGCAATTTCGCTGCCGCAACCTGGCGACAGGGCTAGTCCTCTATTGTAGGGGGTATAGTCACTCCGTTCCGGCTTATGGAGGCCCAATTCTGAATTCTGATTGGCTTATAGAAATAACCCGTTTTGCTGAATCGCCTTCCTATTGGTTAAAAAGGGGTTATTTGCGTGTTGTTTACAAATTTCAACAATCCAATTTTTTTTGTAACGGTCTTGAGTGACTTTACCCGGTTCAATAGAGGATTAGCCCTGCCTGGCTAATTCGCTCGTCACATAGGATTTCACAGCTTGTGTGACAAAATCGCGTCGCATCGCCGTTGTCGCCATCTGAATCCGCCTTTAAACTTTGTTTTTGTTTGTTTGATATTTCCCCTGATGTAAGAATTCTGAAAAATCAGAGTAGCACAACTTTGCACCTGCAATAAAAATGTTTTTGGTCGAAACTATTACTTTAATTTGTACTCCTACTCCTAAAATTGTATGTTATTTTTAAGTGCTACAGAGTATTCAAATTTGAATTTGAATTACAAATCTTAGGCTACGTGTGAATTCAGTGCGCGCGGTGGACATCTTGAAAATATTATAAATATTAAGGATCTTATGGATGCCGCCATTCAGTCTAGACTGTCTGGAGCTGGCGCCATAGTGTCTACAGGTATTCTAAGATCTGTTAGACTGTATAATATGTTAATTAGAATTAAGCATATGTTATGTATAATCTATGTAACAATTCTGACTTGATCTATGCTGTAAAGCCAACGATCGAAATAAAAATTTGAAATTGTTAATGGTATTTTGGTTATTTTGAGTTTTACTTTTTTTCCCTGTAACTCTCTGTCATACAGACATTTTAAAATAAGAGACTAAAGTATTATTTAAGGAAATCATAGCTTTGAAGGCAGATTATATAATTATTATTAATCGAGAACAGACACTAATTAAAGCACATATATGTGTAGGAAAAATGCTGACTTAACAATTCTTTTTAAATTACATGAAGTTTGCACACAACAATGCCCTATAAGTCTGTAGCTGTTGTTGAATAAATAATAATTGGAATTTTAAACTGACTGTGAGTTATTATAATAATGTAATACTCTAATAATTGTATCGGCATTATTATAGTTCACATATTTAATAACCGAAGTTGAATTTAAATTATCCAAAAAACCATCTACGAATTTATTTCAATTATTTTTTTAAGATGGAAAGAAATTAATTTTTTGGGTGACAATTTAAGGGATTGAAACTCCGTGATTAAAAATATTTATTGTTAATGTCATGAGCTGAAATGAAATTTAAATTTACAGAATTCGATCTGAGAATATTTAAAATAATGTGAAAAATAATAAATAATGATGTTTAATAATGGTACCATATCATAATGTATTCATATAATATTATAATTAAAATATTTATTTTTAAGGTATCAAAATTACACAATTTATAACTTATAGTACATACGTACAATACATTTCACATTTTAAGTTTGTGATTATTTTATTGATTCTAACTTTTAATTATTTTTATTTAGCTTAATTATATGCTGCATAATTCGTGATATAAAAATCAATGTATATTTTTTGTATATTCTATTTTCATGCTCTCTAACTTATTAGTGTATTTTAAAATTAAATTAAATTGGTAGTATTATAAAAGTTGATCTGATACTGAAAATATTTTATTGAAAAAGGTTTAGGATTTAAAATAGGATACAAACATAAATAATTATTTAAGTTATAAAATGAGCTATGTAAAATTTAAAAATATTCAATAAATTAATTCCAATTTGTAAATTAAATATATTATATATATTTTGACTTCGACACAAAGTTCAACATTTTGATTCTTGGCTCAAAAAGTCATTAATATACTGCATACAGCCTATCTTGCTTGACCTGGGGGCAATATAATATTTATTAGGTCTGCATAACTATATAATTTAAAAGAACTTATTGCAAGAAATCGTCGTAATATTATTATAAACTCGATCAATAAATTGAAGAAATCATTTAAATGCCATGATATTAAAACAGTCCAATGAGATATTAGAATGTGAAAATTTTAGTGGCTTAATCGAAAAAAGGGGTAAAAAATATGGTACTGTGATTTTTTCCAGATTTTTCTGAGACCGGGAACTATTTTTAAGAAATTATTGAAAGTCTATTTTATGACGTCACGGGCGGCACTGCCCTATCCTTTTTCTTAAGAAGCGCCGTCCGTGACATCATCAAAATAAACTTTCAATAACTTTTTAAAAATAGTTCCCGGTCTCAGAAAAATCTGAAAAAATTCACAGTACCATATTTTTACCCCTTCTTTCGATTAAGCCACTAAAATTTTTACATTCTAATATCTCATTTAGATTTTATATTGTTTAAATTAAATTAAGCTTTCATCGTAATTCATTCACTTAAATTTCTAAAATAATGAGAATTATAAGTTGTAATATCAATAAAAGAACATCAATGTTTGTCTCTGTACAAGCCAAATGATTTAAAATAATAAAAAAAATTAATAAATAGAAACTAAAATTGCCTTAATAAACATTTTCTGCTCTTGCAGAAACATTATGATTATCATTTCTGTTGCTAATTCTTCGGTTTGACTCTCAGTATGGAAATTAATAAAATTTTCAAGATTTTTAATCTACTTTTGTGATATTTTATTTTCGTCGTGAGCTAAAGTAGAAGATTTTATAGCTTGATTAAAACGTTCTCTGTCATAAACTTGCAATTAACTTGACCTAGGTAAATATAAAGATTATAATATCCACGAATGTATTTACATGTTAACTGTCACATAAAACACGTTGTCTGCATCGTACTTAATCATTAAATTGGTTATTATAGCTATTTGTATATTGAGTTAAATATTAACAATAAACATTTCAATATTTTTGGAAATAATTATAAAATATAAAAAAATGAATTAAAACAGGAAACAGGGTGTTTTATTGTAAAATAAATACATCAGTAACACTTGAAGTGTGCTTGGAATTTATGTTGAATTATAATTAAATGTTATTAATTATGATAATGTACCAAAATTAATACTACACACTGTAAATTTATATTTGTTTTAAAAAATAATTAGGGGCATTCACAAATTCTTAAGGCCACATTTAAGGCTCGATAATTTAAAGCTTGATTTTAGATGTGTTTTGTAGGAATCACGGACCAAATACCCCCGGACGAAATACCCCCGGACCAAATATCCCCGCCCGGACCGGACGAAATACCCCCGGACGAAATACTCCCGGACAAAATATCCCCGGACGAAATACTCCCGGACGAAATACCCCCGGATGAAATACCCCCTTGTAAGTGGAGAGGGGCGTGCGACCAACACAGGAGGGGAAGTTGACTTTATTTATAAAGTCTGTTTTTCTGTCGTTTGTCTGACGTCACGCGCGTCGTTAAAGAAGGAAGTTAGTAACTAGTAACGCCATTTTTCACAACAAATATATATCATATAATATTCAAAGTATATTTATAGTTAATGCCGTATCAAGATCTCAAATTGCGTCTTTAATTTTATACCAAAACATACTCAAAATTGTGCCGCAAACAAACGATTTTTGTATATGCTATGCTTACTTTCATTGTGCGGCAATTATAAATTGTCTCAGCGTTTTGCAGCAAGATTTTGAAGGTTTTTAAACGATTTTAGGTTTTTAAACCTAGGTGTGCCCCTAGCGATTTGAGCAAAGCCCGAAATTAACAAATATTTTGGGATTTGCTCATTTAAATTAGAACATTTCTAGAAGTGCTCAAATCGAAAAAAGCAATCCCCGACGAGAATTTTTATTTCGGGCTTTGCTCACTGTTTTGATCATTTCTAGAAGTGCTCAAAGCAAAATGAAAAATAATAATTGGAAATTGTGCCGTATTATAGCAATAAATAATAAAATATTGTAAATTTAATAATATTTTAACTATATCACTTTTTAATTTATTGATAAAAATACAAATTTAACATTAATAGCGTGTATATGGTATTTTTTTTTATTAAAACATTTCTTTTTGTATTATTCAAGTCAGTTTGAAAAAATACGATTTTTTCACACTGAGAGACACTTTTAATTTTTTTATTATCATTTTTTTATAATTAAAGGGTATGATTACAATTTATATACCCTAGCAATGAATTCCAGGTTGCAGATGAACAATTTCTAAGTTCAGACGACGTACCACGGTAAGCGGAAAAAAAACCCTCGGAAAAAAAAAACTTGTATTAAAAAACCCTAGGAAAAAAAACCCTTGGGGATAAAAAACCCACGGAAAAAAAACCCTTCGCTGAAGGAGCAGCCCCAAGGAGCATTCGTGGCGTAGTAGCGCGGTAGCGAGGTTTCACGTTTTTTTTTTTTTTCCTATTTTGACAGATTATCATTATATTGTTCCAATAATATATATTACATAAGATATCATATATCTGATTAGTCTCATTAGTCATGTTAATAATAATTATTGAATCACTTAACATAAAAGATATTATAATTTTCAAATGTTCATTTTATGTCTATATGTTATATAATAATAATACGAGTATAACGACGACTTTTTTTGTTTTATTACTTTTTTATTTTAATTATTTTATATCCAATATATAATATTCGAAGTTAGAAAAAATATGTTTTTAAAATAATTTTTAACTAAAAACACAGTTGGAATTACTATACAGATAATAGTTAACATCCACAACATCGCCGCGTAGACTTCTACATTTTGATGAGCTCCCCCCACACCGTGAAACCTCGCTACCGCGCTACTACGCCACGAACGCTCCTTGGGGCTGCTCCTTCAGCGAAGGGTTTTTTTTCCGTGGGTTTTTTATCCCCGAGGGTTTTTTTTCCTAGGGTTTTTTTTTTCAAGGGTTTTTTAATGCAAGGTTTTTTTTTCCGAGGGTTTTTTTTCCGCGATTCCGTACCACACATGACAAAGAAAAGAGTGTCTCAGATCAGCAGCAGCATTAGCAAATTCAAAGCAAGGTTTTGTGTTTTGCAACTACAAGAAAGGTTGTCAATCTAAAACATGTTGTGCAAAGAAAAAATTTAGATGAAATTTAAAATGCCATGAAAGTAATCCCTGCAAAAATAAGTCAAGTTCAGGTATTAATAAGATCAGGTAATAATCAGGTATAATATTTATTTATTTATTTATTTATTTATTTATTTATTTATTTATTTATTTATTTATTTATTTATTTATTTATTTATTTATTTATTTATTTATTTATTTATTTATTTATTTATTTATTTATTTATTTATTTATTTATTTTAAGTTAGTAGGTTTGGTACTATCTTGAGGAGCTCTTTGCTTCTTTGCAAGGTCTGTAAATTAAGTTAAAATGATTTTGTAATATATCAGCTGTAAAAAATTTATTTAAATTAACTAACATACAATATTAATATAAAAAGTGTGACAAAATCGTATTTTTCAGTTTCAATTGAATAAAACAGAAAGAAATATTTTATTAAAAAAATAATATACAAGCTAATGCTAAATTTGTATTTTTGGAACTTAATTAAAAAATTGATGTAATTATAATATTATTAAATTCACAATATTTTATTGTTTTAATTATTTATTACAAATTATTACTATAATACGGCACAATTCATACAATTATTATTTTTCACTTTGCTTTGAGAACTTCTAGAAATGATCAAAACAGTGAGCAAAGCTCGAAATGAAACTTCTCGTCGGGGTTTGCTTTTTTCGATTTGAGCACTTCTAGAAATGATCAAATTTAAATGAGCAAACCCCGAAATGAAACTTCACGTCGGGGTTTGCTTTTTTCGATTTGAGCACTTCTAGAAATGTTCAAATTTATATGAGCAAAGCCCAAAATATTTGCCCCTATGCTCAAATCGCTAGGGGCACACTTAGATGTGCGCATTGAATTCGGGCTTTGGTGCCAACATATATAAATAAAGGAAAAGGAATAAATAAGGAAATAAATAGAACAACAAGTAAATTAAGAAATTAAGTTTCTTCAGGAGGGGTACACATGCTACGTTCAGTGTTCACGGCACGGTATGCGGAAAACTCGGAGCCGGAAAACTCGGAGCCGGAAAACTCGGAGCCGCGTCTGCACGCTAGGAAAACTCGGAGCACGGAAAACTCGGAGCCGGAAAACTCGGAGCACGGAAAACTCGGAGCCGGAAAACTCGGAGCCCCGCTAGGAAAACTCGGAGCGTCGCATTTTTAAACTATGTAGAGCATAAAAATATAAAATATCGTTGCCACTGAGGAACAAAATTAAAGAAGACGTAAATATTATGAGCATAATTCGAGTAATATATTCATAGCTTTTCTCTAAGGCTTATAAATATTATATTAATTAGCTTTTCTCAGGACTTATATTACATTATCTATTTCAGATTAATCTCTATTTCATTCGTAGACTATTAAATAGCTTGCAGTGATACAACATGCGCTTAAAATATTTAGTCGACATACATTTTTTATTTTATGTAATTAAGAAATTATGCAAAATCAAATGCAATTTAATATTTCCCTTGAAACAACAGATAACTTTCTCATTTTTTTTATATAAAGATGTGCCTTCAGTGTAGGAGTTGCATGTGATTATAGAATTATTATAAAGATTATTGAGGACCTAAATACTATATAATGAGCATAATCAATTATTTATTATTCTTCATACTTTAAAACTTATAAATTATTTATAAAACTTATAACTTCTGTAAATTTTAATACAAGGAACGCAAGGGACAGATGTAGTAGCCGTTTTGATTTACAATGAGTATTATCGAGAGCATTTTATAAATGTTCATTTCTCTATGAACCCCAGAAACCCCAGATTAGTTGTATTTTAATACACATTTTAATAACATTTTGTTATTTATTTTTTATATCGTTCATTTTTAAAAAGAAGAAAATCATATTTACATTTTTCTAATTGAAGGTGACATGAATTATAATTATTTTTAATGAATAAAACGAATGTCAAAAGTAGAAGCTCAAAAGTAAGAATGGGTACTGTTAAAATATTATTCGACTGCATGAGGATAAAGTTGCTTTTCTTTACTTTTTTTACAAAGTTTTAAATAACTTTGCTATTTAACGATTGACCTCAGTTACTGGCAGGTTCAAAAGAAATTTCTATCAGACGGAGTCGAATGAAATAAATTTTAATAATTCGAGAATGATCTAAAACGTAATCGCTTATGGTTTGGGCAAATTCAAGGGGGCGGTTTTCTCACAACAGCTCCATTTCCGGTTTCCATCCATAAGGCCAATGTTAAACTTCTACCTCAGTAGCTGCGTGTTAGCTACCTATTATAGTTTCTACGTCACAGATTGCACACTTGCGTGCAGGTTGCATTCGTTGCCCCTACTTCTAATAATCCCTCTAGAGTCACCAAATTTGAGACAAAATTTCCGAAACTCAAATCAAACTTATTGTTAAAGAGTCACCTATGATAATTTAGCAATTAAATTAAAAGTTATGTCGTATGAGAATTCCCCATTGTAAATACAAATTTGAATCCATGGAGGCATGGAGTATATTTCTGATTCATTCTTTCTTCAGATCATTATTTTTGCACTACAATTTCACTCCAGTCCCTTCCCCTCCCCCATGTATAGCTTGCTTTTCAAGATCATTCAGTTTGACGAACATTGTTTCTGGAACTATGCGATGTTTGAGTCTACAATTTTGTATGGTATAATGGACAATTTGCATGACATTTTTTTATTACAGAAATGGATAGAGGGTACCAAATTATGCTACTCTGAATTTTTTCAGATTTTTTTGAGAGCGGGAACTATTTTTAAAAAATTATTGAAAGTCAGTTTTATGACGTCACGGGCGTTTAGCGCCTATCTTTTTCTTAAGGACAGACTTCTCGTGACGTCAAAAAATCGACTTTCAATAATTTTTTTAAAATAGTTCCCGGTCTCTAAAAAATCTGAAAAAATTCAGAGTAGCATAACTTTGCACTCTCTATCCATTTCTGCAATAAAAAACATTCATGCAAATTGTCCATTGTAAATAATATTATTTATTTAAAATAAATTCTAAATTAAAAAAAAAAAATTGCTCCGTATTATTCCAATTAATAATACCAATATTAAAAGCTTATTAACTAGAGAAGTGTAAATTAAGTAAAGAATAGAATATTACATAAAAAAGTTATGTTACATCATACAATAGAATAGAATTTTATTTCAATCTTTTGATTATGCATATATATTAGTTTATAACATTTCATTATTCATAAATGGTAACCTATTATAGGTATGGATTAAAATAGCAAAATAAAAATTGAAGTAATGAAATAAGTAAATATAATAAAATCTGGTAGTAAATCACAAATAACATTAAATGAATTGAAGGAAATATACAATATTTATTTATAATGTGAAATTGCATTTCATAGAACTTACATTATAAAAATAGATAAATACTGTAAGGTAATTTTGAATAAAAAATTGATAAAAGAAATAAAATAAACAAAAGTTCTCTAAGCCAAAATTAAGGCAGCAAAAAAATATTATTATAATAATTCTACAATCACATGCAACTCCTACACTGAAGGCACATCTTTATATAAAAAAAAATGAGAAAGTTATCTGTTGTTTCAAGGGAAATATTAAATTGCATTTGATTTTGCATAATTTCTTAATTACATAAAATAAAAAATGTATGTCGACTAAATATTTTAAGCGCATGTTGTATCACTGCAAGCTATTTAATAGTCTACGAATGAAATAGAGATTAATCTGAAATAGATAATGTAATATAAGTCCTGAGAAAAGCTAATTAATATAATATTTATAAGCCTTAGAGAAAAGCTATGAATATATTACTCGAATTATGCTCATAATATTTACGTCTTCTTTAATTTTGTTCCTCAGTGGCAACGATATTTTATATTTTTATGCTCTACATAGTTTAAAAATGCGACGCTCCGAGTTTTCCTAGCGGGGCTCCGAGTTTTCCGTGCTCCGAGTTTTCCGTGCTCCGAGTTTTCCGTGCTCCGAGTTTTCCGGCTCCGAGTTTTCCGTGCTCCGAGTTTTCCTAGCGTGCAGACGCGGCTCCGAGTTTTCCGGCTCCGAGTTTTCCGGCTCCGAGTTTTCCTACAACCTCACGGCACCTATAATATAGTAACGGGGGACCAAAAACAATAGAAAATATTGCATTTTTAGACCTATACCAATTGAATCAGAATTAAAAATTACACTAAAAAATTTACTTATTTTTTTTTTAATTTAAAAAGTTATATAGGGACGATTTTGAAAAATTTTAGTTTAAAAAAAATGTAAAAAAAATGCAATAAACACTAATAATTAACATGCATAAAATGTATCGTATCAAAATATATTACACATTAATTTTAATTCGATATGAATGATATGATAAATTAATGCATAATGCATATTGGCCTAACGTTGTTAACTTCCTTCTTTAATACGACGCGCGTGACGTCAGACAAACGACAGAAAAACAGACTTTATAAATGAAGTCAACTTCCCCTCCCGCGTTGGTCACCCGCCCCTCTCCACTTACAAGGGGGTATTTCGTCCGGGGGTATTTCGTCCGGGGATATTTCGTCCGGGAGTATTTCGTCCGGGGGTATTTCGTCCGGTCCGGGCGGGGATATTTGGTCCGGGGGTATTAGGTCCGCTTACCGTTTTGTAGACCCAAAATTTCTGATCTTAAATTATTGAGCCTTAAATGTGGCCTTAAGGCTTTGTGAATGCCCCTTAATAATTTTAACAAAATTAGTTAAATAATTATGGGATCACATTTTATTTTTATAATTAATATATCTCAAAGATTAAACAATTTATAATTTAATTGTTTATAATTTACTGTATGAATTTCCTTCAATTGTGAGCTTAAAAATAAATTGTGAGATATTTAATATTCTAATAATTGAAATTTGCCATTTTCAGTAAGGTGGATAAATTTTTAATTTTCTATGACTCATATTTTTTTAAATAATATTTTGAAAGTCAATAAATATTTATGTTGAGTTTTCGTAAATATAAAATTATGTGAGAGAACACGGTACAAGTTCAGACATGTGGCGGAGAGAATTTGTGGCGAGTACTGTACTCGATATTTGTGGCGAGTACTGTACTCGATATTTGTGGCGAGTACTGTACTTGATATTTGTGGCGAGTACTGTACTTGATACACAATGGATGGTCAACGAAGTGCTGATCGTTATCTGCAGCAATCTCCACTCCCCACAATTTTGACAATACGTCCATTAACGCTAAGTGGGAGGAGGGAGGTGATTCACCCCCGTCTGGCGTCAGGTGGCGGTTGACATTCCTCCGCCGTACCTGGGTCACGTGGTACAGTCGCCCAGATCACGTGACGCTCTGCTCGCTGGCCGCGCTCCTCACGCTCCTCACTCGTCAGTTGCTCGCTCTGCAGAGCACATCGTCAGTTTTTGATCTCAGCAGCTTCCAACACGTGACATGACACGTGGCGGTCCACCACCTCTCGTATTTGGCAACGTGACCGCCGTATAAAGGTGAGTGTGATTTTTTAATTTATTATTATTATTAATTACTATTTTATGTCTTGTAAGTATATATTGTTGTTCTATTAAAAAAACATAACTACATTGTTTAAAAAAATAAACAGTGAAATAAAATTATTCTGTGCAATATTGTTTAAATTACTTAAATTTAAAATATTATTGAATTAAATAATAATAAAATTTTAATTTTGTTTTCTTTTTTTTAATATGAATAATTACATAATTCTTGGCCATTAAAAAAAATCATATCATTGCTTTATTTAAATGTTATTCTTAAGTATTTTTTTTTTTATAATATTAAAAGTGAAATTTATTTTAAGTAACCATTATTTATTTTTTTATTGAATGAGATTACTCTAGGAATTAGCTCTTTGTTTCAAAATTAATGATCATCACTTTCAAAATTTTAATGGAGTAATTCATTAATGCATGCAATATTCATATCAATTTTAATATATAAATTTTGTAAGCTCAAATTAAGACATTTTTAGAAGCTATGCGTTCAAATTTTTATTACTTTGTTTAAATTATTTATTCATTTTAAAAATAATATTTTTTCTAAGGAAAGGTATAAGTTATAATTTTATTTCACGTCTATTAACTATGTCTTTAATTTTTTATAGTTATTAAAATACGTGCAGGGTCAATTTGTTTTAGTTTTTTAACAAATATCTGTACGAATATATTTTTATGGATGATTTTTATTAATCACTGTAGGTATATGCTTTCTAGAAATGATAAAAATAATGTAATTATCGGATCAATTAAATATATAAAGTATGGAAAATTTTGATATTATGTTTACAATTTATAAAATTAACCAATTAGAAAAATTCAATTAAGAAGGCGAAATTAAATTATTCTTAAAATATGGGAGCATCTTTATAAAATAAAATATTCTGAATTATTATAATTATATATATTTTGCTATATTTTCTTATTTGTTTTCAAATTTTATATTTGCATTTTGTTAACGAAGAACACAATTAATTAATATATGCTTCAACTCGTCAATTTTACTGATTTTAATTACATTTAATTTTAATTAATATTTTGCCATACAAAGCTGCACATAAAATAATGAGTCTTTCATGTATGCATATATTTAGTAAAACTGTATTTTGTAATTTCTTTGCATCTAAATTAATTATAATTATATATATTTAAATCAATTACGACATAAAAACTTTAATTGCTTTTATTCCTAATTTATTATAATTGCAATGAAATCAATGGAATTACTCACAAACATGCTTTTAATTTAATGGAGTATTGTCCTCAAATTTTTTTATTGCAGAAATGGATAGAGGGTGCAAAGTTATGCTACCCTGATTTTTTTCCAGATTTTTTTGGGACCTAGAACTATTTTTAAAAAAATATTGAAAGTTTTTTTTGTGACGTCACGCGGCGGCAAGGCCTATCTTTTTCTTAAGGAGCGGCGTCTCGTGACGTCACGAAAAAGACTTTCAATAATTTTTTAAAAATAGTTCCCGGGCTCTAAAAAATCTGAAAAAAATCAGGGTAGCATAACTTTGCACCCTCTATCCATTTCTGCAATAAAAAAAATTGAGGACAATACTTTATTATCATAATATACTGTAAACTAATATAATTTTTTCAATTTTTATTCTATTTCTAATATGATTTTTTTTATCATCTTTATATAGATGCATTTTTAATACATGCTATATTATACTTCAAAGTGAAATATAAAAACAAAATATAGATGAAATTTCTCACGTGAAATTTTAGAGAAAGTATTAGTATATTATAATATAATTATTTACAGTATAAAACGTACTTGGTAAATTTTTAAAACAATTTATCTAAATTCGAGCAATCGATTTATGTGATATCCAAATCAGCGTATTTATTACTCGTCATATTAATATGTGCAAAATAAATTATTAAATAATATAGTTGTTATCAATTATTAACTAATGAACTGTAAAAATTTATGCAATTTAAATTATTAAATTTGTGAACGTGACATTTTATGTAAATGATTATGATTATGGAAACGTTGTTCAATATATACGAAACATTTTTTTTCCATATAATAATGCTTATTAACTGTAACAATAAAAGTATATATAATCCATTTAATAAAAAAAAATATATATTTTTATTTAACAAAGATTATCAAATTACGTTCATTATCTGTATAATTATACTGAACTTACAAATCAAAATTAAACATAAATAGTATGTACAATGTTCTCTTTTAATATAATTAAAACGGCATAAGTCAATACCTTTGACTGCATAATTTTCTTAATTGGGTTTATGATATTCGTGTATAATAACATTATACATTGCAGTATATACGAGCTGGAATGCATTCCCTTTCGCAGATCAGCTAAAAATTCTGTGATTCAAGACATAATGTGCATTTTGATACATTTTTTTTTATATATATATATTTTTTTTTTCAAATTGACAATGTTTAATAATTACAAATTTTAATATTTTATTTGATTAAACTTTAATTAAATGTGTTGCTGTTGCTTTTTTTTATTTTTATTGGATTGACTTTTTTTTTTTTTTTTTTTTTTTTTGCTAAAATGGATGTATTGTCAGTGCCACACACTCTCTGTGTTATGGTGCTGTACTTGTTTCATGTATTAATTACATCATTTCAACCTCAACTTTATGTCATACATATTATATAATAATATATTGGGTAGTAAAAAATAAATAAACAGTAATGCAAAGATAAAGAAGATTAATCTCAGCTGGACAAAGTTAAATTTGTAAAATTATGAATAAAAATAAATTAATTATTTTCATTTAAAATATAATGATTTTATTCTACAACTTGAGTTTTTTTTGTTTGTTTCAGATTACTGCACACATTTCTGCCCAACTGGTTGATGACATCGCTTAGAGCTGAGAGGATTTTGTCTACCACGACTCATTGTTGTTAATATTTACATTAAAAATTCAGAGGTCGTTTTTAGGAAGTTTCGTAAATGATGATACAACAATCCTGTAATATTTAATTTCCGGTTATTCGTTAATTTCACTGCATAGAATTTTGTTACAGTTAAAACTTGCTATCACTTGGTAATGCATGTAATCCGGGGAAAATATACCGTGGAAACTACTGTAAGAATGGCCAGTAGTTTTATTAATAATTTCTTGATTATTTCTTCTTTAACGTTATATTGTTCATAAAAATTTATAATGATAATCCTTCGACTTAATCTTTCAATTTTACTCACCGAAGCTGCTAACTGCATGTTTTATTGATATATACAAATTAATTTGCTACATTTCGATAAGAAAAATTTAATATATACCTCGATACAACTTAAAGTAATAATTTTACTTGACTACAAATTTACACTTATGTTCTTATAATCAGACACAAAACGTATGCAAAAAAAATTATGGTATAATTATAATTACTTTTTTAATAGGAAATTTTTTTAAGTATTAAAAAATATATAAAGTAAATTAAATAGAAAACATCCAAAAATGGGGAAATATTCCAAAATAGTTATAATATTAACGTTAGTGTTTCGTCCCCACCCCCATATTTTTTACACAATTTATGCCTGAAAAAGAAATCATAATCTTGCATAGCAATTAGACTTTATTATTATTTTTTTTTAGTTCTTTACTATTTCAAATACTGTAAGACTTTAATTAACAAAGCACCTTCATTTAGGAACGAAGTAATAATGATATTATATTATTATTTTTGTGAGAATATTTTTCTGTACGCCTATATTAAAATTGCATATCTGCTATATTCTTAATTATTCCGCATTTTAAAATACTATTTTGATTTTTAAATATACAAAGTTTTGTGAATATTTTCCATGATAGCAAAGTTTCTCACCATATTAAACATAATTCCTATTATGTCTACGTTTCTTACATAACGAATATCCAACTTGTTTTAACATGCAAGCAAATTGCATTGCTAGAGCTGATCTCTTTTCTCGTTGTATGAGCAATATTTAAAGGTAACATATATTCTAAAACACTCACATTTCATTTCATGTTAATTTAGATAATTGATACATTCAAACTAATATTTGAGAAATGAAATTCTCCAAGCTCGTATAGGGGGGGTATGACAGCCAGATCTATCTTACTTTCGGAAGGAATATGACTGTATTTGATCGTACATTACTGCTGTATATCTCACAAATCAGTTCCGCTGAAATTAAAACGATCATATTCACAGTTGCACTGTTTTTATATGTGGTTAAAATTAGCTTTAGCTAATGGTCAGTATCCATCAGAAAAATTATATAGTTGCCATGTTCATTTGCTAATTTTGACTCCTGCTAAAACCACCGCGCATTGGCGCGCAACCCTTCTGCGCACGTTTTTTCGGCTCGAAGTCAAAACACTACTACCGCGAAATTCTTTAGATGCTCTTTAATTAAACTGACCCAAGGCAAATAATAAAAATTTTATAGCAGCAAACGTAAAAGGTTAGTGCCAATACGTAATTTTAAATTTGCAAACATAACTTATTTAGAGGGTTAACAATAAGTGATCGAAAAATTGCTCCGTATAGGATCTTACGTGCGCCCAATCTTTTTTTGTAAGTCAATGGGAGGACAAAGGATTGGTGATGTCATCATGGATGCTGACCATTAGCTTTCAAGGTTCTTCGTAGACCAGAGAAGTGCACACAATTTTATGACATTTGCTTGTGGAAACTGCATGATTACTTTTGAATCAGGGAACTATGGAATACACTTTTAATAATTTGTATCAAGATATTATAAATGTTATAATGTTGTTTTATACGTTTTTTTAGTATTAATTTATAATTTTTACAAATAATATCCAGCAGAGATTAATATGAATAATCTCATCAGCTGGTGCAAAATTTTACGAGAATTAATTTTTCTACAAGTAATACATTAAAAATTATATGTATAAGATATTGAACTTTTAAATATCCCTGATAAAAAAGTAAGTTATACACAAAGAAAATAAAGCAAAACAATTCGAAAATAAAATCTAATCAATGTCACAATACATGAAACTATTGAATTAAATTTAGTTGGAACAAAAACAGTTGAAACTGAAATAAGCTTTTTGCATTAACGAAAGAAATAAGAAAAGAGATTGTCAGAACGTCATATAACGTCCTTAAATTTATTTTAACGACTCTAATATTAACAATCGGTACGTTGCAATATATTAAAGATAAGACAATTAATTTGCCAAATACTTTTCGAATAGAAAAATCGGTGTCATTATATTTTCTATCAAAACTATGATTTAATTACAATTATAATACGATTTATATGCTTCCTGAAAAAAATTTGACTGTTAAGTAAGAAAACTATAACAATATTATTCTCATTTAAATAATTAATTCAATTGCAAATACATTTATTATTAAGGAAACGAGGTTATAATTATTAAGGAATCAAAACGGCTACCGATATTAATATATTATAGAGAACAGATCTAGTGTGAGGGGGGGGGGGGGGGGAATTTTGTTTTAAATGTAAAAACGTGAACTGGAAGTTTTATTTTTGTTTCTCGATTCTCGGTGGAAGCAGATATAACGACTTTCACAATATTTTGTGCTTAAAATTTTAACATTTTGTCAATTATTTAATTGTTATTCGTTGTTCCAAATATTAAAGGACTTTGATATAAATTAAACTTATTACATCTTTTTGTAAATGTTTTCTACAATAATTCTACCATAACTATTTTGTAAGCTATTATTTATATTGATATAAATAATATTAAACTTAATTTTATAATTTATAACTAAAAGTGAAATAATTCAATATAACGAATTGAAATTTAAGCTCGATATTCTTGATCTTGGGATCACCATGAATTTTATAATTTTGTTTCGTTATTTACGACTGATAAATTTTAAATTAAAAAAATATACAAAAATATATTTTCATTCAACTTTAAATTTTCTTCAAAAAATGATCGACATAATCTGCTACACATTTTTCTGTGGTTTCAACTTCCACGCATGTTTGTTCTTTAAATTAACACTACTTCAGTTGAAGATCTTATTTCTTAAATATAATTAATTAGTCTTGTCCTATTTTTGTTCCCATTTTTGCTGATTAAAATCTAAAATGCAGTTATATAAAAGGGCGGTAATTTTTTAAACCATAGACTGATTTAAGACGTTCATACAAAATGTTATGAGTTGCTTCAATTTCAAGATGACCAAGTAATATTTTTCCACTTTTTAGTGAGAGAACCATGGAAATTCTTGTCAAAATGGTCATTACTTGCATTTAAATATTTAAATTGTAATAATATATTTCTTTAGTGTTAAGCCTTGTCGTGGTAGGAGGGGCTCATTCTGCTTGCCATTGGCCAGACCTGTCCAACCCTTTACAGACAGGGTGCTAACAGGCAGCTCAAACCAATTTCTCTTTTTACTTTATTCCTGGGTCTCTTTCAATCACTTGGTGTTCAGCTATGTTAGTTTTTTGTTAGTCAAATTAATAATCATTCGATTCCGATGAATTTATTTCTAAAAGTCTAATACTAAAAATAGTAATGATATTTTTTATACATACATGTACTGAAAGATATCACATGAAATATAAGTCTTTAATTTTCCTACTTTTCGAAATGAAAAATACTTCTGAAAGACATATTCAAATCTGATTTTGTCACTTATAAATGCAATGCCAAGTCAGCCAATCAACGTCTAGTTAACGCAAAAATTACGATAAATAATTTTATGGTCTTTAATTACATTTTCGTATACGTTTTTCGCTTGTAAATAAAACAAACAGATTTGGTGGTGAGCTAAAGGAGGGAAGAGAGAACGTAATATCTTGAGGCATTCCTACCTCATTTTCAAACTAGTCGCAATCATTGAAATCGAGTCATCCCAAATCCCAGAATTTTTATTTTCTTGGTTTATGCCTGAAACATAAGTTAATAGGTCTGTTCGTAAATACACAATCAGACAGTAATAAATTATTTGATGATCCTTTTATGTGTATAGAAAGTTCATCTGATAATTAATTCATGATGAATCGATTCTGCATTTATTAACAAATCAACTGTTTCATTGACAACATTTTCTGAACCATTTTATATTTTAAAATTCACCTTTTATTATTTCAAAATTATATAGTACTTCGGTTTAAAATTTTAATTGTTCTTAAATATTACGAAAAAATTGAAAATATACGAATATCATTACTTTGCAAATAAAATCTATAATTTTATTATGTTCGCCTGATCCAATTATAGAATGCTGAACTTTTTTAAAAAAACTATCATCTCAATATTTGCTTTATTTGGAAACGGGGAATAATGGAAACCATGTTAGAAATGGCGAGTAATTTTACTATGATTTCCATTAATTTTTGTCTAAGCTTTAAAACTAAGAGTTGTATTATATAGAAAATCTTTCCATTTCCTTTAATTTATTTCATCATTTATAACACCAAAACTATAAGTATAATATTAGAAAAACATATAAATATAAATATACGATAGTTTTAGATCAGACTTACTACTTTTCAAAAAGAAAAACCAATTTCTTAATTAAAAATGCGAATTATTTCAGTAGGCAAATCGTCTATCTACACTATTTTAAATCCACCCCTCTTTTTAACTTAATTTGTTATAAATTCAAATATTTCCGAAAATTTGAGAAAATAAACATTTAAAGACAACAAATAAAATAACGAATTAAAGTACGACAAGACCTATAACTCAAAGTATTTAAAAATGCAAAACTCTGTATATTAATTTTGCAAAATAACGTTAGTGCATTTGCACTTGACATTGTTTCCGTCCTTCGTTCAAAATTGCCAAGTTATTTGTCCAGTATTGAAGTAAATGACCTGCAAAATGCAAAGTTTATTTTGAATTCGGTAGTTTTAACATTTTTTGAAAATTAAACCAAAATAAGATTCTTTGATTAAAAATGTGAATTCTTTCTTAAAACAAAACATCCACTATGACAGCGGAGTGTCGACCTTAACCTGAGAAATTTGGACGAAAAATTCGCTACAACAGATTTTCTTCAAGTTAATTTGGTGGAATTACAACAATCGTCAAATTAGCTCTGAATTTTTTCGTAATTTTTTAACCGTTGGTTTAATTATAATTAATTTATTTAAATGAGAATTTTGTATCCTTCCAATGTTAAATTTGTTAATTAGCATTGCAAAAAAAAACTATACAACAGATTCCTTTACTTTTTTTTTTTTTACTAAAACCTAATTTTTTAGACAATTTTTCTGAATTGTTTTCATAATTTTGGACCGTGGCGATGATCGTTTCCTATATGTGATGAGAAATGTGGCAACGTTCTCAAGGACTGATGTCACCACCCCCTCCTAAAAAATTATTCGCATTCCAATGCAAACAGTGTTGCCACTATAGCCACGCCTCTTGACCTTGACAAATTATCAGGTTATACCTTAAATTTGTTTTATTGCAAAAATGGGTAAAGGATACAAAATAATTCCAGTATAAATTTTTTTTTCAATTTTTTAAAGCCTGGGAAATATTTCTCCAATGTATTGTTGATGTCAAGTTTGAACTCCTTTTAGGTCCTATCCTTTTATTTAAGAAAGACGTCTGGAGACGTTACTTTCTCTGTACTTTCAATATTTTTAAAAAAAATACTTCCTGAACTCTAAAAAATCTGAAGCAAATCAAAATAGCAAAACTCCCTGTGTCTAGCAGGCGCTTTATGGGGACATAGAAATAAGAAGTGACAACTTTGCATCCTCTATCAATTTCTGCAGTAAAAATTTTAAAGTCTCATTCAAATGAAAAAAAATTAATATTTAATATAATTTTTTATTGTTAAAGATTTAATACGTATTATACTTTTAAATATACAAATAAAAATATTTACCTATTTATTATGTTAAATAGTCACAAAACACAAACATTTGATTTCTTTAAATTTGTGTTTTCAAATATAAAAACCATGATAGTATTAATATTAATTATATAGGAAATGAATAATAAAATACCAAAATATTATAATAACCAATTATTTTGCTATATAAACATTTCAATAAGAAAAATTAATATCTTCTACCTATACGTTAGAAATGTCTTTTTTTTTTCATCCGTATAAATTTAGTTTTTGTGTTGGAAATCCCCCAACCTAGGTGATTATGTTTGATTAATGCAGATGATTTATTTGCAATAAATTAAAATGAAAATTAAAATCTTAAATTAAACAAGACCAAAAAAAAAAAAATGTATATTTTAAATTTAATATTAAACATAATTATTTTACTCTTTGTATCAACAAAAATCATGATCATTAAAGACAAGCTATGAAATTTCTTCAACTTCCTCTGACTGATAACAAATTTTTCTATATAAATGATATCCAATTCATCCTGCTCGGAAATCTTTTTAATTTGACACCATGGGCTTAAATTTTTAGTTTTTAATTAATATAAAATAAATATACGATTGTCCCATAAAAGATATCGTAAATTGAAAAAATAATAATATCTACTCTCTCTGCTAGTAATCATCTCAATATTTACCTAACTTTGAATGAAGAAACTATAGAAATCTTAATAATTGGAAGTTGGAAAACTGCGTTGTGTATAATAATTATTTTTATAAGATTAGGAGAATGGAGTACCATTAATTTCATAAAATACTTGATTAAAGTTTTCCTTCGATTTCCTTTAGCTTATTTTTTATCAAGTCAAATACTAAAACTAGTAATGGTTCAAAGTTATTATACCACATACATGCTCTTTTTAGATAAGTAAATATATTTTATAAACTTTGCTTCCTCTTGATCGGATAATATTAGTTATCTAAAAAATATATTATACATGAGACTTTTACTATATATATATATATATATATATATATATATATATATATATATATATATATATATATATATAATATATATATATATATATATATATATATATATATATATATATATTACTATATATACATCTCAAATGGCGAGTAATGAAAATTGCATGCAATTGAAAAAAGTCTTAATATTATAACTGCAACCAACAATTTTTATTGTAGGTTATTTAAATTGTAATTCATTTCACCTGTCGTAATTAAATATTCATTAATCAAGGCAAAAATCAAATGTTTAAACAGGGGGTGATTGACCTGGAAAATAATTTAATTATTATAACAACTCTAAATTTAACTTATTGTTTTGCTGATCCATGCATGATTCAAATAAAGTAATATATTTACAATTAAGTTGGAATGGACAACATACATGAAAAAAATTTATTGCAGAAATGAATAGAGGGCACCAAATTATGCTACTATGAATTTTTTCAGATTTTTTTGAGACCAGGAACTATTTTTAAATAATTATTGAAAGTCCTGTGATTTTAGTTGGCACCTCTGAATTCTTAATAAAAAGGATAGAGACTGGACGCCTATTGACGCCTCCAGGGTGCGTGGCCGCACTTTCAATAATTATTTAAAAATAGTTCTGGGTTTCAAAAAAATCTGAAAAAATTCAGAGTAGCATAATTTGGTACCCTCTATTCATTTCTGCAATAACAAATTTTCATGTATGTTGTCCATTCACTTATTGTTAAACTTCAAAAAGTACCAATTTCTTTGACTATTAAATTTTGAACACAAGAAAAATTTTATGTATTATAATTAATTAAATAAATCATTAGTAATAATAATCCCGATTGCAATTATGAACTGTGCTGCATGAATTTTTGATGAAAAAATAATTTCAACATAATTTTTTTTTAAGTTGATTTTCCTGCTTAGAAAATTTAAATATAAATATTTTTTTCTTTCTCGAACATCAGTACATCGTCTTAAAATGTGGTCAATTTTTTATAAGAAAAAGTAGTCACAAAAATTACATAATTTACGATTTACAAATATAAGAAATTTGCTGCAACTCTTCATTGAATATTCGCCCCTTTAAAAAAAAAAAAAAAAAAAACGCGCATCATGAAACTAATTAAAATAATATAAAAGTGGTTATTAAATGAATTACTTGATTTAACTAAAATTATTTACTCAAAGCTATATTTATTACGTTAGTGCACGTATTGAAAAGAAATGAAAAAAAAATGAGATGCAAAAAATAAATTATTTTAAAAATTGCATCGGGCCATACATTCTCATGCTCTATGAAAGAGCAATTTATATAGTTTTCTAAAAAATTTCCAGACAACTTAATCTTGTATACGGCCTTCTTCGACAATATTAATTTTGTATTTATTTTCCTTTCAAATATTTATAAAATTTAATCTAATATCTATATCACAAGTACGTCATAAAATTAATCGAAGTTAACGATAGTCTATAATGAAAATTATACACACAAAGAGTTAAAAAAACTGTCATAATGTTAGCGAAATTCACGTACCTGAAATTACGTCTTATTAATAAATAATAATAATGTCTTCGCAATTTTCTTTTAATTGTTTCTTTTTTCTTTGCAGTTTTCAATGTGGGTAATATACCTTTACAGAAAAAAAAATAATATAAGCCATTTTCTAGCAAAAGTTTGTCAATATTATAATCAAAGGTGTTAATAAAATTGTTCTCTATAATGAAAATTTTAATAAGCAGATAGACATTAGAGAACTTTATTTGCAGTTTTCTGCAATGTGTTTACACAAAAAATGTAAGCTAAATATAGCTTAAGTACGTCAAGAATATAATCAAAAGCCGGTATAACACGATATTATTTTTGTAATTATTACTTACAATTTTTCCTTACAAGAAAACATAAACTCCATTCATTTGTATGGAGATGAAAATAATTTTCTTGTAGAGAAAAATTGTATGTAAAATTGTATCGTGTAATACCGACTAAAGTAGTTAATTGTTCTCTATAATGGAAATTATAATATCCAGGCAAAACGTAATACAATTAAATTGTGAATAGCTAAAGTCGCAATTACGCAAAGTATATCTAGAATTACGTCGTATTAATAAATAATAATAATAACAATGTCTTCGCTATTTTCTTTTTTTAATAAATTATTTTGCAGTTTCTTCTGCAAAGTGGGCAATATCTTTATGAGAATTTAAAATAAGGTAATATATTTTCAAGCTTTATTACGTTAAAAATCACAAAAATGTAATCAAAGATCTGTGTTTTCTATAATGAAAATTATAATGATAAACGCACTTAAGGTAGAGATAACGCCGAACAGCTGATCGACGTAATGCCCTTTGATTAACATGTAAACCTTAGCAAATTGACAAAAATTCTGAAATTTTTTTGAGAGGCAGATATTAGTGCCTAAAAGCCATAGAAAAAATTTCAAAACGATTTAACGAGCCGATTTTTTTTTAATTAATTTTTTTAATTTTCAGCATACGGCTTTCCCATGGAGAGCCAAACTAAAAAATTAATTTATAAGTTTTTGAAATTTTTGCTATGGCTTTTAGGCACTAATATCTGCCTCTCAAAAAAATTTCAGAATTTTTGTCAATTTGCTAAGGTTCACATGTTAATCAAAGGGGATTACGTCGAACAGCTGTTCGACGTTATCTCTACCTTAATAAAGAATAAATTATTTGCAAAGTGCGGTTGCAATTAATAGAGTATATTACCTAAAACGAATTCGCAACTCTATTAATAAAAATGTTGTTATCTAACTTGTCAATTTCAAAATATGACTTAAATTCAAACACCTGTTATTCATACGAAGCACTAAAGATATTCAACTAATTAAGTTATTAAATCTTGCTAATCTCTAAACAAGAAATAATACAGTGAAATTAATTGTGCTAACTGATCTTAATTCCATTACATAACTTGACGTGTTTGTTCTTCTAAAAATCCAAGTTATCCACATATATAATTATGTAATAATACAAAGTACGCAAATATGCATAAATGTTACTAATATTATTATAACGAAATCTTATAAGGTCAAAAATTTATTCTCCATGGTAAATTATAGGATACATTATTATTTATTTGTAAGAATAAGAAATAAGTTGATTTTATTTCATCAACTTATTTATTTTATGTATTTTTACATATCATATGTATGCTGGATAATCTCCGCCGTTCCATGAACTTTTATGCAGCACCACACATTAAAACTGACTTTAATAAATTAAATATATATTAGAGTACACGAAAATGCAAAATTTTATTTTAATAATTCTAATTAAAAGAATGTAAAATTTCCTCAAAATTCGATTGTACATTTTTTAATTATAATTAATAAAGTATATGCGTATGTGTGTACTCTATTATATAATTATTAAAGTCAGTGTTAATGTGTGGTGCTGCATAAAAGTTGGACAAACTTCAACTCGTAAATGCCGCAGCGCCGCAATCTGACATCGCTCCGTAATTAAGGTTTGTTAGGAGAAAAATCTTATTAATTTTTTCATTCAAATTCTATGCTGCACAAAATCTCGAATATATTTTATGTGTTGTAAAGTGATCTTTCTCGTGGCTCATATGAATTATTAATCTTGCCCTTCATCAGAACCGTCGGAAAAAATTAAAAACCATGTATCGCTGGGTTAAAGGATAGGGAGCTTGGTAGAACATGTCGCCGCGCGCAGTTCGCGCGCTAGATTGTCATTGGCTGAGAGAATTGTGTCATCATTGTTGAAGCTTCTCAAATACCAGCATACATAATGAATGACATATAATGGTGCCTTAAAGTACATCAACTTATTATGTCTACTTCGTCTGATAATATTTATTATCCTAACAAAATATAAAATTAAAAAATTAGTATATAGCAAAAGTACTGAAAGCGGTAATAAAATTTTCAATGCATTTTAACTTTCATCAAAAATTTAATCTTCAACGACTATTTAAGTCCTGGCTTTACTGATTTATATTATCAGTGCAAAGACTTGTGTCAATGCTAGAGTTAAATAACCAAATGTGGTTCTGTATCATTTGATTAAAGTGTCATATTCCATTAACAATAATGAAAATATTGATAAGGGTATTGTAATACGTAGGTCTTAAGAGTTCTTAAATAAAATAAAATTATCTAATAGAGTATCGACTTGCATCAACTGATTTTTTTCAGATTTCTTAGAGCCCAGGAAGTATTGCTAAAAAGTTTTGGCGAGGTCGGATTTGAACCCGCGCTCTTTTTTTTATTAAGAGAGGCGTCCAGAGGTGTCACTTTTTTTTTTTTTTTTTTTTTTTTACAAAAAATAGGTCTCCGGCCTCTAAAAAATCTGAAAAAACTAAATCAGCATAAATTTACATCTTATCTATCCATTTCTGCTATAGCAAATTTTGAGGTCGTTACGATTTTACAAACTAATTTAATGATTAAAGCCACGTGAATATGAAGCACAAGTAAAATGGTTATTATTATCTATTTGTACGTACTAAATTCTTTCATCTTTCCTATATTTGACAAAAAAAATCTAAATTATTCAGGTAGAAGAATATATTTACAAGTTAGTACATAAATTTATTGATGTTACATCAAATCGAAACAATTCATATACAGCCTTTAACATAAGGATGATATTTTATTTTAACTACGAGATTCCTTCTTTATTATAGTTTCTTAACAAATTTAAAATATCTCATACACAGTACTGACATGATGAGAATAATATATATTATATATATTCGCAATGTTTGTTAATTATCAATTTCATACGCATATCAGACACTTAAAAAAACATTTTTTTGTAAATGCTTCAATTACAGTGTTTTACAATTTGGGAGAAATCTATGATAAGCGAATTGACTCACGTCAAATATAACAAAATACATTGCTTTACAACTTACAAAATATTTTAATATAAAAATGTGGCATTAAATTGCGTATATTTCAAAGTATGATCTTGTTTTGTCTTCTATTTTCTATTAAAACATAAATGAGGTCCATAAGTGATGGATTATATATATTTTCATGTAATTTTTGTTGTTCTTGTGATTCTCCCAATGCCATATACAGTATAGGTTATCGTCATATCCTCGGGAAAAATTCAAAATTTTTGAGCTCAGAGCTATCTTTTGGTCCTTTATGTACTCAATAATGCGAATATTTTTCTACATTTGGTTAATTTTAGTACTAAAGTTTGAATTGTGTTCCCAAATTTCCTTGAGCAAATTTCTATGAGAACATGCTGTTCTAAAAATTTGCACTTGCAAATAAACTCAAAACACGATAAATGTATAGAAAAAAAAAGGTTAAAATAAATGTCAAGCATTCTTAAATGTGCGTGAATGCAAGCTGATTCCACAACAAAATGAATTTTTAATCAACTGCAATTTAATCAATGTTGCATTAATTTATTGATGGTCGAATATCAAATTAATGAACTTTGAACGGTTGAAGAGATATTTAATAATTAGGTAATTCCTTCTAATATGTTTCTTATTTGATTAAAATCATCCTTAACTATAACAAGATTAAAATCTTAATGGACCAGTTGTAATGTATGAATTAATAATATATCATTAATAAAATACGTACGCTCTAACTTCTAAAATATATATATTGCTTACAATTATATTACATACATTGTTTAATAATTCATCATAATTAACGAAACATCTTAATTAATTAACATCATGTTATGTTAATATAATAATTCCCCACTTCATTATTTAATTCACTGGTATACAAAAGTTAAGATAACCTTATTATTAGAAAAATTACGATGAAAATTATACTTTTGTATGTATTTTATAAACATGGTCGACATGAATGCATGGGTTTAAGTTTGACAAATATTCTATAATAATATATAGATTTATATTTTGCTGCATCTTTTATATGAATAAGTATATTAATAAATTATTCATTTCTTCTTAAAAATTGAGGCCTATATGCATCAGCTAGATGTTCAAATACCGCCAATTATAAATTTGCGTAAAGTTACGAAAGATAGTAAGATGTATTTCCTATGCGTAACCTGGATTCTTTAATTGGCGGTATTTGAACACCCTACTCATTATAGTATTATATAATATGTGAATGAAATCTTTCACTTATCAATTGAATAGATTGTTTTACGGAATGAAAAACTTAATCAATTTATTTATGCCTCCTCGTATAAATATTATTTGAATTATTTTTTTTTAACAAAGAATTGTGAATTATTGCATTATCAGATTTAAATGCTTTCAATAAAATACAGATTCTATATTAAAGAACGTAATATTTCTCCATATCATCTGACTCTTATAAGCGTTTACATACTTGGAATAAAATAAAATTTTACTTTTATTTTCTTTTTTGTAACTTTATCAAACACTGTAACAATTGATAAATTTGTACTTTGTTAACAAAAAATCATAAAATCCCTACTTTTCTTCTAACTTTAAAGAACAATAATATAAATTATATGTTCTGAATTACGAATGAACCTCTAAGTAAATGAATAATGCAAAGGAAATTGCTAATTCATCTTTAAAAAATATATTAGTAATTTATTTGAAAGTATTTATATTTTTTGTGTGTAAAAATAACACAATTTTACTTTATGAAAAGTTACGTTTAGACTTATAAGAATAAGATATTTTAGTTGAAGCACGGAAATGTGTAATCTTAATCTTAATTTGGAGATCTTTTAATAAAATCCAAATTTGATATAGTCCATGCCCACGTGACGTCACTGCAATGCATATTGCATATTTTACAGGAGCCTGCTGCCGCCATATTGTTGTGTTGTATCAGCAGCGTATAAGATAGAAAATACAGAACATTTATTTTATAACCCTGTTGAAAATTTCTTATTATTCTTATTGAAATTTCCAATTAGAACCCATTATTTCTAATTAGAAATGAGCATTTCTAATTAGAAATTTAAAATTTCTAATAAGAATTGAAAAATCTTATAAGATCTAATTAGAATGAATCTAATTAGAATTTTTCTAGTTAGATTTTTTCTAATTAGAAACAAAGCAAATTTTAATAACATCTGAAAATACATATTTATTCATTTATTTATACTAATAAAAGCATAATAAATTCATTTTGATTGATATCATTAATAAATATTAATAGTCATTAGGCTTAGCTCATGTTCGCCCTAAAATATCAAAATTTTATCAAGGTTTCATAATTTATAGTTAATATAGTTAAATCTACTAGATTCTAGTACTAAGAGGTGTGTCCTAGTGGTAAAAGCTCCTGACTTCTAATCCAATGGTCCTGGGTTCGAGTCCCAATGATGCCCGTTTTTTAAACAATTTTTTTGCTATTCTCTAATTTTGGTGACTTCATTGTAATGGTTAAAAACGTTTTTTAATTGGCAATTAACATAATTGCTATGTAATCCCTAAAATCAAAAATATTTAATTCTAATAAGATCTTATTAGAAATTAATAAGACTTAATAAGATCTAATTAGAAATTTTAATAAGATCTAGTTGAATCTTATTGCATTGCCAAAACTGAACTAGTTCTTATCGAAAATTCTAACTAGATTTTTCAATAAGAAACTTGCAATAGGGAAATTACATACATCAATAATTTATGTTGTTTCAATATCATCTGCTAGTTTATAAAGAATACACAAACTACATTTTCGTGTCCTTAAATAATTATATCTGGCAACAACAAATTTTCTAACTTTTTTTTATTTTTTCAGTAGTTTTAAGCATACGGTATGAAAAAATAGAGGAAGGGAGGGGAGGTAAACAGCTGAGCGTTATCCTGTAAGTAGGCAACCCAACAATCTCGTGGCACTGCCCTAATGTAGATGTCAGATAAAAGTCACGTGATACTCCAGAAGAGTTCTCTTCGACTCTCGTAAATAATTCTAACACTGTGAAAATTGGACTGAGAATTGTGCACTTTGTGCGTTATTTTTTATCATCCGCACTTCAAACAATTCAAGCATCAAATTCTATTTTCTTCAATAAACATGTAAAAATTCTACACTTCAGGTAATGTATACTAAACATATTACACTTCGAATCGTTAGGAATTCAGCACTTTATAAATGGTTGCCGTAAAATATATATTATAATTTTTTGTTTATAAGATGAAAAATAAACTTTTATACCACTTTTAACAATTTTCCAAAAAAACAAACAAATAATTGAGAATTTTGTATTTAAAAAAAAAAAAAATCAATAATCATCTTAATAGAGCGACTTTTAATAAAAATTTCGAATGTTTCGAATTTACCTCTTATATTACAAAAAAATGTACGTAATTTATAAATATATTAGGCCTGTTCGTAAACCCTGCTCGGTGTACTCTGAGTAAGTTTACGAACAAAAATCGTGACGTCATCTGCACTGCACTCCCTATGCCACCCTCTGCACTGGTGTAAGAAAACGGTGTAAAAGTGTACACCGAGCAGGGTTTACGAACAGGCCTATTATTTCTGCAAATATTTTCACTTATACGAATGATAATTATTGAAAGTTAATGTCAACATACTAACCAATAGCTTTAATTCAACAAAAATTCCCAGAGAATTATGAAATTTAATCTCTTGGAAAAAAAAAAAACGAACATATTCTTGTCTTCTTTAAACTCCCAATATTCATTCATTAGTTGGTCAATTTTTTTTTTTTTTTAAATATGGTTACCGTAATAGTCCCTCAATTGTTGATAAAATTATTTAATGTATAACAATAATTTTGTTAGTTTTTTTTTTTTAAAGGAATTCAAACCATCAATCCATAAAGGGATTAATGATTTGTTCAATACACCTTTAAAGCCAATAAAAATACAACTTTATCAATCAATGTGTACATTTTTAATGATACTACCGTACAAATTGTACGTTTAAAATTTTTAAATCAAATATGAAACTCCTTATTCTATAAAAATAAACGATAAAGAAACAATTATGACAAATTTACAAAACTCCGTTAACGAGGGGAATTCTACATCATATACTAATCGCAAACAAACAAGGAACCAAATATTATGTTTTTCAGTCATGTCTTCTACAAACGTTACAACTTATCACAGCTAATTTTTTTAAACCCAGTTACGTATACTGGCACCCAATGATCCTAAAATGCTGTATTGACATCATAAATTTTAATGGGAATCTTTGACCTGCCGATTTAGTCCCCATATTCTAACTGGAGGATATTCGTATGTTGAAGATCAGTGGTTTTTGACACCATTGCGCAACGTTTCTGCGCAGATTTTCCGCTCCAAAATCAGATTACAAGTATAGCGAATTTTTTTAGAGTCTCTTTACTTAAACTGAGCTGGGGTTGCAAATAATATTTTAATAGCGGCAAATGTTAAAGGTTAGTGACAATACGTGATTTTAAAATCGGAAACAGAACTTGTGTTAAGAATTAACAATTTGCGATCGAAAAATTGCTCCGTATAGGATCTTACGTGCACCCAGTCTTTTCTTGTAAGAAAATGGTAGGACAAAGATTGCATGACGTCATCATCACAGCTTCGATCCCATTGGATGAATGGATAGAGGGTGCAAAGTTATGCTTCTCTAATTTTTTTCAGATTTGTTTTAGAGCACGGGAACTATTCCTAAAAAGTTTTGCCGAGGTCGGGTTTGAACCCACACCCTTTTAGGTCCTATCCTTTTATTATAAGAGAGGCGTCACTTCCTCTGTACTTTCAATAATTTTGTAAAAATAATTAATTCCCGGAATTTAAAAAATCAAAGTGGCATAATTTTCCATGACCCTCTATCCATTTCTGTAATACAAAATTTGGAGGTTTAATAGATTTATCCAGTTCTTTAGGCTATACATTTAGCATAGAACCATACTTTATTGAATAAATATACAGTAAATATTAATAAAGAACTTATCAATCTATGTCTACATTTTTAATGATATTATCGTACAATTTATACGTTTAAATTTTTTAAATCAAATATGCAAGTTGTTATTAGTTTTTATTCTATAAAAATAAACGATAAAGGAACAATGGAGAATTCTCTTGCAACCAAATTTTAATTTAACTACTATATTATGATAGGGTACATATTAACAATATATTTGACTTATGTTGCAACTTTTTTAACTCAAATTTGGGGACTCTGAAGGGATTATTAGAATAGGGGCAAAGTATGCAACCTGCGCGCAAACCTGAAAATTGTGACGTAGAAACTCCCTAGTTAACACACAACCACTGCCTGAGATCATAGTTTGAGCGTCAAGTAGTGATTGGTTATAAATTTTCGTAACACGATCGAAATCAGCAGGTTTTTCTACCCTAATATCAATAGTTTTGTCTCTAATATCAGTTTACTTTAAAAGTGATAATCGAAAATATAAATTTGTTGCAGGAAAATTTCGCCTGCTAGGCAGTTTCTACGTCACGTTTTGGCGCTAAATTCAAAAGGAGGAAGATTTTTAAAAAATTCCAATGTCTCCAATTTTGAAAATTGAAACTTTTTGTTTTGGAACATTTAGTTTCAAGACATAGAGCATCTGAAAAAAAAATTAAAATTAATGTAGGAGAATTACCCATTGTTATGATAAATTTACAAAACTCCATAACGAGTGGAAATCATAATCCAATACAACAAACAAAAGGAACAAATTTTGTGTTTTTTCAGTCATGTCTTATACGAACGTTACGACTTATGGGTTCACAGCTAATTTTACTAAAATTATTTCTATAATTTAAATTAATTTCAACGTGCTTTTAATAAGCAATCAATCAACACCTTAACACACAATTAATTACGTATCAAATTCTTGCGTCCAATAAATTTAATATTTTTTTTTCCCATGAATAATAATAATGAATCGAAAAAAAAATACAAAGAAAAATTAAAAGGAAACATTACTATTTATTTTTAGTTAAATTTATGTCTCTCATCCCATACTTAAAGGTAACACGGATCACTTAACCCATTATGTACTAGCGATGCATTTTAGCATCACTAAACATCCACTAGCAGAAAATTTAATTAAAATTAAGTTAAAATGTAACATTGATAAAAATAGTCAATAATGATTTGCATTGACACTATAGAGGTAGTCAGATGTTAATTTTGCTCAAAAAAATTTTTTTTGACCCTCACAGGGTAAAGCAAAGTTAGGGTACATAATTTGTACGACTTCTGCAAAAAGTTGTTTTGAATATACCTTAATAACTTTTTTAGAGGTAATGCTAAAATTTTCAATCATACATTTAAATGCTCCCTACATACTATGCTTCAAAATGCAAAATTAATTTTGTTTTCAAAATTAATATTCTTAGTGAAATTCCATGTAAAGTAAAGGTGATGCTGTACGGCATCGCTAGGACATAATGTAGTCAGTTTATGCTTTTTTGCTACTTTGACACTTACAATCTCTTTAAGTTGGTAAATATATTTTTTCGAGTCTCTTTCATATGGAATCTTTTGTTTAATACCGAAACAAAAATTTAGAGGGTCCCAAGTGGGCCCCAACGGTAAGGGACCCACTACAGCATCAGTAATATAAATATAGTACAGTAATAAAAATGACAATGGTTATCCTTTCAAGTTATCTGAAAGCAGAATACGTTGTTGTATATAATTTCAAAGAATATCAAGGGACCTGAAACAGGCCCAAATAAGGGTCCCAAAGCATCATTTAGCTTCCTGTCATTTCTATTTTTTGTATTTGAAAATAAAAATGACTGGTTAGAACTAATATTACAACAGGCTCGGACTGGGAAGCTAGAGGCCAGTCAGGGCCATATGGGCACTAAAGGCAGCAGGGGCCACTTTTCAGGGGGTCTGAAGCCACTTTTCCTATCCTTCTGTGTTAAAAATATGAGGGACCAGTCAAGGATCCCTGACCCAGCCAGTCCGAGCCTGTATTACAAGGTACATCATAGCAAAATGGGGTACGTGAGGGATCTCAATTGGAGACCCGGGTCCCATGAGCCCTCGCCCCTGTCTTACTCAACTTTGTTGTTGTTTGGCATCTTCTATTTTCTAATGCAGTCTTCATTGACATTGCTCTACTAACATGTATGCTGTCTGTAATCTGAAGAATCTGAAGCTAGCAATTTTTGTTTTATGTAAAATATGGAATATTGAAATAATACACATATTATTTGGAGCATCAGTCTTTTTTTTTCTACAGCTCGCGGCAGGGTTATGATAAAAGATAATGTACGAAAATGGTTGGTGGCCATAGCCTGTTACGTGCACCTTATCTCTACTACCGACAACCTGGTGAAACTCGAAAACGAGATCCAGAACGCCTACCTCAACAAAGAACACCTCGTAGCCGTGTCTTTCGACATGGAAAAGGCTTACGACACGACCTGGAGACACGGAATACTCAAGACCCTCCATGAATGGGGACTGCGCGGTCACATGCCAGTCTTCATCCGAGAGTTCATGAAGGACCGAGTCTTTTCAGTACGTGTTGGTAACACCATCTCTGATCAACGAGCCCAGGAGACTGGCGTCCCCCAAGGATCGGTGCTGAGTGTAACATTGTTCGCTGTGGCGATCAACAGCATCGTTCGCAATGTCAGTCACCCCATCAGGAGTTCGCTGTATGTGGATGACTTCATCATCTACTGCGCAGCAAAACTTCTGAGGACGGCTCAACGACAACTTCAAATGTGCATCAACAAACTGTTCAGGTGGAGCAGATCCAACGGATTCAAATTCTCTGCGCAGAAAACCACTGTGGTCCACTTCCACAGACTGCGTGGTGTGCAACCAGAGCCTGAGCTCCAGATGGGAGGAATTCCGATCCCATGCTCTGATACTGTCCGCTTTCTGGGACTCATTTTCGACAGCAAATTGTCGTGGAGGCCCCATCTTAGAAGCCTGAAGGCAAAATGCCAACAGCCACTTAACCTTCTCCGTGTCTTGAGTGGAAAGTCCTATGGTGCTGACCGAGTGGTACTCTTACGACTCTATCGGGCCCTGGTTCGTTCCAAGCTAGACTATGGAGCAATAATCAACAACTCAGCTAGACCGTCATATATCAAAACGCTTGACCCAGTCCACAACACTGGACTGAGGCTGGCCACAGGAGCATTTCGCTCTAGCCCAATAGAAAGCCTCTGTGCAGAGGCTGGAGAACCACCACTCAAGAGCAGGCGAGACTTGCTAACTTGCAACTACATCGCGAGTCTTCTTAGCAAGCCACAGCACACAACATTCGAGTGCGTCTTCAAACCAAAGCACAGGAATAAATACCTCCAAAGACATAAAACAACAAGGCCTCTGGGCATCCGGGCGAGGGAACTTCTCACAGGAGACATGGGAATCCACTATCTCCCCGCTGTGTACAACCAGGCACCAAGCTCGATTGCACCGTGGAAAATTCCACGCCCACGCGTGAGACTTGACCTGGCAAACAACAAAAAAGACAGTACAGACCCCTTACTCTACAGGGGCATTTACTCAGAAGTGATAGACCAGTACAGAGACTACACTCTGGTCTTCACCGACGGCTCAAAGAAGGACGATGACGTTGGCTGTGCCTTCGTCATCAACAACGAAGAACATGGATACTGCCTGCGTGAGCAAACAAGTGTATTCACATCAGAAATGTACGCCATCTGGAAAGCTCTCGAGCACTGTTTGGAAAGAGACGACAGATCCATTATGATCTGTACCGACTCCCTCAGTAGCCTCCAGACAATTCAGAAAACATTCCCCAAGAATCCACTGGCAAAGAAAATCCAAGATTGTCTCTACCAGTTGGCGAACCAGGACAAATACGTCTCTTTCCTCTGGGTACCCGGCCATGCTGGAATCCCTGGAAATGAGGCTGCAGACAAAGCCGCAAAGCGAGCCTCTGAGAAAGAGGACTGGGACTCGGAGGAGATCACATCAGACGACTTCCGCAACTCGCTACAACTGGACATCCAAAGGAGATGGGAAGCATCGTGGCAAGAGGTCACATATGACAACAAACTGCGGAACATCAAGGAAATGCCACGCGCATGGCAGACCAGCTACAGAAAGAACCGCAGGGACGAGGTCATCCTCGCCAGACTGCGCATCGGACACACCAGGCTGACACACGGCCACCTCATGGAGCACGAAGCCCCTCCTCTGTGTGCAACCTGTGCCGAAGAACTGACAGTGGACCACATCCTCACGGACTGTCGCCACTACGTGGAAGAAAGAAGGACCTGCAAAATGACAGGCTCCACTAAAGAGGTTCTCGCAAACGACGAGGAAGCAGTGCAGCGCATCTTAGAGTTCACCACTAAGGCGAACCTACGAAGAGAGCTGTAAACAGAAACAAACAAAGAAAAGAAACGAGAAAAACAAAGAAAATAAAAACATAGACACAATAAACAAAGAAATAAAATCCCATATGGGAAACAGTCAAAAATCTGCGGTCTCTTAAAGGCCGCGCTGGGGGCATACATGACCAAAATGTGTCAATTGCCCCAAAATATAAATCAATCAATCAAGCACCTTAATTTGCTGAGGTGAGACTGGGGTAACTGTGGAAAACATCAGTCAGGACGGACACTTCTACTGTTTATAAATGGACGAAAACGATGTCTAAAATGCACACAAATGCATCTCTACACTATGTGGAAAGCGAGATAAATATACCTCATCAGTGTAATTGTTATATGAAACGGTCACCAACCAAGTACAAACTACGGTTGGCGTAGCTTGACTTCTATGATATAACGAAAACTATAATAGTCAATGCATTGGGCCACGCTGAACATATGAGTTGTAAATTTATAAAATAAATACGCCCAGGCGCGGAGCCCCCCCTCCCCGAAATTTTGGATATAACATGGGCAATTTAGGCAATTCCTCCACTCCAATTTTTCTTTAACATTGGCCTTATGGAGGCAGCCCCCCCATCCCCCCCTCCCCCCCTGAAATTTTTTTCTGGATCCGCGTCTGAACACGCCACAAAAAATAGAATATAGAAGATGCCAAACAACAACAAAGTTGAGCAAGACAGGGGCTAGGGTCTCATGGGGCCCGGGGCCCGAATTGAAGACCCTCACGTCCCCATTTTGTTAGGATATACCTTGTAATACTAATTCTAACAAGTCATTTTTATTTTCAAATACAAAAAATAGAAATGACAGGAATCTAAATAATGCTCTGGGACCCTTGAGACCCTTATTTGGGCCTGTTTCAGGTCCCTTAAAAAACTTTGAAATTATATACTACAACGTATTTCACTTCCAGGAACTGATAATAATGGCCAGTTCAATTTTTATCACTGTGCTATATTTTTAGTACTGAAACTGTAGTGGGTCCCTTACCGTTAGGGCCCACTTGGGACCCTCTGAATTTTGGGAGGGCATGAAACAGAATGGTCTATATAAGAGACACCCAAAAATAAAAATATTCAAGCACTGAAAGAGATTTAAGTCTCAAATAAGCAAAAAGCACAAATTGACAACATTATGTCCTAGCGATGCCGTATGGCATCGCACTTAAATTGCCAATTAAAAGAGCAATTAAATTTCAAAAAAATTAAAATTGTGATTTTTCTTGTTTATAGACATTATACTTTCAGTTTATAACAAAAAAACAAAAATTTGAAACAAAAAATTAATTCAGTCCCTAATGGGTTAATTTATGTGGTCCCATTTGATTATAATGTAAACCTTAGCAAACACACACGAATTCTGAACTTTTTTTGAGAGACAAATTTTAGTACCTATAAGAAAAAATTTGAAAAACAATAAAATTCGAGACGTATTTTTTTTTTAATAATTTATTAAAAATTTTAGCATAGGGACTTCCCATGGAGAGCTAGAAGCTAAAATAATGTTAATTAAAAAAATCGACTCGAACAATTGTTCTGAAATTTTTCTGTGACTGATAAGTACTAAAATCTGTCCAAAAAATTGGAATTGTTGTGTGTCTGCTAATTAAGGTTTACATATGTTAGTCAAATAGGACTACGTTGATCAGCTGATACGTATTACCAAACTCTTTATTAATATAATCTTTTGTAATAAAAAATCACAAAAAATCCCACATGCTATAAATATGGACCAAATAAAATGAACACGACTCGTCCTCCAGTTTTATGTATACAAATGTTGAAATTTTGATTCAAAATTATTATTCAAATAGTCACAAAGTTTGCAGCCTAACAAAGGCCAAAATGTCCAAAAATATAAATCAATGAATCAATCAATCAATAGTTGAACCAATATGTCAGTATAACTTTTAAAATTTAAAGTAGCTATTAAAAATAGTTCCAAATGCTATTAAAAAATAGCAATAAAAGAGGCTGATGAAATTAACTTATTATAATTTTGATTGAATTATAAAATATGCTTACGTCTCATAATATAATAAGAGAATGTGTAACTTTTTTTTATCCTACGAAAATTTAATTGAACATGACAAAATGTTGTGTTGCAAAACACGTAAATTCTATCATTAATATCAATGTATCGTAAAAAAGAATGAAAATATAAAAACGTGATATGTCTTCTAAGCATAAAACTATCTATAATTTGTATTTCAATGTTATTTTTTTTAGGGTGCACTCTGCAATTGATTTGACCATCTGCACTACACGACTTGCTCCCCAACTGGAGTGGCGAGCATACGATGACACCTATGGTAGTGACCACTACCCAATAGTAACAGAAATGTTAGAAAATGAAATACGACAAGAGCGTGCACCAAAGTGGCGCCTTGATAAAGCTGACTGGCCCAGATACACTGAGCAAGCCCAGGTCCCGTGGGATCCCACTCAGGGAATAGACGAAATGGTGGAAGCATTTACCAACGCACTTTTGGCGGCAGCTTTGGACACCATCCCACAGACAAACACCAGGCCTGGGAAAATACCAGTGCCCTGGTGGACACCAGAATGCAAAGAGGCGATTCGAGAGCGTAGGAGAGCGCTCCGACGATGCAAGAAACGCCCAACACCAGAAAATGTCGAATGGTTCCGAATATGCCGAGCCAACGCAAGACAAATTATCAGGGAGGCAAAGAAGGCCTCCTGGCAAAGCTACGTATCTTCAGTCAACTCCACGACTCCTGTCAAGGAAGTCTGGGACAAGATCCGCAAAATTGATGGAAAGAGCACATGCATGGCCATCCCTGCTCTTGAAGTCAATGGAGTAATAGAGACAACACCAGAGGCAGTGTCTAACATTCTGGCAGACACATTCTCCTCAATCTCAGACCCAACTAACTATGACCCAGCATTCATCCCTCACAAGGACAGGGCAGAGAGTAGACCACCCGACTTCTCCACAAGAGAAGACCTGGACTACAATCATCCTTTCACCATGTGGGAGATGGAGGCAGCACTCAAAGATGCCAAGAGCTCAGCTCCTGGCCAAGATCAAATCCACATAGAGATGTTACGACACCTGAACAATCAAGCGTCTGTTCAACTTCTCCAGATGTACAACCGAATCTGGCTCGAAGGCATTTTCCCACAACTGTGGAAAAAAGCCATCGTCATCCCGATCTACAAAACCGGCAAAAACAAAATCGATCCGAAGAGCTACCGCCCAATCGCCCTCACTTCTGTCCTTTGCAAAGTGATGGAAAGAATGGTCAACAAGCGCCTGGTGTGGTTCGCTGAAAAACATGACCTTCTCTCCAATGAGCAATGTGGGTTCAGACAACATCGCTCTACTACCGACAACCTGGTGAAACTCGAAAACGAGATCCAGAACGCCTACCTCAACAAAGAACACCTCGTAGCCGTGTCTTTCGACATGGAAAAGGCTTACGACACGACCTGGAGACACGGAATACTCAAGACCCTCCATGAATGGGGACTGCGCGGTCACATGCCAGTCTTCATCCGAGAGTTCATGAAGGACCGAGTCTTTTCAGTACGTGTTGGTAACACCATCTCTGATCAACGAGCCCAGGAGACTGGCGTCCCCCAAGGATCGGTGCTGAGTGTAACATTGTTCGCTGTGGCGATCAACAGCATCGTTCGCAATGTCAGTCACCCCATCAGGAGTTCGCTGTATGTGGATGACTTCATCATCTACTGCGCAGCAAAACTTCTGAGGACGGCTCAACGACAACTTCAAATGTGCATCAACAAACTGTTCAGGTGGAGCAGATCCAACGGATTCAAATTCTCTGCGCAGAAAACCACTGTGGTCCACTTCCACAGACTGCGTGGTGTGCAACCAGAGCCTGAGCTCCAGATGGGAGGAATTCCGATCCCATGCTCTGATACTCTCCGCTTTCTGGGACTCATTTTCGACAGCAAATTGTCGTGGAGGCCCCATTTTAGAAGCCTGAAGGCAAAATGCCAACAGCCACTTAACCTTCTCCGTGTCTTGAGTGGAAAGTCCTATGGTGCTGACCGAGTGGTACTCTTACGACTCTATCGGGCCCTGGTTCGTTCCAAGCTAGACTATGGAGCAATAATCTACAACTCAGCTAGACCGTCATATATCAAAACGCTTGACCCAGTCCACAACACTGGACTGAGGCTGGCCACAGGAGCATTTCGCTCTAGCCCAATAGAAAGCCTCTGTGCAGAGGCTGGAGAACCACCACTCAAGAGCAGGCGAGACTTGCTAACTTGCAACTACATCGCGAGTCTTCTTAGCAAGCCACAGCACACAACATTCGAGTGCGTCTTCAAACCAAAGCACAGGAATAAATACCTCCAAAGACATAAAACAACAAGGCCTCTGGGCATCCGGGCGAGGGAACTACTCACAGGAGACATGGGAATCCACTATCTCCCCGCTGTGTACGACCAGGCACCAAGCTCGATTGCACCGTGGAAAATTCCACGCCCACGCGTGAGACTTGACCTGGCAAACAACAAAAAAGACAGTACAGACCCCTTACTCTACAGGGGCATTTACTCAGAAGTGATAGACCAGTACAGAGACTACACTCTGGTCTTCACCGACGGCTCAAAGAAGGACGATGACGTTGGCTGTGCCTTCGTCATCAACAACGAAGAACATGGATACTGCCTGCGTGAGCAAACAAGTGTATTCACATCAGAAATGTACGCCATCTGGAAAGCTCTCGAGCACTGTTTGGAAAGAGACGACAGATCCATTATGATCTGTACCGACTCCCTCAGTAGCCTCCAGACAATTCAGAAAACATTCCCCAAGAATCCACTGGCAAAGAAAATCCAAGATTGTCTCTACCAGTTGGCGAACCAGGACAAATACGTCTCTTTCCTCTGGGTACCCGGCCATGCTGGAATCCCTGGAAATGAGGCTGCAGACAAAGCCGCAAAGCGAGCCTCTGAGAAAGAGGACTGGGACTCGGAGGAGATCACATCAGACGACTTCCGCAACTCGCTACAACTGGACATCCAAAGGAGATGGGAAGCATCGTGGCAAGAGGTCACATATGACAACAAACTGCGGAACATCAAGGAAATGCCACGCGCATGGCAGACCAGCTACAGAAAGAACCGCAGGGACGAGGTCATCCTCGCCAGACTGCGCATCGGACACACCAGGCTGACACACGGCCACCTCATGGAGCACGAAGCCCCTCCTCTGTGTGCAACCTGTGCCGAAGAACTGACAGTGGACCACATCCTCACGGACTGTCGCCACTACGTGGAAGAAAGAAGGACCTGCAAAATGACAGGCTCCACTAAAGAGGTTCTCGCAAACGACGAGGAAGCAGTGCAGCGCATCTTAGAGTTCACCACTAAGGCGAACCTACGAAGAGAGCTGTAAACAGAAACAAACAAAGAAAAGAAACGAGAAAAACAAAGAAAATAAAAACATAGACACAATAAACAAAGAAATAAAATCCCATATGGGAAACAGTCAAAAATCTGCGGTCTCTTAAAGGCCGCGCTGGGGGCATACATGACCAAAATGTGTCAATTGCCCCAAAATATAAATCAATCAATCAATCAATCAGACAACATCGCTCTACTACCGACAACCTGGTGAAACTCGAAAACGAGATCCAGAACGCCTACCTCAACAAAGAACACCTCGTAGCCGTGTCTTTCGACATGGAAAAGGCTTACGACACGACCTGGAGACACGGAATACTCAAGACCCTCCATGAATGGGGACTGCGCGGTCACATGCCAGTCTTCATCCGAGAGTTCATGAAGGACCGAGTCTTTTCAGTACGTGTTGGTAACACCATCTCTGATCAACGAGCCCAGGAGACTGGCGTCCCCCAAGGATCGGTGCTGAGTGTAACATTGTTCGCTGTGGCGATCAACAGCATCGTTCGCAATGTCAGTCACCCCATCAGGAGTTCGCTGTATGTGGATGACTTCATCATCTACTGCGCAGCAAAACTTCTGAGGACGGCTCAACGACAACTTCAAATGTGCATCAACAAACTGTTCAGGTGGAGCAGATCCAACGGATTCAAATTCTCTGCGCAGAAAACCACTGTGGTCCACTTCCACAGACTGCGTGGTGTGCAACCAGAGCCTGAGCTCCAGATGGGAGGAATTCCGATCCCATGCTCTGATACTGTCCGCTTTCTGGGACTCATTTTCGACAGCAAATTGTCGTGGAGGCCCCATCTTAGAAGCCTGAAGGCAAAATGCCAACAGCCACTTAACCTTCTCCGTGTCTTGAGTGGAAAGTCCTATGGTGCTGACCGAGTGGTACTCTTACGACTCTATCGGGCCCTGGTTCGTTCCAAGCTAGACTATGGAGCAATAATCTACAACTCAGCTAGACCGTCATATATCAAAACGCTTGACCCAGTCCACAACACTGGACTGAGGCTGGCCACAGGAGCATTTCGCTCTAGCCCAATAGAAAGCCTCTGTGCAGAGGCTGGAGAACCACCACTCAAGAGCAGGCGAGACTTGCTAACTTGCAACTACATCGCGAGTCTTCTTAGCAAGCCACAGCACACAACATTCGAGTGCGTCTTCAAACCAAAGCACAGGAATAAATACCTCCAAAGACATAAAACAACAAGGCCTCTGGGCATCCGGGCGAGGGAACTTCTCACAGGAGACCTGGGAATCCACTATCTCCCCGCTGTGTACAACCAGGTACCAAGCTCGATTGCACCGTGGAAAATTCCACGCCCACGCGTGAGACTTGACCTGGCAAACAACAAAAAAGACAGTACAGACCCCTTACTCTACAGGGGCATTTACTCAGAAGTGATAGATCAGTACAGAGACTACACTCTGGTCTTCACCGATGGCTCAAAGAAGGACGATGACGTTGGTTGTGCCTTCGTCATCAACAACGAAGAACATGGATACTGCCTGCGTGAGCAAACAAGTGTATTCACATCAGAAATGTACGCCATCTGGAAAGCTCTCGAGTACTGTTTGGAAAGAGACGACAGATCCATTATGATCTGTACCGACTCCCTCAGTAGCCTCCAGACAATTGAGAAAACATTCCCCAAGAATCCACTGGCAAAGAAAATCCAAGATTGTCTCTACCAGTTGGCGAACCAGGACAAATACGTCTCTTTCCTCTGGGTACCCGGCCATGCTGGAATCCCTGGAAATGAGGCTGCAGACAAAGCCGCAAAGCGAGCCTCTGAGAAAGAGGACTGGGACTCGGAGGAGATCACATCAGACGACTTCCGCAACTCGCTACAACTGGACATCCAAAGGAGATGGGAAGCATCGTGGCAAGAGGTCACATATGACAACAAACTGCGGAACATCAAGGAAATGCCACGCGCATGGCAGACCAGCTACAGAAAGAACCGCAGGGACGAGGTCATCCTCGCCAGACTGCGCATCGGACACACCAGGCTGACACACGGCCACCTCATGGAGCACGAAGCCCCTCCTCTGTGTGCAACCTGTGCCGAAGAACTGACAGTGGACCACATCCTCACGGACTGTCGCCACTACGTGGAAGAAAGAAGGACCTGCAAAATGACAGGCTCCACTAAAGAGGTTCTCGCAAACGACGAGGAAGCAGTGCAGCGCATCTTAGAGTTCACCACTAAGGCGAACCTAC
Source organism: Siphlonurus alternatus (assembly GCA_949825025.1). Lineage (NCBI taxonomy): Eukaryota > Metazoa > Arthropoda > Insecta > Ephemeroptera > Siphlonuridae > Siphlonurus > Siphlonurus alternatus. The sequence continues at coordinate 4,765,170 of OX463785.1, read as the reverse complement.
GAAGAGAGCTGTAAACAGAAACAAACAAAGAAAAGAAACGAGAAAAACAAAGAAAATCAAAACATAGACACAATAAACAAAGAAATAAAATCCCATATGGGAAACAGTCAAAAATCTGCGGTCTCTTAAAGGCCGCGCTGGGGGCATACATGACCAAAATGTGTCAATTGCCCCAAAATATAAATCAATCAATCAGACCTGTATTATCGTTTATACTGTATATTTGAAATTTTTAATGCAAGATGATATAGGTTTACAATAATACTTCGACTTGTAATTAAATTTTTTTATGAGAATGCAATCAATCAATCAATCAATCAATCAATCAATCAATCAATCAATCAATCAATCAATCAATCAATCTGTTTAACAGCAACAGGCATCACAAGAGTGATATTTGAGAAGAAATAAGTATCAAATTTTTAAGTCTAATTAAAGTAATAATATAATTATGTATGTAGTCTGTAGATATTTTCTGAGTAATAATGAAAATTAAACAATTATTTTTAAATTGTTATATCAATTTCACCACAAGTGGAAATCTAGAATTTTTTATTTTTTTGAAATCTTATTTCTCTGTATAGAAATATTCAACTATCTGCACTTCGATTTTTTTTTTTTTTTGTCAACTTGACAGCAACTTGCATGACGATTGACTAAAATTAAATAAATTTGCTCCCTTTAATGATTATCGGTGTACTGTACGTTCGCTATAATTAGCAATACAGATTGATCTTTATTTTATTATTAAAATATTTTGAAATTCTAAGCAAATACGGTACAATCTTCTATGTAAATAAAATTTTTATTTGATAAGCAACAAATAAAAAAAAAATTATGTGAGGTGAAATACATCTCTATTCGCTGTTATTCTATGTACAAAATTATATAATGTCTTTGTCCAAAAATATGTCAGTTACTTCAATGCAATCAATTACTAAACGATTTCATATGAATTTGTTTTTAGCATGATAAACACATTGATTCCAAGAATAAAAGGAGTATTATTTAAATAAACTATACTCGAAAGTCTTGAAACCACTAAAATGTTTTCTTCAAAATTATTCGAAATCTCCACGTTTTCACCCCAAATTTGAATATATATCTTGTAACAAGTTGTTATATTAAAATTTCGAGTATATATTGCTTCCTTTGCCTATTTTTTAAAATAAACTTGAAAATTTAAAAGAACTTTTACCATATAGCATGTAGGTAAAATATTTTTTTAAATACAGCCAGTTGATTGAGTAAACGAATTGAATTGAAAAAAGTTGATAAAAAAAATTTTGGACATATTTTGAAATGTAATTTTGTCAACTATTGGCATAATTAGGATTCTAATATGCACTTCAATATAATACATGCCTATATATTAAATATAAAAATGTAATAATTGTTTTATTTTCTATTTATTTACTCCTCTTCTAGCTGAGATTATTACACTTTAATGCTATAAATTAATCAATCATCAATTAAATATATTATTAATTTTTTTAAATGTTAGATCCCTGTTGAAAATTTCTTATTATTCTTATTGAAATTTCCAATTAGAACCCATTATTTCTAATTAGAAATGAGCATTTCTAATAAGAAATTTAATATTTCTAATAAGAATTGAAAAATCTTATAAGATCTAATTAGAATGAATCTAATTAGAATTTTTCTAGTTAGATTTTTTCTAATTAGAAACAAAGCAAATTTTAATAACATATCTGAAAAAACATATTTATTCATTTATTTATACTAATAAAAGCATAATAAATTCATTTTGAATGATATCATTAATAAATATTAATAGTCATTAGGCTTAGCTCATGTTCGCCCTAAAATATCAAAATTTTATCAAGGTTTCATAATTTATAGTTTATATAGTTAAAATCTACTAGATTTTAGTACTAAGAGGTGTGTCCTAGTGGTAAACGCTCCTGACTTCTAATCCAATGGTCCTGGGTTCGAGTCCCAATGATGCCCGTTTTTTAAACAATTTTTTTGCTATTCTCTAATTTTGGTGACTTCATTGTAATGGTTAAAAACGTTTTTTAATTGGCAATTAACATAATTGATATGTAATCCCTAAAATCAAAAATATTTAATTCTAATAAGATCTAATTAGAAATTAATAAGACTCTCAACTTCTTCCGAACAGAAAAAAGCGGAGCAAATTGCTCCTGAAACTGCAGAAATGCAAGAAGAGCAAGAAACAATCTCTGCTCCAGCTGCACAGCAAGAACCCAAACTAAAGGCCCCTCGTACCTCTGGATCGATTAATACATCTTCGAAGAAACCAGAACGAAAGCCAATACTACCACCCGGGAAACAATTCCTGGAGGACAAAAAGAAATACGATGCAAACGCTGGCAAGAGTCAGAAACAGTTAACACAAACAGCAACTAAGGTTGGGGCTAAAACCCCTCCCAAACCATAAGAACTTCCAATGGCTACCCTTCAATGGAATATGAACGGTTTTTACAGACAACGTGAAGGCCTGAGCCTTCTCATGTCTCAGAATAACCCTCTTGCCATTTGCTTACAGGAAACTAGGCTTAAGCCTACACAAGATGCAAAATTGAAGAATTACACATGCTACAGAAAAGACTACGTGGATGGCGACATTGCCTGTGGGGGAGTCGCGGCAGCAAAATACATGAAGACAACTGCACAGCTGAGCAGAGCTGTGTAAACTGCAAGGGAAAGCACGTATCTTGGTCTAGAAACTGCCCACGATACAAAGAAGAGCTCAAAATCCAAGAATACATGGTCTTGGACAAAATCAGCTACCGTGCCGCCCAGGCTAAGCTGAGAGAAAGCACCCCAGCTCTGGTGAATACTTTCGCGAAGGCAGTTCTCAAAGGAAAACGCCAACAAGGAAAGAACATAGAGCAAGAACAGAAACAACAAGAACCAAAGAAGCAGATGATACCTACGCAGGTTTTATCTACCCAAAGGCTGAAAAAACGTCAGGCAACTGACCAAACCCCTCAAGAATCTCAAGAGTCCGAGCAAGAGGAGGAAAGAAAGCAGAAGCGTCTAAGACGCCGCAGAAACCAAGAAGTCCGCGTGTTCAGCGAGTCTGAAAACATGGACACCGAAAGCCAGTCTGGAGTAGAGCAGCCGCTCCTCACGACACCGGAAGCTAAAGAGGTGACAGATAAACCCTCAACTTCTTCCGAACAGAAAAAAGCGGAGCAAATTGCTCCTGAAACTGCAGAAATGCAAGAAGAGCAAGAAACAATCTCTGCTCCAGCTGCACAGCAAGAACCCAAACTAAAGGCCCCTCGTACCTCTGGATCGATTAATACATCTTCGAAGAAACCAGAACGAAAGCCAATACTACCACCCGGGAAACAATTCCTGGAGGACAAAAAGAAATACGATGCAAACGCTGGCAAGAGTCAGAAAAAGTTAACACAAACAGCAACTAAGGTTGGGGCTAAAACCCCTCCCAAACCATAAGAACTTCCAATGGCTACCCTTCAATGGAATATGAACGGTTTTTACAGACAACGTGAAGGCCTGAGCCTTCTCATGTCTCAGAATAACCCTCTTGCCATTTGCTTACAGGAAACTAGGCTTAAGCCTACACAAGATGCAAAATTGAAGAATTACACATGCTACAGAAAAGACTACGTGGATGGCGACATTGCCTGTGGGGGAGTCGCGACATTTGCTCGCAATGACGCCTTCTCGCAGGAAGTGCCACTAGTCACGGAACTTCAAGTAGTTGCGGTGCAGATGCTCATTCCTCACAAGGTATGCATCTGCAACGTATATCTTCCACCGAATGTAAATGTAACACAACAGCAGATCGTTGCCCTTGTGCACCAACTCCCCAAGCCGTACATTCTCTTGGGAGATTTGAACGCTCACAACACCGTCTGGGGATGTGACCGCATCGACCAGCGAGGGCGTATACTTGAGCAGTTTGTGAACATCGAGAGCCTCACCATCCTCAACACAGGAGAACCAACACATGTGACGATGGCTACTGGCACGCACTCTGCAATTGATTTGACCATCTGCACTACACGACTTGCTCCCCAACTGGAGTGGCGAGCATACGATGACACCTATGGTAGTGACCACTACCCAATAGTAACAGAAATGTTAGAAAATGAAATACGACAAGAGCGTGCACCAAAGTGGCGCCTTGATAAAGCTGACTGGCCCAGATACACTGAGCAAGCCCAGGTCCCGTGGGATCCCACTCAGGGAATAGACGAAATGGTGGAAGCATTTACCAACGCACTTTTGGCGGCAGCTTTGGACACCATCCCACAGACAAACACCAGGCCTGGGAAAATACCAGTGCCCTGGTGGACACCAGAATGCAAAGAGGCGATTCGAGAGCGTAGGAGAGCGCTCCGACGATGCAAGAAACGCCCAACACCAGAAAATGTCGAATGGTTCCGAATATGCCGAGCCAACGCAAGACAAATTATCAGGGAGGCAAAGAAGGCCTCCTGGCAAAGTTATGTATCTTCAGTCAACTCCACGACTCCTGTCAAGGAAGTCTGGGACAAGATCCGCAAAATTGATGGAAAGAGCACATGCATGGCCATCCCTGCTCTTGAAGTCAATGGAGTAATAGAGACAACACCAGAGGCAGTGTCTAACATTCTGGCAGACACATTCTCCTCAATCTCAGACCCAACTAACTATGACCCAGCATTCATCCCTCACAAGGACAGGGCAGAGAGTAGACCACCCGACTTCTCCACAAGAGAAGACCTGGACTACAATCATCCTTTCACCATGTGGGAGATGGAGGCAGCACTCAAAGAATCCAAGAGCTCAGCTCCTGGCCAAGACCAAATCCACATAGAGATGTTACGACACCTGAACAATCAAGCGTCTGTTCAACTTCTCCAGATGTACAACCGAATCTGGCTCGAAGGCATTTTCCCACAACTGTGGAAAAAAGCCATCGTCATCCCGATCTACAAAACCGGCAAAAACAAAATCGATCCGAAGAGCTACCGCCCAATCGCCCTCACTTCTGTCCTGTGCAAAGTGATGGAAAGAATGGTCAACAAGCGCCTGGTGTGGTTCGCTGAAAAACATGACCTTCTCTCCAATGAGCAATGTGGGTTCAGACAACATCGCTCTACTACCGACAACCTGGTGAAACTCGAAAACGAGATCCAGAACGCCTACCTCAACAAAGAACACCTCGTAGCCGTGTCTTTCGACATGGAAAAGGCTTACGACACGACCTGGAGACACGGAATACTCAAGACCCTCCATGAATGGGGACTGCGCGGTCACATGCCAGTCTTCATCCGAGAGTTCATGAAGGACCGAGTCTTTTCAGTACGTGTTGGTAACACCATCTCTGATCAACGAGCCCAGGAGACTGGCGTCCCCCAAGGATCGGTGCTGAGTGTAACATTGTTCGCTGTGGCGATCAACAGCATCGTTCGCAATGTCAGTCACCCCATCAGGAGTTCGCTGTATGTGGATGACTTCATCATCTACTGCGCAGCAAAACTTCTGAGGACGGCTCAACGACAACTTCAAATGTGCATCAACAAACTGTTCAGGTGGAGCAGATCCAACGGATTCAAATTCTCTGCGCAGAAAACCACTGTGGTCCACTTCCACAGACTGCGTGGTGTGCAACCAGAGCCTGAGCTCCAGATGGGAGGAATTCCGATCCCATGCTCTGATACTGTCCGCTTTCTGGGACTCATTTTCGACAGCAAATTGTCGTGGAGGCCCCATCTTAGAAGCCTGAAGGCAAAATGCCAACAGCCACTTAACCTTCTCCGTGTCTTGAGTGGAAAGTCCTATGGTGCTGACCGAGTGGTACTCTTACGACTCTATCGGGCACTGGTTCGTTCCAAGCTAGACTATGGAGCAATAATCTACAACTCAGCTAGACCGTCATATATCAAAACGCTTGACCCAGTCCACAACACTGGACTGAGGCTGGCCACAGGAGCATTTCGCTCTAGCCCAATAGAAAGCCTCTGTGCAGAGGCTGGAGAACCACCACTCAGGAGCAGGCGAGACTTGCTAACTTGCAACTACATCGCGAGTCTTCTTAGCAAGCCACAGCACACAACATTCGAGTGCGTCTTCAAACCAAAGCACAGGAATAAATACCTCCAAAGACATAAAACAACAAGGCCTCTGGGCATCCGGGCGAGGGAACTTCTCACAGGAGACATGGGAATCCACTATCTCCCCGCTGTGTACAACCAGGCACCAAGCTCGATTGCACCGTGGAAAATTCCACGCCCACGCGTGAGACTTGACCTGGCAAACAACAAAAAAGACAGTACAGACCCCTTACTCTACAGGGGCATTTACTCAGAAGTGATAGACCAGTACAGAGACTACACTCTGGTCTTCACCGACGGCTCAAAGAAGGACGATGACGTTGGTTGTGCCTTCGTCATCAACAACGAAGAACATGGATACTGCCTGCGTGAGCAAACAAGTGTATTCACATCAGAAATGTACGCCATCTGGAAAGCTCTCGAGCACTGTTTGGAAAGAGACGACAGATCCATTATGATCTGTACCGACTCCCTCAGTAGCCTCCAGACAATTGAGAAAACATTCCCCAAGAATCCACTGGCAAAGAAAATCCAAGATTGTCTCTACCAGTTGGCGAAGCAGGACAAATACGTCTCTTTCCTCTGGGTACCCGGCCATGCTGGAATCCCTGGAAATGAGGCTGCAGACAAAGCCGCAAAGCGAGCCTCTGAGAAAGAGGACTGGGACTCGGAGGAGATCACATCAGACGACTTCCGCAACTCGCTACAACTGGACATCCAAAGGAGATGGGAAGCATCGTGGCAAGAGGTCACATATGACAACAAACTGCGGAACATCAAGGAAATGCCACGCGCATGGCAGACCAGCTACAGAAAGAACCGCAGGGACGAGGTCATCCTCGCCAGACTGCGCATCGGACACACCAGGCTGACACACGGCCACCTCATGGAGCACGAAGCCCCTCCTCTGTGTGCAACCTGTGCCGAAGAACTGACAGTGGACCACATCCTCACGGACTGTCGCCACTACGTGGAAGAAAGAAGGACCTGCAAAATGACAGGCTCCACTAAAGAGGTTCTCGCAAACGACGAGGAAGCAGTGCAGCGCATCTTAGAGTTCACCACTAAGGTGAACCTACGAAGAGAGCTGTAAACAGAAACAAACAAAGAAAAGAAACGAGAAAAACAAAGAAAATCAAAACATAGACACAATAAACAAAGAAATAAAATCCCATATGGGAAACAGTCAAAAATCTGCGGTCTCTTAAAGGCCGCGCTGGGGGCATACATGACCAAAATGTGTCAATTGCCCCAAAATATAAATCAATCAATCAATCAAACAAAGAAAAGAAACGAGAAAAACAAAGAAAATCAAAACATAGACACAATAAACAAAGAAATAAAATCCCATATGGGAAACAGTCAAAAATCTGCGGTCTCTTAAAGGCCGCGCTGGGGGCATACATGACCAAAATGTGTCAATTGCCCCAAAATATAAATCAATCAATCAATCAATCAGACTGGCGTCCCCCAAGGATCGGTGCTGAGTGTAACATTGTTCGCTGTGGCGATCAACAGCATCGTTCGCAATGTCAGTCACCCCATCAGGAGTTCGCTGTATGTGGATGACTTCATCATCTACTGCGCAGCAAAACTTCTGAGGACGGCTCAACGACAACTTCAAATGTGCATCAACAAACTGTTCAGGTGGAGCAGATCCAACGGATTTAAATTCTCTGCGCAGAAAACCACTGTGGTCCACTTCCACAGACTGCGTGGTGTGCAACCAGAGCCTGAGCTCCAGATGGGAGGAATTCCGATCCCATGCTCTGATACTGTCCGCTTTCTGGGACTCATTTTCGACAGCAAATTGTCGTGGAGGCCCCATCTTAGAAGCCTGAAGGCAAAATGCCAACAGCCACTTAACCTTCTCCGTGTCCTGAGTGGAAAGTCCTATGGTGCTGACCGAGTGGTACTCTTACGACTCTATCGGGCCCTGGTTCGCTCCAAGCTAGACTATGGAGCAATAATCTACAACTCAGCTAGACCGTCATATATCAAAACGCTTGACCCAGTCCACAACACTGGACTGAGGCTGGCCACAGGAGCATTTCGCTCTAGCCCAATAGAAAGCCTCTGTGCAGAGGCTGGAGAACCACCACTCAAGAGCAGGCGAGACTTGCTAACTTGCAACTACATCGCGAGTCTTCTTAGCAAGCCACAGCACACAACATTCGAGTGCGTCTTCAAACCAAAGCACAGGAATAAATACCTCCAAAGACATAAAACAACAAGGCCTCTGGGCATCCGGGCGAGGGAACTTCTCACAGGAGACATGGGAATCCACTATCTCCCCGCTGTGTACAACCAGGCACCAAGCTCGATTGCACCGTGGAAAATCCCACGCCCACGCGTGAGACTTGACCTGGCAAACAACAAAAAAGACAGTACAGACCCCTTACTCTACAGGGGCATTTACTCAGAAGTGATAGACCAGTACAGAGACTACACTCTGGTCTTCACCGACGGCTCAAAGAAGGACGATGACGTTGGTTGTGCCTTCGTCATCAACAACGAAGAACATGGATACTGCCTGCGTGAGCAAACAAGTGTATTCACATCAGAAATGTACGCCATCTGGAAAGCTCTCGAGTACTGTTTGGAAAGAGACGACAGATCCATTATGATCTGTACCGACTCCCTCAGTAGCCTCCAGACAATTGAGAAAACATTCCCCAAGAATCCACTGGCAAAGAAAATCCAAGATTGTCTCTACCAGTTGGCGAACCAGGACAAATACGTCTCTTTCCTCTGGGTACCCGGCCATGCTGGAATCCCTGGAAATGAGGCTGCAGACAAAGCCGCAAAGCGAGCCTCTGAGAAAGAGGACTGGGACTCGGAGGAGATCACATCAGACGACTTCCGCAACTCGCTACAACTGGACATCCAAAGGAGATGGGAAGCATCGTGGCAAGAGGTCACATATGACAACAAACTGCGGAACATCAAGGAAATGCCACGCGCATGGCAGACCAGCTACAGAAAGAACCGCAGGGACGAGGTCATCCTCGCCAGACTGCGCATCGGACACACCAGGCTGACACACGGCCACCTCATGGAGCACGAAGCCCCTCCTCTGTGTGCAACCTGTGCCGAAGAACTGACAGTGGACCACATCCTCACGGACTGTCGCCACTACGTGGAAGAAAGAAGGACCTGCAAAATGACAGGCTCCACTAAAGAGGTTCTCGCAAACGACGAGGAAGCAGTGCAGCGCATCTTAGAGTTCACCACTAAGGCGAACCTACGAAGAGAGCTGTAAACAGAAACAAACAAAGAAAAGAAACGAGAAAAACAAAGAAAATCAAAACATAGACACAATAAACAAAGAAATAAAATCCCATATGGGAAACAGTCAAAAATCTGCGGTCTCTTAAAGGCCGCGCTGGGGGCATACATGACCAAAATGTGTCAATTGCCCCAAAATATAAATCAATAATAATAATAATCGCCTTAGTGGTGAACTCTAAGATGCGCTGCACTGCTTCCTCGTCGTTTGCGAGAACCTCTTTAGTGGAGCCTGTCATTTTGCAGGTCCTTCTTTCTTCCACGTAGTGGCGACAGTCCGTGAGGATGTGGTCCACTGTCAGTTCTTCGGCACAGGTTGCACACAGAGGAGGGGCTTCGTGCTCCATGAGGTGGCCGTGTGTCAGCCTGGTGTGTCCGATGCGCAGTCTGGCGAGGATGACCTCGTCCCTGCGGTTCTTTCTGTAGCTGGTCTGCCATGCGCGTGGCATTTCCTTGATGTTCCGCAGTTTGTTGTCATATGTGACCTCTTGCCACGATGCTTCCCATCTCCTTTTGATGTCCAGTTGTAGCGAGTTGCGGAAGTCGTCTGATGTGATCTCCTCCGAGTCCCAGTCCTCTTTCTCAGAGGCTCGCTTTGCGGCTTTGTCTGCAGCCTCATTTCCAGGGATTCCAGCATGGCCGGGTACCCAGAGGAAAGAGACGTATTTGTCCTGGTTCGCCAACTGGTAGAGACAATCTTGGATTTTCTTTGCCAGTGGATTCTTGGGGAATGTTTTCTCAATTGTCTGGAGGCTACTGAGGGAGTCGGTACAGATCATAATGGATCTGTCGTCTCTTTCCAAACAGTGCTCGAGAGCTTTCCAGATGGCGTACATTTCTGATGTGAATACACTTGTTTGCTCACGCAGGCAGTATCCATGTTCTTCGTTGTTGATGACGAAGGCACAACCAACGTCATCGTCCTTCTTTGAGCCGTCGGTGAAGACCAGAGTGTAGTCTCTGTACTGGTCTATCACTTCTGAGTAAATGCCCCTGTAGAGTAAGGGGTCTGTACTGTCTTTTTTGTTGTTTGCCAGGTCAAGTCTCACGCGTGGGCGTGGAATTTTCCACGGTGCAATCGAGCTTGGTACCTGGTTGTACACAGCGGGGAGATAGTGGATTCCCAGGTCTCCTGTGAGAAGTTCCCTCGCCCGGATGCCCAGAGGCCTTGTTGTTTTATGTCTTTGGAGGTATTTATTCCTGTGCTTTGGTTTGAAGACGCACTCGAATGTTGTGTGCTGTGGCTTGCTAAGAAGACTCGCGATGTAGTTGCAAGTTAGCAAGTCTCGCCTGCTCTTGAGTGGTGGTTCTCCAGCCTCTGCACAGAGGCTTTCTATTGGGCTAGAGCGAAATGCTCCTGTGGCCAGCCTCAGTCCAGTGTTGTGGACTGGGTCAAGCGTTTTGATATATGACGGTCTAGCTGAGTTGTAGATTATTGCTCCATAGTCTAGCTTGGAACGAACCAGGGCCCGATAGAGTCGTAAGAGTACCACTCGGTCAGCACCATAGGACTTTCCACTCAAGACACGGAGAAGGTTAAGTGGCTGTTGGCATTTTGCCTTCAGGCTTCTAAGATGGGGCCTCCACGACAATTTGCTGTCGAAAATGAGTCCCAGAAAGCGGACAGTATCAGAGCATGGGATCGGAATTCCTCCCATCTGGAGCTCAGGCTCTGGTTGCACACCACGCAGTCTGTGGAAGTGGACCACAGTGGTTTTCTGCGCAGAGAATTTGAATCCGTTGGATCTGCTCCACCTGAACAGTTTGTTGATGCACATTTGAAGTTGTCGTTGAGCCGCCCTCAGAAGTTTTGCTGCGCAGTAGATGATGAAGTCATCCACATACAGCGAACTCCTGATGGGGTGACTGACATTGCGAACGATGCTGTTGATCGCCACAGCGAACAATGTTACACTCAGCACCGATCCTTGGGGGACGCCAGTCTCCTGGGCTCGTTGATCAGAGATGGTGTTACCAACACGTACTGAAAAGACTCGGTCCTTCATGAACTCTCGGATGAAGACTGGCATGTGACCGCGCAGTCCCCATTCATGGAGGGTCTTGAGTATTCCGTGTCTCCAGGTCGTGTCGTAAGCCTTTTCCATGTCGAAAGACACGGCTACGAGGTGTTCTTTGTTGAGGTAGGCGTTCTGGATCTCGTTTTCGAGTTTCACCAGGTTGTCGGTAGTAGAGCGATGTTGTCTGAACCCACATTGCTCATTGGAGAGAAGGTCATGTTTCTCAGCGAACCACACCAGGCGCTTGTTGACCATTCTTTCCATCACTTTGCACAGGACAGAAGTGAGGGCGATTGGGCGGTAGCTCTTCGGATCGATTTTGTTTTTGCCGGTTTTGTAGATCGGGATGACGATGGCTTTTTTCCACAGTTGTGGGAAAATGCCTTCGAGCCAGATTCGGTTGTACATCTGGAGAAGTTGAACAGACGCTTGATTGTTCAGGTGTCGTAACATCTCTATGTGGATTTGGTCTTGGCCAGGAGCTGAGCTCTTGGCATCTTTGAGTGCTGCCTCCATCTCCCACATGGTGAAAGGATGATTGTAGTCCAGGTCTTCTCTTGTGGAGAAGTCGGGTGGTCTACTCTCTGCCCTGTCCTTGTGAGGGATGAATGCTGGGTCATAGTTAGTTGGGTCTGAGATTGAGGAGAATGTGTCTGCCAGAATGTTAGACACTGCCTCTGGTGTTGTCTCTATTACTCCATTGACTTCAAGAGCAGGGATGGCCATGCATGTGCTCTTTCCATCAATTTTGCGGATCTTGTCCCAGACTTCCTTGACAGGAGTCGTGGAGTTGACTGAAGATACGTAGCTTTGCCAGGAGGCCTTCTTTGCCTCCCTGATAATTTGTCTTGCGTTGGCTCGGCATATTCGGAACCATTCGACATTTTCTGGTGTTGGGCGTTTCTTGCATCGTCGGAGCGCTCTCCTACGCTCTCGAATCGCCTCTTTGCATTCTGGTGTCCACCAGGGCACTGGTATTTTCCCAGGCCTGGTGTTTGTCTGTGGGATGGTGTCCAAAGCTGCAGCCAAAAGTGCGTTGGTAAATGCTTCCACCATTTCGTCTATTCCCTGAGTGGGATCCCACGGGACCTGGGCTTGCTCAGTGTATCTGGGCCAGTCAGCTTTATCAAGGCGCCACTTTGGTGCACGCTCTTGTCGTATTTCATTTTCTAACATTTCTGTTACTATTGGGTAGTGGTCACTACCATAGGTGTCATCGTATGCTCGCCACTCCAGTTGGGGAGCAAGTCGTGTAGTGCAGATGGTCAAATCAATTGCAGAGTGCGTGCCAGTAGCCATCGTCACATGTGTTGGTTCTCCTGTGTTGAGGATGGTGAGGCTCTCGATGTTCACAAACTGCTCAAGTATACGCCCTCGCTGGTCGATGCGGTCACATCCCCAGACGGTGTTGTGAGCGTTCAAATCTCCCAAGAGAATGTACGGCTTGGGGAGTTGGTGCACAAGGGCAACGATCTGCTGTTGTGTTACATTTACATTCGGTGGAAGATATACGTTGCAGATGCATACCTTGTGAGGAATGAGCATCTGCACCGCAACTACTTGAAGTTCCGTGGCTAGTGGCACTTCCTGCGAGAAGGCGTCATTGCGAGCAAATGTCGCGACTCCCCCACAGGCAATGTCGCCATCCACGTAGTCTTTTCTGTAGCATGTGTAATTCTTCAATTTTGCATCTTGTGTAGGCTTAAGCCTAGTTTCCTGTAAGCAAATGGCAAGAGGGTTATTCTGAGACATGAGAAGGCTCAGGCCTTCACGTTGTCTGTAAAAACCGTTCATATTCCATTGAAGGGTAGCCATTGGAAGTTCTTATGGTTTGGGAGGGGTTTTAGCCCCAACCTTAGTTGCTGTTTGTGTTAACTTTTTCTGACTCTTGCCAGCGTTTGCATCGTATTTCTTTTTGTCCTCCAGGAATTGTTTCCCGGGTGGTAGTATTGGCTTTCGTTCTGGTTTCTTCGAAGATGTATTAATCGATCCAGAGGTACGAGGGGCCTTTAGTTTGGGTTCTTGCTGTGCAGCTGGAGCAGAGATTGTTTCTTGCTCTTCTTGCATTTCTGCAGTTTCAGGAGCAATTTGCTCCGCTTTTTTCTGTTCGGAAGAAGTTGAGGGTTTATCTGTCACCTCTTTAGCTTCCGGTGTCGTGAGGAGCGGCTGCTCTACTCCAGACTGGCTTTCGGTGTCCATGTTTTCAGACTCGCTGAACACGCGGACTTCTTGGTTTCTGCGGCGTCTTAGACGCTTCTGCTTTCTTTCCTCCTCTTGCTCGGACTCTTGAGATTCTTGAGGGGTTTGGTCAGATGCCTGACGTTTTTTCAGCCTTTGGGTAGATAACACCTGCGTAGGAATCATCTGCTTCTTTGGTTCTTGTTGTATCTGTTCTTGCTCTATGTTCTTTCCTTGTTGGCGTTTTCCTTTGAGAACTGCCTTCGCGAAAGTATTCACCAGAGCTGGGGTGCTTTCTCTCAGCTTAGCCTGGGCGGCACGGTAGCTGATTTTGTCCAAGACCATGTATTCTTGGATTTTGAGCTCTTCTTTGTATCGTGGGCAGTTTCTAGACCAAGATACGTGCTTTCCCTTGCAGTTTACACAGCTCTGCTCAGCTGTGCAGTTGTCTTCATGTATTTTGCTGCCGCACTTGCCGCAGACTTCGTCCACTCTACACACTTTGCTGGTGTGTCCGAATTTCTGGCATTTGTAGCAGCGCATAGGATTTGGAATGTAAGCTCGTACCTTCAAGAAAAATCTGGCGATTTGTATCTTTTCCGGCAGAACTGTTTGGTCAAATGTTAGGATGTAGTTCTCGGTGGGGACCAGTTCAGTGCCCTTACGTTTCTTGATCTGGGTAACTTCAGTTACCTTGTATTCTTTCAGCTCCTCCTTGATGTCCTCCAGTGTTGATTGCATCAGGCCAGAGCATGAGATTATTCCCTTTGTTTGATTTAGGGAGCGATGTGCCTCGACTGTGACTGAGGTTTCTCCAAGGTTTTTCACTGTTAAGATCTTTCGGGACTGATCATCCGAGATTGTTTCTACGAGGATGGATCCGTCTTTCAATGTTTGATAGCTTTTGGGTTGGCCAAAAGCTAACATCATATTGCGGTGGAGACGGATTGCACACAGCTTATCCAATCTTTCACCTTGCACATTACATTTTATGGTGAGGTATGTAGGGGCCTCCCTCCCCTCCCTGAGCCGGTTGTCGTGAGAGAACGTGAGTTCTCGCCACGCTGGTCGCTTGCTCCTCTTCGACATTGGAAAAATGGCAAAGAAAGTTAAGAAAGATATATGAACGCTTTATGAGTAGGTCCACAAATTGTAATCATAAGAAAAAGGGTTGCCGCGCTCACGGCCACGAGGTCATTACTGCCACCAAGGGACCTCCCAAGGTGGAGAGGGGTGCTGTAAAATGCCTCGCCCTAGAAGAGGACTCCTGACAACTAGGACTTGAAAACTCTGCTCTCCATGAGCTAACATAAATGCTTCGCCATGGTAAGGATTGCCCAACGGAGCAAGACACGTACGGGGCTTTGCAGAGCGATTACAGCATCGGAATTGGGGCGGAGAGATGAGTTCTCCAGGTTCTGGTGCATGTCCGGCGTTAACTGATCGAGATCAGCGCTCTTATATCCTCTTGTCGCCGTGTGAATTACGGATCTCGCTTGATTAGGTGGGATAGCCACCCAACTTCCACTGGGATACAACCGTGCGAGGGCTAGAAGAGAGCCCAAAGAACGGGCCGGGTGCTGCCGTACTATTGCCTACTAACATCCCCCACCAACGCAATTCTATGATAGTCCGGGAAGGTTCCCCCTCCCATGAGCTGCTATGACCTTGTCGTGGTAGGAGGGGCTCACTTTGCTTGCCTTTGGCCGGACAATTGCTCGGCCAAAGACAGGCATGGTGCTAACAGGCAGCTCAAACCTTTTCTCTTTTCTCTCTTTCTCCCTTTTAATCTTCCCGGGAACCTTCCCGGACTATCATAGAATTGCGTTGGTGGGGGATGTTAGTAGGCAATAGTACGGCAGCACCCGGTCCGTTCTTTGGGCTCTCTTCTAGCCCTCGCACGGTTGTATCCCAGTGGAAGTTGGGTGGCTATCCCACCTAATCAAGCGAGATCCGTAATTCACACGGCGACAAGAGGATACAAGAGCGCTGATCTCGATCAGTTAACGCCGGACATGCACCAGAACCTGGAGAACTCATCTTTCCGCCCCAATTCCGATGCTGTAATCGCTCTGCAAAGCCCCGTACGTGTCTTGCTCCGTTGGGCAATCCTTACCATGGCGAAGCATTTATGTTAGCTCATGGAGAGCAGAGTATTCAAGTCCTAGTTGTCAGGAGTCCTCTTCTAGGGCGAGGCATTTTACAGCACCCCTCTCCACCTTGGGAGGTCCCTTGGTGGCAGTAATGACCTCGTGGCCGTGAGCGCGGCAACCCTTTTTCTTATGATTACAATTTGTGGACCTACTCATAAAGCGTTCATATATCTTTCTCAACTTTCTTTGCCATTTTTCCAATGTCGAAGAGGAGCAAGCGACCAGCGTGGCGAGAACTCACGTTCTCTCACGACAACCGGCTCAGGGAGGGGAGGGAGGCCCCTACATACCTCACCATAAAATGTAATGTGCAAGGTGAAAGACTGGATAAGCTGTGTGCAATCCGTCTCCACCGCAATATGATGTTAGCTTTTGGCCAACCCAAAAGCTATCAAACATTAAAAGACGGATCCATCCTCGTAGAAACAATCTCGGATGATCAGTCTCGAAAGATCTTAACAGTGAAAAACCTTGGAGAAACCTCAGTCACAGTCGAGGCACATCGCTCCCTAAATCAAACAAAGGGATTAATCTCATGCTCTGGCCTGATGCAATCAACACTGGAGGACATCAAGGAGGAGCTGAAAGAATACAAGGTAACTGAAGTTACCCAGATCAAGAAACGTAAGGGCACTGAACTGGTCCCCACCGAGAACTACATCCTAACATTTGACCAAACAGTTCTGCCGGAAAAGATACAAATCGCCAGATTTTTCTTGAAGGTACGAGCTTACATTCCAAATCCTATGCGCTGCTACAAATGCCAGAAATTCGGACACACCAGCAAAGTGTGTAGAGTGGACGAAGTCTGCGGCAAGTGCGGCAGCAAAATACATGAAGACAACTGCACAGCTGAGCAGAGCTGTGTAAACTGCAAGGGAAAGCACGTATCTTGGTCTAGAAACTGCCCACGATACAAAGAAGAGCTCAAAATCCAAGAATACATGGTCTTGGACAAAATCAGCTACCGTGCCGCCCAGGCTAAGCTGAGAGAAAGCACCCCAGCTCTGGTGAATACTTTCGCGAAGGCAGTTCTCAAAGGAAAACGCCAACAAGGAAAGAACATAGAGCAAGAACAGAAACAACAAGAACCAAAGAAGCAGATGATACCTACGCAGGTGTTATCTACCCAAAGGCTGAAAAAACGTCAGGCAACTGACCAAACCCCTCAAGAATCTCAAGAGTCCGAGCAAGAGGAGGAAAGAAAGCAGAAGCGTCTAAGACGCCGCAGAAACCAAGAAGTCCGCGTGTTCAGCGAGTCTGAAAACATGGACACCGAAAGCCAGTCTGGAGTAGAGCAGCCGCTCCTCACGACACCGGAAGCTAAAGAGGTGACAGATAAACCCTCAACTTCTTCCGAACAGAAAAAAGCGGAGCAAATTGCTCCTGAAACTGCAGAAATGCAAGAAGAGCAAGAAACAATCTCTGCTCCAGCCGCACAGCAAGAACCCAAACTAAAGGCCCCTCGTACCTCTGGATCGATTAATACATCTTCGAAAAAACCAGAACGAAAGCCAATACTACCACCCGGGAAACAATTCCTGGAGGACAAAAAGAAATACGATGCAAACGCTGGCAAGAGTCAGAAAAAGTTAACACAAACAGCAACTAAGGTTGGGGCTAAAACCCCTCCCAAACCATAAGAACTTCCAATGGCTACCCTTCAATGGAATATGAACGGTTTTTACAGACAACGTGAAGGCCTGAGCCTTCTCATGTCTCAGAATAACCCTCTTGCCATTTGCTTACAGGAAACTAGGCTTAAGCCTACACAAGATGCAAAATTGAAGAATTACACATGCTACAGAAAAGACTACGTGGATGGCGACATTGCCTGTGGGGGAGTCGCGACATTTGCTCGCAATGACGCCTTCTCGCAGGAAGTGCCACTAGTCACGGAACTTCAAGTAGTTGCGGTGCAGATGCTCATTCCTCACAAGGTATGCATCTGCAACGTATATCTTCCACCGAATGTAAATGTAACACAACAGCAGATCGTTGCCCTTGTGCACCAACTCCCCAAGCCGTACATCCTCTTGGGAGATTTGAACGCTCACAACACCGTCTGGGGATGTGACCGCATCGACCAGCGAGGGCGTATACTTGAGCAGTTTGTGAACATCGAGAGCCTCACCATCCTCAACACAGGAGAACCAACACATGTGACGATGGCTACTGGCACGCACTCTGCAATTGATTTGACCATCTGCACTACACGACTTGCTCCCCAACTGGAGTGGCGAGCATACGATGACACCTATGGTAGTGACCACTACCCAATAGTAACAGAAATGTTAGAAAATGAAATACGACAAGAGCGTGCACCAAAGTGGCGCCTTGATAAAGCTGACTGGCCCAGATACACTGAGCAAGCCCAGGTCCCGTGGGATCCCACTCAGGGAATAGACGAAATGGTGGAAGCATTTACCAACGCACTTTTGGCGGCAGCTTTGGACACCATCCCACAGACAAACACCAGGCCTGGGAAAATACCAGTGCCCTGGTGGACACCAGAATGCAAAGAGGCGATTCGAGAGCGTAGGAGAGCGCTCCGACGATGCAAGAAACGCCCAACACCAGAAAATGTCGAATGGTTCCGAATATGCCGAGCCAACGCAAGACAAATTATCAGGGAGGCAAAGAAGGCCTCCTGGCAAAGCTACGTATCTTCAGTCAACTCCACGACTCCTGTCAAGGAAGTCTGGGACAAGATCCGCAAAATTGATGGAAAGAGCACATGCATGGCCATCCCTGCTCTTGAAGTCAATGGAGTAATAGAGACAACACCAGAGGCAGTGTCTAACATTCTGGCAGACACATTCTCCTCAATCTCAGACCCAACTAACTATGACCCAGCGTTCATCCCTCACAAGGACAGGGCAGAGAGTAGACCACCCGACTTCTCCACAAGAGAAGACCTGGACTACAATCATCCTTTCACCATGTGGGAGATGGAGGCAGCACTCAAAGATGCCAAGAGCTCAGCTCCTGGCCAAGACCAAATCCACATAGAGATGTTACGACACCTGAACAATCAAGCGTCTGTTCAACTTCTCCAGATGTACAACCGAATCTGGCTCGAAGGCATTTTCCCACAACTGTGGAAAAAAGCCATCGTCATCCCGATCTACAAAACCGGCAAAAACAAAATCGATCCGAAGAGCTACCGCCCAATCGCCCTCACTTCTGTCCTGTGCAAAGTGATGGAAAGAATGGTCAACAAGCGCCTGGTGTGGTTCGCTGAAAAACATGACCTTCTCTCCAATGAGCAATGTGGGTTCAGACAACATCGCTCTACTACCGACAACCTGGTGAAACTCGAAAACGAGATCCAGAACGCCTACCTCAACAAAGAACACCTCGTAGCCGTGTCTTTCGACATGGAAAAGGCTTACGACACGACCTGGAGACACGGAATACTCAAGACCCTCCATGAATGGGGACTGCGCGGTCACATGCCAGTCTTCATCCGAGAGTTCATGAAGGACCGAGTCTTTTCAGTACGTGTTGGTAACACCATCTCTGATCAACGAGCCCAGGAGACTGGCGTCCCCCAAGGATCGGTGCTGAGTGTAACATTGTTCGCTGTGGCGATCAACAGCATCGTTCGCAATGTCAGTCACCCCATCAGGAGTTCGCTGTATGTGGATGACTTCATCATCTACTGTGCAGCAAAACTTCTGAGGACGGCTCAACGACAACTTCAAATGTGCATCAACAAACTGTTCAGGTGGAGCAGATCCAACGGATTCAAATTCTCTGCGCAGAAAACCACTGTGGTCCACTTCCACAGACTGCGTGGTGTGCAACCAGAGCCTGAGCTCCAGATGGGAGGAATTCCGATCCCATGCTCTGATACTGTCCGCTTTCTGGGACTCATTTTCGACAGCAAATTGTCGTGGAGGCCCCATCTTAGAAGCCTGAAGGCAAAATGCCAACAGCCACTTAACCTTCTCCGTGTCTTGAGTGGAAAGTCCTATGGTGCTGACCGAGTGGTACTCTTACGACTCTATCGGGCCCTGGTTCGTTCCAAGCTAGACTATGGAGCAATAATCTACAACTCAGCTAGACCGTCATATATCAAAACGCTTGACCCAGTCCACAACACTGGACTGAGGCTGGCCACAGGAGCATTTCGCTCTAGCCCAATAGAAAGCCTCTGTGCAGAGGCTGGAGAACCACCACTCAAGAGCAGGCGAGACTTGCTAACTTGCAACTACATCGCGAGTCTTCTTAGCAAGCCACAGCACACAACATTCGAGTGCGTCTTCAAACCAAAGCACAGGAATAAATACCTCCAAAGACATAAAACAACAAGGCCTCTGGGCATCCGGGCGAGGGAACTTCTCACAGGAGACCTGGGAATCCACTATCTCCCCGCTGTGTACAACCAGGTACCAAGCTCGATTGCACCGTGGAAAATTCCACGCCCATGCGTGAGACTTGACCTGGCAAACAACAAAAAAGACAGTACAGACCCCTTACTCTACAGGGGCATTTACTCAGAAGTGATAGACCAGTACAGAGACTACACTCTGGTCTTCACCGACGGCTCAAAGAAGGACGATGACGTTGGTTGTGCCTTCGTCATCAACAACGAAGAACATGGATACTGCCTGCGTGAGCAAACAAGTGTATTCACATCAGAAATGTACGCCATCTGGAAAGCTCTCGAGCACTGTTTGGAAAGAGACGACAGATCCATTATGATCTGTACCGACTCCCTCAGTAGCCTCCAGACAATTGAGAAAACATTCCCCAAGAATCCACTGGCAAAGAAAATCCAAGATTGTCTCTACCAGTTGGCGAACCAGGACAAATACGTCTCTTTCCTCTGGGTACCCGGCCATGCTGGAATCCCTGGAAATGAGGCTGCAGACAAAGCCGCAAAGCGAGCCTCTGAGAAAGAGGACTGGGACTCGGAGGAGATCACATCAGACGACTTCCGCAACTCGCTACAACTGGACATCCAAAGGAGATGGGAAGCATCGTGGCAAGAGGTCACATATGACAACAAACTGCGGAACATCAAGGAAATGCCACGCGCATGGCAGACCAGCTACAGAAAGAACCGCAGGGACGAGGTCATCCTCGCCAGACTGCGCATCGGACACACCAGGCTGACACACGGCCACCTCATGGAGCACGAAGCCCCTCCTCTGTGTGCAACCTGTGCCGAAGAACTGACAGTGGACCACATCCTCACGGACTGTCGCCACTACGTGGAAGAAAGAAGGACCTGCAAAATGACAGGCTCCACTAAAGAGGTTCTCGCAAACGACGAGGAAGCAGTGCAGCGCATCTTAGAGTTCACCACTAAGGTGAACCTACGAAGAGAGCTGTAAACAGAAACAAACAAAGAAAAGAAACGAGAAAAACAAAGAAAATCAAAACATAGACACAATAAACAAAGAAATAAAATCCCATATGGGAAACAGTCAAAAATCTGCGGTCTCTTAAAGGCCGCGCTGGGGGCATACATGACCAAAATGTGTCAATTGCCCCAAAATATAAATCAATCAATCAATCCGGGAAGGTTCCCGGGAAGATTAAAAGGGAGAAAGAGAGAAAAGAGAAAAGGTTTGAGCTGCCTGTTAGCACCATGCCTGTCTTTGGCCGAGCAATTGTCCGGTCAAAGGCAAGCAAAGTGAGCCCCTCCTACCACGACAAGGTCATAGCAGCTCATGGGAGGGGATTCAGGGTTTAATACTATTTTGTTTACTCAAATATTAAAAAATAAAATTAAAAAAAGTTATACCATAAATTACGACTAATATTCAGATAAAATGACAATTCTTAAGAATTAATCAGATCATTACATTAAAAGTTTCATTTATTTCTAATAAAGTAAAACTATTACTTCTTCTTAGGAAGAATTGTGTGTTCATGAACTGAGTTGCTGCAACTGCATTTTTTTTAATTATAAAGATAATGTTTGTAATTTTTGTTGAGTATTATAGAGAGCACTTTGTCAACCCATCTCAAAGGGTCGGCTATATAAAATTTTCACCACACTTCCATAGACTGCGTGGTAATAAAAATAAATTAGACAGAGGTAATAATTGTGGTGTGTGTACCACGAAAATAATTTTATTTATTTAATATTAAAGTTTAAATTTAGATGTCAGTAATTATCTAATTATTATTTACTCTTCAAATATTATGTTGTTAATGGAACACCTGAATGAAATTATTATTGTATATTTAGATAATGCATTGTAATTATTTAATTTTGTGACCAACTTATACATCCAGTACATCCTTATATAAATTCTTCCTAAAAATTGAATAAGGCTATGATGTAATTATCATATATACTATATAATACTAATATAATATTAATAATGAGATCCTATATTCCAAGATATTTCATCATCACTTTGAACGAAGTGGAAATATGATGTGATTTAGAGGTAAAAAAAAAAAAATTAGGTTTAGACCTGTAAAGGATGAGTTGAAGACGTTATTTTTCAACTAGGGTTGTCATTAATTGCCCCCCCTCCTCCCCCAGGTATGATTGACAGGACAGGTGATAACATCTACCTGCTGCATCGTTAAAATATCTTCACCTCATTTGCCAAATACTTCACTGCCAGGCACTTAACTTTTCAATATATTTCTACCAATTCGTTTATAGATTTTAGTAAAATGTTTTAAGTGTTTTTTGTTAGAAAATATGAATGAGTCATTTATTGTTACCTGGCTCATTCATAGATGCTTTTGTACTTTTCTCCTCTCGATATTTAAGCACAATGAATTATATTAGTTTATAATTACTTTAAAATTTAATCTGTTATTATTTTAATTTACCTCTCAAAAAGAGAAATATGCGAAATCTCGTTATATATGAGTTGAAATAAATTATAGCAATGAAATTCACGAAATTATACTAATTATAATAAATTATAATTATAATTATGAAATTATACGAAATTTGAACGTCTTAAAAAAAAAAGAAAAAATTATTAATCCAGTAACTTTCACATAATAAAGTAATGATTCAAAGGTGAGAGAACTGTGTGTGTATTTTTACTAACGGAACGTGGAAACTTGTGTCAAAAGGTCGGTAAAATGAACATTCTTCATTCTTTCCTGTAATAGAACGATTTAAAATTAAATCCACTCAGCTATTAACGATATTCATTAATTTCTTAAAATATCTTTAATTATATAATAATATAATTATGGATATTAAATTAAGTTATGTTGGTACCAAGTAATTAATTATCTTCAATATCTTGAAATACTTTAAAAACAGTAACCTAATATCTACAAGAAATGACACAATGAACAGAGTTTCAAAAGTTATTAACCTACTGAATCATGTAACTTATTGAATTTTATAAACGTCTATTTTATACAAATTTTATGCATACTTTTATTTGCACGAAATAAAATAAACTTGAACTTTTTCAATTATATATCAAATTTAGAATTGTTACAATTGTACTGAATTTTTATTAAAAAAGTATAGCCTGCATGAACTGCACATGACATTGCTATAAATAATATAATTATATATCCCGAGTTGAAATAAATTTCATCTTTTATTTGCTATTAAGCTCTCCTCTTGTCTAATTTCCTAATATTTTGCAGCATTTTAGAGGAAAAAAAAAAAAAGATTACGTGTTTTTCCCTCTTCTTGAACATAAAATGTTAGAATTATTATCAATTTCATCTTCATTTTGAGCGAAGAGGAAATGAGATGTGCTTTAGAGATTAAAAATTAGGTTTTGACGTGTACCAGATGAGTTGAAGACGTAATATTTCAACTAGAGTACAGTTGCAATAATTATATAAATGTCTATGCTTACTAAATAGTTGTCTATCTATACATAATTAATAAGAAACTGGGATATATTATAATTTTTCGTTAATCTCCCTCGATGTATACACCTCCCTAAAATCTAAAATAACACGTAACTGGGAACTGTAATTTATGACTCACTTAATTTATATATCAACAATGGTTAATAAGGTTATTAACAACAATCAAAATACAACAAAATACAGGAATCGCGGTATTCACATCAGAAATGTACGCCATCTGGAAAGCTCTCGAGCACTGTTTGGAAAGAGACGACAGATCCATTATGATCTGTACCGACTCCCTCAGTAGCCTCCAGACAATTGAGAAAACATTCCCCAAGAATCCACTGGCAAAGAAAATCCAAGATTGTCTCTACCAGTTGGCGAAGCAGGACAAATACGTCTCTTTCCTCTGGGTACCCGGCCATGCTGGAATTCCTGGAAATGAGGCTGCAGACAAAGCCGCAAAGCGAGCCTCTGAGAAAGAGGACTGGGACTCGGAGGAGATCACATCAGACGACTTCCGCAACTCGCTACAACTGGACATCCAAAGGAGATGGGAAGCATCGTGGCAAGAGGTCACATATGACAACAAACTGCGGAACATCAAGGAAATGCCACGCGCATGGCAGACCAGCTACAGAAAGAACCGCAGGGACGAGGTCATCCTCGCCAGACTGCGCATCGGACACACCAGGCTGACACACGGCCACCTCATGGAGCACGAAGCCCCTCCTCTGTGTGCAACCTGTGCCGAAGAACTGACAGTGGACCACATCCTCACGGACTGTCGCCACTACGTGGAAGAAAGAAGGACCTGCAAAATGACAGGCTCCACTAAAGAGGTTCTCGCAAACGACGAGGAAGCAGTGCAGCGCATCTTAGAGTTCACCACTAAGGCGAACCTACGAAGAGAGCTGTAAACAGAAACAAACAAAGAAAAGAAACGAGAAAAACAAAGAAAATAAAAACATAGACACAATAAACAAAGAAATAAAATCCCATATGGGAAACAGTAAAAAATCTGCGGTCTCTTAAAGGCCGCGCTGGGGGCATACATGACCAAAATGTGTCAATTGCCCCAAAATATAAATCAATCAATCAATCAAAAATAGCATTGCATGATGGGCGCATTCAAATTTTCGCGGCACGATGTGGCCAAAAATACTTGAACGTGATTGGCTTAGCCCTTTAACATTGGTCCAATCGGTGGCTTAACCTGTATAAAGGAACGTTGATTGACACGACAGGTGACAACGTCTACCTGTTCCATCGTTAAAATATCTTCACCTCTTTTGTCATCTTCTTCACTTCCTGGCACTTAAAATTTCGATACATATCTGCCAAATCGTTTATAAATTATTGTAAAGTGCTTTGTTGTTGAAAATATGAGTGAGTGATTCATTTTACTTGGCTATATTATTGTTGAATTTTTGTCCCTCGTCCGGAATAATGAGATATGATTTTGCTGAAATAATGAGCTACCTGCTATTTCAAGTGAGCGCAATTATGAGCTTTAAATAGTTATGAAATAAGGCTTATTTTTGCGTTCGTCTGAAATAACAAAATAGCTCATTATTCCGGACGAGGGACGATATATACAGTACTGAATTTTTTTACACCAGTCAGTTTTTGATCATAATGGAATATTTTTTTAATAAACATTATTTTTATGATTGCCTCAAATTTATTCTGTCATAATTATTTATTTTTAATTACATCTCAAAACGAGGAATACTTAGGAGTCTTAACAAATTTAACCTTTTTACTAAACGAAATTTGCTCGTCTTTAAATAATAAGATATTATACAATTCTGAATAGTTTTGCTAAATACTATAATACATTATATATAATTTAATTTTAGTAATGAGAATTATCACGTATTCAATTAATTTAATCAATTTAAAATACCTGTTACATGTACTATGATTCATAGTCAAAATAAGAACGTATGCACTTTTATTGACGGAACGTGGAAACTTCAGTAAAATGGTCGGTGAAAACAACAACACCTTCTTGTAACAAAATAAACAATTACAGTTAACAATTTAAATTATTGTCTTGAAATCTCTGTATTTACATAATTATATTATAATTTATATATAAATTAAAATGATGATGATGTTATAATGGTAGTAATTAATTATTTAGCTTTAAGTCTTGAAATCCAAAAAAAAAAAAAAATAAATAAATAAATAATTAAATAAAAAAAAATGTAATAGCTACAAGGAAGAACACAAAAAGTCAATGAATTCGGTTACATTTCTTTAACTTATACCTACTGAATGTAAATTATTAAACTCGAAATACGTCTATATTTTATTGAAATTTTATTAATACTTTAATTTTTTATGAAAGCATAATAATATATTTGTTTTTTTTTTTTTTTGTCAGTTATAAAGTACAATTATTTTTAGTAAAGAAATTGCTTCCATGAATTGCACTTTATAATAATTATAGTTGCAATAAATAACTCGTGTTACCATCCTCGTTTAGCTCAAACATAATGAGAAACTAAAGTTAATTATATTCTTTCCCTTAATCGCCCAATATGGCGAAATAAAAATGGCAATTAATTTCCACAAAATGTAACAACACGTAACTGGGAACAGTAATGACTTGTGTATAAACGCGATCACTGCCTAATTATAACGGAAGTTAAAATATAAATAAAAAATATGTTTCTTGAAAAATTTATTTATTAACAACTTGTACGATAGTAAATTTCGTAAATAAATTTATAAAATTGAATGAAATAAATTAACAGCAAACTGTTTCTTGAATTATGAGTTTGTTAATTACTTGTTTATAAAGTAAAAATTGAATAATTAACTGCACGTAAAGTACATTTAGTCATTTTAAACACATCGTCAAATTAATTTTAATTTAAACGTCCTCAAGAAGAGGAATTTGCTCCAAATTTAACATTTTCTATTAATTTTCATTGCACGTACACCGTCTTCTAACAAAATAATATTTTAACAATGTAGATTTTATTATTGTTTTAAAATTTCATTATAGTATTAGTATAAAAAAATATATGGATTGTAATAAAATATTAATTATTAATGTAAAGATTTGAAAGGAGATGATATGTTGTTATAGTTAAAGGAACGTAGAAATCTCTGTAAAATGGTCAATTAATTTTAATTATAATTTATAATAATTATTTTATTATAAAAAATAATAAAGAATATTTATTTATTGAATTTATAATATTTATTTTATTATAAATACTTCATCCCATACAAGAATATTAATAAAAATAATCTCGAACAGGAAATACTTAAATTATTGTAATAAAAATGCATTCCTTTCATACTATACTATCTTAAATGAATTATTGAATTTATTTTAAATGAAAAATATTCATTAAAGGGTTTAAAAATATATGCAAAAAAAAAAGTGCCATAACATAATTTGATGTCCTCTAAATATGCCTAAAAATCACTGCAAAATCCTCAAAATTTTCATAATATGAAACACAACATCGATATAACACATGAATCCTTGTTAATGTCTGATCAAGTGCTAAATAATAAAATTATAAAATACCATTAATTTTGTCAAATTATTATTTTTTTTTAGCTTTTCATCATCAGTTTTTAAAAAATGCAAGTTGGTAGATAAGTTTTGTGATCCACATTTTCCCACATAATCTTTATCAACAATGTTAATGATTTTTTTTATAAAGTATTAAGCAACTTGCTAATCTGTTTGCTATGCATTATAGTTTGTAGGGTATACTGATACAATAACCTTCGTTTAACACAATCTTCGAATTAAACAATAAAATATTTGAAGTGCTTGCGGCATAGAAACACAGTAAAAAAATTGCAATCTTAAAACTTGAACTCTAAAAAATCGGATAGCAATATTTGTATTTTTTTAATTGTTGACACACGTCATTTAAAAGGATTGTTGAGCTACACCAGGGACTATATAAGAACCTCAAACCTCATCTCAAATAACTTAGCAACAGTCTTTCTACTGTAACTATCTGGTAAGTTTTGCTTCAATCGAATATACTATCCCTAATTTGCATTACCCCGCCTCGAGCTTTAAGCTCATAAATACACTCTTTTTTAAAACAAAATTAATATATTTCACATTCATTTATGTAATTATTAATAAATTACAAATATTTTGTTTTCATGTATGTAATTTTTTATATTAATAAAAATATGAATATTTGTTTATAATTTTTTTTAATTAAATGTTTTGTTTCCATTTAATGTTTATTATTCCTGTAATATAACAAAAGCTTTTATTAATTGCTTAAATAATAGCGTATTAAACCTTAAACCTTTTTATTTGTTTCAGAAATCAGCCATGTTCAAGTTAGCTGCCTGTGTTCTGCTGTTTTGCGGCGTTCTTTATGCCGTGAGTAAAATTATCAAAAATATTCATTTCACATTTAGAACTGTATAACGGAGGGTTTTCATAAAACATTTTTGTTGCGAAAATAAATAAAAGGTTTCAAACTATGCTGCTATGAATTTTTGTTCAGATATTTTTTTGTCCCGGAACTATTTCAATAAAATTAGAAACAAAAAAAATGTTAAAAAATTGATTTAATTGAACTTATTAATTTCATGACCTCCAAAGTTTCAAATATAAAAAATATCAATTTGAAAAATTATTGTGGTTAATCCTTTTTGTGAAGGCCTCCCACATATAAAAAAATAAATACTACATAACCGAGCCTTGTATTTGGCGCCTTAATTTAACTTAATAATTTTATTTTAATTCAATTTATTTATTCCTCCAATTGCGTAAGCATTCAAACTTAGCAAAGAGTACTGTTAATTATAACAAACTTGTCAACATTTAAAAATACCATCCTTCTTGTCATATATTAAATATTAATATATTATATCCTTGAAAGGGCCAAATGTAATGATTGGCTTTTCAAAAGGCTTGTCAAATTAAACTATATACTCTAATGTTATTAAAGAGTGTAATTTTAAAACATATTTTTTTAAAGGCAAATGCAGCATCATTGACGAAAGACTCCCTACCAGGTAAGATTTTTTTATACTTCAATAATCATTGTTATATTATGTTATATAGAAAAATTAAATTTCAATTTTTTCATACTTTTTGCAAAAACTCTATTTTTTCAAAAATGTTATTCAATTGAAAAGCTCAATTATTTAATTTTTTTGAAATATTTTTATGAAGGTTTTTGTGTATAAATAATTGTGTCTTAATGTTGATTAAAGTGGAGAAGTCATTATACCATTAAATAATTCACAAAAACAAATAAATATAATTATTTCATTATGAAACCACTTTCGTTTATTACATATTTTTCGTGTGGCAAGAGGTCACATATGACAACAAACTGCGGAACATCAAGGAAATGCCACGCGCATGGCAGACCAGCTACAGAAAGAACCGCAGGGACGAGGTCATCCTCGCCAGACTGCGCATCGGACACACCAGGCTGACACACGGCCACCTCATGGAGCACGAAGCCCCTCCTCTGTGTGCAACCTGTGCCGAAGAACTGACAGTGGACCACATCCTCACGGACTGTCGCCACTACGTGGAAGAAAGAAGGACCTGCAAAATGACAGGCTCCACTAAAGAGGTTCTCGCAAACGACGAGGAAGCAGTGCAGCGCATCTTAGAGTTCACCACTAAGGTGAACCTACGAAGAGAGCTGTAAACAGAAACAAGCAAAGAAAAGAAACGAGAAAAACAAAGAAAATCAAAACATAGACACAATAAACAAAGAAATAAAATCCCATATGGGAAACAGTCAAAAATCTGCGGTCTCTTAAAGGCCGCGCTGGGGGCATACATGACCAAAATGTGTCAATTGCCCCAAAATATAAATCAATCAATCAATCATTTCATGTAAGTTGCTCATTATAAGAATACATATTATCTTACTTACATTATATTAACACTCTACAGGTACTCGCGGATACGTGACCCTGGAGGGCAATGAATATTTCTTCAGCGAAGAAGGTGGCAGCGTAAGTTATCTAAATAAAATATAATTATAATTAATTGTGATTCTATCTTTGTGTACAATTAATTATATTACGTATAATAATGATTGAAATTAACGGTCCCCTAGATAAAAATTTACGTCTTAGACTCATCCTTTACACGTCTAAACTTAATCTTATTAAATCGTTTTATCCTAAAATCACACTTTATTTCCTCTTCACTCAAAGTGAGGATGAAATAAAGATGATATTTTAAACATTTTATATGCAATAAGAGAAAATCTTGTCTTTTTTTCTCTAAATTACTGCAAAATGGGAGGAAATAAGACGAGGAGAGAATATAATAATATAGCGAATAAAATATGTAATTTATTTCCACTCGGGTATAGTTAAAAGACCTCTTACTAAATAATTAAATAACCATATTTGTTTATGTTTTCTTTGCGCTTATCACTATTCTGATAAATTAGGACGCTGATCTCACTGATAACATACTCACTTTCTTATCTACAAAGTTTGAGTGTGAGTCTCTATATCTCTGTTGATAAAAAATCTTATTCTCATAAATCTTCAACAGATGACATTGAATCGCCGTTGATAAGACTCAATGTGACTCATTAGACATACCGACTGAGGCATAAGGAACTTCTGCTTAAAAATTTCAACATGTGGAAATGTTGCAAAGTTTAAACTAGTCAACGTGTATGTTAAACAACAGACTCTTATGTCTTACTCTCAAAAACTTTTCTTTCTGTTTACAGATGACATGGAACCAGGCCTTTTCAGCATGCAGAATTAACAACATGGACCTGATGCGTTTGAGCTCAACCCAAAGAGACGACAGGATCCTGAATCACATCATGACTCTGGGTAAGTCCTTTGTGTCCTTGAGCCAAGGTCTTCTACTCGCAATGGTTGCAACAAACAATTGTTTATAATGCCTGTCGCATGAAGCCTTTTTTTCATTGTTAAACATGGGGCGACGCAATGCCTAATTTTGCCACCTGAGCAGAGACAGTAGACACAACAACTTTCATAATAAACGGTAATTTTCATTAACTTTAAGGTCCTTTCACATATTCCGATTTTGCTGCAACGTGTTGCAGAATTACTGCAAGCTTTTCACATAATCTTGTTCGTCTGCGGCTGTTGCGGCAGAAAATCACGTGAATGCCGCAGAAAAATCAGAATGACTTTGATTTTTCTGCGGCGCGCCGCAACACGCCGCAAAACGTGCAGCAAGACATCGCGGTATTTTGCGGCGTCATCAACAATTTTTGTTGCGGCGTGTTACCGCATGTTTTTGCGGCAAAATCGGACTATGTGAAAGGACCTTTACATTTAAATCAACAACTGACCCATGTTTTTCACTCATAGGACAGACATTTTACCAACAATACTTTGTTATAAACTTGTTTATAAATAAAGTATTGTTGTATCGAGCATGGGGTGGGCATACCTCGCTTTGCTAAATAAAATTGGCAATACGTTCACAACTTGTCTTTGAACAAACGCTCTTTACCTGAGTTATTAACTTTTCACTGCCATATAGATGACATTCCTTTTAAATATACTCAGACGAATGTTTTTTCATTTTGGTTTAAGACACGCGTGAAATAATTGCATAAATTTGTATGCCCCATTGAATTCAAAAAAAGCATAGCAAGCCAGGAAGGCAATTTTTATTTTTAAAAATTCACACTGCGATGGAATCTAAAATACTTGAATGTGATTGGCTATAAACTCTTTAAAATTAAAAGTTGATTAATCTGTATAAAGAAACGGCGATTTTGACTGAAGTCTCATTCCTTCACTGTACTAATGATAGCACCAATAAAAATTTCAATGTTGTTTTATTCTAAATGTATATAATTATTCACATAGCAAATAAATATAAGATAGAATATCTTACGTGAAAAATGTTGTTATGTTAAATGTGCTGAAAATAATGATAATATGTGTATATTAGTTTGCAATCTTGAGTTAAGTGCGTTTAACAACAAATAGCCGGAATCGGAAACAGAAAAGCTCTCGACCAATCAAAATTTCTAAATTTTCGTTCACTACAATTTTCCAAATAAATTGGAAATTTTTGAATTTCTGATCGAGAGTTTTTCCGTCTTCTGAATCATCTCTGGACATGTTTTTCATTGTTGTAGTTTGAACAATGAACGTAATAACGTCATAAGCGTATGATCCGGGTAACATGTTCTATAAATTTTCATTTCATGTTTCAGTATTATAAAAAAATCACATAAAATAAAAATATTTCTTTTTTCCTCCGTCCCATTTTGATTGACTAATAAAAATTTCAGGAGTTAATTATCTGACTGTCCCACAGACCCTGCCAACTGGAACTGGTGGACTTCCGGTGTTCGTTCAGCCATGTCCAACCAATGGCAGTGGGAGGTTGCTGGCACAGACTTCACTTACACCAATTGGCTGGCTGGCAACCCTCTAGAGGACATTTCCCAACAAGGATGCATGGCCACCAGTTATGACAACGCTACAACGACACAAGGCTGGGCTGAAGTTGAGTGTCTTCATCACCATGCTTATATCTGCGAGGTTTAAGAAGTTGTCATGACTTCAGCAATCATGTTTAATTTGTTATCAAAATTTTGAATTGAATTATTCATTCTGCCAGTAAATTGTGTTTAAAATTACATGCGGGGAATCTTATGTAATAAAAATATAAAAGCCCCTCCCATGAGCTGCTATGACCTTGTCGTGGTAGGAGGGGCTCACTTTGCTTGCCTTTGACCGGACAATTGCTCGGCCAAAGACAGGCATGGTGCTAACAGGCAGCTCAAACCTTTTCTCTTTTCTCTCTTTCTCCCTTTTAATCTTCCCGGGAACCTTCCCGGACTATCATAGAATTGCGTTGGTAGGGGATGTTAGTAGGCAATAGTACGGCAGCACCCGGTCCGTTCTTTGGGCTCTCTTCTAGCCCTCGCACGGTTGTATCCCAGTGGAAGTTGGGTGGCTATCCCACCTAATCAAGCGAGATCCGTAATTCACACGGCGACAAGAGGATACAAGAGCGCTGATCTCGATCAGTTAACGCCGGACATGCACCAGAACCTGGAGAACTCATCTTTCCGCCCCAATTCCGATGCTGTAATCGCTCTGCAAAGCCCCGTACGTGTCTTGCTCCGTTGGGCAATCCTTACCATGGCGAAGCATTTATGTTAGCTCATGGAGAGCAGAGTTTTCAAGTCCTAGTTGTCAGGAGTCCTCTTCTAGGGCGAGGCATTTTACAGCACCCCTCTCCACCTCGGGAGGTCCCTTGGTGGCAGTAATGACCTCGTGGCCGTGAGCGCGGCAACCCTTTTTCTTATGATTACAATTTGTGGACCTACTCATAAAGCGTTCATATATCTTTCTTAACTTTCTTTGCCATTTTTCCAATGTCGAAGAGGAGCAAGCGACCAGCGTGGCGAGAACTCACGTTCTCTCACGACAACCGGCTCAGGGAGGGGAGGGAGGCCCCTACATACCTCACCATAAAATGTAATGTGCAAGGTGAAAGACTGGATAAGCTGTGTGCAATCCGTCTCCACCGCAATATGATGTTAGCTTTTGGCCAACCCAAAAGCTATCAAACATTGAAAGACGGATCCATCCTCGTAGAAACAATCTCGGATGATCAGTCCCGAAAGATCTTAACAGTGAAAAACCTTGGAGAAACCTCAGTCACAGTCGAGGCACATCGCTCCCTAAATCAAACAAAGGGAATAATCTCATGCTCTGGCCTGATGCAATCAACACTGGAGGACATCAAGGAGGAGCTGAAAGAATACAAGGTAACTGAAGTTACCCAGATCAAGAAACGTAAGGGCACTGAACTGGTCCCCACCGAGAACTACATCCTAACATTTGACCAAACAGTTCTGCCGGAAAAGATACAAATCGCCAGATTTTTCTTGAAGGTACGAGCTTACATTCCAAATCCTATGCGCTGCTACAAATGCCAGAAATTCGGACACACCAGCAAAGTGTGTAGAGTGGACGAAGTCTGCGGCAAGTGCGGCAGCAAAATACATGAAGACAACTGCACAGCTGAGCAGAGCTGTGTAAACTGCAAGGGAAAGCACGTATCTTGGTCTAGAAACTGCCCACGATACAAAGAAGAGCTCAAAATCCAAGAATACATGGTCTTGGACAAAATCAGCTACCGTGCCGCCCAGGCTAAGCTGAGAGAAAGCACCCCAGCTCTGGTGAATACTTTCGCGAAGGCAGTTCTCAAAGGAAAACGCCAACAAGGAAAGAACATAGACCCTTCCAAGCTACTGAATGTTGTCTGATGAGGAATACTCCGTTTTACATGGAGCCTGTACTTTCAACATTAGGTTTGCTTGGAATAAACTCCCACGAGCTGCTATGACCTTGTCGTGGTAGGAGGGGCTCACTTTGCTTGCCTTTGGCCGGACAATTGCTCGGCCAAAGACAGGCATGGTGCTAACAGGCAGCTCAAACCTTTTCTCTTTTCTCTCTTTCTTCCTTTTAATCTTCCCGGGAACCTTCCCGGACTATCATAGAATTGCGTTGGTGGGGGATGTTAGTAGGCAATAGTACGGCAGCACCCGGTCCGTTCTTTGGGCTCTCTTCTAGCCCTCGCACGGTTGTATCCCAGTGGAAGTTGGGTGGCTATCCCACCTAATCAAGCGAGATCCGTAATTCACACGGCGACAAGAGGATACAAGAGCGCTGATCTCGATCAGTTAACGCCGGACATGCACCAGAACCTGGAGAACTCATCTTTCCGCCCCAATTCCGATGCTGTAATCGCTCTGCAAAGCCCCGTACGTGTCTTGCTCCGTTGGGCAATCCTTACCATGGCGAAGCATTTATGTTAGCTCATGGAGAGCAGAGTTTTCAAGTCCTAGTTGTCAGGAGTCCTCTTCTAGGGCGAGGCATTTTACAGCACCCCTCTCCACCTTGGGAGGTCCCTTGGTGGCAGTAATGACCTCGTGGCCGTGAGCGCGGCAACCCTTTTTCTTATGATTACAATTTGTGGACCTACTCATAAAGCGTTCATATATCTTTCTCAACTTTCTTTGCCATTTTTCCAATGTCGAAGAGGAGCAAGCGACCAGCGTGGCGAGAACTCACGTTCTCTCACGACAACCGGCTCAGGGAGGGGAGGGAGGCCCCTACATACCTCACCATAAAATGTAATGTGCAAGGTGAAAGACTGGATAAGCTGTGTGCAATCCGTCTCCACCGCAATATGATGTTAGCTTTTGGCCAACCCAAAAGCTATCAAACATTGAAAGACGGATCCATCCTCGTAGAAACAATCTCGGATGATCAGTCCCGAAAGATCTTAACAGTGAAAAACCTTGGAGAAACCTCAGTCACAGTCGAGGCACATCGCTCCCTAAATCAAACAAAGGGAATAATCTCATGCTCTGGCCTGATGCAATCAACACTGGAGGACATCAAGGAGGAGCTGAAAGAATACAAGGTAACTGAAGTTACCCAGATCAAGAAACGTAAGGGCACTGAACTGGTCCCCACCGAGAACTACATCCTAACATTTGACCAAACAGTTCTGCCGGAAAAGATACAAATCGCCAGATTTTTCTTGAAGGTACGAGCTTACATTCCAAATCCTATGCGCTGCTACAAATGCCAGAAATTCGGACACACCAGCAAAGTGTGTAGAGTGGACGAAGTCTGCGGCAAGTGCGGCAGCAAAATACATGAAGACAACTGCACAGCTGAGCAGAGCTGTGTAAACTGCAAGGGAAAGCACGTATCTTGGTCTAGAAACTGCCCACGAAACAAAGAAGAGCTCAAAATCCAAGAATACATGGTCTTGGACAAAATCAGCTACCGTGCCGCCCAGGCTAAGCTGAGAGAAAGCACCCCAGCTCTGGTGAATACTTTCGCGAAGGCAGTTCTCAAAGGAAAACGCCAACAAGGAAAGAACATAGAGCAAGAACAGAAACAACAAGAACCAAAGAAGCAGATGATACCTACGCAGGTGTTATCTACCCAAAGGCTGAAAAAACGTCAGGCAACTGACCAAACCCCTCAAGAATCTCAAGAGTCCGAGCAAGAGGAGGAAAGAAAGCAGAAGCGTCTAAGACGCCGCAGAAACCAAGAAGTCCGCGTGTTCAGCGAGTCTGAAAACATGGACACCGAAAGCCAGTCTGGAGTAGAGCAGCCGCTCCTCACGACACCGGAAGCTAAAGAGGTGACAGATAAACCCTCAACTTCTTCCGAACAGAAAAAAGCGGAGCAAATTGCTCCTGAAACTGCAGAAATGCAAGAAGAGCAAGAAACAATCTCTGCTCCAGCTGCACAGCAAGAACCCAAACTAAAGGCCCCTCGTACCTCTGGATCGATTAATACATCTTCGAAGAAACCAGAACGAAAGCCAATACTACCACCCGGGAAACAATTCCTGGAGGACAAAAAGAAATACGATGCAAACGCTGGCAAGAGTCAGAAAAAGTTAACACAAACAGCAACTAAGGTTGGGGCTAAAACCCCTCCCAAACCATAAGAACTTCCAATGGCTACCCTTCAATGGAATATGAACGGTTTTTACAGACAACGTGAAGGCCTGAGCCTTCTCATGTCTCAGAATAACCCTCTTGCCATTTGTTTACAGGAAACTAGGCTTAAGCCTACACAAGATGCAAAATTGAAGAATTACACATGCTACAGAAAAGACTACGTGGATGGCGACATTGCCTGTGGGGGAGTCGCGACATTTGCTCGCAATGACGCCTTCTCGCAGGAAGTGCCACTAGTCACGGAACTTCAAGTAGTTGCGGTGCAGATGCTCATTCCTCACAAGGTATGCATCTGCAACGTATATCTTCCACCGAATGTAAATGTAACACAACAGCAGATCGTTGCCCTTGTGCACCAACTCCCCAAGCCGTACATTCTCTTGGGAGATTTGAACGCTCACAACACCGTCTGGGGATGTGACCGCATCGACCAGCGAGGGCGTATACTTGAGCAGTTTGTGAACATCGAGAGCCTCACCATCCTCAACACAGGAGAACCAACACATGTGACGATGGCTACTGGCACGCACTCTGCAATTGATTTGACCATCTGCACTACACGACTTGCTCCCAAACTGGAGTGGCGAGCATACGATGACACCTATGGTAGTGACCACTACCCAATAGTAACAGAAATGTTAGAAAATGAAATACGACAAGAGCGTGCACCAAAGTGGCGCCTTGATAAAGCTGACTGGCCCAGATACACTGAGCAAGCCCAGGTCCCGTGGGATCCCACTCAGGGAATAGACGAAATGGTGGAAGCATTTACCAACGCACTTTTGGCGGCAGCTTTGGACACCATCCCACAGACAAACACCAGGCCTGGGAAAATACCAGTGCCCTGGTGGACACCAGAATGCAAAGAGGCGATTCGAGAGCGTAGGAGAGCGCTCCGACGATGCAAGAAACGCCCAACACCAGAAAATGTCGAATGGTTCCGAATATGCCGAGCCAACGCAAGACAAATTATCAGGGAGGCAAAGAAGGCCTCCTGGCAAAGCTACGTATCTTCAGTCAACTCCACGACTCCTGTCAAGGAAGTCTGGGACAAGATCCGCAAAATTGATGGAAAGAGCACATGCATGGCCATCCCTGCTCTTGAAGTCAATGGAGTAATAGAGACAACACCAGAGGCAGTGTCTAACATTCTGGCAGACACATTCTCCTCAATCTCAGACCCAACTAACTATGACCCAGCATTCATCCCTCACAAGGACAGGGCAGAGAGTAGACCACCCGACTTCTCCACAAGAGAAGACCTGGACTACAATCATCCTTTCACCATGTGGGAGATGGAGGCAGCACTCAAAGATGCCAAGAGCTCAGCTCCTGGCCAAGACCAAATCCACATAGAGATGTTACGACACCTGAACAATCAAGCGTCTGTTCAACTTCTCCAGATGTACAACCGAATCTGGCTCGAAGGCATTTTCCCACAACTGTGGAAAAAAGCCATCGTCATCCCGATCTACAAAACCGGCAAAAACAAAATCGATCCGAAGAGCTACCGCCCAATCGCCCTCACTTCTGTCCTGTGCAAAGTGATGGAAAGAATGGTCAACAAGCGCCTGGTGTGGTTCGCTGAAAAACATGACCTTCTCTCCAATGAGCAATGTGGGTTCAGACAACATCGCTCTACTACCGACAACCTGGTGAAACTCGAAAACGAGATCCAGAACGCCTACCTCAACAAAGAACACCTCGTAGCCGTGTCTTTCGACATGGAAAAGGCTTACGACACGACCTGGAGACACGGAATACTCAAGACCCTCCATGAATGGGGACTGCGCGGTCACATGCCAGTCTTCATCCGAGAGTTCATGAAGGACCGAGTCTTTTCAGTACGTGTTGGTAACACCATCTCTGATCAACGAGCCCAGGAGACTGGCGTCCCCCAAGGATCGGTGCTGAGTGTAACATTGTTCGCTGTGGCGATCAACAGCATCGTTCGCAATGTCAGTCACCCCATCAGGAGTTCACTGTATGTGGATGACTTCATCATCTACTGCGCAGCAAAACTTCTGAGGACGGCTCAACGACAACTTCAAATGTGCATCAACAAACTGTTCAGGTGGAGCAGATCCAACGGATTCAAATTCTCTGCGCAGAAAACCACTGTGGTCCACTTCCACAGACTGCGTGGTGTGCAACCAGAGCCTGAGCTCCAGATGGGAGGAATTCCGATCCCATGCTCTGATACTGTCCGCTTTCTGGGACTCATTTTCGACAGCAAATTGTCGTGGAGGCCCCATCTTAGAAGCCTGAAGGCAAAATGCCAACAGCCACTTAACCTTCTCCGTGTCTTGAGTGGAAAGTCCTATGGTGCTGACCGAGTGGTACTCTTACGACTCTATCGGGCCCTGGTTCGTTCCAAGCTAGACTATGGAGCAATAATCTACAACTCAGCTAGACCGTCATATATCAAAACGCTTGACCCAGTCCACAACACTGGACTGAGGCTGGCCACAGGAGCATTTCGCTCTAGCCCAATAGAAAGCCTCTGTGCAGAGGCTGGAGAACCACCACTCAAGAGCAGGCGAGACTTGCTAACTTGCAACTACATCGCGAGTCTTCTTAGCAAGCCACAGCACACAACATTCGAGTGCGTCTTCAAACCAAAGCACAGGAATAAATACCTCCAAAGACATAAAACAACAAGGCCTCTGGGCATCCGGGCGAGGGAACTTCTCACAGGAGACCTGGGAATCCACTATCTCCCCGCTGTGTACAACCAGGTACCAAGCTCGATTGCACCGTGGAAAATTCCACGCCCATGCGTGAGACTTGACCTGGCAAACAACAAAAAAGACAGTACAGACCCCTTACTCTACAGGGGCATTTACTCAGAAGTGATAGACCAGTACAGAGACTACACTCTGGTCTTCACCGACGGCTCAAAGAAGGACGATGACGTTGGTTGTGCCTTCGTCATCAACAACGAAGAACATGGATACTGCCTGCGTGAGCAAACAAGTGTATTCACATCAGAAATGTACGCCATCTGGAAAGCTCTCGAGCACTGTTTGGAAAGAGACGACAGATCCATTATGATCTGTACCGACTCCCTCAGTAGCCTCCAGACAATTGAGAAAACATTCCCCAAGAATCCACTGGCAAAGAAAATCCAAGATTGTCTCTACCAGTTGGCGAACCAGGACAAATACGTCTCTTTCCTCTGGGTACCCGGCCATGCTGGAATCCCTGGAAATGAGGCTGCAGACAAAGCCGCAAAGCGAGCCTCTGAGAAAGAGGACTGGGACTCGGAGGAGATCACATCAGACGACTTCCGCAACTCGCTACAACTGGACATCCAAAGGAGATGGGAAGCATCGTGGCAAGAGGTCACATATGACAACAAACTGCGGAACATCAAGGAAATGCCACGCGCATGGCAGACCAGCTACAGAAAGAACCGCAGGGACGAGGTCATCCTCGCCAGACTGCGCATCGGACACACCAGGCTGACACACGGCCACCTCATGGAGCACGAAGCCTCTCCTCTGTGTGCAACCTGTGCCGAAGAACTGACAGTGGACCACATCCTCACGGACTGTCGCCACTACGTGGAAGAAAGAAGGACCTGCAAAATGACAGGCTCCACTAAAGAGGTTCTCGCAAACGACGAGGAAGCAGTGCAGCGCATCTTAGAGTTCACCACTAAGGCGAACCTACGAAGAGAGCTGTAAACAGAAACAAACAAAGAAAAGAAACGAGAAAAACAAAGAAAATCAAAACATAGACACAATAAACAAAGAAATAAAATCCCATATGGGAAACAGTCAAAAATCTGCGGTCTCTTAAAGGCCGCGCTGGGGGCATACATGACCAAAATGTGTCAATTGCCCCAAAATATAAATCAATCAATCAATCAGATTTGACAAATTAGTTTGTTGATAATTTGGTTTGAACATCATAAAACTTTAAATAAAATGACCTGAAGAGAACTGGAGGTTAGTTTACAACAATGCCGAGGATCAAATAATTTTTATGATTATCAAACAATATAAAGAGAGCTTACTAAACCGTGTTTTAAAAGTGACGCAATTGCTATGCTGGCATATATAATTTAATGCTAAATACAAAACATAAATACAAGCGTTAAAATTATTATAAAAATGACGTTAAAATTGGACTGTCACTCACCTTCATAACAATCGTAAGAATTAGCACAACAATGTAACAGCTGTGAAAATTTGGAATTAAAATCGAAGGACGTAATTATTTGATGACGTTACAGGCGGTATAAGAGCGGCCCTCGCTCTGTCCGACCATCACTTCACCACCATGAAGCTCTTGATGTTCGTAGTCGTCGCGTGCCTCCTCGCCGCCGTGCAGGTAACAACTTGTCTAAGTTAAAATGGTCATCAGTTAAACCAGCAATGGACTACTTGATTGACAATTTTTTATTGCAAAAGTGAATAAATGGTACCAAATTCCCATGGCATACTCTGAGTGTTTTTTTTTTATTTTTTTTTTTTTTTGTGGATATTTATTATATTTTTAAAAATTATTGAAAATCCTACAAATTGTGTCGGCCCCCTGGATCCTTAATAAAAAGAATATACTAATTACAGGGGCTGAACACCTTCAGGAGGCATGCACGCACATTTAATAATTTCATAAAAATAATTCGTTACTTAAAAAATATGAAAAAAAAAATCGAAGATTATCATAATTTGGCTCTATTAATTTCTACAATAAAAATATGTTGCATGTCGTCCATTCCATTTATATTTGTTGTTTATGAGAACTTCACTAGATTTCCTTAATTTTTAATTAATATTTTTATTAATAGGTAGGGCTTAGCAACCCCCTACTAATACTTATGATGTTTTTATTTGATATTTTCAAATAATTTCTTTATAAATTCTCAGTTTTCTTTCTCTCTTTCATGGAATAATGTGTACTAATATGTACTAAATAATTATAATGTAATTATTATTAATATTTAATTAAATAATGCCCCCGATTTACGTACTGCAATGAGATATTAGAATGTGAAAATTTTAGTGGCTTAATCGAAAGAAGGGGCAAAATATGGTACTGTGAATTTTTTCCGATTTTACTGAGACCAGGAACAATTTTTAAAAAATTATTGAAAGTCTATTTTGATGACGTCACGGGCGGTACTCCTTAAGAAAAAAGATAGGGCAGTGCCGCACGTGACGTCATAAAATATACTTTCAATAATTTTGTAAAAATAGTTCCCGGTCTCAAAAAAATCTGAAAAAATTCACAGTTCCATATTTCCCTTCTTCCCTTCTTTCGATTAAGCCACTAAAAGTTTCACATTCTAATAAATCATTATACCATTAATAATAATTAAAAGTTATTGAAGTCTCTACAGTTGGTGAAGCGTTCAGATTTGATGGAAATCCGGGGTTCGAATCTCGGCAGTAACTTAAAAAAAAAGTCAACATATTTATGAGTGAGAACTGAAGTGCCGACACAGCACTAATTGTAAGTACATTTTGAAAGGGCAGCGACATTTTCACTTTCCTGTGTGTTCCCAGGCAGCAGATGTAACATGGAGTGTCCCAGGCGTGCCTGTTCTTGCCGGTAACAAACCAAAAGGTAACTCACTTTATCCTTCGTATGTCCTTCATTGAATCATCCGTGATCAAATTTGATATTTGATTACGCCTCTTTTTTAAAACAGATCTAGAAAGGAGGAGGTTAAAGAGGGGCTGCATCGCGATCCTTCCCTTAAAAAAATAGATTACACTTTAGAATTTACATCACTGCAATATTTTATGACTTAATCCTTCCCCCCTGAATGTCATTCTGCCAGTCCGTCACAACATATTTCGTTGAATATCAGCCAAATTCTTAATTTCACAGCATTTCAAGCTAGTTCTGCAATGGAGTATCGACCTCAATTTTTTTTATTGCAGAAATGGATAAAGGGTGCAAATTTATGCTACATTGATTTTTTTTTTTTCACATTTTTTTGAGACCGGGAACTATTTTTAAATAATTATTGAATGTCCTTTTTATGACGTCAGGAGACGCCGCTTCTTAAGAAAAAGATAGGACTTGCTGCCTCGTGACGTCACAAAAAGAAGGATTTTCAAATTTTTTAAAAAAAAATAGTTCCCGGTCTCAAAAATATCTGAAAAAATTTAGGGTAGCATAAATTTGCACCCTCTATCCATTTCTGCAATAAAAAAAAATGAGTTCAATACTCCATTGTATAAAGGTGATGTTCTGTGACGTGCATTTTTGGTGAGTAGTGGTTCCCAAATTAGCCTGTTCTTTATATAAATATCAATTAATACGATTATATTATATAAGGTCTCGCTTTTTATGCAAATGGCTAACAATATGACAAATATGTCTGCATGCATGATATTATCATATTCTCACGCACCTTATAAGTTAGCATGTCCCTCAATGAAAACCT
Source organism: Siphlonurus alternatus (assembly GCA_949825025.1). Taxonomy (NCBI): domain Eukaryota; kingdom Metazoa; phylum Arthropoda; class Insecta; order Ephemeroptera; family Siphlonuridae; genus Siphlonurus; species Siphlonurus alternatus. The sequence continues at coordinate 4,722,762 of OX463785.1, read as the reverse complement.
TCCATGAAGCAGATCCAATGGTAATAATATTATACTTGTTTTGAATGACGTTATACCATTGTAGTTTAGCATCGTATCATTGTGGATCAGACGATGCTGATCGCAGTGGATTAAAGGAAGGGGTGCTGTGGTGAACACGCCCCAAACCTCCAAAGTCCCCAAAATACATGAAGATGTTGCCAACCCCACCCGTCACCCTCCAATTCAAAATTTTAACATTGCAAGATAGGGCACCGCTCCCCCCAGAGACACAAGCTAAAATCCTCCCCTGGAGGATCCACTAGCGGGGCTATTTTGAAGTTAAAATTTGAAGCTCTCTAATGTTTAGATATTTCTTTACAGTAAGCAGGTATCAGAGTTTGGTGCAAAAATATTTGGAATGTTACAGGAGCAACCACGGTGAACGGTCAAATCATCGGTGGGTCTGCAGCCATTGTGGGACAGTTTCCCTGGCAAGTGGCCATCGTTGCTGACAACGTGGCCTTCTGTGGAGGCTCGTTCATCTACGGCAACTATGTACTCACCGCAGCTCACTGTGTCCACAAGTACGTGACATAGGGAAAGGGATATATTTATATGTTGGCACCAAAGCCCAGAAAAATCGCGCACAACAAACCTAAAAGTGTCACTAACCATTTGAACAAAATCCGTAATTAATAAATACTGGGGCTTTGCTTTCTTAATTTTGATGATTTCAAGAAGTGATAAAAACAGAAAAGCAATGCCCGAAGAGAAGTTCTGTTTCGGGTTTTGCTAATTTAATATAGTGTCTTTGGTTCACATAAGGTATTCTTCTGTGAATTAAGGAATTATAAGAAGGTATACTTCGGTGTTTGCCTTGTTCTCCAACCAAGAATTGATAATTTTATTTACTCACGTAGGGTCTGAAATAAAATGTCTTCTCAGTTTTGTGTCTTTTTTTTTCTGATTTGAGCAATATTGCTTCCAAAAATTATCAAACTTAATTGAGCAAAGCCATAAATAGAATTTCTCTCAGGACTTTGATATTTCTGATTTGATCACTTCTAGAAATGATTAAATTTAAATGAGCAAAGCCCGAAATAATACTTTTCTTCGGGCTTTGCTGTTTTTTTCATTTGATCACTTCTAGAAATTATCGAATTTAAATAAGCAAAGCTGGAAATATTATTTTGCTAATTCAGGCTTTGCTTGAATCGCTAGAGGCGCATTTAGGTGTGCGCATTTAGGTGTGCGCATTTTTTTTTTTTAGCTTTGTCGAAAAACAAACTTATTTACATACCAATATATTTACACATTAACTAACTCCCCCCTTGCAGCCGCACCCAGTTCTGGCTGAACTTCGGCATCATCAAGCTGAACACGTTCACTACAGGCCGCGTCCAGTACCATGCGAATGCAGTGACTAAACAGCCCAGCTACAACCCGACCACCCTACAGAACGACGTGGCTGTGATCTGGCTGCAGAACGTGATGGGGACCACAGGTAGGTCACAGTGGAACGTGAGGTTATATTTATACAAAATCTGTGACGCCACTTTTGATCCTGTTACACCTTCATAATGTCATTGTAAACGCATCTCATGACTCCTGTTTTTCAGCAACCATAAAATACATCCGTCTGCCAAGGTTTTCTGACGCCACTAACACATTCGCCGGAATTGTAGCCACTGCCAGTGGCTGGGGAGCTACCACTAACGGTGAGTGCAACGTAACATTAGTCTTGTGTGCCGTGTCTAATGGCACGTCACAAACATGTTTTTTAAAACTTTGGCTTCTGCGAGTTGCTCAGGATATACCACTAACGCAAACAGGGACTTGATTTTAGTACGTTGAAACTCTCCCTGGATTAACATCTATTTAACTTCTAATTTTCCCCCAGGTGGCGCGGTGAGTCAGGTGCTCAACTCTGTGACCCGGACGGTGATCACCAACGCCAACGCCAACCTTAACCTTCTCCGTGTCTTGAGTGGAAAGTCCTATGGTGCTGACCGAGTGGTACTCTTACGACTCTATCGGGCCCTGGTTCGTTCCAAGCTAGACTATGGAGCAATAATCTACAACTCAGCTAGACCGTCATATATCAAAACGCTTGACCCAGTCCACAACACTGGACTGAGGCTGGCCACAGGAGCATTTCGCTCTAGCCCAATAGAAAGCCTCTGTGCAGAGGCTGGAGAACCACCACTCAAGAGCAGGCGAGACTTGCTAACTTGCAACTACATCGCGAGTCTTCTTAGCAAGCCACAGCACACAACATTCGAGTGCGTCTTCAAACCAAAGCACAGGAATAAATACCTCCAAAGACATAAAACAACAAGGCCTCTGGGCATCCGGGCGAGGGAACTTCTCACAGGAGACCTGGGAATCCACTATCTCCCCGCTGTGTACAACCAGGTACCAAGCTCGATTGCACCGTGGAAAATTCCACGCCCACGCGTGAGACTTGACCTGGCAAACAACAAAAAAGACAGTACAGACCCCTTACTCTACAGGGGCATTTACTCAGAAGTGATAGATCAGTACAGAGACTACACTCTGGTCTTCACCGATGGCTCAAAGAAGGACGATGACGTTGGTTGTGCCTTCGTCATCAACAACGAAGAACATGGATACTGCCTGCGTGAGCAAACAAGTGTATTCACATCAGAAATGTACGCCATCTGGAAAGCTCTCGAGCACTGTTTGGAAAGAGACGACGGATCCATTATGATCTGTACCGACTCCCTCAGTAGCCTCCAGACAATTGAGAAAACATTCCCCAAGAATCCACTGGCAAAGAAAATCCAAGATTGTCTCTACCAGTTGGCGAACCAGGACAAATACGTCTCTTTCCTCTGGGTACCCGGCCATGCTGGAATCCCTGGAAATGAGGCTGCAGACAAAGCCGCAAAGCGAGCCTCTGAGAAAGAGGACTGGGACTCGGAGGAGATCACATCAGACGACTTCCGCAACTCGCTACAACTGGACATCCAAAGGAGATGGGAAGCATCGTGGCAAGAGGTCACATATGACAACAAACTGCGGAACATCAAGGAAATGCCACGCGCATGGCAGACCAGCTACAGAAAGAACCGCAGGGACGAGGTCATCCTCGCCAGACTGCGCATCGGACACACCAGGCTGACACACGGCCACCTCATGGAGCACGAAGCCTCTCCTCTGTGTGCAACCTGTGCCGAAGAACTGACAGTGGACCACATCCTCACGGACTGTCGCCACTACGTGGAAGAAAGAAGGACCTGCAAAATGACAGGCTCCACTAAAGAGGTTCTCGCAAACGACGAGGAAGCAGTGCAGCGCATCTTAGAGTTCACCACTAAGGCGAACCTACGAAGAGAGCTGTAAACAGAAACAAACAAAGAAAAGAAACGAGAAAAACAAAGAAAATCAAAACATAGACACAATAAACAAAGAAATAAAATCCCATATGGGAAACAGTCAAAAATCTGCGGTCTCTTAAAGGCCGCGCTGGGGGCATACATGACCAAAATGTGTCAATTGCCCCAAAATATAAATCAATCAATCAATCAGATTTGACAAATTAGTTTGTTGATAATTTGGTTTGAACATCATAAAACTTTAAATAAAATGACCTGAAGAGAACTGGAGGTTAGTTTACAACAATGCCGAGGATCAAATAATTTTTATGATTATCAAACAATATAAAGAGAGCTTACTAAACCGTGTTTTAAAAGTGACGCAATTGCTATGCTGGCATATATAATTTAATGCTAAATACAAAACATAAATACAAGCGTTAAAATTATTATAAAAATGACGTTAAAATTGGACTGTCACTCACCTTCATAACAATCGTAAGAATTAGCACAACAATGTAACAGCTGTGAAAATTTGGAATTAAAATCGAAGGACGTAATTATTTGATGACGTTACAGGCGGTATAAGAGCGGCCCTCGCTCTGTCCGACCATCACTTCACCACCATGAAGCTCTTGATGTTCGTAGTCGTCGCGTGCCTCCTCGCCGCCGTGCAGGTAACAACTTGTCTAAGTTAAAATGGTCATCAGTTAAACCAGCAATGGACTACTTGATTGACAATTTTTTATTGCAAAAGTGAATAAATGGTACCAAATTCCCATGGCATACTCTGAGTGTTTTTTTTTTATTTTTTTTTTTTTTTGTGGATATTTATTATATTTTTAAAAATTATTGAAAATCCTACAAATTGTGTCGGCCCCCTGGATCCTTAATAAAAAGAATATACTAATTACAGGGGCTGAACACCTTCAGGAGGCATGCACGCACATTTAATAATTTCATAAAAATAATTCGTTACTTAAAAAATATGAAAAAAAAAATCGAAGATTATCATAATTTGGCTCTATTAATTTCTACAATAAAAATATGTTGCATGTCGTCCATTCCATTTATATTTGTTGTTTATGAGAACTTCACTAGATTTCCTTAATTTTTAATTAATATTTTTATTAATAGGTAGGGCTTAGCAACCCCCTACTAATACTTATGATGTTTTTATTTGATATTTTCAAATAATTTCTTTATAAATTCTCAGTTTTCTTTCTCTCTTTCATGGAATAATGTGTACTAATATGTACTAAATAATTATAATGTAATTATTATTAATATTTAATTAAATAATGCCCCCGATTTACGTACTGCAATGAGATATTAGAATGTGAAAATTTTAGTGGCTTAATCGAAAGAAGGGGCAAAATATGGTACTGTGAATTTTTTCCGATTTTACTGAGACCAGGAACAATTTTTAAAAAATTATTGAAAGTCTATTTTGATGACGTCACGGGCGGTACTCCTTAAGAAAAAAGATAGGGCAGTGCCGCACGTGACGTCATAAAATATACTTTCAATAATTTTGTAAAAATAGTTCCCGGTCTCAAAAAAATCTGAAAAAATTCACAGTTCCATATTTCCCTTCTTCCCTTCTTTCGATTAAGCCACTAAAAGTTTCACATTCTAATAAATCATTATACCATTAATAATAATTAAAAGTTATTGAAGTCTCTACAGTTGGTGAAGCGTTCAGATTTGATGGAAATCCGGGGTTCGAATCTCGGCAGTAACTTAAAAAAAAAGTCAACATATTTATGAGTGAGAACTGAAGTGCCGACACAGCACTAATTGTAAGTACATTTTGAAAGGGCAGCGACATTTTCACTTTCCTGTGTGTTCCCAGGCAGCAGATGTAACATGGAGTGTCCCAGGCGTGCCTGTTCTTGCCGGTAACAAACCAAAAGGTAACTCACTTTATCCTTCGTATGTCCTTCATTGAATCATCCGTGATCAAATTTGATATTTGATTACGCCTCTTTTTTAAAACAGATCTAGAAAGGAGGAGGTTAAAGAGGGGCTGCATCGCGATCCTTCCCTTAAAAAAATAGATTACACTTTAGAATTTACATCACTGCAATATTTTATGACTTAATCCTTCCCCCCTGAATGTCATTCTGCCAGTCCGTCACAACATATTTCGTTGAATATCAGCCAAATTCTTAATTTCACAGCATTTCAAGCTAGTTCTGCAATGGAGTATCGACCTCAATTTTTTTTATTGCAGAAATGGATAAAGGGTGCAAATTTATGCTACATTGATTTTTTTTTTTTCACATTTTTTTGAGACCGGGAACTATTTTTAAATAATTATTGAATGTCCTTTTTATGACGTCAGGAGACGCCGCTTCTTAAGAAAAAGATAGGACTTGCTGCCTCGTGACGTCACAAAAAGAAGGATTTTCAAATTTTTTAAAAAAAAATAGTTCCCGGTCTCAAAAATATCTGAAAAAATTTAGGGTAGCATAAATTTGCACCCTCTATCCATTTCTGCAATAAAAAAAAATGAGTTCAATACTCCATTGTATAAAGGTGATGTTCTGTGACGTGCATTTTTGGTGAGTAGTGGTTCCCAAATTAGCCTGTTCTTTATATAAATATCAATTAATACGATTATATTATATAAGGTCTCGCTTTTTATGCAAATGGCTAACAATATGACAAATATGTCTGCATGCATGATATTATCATATTCTCACGCACCTTATAAGTTAGCATGTCCCTCAATGAAAACCTTCCATGAAGCAGATCCAATGGTAATAATATTATACTTGTTTTGAATGACGTTATACCATTGTAGTTTAGCATCGTATCATTGTGGATCAGACGATGCTGATCGCAGTGGATTAAAGGAAGGGGTGCTGTGGTGAACACGCCCCAAACCTCCAAAGTCCCCAAAATACATGAAGATGTTGCCAACCCCACCCGTCACCCTCCAATTCAAAATTTTAACATTGCAAGATAGGGCACCGCTCCCCCCAGAGACACAAGCTAAAATCCTCCCCTGGAGGATCCACTAGCGGGGCTATTTTGAAGTTAAAATTTGAAGCTCTCTAATGTTTAGATATTTCTTTACAGTAAGCAGGTATCAGAGTTTGGTGCAAAAATATTTGGAATGTTACAGGAGCAACCACGGTGAACGGTCAAATCATCGGTGGGTCTGCAGCCATTGTGGGACAGTTTCCCTGGCAAGTGGCCATCGTTGCTGACAACGTGGCCTTCTGTGGAGGCTCGTTCATCTACGGCAACTATGTACTCACCGCAGCTCACTGTGTCCACAAGTACGTGACATAGGGAAAGGGATATATTTATATGTTGGCACCAAAGCCCAGAAAAATCGCGCACAACAAACCTAAAAGTGTCACTAACCATTTGAACAAAATCCGTAATTAATAAATACTGGGGCTTTGCTTTCTTAATTTTGATGATTTCAAGAAGTGATAAAAACAGAAAAGCAATGCCCGAAGAGAAGTTCTGTTTCGGGTTTTGCTAATTTAATATAGTGTCTTTGGTTCACATAAGGTATTCTTCTGTGAATTAAGGAATTATAAGAAGGTATACTTCGGTGTTTGCCTTGTTCTCCAACCAAGAATTGATAATTTTATTTACTCACGTAGGGTCTGAAATAAAATGTCTTCTCAGTTTTGTGTCTTTTTTTTTCTGATTTGAGCAATATTGCTTCCAAAAATTATCAAACTTAATTGAGCAAAGCCATAAATAGAATTTCTCTCAGGACTTTGATATTTCTGATTTGATCACTTCTAGAAATGATTAAATTTAAATGAGCAAAGCCCGAAATAATACTTTTCTTCGGGCTTTGCTGTTTTTTTCATTTGATCACTTCTAGAAATTATCGAATTTAAATAAGCAAAGCTGGAAATATTATTTTGCTAATTCAGGCTTTGCTTGAATCGCTAGAGGCGCATTTAGGTGTGCGCATTTAGGTGTGCGCATTTTTTTTTTTTAGCTTTGTCGAAAAACAAACTTATTTACATACCAATATATTTACACATTAACTAACTCCCCCCTTGCAGCCGCACCCAGTTCTGGCTGAACTTCGGCATCATCAAGCTGAACACGTTCACTACAGGCCGCGTCCAGTACCATGCGAATGCAGTGACTAAACAGCCCAGCTACAACCCGACCACCCTACAGAACGACGTGGCTGTGATCTGGCTGCAGAACGTGATGGGGACCACAGGTAGGTCACAGTGGAACGTGAGGTTATATTTATACAAAATCTGTGACGCCACTTTTGATCCTGTTACACCTTCATAATGTCATTGTAAACGCATCTCATGACTCCTGTTTTTCAGCAACCATAAAATACATCCGTCTGCCAAGGTTTTCTGACGCCACTAACACATTCGCCGGAATTGTAGCCACTGCCAGTGGCTGGGGAGCTACCACTAACGGTGAGTGCAACGTAACATTAGTCTTGTGTGCCGTGTCTAATGGCACGTCACAAACATGTTTTTTAAAACTTTGGCTTCTGCGAGTTGCTCAGGATATACCACTAACGCAAACAGGGACTTGATTTTAGTACGTTGAAACTCTCCCTGGATTAACATCTATTTAACTTCTAATTTTCCCCCAGGTGGCGCGGTGAGTCAGGTGCTCAACTCTGTGACCCGGACGGTGATCACCAACGCCAACGCCAACCTTAACCTTCTCCGTGTCTTGAGTGGAAAGTCCTATGGTGCTGACCGAGTGGTACTCTTACGACTCTATCGGGCCCTGGTTCGTTCCAAGCTAGACTATGGAGCAATAATCTACAACTCAGCTAGACCGTCATATATCAAAACGCTTGACCCAGTCCACAACACTGGACTGAGGCTGGCCACAGGAGCATTTCGCTCTAGCCCAATAGAAAGCCTCTGTGCAGAGGCTGGAGAACCACCACTCAAGAGCAGGCGAGACTTGCTAACTTGCAACTACATCGCGAGTCTTCTTAGCAAGCCACAGCACACAACATTCGAGTGCGTCTTCAAACCAAAGCACAGGAATAAATACCTCCAAAGACATAAAACAACAAGGCCTCTGGGCATCCGGGCGAGGGAACTTCTCACAGGAGACCTGGGAATCCACTATCTCCCCGCTGTGTACAACCAGGTACCAAGCTCGATTGCACCGTGGAAAATTCCACGCCCACGCGTGAGACTTGACCTGGCAAACAACAAAAAAGACAGTACAGACCCCTTACTCTACAGGGGCATTTACTCAGAAGTGATAGATCAGTACAGAGACTACACTCTGGTCTTCACCGATGGCTCAAAGAAGGACGATGACGTTGGTTGTGCCTTCGTCATCAACAACGAAGAACATGGATACTGCCTGCGTGAGCAAACAAGTGTATTCACATCAGAAATGTACGCCATCTGGAAAGCTCTCGAGCACTGTTTGGAAAGAGACGACAGATCCATTATGATCTGTACCGACTCCCTCAGTAGCCTCCAGACAATTGAGAAAACATTCCCCAAGAATCCACTGGCAAAGAAAATCCAAGATTGTCTCTACCAGTTGGCAAACCAGGACAAATACGTCTCTTTCCTCTGGGTACCCGGCCATGCTGGAATCCCTGGAAATGAGGCTGCAGACAAAGCCGCAAAGCGAGCCTCTGAGAAAGAGGACTGGGACTCGGAGGAGATCACATCAGACGACTTCCGCAACTCGCTACAACTGGACATCCAAAGGAGATGGGAAGCATCGTGGCAAGAGGTCACATATGACAACAAACTGCGGAACATCAAGGAAATGCCACGCGCATGGCAGACCAGCTACAGAAAGAACCGCAGGGACGAGGTCATCCTCGCCAGACTGCGCATCGGACACACCAGGCTGACACACGGCCACCTCATGGAGCACGAAGCCTCTCCTCTGTGTGCAACCTGTGCCGAAGAACTGACAGTGGACCACATCCTCACGGACTGTCGCCACTACGTGGAAGAAAGAAGGACCTGCAAAATGACAGGCTCCACTAAAGAGGTTCTCGCAAACGACGAGGAAGCAGTGCAGCGCATCTTAGAGTTCACCACTAAGGCGAACCTACGAAGAGAGCTGTAAACAGAAACAAACAAAGAAAAGAAACGAGAAAAACAAAGAAAATCAAAACATAGACACAATAAACAAAGAAATAAAATCCCATATGGGAAACAGTCAAAAATCTGCGGTCTCTTAAAGGCCGCGCTGGGGGCATACATGACCAAAATGTGTCAATTGCCCCAAAATATAAATCAATCAATCAATCAAACCAACGCCAACTGCGCGGCGGTGTACGGAACTACTGTCGTCAGCTCCACCCTCTGCGTGGACGCCTCGGCCACCTCGTCCATCTGTCAGGTGAGCTCCCACCACCTTGCCCAAGGTCATTTCTTTATGAAGGTCAGGCATTGATACAGGGGGGTGCAGCCCCCCCCCCCCCAAATTTTGTATTTAACATGGGCAATATAGGCATTTCCACCACTCCAATTTTTTTTAACATTGGCTTTATGGAGGCAACCCCCTCCAAAAATTTTTCTGGATCCACGACTGATGAAGGTAACATATTAAGACCGAATGTAAAAAGGCACTAGTGAGGTATTTTTTAGTAATATATGGTTATACTTTTGTTTCTTTATTGTGAAGCCAAATTTTCATTATTAGCTCGAAGCCAATTAATATACTATTAAATAATACGATTGTGTAATTTTATTACACTTTTTCTATTATACTAAAAATGAAACAAGAAGAGTGCACGGATTTTGTGCCCCGTGTGCCCGTCTCTATAAATAATTTAATCTCTATATTATATGGAAGTTGCGCGTGTAACTGTAAAACTTGTGATAAAAAGGAAATATACAGTACGTCAAATAGGTTTTATATTCCAACCGGAAGTAGCTGGAAGTGCAGCTCTTCTGTTTGTCGCTTAATTAGTTTTGAAACTTTATTCAGAGTATAAGTTTTACGCAGAAATACTGAAATATGTGAAAATGTGGCGCTGAAATACAGACAGAAACACTATAATAGAAACCTCACACTTCCGGCTACTTCCGTATGAAAAATGAGGTAAATTTGACTGTATTCGTGGTGACTCAGGGCGACAGTGGCGGCCCACTGGTCTACAAGGAGGCTGATGGCAACTGGACCCTGATCGGAGTGACGTCATTCTCTGGACCCACGTGTACCGGCTACCCCCAGGGCTTCGCACGTGTCACTAGCTTCCTGCAGTGGATCGCATCGACCGCGGGAATGACCGCCATGATCAGAGCCTAGGTGGCAGTATTACATAGGTAGAAATCCAATGTAACTGAATGATCAATAAATGCATGGAAACTAAGTGGTGTTTCATTATTTTACCTAAAAACATGGTGGCTGCAATAACTATGGTGGTGTCACGTTCGCCCACTGTCAAATTTGGTGTTTAAACTGTTACACTTTTTATACTTTTTATGTGACGTCACTGCAATTACGCACTTCGATTGGCTGAACCTTACACAGAGGGGTCTTATCCTTCAACAATTGAGGCCATTAGGATCAAAACAGCATAAAGACCAATAAGACCATTGCAGATAAAGGTCAGCTGTTTCTTATTTACATTGTTGCAACAATAGCCTTTACCTAGCTGCAATGGTCTTTATGCTGTTCTGATCGAGGTCTTTTGTTAAGTTTTTATTTATGTCACTGTATTGATTCCATTACATGACCATGCACTCTAGTTGAAAAATTACGTCTTCAACTCATCCATTACACGTCTAAGCATGATCCTTATACCTCTAAACTCTAAAACATCTTATTTTCTCTTTGCTCAAAGTGAGGATAAAATAAAGACAATGTTTTTAACATTTTATGTTCAAGAAGAGGAAAAAATAAGTTTAATCTCGTCTTTTTCCTTCTTTTTACGCTCTAAAATGGTGCAACATAGGAACGAATTAGACTAGGAAAGAGCGTGTATTAGCAAATAAGATATGAAATTTATTTCAACTCGGGCAATTGATAATAAATATGGCAGCCAGAAGTCAGTTGCTAGATTATAATATTATTTTATTTACTTATTTTTTTATATTTACCACATAACCTTGTTTCAATATTATATCAATCGCTAGATTTTTATCTATTAAGTCATCTATGGTTAGGTAACAGAGTACATTGGGTAGACGAACCCAAAACCTTTGATCTTTCTAATCTTAATAAAATAAACAATAAAATTTAAGTTTTTACAATGAAAAGCATCTAGAGATAATAAAATCTTAAAAGTTGAACCCTCAATCTGATAGCGATGATCACACAAAGGCTTGTTGCGGTGTACCAGGGATTATTATTTATAATGTAATCAAAAACTATCTGTTGTCCATGTAACACCGTGCTTAGAATGGCAAACAATGGAGTATTGACCTCATTTTTTTTATTGCAGAAATGGATAGAGCGTGCAAAGTTATGCTACCTTGCTTTTTTTCAGATTTTTTAGAGTCCGGGAAGTATTTTTAAAAAATTATTAAAAATTCTTTTTGTGACGTCACACGGTGGCAAGTCCTATCTTTTTCTTAAGGAGTGGCGTCTCGTGACGTCACGAAAAGAACTTTCAATAATTTGTTAAAAATAGTTCCCGGGCTCTAAAAAATCTGAAAAAAATCAGGGTAGCATAACCTTGCACGCTCTATTAATTTCTGCAATAAAAAAATTGAGGTCAATACTCCATTAGCATGCAATTTTCATAAGTACAATGACATTTTGTGAGAATATTATAAATTAATTAATTTTTTTGTTTTTAATTTTTTTATTCATAAAAAACAACAATACAGTCCTACCAAGGCCAGAAGCCTCATAGGTAGGTACTTTTTTTACAATCATCTTACATTTTTAATGAGCTCAGCAGAACAAAATTGCAAAAGTCAGCAAGAAAAATATAGTATACAACATACAATTGCAAATTGCACTAAAAAAAAAAAAAAAAAAAAATTAAAAAAACTGAAACGAAAAATATTATGGGATATAAACAAATTTTTAATTTTTGGATTTTAAGTTCAATTTTACCCTTTGACTCTTTAATAAACAATGGAATGTATTCCAAATTTTAGATAAAAGGACATCCAAGGTTCTTTCACCATATCTATTATTTGATAATGGTACAATTATATACATGATGTGATAACGTACATTCTGATAATTGATTTCTTGTATCAAGTTTATGGGTTATGACATCTTCTTTACAGTTGCTTCATGTCATCAAATTTATCCCCATGTTATGACAGATTTTGCCAAATTTATAACACGAACCAAATTAAAATACTTATGATATTCATTCTGAGAGTCTAATATTTCCCCAGATTTTATAATTTTTAATATTCTGTTTTGTAATTTTTAAGTTTTTTAATTAAATATCGCTCAGAATCATCAGAATGGGGGGTCTGCGCGCGCATTTTTTTTCTCCCAGCTCCTGTAAGGTAGAATGATTGCGTTGCTCATGCAACCACCTTAAATAATTATCTACACCATGTAATAAGCATTAAATTTTAGATATTTTTTTTTATTTTTTTTTTAAATGTGGATTTAAATGTGATTGATGGCATCCTTCATGAAATACTGTTCATCCCAATACGCCCTAGCTATAGTTAAAAAATTACGTCTTTAACTCACCCTTTACACGTCTAAACCTAATCTTTTTACCTCTAAAACACATCTTATATCCTCTTCACTCAAAGTGAGTATGAAATAAAGATATCATTTTTAATATTTTATGCTCAAGAAGAGGAAAAAATACGTAATCTCGTCTTTTCCTCTTTTTTTTCCTCTAAAATGGTGCAAAATAAGAAGAGAGCTTATTATAATAACGAAGAAAAGATGAAATTTATTTCAACTCTGGAAGTTTCATGGTTCTTTAGTTTCTAGCATTACCAAGAGATAGGGCCCGTGGGTCCGTGAGGAGGAAAGGGGAGGACAGGTCGAAACTTACTGTTGAAGCAGAGATAAAATATAAAAAAAAAACTGCTCCAAAAAAAACTGAAAAAAATGAGCAACACATGTCCGGCATGTCCAGGAAATAATGAAATAATGAGGGTAAATAAGCTTTTAAATACTTTATTAAAGGGATGTAACTATAGTGTTTCGTTCACTCCCCCCCCCCTTCTCTAGCTATAGCTTGAGACAAAAAAAAAATAGTAATTTTTAAAGTCTTCTATTATACTCGATACAACAATACTTTATTAATTTATTTATAAACAAGTTTATAACAAAGTATTGTTGGTAATGTCTATCCTGCAAGTGAAAAACACGGGACGGTTGTTGATTTACATCAGAGCATTCAGACTGCCTTAGCTGTTTACATGTTAATAACTTATTATTAAAAATTACCCATCAATGTTAAAAGTTTTTGTGTCTACTAGAGCCAATAATCCCTGCTCTGGTAGCAAAATCAGGCACTATACGTCGTCCCATGTTTAACAATGAAAAAGGTTTCATGTGACAGACATTATAAACAATGTTTTGTTACAACCATTGCGAGTAGAAGACTTTGGATAATGCTAGAGTTCCGAGAGAAAAAAAAATGAAGGAAATTTTTAGTTACTATATAAAGTTGTGAAAGCGTAAATTTTAAAAATATAAGTTTTTTATAATTTGCAATACCTATACAATTGCATAGCTAAATAATTTTTGTTTCTTATTGATATTTCATCACCACTTCATAATAAATAATATTATACGGGTCTGACAGGTACATCTGATAGGTTTGTTTGTTTTTCTATTGACACAAACTTTATCGTTAATTTAAGTAATTTGCATCTATTAAGCAAGTTTAGAGCTAATCTAGAGCTATCATCTGCAGTATGGTTTGTTGGGTAAATAAGTATCAATTAAAATCTGTGTTTAAAGAACTAGATGTCAGATTAAAATAAAAAATTTGAAGGATTTTTGGCAAATACATTGGCAAATACAGAAGAAAATGTGTTGCAATGAGGAATATATGTTGCAATTGGGAAGTTTGGAACCTTTGATTTGATATCAATGTTTTTTTTTTATTAATATTACCACACTTACAAATGACAGACAAGGATCTTGGCTCTATATAAGACAATCCATTCCACACCAAATCAAATCACTACTTCTTCTTACATCGAAACTATCTGGTGAGTTGATTGAAATGTAAGACAGTAAACGTTAAGTGCCAATTTATTTTTAAGAGTAGAATATTGTGTTTAATGACCTTAGTATTATCAAGATACTTTTTTGTCACACAATTTACCAAGGGAGGGGAGAGGGTCAAAGCGACCCATTTTCCAAATCACTTAAAGTGGGAAAAATATTGCGAAATATTGCTCTAAAAATCTGAAAAGATTTGTAATCCCTAGTTAGTCAAAGAGTAAGTATTTCCGGAAAAGAAAGTAGTTAAAAACACATTTGATTTTATTAGCTGGTGATTTTGACCCCCCCCCCATCTCTCTCTGGTGTAGCATGTGTCATCATATTTTTTTTTTCGATGCTAGCTTTACTTTGTTTTTTAATACTCTTAGAATGGAGTATCGACCTCATAATTTTTTTTACTGCAGAAATGGATAGAGGGTGCAAAGTTATGCTACCTTGATTTTTTGCAGATTTTTTTAGACCGGGAACTATATTTTAAAAATTATTGAAAGTCCTTTTTGTGACGTCACGAGGCGGCAAGTCCTATCTTTTTCTTAATGAGCGGCGTCTCGTGACGTCACAAAAAGGACTTTTAATAATTTTTTTATAAATACTTCCCGGTCTCAAAAAATCTTTAAAAAAATCAGGGTAGCATAACTTTGCACCCTCTATCCATTTCTGCAATAAAAAAATTGAGTTCGATACTCCATTGTTAGTAATTAGCATCATAGTAAAATAAAATATTAATAATATCCTTATTTCGTTTCAGATCAAAGCCATCATGTTCAAGTTGGGTGTTCTGATTTTGTGCGGGGTTCTCTACAGCGTAAGTATAAAATATAAGAAATGTTATGATGTGAACTGTTTTCAATGCTTTTCCGCCATCGGAAAGCCAGCGTTCTGAAGCAAATAATACCCTCCTAACGAACGCTTATAATTGGATATGCATACCGATGACGGAAAAAAGCAGAGTAAAAGTTGACATTGCTAATTTGTAATACAATCATCTGATGGAGTATAATAACATTGTTAACATGAAGTTGAAACCAGAGTGTGTCATTGATGTGGATCAATGCTTTTAAATTTTAACGGTAAATTTGATAATATTAAAAAAAAAAAGAAAAAAAAAAGTATCTCGCACACAATGCGTGTATATAAAAATGTTCATGTAGATCACCGTACAGAGAAGATAGTAGAGAAAGTCGTATGTTAGAATCGAAGTCGAAAACTGCTCGCGTCAACGGCATGTTTGTCCGCCGCAATGTTAAAATCATAGGAAAGGGGCACGACCAAATGGGGCATCCTGCAATGTTATGGCATAGGAGAATCAACTATAATCTGCTCTAACTCGGAAATTATTAAAGCTAGCACAGTGGATCTTTCACTAAAATATTAGAAAAAAATCTAGTATTTTTTACAAAAAAAAAAGTAAGCTCTTAACCCAATATTCAAAAAGTGTCAAAAATTGACTTCAGCTTCCCCGTAGCGCAGGTATAGGAGTTTGGCTACTATCTTTCCTGTACTATGATGTAGATTATAGTTTTACTTGTTCGAGGAATAATTGTAGTTGATAATTTTATTGTGCAAATATATTAAAATTGGGTGAAGTATTAAAAAATTATGAATTTTTCTGAGTAATATTTCAAACATTACATTATTTTAGTAATGAGTATATTTTTTATATAATATAATTTAAATGTAATAACATCTAGCTTCTTATTTTAGGGATATGCTGCGTCAATCGAGAATAAGGATTCAGCTCCTGGTAAGACTTTTGATTGTATACTTCCTGAAATATCATGTGCACCCAATGAATATTATACATAATTTTGTTTCCCTGTAAGAAAGAACAACTAATTTTAAATAAATAAATAAATAAATAAATAAATAAATAAATAAATAAATAAATAAATAAATAAATAAATAAATAAATAAATAAATAAATAAATAAATAAATAAATAAATAAATAAATAAATAAATAAATAAATAAATTAATTAATTAATTAATTAATTCATTAATTTCCTTTATTCAGGAACTCGCGGGTACGTGACTTTGCAGGGAACAGTCTACTTTTTCAGCGAGGAAGGTGGCAGTGTAAGTAAAATCCGATCAAGGGTGATCAATGTGATCAATATAAAGTATCGACCTCAGAAGTTGGTATTGCAGGAATGGATATGCTAGTATATATGCTAATCTTTTTTTTTCAGACTTTTAAGTCCGGGAACTATATTTTTTTTAAAAAATATTGAAAGTGCAGAGAAAGTGACTTCTCTAGACGCCTCTCTTAATAAAAGGATAGGACTTGAAATGGGCGTGGGTTCAAACCCGACCTTGGATCTTCCTAAAAATATGCAAAAAAAAAAAAATATCATACAGTTATATCTTTTGCGATACATCCCAAAAAATTAATATTTAAGTTAGTTATATTTATTTTTGTAACTATACAGATATCAAAAGTATGCTATTATTATAAAATATCCATGTTGATGTAAAGTTACAAATATTTTGTTTTTTCCTTCAGGTTACATGGAACCAGGCTCAAACCCTCTGCGTTACCCACAACATGGACCTGGTTCAGCTGAGAAGCCAGCAAAGAGACGACAGGATTCTCAACTACGTTCTTACCCTGGGTAAGTGTGAAGAACATTTCGGAGCATGTAGTCGTGTGTTCAAAACCTGATTGGACCAAAAGAAGCTCCGTTTAAACTAAATCAATAACAGCAAGAATTAGCGAACAGTGCAAAGCTCAGTTGATTTATTTTGTTATTAATTTATTTTACACCTTAAATAAATACCAATTTACAAATATAAAAACTACTATATCGTCCCTCGTCCGCAATAATGAGCTGTCTGCCTAGTGCTTACCACGATCTTGTTGCAATTATGAGCTGTAACATAACATAATGTTGATAATGTTCATTGCACAGAGTTCCTCATAACTTAGTATGTGGAACTCTGTGGTTCATTCACTACGTTTACATGACGGTGTTTAATGCGTATCCGTTGATGACGCCTTATAAGAATAACATGATCCGTCGTCAACGGATCCGTATTAAACACCATCATGTGTACGTAGTCATTGTTACGCTTAACATACAGTGACCGTCACATTTAAAAGCCTCATGGTCGGAAGCGCTCGGGAATCATTCGTCTCGGCTCGGCCAATGATGTCCTTCGTTACAAACTGGCTACCAATGACTGAGAGCGTTACAAACACGACCATGGGGCTTGTAAATGTGACGGCCACTGTAGATGGTTAACAGTGCTAATCTTCTATTGATAGGGGTATAGTCACTGCCTTCCAGCTTAAGGAGTCCGAATTCTGAGTTCTGATTGGCTTAGAAAAAAAAGTATTTGCTGAAACGCCCTCCTATTGGCTAATCAGTTTTTTTTTTGTTTTCTTTTCGTTTACAAATTTCAACAATATATATTTTAGATTTTAATTGTATACAATTTTTTTAGATTTTATTTTAAATAGGGGTCGTTCCAACCCCTTGATATAGCGTGTGACAAAAAGGTCTTTGGTTAATGCTAGGGTTCATCAATGTACCTTGGTTACGGTTCTGCCACCAATTTAACCAATGTTAAAGAGCTTAGCCAATCAGATTAAAGTATTTTACCAGAGCGTACTTGATTAGCCTAATCAAGTACGATCTGATTTTACATTCATATTGCCGCGAAACTTTGAATGCACCCATCATGCCATTGAAATTTCACGGTGCAGTGGGTCCAAATTGACTCACAAAATTCCCACGTGTCTTAACCTGTATAAAGGAGCGTTGGGGTTAATGGACGCGATTCACGAAGCAGTTAATTAGGTTTCTAACCACGTTTAGCCTAAATTCGTTTAACTAGGTGGTTTTACACATAAAACAGGTATAATTAAATGTGGTCAAGCTAAACGTGGTAAGAAACCTGGCTAACTGCTTCGTGAATCGCGCCCAATATTGGGCACTAAGGAAGTTATCCAGGTTTCTCAGTAACCACGTTTAGTGTCATTGAATTATTAGACAGGCGCTAACCGCAGTTAGTGAAAAAGCTGGAAAATTTTCTGGATAACTCTTTCGTGAATCGGCCCTAATAAAATTTTCTCAACAGATCCTAAATTCAACTGGTGGACAGCCGGTGTTCGTACCGCCAACTCCAACCAATGGATCTGGGGGATTGATGGTCAACAATTCAGCTACACCAACTGGCTGGCTGATGAGCCTCAACCAGGCAACACACAACAAGGCTGCATGCAGACCAGCAACAACAATGGTACCCAGGGCTGGGCTGATGTTGACTGTGTGGAACACCACGCTTATATCTGCGAATAAATGTCATCAACGATGTGTATGTTTTTAATTGTAATCTAAATTATAAATGGCGGTAGATTTAAATTAATTTAAATTTACCTTATTTTGAAATCTATGTTTCATTTTGTAAAAAAATTAAATCATGTACTTCAATAAATTGTTATATTAATGATTATAATGTTATTAATTAAACAAATTGGCAGCTATTAGCTTCATTTATTTGCTGCATTCCAAATGTTGTATGAAGTGATTATTTTTTAAATTTACACTCATGTTAAAAATGCAGCTTTATAATAAAATAATTTTTGTCAAAGTTGTTTTATAAGAAGCCATTGTTTTATATAATTTACTAGTACTGTAAATGAATAAAAAATATAATAAGACAAAATTATTGATTTGTTTTTATTTTTTTATTTACTTCAGTATAATAATGTAATTTTGAAATCATAAGAAATCCACAATCAAAACATGTTAGAGCCTGAAAAAAAATTACATTGCAAATTGAATAAATTAATCATTAATTGATAAATATTAAGCTTGAAAATTTTTGATGAAAATTTATGTAAAAAATACTGTAATGTTGCAAAGTTAATTTTCGTTTCGGTTAACGCTAATTGGAATATTTAAAGACAATGTCATTACGTTGTTAATATAATGGAAACTGGAGGGAAATTGATGCACATTTAAAAAAATAAGACAATATAAATATACTATACCCTACTTCCCCACTTAAGTAGGTGAAATATTACGTCTTCAACTCATCCTTTACACGTCTAAATCTAATTTTTTAACCTCAAAACACATCTTATTTATTACTCGATCAAAAAGGATGAAAAGGTGACAATATTTTTAATATTTTATGCTCCATGAGAGGCAAAAAGGCGTTTCCTCGAATTTTCTCATTTTTTTACTAAAAATGTTGGCTATTTTTTTTAATTAAGTTTTTAGTTTGGCTCTCCATGGAAAAACCCTATGCTGAAAATTAAATAAATTAACCAAAAAAATCGTCTCGATAAATTATTTTGAAAATTTTTCTATATGGCTTTTAGGCACCAATACATGCCTCTCAAAAAAATTTCAGAATTTTTGTGAATTTGCTAAGGTTTACATGTTAATCATATGGAGCTAAAAAACAGCTGATCGACGTTTTCTCTACCTAAATAATAAACCTTCTATTATTTTCATTTACAAAGCCTCCAGTTTTAAGTACAGTTACTATACACTATCATCAAACTATAAGTACGTGAAAGTAGGGACATTATGTCATTATATTTCATTTATTCCTTTAATTAATTGTTTTTTAAAAAGAAAATGTCATGCTTATGATTTGAAATTAATATGCTTGAATTATCAGACTGATACTAACAATAGAGTTCAAAAATCTTAGGCAACATTATATATTATCTCATCATTTTTTTTTTTATTTTTTATCTACCAAATTTATACAAACATTGATATCATATTGAAGAGTCACGAACTTTTTTTTTACCTCAAACACCTCAAATTATTTATGATTGATTGTAATCTCTAATCAAAGGTTAATATATAATTTATGTTGAGATTAATAAACATCTCAACAGATGAAAAGTTCAACCTTATTTGATATAATATTTAAGATAAAAAAAAATAAACAGACTTACAGATGTAGTTTTTTTAACGTGGAATATTGAAGAAAGATTAATATTTAATTAGGGATTTCAAACTATTACAAGACTTTTAAATTTTTCATTTTTATAGTTTGGCCAAAATCCTTCCACTTCCGGCTCATTCCAGTGGTAACCTTATATTTATTGAACTGTAGTTGGTTTGCGATAAAATGGCATTATCATTAAATTCGTGCAATTCGTGCGAATATTTTTTTTTAAACTATTGAGTATCGACCTCAATTTTTTTTTATTTATTTATTTTTTATTTTTTTTATAGGGTGCAAAGTTGTGCTACCCTGATTATTTTTCAGAATTTTTAGAGCCCGGGAACTATTATTTAAAAATTATTGAAAGTCCTTTTTGTGACGTCACGAGGTGGCAAGTCCTATCTTTTTCTTAAGAAGTGGTGCCTCGTGACGTCACAAAAAAAGACTTTTAATAATTGTTTAAAAATAGTTCCCGGACTCTAAAAATTTTGAAAAAATCAGGGTAGAATAACTTTGTACCCTGTATCCATTTCTACAATAAAAAAATTGAGTTCTATACTCCATCAAATAAATTAATTTAATAATTTAATATATAATTAATATAATTTATAATAATTTATGAATTAATAATAATGTTCTTTCGTATAAAACGTAAAATATATAGTCATTGCATAACCAGTTCACAATAAAGTAGGCTTCATGATTGCCAGAACTAAAATATACTAGACCTAATAGTATAGGTGTTTTTTAACAATATATATTATTGTATTTTATTATGTGGATTTCAATTCTAGGTGTAATGGAGTATTGTCCTCAATTTTTTTTATTGCAGAAATGGATAGAGCGTGCAAAGTTATGCTACCCTGAATTTTTTCAGATTTTTTAGAGCCCGGGAACTATTTTTAAAAAATTATTGAAAGTTATTTTTGTGACGTCACGAGACGCCGCTCCTTTAGAAAAAGATAGGACTTGTCGCCGCGTGACGTCACAAAAAGGACTTTCAATAATTTTTTAAAAATAGTTCCCGGGCTCTAAAAAATCTGAAAAAAACAGGGTAGCATAACTTTGCACGCTCTATCCATTTCTGCAATAAAAAAAATTGAGGACAATACTCCATTATTACTCATTGTTTCTGGCTACCCGTAAATACTAATTTCTCAGATGATTTTCAATTTATTTGTAATTCCTTTTTGTTGCATCGAAAGAA
This sequence comes from Siphlonurus alternatus, assembly GCA_949825025.1. Taxonomy (NCBI): domain Eukaryota; kingdom Metazoa; phylum Arthropoda; class Insecta; order Ephemeroptera; family Siphlonuridae; genus Siphlonurus; species Siphlonurus alternatus. Next base: position 4,701,220 of record OX463785.1, on the reverse strand, counting down.
AAATTATTATCATCATTTCATATAAAATTGAGTTAGTATAATTTTAATTTAACTTTCTTATTTCGTAGGAAACTAAAAATAAATTTGTTTAATAATAATATACAAATAAAATAATGCATTAATAATACAAATATTCATGTACTGTACTTAACCTACAAGTGTTTCGAATATATTTAAAAGAAATATTTGGTTTGAAAAATTTAGATTGAATTTAATATGCAGTTAATATAATATACATAAATAATATATATTATATATTTCACAATCGCCGTTTTATTTCTTTTCGATTACTTGCATTAATTATACCATTTACTTATTTATTGTTCTAATCTGACGCTATAATATCTTTGAGGTTACTGAAGACTTTGTTATTTGTTATTACCGACCTTCTTCTCTTTAATTATTACATCATTGAACTCCCTGACCCTCTGATCAAATATTCTGATGAATCAACCTTTTGTTTACATTGATAAAATGACAAAGTATTCAGTAACCTCAATGATAACGCCAGATTAGAATTAATGTTTTTTTAATCATTTAAACCACAATTTAGGTACTTCTATTAACTAATTACTTACTAAGTCTGAAACCCCGAAACCCCCAACTTAAGCGTTTCGCGAGTTCATTAAGAACGAGGGCAGCCATGGCCTTTTTGCAATCCATCCCAGCATTTGCCTGCGACTGAGAGAAACGTGGAAACCTCAGTCAGGATGGACGCTTCAGCTTTTGTCAATGAACTTCTTGAACTTCTTGACTGTGTATCATCTGAATTAATCCAATATGCTGATGACTCTACTTTATTTAGATTAATTCAGAGTGAAGAAGACAACATAGCTATACAGAATGATCTCAACAATATCTCTGTTTGGTGTTGTAATAATGGAATGTCATTGAATGTAAAAAAGTGTAAGGTAATGGACATATCATTAAGTCTTTTGCCATCAAAATATGAATATTATATCAATAATGATATCATTTCATATTGTGACAGCATTAAAGTATTGGGTGTTATGTTGACTTCTGACATGAGATGGAATTTGCAAACTGAAAATGTAAGATGCAAAGCTGCAAAATTGTTAGGTTTTCTCAAACGTAGTTTGTTTGGTAGCACCACTAAAGTTAAGCGTATAGCTTATTTAGCGCTGATAAGGTCAATAATAACATATGCAGCACCAGCATGGCACCCAACTACTTCCACTAATATGAAAAAATTCCAGAGTTTAGAAAAAAAGGCCTTGAAATTTGTTTATAAAAATAATATTCCTGACTGCAGAACAACAAATATAGTCCCTATTAAGGGCTATTTTGAGGTTATGGACCTTAAATTCTTTCATAAGTGTCAAATTGGACAAATTGATTTAAACTTCGCTAATTCTGTAGTCAATGGACGTCCCATTAGAGGGCAAGACGGGGCAGTTCGGCTCATTCCACCAAAGGCTCGAATTGATCGTTACAAAAATGGCTTTGTAATAAGATCCGTGGATGAGTGGAATCGGCTTCCGGGTCCTATCAAGAAATGTTCTGAAACACAGTTTTCTAGTGTTTTAAAGAAACACTATATTTGTAAAAATAGTTTATGATTACACATTTATTTTGACACAAGCTTACAGCTAATGATTGTTTTTTTCAGTAGTTATATAAAGGATTGTACCCACTTTTTAGTGAAATAGTGCCATCGGTGCTTTGTTGCAATCCGCACCCTAATTTTTGTAATATATTTTGTATTTGTACTTTGGGTGAAATAAATAAATAAAAATAAATAAATAAAAACTGGAAGTGCAATTGTCTAAAGCCAGGGGAACCACATAGTGGAGAAGCGCAACAATTTACCCCTGATTGTGAGTAGGAAACGTGATTTTTGTTGAAAATGGCCACCAATCCAACTACTAACCACGCTCGGCGATGCTTGACTTCGGTGATCTGACGAGACCTGGTCAAGTGTATACCTCACATTCTTAGTATAATATTATGCTGTACAAAATTAACACTCTGTAAATATCTTCACTATATAAAAAATATTTTATGAAGTAGATAATAAAATATACTGTATAATATAATTATTATATTACTACTTTACAATTTACATGATAATTTCAACACATATTAGTGACTGCAATTCATACACTTATACAACAAAATCATATATCTAAGACAAAAAACAGGTAGTTTTTAGCTCCAGTAACTTCCGGGAGATATTTTTTTTTCTATTTTTTATTAAAAATATCATTCTATTGTTAAACAATTTTTTACATTCTTCGCTATATTCTTTGCATGCTGCTCGATAACACATCACTTTGACGTTATTTGTACAGACTGTTGCATGGTACTCAGTACATAAAAATGGAGATCAAGTTGACACGTCTAATTATTTTATGTTGTGTCATCTGCTTCTTTAGTACAGTGGTAAGTTGATTTTGAATTTCTATGCATTAAAATTATCAGATGGTGAAAGTAAAACAAATTAATTTCATCTAAAAATAAATGTTTATTGAGCCAAATAAAAACACATAAAAAGCATATTACAATAAAATACCTGTAAGCTCAATGGGTGAACTGAAAAAGGCAGAACCTAAGCACAAAGTGAACAGCCACCCCAAACAAATAAATTAGAATTATAACTGAACATTTTTGGAATAGTACAAACAAAAGTAAGAATTATTAATTAAAATTACCCAATAAATTATTTATCAATAACTGTCATATATATCTGCAAAGATAACTTTTGATAATGCATTTAAGGTAGAGATAACTCTGATCAGATGTTCGACGTAGTCTCCTTTGATTAACATGTAAACCTTAGCAAATTCACAAACATTCTGAAATATTTTTAGAGACAGATGCCTTAAAGCCATCGAAAAAATTTCAAAACAATAAAGGAGCAGATTTTTTTTTAAATTATTTTTATTTTTAATTTTCAGCACAAGGCTTTCCCATGAAGAAACAAAATAAAAACTTAATTAACAAATAATTAGCTCGTTTAATTGTTTTTAAATTATTTCTATGGCTTTTAGGCACTAAAATCTGCCTCTCAAAAATTTTTCAGAATTTTTGTGAATTTGCTCAAGTTTACATGTTAAACAAAGGGGACTACGTCGAACAGCTTGGGTTTAAATATCGTTCTGTGACTTCTTGGAATGAGTTTCCTGCCACCATCAATACCCTTACATCCCCAAATAGTTTCAACCCAATGTGTAAGTCATATTTGATTGATTTGTGCAGTGAATGAACAATGAGACTTTTTTGTTGTTTTCTTTTGTGACAAGTGTTTTTGTATGACTTGTTTTACTTTTTTTTTCCATTAAATTTTATGTTTAATTTTTCAGGTAAAGGGTATTTTACCACTTTATGTGTATTGGCGCTCAACAGTGCCTTGTAAAGTATCCCATTTCACCAATTCTTGTTTTTTTGTAATGTATATTGGTGAAATAAATAAACAGCTGATCCGTGTTAAATCTACCTTGAGCAAATATATAGTACGAATATTAACGAAAATTTGAGCATTAAGTGTTCTGTTCTCCTCTTAAGACCTCCGTGTATTATGACTAGAAATTTGACACAAATGTTAGAATCAAAATTTTCTGTCAAATATCTGGTCACATACACGGAAGGTATATGATGTGCTTTTAAAGGTTGGTGCCCAAAATTCCCCGGGGGATTTAATAAAAATCCTGGAAAAGCTGGAATCATTGACAATGAAACTGGGGAATTTTGTTGAAAAATTGAGGGCAAAGGTGTCTCGAACTTCACCAACCCAGCAAGCGATACAAGGTAGGGGTTAAACATATTTTGAAGAGGAAGTGAAAAGTCGTTGGTGTGGTTTTCAATTATCTTGTGCGCATCCTAATTGAAAAATTTTCGTTTTCAACACATCTTTTACTAAACCTAATCTAATAATCCTATTACCTTTAAAACAATCTTATTTTTCCTCTTCGCTCAAAGTGAGGATAAAATGAAGACAATATTTCTAAAATTTCATTATCAAGAAGAGGGAAAATGACGTAATTTCGTGTATTATCCTCTTTTTTTTTTTCTCTGACATGGTACAAAAAAAAAAGAGAAAATTAGACGAGAGGAGACCTTAATATAAAGCGAATAAAAGATTAAATTTATTTCAACTCGTGCATCCAATCTTTGAAAAACTGAGACTATTATTAGATATTAAAAGAATGTCTGAAACATTTCAGGTGTTCTATTAGATACCTTACTCAAGTAAAAAAATTGTATAGGAATAGTATGTGAAATAATATGGGATATTGTATGGGCATACCCACACTGTTCTTATACCAAAAGTATGTGCATAAAGTATGGGGAAAATGACCGATTTTCCTATACTTATGCCTACACTCTTCTCCTACACTTGTGCCTATACTTTTGCACACACCATGGTACTATAATGGTACCCATACTTCTGCCCACACCAAATAATGGTATAGGCAAAAGTATGGGTAGAAAACTTATTTCCACTATCCTGTACTCTAATTAAATAAAAATTGCACAATTATTTTATTTTTATTAATTAAAATTTATTGGTTTATCAAAAAGGTACAATTAAACAACATATAAACAAAACAGATAACATAGTAAAATTAATCAACATTATTCCAATATAGAAATAAAATTGTCAGTAAAAACAAATATTATAATTTATTATATTATGAAGAAAAACATTATTTTTAATAAACAATACTTTATTTCTTATATTTCCTTCTAAGCATAATACAATAATCGGTAGAAACTACAGGTTCTGGGTAGACTCCCGGCAGCTTGGCTCTGATGATTCCAACGGAAGAGGTTTGCCATACCATATCCACAATCAATCTGTAATGACAAACATTACGTTAAAAACATGAAATAAAATTACACAAAGTTACGTCCGATAATTTATTTTGACGTAAATCAAACAATAAACATATGTGTTCTATAATGCAGCTACGAGTCAGTACTTGACCAAGAATTAGCCTCAGGGACACATTTCTACCATAACAAACTGAGGACACAATTTAGTTTTGTGCGGTAATAGTATTTGTTACAAGGCAGCCATCTTGGTTCATGATGTAGCGACGACTCCCGAGTCAGAAGTTGACCAAAAAACAGTCTCCGGGAGACATTGCCATGATAACGTGCTGAAAATACAAGTCAGTTTGTGTCTGGTAGCAGGTTACTTTAAATGGCAGCCATTTTGTTTACAAAATTCAACGATGAGTCAATACTTGACCAACTAACAAATTCAGAGATACATTGCCATGATAATGTACTAAAAATACAAGCAAGTTTGTGTCTGGTAGCAGTTTACTTTAAATGGCAGCCATGTTGGTTTTATAATGTAGCGACTAGTCAGTACGTAACAAAGAAACTGCCTCCGAGACACTTTGCCATCATAACGTACTAAAATGCAAGTGAGTTTGTGTCTAGTTGAAGGTTAAGCTGAATGGCAGCCATATTGTCTAAATTTAATAGCGACTAGTCAGTACGTAACAAAGAAACTGCCTCCGAGACACTTTGCCATCATAACATACTGAAATGCAAGTGAGTTTGTGTCAAGTTGAAGGTTCCGCCAAGTGGCAGCCATCTTGTCTAAATTTAATAGCGACTAGTCAGTACGTAACAAAGAAACTGCCTCCGAGACACTTTGCCATCATAACGTACTGAAATGCAAGTTAGTTTGTGTCTAGATGAAGGTTGAGCTAAATGGCAGCCATCTTGTTAAATTTAGTAGCGACAAGTCAGTACGTAACAAAGAAACTGCCTCCGAGACACTTTGCCATCATAACGTACTGAAATGGAAGTGAGTTTGTGTCTAGTTGAAAGTTCCGCTAAATGGCAGCCATCTTGTCTGAATTTAGTAGCGACTAGTCAGTATGTAACAAAGAAACAGCCTCCGAGATATTTTGCCATAATAACGTACTGAAATGTAAGTTAGTTTGTGTCTAGATGAAGGTTGAGCTAAATGGCAGCCATTTTGGTTAAAATTAGTAGCGACTAGTCAGTACGTAACAAAGAAACTGCCTCCGAGACACTTTGCCATCATAACGTACTGAAATGGAAGTGAGTTTGTGTCTAGTTGAAAGTTCTGCTAAATGGCAGCCATCTTGTTAAATTTAGTAGCTACAAGTCAGTACGTAACAAAGAAACTGCCTCCGAGACACTTTGCCATCATAACGTACTGAAATGCAAGTGAGTTTGTGTCAAGTTGAAGGTTCCGCTAAATGGCAGCCATCTTGTCTAAATTTAGTAGCGATTAGTCAGTACGTAACAAAGAAACTGCCTCCGAGACACTTTGCCATCATAACGTACTGAAATGCAAGTTAGTTTGTGTCTAGATGAAGGTTGAGCTAAATGGCAGCTATTTTGTTTAAAATTAGTAGCGACTAGTCAGTATGTAACAAAAAAACTGCCTCCGAGATATTTTGCCATAATAACGTACTGAAATGTAAGTTAGTTTGTGTCAAGTTGAAGGTTACGTTAAATGGCAGCCATTTTGTTTACAAAATTCAGCAGTGAGTCAGACCAGCTAACAACCTTGACAAACATTGCCATGATAACGTACTGAAAATACAAGTTAATTTGTGTCTGGTAGCAGTTTACGTTAAATGGCAACCATGTTGGTTTTATAATGTAGCGACGAGTCAGTACTACTTGCTCAAGGAACACCCTCCGAGAAACACTGCCATAATGACTTACAGTAAATAGTGAAAACAAAAGTTTGTGTCTGGTACTCACCATTCTTTATGACTACGATGAGGTCCTGCAAGGAGACGTAGCTGCCCTCTATGATCTCACCCCGCATCTCTCGCCTCCCTTCCAGCTGCAACATCCGCTTCACCACCCTCACGCCAAAGTGCAACCTGCAAGGTTGGATAGGATTATTGTAATTACAATAATGCATCAAACCAGTAGAAATGTTAAATTTGTCTGCACGTACACCACGTAGCCCGGTAACGGATCCCCTTAAGACATTTCGCTCTTTTAACAATTTTTATCTGCCATATTTAGGGTTCTTAAATTTTTGAAAAAATATTAACATGTTCAATAGAATGTAGCAATTGAGTTTATCCATAATTTTAGTTCCATATCAGAGCATCTCTTGAGTAAAAAAAAAATTTGTGTGGTGGGATATGAAAAAAAAAAATAAGAAACAATTTTCTTTTTTAACTTTTTTTGCCTATAAAGAGCCTAAAAGCAGTTCGGAACCAAAAGAGAGCTAAAATCCAAAACTGGGCTGTGCACTGTACAGTACAGATTATGTAATGTGTTATGGTATGCATACAGTAAACATGCGAGTCAATATACAACAAGCACATAATCGTTTTTGATACATTAATAATAAAGAACAAGATCCTATATAGACTTACCGTTTATGTGAGCAAAGCTCCACTCGCTGAAGCTGTATGCATACCATGCAGTTTGGCCGTAGTTGACATCATCATCCAGGAGACACCTGAAGTGATTGAAAAAATGAAATTATAATGTGTCCCATGAATACTCAAAACAATATAATATGAAGTATGAATTAGTAACTTACCGATATAACGAGCCAGAATGCAGTTTTTAGCATTTCTTTTCTCATAAATAGACAGAAATTCACGACAAATTGAAGAACAGACGCCATCTCAAAACTTTCTCTTTGAGAGCGTTACAATAACAAATAAACAGCTGACGCATCTGTAGCCAATCACAAGACAGGGAAAAAAAATTCAACTCGCGCGGCGCAGAATATATGAAGTGGTAGAAAACAACTAAAATATAAGAAAGATTTTGAGTTGCGGATATTCATTAAATCGATCGAAATTATATTAAAATAAAAAAAAATAAATAAAAAAAAAAATAAAAATTATAATTACAGAAAACGATATATAAAAATTTGACATAACAAAAGATAAATATATAAACATACGATTTTATTATTCTCGCAATTAAATATATAATTAAATATTAGTTGCAAAAGGCATGGGATAAATTAAATTATGTTTTATTTACTAATTCAAAAAAATTATACCAATTAAACATTAATTAAGTACCGTGTATACTAGAGAAAATTATTCTAAGTCCAATATTGGACTTTAAAATTTTTCACCATCCAATGATGGTATAGGCAAAAGTGTAGGCACAGTTTTGATAATTTTATAGTATAGGTAAAAGTGTGGTCACAGTTCTCACAAAATAAAATAAAGGGGTGCCTATACTTCTGACCACACCATATTTTTATCAAATATTTCGTGCCTATACAATACCTATACATACTCAATGCATTTACCTACCTCTTTCTATCAAATCCCATACTATTTCCTATACGTCCCATACTTATACCTATACATTATTTTTACTTGAGTAGTTATTTATGACCGTAATTTTGATCAATATTTTCAACTCTTAAAAGGTGCATTTCCATAGAGCGGGTAAAGTGAGAAAATCACGTGCTGCAGCCAATCAGAGGCTTGGGATTTCCTCGCCTTGCGGGGAGCGATTTTGATCACCAACATGGCTGCCATACGAGATTGAAGCAAGTGCGCATTTCTCGCTTTGCCAAGCCCATCGCTCCATGGAAATGTACTCTTATGGGGTTTGAGCATATTGCCACTAGTGACGTGAAAAAGCAAGGATCTTTCCCTCAGCCAAGAAGAATGAAGCAGAAAAAAGTTTTAATCCGGCAACGCTGTTAGAATGAAAGACGCGGGATAGGGACATAGGGACTACGATATTTGAGCGATTTAAAACAAAACTAGAGAGGCATGGATAAATTATAGTCTATTTCCTCCATGCTAGAGAGGTGTCTATATATAGTATATATATAATAATATTATATTATCTATTTACATATAATAAGTATATAATAATATATAATTATATTATATATTTATAATAAGTATATAATATTATATTATTATGTAAATTGTGTTATTTTATTATTATATAATATATGTAATATAATATATTTTTTCAGATTTTTTAGGGACTGGGAAGTATTGCTAAAAAGTTTTGGCGAGGTCGGGTACGAATCCACGTCCCTTTTGGGTCCTATCTTTTATTAAGAGAGGCGGCAAGAGGCGGCACTTTTTCTGCACTTTCAATCATTTTTAAAAAATAGTTGCCGGGCTCTAAAAAATCTGAAAAAAATCAGAGTAGCATAACTTTGCATCCTCAATCCATTTCTGCAATAAAAAAATGAGTCTACGTCAAAAGAACGAAAAATAAAATAACGAAAACAATTTAAACGAAAGGCATTACACCGAAAACAAAAAGGACGAAAGTAATTTTGCACGAAAACATTTTAAACGAAAATATAATTAACCGAAATGGAAAATGTGCGAATGCATTTATAACGAAACTTAAAAAACACGAAAGCATTTACAGCGAAAACATTTTAGCCGAATTCAATAATCACGAAAACCATTTGGCCGATAGTTATTTGAACGAATTGGAAAACAACGAAAGTAAATTAGAACGAAAACATTTAAAACGAAATAAAATATTCACGAAAACAATTTGGCCGAAAGTTATTTGAACGAAAACATTTTAGACGAATCAAAAAAACAATTTGACCGAAAGTTATTTGAACGAAAACATTTAAGACGAATCAAGAAAGAACGAAAACAATTTGACCGACAGTTATTTGAACGAAAACATTTAAAACGAATGGAAAAATCACGGATACAATTTGAACGAACTAAAACGAATGCAATAAAGAAGTATATATACAGACTGAGCCAGAAATGGTGTTCCGAACCCATGCTAAAATTTGGGCAGGTCAACTTATTTGAGCTAGAAATTTGAAATTTGGCATACGTAAAGCCAAGGGTTCCAGATTCTTTTGACATGTACGTGTTAAACAATTTTTAAAATTAATATTTCCTACCGTTTTAGGGGTTGATTCACGATTTGCATTTCTTCCTTATGGGATTTCCATGTTAAATTAAGTTGATAGAAAAATTTTAGCCGATTTGCACCAAAATTAGTTTTTAAGGTTTTCAGAGCACGTTAAATTTAATGGTGTAATTTAAAAAGTGGTGAAAACAACCCCGAATGAGATAATGACCCATACTACATGAAAAAATGATGCTATCAAAATTTTGATTATGCCACTGAAACGGACTTATTTTTTTACCTCATAAACAACATTTGAATTTTTTGAATCCGAGCAAGTTAACAATTTAATTTTTAGGGGTGAGGAAACACCAAAATACAGCGTGCTCTGAAAACCTTAAAAACTAATTTTGGTGCAAATCGGCTACAATTTTTCTATCAACTTAATTTAACATGGAAATCCCATAAGGAAGAAATGCAAATCGTGAATCAACCCCTAAAACGGTAGGAAATATTAATTTTAAAAATTGTTTAACACGTACATGTCAAAAGAATCTGGAATTCTTGGCTTTACGTATGCCAAATTTCAAATTTCTAGCTCAAATAAGTTAACCTGCCCAAATTTTAGCATGAGTTCGGAACACCATTTCTGGCTCAGTCTGTATATATACTTCTTTGTTGCATTCGTTTTAATTTACAATTTTTTTTTTTTTTTGTAAATGTTGTTATAATTTTTTATTAATATTTTTCTTCATCGGTGTTTTTTATTTCGGTCCAATAGCATTCGTTCAATTGTATTCGTGATTTTTCCATTCGTTTTAAATGTTTTCGTTCAAATAACTGTCGGTCAAATTGTTTTCGTTCTTTTTTGATTCGTCTTAAATGTTTTCGTTCAAATAACTTTCGGTCAAATTGTTTTCGGGATAAAGTCAGTCGTTGAAAATGCTTTCGTGATTTTTGTTTTCGTTGTTTTGACGTGATACCAAAAAAATTGAGGTCGCGCGGTACTCCATTGCTTACCCCATGCAATTGGCTGATTTGGTATTGTAGAACCAGCATCATATGGTCAGCGGTCACTTTGACGAGGTAAGCCGGCAGCTGGTATGCAGGCTGCAGTCACCGGCTTGCCTCGTCAAAATGACAGCGCTGACCATATGATGGTTCTACTATATCATATATGAAATTTATCATTTTGAAATAAAGCAAACTTCTTCAACTACGCATTTCAGGATTATAAATAGCCAAAAACTACAGATTCTGGTGACATTTTCATATTTAGAATTGTGTATTTGTAATATATTGAAATCTGTGTGTGAACATCGCATAAATTTCCCATATGGTCCAATGTAAAAAGATAAAGATAAAGTTGATACTAGGCGGCAATTGTGGTTATACCACGGTGGCTCGAAAATTTACACACACAATCAACAACAACAGTGAACTGATTTGTGAGTGTGTGAGTTTGTTTACTTTTTGCAAAAGTAGGGTTTTGCAGGTGGTCTATTGAAGGTCAGTCGATGCTGTTTCTCTATAGCACTAATACTTTTAAGCCAAATGTCTTTTTTGAGGTCACCCATAGGGCCAGTGTATAAACACTTTTTAAACCCCCTTCGGCACCTCCCAGAACTCTCTTACAGAAGACCCCATTGAACTGAAGTACAACAGTATCCCCTCACAACAAACGAAAGTATCCTTACACTAACACACACGTGCTTACATGGCTGCCACAGAGTCTCCAAGAGGAAGGCTGGTTGTTGGGTTGTTGCTGCGCTGTCCAATCGATTCACTAAGTCACTGGGTAGTATACAGTATGATAAATATACTGCGTTGAGAGGAACTCAAACTAAGTGACTTTTTATACGATCTACCAAAGAATATTTAATTAATTTCTTAAAGCTAAAGTAAAAACATTTAACTTGTAAATCCATTTTTTTCCCCATATTGAAAAAATAGAATAATAAATATAATTAAGCAAACAGGAATAAAAGTGGACATGCAGCAAAATTTATAATTCTTGAATGAATAAGTAGACAATAATTAAGTTAACAAATACAAGTGGAATTTCCAATTATCAATTCCTGAAAATATCCAAGGGAGGTAGTTCACATTTTTCATTTATTTTTGTTTTTTAATTAAAAAATTAATATACTGCAGTTTGTACTTTGTCATGAATTTCAATAAAACTATGCCATGCTGATTAAAAAAAGTTACACCTTTAAAATAGATTTAATTAATAGAAAACTACAAATAGTTGCTATCATTTTAATTTGATTTTGCCTTAGCTGCAAGTCACATATGATTAACATTAAAGTGGTCAACAATTAATGCAATGGTTTTATTGCTTTGCTCTAGATTGAAGTGAAGATGATGGGCCAGCTAAGCCGTATATAAAAGAAGAGAGAATTATTTATTTTGGATGACATATTTTGCTATCATACTAGAAACAAAAATAGTTGAAAAAGATCCTAGCAATTAAACTTTATAGATACAAAATGCAGCATGCACTTTGTTCTATTGAGAATCCAGCGATGAAACTTGTATTAAAATTGTTAATAGAGGCTGAAATTAAAATTTGAGCTAAAAATGATAAGGTATGCTGCATTGAGAAAATAACGTTGCCTGTTTATTTAAAATTAAAACAAAGGAGAGTCAAGGGCTCTTGTAGGTTTTTTTAATGAGAATTAGAAGTAAGAGAATGGGAAATGCAAGAAGGAAGGACAAAATTAAAGGGACAATGGTCATGTTTGGCTGAAGACAACTTTTTCATTTCTATTACTATACTTAATATATTTCTGTACACTGTTTTTGTGTTCAATAAATAATTTATTATTTATACGATCTAAACTCATTTTAAAAAGACTTTAAAAGACTCAAAACATACGGTATGTACGATGACAACATTTCGATTTTTACTTTTCTGTCTGCTTTCTGTTGACGACTGGGGCAATTGAATCGAGGAATTAGAGGAATAGGAATCTGGGAAATTGTTTAGAAACGTCGAATTTGGATCAGAAACGAAATGAAAAATGGAACTAAACCTGGCAACGTTTTCACGTTTTTTCACTCTCATTATTCTGGGCTGTAAGTCAGACTAAAAAAGCAACACACGCGTGACATAGCGGCTCCAGCTCACGCCCCGTGAAGCTCAGGAAAGTTTGGTTATATTTCGAGCCACATAATACGGATATCTCTAATATTATTTCCTTGAAAAGTTTCCAAATATGAACATTTCACAATGTTACCCCTCCCTTGTTTAAAAAATGAAACAGAAAAGAATAATTTTAGAGATTGTTAAATTTCATTATTTCTGAAATTGAAAAAAGACAGTTTTATGATTTATCAATAATAAAGGAAATATAAATGTTAATGTCATCAGTTATCATAATTAATACTGCACACTTCCAAAATTGCTGTCACAATTATTAAAAAAATATTATTATCAAATTTCATTAGCTTCAAAATAAAATATTTTCATGCAATAATTTCTCTTTCTATCTACACACATTATTGAATTTAATTCTCATTATGCTATAGAAGCAATTGTATGACCCAAGCTGTGATTTAGCAGTATTATATTTCAATGACTTCATTGTAGGGACCAATTCTGCAAATAATATCCTAAATAATGGATTATTTACCTATATATATTTTTTTTTTTTCAATTTTCCAATGGGTGTTAAATCTATGCTACTTTCAATTTATTTTTCAGAAAAAACAATATAATGGAAGTTCGCCGCGGCGTTCTGTTACAGTTTTAAGGTGGATTCACATGGCGATTTTTATCATGCGATTAATGCGCACTTGCTGTAATATCCATTGACGTCCATATTTGGTGATTAAAAGGAAAAGAGCATTGTAATTAACGCAATTCCCGGTGAATTCGCCGCCGCATAGGATTCCACAGCTTTTACGTCAAAATCGCGTCGCATCGCCTTTGTCGCCATCTGAATCCACCCTTAAAAGTCAAGATTTTATCAGTTCTTAATATAGAGAAGTAAAAAATTAAATAAAAATTATAGTATTAAAATGAACGTGGGTGAATTCCTGAACTTTGAAAAACATTTTAGCAAAACCTCCGGCTAGGTCTTTACAAAATCTGAAGAAAAAAAAAAAAAACAGCATGGCACAGTTTTGCACTTTTCGTTTCTTCAATATTTTTATAAATCAACATTCTCAGTGTTTGCTATAAAAGTGTTAACAAAATCTCATCTAAATATTATTTATATAAAATGTTTCAATGGACAACCTGCATGATAAATTTGTATCTAAATTTGAATAAAATCTTACTATTTTCTATTACAGCTCCTGTCATCAAGCCATGGTCATCTCTTAATATGATAACGTTGCTAGGCAAGAAGTACTATATAAACCAAGAACTAAGGGTAAAAGAATTACATGGGAATATTATACAAGATTTAAATTTTTTGCCGCCAACGCGCTGCCATTTCCTCAACCCAGTGACGTCACGACCTTGACTTTTCTAGCGCATTTGATTGACGTAGAGTCGACTACAAAGATACCGCTTTATTAGCCATCTGTCAAATCTATCAAATCTTTGACGTCTTCAAAGAAACCGCCCAAGCACGTGGCTCATTTTGCGGACTTCCCCGAAGGTTGGCGAGAATTGTCGAGTATCGAGGTTCTCCAATAAGTTGTCCTACTGTCGTCGCCAAAAGTCGGGACACCTGGACTTTGCAATTTTACTGTGCACTACAGAAAAATCGAAAAATTTAGAAAAAAATATTGCATTAAACCGGCAAGCCTCCTCTATAACTTAAAAAATATAACGGGCCGATTAATTGCAAAACTAATTTGTTATAATTAAGGAAGTGACGCAACCTACCCAAAAAAATGACTTTTTCACGAGATGCCCGTCTTTGCACTCTTGTATAAAATAGAGTTATGCAGGTAGCGCTTTCATTTATTTTTTTCCTAATAGCCAAATACTTCAAGATGTGAAATCAATTTTTAATTTAAAAAAATTAATTATTCCCTAATTACAATTAAACCAAACGCAAAATTAAACTCTAGTTTTGCAATTTTGAAGCTACACGCTCGAAAAAAATATCAATATACACAGAAAAAAAATCAAAAATTTTTTGTGGTTGCCGATTTTTTATAATTTGTATATTAATCAATGTTTACATTTTAATTAAGAGCAGCGTTGCCAGGTTTCAGCTGCTGAATACGGAAATATAATGCCCGGCCGTGACAGTAGCTTTGCTGTGTACAAAAAGCTTTTTATATGAGGGTCTCTTTGCCCGAGGCTGATCACTATTGTTTCAGCTAAGCCAGTTATATATCATTAAGATGGAGAAACACGCAACTAAAGTTGACATGATTGTGTTTAAAATGAATTCAGCATCTATTTGAGTGTTTTAATCATATTTCTAGCTTAATTATTAGTGATTATAATGAACTTTTAATTACTTACAAAAATCTTTTAATAAGCTCAAAAATGCAGCTAGAATTTTTATTTAAAAAGATATATTATTCATATTTAATTTTAAATTCAACCACTTGATCATCATGCACATTAAAGAGAGTTTCAATAAACAATCGAGATCATCGAACCATGATGCAATTTCAATTCTACCTGGAATGTTAAAATAACAACCCTTCCTTCCTGCTGCTTGCTGGCTTGCTGCAAGACACAATATACAGTAGAACACCGCCTTTGAAGAGAGAACGCGACCCTCATTGTTATTATCTTTTATGGCTTGTCAATCAACTTTGCTATTTTTCTACTGAATATATAAGGCCACTCCAAGCAAAAGTTAGGATATGGCAACCCAGCAGATTCCTGAAAGATGGTAATTTCATCATTAATTTATGTAAAAAAAAAATAAAAATTTATAAAAAATCGACGACCACCAAAAATTTTTGATTTTTTTTGTGTATAATGATATTTTTTTCGAGCGTGTAGCTTCAAAATTGAAAAACTAGAGTTTAATTTTGCGTTTGGTTTAATTGTAATTAGGGAATAATTAATTTTTTTAAATTAAAAATTGATTTCACATCTTGAAGTATTTGGCTATTAGGAAAAAAATAAATGAAAGCGCTACCTGCATAACTCTATTTTATACAAGAGCGCAAAGACGGGCATCTCGTGAAAAAGTCATTTTTTTGGGTAGGTTGCGTCACTTCCTTAATTATAACAAATTAGCTTTGCAATTAATCGTCCCGTTATATTTTTTAAGTTATAGAGGAGGCTTGCCGGTTTAATGCAATATTTTTTTCTAAATTTTGCGATTTTTCTTTAGTGCACAGTAAAATTGCAAAGTCCAGGTGTCCCGACTTTTGGCGACGACAGTAGGCCATCCTCCCAGTATACAGTCGTTGAATATTACAAGCAAACAATAGAATAGAGTTTAGTTCCGTTTTAGTTCTCTGCTAGTATTTTTTTCAAAATTTAGAAGCAAGTAACATACATTTTATAAGATAAATTATTCAATGTACTGTAATTGCAGTTTTTTTTTTTACTAAATATTACTTAAATTTTGTTTAAATATTAACAAATAAATAAAGCAATATTTTAATTATCGCTAAAGATACCTTATAACACAGGTGAACTACTTCGAGGCATTCGAATGGTGTGAAAAATTTGGTCTTCAATTAGTCAGCATTGAAACTCAGGAGGAGAACGACGCATTGGCTGGTGGTTTGTATTTATTTATATTAGTGACTTATGTAGAAATTAGTAACAAAGTCTTGGAATGTAGCAGGTATAAAGATAAAGGTCTCCCTGCATATAACTCATGCAATATATATATATATATATATATATATATATATATATATATATATATATATATATATATATATATATATATATATATATATATATATAATGATGATATTTGTCGATAGAACAGTACGGTGAGGTGAAATTAATGTGATGAAAAGAAAAGAAAAAACTACACGGGATATCGCCTTTTTCTTTTTCTTAAAGGCAACTACCATTCAATTCAATATAGGTTCAATATTAATTTCACAAATGAAACTTTGCATGTATTACCGCTATAGATGTAACTATCATGCTTACGTTGAAAAAAGGTTCAAATAAAGAAAAGAAAATAAATAAAAATACATTCAAGGATTGAAACAACAAAAGTAAGAGCTGTCTCACACAGAGTCGCATGATTTCGTAGCGTATGATAAAAAAATTAAGAACCTCAATGTGATTAGGTGTACGCGTGCACACAGCTTCGTTTCGTATCGAATTCGATCGTATGTTTCTCATTTAGAACCAGTTCTAAATTTTTATCATACGAAGTAATACGATACGATACAAAGGCAGTGTGCGACCTCCCTAAAAGTGCATAGTCTGTTAGGAAATCGTCTGGCGTTAAACAAATTAAAGGAGGGGAACGGCTCCGAATTTTATATTTTTATGATATTATTGATGCAGTATTACTTATTTCTAAGCCAAAAGAAACGCCACCCTCCCTCTCCTTCCCCGCCTTCCTGCAGTTGTCATCAGAGACCCTACAGAGACCTCCGTGTCTTATGGCCAGGAATTTGATCAGAGTTTCACTGTAACTGACAGTGGCAGCGCTGCTAAATGTTCGGCAAGGTCCGGTAAACTCCGGTTCTTGTTGGCTGCGCAGCCAGCAAGAACTGCGCCATGCCGCTGCAATTCAGTGGCGCCGCCATTCTCAGTTACAGTGAAGCTCGGCCAAGCTGGTCAAATTTCTGGCCATAAGACACGGAGGTCTCTGTAGGATCTCTGAGTTGTCATTTAAAACGTTCAAAAAAGTTGCGTCAATAACGTATTTCGCGCCAAGCGAAAGTAGCCAATCGCGAGAAGGGTTTCTTAAGAGAGCAACTTTTCGATTGACTGCTTCCGTTTGGCGCGAAATACGTCATAGACGCAACTTTTTTGAACGTCTTAAAAAACAACTGCAGGAAGTCGGGGGAGGGTGTTTTTTTTTTTTTTTTTTCTTTTGGTGCAGAAATACGTTTCACTGCATCAATAATACCGTGAAAATAGAAACGTTGAAGCCATTCCCCTCCTTTAAGACAGTAAAGTATTGTTAAAATAACATTGCACTCTTTGCAGTCGTGCAGGAATTTAACAAGAATGGTTTCATCTGGACCAGCGGTAATGACCTCGACAGAGCATTTGCATTCATCTGGAAGTCCACCGGAAAACCGATCACGTTCACCAAATGGTTTCCTGGTGACCCAAATAACTACCAAGATTTTGAACGTTGCGTGGCTGCAGGTCACTGGACATACGGAGGAGATTTTGGATGGGTGGATGTACCATGTAATGGAAATGGATGGATACTGAGGCCGGTGTGTGAGGAGCCATGAAATTGAATAGACAATAATAGTTGCATTTTTTTATTTCATAATTAGAAAATATACCTAAAATTATGCTTTTCTGAATTTTTTCAGATTTTTTGGAGTGCGGGAACTAATTTTAAAAAAAAAATTTAAAATCTCTGAATTAGGGTGGTACACCTGATGGGACAACCGTGACGTCATTTGTCGTGCTGTGATTGGCTATTGATGACATCACGGTTGCAGTGATTGGCTATTGATGACGTAATGGTTGTCCCATCAGATGTACCATCCTAATTCATATATTTTAAATATTTTTTAAAAATTAGTTCCCGCACTCCAAAAAATCTGAAAAAAATTCAGAAAAGCATAATTTTATGTATATTTTCTAATTATGAAATAAAAAAATACAACCATTATTGTATATTGAAGTAATCAACAAGAGTTGAAACAAATTTCATCTTCTATTCACTATTAAAAGGGAAAAGACGAAATTACATTACTCCTTCCTCTTATTGAACATTTGAGATGAGCCGATGTTTTTAAATTAATTTTTTAGTTTAGTTCTCCATGGGAAAGCCCTATAGCCTATAGTGAAAACTTACAAACTTAATTTAACAATCGTCAGATTGTTTTGAAAATTTATCTACAACTTCTTGGTGCTAATCGTAAGGATACTGTCTAAAATAATTCTCAAGGTTTACACATGTTAATAAAATGGGACTACGTCGATCAGCTGATTCGTGTTCTCTTACCCTTAAAATAGTTGATGTTATATTTTGTGGTTGTAGTTACATAACATGTCTTTGTATATTAGTATTAAAAATAACATGAATATTATACTCAAAAAAAAAATTGCTTTTTTTTATTTAAAATAAAAAGTACACTTACTTCCCGGATATAATATACATGACTTTTACTAGGAAAAAAAACAGAGTAGTGCAACAATTATAATATAGACGAATTCTGAAAGTTACTGTCTACTTGACTATAATTACTGCAAATTTTATTTTCAAGATTTCGTTTCATTATTTATTGATGCTTATTTAACCCTCGTGCGGCCGGCTGAAAAATTTTACTGAGAAGGTCGCATGGTGTAGAAAGTACCACAGTCTTTGAAAGCTTATAACTATTGACCTTATCAATCAAATACTTTGCAATTTTATCACTGTGTGAACAAACAATCTCTCTATATATTGTACTGTTTTCAAAAGAACAGCATCAAAATTATAGTTTATATATAACTTAATAAGAAATATAAATATGCCATAAGGAAGCAATGAATGAAGATTAGATGATGCTATTTTTTTTTTTTTTTGTACTCGCCTTGAACCTTTTTTCAGGTAGCGGCGGCGGCGAGGGCATTTTTATTATCTCTCGTTCTCAAACTGATTCCCCCCAAGTCGAAGCACATTTCCTCCTCAAACTATCTTAGAAAGTTTTTATAAAGTCATGGTTTGAGATTCAATTATAAAATTAAAATTGTAATTTGACTCGTAAGGAAAAATAATGAATGTAAAAGAGTGGTGTGACAATAATTAATATTCATACGCTAATAAAGTCGAAAAATAAAAAAAAAGCATAATGCACTTTCACATATAAGCAGTATAAATTATATATAATATACTATTCATGTTTTATTACATATATTTTTTCTAAAGTCAATGAAATAAATTCTCTCAACCTTATATTTTGATAGATGATGTGTTGAGTGCGACTTAATTCCTAAATCTATAAATATCTCTCTAATTGAGCCTTTACGAAAATAAATAAAAGCGAAAATACTGATTGAAAAAAGAAAAAAAGAGTGAAAATTAATAATAAGAGGTTAACATTTATTTGTCTTTATTTTTTAGAGAAATTATGGTTTGGAATTAGAACTTCTTACAAAAATATTAGAAATTTAATTTACAAATAATTAGTAGGTATGTAAAATTACTAATTTCTATTTTTTGATATAAACAAAAAAATAATAAAGTAACCAAATATTTTGATAATTAAATGTAGCAAATCTTTTGTGTTCATTTTATTCATGGTATATATGGTATACATGAATAAAATGAACACAAAAGATTTGCTACATTTAATTATCAAAATATTTGTCATACTTTTATTTTATCTTTGAAATACATTTTATATTGAATGTTCTTTCATGTTCTTAATTACATTATTTCAATCAAATGCAGCAGTAAGTTAATTATCAACAAGTAACAAAATTATATACTGAATTATTGAAGGATTTGCGAGACTTCTTTATAGATACATACATTTCGAGAGGGCATGAAAATTTGCCCTCTTCGCCAGCTACTGTGTCAGCGAGCACAGGCGCGGATCCAGCGGGGAGGAGGGGGATAAGCTGGGGGTCTACAGCCCTCCCTTGATATTTTAGATTTAACATGGGCAATATAGGAGTTCCCATCACTCCTTTTTTTAACATGAAGCAACTCTACCCCCTCCCCCCCTCGAAATTCTTTACAGGATCCGAGCTGATGCGAGCAATTAAACATAAGCCTGGTAAATTACGTGTGTAAAAAATGAGAATACTAGAGAACTGCTATTTCCCGCAGTATTGCTTTTTTCATTTCTTGTGAATTTGTGACGTCATCAAATCCTCCCTCGTACGGAATATTAGTTATGTGCCTACCGATATATCACTGTAATTATGTCCTGTCTACTTTTTCAGATGAGCGCAACAATGAGTTACGTTTTATACCGATTTAGAGTTCATAATTGCTCTCACCTGAATTATCAGATTGCTTATTATTGTTAAAATAAAATGTCTAATAATTCCAGAATAGGGGATATATACAGAAGGAGTGAGATTTACGCTCTCTTGAAGAGTGCAGATTGAAAGATATCAAACTTTTGTGACAATAATGACACAGAGGAACTTAAAAAAATTCCTACATATAAAAATATACTTCAACTTCCGACCTCAAAAAATTAAAACTATATATTTTTCACTGAATTTTAACCATATCTCTATTAAAATTTAATTCATCTTACAGATTTTTTTAAAAAAATTTAAATAATATTTTTCGCCTTCAAATATAATAATAAAAAAAGAAGATTATGAATATAAAAAAATCTCTATTTTCCAACAGTATGAAAAAAATTAAAAATTGAAATATTAAAATCAAAACTTGAACTCGTTTCGCAAGAAAGTCAAGGAACCATAGCAAAATGGTTATTCCGGTACACACTTGTCACAAAAACGAACAGTATGATCTGGACATATTGCTGTTTTACACACGCTGCACTGATATAACGTTTTGCGGTCTTTCTTCCAGTCGCAACGGC
Source organism: Siphlonurus alternatus (assembly GCA_949825025.1). Taxonomy (NCBI): domain Eukaryota; kingdom Metazoa; phylum Arthropoda; class Insecta; order Ephemeroptera; family Siphlonuridae; genus Siphlonurus; species Siphlonurus alternatus. Next base: position 4,679,830 of record OX463785.1, on the reverse strand, counting down.
CGCAGCGTTTTCTCTTGCGTTGTTGTGGCTCGTCATTATTGTCCGCAGCAGCTGTAAAAGAAAGAAATAAAACACTTATTAGTTCTGTTCGTAAACCTTGCTCGGTGTACACTTTCTGCACCCAATCGACCTTATGTACATGGGTCATAAGGTCGATTGGGGGTAGAAAGTCTACCCGAGCAGGGTTTACGAACAAGCCTATTGACTTCAACATTTACAATTGATTTGTACACGTTTTTATATAATATATATAAATATTAATATATATATATATATATATATATATGTATATATATATATATATATATATATATATATATATATATATATATATATATATATATATATATATATATATATATATATATATATATATATATGTTAGCACCCAAAGCCGAATTCGGGCAAAAGCCGAAAAAAATGCCCACATCTAGTTTTGCGCATCACGAAATGAGCCAAAGCCGAAGTGAGTTTTTTTTTCGGCTTTGGCGCATTTCATTTTGAACAAAACTAGATCTGCTCAAATCGAAATGCGCCAAAGCCGATATGAGATTTTACTTCGGCTTTGGCGCATTTCATTTTGAGCAAAACTAGTTCTGCGCATAGCGGTTTGAGCAAAAGTCGAAATTATATTTTATTTCGGGTTTGGAGCAAAATTGTGAGCACATCTAGTTTTGCGCAAAATAAAGATGATTGTAATGACGAGATGATGATTTTAATTTTAATGAAATTTATTTTAATTTTTTAAAAAGAAAAATAAAAAACTAAGCTAGACTAAACTTATAATAAAAATTAGTATTGTGACCTAATATCTATAATAACTTTCAAATGTAATCATAACAGTATTCGTACGTACACATATCTTATAAAAAATATTGTAGAATCTGTTGATTTTATAAAACACTCCACCATTTCTGTCACTTAATTACTATTTGATGATGTTTTTGTTAAATTAATAAATTTTTTTGTTTTAAGAACTGCAGCTCAAATAAAATAGACATATATTATACGCTACACGTTTTAAAGTGTTCTTTAGATTCACTCGCTCTCACCATAGAAATATTGTCATGCACGCACTTGTAAATTTCATAGTTCTATTTCTACGAACATTGTAGTAGCACAGGCTTATACAACCCTGGTAGCAGCAACAATACATAAACATATAATATGCATATGGCAATCAAATGGGGTTAAACTTCATTGCAGAGGTAAAGGCTACTTTCATATCTCGTTGTACCGATAACAACCGGTATTGCATGATAGCCTAATTCTAAGACATAGAACTATGAAATTTACAAGTTCGTGCATGACAAAATATTTCTAATAGTGAGAACGAGCGAATCTATAAATGAATACTTTAAAACGTGTGGCGTATAATATATTATTATTTCTATTTTATTTGAGCTGCAGTTCTTAAAACAAAAAAATATTAACAAAAACATCATCAAATTATAGTAATTAAGTGACAGAAATGGTGGAGTGTTTTATAAAATCAACAGATTCTACAATATTTTTTGTAAGGTATGTACGTACGTATATATGATTACATTTGATTAATGATTAGTTTTTTATTTTTATTTTTAAAAAATTAAAATAAATATCATTAAAATTAAAATCATCGTCTCGTCATTAAAATCATCTTTGTTTTGCGCAAAACTAGATGTGCTCAAAATTTTGCTCCAAACCCGAAATAAAATATCATTTCGACTTTTGCTCAAACTACGATGCGCAGAACTAGTTTTGCTCAAAATGAAATGCGCCAAAGCCGAAGTAGAATCTCATATCGGCTTTATGACATATATATATATATGTCATATAAACATTTATATTACATATATATATATGTTAGCACCCAAAGCCGAATTTGGGCAAAAGCCGAAAAAAATGCCCACATCTAGTTTTGCGCATCACGAAATGAGCCAAAGCCGAAGTGATTTTTTTTTTCGGCTTTGGCGCATTTCATTTTGAACAAAACTAGATCTGCTCAAATCGAAATGCGCCAAAGCCGATATGAGATTCTACTTCGGCTTTGGCGCATTTCATTTTGAGCAAAACTAGTTCTGCGCATCGCGGTTTGAAAAAAAGTTGAAATGATATTTTATTTCGGGTTTGGAGCAAAATTTTGAGCACATCTAGTTTTGCGCAAAATAAAGATGATTTTAATGACGAGATGATGTTTTTAATTTTAATGAAATTAATTTTAATTTTTTAAAAAGAAAAATAAAAAACTAAACTTATAATGCATATTAATATTGTGACCTAATATCTTTCAAGCGCTGTTTAAAAATAAATTAATTAGGGAAAAAATAATAACTTTAAAATGTAATCATATACAGTATACGTACATACCTTATAAAAATATTGTAGAATCTGTTGTTTTTATAAAACACTCCCCATTTCTGTCACTTAATTAATATTTGATGATGTTTTTGTTAAATTAATAAAAATTTTTTTTAAGAACCGCTGCTCAAATAAAATAGACATATACGCCACAAGTTTTAAAGTATTATTTAGATTCACTCGTTCTCACCATTAGAAATACAATATTGTCACGCACGCACGCACTTGTAAATTTCATAGTTCTATTTCTTCGAACATTGTAGCAGCCACAATACATAAACATATACGGCAATCAAATGGGGTAAAACTTCATTGCAGAGGTAAAAGCTACTTTCTTATCTCGTTGTACCGATGTATTGCATGATAGCCTAATTCTAAGAAATTGCAGCTATAAGTATATGATTATACAGACTAAACTTGTTGGCCAACAATATTTGCGTGTGAGCGAGTGAAATCTAAAGAATATACTTTAAAACGTGTGCAATGGCGTATATGTCTATTTTATTTGAGCTGCAGTTCTTAAAAAAAAAATTTATTAATTTAACAAAAACATCATCAAATATTAATTAAGTGACAGAAATGGGGAGTGTTTTATAAAAACAACAGATTCTACAATATTTTTATAAGGTATGTACGTATACTGTATATGATTACATTTTAAAGTTATTATTTTTTCCCTAATTAATTTATTTTTAAACAGCGCTTGAAAGATATTAGGTCACAATATTAATATTTATTATAAGTTTAGTTTTTTATTTTTCTTTTTAAAAAATTAAAATTAATTTCATTAAAATTAAAAACATCATCTCGTCATTAAAATCATCTTTATTTTGCGCAAAACTAGATGTGCTCAAAATTCGATGCGCAGAACTAGTTTTGCTCAAAATGAAATGCGCCAAAGCCGAAGTAGAATCTCATATCGGCTTTGGCGCATTTCAATTTGAGCAGATCTAGTTTTGTTCAAAATGAAATGAGCCAAAGCCGAAAAAAAAACTCACTTCGGCTTTGGCTCATTTCGTGATGCGCAGAACTAGATGTGAGCATTTTTTTTCGGCTTTTGCCCGAATTCGGCTTTGGGTGCTAACATATATATATATATATATATATATATATATATATATATATATATATATATATATATATATATATATATATATATATATATATATACATACATACATACATACATACATACAGTACTACAAATCTTTGTATACAACTTGCAACTTTTTTACAATGTAAAAAAAGTCCTGATAACATAATATAAGTGGAACTTATATTATGGTATGAGGATTTATTTCATTATTCATATCATATAATTGTTTTAAAAAAAAGCAAATATCATTAATTTAATTATTATATTATTCTAATTAGAAAGGTGACTTATATGAAGAACAACATAAATTCAAACATTAACAAATTTTTTAAAATATGAAATAAAAAATATATTTTTTTATCTCAGCTGCTACTTGTTGGATGGCGATCAAGTTGAAGTAAAATATGGAAATTTGTTTACCATCCTGTCCGTCCTGAAGGCCTCGCACCTCTAGCACGTGTGACATGGCGGTTCGAGCTGGCTTGTGGCGGCACGTTTGGTAGCGTCGTTGAATTTGTGCTTCAACAAGGCTGAGTGCGATGTCATACAGGAACATCCGTCTTTTGTATTTTTTGTTCCTGTTCCAGTCTGGGTAAATTGTGCAAAAAATTACAAAACCTGCAACTCCCATGGTATCTATCAGATTGAAGAAAGCTGTCATTGGCCAACGATTTGATTTGCGTTTACATGTGTATGTGTGTGCCATTTGATCAAATGTATCAACTCCTCCCATTGTTGCATTATAGTCTAATATAATCTCGGGTTTCCCCGTTGCTTCGTCTATTTTATCATCATGATGCATTGTAGAGATCAAAGCAACTGCTTTGTTTTCTTTCCTTACGTAAGAAACAATTGTTGTATTGTATTGAAAACCAAATATGGAGGAACCTACTTCTCTACTTGGGTGGGGTTTAAATTCCAGAGGCAAAAACGTTTTGTTTTGTTTGACTGTGCCAACTAGAGTCAAGCCTTTTTTCAGTAATGTGTTAGCTAAATTCAGGGAAGTGAAATAATTATCGCATGTCACATTACGTCCAGTGTTGTAATATCTGCCACACAACGAAAGAACTACCTGAGTCCCCAGCCCAACGGCCCGAACATTTCCTTCTTTTCCCAAATATGGCTGCACTTTTAGCGGATAATAAGTCTGCGAATCAACAAGAAGCCAAAACTTAATACCATATTTAGCTGGTTTACTTGGCATGTATTGGCGAAAACCGCAACGTCCTCGATAGGCGAGTAGTTGCTCATCAACTGAAAGAAAATCACCCGGAGTATAATACTGGGGTAGTAAAGTATTTATTATACTCCAAATCTCTCTTATTGGTGCAAATTTATCATCATTTGGTCTATTTCTCTTGTCGTCAAAACGCATAAATCGTCTTAGCTGCCGAAATCTATGAAGTGACATTACAGCACGATAAAACGGGGTACCGAGAAATATATTCCATAGGACATCAATACACTGCTTATTTTGTTGCAATGCCCCTGCCATAATAAGTATGCCAATGAATGCCTTGATTTCAGTTTCATCGCAGTCTTCCCATTGTGTTGCGTAATGATTGTCCTCGTGAACTCTCCTTGCGTTCAAATTTGTGTATAAAACAATAAGATGTATAATAGGTCTCAAAAACAACATGAAAGCATCAACAGGATTCGTAATTGCGATGGAAGTAGGTATTGTTGTGCAAGGCCCCTTATCTCGTCTAATGTTTGCTATCCGTGCTCGCCCTGCAGTTGGTGGAGTTTTATCCCAGACTGTCTTGTCTTTGCCTACGTATGTGTTTGTTTGTGTGAGTGATTCGTCGTCACTTGTGTCAGTCTCCTCGTCAAATAGTCTCGTGTCATCTGTTGCTTGTTGTGTAGAACCGCGATCTGGAGTTGTAGTCCTCGACAGGGTCGCGACTCGACCCCGGGCCCTTCCGCGGCCCCTCCCTCGGCCCCTCCCACGGCCTCGCCCTCTTGGCCGTACACGTGTAGGCGCAGTAGTCACAGTAGTAGGAGCAACAGAAGTAACTTCCGCACAAGGACGCTCTTCACTCCGTGTACGTGAAATACTAGTTGATGCTCTTGCAGCTCGTGTAGCACCACGTGGTGTCCCTGACAACGTAGTGTTGCTTGAGTCAATATTATCTTGGTCCAAGTTGACATTAGACGAGGGCATATGAACATCAGGAGAAGGAGCAAATGGTCCAGCAGCAGCTGATGACGAGGTATTGTCTTCAACTTCATCAACAAAGTCATAGGAATTTTCTGTGCTTGCCTCGGTGAAGTTTTTCAAAAGAGTTTCTCGAAGGCGAATTGAGATAGAAGACTCTGGGGGGGTATCAAGTTCTTGGTATTCTGGTGGTGGAGTTCGTTGTATTTGACGAATAGTATCATGAGTCATTTCATCGTCTTGTTCCGAGTTGTTGCTTTGATGGTCAGCCCCATAGTCGCTGTCGTATTCGTCTGCACCCGAGTTGGCGTCGTCTCCCTCACTATCCGACTCATTTTCTAATATTTCTCTGATTTTATTAGTGTCGCGCAAGTGTGGGACAGCAGGCATTGCCTGAAATAAAAATATCAATGAATGAGAAAAAATTTTTTTAAAAAAAAGTTTTTATCAATACTGAGATAAATAAAAACTGTAGAATTGAATAGCGAACTATGCAGAAGAATACAAAAAAGGAATATATACATAATAATTTATGTACATTTTGTGACAGCAGGAACGTTATATTTGCGAGATCGATATCCTCAATTTATTATAAATGTTATATTTTTGATCTCATTTTTTTACTTGGGTTTTAAAAAATATCGATTTCCTATCAAATTATTATCTATATATAGTGTAGCATATAAAAATAAATAAATAAATAAATAAATAAATAAATAAATAAATAAATAAATAAATAAATAAATAAATAAATAAATAAATAAATAAATAAATAAATAAATCAATAAATAAATAAATAAATAAATATGTTCTAGCATCTAAATTTTCTTTTTAAAACTTTTTTGGTAATATTTTATTTACATCTGTGTATGTTATTTTTTTCTATTTCGACAGAGCTAATGCTGCTTCAGTATAACAAAATTTAGAATACAATGAAATAATACAGTTGACGATAGGTAGTCAATACACGGAGATGTTATCACAGGTATATATACAGAGGTAAAAAGAGAAGAGGAATGGAGAAAAAATTACAGGTTGGGGAAAAAGTTTGCGACAGGGAGAGATAGAGAGATAGAGGGAGAGGGAGAGGGAGAGGGAGAGGGAGAGGGAGAGGGAGAGAGAGAGAGAGAGAGAGAGAGAGAGAGAGAGAGAGAGAGAGAGAGAGAGAGAGAGAGAGAGGACAGGTGGGACTAGAGATGAAAAGAGCGGCAAGTAAAAGTTATATTCATGAATGCACAATCCATTCATTGTTGTCGCATTCCACTTTACCGAGTCTCTAAATAAATACACTATCATTATGCTTGTAAAACAATTATGAGCTGACGTAAACTTAACCCTGTATTTCAATGTGCTAAATATTTTATGCAAAATAATTTAAGTTTTTGACTGTTTTATATATTCTTCATTCTATACAAAATATTCCTAGTAAAAATCAGGGCGCTTCATATTTGTGCCACAAAACGTTGAATGACGAAACTTACATTTTATCGATTTATTCACATTGTTTTTTATCGGCAATGATTGAATAAAAATTTCAATGAAGTTCCCGTATCACAAAAATTGTCACAGGAATTGTAACTTGACTAAGTGTTTAATCCTTACTCGGTTTTCATATCGAAGAAAAAAAATAATAAAAAAAAAAGTCTATAATATCAATGTTTTATCACCTATATATATGCAATACCTTGTCAATGTATTATCCATAATATTTTATTTACAGGAATTGCATTGCATATATAAGTTTACTAGATCTTTATGTTACAAATTTTGAAATGAAAAAATAAAATGTGAAAATATCAAATCAGAGAAGGAGAGAGCGAAAGGGAGAGGCTATTTTTTTTTTCAAACCCTTTTGTGTATTTCTACTAACTAATTACATACTACTTTCAAACCCCGAACCTTCCGAAACTATAACATGAGCGCTTTACGGGCTCTTCCGGAACGGGGGCGGCCACGGCCTTGCAATCCGTCCCGGCATTTACCTGGGACTGAGGGAAACGTGGAAAGTTCAGTCAGGATGGACGCTACAGATTTTGTCAATGAACCGGACGTGCAATGGTCAACCAAAGCCAGGGGAACCACATAGTGGAAAAGCACAACGATTTATCCCTGTGTGGGAAACGTGCTGTTTTGTTGAAAATGGTCACCCATCCAACTACTAACACGCTCGGCGTTGCTTGACTTCGGTGATCTGACGAGACCCGGTCAAGCGCACTGTGCCACAACTCCCACTAATACTACTACTTAAGAAAAAATATTAAACTATTTTTTTCAAAAAAAATCTTGCAAAAAGTATTTGACGCCATTTCATTATATTTTTAGAACTTTTTGATAGAAAAAAGCTAACATGGAGATTTTATAAAGCTTCGATGTGAAATAAGATTTTTTCTTGAAAAAAAATAGTAATTTTTTTTATTGCTACGCAGAATTTTTACGATTTCCGTGACACAGTTCACATAGCTCGAAGGACTAACGATTGATCGATAGATCTACTTTGATAATTGATATTTATATTGAATGGGGGAGCGAGATAAAGACAAAGAGAGACAATAAAAAGAGCTGCAATAATAGTTCTGTTCATAACTGCATAGTTTATTCTTAACGTACAGTACCATCCGTACTGTTGAGAAGGAAAAAAATGTTACTATACTAATTCATATCTGATCTGATATTATGTATCTGTTCCTAAAGAGATTTTTTTTTTACATTTATTCTTACAATTTATTCTAATATTGAGAGCAGTATTGAATTGTTACTATATTTTTCGTATAATATTGTATTTGACAAAACGCATCAACGTAATAAAATTACATTTACGTAATTTCATCGAACGTATTATATATACAGTACACTCTATACATATAATATATATATTTATATATATATATATATATATATATATATATACATAAATTCAATTTCGTGTATTAATTGAAAGATAGTGTTTATCAAAGAGCGCCTCACAACGCGTCAGTTCAACTAAAGTCAAATAACATTCTAATAAATTATAATGCAGTCAGTTGAGTCAATCACGGTATTTTCAATTTTTTACAGTTTATTTGTGAACAAAATTGATTCCGCAATTAGTATCTCTTGTCCCCTGCATTATAACGGCAGCAGATCATGTTACAATAAATTTTTTTCTCTCTGAAATTAACATTTGCAAACGTGTATATTGCGACATATTTTTCCTAATATAATACAATATTTTCATATGTATTTACTATTTTTAGGCAATGTATATAATGAACATATATAAAACACTTGCTGCTATAATATTTTTATAACTTTTTTTTTCTCTAAATGTAATTATTGATAAATAAAATATATATATATATATATATATATATATATATATATATATATATATATATATATATATATATATATATATATATATATATATATATATATATATATATATATATATATATACATATATACATATATACATATATATATTTAGAGGTTTTTCAAACAGCTAGTGAAGATATTATTTTGCAGTTTTTTTGTTGTTTTACAGGAAAATATTTCATGCATTTTTATTTTATACTAAAAAAAAGTATGAATCAAAGATCCCAACATTGTGTTTCTATAAAATTGCGACAGGATGAAAAAGATGAAGAAAAAAAATTATAAAAATATATAGTTTTCATATAATCGTTTCAATTCTTCCTCTTTCTGTCTCTCTAATTTGCTATTTTCGCATCTTATTTTCTTATCTCACATCTTATTTTCTTATCTCACAATTTTTCAGTTGAAACTCTAATAAATATAAATTTGTTATGCAATTACAGTAAAAAATAAAAAAAATCTGATAATTTATTGAAAAATTAATTCATATTAATTATTAAAAAAAGATTGATATTATAGCATGTTACTGTTGTTGTTTTATATTAATGTATATGAAAACTGAATAAGTTAGGAGTTGAACACTTATGGAAATTAGAATTCCTGTGACAAAATTTATGATAAAGGAACAGCAAAGTTGTTTTCAATCATTGACGATGAAAAAATTGTGAATAAAATTGTTAGCATATAAGGATCGTCATTCAACGCTTTATGGCACAAAATAAATATAAAGCGCCCTAAAATACTTTTTAGGAATATTGTGTATGTAATATGGAATATATAAAACAGTCTAAAATATTAATGAATTTGCATGAAGTATTTGGCATATTAAAATATGGGACAAATTTTATGTCAGTTTATAATTATTTCACGTTGCTATCATACTTTAGTAATGTAGATATTCAGAAATAGAATGTGGTAGCAATTCGTTCAACGCATATAAAACACCTTGTCTTGCAATAAATATTAAATGCGGATGAAAGGTTTATGGTGATTTGTATTATTTTAGCTCCGTTGCTTGTACAAATTATACTAATTATTTAGCAATTACTTCAGAGAAGCGTCCCGGTCAATAAAGATGCGCTATATATTTGTACAGTTTACATCATTATGTGAATCTGATCGGATATCTCCTGTACCGTGCCAATAGTATTGGGAGATTTGAACTATTCATTATAAATCCTTCATATAAATTCAATGAACATATTATGTTATATCTTATATCTCTACTAATTTGAATAATATATAAAAGTTCATATTACATATAATTTATAATAATAATTTTATAATTTAATTATTATTTTTAATAAATTATTCGCATCTTATTTTCTTAGTGATATAATTTACTTGGTATACTATTATATATACATCACAATGACACTACGTGTAAGAAAACTCCCCAACGTAATAAATGGATAAGTGCACTTACCACTCCAAGATGTTAATCCTTTCTTCAATCGGAGAAATTTTGTCTGGGCACTATAGTTATCACTTCACTGGAGTCTTAGGAACGACTGAACAAAATTTCTACCTGTCTAAATGCCAAAAAATATCGTTTTGTTAAATTTTGGGCAAGAAATCGATATCATTCGATCGATATTTAAAACGTTATAAATTCGCGGCGAATTTTTATTTGAGGGTAACACACACGCAGGTATATGAGTTTCGTATGACACATATATTTAGACTTTTGACCACTTCAAAGTTTTCAAATGCCGCACTTGGCTCACATTATACGGCAGTAATAATAAAACATATAGTACCCATAATAATATGGTTTGCAAGAAGATTTTATTAGTGTAATTAACTCATTGCGGCGACACATTGTCGCGTTGCTATAATGAATTTTAATAAGTTATTTGGCAGTTATAATGCGAAGGTACGTAGCAGGTATTTATATATTATTGCACCTGAAGTGCGAAAAATATTTTCATATAGTGTGGTTCCATAAAAGCTACCTTCATAAACATCCACAATAAATACTGATCATAATCACATTTATTTGGTATTCAAGTTATATGAGTATGGGATGAGTAAAGGAATGACTCGTATCATAAATATGATAATTATCATTATTTTGTGTGTTTGTGAAGGTAGCTTCTATGGAAACAAACAATATGAAAATATCTTTCCAACTCCAGGTGCCATAATATACAAACCTTCTATGTACATTCATATCATAACTGCCAAGTAGCTTATTAATTATGCAAGGTGAAAGTGTGTCGCCGTATTGAAAATTCAAAATAACATAAATTCTACTTTGAAATCTATATTGTTAGGAACTAAAAGTCTTATTATTTTAGTCGTTGCGTGGAATGTACTAATATAAGTGAGTCATTTCAAGACTTCAATAGTATATATTATATACTATATTGAGTACATATTGTATATTTATATAGTGTATATGTATGTATATATATACATACATACACTATATAAATGTGTATATATATATATATATATATATATATATATATATACATACATACATACATACATACATACATACATACATACATACATACATACATACATACATACATACATACATACATACATACATACATACATACATACATACATACGTACATACATACATACATACATACATACATACATACATACATACATACATATTTACATACATACATACATACATACATACATACATACATACATACATACATACATACATACATACATACATACATACATACATACATACATACATACATACATACATACATACATACATACATACATACATACATACATACATACATACATACACTATATAAATATATATATATATATATATAATATGCTATATAATATTATAATTACATAATTCTAATCTATATAATTCTTTTTATTATAATTATTTACATATGTAATAAGCCTAATAAGTAGTTACTCGTCCCGCGTCTCTTGATAATTTTGTCGAGATATCTAAGAACGAGAGTGTATATATTTTTACTTTTGACCGACTCAAAGTTTTCAAATGCCGCATTTGAACCACACAATGTGGCAGTAATAATAAAACATTTAGTTCCCCTAACAATGTAGTTTTCAAAAAGAATTTATTAGGAATATTCAATGCGGCGACACATTGTCGCGTTGCATAAATGAATTTTAATAAGTTATTTGGCAGCTATAATGCAAAGGTACGTAGCAGGTAAGTATACTATTGCACCTGTAATGTAAAAGATATTTTCATATTGTTTGGTTCCATAAAAGCTACCTTCATAAACATACACAATAAATACTGATCATAATCACATTTATTTGGTATACAAGTTATATTAGTATGGGATGAGTAAAGGAATGACTCGTATCATATAAATATATATAATAATATTTTTATAAAATTAATAATAGTTGTTTACTGAGTATCTGTACAGAAAAAAAAAACAGTATAACAACTCAATGGGTGACGTAAAAAAAAGGGTATCCAATTCACTAAAGTGTCCAGTCACCCACAATGATTACTATCACTATAATATGTATTTTGTGCGTTTATGAAGGTAGCTTTTGTGGAAACAAACAATTTGAAAATATTTTTCAACCTATAATACAGATGCAATAATACACAAAACTTCTATGTACGTACATTCATATTATAATTGCCAAGTAGCTTATTCATGTATGCAACGGGAGAGTGTCGCCGCATTGAAAATAGTAAAATAAGTGAGTAATTTCAATGCGGCGACACTCTCCCGTTGCATACATGAATAAGCTACTTGGCAATTATAATATGAATGTATTATGTACATTCATATTATATGAATGTACATAATATAATACAAATTATATTATATTATATTATATTATATTATATTATATTATATTATATTATATTATATTATATTATATTATATTATATGTATGAATATATATATATATATATATATATATATATATATATATATATATATATATATATATATATATATATATATATATATATACAAATTCATATTATTCGTCCAATTCCAAACATATTTATGCATATATTAATAACAAGTATAAATAAAGCATTATTTATATACTATATAATATAGTATGTATTAGCATAAAACATCATTATTTATTATAATATGTACATAATAATAATACATAATATGTATATATTATAGTAAACAATTATGTTTTATGCTACTACATACTATACATACTATATAATATGCTATATAATATTATTATAAACCAATAATCCTAATCTATATAACTTATTATTATAAATATTTAGATCAGTAATAAGTAGCAACTTTTCTCTCCTCTTGATAATTTTGTCGAGAAATCTAAAAACGAGAGTGCATAAAAAAAGGTCGGGTCGTAAAGCTATGTTGTTGTGAGGGGGAGAAATCCCTCCTCTCCCCCTACAATCAAGTTGAACGCACGACCTTTTTGATGGTGTATGTTATAAGTATACTGGGTATCAGTTACACCACCCGACTTGCTCTGTACTATTTACACTTTAATTATATTTTATAATTAACAGATTTGAGTCCCAAGTTCAATTTTTTTACTAGTATTACGTACAAGTAATATAAGTAAAGTCATGAAACCTTGGGTTTCTATTTTGATAATTTCTCGGTGAAAATGTTGCATAAAGTGCCAATGGTGTAACTTCTACCCAGTCCAGCCGGTGTAGGGTTAATATTACCTAGTTCTTTTGTCCCACGATGAACTTCCAACGAAGGGGGGGGGGGGGGGAGGAGGTCAAAAGACCCACTGCTTGGAATCTTATACTTTTACTAGTTCTTTTGTCCCACGATGAACTTCCAACGAAGGGGGGGGGGAGGAGGTCAAAAGACCCACTGCTTGGAATCTTATACTTTTACTTTTTTTCTTACTATTTTTTTACTGAAATACTTTGTTGTGTAAATTTAATAATGTTCACAATAATTCGTATCCGAATTTTTATAGCAGTCTCCTGAAAAAATTTGTGGTCTGTTTCCACTCCCTCCTCCCCTTGGTAATGCTACAGTTAAACCTAACATAGCCCAGCATTTTTTATCACAAAGGAGGGGGGGGGGGAGGTTGAATCGATTTGCTCTTAAAATCACATGCATAAAATGTGAAAACCAAATAATATTTATTTTCTCACTATTTTTTTTTTGGCGGAAATACATTACTCTTTTGGCAAACTAAGGCTTAGATTTTTTTTTCAGAGTGTTTTAGCAGTACTTCACTTTTTTCTCACTTTAAAAGAGATACGAGCAGTCTCACCCCCCCACCCCCTTTCCTGTTAATAAAATTAAGGTAAAATATAACTATATAGACGTATTTCAAATTAAAATAAAAACACATGGTAAAAAGCAAATTACTTCCGATCACTCCGGAGGTTCGATGACACAAATATTACAGTACAGTCAGTTGCTGATATTTTTAATTTAACATTTGCAGGGGGGCCCTCGATTATACAGCTAGAAGAACCTATTCCAATATCTGAAGCTCCTGTTAAATTTGATTTGGAATACTTAAGTGTTGCAGATACTAAAAAAATCATTGCAAGTCTCCCAAATTCTCATGCTAAAGGACTTGATGATATACCATGTTTTATTGTCAAATTATCCACTAATTTCATAGCTGCCCCATTTACAAAAATAATTAATAAATCTTTTTTAACTGGTACTTTCCCTGCTGAACTTAAAAATACTTTAGTATATCCATATTTTAAAAAAAATAGTAAAAAAGACCCAAATAATTACCGTGGAATAGTTCATTTATCTCCATTTTCTAAAGTCTTTGAAAAGGCTTTTTATAATCAATTTATATACTTTTTATTGACAGTGCAACCTCCAGACCAGCATGGCTTTACTCCCCATAAATCTGTAAATACTGCAATATTTAACTTGTTAGATCCAATTTACAACTCTTTAGACTCTCGTGCTGAAACTTTGGGGCTTTTTTATGATTATAATAAAGCCTTTGACACCTTGGACCACTCAATACTGTTAAGAAAACTTGCTGATAACGGAGTTGGAGAGAGAGCGTTATTATGGATACGCTCATTTTTGTCAAATCGGGTACAGAGGGTGGTAATTAATCAATTTCTGGATAATGGAAGCAGCAGCAATATTTATTCAGATTCAGTTGTCGTTAATAAGGGTGTCCCTCAAGGTACCAACATCGGTCCACCCCTTTTTAATCTTTATACAAATGATATGACAAAATATGTCAAGCAGGGTGTACTTGTTAGATACGCTGATGATACTAATAATATCATATGTCATCCAGATCAAGCTACTGTTTTAGTTAAAGTTAGACAGGCTGTGGAAGAGATTGAAAATTGGTCAAATAATAATTTGCTTACATTAAATGCTTCAAAAACAACCTTCATTCATTTTCACCCTTATCAAAAAAATATTGCGTTCAGTCCTCTTTTAAAAATTAATAATTCCGTAATTAAATCCACTCAATGTACTAAGTTTTTAGGTCTTCATTTATCTGAAAATTTGAACTGGTCTGATCATTGTTCTGCACTTAATTCAAAGCTACGCAGAGGGGTTTATTTGCTTCACTCCCTACGTAATACCGTGTCTGAATCGGTGTTAAAATCTATGTATTATTCATATTGTTATAGCCACTTACAATATGCTGTTATTTTTTGGGGATACTCATCTAAAGCAACTTCTGTCTTTGTAATGCAGAAACGTCTCATACGCACTATGTGTGGTGTGCCTTTGCCTACGTCATGTGTTAGCCTATTTAAAAAGCTGGATATATTGCCTCTTCCATGTGTTTTTATATATGAGTGTGCTAAATTTGCCAAGAAAAATCCAGAGTTATTTAGCAGTAACATTAATGTACATAATTATGGAACGCGGCAACGCGAAAATTTACACATAAAACATCATACATTGTCATTATGTGATCATAATCCAAGCTATATTGTCCCCCTTATATTTAATGGTTTACCTGATTATATAAAAAATTCTGGATCATTTGCATCTTTTAAGAAAGAATTATTTAAATATCTTATGATGAATTTGTTTTATAGCGTTAAAGATTTTTTACAAAAAAAATAATGTGTTATTTGGCTATCTAGTTATTGTATTTACTTTATGTTTGTTGTTATTGTTGTTTTGTGTATTTTCGTTTTGATGTATTGTGACTGTATATGACTTGTTCTATGCTATTTGTATAGCCTAAAGAACTGAATAAATCTATTAAATCTATTAAATCTATTAAATCTACACTTTTTTGTGTTAATCGCTACGTTCACTGCATCCTGTTGCATCGCTTTGACGACGACGATTGAAATAGTTGGTTGGATTTAAATCGTTGGTGGTAGACACAGAGCAAATGGTTGCCAAGTTTGCAGACATTTTTATCTTATGCTATCTCTGCAGCTTTTTTGGTACAAAGGTGAGCTTTACGAAGAGTTCTTATACAGAGTTATCACAATATTAAAGTGTAAATGTGAAGTAGTGTAAAGCCAGTATTACATCATGGTACAATTTTTTAACTATTAATTGCATACAATTTTTTCTTTTCAAGAAAACTTGAACTCCATTTGTTTGTATAAAGATAAAATTTTCTTGCAAGAAAAAATTGTATGCAAAATTGTATAGAGACCTAAGTATTAGTCTTCAACTGATCACCGAATGATGTTACTAGATGAACTCAAAATCAAAGTCTTCTGCTCATTGTTAGTAAACAAAGTATTGTTGTGTTATGTCTGTCGCGTGAAAGGAAAAACATGTGGGACGGTTGTTGATTTACATGTTAACTTATGGAAAATGACCGTTAATTATTATGAAGTTAAAACGGTTACCTAGCGCCAACAATGCCATTACGTTCTGTGCTCTGGTGGCTAAATCAGGCACTACGTCGTTCCATGTTTAACAATGAAAAAGGCTTCATGCGACAGACATTATAAACAATGGCTTGTTACAATCATTGCGAGTAGAAGACTTTTCTCAAAATATTGCATCATCCATCACCCAAGGGTAGTTTGTTGCGATTTTCTACTATGATTTTCTACTATGATTTTCTACTTTTTTCCATAATGATTACTTATTTGTGGTTTTCAATGTTCCTTTAGTACAAACAAAGCAAAGGCTTCTTCATGCATTTTAAAAAAATCTCCTTTATTTCAGTATTTGTTACCGAACCAACAGAATATTAAAGAATAAAATAAACACTTATATAATAAGAAATATATGTATATATATTTCAACTCGGGGTTAATTCCTATATAGGAATAACCCCGGTTATTCCTATAGGAATAACCCCGAGTTGAAATAAATTTCATCTTTTCTTCGCTATTAAGCTCTCTTCTAGTCTAATTTCCTCTTATTTTGCACCATTTTAGACGACAAAAGAGGGAAAATGAAAAGATTACGTTTTTTTCCCTCTTATTGAGCATAAAATGTTGTAAATATTGTCTTCATTTTATCCTCAATTTGAGCGGGGAAGAAATAAGATGTGTTTTGTCAGTAAAAAGATTAGGTTTAGACGTATAAAGGATGAATTGAAGACGTAATTTTTAAACTAGGGATATTTGTAATCAATTTTTTGACGCAGGTTGAAGCTAAGGATTGTGGAGAAGTTGTGAAAAACGTCGTGTCAAAATTGGAGTCTTTGCTAATTAAGTTAGCAAATTTTGTTAACAAGCTGAAGACGAACTTACCTCAATGCTCAACCCAGCAGAGTGGACTAGTACTCCAAGGTAAGTTGTTAAATTTAATTAATTAATTTATAAACTGTTATTTATTAAAAAGTGGAATAAATCTAGTTTATATCCATGTTTCTCATTAAGTATTATCAGGTACAAAATTATATGCAGGGAATTTTTTAATCAAAACAACATTCCAAAAGGTTTAAGATTTTATGTATAGGGTTCAATGTGTAAAGTCTTGATTTTTTTTTTTTTTAAAGTCGACCCTTTTTTATTATTAAAAATGTGGTCTTAAATGAAGCCTATAATCTGCCACAACATGAGATGTAATTTTTTACGGCTTGATTTTAGAAATAATTTTTTAAGATTTAAAATAGTGCGTCGTAAATGTCCCTTAAAGGCGGATTCAAATGGCGACAACGGCGATGCGACGCGATTTTGTCACAAAAGCTGTGAAATCCTATGCGGAAGCGAATTCGCCATTGCCGCGGCGAACATCGCGTTAAATAACGATGCTTTTTTTTTTAGTCACCAAATATAGTCACCAATTATTGATGTTACAGCAAATGCGCATTATTCACTTCGCGTCGCAGACTGGAAATTGCCATGTGAATCCGCCTTAAGGCTTTAGTAATGCCTTGTAAAGAGTGAGACAGAAGAATTAATGCAATGCGTACTTTTCTGTAACTTTAAATGCAGCTCCTGCTCTCAAACCTTATTGGTCCTCTCTCAAAATGATGACGCTTCTTGGCAAGCAGTATCATTATAATGAAGATCTTAGGGTGAGGGAAAAAAATAATTTCATAATAAATATGTCATATTTTAAAGGAGGAGAACGGCTTAAACTTTTAAAATTTAATATGTTGTGAAACGTTATTCTGTACCAAAAAATAACGACCTCCTTCCCCGACTTCCGGCTGCTTAAAGTACTAAACAACCTGAAAGTGTGTCTCATTTGTTTAGGCACAGAATTACGTTTCACAGCTTCAAAAATACAATAAAAATATAACATATTATGCCGTTCTCCTCCTTTAAGTATCGGGAATTAAGTTTTTTTTTATTTTTTCTTAAAAGTGCTTACCCTGTTAGTTCATTAAATTAATAGCTTTCCCTTGTTGAAAAATTTCTTCTTTAACTCATCCTTTATACGTCTAAACCTATTTTTTTCCCTCCAAAGCACATATTATTTCCTCTTCGCTCAAAGTGAGGATGAAATGAAGACAATATTTCTAACATTTTATGTTCAAGAAGAGGAGAAATGACGTAATCTCGTCTTTTTCACTCTTTTTTTCTCTAAAATGGTGCAAAATAAGAGGAGAAAAGACGAGAGGAGAGTTCAATAGCGAAGAAAAGATGAAATTTATTTTAACTCAGGTTAGCTTTTATAAAGCTTTAAGATAAGATAATTTAAATTCACAGCTTGACTACTTTGGAGCATTTGAGTATTGCAAGAAATTTGGCCTGCAGTCAGTCAGCATTGAGTCGGAAGAGGAGAACAACGCCCTTAATGGAGGTTCGTGTATTTCAAAAGTCAGAATTATAAAGATAACAAATAACCCCAGAGGTTTTTTGTTCCATGCTTTACCAAAGAGGGGGAGGGGGTTAAACGACCCGCTATTTGAATCACATATTAAAAAAAAAAAAATCTCGCTAATTTTTTGGCGGAAATACATTACTGGGTCACTAACAAAATTACGAATTTTATAAATTTAAATTTTGGAACGGTATTTCACACTTTTTCCCGCTTTATAAGAGTTACGGGTCGTCTTGACCCCTCGACCCTTGGTAATATGCTGTTAGGGTTGAATCAACTTTTTATTGCTAGCCAAAGACAATGGGATGTGAGGCCTGTTCGTAAACTCTGCTCGATGTACACTTTCTGCACCCAATCGACCTTATGTACATGGATATAAGGTCGATTAGGTGTAGAAAGTGTACTCTGGACAGGGTTTACAAACAGACTTATGGTTACAAAAACATGACACCTTTTTTTCTAGTTCTGAAGAACAGTTTCATCTGGACCAGCGGTAATGACCTCGACAGAGCGTTTGCATTCGTATGGAAGTCCACCGGCCAGCCTTTCACGTTCACCGGGTGGTTTGGTGGTGATCCAAATAACTTCCAAAATAACGAACGTTGCGTGGCGGTCGGACGCTGGCCATATGGAGGAACATATGGCTGGATGGACGCGCCATGTGTTAGCGGTGACTGGATGCTGAAGCCAATGTGCGAAGAACCTTAACTTTGAAGTTAGGGTCGTCGCAGACAGAATCGCATGATTTCGCAGCGTATGATAAAAAACAAAATTACCTATGCGATCAGCTGTGTGCGCGCACACAGCTTTGTATCGTATGCTGTCGTATGATAAGAAATTTGAAATCGGTTCTAAATGAGAAACCTACGATCGTAGAAATAAAAGTATGTGTGCGACCTCCCTTGGATTTTCATGAGCAGCAATGGCAATGCAACGTGATTTTGACGTAAAAGCTGTGAAATCCTATGCGGCGAACAAATTCACCATGTATCGCATTAATTACGATGCTTTATTTCTTAAAAGAGATGGAACATTACAAATTCTGTCGATAACTACACTTGAAATTTTTACCAGCCATCCCCCTTTACTCAATTAGAATTATCAAATAAAATTCAGGGTAGGTAGCGTAATAATATTTTGAGATAATCAAGCTTTTGTTCCCCATTTGATTAACATATGTAAAACTGAAATTTTTCGTGGAATTTTTGCAGAAAAGTACTCATAGTTCGAAATCCTGTTTGAGATTGATACATTTTTCTTTCGGAATGTATTAGTAAAAACTCCAAGCTTTGTATTGCAAACTACCGCAATAGGGCAAACTCAATTAATACTATTTTTGCTAATCAACTTTGAAGATATCAATCTGAGAGCAGCCCATGATAAACTTGAACTCCACGGCAGCCATCTTGAAAATTTTTAAAAATGTTTAAAAAAAGTATTACCCATTTGAAAAAAATGAAATGAGAAAATTAGTGATTATAGTTCTCTTCTAAATTTAATTTTCATATCAAGTAAAAATCAACAATTTTTTTCAATAAGTTTTAATGCTTATTAATAGGTGAAGTTAAAATTTATGTCTGCAATGCAGGTTGCCTACTTTACAAATTACTCGAACAGCTGATTTTCTATCTACATTATTAAATCACCAAATATGGCCGCCGATGGATATTACAGCAAGTGCGCATTATTTACGTCGCAGGCTGAAAATCGTTCATATAAACCCACCTTCATGCGTATTAAATTTACTAATTTATCATTAAGGAATTAAGAATGTAATTCTTATGTTTTTCAGCCTCATTTTCTTTAAATTAACTTATTAAAAATTCACGTAAAAAGTTAACACAGGTAAATTTTACATAAATATATTTTGTTCACATTAGTAAACAGTGTGATTTTCCCAGTTTCTTCACATTTGTATTTCTTTCTTGATAATAAATTCAAAATAGCTGGCTATTAAAAATAATATTTTTTTTCATAAAAATTGCCATTATTTAATCAAGTATAATAATTTTAATTATTTATTGATAAAACAATAGAACCTCAAAATTTTTTAGTGCAGATATTGGTGCAAAAATATGGTACTCTGATTTTTTTCAAAATTTTTAGAGTCTGGAAGTATTTTTAACATATTGATATAAAAAATTATTCAACAACATATCAACTATATAGGTGCTAAAGTGTTGACCACAGGGAAGTGGCCGTGAGGTGTCCAGCGGTCGGTGGCCTCTCAGCCATCCGCGCGCCCGCTCAACACACTCTGCACATTCCCCTAGCAAGCACCTTAACAACCTATTTTGTTAAGACTATAACTGCTCTACTTGCTGCTTGTGACAATATCTGTAATTCAAACCATATTTTTTTCATCATAGCATATACTCCTATAGAATAATTATAATGAGATGAAAAAATTGTGGATAAAATATGATTGTCATTAATGTTAAATTAGGACATTATATTACATCCGAGTCACGCTCCATCATGCAGTGAACCGGAGCTGTTTGAATTTGAATACTTTTAGAAACTTTGTGGGAATATAATTTCTTTATGTTCTGAGTCTCTCTGTCTGCAACCTTATCCTGTTTAAAATTTACTCCTACGTCATAATTAAAAAAAATGCAAATAGTCACCACAAAACCTTGAAAATTATTTATGAACTCATCATACGCGTATATACAAGAACATCTAAAAAATAACTTAACATTGAAAAACTTTCAAAAGAATCGAATAAAAATAAATAAGTAATAAAAAATACTAAATACAGTTAAACAAGCCTTAGATTACGCCTGAGATCACAGACTAGACGTCGCCAAGGCGTAGTAATCTTAATTTTTTAAAAATGTCCCACAACAAGGTTATTTTAAACTATGGAATTTTTTAAAAATTTTACATGCTTCTATAATATGTATAACTATTGGAAAAAGGTATAAAAAAGTAAGTTTAATTTGATTTCAAAATCGCGTCGCCACCACTTCGACCACTTTGCACCTCTTCCAGACGAAAGCCTGGGGCCAGTGGGGCCGCATGGAGCCGCTGTTGTGACAACACGTCGACACCAAAAATGCTAAAAACTTGAAAAAAAGTGATGAAATTAAAAAAAATAGGCACCCTTACGCATTTAAAAGTAACATTCTGGATTTATTATAGCTTCTGGAGGCGTATATAGACGTATATTCCGATCTGTCTTTTATTTTAAAACGAACGCATTTTTTCAGCTCAGCTGATCGGTTAAGTTCGATTCGGTTCGATTTAATTAATCGATTTCGAGCTCCTGTGACGTCACAATAACAAAAATCATGGCAGCGTGCCTTTTCTGTTCTGGTTTTAAAGTTCGCTAAATTAATGAACATTAAACCATGATGTCAGTACTAATAATAGGTTAAAAGTATATTAGATACTTGGGATGGCCGCTAGGCAAGCGGATTGCCGCGCCCACGGCCGTGGCGTTCTCATAAACCGGCAAACTAAACTAGGGATGTGATGTTTTTTTCTAATCGAGCGCCTATCGTTAAAAAATGAAGGTCGTAACGCAAAACGGTACTATTTTCTATTCAAAATGTCTTCCATACGTAAACTAAGGTTTGTGATACTGTAGTATACATTATATATTTATTATTTTAAATAATTAATTTTTATTACTTATTTATTTGAATAATATCTTGTTCAATTGTTTTGAATGTTTGCCAACCTAAAATTATTTTCATATACTCTCATACGCAAAATGAAGAAGTATTTGATATGTTTGTAATTAGTGATAATAACATTGATGGTATGGATTGATATTGCACTGTACAGTGAACTTGCAATGTATTGTTCTTTGGGGTACTATAATACATACACTGAAATCTGTACTATAATAAATATATTGAAACATTCTATGCAAAAAAAATAATAAATAAATAAATAAATAAATAAATAAATAAATAAATAAATAATTAAATAAATAAATAAATAAATAAATAAATAAATAAATAAATAAATAAATAAATAAATAAATAAATAAATAAATAAATAAATAAATAAATAAATAAATAATTAAATAAATAAATAAATAAATAAATAAATAAATAAATAAATAAATAAATAAATAAATAAATAAATAAATAAATAAATAAATAAATAAATAAATAAATAAATAAATAAATAAATAAATAATAAAACCATTTTTGAAAGATATCAGAATGTTCCTACTGATTTAAATATACTTCCACCTTTTATTTTAAACAAAACTGATTTTTTACTGAAATAATAAATAATTATTCATTTCACTGTCATTACAAGTTATGAACATAAATAACAAATAATTGAGAATGTTGGTGGTAACACCCCCCCCCCCTGTTTGAAGGCCAACTACATTGCCCCTCCATTTCTCAGAGGTTTGCAAATAAGGTGGTCGGCGAATAAATTTTACATAATTCCTTTTAAGGCAAGTTGCTCATCTTCGCAGCATTTATAAGTTTAGTTTGTTGTTGACAAGGTGGGTAAAGTTAGTCTACCTTTAGCCACCTTGGTTGTTGACAGCGAGGTTGAAGAGCAACGAATCTGTATATTTGAGTGGAACTTAATTACAAAGTAAGTATAATATGTATTGTGTTCAAATTCACTGTGGTTGAAAATTCCTATACACAAAAAATATTGCTAGCGTATTTGGAGAAAAAAGAAGGTGAAGGGATGGGGAGACGACTGATAAAAAGAATTAAAGAATATGTAATCAATAAATTAAAAAAAAATAAAATAGTGAGATATTGAACCTTCCATTTTAGTTGCACGATAACAATCAATTAATATCGAAACAGTAATGAAAGTATAGAATCTAAAAATTTTCAAAAACCTAAATAATACAATGACAACACTTGGATCTCTCTCTCTCTCTCTCTCTCTCTCTCTCTCTCTCTCTCTCTCTCTCTCTCTCTCTCTCTCTCTCTCTCTCTCTCTCTCTCTCTCTCACTCTCTCTCTCTCTCTCTCAACCACAATTTTATTTAGTCAATTTAAAATAAGCATCAATCACACTTATATGCTAAACTTTTCCAATAGAGGCTTCAAGTGTTTCTCTGCAGGAAAATTTTCTACGAATTTTTCTCAGTATAATTTGAAACCATCTCCTACCACCCATTTCTGATAATGAATCAAGAGCTTATTTCCCTGTAAGTTGTAATAATCTAAAAATACTTAAGAAAAAAAATTTTTTTTCACAACTGGCGGTCGCTAAAGAACACCCACTCGTGCATCCGGGAGGTGATTGATACCATCCTCCATCAATTGCCGACCAACCTGACTGGGGTTTCCATGGTTTCCTCAGTCACAACCAGGTAAATGCTGGGATGGATTGCTTAGGCCATGACCGCTCCGGTTTGGAAGGGACCCACAAAAGTAGGGTCTACGAAGAGCTGGAAGGTTAAATTCAGTCACTTAATTGTGGCCTGGTACCCTATACTAGGGTTCAGTTGAAGCAAAAAAAAAAAAAAAAAAAAAAAAAAAAAAAAAAAAAAAAAAACTTTACATCAGCAAACAACTAGGATACTGATATACAGTCAAATTTGTTAGATATTTCCTCCGGAAGTAGCCGGAAGTGTGAAGTTTGCAGCTCTTCTGTTTGTTATTCAGTTTTTTAACTTTACACAGTGGTTTGAAGTAGAAGTACTGATTGGCCATACATGACCAAAATGTGTCAATTGCCCCAAAATATCAACCAACCAGAAATACTGATCTATGTGTGAAATTGTAACACTGAAATATACTCGTAAATAGGAACGGAAGAAACCATACACTTCCGGATACTTCTGGTAACCATGTATCATGTAAAATTTTAGTAAAAAAAAAAAAAAAAAAAAAAAAAAAAAAAAAAAAAAAAAAAAAAAATAAAGATTTTAATGATTGACTATTAAAGATAATGTAATAACGAATATTATTTATACATCATTTAATAACTGGATGTTCATGTAAAACGGATCCAAATTCAAATTTATTCAATCATTTTGGTTGTACATAGACGAACTTAGATCATCCCCTCCCATGAGCTGCTATGACCTTGTCGTGGTAGGAGGGGCTCACTTTGCTTGCCTTTGACCGGACAATTGCTCGGCCAAAGACAGGCATGGTGCTAACAGGCAGCTCAAACCTTTTCTCTTTTCTCTCTTTCTCCCTTTTAATCTTCCCGGGAACCTTCCCGGACTATCATAGAATTGCGTTGGTGGGGGATGTTAGTAGGCAATAGTACGGCAGCACCCGGTCCGTTCTTTGGGCTCTCTTCTAGCCCTCGCACGGTTGTATCCCAGTGGAAGTTGGGTGGCTATCCCACCTAATCAAGCGAGATCCGTAATTCACACGGCGACAAGAGGATACAAGAGCGCTGATCTCGATCAGTTAACGCCGGACATGCACCAGAACCTGGAGAACTCATCTTTCCGCCTCAATTCCGATGCTGTAATCGCTCTGCAAAGCCCCGTACGTGTCTTGCTCCGTTGGGCAATCCTTACCATGGCGAAGCATTTATGTTAGCTCATGGAGAGCAGAGTTTTCAAGTCCTAGTTGTCAGGAGTCCTCTTCTAGGGCGAGGCATTTTACAGCACCCCTCTCCACCTTGGGAGGTCCCTTGGTGGCAGTAATGACCTCGTGGCCGTGAGCGCGGCAATCCTTTTTCTTATGATTACAATTTGTGGACCTACTCATAAAGCGTTCATATATCTTTCTTAACTTTCTTTGCCATTTTTCCAATGTCGAAGAGGAGCAAGCGACCAGCGTGGCGAGAACTCACGTTCTCTCACGACAACCGGCTCAGGGAGGGGAGGGAGGCCCCTACATACCTCACCATAAAATGTAATGTGCAAGGTGAAAGACTGGATAAGCTGTGTGCAATCCGTCTCCACCGCAATATGATGTTAGCTTTTGGCCAACCCAAAAGCTATCAAACATTAAAAGACGGATCCATCCTCGTAGAAACAATCTCGGATGATCAGTCCCGAAAGATCTTAACAGTGAAAAACCTTGGAGAAACCTCAGTCACAGTCGAGGCACATCGCTCCCTAAATCAAACAAAGGGAATAATCTCATGCTCTGGCCTGATGCAATCAACACTGGAGGACATCAAGGAGGAGCTGAAAGAGTACAAGGTAACTGAAGTTACCCAGATCAAGAAACGTAAGGGCACTGAACTGGTCCCCACCGAGAACTACATCCTAACATTTGACCAAACAGTTCTGCCGGAAAAGATACAAATCGCCAGATTTTTCTTGAAGGTACGAGCTTACATTCCAAATCCTATGCGCTGCTACAAATGCCAGAAATTCGGACACACCAGCAAAGTGTGTAGAGTGGACGAAGTCTGCGGCAAGTGCGGCAGCAAAATACATGAAGACAACTGCACAGCTGAGCAGAGCTGTGTAAACTGCAAGGGAAAGCACGTATCTTGGTCTAGAAACTGCCCACGATACAAAGAAGAGCTCAAAATCCAAGAATACATGGTCTTGGACAAAATCAGCTACCGTGCCGCCCAGGCTAAGCTGAGAGAAAGCACCCCAGCTCTGGTGAATACTTTCGCGAAGGCAGTTCTCAAAGGAAAACGCCAACAAGGAAAGAACATAGAGCAAGAACAGAAACAACAAGAACCAAAGAAGCAGATGATACCTACGCAGGTGTTATCTACCCAAAGGCTGAAAAAACGTCAGGCAACTGACCAAACCCCTCAAGAATCTCAAGAGTCCGAGCAAGAGGAGGAAAGAAAGCAGAAGCGTCTAAGACGCCGCAGAAACCAAGAAGTCCGCGTGTTCAGCGAGTCTGAAAACATGGACACCGAAAGCCAGTCTGGAGTAGAGCAGCCGCTCCTCACGACACCGGAAGCTAAAGAGGTGACAGATAAACCCTCAACTTCTTCCGAACAGAAAAAAGCGGAGCAAATTGCTCCTGAAACTGCAGAAATGCAAGAAGAGCAAGAAACAATCTCTGCTCCAGCTGCACAGCAAGAACCCAAACTAAAGGCCCCTCGTACCTCTGGATCGATTAATACATCTTCGAAGAAACCAGAACGAAAGCCAATACTACCACCCGGGAAACAATTCCTGGAGGACAAAAAGAAATACGATGCAAACGCTGGCAAGAGTCAGAAAAAGTTAACACAAACAGCAACTAAGGTTGGGGCTAAAACCCCTCCCAAACCATAAGAACCTCCAATGGCTACCCTTCAATGGAATATGAACGGTTTTTACAGACAACGTGAAGGCCTGAGCCTTCTCATGTCTCAGAATAACCCTCTTGCCATTTGTTTACAGGAAACTAGGCTTAAGCCTACACAAGATGCAAAATTGAAGAATTACACATGCTACAGAAAAGACTACGTGGATGGCGACATTGCCTGTGGGGGAGTCGCGACATTTGCTCGCAATGACGCCTTCTCGCAGGAAGTGCCACTAGTCACGGAACTTCAAGTAGTTGCGGTGCAGATGCTCATTCCTCACAAGGTATGCATCTGCAACGTATATCTTCCACCGAATGTAAATGTAACACAACAGCAGATCGTTGCCCTTGTGCACCAACTCCCCAAGCCGTACATTCTCTTGGGAGATTTGAACGCTCACAACACCGTCTGGGGATGTGACCGCATCGACCAGCGAGGGCGTATACTTGAGCAGTTTGTGAACATCGAGAGCCTCACCATCCTCAACACAGGAGAACCAACACATGTGACGATGGCTACTGGCACGCACTCTGCAATTGATTTGACCATCTGCACTACACGACTTGCTCCCAAACTGGAGTGGCGAGCATACGATGACACCTATGGTAGTGACCACTACCCAATAGTAACAGAAATGTTAGAAAATGAAATACGACAAGAGCGTGCACCAAAGTGGCGCCTTGATAAAGCTGACTGGCCCAGATACACTGAGCAAGCCCAGGTCCCGTGGGATCCCACTCAGGGAATAGACGAAATGGTGGAAGCATTTACCAACGCACTTTTGGCGGCAGCTTTGGACACCATCCCACAGACAAACACCAGGCCTGGGAAAATACCAGTGCCCTGGTGGACACCAGAATGCAAAGAGGCGATTCGAGAGCGTAGGAGAGCGCTCCGACGATGCAAGAAACGCCCAACACCAGAAAATGTCGAATGGTTCCGAATATGCCGAGCCAACGCAAGACAAATTATCAGGGAGGCAAAGAAGGCCTCCTGGCAAAGCTACGTATCTTCAGTCAACTCCACGACTCCTGTCAAGGAAGTCTGGGACAAGATCCGCAAAATTGATGGAAAGAGCACATGCATGGTTATCCCTGCTCTTGAAGTCAATGGAGTAATAGAGACAACACCAGAGGCAGTGTCTAACATTCTGGCAGACACATTCTCCTCAATCTCAGACCCAACTAACTATGACCCAAGTCATAGTTTCGGAGGAAACAGTCAAAAATCTGCGGTCTCTTAAAGGCCGCGCTGGGGGCATACATGACCAAAATGTGTCAATTGCCCCAAAATATAAATCAATCAATCAATCAATCAACTATGACCCAGCATTCATCCCTCACAAGGACAGGGCAGAGAGTAGACCACCCGACTTCTCCACAAGAGAAGACCTGGACTACAATCATCCTTTCACCATGTGGGAGATGGAGGCAGCACTCAAAGATGCCAAGAGCTCAGCTCCTGGCCAAGACCAAATCCACATAGAGATGTTACGACACCTGAACAATCAAGCGTCTGTTCAACTTCTCCAGATGTACAACCGAATCTGGCTCGAAGGCATTTTCCCACAACTGTGGAAAAAAGCCATCGTCATCCCGATCTACAAAACCGGCAAAAACAAAATCGATCCGAAGAGCTACCGCCCAATCGCCCTCACTTCTGTCCTGTGCAAAGTGATGGAAAGAATGGTCAACAAGCGCCTGGTGTGGTTCGCTGAAAAACATGACCTTCTCTCCAATGAGCAATGTGGGTTCAGACAACATCGCTCTACTACCGACAACCTGGTGAAACTCGAAAACGAGATCCAGAACGCCTACCTCAACAAAGAACACCTCGTAGCCGTGTCTTTCGACATGGAAAAGGCTTACGACACGACCTGGAGACACGGAATACTCAAGACCCTCCATGAATGGGGACTGCGCGGTCACATGCCAGTCTTCATCCGAGAGTTCATGAAGGACCGAGTCTTTTCAGTACGTGTTGGTAACACCATCTCTGATCAACGAGCCCAGGAGACTGGCGTCCCCCAAGGATCGGTGCTGAGTGTAACATTGTTCGCTGTGGCGATCAACAGCATCGTTCGCAATGTCAGTCACCCCATCAGGAGTTCGCTGTATGTGGATGACTTCATCATCTACTGCGCAGCAAAACTTCTGAGGACGGCTCAACGACAACTTCAAATGTGCATCAACAAACTGTTCAGGTGGAGCAGATCCAACGGATTCAAATTCTCTGCGCAGAAAACCACTGTGGTCCACTTCCACAGACTGCGTGGTGTGCAACCAGAGCCTGAGCTCCAGATGGGAGGAATTCCGATCCCATGCTCTGATACTGTCCGCTTTCTGGGACTCATTTTCGACAGCAAATTGTCGTGGAGGCCCCATCTTAGAAGCCTGAAGGCAAAATGCCAACAGCCACTTAACCTTCTCCGTGTCTTGAGTGGAAAGTCCTATGGTGCTGACCGAGTGGTACTCTTACGACTCTATCGGGCACTGGTTCGTTCCAAGCTAGACTATGGAGCAATAATCTACAACTCAGCTAGACCGTCATATATCAAAACGCTTGACCCAGTCCACAACACTGGACTGAGGCTGGCCACAGGAGCATTTCGCTCTAGCCCAATAGAAAGCCTCTGTGCAGAGGCTGGAGAACCACCACTCAGGAGCAGGCGAGACTTGCTAACTTGCAACTACATCGCGAGTCTTCTTAGCAAGCCACAGCACACAACATTCGAGTGCGTCTTCAAACCAAAGCACAGGAATAAATACCTCCAAAGACATAAAACAACAAGGCCTCTGGGCATCCGGGCGAGGGAACTTCTCACAGGAGACATGGGAATCCACTATCTCCCCGCTGTGTACAACCAGGCACCAAGCTCGATTGCACCGTGGAAAATTCCACGCCCACGCGTGAGACTTGACCTGGCAAACAACAAAAAAGACAGTACAGACCCCTTACTCTACAGGGGCATTTACTCAGAAGTGATAGACCAGTACAGAGACTACACTCTGGTCTTCACCGACGGCTCAAAGAAGGACGATGACGTTGGTTGTGCCTTCGTCATCAACAACGAAGAACATGGATACTGCCTGCGTGAGCAAACAAGTGTATTCACATCAGAAATGTACGCCATCTGGAAAGCTCTCGAGCACTGTTTGGAAAGAGACGACAGATCCATTATGATCTGTACCGACTCCCTCAGTAGCCTCCAGACAATTGAGAAAACATTCCCCAAGAATCCACTGGCAAAGAAAATCCAAGATTGTCTCTACCAGTTGGCGAACCAGGACAAATACGTCTCTTTCCTCTGGGTACCCGGCCATGCTGGAATCCCTGGAAATGAGGCTGCAGACAAAGCCGCAAAGCGAGCCTCTGAGAAAGAGGACTGGGACTCGGAGGAGATCACATCAGACGACTTCCGCAACTCGCTACAACTGGACATCCAAAGGAGATGGGAAGCATCGTGGCAAGAGGTCACATATGACAACAAACTGCGGAACATCAAGGAAATGCCACGCGCATGGCAGACCAGCTACAGAAAGAACCGCAGGGACGAGGTCATCCTCGCCAGACTGCGCATCGGACACACCAGGCTGACACACGGCCACCTCATGGAGCACGAAGCCCCTCCTCTGTGTGCAACCTGTGCCGAAGAACTGACAGTGGACCACATCCTCACGGACTGTCGCCACTACGTGGAAGAAAGAAGGACCTGCAAAATGACAGGCTCCACTAAAGAGGTTCTCGCAAACGACGAGGAAGCAGTGCAGCGCATCTTAGAGTTCACCACTAAGGCGAACCTACGAAGAGAGCTGTAAACAGAAACAAACAAAGAAAAGAAACGAGAAAAACAAAGAAAATCAAAACATAGACACAATAAACAAAGAAATAAAATCCCATATGGGAAACAGTCAAAAATCTGCGGTCTCTTAAAGGCCGCGCTGGGGGCATACATGACCAAAATGTGTCAATTGCCCCAAAATATAAATCAATCAATCAATCGAACTTAGATCATGTCAAGTAAAAAAAAACAAACGAAAAAACACAAATAAACAGACAAAGCAAAGCACAACACAACAATCACAGTGCACACAAATAACATATAAATACATTTCAACTATATAATCTGAATTTTATACATTTATTACCATGATAAATAATTTAACATACATTTTTTATATTTATTTGAGTTAAAGAGAAATCTAATGTACAATAATATTAATTATATTAAAAATTCCTGATTATGTTTTCAGGGAATTTAGCACAAAAAAATGCTTTGACTGAATAAAATTCTTTTTCAATTAAAATTCGTTTCAATTTGTTTTTAAATGCTTTATCACTTTCAATATTTCTAAGACTGGATGGTAAAAAGTCATATATCATTGCTGATTTATACATGGCACTATTTTCAAAGAAGCTTGATTTGTGAATGCCTATTGCTACTTTATTGTTATTTCTCGTATTATATGAATGCATGTCATTATTCTGAGTATAGAGACCGGAATTGGTTCTTTTGAATATTGAATAATAATGAATCCAAAAAACAAACATCAAGACCAATGAAAATAAAGAATGCTTCCTTAAAACATTGTGCTCGTTTGAAAATTGCCACAGAAACCAGCGACATACGCGCTATTATTTTATTAACGATGATATTTATTTGCAATATAGTTGAAAAAAAGCTTCCTGTCAATTCACACAATTTCAACAATGTGATGCGACACTTTTGCTCAGAGCTCTTTGCGTGAACGTATACATGAAATTGCAGCTAATTTGAGACATTCCAGGTTTGTATATATATATATACAATAATTCCGAAAAAAATTATATCATTTATAACTACAAAATTAAGAAACGTTTCCTTGAGATAATCAAAATGTAAGTTTCAATCAATATTTTTTAACCCTTTCTATTATTAAATGGTTGATCAGCAAATTAGACGATACAAGTATAATGTAATTAGTACTTAATAGAAAATGAATAAAAATTGAATATGCAATGTTAATTGTAGTGAATTATATGTATTATAGCATATATATTTCTTGTTTGCCTGATGGCGTGCGAAGAAAGTTGACTGCCAAAAACTAGACGATACAAATATAGTATTAATGAACATTTTCATTACTTGATAAATTAATGTTGAATGCTATGTGAAGAATTCTTTCGTGAAATTCGTGGCAGGAGAATTGATATTATTTTATGCATCTTCAAGCAAAATGTTCCAAAATACTTCTGACTAGCAAACAAAAACGATAATAATTCATTGTGGACAGATGCACAGACCCAAGCTGTACTCATCTGCAAATGACCTTCAGCTACGTGACGCAGCCACGGTGCTGGCACGATACCGTGACGTGATGACATGCTCTGACGATTCTGAAGTCCTTGACGTGGGGTGTGGTAACGGGGACGTGACTCACGAGCTGCTGCTGCCCGCGCTGCGACGGTGGCGCCGCCTCGTGGCCACGGACGTGTCTCCCGCGATGGTCAACTTCGCCGCCTCAAAACATCAACATCCGGGACTACACTTCCGGTGTTTGGACATCGCCAAGGTGACGCAACCTCGTGAGATGTTCCCAAATGGATTTGACAAGATCTTCTCCTTCTACTGTCTACACTGGGTCCCCGAGCAAAGGTGATCCTAGTTACGTCTTGAACTCTCATCCTTTAAGGCGGATTCACATGGCGATTTCCAGCTAGGCTGCGACGCGAATAATGCGCACTTGCTGAAACATCCATTGGCGGCCATATTTGGCGATTAAAAGAAAAAGAGCATTGTAATTAACGCGATTCCCAGCGAATCCGTCGCTGCATAGGATTTCACAGCTTTTGCGTCAAAATCGCGTCGCGTCGCCGTTGTCGCCATCTGAATCCGCCTTTAAGGTGGATTTTTATGAGCGACAACGGCAATGCGGTGCGATTTGACGTAAAAGTTGCGAAATCCTATGAGGCGGTAAATTCACCGGTAATCGCGTTAATTACGATGCTCTTTTTCTTTTAATTGCCTAATATGGCCACCAATGGATGTTATACAGCAAGTGCGCTTTATTTGCGTCTCGTCGCAGGCTGGAAATTGCCCATGAAAATCTACCTTAAACCAAATATTTTTACCTCTAAAACACAACTCATTTCCTTTTCGCTCAAAGTAAGAATGAAATGAAGAAAATGTTTCTAACATTTTATGCTCAAAAAGAGGAAAAAAAGACATAATCTCGTCTTTCCCCTTCTTTTTTTTCCTCTAAAATGGTGCAAAAGAAGTGGAAATTACACAAGAGGAAAGTTAATTTAATAGCGAAGAAAATAAGAAATTTACTTTAACTCGGGGAGTTTCTATAATAAGTTTTATTAATTTTCAGAGACCAATTTATTCAGACACCAAATTTTCATTTTCTCCCGTCTCTGTTGTGACAGACTCGCTCTGGGCAACATGTTCGAGCTACTGATACCAGGTGGAGAGATGCTACTGGTCTTCTTGGCCAGTAACCCCGTGTTCGCCATTTATGAACGTCTAGCTGTGGTTACTGCCTGGAGCCAGTACATGCAGGTGAGTGGGTCCGTCAATCAACATAGGGGGCTCGTACCCTGCACACTAAATTTTTAGATGCTGAATTGGTTTCAGTACTTTATGTCAGTACAAAATTGCTCCAGTTAGTACAAAATTTCTCCAGTTTCGTCTTACATCCAGCACTTAAAACCAGTACCTATAAAACACTAATTCCAAGTACAAATTTGGTACTTAAAAAAGAGAGTAAAAAAAAGGAACAAAAATTTACTCTCTTTTTTCAGTACCAAATTTGTACTTGGATTAAGTGTTTTATAGGTCAAAAGTGCTGGATGTAAGACGAAACTGGAGAAATTTTGTACTGACTGGAGCAATTTTGTACTGACATAAAGTACTGAAACCAATTCAGCATCTAAAAATTTAGTGTGTGGGGGTCCAGCTAAAGGTCACAACTAAGGGATGCCGTGAGCCAATGCAAAGGTGCAAAGTCGTCATTTCAGTAGCACCGGCATGCAGGTTTAATGAGACGTTTAGCTTGGACTTTAGTGAACCAGCATAGCGTTCTGAAATTCTAGAATGCTATGGTACCAGCCCTTGATATTTGAGGATAATGGCACTAGAATTTATCCAGAATATTTAATTATTTAAATTAAATTAAATTTATTTAATTATTTGAAGAATTATTTAATTAAATTATTATTGATGTTTGTACAGATTTGTAAGAATAACATTTAACAGATACTCTTGTTTTAATGTGTTATTTATTAAATATTGACGTACATCGCAACATGTGATTGATGAACATTATTGACGTGCTTATATTGTTATACATGCAATCGAAAGGCAATAAAAAATTATGAATTAAATGTAGGGTGAGAAAGAAAGGGCTTAATTTCTTGCAATATGAAATTTGGAGAACAAGAGAGGGGGAGGGGAGTCTGTAAAAATTCAAGTATTTTTTAGGAACTATTACGAAAAAAATGAACTGTAATTTTCCCTCATCTATTAATATGGGCTCTTTAGTTTGTTCACTATTTCTTTTATTGATTATTGATATTACAGCTGTATATATATTAAATATTTACATAAAAACAATATTTTAAAATTCAAAACCTACGAAATTATTTATTATTTAAATTAAAAATATTTTAAAAAGTACTTATATGCATGATCTCGCTTATACTGTAACATAATGCTAATAAGTAATGTATTTTTTTACAAACAACGTTCAATAGCTCATTCTACATATTATCATGTGCCAAATCTAATAATTCATCTGACCTGACAGGATGCGGCCAGGTTCGTGTCTCCCTACCAACACAGCTCGCTGCCTGACTCCGAGCTCCTATGTCATCTCGAGGGGGCGGGGTTCACCGTGCGGGACTGCGAGTGTCGTCATCAGACCTTCCTCTACCCGTCCAGGCAAGCCTTCAAAGGTGAGACCCCTTTCAGTTCTGTAATTAATTGTATTTTAACGATCCTCAGTTACTACGCGAGTCAAAGGAAATTTCTGTCGAATGAAATAAATTTTAAAAATTCGAGAATACTCTAAAACTCAATTATTGCTTTTATGGTTTGAGCAGATTCAAGGGGGCGGTTTCCTCATATAATAGTAGCTCCATTTCTGGTTTCCGTCCATAAGGCCAATGTTAAACTTCTACCTCAGTTTTCACCAGAGTCTTCTGCGCGCAATGTTTTTAACAAAACATTGTTCAATGTCTGTCGCGTGGTGTAATTTTCGATTGTTGAACGCGAGAAAGCAAAAAAGTAAACAAACTTCGTTGTTTACAATTTTCAGCGCCTGCGTCGATAGATTCTTGCCTTGCACTAAGCGATTTGGTGGGATATCTTGCAGCGTAGTTCTAATTATTGACGCAAATGCTCTCAGAGCGCCACCGTACTAACAGTTGCGATCGTCTTTTTACAATTTTGCGCGGCGAATTTTGAAATTAACGTTGGTGCCAACATAAAATTGAGAACTAAAATATTTTTTGATTTTATTTAAATTGTATTTTAATTTTTTTAATAAAACTGCAAATAATATTTAATTTTTACACATAATATACTTGTGCAAATAATTATTATTATGGCCTTAAAATGTGAGTTCACAGATTTAGGAATATTTTATGTTGTTGGTACATCTACTTTTTTGATTAGTACTGCAGCGCTCTTCGTTGAAGTGTACATATTTTGAACTATTTTGACTGTCCATGAATTAACACAGGCCCTATCCGGGACTACTAGGCAAGAATCTATCGACGCAGGCGCTGACAATTTTTTGCCGCTGGCGGCGCCACCAGCGAGCGGTAATTATCAAGGAAAGCATTATGAATAACATGAAAAACTAATAGAAATAATTAAAAAATTGAGGACACGTTTTCAAAAATCAAGTGAAATGGAAAGAAACATGCGCGGAAATTTTATAAAAAAAATTAAGAATTTTTAACGGTTTTTTATCATTGAAACGGTCGAAGAAATGTGGAGCGATAACCATGGTGTAAGTAATGTATATCATTTCTGTGTTCCCAAGGGCCTGTAAGCTCTAAAATCTTTTAGCTAGCAGTTCTGGCAGGACTTGGCTGCCCTTACCAGCCGCACCAGTGTCCATTTCTTGATTTATTTAAAAATAAAAAGCAATATAATAGGGTTTTAAAATTGTACCTTTGAATTTCTTATATCCTGAAGATATAGCAGTAATTCGATAATTTACAAGTTTCTATGCTTTTAGACTTTAATGCTGGAGTGACTGGAGTCCCATCTAACATCTATGATTGCATAGAATCACATTAAAGGCAATGAAACGCAAACCTCAGTCTGCGTCGTCTTTTCTATGTGCTAAAAATAAGATAAAGAACCGTTATATTTACTAATAATTAATTTTTTACATTACCTGGATCAATGTAGTACGAAATAATGATATTTTTTTATACTTTTGGTGTGATATTTTGGAAGTTATCGTTACATTTAGGCGTCAACTCTCGAATTTCCTATGTTAAACAATGGCGCATAGTCAACAAAAACCGCTCGCTAGTGGCGCCTCTGGTCACTCTGGCGGGCGCAAAATGGAACTAAAGCGTCACGCAATAATCGGACCACGCGACAGACATTGAACAATGTTTTGTTAAAAACATTGCGCGCAGAAGACTCTGGTTTTCACAAAACTGATAAGACCGATCCACTTCAAAATTTACATGCCACCTATTGATGGTAAGTTGTATATGAGATCTCTGCAAATCTTGTAGCAATTAAGGCCTGACGTCCGAGGTCTCAATCAACTGAGGCCAATCATAAATAAAAAATGTACTTTTTTAAAGATTAATGTCACTGGTAAGAAAAATAGGCTTATAGTTATAGATGGTACATCACTCTGAAAATTGTAGCAAAACTTTTTGACATCATGAAATGATTTTACTTGTAAAAAAATGAGACCAAAATCATTGAAATTTTCGAGACATTCAGCATTTAAGACTAGCATATTGTTTTAAATGAGCACTGCTGTGACTTATAGTCAAATCTTCAACTTTTTCGTTTGAAGAAACTGATTATTCAAAATGTACACCAAATTTTTGTTTTTTTTACATAGATCAGCAAACTAATAATTATTTTGTCCTTTATTTAATGCCCAAAAAATACTATTAGTTTACCATCGGAAAATATTGAGCAATGGCTGGTGACATGAATCCTTAAATTGATTTTACTCGAAGTTCCTATATTCCTTCATACGCCACCGATTTGACCAATGTTAAAGTGCTAACCCAATCAGATTCAATTATTTCAGGACCCATCGTGTCACGAAACTTTGAATGCGCCGATCATGCAATGCTATTTTTGAAATTTTGCGGTGCAATGGGGAAAAAAAAAATGACGCAGGAAATTCACGCGTGTTATATAATAATCTAGCTATAATATAAATGAACGTTAATTTTACTAGTTTTTTTGTCTTAATTTAATATTAATTAATACTATGGTAGTAACTATAAGATGAATAGTAAACGCGACTGAGTACGATTTTTTATTTATATTTTTACGATTACTGGCTCTGCTTAAACAATTATTCTCTATTTTCTTTCCTGTGCTCACCTTTTCTATTTTGTTTACCTCACAGATCTGGTGAAGTCGGTGAACCCTTTCTTGGACCGAATTCCAAGCGAGCTGCACGAGGCTTACCTCACTGACTTTCTGACAGAGGCGGAGGATATGGACATGATCGGTGTGGATGGGACCGTCAATATGGAGTACCGTCTGCTTGTAGCGTTTGCCAAGAAACCCTGAGCACCAACCCCAGTTGATGAACAACAGAGTTTCGACCTCAAAAACTAGTATCGCAAAAATGTATAGAAGGTGCAAATATATACCACTCCGATTTTTTCCAGACATTTTAGAGCATGGAAAGTATTGCTAAAAAGTTTTGACGAGGTTGGGTTTGAACCCACGCCCCTTTTAGGTCCTATCCTTTTATTAGGATAGCGTTTAGAGGCGTCACTCTCTCTATACTTTCAAAATTCGTTTTAAAATAGTTCCCGGACTCTAAAAAATCTGCAAAAAATCAGGATTGCTTACCTATGCACCTTCTATCAATTTCTGCAATGAAAAATTTTTGAGGTTAATATTCCTTTACGTCTTCAACTCATCTTACACACGTTTAAACCTAATCTTATTATGTCTTTTTACCTCAAAAATACATCTTAATTCTTACTCATTCACAGTGAGTATGAAACAGAAAATATTATATTTGAAATTTGTTGCTCAATTAGACGAAGGAAAACGTAATCTCCTCTTTTTCCTTTTTTTTTTTTTTTTTTTTTTTCTCAAAATTGATGTAAAACAAGAAAAAAAAAAAAAAAACAAAAACGAGGAGACTCGTTAAAATTGAATAAATAAAATTATGGATAATCATATATTGATCAAAGTGATATGATAATAGCTTGATATAGACATTGTATAAAATTGTCGAAATGGAGATAATAAAAGTTACACCTGAAAATTTTTACATTGATTTTTAATTTCTTTTACTTTTCTTCAATATGAAATTTTAGTTAATATTGTTATACACAACATGAAGTGTTTATTATTTTTGTAATTAAATTAGTAATTTTATTATAAATTTAAGTCATGTATAGATACTTCTATGATGATCAAATCATTTTCTAAAATACCTACAACTGCATAATAATAAAAAAAAAAAATCTGTAACAACAGTATGCACTATGGGATACATCTCAAATTACTTCAAACAAAATTTTAAGCACGTCTAAATTTACTCTTATCACGTCTTTCTAAAAAAATACATATGAATTCTTCCTCACACAAAGTGGGAGCATGAAACAGAAATAAAATTTCTGAAATTTCTTGCTCAATAAAAGAGAACGGAAAATGTAATCTCGTCTTTTTTTTCTCGAAATTGATGTAGAATAAAAAAATAGAAGTGAAAAGACGAGGAGAATGAAACTTCCAAGTGAATTAACGTACAATATATTACACAAAATGATTTTATATTAACTTCATGGACATTGTTTATTGTACAATATTGTAATGAGAATGAATTAAAAATAAAAGATAAAAATAAATATTTTTAAATTAATTTTTAATTTATTTTCTTTAATTTAAAATTTTAGCTAATACTGTTATACACAAGATGAAGTGTTGGCTATGTTTGAAATTAATTTAGCAATTTTAACTTTTACGTTTTGAATTTATATTTTATGATCAACTAAACATTCTTCTTTATCAAAACACGTAAAACTAAAATAAAAAATATGTAACACTCTTTGATATAATATGCAATGTACAATACATTTCAAATTGTTTCAAACAAAATTCATCAGAAATCTTCATAAGTACTTCCTAATTACTAATCAAATTTTCAAGATGCAATGAAATAAACAGCAATAAATTAAATTATAATAAAGTTTTGGTTAAGTTTGAAATGTTAAGATGTCATTAAGCATATGAAATTTTTAAATATTTTTTAATTTTAAAATGATGAACGTTACATAAACATATTTACGACTCATATCATTTTTATGTTACATTATAATTAAGAGTGAGGTATTTTGATGCTTACGTTAATTATGATATTTATGATGTCACAAACATTGTAGTTGTTGTCGTTAGGACTCGTGAGTTTCTTGTGCAAGTTTTTAAATATTATTCAAATGAAGTGTACGTGCAACATCAATATTTAATTATAATTAGAACTGTTAACTTAATTAACTTTTAAGTTATTCAGAAGGTTATCAAGCTTTCTTAACTAACCACGGCTACAACCATTGATTTCATATTCAAATAAAGATGAATTCAATTAAGATAACACGTGGTTATATTGAGATTGTTGGATATCATCCTTTGTGAATCGTAGTATCGTAGTTTATATAATTATGATATTGACAAATAAAAGTACACTTCGGGAAGTTTGGAATGTTATCTCTGACTGATTTGCTTCATACACACTCTGAATTGACTGTTAGAAAATAACGTTCAAAATACTAAAATGTAATACAAAAGTGCAAATGGACAACCTGAATGAAATTTATTTTTATCTATTTATTTTTTAAATTTTTTGCACTAAAATATGTCATTTTGAATATTTTATATTTTTAGAGCCCGAGAAGTATTGCTAAATTTTGTACCGAGGTCGGGTTTGAACCAATGTCTCTTTAAGTTCTTATCATTTTCTTAAGAATTAGTCAGTCCTCGATCCCCACAAAACAAATTATATTTTAAAATATATATATATTATATATATATATTGATTTTAGTGCCGTCTGTAACTTCAAAGTTTCCCGCCATCATTATTTTTTTATCCTGTGAGGTAGGCCACCATCCTAACATCTGAGAGAAGCGGGTTGCAGCCTTCACTTCCTGCAGGGGTTCGAGTCTCGGTGGGATATTTCAATATTCGCGATCGTATGTTTCAATGGCAATATCACCAAAATTTATATAAAAAATATTTAATTTACTTAATGGAGTATTGACCTCAAATTTTTTTAATGCAGAAATTGATAGAGCGTGCAAAGTTATGCTACCCTGATTTTTTTCAGATTTTTTACAGCCCGGGAACTATTTTTAAAAAATTATTAAAAGTTATTTTTGTGACGTCACGCGGCGGCAAGTCCTATCTTTTTCTTAAGGAGTGGCGTCTCGTGACGTCACGAAAAGAACTTTCAAAAAAATTTTAAAAATATTTCCCGGGCTCTAAAAAATCTGAAAAAAATCAGGGTAGCATAACTTTGCGCGCTCTATCCATTTCTGCAATAAAAAATTTTGAGTTCAATACTCTATTGCATAACAAAAAATGAAATAAATGTATTTATATAAATATGTTATGAAAACTAAAAAAAAAGTTAAAAAAATGGATTTAATTTTTTTTAAATTGTTTATATATATAATATATATATATATATATATATATATATATATATTTATATTGCCAAGACTATGGAATACTCTACCTGTTAATGTAAAAAACTTGGATAGTAAAGTCAGTGTTAAAAGTAAAATAAAAAGATTGTTTTTGAATAAGTTATAAAAGAATGAATTTAAATAAATTATATACATGCATGTGTTTGTATTGTATGCGTATACATATGTATATAGTTAATGTATACATATTCATAATTATGTGTGAAATGATAAATACAAAATATCAACATGGATGTTAATTAACTTCAAAGTCTTTATTCTGTTTCAGATTTCTTTTTTCCAGATTTTCTTTTGTTTCAGCAATTAATTATTTTATAATTTATTATTTCTTTCAGTTCCTAATAATAATAAGTATAAATGAATATTTAGCTTATGATTTACTATATTATTTTTTTATATAGATTTTTCTGAGCCCTGATAAATATATTTATTTTGCTTTAATAACTTTCAGTTTTTTTTTTTTTTTTTTTTTTTTTTTTTTTTAATGCAAGTTAATTTAATTTATTTAATGGTGTACTCTAAAATATAAAAATAATAAAAATTTTCTTTTTTGACAGTGTATAAAATATTACATTTAGTGTTAAATTTTGTTCATTTGTATAATTTCATAGTGTAATACATAAGCCTGTTTACTTGTTGTGTGTTTGTATTTCTTAAACCAATATACTAAAGTCCTTTTGTTTCATATGGACCTAGAAGAGCTGTGGCTCTTATTGTCAATGTATATTTTCAGTTCATGGTCAATATGTATTTGTTGTAATAGAAATTTAGGGAAAAATTTTATGTAATTAATAATAGTTATGTTTTCTTTATATCATTGTTCCTCTTCATGCATATAATATGAATTAGTTTGCTTCACAATTATAACCATATTTTTAAGTTCTGTTAAAGACATTTTAAATGTATATTTTTTTTCTCTATAATTGGAGATCAAATACTTTCTTTATTATCATAATTAAAATAATAATTGATCTAACATTCAGAAAATAATGTATTATGTTACAACTATAAAATAATGTAATGCTAACCAGCCTATAGGATTAGCCTGGCTGGACGCTAATTTTTTATGAATAAAAGAATATATATATATATATATATATATATATATATATATATATATATATATATATATATATAAAATAAAAATATATATTTATATATTATTTGTAAGTAATAACTTACAATAAAATTAATCTTTGATTTACTAGGACAAATTTGTTACTTGCAAATTGTATTAAGGCAAACAGATAAGCCAAAAGTAAACATTTTTCCCACTATTTTTAAACTTTTATTTACACTTTCAAGAAGGTTCTGTATTAATTGTCATATCTACAAATAAATACGAACCTTCTAATAAATGAAAAAGAGAAGTCGTTTGTAATAGCTAGGAAAGGTTGCTGAAAGGTTGTATAATATATGTACTGTTGTGAAATAAATAAATAAATAAATAAATAAATAAATAAATAAATAAATAAATAAATAAATAAATAAATAAATAAATAAATAAATAAATAAATAAATAAATAAATAAATAAATAAATAAATAAATAAATAAATAAATAAATAAATAAATAAATA
Source organism: Siphlonurus alternatus (assembly GCA_949825025.1). Classification (NCBI taxonomy): domain Eukaryota; kingdom Metazoa; phylum Arthropoda; class Insecta; order Ephemeroptera; family Siphlonuridae; genus Siphlonurus; species Siphlonurus alternatus. The sequence continues at coordinate 4,637,052 of OX463785.1, read as the reverse complement.
AATAAATAAATAAATAAATGAATATTTAAGACGAATCAACGCGACAAATTAAACATATTTTTAAAAAAATAAAGTTAATATCCTTGACGCCATTTTATTCTCCCTTTCGGGTGTGGCCAGGCCAGTGATGCAACGCTTCGCGAAGCTTCGCGCGAAATTTCGCTAGTTTCGCGAATATTCGCGAAGTTTCGCAAGCCAAGTTTCGCGAAAGTTTCGCGTGAAACTTCGCCAAATTGATATATTTGAATTTCCCGCTGTACTTTTTCGAATCGATTTTAATGAATACGCCGTTTTCTTCCTAATTTTGCTTTAATGACAGATTTAATTGCATAAATGAATTAAAAAAAGAGTTAAATTTAATTTATTAGATATAAAAAAAATTATTTCTTTTTTATTAATTTTAAAAATTACTTTTAATTATTTTTAATTTCATTTAACACATTCGAGGATAGACAGGTCATGAAAGGGTCCATTTTATCTTGTTTTCTTAATTTTTTGATGAATATATGAAAAATCGCATTGCGACAGTCATTTTTTAAGTTTCGTGAAATTTTCGCGAAGTTTCGCGAATATTCGCGCGAAAGTTTCGCGAAAGTTTCGCACACCATGCTTCGCGCGAAGTTTTGCATCTCTGGGCCAGGCCGATATTTAGCCTTTCCAGTAAAAGTTACCTTTGCGATCATGGTGGGGTTTACCAGGCTCCCAGAAGCCTTTCCTGTACTTTTCTGGGCTTCTACTACCAGATCTGTGCAGCCTGCAGTGGCAGTGCAAGACTGCAGGGCAACGGAGTATAGACAGCCGTAAGCTGCCTTCTTCCTACCAACTCCATCATCTAATAATCAGTAACACCCATCCCAAGTCACGAAAATCTGACGTGATCAGGAATAGAACCGGGGAACTCTCGGACTAAAGTCAAGTGCTTTTACCACTAAACTCCCTAGCAGATTTATTTTTTTATATAAAATAAATTTACTATAATATATATTTTTTTTATTGTATCTAATTTACTTGTAATTTCTTTTTTTTATAGATCATTTAATTAAATCATTTGTATGTAAGCAGTTTATTAAATAAATAAAATATTTGATTTGAAATATTAGAATTTCAACTAACTTGTAATATATTACTATCATCATTATTTTTATTTAATATAAATATTATTACTAAAATAAATTTAGTTTTAATTGGCATTTATATAAGTTTTCGACAAAAACCTTATTTGAATATTACGTAAAAAAATTTACTTTATGTTGTCATAATAAAAATATTAATAACATTCAAGTCTGTACCAATCTTTGGGGCATCTGCTGCCATTTGATTACGTTATAGTTACAGACTATTAAAATATAGTGAAATTAATTTTAATTTCCGGCTGTGTTAGCCGGAAATGAGTAGTTTCTAATCTTCCTGTTCATGTCTGATTTTTGTACTTTTTCAAACAAGTCAGTCCTCTTACTGCACAGCTCTCTGTAAAATTTCAAACTCGAAATGCAAACAGGAAAGACAGAAACCTCTAACTTCCGGCTACTTCCGGCGGGAATAACAAATTAATTTAACTGTATTTCCGTTTCAAGGAAGTTAAAAAATTAGTTGAATTAAATGAAAGCTTTTGTATCAGATATGTTCGAGATTTGCAGATGCAGCCAATGTATTAACTTGAAAATCTAATTCAGTAAAATTTTATTAATTAAAATCAAATAATCATTATTACAAATCTAGTAAATATTCAGAAAGTTATGGCTAGAACAAGTAATTTATTTTTTATTTCTAAAATTTAATCATGAGAATGATAATAGAACTATGATGCAAGTGCATGCTAGTGAGCATTTGAAATTAAAATAAAAATTCCTTAATTCAATGGAGTATATCGACCTCAATTTTTTTTATTGTAGAAATGGATAGAGGGTGCAAAGTTATGCAACCCTGATTTTTTTCAGATTTTTTAAAGCCCGGGAACTATTTAAAAAAAAAATATTGAAAGTTATTTTTGTGACGTCACGAGACGCCACTCTGTAAGAAAAATTGAGGATTTGCCGCCGCGTGACGTCACAAAAAGGACTATCAATAATTTTTTAAAAATACTTCCCGGGCTCTAAAAAAATCTGAAAAGAAATCAGGGTAGCATAACTTTGCACGCTCCATTTCTGCAATAAAAAATTGAGGTCGATACTCCATTAACCACTGGTTGTACATGCATAACATGGATTACGTCATTTTTCTCACAATAATATTACACTATTAAAACACAAATATAAAACAACAATATCACTTAATAACAATTATTAAAACTAAAAGGTGTAGCATTACATTTATTTTGTAAATTTACTATTATCACTGTACGGAGCATTCATTTTCTAGAAAGTTCTCAATTTTGTTTCAATATTGCACAATTAATATGTGTAACTTCAAACAATTAAGCTTTTAGTAGTCTAAAATACAAAATTTTCAGTTCATATCAAATTGTATATCTACAGTAATAAGGAGTTCCCATATTTGTAACTAAAATTTAATTAAAGTAGAGTGAGCGAAAAATTGACCGATGGTAAAGCTCATTCTCTTGCATGTAAAAAAGTTACTTTGGAGCACCATAAATAAGCATCTGAAATCAGTTGAGACCGTCCTTCGTAAAAATTTTGAGCAATTGGGTCTAAAAGTCGATGACTTCGTCCATCTACTCCATGCTAACGCTCGAAAAACGTGGCTTCTTTTTTATTCGAACTTTAATTTCTTTCGCAATCTCCCGTAAAATGTGTTTAAAAAATATTCTAAGATAGAACATATTATGGTGAATCAGAAAGTGTCATAACCTTTATTAGCCCTTCATAAAAATTTTGAGAAAATTCTGATACAATACCAAAATCCGAGGCAAATTTTCATTTCAAATGTTGCGGTCTACGGGTTAACAGCTGACTGGATCAACGGGATCAACAACACTATATAACTTCAGCAGATGCTCGTATTGCGCAACTTGCATAAATTTCTACTGCGCAGCTTTTGAGGAGCCGACGTAACTTTTTCGTATGCACATATATAGTGCGTGACGTCATTCCCGTCATGCACTGCGCACTCAACTCGCTGACTCCTCTTTAATTAAGTTTTGTATCTATTTTGTTCAAATTAAAATGATGCTTAATAATCACGTAACAAAACTGATCAAAACAAATCCACTTTCATTTTAATTTGAAATCAAATTCTTAGAATGTGCAATAAAATATACATCCCTGTTTATGCTAGAGCAAGGTATTAATTTTGAGTTTCTTAAATTATTACTAATTACTTTCATTTCAAATTTCTGTTTAAAATTTTGTGAGAAAGAATTAACTTCATTTTATAAAAAGGACATAACTTTATTCATAATGCAACTTGAAATATATTGAATTAAAAAATAACAATAATAAATATCAGATTTAATCTTTATAAGCTGAATAATGAAACTCCCATTTTGAACAAGTGATATCATTTTAAATTTTATTAAAAATCTTAAAATTAACAATAAACTGCATTTGCTTTCAATTTATTAAAATAATACACATGCTTTATAATAATAATAATTACTAGTATGCTCTATGTTATGCAATGAGAAGTTTTAAAAAGATAAAACGTTTCCAGGATATGAGATAACAATAAGTATAAATACGTAACCCCAAACTAAAATCCGGCAGTTACTTGTGGTAAGAAGGAGTGTTTTAATTTGCTTCCTGCCTGCCCGTTCAAGTACTGTAACATTATTACTTTATCACGTACGAGCGTGAAGTTAAAAAATTCAATCAACACCGTGACTTTTTGGTCTGTGGGATTGGTGAGAACACAAAATTTTCATGGTAAGTGAATGACGTTATTTTCTTATTTTAATTAAAAAAACGTTTGATTTAATACCATTTAATATTTTCTGTGACATTTTTAAAGTTCTTTTATTAAAAAATTATAAATATTATTTAATACAATAATAAATAAATGAAATTATTACTCTATTAAATTAATAATTATAGATATTATATCATACTTCAATATTTTTAATTCAGAAGGTGTAAATTAAGCTTCGTTGCTATGATTTCTCTCATTTTTCGATTTAGAAAAAAGTATATTTAAAAAATCAAGAAGCTTGGTTTAAACGAAAATTAACGCTTCGTTTTGTAGTGGCAAAGTTTTAACTGAAAGAATGCCATCTCGTGGTGTCACAAAACGAAATTTTAATATAATGTATTTTTTTAAAACTGAGCTGCTCTTATTTTAAATATTTTAATGAATATTTTAAATTTTTTTCATAATTTTCATGAATGGGATTTTTTAGTATTGGGTCAGCTGATCCGTGATATCAATTAATTTCACTCTCATTTAGTCACAGATGGTCGAGGAGAATGGAGGTCTGCGGTCACCAACGTTAATGATGCAGGACGTGCCCTTCGTGCGTTTGGAGGAGAGGGAGGGGAGATCTGCGGTGAGTAGCAAGGTGGCTGGATAGTAAGGTGGGGACACGGAGCTGCTGCCCCCTCGAGGCCAGTGAGAAACTACAAAAAAACAGTTGAGGATCGCTTTTTTGGATCCAATTTCATCCGCGAAAAATTCAAACGATGGAACTGGAAAAGCCATCAAAAGTCGTATTTACAGTATAACTGTGGGTAAAATTGTGATAGAAATAAACTCTATGTTAAATTCTGAAGAAGATAGACTCAATTTAAAAGAATTTTAATGGTTCATTCGCCCGATGTTCATGGATTTCTATTACACCGTTTGAATTTTTCGCGGATGAAATTGGATCCAAAAAAGCGATCCTCAACTGTTTTTTTGTAGTTCCTCACTGGTCGCGAGGGAGCAGCAGCTCCGTGTCCCCACCTTACTATCCAGCCACCTTGGTGAGTAGCCAAGTTGAAATAAATTTAATATTTCCTTTGCTATTAAGCTCTCCTCTCGTCTAATTTTCTCCTATTTTGTAACATTTTAGAGGAAAAAATACAAGATTAGATCTACTTTCCTCATCTTATTGAGCATAAAATATTAAAAATATTGTCTCCTTTTCAACCTCATTTTGAGCAAGGAGGAAATGAGATGTGGTTTTGGAAGTTTAAAGATTAGATATAGACGTGTAAAGGATGAGTTGATGACGTAATTTTTCAACTAGGGTAAGATCAAGGAATGTGGACGAGCCTTATTTTGATGAAGGGGGGGGGGGACTTTTCGAGTTGTAAATTATGAAATTGACAATGACCGTAATTATTTTTAAAACAATGCAGTTTATTTTCTTGTATGAAATTTCAATTCAATTGATATATTGATTTGTTCTCCAAGTTCATAGGGGTTCATTTCTGTAAAAAAAAAAAAAAAAAAAATCTGATTATGTTATTTCTGTGCCAGGGTTGTTCCTGGTGGAGGACACGGAGACTGGAGCGCTCGCTGCTAGCCGCCATCTTGGTGGTCACCTTGATCTGTCTTGGAGTCTCCCTGGGGACCTTGAAAAAAACTTCCGACCTTCAGGGAGAAAAGAACCAGGAGAAAGGTAAGGAGGCAAATTCAATCCTGCCACTAGGTACGTTTGTGTCAGAATGTGATGAAGGTTGCTGTTATGCGGATTCAGATGGCGACAACGGCGTTGCGACGCGATTTTGACGTAAAAGCTGTGAAATCCTATGCGGTGGCGAATTCACAGGTAATCGCGTTAATTACGAGATGCTCTTTGTCTTTTAATCGTCCAATATGGCCGCCAATGGATGTTACAGCAAGTGCGCATTATTCGCGTCACGTCGCATGGTAAAAATCGTCATGTGAATCCACCTTAATACAGAATATTATAAAATTATGATATTTGCAAATCTTATAAAATCAGTTATTAACAGAAAGAGTTCTCTTTAAGGTTTAATATACTTCCCATGATGCTGCTGAATAGTTCCATTTAACTGGCAACTTAACATTATATTATAACATAAAAATATTGGTCGCGATTCACGAAGCAGTTAGCCAGGTTTCTAACCACTTTGAGGTTAACAACGATTAACTAGGTGGTTTAACACGTAAAACAGGTATAGTTAAACGTGGTTAAAGGGGTACCAAAGTGAATACTTTTTTTACAAATTCGGGCAGCTAAGAATTATTCTAACATCCCTGTGGCTCAATATTTTCGTAATACAATGCCTAGTTATTTTACAATTAATTATTTAGTTTGAAAAGTGAGTTCTATGGCCGTTGATTGATTCAAGCCGATGCGCGCCCGCAGCGGCCGGTAATACGACAAGAAAGGGGCGGGAGGAGGTTCCCGTGATTCGCGGGAAATTCTCGTTGTATCAGCGGCTGCTGCGGGCGGGCACCGACTTGAATCAACCAACGGCTTTTGAACTCACTTTTCAAACTAAATAATTAATTTTAAAATAACTAGGCATTGTACGAAAATATTGAGACACAGGAGATATCAGAATAATTCTTAGCTGCCTGAATATGTAAAAAAAGTATTCACTTTGGTACCCTTTTAAGCTAAACGTGGTCAGAAATTTGACTAACTTCTGCGTGAATCGCACGCAATATAACATTACATTTCATTAGCATTATCTGTTACTTCTCGGGTCATAAATTTTATTATTTTAATCATTTCTGTTAAAAAATATCAAATGAAATAAAAAATATAACCACTAATTAAAATCCGGCAGTTACTTGCATGTGGTTAAGAAGTGTGGTCCATTTTGCTTCCTGCCGTTTTTATTGCAAAGTAAATAATTAAAAAAAAAAAACGAAAACACTTGATCACTTATGATATCAGGAAATTCAAGGGGTAATTTTTCTCACATAAATACCCATGTTTTACAATTTTCACAAAAATGGTTGTTAAAAAAAAAAATGACTAGCTTAAAGTCCCCTGCAAGTCTCATTAATTTCAAGGGTGCTACTTCCGAGATCTCAGTCAACTTTAAGCTCTTTAATTGTCATTCTTCTTATCTTACACCACAATGATAAACAACCTTCATGATTTTGTTTGTTGCATATTAAATTTGAATAGAAGCCCTCGAGTAAATTGTCAATTTTTTTCGAACTTTTTTTAAACCCCAAACATTCAGAAAATACAAAATCGAAGGAAATTACATATGACGTCATAGCCATGCGACTTTCATAAATTTTTGCATGACTGTGACGTCAAAAAAATTTGAAGCACAATTTTAATGTTAAGGGCATTGGGTGTAGTACCGGTAGTTGGCAACACTGACGTATCTTCACAATGTTAATTTTTTATCATTGCTCCTCGGAGTAGTTTTTATGCTAGAGCTAAGCTGATTGCTGTAGTATCAAGATAATTAGTAGCCCAAGTGCACAATTTGGCTAAATAAAGCCTGATTTAAAGAAAAGTATTTTTTAGTAATTTTTTAAATTTACATGCATTTTTCTAAAATATAAAAAAAATACTTTTCTTTAAATCAGGCTTTATTTAGCCAAATTGTGCACTTGGGCTACTAATTATCTTGATACTACAGCAATCAGCTTAGCTCTAGCGTAAAAATTACTCCGAGGAGCAATGATCAAAAATTAACATGGTGAAGATACGTCAGTGTTGCCAACTACCGGTGCTACACCCAATAGAGGCTTCAAGTGTTCCCACACCCCTATCTTTTAGCATGGCGACCGGCAAAAAAACTGAACTTATGAGAGTTACGTTAAGATTTACCTTTAGCTATGTTCATATTTAGGTGTAATAATTTTTTCTGCATTTAATGAACATAATATTTCCTTTCCTGGCATTGTAAAATTTAAATATATAGCTAAAACAACTCGAGAAATTTGGCGCTTTTCTGCGGAAACTTGAGAACTAAAGTCAGTACAGCGTTGCCAGGTTTACTTGAATTTGAAGATGGAAAAGGGGGTGTGTCACTTGCAGGCTTACAGCCATGGAAAAATTATTATTTCTTCATGTTTACAACTATTATTTTCTGATTTTACCTATTTTAACTAGATAGAAATGCCAAAGTCAGGTTTTATATATAGCATTGAATCTTGCACATAATGTCTGCATAAAGTTTACCTCTATCCAGTATAATAAAAATAAATTTCCTATTCCACAATGAAAAAAATAGGAGTCTAAAAATTATTTTTAGAAAAAGGCCATGCTTAATTTATCTGGACAATTAACATAATTAATACCTTCGATTTTATAGATTTATCATAGCATTCATAAATATTAGTAGTTTCCTCTAGTCTGGTAGGCTGCAGCCTACAGAGCATAATATATGCATATATATGCTCTAATAACCTTTCTGTTGGGTTTCTTGTGTATTATTTCTTTTAAAAATAAGAGCCTCTACTTAGATCCATTAGTTCATTATTTCCCAGCATAGTATTTAAAAAAAAATAATAGCTGAAGGTCAACATATAACTTTAACATATATTATACACTTTACACTTTGACTATATTGACATTTATTTTGTCTGTTGCTGCTCAATAAAATATACATTATTCATTGAGCTCTACACAAGGCCTTGTGTAGAGCTCAATGACATTATTATTATAACTTCAATATAAGAATTATAACCATGTATAGTCTTCTATCTGAGAGCTTCAATAGAAGACTATATGGTACTATACCTATCTCGCTTGTGATAGACTGAAACTTTAGTGTCTTCATTGTTAGAATTTATCTAACTAAAAAAAAGTCAAGAAATATCAAATCAGAAAATCTTTTTTATTTTATTAAATATATTAATATTACACATATAATAGGGGCACTGAACGTCAAAAAGGATGAAACTTCACATTAGAAAAAAGAGGATGATGGCACGATGAAAGTGTAATGTGTAAGTCAGTACAACATACACATTACACTTTACTATACATTCATATGACGGTGTTTAAAATATGTATATTCGTTTACGACGGATAATGTTATTTTTAAGGCGTCGTCAAAGAATTCGAATTAAACACCGTGATGTGAATGTATTATGATAAACATAAAACTGAGGTGGCGTGGCGCAGTGCATTGACCGGTTCTTGTTAGATCACCGAAGTCAGGCTACGTCGAGCGTGGTTAGTACTTGGATGGGTGACCATTTCAAGTAAAAAATACGCTGCTCCCTCCCTGGGGTAAATTCGTCTCGCTTTCCACCCAGTGCAGTGACGCACTTGTGTGTGGTTCACCAGGCTTTGGACATCGCTTTGCATGGTCCATTGAGAAAAAGTAGAGGTGTCCGTCCTGACTGAGGTTTTCCACGGTTCCCTCAGTCTCGCCTACGCGAATGCTGGGACGCGTAAGCATGCAGGCCGTGGCCACTATCCATTCCCTACCTTATCCCTACCCAGTACCCCGCCGCGAGCTGTAGGCTCTTAGGGGTGTATCCTTGTAAAAAAAAAAAAAAAAATACTGCAATGTAGCTGCGGCCAGCTCACTATTAATTTTTATGTACTTAAGGTAGAGATAATGCCCAAAAGCTGTTTGACGTACTCTCCTTTGATTAACATGTAAACATTAGCTGTCAAATTCACAAAAATTCTGACATTTTGTTGAGAGACAGATATTAGTGCCTAAAAGCCATAGAAAAATTTCAAAACAATTTAACGAGCCGATTTTCTTTAATTTTCAGCATAGTGCTTTCCCATAGAGACAAACCAAGAACTTAATAAAAAAATAATAATAAAAAAACGACTCGTTAAATTGTTTTGAAACTTTTTCTACGGCTTTTAGGCACTAATATCTGCCTCTCAACAAAATTTCAGAATTTTTGTGAATTTCCCAAGGTTCACATGTTATCAAATAAAGTACGTCGAACAGCTGTTCGGCGTTATCTCTACCTTAAATATTTGCGATGATAGAAGGAATTTTGGACGGTATCCTAGCAACCAAACCTTCTGCAGAAACAACAGCCACGTCTCAATATATCACGTTCCTCGTCCCATCAGGCGCGAATCCAAGGGGTGGGGGGCGATGGTGGCGTATGGTCCCCCCCCCCCAAAGGTCCCAAAACTGAAGGTGTTACCAACCCCCACCCATCGCCCCCCCCCCCACCCCCTACCACTCCAAATTTTAACATTGCGGTAAAGGGCACCGCCCCGCCTAGAGCCGCGAGCTGGATCCGCCCCTGGCCACGCCCAATTCTTTGGTGTCTCTCAGTTTTTCTGTAAACCAAACAATAAATACATTATGAGATGATAATAAAAAATTTCACCATGCAAAAAGATACTAAATAAAAAATTTAAAAGTAATAAAATTCTGACGTGACGTCAGAATTTTATTACTTTTAAATTTTTTATTTTTGCAGTAAATGCAAAAATGGTGAACTTACAATTAATAAGCATACTGAACTGTCATATTTTAAAAACATCATAATAGCAATAAAGATTTGGTCTGTTTAAAAAACGGTAGCAATGCTGCTATTGTGATCGGCTTTAAAAAAGGTGCTTTCATATATTCAAAAGTTAATTGCTACAGATTTGAGTCTGTTCGACTGCGGCTGTTGTGGCAAAAAAAAAAAAAATTGTGAATACTGTATCTACCGTAGAAAAAATAAAGTCATTTTGATTTTTTACTGAGTGCCGCAGCAAATCACCAGGCGTAATCAACATGTTAGGCATGATTCCGTAGCAATTTTCGAATATGTGAAGGCTCCTTTGTGTCGAAATGCACAAGGAAGTCAAGCGTAGAAAACCTACTGTATTCACAATTCAGTGTTGACGAATATGAATTTAATATATAAAGGTGCTTTCACATATTCGAAAATCGCTACGGAAACGCTGCTCCGTAGCTACTTCGTAGCAAATGTGTTGATTTTGCTGCGGCGCACCGTAGCTGTTCCGTAGCACCTCGCGGCACGTTCTACGGAACTCCGTAGCAAAATCAAGATGAGTTTGATTTTGCTACGGCATTCACATGATTTTCCGCCGCAGCTGCCACAGATGAACGAGAATATGTGAAAGGCTTACGGCATAGCTACGGAACTCCGTAGCGATTTTCGAATATGTGAAAGCACCTTTACCAATATGGATCATATCATGATAAAAAAAAGTAATGTTACTCCAAATTTCTTAAACTTTATTACAATACTGTATGCATACATGCATATAAGCTAGGTAAAAGGCATATATTATTTTTGCCATTTTTGGTGCAAAAAATTAAAAGGAGTCAAAAAGGTATGCATAATGGTCCTACCCACAATGCAGTGTACGTAGCTGGTGCAGGGCTATTCTCCTATAATTGACATAATGGGAGAATAGCACTGAGCACTGAGAAAGTGTATGCCTAGTATGCATACAGTATAAATGCAGTGCATTCCGAGATTATGAACATAAAAGTGCCTTACTCGGAGCATGCATTTGCATACAGTACACCAGACTCAAACAAAGAAAGCTGGATCAGAAAGTGTTCACGTTGTAGGATTAATTGATTACTAATATACCTGTTTCTATGTCCATATTATCAAATCAGTTAGCAAATCAAAATATCAATCAATAAATCAATGACTGCTGGTTATAGTATGCATAATTATGCATATTTTCAATGCACATGAACCTCAAGATGAATAAACACCATACTTTATAAATTTATTTACGCTTATTTTTAAGACTTACCTGATGACAATAATTGAGTCTTCATTCCCACAGTAAAAACATTCTTCAATGTTGATATTTTTATTGCTTTTACTTTTCAAAACATATTAACATTTTGTGATTTACTGACGTTACTCCAGAAACGTCTGAAATATGGCTATAGGCCCTGCTATAGGCCGGCGGCGCCATGTTTGTTGATATGGCAACGTCGCACACATGTGCGGTGTGGCGCCAGCACTTAAAAATCAAATTTTAATTTAATCCTACGGCATAATTATATGTTGTTTCTTACTACAAACTAGTGAATTAGACTAATATTCATATCTAGTTTGTGAATATATCACTTAAATCTACGAGTTAAATTTCTTTAACAGCTTTTTAGACGTCGTCCCATAGTAAAGGATGGGGAAGTGGGAACACCGCCAAAATCAGCTGACTTGAAGCCTCTATGCCCTTAAAGCAAATTCTGAAAAAAAAAAAAATAATAATAATAACCAAACGAACTCCTTTACCAAAATATACAGCAGTATGGTTTATTGATGAAAAGTAGAGGTGTCCGTCCTGACTGAGGCTTTCTACGGTTCCCTCAGTCAGTTCAGGCTCACCTCTGCTGGGAAGTGTAACAGGCCGTGACCACCAATTATTTCCTCCCTGATCTTTACCCAGTAATACCCCAGCTCGAGCACCAAGCTCATAACAGTGTATTCTTGTAAAAAAAAAAAAAAAAAGGAAAAAAAAAAAAAGGAAAGAAATTTATGAATGTGTTCCGTTGCAGCTCCGAGGCGCCACGCGGGCGATCTGTGTACTAACATGACCTGCTACCTGCAAGCAGCGGAGATGGTCGCAACCATGAACTTCACGGCAGACCCCTGCGAGGACTTCTACGAGTTCGCGTGTGGGAGGTGGGCGGAGAACAACCCCCTGGGGGAGGGGGAGGAAGAAATTAGCACTGACACCCGTCTGAATAGGCAGATCAACGTGGTGGTACAATACATGCTGGGTAAGTGATGAAATTTGTTGTGTATACCCTAGTTGAAAAATTACGTCTTCAACTCATCCTTTATACGTCTAAACCTAATTTTTAACTCTAAAACACATCTTATTTCCTCTTCGATGAAATTGAGGATGAAATGAAGACAATATTTTTAACATTTTATGACCAAGAAGAGAAAAAAAATACATAATCTAGTATGTTTCCCTCTTTTTTCCTCTAAAATGTTGCAAAATAAGAAGTAATTAGACGAAGAGAGAGCTTTGCAGTGAATAAAATTTGAAATTGAAATTTCAACTCGGGTAGTCTACTGGTTAGAATTGATTAGCATTAAGAAAAGAGCGATTTGGGGAGGGGAGTAAGAGGGGGGGTGACTCTTTTCGGGAATAAATGGAGTATTGACCTCAATTTTTTTTATTTCAGAAATGGATAGAAGCTACAAAGTTATATGCTAACCTAATTTTTTTCAGATTTTTTTTAGACTTGGAACTAATGTTTTAAAATTATTGAAAGTCCTTTTTGTGACGTCACGAGGCGGCAAGTCCTATCCTTTTCTTAAGGAGCGGCGTCTCGTGACGTCACAAAAAGGACTTTCAATAATTTTTTAAAAATAGTTCCCGGTCTCAAAAAAATCTGAAACAAATCAGGGTAGCATAACTTTGCACCCTCTATCCACTTCTGCAATTAAAAACAATTTGAGGTTGATACTCCAGTATGAAATTTAAAAAAATAAAATAAAATCCTTTGTTAGCTACTCAGCAATGTAGAATCACAACAGCAACAAAAAATAAGTGAAAAAAAAACTTAATTTTTTTGTCAATATAATAATAATGGAGTGATTGAAAAATGGAAATAGACTTTTTAACCAACCTTGGTATAGTGTGGGATGCAAAAATCCTTGATATTGCTAGACTTACCCATTGAAATTCTCATATCTATACATGGATCTAAATTTAAAATGTACTGCAATTTTGATGAAATATATTTGCTGCTTTTAATTTTATTTTTTATGCTTCAAATATTCAGCTAACGTCTCTGAATTGTACTATAGTCTTTCAAACGTTAGAATACCCATGGAAAATAGTTCATGGATGACCTGTCAATCAACTGCAACAGCTGTAAAAAATGGTAGCCAACACAAAAAAAAATTCAATAGAGCTAGTGGACAGAAATATATTCATATTTTACAAAGATTTTCACATAAGTCGAGACAGATAATATTGCAAAGAAGTTTCAATAATTTAGCAATTATTATGCTACAGGTATCGAGTGTCTTTGATTTGTTTTCAGCTACTTTATTTTTCTAGTGAAAGAACTATTTTTTTGTATTTTGTTGGCAACATGGATCGGAAGAATACAAATCACTACGCCGAAGATGATTGACAGGGGTATTCTAACGTTTGAAAGACTGTATATATAATAAAAATGATGACGTCACAGGCGAAGTGTTAAATTGTGAGTTGACTTGTTGATGACAATGTTGACAGAGCGGCCATACAATGAACAAAAGAGCAGAGCGGAGCGTGAAGCCAAGACATACTACACCTCTTGCATGAAGGATTGTGCAACACATTCAAATCTGACCCCCCTCAAGGAGATGATCCTGGACGCGGGGGGCTGGGAGGGCACAGGTGACCCCCAGGACACACTGCAGGTTCTCAAGGTCAAATATGGGGTGAATGACCTTCTGTTCGGGCTGGAAGTGGGACCAAATTTGTTCAACTCGACTTATAACAGCATCTGGGTACGTGACTGTGTTATTTAAATTGTTAGGGCTGTCTCACATAGTATCGCCTTATTTCGCATCGTATGATAAAAAAAAAAGAATCTATGTGATGTTGTGTACGTGCACACACAGCTTCTTTTCGTATCGCATCGCATGATATCGTAAGTTTCTCATTTAGAACCGGTTCTAAATTTTTATCATACGAAGTCATACGATACCATACGATGCAATACGAGGGCAGTGTGCGACTCCTCTTATTCGTAGAATCCGGATAATACTTGATAAAATACTGTTGAATTTGTGTAATTTTTATCATGCAACTTAATTATTATGTTTAATAAATTTAAAGAATACTAAAAAAAATTAAATAGCTTTAAAAATTCGAGTCAAGATTTAGTACATGAATAGGAACACAATCAATCATATGTATTAAAATCAATGACAATATTGTAACAGGTGAATCATTTTTATGTTGATTGTTGTTGTATGAGGTTAAATGTTAAAAAATAATACAATTTTATTGTATTTTCATATATTTAACATCATTATTCATTCATTTAAAAAGTATTTTAATTCATTTATTCTTATTTTTTTTTTTTTTAATATTAAATTTGCATGAAAACGATTTTTAATTTTTATAGTACAGTGCAATCCTCAGTAATCTATAATACTTTAATATTTCATTTCATTAATAAATATGTTGAAACTAATTTAGTGTCACATATAAAATAAATATATAAATAGCTGAAAGTTTTATGTATTCATAGTTCTTTTACAAAGTTAAGTTGCTCAAATTAGAATTAAACTATTAATTTATTGGTAAATTTAGTGGTAAGAATTATTGCAAATGTCTAAGAACTATGATGACACTCAAATCTTGTTACAGCTCAGTGCTCCTGAGGAATACGTCTTGTTAAATAACACCGTGATGGAAAACGTGAGTACCAACATTGCAGAACAAAAGAAAGGTGACAATAGCGTAACAATGAACATTTTCTCACTTATTAATGTCATCATCCAGTGCTTATTATCTTCGAAATATATTGTTCGAAAGAAAAAGTGGGCCCAATAAAATTGCTTATTCCTGCACTTAAAACACAACGATGACGAAAGAAGCACTGGCGGGCAAGCACTTTGGAACTAATTAAATAACTTAATAAAATATTAATTATTAACATCATGGATATACGGGCAATGACTGCTTGGTCTACAGCCCCAAAGCCAATACATCAATAAATTCAAATGCATTCATGCTATTCATGCAATCTGTGATTTACTACTACGTTAATTTTCAAGTTTCATTTATTAAAAAAAAAACTAAATAACACAGTGCAAAGGTTATATTACATAATTTATTATTTGTTCCTCGGTTATGTTCGGGAGTCATCGGTTATTTCGTCCAATCAGGATTTCCGTTAGAATCTGTCAACCAAAATCCAAGAAAATAAAGGATGAAAAAATATATATAAAAAAATTAACCTCTTTTTTAGGTGGCCCCACTATTAGGATACAAGGTGAATGACCCCAAGCAGATACAAATCATGATGAAACTAGACGAAGGGCTGTCCAACATCACGAAGTTCTACAATTCAAACGAGGATAATTCCGATGATGTCGAGACATCGGAGGATGTCAACAACGACACAGAAACAGTGAGGCAGTTGGATGAGAAGAAGCTGATACCGTTCGTGAGTGTCCCTCACAGAGATGCAAGTTTCGCGAAACGTCGTGAAATATTCGCAAAATTTGACAAATTGGCTGCCGTGATACTAGTTTTAAATATTTAATTAAAAAATTAAGAAAGAGAGTTTAATTGGTACCTGTCTAATCACCTGTGTTTAATCACCTGTCTATTTTTTAGAGAATTAACTGATCATATAAGTTAATAAAAGTGATTATAAAAAAATTTATTAAATTAGCTCTAGAGAAATAATTTTAACACTCAAATATTATTATTGAATTTTTTTTTTTTTTTTTTTTAAATAATTAACTCCTTCAAACAAGTTATTGATGCAAAATTAAATTGAAACGGTGAAAATTTTTAATTTCAATTCGAAAAAGTTGAGCGGGAAATTAAAAATATCAACTTCGCGAAATTTCGCGCGAAGTAATAGGGTCGTAAAACTTCGTGAAATTTCTCGACGATGTTTCACAGCGTTGCATCTCTGCCGTCCTTCCCCCCTCCCTCAATATAATTTTTCCTTTCACTGATTTTTTTTTTTTTTTCTTTAGATAAACTGGCAAAAGTTCTTGACTGCTGCGTTTAAAGAGGCGGGCGTACACATTTCTGGCCACGAGAAGCCCATGCGTTTTAATGGCGAGTTTTTATCAAGCATTTCCCACATCTTCGTAGCAATGAATACCAGCAGCGACCTCAGAAGGTAGGTCAGGTGGTGGTTAATGTAACTAAAATTTAGTAACTAATAATTTCAATAATTGTTACAACAATATAGTCCATGTAAAAGTTACTGCAGTTTTAGATATTCGTGCGTTGTTTGCAACAAAAGCCTTCAGTTATGTTATACACTTACATAATAAATAATCACACTCTCAATTAAGATGGCCGAGCAAATGCACTGTTGCCACATTGCAAAATAGTTTATGCCATGTGCCATTAGTGCGCATACCGTTGGTGGCACTGCCGGAGCGAGCCAAAAAATATTTTGTTCCTTGTCGTTAGTTACTTCGACTTTATTGCAAACTGCCATACAGTTTGCAAACTGCAAACGGCCCATCAACTACAGTTCACCCTGCTAACTAATACATACAACAAGGTGGCCACATATACATACTAGTTACTAACAAGTTAATAAGTAATAACTATTTTCTTTCTAGGCTACGATAAACATATTATCACTATTATTATTCCCCTATTCAGTTTCAAGATACGTTTAAATAGAAAATACGTTGTTAATGGAGTTCCCCTTTATTTGACCTCTAACAACAACGTTGCTGTTCCAGAATGGTGAACAACCTTCTCATATGGCGGGCGGTGTTTTCCCTGGCCCCGTTTTTGACAGGCGAAGAGGCGGAGCCAACAGACGAACCGGTGAGAGACCTCTAGAAACTGGAGGAACGTACAGTCAATAAATAAAATATCTAACAACAATGGTCCTTTGTCACAGTACAAAGTTAAATGTCTTATTTCTAGCTTATAACAGAGCTCTGGCTTGTGGGCTGTCTCATTGACGCAAGCCATAGAAAGAAATTTCAAACTAGTAAGCAAGTGAGTGGCCGGCATCGATGAGATAGCACAAAAACTAGAACACTAGCTAGTTGTAGAGAAGTCAACCGTAACAGCTAGAAGACAATTGTTGTTCTAATTTATTTGCTATAGACTGTACGTCTGTTTCTCTGATGCGTTAAGGTGGAGTCACATGGCGATTTTTACCATGCGACGCGACGCGAATAATGCGCACTTGCTGTAACATCCATTGGCGGCCATATTGGGCGATTAAAAGAAAAAGAGCATCGTAATTAACGCGATTACCTGCGAATTCGCCGCCGCATAGGATTTCGCAGCTTTTAAGTTAAAATCGCGCCGCGTCGCCGTTGCCGCCATCTGAATCCACCTTTAATATTATAGATCGTGAATATAGAGACGTAAGGTGTTTGAGGTATTTGATATTCAGGTAATTTGAATTAATTGTTAAGTTCTTATTCAGTATTTTTTTCATTTATTATTTGGGAAAGTAAATAAATATTTAAGTATGAATGCATCAAATACTACATCTAATTCAAATAAAAACTACCAGGACCATCATTTGCAACCTATCTGAGATAACATATTCTAATACACATCGCTATAGTGGTATAGTCAACGTTCCTTTATATCAGGTTATGCCACCGATTGGACCAATGTTAAAGGGCTTAGCCAATCAAATTCAAGTATTTCAGGACCCACCGTGCCGCGAAATTTTGAATACGCCCATCATGCAATGCTTTTTTTTTTAAATTTTGCGGTGCAATGGGTCCTGAAGAAACTGAACAAATGACGTACGAAATTCACGCGTGTCTTAACCTGGTATGAAAAAAAGTTGGTGGTAGTTATGACAAAAATATTAAACAATTCAAATTTCAATGTGAAAGTGTTAGAGTAAATGAAATTAATTATACATACAAGAATAATTTCTAAAGTTTGGCAATCGTCATGAAATTTCTTACTGCATATTTGGATAGAAGACCTCGATATATATTGTATTATCATTTTTTGTCAGATTTTTTAAACCCTTTAACACCTTCAAAATCAAGGAGAAAGACGCTGTGGCGTCATAGTCATACATTCCCTATGCTTATGTGTTAAATAATTGCATAATTATGACGTCAAAGAGTTTTGCAGCATGTTTTTAAGGGTGTAAGAGGGTTCAAAAAATATAAAAATATATAGATTATGCATAACTCGAGGTCCTCTATCTAAATATGAAATAAAATTTTTTCATGAAGGTTGTCAATTGACATATTCTCTACAGAAATATACTACTTTGTGTCGAATTTTTTTTTTATTTATTATTATTATTATTTCAGTGTCATCTTAGAAGCGACTGCACAAGAAGCGCGATGTCCGATCTCAAGTTCGCGACTAGCGCCATGTTTGTCCACGGCATGTACCGGAAACAAATTAACATGGAGGTCAGTTAATTGTTTCTTCATTAAATTTCTGCACAATACTCTGCTAATTATATTGTGAATGTGTGTGTAAATAATTTATTAATAACAAAACGTGTCTGCTAAATTAGTTTTGTGTGTTTTTATAATTTTATAATACAATATTATTTACCCTTGATAATTGAGATATTTTGAGGAAAAAACTAGCAGTATCAAGAATTTTTTTTGTCACATTATACTAAACCAAGGAGGAAGAAAGAAAGGGAGGAACAATGACTTGCTTTTTAAGTCACGTTAAAAAAAAATTTGCAGAAATGTATTTCTGGGATTCCAATTTTTTTTACATATATTTTGAAGCAGCAATTCACACTTTTTCCCGCTTTAAAAGATATCAGCCATCTCGGCTCTCCCCCCTTCTTTCCCTGGTAATGCTAGGGTTGAAGGATTCAAAACAATCAGCTGCTCCTTGTACAGATCAGGGCGATGTCGACACAAATCCGCAGAGCGATGATAGATGACATCCGAGGCTTGGATTGGCTAGACGAGGAATCGTTGGGGCTGGTAGAACAGAAGATCGAGGCAATCTCCGAGATCGTGGGTGAGGCAACCTAATGGAATGTATGAGCAGACCAGGTGGTCTTTTATAGGCTATTCCCACGTCCCACGTGATGTCACTGCAACGTATATTGCATACTTTACAGGAGGCTGCCGCGCCATATTGTTGTGTTGCATGAGCAGCGTGTAAGGGGAGAAAATGTAGAAAATATAAATTAAATTATAGACGGCAATTATTACATTTATATCGTTTCCGTATTATCTGCTACTTTATAAAGGATACACAAACTACATCCTCATGTCCTTAAATAATTATAACTTAAGTCAATTTTTCTTATTGTTAATTTTTTTTCAATGGTTTAGAGCGTACGGTATGACAACAAAGGGAGGGGAGGTAAACATCTGAGCGTTATTCTGTAATTAGGCAACCCAACAATCTTGTGGTGCTGCCCTATACTACCTTGCCTTTTTATGAGTTCGGGATTTTTAATGAAGAACTTAAAAACTCCCGAGCAGTCAAAATTTTTGTTCTCTTAACTTTTTTCTTTACATTTAACAATATGGAATTTTTATTTCGTTCCGTTACTCTGTATTATGTTTCAACTCATAATCTGTTATCTTATTCTCAAATCCCAAAAAAATTCAAATCTCTATCTTATTTCTATTGAAATTGTTGCTCTATATAAAGTAAGGCAGGATTAAAGTTCATTGTGTCCGAGATTTATATAAAAATTTGATAGTGTTCCAAAGGATATAAATGAAATTGAACAACCTGATGCAGGATACTCTGAGTTCCTGATTCATCCTGGCCAGTTGGACATTTGGTACCGCGACCTTGAGACCATGCAGGAAGGAGATTTCATCGGTAACAAAATCCGTATTAACCGATTTAATCTGAAGAAGAATCTTGCAAAACTGGCGCACCGAGTCGACAAAAGCATGTGAGTTCATTGGATTGAGTTAAAAAATTAAAAAGAAAGAAACAAATAACAAGCAATGAATATTTTAATACACATGAATATATATATTTAATATAAAGAGACACGATTTAATTAAAATAATGAAAAAGGAATCTTTCTAATTTAGTAAATGCTATATGTACTTCTGTTATTACTTATTACTAATTCTCTTTTTTCATAAATTTTAATTAAAACGTATATAAGCCTGATCATTAGTTAATTTATTCATATAAAATAATCCCAATTGAAGAAGTTTTTGAAAATATAAGTCTGTCAAAAATATGAAAAAAAAAAAAATAATACAAAGCTAGTCCTGTATTAAAAATTTTCGATAAAAATTCACGCAATAAAAATATACTTCCAGTTGGTTATACACTTTTCTATGGAGCGATGTCGCGCGAGGCTTGGCGTGGCGAGAAAAACGCACTTGCAGTGAAACCGTATGGTGACCATATAAGGGAAGAAAAATTACTTTCCGGCAGCGTTTAATTGCACCGCGATTTTTCCTCGTCAATATGGCCGCCATACGGTTTCACTGCAAGTGCGCTTTTCTTGCTCCGTCAAGCCTCGTGTGACATCACTCCATGGAAAAGCACTTTTAAGAGCTTAATTGTTTGTTTCTGCAGCTGGGAAAACAGTATAGCTAACGTGTACGCTCAGTACGACGCACAACTGAACCGGTTGGATATAAACGCCGCGTACCTACTACCACCGTTCTATGACAACCGACTACCCCAGTACCTCAACTTCGGTAACGTTGGGTATATCTTAGGACATGAAATGTATCATGCTCTTGATGACTCGGGTAAGTGCAAAAGTATTCTGTTCAAATGACTTAAAGATCTCGCAAAAATATGTTTCGCAAAGTGTTTTGAAACCACCCCTAAAAGGTGGATTTTCATGAGCGACAACGGCAATGCGGCGCGATTTTAACTTAAAAGTTGCGAAATCCTATGCAGGTATGCGGCGAGTGAATTATCGCGTTAATTATAATACGATGCTCTTTTTCTTTTAATCACCAAATATGGCCGCCAAAGGATGTGTTGGATGTTACAGCAAGTGTGCGCATTATTCGCGTCGCGTCGCAGGCTGAAAATCACGCATCCACCTTTTCGCTCATCCACCTTCAGTTTAGAAACATTTTCTGTCTTAGAAAATAAAAGTTGAAATTTGTTGTTTCTATGCTCTGAAACAAAACGTGTTTCGAATTTCGAACCTTATAGTTCTGAGACACAAAATGTGTCTTAATTCAGCCAAAATTCTGATCCGAAACATACGATAGTTCTTAAATAAGACAGAAGTTTTAAAACACTGTGAAACACTTTTAGAAGTGAGAACACCCACAAAATTCTTACAATTTGCAATTGCGCCAATTATTTTAAAATGAAATTCAGAAAAAGTAGCTCAAAATTTTATTTTGATTTTTTGATTCAATCATTGCCCATGTAACAAGGATATGTTGCAACAACGGATTTAATCCATCCTCGGATCCGTTTTATATCGGTGAACAAAATACGGATTCAAGAGGTTTCCTAGGACCGGTATGTTTCCGTTGCGGAAACGTCGTGCAAAACAGCCAATAAAAACCTGTTCTGCAACCAAATTAATTACGGGGGGGGGGGGAGATTTTTTTTTTTTTTTGCCGCCAAAAATATTTTCTTGAATATTCGGCTCGTTTAGCTCGTCGTTTGTTGATACTAATTGAAAATTATTATTTTAAATAATAATTTGCATTTATAACAATTATAAACGCCCTAAAACTAATCTTTTTTTAAGCAATGGAGGCAAATAATTTTCTGCAAGTAATAAGTAAATTCTAGTTACTCACCGAAAATTGTTTCTGCTGTGCTATTAAAAATATTACACAAACACGTCATGTCAGTAATCACTTTAAAAATTACATCAATATTGCACTCTATATGAAATGTAAACACTGCAATATTATATTTCCTTTATAAAATGAATTATAAAACGAGAGTTTCTTAACTTTTGAACACTGGCGGTACAAAATAATAATTTAATACAGTTAAACTGTCATTCTACGCACACCATACATAGATCTAGTTTCAATTAATTGTACTTCAGGTAAATATAAGTTGAATTTACTTTATTACATATCACTTTGTGGCCACTGTATAAAGGGTATTTATTTAAACAAAAAATTAAATTAATGAGTACTGAAGTACAGTAAATATTAACACTTTAAATTAAACAAAACTCCCAATGCACTGGTCACACGTCCTATCTCTATAAAAAACATCGCGGACTAGAGGAAGAAAGGAGTCTTTAGGCGTCACATCTCGCCAAACAGCAGTGATTCAGACAACAGATGATCCCTTTCTTCCAATCAGATTGCGAGATGAATTCGTCATATTTGCCGGTTGTTAAATTTTAAATTAAATTTCGTTAAAACACATTAAATTTAATGTCTCCTCGCCGCGCCAGCTCCGGCGTCCGGTGTCTTTTCTCACGCCCACACATGATGCTGCTTGGCCGGCCGGCTGGATTGGCGCGATATCTTTTTTTCTACCGTTTCTTTTCTCGACTTACAATATTTTTTCTCATTACATAAATTTTAATAATGATTTTTTTTTCCTGAATTTTACTGTGAAATAAGTTTGTAATATTAATATTATTTTGAAGAATCTTTTATTAGAAATTTATTTACACTGTCTAAATTTTTCTTAACTCAATAAATTTATAGAAAATTAATGTGGTAATTTTTTTAAATTTTTTTTTATATATTTTCACGTTATCCTAATTATTAACTAAAAAAAAAACAAGTTAATTACTATATCTGACGTTTTTATTTATTTACATTATTTTGACTATAGTGGCGTGTTAAAAAAACTCATTGTCCGGAGATAAAAACAATTAAAAAATGTATTAATGTAGTTATTTTCGGAACGGTTTTATATCGCATGAAAAACATATTTTCGATGTACGTCATTCATAAAAATAATATTCAAAAAATTAAAAAATAAATGGGTAAAATATTTAATAAAATCATTTTAGACCTGTCTTGATATTTATTTATCACATTTAAGCATAATTTTAGGAAACATTAATAAAAGGTTATATAAACGTTCTATATGCAACGCAAAATTTTTAAAACCAAAACATCCAAAAAGTGACGTTGTTTTTCCGTTATATGTTACATGGGTGGTCTTGCTTCTTATTAAAAAAAAATAAAAATTCGTAAGGTTTTGCATTTAGGGGGGGGGGTAATTTGTAAAATCATTAAAGTTCGTTTTGCGAACTATGTATATACCAATAGGTTAAACTCATGCTCATTAATTTTTTTGTAAATCAACTTTTTAGACACCAAGCGTGGATTAATCTATACTAGATGTGGACTTCACAGTATTCATTTTAAAAATCTTAAAAATTGGTAAAATAATTAAAAAAATAGTAAACAAATTTTATTAGAACGCTGAAGTGACTTTCTTTTCTTTGTTTACTTTGCTCGTTTGTTTAAACATAATAATATTTCTACCTAAATTGTTGTTAAAAATTGTGACAGGTATCAAGTACGACCTACATGGTAACCTTCGACAGTGGCTGGATGATGAAGTGCTGGAGAAGTTTGAAAATCTGACGGAGTGCATCAAGGAACAATCTTCGAGACACCGGCCTGGCTCTGGTCCAAGAACGTTCGGTATAGTATTACTTTCAAATTTAACTACTTTAAAATTGTTTTTTAAATTAATTATTGAATGAAAATTAACTTTAATCTAATTTAATTACATGAATTTTGAATAAAACTGAATAATAGGGATAGTTAAAAAATAATAATACTACTTTTAACATCGAGTTCCTTATCTGCACCACACGGTACAGTCATGTGTTATTTATTTATTTTGTCACTAATAAATGCGTCATGTGTAAATATAACTATAAATATTTACCAGATTTGACTTACAAAAATATTTTCCACCCACAATCCCCTAATGACGCGACCGCACCTCTTTCAGTCGCCCCATGTCCCTGTGCTTTGCAACCTGAATCCCGGGAACCGTACGATACGGGCCCACATCCCGAGAAACCGACGCTCTTTTCCGTCTCACCGAAGAAACTATAATGGCATCGAGTTTCCTATTCCTAACTGCAAAATTCTGTACAGTCAAGAGTGATGTGTTTTTGTTTCACTTATAAATTCTTTCAAATGTAAATTTGATTATTGTTGTAATATGTAATTTATTAATTAATTTATTATTATTGTTTTTTTTTTTAACAACACATAAAGTGTTTCGAATGTCAGTTTGTAAGACACTAAATGTGAGTACAGTTTTGAATTAATTATTTGTGACACATCTATTTCTGATAACGTAGTCAATATTGGATTATCATATTAACAAACCATACGTTCTCTGCAGGTGAGGACATTGCAGATAACGGTGGTCTGCGTGCGGCCTACTTCGCCTACCTCAACTTGGAGAGCGAGCAAGGGGAGGAGCCGCCCCTTCCGCTTCTCAACCTGAGCCCGCATCAGCTGTTCTTCGTCAATTACGCTCAGGTGAGATGAGGTCTTAATTAGGGTAGGTAGAAGCAATGTTGGCTTTATACAGGTTAAGCCTCCGATTTGACCAATGTTAACGGGCTTAGCCAATCAGATTCAAGTATTCCAGGACCTATCGTGCCGCGAAACTTTGAATGCGCCCATGATGCAATGCTATTTTTGAATTTTCGCGGTGCAATGGGTCCTGGAAATAGTGGGAAAATGACGCACGAAATACGCACGTGGCTTAACCTGTATAAAGCCAACCTTGGGTAGAAGGATGGGTTTTCGCTAGCGGGAAACTGAACCCTGACCTACGACAATCCTGATGCCGCATCACCGGAAGTTCAATTTAACTCCATGATAAATTGCTATACTTTAAAAATTTATTATAAATTCAATATTGTATTAAACGCTTATATAGATATTCTCAGCGAATAGAAATTAGAATCATGCGGGGAATGTTTACAACATTTTTTTATATTTTAAATTGTTCTCTTCCAACACATACAAAAACATAAATAACTTAATAATGAATACTAAATAATATAACTATAACTATAATAATTAAATTATAGTATACTTAAATAATCATAATACTGTAGACGCATTTTAAATAAATTAAAGATGTATTGACGATGTGTTTCGGGGATATAAATATTCTTAGTTTTTTTAAAGAAATTTTTTCATAAAGTTTTGTCTAAATCGTATCCGTCGAGTACCATTATTTTTTGTTATTTTTTCCCCTTAAAATTTACTAACGTTCAGCTCTCAAGGGTGGAGTCTGGAGTGGTATAACAACCAACCTCCCCCCCTTGTCTACGCCCCTGCATTTAAGGGAGCCGATTCTGAGATCTCAATCAACTGAGGTCAATCCTTAACAACATTTAATGTGCTTGAGATTAAGTTTGTAATAATAATCACCTCCCCAGCAATTTTGCTCACACAAGAGCGAGGAAAGGCGCGAAGATCTTGACCTCGACACCCACTCGCAGGACGAAGAGCGTGCAAACGTCCCTTTGTCTAACCTGCCTGAGTTCGCCAAGACCTTCAAGTGTCCTTCAAACAGTAAAATGAATCCCAGGGAGCAGTGCCGCGTATGGTAGAAGAACAGCGTAGCGTAGTGGTTTGATCTCTGTCTATCGCTCGGGAGACCCAGGATCGCTTCCTGATGCCTTGGCTCAGGTGACTTTTCGTCACTTCTAGCTGAAGTATGGCAGCGTGTTCTGGTAAGTTCCCGAAAGATGGCATGCATTTTCTTCCACTATACTGCCTGTATTCGGGAGGTGCTGAAGGTCATTTGGTACCGTCTGCCTCGATGATGGTTTTCTGTGGTTTCCCATCGTCACTCCCGGGCGAATGCCAGGCCAGTTCCTAACACAAGGCCACAGCCGCCTCCTTTCCTATCAATCCTTCCAACTGTTGTTAATACTGTTGTTAAGTTTGAATGCTTACACCTATAGAATAGAATAGAATAGAATAGAATAGAATAGAATAGAATAGAATAGAATAGAATAGAATAGAATAGAATAGAATAGAATAGAATAGAATAGAATAGAATAGAATAGAATAGAATAGAATAGAATAGAATAGAATAGAATAGAATAGAATAGAATAGAATAGAATAGAATAGAATTTTATTTCAATCTTTTGATTACAGTTGTAATATAGATCATGTCTTTTCATTTTCAACAGTCAAACAAACATACGTATATACATATACACAGTTCAATATAAAAAATTTTTTTGCACACAATAATCAATTAACCATTGCAAATACATAATTCACTCAACAAACTATTACTAAAATTAGTCATAACATATCAACATTCTGCTGCTTGTAATTGATTCAAAAATACATTCACATCAGTCTCCAAAAACTCTCTTATAGTATAAAAAGGGAACTTAATCAATAACCCTTTAATGATTTTACGAGCATTTTTGTCAGAGCAAGATGTCATTTGGATAAAAGGTTGCAGGTGATTATACAATAACAGGCAGAGAAAATGAGGTCCTTTCTTATACATAGACAAATTATGCCTTTCAACAAAAATCTTCCTACTTGCTCTGGTGTTATGATTATGAATATCTGAGTTTAACTTGAACAAAAGTGGATGCTTTAACACAAAGCAACAAGCCTCTACTATCAGTAGACAAGGTAATGTTAAAATTTCCTTCTCTCTGAAGAGGGGTTTGCAGTGTTCCAAGTAGTGAGTTTTGCACAGTATTCTGATTGCTCTTTTCTGTATAATCAACAGTCTATTAGCAAAAGGAGAATTCCCCCAAAAGATAAGACCATACAGAAGATGTGATTCGAAATGGGCGTAATATACAGATAATAGTGTCGTATCTGAAACAATTCGCTGCAGCTTTTTAAGCATACTGCAAGCTGAATTTAAACGAGGACACTTGGAGTTTATGTGACTCTCCCAAGACAATGTTTCTGTAACTATGAGGCCCAAAAAGTTGACTTCATTGTGTCTTTCAATCTTTTCTGCCTCAATGCTTATATTTAGTGAATCAGGAACACTGCCTTGAGAATTATGAAATATTAGATACTTAGTTTTACTAACACCAGAGCAGAATATGCTGTAGTAAGCTAACATTGAAATAAATAAGTAATAAAAAAATTTTTGACCTTTATTTGTCTTTCAGACAGTAAAATGAACCCCAGGGAGCGGTACCAAGTCTGGTAAAAGTTTGACTTTCAAGTGTCCTTCAGAAATAGCTAATAAAAAAGAGGACTCTTGGTGGTGGCGGGAGTTATGACTTCCGCTAATTGTGACCTCAGTTACTACGCGAATCAAAAGAAATTTCTGTCAGATGGAATCAAATTAAATAAATTTTAAATTCTTGAGAATGATCTAAATCTAATACGCTGATGATTTGAGCAAATTCAAGGGAGCATTTTCCTCACAATAGCTTAATTTCAGGTTTCCGTCCATAAGACCATTGTTAAATTTCTAGTTCAATTTTCTCAAAACTGATCAGGTAGATCCAAAATTTGCATGCCACCGATTGATGTTGAGTTCTATATTCTCTGTAAGGCTATTTTAATTCAAGCGGGCCGATTCCAAGATCTCAATCAATCTCAATCCTTACATCTGTTTGTCAGCGCCTGCAAGAGACGTAACTAGGCAACTTTGTGTGACTGATTGCATTGAGGGTTGCATCGTCAAGATATAAGATATATAGATATAGATATAGATATAGATATAGATATAGATATAGATATAGATATAGATATAGATATAGATATAGATATAGATATAGATATAGATATAGATATAGATATAGATATAGATATAGATATAGATATAGATATAGATATAGATATATAATAATTATGAAAAATTATTTATTTATAATTTTATAGCATTTTATCTAGTATAATTCAAATGTTAATATTTTAGTTTTGTATCTCGTAGCTAAAAAAGCAGTTATGTGTCCAGGTCAGAAAGTCTCTTAAAGGAACATGGGACAGTAAATTCATGCATGCATAAAAAGTTTAAGTAACATATGTTAATGCGAGAAGTGGGTAGATTTCCGTTTTCAGACAATCCCCTGAATTTATAAAAATTAAATAAATATAGAAAACCGAACGGCAATTGCAGAGGCAACATCGCACTGAGTATGGCTGGGCGGGAGGAGGGGGGAGTGAGTTCCATGGAAAAAAGGCAGCTATGTTGCCATTTAGGATTCATGACGTCAGCAATCCACACTTAAGTTAGTAGCAACCTGCTTACTCTGAGGCACTCGCTAACGTGCGGCATGTATTCTCACTCAGTTTATGGGTAACGTTTGATTAAATAATACTTATTTTTAGGGTCCCCTTTCCCTTTAAGTTGTACTAATTAACTTATTGGGCTCTGGTCATTCTCCAGGCAGCTACATTGGTTTCGTTTACATTGAAAATACTTCATTGACTGAGAAGCTAGTCAGTCACTTACGTTAACTTTCCGATTGTAGAGACCTCATTTTCCCGCCACCACACAACACCAGCATGGTACAACAGGATATTGGACGGGTTGATGAACAACATTTTGTATAGTGTGGTTTTTAGAACAATTCTATGTGATTTATTTTATTAAATGTGATTTTTTTGTAGAATATGTATCAGTGCCTATAAGATAAAATGAAACAACGATTCTTTAATGTCACGGTAGAAAGTTTATATATTATTATCTTATTCTATTATAGCTTACAGTTCTCCATGCGTTTTTGCTCTACTGGTGACTATGGTTAACCTGCCTGAAATATTACATATATAAGATTATCTAAATCTTAGATTTTATAAATGGCCCCTGTTCCTTTAAAACCGTGAATAAGTTGAGTAAATGAATGAAGGTAATAATAATGCTTGTTTCTAACCTTAGCGTTATACTAAGACGTTGTGTCAACATCACCCGTAACTCTTTTAAAGCGGGAAAATTTGTAAAATGTTGCCCCAAAAAATCTGAAAAAATTGGTAATCCTTAGTTAACAATGTATTTACGCAAAAAAAAATAATAATAGTAAAAAAAGATAAATCCCCCTCCCCCTTGGTAAAGCGTGCGACAAAAAGAAGACTATGGTAATGCTACAGTTAATTTTTATATTATAACAAAAAAATGCTTATATTGTGAAAAAAGTTATTTAAATAAAAAAATCCTTGTCTTTTAATATTTTGTTTTTAATAATTTTGGAATAAAATCAAAATCTTATGATTGTTGCTTATATTGTTGGTAAAATTCTGTGAAACGAAGGAAATAACACGACATATAAACATTGGGTTTTATTTTTAATTATATAGACACAGGTTCTCGATTTATGTACAGCGCAGTATTGTCAATTATTTTCTGATTTTTTTAACATACTCAAAATCAATGAAAAAAAACTGTGACGTCATAATCATGCAACATCTGTCTTCATGCTCGCGTATTAAATGCTTGCAAGACTATGACGTCACAGCGTTTTGCAACATGATTTTAAGGGTGTTAGAGGATTTTTAAAAAAAATCAGAATAAATATTGATAAACTTGAGATTTTCTGTCCAAATACGTAATAATTTTTTTTTTTCAAAGCTCATGTCTTTTTAAAAAACTTCTTAGAATTCAGAGTAACATTTAAGGTATAAATATATATGATATATGTAACATTCAAACATTTACTATTCTGCACACAATTTTTTTTCCATAAAATTGACTTTCTTTGAGTTTATTTTACTGCTTTTGCACGTGTTGTCATAATTATAATTTGTATTTACATTTTATAATTTGTGCTTTATCAAAACGTGTTACTTTTTTATATAATTAAAATTTACATAATAAACAACAATAGACATAAACTAAATAGTTTGTATTATATTACCTTCACTTGAATAAAAACTAGCAAAACAATATTTCATTGTCGTTGAGCCGTCCTCAGAAGTTTTGCTGCGCAGTAGATGATGAAGTCATCCACATACAGGAGTTCGCTGTATGTGGATGACTTCATCATCTACTGCGCAGCAAAACTTCTGAGGACGGCTCAACGACAACTTCAAATGTGCATCAACAAACTGTTCAGGTGGAGCAGATCCAACGGATTCAAATTCTCTGCGCAGAAAACCACTGTGGTCCACTTCCACAGACTGCGTGGTGTGCAACCAGAGCCTGAGCTCCAGATGGGAGGAATTCCGATCCCATGCTCTGATACTGTCCGCTTTCTGGGACTCATTTTCGACAGCAAATTGTCGTGGAGGCCCCATCTTAGAAGCCTGAAGGCAAAATGCCAACAGCCACTTAACCTTCTCCGTGTCCTGAGTGGAAAGTCCTATGGTGCTGTCCGAGTGGTACTCTTACGACTCTATCGGGCCCTGGTTCGTTCCAAGCTAGACTATGGAGCAATAATCTACAACTCAGCTAGACCGTCATATATCAAAACGCTTGACCCAGTCCACAACACTGGACTGAGGCTGGCCACAGGAGCATTTCGCTCTAGCCCAATAGAAAGCCTCTGTGCAGAGGCTGGAGAACCACCACTCAAGAGCAGGCGAGACTTGCTAACTTGCAACTACATCGCGAGTCTTCTTAGCAAGCCACAGCACACAACATTCGAGTGCGTCTTCAAACCAAAGCACAGGAATAAATACCTCCAAAGACATAAAACAACAAGGCCTCTGGGCATCCGGGCGAGGGAACTTCTCACAGGAGACCTGGGAATCCACTATCTCCCCGCTGTGTACAACCAGGTACCAAGCTCGATTGCACCGTGGAAAATTCCACGCCCACGCGTGAGACTTGACCTGGCAAACAACAAAAAAGACAGTACAGACCCCTTACTCTACAGGGGCATTTACTCAGAAGTGATAGACCAGTACAGAGACTACACTCTGGTCTTCACCGACGGCTCAAAGAAGGACGATGACGTTGGTTGTGCCTTCGTCATCAACAACGAAGAACATGGATACTGCCTGCGTGAGCAAACAAGTGTATTCACATCAGAAATGTACGCCATCTGGAAAGCTCTCGAGCACTGTTTGGAAAGAGACGACAGATCCATTATGATCTGTACTGACTCCCTCATAAGCCTCCAGACAATTGAGAAAACATTCCCCAAGAATCCACTGGCAAAGAAAATCCAAGATTGTCTCTACCAGTTGGCGAACCAGGACAAATACGTCTCTTTCCTCTGGGTACCCGGCCATGCTGGAATCCCTGGAAATGAGGCTGCAGACAAAGCCGCAAAGCGAGCCTCTGAGAAAGAGGACTGGGACTCGGAGGAGATCACATCAGACGACTTCCGCAACTCGCTACAACTGGACATCCAAAGGAGATGGGAAGCATCGTGGCAAGAGGTCACATATGACAACAAACTGCGGAACATCAAGGAAATGCCACGCGCATGGCAGACCAGCTACAGAAAGAACCGCAGGGACGAGGTCATCCTCGCCAGACTGCGCATCGGACACACCAGGCTGACACACGGCCACCTCATGGAGCACGAAGCCCCTCCTCTGTGTGCAACCTGTGCCGAAGAACTGACAGTGGACCACATCCTCACGGACTGTCGCCACTACGTGGAAGAAAGAAGGACCTGCAAAATGACAGGCTCCACTAAAGAGGTTCTCGCAAACGACAAGGAAGCAGTGCAGCGCATCTTAGAGTTCACCACTAAGGCGAACCTACGAAGAGAGCTGTAAACAGAAACAAACAAAGAAAAGAAACGAGAAAAACAAAGAAAATCAAAACATAGACACAATAAACAAAGAAATAAAATCCCATATGGGAAACAGTCAAAAATCTGCGGTCTCTTAAAGGCCGCGCTGGGGGCATACATGACCAAAATGTGTCAATTGCCCCAAAATATAAATCAATCAATCAGATATTTCATTTAACAAAATAAGTTGAAAACTTTACAATTAATAGTGCAATAATTTTATTATCTATAAACAATATTATTTGAATTTTCAGATGGCAATGTTATGTGAACATTCAATTTTCAGCCAATATTATTACATCTCTATAATTTAGTCCACTAAAATCCTACACATCAAATAATAAAACTCAAACCGAACAAGCAGCTTTTTTGTAGAACGCCTGCATACTTTACTTTATGCAAACAGCAGAACAGACGAAACGTGCAGGTTGCATCTTTACAGGGGACATCAAAATTCCGCGCAGTACTATATTATGTTTAGTACTGTACATTTACATAATGTTTTTTTAATCTATTCAAACTGCTTTAGAATAAGAGAATAGCTGAAGGATGCGCTTAAAAGCTGTGAGAAAATAAAAGAACATTAGTTTAATCATATTAATGAAACCATTAATGTTTAACATAAAATTATTGTTAATAAATAATTTAAAACTAATCTAACAAATTCTCCTAATATGACCAATATAATTATTATATCATTTTATAATATGTAATAAAAATAATTTAAAGAAGGAATAATTTATATTCACTTGATATATTGTTTCTCTATTAAAAAATAGGAATGTTTGAAATTTAAGACTGGACAGAAGTATAAGACAAAATGGATGCTAAAATGTTTTTTGTATGTACCGTTGCAAAAAACTCCATGGAGACGGTGAAGAAGGCCAGTCCGTTAATTTGCTCGTGGCTGGAACATCTGGTGACGAGCAGCTGCAGGGCTGACCGCGCGGGCCCCGCCCCCAGACCACCACGTGACACCTGGGACACCACCAACACCGAGGACAACAGCTGGAGACTCTGGGGGCAATATTTGAGATATTAATATTATTTTATTTTATTTATTTATTTATTTATTTATTTATTTATTTATTTATTTATTTATTTATTTATTTATTTATTTATTTATTTATTTATTTATCTCACACATAAATTACCTTGTTTATAATTTGCTGTCCACAGTACGAGTATATATACATTTGTAATAGATAATTGACTACGTACATACACATCGTAAACTTACTACTTGGTATCTCCAACTAATAAAAGTAACAAAAAAGTAGCATATTAGAAAACAAATTATGTAAGAATGGTAGATAAGTCTATGAAAAAAATAAAATAATAATTTATAAGATATTCATAAAATAACAGTACTCACATTTGATGCGAAGTAAACACCAGATATTATATTTAGAACAGCTAAAAAATGAATAACGAAAATCTGAAGTCCCATTACTTTATTTATTTCCCGTACGATTCTGAAAACAAGATAGATAAATATACTGTATATTTTGAAACCTATTTTCATTTAGTTTTTAAAAAATCACCTGATATAGTGCTGGTGGTACTTGACCCAGTCTTTGAAGAGCGGTGTGATTTGGTTCCTCGGTCCTGGCAGGAGAGCTTGGGGGGCGGTACGTGACAGCAAGTCTGCACGCTCCGCCGCGGCCAACATCAGCGAGCACGCAAACGAATCGGTGGTACAGGTAACAGAAAGATTCATCAGAATTGCAAGTACTGAAATCAAAGAAAATTTGATTCAGGAAAAACTCTGATGCTAGTGATAAAAAACATATATTTATTCGCTATTAAACTGTCTCCTCGTCTAATTTCTTCCTATTTTGCATTATTTTGGAGGAAAAGAGACGAGATTCTTCTTTCCTCGTATTTAGCATAAAATATTAGAGGTGTTATAACCATTTAATCCTCACTTTGAGCGAGGAAGAAATAAGATTTGTTTTAGAGGTAAAAAGATTAGGTTTAGACGTGTAAAGGCGGATTCAGATGGCGACAACGGCGATGCGACGCTATTTTGACGCAAAAGCTGTGAAATCCTATGCGGCGGCGAATTCACTGGGAATCGCGTTAATTACGATGCTCTTTTTCTTTTAATCGCCAAATATGGCCGCCAAAGGATGTTACAGCAAGTTCGCATTATTCGCTTTGCGTCGCAGCCTGGAAATCGCCATGTAAATGCACCTTTATGGATGAGTTGTAGACGTGATTTTTCAAGTATAAGGTCTTTAACATACCTTCCCAAGTGACTAATGGAAAGTAGTTTGACGTTTGGAAAATATCAGATGGCCACCAAAATGTAAATATGTAAGTATATCGTTGTTCACTTGTTGCATTTAATGTCTGAGATGTTCTGTAGCTCCAGAT
The DNA here is from genome assembly GCA_949825025.1 of Siphlonurus alternatus. Lineage (NCBI taxonomy): Eukaryota > Metazoa > Arthropoda > Insecta > Ephemeroptera > Siphlonuridae > Siphlonurus > Siphlonurus alternatus. The sequence goes on along the minus strand of OX463785.1, from coordinate 4,602,651 downwards.
TAAGACACTGATGGCTCTGAAAAACAAAACATTTTAAAAATAGCATGTCTCTTCCTCGCTTCTTAATTTGTAATAAATTTTAATTGTTGGACATATCATGGTATAAAAATATATATACTGTACACAATAAAAACTTAACTTTTAAAGCACTGTCAAAAACTGTTTTGGAATCAGAATGGACCAATTATATAATTCAAAATTACCAATTCAATTGGAATATTTTAGTAAATAGAAATGTTAAATTTTCGGACGGGTGAAAGCTTTTCCATGTACGATTCCAACCGGTTCTGAAGAGTCTTTTATCAAAGTCGAGAGGAACAGTAACTTTTTTAAAACGCAAAAAAATAATTTGAACAAAAATTGTAATATTTAAAATGTTATTTAAATATCAGGTCGTTTCGACCCCCCCCCCCCCTCCCCTTTGGAAAAGCGTGAGACGAAAAAAGACCTTGGCCATGTTAGGTGCGATTCACGAAGCAATTAGCCGGGTTTCTAACCACTTTTAACTTATCCACGTTTAACTAGGTGGTTTAATATGTAAAACAGGTATAATTAAACGTGGTTATACATGAATAAGCTATAAACGTAGTTAAAATCCTGGCTAACTGCTTCGTGAATCACACCCGTTAGCCCAAGTTGAAATAATTTTAATTTGTTATTCGTTATTAAGCTCTCCTCTCGTCTTTTGTCCTCGATCCTATTTTGCATCATTTTAGAGGAAAAATACACAGGATTACGTCTTTTTACTCTTCTTGGGCATAAAATGTTAGCTATAAATTTATTGGGTGCGATTCACGAAGCAGTTAGACAGTTTTCTAATCACTTTTAGCTTATAACCACGTTTAACTATACCTGTTTTACATGTTAAACTATAATACCTAGTTAAACGTGATTAAGCTAAACGTGGTTAGAAACCTGGCTAACTGCTTCGTGAATCATGCCCATTGTCTTCATTTCAACCTCACTTTGAGCGAGGAAGAAATAAAATGTGTTTTAGAGGTAAAAAGATTTTAGGTTTAGATGTATAAAGGATGAGTTGAAGACACAATTTTTAAACTGGGGAGGGTTAAAGTATAAATTTGTTATCCTTACTGCATTATCATCGGCAGGACAGCTCCCACGAAAAAAGAACCGATAGCGTAGATAATAATTATTGAGGTAATTCGTTTTATGCGTCGTCGAGATCTGATCTTCATTTTCTTCTCCATTGTTTTTAAAAAGCCTGGATTATCAACGGAACCTGGAAGGAATTAAACATGTTGTACAGTTTTAAAAATGCTCTAAAAAATAATATTTAATTAAAAATATATATTTTTTTTAATTGCAGATTTTGATTATTAAAAGAAAAATTGCAGAGAAAAATGTAACCATCAATATAAATATAACAAAAATGGAGTATCGACCTCAAAATTTTTACTGCAGATATTGATAATTGATGCAAAGCTGTACTACACTGATTTTTTTTTATATTATTCCGAGTCCAGTAACGATTTTTAAAATATTATTGAAAGTATATAGAAAGTGACTCCTCTCTTAATAAAAGGATAGGACCTAAAAGAAGCGTGGGTTCAAACCCGACCTCGGCAAATTTTTTAGCAATACTTCAAGACTGTAAAAAGTCTAAAAAAAAAACAGAGTGGCACAACTTTTGACCCTCTAACCATCAATAAAAAAAAACTTGAGGTTGATACTCTATTTATTTTACTTCTTAATTGAATAGAATATTTTTATTCATGTCATTATAGATAATAATATAAAAAATGGAATTAAAGTATTATCTTACCCAATAAGCTTTTTGGACATATTTTGTAAATTTGAAATAAAATTTGAAAAGTGCATTTAAAATTCTTTGTTAAAGTAAGTTTTCTTTTTTAAAATTAAGGATGAATCTCAGTATATTTTGATACCTCGCAATCGTAGCGCCTGAATGCAACAAGACTTGCAGGGAACTTAGAACTCACCATCAATAGGTGCGGCATACAAATTTTGAAGTGAATCTGTCTTATCAATTTTGTGAAAACTGAGGCCCAAAACTGAAGTAGAAGTTTAACATTGGCCTTATGGACAAAAACCGGAAATGGAGCTGTTGTAAGAAAACTGCCAGACTGAATTTGCTCAAACCATGAGCGATTAAGTTTTAGAACATTATCGATATTTTAAAATTTATTTCATTCGATTCGTTTGCAGTGAAATATTCTTTGACTCTAGCAGTAACTGAGATTTATCGATAATATTTTTTTTTATAATTGCAATGAAATTAAAACTCAATATTTAAATCCTTGATATAAAAACTTACATTGCATCAGCTTCAGTAGAGATTTGATTTTTCTTGCATTGTACGCAAAATAACAATATCTAAACATAGTTTGTCCGCCATTATTTACAGCTATAAAGAATTCACCAGCTGTATATAAACTATACGGTTTACTGAATGCTAAAATAGCACCAAGACTGTGAATGATAACAAACGCAGATAGAAAAGTGAACACCACCACTGCTTTAGTTTTAGAATATTTCTCACCAATGTAAATAAATATTGCAGCTCTCAAAGCTTTGATGTTAAAACTAATATCATTTAATTCTACCATGATGTGAAATTTGGAACGATAGCAGCTCTTATGTTGAGCTGGATTGAGAGACTGAGAATTTGAAATACTCAAGTCGCAATATTTAGGGTGGAAATTGGTCGATAGAAACATGCAAACACAAACACAAATGCTATAACTAATATTATTTATTATAGTAAGCATGCACATATTCGCGAGAAGTATAAATAATTTATTTTGTATATGTTTAATAAAGATTAGTAGAATAGTTAATTATTGACCCTATTTTGTATATTCATATTTACTCACAGTAAATATATATGATTAAGTTATTTATAATAAATAATATTGTTTTATTTTATAAATATTGATTATAGTGTACCATAAAGATAAATATTATAAAGTTGATACAGTTTTGATACATGATTATTATGTGACATCTCTTTAAACATAAATAAAGAATAATTAAGTTCAACCATTATTTTATTAATAATTCGCTGAAAATCAAGAAGTATACAGAAATAATGTGTCAATATTAACAATTTATTAAATAAATGTGTGCTATAGTATCATAAATTTTGTTCTATACATTATGCAATCAGGAAATATAAGTTACTCTTATAATTATATTCTGGCAAAAGCCATATTACATTATAAGCGGTACGGTAGAGACAACAATTTAAACATTTTTCTAAGATTTTTTTTTGCCATACGCCATACCAAGGTTTGGAGGGGGGTCAAAACGATTTGCTATTTTAACATGTTAAAGAAAATTAATTTTTTTCCTACTACATTTTTTCACCATTTGTTTTTTCAAAAATTTTAAAGCAGTATTTCACACTGTTATTTCTGCTTTAAAAGATTTCCGAATCGTCTTGACCCCTCCCCCTCTTTTGGTGGTAATGCCAGGGTTAACAATTTTACTTATGCCACACAAAAATATTAATTTATAACTGAAATATAGGTGATATTAGCAAATAATTAGGCCTATTTTAATTAAAGATTGGAAAAATTTTGTACAAAATTTAAAATAAAGTATAAGATTTAAAAATCTGTTGACTAAATGTACAGCATAATTATAATCAATGTAATTTCCACCCTATATGGTTTATCTAAATTGTAGAAGGAACAGCGAGTAGCTAAGAGATGCACTCAAAACCTGCAAAAAAATGAAACGATTAGAAAATTGTGAGTTGAAAATCCACAAAATGTCATACCGTTGCGAAGAGCTCCATGGAGACGGTGAAGAAGGCCAGTCCGTTAATTTGCTCGTGGCTGGAACATCTGGTGACGAGCAGCTGCAGGGCTGACCGCGCGGGACCCGCCCCCAGACCACCACGTGACACCTGGGACACCACCAACACCGAGGACAACAGCTGGAGACTCTGGGGAGAGAGGACACTTTATAAATATGACTCATAGGTTTCGTCTTTAATTCATCCCTTAATTAAACGTCTAAACCTAATATTTTTATTTTACTCTTTTTACCTCAAAAACACATCTTATTCACTACTGGCTCAAAGTGGGAATGAAACAATGAAAATGAGACAATGGGTGCGATTCACGAAGCAGTTAGCCAGATTTCTAACCATGCACGTTTTGCTTATAACCGCGTTTAACTATACCTATTTTATGTGTTAAACCACCTAGTTAAACGTGGTTAAGCTATAAACGTGGCTAGAAACCTGGTTAACTGATTCGTGAATCACACACAATATTTCTAACATTTTTTTGCTCAATAAGTGGAAAGGAAACTTAATCTTGTCTTTTTCACTCTATGTTCCTCTATAATGGAAATAATATGATCGAATTAGATGAGTAGAAACCTTAATTAATAGCGAATAACATATGAAATTTATTTCAACTCAGGCTTGCATGATTTGAATACAAGACATCAAGTTATGTACTGTCAATTTTTTTATTTATTTTTTTTTTTTTTTCCCAATGTCCTGTGTATCTTGATTTTAAGAGTGAAACATGTGATATTTGAAAAAAATGTGTAAAAAAAATTGACAATGCAACGTATAATAGGAAGTTATCTTCAAAAATATAATATGCAATAGTAAAATATGCAGGATGTCAATTTTTCATAATCGTATAATATGAATGTTATGACATTTTATTAAAAATATTATCATTCAAAATCTTGTTCAAATATATAATACATCAATATATTTTTTTTCTGATATTTAATATCCAACCTACGCAGTTGGTATGAAATTATGTATTGTCTTAAATTATTATATAAGTTAAAAATTTGAGCAAAAATAATAAAAAATGAAAGTTTTAAACAACTTTCCCGAGCTAAATTAAGTGTCATCTTTTATTCGCTATTAAATTCTCCCCTCGTCTAATTCCTTCCTGTTTTACACAATTTTTAAAGAAAAATTAAGGGAAAAGACGAGATTACTTCTGATTGAGCATAACAAGTTAGAAATGTTGTCACAAATTTGAGCGAGGAGGAAATAAGATGTATTTTTGTGATAAAAAGATTAGGTTTAGACGTGTAAAGGACGAGTCAAAGACGTAATTTTTCATCTTGTTATAATTTTATAAGGCTCACCTTATTCATAACTTCACTGCAAAAACAACTAAATACCAAAGGCATTGAGAATCTCCACAATCACTTTTGCATCACCAAAAGTGTTTAGCTTCTCAATGCTTTTATTGTTTACAGTCTTCATACCTGTTGTAAAAAGCTAAAAATTGATCACCAATCTAACTACTCGCCAGCTTAACTTCGGTAATCACTTTCGATCATACCCTTACCACTGCACTGCTAATGCTTTCTTAGTAGGAAGAGTATTATTGAGGTATATAAAATAAATAAGAGCTATGGTGAAATGATAAGGGTTCATTTCAATACAAGGTTATAAAAATTTCGACCCTAGGGTAAAATTTGATGGCGGTTCTAATGGCGACCCTTAAATTTGCGACCCTTTGACCCTTAAGGGTCAAAAGACCCTTAAATTTTTTTTTCGTGAAAAATTGCGAAATTGACATTAGCAATGTCCTTAACTAACTTTAGAGCTCTTATTTACGCATTTTAAGGGTCGACCCTTGGGGTCTAACAGGGGTCATTTTTTAAAAGTATACAAATATTTATAACAAAATTTGTCAAAAACTGTGAGGATTATGGATTTAGCATTGGCTTTAATTGATTCAGTAAGAATAATGACCCTCTAAGGGTCAACCCCTAAAATTTATTACGATCTATTCCGCACATAATACTTCTAAATGCTATTAACATGCAATTTCTGAATGCTAATTCTGTTAACAAAAATCTAATGTTTAAAACGTTAGTTTTTAAATGGTAAAAACAGTGATTATATAGCAAAGACATTTAGCTATTTTTCTAAATACTTTTAACGTTCAGTAAATGTTAAAAGCATGGAGGGTCTGAATACCGATTTTTTGCAGTGTTGCTGGCCGGTGAACGAGTAAATGTAAATCTGTCTTAGATATGCAATCATGAACAATAAGCTAGCTATCACAGAGCTAAGGCGATGCAACTGAAACGATATTTGCATCATGTGTTAGTATTTTAGATGAAATACACCACTATATAGACAACAAGAACTTTGCCTCATTTGCTAGAGCTGCAGCTCCAATAGACAGAGAGGTGAAGATTTGTAAATTTGGGAGATGTAAGAAGAGCACTCAGTCTATCAATATCAAAATAGTTTTGGTTCACCACGTCTCCATAGACTACGTGGTAACGTCTACAAACAAAGCAGCAGTAGCGTTCGTGGAGTCCAACTATAAATTCTAAACTTTTGAGATATAATTAAAATTGCCTCAAAGGCGAATTTATATGAGCGATTTTCAGCCTATGACGTGAATAATGCGCAGTTGCTGTAGCATCCATTGATGGCCATAATTCACTATTAAAAAAAAAATCATAATTAACGCCCGTCGCCGCAACCTGGTGAATTCACTCGCCGCAGAGGATTTCATAGTCTTTATGACAAAATCACGTCGCATCGCCGTTTTGCACTCATGAAAGTCAGACTTAGTACGTACCGTGATAAATAAGTAGACACAGGAGATGATGTTTATCACTGCAAACAAATGAGTGACGAAATTCTGGGGTCCCATCACATCGTTGATTTCCATTACAATCCTGTGGAAACACTCTGATTTAATTTTAATTTTAAAGAGATAGAGGCCTCAAATTACAAATTAGACACACACCAAGCGTTGTTAGAGATTATAATCGCATAATTTTTATCCGCGCATATAATGTGACCGTGCAAAGTTCTGCTACAAAGAAAGTCTTTGATGACGTCACAACTCACAGTCAGCCCCGATTATCATTGAGTTGTGACGTCAGCAAGGACTAAATTTCTTTCTTTATACCGCAACTTCGTACGCTTGGTGCATGGAGAAAAATGGTGCAAATGTTGATTAGATTATATCCCCTAACAATACTTGGTGACTGACACATTAATTTTATTTCCTACCTGATGTAGTGCTGGTGGTACTTGACCCAGTCTTTGAAGAGCGGTGTGATTTGGTTCCTCGGTCCTGGCAGGAGAGCTTGGGGGGCGGTACGTGACAGCAAGTCTGCACGCTCCGCCGCGGCCAACATCAGTGAGCACGCGAATGCATCGGTTGTGCAGGTGACAGCGATGTAGATAATTGTTGTAAATACTGAAAAACGTGTAACTGTTACAAAGAAAGTAATTTTTTGTTGATTCTGTGGACTTGAACGTTTATACTATATTTCACATGAATTAATTAATTATAGTATATTTTTAATCTTCATATTAATTACATATTTGGATTTTGTGGAAAAGTTTTAAAGCAAAAAATCAAATCATTTATTTCCTAGCAACAATTAATGCGATTATTACTTGCTTGACAATTTTTTCCAAGTATATTTTTTACTATTAATAGATTTTATTTGACATGTTTTGATGTTTAAGAATTATATAATCGGGAAAAAATACTGTTTACATGAATGATTAGTTTATTGAGTGATATTTTGAATTTTTTATAAAAATAATGTTATTGATCGATGTAAAAAAATTAATTTTAAGAACAAAAAATAAACGAAACATAAATTTTTATATAATATGAAAGGTTGAAATATTTACATTGCCATAAAACCAACGGAAAGTAGTTTGATGATTGGTAAATATCAGACGGCCACCAAAATTGGTACACGAATGAATAATGGTACTCGCTGCTTGCATTTGGAGTCTGTTTGGTTCTGTAGCTCCATAGAACCACTCTGATCGCCCTGTAAGAAGATGGATGCAAATATTTTAACACAAAATATTATTATTTCTTTAAAACTAATTAAATTCTAGCGTTTCATTTTTATTTAAAGCTAAATCTAATATACCCATATGAGCGTGGAGTTTGAAGTGGAGTGGTGGAGAAAAGGAGGGAAGGATGGTGTCCACGACCTGTTACGCGTCCCAGCTTTCACTGAGGTGAGACTGAGGGAACCGTGGAAAACCTCAGTCAGGACGGACACCTCTACTTTTTATCAATGGACCAAAGTGTCGTCTAAAACCTGGGTAACCACACACAAGTGAATCACTGTACTGGGTGAAAAGCGAGATAAATTTACCCCAGGGAGGGAGCAACGTAATTTTTACTTGAAACGGTCACGTATCCAAGTACTAACCACGCTCGACGTAGCCTGATTTCGGTTATGTAACGAAAACCGTTCAATGCACTGCGCCACGCTCAACAATTTCACTACAATGCTTACTAAATATTTAAATAGTTAATGTTTGAGCTATCCCACAGTGCTATATGACAATTACCATGCAACATACTTACTGAAATGTAATTGGTACAATATTTCCCAATATAGACAAACAAACGCAGTACACAAAAACTTTTTTACTAAAACGTTTCGTGAGTTTCTTCGATTTTAATTTCATTGCATTTTCCATTCTTTTGAACCAGTCTGAATTATAAATAGGAGAATCTGAAAATTTAACAATAAAATAATGATTATTGAGTGTCGTTAGTGCCTATAAGTAATTATAATTCACAATTATTATTATTGAAGTTAAAAATAATTAATATTGTTTTCAAGAAATATTAAAGAACTTTCAACTTCAACGTCTATCAAATAAATAAGAAATAAACTTAATTTAATATTAAATTACATTCAGATTCTGAAAAATATCAATATGAATTAATAACATTATTATTTATTTTGTATTTGTATAATATTTTTATTATCAATTATTCATAATTGATAATTCCTACAAAAAACATTTAATATATATAAAAAATTGTAATTAATATGAAACTCATTTATATTATAAAAAATGAATATTATATTAAAATTAAGTGTTAAAATTGCATTGTATTCTCTATCATTTAATCAATTATTTAGATTATTTAATTAAAATAATTAATTTCAATGCCATGCAACCTGAGATACGATTTTTCTAAGAATTTTCCACAAAGCAATATCTTTTGTTTGCTAAATTATAACAATTAAAGAATTTTTTAGACTTATGCCTTATCTACTATCAAAATCTACTTTTTCTGAATGCTCATAATAGATATACTTACATGTGAAGAGCTTCAGAAGAGATTTAATTCTTCTTGCATTATATACAAAATGAAAATTTCTAAATAAAGCTTGGCAACCATTATTTACAACTAATACAAATTCAGTGGTACTTGCTAAGCTAAATGGACTTGTAAAAAAAATGGATAGTAGCTAAAACGTATATCAATATAAATGCAAGCAGAGAGAAAAAAATCAGAAGTTTTGTACATTTTGAAGGCTTTTCTCCCATAGAAATAAATCCAGCGTATTTTAAAGCTTTAACATTGAAACTAACATCATTCGATTCCATTATAAGCTCACTGAAAACTGATTGAAGACTGGAAATAAAGTACATGTTCGAACAAATTTTCTTTAATATTGTAATACTTGTGTGCATTTACGTCATAATTTGTGTTACGTCAGCTCTTACGTAACAGTTATTAAATTAAATATTAAGATTCATTGAAATACAAATTAAATATGCCTCATCATTTTTAACTCATATTAAAATATTAAATAGTAATTAAGTTCTGGTAGTTGTAGTGAGCTTTGACTGGACGATGACCTAAATTTTAAGGTATAACCTGAGAATTTGTCTGTCAAGGTTATAATCAAAAGTGACGTGGCAACACTGTACTATAGTAATGCGTATCTGGGAGGAGTGGGACTACAGTCCCTGTAGAGCGTTGCCAAACTTCTTATTACTCATTAATAACAATCAACACCATGGTTCGAAAAGTATGAAAAATTTCAGAAAAATAGTCTAAAAATAAGGTTTAAGTAGAAAAATCTGTCATTTTTTTTTTTTTAAATGCTTATTAACAAATTTAACATTGGAATGATATAAAATTTAAATTAATTATAAAATAACTTCTGAAGAAATTTAGGGTCACTTGGAAGACTTTTATAAATCTACATAATTAATTTGAAGAACATCATCTGTTGTTACGACATATTTCGTCCAAAATTCTCAGGCTAAGCCTTAAACGGGCCGTTTTACCCACCAGCGCTGTGACGATCTGTGACGTTCCCACACTGCAGACCGCTCGAGCGCGTAGCTCATATGGCGGACTTTCCCGAAGTTTGACGAAAATTGTCGAGTATCGAGATTCATCAATTCCACATCCTATAGGCCTTTCTCCTAGTATACAGTCTTTGAGCTTTGCTATATGTCAGAAATTATTAATATATTCTTAGCTTTAAGTTTACCAATGAATTTATAAATTTTATTTCTAAGAACTCTTATTCAAAATATTCATTAATTCATTAATTATTGAATTGAAAGTTTCTAACTGACATCAATGTTAGTTTAATAAAAATAATTAATTAGTCTTTGTTATCTTTAAATAATTTATTTTATTAAGGTTTCTTCCTTCTTACTTCTTGCATGTTTGAATTTAAAATAAAATATAACAAAGAAATACAAGCATTTAATGCCTAAGTTTACATTAAATTAATATCATTCATATTCTACCTTCTTAGCTAAAATAAATAAAATTATAGAATTTTTGCAAAATTATTTAAATAACAGCCTAATTTTTAGATTTTGAAGGCGAGAATAAGTTATAATAAAAATATGATTTATCATCATTTTTATAGTTTTATTTTTTATATAATAGATATAGAAAGATATAGATTTTTTATATATATTTTCTTATAAAATGATTTTTAAAATTTTTATTCAGCAAAAGTTTACACATAAAACAAAATTTTCAGATTCATATTCAAAAGACTTTTATTCAGAAAACACATATATTATTACAATACAAGTTCGGGTTTAAGTACACGACTTTTTAACTAAATCAGCCATAAAAAATATTTAAAAATACAAAATATGAAAAGATTCAGATTCAAAAGGCTTTTATTCAGAAAACACATATTACAATACAGGTTTGGGTTTAAGTACAAGACTTTTTAACCGGATCAGCCATAAAAAATGTAAAAAAAATACATAATTATGCATTGATTTGTCAACGCCTGCAGACTTTGTTTTATGCAACCAGTAGAGCAGACGAGACGTGCGGGTTGTATCCTTACAGGGGACATCGAAATTTCGTGCAGCATGTTATTATATATTTATATGTTTATCTGAACTGCAGTAAATCAAGATAATAGGTGGAGGATGCACTCAAAACGTGCTATAATAGAGAAATATTGCATAAAAGTACAAACAATACAAACTACATGAACAAAAATGTTGCAGAAATAGAGAATACCAAATTATGCTACTCTGATCTTCTACAGATCTTTTAGATAAGGACTATTTCACACAGTATCGCTCGATTTCGAAGAGTATGATAAATAAAATTAAGAACCTATGCGATCATGTGTAAGCGCGCACACAGCTTCGTATCGCATCGCATGACACCATAAGTTTCTCATTTAGAACCAGTTATAAATTTTTATCATACGATGCGATACGCAGGCAGTGTACGATCCCACTAACAGGAGGAACTTTAATTAAAACCTGGACTTATTTTGTACAAAATTCAAATTTTAAGTGCATATTATCAATAAATATTGCACGAAATGTAGTGTAATTTTGATTTTTTACATCAGCTTTCGTGTTCCACCTGGGCGCCACAGTATAAAATAGCTATATTAAGTTCCATGGAACAGAATATCACTATTTTATACTGTGGCGCCAAGGTGGAACAAAAAGCTGATGTAAAAAATCAGCAATCGACCTCTTGAAAACTCACTTAAGTATTGTAATTTTCTTGTACAGTACAACCCCCCAATATCATGATACAATTGTTTATCTAAATTGTAGAAGAATCAGCGAGTAGCTAAGAGATGCACTCAAAACCTGCACAAAAATGAAACAATTAGAAAATTGTGAGTTGAAAATCCACAAAATATCGTACCGTTGCGAAGAGCTCCATGGAGACGGTGAAGAAGGCCAGTCCGTTAATTTGCTCGTGGCTGGAACATCTGGTGACGAGCAGCTGCAGGGCTGACCGCGCGGGCCCCGCCCCCAGACCACCACGTGACACCTGGGACACCACCAACACCGACCGGCTTAACTGGAGACTCTGGAGAGAAAGAGAATTACAAATATAGGGGACATTAACAAAGCCGTAAGACCACATCATTTACGACGCCTAATTTCAAGTCTTAAAATTGAGCCTAAAATTAGGCCTTAAAATGTGGCCTCAAATGAAACTTTTGTATCTTCCACAGTATTAGAAAGCTTGATTTAAGGCCATTTAATACAATTTTAGGCATCATTTTAGGCACAATTTTAAAATTTGAAATAGGCAACCTACAAAAAGTGGCTTTGTGATTGCCCATTATGAAGAAAAACACGGAATTTTATTGTTAATGTTTGAATTCACGTAAATTTCAAAAACAAATTCAACTCATTGATTTTTACATTATTTCATGTTAAATTGATGTTACCTTATTAATAATCTGCTGTCCTGAGTAAGAGTAAATATAAATCTGGATTAAGAACCCGACGGAAAGAAATAACGTCAGAATAGCCAGGGTCACTGGTTCCTAAAATAATAAACATTATTAATCGTGCCTTAATATAATATATATTTTTTCAAAATATTATGTGAACTTTGTTAAGGTGCTTTCACATATTCGAAAATCGCTACGGAGTTCCGTAGCAATGCCGTAGGCCTTTCACATATTCTCGTTCATCTGCGGCAGCTGCGGCGGAAAATCACGTGAATGCCGTAGCAAAATCAAACTTATCTTGATTTTGCTACGGAGTTCCGTAGATCGATCGCGAGGTGCTACGGTGCAGCTACGGAGCGCCGCAGCAAAATCAACACATTTGCTACGGAGTAGCTACGGAGCGTTTCCGTAGCGATTTTCGAATATGTGAAAGCACCTTTAGACGCAATTCAGGAAGTAATGGGTGCGATTCACGAAGCAGTTATCCAAGTTTCTAACCATGTTTAGCTTAACCACGTTTAACTATACCTGTTTTACGTGTTAAATCACCTAGTTAAACGTGGTTAAGCAAAACGTGGTTATTTAGAAATAAAGTCTTCTACTCGCACAATGGTTGTAACAAACCATTTTTTATAATGTCTGTCGCATGAAGCCTTTTTCATTGTTAAACATGGGACGACGTAGTGCCTAATTTTGCCACAAGTAATTGCATTGTTGGTGCTAGGCAACGATGTCAACTTAATAATTAACGGTCATTTTTCATAAGTTAACATGTAAATCAACAACCGTCCCATGTTTTTCCCTTCACGCGACTGACATTACACAACAATACTTTGTTTACTAACAACGAGCAGACGACTACAAGACTTTGGTTAGAAACCTGGCTAAATGCTTCGTGAATCGCTCCCATTAGAATGGAATGTCGACCTCATTTTTTTAATGCAGAAATGGATAGAGGGTGCAAAGTTATGCTACCCTGATTTTTACAGACTTTTTACAGCCCTGAAAGTATTTTCAAACAATTAATTAAAGTCCTTTTTGTGACTTCACGCGGCGGCAAGTCCTATCATTTTCTTAAGGACAGACGCCACGTGACGTCACAAAAAGGACTTTCAATAATATTTTAAAACTGATTCCATCAGGGCTGTAAAATTTTTTAAAAAAATCATGAGAGGATAACTTTGCACCCTCTATCCATTTCTGCAATACAAAAAATGAGGTCGATACTACTTTACATTTCTCAGTAAACCATTTACTAAAGCCCACTCAATTATTACTAACCGTAACAGCGAAGTATACGCAACATATAATATTCAGAACAGCAAATAAATGAGTAATGAATATCAACGGTCCCATAACTTTATTGATTTCTTGCACAGTTCTGAAACATAAGAATATTAATTGTCATTCTCAAATCATAATTTAAAAATCACCTGATGTAGTGCTGGTGGTACTTGACCCAGTCTTTGAAGAGCGGTGTGATTTGGTTCCTCGGTCCTGGCAGGAGAGCTTGGGGGGCGGTACGTGACAGCAAGTCTGCACGCTCCGCCGCGGCCAACATCAGTGAACACGCAAACGCATCAGTAGTACACATTGCAGAAATGTACATCAGCATCGCTAGTCCTAAAATATGAGAACAGCGATGATTAACATGGGACCTTATTTGAAAAAGGCCCTTTAAAATTGAATATCTAAAAAAAAAAAAAAAATACTGCATTAGGTGGTATGAAAACGTAGCAATATTGGATGACTCAAACTTTAACCAAAATAATTTTGTTTTTGAACACATTTTTTTATTAAAAAATATTGAAAATTTTCCTTGTTAATTCTAATAAGATTTTTTTTTTTTAACGAAAAAATGAAATTCGATCACAAAATATTTTAAATATTTTTTGCTTGTAACTCGAGTCATATAAAACTTCACTCTATTTTTTGATACCATCATATAATAATATTATCTAATGATGTAATTTTTTTGAGTGCCTGTTTCAGATAAAGCCCCATGTCAAGCGACTCATTTACAAAGTTGTCTTCTCTAACTTCTGTAAAAAATCTATTAATTATTTCATTCTCCATTCAATAAGTACGAAAAAATGTAAAAGTAATTGCAACACTTACCTTGCCAGATAGCTAGAGGAATGTAGGTGCTGATTGTGTAATTATCTGTTGGCCACCAGATTTTGTACACGTACGAAAACTGAATTTCACTGAAGGCATTAGGAGACTGTGATGTCTGGTAGCTCCATATTATCACTTTGATAGCTCTGAAATTAGATGGTACGTATTAGTCAACGGTAGAATCGGAATAACGAACTAAAAATTATTATATGTAGAAAATTACTGAATTTAAACAATAAATATTGACGATGGCATTAATTGATTGGTGATTTTCATGCAGTTCCAAATCATTATACTATTTATAATGAATCTAGAATGAGAAACTGCCAAAGTAACCAAATAGCATGAATTCATATTTTTTTTTAATTAGTTTTGAATAGGAACACCGCAAAATCAGCTGACTTGAGGAGTTTATGGTTTGCTACAGCTATTTTGATTAAGACAAACATTTTTTATTGATTTATATAAATAAAAATACTGTATGGTAATCGGTAGCACTGTCCCCAGCAGAAAGCTGCATGCGTTGTAGATGAGCACTAGAATGCTGAATCTCTTCGTACGTCGCTGTGACGTCACGACCATCCATCTCTCCATCGCCTTAAACCTGGCGCTCTTAGAGTAGGGAGGACCTGGGAAATAACAATATTTAGTTAAAATAAATTTCATCTTTTATTCACTATTAAGCTCTCTCCTAGTTTAATTCCCTTTTATTTTGCACCATTTTATAGGAAAAAGACGGGATTACGTATTTTTTCCTCTTCTTGAGCATAAAGTCTCAATCTTCATTTCATCCTCACTTTGAGAGCGAAGAGGAAATAAGATGTGTTTTAGAGGTAAAAAGATTAGTTTTAGACGTTTAAAGGATGAGTTGAAGACGTAAATTCTTCATTTTTGTTTTCAAATAAGTCAACCTAGCATCATACCAAAGAGGGTGAAAACTATGTATCCAAAACTCCTAGAAATATGAGAAAAAGTGTAAAATAAGATTCTAGAAAAAATTGCAACCAACCAACCAGCAACTTATTTCTGCAAACATTTAAAAAGTATAACATAAAATTTAAAAAAAAATAATTTACAAATTAACATGTTATAATCATAAAATACTAAAAATTGACGAATTTCGATCAAATCTAATTACTTGATTTATTTTTTCTTTGAAAATTATAAAAACATAGCAATATATTTATAATCAGACGAAAATACAAAATACTTACATTTTAATAGTTCTAAAATATGATTAATTTTATCTGCATTGTATGCAAAATAAATATGTCTGAAAACGCTTTGGAAATAATTATTTGTAACTAGAGCAAAGGATAATGAAGATACTAATGAATATGGGGTGACAAACCAATGAGCGATACCTAAAGTAATGATTGTCAAATATGCAAGATGACAAAACAAAACAAGAAAAATTACGTATTTAGATAACTGTTTATCATCCAGTAAAATAAAACCGGACCATTTTAACGCCCTTATATTAAAATTCAATTCACTTTTCTGGACCATCCCTGTTGGAAATACACACTGTGGTAGCGTCTAATGTCCAGCAGAAACTGACATTAAAATAATTTTAAGTTTGAAGAATATTGTTCATGTATTTTAAACTTGCATACTTGAGGGTAGTGACGTAATCTTCTATGTTTGCCTAAGTAAGTAAGATTTACTTTGAATAAATATTTTAACAAACAGGAATATTCAGTGAGTTTCAATGTCTTCTAAGAATTGTTAAATATTCAAATTTTACAAACTTACCTTTCAAAGTTTTTTTTTTAAAAAATCATTATATCAATAATTAGCTTGAAATATCTAAGTCCATGACACCATATGAACTTTCCCTTTTTTTCGTTCATACAAACTTTCTGGGAAACCTTCTGTAATGTGATGGCATTACAATCGTTATATTATGTTATATATATGCCATACATCAGACCTCATAAATATTTAAATTAATATAAGTAAATATTTCTTATTTCCCATGGCGTACCATGTCAGCCCAATTAATTAATTAATTATTGAGTGATGAAATTTATTTCAACTTGGGCTGACATGGTACGCCATGGGAAATAAAAAAATATTTAATTTATATTAATTTAAATATTTATAAGGTCTGATGTATGGCATATACAGTATATAACATAATATAACGATTGTAATGCCATCACATTACAGAAGGTCTCCCATAAGGTTTGTAAGAACGAAAAAAAGGGAAAGTTCATATGATATCATGGACTTAAATATTTCAAGCAAATTATTGATATAATGATTTTTTTAAAAAAACTTTGAGCATCCGTCGTTCCATCGCCTTAAACTTTGTGCTCTCAGAGTAGGGAGGACCTGAGAAATAACAATGTTGAGTTGAAACAAATTTGATCTTTTATTCAACTATTAAGCTCTCTCCTAGTTTAATTCCCTTCTATTTTGCACCATTTTAGGGGAAAAAGACGGGATTACGTCTGGAGCACAAAATGTGAAATATTTTCTCCATTTCATCCTCACTTTGAGTGAAGACGAAATAAGATGTTTTTAGAGGTAAAAATATTAGTTTTAGACATGGAAAAGATGAGTTGAAGACGTGTTTTTTTTTTTTTTTCACTTAGGAAAACCTAGCATTATACCAAAGATGGTGAATACAACCCACACAACTCCTTGAAAGCTGAGAAAAAGTTTAGTGTAAAATAAAAATCTGGAAAAAATTGCAACCAACCAACCAGCAACTTATTTCTGCAAACATTTAAAAAGTATAACGACATAAGATTTTTAATTAATTAATATTGAAGTCCATGCCATCATGACCCCCCACCCCCAATCTCCGTTCATACAAACCTATTTGAAGACACAATCACACGTACACTGCTGATGTTTAATACGGATCCATTGACGATGGATAATGTTATTCTTATGAGGCATCGTCAACGGATACGTATATCATGTAAAAGTAAGAATGTTATGTCATTAAATAAAATCATCAGACCATAATTATATATTAGACCTTATACTTTGCCCATGGACATGTAAATCGCAATGGAGTATCGACCACAATTTTTTTATTGCAGAAATGGATAGAGAGTGCAAAGTTATACGTACTACTCTAATTTTTTTTAATATTTTCTACAGCCCTGGAAGCGTTTTTAAAAAAAATTATTAAAAGTCCTTTTTGTGACGTCACAAGGTGGCAAGTCTTATCCTTCTCTTAAGGAGAGACGCCTCGTGACGTCACAAAAAGTATATACTTTCAATAATTTTTTTAAAATACTTTCAGGGCTCTAAAAAATCTGAAAAAAAATCAGAGTAGCATAACTTTGCACGCTCTATCCATTTCTGCAATAAAAAAAGGAGGTCGATACTACATTAGTGTGATAAATACTTTATATTTCATATTGGTATTGTATATAAGCCTTGAATTAATAAAGTCATGTTAGGGAACAAAAGGAGTTTTATATTTTAATCAAATTTTTATATCAAAAGAGTGCTAAAAACATTTATTTCTTTTATTTATTTATTTTTTACAGCTCGCGGCGGGGCAATGGGTAGGGATAAGGTAGGGAGCGGATGCCACGGCCTATTACGCGTCCCAGCATTCGCTGAGGTGAGACTGAGGGAACCGTGGAAAACCTCAGTCAGGACGGACACCTCTACTTTTTATCAATGGACCAAAGCGATGTCCAAAGCCTGGGGAACCACACACATGCAAGTGCATCACTGCACTGGGTGGAAAGCGAGACGAATTTACCCCAGGAAGGGAGCAGCGTATTTTTTACTTGAAACGGTCACCCATCCAAGTACTAACCACGCTCGACGTAGCCTGACTTCGGTGATCTAACGAGAACCGGTCAATGAATATGTTAAATTGTAAAGAAGAAAATTGCTATTTTGTAGGTTTTTTAAGTGACAAGGACAACACAAAATCTTTTATTAAAAGATTTCATTGCATGAGCATAACTATTTTTAGCACATGCACTAAAATATAGATTGATAGTTATTTAAACAATTTTCAGCGTTAATAGCCAACCATGAATATTTTATTATTTAAAACATTAAAGGTGCATGCGCACTTGCTTCAAAATCTCATATGGTTATGCATGGTCATGCTTGAAATAAAATACCCCCCCCCCCCCCCGCAAGGCGAGGAAAATATCGAGCTTCCTTCTGATTGGCTGCGGGATGCGAATTTATCGCTTTCCCCTTCCATGGAAATGCACCTTTACGCCATTTTTATTATTATATATATAATAACATTAATAAGTTCACTGCTGCATAAAATTTTACTATCTCAAATTTCTATTTAAAATGAACACAATTAACTATAGAGTACAAGCACTATAATATAATTTTAATGTTAATTAGATAATTTTGAACATAATACCACTGTAGATTCATTTGAGGTTTCTTCCTAATCACACTAAAACAATAGAAGTTATATAAGCGTTACTAATGAAGATAATTTCCTGTCAGTCATAAAGTAAATTGATTTGTCGTAGCATGTAATGATAGCTCACATTTTAATTACCTAGCGCTCTATATATAAGAACGATGGTTTGAGATATAATTATTCAGAACATAATACAGTGAATAGCAGGGGCGGATCCAGCTCGCGGCTTTGGGGGGGGGGGGGGGGCGGTGCCCTATCCCGCAATGTTAAATCTTGGGGTGGGAGGGGGGCGATGGGTGGGGGGTGGTAATACCTTCAATGTATTTTGGGGCCTTTTGGGGGGGGGGGCGATCGCCCCCATCGCCCCCCCCCCCCTTGGATCCGCGCCTGGTGAATAGAACAAGCATCTACTTTGCAAGATGAAGGTTATATTATTACTTCTATTGGTGTTCATATCAGACGTCAAACCAGGTAATATAAATATGAAATAGATTTTGTCCTTTCAAAATTTAAATTACTTCATATTTCAGAAACTAACTTTCTGGGAACTCGAATAATAAATGGAAGACCAGCAATAAGTGGCATTCACCGTTCCATGGTAAGTGTTCTTTATACATCTACGTTTTTAGTATATTGTTAACACGGAAATTTTATAACTATTTTTTCCAAATTTATGATTACGAATTCAATGAAATTTGTATTAGGATGAAGCTAATAGTAGATAAGCTAGACATATTAAAATCTTAATTGAAAATTAATATTTCTGATAAAATTAATATTAAGCTAATAATAGCTACAATTCAAGACAAAAAAGAAAAATCATACACGCGAGTTGATGCAGCGCTTTTCAAACACATCGCGAGAAGTTTCAGGTGTAGTTTTTTCCCCTTTTAATTTTTTTTTTATAAATAAAAGCATTTTGCTCTAGTGAGAGCGAAGTAAAATTCATTGTAAGCCCTAAAAACATAATAAAATGCAATTTTTTGACGTTTAAGCTGAAATTCATGAAATAATTTATTATTTGTATTATTTCGGATGTGCTACATATGAAGGGGCATTCACAAAGTCTTAAGGCCACATAAATTTTGGGTCTAAAAAACACGTCTAAAATCAAGCTTTAAATTATCGAACCTTATAAGGCTCGATAATTTAAAGCTTGATTTTAGACGTGTTTTTTAGACCCAAAATTTTTGGTCTTAAATTATTGAGCCTTAAATGTGGCCTTAGGGCTTTGTGAATGCCTCTTATTATGTCTGAAATTCGTTAAAGCTAAAAAATTCTACTACTACTTAAAATCTTTGTCTTTTCAATTGTTATTCCGGAAAATTTTTACCTGAAATAGTTTGATGCAGGCAAGATCTTCTGAGCATATATTTTAAGCAGGTCGACCGTGGCCCAGTGCATTGACAGTTATCGTTAGATCACTGAAGTCAAGCGTGGTTAGTACTTGGATGGGTGATTGTTTCAAACAAAAATCACGTTGCTCCCTCCCTGGGATAAATTTGTCTCGCTTTCCACCCAGTGCAGCGATGCAATTACATTTAGTTCCCCAGGCTTTGAACATCACTTTGGTCCATTTATAAAAAAGTAGAGGTGTCCGTCCTAACTGAGGTTATCCACGGTTCCCTCAGTCTCACCTCAACAAATGCTGGGACGCGTAACAAGCCGTGGCCACTATTATTTTCATATCTTATCCCTTCCCATTACCTCGCCGCGAGCTCTGTAAGCTCTTAGGGGTGTATCCTTGTATAAAAAAGTACGCCAATTAATTTTCACACATTATTTATGTTACAGGTGTTTCTTTCTACTCCTGCTGAATGCGGAGGGACAATTTTGAGTGCCGATATCGTGATGACTGCAGCACACTGCGTGTTTGGGTAAGAAATAATGAGAAATTTTAACATAAAAAACAAGATTGCAGTAAAATCCACTATTAACTCAAGCATAACTTAAGGCGGATTCACATGGCGATTTTTATCATGCGACGTGAATAATGCGCGCTTGCTGTGACATTCATTGGCGGCCATATTTGGCAACTAAAAAAGAAAGCATCGCATTTAACGCGATTTTACTACCGCAACCTGGCGAATTCGCTCGCCGCATAAGATTTCAAAGCTTGTGTGACAAAATCGCGTCGCCGTTGTCGTCATCTGAATCCACTTTTAGATACATAGTTTTCATAATGGAGAGAAGGAAACTTGGTATTCAATTGATGCAATGCTGTACCTTATTAATTCTTTCAAGAATTTTTTTACCATATTATTTTTAATTATTATCATTGTGTTATGTGTTTGTCACTCATCAGGTTTAAGTGGGAAAATTTCTTTTACTATTAAAGTTTATACTAATTAAGAAAAAAAATCCTGAAGGATATTTTTACTTTTTTCCCTTTTAGAAAAGTTATGAGTGTTTTTGCCTACTTTCTTATTGGTATAATGTTAAATTTAGTATAAAAACGGAAAAGTTAATAAGTTAAGGTCTAACTCTATGGTTAAGGTAGAGATAACGTCGATCAGCTGTTTGTTTTTTTTAGTTTTTTTTTTTTTTTTACTCCATTCGATTAACATTTAAGGGTAAGGTAACGCCACCAATGTTAAAAAAAATCCCTCTCACAAAAATTCTGAAAAAAATTTAAAATGTTCTCCTCTATACCCCCTATCAGTAGCTAAAATATCAGGTGTACAAATACGATCTAGTTTTTGAGTTATAAAATTTTAAAGTTGACTACTTTAACATGGAGAAATGAAACTCCCATGTTAAATTGGTCAACTTTAAAAATTCATAACTCAAAAACTAGATCGTATTTGTATACCTGATATTTTAGCTACTGATAGGGGGTGTAGAGGAGAACATTTTAAATTTTTTTCAGAATTTTTGTGACAGGGATTTTTTTTAACATTGGTGGCGTTACCTTACCTTTAAATAAACCTTAGCAAATTCACAAAAATTCTGAAAATTTTTGAGAGGCATATAATTATTATAATTATTAGTGCCTAAGAGCCATATAAAAAGTTTCAAAACATTTTAAAGAGCCGATTTTTGTTTACTTAAGTTTTTACTTTGTCTCTCCATGGGAAAGCCCTATGCTGAAAATTAAATTAATTAATTAAAAAAAAGTCGGCCTGTTAAATTGTTTTGAATTTTTTTCTATGGATATCTGCCTCTGAAAAAAATGGCAGAATTTTTGTGAATTTGCTAAGGTTTGCATGTTAATAAACATGTTTTTTTATGTTTATGTAATATATAATATGTACACTGTAAGAGTGTTCAATAAAAACTTAAAAAAAAAAAATGGAACTAAGAAACAGCTGATCGACAATATCGCTCTATCTTAATTTAAATAACACAAAAAGCTTACCTTAAACATGAACTATAAAAAATGCAATTTATTCAGCTACAGTTACAAAACCAGTGCACCAAACATAACAAACTTGAAAATACAAGACTCTGATCTAACGTATACTGTTATTTAATTGTTCGTTTAGATTCGATAGACTTGACATGATGGTGTTATCATCCTCGATGACACCAAAGGTTAATGGTCATCTACACCACGTGACAAACGTCTCGGTGCACGAGGAATACGTTCCTTACTCCGAGGATCCCACAGCACAGAGTCCTATTGCGGTTAATGATATAGCTCTGTTAAAGGTGAGAATAAATGTTGATATTTTACCAGTAAAAAGGCACCACGCTCCGTGCTGCCCTCAAGCGGAGAGCGCAGATGACTAAAAAGCAGATGAAGATCTCATTTCTGGGAAAAATTTTCCGCGAAAAATTCAAACGGTGTAATTTAAATCCATTAGCATCTTCCCGGTGAACTATTATTTTAAAATTTTAAAATTATTTTAAAATGATTCTATCTTCTTTAAACTATATCATATATTTTATTTCTACTATAATTTAACCCACATTTATACTGTAACATTCAATGGTTTTTCCAGTTCCATTGTTTGAATTTTTCGCGGACAAAATCAGTTTCAGAAATGACGGGAAATGAGATCATCATCTGCATTTGAGCTATCTGCGCTGTCCGCTTGGGGCAGCACGCAGCGTAACGTGTCACTTTGTTGCTTGATAAAATACATTGTAAATTCGTAAAAAAAATTATTTCCAAACAAATTTTTTAGCTTTTCAGTGTTCTTACCAAAAATATTAAAAAAAAAAATCACTTTTTTATAGAAAATGCAGCAAAAAGGCGTTTCAAAAGTGCTATTTAAAAGTGTGTTTAAAATAAAAGTTTTAATTTTTTTATATTTCTTTACACAGACTTCCCTTTTCCCTTACACGTACTGAAGTCTTTGTTTCTTTACTTCATTCCTTCCTTTTTTTTTATGACAATATAAAGAATAGAGCTGAAATGCACTAAAAATATGTCAAAAAGTCACAAAAAGTCATCTTATGCCAAAATAGTCTCAAAATCCAAAAATAGTCTAAATAGTCTTTTTTTTATAGGGTCATTTTAATCTACTTCCGGAGATCGGTGGACATCCTAATTGACAACAAAATTGTCCTCATGTGCACAAAAAGGCAAAATGACTTTTTTCCGCGCTCTATACTTATTACTTATAAAAATTGTAGTAAATTATAATTATTAGATTCATTATAAATTACTTAAAACTAGATTCTTTTAAATAATTAATAATATAAAATTTATAAAAATTATCTTTACGTTAAGTATATGATATCAATTTGATTATATTATTACAAATATTTTTATTGCAGAAACAAATTAATTTTGAATAATTTCTTATTCAATTACATAAAAATATTCAAGTTAACCTCCACGAAATTCTCAGGCGGTGCCCCCTTTCACCCTGGAGAACGGAGAGAACGTCCCGGTAACTTTACCTTTTTCTCCTGATATGAAGTTCTATGAAGAAGAATTGGCAACCGCCGTGGGGTGGGGAAAAACTTGGGTAAGATATTCAGGTCGGATCACCAATGGAGCATAGACCTCAAAACTTAAAAAAAGCAGAGTAGCATACCTTTGCACCCTCTATCCATTTCTGCAATAAAAATATTGAGGTTCATACCCTATTTTAAGTAGGCTCAAAATACATAAACGCAGGGTAAATTTAAATTAATACAGGTCTCAAATTACAAATTAGACAGATACTAAATGCTTCTTGAGTTTATAATCAACATTCACATATTATAGTTTTTCTCCACGCATGGTTCGACTTGCACTTGCTTCAATATTATATAGTAGCGATTTTAGCGAGATAATTTTTTTTTTTTTTAATTAATTAAAAATTTAAAAGTGATTTAAAGTGATTAAATTTAATTTAAAATTTAATCACTTTCCGTGTGGCGGAGAGTGATATTTTCGCCAACATGGTCGCTATAGGATATATTGCGCTATCTCACCCCGTCAAGCCTCGCATGATATCACTTCATGTACGCGTATGGCAAAGCAACTATAAGGTGGATTCACATGGCGTCATCGGCGATGTAATTTTGCTGCAAAAGCAATGAAATTCTATGCTGCGAACGAATTCGCCAGGTTGAGGCTGTAAATATGCTTGGATGCTCGTTTTTAATCACCAAATTTCAGCTGCCAATAGATATTACAGCAAGTGCGCAATATTCGCTTTAAGTCTCATGATAAATATCACAATGTGAATCCGCCTTTATAGACTATAACGTTGTCTACCCAAGTTTCTGCTGGTAAATTTTATCTAAAATAATATTTCTTCAGACTGGCGCTACTTCATTATTTCTTCAAGAGGTGGACCTCAAGATAATAAGTAGCAAGGAATGCACTGAAGCGGTTGGGCAACAAATATACCCTGACGTACATCTTTGTGCAGCATCTTATTTGAAGGAGCTTCGAATGGGAGCTTGTGTTGTACGTATCTGAGTTTGGTGATTAAGGAAATATCCAAATAGTAGGATTTTGAAATTACACGAGACAAAAACATAAGAATTCTACTACATCAGTATTTTTTGGTCTTATTTAGTAGTAGGGCGTATTCGAGAAGTCGCTCGGATATATCGGATAAACATATCCATGTTTTTTAAGAAAATCTACGAGTCCAGATCTGGCGGAAGTCGTCACTCCCGCCTTTCTACCACCAGAGCCCGCCACCAGCAAGAGTCCTCTTTTTTATCTGCCTGGCGTGAGCGATCAACCAGATATGTCGCTGCTCTGTGGGAAATAGTTCAGCTGTTTTTTTAAATAACTGATGGACTTGGTGTGTGACGTCACTTCCTTTATCTGTGACTTATCTGTCGGAGAGGACAGATTTATTCTCGAATACGCCCGTAGACAATCCAGCAATCATATACATATAAAAAAAACATTTGAAGGGCTTTATTTTTTAAGCATAAAATATATAACATCAGAGATGCAGAAAACAAGGTTCGTGAAATGTAGTGCGAAATTAAAAATATAATACTATCGTGATGCTAGTTGTTATAGTTTAAAATTATAATTAATTACAATTAACTAATTTAAAATAATTTAATATTTAATAATAAAAAAATATAATAATTTATTTTTATCATCTTAATAGAAAAGCTAAAAAAAAACACAAGGGATCAGTTAAACTAAAGCAAATTAATATACAATAATATTTTTAATGTCTAGTTTATGATCCTAGTGTATATTTTTTTTTTTTTTCGTTTATACTTTTATAGAGTAGCGCCACGAGATTGTTGGGTTGCTTGCTTACAGGATAACGTCCTGATGTTTACCCCCCCCCCTCGAAGAGCAGCCTTACGCTCTAAAGCATTGAAAAAAAAAACGCATAAAAAAATAATTATAAATTACAGACAGCAAATATTACATAATTTATATCATTTTCATATTATCTGCTAATTTTAAGAATACACCAGTTACATTTTTGTGTCTTTAAATAATTTTACCTGGCATGCAAGAAAGTAAATTTTTCTCTTTTTTTTTTTTTTTCAATGCTTTAGAGCGTAAGGTTGCTCTTCAGGAGAGGAAAGGAGGGGAGGTATAAACATCAGGATGTAAGCAGGCAACCCAACAATCTCGTGGCGCTACCCTATATAGTATGTAAAATTAATTGTAATGATCCTAATAAATATTTCTCTGCAGGGTGACAGCGGTGGTCCGTTGTTTGTACGAGGTATGCAGGTGGGTGTGTTCTCAGGAGCGACAGTAGAGTGTGCCGTTCTGCCCAACATCTACACACATGTGCCTCACTACGTCGACTGGATCATGCAACAAGCTAAAGTCATGTAACCTCACTCTCTTGCTTAAGGGGAAGCCGGGGAAGGTAAATCCAATCAGCTGATTTTTTTAAGCCCATTTGATTAACATGTAATCCTTAGCAAATTGACAAAAATTCTGAAAAAAATTGTGAGACAGAAAAAAATGCAAGATAATTATTCGAATCGAGACGTTTTTTTTTTTTTTTTTCATTTCATTTTTTTTTCAGCATAGGGCTTTCCCATGGATAGCCAAACTTAAAACTTAAATTAAAAAAAGTTGGCTTGAATAAATTGTCTTGAAATTTTTCTTTTAGGTACTGAAACCTATCTCTAAATTTTTTTCAGAATTTTTGTGAATTTTCTAAGGTTAACAAACATGTTTAATCAAATATGGGACTAAAAAATCAGCTGATTCACGTTACCTTACCCTGTAACACGCCCAATGCTAAAAAAAAATCCCACACATGAAAATTATAAAACAAAATTAAAATGTTTTCCTCTACAGTACATCCCCTATCAGTATCTAAAATATCAGGTATACAAATTCAAGCTAGTTTTTGAGTTATGAATTTTTAAAAATGACTACTTTAAATGGAGAAATGGAACTTCAATGTTAAATTAGTCAACTTTAAAAATTCATAACTTAAAAACTAGCTGGAATTTGTGTATCTGATATTTTAGTTACTGATATGGAATTCCATGTAGAGGAGAACATTTTAAATTTTTTTCATAATTTTCGTGTGTGGGATTCTTTTTAACATATTGGGCGTTTCTTACCCTTAGTGAAAATTTTTAAAATATTGTATATTTTACTCACTTCTAAGTGTCTTCATGATATTATAGTGCAAGTTGATAGCATATTATCAGGGATTGGTTCATGAATAACTATTCCTTGATATTATTATTGTAACGAATGAATTAATAAAAGTATGCAATTATAATATAAAAATTATTTTATATAAAACTTTGTGCTTTGATATTTTATTTAAATTATATGTAATATGTGCTTTTTAAAAGTACGTACGTACAGGCCGGGGGTGATCACAAAGTTCTTGAATATTTTATCCACAAATAAAACCATCCTCAATGTGCACTTTCTTATATACATCAAATTGAAGCCCTAAATTCAACATTTTTAAAACTTAAATTAAAAATATTATTGACAATTGTGTGGCTTTCTCACAAGTTGTAACCTCTGACATGTAGGCAACCCAACGTACACCACCAGCAAGCAGCAGCCGCTAGCAAGCGAGCGAATATATGGCTTATTATAGTATTACGTACGGTCGTAGCTCCTAAGGCAAAAGGTGCTATCTGTAATTTTTTTTAAAGTTCGTTTTTTTCCGTGTATTGTGACGACTTGTCTAGGTATAATATATATGCTAGATAACATGGCCAAGTGATTTTCACGCCACACCACCCCTTCCATAAGATAACAGGGTAAGTCAAAAGATGCTGTCTGGTGAGCCACCAAACTGACCAAACCCTCTCAAGGCAGAAGGTGCATGCTATCTAAAGATAGCATATTTTGCCTTTAGGAGATTAATTTTTCATTTTGTGAATTCATGCAGATATAAGCACCTTTGGCCAATGTTATCTTATCAGGTGCTATATATATATTATGTTAGTAAAATGATGAGTAAAATAATCAATATTCAGTTTTATAATTTTTATATTTTTGCACAGAGAGCTATTATAGGGTCTCTGCAATGATGTGTGCAGATATGTATTGTGTGTCTCGACTTTTGAAAGTTTTGAAATTCTTCGCGACTTTTTTTTTTATCCGTGAGGCACTAAAAGCGCAAGAAAATGTAACAGCTGACACCTTGTAAACAGACGCCTAATTTTGTTGTATCTTTTAATTTATTTTAATTTATAATTAGAGCAGCAATTACAGTATAAGTTTGCACACGTGAGTACTTGGTAAATAGTTTTTATTAATCATATTAATGTGTCTCTTTGTTTTTACTGATATAGGTAGAAAACATGTGATAAGACTGATGTCATAAAAGAAACAAAGGTTTGTTATGCATGCATAACAAACCATAAAATAATATATCTTTCGTGAAAATAAGTAACTATGCATATAGTGTAAATAAGCCAAACTTATGTATTTCATTTACTATATTTTAGTGTAGATTTTAGTGTTGATGTACAGATGCAGATGCATTATTATTATTATGCATAGTAGTTATGCATATATCATATTGTATGCTACCCTATTCCAGTGTTGAATGCAATGCATTATGCACATATCAATGATGTGAATACGCATATACTGTGTATTAATAGGTGACTTCTCCTTACACTGATCCTCGCCATATATCTGTGCGAGTGTGGCGCTGCAGCGTCGTGTATGGTCAGAGTATGTAGAAACGAAACAATACATTGCGAAGATGGGGGGAAAATTTTGTGAACCGCGAGTTAGGTACGAAAGAAAATAAAAAGTTAACATTTTTCACTGCCAAAACGTGGTATAACTATTCTAGTTTGCTTCAGTACAATTGTTTTCACCCTAGCACTGCTCAATTCCAAATACTAGCGAGATAAAGACAACTACCTCGGGCCACCGCGGTTCGTGTGTGACGCCATGCTGCCAAGCGATTGGTTGTTCACAGAGCATGCAGCCATTGATGGATCATTAACAGCATGACGTCATGCTGTCAAGTGATTGGTCGACTTTGAACTGCAAGTTGCAAAAAGTTGCAGCACCACTCACAGATGGCGAGGATCAGTGTAGGCGAAAGTCACTTATTATCCATATATATTCATATCATTTGGTGGACTTTTTCGAAGTTTGCGAAAATATAGGTTCTTCAATTCAAATTGATTCAATTCGATGTCCTAGGCAGTCCTCCCAGTAAAACTGTTTGTTATGACTGCCCATGCACTCAGCACTTAACTGTTTCATTTTTTACCTGGCTCATCCGCCTTTTGATCATAAACGCTCATTATACAAACTTTGTCTGATTACAGATCCGTCAAATTAATTAAATTTTCCATCTTCAGCGCACACAAACATGTTGCAACTAGACGAGATGAACTACGAAAGTGAAAATGATGATTCAACGGACAGTTACTTTGGACATCCCATCAGGAGTCTGCCAACGACAATCAAATGTGACACTCTCGAGCAAATGTGCAAGAAAGTCATCTTAAACAACTGTGAACTCTACGAGAAACTAGAAACTCCATTTATTCATATCCGTAAGTATCAACATTTAATGGAGGGAAACGGCTTCAGTTTTTTTTTTTTTTTTTATTATTTTAAATTTTTCATTGTTTTATAAATGTAATGTCAAACTTTCAGTGCATCCACTTTCCTCTGAACACTTTTTGAATGTTAACTGCTGGGAATCGCAAAATGCGGAAAATGGTGACTTTTTTTTGGGTGCACTAACAATTTTGTCATTATTTATAATGTTTAAGTTAATGTTAACATCTTTGACGTTATTTTACCCTTTTGGGTGTGGCCATGATCGTGGTAGCGGGCAGATAGCTTATAATCCCGGATCAGGGACAATAATATATACAGTACAGTACTATAAATGATAAAAACCAGGGAGTAAAGTTCTTAATGTTCCAAGATAAAATTAGAGGTTGAGTGTGGCAAAGTGCATTGACCGGTTCTGGTTATATCACCAAAGTCAAGCTACGTCGAGCGTGTTTATTATTTGGAGGGGTGACCGTTTCAAGTAAAAATTATGTTATACCCTTTCTGGGATAAATTCATTTCCAACCAGTGCAATGATGCACTTGTGTGTGGTTCTCTAAGCTTTGGACATCCATTTGGTCCATTGATAAAAAGTAGAAATGTCCGTCTTGACTGAAGTTTTCCACGGTTCCCTCAGTCTCACCTCAGCAAATGCTGGGATGCGTATCAGGCCGTGGCCACTATCTGTTCCCTACCTAATCTCTCGAGCTCCAAGCTCATGGGAGTGTATCCTTGTAAAAAAAATATATATTAAACCTGATGCTGGTAACAACTCTGATGTAGAGGCTGTCTATGTTACAGCTCCCCCAATACTTGCTGATGTTCAAAGCTTCTTCGAGGCCAATGGCAAGCTGGAAAATCCGGCCTTCCTATCATTATTTCTTGGACCAAACTGCACCATCCTCCACGTGAAGTTTTCCAAAGAAACTTGGACCCCTGAGGTGGTGAAACAGTTCTTCAAGAACACTGTCAAACATTGCTCAGTAAGTAACCCTACTTTGTGTCGAAGAAAGTTCACTTTTCTTTCCCTGTTGTAGGACAATTAAGGGTAAGATAACACGAAACAGCTGATTGAAGTAGTCCTATTTCATTAACATGTAAACCTTAGCAACCTCATATTAATTTCAATTTTTTGAGAGACAGTCTTTAGCACCACGAAGTTGCAAAATTATTTTTTAAAACATTTGTTGTCTTAAATTAATTTTTTTAAGTTTTCAGTATAGGGCTTTCCCATGAAGAGCAAAACTAAGAAATTCATTTATCAAAATCGGCTTGCCCGATTGTTTTGAAATTTTTCCTGCATTTTTTTGGTGCTAACAACTGTCTCTAAAAAAAAATTCAAAATTTTTATGAAGATGCTACTGGTAAAGTTTACATGTTAATCAAATGGGGCTTCGTCGATCAGCTGTTTCGCATTACCTTACCATTAAGAGACTGAATTAAACTTCACTGCTCTTTGTTGACTTGATTATTGTGGGTACCTTTTATACTAGGGCAGCCATTGCTTACAGCAATCTGTCACAGTATTCACCTGGTTGTGACTGAGGAAACCATGGAAACCTCAGTCAGGATGGTCGGCACTTGATAGAGGATGCCATCAGTCACCTCTTGGATGCACAACATAACTAATCAAGGCTTTATTTTGTAATGTTACCACTGTCCATCAAACCTATGTAAAAAAAACACTTGAAATTGCTCTTTTGGCATAAAATGAATATTTTAGAGGAAAATAAGTTACTGATTTATTTATTATCAGAAGACTCATAATTTGAAGTCTCAGTGTACAGATTTACTCTTGAATGTTTCTGATTTATACTATCTTAAGGTAGAGATAACACGGATCAGCTGGCCCAATGCTAAAAAAATCCCATTCATAAAAATTATGAAAAAAATTTAAAATGTTCTCCTCTACATCATCCCCTATCAGTAGGTAAAATATCAGGTACTGTATACAAAAACGAGCTAGTTTTCGAGTTATTAATTTTTAATGTTGACTAATTTAACATGGAAGTTCCATTTCTCCATGTTACATTAGAGAACTTTAAAAATTAATTACTCGAAAACTAGACCGTTTTTGTATACCTGATATTTTACCTACTGATAGGGGATGTAGAGGAGAACATTTTAAATTATTTTCATAATTTTTATGAATGGGAATTTTTTGCATTGGGCCAGCTGATCCGTATTATCTCTACCTTAAAGGGGTACCAAAGTGACTACTTTTTTTACATGTTCGGGCAGCTACGAATTATTCTGATATCCCTGTGGCTCAATATTTTCGTACAATGCCTAGTCTAGTTATTTTACAATTAATTATTTAGTTTGAAAAGTGAGTTTGATAACCGTTGGTTGATTCAAGTTGGTGCGCTTCAGCAGCAGCCGCTGACCAATGCCCACTGTATCAAGGCCTGCGCACTGCGAAGCGCGCGAAACAAGTAGTCCACCCCATTTGCTATAGCATTGTAAAATTCAAATTAAATCCAATAGAAATAAATTTTTCTTGATATTTTCACACCCCAGGCATAATTTCTAAACCCCTTATCTTGCTGTGTGTAAAGTTTCAAAATTTTAGAATTACTCCTTCCATGGAAATTTCGGGGTGAAATTAGCATGTAACTCAATGGGAAATTGTAAATCTAGGACTCCTATTTCAAAAAACAATCGAGATTGATATTATAGTTTGCAGGCCTTGATACAGTGGGCATTGCACTGATACGACGAGAATCTCCCGCAAATCGGGGGAAACTCTTCCCGCCCCCTTCTTGTCGTATCACCGACTGCTGCGGCCTCGGGCATGCTTGAATCAAACAACGGCTGTCAAACTCGCTTTCCAAACTAAATAATTAATCGTAAAATAACTAGGCATCATACGTAAATATTGAGCCACAGAGATATTAGAATAATTCATAGCTGCCCAAACATGTAAAAAAAGTATTCTCTATGGTACACCTTTAATAATATGACTGAGCATTTGATGCAGTGGTATGTGCTTCTGATTTATAATCAGATGGTTGTGAGTTCAATCCCAGGCACTGCCAAACTTTTTCACATGGCTGTTGCTTAAAAAATAGTAAAAAACACCCAATCGTGCATCCGGGAGGTGATTGATGTAACCCTGTAATGGACAACCTGCATGACTTTTTTTATTGCAAAAATGAAAAGAGGGTACAAAATTATGTATTTTTTTATGGTTATTTTGAGTTTAGAAACTACAGAATTTTTGAAAGTTCTGTTATCCCTCCTAGATTCTCAATAAAATGGAAAGGACCTAAATGCCTATTGATGCCTGGGAGTTTCAATAATTGTTTCTGGACTCAAAAAAATCTGAAAAAAAAAAATCAGAGTTACATAATTTGGCACCCTCTTTTTATTTAGAACTGCAATAATAAAAGTTCATATCATGCAGGTTGTCCATTGCCGACCATCCTGTCTGAGTTTTCCATGGTTTACTCAGTTACTACTAGTCAAATGCTGGGATGGATTGCTAGGCGATGGCAGCCCCCCAGTTTAGCAGCTAACTGCTGGGATTCTTAGAAAGAAAAGAGTAGTGATGCTTTTTATGGGTTTAACATCATTAATGAAATTATTAAAGCCAATTCTCCAGATTCTCCTCCTTTAATAATTGTTGTTATTGACCAATGACATAACTTACAACATTGTTCACAGTAGTGCTCTTTGGTGCTCTTAATACCCAGTCTGCAAGCCAGATACTCAAGTACCATTTCTAAGTGGGGCATGTATTTTGAGTACAGTACACAATACTCTGTGGTACAATCAACACCAAATGTAATGCAAAAATCTCTGGGAGGCAACTCTGTGCTTGTAAGGGCCGGGATCATCATGAATATGTGGATTGAAATTGCGGTGAATTTTGATGTTGTTTATGACTTAATTACACTTTTATTTCTTTCATTATTCTGAAAAAAGCAGAGGAAAAGCAATAAAGTAACTTATAAACAACATCAAAGATCGCCGCGCTGTCAACCCTCATCATGAGTGACAGGTGGCTCATCATCGTGATGGTCCTGGTCCTTACAAGCACAGATTTGTCTCCCTGATATTTTTACATTAGATTTGGCGTTGGGTGTTCATACTATCCAGTAGAGTGTTGGCTGCCAAAAAGTACCCTCCTTTAATAATAACCATTGAGATCCACTCCTCACGGCAGTTGTATTATTTCAGAAGACACTGCGCACCCTGCGTCTCCAAGTAGAGACCAACAGTTTCCCTCCTCTCTACGTCCCCGGCCAGCTCAGCTCCCTACTAGGCAGTCTGCACGGTCTGACGGAACTTCACCTCAGTGGGGTCGGACTCAACGATGAAACCCTGACGGTCATCTGCTCTATCGGCCAGCAACTCAGGTACTTTCTTGCAAGCAACCTCTTTCCTCTTATCTAGGGGAAAGAAGAGACTGAGGACCCTTCAGCCCCCTACCCCAGAAATTTTCAAGATTTAACTTATTGGTAATATTGGCATCTGCTTCACTCTATTTTTTTTTTTATTAACATTGATTTCATGGGGCAAGCCTCCTTTCCCCCCCCCCCTAAATTTTAGTCTAGATCCGTACATTCTCTCTATTACAAATTTTGGACGCTACTCACAAAGGAAGTTATCCAGGTTTCTCGCTAACCAGTTTACTGTCATTGAATTAGGTTGGTGCTAACCGCGGTTAGTGAGAAAGCTGGATAAGTCTTTCGTGAATCACCTCCTTCATGTCTATGCTCGTGGATTTGTGATCTTCCTGTCTAATGGAGTATTGACTCCACAAAATTTTTTACAGAAATGAATAGAGGGTATTAAATTCATGGCACGCTCTCTGATTTTTTTTTTTTTCAGAAAGTATTGCTTTTCAAGTTTAAGCCCACACATTTTTTTAGTCTAAATCTTTTTATTAAGAATTTACGCCTCTATATTTTTATTAATTTTTTAAAAAAAGTTCCTGGGCTTTAAAAATCTGAAAAAAAAAAAATACAAAAATACAAAAAAAAAAAAAAAAAAAAAAACATAGGTTAATACTCCATTGTTGACATTGACATTTGTAAATTATGTAAAAATGAACCTCAAGACAGAGGGCATCTATTTAGATGCTTTGCATTAACTGCAGAACTTGTTGCCTGGCAACATGAAGAGAGAAGAGTCTTTTCTCTATTGGCTTACTAGAAGTAAAATGGTTTAATAAACAATACGTGGACATAAGAAAAGAAGAAGACATTATGACATTCATTGCAAGCTTATTAATAAGCAGGCCACAATAAAGCTGAAGCTGTTTCGTTTCTTTAGTGACCATAAAATTAGTACGTATTATTTTCTATGCAACAAGTAAAGTGAGTTTATTTACCTCAAACTTTTTTTTTTCTGAAATAATACTTGTAGCTCATTAATTATTTAAATTATTACACGATACAAATGAATGATATTTTAATAATTCTCCCACACTCCCCCTCACTCCTGTGTCACTTACCCAGCCTCTATCAGGAGTACAAAGGTAGAACAAAATTGTTTACCGAATCACTCAAAAGTTTGGGAACAGCTTCAGTTTTTATATTTTTATTGTGTAATAATAAAAGTCAAAGTTTTTTATGCACCAAAATAAATCACGAACCTCCACCTTTTACCAGTTCCAGCAGTTAACATTTAAAGGTTAAAGGTCGAGCGTGACATAGTGCATTGACCGGTTCTCGTTAGATCACCGAAGTCAGGCTGTGACGCGCGTGGTTAGTACTTGGATGGGTGACCGTTTCAAGTAAAAAATTATGTTGCTCCCTTCCTGGGGTAAATTCGTCTCGCTTTCCACCCAGTGCAGTGATGCACTTGTGTGTGGTTCCCCAAGCTTTGGACATCACTTTGGTCCTTTGAAAAAAGTAGAGATGTCCGTCCTGACTGAGGTTTTCCACGGTTCCCTCAGTCTCACCTCTGCAAATGCTGGGACTTGTAACAGGCCGTGGCCGCCATCCTTTCCCTACCTTATCCCTACCCACTACCCCGCCGCGAGCTGTAAGCTCTTAGGGGTATATCCTTGTAAAAAATAAAAATAAATAAAAAATAAAAATAGCGCGCCGAGCAAAATTGTGTCAATGATGTCAAGCACATCCTTAGCTTTTATTATAATGCTCTCTCTGGACGTGCTTATGACACCATTTTGGTTGGTGTGCTTTTTAAATGTTAACTTCTGGAACTCTCAGAAGGCTTTTTCACTTTTTAGTGCGCAAATGAGTTTGACATTGTTTATAAAACCAAAAAAATATATATTATATAAAATTGTAGCCGTTTCTCTTCTTTAAGGAACTTTTAGACTACCACCTTCTTCAAATCTCCTTGCTCACAGGGATCAAGCATCACATTACAAAATAATTGACAGGGACTCAGTATTCTCTTTTAAAAAAAAAAAACAAAAAAAACATCATGACAACTTAAGGGGAAGATAACACGGATCAGCTGATCGATGTTGTCCTATTCGATTAAAATGTAAACCTTAGACACATAAATTCTGAAAAAAAATTTAAAGACAGGTTTTAGTACCTAAAAGCCACAGAAAAAAAAAAATAAAAACAATTAATAAATCTGATTTTTTTTAATTATTTTTTTTTTAATTTTTAGCATACTGTATAGGGCTTTCTTAGAGAGCCAATCTAAAAAAAAAATGAATTATAAAAAATTGGATCAAATAATTGTTTTGAAATTTTTTTCTGTGGCTTCTAGATTCTGTATTTAAAAAGAAAGTGTAAGAATTTTTGTGTGTCTGCTACAGTTTTCATGTTAATTCAAAGGGTCTATCGATCAGCTGATCCGCGTTACCTTTCCCTTAAGGGTAAAAGGTAACGCCGCCAATGTTAAAAAAAATCCCTCACACAACAATTCTGAAAAAAATTTAAAATGTTCTCCTCTAAACCCCCTATCAGTGGTTAAAATATCAGGTATACAAATACGATCTAGTTTTTGAGTTATAAATTTTTAAAATTGACTACTTTAACATGGAGAAATGAAACTTCCATGTTAAATTAGTCAACTTTAATATTTATAACTCAAAAACTAGATCGTATTTGTATACCTGATATTTTAGCTACTGATAGGGAGTGTAGAGGAGAACATTTTAAATTTTTTTCAGAATTTTTGTGTGAGGGATTTTTTTTAACATTGGTGGCGTTACCTTACCCTTAACTCACCTTACCTTGTTTTTCAGACACCTGGATATCTCCATGAACAGAGAAATCACTCCGCTAGGTGTGCTACGATTATTTGATGATCAAATCAAATCATTTGGTCAGTGCAACAAACTGACTTACCTTGACTTACAAAACCTTAATATAAATGAATTTGTCATTGCCAGAGCTATAAGTTACCTTCCTGATCTCGTAACGCTAATACATGAAATGCTAATAGCAGGTTTGATATATTATATTAATAATAATCAAAATGTTGGTAATTTAAAATTAAATTGCCTATATGTTCATACTTATTGTATAAAAGATTATGCTACTCTGATTAAGTTAATGCCAAATCTTAAAGTATTTAAAATTAAAAAGAGAGTTAGGTTTGACCTTAGAGAAACTAAAATAATTCTTTCCGAAGAAGAACATGAACGTAGAAATAATAATAATGATAATTTATTTGAAACAAAATTTGGTTATGCAGAAATTCATAGTATTTGTAAAGTAAAATTATATAACTATGTATCAAGGGCGAGGGCGGCTCGTACTATAGGGCTGCGGGGCTGCAGCCCCCCCAAGAATTTTGAAAAACAAACACATAATTGAAGAGAGTATATAATAATAATTATTAATATTTCTTGTTCAATTTTTGTAGTTTCCTGCTAAAGTTTATAAGTTCTGACGTTTGAAATAACGCAATTTTTACCGCGTTCATGTAAATTTTACCAAAGAACTTCTATATTGTAAGAATGGGTCTGTAATTTTAGATTTTAGTATGCTTACGATCAGTGCCAAGTGGCGTAGCTGGGAACTACACAGCCCAGCCGCCAATGATATATTTTGGACCCTCCCCTCCATCCCCTCCTCTGCAACACCCACAAAAGCCATGTGATGATTTTGGGAGGGATATGGGCTATTCTTCCAGCAGCATGCACCAATGAGCTTTGAGTGTTTAGATCACGTGGGTGGCGAGCGCGGGAAGAAAGTGTACAATATTTAAAAGCTAGACAAAATGTTTCTTGTGATGTATTGTGTGGTGTGGAAAAACAAACAAACAGAATTTGATACTGTATCAAAGAATATCGTATTATTAAAGCTTAAATTCAACATTTAGCAATAGGAAAACATGGACCAACAATTTTTATTTCATACACGACGTATTTATAAAAAATCTATCAGTATAATGCATAATATAGGCATAATTATAGCAGCTATAATAGTCCCGAAAGAATGAGACCACTCCACTCTGATTAGAACCCAATTCCACAAGAATATTGAGTTACTATTTTATAACAATGTTTTTAGAACTCCTCTTATGCAACCTCTTATTAAACTCTTATTATAACCTCTTATTATCCTGTTAAAAAAAATTAATAATAATAATAATAAAAAAATCAAGAAAAATTAACAGACAAAGCAATTAAGAGAGATTAAGTTATTTAACATGAAAAAATAAAATCAATATATTCGAAGAACATCATAGGATCATAGTAATGCTGGTTTGCCACAATCCTTTCAAATAATTTTATTACGAAGTCAATTTGCCATGAGAAAATCAAGAAAATGTTTGCAATGTTAAATTCCATTCTCACAGCTAACAGAAAATATTTTACGTGATAATGATTTAAATTTGAATTATATTTATAGAAGCTTGATCGGTTCACAAAAATAAAACATAAATTTTTTTCATGCTATATTTCCATGAACTTTCTTGGAGTAATATATTATGATTATAGTGATTATACAGTATAATATTTTGTACATAACATTGCATGCATATAACTTACGTTCACACGGTGTTTAATATGTATGCGTTGGCGATGGATAATGTTATTCTTATGAAGCGCCATCAACGAATCATATGAACGTATTAGGGATAAAAACGCGGACTTTTTATTTTTTTTTAAGGTGCCTTTTTTTTATTCTTATAGTTATTTATTTTTTTTTATCTTAAATTCTGTGCCAACTGAACTGTTAGCTACAGCACTTCAAATTTAACTTAAGGTAGAGATAACACGGATCAGCTGGCCCAATGCTAAAAAAAATCCCATTCATGAAAATTATGAAAAAAAAAAAAAATAAAATGTTCTCCTCTACATTCCCTATCAGTAGGTAAAATATCAGGTATAAAAAAACGAGCTAGTTTTCAAGTTATTAATTTTTGAAGTTGACTAATTTAACATAATTTAACATATGGAAGTTCCATTTCTCCATGTTAAATTAGAGATGAACTTTAAAAATTAATAACTCGAAAACTAGCTCGTTTTTGTATACCTGATATTTTACCTACTGATAGGGAATGTAGAGAAGAACATTTTAAATATAAAATGTTGAATTACAATTTTTATCAAGTAAACAAAAGGGAAAAAAAATATATATATATTTTTGAGAAAAAAAAATGAAATGAAGAAAACATTTTTATGTCTAGAAGTTTATTGTGTAAGAAAATGGATGATAATTTAGTATAATACGCATTTATACTAATTTCATACTCAAAAAGGACACGTGACCTTAAAAAAAATTGCGCCTGCGGCGGGTAGTTGGGGGGCTTCGCCCCCCCCCCCCCCCCTTCCCCGATGATGTTATTCTAATCTTTATCATGACAGCCCACCCACAGTTAGAGGTCACGAGCCGCTCCTGCTATGTGTATACAACCACAATAAATTACAAGATGGAGTCAATAAAAAAATATATCTATCTTCATACATCCATTTTAGGTCAGATATTGGAGACAATTTTTCAGAAATTTCAATGCAAAAAAAAAAAAAAAAACTTTTACAGAGTAAAATTCATTTACTATTAACAATTGTTTTAATTTAGATTTAAAAAGAGTCACTATCAATATTCTTTATACAGCAAGGGAGAAAATCATAAATTGATGAACATTGATGATGGATTCTTATCAGCAAAAACATTGTGTTTGCCCATATCGATCCTTAATTATTTCTAGTATTATGATCATGAAGCAAGTTATATTTATTGGAAATAATTCTGGATGTTTCTTTTGAGACTGAGTGATTTCATTTTTTTGAATATTTTATTTTCTAAAAATAGTTTAACTCGCCCTCTATTGAGAAAT
Source organism: Siphlonurus alternatus (assembly GCA_949825025.1). Lineage (NCBI taxonomy): Eukaryota > Metazoa > Arthropoda > Insecta > Ephemeroptera > Siphlonuridae > Siphlonurus > Siphlonurus alternatus. The sequence continues at coordinate 4,563,058 of OX463785.1, read as the reverse complement.
GAAAACCAGAAAATTTCATCTCAAATAGCTTCACCACAAAAAATTCCCAAAGTTGGTGTTTCGGAGGCCTTTAACATGCATCCTTATGGAACAGAAAACAGCTTTTTACTCTAACTGCGTCTGAACTATGGTACCAATTAAAAAATACGTACGTAATCTATGATGAATTCTTTAATGGATTTTCAAATAAAAATTTTTTTTACAGAGCCGTTTCAGAAAAAAATCTTGAAAATCCTTATGGAAAACCCGCAAAAATTTCAATATTTTTTTTCGGAAAAACGTCTCCGTAATTTTTTTTTTTTATTATTTAAAAATCCATTAAAGAATTCATAATAGATTACGTACATATTTTTTAATTGGTACCATAGTTCAGACGAAGTTGGAGTAAAAAGCAGTTTTCTGTTACATAAGGATGCATGTTAAAGGCCTCCGAAACACCAACTTTGGGAATTTTTTGTAGTGAAGCTATTTGAGATGGAATTTTTGGGTTTTCATTTTTCAATACAAGACAGGTTAAACTATTTTTAGAAAATAAAATATTCCAAAAAATGAAATCGCTCACTCTACATTAATCTTAAATTAACATAGTCGGACATATATAGTTCTCAATGCTCCATTTTGTAAAATAAATACAGTACATAGTTCTAAAATTAATTTATAAGTTGAACCATAGAAAATCAACCCATATAGACTAAATTTAATGGAAGTAAGCATAAGCATAATATATATTGACATAAAAGGGAGTCATTTGATACAAATTTCACAGTGATAACTAATTTTATACTGTAACTAACTAAACTAAAAAGCTGCTTTCCCCTTAAAAAATTATCCATACTTTGTATATTATTCAATTTACTCATCATATCATTTTGTAATACTTCAAAATAATTGTATGTTTGTTAGTTTGTTATTGTAACTAAAGTATTATAATTAAAAATTAAAAAAATAATTTTTCATCTAGCTCGATCTTTAAAAAATGTATCAGTATTCCACACATTATTTATATAAATTTTACAAAACTTTATTAATTTGAGTATAATCCTTCAAATGTAAAATGTTGTATATATATACATCCTTTATGCTAAATAATAATTTCAATAAAATTAAAATTTTTAATAACAGAATGTATTATTCTATTTTTAATCTTTTTAGCTGTTAATAACCACTGCAATTTGTAATTGCATGAATTATGAAAGATGTACCAGAGATCTTATAGTGTCGAGATATAGAACGCTTATGACCAAAATTTTGTTCAAACATCACAGATCTTGAAAGAAGTGAGACTACGTTATTCCGAAGCTTCTTAGGAAAAGCATTCAGATGGCGTTATTGTGATGGGGTGTCAGCTGCATCGCGACACCCGATACTCCTCTGCAGCTCCACCTACATGCAGAGACCTGAACGTGTCCTTTTTAACTTCATCTACAGAATTTCTTTGGTTTCTACGCCAACAGATAGGAGAAATATTTGACACGGACGTTCAATATCTCTACACTATATAAGATCCCTGGATGTTCTTCTCATGGCGTAGATAAAAAATTGTTTCTTTCCTAATTAGATATTTATAACAAAACTCTTAAAACTCATATGTAGTTAATATATATAGATCTGTTTATTTACTTTTTTGAAATGCAAGAAAAAAATTAACACTTTGGCTAAGTCTGTTATGTTATAAATATTAAATGTTTTCTTAATGAAACACACCATTATCAGCCAAAAGTAGTAAACTTGAAAGAAAATAACAAATTTTAACTTATTCTTACTAGGTAGGTACACCATTATATATATTATATATTTTTTTTCTTTAATTTTCAATGCAATAGACTTCTGCAGTTTGTTTCTTTTATAGAATTTTATATCTTTTAAGGGTAAAATGATAAAAAAGATCCCACATATGAAAAAAAATTAAAATGTTTTCCTCTGCATCCCCTATCAGTAGCTAAAATGTCAGGTATACAAAATAAGAGCTATAGTTTTTGAGTTATGAATTTTTAAAGTTGACTAATTTAAAATGGAAGTTCCATTTCTCCATGTTAAAGTAGCTAGTCAACTTTAAAAATTCAAAACTCAAAAACTAGCTCATATTTGTATACCTGATATTGTAGCTACTGATAATAGAGGGTGTAGAGGAGAACATTTTAAATTTTTTTCATAATTTTCGTGTGAGGTTTTTTTTTAACATTGCCTGCATTATTTTACCCTTAATGTTTTAAGGGTAAGATAACACGAACAATCAATTGTTGTAGTCCCATTTGATTAACATGTAAACCTTAGCAACCTCATAATAATTCTGAATTTTTTTTTAGAGACAGTTCTTGGCACCAAAAAAATATGGAAAAAATTTCAAAACAATCGGACGGTCCAATTTTTTAAATTAATTTCTTAGTTTAGGTCTCCATGAGAAAGCCCTATACTGAAAATTTAAAAAATTAATTTAAAAAAATTGGATCGTCCTATATATATTGTTTTGAAATTTTTTTCACCTTTTTTTCGTGCTAAGAACTGTCTCAAAAAAAATTCAGAATTATTATGAGGTTGCTAAGGTTTACATATTAATCAAATGGGACTATCAACAATCGATTGTTCGTGTTATCTTACCCTTAAGGGTAAGGTAACGCCACCAATGTTAAAAAAAATCCCTCTCACAAAAATTCTGAAAAAAATTTAAAATGTTCTCCTCTACACCCCCTATCAGTAGCTAAAATATCAGGTATACAAATACGATCTAGTTTTTGAGTTATGAATTTTTAAAGTTGACTAATTTAACATGGGAGTTCCATTTCTCCATGTTAAATTAAACATGGAACTCCCATGTTAAATTAGTCAACTTTAAAAATTCATAACTCAAAAACTAGATCGTATTTGTATACCTGATATTTTAGCTACTGATAGGGGGTGCAGAAGGGAACATTTTAAATTTTTTTCAGAATTTTTGTGAGAGGGATTTTTTTTAACATTGGTGGCGTTACCTTACCCTTAATGGATTTGCCATTAGAAACTTCGATATTGTTAAAATAATTTCTTGAAGATTTACTTCCTTAATAATTAATTGTGTGTATATTGCATGGATTTATGAAATAATAAGAACTTAATTTTGTACATATTTTCCAAAATATATTTATTGAAATGTACATTACATTAATAAAATTGGTATAACATTTAAAATAATTCAAAATTTAGGATTCTGGAAGCATAGAAGAAATAATGATTAAAACCATTCAAGTTTTATTTTTTATTCCAAAATTCTTTAAAAATAAAAGGAAAATATTAATCTGATTCTTGATTTTTTTGTTAAAGACTCGATGCTAATACCAATTAACTAAATTAAGCAATAACTGAACTCTTCTGGCAAAATTCTGGAAATTAATAATAAAAAAATAAAAACATTAAATTTTTTAGTTAACTGCAAATCAAGTTCAATATTTTATATAAAAATAATGGTCATCCAAACGGGAGGAAAAATTTTAGAATTGTGTTTCTTTTGAGGAAATGGAAAGACATAAAAAATTTATTTCAGAAATGAAATGAAAGATGAATGAACATCTTTCAAATTATGCTAATCTGATCACATGAATTTTTTCAGATTTTTTTGAAACCCAAAAATATTTTTAAATAATTATTGAAAGTGCAGCCGCGCCCCCTAGAGGCGTCAATAGGTGTCTTGGTCTTATCCTTTTTATTAAGGATTCAGGAGTGCCAACTTAACTTACAGAACTTGCAATAAATATTTAAAAATAGTTTCGGGTCTTAAAAAAATCTGAAAAAATTCAGAGTAGCATAATTTGGTGCTCTCTGTTCATTTCTGCAATAAAAAATTGTCAAAGGTTATCCATTAACTTAACACTTTACACAATACAAAAATAGTATATAAAATGAAAATACAGAAAATAAAACATACATCAAACTAGAATAAAAATTATATAAAGTTTAATTAAATCTTACATTGCGAGATAAAGTCAGTGGTCAAATAATGCTGGCTTTTTAGTATTTCTTAAATCTCTTTATAAAACACAAATAACTATTTTTATACTGATTATTATTTGTTTAGTATTTTGTCATTTCAGAATTTAAGTACATTAAAAACTCGTTAATATGCAACTTATTGTTAAAGGGGTACCAAAGTGAATACTTTTTTTCCATATTCGCGGGCAGCTAAGAATTATTCTGATATCTCCTGTGTCTCAATATTTTCGTACGATGCCTTGTTATTTTACAATTAATTATTTAGGTTGAAAAGTGAGTTCTATGGCCGTTTATTGATTCAAGCCGATGCGCGCCCTTAGCGGCAGCTGATATGACGAGAATTTCCCGCGAATCATGGGAACCTCCTCCAGCCCCTTTCTTGTCCTATCACCGGCCGCTGCGGGCGCGCATCGGCTTGAATCAATCAACGGCCATAGAACTCACTTTTCAAGCTAAATATTTAATTGTAAAATAACTAGGCATTGTATGAAAATATTGAGCCACAGGAATGTTGGAATAATTCTTAGCTGCCCTAATATGTGAAAAAAGTATTCACTTTGGTACCCCTTTAAGTAAAACTGTTTTGAGCAAAAGAGATTGCAGTCTCGTGAAAAATTATTAACAATGTGAGTATAAGAACAACAGTCAAACTGTAAAATGAATGAAGCTTTAGTCAATGACAATAGAAGCAGTTAAATTATAATGTTAATATTTCTCAGTGGCATTGTCATGTACCCTCAGTGCTCTCCTGAACAAATTGTGATATTCCATATAAGGAGAAATATATCAGCTATAGGTGGGTCAACATTTCTTGCTGTTGTTATCCAAAGGCATAATTTAATTTTGTTTTTCAACATTGTGTACAGTGCTTTCTAGCTGAGATTCCTATACCAATTCACTCAAGTACTGTTTCTTATACAACATTCTGCAGTGCAATAAACCAACAGCGGAGTAAAGGCAGCTTTTGCTGCCCATAAGCTTCCACTACGAAATCTCTACCATCCCAAGTCACCCATCTCAAGTAGTAAAAGACACACATCTTAAGACACACATCCCAAGTCACGAAAAGTCTGTCATGTTTGTGAATCAAAGAGGGGATCTGTCTGAAGAGAGCTCTAAGCACACCATGGAGCTGGATTGACAATATTTACAGTACAACCCCCCCCCCCCTCTAAAGATTACAATTAAACATATTAGTTTTTTTTTTTTTTTTTTTTTTTTTTTTTTTTTTTTTTTTAACGCCTTAAACGCCACTTCCACTATTTCTCAATTTAGTAATTAAAACTATATAAAATAACATTTTTACATCTAAATTCACGAATATTAAAAAACCCTTTCTTTATTTTTAACAAACATCAAAGTTTTATTTTTTTTTATTTATTTATTCACATTAAATACCAGTTGGTACATTGTGACTACATTATACAGTTATTTAATATCTGAAAACACAAAAAGAAATTAGTAAAACAATACATACATACAAGTTATAATATACAAATAATTCCAATATATATAAAACAAAGATTATCAGAAATAAGAATTGACACGTTCATTATTAATATTTTTCTTGTGAATAGAATAACAATTCTTTTTAATAAGATAAGTAAACAATTGTGTCTTAAAAATTGATATACTTTCAATTTGTTTTAAAGAATCAGGAAGTTTATTATACAATAACGAGCTCAGAAGGAAATGATCTCTTTTAGTTTGCTCGTAAGCTCCATATTTTTTATGGATTAGATTTGACTGCCTAGTATTATGTCCAGTAATATTTCTATTAATTTAATATTAATTAAATTTAAATTTAATTTAATAATTTAATTTAATAGTTAAATGGCGTTACATTATAATTATATAATATTTGCATGAAAATTTCTGCATGATAATATAGCCAGAGGTCAAATAATGGTTTTATTATTTGTTTAATTTCTTTACAACACAAATAAATATTCAAATTAAGGAAAATAAACCATTTAGGTTGTGATAATCTTATTAAAAGAAAAGGATAGGAATAACCAGCAAGGCCTTACCGATCGAAAGAGTCACAGCAGGTGGAAATTCTTGTGGTCACAGAGGTTCACTCGAAAGTTTTTACATTTTTGAAACGTTTCGCATCGTGGAGATGCTTCTTCAGTCACAATCTACTTCTTCTTGTGACTGAAGAAGCATCTCCACGATGCGAAACGTTTCAAAAATGTAAAAACTTTCGAGTGAACCTCTGTGACCACAAGAATTTCCACCTGCTGTGACTCTTTCGATCGGTAAGGCCTTGCTGGTTATTCCTATCCTTTTCTTTTAATAAGATCAACACAAATAAATAACTACTTTTAAATTGATTATTATTTTTTAGCATTTCCTCATTTCAGAATTGAAGTGTAGTTAGCTCCATATATTTTTGTAGTAATTGCAGTATGTACACACCTGGACAACAACAAAAATTACCCGTCTTAAATTTTCTAGAGCTGCAGCTCCAATAAACAATTAAAAGAGATGCTGATTTGCAATTTTGGCTGAGGTATTACGAAGAGCACCAATTCTAGCCATATAAAAAAAAGTAGAATTCACTAATCAGTAATAAACTGCATGGCAACGTCTACATCAAAGGCTGCATGGGAAAAGTTGGTGGTGTCCAGAGGTATATACATAAGGTCTACATTTGCAGCATAACATTGTGTTTAATTAAACTTATAATTGCAGCAAGAATTTCATTCACTGACTATAATAAAAATCATCTTAAGTCTGTTATGTTATATTTAGGCTCAAACTGGCCATGAAGCCAAGTCAGGGATCCTTGACTGGCCCCTCTGATTTTTAACACAAGAGAGTATATATACAAAGAGTGGCCTGAGACCCCCTTTTAGGTGGCTCCTGCTGCCTGTAATGCTTATTTGACCCTGACTGGCCCCTAGCTTCACAGTACGAGCCTGTTTAGCTATCTATTTTCTCTCTTTTTTTTTATTTGTTTAAATGTAGTTTTTATTTTTTTGGTTATATTATGAATATTAAATGTTTTCTTAATGATACACTATTATCACTATCAGCAAAGTAGAAAACTTGACAGAAAATAATAAATTTTGAATCAGGGTGAATCATGATGCTTATCTGCAAATTGCAATAAAAATACCACCTTCTTTACACACAATATTAGAAATTAAAATATTGTTCTGAACACAACACTACAGAAAAATTTATAAACTTTGATAGCCAACAAAGAAAATTTTTAAGAATTATTGTCACTAGTCTCAGGAGATGGTGAATTACTCTGAAAATTATAGTAAATCTTCCTTACATTATAACATAAATATTCAGTCAAAAAATTGGAGAAATAGTTGGCCTAGTTTTTAAGATATACAGGATATAAATAGTGATAATACCATAGAAAATCTGGCGGCCATTAGTCAAATCAGCATTTTTTTTTAAACTAAAAAATTAATATCTCACAAACTAGAACGAATACAGTAATTTAAGTACAGTAATTAACATACATTAATTACTTTTTTTTCTTCAGAAAGTGAACAGTAATTTTGTTCTCTATTTTCTGATCTAAATTTTATATTTTTTTTTACCATCAAAAAATAATTACCATAGTGACAATAATCCTTAATATGAGATTTCATGAAAGCTGGAAATGTTATTGTTTGCAAGGAAAATATGACAAAGACTTGAACATTGATATTTTGAGGCACTTGATTAACCCAAAGATCATACTATAAATATTAGAAAACTATATTAGAAAACTATTTATAATACAGTACACTTCAGGTTAATTTGATTTTGAGAAGGGGGAGGGGGGGCAAGAATGATACTAAAAGTACCCATATCCGCTGTTACTATGCCTCTTATAATAACTTTTATCTGGCCTCACATCTTAACCACACACAAAACTGATGACAAACTTGCTGTCTTTGTACTCTTTACATCTGTACCCTTCAAATTTCCCATCTAAAATACGACCTTCTTCAGATGGACGTGACGATTCCTTGCAGGAACGATAGATATTCTGTTTCATGGGATATTCTCCACTCGTATGACATATTACAGTGATTTTGTGGTCAAAGTCAGTTTGATAACACTTCAGGTAAAATCCCTTTGTATATTTCACATCAATGTAGCTATTGTATTTCACTGTACCTTTGAAATGTGTTTCTGAAATTAAATTTTTGGGACATGTATAATATTTTGCATTGTGAACAAGGACAGTCAAGTTTTCTTCATAAGTTTCTGACAGGCAGCCAGGTGGTTGAATCTGAGAAGGGATTCTAATCCCTACATGACCTTTATACATCTCATGTTTATATTGTTTATAATCTTTATCTGCTCTAAAAATATCAAACAAATTTGTGTTTTTTCGAGGATTATACCTCTCCCAATCCTCAACCACCTTCCAATACTCAGGAGGACAGCCATGAACACGGAACGACTTTGGCTCCTCAAACTTCCTAGCTTTGCTGACCTGACACAAAGTTTCAGGCAGTGTGGTCTCCTTCTCAGGGTCGTTCAGCTTGGCCAAGATGGGACACGCCTCGTCCACCTTCAAGACTTCGTCCTTGACTGGTCCTTCAGATACCTGACTTGCAGACATGGACAGGAACCTGATGTGCTTGAGGGCCTCTTCCAGCACCTCCCTGATGGCTTGAGGATCTCCGGAGAGTCCCCTGTGTTCTGCCTCGCTGCGCGCCCAGCTAAGACTCGCCTTGTACAGATCAGGCTCCTTGCAAGACAGATTATCCGTGGAGAGAAGTCGCAGCAGCGTGGATTGGGAGATCTCGAGGAAACTGGCAGACTTCAGCGCCTCCGTGGTGAACATCTGAACCACCTGGGAAGGGAGACAGTTTTTTAGATGCGAAAATGAAGGGGGGGGTATGTAAAAACTGTACCCAATAAACACAGCTGTCCGTCCAGTATTGGCCCAGTGCTGGGACAATTTTCTGTGCCAATTAATACTGAGCCAGCACTGGTCCAACACACTATTTACTGATGTGTTTAGTAGGATATTATTTTTACTTTTCACTTATTTCAAGAAAAAAAAGGAGGAAGGGGCAGTTTAACCTTTGCATCGTTTGTATAGTTTGAGTAGTGTTTTTATTGTTTGTGGGAGGAAGTAGCAAGAAGGGAGGGATGTCAACCCCAAATGGTACTGATTTTTTTTTTTTTTTTTTTTTACAGAAAGTACAAACCTTTGTTCCAAAGCTGCTTCCTCTTGGTTTGTTTACGCATTCAGCAAAAATTAATACAAATCGCATGTACAATTTTTTAAAAAAACTGCTTCCAGCAATGATTAAACGAAACCATCTTCCCACCGTGGTAATTTTCACAATTACCACACAAGATAAAAAAAAATTTGAAGAAAAACCTTATTTTGTACTGTACCTCGTTATGAACAGTGAAAATTTTTTTAGTAAAAATTTGCAATTTAGTAATTTTTTAATTAGATTTAGTAATATTTTATGCTAGCTTCAATAAAAAATTAGCATAGAAAATAATAATGCAAGGAGAAGTTTCCTGATTATTGTCTCCTTTTGTTCTTTATTTGCATGTTGAACTTCATTAGACAAACAAAAAACACCAAAACAAACTAGAAAGAGGGCTATGATTTATCTATCATTCCTTTAACCCTAGCAATAGACCAAGGTACTTTTTTGTCACACACTTTACCAAGTAGGAGGAGGATGGTCAAAAAACGACCCACAATCAAATGTTAAAAAAAAAAGTTAAATTTTGTTTTCACAATTCTCACTAATATTTTTTGGAAAATACATTGCTGGGTATGTAACTAAAATTACAATTTTTTTCAGAATTTTTGAAGAAGCATTTTACATTTTTTTCCGTTTTAAAAGATTTACAGGTCAGGATGACCCCCCCCCCCCCTTCTTGGTAATGCTAGGGTTAACATGCTTACCATGTATTAGCTGTTTAGAAACCTTAGAAGAGATAATACAGAAGGTACACAAAAAGTGACCTCAGATCCCCTTCAAAGTGGCCCCTGCTGCCTGTAATGCCTATATGGTTCTGACTGGCCCCTAGCTTTCTAGTCCGAGACTGGATGGAGGTGGTCAAACTTTGTTGAGCAAGTCATGATAGTGGAGAAAAAAATAGCCCACCTGCCAGGCGGTCTCCAGAAGAGTCTGCTCGTCGTTGCTGCTGGCAAACTCGATGGCCTGCCAGACGTTCTCCGGAGGGTAGAGGTTGGCCCACAGGAAGGCTCGGCAAGCCTCCGTCAGAGAGGCGGGAAGCTGGTACTTCTTGGCAAGGTACAGCAGCTCACAGACATCACCGTAGTCCTTCAATCGTATCTCACCCTCATACATGTACCTGTACGTAGAAGGACCAATTAGATGTGTTATGTGGCTATTATGGTGAACTTGCAGGTATGTTGTAGTTGACAAAATACCTTTACAAATATTCTAAGATGAGAAGTAATGTGGTTGGTAACCAACGGCAGAACTTGTTTTTCAACATTGTTCACAGTGCTCTCTGGGGCTCTTAATAACCAGTCTGCACGCCAGACAATTAAGTACCGTTTCTAAATGGGGCATGTATGTTGTTTGCACAACATTTCGCGGTCTTAATCACATCAGCGGTCGCGGAGTATAGATAGCAGTAAGTTGCCTTCCTCCTACTAACTCCTTCATCTAGTAACCTGTCACACCCATTCCAAGTCGTATGAAAGGTCTGCCGTGTTCGGGACTTGATCCAAGGACCAAGATAATTTTAGGCAAATGGCAAAGATGAAAAAAATTGTTTTTACAAGGTTAGTTATTAGAATATTAGCAAATTGGACACTTGTCATTTTATATAGAAAACGAGAGGTACTCACTTGAGCATCGCCTCGAAGGCCTGTGGAGAGACGTCGGGTATTTCAATGACCTCCCCCTCCTTGTACAGCTCCTTGTACAACATGGCCTCAAACACCGCGCTGGTCTTGGCCAGGTACACTCGGTGACACAGAAACTCCTGCACAGACACAAGGATGCAGTGAGGCTCAATATTGTACACCCAGTGCCAAATCTAATGCAAAAATCTCGGGAAGTATGCCTCAAACTTTGAATGGCAGAAAGAAGCAGCTGATGGTCATAAAATAATGATATTCCAGGCGAAAACATTGACTATAGCTCTATTGCCGCAGGGAAGGAGGTGGCGAAGCTGGATAATAGATCGAATATTGATGGTCTCTATGCTAAATTAACCATCAATATCCGATCTATTGTCAAGTTTTGCTGCCTAACTCCTTCCCCATAGCAATAGAGGCAGTTAAAGTTTTTCTTGGAACGTCATTATTTTATGACCGTCTGGGGAGACACCTGCTTCTTTGTGCTGTTCAAAGTTCGAGGCACACTCCCCGAGATTTTTGCATTAGATTTGGTGTTAGGTGTACACTTAAGACAGTTGAAATTGTCAGCTCTTTGCATTCTCTGATAAAAGGGCTATATTCCTTATCATAACACCTGACAGGTAAACTTTTTGCCTGAAAGTACAATGAGCAAGTTTGGATGCAGACTCACTTACACATGACGATTTTACCATGTACAGTTCCTTGCAAGAGAAACGTCCCATTGTATTCATGGCTCCGCCTACTCTTATAGAAGTGGTCCACCTGTGTTGTAATGTTAGTAATGTTGGTCTCACTTGGGACGTACAGTAGAGTATTGTCCTCAATTTTTTTTATTGCAGAAATGGATAGAGCGTGCAAAGTTATGCTACCCTGATTTTTTTCAGATTTTTTAGAGCCCGGGAAGTATTTTTAAAAAATTATTGAAAGTCCTTTTTGTGACGACACGCGGCGGCAAGTCCTATCTTTTTCTTAAGGAGCGGCGTCTCGTGACGTCACAAAAAGAACTTTCAATAATTTTCTAAAAATAGTTCCTGGGCTCTAAAAAATCTGAAAAAAATCAGGGTAGCATAACTTTGCACCCTCTATCCATTTCTGCAATAAAAAAAATTGAGGACAATACTCCGTTGTACCAAGTTGAATTATAAAAATAATGTTATAACATGAACTTTGAGAATGAACTGTAACTAAATTGGAGTCCCATTTAGTCCAACTGTAGGTAGTAATTGTGCCCAAGTGCCTTTTAGTCAGTGTCTCACCTTCTTGTCAGGCCCCACTCTGAAGGTACAGTCAGACAGTCTGCCATGACGAAGCAGGAAGACATCTCTGTCACGCACACTCAGCAGGCCCTCCTGCCAGTTCTCAAAGTTGACCACCGGAGCCTTGATAGTCAGTCCAACGTCTTGCCGCATGTCCTTGTCGGAGCTGTCCGAGGGTGGAGCGTAGCAATCCTGAGAGCTGTCGGAACTCATCTGTGGACAGGAAGACCACTCGCTATAATAGGACACAATTAATATACTATAAAGCATGGGGAGATTTCTTATTTTTATCAGCCAGAACTCATACTAATAAGACTCACGGACACTGCTAAATTCAAAATAGACACAGTTCTTGACTATCTTGGATGCCATATCAGATGAAATTTAAAATCCAAAATAGTGACATTTTTAAATTATAATGTAAAAATGAACCTCAAGACCGAGGGCACCTATGTAGATGCTCTGCATGAACCACAGAACTTGACTTGTTGCCTGAAGAGAGAAGAGAAAAAATATATTTTCTATTTTATAGAAAAAAACTTTTTTTTGGTTTGTATAATATATAATAATAATATATGTATGTATAATATAATCAATATTATTTTTCTTTTATTTTTTAGGTTATTATTATATAATATTTTATAATCTATTCTGTACACTGTTTTTGTGTTCTCAATAAACAATTTAAAAAAAAAAGAAAAAAACTTTTTAGAGCGGAATGTTGGATGTTTAAAAAAAAACTATTTATATCCGCAAATATATCAATATACCAACAAAAGAAAAATGTCACATTTTGTAGTGCAAGAGGCCGGATGACCAAGATTTAACTCGGTTTTCCAAAATAGGCAAAAAATCAGTGAAAGGTATCAAAGCATGAAATGCCGCCTGCCTGCAGAAACCTCGTGATCCATCCAAGCCGAGTGTTGTATCATGCCGTACGTCCAAGAGACTACTTTCATAAAAGTTTTAGACTTTTTACAACATTGAATCGTTTCATGATAGTTAATAACATCTATATTTGCTTACATACCTTATTTCTCTAATTTGCTCCAAATTAGCGAAAATTATCCTAAATTAGAAACACGAAAACTTGCGAAACTAAACTTGATTTGCAGACGATTTGCGTTTTATTCGTTTTTCAACTTTTTTTTCTCGTCGTACCAACATGATATTTGTTACCACCTAAAAATGTAAGATAAAAAATAATAATGTTATTACATTCATATTATGCAAAATGCATTTTTTTTTATTTAATTATTTATACAAACGCTGTTTATAATATTTTCAGGATTTTGAGATGCAAAACAGCTTGTATTTTTTTAGTGAAAACATAGTAATTTTGGCAAACTGATTTAACTATTAGGCGGCAACATTACAAAAATTTAATGGAGGCACCTTTTTGATTCATTTTTGGTTGAATTATAATTAATTATCAAAATTTAAGCTATATATGGACTCAACGTTAGGTATATATATATATATATATATATATATATATATATATATATATATATATATATATATATATATATATATATATATATATATATATATATATATATATATATATATATATATATATATATATATATATATATATATATATATATATATATATATATATAATATAATATATATATTAGGGATAGAAGTCTGTGATACTTTTAATATATTGATTATATATATATATATATAGTGACCTACTGTTTAATTAAAATTATAATTATTTATTATTTTTTTTTTTTAATTTATAATTAAACCCTATTGGGTACTTCTATAATATTTACTATAATTACATACTACTTGAAACCCCGAACCTTCCGAAACCCTAACTTGAGCGTTTCGCGGGCTCTTCTGGAACGGGGGCGGCCACGGCCTCTATCGCAAATCCATCCCGGCATTTGCCTGCGGCTGAAGGAAACGTGGAAACCTCACAGCCAGGATCGATGTATCAGCCCAAGTGCACAATTTGGCTAAACAAAGTTAAGCCTGCCATGATTTAAAGAAAAGTATTTTTATTTATATTTTAAAAAATGCATGTAAATTTAAAAAATAACTAAATAAAATACTTTTCTTTAAATCAGGTTTTACCAAGCCAAATTGTGCACTTGAGCTACTAATTATATACCTTGATACTGGTACGTACTGCAATCAGCTTAGCTCGATCTCTAGCATAAAAATTACTGCGAGGAGCAATGATAAAAAATTAACATGGGGAAGATACGTCAGTGTTGCCAACTACCGGTGTTACACCCAATGCCCTTAATTACCATGGCAATAAAATAAAATGAAAAAAATTATTTTATAATTACTTAAGGGTAAAAGGTAACGCCACCAATGTTAAAAAAAATCCCTCTCACAAAAATTCTGAAAAAAATTTAAAATGTTCTCCTCTACACCCCCTATCAGTAGCTAAAATATCAGGTATACAAATACGATCTAGTTTTTGAGTTATGAATTTTTAAAGTTGACCAATTTAACATGGGAGTTTCATTTCTCCATGTTAAAGTAGTCAACTTTAAAATTTTATAACTCAAAAACTAGATCGTATTTGTATACCTGATATTTTAGGTACTGATAGGGGGTATAGAGGAGAACATTTTAAATTTTTTTCAGAATTTTTGTGAGAGGGATTTTTTTTTAACATTGGTGGCGTTACCTTACCCTTAATTATATCCTTCGAAATCTATAATGTTTACAAATATACTTTATTTTCGAAAACACTTAAATTCGATTAAAAACAATTAAACTTTGGTGCAAGAAAAATGATTAAAGGCCCCCTGCTATAATATATAATTAATTATCATCAATCAATCATAATTTCACTTACAGGAACAAATTATTATTTAATTGTGTATATATATAGTAATAATTAACACTGCTGTATTAATTATAAATACTTCGCTATATATGTATATATTCAATGATCATAATTAATTAATTAATAATTAAGAATTTTATAACTTAATTATTCAATTAAGGCAACCCTTATAACTAATAAAAATAAATTGTTTGCTTATATGAATTAATCTCTTATATACCTGATATTTTGGCTCTAAAATAGGGGATGTGGAAGAGAATTATAGGCGCCTTTACCTTGCCCTTAAAATCATGCTACAAAAATTACGTCACTGTGTCATCATGAATTAAATTATTTAATATCATATTTAATATGTAACCATATTATATAGAAAAGTCGTTGTGTGGCTTTGGAGTCTGTATTTTAGCATGATTTCAAGGATGTTACGATCGAGTTATGGGTTAAAAAAAAAAATAATAAAATAACAGCATTATTAACTCAAGGTCCTGTATCTCAAAATATGTAATCTTTATCAAAAATCATGCTGGTTTCTCCCTTTAGAAAAATAAAATTAATATACATATATTTTTTTTTTATTTAAATTTTCAGATTAAGAAAAGACTATAATAATATTCATCAAGTAAATTTATTTTTACAATTATAGATGAAACCCAGGTATTGCCATTTTTATTATGTTCTTCCGATTTTCTAAAATATAAAATTACTCCTGGCATAGTAATATAAAACTAATATGCTAAAGAAATGATAGCAGCAAAAAGTATTTTGTACATTTTTATTTTAATTCAAATATAAATTTAAACTTTATAAACCATGGAACAGCAGAGTATACTATTATAGGAACACATTAAATAACTTTTCACAACTTGAAAGTTAACAAAAACATATTTATTTCCTCTTTAATGGAAAGAAATAAAATTAAATTTCAATTTTGAAATTTTAAGGAAAACAAAAAATTATCAGTCTAGTAGTAACGAAATAAATAAAACTTCAAATTAAAATACGATCGTCCTTAAATTGTCCTCCACTGCACTAACTGTAAGTTCTCACTGGTCATATAGTCTCAACTTTCTTCAGACATTCTCAAGTTAAAATAACAAAAAACAAATAATAAAGAATTTCAACTATAAACACACGGTGTTATGGTAACAAAATGTTTAGTAATTTAGTAATAAAATATGTACAATCTTAACATTGCCACATAGACAGAAATATACAGTATATAGTTTAAGCTGAAATTATTCCACTTTAAGAGTCTGTGACAATTTTTCTGTGTTCAGGACATAAAATTATTTAATAATAAATATATTTCTATTTTGCAAGAAACAAAACTTAAAATATTTTTGTCTCGAAATTTTATTTTATATGCGGACAAATTGTTAATGTCCTATTAATGAAATTAAATAATTGCAAATATATTTTTTAAACATAACAAATAACAAAATAGAGTTAACTTTCTCTATCACAAAATTATAAATATAACAGACAATTTTTCTGTTAAACCAAAACAACAAACAAATAATAAAATTAAATTATAGTGGAATATAATTTAGTGGAAGCTAAATACAAACTATATACATTGATTTAACTATAATTTAAATAGCTGCAATATTTAAATTTGACATTAAATATAATCAACAGTATCTTTTAGTGAACAAAAAAAAAAAAAAGCACACAAGATTATAAGATAAATTAACATATAATTAATTAAAAGTATTTTTTTTTCCTTACTTGCAAATTAAGTTTGCCAGTAAAATATTAAAATATTTGGTCAACCAATCTTTACTGGTAGACTTAAATTTGAGTAGTAATAAATTTGCTGTAGTAATAAACAGAAGAAAACAATTTTCAGAAAACACATTGGCTTAAAACTCTTTGACAATAAAATTACTTGAGTTTGTAAAATAATATTAAACTTAGTACAATAAGTCAGAATAGATTACACACAACCTAGGTTAGGTACATTAGCATAGACAAAGTTTCTTGTCTGATAGTAGGATTCAAAGTTAAAATTTTAACTGTAAAAGAACATAATGAAGCAGTCAGTCAAGTTAAAACCTTATAATCTGAGGAGGTATGGAGATGCTGAAAGGAATGGTAACACTAACAAAATATTTTGATCACAGACTGCAATTTAAAATTTAAGATAAATTATGATAAGGAGGTGTGGTGTAGTCAGAGAGTTTAGGTAGATAAAAATGTACAGAATAAGTCAATAAACATGTCACACTGCTAAAACTGTACTGACGGGGGATGTAAACAGTGGTGGATTATAAGATTAACTGCAGTTATTACATATAATATACAAAGATAGTAGTGCAATATTTTTCATGTTAGCATGATAGAGAAAAAAATAAACACTTACTTAGAGTATTACTTGAATACTCTAACAATTGGTTGAGTGCTGCCTTCATAAGTCAACATTGAATAAAAGAATTTAAATTAATAAATTTAATTTAGTTTGAATGTAATAGGTAGTGTCTGTGAAAATGTCTTATGTTAGATGGAAAACAACAAATATCAGGCGCGGATCCAGAAAAAAAATTCGGGGGGGGGGGGGGGGGGCTGCTTCCATAAGGCCAATGTTAAAAAAAAAATTTGGAGTGGGGGAAATGCCTATATTGTCCATGTTAAATCCAAAATTTCGGGGGGGGGGGGGGGGGGGCTGCAGCCCCCCAGCCCCCCCCCCCCCCCCCCCCTGGATCCGCGCCTGACAAATATGATCTCTGCTGCTTCCCTCACAAGTCACTCAAGGATGTAAAAGTTACAAAGTTCCTGTCAAGTTGATGTTCAGTTGCTGGGGTGGAGTCTCTTCATGTGATTCTTCATGGTACTGTTGTTTGTGAACTTGAGCTGACAGAGTGAACACTGGTACGGCTTTTCTCCAGAGTGAGTCCTCATATGTCTTGTCAAGTTACCACTCTCAGTACATTTGTAGTCACATTCTGTGCAGGCAAAAGGTTTCTCACCAGTATGAGTCCTCATATGCTTGGTCAAGTGAGCACTCTGAGTACATTTGTAGTCACATTCTGTGCAGGCAAATGGTTTCTCACCAGTATGAGTCCGCATGTGATTTGTCAAGCTACCACCAGTAGTACATTTGTAATCACATTCTGTGCAGGCAAATGGTTTCTCACCAGTATGAGTCCTCATATGGCTTGTCAAGTGAGCAAGCTGAGTAAATGTGTAGTCACATTGTGTGCATGAGAAAGGTTTAAGTCCAGTGTGTGTACGTTCATGATTCGTCAGGGAGGATCTCTGAGAGAATTTCTGTCCACACATCTCACATTCAAAGTTTTTCTCTCCAGTATGCGTTCTAACATGATGATCAAGGGCATTTTTATAACAGCTGCTGTACTGACACAAAGTACACTTAAATGGTCTGTCGTTGGTATGGATACGCAAGTGTTGAGTCAAACTGCCTTTCTGAGTGAAGCTTTTGTCACATTGTGGGCAGTGGAACTTTCCGCTGCTTTTCTTGACGAGGGCGAGGCTGTCCCCTCCTGCAGGCAGCTTGCCCAGCAGACTGTCACAAACCTCCCCAGGAGAGAAGCAGGCCCCCAGGGAGGTGGCCGTGACGGAGGGGGCCAACACAACAGTGGCCGTGCGCTGCAGCACCATCTGGCCCAGCTGCCAGCCGTGCCTGCTGTTCACGTGACGCTGCACGAAGATCTGTGCGGAGAAGCTCAGCTTGCACCACGGACACAGCAGGGCAGACCCTGGACCTGGACAACAGTCAAGTTAGCAGGGAGTTGTAGAATGAGCAAACAGAGAATATGTGATACACAGTAAAGTTAAACAAATGAGACCAAACTTATGACCCAAGCTATAAAGCAAGTTAAATTAAACAATGAATGAAAAGTAAAATAATTAAAAAAAAAAAAATCTATTCATGTATAACATGCTGAACCTGAATTTACATAAATAATATTCATGTTATTTTGTTTTTGCTGTATGTCAAACACCCATATATTTAGAATTGTGTACAATTTTTAAGTTGTATATACAGTACACAATTCTAAAACAGATTATCTTGGAAAAAGAAAAGGATAGGAATAACCAGCAAGGCCTTACCGATCGAAAGAGTTACAGCAGGTGAAAATCTTGTGGTCACAGTGCACTTGAAAGTTATTTACATTTTTGAAACGTTTCGCATCGTGGTCACTCTTCTTCAGTCACAAGAAGCATCTTCATGATGCGAAATGTTTCAAAAATGTAAAAAACTTTCAAGTGCACTGTGACCACATCAAGATTTTCACCTGCTGTGACTCTTTCAATAGGATTATTCCTATCCTTTTTTTTTTACCAATATAATCACAACCTAAATCCTAATTAATTTAAATAATTCTAAAACGGAATAAAACATTTCAATGTTAAGCATGCAAAGCATAAAAGGAAGTAAAAATATTTACTTATCAAGTGGTGTGATTTGGAGAGAGCAACAATTTAGCAAAGATGATACATCATTAAGTTTTATAAGAAGGAAGTTATTTTATTCAATGAATATGGAGACAAAAAATATAAATTGTTATAAATATACCGGTTAGCGGTATAATGTATTAAAAAAAAAAG
This sequence comes from Siphlonurus alternatus, assembly GCA_949825025.1. NCBI lineage: Eukaryota > Metazoa > Arthropoda > Insecta > Ephemeroptera > Siphlonuridae > Siphlonurus > Siphlonurus alternatus. The sequence continues at coordinate 4,543,617 of OX463785.1, read as the reverse complement.
AGAGAAAAATAGCAGCAGTTGATTAATAATCAAGGTAACTTGCTGATTTTTAAATTTTAATAGCGGTACATAATCAACAGAAAGTTGACTCAGATTGGAAAGAACAAGCAAGTATTAAAGCATGGGGAGATCTCATATTTAAATCAGCCAAAACTCACACTTATAATAGACTCACAGACACTGCTAAATTCAGACTAGATACTGGCCATGACTATCTTGGATGCTATCAGAAGAAATTCAAAATCCAAGATAGTGACATTTGTAAATTGTGTAAAAAAGAACCTCAAGACAGAGGGCATCTATTTAGATGCTCAGCATTAACTGCGGAACTTGACTCGTTGCCTGGCAACATGAAGAAAGAAGAGAAGGAAGCCCTTCTCTATTGGCTTACTAGAAGTAAAATGGCTTAAACGCCAATGCGTGGGCATAAGAAAAGAAGAAGAAGAAGATAATCAATAACCAATAAATATATATTTTTCAGAAAATTGTATCAGAACTATTTCTGGGCCCAAGAGCTATAAGCAAATAGGTGAAAATCAATTAAAAATTTTTCTACATAAAACAAAAAACATATAAATTTATATATCCATACAATTTAATTGCCTCAATTTCTATTACACACAATAACCTCCTCACTACACAGATAATTTTTCACCTTTCTTGACGATCTGTTTGGTGGGAGGTGGCGGAGGGTCGAAGTAGGTCTTCATGTTGATGCCGAGGTCCGTCATAAACTGTTTGCCGTACCAAACTAGTAGTTCCTCTCCGGGCAAGATGAGGCGTCTTGTCTTATAATAGATCTTGCCCTGGAACTGGTACGGCATCAGGTTCTGCTCATAGTCGAAGCGGGCGCAGTCCACGAAGCGCAGCCAGTTGGACACTCTCTCATCCTGGGCGTCCACGCTGAGGCTGCTCTTGCCGGTCCTGCGAATCTGTCGACAGTCCACACATTAGCAAAGATAGCACAGGTCTTGTTGTTTGTGGTCATTCAAAATCATCTAATACACACTGAGGTCCTTTGTTACAAAGTTCAAGCCTGAACATTTATGGAACACATGTGAACATTAATTGCATGGTAGCAGAATAATATTACAAGTCAAAGAAATAAACACAATTACAAAAAACATAGTAATAACAACCCGTAAGGGACACAGGTTAAAAAATTTGCGGCCAATAAATGGCCGCGCTGGGGGCATACATGACCAAACTGTGTCAATTGCCCCAAAATACCAACCAATCAATCAGAATAAAACTTGGGTCATACAGACATACAATCAAGTACACACAGCGTCAAATCTAATGGGAAATTCTCAGGGAGTGTTCCTCGAACTTTGAACGGCACAAAGAAGCAGGTGCTTTCCAAGACATTCATAAAATAATGTAATGACATTCTAGACTAAAACATTAGCTAACTCTATTTGCTGTGTGGAAGGAAAGCGGCAAAGCTAGATAACAGATGGAATATTATAGTGATAGTCTAGGCTTCATTAACCATCAATATCTGGTCTACTGAAGTTTTGTCGCCTCCTTCCTCGCAGAATAGAGCCTTCAAGTCAGCTGATTTTGCGGTGTTCCCACACCGTTCCATCTAAACCTATGTAAAAAAAAAACTTGAAATTGCTTTTTTGGCAAAAAAGGAAATTTTGTAGAGAATAATAAGTCCTTGATTTATTTCAGAAGACCCCTAAATGGGGAGGTAGGAGATGTTTTCAATTAATAGCTATAATAGTTACCGAGGAAAAATTCAAATTTTCTAACATGGTGGCTTATGGGGAAATTTTTTCCGCCGGGGAACACTTAAAGCCTGCATAGAGTTAATGTTTTCGCCTGGAACGTCATTATTTTATGACCGTCTGGGGAGACACCTGCTTCTTTGTGCTGTTTAAAGTTCAGGGCACACTCCCTGAGATTTTCGTAATAGATTTGACGCTGGCTGTTAAGTTAAGGTCAATAATAGTGGTACACTCTTGGCTTGTGTGAGAAGCAGTCACCAATAGTTCACTCTCCGTGCAAAGTGGCAACACTGTTAATAATTGTGGCCATTTGGACTCGAGGAGAGGTCTGTAGGTCCCTGAACTCTGACATTGTTGTCAAATTAGTAAGTGCATGGACTGATGGTGCTCACTTCGCATGTTTGCCAAGAGTCCCAGTTTTATTGAAACTGTACAATGATTACCAGGAGGTGGTAAGTTGGCAATGTTTCACCTCTATCACATAGTAAAATAAAGAACTAGAGAAAAGTTGTGACGTTACAAACACTTTTCTAAAAGTTCTTTGTATACCTGTGTGACAACGGTGAAATATTACCAACTTACGGCAAGCTACTGGTGGACAAGCATATCCTTTAGATCTGTCACTCTGTAAATTAATATGCATCCATTTCAATATTAAGAGCTGCAAAGTATCACATACAGTACAATAAAAACTGGTTATTACACAACACGTTGTTAGGTAATATACTCTTTTTACTTTGAGTTAAAGGGGTACCAAAGTGAATACTTTTTTTACATACAATGTTCGGGCAGCTACGAATTATTCTGATATCCCTGTGGCTCAATATTTTCGTACAATGCCTAGTTATTTTACAATTAATTATTTAGTTTGAAAAGTGAGTTTGAAAACCGTTGGTTGATTCAAGTCGGTGCGCTCCAGCAGCAGCCGCTGATACGATGAGAATCTCCCGCAATTCGGGGGAACCTCCTCCCGCCCCCTTCTTGTCGTATCACCGGCCGCTGCGGCCGCGGGCATGCTTGAATCAACCAACGGTTTTCAAACTCACTTTTCAAACTAAATAATTAATTGTAAAATAACTAGGCATCGTACGTAAATATTGAGCCACAGGGAAATTAGAATAATTCGTAGCTGCCCAAACATGTAAAAAAAGTACATATTCACTTTGGTACCCCTTTAAGAAGATCTCAGTCCTGTCCAAAATAATTAGCATTATGTACATAGGAAAAACTGATTGACATAGATGAAAACTAATTTCCTGGGTCCCTTGACGTTACACAATAACAAGTTTTTACTGTATTATAAAATAAGCCACTATGATCATTGTAAAATTTTGGAAATGAGAAGGAATTTTAACATCATTTTACCAAACTGTTTTTACAAGAAAAGTTGCAGGGCTGTGACTTGATTGCTACAGCATAACTCTCATTTTCCAAATATTCATTGCAAATTAACAAATTTATATAGAGCTTGATATACTGATGGATTATTGCTGGCAAGTAATTTCGTAAGAGACAGGTTGGGGGGACCGAACCCCAATTCAAGGATTGGAATTGATTTTATTTCAAGGATTAACTCTGATCAGCTGTTTTTTATTTTACTAAATACTGTAGTATTTAATTGTGTTTTTTATTTACACTACATTTTAAATGTAAGTGTAGAGGATGGATGCATATCATAATTCCACTACAGTATTAATACTGTAGTATTATACAGTATATATAATTTATATAGAGCTTAAGCTCTATATAAATTTGTAATAGATTCTAATCTCCCGTTATAATATAAAAACAATATGGCACTTATACAAAATTGTTATCAACTTTCCTCTGCATGCATTTAAAAAAAAAAAAAAAAAAAAACAACTAACAAATGGTCTTCTATTCCTGGTAGCCGTGTTCGGTAAGCGGAAAAAAAACCCTCGGAAAAAAAACCCTTGCATTAAAAAACCCTTGAAAAAAAACCCTAGGAAAAAAAACCCTTGGGGATAAAAAACCCACGGAAAAAAAAACCTTCGCTGAAGGAGCAGCCCCAAGGAGCATTCGTGGCGTAGTAGCGCGGTAGCGAGGTTTCACGTTTTTTTTTTTTCCTATTTTGACAGATTATCATTATAATGTTCCAATAATATATATTACATAAGATATCATATATCTGATTAGTCTCATTAGTCATGTTAATAATAATTATTGAATCACTTAACCTATAAGATATTATAATTTTCAAACGTTCATTTTATGTCTATATGTTATATAATAATAATAATAATACGAGTAGGACGACGACTTTTTTTTGTTTTATTACTTTTTTATTTTAATTATTTTATATCCAATATATAATATTCGAAGTTAGAAAAAATATGTTTTTAAAATAATTTTTAACTAAAAACACAGTTGGAATTACTATACACATAATAGTTAACTTCCACAACATCGCCGCGTAGACTTCTACATTTTGATGAGCTCCCTACACCGTGAAACCTCGCTACCGCGCTACTACGCCACGAATGCTCCTTGGGGCTGCTCCTTCAGCGAAGGGTTTTTTTTCCGTGGGTTTTTTATCCCCGAGGGTTTTTTTTCCTAGGGTTTTTTTTCAAGGGTTTTTTAATACAAGGGTTTTTTTTCCGAGGGTTTTTTTTCCGCGATTCCCGTGTTCGACCGCACAGGCAGAAGAGGTAGTGGCATCTCCTATCTATCTTTCCCTACCCAAAATGCATGCATCCAATTAATTTAAATTATATAATATAACACAGAGCAAAATTTCAAATAATTTGTTTATTTAATCCAGCTATATACTTCTTCTGGCTGCAAGGAATAATTGTCCTAACGCCAATCAAAATTTAATCAATCAATTGAAATAAAAACAACTACAGTATGATATTGTTCATTCTAATAATGCTTTCAGCCTTGTAATAACTATATAATAAATAAATGAAAAATCTGCCTTGCATATTAAACAAGTTAAACAAACATCCATTTTATTAATATTTTACAAGTATAAACAATCCAGTAGGTTCTTATGCACTATTTAATCACTCATAATCTACCTAAACGTGCATAAACTAGCCTGCCAGCTTCAAGTAAAATACATCTCCAATTTTCTCACCTGCCAGCAGTAGCCATCATTATTTCCCTTCTTGAGAAGCGTGCCATCGTACGGCCCAAACTGGACATGTTTTGGGATGGGCACCTCAGTGAACACTCCGTTACCAGCCCCTGGGATGCTCGAGGGTCTGACGCACAAGCCCCTTGGCAGGGAGCGGACAGCTCTGTCCTTGCAGGTAGCTGGCACCTGCGAATCAACACTCGGTTAGGAGGGTGGGAGAGTTGTGGGAGATTATAGATACATGTATATACATACAAAATGTTACAAAGCAATCAGAATTTTTTAGACTGATGTAAATGACTAGCTTAGATTTTTGTCACAAGTTTTTAATGAAATTAAACATAATATTTATGTGGTAATTGGTAAGCTGGAAAAAAAATATCCTAACTACATATTAATAAGCAAAATGGAGTTAGAATTTTTTTAATAGGCGCTCACATGTTAAAACATCATAACTTCATTTTGCTTACAGGGGCATACATGACCAAAATGTGTCAATGGCCCCAAAATGCCAATCAATCAATCAATCAATCAATCAATCAATCCATCAATCAATCAACCATTTTAATTACCAATAGAGTTTTAAGATATTTTTCTACTACCACGTCAATATACTGTATTTTACAGGGACACAGGTTAAAAATTTTGCGGCCAATAAATGGCCGCGCTGGAGGCATACAGGACCAAAATGCGTCAATTGCCCCAAAATACCAACCAATCAATCAAAACTTTACCAATAACAGTTAATAATTTAGGTTTCAGAAATCCTACAATACTTTTAAACACACTAGCTCATTAATATTACATAACTGCAAGACGAAAAGTCAACGGCAGACAGTCTCACCTTTGAGTCCAGCACTCTGAAGGGCTTGCCGTGGTCCAGACACTTTGGTCCCAACACGTCCTTCTGACAGTGCTCACAGACTGGGGACACAAACAACATCAGACCTCAATGTGGAAAATAATTAAGTAATAACAGACTGATTGACTTGGACAATATCCCTTGCTAACAGATTGCAGCAGTTTCCTTGTTGGAGCTATGTGAAAATGTATTGCAAATTTTTAGGTGAGAAATTTTTAAAAGACCTGTACAATCAAATTTAAGCTCAAAAGTGTCAATATAATAGAACAAAATCAAGTACAGTGTTTTTGCAAAAATACTAGATTACCCTGACTCCACGGCACAGTTGGGCACAGTTAGGTGCCAAGTTCAATCTTGTGTTCTATTAACATTGTAATTTGAACTTGGCAGCCCGGTTGTTAATCCCCTTGTGCTTCGGCGCAATTGTGAAATTCACAGAGGTACCTAGTCAAAGACACTTGGCTGAACTGTGATTCTCACAAAATGGCCGAACTGTGAAAATCACAGTTCGACCAATGGTTTAGACTTGGTAGCTCTCCCCCGCCCCTTCTCCTTATTAATTTTTTATTTTTTCATTTCATTAAAGCTAATTAAGTTAACGTATTACTAAAAAAATGTAGTTTTTTAAATATTTTTATTTTATCATGGTAATTAACAGAGTACTCTAGCATAAAAAATTAAAACATTGATGCTAGCAGCTGCAACTCTTTTGTCTCTATCCCGCATATTGGCGGCCATGATGTCTGGTGATAGAATCCACTAATCAGCATTTCATGCAGCAGAGTTGAATTCATTGCCTGTAAAATTATGAAAATGGGAGATTATAACACACATATGAAAAGATTTTGTAAATATTTAACTCACCACATAAGTAGCTAGCCTGGGCATAACTTCCTCAGTGTTGAAAGAAAAGAGAGAATTCAAGGGGGCGGGCTGGGCTGGAGAAAGAAAAGCTATGATAGGGCCTCTCATGATGTTAGAATTTGTAATAATCACTATAAAAAAGAAGCAATTTATTAGAAAAAAAAGAACTTTGCTATTTCAATATACTTTTTAATATATTTCTTACCTTCTTTAAAGACTGCAAAGCAGACTTTTCCAATAAAAAAGAGACAGCATCTCTGTTTTTGTTGACAATGACACCCATATCATATGTTGTATGTTGCTTTTTTTTTTCTTACTTCAATTTTTTAGAAACAGATGGCGCTACCATCCGGGTATAAATTTTTTCAAAGTCCAAAATTAATAAATAAATTTGATAATAATTAGATATATTGCCAATGTAGTTTATTTAATGAAAAAAAATATCAGTTGGATATTATATATATCAATTAAAGCATCATTTAAGCCCCTTCTAGTTCATAGTCGATACAACTTCAAAGAGTGTATTCAATGTGCCAAGTTACGCCAAGTTTAGAAAGCTAGGATGCTCTGGGGTACCTAATATAAACACTGTGCCCTACTGGATACTCATGGGCATTACAGCTTACCTAACTGTGAACCTTAACTGTGCCCAATTGTGCCCTACTGTGCCGTGGAGTCAGGGTAGGCATTGCATAAATCAACAAAATCTTCTTTCAATACATTTTGTACTTGTTTTAGTTTTTTCTAAAGAAAACAGAACCTTAGATTGATTAATCTTTTAAGAAGAGAGGTCAAATATTTTAACGACCACTTTGCAAAACTAGATGATAAAACACAATATATTCTTTCTATAATGAGCTATTCTGTATTTTAATTTGCTCAGCTTTACTGGCTTAAACACCAGAGGAAAAAGACCACTCAAAGCTTAGATGAAATAAAATAATTATTTTAAAAAGAATTCTGAAGTGACAGTTCCAAAGAACTAGTAGACTAAAGGTTATACAAAATTAACAATACAAAAGAGAAAACGGAGTAGACAAAATACAAGAACCTACAGATATATTCATCGTCATCAGGCTCTGGATTTTCGTAGTAGTTTCTTTTGGGCATGTTGCGCTTGGGGTAGCGACGCGGCCTCTCCTCCTCTCCATTCTGCTCCTCACCCTCTTCCTTCTTGACCTCCAGGGTCTGACCACGCTCCCCTCTCTTCTGGATCACCTGGGTTTGACGACCCTTCCCTTCCTTCTTGACCTTCAGGGTTTGACCTCCCTTCCCTTCCTTCTTGACCTCCAGGGCTGGAGTGACCTCCCCTCTCTTTTCTTCCTGGCTTGGTCCGACGGCTCCGTCACCCTCCCCTCCAATCTTGTGTTTGGTTGACTTGTCGACAATGTTGTCAGGCTTACTTGATGTTGAGGTGGCCTTCGACAAAGAGCTGAAACAATAGAACTTGTCAGTCAGAGAGTTTGTTTATATGATGAATACTAAATAGAGTTTGGATTGTCTGAAAATAAATCAATCATTTTTTTTTATAAGGTACAAAATTGTAAGACCAAAAAGTCCTGTACTCCTAATCCACCTCAAATTTTTTTTACCACTTTACACTGCCACTTACATATAATATATACAGCCAAAAGTTGCATAAAAATTCAAGAGAATCACTCAATTGCTTGCAGGAAAAGCACATTAAACAATTTAATCATGGTATATTCTAATTTCAATGAGGATTGTAATTTACTGCATGATAAATAAATAAATAAATAAAATCGTCTTTATTGAGGGCGGGATTTAGGCCATTAGGCCCACTCTTCCATCCAACCCATAAAGTCAGCATTAAGAATTCTTGTCAAAGAGGGAGCGGGGAAGATACGGAACTACCCCCCCCCCCTCACCGCTGCTTGGCGCGCTCCTCTCGTTTGGCCTCCTTCTCACGCCTGGCCGTGGCCTCCTTCACGAAGTCTGGTGGGGGGATTTTCATCACTGCAACACACAACGGACTGAGACACAAAGAGTACAACAGAGCATTCAGTTCTAAATTTTAGGGTTTATTACAAAGTACTGTGGTTACATTACAAGCACAGTACCGGTATATTATTCAAAAGAATTATTTATCTTATTAAGCTTATAAGCCACATCTAAGAAGAGCTAACAGATCTTGAGGAAAAACTTTCAACCCGGGAGAGGTTAAATACTGAATTCTGATTGGCCCACAGAAATTAGGAAAGCAGGGGGGGGGTAATGTTTAGCACAAAAAGTTTTTAAGTTTGTGAAGATGTCTTCTAACCGGCACAGTAACATTTTCTGGCGGGGGATGTTTACGGTTGAAAGGTTTTTGGGTCCACCTTTACCGGTACTCAGTTTCCTTCACGGCTTATAACATCCAAGAGGCCAGTTTCAAAAGTTAGAACCCCCCACCTTTGACGAGCATTGATACACAGCAGAGAATGGAGGATTCTTCCATACAAAAAATGACATGGCTGTCATGGATATTTGATGGCCACAACAAATAAAACTCACTCAGTTTCTGTCTGACAAAGTGGTAGTTCTGCAGCTGGTTGGCGAATCTGGTTTTGGTCTCGTCAGGCATGGCCAGCCATCGAGACTTACTGAAGTACAATTGTACTTGTGCCAGCCAGTTGGTGTCGTCCCAGTGCTGCTGCTTGCTACCACCAGGGCTCTCCATCTGCACAGACAAGCTCTTTACTGAACAAACCTAGAGATAATACATATATTAATTATAGTGGCACTCCTGTAATCAGACGCGGATCCAGGGGGTGGCTGCAGCCCCCCCCCCCCCAATTTTGATTTAATTATAACATGGGCATTATAGACTTTTTGCTCTACTACGTTTTTTTTTTTTTTTTTTCTCAACATTTGGCCTTATGGAGACAGCCCCCTCCAAAATTTGGTTCTGGTTCTGCGCTTGCCTTTAATAGCTTGAAACAAAGGCTTGAACGAAATTATAAAGTTGTCCACCCCAAACCTTTTCGTTTAAAACTTTAAAATATTAAATTTTTATTAATGAACCTAATATTTTTTTATTATTTTTTTTTTACCAGGATACACCCCTAAGAGCTTACAGCTCGCGGCGGAGTACTGGGTATAGGGATAAGGTAGGGAACGGATAGTGGCCACGGCCTGCATGCTTACGCGTCCCAGCATTCGCTGAGGTGAGACTGAGGGAACCGTGGAAAACCTCAGTCAGGACAGACACCTCTACTTTTTCTCAATGGACCAAAGCGATGTCCAAAGCCTGGGGAACCACACACAAGTGCATCACTGCACTGGGTGGAAAGCGAGATGAATTTACCCCAGGGAAGGAGCAGCGTATTTTTTACTTGAAACGGTCACCCGTCCAAGTACTAACCACGCTCGACGTAGCCTGACTTCGGTGATCTAACGAGAACCGGTCATACATGGAACATAGGGTTCTTCAATTAAAATAAATTCTTTCTGATTGTGTATTTAGCTGCCATCCCACGAGAAAATAAATGCGAATAAATTGTGAATACGAGTGAAAAATTCACACATTTTCCCACATGTTGAAGCCGATTGACGACTCTCTCATGCAGATTGATGCGTCATTCACGCATTTTAACAAATTTTTAATAATTTAACAAAATAAGTGTATTTCAAGCAATTTCGCCCATCCATATTGACATATACTGATTAATATTCACATAGTTGACTAGAGCAACTCCACGCATTTTCACATAAATTGACGTATTTTTAATTTAGTATCAACTTCACCTCTATTGATGCAAATTGAGTTGATTCCACTCGCCCATTTTCATGAATTTTCACGCAGTTTCATCCAATTATGATCCAACATTTTTTATAAAGTCAGTTCATGTATACTGACGCACTTTCAGCCAGTTTGATGCAAAGTACGTTCACTCACTTTGAAACTTTTTCATGCACATTCACCCATTTGTCAACCAATTTTTTTCATAAAGTCCCCTCATGCAAATTGACACATTTTGACATATTTTGACGCATTTTCACCAATTTGATGACCATTTTTTTTCAGAAAGTCCCCTCATGCAAATTGGCACATTTTGACATATTTTGACGCATTTTCACCAATTTGTTGACCAATTTTTTTTCATAAAGTCCCCTCATGCAAATTGACACATTTTGACATATTTTGACGCATTTTCACCAATTTGCTGACCATTATTTTTCATAAAGTCCCCTCATGCAAATTGGCACATTTTGACATATTTTGACGCATTTTCACCAATTTGTTGACCATTTTTTTTTATAAAGTCCCCTCATGCAAATTGACACATTTTGACATATTTTGACGCATTTTCACCCATTTGTTGACCTTTTTTTTTAGTAAAGACCCCTAATGTTTTTTCACGCATTTTCACACATTTTCACGCACTTTGAAGTATTTGTTCAACAATTTTTTTTAACAACATTCTTTAGTGCATATAATGTATTTTAACATATTTTCAGCATCTCTCAGTAGGAAATTTGACGTCCCATGACCAGCAAGTGACGTCATGGAACAAGGCGTGAAAAAATGTTATTCATGTGAGGGGACTTAGGAAAAAAATTAGTCGACAAATGGTCGAAGTGTGTAAAAATGTGTGAAAATGCGTGAAAATACATTAGTGGTCTTTATTAAAAAAAAAAAAGTCAACAAATGGGTGAAAGTGCGTGAAAAAGTGTGAAAATGCGTGGATATGCATGAAGGGACTTATTAATGAAAAATGTTGGTCGACAAATGGGTGAAAGTGCGTGGAAAAGTGTGAAAATGCGTGAATATGCATGAGGGGACTTCATGAAAAAAATGTTCTACAAATCTGGTCACATGACCGGAAGTCATGTGACTTGGCGGTTGGTAGTAACACAAGATGGCTGACGCAGAGAGGTTATAGAAAGCTCCTCGTGTGTGTATGGTGATTTATGAGGTGTTTAAGTGAAGTTTTACTTATTCCTGAACATTAAATAGTTAATTACAATGAAGTTAGGTTACCATTCGTTTGTCCAGTGTTAATATTTGCCATTTTTTTGCACTTTTTATGATGTAAAAAGAGAAAATTTAATGTTGCATTTTTGCCGGTCGAGTTTTCAAAATGTCAGATTTAATTGGAGTCGCATAATTAAATATCGAAGATTAAGCCACGACGAGAAGTTCTATCAGATAAGTAAAAACAGTTCTTATTAATTTATTTAATTATGACGAAGTATAAAAATAATTCCTTTAATAGTTAAATTATTCAAAAGGAATCATTAATTATAAAAAGTAGTGAAAACCTTATACTGCTATATATAGTCAGCCTAGTAAGTTTTTTTTTTATAAAAGCCTCTCATTTTATACTAGCTGTATATATCTGTATACCGGCCTATATTTCTGTTTGTAAAAATTATTGTTTTTATTTTGCTTTCGATGTTTGACAAATGAGAACAATCTTTATTACTGTACGTAAAAATTTGCGCGCGTTTCTTTGTGGATTTTTCGTACATTTCAGGTATCCATGGGGACTGAGGCCATGGGACTGCATTCACTTCCAATGGTTTGGTGAGCTAGCCTGCGACGAAAAATGCATGAGACCATGTGTAAAAATTTGGTAAATGATGGTGTGAAAATTCGTGGGAATGAATGAATTTTGCATGTTTAGACTTTGTGAAAAAATTACTTGTTAAATGTATGAAATTTCGTGAAAAGGTTTGAAAAATATTAAATTTGAATGACTGGAATTTGTAAAATAATATGGTTGATAAAAGCGTGAAAGTTCATGAAAAAGCGTCAAAATGAGTGAATTTGAAGGACTGAACTTTGTAAAATATAATGGTTGATAAAAGTGTGAAAGTTCATGAAAAAGCGTCAAAATGAGTGAATTTGAATGACTGGACATTGTAAAAAATTATGGTTGATAAAAGCGTGAAAGTTCGTGAAAAAGCGTCAAAATGAGTGAATTTGAATGACTGGACTTTGTAAAAAAATTATGGTTGATAAAAGCATGAAAGTTCCTGAAAAAGCGTCAAAATGAGTGAATTTGAATGAATGGACTTAAGGAAAAAAATTAATCAATGAAAGTGTGAAAGTTCACGAAAAGGCGTCAAAATGTGCGAGCCAGTATACCTGAAAGTGTGTGAATTCGAGCGAAGTATTTTGGTGGCAGGCATTTACGTCAATATTTGTTAATATTAATCAAATTACATGAAAATGTGCCAATATATGATATCAAATTCACTCGCGCATATTGACTCAGAAAAGGGGCGAAATTTAGGTGAATTGGAGTCAATATGCGCGAGCCAATATACCTGAAAGTGCATGAAGTCGAGCGAAGTATTTCGGCAGGCATTTACGTCAATACTAATCAAAATACGTGAAAATGCGTCAATATAAAGTACCAAACATCGCCAAAGTGCATCAATACACGTTAATTCACTTGCGCATATTGACTCTAAAAAGGGGCGAAATTTAGGTGAATTGGAGTCAATATGCGCGAGCCAATATACCTGAAAGTGCGTGAAGTCGAGCGAAGTATTTCGGCAGGCATTCACGTCAATACTCGTCAATATTCATCAATATACGTGAAAATGCGTCAATATAAAGTACCAAACATCGCCAAAGTGCATCAATACACGTTAATTCGCTCGCGCATATTGACTCCAAAAAGGGGCGAAATTTAGGTTAATTGGAGTCAATATGTGCGAGTGAATTTGTTGTGAGCTTTCACTCTTATTTTCTCGTGGGATGGCACCTGATTTTCCTTTTGGGACAACATAACGTTTTCAACGTTATTTCATGTAACGGGCCCATATATATATAGCTGAATAGCTGTGGTAGGGAAAGGAGACTTTTTTTTCACCTCAGAGCTGATGGTGTAAAAGAGCGGGCGGTATAGTTAGTATGTATAGTTCAATGATTATTATGGCACTGTTCGCAGGGCAACAGTGTGATCTAAAAAGGATATTAATGGACTATTAAGGTATCCCATGTAGCACATTTGATCGGCGCAATATTCACCACAGATCGTTTTGATATCGCCTCAATATCAAATTCGACGTTGGTCCAATAGTGCAGCTGCAACAAACCTCTATGGCTGGACGATATTTAATATCAATGTTGCACCAACATTTAAAATAAGCATTGTTCGGATATTTAATTTTAATATCGTTTCAATAGTGCAGCTGCAACAAACCTCTAGGGCTGGACGATATTTAATGTCAATGTTGCACCAACATTTAAAATAAACATTGTTCGGATATTTAATTTTAATATCATTTAAATAGTGCAGCTGCAACAAACCTCTATGGCTGGAGGATATTTATTGCCAATGTTGCACCAACATTTAAAATAAACATTCTTAGATATTTAATTTAATATTGGGCAAATGTTGCTGCAATATATTTTTTATAAATCTCAGGAATGGCCAACCAATATTGGCACAATATTGGATTGATTCCATATATGGGTAATAATATGTATGTAACATATTACATATATGGAACTGCATGCATCATGGGGCTTTTATTTTTTAAGACTTTTTCCCAAGTCTCGATGATGGAGTATATTATAATGTATAACACTTGTATTTTTATTATAGACTATTTGTTATTTCAATCTATATCTCTTTTTAGAGTTTCTCTTATTGTTTATTAATTTTTGATTCCGCTAACAACAGCATTAAAATATTTATTGTCTTAAAAATTCCCAGCATAATGGTTCTATTTAGTGTTTACTTTTAAAAAAAAGTACAGTGACTTAAATTAATTTTAATTTAATTGTTAAGTGTTTTTTAAATTGAATTAATTTTGCTGCCATCTATTGACAAAGTTAGAACTTATAATTGGTGCAATATTGGGCCAATATTTAGCCAATCCCAATCTAAATATTTTGAACATCGCACTTCAATGCTCACCCAACGTTGCATTGACATTGGGAAACTTACATACAATGAATATTCGGCAAAGTATATTGGAGCAACTTAATGAAATTAAATATTGTGCTGGAAACTTTAATCCAACATTGCATGAATATCGAGCACAAATATTGAGCATTATTCACATATCAATATTGTTTGAATATTTGTTACAAATTCCTATGATACATTGACTGTCAATCCGTAGCCAACATTCAACCAATGTTTAATGTTGACACTGCAGCAATATCAGAAAGCCATTATTGTACCGACATAAATATTTCAAGTATTGAACTTCAATACCCAGCCAACGTTGCATTGACATTGGGAAACTACATACAATGAATATACGGCAAAGTATCTTGGACCGACGTAATGAAATTAAATATTGTGCTGGTTACTTTAATCCAACATTGCATGAATATCGAGCACCAATATTGAGCAATATTCACATATCAATATTGTTTGAATATTTGTTACAAATTCCTATATGATACATTGACTTTCAATCCTTAGCCAACATTCAACCAATGTTTAATTTTGACACCGCAGCAATATCAGAAAGCTATTATTGCACCGACATAAACATTTCAAGCATCGAATTTCAATGCCCAGCCAACGTTGCATTGACATTGGGACAACCACATTTAATGAATATATGGCTACGTATATTGGACCGAGGTAGTGAAATTAAATATTGCGCTACCAACTTTTAGCCAACATTGTATGAATATTAAATGCCAAAATTGGGCAATGTCGGCATATCAATTTTGTAAGAACATTGGCTACATATTGGTGATATCGTAGATTTTAAGCCAATATTCCCAATATCTGACCAATATTTAGCCGATAAAGTGTGCTACATGGGATGCATGATAGACACCGTCTGTTATGATAATGCCTATTTTTGCTGTTTTCAATTATCATCACTGCATGTATATGCATACTGGATTATATATTATATTCTATCCTATATACATATACAGTATATTCGGAAAAGCAGGCGCGTCAAGGAGGAGGAAGGGGGGGGGGGGGGCAGGGGGGGGGGGGGAAGGTGATCAAAATACATTGAAAATATCACCATCCTCCCTCACTCCAAATTTAAATAAATGTAGCGGGACAGCCCCCTCTCCCTCACAGAGCCGCGAGCTGGATCCGCCACTATAATATATAAAGCAGTCTGAAAAATGGTCAGCATCCATGATGACATCACTAATCATTTGTCCTCTCAAAATCAGCAAACGAATATGGCGACTATATAATTTTTCTGATGGATATACTTGCCATTAAATTCTACATACATATATGTATGCATTATACAGCACTAGCTGTTGACTATGCATAAACACACAGAGCTGAGACGATCGAAAAAACCTCACAAAAATGAAGTTAAGGTAGAGTCGATAACGTCGAACAGCTGTTCGACATAATCCCCTTTGATTAACATGTAAACCTTGGCAAATTGACAAAAATTCTGAAATTTTTTTGAGAGGCAGATATTAGTGCCTAAAAGCCATAGCAAAAATTAACGAGCCGATTTTTTTAAATTAATTTTTTAGTTTGGCTCTCCATGGGTATCCCAATGCTGAAAATTAAAAAAATTAATTAAAGAAAATCGGCTCGTTAAATCGTTTTGAAATTTTTTCAATGGCTTTTAGGCACTAATATCTGCCTCTCAAAAAAATTTCAGAATTTTTGTCAATTTGCTAAGGTTTACATGTTAATCAAAGGGCATTACGTCGATCAGCTGTTCGGCGTTATCTCTACCTTAACATGATCTAAAACTTCTATCGCACAGTGGTACTTTCCACGCAGTATAAGCATAAATTTTTACATACAGAATACAGACTATGCAAACAAAAGCATGCTTATAAAATGTATATTTATTTATTATTATTATTTATTTATATTTATTATTTATTATTATTTATATTTATTTATTTATATTACTGACAGAGATGCAAAACTTCGCGCGAAACATGGTGCGCGAAACTTTCGCGCGAATATTCGCGAAACTTCGCGAAAATTTCGCGAAATTTAAAAAATGACTGTCGCAATGCGATTTTTCATATATTCATCAAAAGATTAAGAAAACAAGATAAAATGGCCACTTTCATGACCTGTCTAACCTCGAATGTGTTAAATGATTTTAAAATTAATTAAATGTAATTTTTAAAATTAATAAAAAAGAAATAAATTTTTTTTATATCTAATAAATTAAATTGAACTCTCTTTTAATTCAATTATGCAATTAAACCTGTCATTAAGGTAGAGATAATACGGATCAGCTGGCCCAATGCTAAAAAAAATCCCATTCATAAAAATTATGAAAAAAATTTAAAATCTTCCCCTGCTCAAAAATCTTGAGCATATCTTTGCAAGATCTTGACAAGATCTTGCCAAGTAAACACGAGAAGACCAAGAAAGAGGCGCAACAGGGTTGAGTGCTGGTCTGTAATATTATTATTGGATATTATCCTTCTAAAAATAATATTTTAGCCAAAAATGTGAAAACAATTACAAAATAAGATATTTTTGGTTCAACAAGATCTTGAGCAAGATAATAATCTTATTCAAGACGTCATTTCTTACGCAAGATCACAATCTTAACAAGAAACTCACTTGCGCAAGAAAATATTCTTTGCAAGATAGAAAATCTTGCTCGTGTTTTCGAATTTATCTCAAGATTATTTCTTGAGCTAGTTACCGTCTTGCGCACGATGGTAATCTTGTTCAAGAAGTCATTTTTTACGCAAGAACAACATCTTGGCAAGTAATTAACTTGCTCAAGAAAAAAATCTTAAACAAGTTATCATATTTTTCTCAAGATTATTTCTTGGAGAAGTTACCGTTTTGTTTAAAATGACAATCTTGTTCAAGAAGTCATTTCGTACTCAAGATTTATATCTTGAGCAAGTAATAGACTTGAGCAAGAAAAAATCTTACACAATTTTTCATATTTTTCTCAAGATTATTTCTTGGACAAGTTATCATCTTGCTTAAAATGACAATCTTGTTCAAGAAGTCATTTTTTACGCAATATTTATATCTTGAGCAAGTAATAGACTTGAGCAAGTAAAAATCTTAGACAAGTTTTCATATTTTTCTCAAGATTATTTCTTGTAGAAGTTACCGTCTTGTTTAAAACGACAATCTTGTTCAAGAAGTCATTTCATAGTCAAGTTTCATATCTTGGGCAAGTAATAGACTTGAGCAAGAAAGAAATCTTACAAACTTTTTCATATTTATCTCAAGATTATTTCTTGGGCAAGTTACCGTCTTGTTTAAAATGACAATCTTGTTCAAGAAGTCATTTCGTACTCAAGATTTACATCTTGAGCAAGTAATAGACTTGAGCAAGAAAAAATCTTACACAATTTTTCATATTTTTCTAAGTATAATTTCTTAGAGAAGTTATCATCTTGATTAAAATGACAATCTTGTTCAAGAAATTGTTTCTTACGCAAGATTTAATCTTGAGCAAGAAAAAATCTTCAACATGTTTTCATATTTATCTCAATATTATTTCTTGGACAAGTTACCATCATGTTTAAAATGACAATCTTGTTCAAAAACTTTTTCTTACCCAAGATTTTTTATCTTGAGCATTGCAAGTAATAGACTTGAGCAAGAAGAAATCTTGCGCTCGTTTTCATTGCGCAAGTGGACTGCGCAAGTGGACGATGTGAAACAAATGCAATGCGCATGACCGTTTTTTTATAACACTTAATTAAGATGGATGGTTGGTGAAAATTGAAGCTGGTGAAGAAACATTAAGATTTTGTGTGTTTTTGTGCTAATTAGTAGTTATTACACAGTTCCAGGTAAGCTTTAACTTATGTATAGTTGTTTTTGTTTAATATATTGTTAAGCTCACACAAAATTGTCTGTTTTTTTAATGACATTTCGGTGGCTTGACCTGCTTCCTGCTTGCTGAGCGGCTTGCAAACATGGCCGGGATGTGATGGATTCTGATCAAGGATTCGACAACCATACCAGATCGACAAAAGTTGGCTGTTGTGCGCATAAATCAATGGCATAGCAGTATTTGGTTTGTATAAAGTTGATAAAGGTATGTATACTATAGGGTGACCAGACGTACCGTTTTGACCGGTACAGTACCGTTTTAGAGTACCATGTCCCGGTGTCCCCAAAGAGGCTCTCGGGACGCCTAAATGTACCGCTTTCGGACAAAATTTAAAAAAGGGACATTTTTTAAAAATTTTATCATTAAAAAAATAAAAAATTCATAGGAATGTGGTTGTGAATATTTACGAAAATGTATGGACGCAAATGATTTTGCAACTCCATGCCCCTTTTTCTCGATCGCATTCACAAAACAGCATATTTCTTCCAAAATTGCGGAATATATTTTGTATGTACTTAGTATATGCATATATAATACTACGTGAAATGAAATCACTACTTTTCGATTAAATTTTGAATAAAAAACAAGTAAAAAACTTTACAGAAAAATATTATCTCTTGATATTGATGATATTCACTTGATGGAAATTTCCAATAAAATATAAAATTGAAAAAAATCATTCTTATGCATTGTGTCGTGGCTTAGACAAAAATTTCTATACCTCTCTTTTTTTTTTCTTTTTTTTTTTTTACAATAATCGTGCATGGATATTACGTAAATAAATGGAAAATAATATGAGGGAAAAACGCCACAAATATTATTCATACAATCAAGTAATTTTAGCTGTTATTAAGTCCAATTTGAATGCTATAAATTAATTCAATTTATACAACTTCTTCAGCTATTTCACTCTAACAAGAGTTCACACTATTTGCAAAATGAACAGTTCGATTAAAAGTAATTCAAATTAATTTCTTGCTTTATACTTCACTTTTTTTTTTCTCTATAATTTATCTCGTGACATTATATTAAGTTTTATTTATTTATAAACAAATATATAATGCATTATTTAAGTAACATGTCGTACGTACATTTAGAAATATTGTGGATGGAGACGGAAAATTTGATAACGAAATAAAAAATAAATAAATAAATTTAAAATACTGTATATTTTTTTCTTGGAAAAGTATTTTTCGAAGTTATGCTTTTTGAGTATTTCTTTTATTGCTTTTGTTTCTTTTTATTTACATGCAACTTTACAACATAATAGGATCGTGGCCAGGCCAAGAAAAAAGGTTAATTTTAGGAAATCAGCTCACTGGCACAGTTTTCTTGCATGGTGACTATAATAAATATTTTTTTCTAATTCTATGAAAAGTATAATTATATATAAAAAAAAATGCAATTATTTATATTATTTAAAGTAGAGTGAGCGATTGCATTATTTATTATTTTATTTCCTTAAAATATTTTAACCTGTCCTGCATTAGTGTGAGAAATGAAAACCAAAATAATTTCATCTCAAATAGCTTCATCGCAAAAAAAAAAAAAAAAAAATACCAAAGTTTGTTTTCCTGAACCCTTAAATATGCAGCCTTATGGAACAGAAAACAGTGTTTTACTTAAACTTCGTCTGAACTTAGGTACCAATTAAAAAATACTTACGTAATAATTGCTATAATCTATGACGAAAATTCTTTAATGGATTTACCAATAAAATAATTTTTTTTCGGAAAAAACGGCTTCATAAAAAAAAACAATTCATTTGAAAATCTATTATGATAAAAAAAAGTAAAAAAGGGGGCATGGCACCCAAAAAAATCGCGCCTCCGGCGGGGGTTTTGGCCCTTCAGGCCTCTATCTTGGGGGCATGTACCGTTTTGAACATCAAGATATCTGGTCACCCTAGTATACTAGTACTGCAATGTATGCATACTGTGTATGCATATTATATAATATGCATGCATTTAAGTTAATGCAATAAATTGTGGTTGTATATGTATTAAATTAACATCGTTGTACAGTAGTGAAGTGTTTAAATTTGTTTTACAGTACAAAAATTGTTAATCATGCATTTAAATATATACTGTATATAATGCATCCCTGCTCAAAATTCTTGAGCAAGATCTTGGGCAAGATTTGCACAATACCTTTTGCAATTGTCTTGAGCAAGATTTGCACAATACCTTTTGCAATTGTCTTGAGCAAGATCTTGCATGTCTAATTTTATCGAATATCCTTTAAATATGTCTTTGATCCCCAGGTTCCGCAGGCCTAGCCGTTGCGTACGTGCATGGATAGAGTGAGAGGATTCATTGTGCGCTGAGCGGAGAGATAAAGCAGGATGATGAATATCCACAGAAAGGAAACCAGCAAGACAACTGCCGAACTTATAACGAAAACTATTATGTACTATGCATACCAGAAAAAAACTAATTAAACTCTTTATTTTTTTTCAGATGATGGATAAATGTATGTGACGACTGTGAGGTTTCTACTAGGTACCACATCTTGCAACCAAATCTTGAAAATCTTGTCAAGATCTTGCATTTACTTACACAAATTTTTTCAAGTACAAATCAGTTGCAAGTCTTGTGAAAGATCTTGAACCCCAATAATGTTACCAAGATCTTGCACAAGAAAATATCTTGCCAAGATCTTGCACAAGATCTTGCCAAGATCTTACCAAGATCTTGCGCAAGATCTTGCCAAGATCTTGGCAAGATCTTGGTAAGATTATTTGGGCTCAAGATCTTGGGCAAAATTTGCGCAAGTCTTGAAGAAGTTTTGACCAAGATCTTGTGCAAGTCTTGGACAAGTTTTGAGTTTTGACCAAGATCTTGAGCAATAATCTTACCAAGATCTTGTCAAGATCTTCCACAAGAAAATATCTTGCCAAGATCTTGCACAAGATCTTGCCAAGATCTTGCCAAGATCTTGCGCAAGATCTTGCCAAGATCTTGCCAAGATCTTGGCAAGATTATTGCTCAAGATCTTGGTCAAAACTTGTTCAAGACTTGTACAAGATCTTGTTCAAGAAATTTCAGCAGGGTCTCCTCTACATCCCCTATCAGTAGGTAAAATATCAGGTATACAAAAACGAGCTAGTTTTCGAGTTATTATATAATTTTTAAAGTTGACCAATTTAACATGGAAGTTCCATTTCTCCATGTTAAATTGGTCAACTTTAAAAATTAATAACTCGAAAACTAGCTCGTTTTTGTATACCTGATATTTTACCTACTGATAGGGGATGTAGAGGAGAACACTTTAAATTTTTTTCATAATTTTTATGAATGGGATTTTTTTAGCATTGGGCCAGCTGATCTGTATTATCTCTACCTTAAAGCAAAATTAGGAAGAAAACGGCGTATTCATTACATACGATTCGAAAAAGTAGAGCGGGAAATTCAAATATATCAATTTCGCGAAGTTTCGCGCGAAACTTTCGCGAAACTTGGCTTGCGAAACTTCGCGAATTTTCGCGAAACTAGCAAAATTTCGCGCGAAGCTTCGCGAAGCGTTGCATCACTGATTACTGACTACATGCATGTACAGTATACCAGATCTTAGTTTACGTGTGGATTCGATTACGCGCGACGGCCATCTTGGAAGTCATACGAAGTTACGCCCCTAGCAGACAAATGTGACAAAATTTTCCACCGATATATGCGCATGCGCGGATAAACGCGGTAAACGCTCTATTGCAATCAAATGAGGTGAGATCGAAGGCGAAGTTGTACTAACTTTTTCAGATCTTTAATTTATTCACAGAGATCGGAGACAGAGAAACCCTCAGAAAACTCTGCATGAGAGCTGATGAGAGTATATATTATATTATTTATAATCTTACTGTTGTAAGAATGGCGTCACCATCTTACTGTTAAATTACAAGGGCCACGCCCTAGTCGAAAAATAAAGGCAGTAGTCAAGTGGTGACTACTGCTAAGTGATAATTTGAGCAGTGGTCAAGTAGTCACAGCCCAAGTGGTCGCAGGTAGTCACCAGTAGTCACTTTCAAGTAGTCACCAGTAGTCACTTTCAAGTAGTCACCAGTAGTCACTTTCAAGTGGTCACCAGTAGTCACTTTCAAGTAGTCACCAGTAGTCACTTTCAAGTAGTCACCAGTAGTCGATTTCAAGTGGTCAAATTAAACGGTTTTTTAGCATTTTCTCGCGATATATCCGTCTATCATCACGATGCAGTTTTTTCCCGTTTAAGCCAACAGATAGATAAATTATAACTGGAACAAGTAAAGAAATTATTCTTTCACATTTTTAACTTGAATTATTAAAATGTAATTATAATACTTTGTAATAATTCAAGATAAAAACGTGACAAACAAATAGGACGAGAAACATCTATAATATACATACCAATTTTACGCTCCATGCAATAAAAACATTTACTTTTTTTTTAAAACTTTTTTAAAAAAAAAAAACTTTTTAAAACATTTACTTTATTAAATTATTCCTAACTTATTAATTTTAATTTAATTTCCTAAGTATTTTTTTAATTTTTTACAGCAAAATGAAAGAATAATATTTTTTAATTCATACTTTATAAATATATAATAAAAAAAAATATATATGAAAAAAAAACACGTTGATTATTAAAGATTTATAATTATTAATATAATAAATAAAATACATAATAAAATATGAACATCTTTGAAGAATAATTACCAACGGCTTTCATCTCGGCGTCTTTTTTATCAAGTTCCAAGAGCCGATAAACATTGACTGTTTAAGGCTACCTAGAACAAATAATTTGACACAAAGCAACGAGAATTTTAATAAATAACATTTCATAATACGTTTTAGGTACTGAAAAGGTACTTATCTGATGTAAAACTGCTTGAAAAACAAATTGTTCCGGGAGCTCTGCACACACAACCCCGTCTCACATGTGTTTAGTGCCACCATTTTAGATAATTTTCTTCATCACGAGAACCCCGTACAATTGACTACTTGGTAAGTGATCACTTTCTTAAGTAGTCAGAATTTTGTGACAACTAATTTAGGGTGACCAGACGTACCGTTTTGACCGGTACAGTACCGTTTTAGAGTACCATGTCCCGGTGTCCCCAAAGAGGCTCTCGGGACGCCTAAATGTACCGCTTTCGGACAAAATTTATAAAAGGGACATTTTTTAAAATTTTTACCATTAAAAAAATAAAAAATTCATAGGAATGTGGTTTTGAATATTTACGAAAATGTACGGACGCAAATGATTTTGCAACTCCATGCCCCTTTTTTGTCGATCGCATTCGCAAAACAGCATATTTCTTCCAAAATTGCGGAATAGATATATTTTGCATGATACGTACGCGCAAGTATGCATATACTACGTGAAATGAAGTCACTACTTTTCGATTAAATTTTGAATAAAAAATAAGTAAAAAAACTTTGCACAAAAATATCATCTCCTTTAATATTGATGATATTCACTTGATGGAAATTTCCAATAATATATGAAATTGAAAAAATCATTCTTATGCATTGTGACGAGGCTGAGACAAAAATTTCTTTGTCTTTAATTTCTTTTTTTTTTTTTTTTTTTTCACAATAATCGTGCATGGATATTACGTAAATAAATAAATGGAAAATAATATGAGGGAAAAACGCCACAAATATTATTCATACAATCAAGTAATTTTAGCTGTTATTAAGCCCTATTTGAATGCTATAAATTAATTCAGCTATTTCACTCTATAACAAGAGTTCACACTATTTGCAAAATGAACTGCAGTTCGATTAAAAGTATTAATTCAAATTAATTTCTTGCTTTATACTCCATTTTTTTTTGTATAATTTATCTCGTGACATTATATTAAGTTTTATTTATTTATAAACAAATATATATATTGCATTATTTAAGTAACACGTACATTTAAAAATATTGTGAATGGAGACGGAAAATTTGATAACGAAATTAAAAAAAAAAAAAAAAAATCAATTTAAAATATTTAAATATAATTTTTGTATTGGGAAAGTATCCTTCGAAGGTATGCTTTTTGAGTATAATAAATTTCTTGTATTGCTTTTGTTTCTTTTTATTTTACATGTAACTTTACAACATGAATAGAGAATCGTGGCCAGGCCAAGAAAAAAGGTTAATTTTAGGAAATCAACTCACTGGCACAGTTTTCTTGCATGGTGACTATAATAAATCTCTTTTTTTCTAATTCTATGAAAAATGTATATATAAAAAAAATGCAATTATTTATATTATTTAAAGTAGAGTGAGCGATTGCATAATTTATTATTTTATTTCCTTAAAATATTTTAACCTGCCCTGCTTTATTGAGAAATGAAAACCAAAAAAATTCATCTCAAATAGCTTCATCGCCTTCATCGCAAAAAAATCCCAAAGTTTGTTTTCCTGAGCCCTTTAACAGCGTTTTACTCAAACTTCGTCCGAACTATGGTATCAATTAAAAAATACTTACGTATAATCTATGACGAAAATTCTTTAATGGATTTACAAATAAAATAAATTTTTTCGGAAAAAACGGCGCTTCATAAAAAAACAACAATTAATTTGAAAATCCATTAAGAAAAAAAAAAGTAAAAAAGGGGGCGTGGCACCCAAAAAAATCGCGCCTCCGGCGGGGGTTTTGGCCCTTCAGGCCTCTATCTTGGGGGCATGTACCGTTTTGGACATCAAGATATCTGGTCACCCTAAACTAATTAAGTAGTCAAATGCTAAGTGGTCATGATGTTTCGACTACTTGCATAAGTAGTCACAAAATTCTGACTACTTACCAAGTGATCAAGATTTTATGAACACTGAGCGCCGACTCAGAGCGTACTTGAGTAGGAGGCCAAAACCCAGCCGGCGCGATCGTCATCTGTCGAGACATTAGCCGTCCGGAATTTAAAAAATAACATGCAATGTAATCGGGAGGAAATATTTTTTTTTAAATATTTACTTGATATTAATGAAGGTGTCTTGTAGTGCGATAATACTTCAATGTAGTCTCCCGTTTGCTAATTATTTTATTTAGTTCATAAATATCATACTTCTTGAGAAATAAGACGGTAAAGTTAGGGCGGGAACTTGGTTCTATCTTCCAAGCTTTAGTAATGTATCATGACGTCACGAAATATTGAAATTACAAAAGTACTTGAATCAACTTTCATACATTATTTTCGATGTAGTAAATAACTTTACTTGATATATACAAAGTATAGAAAATGCAATTAAGTAAAGTGAAAGTCACTCGCTATGAAGAAAGGCTTTCAATGTTCATATGACGTCATCGCCAGTAAACTGACTTTTATTACTTCGCGCATGCCGGCGCATGCGCAGATGTAACAGAAGTAGCAGAAGTCGGGTTCATAAAAGTTTAATTTAAGTGTATTAATATTGTTTTTGCGTGAAAAAAAAGGTTGTCCAGTAAGATTAAACTATATTAGAGTTAAACTTGTTTCATTTTGAAAACTCTAGCATACAGCGTAATTGTCGTAAACCGCGACCAAAGTGAAGTCCTCTCCCATTTGATTACACGCAAACCTGCTGCTCAGTAGGACGGCTATTGAAAAGTGGGCGCGGTCGTGTTGTGGCCTTCTACTCAAGTTCGCTCTGGCCGACTACTTGCATAAGTAGTCACAAAAATCTGACTATAACTTACGAAGTGGTCGAGATTTTATGAACACTGAACGCCGACTACTTGCATAAGTAGTCACAAAATTCTGACTACTTACCAAGTGGTCGAAATTTTATGAACACTGAGCGCCGACTACTTGCATAAGTAGTCACAAAATTCTGACTACTTACCAAGTGGTCGAGATTTTATGAACACTGAACGCCGACTACTTGCATAAGTAGTCACAAAATTCTGACTACTTACCAAGTGGTCGAAATTTTATGAACACTGAGCGCCGACTACTTGCATAAATAGTCACAAAATTCTGACTACTTACGAAGTGGTCGAGATTTTATGAACACTGAGCGCCGACTACTTGCATAAGTAGTCACAAAATTCTGACTACTTACCAAGTGGTCGAGATTTTATGAACACTGAGCGCCGACTACTTGCATAAGTGGTCACAAAATTCTGACTACTTACCAAGTGATCGAGATTTTATGAACACTGAGCGCTGACTACTTGATTCAGTGGTCCGACTACTTAACAAGTGGTCAAGATTTTGAACACTGAGCACCTGAGCACTTGACTCAGTAGTCCGACTACTTGACCCAGTAGTCTGACTACTTGTTTTAAGTAGTCAAGTACTTGTTTTAAGTCGTCAACCACTTGACTACTAGACTCATTTTTTGACAAGGGCGCCCACCCATGCAAATTAATTATAAAATTTGCCGCGTTTTTGAGCGTCACCAGCGCGCGTGGTGGAATTTTAGTGAACTAAAAATAATCAAAATGGATGCGGTCATCTGTTTATTCCCAAATTTTATGCAAGAACAGATAATTAGTGATTTTCACTGATAATTTGATTCCAGGTAAGTATTTTTATGTTCATCATTTTTATTTTTGTGTGTCAATTAATTATAAGGTAAGTGGATGAGAGTATTAAAATAGTTTTTCAATGGTCAAAAGTGAAGGTCTATATTCTGTCGAGAAAGCATAGGATATTGACCCTTAAATTTCCCATGCATGTTCCCACTGGCGTTGTAGTAGTTTCTGTCATACTGTTGCTACCCAGCGTGCGCCGCGCCGCCGCCTCAGTGCCCGAGCTAGCTAAGCTGCAGCAAGCCTCCACCATCTCACTCGCAATTCAGGTTGCTCCAGCGATGTGTGCTCGCGCCCCAGCGACCGCTGCAAGGCGTCACCAACTGGAGGAAATAAACTTAAAGTGATCGCTTTTACTTTGCTTCGATCAACTGAGAGTGAATCAGTTTCGAGTATGTATTAATGGTTTACCAGGCGTGTTAAGCTTAAAGTTAAAGCCATTCTGTACCACTTTTCTTATTGTAAGAAGTGCCAGAATTTTGATTGCCGAGTCCCTTGATGTTATATTGCGCGTCTCATCAAGGTAATTATCACTAATTACATATAAGTGAGCATCTCAATCATTTTAACTCAAGTATTTTTTGGTAACTAATATTATTAATTTCTATTTACATCATTAGATTTCAACATTATACTCGTTATCAATTATTTAAAATTTTAGAATATTTTATAAATAGGAGAATTTTGAAAATCTACCATGGGGAAAGCACTCGGTCTCGGATGTGACCTGTCCTTGGCGGAATCCTGGGCTCTCTAAGATTGCCCAGGAGTCGGCTCCTGGACCTGTCCATCCTTCTTGACCTTTGTTAAAGGTTTTTGTCCTGAGCTTGGTTTGACCTTGAGTGAGCAGGGCTTTCGCTGATTGCCCTGAACGCTGACCTCGGTCCTGCCATCCCTCTTGGCCAACTCTGGCTTGCCCCCTGGATGATTTTGGTACAGTAATAATTCAAGCGGCGATTAATAATACCAAGGCGAGTTTTTGATTAATCATAGGCCAACCCTAATTAATTAAACGAACTCTCATCCGCATTAGCATATTATTTTATTATTATTTTATTACCTATACGCATATTTTTAGTACTGAAGTTTAATGTAAAGGTTTACTGTGAGCTACATCGTGTACTGTATCATCTAGTACATTAAAAGTAAATACCCCTAGACATCTGATTTTCATTTCTTTACATTAGGACCTGGAGTTCATCTTGATTATAATTATTTTAGCCTACGGTATTAGGCAGTTATAGCCAAGATAAGTACTAGTATAGTGTGACGTCAGCCCAGCTGCACCATTACAGGCCATTAGCAGCGGAGTAGACGGGGTAGCGGACGGAGCACCTTACACTGTTAGATATTCACATATACGCAAAATCAAAATACGAAACTTGATCGAGTTGAGAAATATTACAATATTAATATACTATTAATAATATATATTTTAATAATTATAATATTAATTATAATCTATTACAATTATTAAACTATATACTGTGTTTTACTGCGTCTTTTGACTAAAATATAATATAGATCGAGTTTCTAGAGATAGAAGTGCCATGCAATATGCGTCGATCAATATCATACACAGTATATTTTATTATATTTGCCAAACTTAATTATAAATTAAATTTCTTGTATTTTGTCAGACGTGAATCATCTTGTAATGAACAATGAGTACCATATTTATGCACTAATATGCAGTATAATACCGTCGTTTGAAATAAATTATTATTAGCTATTAATTTATTAAATAATTATAGAGAGCTATTTCATCGTCATCTGTGTTCGGAAAAGTATTTGAAAAAGTTTTAATGATCAAATAATGGATTACAGAATTGAAAATAAATTAATATCCAAATCTGAACATGGATTTTTAAAAAATAAATCTACTACTACTGCAGCATGTGCTTTATTAAATCCTATATATAAGAATATAGGGATTCAAAAAAATTTTGCATTGCAATATTTTTTGATCTGTCTAAAGCGTTTGATAG
Organism: Siphlonurus alternatus; assembly: GCA_949825025.1. Taxonomy (NCBI): domain Eukaryota; kingdom Metazoa; phylum Arthropoda; class Insecta; order Ephemeroptera; family Siphlonuridae; genus Siphlonurus; species Siphlonurus alternatus. The sequence goes on along the minus strand of OX463785.1, from coordinate 4,514,849 downwards.
TATTAATAAAAATATCTTATTACTTACTAAATCATCGTCACTCTCAGTTGCGATTCAAGTAGTTTAACACTATTACAACCATATCTTTCTGACAGATCTCAATATATAAAATTAGGTAGCATCTCTACTACCCGCTATATCTCATTAGGGGTGCCACAGGGTGGAAAATTTTCTCCAACCCTGTTTAGTATTGGAACGAATGACTTATCTAATAATGTAACTTTTGCTGATATTATAAAATTTGCAGACGATACGACTGCTTTAATATCAGCAAACACAGAGGAGGAGCTAATTTATAAAGCTAATAAAACTGTGAAAGAAGTAGAAACCTGGTGTTCAAATAACAGGCTTCTATTAAATACTAGCAAGACATTTTATATTCAATTCCATACGAAAATAAGGGAACCAGATCATAGTTATTACATTAAGTCCGAAACAGGATTAATAAATAGGGTACAACATATTATAAATTTCTTGGACTCAATATACATGAATCGTTGGATTGGAGTATTCATATTGACGAGATTTGTAAAAAGATTAATCATGCTAATTTTGCACTTTATTTAATTAGAGATTACGTATCACAAAAGATACATTATATACTCTCTATTTATTATGCATATATTATTGTTATTCTTATTTGGCATATGGCATTATTTTTTGGGGTAGTTATTCAAACCATTTAAACAGACTATTTGTATGACAAAAGCGATCAATTAGAACAATTTTACGTTTTAAAAAACATGACTCATGTGTGTTGGTCATTTTAAGAGACTTAAAATACTAACACTGCCAAGCATGTAAATTTTGAATTGTGCAATGTTCAAGAAGAAATATCCAGAGATATATATTCATAATGGTGAATTTCATTCTTATAATATTAGAAATAGAGATAAAATAGTTTTAGAAATGCATAATTCGAGTTTATTAGAAAAAAGTTCCGCTTACCAGACTGCAAAAATTTATGACTTTTTACCAGCATGTCTCAGAGAAGTTGAAAATGAAAAATTATTTAAAGAAAAATTAAAAAATATTCTTATAAATAAGGAAAATGTATTCTGTAAAAATGTACTTTTTTAATATGTTGCCAGAAGATATACTGTCTAATGTGTTTTTTAATTGATTGTATCTAATATTATATTTCATATCTTGATAGTTTTATGAATTATTGTTACTTTGATGTGTTTTTATGTTATGTAATTTTTATGTTATTATTAGGAATGACGTAATCCATGTTGTACCTGTACAGCCAGTTGATTGAATAAATGAATTGAAATTAATATATTATTCAAATATACATGTATTAGTTGAACTTAATTATTATTAATAGTAGTTTTGGACGTTGATCGCTTTTGTCATACAAATAGTCTGTTTAAATGGTTTGAATAACTACCCCAAAAAATAATGCCATATGCCAAATAAGAATAGACATATGCATAATAAATAGAGAGTAATGTATCTTGTGATACGTAATCTCTAATTAAATAAAGTGCAAAATTAGCATGATTAATCTTTTTACAAATCTCGTCAATATGAATACTCCAATCCAACGATTCATGTATATTGAGTCCAAGAAATTTATAATATGTTGTACCCTATTTATTAATCCTGTTTCGGACTTAATGTAATAAATATGATCTGGTTCCCTTATTTTCGTATGGAATTGAATATAAAATGTCTTGCTAGTATTTAATAGAAGCCTGTTATTTGAACACCAGGTTTCTACTTCTTTCACAGTTTTATTAGCTTTATAAATTAGCTCCATGAATCGTTGGATTGGAGTATTCATATTGACGAGATTTGTAAAAAGATTAATCATGCTAATTTTGCACTTTATTTATATAATTAGAGATTACGTATCACAAGATACATTACTCTCTATTTATTATGCATATGTCTATTCTTATTTGGCATATGGCATTATTTTTTGGGGTAGTTATTCAAACCATTTAAACAGACTATTTGTATGACAAAAGCGATCAATTAGAACAATTTTACGTTTTAAAAAACATGACTCATGTGTGTTGGTCATTTTAAGAGACTTAAAATACTAACACTGCCAAGCATGTATATTTTGAATTGTGCAATGTTCAAGAAGAAATATCCAGAGATATATATTCATAATGGTGAATTTCATTCTTATAATATTAGAAATATATTATTTATATAAATTTATTAATGATATATAAATAATTAAACACTAGATATTGTACAATATTTTAATTTTAATTATAACATAATTATTTACACTATTATAACATAAAATAAATATATTAGTTGTTAATTCATTTGAAATTAAATTATCTCATTTCAGCAGTATATTATATATTACTCTATATTATTTCACTCGTGCCAGGCGGTCTGTGCTGCGGGAAGTTTGAGAACAGGGGAATAAGAAGCTGTTCCACAAACGTAGCTCCTCCCTCGCTTTTGATTGGGCAAAATTTGTCACAAATGTCTGCTAGCAGTCAGACTACTAAGATAGGGGGCGCCAGTCGGTCTAGACGTATAGTATATAGCCATATGTCAGGCGTAAACTTATATTTGTTTTACTGTATTTATATGCATATATTTTTGCATATTACATTCATCTATTATTAGATGAATCACGAAATATCAATATCACGAATATCACGATACAGGATCCCGTAATATATATTGTGGCGTACGTGTCTGAAATATATATGACTGCATGAATTTATGCAGGCTCATATCATCAAAAGAAACCCGGCCCTATACTTCCACGCATTATAATATGCAGACATGATACCTGTATGCATACAGGCGCGGCGGATCCAGAAAAAAATTTCGGAAGGGTCGCCCCCATAAAAGGCCAATGTTAAAAAAAAAATTGAATTGGGGGAAATGCCTATATTACCCATATTAAATCCAAAATTTCGGGGGGAGGGGGGCTGCAGCCCCCCCAGCCAACCCCCTATCCGCGCCTGTACCTGTAGTTTACTTAGAAAGCTAAGAAAGCGATCGAACTTACGTTAGTCACAGACTTGTCTGTGCGTTATTGTAAAGTTGGAAATAAAATAAATAATTAATCAAAATATATTTCCAATTTCAATAATTTCATGCAGTCTGCGCCATCTATGATTTACAATGTAAACTTTTTTTGCAACACCCACAGTATATGCAACATGCATTACACATGTGTAGAAAAAGTTGCCTGTGTCCAAGGGGCTTTCAACGAAATTTTCTTATAGAATATAGAAGGCAGTTTATTGTAGATGATTTCTTGTGGTATTTCAGGGAAAATTAGAAATTAGAATATAATATAATAATATTAGAAAATAGAGTACAATTCGTGCGACACATAATAAATGAGAAATACGATAAAAACATAATGTATTATTATGTTATATATGAATATTATATTTAAAATGACAAAATACATGAAAAAGTTTTAATTGTATAGAATTGAACCAAATCAATCAAATTTATTATTTTGTACTTTGTTTTGTTCTTTGTTTCACGATTTTATGATAATTATTAATGTAGGCATTTAAATATCTTTTATTATTATATCCTTGTATTTTTATAATTAATATTGAAAATTTATATTTATTATTTCGTCAATTTATGACATGTATGTATAATTAGGAAATCAAATTTATATATTTAGTACACATACGTACCCGTTCCTTTTGCTACTGGTGTGTCCCGTGAGTCGACCTGAGAGCGGGTCGTTCAAATTAAGCTCAGGGTTCTCCTTATCTCTCCCCAGCGCCGTCCCTTATACCTATAGACGGCGTCGAAGGGTGCACTGCAGGGAGCGGACGGAGGCAGCTGGGACTTGTTATCGGAGAGCGGTCACTCCAGGAGCGAGTTAGGACCTTAAGTTTGTAAGTTTATCTGTAAGTTGTTTGTGGGTTGTTGGTTTTTTCAGGTTATTATTTTTTCTTTAAGGTATAACCTGAGAATTTGTCTGTCAAGGTCAAGAGTCAAGTGACTTGACACTTAGTGAATGGGATCCCCTTTTTGAGTCACCCATTGAGCATTATGTATTAAAATGTATCACTGTGTATTATGTTCTTTTGCTCAATAAACATTTATATTTTTTTTTTTTTTTAGACACTACTAAGCCGTCTCATAGGTCATTACAAGACAAACCTAGCAGGGCCTCCTCGACCCCAGCGCTCCGCACTCTCGTGCAGTAAACTCCAGGGCTGCCTTTTATTTTATCGGTGCACCTCACCAACCTCCCCATGGGCCCGAAGTAGACGGAGGGAGCCCAGCAACACTGCCTTCTGCATGGCATCCGCCAGCCGCTCAGCGGATCCACGGCAACCTGGTATTTGCCGCAGCCCTGAAACCAACGAGTCGGGAACTCCACCCATCACCCCAACCAAAAGAACGACCAACAGAACCGAATGTCCAGCATAGCTCTGCCGCAAGTCCATGACAAGATCGCGGTACTTATCGCGTTTTTCGGCATACTTTTCCGTGAGGTTCTGGTCCGAAGGAGCAGAAAACTCCACCACGGTCAACGCCTTCTTGTGCTTCTCAAGTACCACGATGTCCGGCTTGTTGGCATGGAGCTTGCGAGTGGTGGGAAACGAATAGTTCCAGAAGATCTTCACCTGGTCGTTTGCCACCACTGCCTCAACGTCCCCAGGAGCGTATGGTATGACAGGTGAATCGTCAATACCAAAATGGTGCCTCAGATGGAAATAAAGCACCCGCAGTGCAGCATTATGCCTCTCGATGTAAAGAGTACGGGCATAGAAAGGACATGCAGAGAGAAGATGCATGGTGGTCTCGGGAGAACGGAAGCACGCCCGACATCTGGTGTCCAGCTGACGACCAAAGATCAACTGCTGGTACACCAGGGATGTGAACACACCATCCTGCATCTTGATGATATTGCTCTCTGACACGGAAGTCAGCCCAGAGGAGCGAAGAAAGGCAAAAGTACGCTCTCTGCAAAGGCCCTGGCTCTCGATGTTCTTGTAGAACACGCTATGCATGCTCTTTGCCATGTGCCCTCGCAAAAGAAGACGCACCTCCGCCTCCCTCACCCTCTGCTTGGCGAGAGCCCGAGGCAAACCTGCAAGGTTTACTCCTGGCCTCGACTCCGGCTCCACCAAATCCAACTGTACTCCCAATGCCCATGCCGCCCTTTTTGCTGCACTGAACAAAAACGCTCCACTGCCCCACAACTCATGCCCATACACAAGTTGAAGATGGGGATCTGTGCTCGTTACCACACGACACGCCATACTGATAACCATTCGGTTGTAGATGTTCTCAACTCCGAGCAACCCTCTACCTCCCTGATCACGTGGAAGGTAGACCCTCTCAACAGAAGCCCGCTTATGGTGGCTCAAGTTTGAAGACATGACTTTCCTCGTGATGGTATCGAGGCCCTTCAGCTCTGCCACGTTCCATTTCATGGCACCAAAGGTGTAGAGCATGACAGGGATGGCTAGCATGTTGGTCATATATAACATTTATATTATTATTATTATTTTTTTTTTTTTTTTTTTTTTTTTTTTTTTGTGAGACACCACTAGATTGCCCTGGTCATAGGACAGACCCAGCTGTGCCTCGTTTTTTCCCCAACAATGCCCCTTTGGAGTGCCAGACTTTCGGCCACGGTGTTACCCAGCCTCCACGGAATCACACCCGTAGGACCCGGGTCTATTACCCCGAGCATGACGTACGAATAGTGTCACCGCAGTGACCATCAGCCCCACCGCGACCGAGCTTTGCACCCTCTCCCCCGACCCACAATCCCCGTCCGCGAGCGCCGTTCACTGTTGTGTACGGATATTAGCTTTGCTTCACCCACCCGTTTGGAGAGCCTCACCTTCAGACCGCTGCCTCACCGAAAATATCCATGAGGAGCGTTCGTCATACAAGTGTCAGACCTAGGGGACTACTTCCTGACTGCACGGTCCACTACGATATATTGGCACCACATCTCCCTGAGCCGGCCGGCTGGTCACCATACACGAAACATAGTTCCCCCCACACAGTGAATACACCACATAGCGCTCGCGCCCACCCCCCACCCACAAAAAACCCATCCTACGCTGACACGGCTGCTCCTGACTTGCGTCAAGTAAGCCACCGTTCCGCCAGCCTGCCGCTCCACCTCTGCAGGTTTCTGGTGCACCAATAACCATCGACCTACAGAGTGGAGCACCCATCTCCACCAAAACCACCCTGATGGTAAGGTGGCCGATCCCGTGGACCTCCCCGCCACTAGGTGCAGCCGGCAAACTGATCACGCCGGCCATCCGGGGACTCCTTCACGCAACCTCCGACAATTGCGCTAGGGACCGTTGCATTTATCCTCCCATAGTCTGCTGTTAAACTATAAGAGTCCCCAGCATTGCCGAGATTTTGCTGCCTAGGTACTCTGAGCTCCGCGGCAGCAGGGAGAGCTCAGGCTCCATAACTGGTTAGTGGCTATGGACTGAGGGCTGTAATTAAACAACCCCCAGGTGGAGCCCCAAGGGCGCGGTCCCACGCGTCGCGTACTGAACTTTCCCCACACAGTGTTTAGCATGAGTCAAGAACAGCCGGGTGCCCTTTATTATTATTATTATTATTATTATTATTATTATTATTATTATTATTATTATTATTATAAGAGGCGTGGCTACACTGCATGACAACACTGTTGCACTAGTAATGCGAATAATCTGGCAGGAGGGGGAGGTGACTACAGTCCCTGAGAGCGCGTTGCCACATTTCTCATCTAGTATCAAGAACGATCAACGCAACGGTTCAAAATATATGAAAACATTCATAACAATAGTCCAAAAAATTAGCTTTTAAACTATATAAAATTTTAAAAAATACCTCGAGCCGTTTTTGTGTAATGTTGATTGAAAAATTTAACATTGAAAAGATACGACATTCACATTTTTGAATAAATGAATTATAATTAAACCAACGTTTAAAAAAATATGAAAAAAATCAGCAGTATTTGGACAATTGTTGTAAGTCTCCAAATTAATTTAAAGAACATTATGTCGATACGAATTTTTTTCATTCAAATATCTCAGGTTAAGCCTTAAAACATTGGGATAGCAAAAAAAAAAAAAAAAAACTTACACACTAACTTACAAACTAAAGGTCCCTAACTCACTCCTGGAGTGACCGCTCCATGATAACAAGTCCCAGTCGCCTCCGCCCGCTCCCTGCAGTGCTCTCTGACGCCGTAAGGGACGGCGCAGTAGGGGAGAGACAAGGAGAACCCCGCGGGCTTTGAACGACCCGCTCTCAGGTCGACTCACTCCTTACCCTAGTTGAACAATTTCATCTTCAATTCATCCTTTACATGTCTGAACCTAATCTTTTTACTTCAAAAACAAATCTTATTTCTTCTTCGGTCAAAGTGAGGTTGAAATGAAGACAAATATTTTTAACATTTTATGCTCAAGAAGAGGAAAAAATATGTAATCTCGTCTTTTCCCCTCTAAAATGGTGCAAAATAGGAAAAAAAAAAAAAAAAAAACGGAGGAGAGCTTAATAAATGAATAAAAGATGATTTATTTCAACTCGGAAAACTTCTTCTGATTCGTAGCATTCTTTATTAATTTTTTTTACATAAATAGGAAAATGGAAAAATACAATCTTGATCATTAAGACCAATTTTTTTCTTCTTCGTGAAACCCCAGTCTCGACCATACACTACACAATACTGCGGTGCCATGAATTTCCAAGCCTTTTTAAGAATTTCAGCTTGACCTGGAGCATTGTATCCATCTGGCTGATTCGGCTGCCATAATTCTTTCACTATTGTTGATGTCGTTCCGGTTGTCCAATGAAAATCTAGATTGTAATATTTTGCGGCTACATGAAAATAAAAATGATCTCTCTTGAAATCTGAAAAATAAAGCATCATACATATATTAATTACCAAATAATATAATTCAATTTTGATTTCATTTTGTAAAAATTTGTACACTACCAACACTGAACGGTTTTTCATTTCAAATGGTTTATTCGTCAAATTCCACATATACAAATACAAACATTGATAATGCAAGCACTTTGAATATGAAGGTTAGACACGTCAAAAATTTGTGTATTAGAACTTAAACTGTAAATAAGAACTATAACACTATAAAAACCACAATTATTAAGTAACATTTTCACAGAATATTTAAAATCCTTGTAATTTGTAATTTCTTTTACACAAAGTGGTAACATATTATACAATCTAATACACATTGCGAGGGGTCCTTTATTTCATTATACTGTACACTATACTATTCAGGGGTCAAGGGTAAGAAAAGGTATTTTTTCCTTACCCTCGCCATAGAAGTTGAATAAATATCAAAATAAATAAATAAAATAAATGAATGAATGAATGAATGAATGAATGAATGAATGAATGAATGAATGAATGAATGAATGAATGAATGAATGAATGAATGAATGAATGAATGAATGAATGAATGAATGAATGAATGAATGAATGAATGAATGAATGAATGAATGAATGAATGAATGAATGAATGAATGAATGAATGAATAAATAAATAAATACATAAATAAATAAATAAATAAATAAATAAATAAATAAATAAATAAATAAATAAATAAATAAACATGCAGAACTTATTATAGTAATGATGCAGACTAAATAAAGCAACAAGCTATTCTCTTTCTTAGAAAATTGTTAACTCACCCCATCTAACTATCATGAGGAACTTGGCTAGTTCATCACTTTCTTCTTTAGTTTCAATACTAGCAAGCTCCATACCATGATGGTCTTTACAAATTTTCTCAGCTTCTGGCCTCAAAGCCTAAAATACAATTAAGAGCTTAATTTACTTAACTCTTTAATAATTTTTATTATAATACGTGAATTATTATTATTTTATTTTGTGAAATATATACTTTACTGTACATTTGTTGTAGAAAAAACGTAGCATCCACTTTTTAGACGTATAGTGCAGTTATCTGTACAATAGAATCTAATTTATAAAAAATGTTAAAAAAGTACAAGTATTGTGAAATTTTTTATAAATCTCCCATCACAAATTAAAATTATTGCAATATATTTTTAAAGTGATATAACATACTTATATTGTTCCAAAATATTTCTTCTTTTGTGCACTGTGGAAGAAAATTTAATAATTTTTGCATGATTCACGTTGAATATTATAAAGAGATTAAATCTTGGAAAAATCATTTTCCAAATTCTTTAATGAATGGATAATAAAACAAACAACAAAAACAAACAAACAAACAAGTAAATTATTTGATAATAGTATTTTCTCCCTCTACACTACAAGCTTACCAAGTTTGTGCATGTTACATTTTTCTTCATTTTTGGAGGATCGGAGTATTGTTGCTGCGTGCAGTTGAGCACACAGGAGAACTTAGAAATATTCTGAAGCTTTCTTCGCCATTCTGCAACATCCATTTCAGATTATCATATTTCTTATCTAATGAATGGAAAACAGTCTTGAAAATTATTTGTTGAAAAAATGAATAGAGGGGACCAAATTATGCCATGTGTTCTTAATTTTTTCATATTTTTTTTACTCCCATGCAGAACTATTTTTAAATAAATATATTGAAAGTGCGGTCATGCTCCTTTTCCAACGGTTGCTCTAGGCAGGCTCACGCCCAGACCCTTCAGCGCTCACCGTCGCGACCCTCCTACTCACTGGGGCTTCGCAGCGAGCGACCGAAGCCACTCGCCTTCTGCCACCGGCGGCCTGCTATATATAGGCACAATGCTAATTTTTCAAATAATTCAAAGACTCTAACAAATCTGAATAAAAGTAAATTTAGGTTTCTGGTTGGTTGGTTGGTATATTGGGGCAATGAGATATTAGAATCATAGAGTTAGATTAGAATGTTAAAATTTTAGTGGCTTAATCGAAAGAAGGGGTAAAAATATGGTACTGTGAATTTTTTTCAGATTTTTTTTAGACCGGGAATTCTTTTTAAAAAACTATTGAAAGTCTATTTTGATGACGTAACGGGTGGCACTCCTTAAGAAAAAGGATAGGGCAGTGCCGCCCGTGACGTCATAAAATAGACTTTCAATAATTTTTTAAAAATAGTTTCCGGTCTCAGAAAAATCTTAAAAAATTCACAGGACCATATTTTTACCCCTTCTTTGGATTAAGCTACTAAAATTTTCACATTCTAATATCTCATTGACACATTTTGGTCATGTATGCCCCCTATTTTTTTTTCTCTTTGTACTGTATAATATACATAAAATAAATAATTCAAATGCTTAAAACAATTACAGTTAGTTCTTGCAATGAAGTACTACCTCAAAACAAAATTTTGCTCTCTCACCTGTAGGAGCTAACAACAAATCCTGTTTCATGTTGTTAAAGCTGACTTTTCCATCTTTTCCTTTGTGAGCTCCTTCTAATTGGACGTACTGCTCAGCAGCCACACTCTAGTACAAATAATGTTAAAATTTACAAACACAATTTTGTGAAAAACTGTGTTGAAACAATAAATTTATATTTAAAATAAATTTATTTATTATGTTATTATATTTATAATATTTGTTATATTTTAAAATTTTAAGTCTGTATTTTTTTCTCTTCCTTTTTTGCAACTTTTGCATAATTATGTTAATTTTTATCAAAAATATTAGCAAATCAAGAAGGTAATTATAATTATCATTGTAACGAGAAGTAATTTGTTTATTTTTTAACATGATTATTTATTTTTATCAAAAATAGGATATTATGAGAATTAACATTTTTTATTATTTTCCAACCAGCATGACGCTGAAAATAGGAAAATTTATTAATTTACAAACAAATTTACAAAAATATAAAGACAGCAAAAGATTACGTTATTGTTATTCTTAACTCTAACTTTACCGAGGTTCTTTTTAGGTCCCACCCAGGCTTTGCCAAGGGGGGAGGGGTCAAAAAGATCCATTTTTTTTTTTAAATAGCATTTGAAATACAAAGTTTTTCCTCACTTCTTTTTGTGAAAATACACTGCTGGGTGGCTATAACTAAGGAATACAAATTGTAAACAAGTAAGATGATTATTATTGATTTTTGAACAATATTTCATACCAAAATTTCAAAAATTTGGTTACTTATAATTTACATATATATATATACTTACCAAAAACAGTAACATCAGCAGCACAAAATACATGTTGTTCATTTCATTGCTTTAAAATAAATAGATAATGCCAATCATATACATTGTGTCAGATACTAAAGAGAAATAAAAAAAATATTTTTACATAGAATATAAAAATAGAGTCTGTCAAACATCCGCACTAGCTAAAAAACCATTCATTGAAGTCATCGTAACATGATTCTACTCTTTTGTATTTCAATTGTATGTTTTTAATTTATTTGCAAAAGAATATACATATAATATTTTGCATTCAATAAGTTATTAAAATATTAATATTTTAACTTCCTTTTTCTCCTTTTATCAATATAACAGCTAATTTATTAACAATTAAATAAACATAGAAACAGGGATGGATTCAGCTCACGGCTCGGGGGGGGGGGGGGCGTTTCCCTATACCCCAATGTTAAAATTTGGAGTGGGAGGGGAAGCGACAGGTGGGGGGTGGTAACACTTTCAATGTATTTTGGTTGGGAACTTTTGGGGGGGGGGGGCGATCGCCCCCTTGGCCCGCCCCCCCTTGGATCCGCGCCTGCATAGAAACATCAATTAACTTCAACATTCCTCCCATCCTCCCCCTCTTTCGGTCTCTTATAAAACAAATCACATCAAAAATAATACTTAAAACATATCTTCTTAAGGTATAATCTGAGAATTTTCAGATTATACCGTAAGGTATAATCTGAAAGGTTCCCGGACAACTCGGAGCGTGGTCAACTGGGAGCCGGACAGCTCGGAGCCAAACGTGTTTCTAGGACAACTCGGAGCACGGACAGCTCGGAGCGCGGACATCCTGGAGCCAAGGCAGGACAACTCGGAGCACGGACAGCTCGGAGCGCGGACATCCTGGAGCCAAGGCAGGACAACTCGGAGCACGGACAGCTCGGAGCGCGGACATCCTGGAGCCAAGGCAGGACAACTCGAAGCACGGACAGCTCGGAGCGCGGACATCCTGGAGCCTAGCTAGGACAACTCGGAGCACGGACAGCTCGGAGCGCGGACATCCTGGAGCCTAGCTAGGACAACTCGGGGCACCGTTTTATTTAAATTACAATTAATGAATTTTTATTTCAAAATAAAAATTTATGTATGCCGAGAATGTATCGTTAATCGTAACATTTATTGTTATATTACTTATATTTATTACGTATGTACAAAAAAATTATCAAGTTTTCTGATCTGATGTATCTGATAAGAGATAATCCAAAAATTATATCATGAATTATTATTATATTATTAAATTTCTGCAAATTAATATTATACAACCTATTTTTTTTCTGCCAAAAAGATTTCATTTTGTTATATTTGCATGCTTTTAAACTTTTAACTTTTAAATATATTATGCAATATTGATTTTATAAAAAAAGAAAAATAATGAGTTGGACTTATTTAAAATATTTACAGAAATTATCTATCTAATTTTTAGTCTCCTTTCTCAAAGTTTACCAACTTAAATTCATTTTTAAGTTTATTGTAAATCTAAATTTAGTAATTAAATAATACAGCACAAAGATTTTATCAAAACTGTGTACTTTATTATTTCACATAATATTATATTAGATTATCAAAATGATTCCTAACTTATGTAATGTCATTTACTGCAAACAAAAGTATTCACAAAGTTCAATTAACAATGATCATCATGGGAAAGTTGATACAGCATGTGTTGCGTTAACTTACTGCTAATTGAATCATTAATCAGCCTAGGAATTAATCAGTCATTAATCAGTAAGATAATGCCACCAGTGTTAAAAAAAAAGCGAACATTTGACCGCATAAGGTAAACTTTACTTCCATATATTACACAGTAAAACGTACCTCACTGATGCATCATCAGAAACGTAATAAATATAATTAATAAATAATATAAGTAATATAACAATAAATGTTACGATTAACGATACATTCTCGGCATATATCAATTTTTATTTTGAAATTCATTCATTGTAATTTAAATAAAACGGTGCCCCGAGTTGTCCTAGCTAGGCTCCAGGATGTCCGCGCTCCGAGCTGTCCGTGCTCCGAGTTGTCCTACCTAGGCTCCAGGATGTCCGCGCTCCAAGCTGTCCGTGCTCCGAGTTGTCCTGCCTTGGCTCCAGGATGTCCGCGCTCCGAGCTGTCCGTGCTCCGAGTTGTCCTGCCTTGGCTCCAGGATGTCCGCGCTCCGAGCTGTCCGTGCTCCGAGTTGTCCTGCCTTGGCTCCAGGATGTCCGCGCTCCGAGCTGTCCGTGCTCCGAGTTGTCCTGCCTTGGCTCCAGGATGTCCACGCTCCGAGCTGTCCCTGCTCCGAGTTGTCCTAGAAACACGTTTGGCTCCGAGCTGTCCGGCTCCCATCAGTTGACCGCGCTCCGAGTTCTCCGGATACCATCTGAAAAGGTCACACCATAAAAAAACTTGGCAACACTGTTGCACTAGCACTGCGACTCTGGGAGGAATGGGTGGTGATTTCATTCCTTTTAGAGCGTTGCCCCATTTCTCATCTAGTTTCAAGAACGAGCAACGCAGCGGTTCAAAATATAAGAAAAAATTCATAAAAATAGCTATTCCAAAAAATTAGCTTTTAACCTATATAAAATTTTAAATAATGTATCGAGCCGTTTTTGTGTAATGTTGATTGAAAAATTTAACATTGAAAGGATATATATACGAAATTCACATTTGAATAAATTAATTATAATTAAACCAACGTTTAAAAAAATCTGAAAAAAATAAGCAGTATTTGGACAATTGTTGTAAGTCTACCAAATTAATTTCAAGATCATCTGTCGATATGACTTTTTTCGTCCGAATATCTCAGGTTAAGCCTTAAAGCGTGAAACTACTGGCACACGTACGTAACTGTATAAGAAATGATAAAATCAAGGAAGCTCTAATTTATAGACTTTTATTTGTTTACCAAACTTCAGGATTACAGATATTTTTCGATGGTGCTGATTGCATTTCTTTTGCTAAACAGAGAAACCATCTTTGTTTACTTCAGAAAGTTTAGTACCGTTACCTTAAGGTAGAGATAATACGGATCAGCTGGCCCAATGCTAAAAAAATCCCATTCATAAAAATTATGAAAAAAATTTAAAATGTTCTCCTCTACATCCCCTATCAGTAGGTAAAATATCAGGTATACAAAAACGAGCTAGTTTTCGAGTTATTAATTTTTAAAGTTGACTAATTTAACATGGAGAAATGAAACTTCCATGTTAAATTGGTCAACTTTAAAAATTAATAACTCGAAAACTAGCTCGTTTTTGTGTACCTGATATTTTACCTACTGATAGGGGATGTAGAGGAGAACACTTTAAATTTTTTTCATAATTTTTATGAATGGGATTTTTTTAGCATTGGGCCAGCTGATCCGTATTATCTCTACCTTAAAACCTTTGTCTCCATGAGAATGTTGAAAGAAATATAATATAAAAAAGAATACCACTATTTCATATAGAAGTTAATAGATCTGATAACTATTTCTGTTTTTGTGGTGCATAAAACATATATATACTAAAGTCCTTTTGTTTCAGATGGACCTAGAAGGGCTGTGGCTTTTTGTCTGTGTAAACTTATTGTATTATAGAGCAACTGTATATTAGTCAAACATTGTTTTTTTTTTTTTTATTTAGAACTTTAGGATCAAACAATTCGGTATAAGTAAAAAAAAAATTTTTTTTGAGAATATATATATATATTTATGTTATATTTTTTTTAAATTTTTGGTGTAAATTTATGTAAAGTGTACATATAATCTTGTCTTTTATGAATAAAAATTATAAAAAAAACTAGAAACACAAAAGATACAATGTATAATTTTAAAGAAATAAAAACTACAGTTTATAATTATTATGCATTTATTAAATAATTTCTCACAAAGATATATGTCATACATTTACTATAAATATCGAATTTCGTTACGATTTACAAAGGAAAAAACCTGGGAGTATATTACCTAGGCTGTGGAATGAATTACCTTTACATATAAAACATTTAGAATCTAAAAGCTTGGTTAAAAAGCATATCAAAATTTGGTTAATATCCGTGTTAAGATAATGCAATTTTAGACAAAAACAATGTGACTGAATAAAATAACAAAAACAGTAATAAAAAATATGTAATATGTGTTCTTATGTTTCAGAGTTTTCTTTCCTTCAGATTTTTAATTTTTTTTTCTATCCTTACAGACATAATATAATAATTGTAAACAAAAAGACTTTTTGATTCAATTTTTTGTTTGTTTTAAAATGTGGTATAGAAATTTTTCCAATGTTTTGTGTTATCAGTTTTTTGGATTAATATATCTATAAAAAATTAAATAATTATGGCAATTTTCTTATGTCTTTTATGGCCAGTGATGTGAAATTCGCGCGAAGATTGGTCCGCGAATATGCGCATGCGAATATGCGCGAATATGCGCGCAAATGCGCGCATATGCGCGAAATATACTTTCAAGATGGCGGCCGCGCGCAATTAAAATCACGTGAGCACCTCGGCAGCCTGAAAGGCCGATTGCTTTAATTCCATGATTAATTAACTCTGTTACCTAAATAGAAAGGCTAACTGGTTAGTAGCAAACGTTTATAACGCTACTGCTTGACTAACGTGACTGAGGGAACCATGCGACCTTATTACCGCAGGCCCTCGGGTTCGCCAGCGCCACACTCTCGTCCGCTACGATGGCTCGTACATGCCTAGCCCTGAAATGAACCGTACAGTAGGTCGCTACAATGTAGGGTGGCAAACTAGCAATTAACCCTCCTACGATATTAGGCCTGATTGACGAGATAAGGGACAGGATTATAAACATAGGCACAATTAAAGATTGCAAAATCAGGTAAAATCGTTCCATATATTGAATAATTGATTTAGATACAGTAAGATAGCCGAAAAGATTGGTCGAAGTTAATTAACGGAACCTAATATTGAATAGTGAATAAAAATATGATTGTTAACAGATGGTGACGTCATGAAACATAAAGCAAGACAATAATGACATGATCAAATATTACGTCGACATGACGTCATGACTTTTGTATGTGACGTCACCCGTTGGAATGTGGCTGAAGGCCCAAAGTCAAAATGTTATGATTGAATTTATCCCCGTTAAAATACATAGTAAACCCTCCAAAACACAAGACAACAAATAAAAGGCTGGCCAGCACGTATACTCAATGACAATAATATGATGAAACGTCGTTCGCCGGTCGCTGCATGTCACGACACGCGTACGCGCACCATACGCGTACGCTGGGACTTCTCGTTGGCGGACGTCTTCATCGACGAACAGGGTTGGAAATTAGACGGGAGGGTGGAAGGAAGATAAGGATATCAGACAGGGTAGGTGGGTTAGAACGTAGTTACAGTGGTGGACGTGTAGACGACATCAGGCGTTAGGTGAGGCGTTGGCCACGCCCACGTCTAAATCTGGACTGGTCTGAGCTGATTAAGGTAGTTCAAATCAGCTCATGCAGTTCAAATGAGCTAATATTCTGGACTGTTTTGAACAGTGAAGCTCAAATCAGTTCAAATGTTTTTTTAACTATTCTGAGCTGTTTCCTGCTCAAAATTGCTGCAGTTCAATGCAGTTTGAATTAGTTCATATCAGCTCATAACCTTTCTGCAGCTCAAAGTAGCTTCAGCTAGCTCAAACTAGTCCTGTAGTCCAGGACAGTCCACCGCAGCTCAGAAAGTCCAGTTTAGTTCAAACCAATTCAGCGGCAGTCCAATGCAGCTCAGAAAGTCCAGTCTAGTTCAAATTAGTTTATTGAAGCTCAGACAGTCCACTTCAGCTCAGACAGTCCCGTCTAGTTCAAATTAGTCCATTTAAGCTCAAACGGCCACTGTAGTCCAGGACAGCCCACCGCAGCTTAGACAGGCCAGTTTAGCTCAAACCTGTTCAGCGAAAGTCCAACGCAGCTCAGACAGTCCAGTCTAGTTCAAATTAGTCCATTGAAGCTCAGACAGTCCACTGCAGTCCAGGACAGTCCACCACAGCTCAGACAGTCCAGTTTAGCTCAAAACAGCTCAGCGGCAGTCCAATGCAGCTCAGACAGTCCAGTCTAGTTCAAATTAGTTAATTGAAGCTCAGACAGTCCACTGCAGTCCAGGACAGTTCACCGCAGCTCAGACAGTCCAGTCTTATAGTTAAAATTAGTCCATTGAAGCTCAGACAGTCCACTGTAGTCCAGGACAGTCTACCGCAGCTCAGACAGTCCAGTTTAGTTCAAACCAGTACAGTGGCAGTCCAATGCAGCTCAGACAGTCCAGTCTAGTTCAAATTAGTTAATTGAAGCTCAGACAGTCCAGTCTAGTTCAAATTAGTCCATTAAAGCTCAGATAGTCCACTGCAGTCCAGGACAGTTCACCGCAGCTCAGACAGTCCAGTCTAGTTCAAATTAGTCCATTAAAGCTCAGACAGTCCACTGCAGTCCAGGACAGTCCACCGCAGCTCAGACAGTCCAGAGTCTAGTTCAAATTAGTCCATTGAAGCTCAGACAGTCCACTGTAGTCCAGGACAGTCCACCGCAGCTTAGACAGTCCAGTTTAGCTCAAACCAGTACAGCGGCAGTCCAATGCAGTTCACAGAGTCCAGTCTAGTTCAAATTAGTTAATTGAAGCTCAGACAGTCCACTGCAGTCCAGGACAGTCCACTGCAGCTCAGACAGTCCAGTCTAGTTAAAATAAGTCCATTGAAGCTCAGACAGTCCACTGTAGTCCAGGACAGTCTACCGCAGCTCAGACAGTCCAGTTTAGTTCAAACCAGTACAGCGGCAGTCCAATGCAGCTCAGACAGTCCAGTCTAGTTCAAATTAGTTAATTGAAGCTCAGACAGTCCACCGCAGCTCAGACAGTCCAGTCTAGTTCAAATTAGTCCATTAAAGCCCAGACAGTCCACTGCAGTCCAGGACAGTCCACCGCAGCTCAGACAGTCCAGAGTCTAGTTCAAATTAGTCCATTGATGCTCAGACAGTCCACTGTAGTCCAGGACAGTCCACCGCAGCTTAGACAGTCCAGTTTAGCTCAAACCAGTACAGCGGCAGTCCAATGCAGTTCAGAGAGTCCAGTCTAGTTCAAATTAGTTAATTGAAGCTCAGACAGTCCACAGCAGTCCAGGACAGTCCACCGCAGCTCAGACAGTCCAGTCTAGTTCAGACAGTCCACTGTAGTCCAGGTTAGTCCACCGCAGCTCAGACAGTCCAGTTTAGCTCAAACCAGTACAGCGGCAGTCCAATGCAGCTCAGACAGTCCAGTCTAGTTCAAATTAGTTTATTGAGAAGCTAGCTTAGTTCTTTTATTACATATTTATAAGATATTATAATTATAAAACACCATCATGACATGCAAATGCTCACATATAAATTACAAAATTTAATTAAATTACATAATTAGTGAAGTCTATAAAAATCAAAGAGGTAGAAATAATAAACTATAAAAACTGAACTTTCGTCGTGCAGCAGCATTTATTTTGAAGAAAGTGGTGTGTTTTCACCATCAATGCCCATCATGCATTGCGCCAAGAACTGAGCCGCACAAAGCGCCATCTTGTTTTGAAACGGTTTTGAAATTTGTACCGGTCCGACCGGCGACCAGTCGCTGCTATTATTTTATCTCAATGCTGCTTATAGTTGGCTGCTAGCTAGCGTGTGGTGTTGTGATACAAATTATTGTTTTGTGTACTATTTGACGTATTAATTAAACTACTATATTTCAAACTCTTCGGCATGTAATCTATTAGGCTTCTTTCACAATCACGCCGCAACATTTTGCAAAAAAATCAAGCTTCACTTGATTTTCTTACGGCGGTACGTTTGTTGCGGCATATTTTTGCAAAAAAATCGGACCATGTGAAAGGAACTTTATAAGGTAAGATATTTTGTGTATTAAGTCCGTATGACAACTATCAGGGTTAAATCTGATCGGAATATTTTTCTTTTCCCTGCTGCTGTCCCAGTGACCACATGGACATCCCGGGGACCTTGCGAACATCCCCGCAAGATCCCCCAACATCCCTGAACGTTTTACGTGCTAGTTTTCAAAACCCTTTAACTTTAAACATGTTTTCCGTGTTCTAAAAAAGGTTTTAGCTACACTTCGAAAACAAATTTCTAGGTTTTTTAATATTTTTATGAAAGTCTCTCAGAACATCCCCTGGGGATGCAACACGGCTGTCCCTTGAACATCCCCGGGGGACTTTGAAAGGACCCTTTAGTCAATGTTTTCATTAAAATCATAATATATGTGCTGTTCATTATTATGTACTGATTTTAAAAATATACAAATTTAGTTATTATTATTTAAAATATTATATGAAAATATTAATATTTATAATAAGACGTGAAATTTTACTTAATATTAAATTGCGTTATTTGCACCGAAAATTAATTTTTTTTAATAAAATATCCTCGTAGAAAAAAATATATATGAAAAATAAACAAGGTCCCATCAAAGTCCCCCGGGGATTTTAGAGGGACGCTTGAACGTCCCACAAATGTCCTCGGAGGGACCTTTAAAAAATTCTAAAAAATTAAAAATATTTTTTTTTTAATGTCGAAGTCTGTTAACAATTAGAGATGCATTTGGGCGTTGCAAATTATAATTAATTAATGTATAAACATGTTTTTATTAGAATTGTAAAATTTTATTTTAATTTATTTTTAAAAAATTAAAATCTCAATATATTTAATGTTGTATTAAATAATAACAATCTCCCAATGTACCAGTTTGCTTAAAGAAATAAAAAAACGCAACTTCGCTCGTAATATTAAAATATTATATAACACCCAAAACTTTACAATTTATTGACCTAACTAAACCACACTTTAGTAACGAAGAGCAATATCCAAGTTGTCTACGACGTCGTCTATCAACCAAAAGGTCCGAGTTCGATTCCCGACGGACCCAATTTTTTTATTTGGTAATCTTGTAGTCCTCATTCTAAAAGACCCTAAACTTCTTTAATATAAATTTTAAGATGAATTAATATATAATTGGCAAGTGAAAATTAGGGAACATCCCCGAGGGATGTCCACAGGACGTCCGCAGGGACGTCCTTTTTCGATGGACATGGGGGATGTCCTTGGGGATGTCCAACGGGGACCTTAGAGGGATGTCCCCGGGGCGTCCCGGGGACGTCCATGTGGTCACTGGGGTCCAAGTGGCACTCTCTCTCTAACAGGCCCGAGACGCTGCCAAAGTGTGAATATTTGGGAACGAATACTACCTCATCTCACTGATAACGTATACCAGTAAGATCCTGTGGTCAGAGGTACAGTAACTTTCTTTTAAATATTGAGGCCTTGTATGCATACTGTATATCATAGTGTATGTTCGAGCCTAACAACTATGTATGCACACTGTACCGGTATGACATGCATACTGTACATATACTGTACTGTAACATTACAGTATGCATACATAATACTCTATGCATTATGCCTGTTTTTATTGCTGTAAAAGAGCTTTCACATATTATGCATATGCATACTACATGCAAAGTCGTAATTTGCCACGGCTTTCCGCAGAAAAATTACTTCATTTTCTTTCGGATCTCTATTTATAAGACACTCTGCAGCAATTTTTGATTATGTGTAAGAAGCTTAATACATTTTCTATCTGTATGCATGTTTTTTTTTTTTTAGTTTTGTATAATATATACACTATTGTAGTTTTTCTTTGATTCTCTTACTTACACTTTTTCCATATAAAAATACTTACAGTACTGGGTATGCATAATTATTGATACTGTACATTTGCCAGGGTTTTTAGTGTTAACAGCTATCTATTGAGTTCATTTTCTTCACATTACCAGTATTTTCTTTTTGTGTAGCATGAGTGAGTGCATTTATATAATACTTTACTGTTACAACTTTGACGAAGACATGACTGACAGGACACTCCAGACCGACACCATGGGGCATGCAGGTAGCTATAAGTGAGTACCGTTTTGTGTGTCGAGATCACCATTTGAATGTTCAGGTAAATGTTGTAGCACTACCTGTGTTTAGTAACCTGGACCTAGCCACGACCGTCCGGACCGACACCCGGGGGCATTAAGGTAGCGGGTGAGTACCATTTTGTGTGTCAACATTTGAATGTTGTAGCGCTACCTGTGTGCAGTTCTGAGCTGCTTTAGACAGTCCTGGACTGCGGTAAAGTTACTACATTGCATTGGACTCGTTTGAGCTAGACTGGACTATTCTGAGCTGCGATGGACAGTCCTGGACTGCAGTACAGCTGCTATAATGTATTGAACTCTTTTGAGCTAGGCTGGACTGTTCTGAGCTGCGATGGACAGTCCTGGACTGCAGTACAGCTGCTATAATGTATTGGACGTGTTTGAACTAGACTGGACTATTCTGAGCTAGAATGGACAGTCCTGGACTGCAGTACAGCTGCTATAATGTATTGGACGCGTTTGAGCTAGGCTGGACTATTCTGAGCTGCGATGGACAGTCCTGGACTGCAGTACAGCTGCTATAATGTATTGGACGCGTTTGAACTAGGCTGGACTATTCTGAGCTAGAATGGACAGTCCTGGACTGCAGTACAACTGCTATAATGTATTGGACGCGTTTGAGCTAGGCTGGACTATTCTGAGCTGCGATGGACTGTCCTGGACTGCAGTACAGCTGCTATAATGTATTGGACGCATTTGAACTAGGCTGGACTATTCTGAGCTGCGATGGACTGTCCTGGACTATAGTAAAGCTGCTACAGTGCATTGGACTCTTTTGAGCTAGGCTGGACTGTTCTGAGCTAGAATGGACTGCCCTGGACTGCAGTACAGCTGCTACAGTACATTGGACTCTTTTGAGCTAGGCTGGACTGTTCTGAGCTAGAATGGACTGTTGCATGTATAGCAGCAATGAACTGGTTTGAGCTATAATGGACTGCCTGAGTATCAGCGTAAACGAGCTAGTTTGAGCTAGGCTGGACTGTTCTGAGCTGTATTGTCTGGACTGCTATGAGCTATTTACAACTGTGGCCAGTTCAAAATTGGTAGCTCAAACAGTTCAAAACCGGCCAATTTTATACTATTTACAACTATCTGAACTAGCATAATTTTGAACTGATCTGGACTGCTGCAGTTCAGATGTAGTCTAGATTTAGACGTGGGCGACTGTGCACGATGCATACAGGCCCAAATCCGACGAACGCCGCATGACCACTGTCCCAACATTTGGGGCAGTGGACCACAAAAGCCTGCAGCAACCCCTAACGACGGTCAGCCAACTACAACAATGGCTATCCCGTGGCCAGGGTTTTGCAAGCCGCACGCACTCACAAAACCGGTACAATTTTTACATCATCAAAACTGTAAGATACGTCCGAGCAGGCCGGTAGATAGACTCAGACTGACTCAATCACGAGCTTACTGCCCCGTGATTGGCCGAAACGATGACGCGTGATCCTAGTCTGTATGCCAGTGACCACCGTAGGAGACAAAATGTACTGGGAGAATTTCTGTTATCCCAGACGGCGAAAAATTTAACAAACATAGACGAAACTTGACAGACAGTCACACAAAATGTCTTATGACATGTGACCTAAACACGAGTATAACATTTTATACTTGTTACGGTCCGAAATAAACCGTAACAACTCTAATTTAATCCAAACACTAATTAAGCAAGGGATTATACCAAGAAAAATAAGAAAAGACTCTCTGTAGCATTTACTGTAGTTTTAACCAATTTTAAATTGCTATTTTTGTGGCGGGAAAGTCAATTTTCAATATTCGCGAATATGCGCGCATATGCGGCCGCAGATTGCCCGCGAATATGCGCGAATATGCGAATATGCGCGCATATTCGCCGCGAATATGCGCGGACTAACATCACTGTTTATGGCAATTTGACCAGCTAGGCCGAGCTTCACTGTAACTGAGAGTGGCGGCTCCACTGAATCGCAGCGGCACGGCCCGGTTCTAGCTGACTGCGCAGCCAGCAAGAACCGGAGTTTACCGGACCTTGCCGAACATTTAGCAGCGCCGCCACTCTCAGTTACAGTGAAGCTCTGATCAAATCCCTGGCCATAAGACACGGAGGTCTCTGTAGGGTCTCTGAAATTAGACACTATTTAACGGGGAGGGTACAATATTTGGGATTTTCCACTAAACAAAATTCTGACGTCACACCACGTGGCTGTTGATCCAGTCGATGTAACGTGACACCTCCGTAAAGACGCCAGGCTTGGAGCCACATGGTTTAGTCGTGAATGAAGTTATACCCACCTGCATTTTTCGTACAAACAACGGACCACCACTGTCACCCTGCAGAGAATATTGATTTGAGCTTTATTATAATATAGAAAAAGTGACATATATCATGTGTGAGAAGTCATTTTTTTTTTCGTCGTTGCATTTACTTTTATGTACAAATATTTAATTTATTATTACCTTCGTTGAAAAATTACGTCATCTTCAACTCATCTTTTACACTTCATTTTACCTCAAAAAGTATCTTATTTCCTCCTCGCTCAAAGTGAGGATGAAATGAAGACAATATTACTCACATTTTATATGCCCAAGAAGAGGAAAAAAAAAACAGAATCTAGTCTTTCATCCTCCAAAATAGTGCAAAATAAGAAAAAATTAGACGAGAAAGAGAGCTAGCTTAATAGCGAAATTTATTTCAACTCGGGTAAATTATTACTCCATTTCTAATTTCAATTAGCACCACTCAAAAGCTCATATTACATCACGATACAATAAAATTTTGCTTCAATTTTTCCTTACAAGAAAATGTCACCTCCATACAAACAAATGGAGTTCAAGTTTTCTTGTAAAGGCAAATTGTACGTAATAGTTAGAAAAATTATATTGTGTAATACTGGCTTAAAATACGTACTGGGCAGGTTCCCATGGCTTGTGTCTCCCCCAAAGGACGCCCCGCACAAATGTGCATATCAGGGTCGAAGATTCTCTTCTTGCGGTAAGAGCTCTCACATTCCTCGTCACTGACTACCCTGAGATCGACCTCTTGGAGAACTAATGACGGACCACCTCCAGGCTGTGGAAGAAATCAGAAATAATAAATGCAGAAAAATAATTACAAAAAAATCAATTGAAATCGCAACTTTTGAATGTTTTAAAGACATCATTTTGCAAAAAATTGAAGTTAAATGAGATTTAAAAAAAAAAAAAAAAAAAAAGAGTGTATACTTGTCCAGAAATTTTTCGGAATCGGAAACATGTAGACCAATCAGTACATTCAAAAAAAATTAAATTTATTCGCTTGGAAAATTTTAGTTTATGGAAATTTATTTTTTTTTTTATTGTTCGAGAGTTTTTCCGTTTCCAAAACTATTCTGGATAGTGAATCCCAAATGACATCCCCCTCCCTTACCTCTGTCCGCCCCCACCCCACGGCGGTGGCCAACTCTCCGGGAAAGACCTCCTCCCCCGACTTTGGTAAAGTCACTGCCTTGTCCTCGCCGCTCTCCAGAGAGAAGCGGGGCGACACCTGAGAGATTCAAGATTTTAACAAGATCAACATGATGAATCGCAAAAAAATAATTATAAAACATACAATTCTAAAATTAGAAGAAATTTTTTTAAAATAAATACCACCATCATTTTTTATTGCCTATTAAAATAATAGTTGATCAATTTATTGAATCATAAAACAACATTGAAAATTTTAATCAATCAATTTAAATTATATACAAGTTACGAAATTACTTTTGTCTATTGCACTTTAATATCCTTTCTTTACAAGTTTTTTAAGAATTTAAAATTTACAAAAAAAAAAGATTATAATTATATGAAACTCCCATTGCAATATATTATGACGTTTCGCTTGTAAATTGCTAAATTCATATGAATAATCACTTTAAATTTAAACTAATTATTTGAGTATATTAATACACTATTTTTCAAAGTAACATTATAAGATTTTTTAAAAAAATAGTGCATACTTTTTCAATGTTTCAATGTTGGTATGTTAGACAGTTATTAAATGTTATTATATATTTTTGCCTACCTTTAACAAAGCAATATCGTTGATAGAAAGCAATCTTTCGTACATAACGAATTCTTCGTGCACCACGATATTGGTCACGTGATGTTTGTAGCCATCCGACTTCGGGGTAGTCGATGAGGATGTCACCTTCACGTCATCAGCACTCTTTCTTATTAAACAAAAAATAAGCATTATTATTCATATAAATTAACGTTGTTTTATAGTTTATACAAAATTAAGTCACCGATTCAACCAATGCTAAAATGGGCTTAGCCAATCATGTTAAATTTCATGCCCTATCGCACCGTGAAACTTTGAATGTCCCCATCATGCAATGCTATTTTTGAAATGCAGCCTAAAAAAATTGATATAACAAGAATTTCACGAATAACCTGTATGAAGCAATGTTGATATATTTGTAGAATACTGTTTTAGAGTATAGTATGTAGTCTGGATTAAATCTGTTGAAGGAAATTTCATCAAAATTAATGGAAGGGGGATTATAATGTAGAGGATTGTAAATTGCTACACGTATGCAAGAGGATTGGACAATTGGATAAATGTGCTTCATATTTCTTGAAAAATATTCTTTCTAGTAACTACAAGTTGATTTAAATCGAATAATCATTATTTTCAACGTCATGCAAACAGTTGAATTTCCCAAAGAAAATATTTTGATCTTGCATCTATGTCCTTAGTGTAGGATTGAAAATTTAAAGTATAAAACTTATTGTACATCCCTATATGATTAAATGTGTTCTGAATTTGAAACCTCTAGCGAAATTTGGGCAAATTTCATCTATCCTTAATATAACAATATATTTAAAGAAAACTATTTTGGCAATGAAATAATTTTATAGTCTCCTTAAATAAATCTGAACAATCACCACGCTTTGAGGTTAGGCAAATGGAGTACCGACCTCAATTTTTTTTATTGCAGAAATTTAATGGATAGAGGGTGTAAAAATATGCTACTCTGAATTTTTTCAGATTTTTCTGATACCGGGAAGTATTTTTTTTTTAATAATTGAAAGTCCGTTTTATGACGTCATGGGCGTTAATATATATATCCTATGCTTTTCTTAAGGGGAGGCGCCTCGTGACATCATCAAAATAAACATTCAATAATTTTTTAAAAATACTTCCCGGTCTCAGAAAAATCTGAAAAAATTCAGAGTAGCATATTTTTGTACTCTATCTATTTCTGCAATAATTTTTTTTTAGGTTGGTACTGCATTGTTCATCATAGAGTGTTTAGATACTTTTTGATGTAAAATATAATTTTACCATTATTTTACCAGAATGCATTACCAAATAAAGAGGGGGTGGAAAAAAAAGCTAAAGATGCACACATTTACACAATTTTAAAGCAGAATTTAAAAAAAATGCAAGTAAAAAAATATAAGATGAAGTTAAAATACAAAAGATTCAATAGGGTGATTACTTCGTATAATGCGTGAACGAAACAAAAATATTGATAATAATAGGGTTAAGTTTGAATTTTGACTGAATATTTTGTGTTAAAAGTTCTTATTCTTTATTACCCATGAACACAGTGGCCTGCAGTCAACACGAAATCGACGTTCAAAATTGTTCCTCCACAGATCATGCTGACTGCTTTAATATACACCTGCAACGTGGAAAATGCACTGTCGCGCATCACCTTGGAAAATTTCCCACTTGCAGCCATGCCGTAAGAATAATACAGAGCATGGTGATTTACAAGGCTGCAAGTGGGAAATTTTCCAAGGCGATGAGTGTACATAAATTGATTAACAATGACTTAAAAAATATGAATGGATTTTTATCACGGTGCCCTAGGAGAGAGTGAGTAGTAGTAAGCGCCACCAGTACGATGTGAGCAGAGTATGAACTATATATAATCTTGTCATCTTATCGCAAGTTTGAATTGATATTAAATTTACGTTTTCCGAGCTTCTCAAACTCTTAAACTGTACAGTATATCTTTATGTACTATGTCGTATGTCCTATGTCTTAAATTTCTCTTTTATGAATACACACAATACATTTAAAAAATAAAAAATGAGGAGAGTGTGGAAACAGAATGATGAATTAATTTATTTTAGGAATAGCTCATTAACATATAAGCAAAAATTAGTTTTGCTAATTATGTACATGGCATCAGCTATTTGTACAAATATATATTATATATTATAGGCATGTATTGTGTATCATAACACAAATATTGTATACATATTAAAGTTAGCCCACTTACTGTGATATTTATTTAATTATATTTGTAACATAAAAAGTATGATATTTCTACAATTAAGTGCCCTAAATTAGCATACCTATATATATATATACATTAAAGGGACGTGAATCAGAGTGAATGATAAATAAAATATCAACAAAGCACAAAATTTCACAAGATAATCGTCTGGTTGATTTAACAAAGAAAATCAAAGAAGATTTGATGCCGATTAGTTTATCAGTGTGTATATACCTCATCGAAAGTGCTAAGGCTGCAGTCATTTGGAACCGATATAAAAATTTCTCATCATGTAATCGTAATGATTGTATGAATTATAAAGAACACTTACCATAGAACGGTGAATACCATCTGTTGCTGAACTTCCACCTATTATTCGAGTCTCCGATATGTTAGTTTCTGAAAATTGAAAATATATTAAATTTAAATCTCAAAATTTACTTAATTTTTAAATTACCTGGTTTGACGTCTGATATGAACAACAATAGAACTAGTAATATAACCTTCATCTTGCAGCTTAAATGTGTGCTGTACAAACAATACTATCTGAATATGTTCTGAACGGTCGTACCTCAAACCATCGTTCTTATATAAAATGCTCAATAATTTAAATGCATTTAAACTTATAATTAGTTATTAGTGTTATTACTATGCTACTTCGAATCAATTTATTTTATGACCGTCCAACGTAAAAGCACTGCATTAGTGAAATTATTATTACACTAATTACAAACACACATTAAATATCCATATTGATGTATTATTACTATTATTCATAATTATTTCATTAATTTTCAAACTATATTTTCAGTGAACGTGAAGAAATGAGTTAATATTGTTGCATGGAATAATTAATTAAAAAATTAAAAATATTATAATTAATAATTATTATAATAACAATAACATAAAAGCAATACCATAAAAAATAATTGTTAATTAATAAATTATACATGGCTATATACTGCTATATTGTACAACATTTTTTCATTATTTGCTGGAACTCAAGTACCCACACTAATATTTAAAAAAAAATGATAAATGGTTATTTATTTAGTACAATGTTAGCTTACTACAGCATATTCTGCTATTGGTGTAAGGTGTAAGTAAGCCATTTATGGAAAAGTCTATTTTTTTTTATAACAATTTAAAATGGCTATTTTCATGGTCACATACACAACTTAATTATTAACGAGTCGCAGAGTCTTCTGCGCGCAATGTTTCTAACAAAACATTGTTCAATGTCTGTCGCGTGGTGTAATTTTCGATTGTTGAACGCGAGAAAGGAAAAAAGTAAACAAACTCTGCTGTTTACAATTTTTTTGCCGGTGGTGGCGCCACCAGCGAGCGGTAATTATCAAGGGAAGCATTATGAATAACATGAAAAACTAATAGAAATAATTAGAAAATTGAGGACATGTTTTCAAAAATCAAGTGAAATGGAAAAAAACATGCGCGGCAATTTTATAGAAAAAATTAAGAATTTTTAACGGTTTTTTATCATTGAAACGGTCGAAGAAAGAAGAAATGTGGAGCGATAACCATGGTGTAAGTAATGTATATCATTTCTGTGTTCCCAAGGGCCTGTAAGCTCTAAAATCTTTTAGCTAGCAGTTCTGGCAGGACTTGGCTGCCCTTAACAGCCGCACCAGTGTCCATTTGTTGATTTATTTAAAAATAAAAAGCAATATAATAGGGTTTAAAAATTGTACCTTTGAATTTCTTATATCCTGAAGATATAGCAGTAATTCAATAATTTACAAGTTTCTATGCTTTTGGACTTTAATGCTGGAGTGACTGGAGTCCCATCTAACATCTCTGATTGCATAGAATCACATTAAAGGCAATGAAACGCCAACCTCAGTCTGCGTCGTCTTTTCTATGTGCTAAAAATAAGATAAAGTACCGTAATATTTGCTAATAATTGATTTTTACATTACCTGGATCAATGTAGTACGAAATAATGATATTTTTTTTATACTTTTGGTGTGATATTTTGGAAGTTATCGTTACATTTAGGCGTCAACTCGCGAATTTCCTATGTTAAACAATGGCGCATAGTCAACAAAAACCGCTCGCTAGTGGCGCCTCTGGTCACTCTGGCGGGCGCAAAATGGAACTAAAGCGTCACGCAATAATCGGGCCACGCGACAGACATTGAACAATGTTTTGTTAGAAACATTGCGCGCAGAAGACTCTGATGAGTCGTCAATTTGAAGTACACTTAATCACTTAATGCTAACTTTGTTATATCGCTCTTACAAGATTTGTGAAGCATTAAATAAAATTTTTGCCACGAACAAGTTGAATTAGTCTGCTGCATAAATAATAAATCCTGCTTCATTTTGGTGCAGATCAAGTTGCCTATCCTTAAGGGGCAAAGGGTAAATTGAACATAAACTGGAGTTTAGCTGGAGTGCATGATAGTGAAGTTCGTATCATAGTTACAAATAAAATTGTTGTGATTACTTTAAAAGTAACAGAACATGAAATAACTTCACTTATTTCACTTTTTTTTAGTAGTATAATACATGCAAGTGTTAGTGACGTGCACGAACACTAAGTGACCATCGCAACATACTACATACAGAAGGATTACATCGAACACCGGCAAAGGTAAAAGTCCGAAAAGTGAAATAAAATTCAATATGAAATAAATTTCATGAAAACTTTAAAAAAAAAAAAAAAAAATTCAAATTGTTATTTATTTATAGCAACAGTTACAGAACTAAGGCACTAAATACAATAAAACAAAAATAATAAATATAATAAGTTAATAAAAATTAATTTTTAAAAATTCTTGCCAGAAAATTTATTGATACAATTTATTTATCTTGTTAGTACAAGAACAAATTAAATGTGATAAAAAAATATGATAAAAAAATGTGATAAAAGTGCCTCACATTTTAATATCGTTTTAACACTTATCAAAATTATCTTCAAATGCTATTACCTTATCAGTGACTCAAACTCTAATTAGAACAATCATTACTTATCTATATTATTATACATGCAGCAATTATTTCATCATTGTAAATTCAGATACGGTCGGGAAATGATGAAGAACGCTCCCTTCTTTTTTGCTGTCACAGTGGCACTTTTTCAGGCAAGTTGACGTAAATCGGTGAAGTTAACTAAAAAATATTATTATATTTTTAATAGATTGTTGTAATGTTTTAACTTAAAGTACACTTATTATTAAATTATATGGTGAAATGGTGTTTAAAAAATATAAAAATAAAATAAGCAACATAACAAATTATATATTTAGTGATTCATATATTTATAGAATATACATACAGAAACAAAATTCACTCAAATAA
Source organism: Siphlonurus alternatus (assembly GCA_949825025.1). Classification (NCBI taxonomy): domain Eukaryota; kingdom Metazoa; phylum Arthropoda; class Insecta; order Ephemeroptera; family Siphlonuridae; genus Siphlonurus; species Siphlonurus alternatus. The sequence goes on along the minus strand of OX463785.1, from coordinate 4,484,244 downwards.
CAAATAAATTGTACTGTTAATATTACATTTCTATACTTATTATTTTTTGTTAGGTGATCCTTGCAGTTGAAGGCAAAGCAGTCGCTAAGCAAAATAAAGGTATTTACTTAACTAAAGGTAGTGGCAGATAGGGTTTAAAAAAAGTACATTTCTTAAATAATTTTCAGGTATTGAGTTCAGGGCGTTCGTGAATATTAGCGGCCACTTTTACTACTTCAGTCCTCCTCCACAGACTGTAAGTACATCATTTCTGTTTGATGATGCATTGATATGATGGGAACATTGCATCAAAGTTTTGCGGTACAATGGGGCCTGAAATACTTGACTTAAGCCCTTTTTATTATTGGTTGAATCGGTGACTTAACCTACTGTATATAAGAGGAATGCTGCTTGCATAATGTGCGACAGTGGCGTACTTACCATCCCGGCAAACTGTGAACTTTCGATAATGAGAGACAATGGAACATATTAAATATTATTGCAATTTTTTAATTTTCCCGCTCTACATTTTAATTAATTAATTAATAATTAATTAATTTACATACTTAAATACATTCTCCTCAAGTCTCATAATATAACAGTTAGCAGGCCAATCTAACACAGTCCTTTATAAAGAACAACTTATAAAGAGCAACAAATAAAGTTACGTACAGCATCGATATTAACAATGGAGTATCGACCACAATTTTTTTTATTTCAGAAATGGATAGAGGGTGTAAAGCTATGCTACCCTGATTTTTTTCAGATTTTTTAAAGCCCGGGAAATATTTTTAAAAAATTATTGAAAGTTATTTTTATGACGTCATGAGACGCTGCTCCTTAAGAAAAAGATAGGACTTGCCGCCGCGTGACGTCACAAAAAGGACTTTCAATAATATTTTAAAAATAGTTCCCGGTCTCAAAAAATTCTGAAAAAAAAAAAACAGGGTAGCATAACTTTGCACCCTCTATCCATTTCTGCAATAAAAACAAGGTCGATACTCCATTATTAAAGAGAGAAAAAATAACGTTCTGAATATTAAAAAAAAATGCGAATGAATAGTATAACGTGTAAAATACCCTCACATTTCAGAGTTTGTTTTGCTTCTATATAGTCCTTGTTTTGTTTTACAGGCATGGGTTACTGTGTTAGAGGCTCAGACGTTCTGTAACAACGAAAAGATGCGGTTGATAAGTTTCGAAACTGAGGAGAAGTACAGACTTATCGAGAATTATCTTATAAGTGAAGGTAAGTTTTTACACTTTGAAAAATAACACAATTTTTAGTTACTTCCAGAAAACATTATAGAAGTGCTTTTGGGGGAATTTGTTCAGTATATTTGACTATCGATCATTGATCCAAAAGAAACTATATTTCAATCGTTAAATTTGTGAGTTAATTGTGCATTAAAAATAGTATACTAATATTATTATTATTATTGTGACTATATATTAATACTTGGTAAAATATCCAAACAATCATAATTACCTTGATGTATTAAAACAATTATTTAAATACAACTTAAGAACTGTGAGACTTGTGGCTAAAAATATCAATTTGCTTGTTCAAGCTATTTATTTCAATTACATTTATTTAGCATCATAGCTATTATATACCTACAATGCCATATGATTGCTCGTATTTGTATACGAGTTCGTAGTTATAACATAACAATATTGTTGTTTAGTTTGAATGCTTAAAACTTAGTGCTTACACCAATAGAAGAATATGCTGTATATAGTATTAAGCTAATATTGTACACACATAGTGGGTACTATTCATGAAGCAGGTAGCCAGGTTTCTAACAACGTTTAGCTTAACCATTTTAACTATACCTGTTTTACGTGTTAAACCACCCTAGTTAAACGTGGTTAGAAACCTGGCTGGTTAACTGCTTCGTGAATCGCGCCCAATATAAAATACAATGCAAAGCGGCAACAAAATATAAATCTATTTTAATGTCCACAGGCCTACAAACTACTGCCTATTGGTCATCTGGTGAAAATTTTAATAAAGTTTGGCGCTGGTCCGGATCAGGGTACCTCTTTACCGATACGGTGTGGGCTCCATCCGAGCCAAACTACTCTGGGACTTCCCTCGCATGCATGTATTTTTACCCAACTCAAGACTGGTTCGATAACCCATGCAACTACATTGCAGCCTTTATCTGCGAGTAATATTTGCTATTAATCTACAGTCAAATTTACATGACATTCCCTCCGGAAGCAGCCGGAAGTGCAAGATTTTTGGTCTTCCTATTCGTATTTCAGCATTACAATTTCACATATATACGTCAGTACTTCTACTTCAAACCACTCTGTAAAGTTTCAAAACAGAATTACAAACAGAAGAGCTGCAAACTTCACACTTCCTGCTACTTTCGGAAGGAAATTCAAATTAATTAAATTGTACCTCGTTGAGAGGTTAAACAACCTCTCTGTAATGCATTATAGAAGAGAGAGTGTTTGTAACTTGATTTGTTTCTTGAATAAATTTAAATAAATAAAATTTTATTAATTAAGATTTTAATTCACATAGAAGCACAGTACATGAATGGCACATCATGTGTTAAAAAATTATTTTAACTAAATTTGTTAACAATTTAATATGAAGAATAATAAAATATTAATGAATTAATAATACAAATTTTAGGTGCTATTTTTCTTAATTTTTTTATTTTGTGATTTTAAATTTAGTATTGGTTAATTTTGTAATGATGTATCATAATACCATTATGTGTCGTTTCAAAAATTAATAATATTATCAATTCTTTAAACTGCTGAACGCTATAATACATAAACATAATACCACTCACATTATTTTTTCTGTCAAAGTTAATTGAGAGTGAGGTAAAGTGATGCTATAACGTTAAGGTAGAGATAATACGGATCAGCAGGCCCAATGTTAAAAAAATCCCATTCATAAAAATTATGAAAAAAATTGAAAATGATCTCCTCTACATCCCCTATCAGTAGGTAAAATATCAGGTATATACAAAAACGAGCTAGTTTTCGAGTTATTAATTTTTAAAGTTCTCTAAATTAACATGGAGAAATGGAACTTCCATGTTAAATTAGTCAACTTTAAAAATTAATAACTCGAAAACTAGCTCGTTTTTTTATACCTGATATTTTACCTACTGATAGGGGATGTAGAGGAGAACATTTTAAATTTTTTTCATAATATTTATGAATGGGATCTTTTTAGCATTGGGCCAGCTGATCCGTGTTATCTCTACCTTAAATCAATTGTGATATCATAAATAAAATGGCGGGACTAATTGTCTCATGATATTGTATTAGAACATTAGGAAATTTTTACACATGTATATATTAATACTGTAATTGTTAATTTGGAATATTGAATAAGATGTACAGATATAAAATTTAAAGTCATCATTTTAATTGTTTTACTTTTTCCTTAAAAGTATTATATATTAAAAATTGTGTAGAAACCAACTCCCAAGTGTTTTTTTTTTTAAATTATTAAGATACTTTGTACAGTACAGTATATGAGGGATTTAATCGTTTAATCATAAATTACTTAATATATTAATACTTCACTTCCACAATGGTTGAATGCATTAAAAGATCTCTAGACTCTAAATCTTACTATGAAGTAATTTGTTAGTGGATAAAAGAGATTGTATTTTGTTATTCGTGACGCTTTGTAAAATGTTCACTTAATTTTAAAAACGTGAAAAAATAAAAGAAAATCATTGAAACTTCAATCAAAGCAGAATATAATGAGGAAGGAAGTATTTTTTTCGCATGAATTTAAAATAACATGACAGTACATGTCATAAAATATCAGTTCTTGACATAGCGTTATTTGAAAGAGTGAATATATATATAATTACTGTATTTCTTTCTTTTTAACATTTTTGTAAAAATATTTTATAATATTAGCTTACTACCGCATTATCTCAATGGTGTAAGTATTAAACCGAACAATCAAAAAATCTATAAGAAATTTGTGCATGAAATACGGACGGCTATACTGTTATTTCATTTTAAATAATTTTTATTATATCAGTTTTACTGAAAAATTTAGAACATAAAGTAACAAATTTGTTTGTAATAGTTCCATCATCGCTATAACGATCCAACTCTCCCAATAATTTAGACCATGTGCACAAATATTACAACATAAGAAATGTTTGACAGATAAGAGCTACAACAGGTTAAGAAGAGGGTGACGTCATCTTAATTATCTTAACTCGATAAGAGCTGTGTAGTATTGCCTTTTCTATCATAAAGTCACATTGATTATAGAGAAATTATAATTTTTGCGTCAAACCGCTTCAACGATGAATTTCAGCGTCAAACCGCTTCAACGATGAATTTCAGCAAACATGTTCTAAGATTTTTTTATTAAACCACAATGGGGTACTGACCGGTATTTGAGTTAGCAATACTAATAAAAAGTACTGTGAGTTCTATAAAGAACGAGTCCTATTAGAGCATTCTACGACAATTTGCTGATTTTAGATGAATTTTTAAAACTTTTTTGATGACGTCATAGCATTGAATCTTAAATGGGAAAATGCATCAGTTAACATTGCTAAAATGAAAAGTTACTGAGGTACGAATTTGAAACCTTCAAAATCGTGATTCTAGCACCTAAAACCCTTGCAAATGAAGTTTTGGTTACATTTCAATATTAAGTATGGAATTTGGTAATGTTAACTGATATATTTTCCCATTTAATTAAGATTCAATGCTATGACGTCATTTTTGAGAGGATTTAAAAATTTATATAAAATCAGGAAATTGTCGTAGAATGCTGTAATAGGGCTTGTTCTTCATGACATTCTCGTGCCTTTTGATATATTGATAAAAACTTGCAACTTTCTTTTTTTGGTCAGTACCCCATTGGGTTATACTCTTAATTACTAATTGCTCACTAAGTTCGAATACCCGAACGTTCCAAAACCCTAACTAGAGCTTTTCGCGGGCTCATAGGGAAAAGGAATGGTCACAGCCTTGCAATCCATTCCAGCATTTGCCTGTGACTGAGAGAAACGAGGAAACCTTAGCCAGGTTTGGGCTACTGATTTTGTCAATGAGCCGTTAGTGCAATGGTTGAAAGCCAAGGGATCCACATGGTGGATATGCGCAACGATTTACCCCTGGGTGAGAAAAGTGGAATTTGGTGAAAAAGGTCACCCATCCAAATGGTCACCACGCTCGGCGTTGCTTGACTTCGTGGATCTGACGAGACAAGGCTAAACGCACTGCGCCACACCTCCCAAGAAAATTAAAATGACTATTAGCTCTTATAACTTATTATATAACTGTATTACAAAAATAGGAATTCTAATAATTAAACATTAACAAATAAATTATTTTTTATTAATAAAATGAACTATATTATTTTATATATTATATTAAATTTTTTTACATTTTAATATTTTGTGTATTGGATTTATTCACATTCAACTGTAGAATATAGTAGCATAATTTTTATTTAAATTTTTTATTGTCAAATATTTGCAAAGACTATTAAAAAGGCAAAAGCTTCATTACATTATATTCTGAAACAAGCATAATTATATCGAATGTTAGGTAATATCCATTATTTTAGAAGCACAATAACTGTGTAGTTTGTCTCTTGTACCACGGAGCATCGTTTTTTAGAGTAGGTGAAATTTTAAGTAAAACAAAAATGTAAACACATGCAAAAAAAAAAATTAATGTTCAATAGTGCTATATTTAATTTATTAAATTATTGTTTTTTAATTATAAAACAAGCAGAAAATGCGGGTTCGAGTACAGATTTGATAGAGCTAATTTCTCCTTTGATATTAAGCTACTTCGTATTAGAGAATTCATAAAATATGAAAAAAGAGAAAATACAGTACACAACTCACCAGGGGCGGATCCAGCCCGCGGCTTTGGGGGGGGGGGGGGGCGGTGCCCTATCCCGCAATGTTAAATTTTGGAGTGGGAGGGGGGGGGGGCGATGGGTGGGGGGTGGTAATACCTTCAATTTATTTTGGGACCTTTGGGGGGGGGGGCGATCGCCCCCATCGCCCCCCCCCCTTTGAATCCGCGCCTGCAACTCACTATCCAAATATGCATGATCATTGTCGAATATACACCGGTACGTCTAATATCAATATAATACAGCTTTATTGCACGTTTTAAATTAACCTAAAGTATTGGTTAAGTTAGAAATGTTATAACCATGTCAATATATTTAAACAATAAATATTAATTATTTAATTAGACTGCTAGCTTTCATGAACATCAAATTTCGCAAAACCTGTAATTCTTTTTGTCATAGAAAAGTTATTTATGACTTATGAGTAATACAAAATTATATCAAGTTTAATTGTGAATTGACAAATGTTGAACTTTAATTGTTTGATCACGTGATGTAAATTATTGAGAGAATTGAATTATTGTAGCAATTTTAGGATAATGTATCTTGAATTATTATTACCAACAAATTTGTTACTGAATATTGTTAAATTACATTATTTTTTAACGATGCAAATTTTTTTAATTTGTATCTAATTAATATTTTGAAACTTTTCATAAAATGCATCATTTTTACTGCATGGAAATTATTTTCCAATTTCTTGATTATTTATTGCATTCTTGTTATACGTATAATATAGTGCAAAGGATGAGTTAAAGACGTAATTTTTCAACTAGGGTGCACTTTCTCGAGTTTTTCTCCTTGAGGTTAGGCAACTTGCTCAGCGCTAAAATAAAGCGGTTTCTTAATTTAGCAGCAGACAAGTACAACCATCACATTTTTGATGCATTATATTTTATGAAGTTGGAGGTGTGGCGTGGTGCGCTTGACCGGGTCTCGTCATATCATCGAAGTCAAGTAACGCCGAGCGTGGCTAGTAGTTGGATGGGTGACCATTTTCAACACAAACCACGTTTCCCACCCAAGGGTAAATTGATGCGCTTTTCCACTATGTGGTTTCCCTGGCTTTGAACCATTGCATTTCCAGTTGATTGACAAAAAGCTGTAGCGTCCATTCTGGCTGAGGTTTCCACGTTTCCCTCAGTTACAGACAAAATAATGCCGGCCGGGATGGATTGCAAGGCCGTGGACGCTCCCGCTCCAAAAGAGCCCACGAAACGCTCAAGTTAGGGTTTCGGAAGCTTCGGGTTTCAAAGTAGTATGTAATTATAGTAAGTAAAATATATAGTAGTACCCATTAGGGTTTGATTCAAAAAATATATATTTTATAAACTCAAATTGAGATGAAGGACATGCATTTTATCTAGCCTTGAGTGTACTGTACTTGATGGCAATATTTTAACTTTTGCATTTTTTTTCTGATTTATTCTAAATTCTAACTAAAAGAAAATATATATTATACTATTTAATTAATACAATGAAAATCCTTTCCAGGCATGAAAAATCCTATATCTTTATCTGATGCATGTTAAAAATAAATATATATATAATATATATATATATATATATATATATATATATATATATATATATATATATATATATATATATATATATAATTATAATAAATGTATTATACATATTATAAGTTCCAACCCCCCTTCCCTTTCCTTTGTGAAATTCAAAGAATTAGGCACTTGCATGTGACGTCAGATTGGGAGTTTGAACGATCGTCTGCATCCTTGCTGGTGAAGGTACAGCCATGCATGCACTAGCATCAAACAAAATATTAAAAAAATATATAAAGAAAATATGGAAAGAAAATATTTAAATTCTGAAGTGAGTAGAAGTTTGAAAATTTAATTATTTTGTTCACCTCACATTTTTTTATTTTAAATCATTTATTTATAATATTATTTTTTAATCTTTCGCTTCTATATGACTCCACCAGAATGGTGTCCTGCGCACGCATGTTTGCACCAATGCCCACTGTATCAAGGCCTGCGCACTGCGAAGCGCGCGAAACAAAATAGTAGTCCACCCCATTTGCTATAGCATTGTAAAATTCAAATTAAATCCAATAGAAATAAATTTTTCTTGATATTGTCACACCCCAGGCATAATTTCTAAACCCCTTATCTTGCTGTGTGTAAAGTTTCAAAATTTCAGAATCACTCCTTCCATGGAAATTTCGGAGTGAAATTAGCATGTAACTCAATGGGAAATTGAATATCTAGGACTACTATTTCAAAAAACAATCGAGATCGATATTACAATGCGCAGGCCTTGATACAGTGGGCATTGTTTGCACTCATCCCCTGTAAAATAGACTGATTGCGTTGCTCATGCAACCATGACCTTAAAATATTTTAAAGGTTTGTTAGTGAATCAGTGATACACACATTAAAATAATAATGAGAAAGCAAAATCTATATAGTAACACATCTCATCGGCTGTTACTGCAGTGGCAAATAATCTAATATTTTTTTGCATTGCTGAAATAAAATTTCATATAAAATATAATTGTTATGAAATATGTAATAATATAATACCTGTCATAATAATATGCATGTTTGACACCTAATATACCATTTATTTAAACATGAAAAAATATTATAATTGTGTCAAATTTGTTAGAAATTATCATAGCACTGAGGCTGTACTTTCAATTTTCTGGCCTCTTCTAATAAAAAAATTAGAAACAAAAATGAAAATTTTGATGACATTCAAGCAAGAACAGTATTCCTCTTCGTCTGTCGATTATTTGTAAATTATGATTTAAATATTTAATTTATACTTTGATGAAGTATTAATTATTTTGAAGTATTTTGACGTAAAAGCTGTGAAATCCTATGGAGAGGCGAATTCGCCGGGAATCGCGTTAATTACGATGCTGTTTTTCTTTGAATCGCCAAATATGGTCGCTAATGGATGTTACAACAAGTGCGCATTATTCGCGTCACATTGCATGATAAAAATCGCCATGTGAATCAACCTTTACGCGTCTATACTGCATTCTGAGAGTGTGCGTGACTGTGCCATGGTTGCATGCTCTATTTTATATTATACTGTTGAAATAAATGTGATATATATGAAATATTAATTTATGTGTCATAATATATTGTATATATAATTATATGTTAATTATTGGAACTATTACTTTTTATATAATTATTGTAGATTTACTATCATGATTTTTAAATTAATTTATTGGTTCAACAGATTGTTTACCGATTATTTTTTTACTGCCCTAAAATATATTCTATATGAAACAAAAATCAATTTTTTTTTATTTTTAAATAATGTAATTATTATATTCCACTCCTTGATTGTCCTTGATTTGACAGTCATCAAAAGTGTCATCTATAACTGATATTGCTTCCACAAAAGTTCAGAATTATTTATATTGCAAAAAAAAATTAGAGTTTTAAGCAAAATTGTGTTAAAATGTATTTGATGACATATACAATATTATAATTTATTTTCTAATAATGTGATGAAAAAAGTGTATACAATTTAAAAAATAATATTAAGACAAGAAATTTTCTAACAAATTTGACACTTTTTTATAAAAAAATATTATTATATTTTGAGAGAAACAGAAACAGATACGGTCTTAAACTTATACTTATATCAAACCTAAGCATTATCAAGGACTTTTTTGTCACACGCTATACCGGTGAGTAGGAGGGTCGCGACGGTGAGCGCTGAAGGGTCTGGGCGTGAACCTGCCTGGAGCTGCCGTCAGTGCAGATCTAAGTGGTAGTAGCAACATTGCATCTTTCGGAAATACGTTAATCTTTGGCTAACAAAGGGTTACAAATTTTTCAGAATTTTTCGAGCCTTATTTCACATTTTTTTCTTGCTTTGAATAAAAGAGTTACGCGTTTTCTCCCCCCCCCCCTTTGTATGCTGGCGTTAAGGTAAATTTAGTTGACTTTCTTACATGCAGATTTTTGTACTAATTCCACGCAAAGGTTGATTTCGCTTATAAATAAGTACCCACGTATTCTATATGCAATCTGTCTGTAGTTGTATTTTTACGCCTCGTCCCTCGCCCTCATGCAACATAAATCTAAAAATAGCTCGCAATAAAGAGTGATTTATTGACCACAGGAGGCTTGCTATTTATAAAAATCCCACACTTCATTCACGTTGCCGTTCAGAAAAAATAAATATTATCTGTAGAATTATTTATGTGCACTCGCTAAAAAAAAAAAAGAATTATAGGGAGTTTTTTTAAAAATGTGATAAATATAATACTACTGTATGTTATTATTGCATTTATTTGTGGATAATATCATGTTCACGTAATTGAGCCTGCTTATTATTTAGTATGCAAACTGTTTTTTTTTTAATAAATAAAACAACTCATTGCAGTTAATATTTTGTCAATTTTTATTACAATTGAAATACTATAATAATTTCATAAATTTTTACTGCACCTTGTGTTAGAAACACATGATTAATTGATTTTAAATTTTACATCAAAGATTAATTTTTATAAATTCAATTAGCTAACATTAATTTTTATTGCTTTTGCAGCAAACAGCAAGCTTAATTGAGATTTTATAGCTCTCTTCGTAAATACACAATCAGAAAAAAATCAATTTTTATTGATGAATTTTTATATGTTACCTGACAAGAACTTTTATAAATTTTTTAATTTATTTTTAAGTTAGGTATAGTATTATTGTATCGCTATTCAATTTCATATTATTTGGTTATTGCAATCAATATATTGTATGATCTAAACCTCTAAACACGTGTGTATACTTTAAATAGGGATCGATGTTTCAAATAGACAACATGAAAAATATTCATTGTAGAATTAATGAATAGATGGCACCATGGTATTCTTAAGGTAGAGATAATACGGATCAGCTGGCCCAATGTTACAAAAATCCCATTCATAAAAATTATGAAAAGCATTAAAATGGTCTCCTCTACCAGTAGGTAAAATATCAGATATCAGGTATACAGAAACGAGCTAGTTTTCGAGTAATTAATTTTTAAAGTTCTCTAATTTAAGGGTAAGGTAACGCCACCAATGTTAAATTTTCCACTCTCATTTCTTCCTTCGAACATACTTTAAAATGTTCTCCTCTATGTCGTTTATTAGCTCTTAAAATATCGTTTATACAAATTCGATTCAGTTTCCGAGTTACGTGTATTGAAACTAAACCCATTTATTGAACAAGCATACGCTGCATTTCAGTGACATTAGAAAAATTCTATGATCCAATCGTCCGATTTTTAAAAAAAACTAGAAACAAACTTAATGCACTAGGAAAAACCTTCACAGCAAAAAAAAAAAGACAATTATGAGAGTGGGAGCGACGTAAATGAATAATAACTGCACGAATTTTGACACTCGCACGTCTCACACACCCCTTTTTAGTCGGCCATTAAACAACTGGCGAATGAAACAGGCTAACTAATGAACCAAAACAACGCTTATAATCCACTCCACCAGTCTCCACCTAAACTAAAAACTTTCAAAAAATGTTTTAGAGTAATGAAAAAAAAGTTTTATAAATAAAACAACCATAACAGTTATTATTTAACTCATTATTTATAAATAAATTGAATATAAAACTGCCGTGACTTGCGTGGTATCTTTAGAGTGGGACAATTTGAATATTGATATAGAGGCGCTGCGATCGCGGCGCAACTCTGGCGTTCCCTTACCCTTAACATGGAAAAATGGAACTTCCATTTCAACTTTAAAAATTAATAACTCGTAAAGTAGCTCGTTTTTGTATACCTGATATATTACCTACTGATAGGGGATGTACAGGACAACATTTTAATTTTTTTCATAATTTTTATGAATGGGATTTTTTTAGCATTGGGCCAGCTGATCCATGTTATCTTTACCTTAATGAATAGAGGGCACCATATTATGCGGTATTCTTAAAATGTTTTCAATTTTTTTTCTTTTTTTTTTTACAGTAGGTATATAATAATTCAAAATTCATGTTTTAACCTACGGTTACCCACGCCTCCCTTAGGTCCTATCCTTTTATTAAAAAGATACATCTTTTGACATCTCTCTGTACTTTCAATAGTTTCCTGGCTCTAAAAAATTTGAAGAAAATCAAAGTAACATAATTTTAATACATATTTTTTTTTTTTTTTTCATTTTTCATGCAGTGTGGTTCATTGAGTAGATTTATTATTATGAAAATTAAATCGTAGAATGATTGCAATGTAGTAATTAACCCAATAAAAAGTAATTAATCTTAATAATTAAAATCCAATTTCATAACTATTGTTACAAAAGCATAATTAATTTTATATTATTTGCGAATTTCATACGATCTATCAATATTTAATTTGATAGAAAATTTAATGGAAAGTATCAATTTGATTTCTATTGACATTAAATTTATATTTATTGAGACAAATTTATTTACAAAATATCTCCATGAGAAGGTAGCCCACTGATTTCTGTATTCAAATTTCTTTGTAGTTGTAATAGCTAATAACCAAAACATAAATAAAATTGTCCATTACTTAAAAAATAACTGCGTATTTTCTGTAACCTTAACCTGTAGAACCCTTCTTCTAAGTTTCAATTTTAAAAATATTAACCAAAATGAAGTTGTAATTATTTATTGACGAATTTCCAACAAAATGATTACTAAAAATAAATATTAGTTTATTTTTAAGAGAATCCATATGCATGATAGCAAAAATTAGAAATTTTACTTTCAAAAAATCATTTTTACAAATACAGTAACTTTACAGTTAAATTAAATTAATTTCCTTCCGAAAGTAGCCGGAAGTTTATAGATATATTTTTGTGATTCACTTTTGAAACCCTGCAGAGAATTTTGCAGTGTAAAGGCGGATTCAGATGGCGACAACGGCGATGCGACGGGATTTTGTCACACAAGCTGTGAAATCCTAATATATGCGGAAGCGAATTCACCATTGCGGCGGCAAATATCGCGTTAAATTACGATGCTCTTTTTTTTAATCGCCAAATATGGTCGCTAATGAATGTTACAGCAAGTGCGCATCCTCAGCTCATTATTCGCTTCGCGTCGCAGGCTGGAAATCGCCATGTGAATCCACCTTAATATAAAAGTTTGCCTCTGTGTGTGTGTAAAATTGCAATACTGAAATAAAATTTGAACGCCAAATAATTTACACTGGAATTGATAAATAAAATAAAAAAAATCTTAAATAATTTAAATTGCTTTTTCTAAATTTAATATTGACCGAGAGGAAACTCATACGATCTTCTAATACATTCATTAGTAATTTATATGTATGAGACAAATGACTAACCATAAAGGCTATTTTTATTGTTAAATTGTTTTATTGTTTATATGTTTATTGTTTTACGTGGTACTTGCTAAGGATGTAGGATTCATGTAACAGGAATACAATGAGATATTAGAATGTGAAAATTTTAGTGGCTTAATCGAAAGAAGGGGTAAAAATATGGTACTGTAATTTTTTTAGATTTTTCTGAGACCGGGAACTATTTTTAAAAAATTATTGAAAGTCTATTTTGATGACGTCATGTACGGCACTCCTTAAGAAAAAGGATAGGGCAGTGCCGCTCGTGACGTCATAAAATAGACTTTCAATAATTTTTTAAAAGTAGTACGCCGCCTCAGAAAAATCTGAAAAAATTCAAAGTACCATATTTGTACCCCTTCTTTCGATTAAGCCACTAAAATTTTCACATTCTAATATGCTTATGTGTTTTATATAACGTGTGAAATACAAAATAATATCAATCTTTAATAAAAATAATTTATTTTACTTAAACGTGTATAAATATTATATAAACATTATTAATTTAGTACTTATTATACAAATTATTTTTAATTATTAAAATAAATTTTAAATTGTTGTACTGCATGCCCAAGAATAGGAAAATCAACAATTTGGAAGAATTTTCTATAAACGACTGTGATACATTTCATTTATATAATTTAATTTGTATTTTCTCTCTTTTCATATCTTCCAAGTTTTCACGACTGAAATTAAAACCCAAGTTACAAAATTACGACTAACACTAACCACACTACTGGGGGTATTTCCAACAAAACTGACGCTGCACATTTCACACCCTGGCCACCCTGGGTTTCTGTCACGACTGTCTTTTGTTTTTTCACCCCCTCCCGCCTCCCCGAACCTTGTTGCCTACGTCCAATCACAATCACGGAAATCACTTGACGAGAGACGGGGGTCGAACCAGAGTCCTCAGAACTAGCTTCGCAGTTTGACCACACAATGTTTGTGGCGCTGTCGGCAGTCAGAAAAAGGAAATCCTGATGACCTGTGAAAAATATATAAATTTATTTCAATGAAAAAGTTGAATGATTCTAAAATAGACTGTAAGAATTATCTTTATTAAATGGCTAAAAACCATAATTTACATAAAAAGGTATTCAAAGATTCTTTACTTGACAAAACATTAAATTAATATATAGTTAATTCATACTACATAATAAAACAGACCAAATTTATTATGAACATTTAATTTTAAAAATAGTTATAGCTAGCGACAGAGAGAGAGAGAGAGAGAGAGAGAGAGAGAGAGAGAGAGAGAGAGAGAGAGAGAGAGAGAGAGAGAGAGAGAGAGAGAGAGAGAGAGAGAGAGAGAGAGAGAGAGAGAGAGAGAGAGAGAGAGAGAGAGAGAGAGAGAGAGAGAGAGAGAGAGAGATTAGATGTCCTGTTTTCTTGTAATATAATAATTTGATACAAGCATGCAATTTTCAGTATATAATACATTAAATTTTTACATAATTTAACTACAGCAAAATATATTTTATCAATAATATCAATGATATGATATCAATTCAATCAATGATAATGATATAAGGCTTATAGGAAAACACTATTTTTAAATTTAATTTCTTCATAATAAATATAAATAACTTTTGAGTTTTTATTTATTTATTATATTTTCCTTATGTTACATCATAATATAACAGTCGGCAGGTGATACTATAAACACAGTCCTATATAGAACAAAACGCAACGTGGAGTTACGCATGTAGCATTCCTTTTAACAATTTAATATTAAAAAGAAGGAAAACATAACAATGACTCTAATAACAAATGTAAATAAAATATCACATGTAAGACACGTACAGTTAAATTCAGTCAAAATTTATACGTTTACAAGGTAAATTTATGTCGCAGGCAAACCAAAATTCATATTACACTGTACAAGTGTAGCCACGCCCTCACCGTCACTCGAGTGCTTGTTCCTCACAATGTTTTTAATTCTTCCCTTGTGAGGATTCAGGATGACCTTGTAGAAACTGTCACCAGGGTTGTCCGAGACCCTGAACGTCCTCTGCGTGACCTCTAGAAACCCCCGTGACCTTTCGTCCTCTCTCAGGGGGTGGAAGGAGCGGAGGGAGAGCAGCCCCCCGTCCAACAGCAAGAAGAACAAAGGAACCCACTCGCCGCGCATCTGGAAGGTAAGTTAAAGTTATGGCGGATCGCAATTTTGTGAAATCCTATGCGGCAAGTGAATTCGCCAGGCTGCAGTGGCGAATATCGCGTTAATTAACGATGTTTTTTTTTTTTGGTTAATCAACAAATATGGCCGCCAATGGATGTTATACAAATAGCACTTTATTCACATGGTAAAAATCGCCCTGTGAATCCGCCTTAAAGCGAACTGCATGTACGATTGATTGATTGATTTAATTTTCGGCGTACGATTCACCAAAAATTTCGAGTTAGTATTGTCTAGAAATAGTTTCAGTGCTCCTCTATATATGACTATTTAATCTCTCCAGAAAAAAAAATCAAAATCAGAGAGAATGCATCGTTAAATTTAACATGACAAAAACCTTTGATTTGATCAAAGAAATTTTGTTGAATATTCGGATTAAAAAATATATAGTAATAGAGCAATGATCTATGTACCAAGCTCTAACAAAAAATGTTAAAAATTTTCATTATGAAACTAATTTCCTGTGCAATAATTATGAAAAACTATTACAATATAGGATTTTAAATAAAAAAATTAAAATTTCTTGATTATTTTGTACCAATCATCTTTTATCTTCACTAACTCATTTCCAATTATACTCGAGATGTATTCATTCATAAAATATAAAATGTTTATTGCATTTTATAAATACACATTGCTAAGTGGAAGTGACTAAAATTATTATTTAAAGTAAACACACCAACTGGTTTATTGTTATTGCTTTGTTTTCTTAGTGCAGCATAAACTTCTGGTTAACTAGCATAATATTATCTTAGCCACTCTGCATATAAAGAGGAATAGGGGATAATAAATTGTAATTTAATATGGTTTCAAAGTTCTTTTAATAGCAACAATATAAATCACGAATGAAACGTTAATAAACATTGACAATTAACAGATGAGAGTCTTCAAGTCAGCTGATTTTGTGGTGTTCCTACCGTCCTATCCAAACCTATGTAAAAAAAATAATATAAACTCGGAATTGCATTTTTGGAATTAAATAAATTTTTTAGATGAAAATAAGCTCTTGATTAAATATCAGGGATTTATAGAAGATTTTTTACTTTTTCAAATGAAAATTTACAGGGAAAAAAAATCAAATTTTCTAACATTATAGTATTATATAGAGGAAATTTTCTCACTGGGAAATACTGAAAGCCACTATTTAAATTTAGATCTTACAATTTGTAATCATTATATTTATAATATAAAAATAGTTTTACAAATTTTGTTGTTTGTATCACAAAAATAATTTGTATCTGTCTTCTGATGGAAATATAAACTAACTAATTTTTAGATCACAAAAATGTGTCGTAAGGAGGCGTGATAAAGTTAAAAATAATCCCCCAGTTAATTCTAATGAGGAGTGACTTACAGTCGGCTCTCGCTATTAATAATGTGGCTGTTTGCTTTCAATGGAGTATTGACCTCAAATTTTTTTATTGCAGAAATGGATAGAGGGTGCAAAGTTATACTACCCTGATTTTTTTCAGATTTTTTAGAGTCCGGGAACTATTTTTAAAAAATTATTGAAAGTTCTTTTTGTGACGTCACGAGACGCCGCTCTTTAAGAAAAAGATAGGACTTGACGCCGCGTGACGTCACAAATAGAACTTTCAATAATTTTTTAAAAATACTTCCCGGGCTCTAAAAAATCGGAAAAAAATCAGGGTAGCATAACTTTTTACCCTCTATCCATTTCTGCAATAAAAAAAATTGAGGACAATACTCCATTGAGGAAACAGAAAGAGAATTCAATTTTATAAATTAAGGGTAAGGTAACATGCCCAATGTTAAAATAAATCACAGACATGAAAATTGTGAAACATCTGTCTTAAAATGTTCTCCTCTACTTTATCTACATTAGTAGGTAAAATATTAGGTATACAAATTTGATCTGGTTTTTGAGTTATTAATTTTTAAAATTGACTCATTTAACATGGAGAAATGGAACTTTCATGTTAAATTAGTCATATTAATAACTCAAAAACTAGATTTAATTTTTTATATAATATTTTACAAATTAATAAAAGATGGTAGAGGAGAATATTTTAAGATTTAATATGTTTCATAAATTTTAAAAATGGGATTTTTTTTTAACATTGGGCATGTTACCTTAATACCCTTAAATAATTTATGACCTATATATTGTAAAAAAAAAATAAGTTAAAAAAAATCAAGCGCAGAATTAATCAGTTCAAAAATTTATTCATGGTAATACTGAATAGAAGAACCTGTATATATATATTACTTATTTATACAGGTCATTAAATTGCAGCACTGCAATTTAATTTTTCTCAATATAATTTTCTAGTTCCTATAGGGACTATATAGAAAATTATCTTATTCTTCCTCCACTTCGTCCGAGTCTATACTGGTTGAATCTATCTAGCCTTTTTGCATTGTTTATTAATAATTTTTTATGCTTTGTATGTTGCCTTGGAACGTGTTTTACCCCATCATGCATAATGCTTTATTTGTACCTGCTATTAATATATTAATTTACATTTGGATGGGATGAATAAAGAAATTTGAGTTACAATTTCACACATTGGTCTGTACTTCTACTCCAAAACACTTTCAAAATTTGCAGAAGTACTGCAAACTTCACTCTTCCTGAGGGAAACTAGATTTTACTAATTTCTCACCTGGGTCACGGGAAGGTCACCACTCAATTTTGAGCACCACACACGCGGGACGTCCCTCGAGGACACATGACCCACTGCCAGAGAAGCAGCACCGTCGACCGCATCTCGAGTGAGACTGAGAGATCAGGGGACTGGGGAGAGAGAAGGTGTTGGGGCGGAGCGG
Source organism: Siphlonurus alternatus (assembly GCA_949825025.1). NCBI lineage: Eukaryota > Metazoa > Arthropoda > Insecta > Ephemeroptera > Siphlonuridae > Siphlonurus > Siphlonurus alternatus. Next base: position 4,466,092 of record OX463785.1, on the reverse strand, counting down.
AAGGGCTATTTCTGGGGACCGTTTTCAGTGGAAAAGTAGATATCAGTAAAAAAATCGTTATTAATGAATGAAAAAAGCTTGGTTTAATTCTCTAGGTCAGTTCGTAAATGCACAATGCATTCATGAAACTTCTGTACAGGGAAAACTGTTTTTTTTTTTTTTCATTCTGTTTTTACGAATTGACCTCTCTCTCTCTCTCTCTCATCTCTCTCTCTCTCTCTCTCCTCTCTCTCTCTCTCTCCTCTCTCTCCTCTCTCTCTCTCACTCTCTCTCTCTCTCTCTCTCTCTCTCTCTCTCTCTCTCTCTCTCTCTCTCTCTCTCTCTCTCTCTCTCTCTCTCTCTCTCTCTCTCTCTCTCGTCTCTCATCTTCATCTCCATCTCTAGCTATCTCTTTCTTATTTCTTTTGATGGATTTCATTGTTGAAGCAATTGAAACTTTATCTGATTCTTATATTTTTTTTTTATTTTATGATATTTTTGGTCATCAATTTATGCTTATTATTTACAGTGTTATATGCATGAATTATCATTTGAAAGAATTCTTAATGAAATTCTAATCTTTTTTTTACTAACATTTTTTTTACGTGACAGTACGTACACCACGAATTTTTCTCCTGCTTTGTTTGTAGGCGTTACCACGCAGTCTATGGAGGCGTGGTGAACCAAAACTCTTTCGATAATAAAAGATTAAGTGCTCTTCTTACATCTACCAAAATTTCAAACTAGGTATCTATTGAAGCTGCAACTCTAACAAGTGAGGCAAGAGTTTGTGATGTCCAGATATGTACATTTTATTTAAATATAGTTAAATTAAATGGATATGTGTATATGGGGGCATACATGACCAAAATGTGTCAATTGCCCCAAAATACCAAAACCAACCAAACAACCAAATGGATATGTATCAAGCAATGGTAGACCACGAGATCAGTTTTATATTTTTAATTAAATTTTAGTTTTCTCATGCCCTGGGAACGCGAAGATCAGTTCACTGTTTGTTGAATATTAATTTGAAGGTTGTGTAATTTTACATTTACAGTTTAAACTTTGAAGAGTAGCAATAAAGAGGAAAGGTTCTCTGTGGAAAATAATAAAATTAATTATACTGGAAATATTTATAATACGCATGGTTTTAATGATTTTCAATGAAACTATAAATACCGTTACCTACAATATAGATCCTGTGATGTTACATTTTCAGTTGAGCCCACTGTACATTAAATTACATTCTTGTAAAAGGTTGCACACTCCGAAGGCATCTCACATATGAACCTGCCCTTTGTTGTGATGAGCGCGTCATCCCAGTGAATGTTCCCCGGTGTCCGGTACTCCCCCAACACCACTCCGTTCTCCACCCGACCGCCGTCAGGGGCGTTGACTTCGTCCTTCAGCCAGTCCGTGTAGTTGACTTCCTCTGGAGCCAAGAGGGGCCACACGAACCTTCCTTCCTCCGCGAAGTCATTGAGCGAGAGCCAGAACCATTTGCCCTTCATGATGTCAGTGGGGTCCACGTTAGCCAGGGGTACGGGGTCTGTAGAGGTGGAACAAGGGGTGAATTGCTTGTCATAGTATATGTGAACCCAATATTAAATTAAATTAAATTAAAACAAATACTTATTAACAAAGAGTTTTATTCTGTAAAGATGTTTTTTAGCAATAAGTTGCCTGAAGATATATTGTCTAGTGTGATTTTCTAAATATTTTTGTATAAATAATTAATATTAATTATATTTGCCAGGTTATTAGTAAACTGTTAGTATTATATTATGTTTGTTGTAAAGTGTTTTAGTGTTTGTTTGTTATATTTTGTAAAATGACGTAATCCATGTTGTACTTGTACATCCAGTGATTAAATAAATGAATTGAATTGAATTGAATTGAACCAAATATTTTATACATAAACTAGGTTATACATACAAAATCCTTGACGTGAACTATTAAATTGACAACCTTCATGAAAATTTCTTATTGCATATTTGGATACAGGACTTCGAGTTAAATGTATTGTCAATTTTTTTTCAGATTTTTTTAACCCTCTAACATCCTCAAAATCGAGAAGGACGCTGTGACGTCATAGTCATGCAACGTCTATCCCTAACCTTGCGTGTTTAATAATTGCATGACTATGACGCCACAGCATTTTGCAGCACGATTTTAAGGGTGTCAGAGGGTTCAAAAAATATTTAAAAATATTGATAATTAATATATAACTCAAAGCCCTCTATCCAAATATGCAGTATTTTTTTTTATGAAGGTTGTCCATTGTAAGAAATTTGTTTAGTGCTATTTTGTCATCAAATATTGCAATGTTTGTGTATAGTTGCTATATATGTACATACAAGAGAAAAATAAAAACTGAATTCTATTTCACTGATCGGACTTTTGCCTTTGCCGTTGTTCGATGTAATCCTTCTGTATGTAGTATGTTGCGATGATCACTTAGTGTTCGTGCACGTCACTAACACTTGCATGTACTACACATATCACTACGTTTCGATAGTCAACCGCGCTCTTCCTCAGGTGATCTGAGACTGAGGAACAGTGACCGCAGGAAGAGAGCGGTTGACTCTCAAAACTTAGTGATATGTTTAGTACATGCAAGTGTTAGTGACGTGCACGAACACTAAGTGATCATCGCAACATACTACATACAGAAGGATTACATCGAACAACGGTAAAGGTAAAAGTCCGAAAAGTGAAATAAAATTCAATATGAATATTCTTTGCATGAAAAAGGTATTTACTAAGAAAGATGATAAATATGGAGTATCGACCTCAATTATTTTTTATTGCAGAAATGGATAGAGGGTGCAAAATTATGCTAAACCTGATTTTTTTTTAGATTTTTTAGAGACCGGGAACTATTTTTTAAAAATTATTGAAAGTCCTTTTTGTGACGTCACGCGGCGGCAAGTCCTATCTTTTTCTTAAGGAGCGGCGTCTCGTGACATCACGAAAAGGACTTTTAATAATTTTTTAAAAATAGTTCCCGGTCTGTAAAAAATCTGAAAAAAATCAGGTAGCATAACTTTGTACCCTCTATCAATTTCTGCAATAAAGAAATAGTTTGGTACTCCATTATGACCACAGCTGACTCATACCTTGAGCGAACAGCTCCTGTGCCTTCGCCTTGATCAAGTTGTTCTCCGCCTCCGTCTCGATTGTGACTAACTTCATCCCGTAGTCCGTGCAGAACAAGAACGCGTCGGGGCTGTTTTTCTGGGGACAAAATAAAAGTGCCTGTGCTTCTTGAGGGGGAACAGAAACGTGTAAAAACTGCTGCTCTAAAAAGAGCTCATCTGGTTTAAGTAATTAATAGACCATCGAGAGAAAAGGCTGCATAATAAATATAACATGCTAATATCGCGATTCAACTGTTGTATTATTAAAAAAGAGGAAAATATAATAAATGAAAGTAAATAATTATTAAATTATACATACTCCATTGTTGAAATCATTGTAGAAATAATAAATTCCATCGCCAAGTCGCGTCAGATTGGTTAGGGACGCTATAAAAGGAAAATATTGAATTATTTCTGTTTCTTAAATATAAATATCAATAAATCATTCATTTATATTGATTATATCAATTAATTTCTTAAATATCACTAACAAATTACAAATGCACTAATAATAGGTGCAGTGCTCAAATATATTTAATGAAACATAATATACTAAATTATTTTATTTTGTTATAAAATAATTATTAAAATATATCATTTATTACATATAGTAATAATTTTGAAGGTGATTCATGAAGAATATAATAAATATACATGTTTATCACGAATCAAGTTGTAGTACATATGACTCAAAGACACTAAACTCTGTTAGTGAAAAACATGGATATCTTCAATTACTTGAGAGAGACAATTACCTTGCTTGATGCACTTTCCTGCAGTTTCATCAAACTGTAAATAGAAAAGAATAATACTTTATTGCTATTCTGTGGTAATTTTTATATATTATAGAGGAGTTAAGGTGGATTCACATGACGATTTTTACCATGCGACGCGACGCGAATAATGCGCACTTGCTGTAACATCCATTGGCGGCCATATTGGGCGATTAAAAGAAAAAGAGCATCGTAATTAACGCGATTACCGGCGAATCCGCCGCCGCATAGGATTTCACAGCTTTTACGTCAAAGCTTTTACGTCGTTGCCGCCCATGAAAATCCACCTTTACACGTTCATATATTATACGATATTGATACGCACATCTTTAAAATAATATTTTATTAATTTTGAATCAGCTTAACTACACCCACTTACATCTTGGAGGTAATTGTTGGCATTCTATAAAAATTATAACAACTAATTTTACTCCGATTTCCATAGTTTCCTGAATCAGAAATACAACACAAAATTAATTTATGGGGTTCTGGACCATGATCACCTTGCTTTGAAAGAAACTAGAAATTTTAGTTCAGCTCTAGACTGGGCCTGTGAAGAACAGAATATATATAATTTATTTTATTATTGATTATACTATTGACTATAATGTTTAAAATAAAACATTTTTTTTTTATTATTAATCAAACCCTATTGGGTACTTCTACTTACTAATTACATACTACAGTACTTTGAAACCATGAACCTTCCGAAACCCTAACTTGAGCGTTTCGCAGGCTATTCCGGAACGGAGGCGGCCACGACCTTGTAATCCATTCCGGCATTTGCCTGCGATTGAGGGAAACGTGGAAACCTTAGCCAGGATGGACGCTACAGTTTTTGTCAATGAAACGGAAGTGCAATAGTCCAAAGCCAGGGGAACCACGTAGTGGAAAAGTGCAATGATTTACCCTTGGGTGGGAAATGTGGTTTTTGTTGAAAATTATGGTCACCCATCCAACTACTAACCATTCTCGGCGTTGCTTGACTTCGGTGATCTGACGAGACCCGGTCAAGCGCACTGCACCACACCTCCCACTTAATAAAACAGTTTTGGAATATCATTAATCCTCTTCTTATCCCCCCCCCAAAATTAAATAATAAAATTACTCAAATAATTATTTAATTTTGGAGGAAGGTGATAATTTAAGAGATATCCCAAAACTGTTTTAGTTTACAATATACCTCTATAGGCTTTGTAACAATTTTCAAAATTCAAAATCAGAACAGGAGTAAAGATGTGCTCTCCCGAACTTTACTTCTGCCTAACTCGCTAGAACTGCAGCTTCAAAAGACAGAGAAATGTAGAAATAAAATTTTGTAATACATCCAGATATATGTTAGAAGAGCACTCTAAAGGCGGATTCACATGGCGACAACGGCGATGGGACGGGAATTTGTCACACAAGCTGTGAAATCCTATACAGAAGCAAATTTGCCATTGCGGTGGCAAATATCGCGTTAAATTACGATGCTCTTTTTTTAATTGTCAAATATGGCCACCAATGGATGTTACAGCAAGTGCGCATTATTCGCTTCACTTCGCAAGTTGGAAATCGCCATGTGAATTCCCCTTAACAAAATATCAAAAGAGTTTTGGCTATCCACTCCCACATAGACTGAGTCGTAAAATCAACAGAAATCAGAAATAAATTTGTAGTATTCAGAAGCGTATACTTCCATTATAAATAAAGTGTGAAATTTATCAAATAATCACCCTCTTTAAGGTGCAACTATTCTGCTCCCTGACGTACGCCAGTCTGTGGTTGCTTCCCTGCGCCTCATTCTTCCTGTTCACCAGTCCCACGATCTGCTCGGTCAGCGCCCTCTGTCGGGACTTGCTGGCCTCCACCTGACACCTCACGTCTCGGGCCCTGACCTTCAGACGACCTTTCTGGACCGAAAGGGTCACGAGATCTGTCTGCGAGCTCTGAAAATGTGGCTTTGATGAGTGTGGTGGCTGATTAGATATATTGGAGGGCATGCACAAAGCACTAGCTTTAGCCCACAGACCTATGTGACAAAAAATGAAAATTGACAGAAAATTGAACATCCAGCTACAGCTTCGCCGGAATTAAAAGTGGTGCCGCTACTGTCGCGACATTGATGCAAGGTGGCTGGATAATAAGGTGGAGACACGGAGCTGCTGCTTCCACACGGGCAGTGGCGAACTAGGAAAAAAAGAATTGACGCTCGCTTTTTTGGAGCCAAAAAGCCGTCAGAAATGCGTAAAAATCATATTCGTAAACCTGCACGGAGTACTCCTTTGGTTTATGAACACGCTTTTTGTGCATTTCGGATGGCTTTTAGGCTCCAAAAAAGCGATCGTCAATTCTTTTTTTCTAGTTCGCCACTGCCCGTGTGGAAGCAGCAGCTCCGTGTCTCCACCTTACTATCCAACCACCTTGCATTGATGATGAAATCACGGTAGTGAATTTTGTTCCCGACAGTGGCGGTGCCACTCTCAATTCCGGTGAAGCTCATCAGCCATGGCCGTTCAATCTTTTGTAAATTTTCATTTCTTGTCACGGAGATCTCTATAGGGTTTCTGAATTAAGCCCTACTTTATCTTTGATTTTTATCCCGGGTTAATTTAAACACTAAACACGGTAATATAATAAACGCTGTGAGCTAAACACAGTAAAAATTTGGAGTTAATAGTCTATAAACAGATGAATATTAGTTACGTTAGCACTGATTTACTCCATTGTTTTCTATTACAATTATTTGCCCGAGCAATAACTTTAGTATAACTGGGAAAAATGTATTGTAAAATACGTACAACATTTTATTTAAGGTAGAGATAACACGCTCAATGTTAATAAAAATCCCATTTACGAAAATTATGAAAAAAAATTAGAATGTTCTCCTATACATACCTTATCAGTAGGTAAAATATCAAGTATACAAAAACGAGCTAGTTTTTTAGTTATAAATTTTTTAAGTTGAATAATTTAAAATGGAGAAATGGAACTTTCATGTTAAATTAGTCAACTTTAAAAAATTAATGACTCGAAAACTAGCTTGAATTTTTATACCTGATATTTTAGCTACAGATAAGGTATGTAATGAAGAACATTTTATATTTTTTTCCTATTTTTCATGTGTGGGATTTTTATTTACATTGGACGTGTTACCTCTACCTTAATATAAAGTATGTCTACAAGGCCCTGCAATAAAATGCTCCTATTATGTCACTTGAGGTCGCATGCAAAGAACGATCATCTCTTCAATCCAGCCAAAGAATTAATATATTAATTCTTTGATCCAGCGTTACCTTCGCGTTCTCCAATTTAGCTCGACACTTCTTAAGGGCACTCCAACATTCCCCATTGTTGTGACTCCTGCAGAATAACCACATTGTTAAAGAGGCGTGTGTAATAATGAACTTGTTTAATTGTTTGATGCAGAATCTTAATTGGGGGGGGGGGACTTTTAGGTAATTTTAAATATATATTATTATGCTTGTGGGTAATTAATCAAGCTTCAAATATCAGTTTTGTAATAAAAAAGCAATGGGGTACTGACCAAAAAAAAAAGTTTCAAGTTTTTGTCAACATTTCAAAAGGCACGAGAATTTCATGAAGAACAAGCCCTATTACAGCATTCTACGACAATTTCCTGATTTTATATGAATTTTTAAAACCTCTAAAAAATGACGTCATACCATTGAAACTTAAATGGGAAAATAGATCAGTTAACATTGCCAAAACCCATACTTAATATTGAAATGTAACCAAACCTTAATTTGCAAGGTTTTTAGGTGCTAGAATCACGATAATGGAGCCTGTTTCAAATTCATACCTCAATAACTTTTCATTTTAGCAATGTTAACTGATGCATTCCCCCATTTAAGATTCAATGGTATGACGTCACCAAAAAAAGTTTTAAAAATTCATATAAAATCAGCAAATTGTCGTAGAATGCTCTAACAGGGCTCGTTCTTCATAGAATTCACAGTACTCTTTACTAGTATTGCTAACTCAAATACCGGTCAGTACCCCATTCTTATAGCAGCGGTCATTACGTCATTACTGAAATGAAATTCTTAGAATTTTGCGGAGTTCTGAAGGAAACACTTTCCTGACTCCTAATAACCGTTGCAATGTACTCAAAAAGCTTCTTGTTTTTTTACGGAAATACATTACTCTTTAATTGGCTAACGATTACAAATTTTGTCAGAATATTTAGACCAGTATTTTACACTTTTTTTTACTCTTTAAAAGTGTTACGGATCATCTCTACCCCCTTGCCCCTTGGTAATGCTAAAGTTAAGGACATTTGGTATAACACAGGTAGTTGGCAACACTGACGTATCTTCACCATGTTAATTTTTCAACCCCGCTCCTCAGAATAATTTTACGCTAGAGCTAGGCTGATTGTAGTAGTATCAAGATAATTAGTAGCCCAAGTGCACAACTTGCATGGCTTAGTAAAGCCTGATTTTAATAGTAGTGTTTTTTAATAGTTTTTTAAATTTACAAGTATTATTTTTTTAATGTATAGTATTTTTTAATATGTATAGTTTTTTAAATTTATAAGTAATTTTTTTTTAATATAAAAAATACTACTCTTTAAATCAGACTTTACTAAGTAAAGTTGTGCACTTGGGCTATACTAATTATCTTGATACTACAGCAATCAACTTAGCTTTAGCATAAAAATTACTCTGAGGAGTGGGGTTGAAAAATTAACATGGTGAAGATACATCAGTGTTGCCAAGTCCCGGTGCTATACCTAATGCTCTTAATGATCAAATTTCCCAACTGTACCAACCTTACATATCCTGCTTGAATGTATTGCAGACAGCTGACCACAACAGCAGCAAAAAGTAGAGATCTCGAAGTTTCATTTTCAAATGAGATGACTTGAAATTTCCTTTTATATTTATTTTGTTCTAATCAAATGCCTAATGCCTCACTTACGTCACGCATTCATATTATTAAAATAAATATTTCTGCTACGTGCCTTTTAATGAAAAATAACTTTCTTGCATTAGTTTTTTATAGCAAACATTACAAATATCAACAATATACTTCATTGTCTGGGTGACGAAGTTTGTTATGATGTAATTGTTTTATTATTGTAAATATAATTTTTATTAAATGAATTACGCTATTTAATATTTAATTTTGTAATTAATATTTTATACTTTGACGCTTTATCATTGTTCACTGATTGTTATTGCAACAATTACAATATTTTCTAATGAAAGACGTGATTATCAACTGCACGGTTACAATGTTACGTGCTAGAGTCTATACTACTTAAATAAAGTCGCGAGTTGGTACCTCATTTGTTGCAATTAATAATGAAGTGTAGCGTGCCAGCTTTTTTCTTATTTGGTATCATCGCCTACCAACAACAGGAAATATTTGCGGGAACATATAACGGAAAATGGTGAGTGTTTTAGCCAACTATAATACTTATAAACTAAATGCCATGTATAGTAAGGTTTATTTTTAATTATATTAAACAATGGACAACCTACATGATTTTTTTTATTGCAGAAATGAATAGAGGGTACCAAATTATACTACTCTGATTTTTTTCAGATTGTAGAGACCCGAAACTATTTTTAAATTATTATTGAAAGTTCTTTAAGTTAAAAGTTGGCACCCCTGAATCTTTAATAAAATGGATAGTATCGATACGTCTATTGACGCCTCCAGGGGGCGTGGCCACATTTTTATTAATTATTTAAAAATAGTTCTGGATTTCAAAAAAATCTGAAAAAATTCAGAGTAGCATAATTTGGTACCCTCTATTCATTTCTGCACTAAAATTTTTTCATCATGTATGTTGTCCATTCTGATATCAAACCTTCTTGAAAATTGAAGAACATTGGTAGTACAGTTTTCGCCTCGGAAATTTCCCTTTGCAGCCTTGTTAATCACCGTGCCCCGTAAGGATAACCCAAGATATAGTGATTAATACCAAGGCTGCAAGTGGTAAATTTTCTAAGGTGACGAGAGTGTGTTAAATCTTACTATAAATCCAATTTAAAATGCGCGTGTTTTAAAAAGGAATATAAGAAAATATAGCAAATAATAAATTGCCGCAGTGTATAATATAATGTAAAATTTAAAGGTATGTTAAGGGCATTGGTTGTAGTACCGGTAGTTGGCAACACTGACGTATCTTCACCATGTTAATTTTTCAACCTTGCTCCTCGGAGTAATTTTTATGCTAGAGTTAAGCTGATTGCTGTAGTATCAAGATAATTAGTAGCCCAAGTGCACAATTTAGCTAAATAAAGCCTGATTTAAAGAAAAGTATTTTTTTTTTATATTTTAGAAAAATGCATGTAAATTTAAAAAAATACTAAAAAATGCTTTTCTTTAAATCAGGCTTTATTTAGCCAAATTGTGCACTTGGGCTATACTAATTATCTTGATACTACAGCAATCAGCTTAACTCTAGCATAAAAATTACTCCGAGGAGCAAGGTTGAAAAATTAACATGGTGAAGATACGTCAGTGTTGCCAACTATTATACCGGTACTACAACCAATGCCCTTAACATACCTTTAAATTTTACATTATATTATACACTGCGGCAATTTATTATTTGCTATATTACATACAGCATAGTATTACATGCAATACATAGCATGGGGGGAGAATCACAAAAATTATCAATTTTCAGGAAAGAAATCACTTACAAAGTTGAAATGTTTTTTTATATATTTGTCCGAAAGTATTTGACAATTAATTATGGTGTTATCATTTCTGTAAAATTATGCTATAGCTGCTGACAACATTTACATGATTTTACAATGTTAATCATATACAGCAATCCTCGCCAGACGCACGTAGTTCCAGCAGTTACCATTATAGGTTCGCACTAACTTTATTACACTTCTGCCCCTAGGTACGACGGTGAGAGCTCCGGAAGTGACGTCACAAAGAGAGGTTACGATATCTTCTACTCTCGCGAAGTCTGTGACATCGAACTTGACACCTGTGAGAGCGAGCTGCGAGGACTAGAGGTACATTACACTTCGGGTAGTGCGAAAGTTACTCTGCTTTTTTGTTGACACTTAATATATATATATATATAGATAGATATATATATATATATATATATATATATATATATATATATATATATATATATATATATATGTGTATATATATATATATATATATATATATATATATATATATATATATATATATATATATACACATATATATATATATACATATATATATATATATATATATATATATATATATATATATATATATATAAAATATAGAAAATGTAGAGTACATTATATATACAGTATAATCATTGAACAATAGTAGAATATTTAGCCACATTTTCATTATGATGATTTTGCATAAATATGTGGACAGAAATAAACATTACTATATAAATATACAGTAATTGCGTTTACCTTGTGTACGTACAAAATATAATTTTAAAAATAATTAAATAAAATTAGCCTGGTCTGGAACAAGAAGTTTTGAACAATAATAATAGTAATAATATCATAATTATAATATATGTTACTTACCGTAAAAGACAGCAATATTAAAATTATTTGTAGATTTCAATATTTTAATTTTTTTTTATTTATATAAAAATTTGTTTATACATTTGTATTTTAAATATTTTAATGAAATATTTTTGAAAAAGTTAGTATTTTGATTAAAAATAAAAATGTCCTTGTTTAGTTTTTTTATAATTAATAAAATTAATCTGAATTTCGATGTACGACTCAAAAACAGTAAATTATTCTCCCTCTATCTCGGCTTATCATTATTATTTGCTTATTAATAAAAGTTTCTAATTCAACACATTTAAGTCCACTATAATTTTGCCTTCAACTTTTTTTTTTTAATTCTCGTCAGCCTTTTAGAAATGAAAATTATATTTATGTTGAATTTAGGACAGTCTTTTGTATTTTGTCCAATAAATTTCTATCATAAGATCATAACATTTGTGTAAATGGACTGCTCAGAATTTTTTTCATTTTACTTATGGGCTAAATTTTTATTTTTTACTTGGTGTATTACATGTTTATGTTGCCGGAGTTGAAATAAATTTCATCTTTTATTCTCTATTAAGCTCTTTTCTTGTCTAATTCCCTCCTATTTTGCACCATTTTAGATGATAAAAATAGGGATAAAGACGAGATTACGTCTTTTTTCCTCTTTTTGAGCATATGACGTTGAAAATATTGTCTCCATTTCATCCTCACTTTTATCCAAAATCCCTTTCTAAGTTAAGGGATTTTGCTTTTAGCGAGGAAAAAAATTAATAAGACGTGTTTTTGAGATAAAAAGACGTTAGAAGATTATAGTTTTAGGCTTGTAAAGAATGAGTTGAAGACGTAATTTATAGAGGGTTTGGCATAAATATGCTGAATCCATGCATGAAAGAGATCATAAAAAATTAACAATTCCTTTCAAACCCCAGTTAAAAAATTATATCTTCAAATCATCCTTTACACGTCTAAACCTAATCTTTTTACCTCTAAAACACATCTTATTTCCTCTTCGGTGAAAGTGAGGATAAAATGAAGACAATATTTCCAACATGTTATGCTCAAGAAGAGGGAAAAATACTAAATCTTCTTTTTTTTTCTCCTCTAAAATGGTGCAAAATAAGAGGAAATTAGACGAGAGGAGAGCTTAATAGCGAATAAAAGATGAAAATTATTTCAACTCGTGTAGACAGTAACAAAACTGCTTCTAACCCTTACTAACAGAACCTGGACAAAGAGTTATCCACACTGAGGCGGGAGGTTCATGACCTTGAAAGGGAGGTGAATGACCTTGAACGACCTCTGCGGGAGGCGGAACGTCAGGAGAAGTTGCTGGCGAACAAGGCTGCGTGTCTGGACAAGAAGGCGAGGCTGGGGGAACTGAAGGTTGAGAACACCAAGGAGGACATCAAACAGATCAAGTGTGCGCTCTCGGAGGTGAGATGAACGTGGATTTACGTGAGCGAAGATGGCGAAGCAACGTAGTTTTGACGTCCAGCAGGTTATGAAGGTCTATACCGTTTATGAATTCGCATTCAATTGAAACACTTTTTTTTTTTTACGATATTAGATTATTATGTAACAATTATATAGCATTACCAAGGGGTCATAACACAAAATAACTCTTCCCATCTAAAGTATAAGGGGAGTCGCATACTGCCATTGTATCGCATCGTATGGTATCGTATGATTTCCTATGATAAAAATTTAGAACCGGTTTTAAATGAGAAACATATACGATGTCATGCAATACGAAGCGAAGTTGTGTGCGCACGTACATCTGATAGCATGGGTTCTTAATTTTTTTATTATATACACTGCGAAATTATGCGATACTGCATGTGTGAGACAGACTTAACAGATCTTAGTTTACCACAGACTCGACATTTTGCCTGTTAAGCAGGCTGTTGTCTGATGAGTTAAATATCAAAGATGACGATCGGCGCAGTAAAATCGTTACGTAAACTAAAGATCTGTTATAAGGTAAGTTGTTATTAATTGACATAAATAAATTATTTTCTATTTTCATTGCAGTATGATCCATCGATTCAGGCATGCCAGCAAGCAAGTAAGTTACATTTGCTTAAATTTTACTTTTCAATATATAAGCTAGTTTCAGTTCTTTGTGGATTCGGATTTTTCACCATGAATATGTCGTCACGATTTTGTAGGCAAAACATTGACAGTGGCATAACATATAATATACGTGTTAAAGTTGGTCTCGAAATTAATTCCACTTGGCTATTCACATCATTTTTCGTAACACTTTCTTTTATAAATGGTGACAAAGAGATCCATTCGACGTGGTAGCGAAAATATTGTAACTCCATTCACCATTGGTACGAAAAATGGAGTTATGGTATTTTTTTCAAGCTCACCAATGGAATTAGGATATTTTTTTTTTTTTTTTTTTTGCTGCCACATCACATTTCTTTAAAATATATATATATATATTTGGTGACCAAAACTATTATTAAAAAACAGATGTTGTGAGTTACGTTGACCCGCACAGCATAGGATTTAGGGGATCTCTTCCTACATCCGGAAGATCTTCGGGCGGCTTCGGGCATCTCCGTGCAAGCCAAAAATTGAACATGAAACTACCGTATTAAAGTAATCAACAACCTCAGCCAACTGATCGCTTATAGTTACGAGTGTATGTTGTGTGTTTCAGTCAAAGATCTGAAACTGGTGAGACTTGGAGATATCATTTATTACTTCCACACCAAACGTGACGGATGGGTGAGTTGTATCAATTGATAAAGAAATTAGTGATTCATTTATTGTTTTGTTCCGTAAAGGAGGATTCAGATGGCGACAACGGCGATGCGACGCGATTTTGTCACACAAGCTTTGAAATCCTATGCGGCGAGCGAATTCGCCAGGTTGCAGCAGCGAAATCGCGTTAATTGCGATGCTCTTTTTTTTAATCGCCAAATATGGCCACTATAATGGATTTCACAGCAAGTGCGCATAATTCACTTCGCATTATAAAAATCGCCATGTGAATCCGCCTTAACTGTTTTATTCGACTTCTTTGTGATTAATTTTATATGTACAGTACTGCTAGTATTTCGTCCCTCGTCCGGAATAATGAGCTATTAGCCTACAATGATCTCGTTGCAATAATGAGTTATCTCGTTCTCTGCTATATCAGGTGAGCGCAATAAGTATAGCTTTAGTTTATTATTTTATATCGATGTAAAGCTCATAATTGCGCTCACCTGAAATAACATGAGATATATAACTCATTAAATTGCAAGAAAATCACGATAAGTATACGTACAATTGAGTTATAATTTATAATATTGTATTTTTGCACGAAAGCTGGCCATCATTTCAATAATTTAGCTCTTTGAAAACTTAGTATATTATGTTATTGACTGCACTTACGGTGCAAATAGTTTTGTACCACAAAATTTGCTCCTCAATATCAATCACAATTTACTACTGAAGATATAGCCATATATAACATAACATGGTGGGAACACCATTAACAACAGAATATCGACCTCAAAAAAATTTAATGCAAAAATGGATATAGAGGGAGTCATGAAGTTATGTCATTCTGATTTTTTTCATGTTTTTTAGAGTCCGGGATGTATTGCTAAAAAGTTTTACCAAGGTTGGGTTTGAACCCACGCTCCTTTTAGTTCCAATTCTTATATTAAGAGAGGCGAGCAGAGGCATCAATTTCTCTGTACTTTCAATAATTTTTTAAAAATAATTCCCGGACTCTCGAAAATCTGAGTGGCATAACTTTGAACCCTCTATCAATTTCTACAATAACAAATTTTGAGGTCGATACTCTATTGTCATTTTTGTTCCCAGGGTACGTGGGCCGAGGCCTTCGGTTTCTGTGAGTCGCACGGCCTGAGTTTGCTGAGCATTGAGACTCAGGAGGAGAATCAGTTGATCAAGGACTGGCTCAAACAGATCCTCGACAACGGTGCGTCTCTCTCTCTCTCTCTCCTCTCTCTCTCTCCTCTCTCTCTCTCTCTCTCTCTCTCTCTCTCTCTCTCTCTCTCTCTCTCTCTCTCTCTCACTCTCTCTCTCTCTCTCTCTCTCTCTCTCTCTCTCTCTCTCTCTCTCTCTCTCTCTCTCTCTCTCTCTCTCTCTCTCTCTCTGTCTCTCTCTCACTCTCTCTCTACGTATCTGTCCCTGCCTTTCTATCATAATTCATAATCTTTATTGCTTTTCTTTATCTCTCGAATCTCCTTTGCTTCCCTCTTTAGATTATATGAAAAGCGTATTTTGTTTGCTTTTATTATAACTATTGAGGAAATCGCAATCTGCATTAGTATCGCAACGTATGACTTCGTATAATAAAAAAATTAGAACCGCGTTTCTAAATGAGAAGCGTACGATTGCACATGCGATGCAACACGAAACAAAGCTGTGTGCGCCATGTACCTGATCGCATATATAGGTTCTTAATTTTTTATTGTTCGATGTGAAATCATGCGATTGTGTGTGAGACAACCCTAAGGAATGAAAAGAGTTGGATAAGGCAACTCACACCGCTGAGAGGTATCTCTATCGCATTGAAATAATATAATTTAATTAGAATAAAATGGACAGCCTGCATGTTTGAGAATTTAAAGAGGTTATTTAGATAGAGGGCCTCAAGATTTGTATTTTACAATTTTTTTTTCAATTTAAATATCTCAAAATTGAGGGGAAAGAGACTGTGACTTCATAGTCATGCAACGTCTTCATCTTTGCTTGTGTAACAAATATGTGCATGACTATGACGTCACAACATTTTTCAACAAAATTTTAAATGCGTCCAAAAAATATATTGAAAAAATTGACAACACATAACTTGATATCCATTCTACAAAAGAATATATTATAAAATAAATATAAAATAAAGTAAATCATATATGTTGTCCATTTCGTTCAGTGTCAAGCATCGGTGTCAAATAAGGTTAATCGAGTATCAACGTCAATTTTTTTAATTGCAGAAATGGATAGAGGGTGCAAAGTTATGCTACCCTGTATTTTTTTAGATTTTTTACAGCCCTGGAAGTATTTTTAAAAATTATCCTTTTTGTGACGTCACGAGGTGTCTCTTCTTAAGAAAAAGATAGGATTTGCCGCCACTTGACGTCACAAAAATGACTTTTGACTTTCAATAATTTTTTAAAAATATTTCCCGAGCTCTAAAAAATCTGAAATAAATCAGGGTAGCATAACTTTGCTCGCTCTATCCATTTCTGCAATAAAAAATTTTGAGGTCGATACTCCATTCTTGTCATTTCAGACTCTCCCATGCTATGTCCGTCTGATCCATATCTCGTGAAATCGTTCTGGATGTCTCTGTTTTTCTTCGACCACGCCAGTAACCTTTTGTGGAGTTCCTCGCGAGTTCCCCCATCCTTCCTGGACCTTCTTCCCAATGACGTGGACCCTGATGCTGCCAGCAAGCAATGTGGTGTCATCGGAGAGTTCAAGGGCCCCAACCAGGACCAGGTCTTCTGGAACGATCTTCAGTGTTCGGAGAAGCGGAGATTTATCTGTGAGATGCCATTCGCCTGCAATAACTTCCTGAGAGATATCTTCAAGGTGTCCTCCACCTTCGTACCTGACCCTGAGGATATGGTGGGAAATACTACTTTACCAGGGTGTGGACCTTGAAGTACTTTGTTTATATGACATTGTTGGACAACCTGCATGAACTTTTTTATTGCAGAAATAAAAAGAGAGTACAAAAATAATTAAAATATGCTATTTTTAGAGCAATAGAACTATTTTTCAAAAAATTATATTGAAAGTAACAGAGAAGAGTTAACAGGAGACAACTCCTAAGGGTTAAGGTAACGCTAATCAGCTGATTTTTTAATCCCATTTAATTAACATTTAGACATATTAGCAAATTCACAAAAATTCTGACAAAAATTTGAGATGGGACAGATTTTAATACCTAAAAATCATAAGAAAATATTCAAGAGTTTCAAGACAATATTATTCGAGCCCATTTTTTAAAATTAATTTTTTTTTTATTTTCAGCATAGGGCTTTGCCATGGAGAGCCAAACTAAAAAGTTAAAAAAATTGGCTTGAATAATTGTCTTGAAATTTTTTCTATGGCTTTTAGGTACTAAAATCTCTCTGTAAATTTTTTTCAGAATGTTTGACAATTTGCTAAGGTTTACATGTTAATCAAATGAGACTAAAAAATCAGTTGATTTACGTTACCATATCCTTAATAAAAGAATAGGACTAAAAGGGACGTGGGTTCAAACCCGACTTCAGTAAAACTTTTTAGCAATACTACCTGATTTCTAAAAAAGCTTAAAAAAAAAACATTTTAATTTCTCTCTGCAGTAAAAAAAAAAAAAAAAGCAGGTATGTTGTAAAACATTTCAAAGTTCAATTGTTTCTGCTGACGTCATCAGTAAATTGGTCTCTAGTCTGTAGGATAGAATACGTAATTTAATTATATAAACAAAACTTATTTCATACCTAATGATGTTAGGAACATGCAAATAAAGAACTAAAATAAAAAAAGACAAAAGATCGAGTTAAAAATTATTTATTTTAGCATACATATTAATATTATATTATTTTCAAATATCCTTTGCAGCTACATTTCTTCTTATTATGATCACACAAGAACAAAAAATGTGCAGGGGATCATTATATTGTTTTGGAACACCCCCTACCTCTGGAAGTGAAAATAGTGAAATGTTTAGTCGATTAGCAACTCGATGTCCACGGACCCCTCCTTCTCTCGGTCAATGTTCTTCGCCCACGCCTTGCAATTTATGTTGATCAGAACGCCGGCTGTGGAGAATCAAGTGAAACAATCAATTTTTTAAGCTATTTGTAAAACATTTTAAAATATGTTTAAGGTAGAGATAACACGCTCAATGTTAATAAAAATCCTATTCATGAAAATTATGAAAAAAAAAATCTAAAATATTCTTCTTTACATACCTTATCAGTAGCTAAAATATAAAGTATACAAAAACCACGAGCTAGTTTTCGAGTTAATAATTTTTAAAGTTGACAAATTTAACATGGAAGTTCAATATCTCCATGTTAAAGTAATCAACTTTAAAAATTAATAACTCAAAAACTATATTGTATTTGTATACTTAATATTTTAGATACTGATAGGTGATGTGGAGGAGAACATTTTAAATTATATTCATAATTTTCATGTCAAGGCTTTTTTTTAACATGGGGCGAGTTAATTGTCTCCTTAAGCTGTATCCTCGCCTAATTTCCTCTCATTTTGCACTATTTTAGAGCATAAAAGAGGTTAAAGGATGAAATTACGTCTTTATTTCCTTTTCTTGCCCTCATAAAATGTTAACATTTCTTTATTTTAAATACTCACTATGAACAAATTGGAAATTAGATGTGTTTTTGAGGTTAAAATAAAACGTGCAAAGGATGAGTGGAAGATGTAATTTTTTTAACTATGTCGCTCAAAATTATAATTATATATATATTATATAATTATATAAAATTGTCAGTAACCTTGTTCGGCTAACGCTAACCATGGTTTGCAATAAACATTGACATATATATGACTATATAGCAAAGGGCAATTGACTATAAGGCGGTAGCATGAGCAACGTAATCAGTCTACTTTACAGGGGCTGAGTGAAAACATGCGCGCGCAGGCTGGATTGCTGGAGTATTGGTAGAGAACTCTGCATGCAGGCAAAAGATTAAAAAAGTACATTATAAATTATTTAAAATGAAAATAAATAATGTGAAGTGAACAAAATATTTAAAGTAAAATTTACAAACTTTGCTCACCTCAGAATTTAGAATCTTTTCTTTAATTTCTTTAATGTTTTTTTTTTTTTAATATTTCGTCCTATATATGCTAATACATTGCGTAGCTCCACCAGTCCACCATCGATGACTGGCGGACAACTGTTGAAACTCCCGATCTGACGTCACATGCAAGCGCCTAAATAATATTATATTAGAAAGCAAGGGGGAGGAAAAATAACTCGAGAAATTCAGAGAGGGAGAGGAAGATACGGAAATGGCCCAGTCACACACACACACAGTCTACTCACAGACAGGTCTCTCGAAATGCACAGCCACCAGCGGCCCCAGGTAGCCCTCTTGGTCCTTGAAGGGGAAGAAGTACCCTGGCAGGGCCCTACTGGGGATGTAGTTGATGATCCCTACGTTTTCCTGGCTAGCAGGGCCGTCACCATCGCAGCTTACCCACACCATGTTCCTCTGGGGACCAAAAAGATTGCTTACAAGCAGGCGCGGATCCAGGAAAAAATTTCGGGGGGGGGGGGGGTGCTGCCTCCATAAGGCCAATGTTAATTTTTTTTTTAGTGGGCGAAATGCCTATATTCGCTAAAGTCGCGGATAAGTCCTCCCTGAATTCCACCCAGAGTCTAGAATGTTCTTGAAATTAATTTAGTAGACTTACAACAGTTGTCCAAATTCTACTGATTTTTTTCAGATTTTTTTAACAGTTAATTTAATTATAATTAATTTATTCAAATGTGAATTTCGTATCCTTTCAATGTTAAATTTTTCAATCAACATTACCCAAAAACGGCTCGAGATATTTTTTAAAATTTTAAATAGATTAAAGCTAATTTTAAAACTATTTTTTGAATGTTTTCATGTATTTCGAACTGCTGCATTGATAGTTATTAAAACTAGATAAGAAATTTGGCAACGCTCTAAAGGGACTGTAGTCTCCACCCACTCTTCCCATAGTCGCATTGCTAGTGCAACAATGTTGCCATGTCTTTTTTATGGTGTAACCTTGACATACAAATTCTCAGGTTATACCTTAAATATAATTTGCCAAGTTAACAGGAAGAAGACTATAGACTCACTTGTGCAGGAGAGAGAATACGGATATGTTCCTTCAGGTTGGGTGGCATGTCCTTTGGCAGACTGTCCGTGTTGTTGTAGTACTCTGGCTCCCAGTCGAGAATCTGAGAATGAAAAGTGTGAACGTACGTCAGGGAAGTGTGTGAAGTGACCTGGTACAGTATGTAAATATTAGCTGCATTATACCTGGGTGACCATCAGTGTTGGCCATGAACGCGTTCAATGAACGACGTTCATTGAACATGTTCATTTTTTCATGAACTGAACGTGAACGACGTTCGATTTACAAAAAAAGAACTTGAACATGAACATGTTCAATTTTTTAGCTTTGAACGTGAAATGAACGTACGTTCATACTTCGTTCTTATTTGACTGGTAAATGTTGTAAAAAAAAAAAATCACAGATATTTTCTACTCTTCTCAGAGTTCTCAGTACATACAAAATGTTAAGGTTTAGAGAGGGAGGCAAGTCAATTTAAGAGGAGAGAGATACAGAGTCATTTGAAATTGTCGACCCACCGACCGACTCTCTCTCTCTCTCTCTCTCTCTCTCTAGCCATAAATACGGACAAAGAAACTAAAAAAAAAAAAAAAATGTGTTTAAAGTTAAAAGCAATGGACAACTTGCATGACTCTTTTAAATGCAAAAATTGGAAAGATCATGATGAAAAATGATTTTAGAAATTTTTTTCAGATTTTTTGGAGCCCTCATTAATTTTTTATGGGCTAATTAAAATCGTTGCATGCCTCTCAATTACATGACTCTCAAGTCATCAAATCATCGGACAACGTACCTTACTTCGCTGTACCTTGTTGACTTTAATTTGAAATTTAATTGTTGGAGGCTGTTGGAGCTATCTTCATTACTATTACTGAACACTTGTTTGTTATTGGCTGGCATGTCGCCATGACAATTAACCAACCACATTTTTCTATACAGTCTCTTCGTATTTGTTAATTATCTAATAAACGTAATAAATAACTAGATCAAATTTAAAACTGAGTTGTTCAGTTTGTCTCTTTTCTTATCTATTGCGACTCTACAGCACTTAATTTTTAGTTTTAATTGTTTTCTGTTCTTTTATTTGACTTTTGTTCAACCCCCTGGTAACGGCTAAGAAAGCATGGCACATAAATGAAGTTTAAATAAACTAAAATCTCTAGCTTTGGCAATGAGATGAACGTAGTGTAGTGGAAGCGTACCTGCTTCGCGTGACGAAAGTCGTGGGTTCGAACCCCCGTGGATCTTTTTTAGGTTTTTATGAAATATTAAACAGGAAATATTTCATTTCAGTTATTTTACCGAACTTAATTGACATTTATAATCCCTGGAGATTGTAATATTTTTATTTATTTAATGCCAAAAGTAATATCAGTTATAATAATTTAGTAAAAACAGAAAAATAATTTGATATCTTTGTAACCTCCTATATTAATAATGTTCCGAGTGAGATCGGTGACTCTGCAGATAAACGTGCAGACTCTGCATTCAGCCAACCTGGCAGTGCAGAAGTGTAATATGCAAGTGATCATTCCTACGCCAGCCACGAGCGCGCGAGCGTCTCGTGCGTCTGCCGCTAGGCAGGCGCGGTTGCCTGTATATAATAGAAGTTTAATAAATAATTTTAGGGTAATCGCGTGTATGAGTTAATCTAACCCCAGTTAATTGAGTAGCTATGGTACAGAGAAAAGATCTGTTACATTACTTCTGCACTGCCAGGTTGGCTGAATGCAGAGTCTGCACGTTTATCTGCAGAGTCACCGATCTCACTCGGAACATTATTAATATAGGAGGTTACATCTTTTATAACGAACCATGCAGTTTAATACTTATTAACATATCATATATCTTTTTATAGTCAAAATCATTATCAGAACTTGAAAGACACACGTAATTAATTCAATTTGGATTGTTCTTTTTATCATATATGCATTGCATAGAAATACTGTATATATTATACAGGTTATACAACGTATATATATATGATTATACACCATAGGATACATGTTACACATTGTAGGGACAGAGGGAGACAGCTACAGTATATGCATATAATACACCTGCAATAACACTATAATTATTACCGAATATAGTAAAATTATATTGTCAAAATTTTAAAAATTTGTAAACTAGCTGATCTCGATCCCATTTTTATAACATAATACATATATATGCATATTATTATTATATATATAATATATATATATTACATATTTATAAACTGTTATCCATTGATGTTATTAAATATTTAAATTAACAAAATGTACTATACACACCGGCTGGAGCCACCACCCGAGGAAACATATGGTCCAGTTTATTGGGTTAAATCGTTTAAAAATCATGTAAATAGAAGGATCTAATATTTTTAGAGCGCACAAACACAAAATTAGATAGAAACCACATATATGATAGAAAAAGATTTGTTGGGAAGGGAGATAGTTCGAGCTTTTAGCCGTCAGTGACCCAGCAAAAAGAGAAAAATTAATTAACAACGCTATGCCGCTTAGTTCGATTTTTTTCAAATAATTAAACAAACACAAAATTGTACAAAAATAATAAAATAAAAAAAATGTTGCGCTGTATCCACAGGTATATATAATATATAAATATTATATATGTGTATATATATACATATATATAAATATATAATATTTATATATTATATACATATATATTATATATATATAAATATATATTATAATATTTATATATTATATATACCTGTTGATATAGCGCAACATTTTTTTTATTTTATTATTTTTGTACAATTTTGTGTTTGTGCGCTCTAAAAATATTAGATCCTTCTATTTACATGATTTTTTCTCTGCAAAATAAATAAAAATATTACAATCTCCAGGGATTATAAACGTCAATTAAGTTCGGTAAAATAACTAAAATGAAATATTTCCTGTTTAATATTTCATAAAAACCTAAAAAAGATCCACGGGAGTTCGAACCCACGACTTTCGTCACGCGAAGCAGGTACGCTTCCACTACACTACGTTCATCTCATTGCCAATGCTAGAGATTTTAGTTTATTTAAACTTCATTTATGTGCCATGCTTTCTTAGCCGTTACCAGGGGGTTGAACAAAAGTCAAATAAAAGAACAGAAAACAATTAAAACTAAAAATTAAGTGCTGTAGAGTCGCAATAGATAAGAAAAGAGACAAACTGAACAACTCAGTTTTAAATTTGATCTAGTTATTTATTACGTTTATTAGATAATTAACAAATACGAAGAGACTGTATAGAAAAATGTGGTTGGTTAATTGTCATGGCGACATGCCAGCCAATAACAAACAAGTGTTCAGTAATAGTAATGAAGATAGCTCCAACAGCCTCCAACAATTAAATTTCAAATTAAAGTCAACAAGGTACAGCGAAGTAAGGTACCCAGTGACCACATGGACATCCCGGGGACCTTGCGAACATCCCCGCAAGATCCCCCAACATCCCTGAACGTTTTACGTGCTAGTTTTCAAAACCCTTTAACTTTAAACATGTTTTCCGTGTTCTAAAAAAGGTTTTAGCTACACTTCGAAAATAATTTTCTAGGTTTTTTAATATTTTTATGAAAGTCTCTCAGAACATCCACTGGGGATGCAACACGGCTGTCCCTTGAACATCCCCGGGGGACTTTGAAAGGACCCTTTAGTCAATGTTTTCATTAAAATCATAATATGTGCTGTTCATTATTATGTACTGATTTTAAAAATATACAAATATAGTTAATATTATTTAAAATATTATATGAAAATATTAATATTTAAAATAAGACGTGAAATTTTACTTAATATTAAAGTGCGTAATTTGCACTGAAAAATAATTTTTTTTAATAAAATATCCTCGTAGAAAAAAATATATATGAAAAATAAACAAGGTCCCATCAAAGTCCCCCGGGGATTTTAGAGGGACGCTTGAACGTCCCACAAAAGTCCTCGGAGGGACCTTTAAAAATTTCTAAAAAATTAAAAATATTTTTTTTTTAATGTCGAAGTCTGTTAACAATTAGAGATGCATTTGAGCGTTGCAATTTATAATTAATTAATGTATAAACATGTTTTTATTAAAATTATAAATTTTATTTTAATTTATTTGTAAAAAATTTAAATCTCAATATATTAAATGTTGTATTAAATAATAACAATCTCCCAATGTACCAGTTTGCTTAAAAAAATAAAAAAACGCAACTTCGCTCGTATAATATTAAAATATTATACAACACCCAAAACTTTACAATTTATATACCCAAATAAACCATATTTTAGTAACGAAGAGCAATATCCAAGTTGTCTACGACGTCGTCTATCAACCAAAAGGTCCGAGTTCGATTCCCGACGCACCCAAATTTTTTATTTGGTAATCTTGTAGTCCTCATTCTAAAAGCCCCTAAACTTCTTTAATATAAATTTTAAGATGAATTAATACATAATTGGCAAGTAAAAATTAGGGAACATCCCCGAGGGATGTCCACAAGACGTCCGCAGGGACGTCCTTTTTTGATGGACATGGGGGATGTCCTTGGGGACGTCCAACGGGGACCTTAGAGGGATGTCCCAGGGGCGTCCCGGGGACGTCCATGTGGTCACTGGGTACGTTGTCCGATGATTTGATGACTTGAGAGTCATGTAATTGAGAGGCATGCAACGATTTTAATTAGCCCATAAAAAATTAATGAGGGCTCCAAAAAATCTGAAAAAAATTTCTAAAATCATTTTTCATCATGATCTTTCCAATTTTTGCATTTAAAAAAGTCATGCAAGTTGTCCATTATATCATAAACTTATTTGCGCTTCGTTGACTTTTTTAACATGGATATTTTTTAAAATTTTTAGTTTTTTTCTATTACATTAATGTTTTTTTTTAAGGTAGGGATAATACGGATCAGTTGGCTCAATGCTAAAAAAATCCCATTCATAAAAATTATGAAAAAAAAATTAAAATTTTCTCCTTTACATCCCCTATCAGTAGGTAAAATATCAGGTATACAAAAACGAGCTATTTTTCGAGTTATTAATTTTTAAAGTTGACTAATTTAACATGGAGGTTCCATTTCCCCATATTAAATTAGTCAACTTTAAAAATTCATAACTAAAAAACTAGATCGTTTTTGTATACCTGATGTTTTACCTACTGATAGGGGAGGTAGAGGAGAACATTTTAAATTTTTTTCACAATTTTTATGAATGGGATTTTTTTAGCATTGGGCGTGTTACCTCTACCTTAATGATGGAAAAATGAGATTCAGAATGCAGGTATTCTTGTAAATCTTCCCTAACTGTTGTAAAAGTCACATCTTTCGTGGCGGCGGCCCGGCGGCTTCATAAAAGAGCCGCGTGGATGAAGAATGGGAGGATATGGGTAGAAGATAAATTTTTGCTTGCTGATCACACAGTGAGATACCACTGCAATCTTCCACCCCCTTCCACCCTCTCTCCGTACGGGACCTCCTAAGTAGGCCATCGTTGCCACTGCCAAACCAAGGTCAAAACACTAAGGGAAGATCTTAAGAAGAGGGGAACCCTCTACCCCTTCCCCTCTCCTTTCCCACCCCCAATCACCCCTCCCAAAAGTACACAGTCCAAACATCAGTCATGCAGTCTTTAGTTATACGAGAGGATGGATACGCATGAATCGACCATTTTTTTTTAGAAAACAGGTGCATTAATTTTTTTCATTACATGTGTAGAAAAATAACAAAGTGTAAAGTGTGTGTTCTGTGTTGTGAAGGTGATTATGTGAATATTTAATATATAAATAAATACAAAAAGATTTTATCAACAAATAATAAGTCATAATAAAAATTAATAATGTAATCACTGATACCTCCGTAACACCAGACTTGCCTGCAAGCTGTACGTGAGGCATTTAAAAAATATTTCACATTCACATACGTTAATGAGGGTGAGAAAAACTATATAAAGTGAAGTGCAAGCTCTGCATACCGATAATTAAACAATATTCAACCGATAAAAAATCTGCAGCTAATTTGAAACGGCAAATTAAGTAAGTGATGATTTTTATTTGTTGTTGCCTTGTAATGTTTCAGCGTAATTTTACATAAACAAATAATATCCACGGCGCGTTGTTCAATAAGGTTTACACGCTTATTAACATATATCTCTTAATTTGCATTATTATATCGCAAATTATTAATTTTTGAGTTATGCATTTCTGATGAATTCATAGCGTAAATTCTAAATTATACAATAATTTCATATTAATTAATTATTTATCATTTCCGTTGAAAAAATTTAAAACAAATTTGTTATATATTTTATTGGGTTACATAATATATATATTTTTTTAAATAGTTTTATTAGTTAAAATGAGAATACAGTCCTACCAAGGCTGGAAGCCTTATGGGTAGGTGCTGGTGTACGAATTACATTACATTGAGCTTTGCAGAAAATTAAAAAAAATAATAATAGTAATAAATAAAAGGCTACATTATTTGTTAAAACTTTGAAACTTTAAAAACTTTGATTAAAAAAAAAAATGAACGATGAAATGAACGCGTTCATTTATAAAATGAACTATGAACTGAACGCGTTCACTCTCACATTAATGAACATGAACATGAACTCGTTCAATTTTAGGGCGAATGAACATGAACTGAACGCGTTCGTTTTAAGTACGAACGTGGCCAACACTGGTGACCATATTTGGTGCATCGAAATGCTACATCAACTTTTTTTTTCTTAACTAAATTGTTATTGTTAATTATGTAGTGAAATATTTCTGTCATCATGTTTTTTTTTTCCAGATGAAACAAAATTTTCATTCCTCTTCTCGAGCTTTAGCTCATTGAGGTATAAATGTTTTTTGTATAAATGAAATGTATCATGTTTATTTAAAATGAAATAAAAAAAAAAAAATTGAGTATTGATTCAATTTTTTTTTATTGCAGAAATGGATAGAGGGTGCAAAGTTATGCTCCTTTGATTTTTTTTCAGACTTTTTACAACCCTGGAAGTATTTTTTTTTTTAAATTGAAAGTCCTTTCTTTGACGTCACGAAGCGTCCCTCCTTAAGAAAATATAGGAATTGCTGCCACGTGACGACGTCACAAAAAGTACTTTCAATACTTTTTTAAAAATACTTCCAGGGCTGTAAAAAATCTGAAAAAAATTTAAGTCAATATTCCATTCGAACACGTTACAATATAGTAGTCATCACGGCTTACAATAAGAGAGCGACATTGATTGATTGATTGATTGATTGATTGATTGATTGATTGATTGATTGATTGATTGATTGATTGATTGATTGATTGATTGATTGATTGATTGATTTCAATTTTGACACAATTTGATCATGTATGCCCCCATGGCACCAACGACTATATACTGGAGGACGGCCTAGGACAACTTATTGAAGAACCTCGATACTCGACAATTCTCGCCAACCTTCGGGGAAGTCCGCTAAATGAGCCACGTGCTCGGGCGGTTTCTTTGAAGACGTCAAAGATTTGACAGCTTGAAAGATTTGACAGATGGCTAATAAAGCGGCATCTTTGACCGCGGTATCTTTGTAGCTGACTCTAGGCCAATCAAATGCGCTAGGAAAGTCAACGTCGTGACGTCATTGGGTTAAGGAAATGTAAGCCGGTTGGCGGCAAAAAAGTTAGGCCTTCCTGTTAGTAAATAGTTCTTGCCTGGCACGGTCTTTGAATGCGACAGAAAATTATACACAACACAGTACCTGATTCAGTTTGAGGAAGATACAGGGACCGCCTCTGTGAAAGTTGTAGTAGTTCCCTTGTATGCACGGTGCCCACATGCGGACGTCCACGTCACAAACCTCCTCTTGCGTCGGAGGATGATCGACGTCGCACTCTTTGACGTTCTGTCCACGACCCGGTGTCAGACCCGGGCTCCGGTATACTGCGGAACAGGAAGGATCAATTTATAATCATCTCCCAGTCAATATATAAAGGAGTGAAAATAATTTTATTGTGTTTAAAAAGAAAGTGAAAGAGTTTTTATTTCTCAAGAATATATGCAAAGTAGATGACTTTATTAAAAAATATACAATTACCTTTCTGATAATTATGTATTGTGTATAATGTTAACTCGTCTATATTGGTAGATTAATAAAATTCTCATGGCCGTAAGTTGCGTCCAACCTATCCTAGGATAATCCTCGGATTTTTTGTGGCTAAACTTATCCGAGATAGTTTGGTAAGTTGCGTCCACGAAATTTGCTACTATCCGAGAAAAATCCTAGAAAAATCCGAGGATTATCTTAGAAAATCTATCCAAGAAGTTTGGCGGATAATGTTCGGATAATTTCGCTATTTTTGCTGTGAAAAGTGGAATTAAAATTGCCAATTAAAATAAATTCAATTAATAATTTTAATGAAAATATTCACAATATTTTTATAAATAAGCAAATTAAAAATTACTAATATTTAATTATAATTAAATAAAATTAAATCAAACTATTCTTCATGTCCTGTGTTAATTACATACATATTTTTTCTTTCAATTAAAAATTAAAATATGTAATACCAAAACAAATTTTTGCACACATGGCCAAAATTTATTAAGAAATTTAGTAAAATTATATTTATAAATTATCTGATTTAATTTTCCACCCTTAAAATCGAGTTAATTAAAAAAATTAAGAGTGAAAAAATATGTCCTTCTATATACGACAACCGTGTTAAATATGAATTATTTTTGAAAAATTGTATATAATTTTTTTAAGAAAATGAGCTTACTTAAAAAAAGCACTAATTAATTTCACCGGTGATAATTATAATTTAATTACATTCAATTAAGCCAACCCTTAAATTTGAAATATAATAAAAATAAAAATATCATGACTGTTTCAAACGCCGCACATAACTAATTCGGACCTATAAATTAAAACGAATATGAAAAAAAGTAGATTATAAATATAATCAACAAATGTGATCATGCTGAAAAACTTACTTGACTATCCCCTGTGCTTTCAGGGTTGGTAGGATTTTTTATATTATTAATTGCCATGCAATTAGGGTTGAAACATTGATTCCAGCATGATATTAATGCATCACAACGGTGATGATGTTAAAAATTTTTAGAACCCTGCATGCCTCTTATGAACAAAAACGGCAAATGGACGCTACGACCCACTACGTACAGTATGGCACCAAACACCCCTAGGGTTGGTACCCACGACTTTCCCCAAAAATACAAGAGTCCTTATGGGACCCAGGATTTTGGAAGGAGGACCCATCCCAGCCCAAATTTAATTGGCTACCCGACCGTGGTTGATTTGAAGCCTCAACCCTATTTGGACCCATTATAATGGGGTACCCAATAAAAGCTTTGTTGCTAGCTTCAATTTCAGGGACCCCCAGCATATTGGGGCCAAATTTTGGGCTAGGAACGAGTTTAAAACCTTTTTAGAACCGTATTTGCAAGGCCTAACTTTGACTTATTTCGAATTTGAGTTTTACAAAAAGCCCGGAAATCGGCAATGATATAAAATACAGTCGCATGCCAAAATTCGACTTTTTCTCTCCTTGAATAACTTTTTTCGAAAACCAGAATTTAAAAAAATACCCTGTTTGGAATTTGCCTACACATTTCAGCTTTCAGAAATTGTCTTCATTTTTTTTTTTTTTTTTTTTTTTTTTTTTTTTTTACCTTGAAGGGTTTGACCACGCGAGCTAAAAACGTAAGGGTACCTTCTGTCATAAGGATAACATGGGGAACTACACTCTTGAGTAATAACTTTTTTAAGAAACAAATTTTGACCGATTTGCACTGAAGCTTATTTTAACAAGTTCACAGACACACAAAATCTAATAGTGCTACTTAATTAAAACATGGTAAAAACTACCCTTAACGTGATATTGACTCATACTACGTCAAAATATATTGTTTAATCCGAATTTTAAAATTAAATTACCATTTTTTTTTTTTTTTTTTTTTTCATAAAAAACATTTTTATGTACAATTTATACATAAAAAACAAATTATTAATTACGATTTTGTAATTAAACCGAAACAAACTAATTTTTTTGACCCAGATATGATTTTAAATTTTTTTAAATCAGATGAAGCCAAGACTTTGATTTTAGGGGATGTTATTTATTTTGCTCCCTTCTTCAAATTCTTGGCTTCATCTGATTTGAAAAAGTTAACAATCGTACGTTTCTGGGTAAAAAAAAATAATAATAATAGTAATAATAATAATAATAATAATAATAAATAAAAAAAGCTTGTTTCAATGGTAATTTTTAAAATTCGGATTAAATAATATTTTGACGTAGTATGAGTCAATATCACGTTAAGGGTAGTTTTTATCATGTTTTAATTAAGTAGCACTATTAGATTTTGTGTGTCTGTGAACTTGTTAAAATAAGCTTCAGTGCAAATCGGTCAAAATTTGTTTCTTAAAAAGGTTATTACGCAAGAGTGTAGTTCCCCATGTTATCCTTATGACAGAAGGTACCCTTAGGTTTTTAGCTCACGTGGCCAAACCCTTCAAGGTAAAAAAAAAAAAAAAATGAAGACAATTTCTGAAAGCTAAAATGTGTAGGCAAATTCCAAACAGGGTATTTTTTTAAATTCTGGTTTTCGAAAAAAGTTATTCAAGGAGAGAAAAAGTCGAATTTTGGCATGCGACTGTATTTTATATCATTGCCGATTTCCGGGCTTTTTGTAAAACT
This sequence comes from Siphlonurus alternatus, assembly GCA_949825025.1. Lineage (NCBI taxonomy): Eukaryota > Metazoa > Arthropoda > Insecta > Ephemeroptera > Siphlonuridae > Siphlonurus > Siphlonurus alternatus. The sequence goes on along the minus strand of OX463785.1, from coordinate 4,435,201 downwards.
CAAATTCGAAATAAGTCAAAGTTAAGCCTTGCAAATACGGTTCTAAAAAGGTCTTTAACTCGTTCCTAGCCCAAAATTTGGCCCCAATATGCTGGGGGTCCCTGAAATTGAAGCTAGCAACAAAGCTTTTATTGGGTACCCCATTATAATGGGTCCAAATAGGGTTGAGGCTTCAAATCAACCACGGTCGGATAGCCAATTAAATTTGGGCTGGGATGGGTCCTCCTTCCAAAATCCTGGGTCCCATAAGGACTCTTGTATTTTTGGGGAAAGTCGTGGGTACCAACCCTAGGGGGGTTTGGTGCCATACTGTACGTAGTGGGTCGTAGCGTCCATTTGCCGTTTTTGTTCATAGGAGGCATGCAGCTAGGGTTCTAAAATTTTTTAACATCATCACCGTTATGATGGATTAATATCATGCTGGAATCAAAATGTTTCAATTGGCAATTAATAATATTAAAAAAAAAATCCTATAGAGAAGTGGAACCAACCCTGAAGGCACAGGGGACGGTCAAATAAGTTAGTCAACATGATCATGCAGTTTATCACACTTGTTATAATTATTATTATTTTTTTTTATAGTTTTAAACATTGGAAATAAGTTTCTGATAATACATCACGCAAAAAAGTGAAACACCCCTTAAAAAATGAAAATATAATATCAGGGAGAAAATTTTACATAATACAATAACATTTTGTGTATCAATTTATAACGCCCCTATATATCAATTAATGGTTGGTTGGTATTTTGGGGCAATTGACACATTTTGGTCATGTATGCCCCCCACCCCCTATATATCAATGTTAGTTTCAATATATATAAAAAAATATTTACAGTTACAATCACCAAAATTTGCTAGCTTTTCGTTTCGCACTCTTTTTAAGGGTTGAAAATATAACAGTACGAAAATTTCGTCAACACTTCTACATTTTCTGGAATGTTTTTTGTAAAGTTGTAAAGGTGGATATTCACACATGGCAATTTTTATCATGCGACGCGACGTGGATAATGCGCACTTGCTGTAGCATCCATTGGCGGCCATATTTGGCAATTAAAAGAAAAAAAGCATCGTAATTAACGCGATTCCCGTCGAATTCGCCGCAGCATAGGATTTCACAGCTTTTATGTCAAAATGGCGTCGCATCGCCGTTTTCGCCATCTGAATCCGCCTTAAGATAGGGGGTTTTCTTAATAAAAATTTGGTTTTTAATGAAGTAATAAAATAATAAATTAATAAATGAATAAATATATAAATAAATAAATAAATAAATAAATAAATAAATAAATAAATAAATAAATAAATAAATAAATAAATAAATAAATAAATAAATAAATTAAAACCTTCAAGGGTAACATATATAGTAAAACTTCCCGCGCAAACAAATCGGCCAATCAAAAACTTTGTATACGTTTCCAGGATAAGTTTGACATGGGACGCAACTTACGCAAATCTCGGATAATTGGCCGATAGGGATTATTTGTGGATTTTTCTCGGATACGTTTAGCCACAAAAAATCCGAGGATTATCCTAGGATAGGTTGGACGCAACTTACGGCCATCACTTCTTATTTTTATATCTTATATCAAGGGGGATTATGGGGATGGTGTTTAATATAATAAAGTATCAACCTCAAAATTTGTTATTTTCAGAAATGGATAGAGGGTACAAAGTTATGCTACTCTGATTTTTCTTCCGATTTTTTAGAGTCCGGGAATTATTTAAAAAAATATATATTGGAAGTATAGAAAAGTGACGCCTCTAGACGCCTTTCTTAATAAAGAAGACTAAAAAAGGGCGAGAATTCGAACTCGACTTCGGCAAAACTTTTTAACAATATTTCCCTGGCGGGCTCTAAAAAATCAGAGTAATAGCATAACTTCACAGCTTCTATCCATTTTTGCAATAATAAATTTTGAGATCGATAATCTATTCTGAATATTCATACAAAATAGAAATGGACAACCTACATGAAAAAATTTTATTGCAGAAATGAATAGAGGGCATCAAATTATGCTACTCTGAATTTTTTTTAATTTTTTGAGAACTGGAACTATTTTTAAATAATTACTGAAAGTTCTGTAAGTTAAGTTATTGGCACCCCTGAATCCTTACTAAAAAGGATGTTGACTAGACGCCTATTGACGTCTCCAGGAGCCGTGGCCAGAATTTCAATAATTATTTAAAAATAGTTCTAGGTTTGAAAAAAAAAAAAATCATAAAAAATTCATAGTAGCATAATTAGCAATCATTTCTGCAATAAAAAAATTCCATAACGTAGGTGGTCCATTTTGGTTTAGTAAAAAGACTTGCCCTGCAGAAATTGGTCCAGTTTCCGGGTCCAGTTCTGGAACGAATCTCTTTCGGTCATGCGGTACCAGATAAGCGTGGAATTTTCATTTGGAATTCCAGGCCTTGGATGGAACTCGAGAACTATAAATGAATCATACAATATGCAGGAGAAAAAACATTATTTTACTGAATAAATGGAGGGCCCTTTAAATTGGCAATTTTCATATATTTTTATTACATATTTGAATTGAGAAATTCAACTTATAATTAAGGTAGAGATGATACGAATCAGCTGTTCGACGTAGTCCCTTTTGATTAACATGTAAACTTTAGCAAATTCACAACAATTCTGATTTTTATTTATTTTTTTTTTTTTTGATGAGGCAGATATAGTGATGGAGAGAAAAACTAAAAACTTAATAAAAAAAACAGCTCATTAAATTGTTTTGAAATTTTTCGTACGGCACTAAAATCTGCCTCATCTCAAAAAAATTTCAGAATTTTTGTGAATTTGCTAAAGCTTACATTATATCATTAATTAAAAGGGACTACGTCAAATAGCTGATTCGTATTATCTCTACCTTAATTACATGTTGTCAATTTTGTCAGATTTTTGAACACTATACCATGCACCCTTAAAATTATTTTGCAAAACACCATGATGTCATAGACACAAAAATATTTAACACACAATCATAGGAAAGACGTTGCATGACTATGACGTCACAGCTTCTTACCACTCAATTTTAAGGATGTTGGAAAATTAGAAAGACATGAAAAAAATTGGCATTTACATATTTCGAGCTCGTCTATCCAAATACGAAATTTCACGAAATTTGTACGTACATCACACAATTTTTTTTTTTACATTTATAAAAACATCTAAATCACAGCTCGAGTAGAGTTCCACTAATTTTTCCATATTTCTAATTAGCCTTGGAATAAAATAAACAACTAAATTTTTACTGTATGTTATGAAATTGGTTTATTGCATAAATTTATTTATTATTTATATATTATTTCACCCACAAATACATAATAAAATGTACAAGAATAAGAGTTAGAGTGAGGATATAGCATGCAAAACACCAATAAGGTGCTAAAACTAAAACACAAAAAGTAGCAAATACTACACAGGGCGTCAAATTATTATTATTGTTATTTTTTTATCATATTTTTTGAACTTTCAATTAGGCAAAATTATTCAAAGTTCAGATTTTAACAGACGCCTGTTATTAAAATGTTAGAAAAAATCAGGTTATATTAATATGACACTTTATATTCATTTAAGAAAAAAAAAGTTATGTATATTGTATGTACGTTGTCAATTATAAAAATTTAAGGAGCTTACAAGAAATATATGAAATCAATTGAATTATAAATGTGTGTTAATTGAAGGTAACAATTAACTATACCCACCTGGCTTTGCTTCAAGCGATGTAACCGTCGGCACGACAGCCAACACAGTGGCCAGAACCGTGCAGTAGGTGAAACACATCTTGGCTGCAAACATGATGTATAATTAAGGTAGAGATAACGCCGAATAGCTGTTCGACGTAATCCCCTTTGATTAAATGTAAACCTTAGCAAATTGACAAAAAGTCTGAAATTTTTTTGAGAGGCAGATATTAGTTACTAAAAGCCATAGAAAAAATTTCAAAACAATTTAACGAGCCGATTTTTTTAATTAATTTTTTAATTTTCAGCATAGAGGGCTTTCCCATGGAGAGCCAAACTAAAAAATTAATTTAAAAAAATTGGCTCGTTAAATGTTTTTGAAACTTTTTCTATGGCTTTTAGGCACTAATATCTGCCTCTCAAAAATATTTCAGAATTTTTGTCAATTTGCTAAGGTTTACATGTTAATCAAATGAAGCTGAAAAAACAGCTGACTGACGTTATCTCTACCTTAATTTTTTATGCCCCCTGCAGAAATGAGATAATTCTGATGAAATTAGATTTGTATTCCCAGACCGTACATAAAAAATTGGTTGCTTCATGAAGATGGTTCGTTTTCCAAAAATATTTATAATATTCTTCATAATCATTTATAAAGTCATATTGTGTATTTAAAAAAAAAAAAAAAAACATTAAATTGCATTTATTGGCAATGAATATATATATAAAATGGATGATAACAGAACTGTAAATGAATATCTAATGTATGTTTTTGTTGGCATGTCTTTTGAAGATGGATAAATATTTGAATTTTGATGACCTTTCTACTAACTAAGTTTTTCATTTTTTAAATTGAATTTAAAGTAGAGATAACACGCCCAATGTTAATAAAAATCCCATTCATGAAAATTATGAAAAAATTTAGAATGTTCTCCTTTACATCCCCTATCAGTAGATTAAATATCAGATATACAAAAACGAGCTAGTTTTCAAGTTATTAATTAGTCAACTTTAAAAATTAATAACTCGAAAACTAGCTCGTTTTTGCATAATATCTTATTATATATTTTACCTACTGATAAGGTATGTGAAGGAGAACATTTTTTTTTTCATGATTTTTATGAATGGTATTTTTATTAACATTGGGTGTGTTATCTCTACCTTAAAGTACTCAATATTTAAACTTGTATCTTACTATATTATTAGCAACTACATCCAGTTACTTTTAAACGATTTTTTTTTACATAAAATATAAATAATTTTATTATTAAAATTACACACTGCTTCTAAATTGTTCAAAAGCTTCAAATTGATATCAAATGACCTCCAGTGTCAAGCAATGACCTTTGATACTTTAATTTGTATTAAACATAATTTAATTTAAACTTTGATCTGTGAGGCCAAATCTCTTATCAGAAAAAAAAAAATATAAAATTGTACAGAAATCTCACATATGAGAGTTGGCCTGCATGATAAAAATACATATTTATAAGCTATACTATTGAAAAGTGTACACATTTGATGTTAAATATTCAAATAAACATAGACAATATAATGCAGGATTAAGGCATGTGGGCAATTTAGAATATTGACCTCAGTATTTTTTATTGCAAAAATTAATAGAGGGTGCAAATTTATGTTACTTTGATTTCTTTATATAGAGCCTGAGAAGTATTGCTGAAAAAGTTTTGCTGAGATCAAGTTTCAATCTACGCCCCTTTTAGTTCTTATCGTCTAGAAATGTCACTTTTTACATACATGCAGTTAGGTTGCTGCATGCCATTTTTTTATTAGCTCAATCGAAAGAGGAGGTTGAGAAATACACCTGTGAATTTTATGCGAATTTTTTAAGTACTGCATCTTGCCTAAAATAGAGATGAAAAGAGGTCGCGTGACCTGGAGGCTTTGTCTGCAACGCCTATGACGTCATTACATTCTTTGGTTCAACTATATAATGCTTGTAAACAACTACGTTGCTATGGAAACAAATAATAATTTTTAATAAACAAGCAACAATGCAATAATTGTTTACATGTGTTATATATAGATAAACCATTGCAAAGAATGTAATGACGTCATAGGCGTTGCGGCAGGCGCCTCCAGGTCACGTGACCTCTTATCATCTCCATTTTAGTTATGATGCAGTACTAAAAAAAATCGCATAAAATTCGCAGGTGCATTTCTCAACCTCCTCTTTCGATTGAGCTACTAAAAAAATGGCATGCAGCAACCTAATTCCCGGACTCTAAAAATTCTAAAAAAAAAATCAGAATAGCATAACTTTGCACCCTCTATCTATTTCTGCAATAAAAAAATGATGTCAATTGTTTCAAGGACTTACGTGTAACAATATCCCCCGGACGAGACATCTTGTTCATCGTTAAGTTTGATGTGGCGTTCGTGAGTAGATGTGAGAAGAGGGAGGCTGGGGGAGTTGTTGATGAGTGTGCCGTGATGATATGACCAGTAGCTCAAGAAACTAAGAAATTCAACACGAGATGGCAGGGTATCTTAATTTATCGCATTTATCTGGTATTAAAATAAATTTATATTACAATATTTTGCATGCATGCCAAATTCCATTATCTTATAATTTCAAATGTTTTAATATATTGATAGAAACTGTTCACCATACAATATTTATTTATATTAGTTTCCAGCATACATGTAATGTGCAATTCCATGTAAAGAAAAAAAATACTGGTAAAATATTTATAAATTTTCATTCCAATAATGAAATAATTTTTTATGAAACGACGGACGGATGCATAAAAAAAAACGGAAATAATTACTGTTTCATATTTTATTCCGACATCATACTATTATTTAATATTTTATTTCATATCTGTAATGCATGTTACTTCATTTCAGTGCTTAATTGATAGCAAAGAATGATAGTAGTAATCGAGGGGGAAAATATAAACTTCCCGCAAGAAGGGGACAGAGGTGATGAAAATAATTCTATCACATTTAACATGGGATTTTCCTATACTGAACTTAACATAGGAAGTATAGGAACTTAGTATCACATTTAACATGGGATTTTCCTATACTGAACTTAACATAGGAAGTATAGGAACTTACTATGGAACCTATGTTAAATGTGATAGATTTTTTTTTTTAATGTTCATTATAATACATATGAAACATATAAGTATGTGATAATGTTGGAAGATATGGGAGACACAACTATATTTTTTTTGCTTACCATAGCGGTCTCACGATAGTGTAGATCTTATATGGCTTTCACTTTTCTTTGAGACATGAAAGTTATATAAGTGTCATGTGACATGAAGCGTATGTGACACTCATATCTTTTTAACATTGACCGTATAAAATAATATAGCATTTTGTTTATTTCTATATAAGTGTCGTGTGATATGAAGCGTATGTGACACTCATATCTTTTTAACATTGACCGTATACAATAATATAGCATAATGTATATTTCCAATGATAAATGAATAAGAATAATAAAATTTATGTTGCAATTATAATGTAGGTTTTTTAACAAACTACATGCTACGATAGTATTATTTTTTAATGAATTAAAAAAATATATATTATGGCTATAGCAACAATGCTAATTATATTTGTATACAAAAAACCATGTTTGTATACAACCAATGTTTTATAATTTATATATTATTAACATTAATCGTATACTTTATTATAGAAATTCATATAATGCTAATGTTATAAAAATTTCTATGATATTAACATTGATTGTGTACGTAACATTGATAATTGTATACCACAACAATGTCCGTATTCATCCAATGTTATTTAAGTTTGTATATTATTAACATTAATTGTATACTGAAACATTGACATTCGTGTACTATTAATGTTAATATTTCTATGATAATAACATTGATCATATACTAAACAGTCATTTCTAAAAATCAACGAATTTCATATATAAACCATGTTATTATAATTACTATATAAATAACATTGTTCGTATACTATAACATACACATTTGTATACGACCAATGTATTTTAAAGAGAGGAGGGGGGTCATGAGAGCGATCCACGTCTGCGCGATGTCTGCTAGCGAATGAAGCATACAAATTGCACTACAATTTTGCGGACAACGACAGAGGAGAGGGGGAGGTGTGCCGATGTACCTCCCCATCCCCCCACTCTCCCACTGACTTGAACAATTATATAATTATGTAATTAACTAATACATAATTGAATTTATAGGCTATATAACAACAATGTTATATAAAATAATAGAAACGAGTGAAATGAAAAAAAAAATCCTTTCTTTTAAGACCAAACATGAAAAAAAAGTTACGAAAATTTTGTCATTATTTTTTTCGATCGATAATATCAAATAAAATAATTACATTTTGATGTTATAATCTTTTAATTAATATACGATTTTTCCTGATATTACCATAATAAATATATTGACTTCGTAAATTATGGTTCTCGTGGGAAATTTTTTATGCACTCACTTGCAGTTTTTGTTTACACTGCACTATTTTTCTACTAAGACTGCATTATTAGAAAATAATGAGAGGAAAATAAGGGGTTTAAATAGAGGTACCTTTTGGCATCTTTACCATTTAAAAATCTCACTATTTTGTATATTTCCATATAAGTGTCGTGTGACATGAAGCGTATGTGACACTCATATCTTTTTAACATTGACCGTATACAATAATATAGCATTTTGTATATTTCCATATAAGTGTCATGTGACATGAAGCGTATGTGACACTCATATCTTTTTAACATTGACCGTATACAATAATATAAATTTTAATTTCTTGCTGATTCAGCCACATTTTTGTATAAATTCTGCCACGTCTGGGAGCAGATCCACATTCAATCTTCGGTATCTACTCTGTTTACATCGACAGATCTCTGAAACACGGCTACTCTATTACATAATCTTATCAAAATGCAATTCGAATCTACTAAGCAGATCGAACAGCTTTACGTATGGATCAAAAATAGTAATGGCATAGATAATTTAATACTTAGCCTTGCTGCGGGATTACGACACTTCATTTCTATAGGACAAATGATGAACAATGAACAGTTGCAGCATGAAATCTTCAAAGACAGTTCTGCAGCACAGTATAGAAAGGATATGGAATCCCTTATTGAATGTAAGTATATGATTTTTTTAAATAATATTGTAATGCAGCGCAGACAAAATTTAATTAAACATTCATCCAAAACGAATATATAAAATTATATAAATTATTTTAACATATTTAACATCTCATATGTAAATTCATTTATTTTATGTATAATTTATTTTATTATAATTCACCTAATTATTATAATTATTTATAGAAAAATATATATATATTAATTATACCGGTACTGAATATATTTCACATGTCATTACTGCAAAGAATAATATTGTTAATGGCGTCATAAAGTTATATAGTGCAAACCTATAGTGGTAACTGTAGAAAATTCATGCGTCTGGCTAGGATTGCTGTATATGATTATCATTGTAAAATCATGTAAATGCTCTGTCTGCAGCAACAGCGTAATTTTACATAATATAATTTTAGGTAAACGAGGTGCTGAGGACAAATTTCTCAATGATGATGATTCTGAGCATTTTGACGACACAAAAAAAAGGTAAATTGAATAAATACATGTATTTAAAATTCCTTTTATCTTAATATAATTACGTGTATACATATATTATACATATAACAGTATAATATAAATTATATTTACATAATTTTGCTTATAATAAAATGAATATATAATTATAATAATATATGTTTTCTGAAAGTTATTATTGAATTATTTTATGTTTTGAAAAGAAGAAACATTTAATTTATTTATTTGAAATTTGTATTTTATTGCATTAATTCTTAGTTAATGCCATGCTAATTTACATGTTGTTTCATGCAAGGAATAGTATGATTGTTATTCATTATATAATAAATTAATAGTCTTATTTTTTCGTATATTTTAGGTAAGAGAAGCGCCAAGGATGAATACCATAATGATAAACACGAGAATACTGACGAGAAAAAAAGAGGTAAATTTAAAAGTTATACCTTAACATTTATTTTATTAAAATATATTATTCTTGAAAATAGAGAGTTATTTTCATATATTATGATTCTCTGTTATAGTTCGCTTGGAGCAGAGAGAAATTTTGGTGACAAATGGATCAATAAATGCGTCAAAACCACAGCGTGAGTACAATATTTAAAAATATTATAATAAATAAATAAACAACTATATATATATATATATATATATATGTGTATATATATATATATATATATATATATATATATATATATATATATATATATATATATATATATATATATATATATTATATATAATTATGTTAGTAGTAAACTTAACATAAACATTTTGAATGTTCAAATATATTAAATTATCTTCTTTTTCACAAAAAATAATTTTTTAAATATTTTTTGCAAACAGCAATGAAGAAACCACAGGTCCAAACCGAGGTTACATCATCTGAACTAACGTCGTATCAGGTGCCAAATGTTGACACTGGAGATTCCTTCACCACGCCTACTCAACAAACACCGCTTCCTGATCAACTTTTCACTGATGCAGAATGCTCTCAAATGTTAGAAGGTTTGTATTAAATGTATCTAATTTATTTTTTATGTCTAAGTAGAGCCCTTGGTGTCTATTTGTAAATAACCTTGCTCCTTTTTGTGATGCAATGTGCCAAAAATGCTTATTACGTTTTAATTCTATGATGATATAATAAAAATAAAGGAATCTTTTTTTAAAAATATATATTATATAGGAGAAATATAAATTTAATTTGTAGATAAATAAAATATTTACTATTTTGTTTCAGGAGAGCGACCGAATATCGATGGCTCCATTGAATCTACAGCAGAGCCTCCGAAGGTGGATACTGCCACTCTCCATTCTTCCGTAAAAAATGTAACCCAGAAAAACAGTACGAGTCCTGAAATGTCTTCCCTTGTAAATTTTCACATTAATGAATGTATTGAAAATGTAGCAAAAGGAGGATCTAAACGATTCCTATCCATTTCAAAATTTCAATGTGTAAATAACGATCCTCCTTTAAACCTATCTATTGAGCCTAGTTATAAGTTGGATGTATATAGTTATTATGACTAAGGGTAAATTTTGTTTGTTTGATTGTTTTGTAGTAATAAAGCATGAAAAAAAAAAAAAAAAAAAAAAAAAAAAAAAAATGGACAATACACTATAACCCATTATTATAAATAACCAATATAAATATTATTGACGTGTAATATTTATATAAGAAACCTACCTACATAATAAGCAACCTAGAATGGAAGGAAAAATATACCACAAAGTAAACATATTTGATATTATCTGCAATCTTTCCCCCCCCCCCCTTTCTCTCTCATTCTAATTATATATAAAAATAGTTAAAAAAAGTATATATTTTATATAATGCTTGCATATAAATTGTAATGCACAATTAAATATAATGAAAAATCAATTTATTTTAATGTATTTAAATTGTTCAATGATGCTTGTAAATTATGTACAAAATAATGCATATGCATATTAATTGACATACGATCATATATTATTTCATCATTTTCTAAGTATTTATGTGATCATATATAGCAAAAACAATTAGAAAATGAGACAAAAACCTAAACTACATTTTTTAAAGACTAAATAAACTTAATTGGCTTATGACAATTAATCTTTTTTATCACACTGGAAACAAAACTTTTATCCGATTTTCGCAAATCGATATTTTTATGTTAGAAGACATTAAAATGAAGGTTCATGGTGATTTTCGTCACCCTGTGATGGTTCATGCTCACCCCAGGGCCGGCGGCCCAGCTCATCCAAAAGCTATAAAAGTACAGTGGTTTCCATAGAAAGAAATGTGATGGAGGCGTGTTTATTGGCTTAAAAGTTGTCAAATAGAGACTATTACATGACCACATCATAACATTATCATACTTTAAATTTGTGAAGCCGTAGCGGCAATAGTTTCATATTTGTATGCATTTCACATAGTATATTATATGTACAATGAAGAAAAACAGGTGTTTTGGCTCCCCTGGCTTCAATTTTTGTCGGAGACTAAAATTTCATGAAAATTCGGACTCAGCATGGTTGATATAGTAGGAAATGATGCTCATCTCAAATTTTTATTTTTTATCGATTTTGCTATATTTTTTGCATACCATACATCATGAAATTATACAAAAATTGAAAATTCCCGCGAAAAACTGTCAATTTTTATCCGATTTTCGCAAATCGATATTTTTATGTTAGAAGACATTAAAATGAAGGTTCATGGTGATTTTCGTCACCCTGTGATGGTTCATGCTCACCCCAGGGCCGGCGGCGCAGCTCATCCAAATGCTATAAAAGTACAGTGGTTTCCATAGAAAGAAATGTGATGGAGGCGTGTTTACTGGCTTAAAAGTTGTCAAATAGAGGCTATTACATGACCACATCATAACATTATCATACTTTAAATTTGTGAAGCCGTAGCGGCAATAGTTTCATATTTATATGCATTTCACATAGTATATTATATGTATAATGAAGAAAAACAGGTGTTTTGGCTCCCCTGGCTTCAATTTTTGTCGGAGACTAAAATTTCATGAAAATTCGGACTCAGCATGGTTGATATAGTAGGAAATGATGCTCATCTCAAATTTTTATTTTTTATCGATTTTGCTATATTTTTTGCATACCATACATCATGAAATTATACAAAAATTGAAAATTCCCGCGAAAAACTGTCAATTTTTATCCGATTTTCGCAAATCGATATTTTTATGTTAGAAGACATTAAAATGAAGGTTCATGGTGATTTTCGTCACCCTGTGATGGATCATGCTCACCCCAGGGCCGGCGGCGCAGCTCATCCAAATGCTATAAAAGTACAGTGGTTTCCATAGAAAGAAATGTGATGGAGGCGTGTTTATTGGCTTAAAATTGTCAAATAGAGGCTATTACATGACCACATCATAACATTATCATACTTTAAATTTGTGAAGCCGTAGCGGCAATAGTTTCATATTTATATGCATTTCACATAGTATATTATATGTATAATGAAGAAAAACAGGTGTTTTGGCTCCCCTGGCTTCAATTTTTGTCGGAGACTAAAATTTCATGAAAATTCGGACTCAGCATGGTTGATTTAGTAGGAAATGATGCTCATCTCAAATTTTTATTTTTTATCGATTTTGCTATATTTTTTGCATACCATACATCATGAAATTATACAAAAATTGAAAATTCCCGCGAAAAACTGTCAATTTTTATCCGATTTTCGCAAATCGACATTTTTATGTTAGAAAACATTAAAATGAAGGTTCATGGTGATTTTCGTCACCCTGTGATGTTTCATGCTCACCCCAGGGCCGGCGGCCCAGCTCATCCAAAAGCTATAAAAGTACAGTGGTTTCCATAGAAAGAAATGTGATGGAGGCGTGTTTATTGGCTTAAAAGTTGTCAAATAGAGGCTATTACATGACCACATCATAACATTATCATACTTTAAATTTGTGAAGCCGTAGAGGCAATAGTTTCATATTTATATGCATTTCACATAGGAAATTGCATGCATAATATATTAGATTTATCATTGGACATATAAAAATTGCTTCATTCTGGCAAATGTTTTAAAATTCTTGGGGATGTACCATTTCCCAATTTGTATCCGGAGGAGCCAAGCATTATAGTTATAAAGTTGTGAATAGCGAGGGCAACCATGTTAAAACCGTTATGAAATGTCGTGGTATATCTCAAAATTTTTCAAATATGGGCATTGTTAATTTTGATAATCTAAAACATATGGTCCTAGAAAATGGTGAATCCTCACATGTCTCAATACCTCGAAAAATTATGAAAACAAAGTCATATGAACTTGTAACAAAGAAGCAATCCAAAATTTATAGAATTGTTAATAACAAAAGATGGATTGTTCCAAATAGTCATATGACTTTACCTTATGGTTATAAATCTAGCAATAATTGAAAACTATAATACTCAGCATCTTAAATACTTTAGTTTTATTATAAATCGTATATTTTTGTAATATTATGTATATAGAATATTTTTTGTACTATTATCTTTAGAGATGTATTAATGTTTATATATCGAATTATGTATATACTGGTTATACCTAATTACAAATAAAATTATATAATTTTCCAATATTGGATACTTTTTTTAAAAAAATTAATTTTTTCTCAATTATAAATTTTATTAAATTCAACTAAATATATATATATATATATATATGTATATATATATATATATATATATATATATATATATATACTGTATATATATTATAGATACAATCTTTGACTTGGTTATTTTATATAATAAATAACTCTTTTGGACATAAATATTTAAATTTTATGATTAACTATAATCATTTTAAATTTTAAATATTGGTACCATTGTATCCTAGAATCTATATAAGGTTCTAAATTTAGAAAAGTATAACACCAGGTTTAAATCCATTTTTTTTATTTCACATAGAAAAAAATTCAAAAACATAGAAATACAATAATAATAAAAAATGTTCAAAAAAAAAAATAACAAAGTTTTTACTATGAAAAATCTAATGCTCAATAACTAATACAATATATATATTTAAAACTTATCATTACGACATAACATCAACAAATATTCAGGCAAGAACATAACAATTTCATGGAAGCAACGTTGCCTATCAAAACTTGTAGGTGACAAATTTTCATACTTTGGGCACTGTACATTTTTCAGAAGTTCTCTAAAACCTGCAAGGTAATTAACTTCTGACAATTCCTGAGCGAAGTTAGTTTTAACTTGCTTCACAATTGAATTGATCATCTCTTCAAGTTCAACAATTTGCTTCTCAAGATTATCAGCTATGGTTAAGAGGCAAGGAAAGAGTTTGACAAAATTCATCCAAGTGCGATCTACAATGTAGATAGATGTAATTTTGGTGCGTTGGTCATCATTAATAAGACCAACTTCTTCCATCCTTTCTAGTACCAACATTTTTGTACCATCAGGAATAGCAGATTTCTCAAAAGATGGGTTGATGGGAGAAGAATTTAATAAAATTTATAATTGAGAAAAAATTAATTTTTTTAAAAAAAGTATCCAATATTGGAAAATTATATAATTTTATTTGTAATTAGGTATAACCAGTATATACATAATTCGATATAACAAAACATTAATACATCTCTAAAGATAATAGTACAAAAAATATTCTATATACATAATATTACAAAAATATACGATTTATAATAAAACTAAAGTATTTAAGATGCTGAGTATTATAGTTTTCAATTATTGCTAGATTTATAACCATAAGGTAAAGTCATATGACTATTTGGAACAATCCATCTTTTGTTATTAACAATTCTATAAATTTTGGATTGCTTCTTTGTTACAAGTTCATATGACTTTGTTTTCATAATTTTTCGAGGTATTGAGACATGTGAGGATTCACCATTTTCTAGGACCATATGTTTTAGATTATCAAAATTAACAATGCCCATATTTGAAAAATTTTGAGATATACCACGACATTTCATAACGGTTTTAACATGGTTGCCCTCGCTATTCACAACTTTATAACTATAATGCTTGGCTCCTCCGGATACAAATTGGGAAATGGTACATCCCCAAGAATTTTAAAACATTTGCCAGAATGAAGCAATTTTTATATGTCCAATGATAAATCTAATATATTATGCATGCAATTTCCTATGTGAAATGCATATAAATATGAAACTATTGCCTCTACGGCTTCACAAATTTAAAGTATGATAATGTTATGATGTGGTCATGTAATAGCCTCTATTTGACAACTTTTAAGCCAATAAACACGCCTCCATCACATTTCTTTCTATGGAAACCACTGTACTTTTATAGCTTTTGGATGAGCTGGGCCGCCGGCCCTGGGGTGAGCATGAAACATCACAGGGTGACGAAAATCACCATGAACCTTCATTTTAATGTTTTCTAACATAAAAATGTCGATTTGCGAAAATCGGATAAAAATTGACAGTTTTTCGCGGGAATTTTCAATTTTTGTATAATTTCATGATGTATGGTATGCAAAAAATATAGCAAAATCGATAAAAAAAAAAAATTTGAGATGAGCATCATTTCCTACTAAATCAACCATGCTGAGTCCGAATTTTCATGAAATTTTAGTCTCCGACAAAAATTGAAGCCAGGGGAGCCAAAACACCTGTTTTTCTTCATTATACATATAATATACTATGTGAAATGCATATAAATATGAAACTATTGCCGCTACGGCTTCACAAATTTAAAGTATGATAATGTTATGATGTGGTCATGTAATAGTCTCTATTTGACAACTTTTAAGCCAATAAACACGCCTCCATCACATTTCTTTCTATGGAAACCACTGTACTTTTATAGCTTTTGGATGAGCTGGGCCGCCGGCCCTGGGGTGAGCATGAAACATCACAGGGTGACGAAAATCACCATGAACCTTCATTTTAATGTTTTCTAACATAAAAATGTCGATTTGCGAAAATCGGATAAAAATTGACAGTTTTTCGCGGGAATTTTCAATTTTTGTATAATTTCATGATGTATGGTATGCAAAAAATATAGCAAAATCGATAAAAAAAAAAAATTTGAGATGAGCATCATTTCCTACTAAATCAACCATGCTGAGTCCGAATTTTCATGAAATTTTAGTCTCCGACAAAAATTGAAGCCAGGGGAGCCAAAACACCTGTTTTTCTTCATTATACATATAATATACTATGTGAAATGCATATAAATATGAAACTATTGCCGCTACGGCTTCACAAATTTAAAGTATGATAATGTTATGATGTGGTCATGTAATAGTCTCTATTTGACAACTTTTAAGCCAATAAACACGCCTCCATCACATTTCTTTCTATGGAAACCACTGTACTTTTATAGCTTTTGGATGAGCTGGGCCGCCGGCCCTGGGGTGAGCATGAACCATCACAGGGTGACGAAAATCACCATGAACCTTCATTTTAATGTCTTCTAACATAAAAATATCGATTTGCGAAAATCGGATAAAAATTTTGTTTCCAGTGTGATAAAAAAGATTAATTGTCATAAGCCAATTAAGTTTATTTAGTCTTTAAAAAATGTAGTTTAGGTTTTTGTCTCATTTTCTAATTGTTTTTGCTATATATGATCACATAAATACTTAGAAAATGATGAAATAATATATGATCGTATGTCAATTAATATGCATATGCATTATTTTGTACATAATTTACAAGCATCATTGAACAATTTAAATACATTAAAATAAATTGATTTTTCATTATATTTAATTGTGCATTACAATTTATATGCAAGCATTATATAAAATATATACTTTTTTTAACTATTTTTATATATAATTAGAATGAGAGAGAAAGGGGGGGGGGAAAGATTGCAGATAATATCAAATATGTTTACTTTGTGGTATATTTTTCCTTCCATTCTAGGTTGCTTATTATGTAGGTAGGTTTCTTATATAAATATTACACGTCAATAATATTTATATTGGTTATTTATAATAATGGGTTATAGTGTATTGTCCATTTTTTTTTTTTTTTTTTTTTTTTTTTCATGCTTTATTACTATAAAACAATCAAACAAACAAAATTTACCCTTAGTCATAATAACTATATACATCTAACTTATAACTAGGCTCAATAGATAGGTTTAAAGGAGGATCGTTATTTACACATTGAAATTTTGAAATGGATAGGAATCGTTTAGATCCTCCTTTTGCTACATTTTCAATACATTCATTAATGTGAAAATTTACAAGGGAAGACATTTCAGGACTCGTACTGTTTTTCTGGGTTACATTTTTTACGGAAGAATGGAGAGTGGCAGTATCCACCTTCGGAGGCTCTGCTGTAGATTCAATGGAGCCATCGATATTCGGTCGCTCTCCTGAAACAAAATAGTAAATATTTTATTTATCTACAAATTAAATTTATATTTCTCCTATATAATATATATTTTTAAAAAAAGATTCCTTTATTTTTATTATATCATCATAGAATTAAAACGTAATAAGCATTTTTGGCACATTGCATCACAAAAAGGAGCAAGGTTATTTACAAATAGACACCAAGGGCTCTACTTAGACATAAAAAATAAATTAGATACATTTAATACAAACCTTCTAACATTTGAGAGCATTCTGCATCAGTGAAAAGTTGATCAGGAAGCGGTGTTTGTTGAGTAGGCGTGGTGAAGGAATCTCCAGTGTCAACATTTGGCACCTGATACGACGTTAGTTCAGATGATGTAACCTCGGTTTGGACCTGTGGTTTCTTCATTGCTGTTTGCAAAAAATATTTAAAAAATTATTTTTTGTGAAAAAGAAGATAATTTAATATATTTGAACATTCAAAATGTTTATGTTAAGTTTACTACTAACATAATTATATATAATATATATATATATATATATATATATATATATATATATATATATATATATATATATATATATATATATATATATATATATATATATATATATATATACACATATATATATATATATATATATAGTTGTTTATTTATTTATTATAATATTTTTAAATATTGTACTCACGCTGTGGTTTTGACGCATTTATTGATCCATTTGTCACCAAAATTTCTCTCTGCTCCAAGCGAACTATAACAGAGAATCATAATATATGAAAATAACTCTCTATTTTCAAGAATAATATATTTTAATAAAATAAATGTTAAGGTATAACTTTTAAATTTACCTCTTTTTTTCTCGTCAGTATTCTCGTGTTTATCATTATGGTATTCATCCTTGGCGCTTCTCTTACCTAAAATATACGAAAAAATAAGACTATTAATTTATTATATAATGAATAACAATCATACTATTCCTTGCATGAAACAACATGTAAATTAGCATGGCATTAACTAAGAATTAATGCAATAAAATACAAATTTCAAATAAATAAATTAAATGTTTCTTCTTTTCAAAACATAAAATAATTCAATAATAACTTTCAGAAAACATATATTATTATAATTATATATTCATTTTATTATAAGCAAAATTATGTAAATATAATTTATATTATACTGTTATATGTATAATATATGTATACACGTAATTATATTAAGATAAAAGGAATTTTAAATACATGTATTTATTCAATTTACCTTTTTTTGTGTCGTCAAAATGCTCAGAATCATCATCATTGAGAAATTTGTCCTCAGCACCTCGTTTACCTAAAATTATATTATGTAAAATTACGCTGTTGCTGCAGACAGAGCATTTACATGATTTTACAATGATAATCATATACAGCAATCCTAGCCAGACGCATGAATTTTCTACAGTTACCACTATAGGTTTGCACTATATAACTTTATGACGCCATTAACAATATTATTCTTTGCAGTAATGACATGTGAAATATATTCAGTACCGGTATAATTAATATATATATATTTTTCTATAAATAATTATAATAATTAGGTGAATTATAATAAAATAAATTATACATAAAATAAATGAATTTACATATGAGATGTTAAATATGTTAAAATAATTTATATAATTTTATATATTCGTTTTGGATGAATGTTTAATTAAATTTTGTCTGCGCTGCATTACAATATTATTTAAAAAAATCATATACTTACATTCAATAAGGGATTCCATATCCTTTCTATACTGTGCTGCAGAACTGTCTTTGAAGATTTCATGCTGCAACTGTTCATTGTTCATCATTTGTCCTATAGAAATGAAGTGTCGTAATCCCGCAGCAAGGCTAAGTATTAAATTATCTATGCCATTACTATTTTTGATCCATACGTAAAGCTGTTCGATCTGCTTAGTAGATTCGAATTGCATTTTGATAAGATTATGTAATAGAGTAGCCGTGTTTCAGAGATCTGTCGATGTAAACAGAGTAGATACCGAAGATTGAATGTGGATCTGCTCCCAGACGTGGCAGAATTTATACAAAAATGTGGCTGAATCAGCAAGAAATTAAAATTTATATTATTGTATACGGTCAATGTTAAAAAGATATGAGTGTCACATACGCTTCATGTCACATGACACTTATATGGAAATATACAAAATGCTATATTATTGTATACGGTCAATGTTAAAAAGATATGAGTGTCACATACGCTTCATGTCACACGACACTTATATGGAAATATACAAAATAGTGAGATTTTTAAATGGTAAAGATGCCAAAAGGTACCTCTATTTAAACCCCTTATTTTCCTCTCATTATTTTCTAATAATGCAGTCTTAGTAGAAAAATAGTGCAGTGTAAACAAAAACTGCAAGTGAGTGCATAAAAAATTTCCCACGAGAACCATAATTTACGAAGTCAATATATTTATTATGGTAATATCAGGAAAAATCGTATATTAATTAAAAGATTATAACATCAAAATGTAATTATTTTATTTGATATTATCGATCGAAAAAAATAATGACAAAATTTTCGTAACTTTTTTTTCATGTTTGGTCTTAAAAGAAAGGATTTTTTTTTTCATTTCACTCGTTTCTATTATTTTATATAACATTGTTGTTATATAGCCTATAAATTCAATTATGTATTAGTTAATTACATAATTATATAATTGTTCAAGTCAGTGGGAGAGTGGGGGGATGGGGAGGTACATCGGCACACCTCCCCCTCTCCTCTGTCGTTGTCCGCAAAATTGTAGTGCAATTTGTATGCTTCATTCGCTAGCAGACATCGCGCAGACGTGGATCGCTCTCATGACCCCCCTCCTCTCTTTAAAATACATTGGTCGTATACAAATGTGTATGTTATAGTACACGAACAATGTTATTTATATAGTAATTATAATAACATGGTTTATATATGAAATTCGTTGATTTTTAGAAATGACTGTTTAGTATATGATCAATGTTATTATCATAGAAATATTATTAACATTAATAGTACACGAATGTCAATGTTTCAGTATACAATTAATGTTAATAATATACAAACTTAAATAACATTGGATGAATACGGACATTGTTGTGGTATACAATTATCAATGTTACGTACACAATCAATGTTAATATCATAGAAATTTTTATAACATTAGCATTATATGAATTTCTATAATAAAGTATACGATTAATGTTAATAATATATAAATTATAAAACATTGGTTGTATACAAACATGGTTTTTTGTATACAAATATAATTAGCATTGTTGCTATAGCCATAATATATATTTTTTTAATTCATTAAAAAATAATACTATCGTAGCATGTAGTTTGTTAAAAAACCTACATTATAATTGCAACATAAATTTTATTATTCTTATTCATTTATCATTGGAAATATACATTATGCTATATTATTGTATACGGTCAATGTTAAAAAGATATGAGTGTCACATACGCTTCATATCACACGACACTTATATAGAAATAAACAAAATGCTATATTATTTTATACGGTCAATGTTAAAAAGATATGAGTGTCACATACGCTTCATGTCACATGACACTTATATAACTTTCATGTCTCAAAGAAAAGTGAAAGCCATATAAGATCTACACTATCGTGAGACCGCTATGGTAAGCAAAAAAAATATAGTTGTGTCTCCCATATCTTCCAACATTATCACATACTTATATGTTTTATATGTATTATAATGAACATTAAAAAAAAAAATCTATCACATTTAACATAGGTTCCATAGTAAGTTCCTATACTTCCTAT
Source organism: Siphlonurus alternatus (assembly GCA_949825025.1). Lineage (NCBI taxonomy): Eukaryota > Metazoa > Arthropoda > Insecta > Ephemeroptera > Siphlonuridae > Siphlonurus > Siphlonurus alternatus. The sequence goes on along the minus strand of OX463785.1, from coordinate 4,413,775 downwards.
GTTAAGTTCAGTATAGGAAAATCCCATGTTAAATGTGATACTAAGTTCCTATACTTCCTATGTTAAGTTCAGTATAGGAAAATCCCATGTTAAATGTGATAGAATTATTTTCATCACCTCTGTCCCCTTCTTGCGGGAAGTTTATATTTTCCCCCTCGATTACTACTAATGATGTTTAATTTTTCGTCATGGCTTGCCTTGTTTTGTGTTATTATTCTCCACAGAAACAAGGTAATAATTAACATCATCAGTTAATATCATCCACAATGGAGTATTGTCCTCAAATTTTTTTATTGCAGAAATGGATAGAGAGTGCAAAGCTATGCTACGCTGATTTTTTTCAGATTTTTTACAGCCCGGGAACTATTTTTAAAAAATTATTCAAAGTTCTTTTTGTGACGTCACGAGACGCCGCTCTTTAAGAAAAAGATAGGACTTGACGCCACGTGACGTCACAAATAGGACTTTCAATAATTTTTAAAAATACTTCCCGGGCTCTAAAAAATCGGAAAAAAATCAGGGTAGCATAACTTTTCACCCTCTATCCATTTCTGCAATAAAAAAAATGGAGGACAATGCTCCATTGTCTCGTGCATGTCCTACTTTTTGAGTGAACATAGCAATTGACGGAAGTAAAGTGATAAATTCACGAAAATTGTCACACAAACAGATAAATATAATATTCTCTGATATTAAACCAATGCATAACATCTATAATTTATTTATTACATATTTAGATACAGATATAATTAAATAATTATATAAATAATATAGATAAAGTATCTGGGGTTATGTCTTTTCCATTATTTCCGCTTATTAATCGTGTGTGACGTCAGAGTCAGACAAATATTTAACACGCAAGTATGTAAATGTGACGCTTCAGCGTTTTTGCTGTTGAATTTGACGGTGCTGGAGGGTTTTTAAAAAAATTGAAAATAAGTAATTCGATTACCTCTAACTAAATATGCAATATATAGGAGCTGCAGTTGGTATTTTAAAATGGCCGGTGTACAGAAAAAAATGAGAATACAAATCATAAGAGAAATGGTTACATTATATAAGAAAATTATATAAGAGAAATAGGAATATGATTGATTGATTTTTTTCTCACAGGTAACTGCTGAGGTATCTCCCGGAGATTTGAACAACGTGGCGGCTAAGTTGGATATTTTGGTGTCCAAATTGAATATTCTCAAGTAAAAATAATGTATAGGTATAAGTATGGGACGTATAGGAAATAGTATGGGATTTGATAGAAAGAGGTAGGTAAATGCATTGAGTATGTATAGGTATTGTATAGGCACGAATTTTTGATAAAAATATGGTGTGGTCAGAAGTATAGGCACCCCTTTATTTTATTTTGTGAGAACTGTGACCACACTTTTACCTATACTATAAAATTATCAAAACTGTGCCTACACTTTTGCATATATACCATTGGATGGTGAAAAATTTTAAAGTCCAATATTGGACTTAGAATAATTTTCTCTAGTATACACGGTACTTAATTAATGTTTAATTGGTATAATTTTTTTGAATTAGTAAATAAAACATAATTTAATTTATCCCATGCCTTTTGCAACTAATTTAATTATATATTTAATTGCGAGAATAATAAAATCGTATGTTTATTTATCATTTGTTATGTCAAATTTTTATATATCGTTTTCTGTAATTATAATTGTTATTTTTTTTCATTTTTTTTTTTTTATTATTTTAATATAATTTCGATCGATTTAATGAATAGTCCCGCCGCGGCCGCAACTCAAAATCTTTCTTATTTTTTAGTTGTTTTCTACCACTTCATATATTCCGCGCCGCGCGAGTTGAATTTTTTTTCCCTGTCTTGTGATTGGCTACAGATGCGTCAGCTGTTTATTTGTTATTGTAACGCTCTCAAAGAGAAAGTTTTGAGATGGCGTCTGTTCTTCAATTTGTCGTGAATTTCTGTCTATTTATGAGAAAAGAAATGCTAAAAACTGCATTCTGTCTCGTTATATCGGTAAGTTACTAATTCATACTTCATATTATATTGTTTTTAGTATTCATGGGACACATTATAATTGGATTTTTTCAATCACTTCAGGTGTCTCCTGGATGATGATGTCAACTACGGCCAAACTGCATGGTATGCATACAGCTTCAGCGAGTGGAGCTTTGCTCACATAAACGGTAAGTCTATATGCATATAGGATCTTGTTCTTTGTTATTAATGTATCAAAGACGATTATGTGCTTGTTGTATATTGACTCGCATGTTTGATTGATTGATTGATTTATATTTTGGGGCAATTGACACATTTTGGTCATGTATGCCCCCAGCGCGGCCTTTAAGAGACCGCAGATTTTTTACTGTTTCCCATATGGGATTTTATTTCTTTGTTTATTGTGTCTATGTTTTGATTTTCTTTGTTTTTCTCGTTTCTTTTCTTTGTTTGTTTCTGTTTACAGCTCTCTTCGTAGGTTCGCCTTAGTGGTGAACTCTAAGATGCGCTGCACTGCTTCCTCGTCGTTTGCGAGAACCTCTTTAGTGGAGCCTGTCATTTTGCAGGTCCTTCTTTCTTCCACGTAGTGGCGACAGTCCGTGAGGATGTGGTCCACTGTCAGTTCTTCGGCACAGGTTGCACACAGAGGAGGGGCTTCGTGCTCCATGAGGTGGCCGTGTGTCAGCCTGGTGTGTCCGATGCGCAGTCTGGCGAGGATGACCTCGTCCCTGCGGTTCTTTCTGTAGCTGGTCTGCCATGCGCGTGGCATTTCCTTGATGTTCCGCAGTTTGTTGTCATATGTGACCTCTTGCCACGATGCTTCCCATCTCCTTTGGATGTCCAGTTGTAGCGAGTTGCGGAAGTCGTCTGATGTGATCTCCTCCGAGTCCCAGTCCTCTTTCTCAGAGGCTCGCTTTGCGGCTTTGTCTGCAGCCTCATTTCCATGGATTCCAGCATGGCCGGGTACCCAGAGGAAAGAGACGTATTTGTCCTGGTTCGTCAACTGGTAGAGACAATCTTGGATTTTCTTTGCCAGTGGATTCTTGGGGAATGTTTTCTCAATTGTCTGGAGGCTACTGAGGGAGTCGGTACAGATCATAATGGATCTGTCGTCTCTTTCCAAACAGTGCTCGAGAGCTTTCCAGATGGCGTACATTTCTGATGTGAATACACTTGTTTGCTCACGCAGGCAGTATCCATGTTCTTCGTTGTTGATGACGAAGGCACAACCAACGTCATCGTCCTTCTTTGAGCCGTCGGTGAAGACCAGAGTGTAGTCTCTGTACTGGTCTATCACTTCTGAGTAAATGCCCCTGTAGATTAGGGGGTCTGTACTGTCTTTTTTGTTGTTTGCCAGGTCAAGTCTCACGCGTGGGCGTGGAATTTTCCACGGTGCAATCGAGCTTGGTGCCTGGTTGTACACAGCGGGGAGATAGTGGATTCCCATGTCTCCTGTGAGAAGTTCCCTCGCCCGGATGCCCAGAGGCCTTGTTGTTTTATGTCTTTGGAGGTATTTATTCCTGTGCTTTGGTTTGAAGACGCACTCGAATGTTGTGTGCTGTGGCTTGCTAAGAAGACTCGCGATGTAGTTGCAAGTTAGCAAGTCTCGCCTGCTCTTGAGTGGTGGTTCTCCAGCCTCTGCACAGAGGCTTTCTATTGGGCTAGAGCGAAATGCTCCTGTGGCCAGCCTCAGTCCAGTGTTGTGGACTGGGTCAAGCGTTTTGATATATGACGGTCTAGCTGAGTTGTAGATTATTGCTCCATAGTCTAGCTTGGAACGAACCAGGGCCCGATAGAGTCGTAAGAGTACCACTCGGTCAGCACCATAGGACTTTCCACTCAAGACACGGAGAAGGTTAAGTGGCTGTTGGCATTTTGCCTTCAGGCTTCTAAGATGGGGCCTCCACGACAATTTGCTGTCGAAAATGAGTCCCAGAAAGCGGACAGTATCAGAGCATGGGATCGGAATTCCTCCCATCTGGAGCTCAGGCTCTGGTTGCACACCACGCAGTCTGTGGAAGTGGACCACAGTGGTTTTCTGCGCAGAGAATTTGAATCCGTTGGATCTGCTCCACCTGAACAGTTTGTTGATGCACATTTGAAGTTGTCGTTGAGCCGTCCTCAGAAGTTTTGCTGCGCAGTAGATGATGAAGTCATCCACATACAGCGAACTCCTGATGGGGTGACTGACATTGCGAACGATGCTGTTGATCGCCACAGCGAACAATGTTACACTCAGCACCGATCCTTGGGGGACGCCAGTCTCCTGGGCTCGTTGATCAGAGATGGTGTTACCAACACGTACTGAAAAGACTCGGTCCTTCATGAACTCTCGGATGAAGACTGGCATGTGACCGCGCAGTCCCCATTCATGGAGGGTCTTGAGTATTCCGTGTCTCCAGGTCGTGTCGTAAGCCTTTTCCATGTCGAAAGACACGGCTACGAGGTGTTCTTTGTTGAGGTAGGCGTTCTGGATCTCGTTTTCGAGTTTCACCAGGTTATCGGTAGTAGAGCGATGTTGTCTGAACCCACATTGCTCATTGGAGAGAAGGTCATGTTTTTCAGCGAACCACACCAGGCGCTTGTTGACCATTCTTTCCATCACTTTGCACAGGACAGAAGTGAGGGCGATTGGGCGGTAGCTCTTCGGATCGATTTTGTTTTTGCCGGTTTTGTAGATCGGGATGACGATGGCTTTTTTCCACAGTTGTGGGAAAATGCCTTCGAGCCAGATTCGGTTGTACATCTGGAGAAGTTGAACAGACGCTTGATTGTTCAGGTGTCGTAACATCTCTATGTGGATTTGGTCTTGGCCAGGAGCTGAGCTCTTGGCATCTTTGAGTGCTGCCTCCATCTCCCACATGGTGAAAGGATGATTGTAGTCCAGGTCTTCTCTTGTGGAGAAGTCGGGTGGTCTACTCTCTGCCCTGTCCTTGTGAGGGATGAATGCTGGGTCATAGTTAGTTGGGTCTGAGATTGAGGAGAATGTGTCTGCCAGAATGTTAGACACTGCCTCTGGTGTTGTCTCTATTACTCCATTGACTTCAAGAGCAGGGATGGCCATGCATGTGCTCTTTCCATCAATTTTGCGGATCTTGTCCCAGACTTCCTTGACAGGAGTCGTGGAGTTGACTGAAGATACATAGCTTTGCCAGGAGGCCTTCTTTGCCTCCCTGATAATTTGTCTTGCGTTGGCTCGGCATATTCGGAACCATTCGACATTTTCTGGTGTTGGGCGTTTCTTGCATCGTCGGAGCGCTCTCCTACGCTCTCGAATCGCCTCTTTGCATTCTGGTGTCCACCAGGGCACTGGTATTTTCCCAGGCCTGGTGTTTGTCTGTGGGATGGTGTCCAAAGCTGCCGCCAAAAGTGCGTTGGTAAATGCTTCCACCATTTCGTCTATTCCCTGAGTGGGATCCCACGGGACCTGGGCTTGCTCAGTGTATCTGGGCCAGTCAGCTTTATCAAGGCGCCACTTTGGTGCACGCTCTTGTCGTATTTCATTTTCTAACATTTCTGTTACTATTGGGTAGTGGTCACTACCATAGGTGTCTTCGTATGCTCGCCACTCCAGTTGGGGAGCAAGTCGTGTAGTGCAGATGGTCAAATCAATTGCAGAGTGCGTGCCAGTAGCCATCGTCACATGTGTTGGTTCTCCTGTGTTGAGGATGGTGAGGCTCTCGATGTTCACAAACTGCTCAAGTATACGCCCTCGCTGGTCGATGCGGTCACATCCCCAGACGGTGTTGTGAGCGTTCAAATCTCCCAAGAGAATGTACGGCTTGGGGAGTTGGTGCACAAGGGCAACGATCTGCTGTTGTGTTACATTTACATTCGGTGGAAGATATACGTTGCAGATGCATACCTTGTGAGGAATGAGCATCTGCACCGCAACTACTTGAAGTTCCGTGACTAGTGGCACTTCCTGCGAGAAGGCGTCATTGCGAGCAAATGTCGCGACTCCCCCACAGGCAATGTCGCCATCCACGTAGTCTTTTCTGTAGCATGTGTAATTCTTCAATTTTGCATCTTGTGTAGGCTTAAGCCTAGTTTCCTGTAAGCAAATGGCAAGAGGGTTATTCTGAGACATGAGAAGGCTCAGGCCTTCACGTTGTCTGTAAAAACCGTTCATATTCCATTGAAGGGTAGCCATTGGAAGTTCTTATGGTTTGGGAGGGGTTTTAGCCCCAACCTTAGTTGCTGTTTGTGTTAACTTTTTCTGACTCTTGCCAGCGTTTGCATCGTATTTCTTTTTGTCCTCCAGGAATTGTTTCCCGGGTGGTAGTATTGGCTTTCGTTCTGGTTTCTTCGAAGATGTATTAATCGATCCAGAGGTACGAGGGGCCTTTAGTTTGGGTTCTTGCTGTGCAGCTGGAGCAGAGATTGTTTCTTGCTCTTCTTGCATTTCTGCAGTTTCAGGAGCAATTTGCTCCGCTTTTTTCTGTTCGGAAGAAGTTGAGCATGTTTACTGTATGCATATTATAACACATTGCATCATACATTACATAATTTGTACTGTACAGTGCACAGCCCAGTTTTGGATTTTAGCTCTCTTTTGGTTCCGAACTGCTTTTAGGCTCTTTATAGGCAAAAAAAGTTAAAAAAGAAAATTGTTTCTTATTTTTTTTTCATGTCCCACCACACAAATTTTTTTTTTTACTCAAGAGATGCTCTGATATGGAACTAAAATTATGGATAAACTCAATTGCTACATTCTATTGAACATATTAATATTTTTTCAAAATTTTAAGAACCCTAAATATGGCAGATAAAAATTGTTAAAAGTGCGAAATGTCTTAAGGGGATCCGTTACCGGGCTACGTGGTGTACGTGCAGACAAATTTAACATTTCTACTGGTTTGATACATTATTGTAATTACAATAACCCTATCCAATCTTGCAGGTTGCACCTTGGCGTGAGGGTGGTGAAGCGGATGTTGCAGCTAGAAGAGAGGCGAGAGATGCGGGGTGAGATCAGAGAGGACAGCTACGCCTCCTTGCAGGACCTCATCGTAGTCATAAAGAATGGTGAGTACCAGACACAAACTTTTGTTTTCACTATTTACTGCAAGTTATTATGGCAGTGTTTCTCGGAGGGTGTTCCTTGATCAAGTAGTACTGACTCGTCGCTACATTATAAAACCAACATGGTTGCCATTTAACGTAAACTGCTACCAGACACAAATTAACTTGCATTTCAGTACGTTATTATGGCAAAATATCTCGGAGGCTGTTTCTTTGTTACTTACTGACTAGTCGCTACTAAATTCAGACAAGATGGCTGCCATTTAGCGGAACTTCCAACTAGACACAAACACACTTGCATTTCAGTACGTTATGATGGCAAAGTGTCTCGGAGGCTCTTCCTCGGTTAAGTACTGACTTGTCGCTACTAAATTCAGACAAGATGGCTGCCATTTAGCGGAACTTTCAACTAGACACAAACACACTTGCATTTCAGTACGTTATCATGGCAAAGTGTCTCGGAGGCTCTTCCTTTGTTAAGTAGTGACTTGTCTCTACTAAATTTAACAAGATGGCTGCCATTTAGCGGAACCTTTAATTAGACACAAACTCACTTCCATTTCAGTACGTTATGATGGCAAAGCGTCTCGGAGGCAGTTTCTTTGTTACGTACTGACTAATCGCTACTAAATTTAGACAAGATGGCTGCCATTTAGCGGAACCTTCAACTTGACACAAACTCACTTGCATTTCAGTACGTTATGATGGCAAAGTGTCTCGGAGGCAGTTTCTTTGATTGATTGATTTATATTTTGGGGCAATTGACACATTTTGGTCATGTATGCCCCCAGCGCGGCCTTTAAGAGACCGCAGATTTTTGACTGTTTCCCATATGGGATTTTATTTCTTTGTTTATTGTGTCTATGTTTTGATTTTCTTTGTTTTTCTCGTTTCTTTTCTTTGTTTGTTTCTGTTTACAGCTCTCTTCGTAGGTTCACCTTAGTGGTGAACTCTAAGATGCGCTGCACTGCTTCCTCGTCGTTTGCGAGAACCTCTTTAGTGGAGCCTGTCATTTTGCAGGTCCTTCTTTCTTCCACGTAGTGGCGACAGTCCGTGAGGATGTGGTCCACTGTCAGTTCTTCGGCACAGGTTGCACACAGAGGAGGGGCTTCGTGCTCCATGAGGTGGCCGTGTGTCAGCCTGGTGTGTCCGATGCGCAGTCTGGCGAGGATGACCTCGTCCCTGCGGTTCTTTCTGTAGCTGGTCTGCCATGCGCGTGGCATTTCCTTGATGTTCCGCAGTTTGTTGTCATATGTGACCTCTTGCCACGATGCTTCCCATCTCCTTTGGATGTCCAGTTGTAGCGAGTTGCGGAAGTCGTCTGATGTGATCTCCTCCGAGTCCCAGTCCTCTTTCTCAGAGGCTCGCTTTGCGGCTTTGTCTGCAGCCTCATTTCCAGGGATTCCAGCATGGCCGGGTACCCAGAGGAAAGAGACGTATTTGTCCTGGTTCGCCAACTGGTAGAGACAATCTTGGATTTTCTTTGCCAGTGGATTCTTGGGGAATGTTTTCTCAATTGTCTGGAGGCTACTGAGGGAGTCGGTACAGATCATAATGGATCTGTCGTCTCTTTCCAAACAGTGCTCGAGAGCTTTCCAGATGGCGTACATTTCTGATGTGAATACACTTGTTTGCTCACGCAGGCAGTATCCATGTTCTTCGTTGTTGATGACGAAGGCACAACCAACGTCATCGTCCTTCTTTGAGCCGTCGGTGAAGACCAGAGTGTAGTCTCTGTACTGGTCTATCACTTCTGAGTAAATGCCCCTGTAGAGTAAGGGGTCTGTACTGTCTTTTTTGTTGTTTGCCAGGTCAAGTCTCACGCATGGGCGTGGAATTTTCCACGGTGCAATCGAGCTTGGTACCTGGTTGTACACAGCGGGGAGATAGTGGATTCCCAGGTCTCCTGTGAGAAGTTCCCTCGCCCGGATGCCCAGAGGCCTTGTTGTTTTATGTCTTTGGAGGTATTTATTCCTGTGCTTTGGTTTGAAGACGCACTCGAATGTTGTGTGCTGTGGCTTGCTAAGAAGACTCGCGATGTAGTTGCAAGTTAGCAAGTCTCGCCTGCTCTTGAGTGGTGGTTCTCCAGCCTCTGCACAGAGGCTTTCTATTGGGCTAGAGCGAAATGCTCCTGTGGCCAGCCTCAGTCCAGTGTTGTGGACTGGGTCAAGCGTTTTGATATATGACGGTCTAGCTGAGTTGTAGATTATTGCTCCATAGTCTAGCTTGGAACGAACCAGGGCCCGATAGAGTCGTAAGAGTACCACTCGGTCAGCACCATAGGACTTTCCACTCAAGACACGGAGAAGGTTAAGTGGCTGTTGGCATTTTGCCTTCAGGCTTCTAAGATGGGGCCTCCACGACAATTTGCTGTCGAAAATGAGTCCCAGAAAGCGGACAGTATCAGAGCATGGGATCGGAATTCCTCCCATCTGGAGCTCAGGCTCTGGTTGCACACCACGCAGTCTGTGGAAGTGGACCACAGTGGTTTTCTGCGCAGAGAATTTGAATCCGTTGGATCTGCTCCACCTGAACAGTTTGTTGATGCACATTTGAAGTTGTCGTTGAGCCGTCCTCAGAAGTTTTGCTGCACAGTAGATGATGAAGTCATCCACATACAGCGAACTCCTGATGGGGTGACTGACATTGCGAACGATGCTGTTGATCGCCACAGCGAACAATGTTACACTCAGCACCGATCCTTGGGGGACGCCAGTCTCCTGGGCTCGTTGATCAGAGATGGTGTTACCAACACGTACTGAAAAGACTCGGTCCTTCATGAACTCTCGGATGAAGACTGGCATGTGACCGCGCAGTCCCCATTCATGGAGGGTCTTGAGTATTCCGTGTCTCCAGGTCGTGTCGTAAGCCTTTTCCATGTCGAAAGACACGGCTACGAGGTGTTCTTTGTTGAGGTAGGCGTTCTGGATCTCGTTTTCGAGTTTCACCAGGTTGTCGGTAGTAGAGCGATGTTGTCTGAACCCACATTGCTCATTGGAGAGAAGGTCATGTTTTTCAGCGAACCACACCAGGCGCTTGTTGACCATTCTTTCCATCACTTTGCACAGGACAGAAGTGAGGGCGATTGGGCGGTAGCTCTTCGGATCGATTTTGTTTTTGCCGGTTTTGTAGATCGGGATGACGATGGCTTTTTTCCACAGTTGTGGGAAAATGCCTTCGAGCCAGATTCGGTTGTACATCTGGAGAAGTTGAACAGACGCTTGATTGTTCAGGTGTCGTAACATCTCTATGTGGATTTGGTCTTGGCCAGGAGCTGAGCTCTTGGCATCTTTGAGTGCTGCCTCCATCTCCCACATGGTGAAAGGATGATTGTAGTCCAGGTCTTCTCTTGTGGAGAAGTCGGGTGGTCTACTCTCTGCCCTGTCCTTGTGAGGGATGAACGCTGGGTCATAGTTAGTTGGGTCTGAGATTGAGGAGAATGTGTCTGCCAGAATGTTAGACACTGCCTCTGGTGTTGTCTCTATTACTCCATTGACTTCAAGAGCAGGGATGGCCATGCATGTGCTCTTTCCATCAATTTTGCGGATCTTGTCCCAGACTTCCTTGACAGGAGTCGTGGAGTTGACTGAAGATACGTAGCTTTGCCAGGAGGCCTTCTTTGCCTCCCTGATAATTTGTCTTGCGTTGGCTCGGCATATTCGGAACCATTCGACATTTTCTGGTGTTGGGCGTTTCTTGCATCGTCGGAGCGCTCTCCTACGCTCTCGAATCGCCTCTTTGCATTCTGGTGTCCACCAGGGCACTGGTATTTTCCCAGGCCTGGTGTTTGTCTGTGGGATGGTGTCCAAAGCTGCCGCCAAAAGTGCGTTGGTAAATGCTTCCACCATTTCGTCTATTCCCTGAGTGGGATCCCACGGGACCTGGGCTTGCTCAGTGTATCTGGGCCAGTCAGCTTTATCAAGGCGCCACTTTGGTGCACGCTCTTGTCGTATTTCATTTTCTAACATTTCTGTTACTATTGGGTAGTGGTCACTACCATAGGTGTCATCGTATGCTCGCCACTCCAGTTGGGGAGCAAGTCGTGTAGTGCAGATGGTCAAATCAATTGCAGAGTGCGTGCCAGTAGCCATCGTCACATGTGTTGGTTCTCCTGTGTTGAGGATGGTGAGGCTCTCGATGTTCACAAACTGCTCAAGTATACGCCCTCGCTGGTCGATGCGGTCACATCCCCAGACGGTGTTGTGAGCGTTCAAATCTCCCAAGAGGATGTACGGCTTGGGGAGTTGGTGCACAAGGGCAACGATCTGCTGTTGTGTTACATTTACATTCGGTGGAAGATATACGTTGCAGATGCATACCTTGTGAGGAATGAGCATCTGCACCGCAACTACTTGAAGTTCCGTGACTAGTGGCACTTCCTGCGAGAAGGCGTCATTGCGAGCAAATGTCGCGACTCCCCCACAGGCAATGTCGCCATCCACGTAGTCTTTTCTGTAGCATGTGTAATTCTTCAATTTTGCATCTTGTGTAGGCTTAAGCCTAGTTTCCTGTAAGCAAATGGCAAGAGGGTTATTCTGAGACATGAGAAGGCTCAGGCCTTCACGTTGTCTGTAAAAACCGTTCATATTCCATTGAAGGGTAGCCATTGGAAGTTCTTATGGTTTGGGAGGGGTTTTAGCCCCAACCTTAGTTGCTGTTTGTGTTAACTTTTTCTGACTCTTGCCAGCGTTTGCATCGTATTTCTTTTTGTCCTCCAGGAATTGTTTCCCGGGTGGTAGTATTGGCTTTCGTTCTGGTTTCTTCGAAGATGTATTAATCGATCCAGAGGTACGAGGGGCCTTTAGTTTGGGTTCTTGCTGTGCAGCTGGAGCAGAGATTGTTTCTTGCTCTTCTTGCATTTCTGCAGTTTCAGGAGCAATTTGCTCCGCTTTTTTCTGTTCGGAAGAAGTTGAGGGTTTATCTGTCACCTCTTTAGCTTCCGGTGTCGTGAGGAGCGGCTGCTCTACTCCAGACTGGCTTTCGGTGTCCATGTTTTCAGACTCGCTGAACACGCGGACTTCTTGGTTTCTGCGGCGTCTTAGACGCTTCTGCTTTCTTTCCTCCTCTTGCTCGGACTCTTGAGATTCTTGAGGGGTTTGGTCAGTTGCCTGACGTTTTTTCAGCCTTTGGGTAGATAACACCTGCGTAGGTATCATCTGCTTCTTTGGTTCTTGTTGTTTCTGTTCTTGCTCTATGTTCTTTCCTTGTTGGCGTTTTCCTTTGAGAACTGCCTTCGCGAAAGTATTCACCAGAGCTGGGGTGCTTTCTCTCAGCTTAGCCTGGGCGGCACGGTAGCTGATTTTGTCCAAGACCATGTATTCTTGGATTTTGAGCTCTTCTTTGTATCGTGGGCAGTTTCTAGACCAAGATACGTGCTTTCCCTTGCAGTTTACACAGCTCTGCTCAGCTGTGCAGTTGTCTTCATGTATTTTGCTGCCGCACTTGCCGCAGACTTCGTCCACTCTACACACTTTGCTGGTGTGTCCGAATTTCTGGCATTTGTAGCAGCGCATAGGATTTGGAATGTAAGCTCGTACCTTCAAGAAAAATCTGGCGATTTGTATCTTTTCTGGCAGAACTGTTTGGTCAAATGTTAGGATGTAGTTCTCGGTGGGGACCAGTTCAGTGCCCTTACGTTTCTTGATCTGGGTAACTTCAGTTACCTTGTATTCTTTCAGCTCCTCCTTGATGTCCTCCAGTGTTGATTGCATCAGGCCAGAGCATGAGATTATTCCCTTTGTTTGATTTAGGGAGCGATGTGCCTCGACTGTGACTGAGGTTTCTCCAAGGTTTTTCACTGTTAAGATCTTTCGGGACTGATCATCCGAGATTGTTTCTACGAGGATGGATCCGTCTTTCAATGTTTGATAGCTTTTGGGTTGGCCAAAAGCTAACATCATATTGCGGTGGAGACGGATTGCACACAGCTTATCCAGTCTTTCACCTTGCACATTACATTTTATGGTGAGGTATGTAGGGGCCTCCCTCCCCTCCCTGAGCCGGTTGTCGTGAGAGAACGTGAGTTCTCGCCACGCTGGTCGCTTGCTCCTCTTTGACATTGGAAAAATGGCAAAGAAAGTTAAGAAAGATATATGAACGCTTTATGAGTAGGTCCACAAATTGTAATCATAAGAAAAAGGGTTGCCGCGCTCACGGCCACGAGGTCATTACTGCCACCAAGGGACCTCCCAAGGTGGAGAGGGGTGCTGTAAAATGCCTCGCCCTAGAAGAGGACTCCTGACAACTAGGACTTGAAAACTCTGCTCTCCATGAGCTAGTTTCTTTGTTAAGTACTGACTTGTCGCTACTAAATTCAGACAAGATGGCTGCCATTTAGCGGAACTTCCAACTAGACACAAACACACTTGCATTTCAGTACGTTATGATGGCAAAGTGTCTCGGAGGCTCTTCCTCGGTTAAGTACTGACTTGTCGCTACTAAATTCAGACAAGATGGCTGCCATTTAGCGGAACTTTCAACTAGACACAAACACACTTGCATTTCAGTACGTTATCATGGCAAAGTGTCTCGGAGGCTCTTCCTTTGTTAAGTAGTGACTTGTCTCTACTAAATTTAACAAGATGGCTGCCATTTAGCGGAACTTTCAATTAGACACAAACTCACTTCCATTTCAGTACGTTATGATGGCAAAGCGTCTCGGAGGCAGTTTCTTTGTTACGTACTGACTAATCGCTACTAAATTTAGACAAGATGGCTGCCATTTAGCGGAACCTTCAACTTGACACAAACTCACTTGCATTTCAGTACGTTATGATGGCAAAGTGTCTCGGAGGCAGTTTCTTTGTTACGTACTGACTTTTCGCTACTAAATTTAACAAGATGGCTGCCATTTAGCGGAACTTTCAACTAGACACAAACTCACTTCCATTTCAGTACGTTATGATGGCAAAGTGTCTCGGAGGCAGTTTCTTTGTTACTTACTGACTTGTCGCTACTAAATTTAACAAGATGGCTGCCATTTAGCGGAACTTTCAACTAGACACAAACTCACTTCCATTTCAGTACGTTATGATGGCAAAGTGTCTCGGAGGCAGTTTCTTTGTTACGTACTGACTTGTCGCTACTAAATTTAACAAGATGGCTGCCATTTAGCTCAACCTTCATCTAGACACAAACTAACTTGCATTTCAGTACGTTATGATGGCAAAGTGTCTCGGAGGCAGTTTCTTTGTTACGTACTGACTTGTCGCTACTAAATTTAACAAGATGGCTGCCATTAAGCGGAACTTTCAACTAGACACAAACTCACTTCCATTTCAGTATGTTATGATGGCAAAGTGTCTCGGAGGCAGTTTCTTTGTTACTTACTGACTTGTCGCTACTAAATTTAACAAGATGGCTGCCATTTAGCGGAACTTTCAACTAGACACAAACTCACTTGCATTTCAGTACGTTATGATGGCAAAGTGTCTCGGAGGCAGTTTCTTTGTTACGTACTGACTAGTCGCTATTAAATTTAGACAAGATGGCTGCCATTCAGCTTAACCTTCAACTAGACACAAACTCACTTGCATTTTAGTACGTTATGATGGCAAAGTGTCTCGGAGGCAGTTTCTTTGTTACGTACTGACTAGTCGCTACATTATAAAACCAACATGGCTGCCATTTAAAGTAAACTGCTACCAGACACAAACTTGCTTGTATTTTTAGTACATTATCATGGCAATGTATCTCTGAATTTGTTAGTTGGTCAAGTATTGACTCATCGTTGAATTTTGTAAACAAAATGGCTGCCATTTAAAGTAACCTGCTACCAGACACAAACTGACTTGTATTTTCAGCACGTTATCATGGCAATGTCTCCCGGAGACTGTTTTTTGGTCAACTTCTGACTCGGGAGTCGTCGCTACATCATGAACCAAGATGGCTGCCTTGTAACAAATACTATTACCGCACAAAACTAAATTGTGTCCTCAGTTTGTTATGGTAGAAATGTGTCCCTGAGGCTAATTCTTGGTCAAGTACCGACTCGTAGCTGCATTATAGAACACATATGTTTATTGTTTGATTTACGTCAAAATAAATTATCGGACGTAACTTTGTGTAATTTTATTTCATGTTTTTTAACGTAATGTTTGTCATTGCAGATTGATTGTGGATATGGTATGGCAAACCTCTTCCGTTGGAATCATCAGAGCCAAGCTGCCGGGAGTCTACCCAGAACCTGTAGTTTCTACCAATTATTGTATTATGCTTAGAAGGAAATATAAGAAATAAAGTATTGTTTATTAAAAATAATGTTTTTCTTCAAAATATAATAAATTATAATATTTGTTTTTACTGACAATTTTATTTCTATATTGGAATTATGTTGATTAATTTTATTATGTTATCTGTTTTGTTAATATGTTGTTTAATTGTACCTTTTTGATGAACCAATAAATTTTAATTAATAAAAATAAAATAATTGTGCAATTTTTATGTAATTAGAGTACAGGACAGTGGAAATAAGTTTTCTCCCCATACTTTTGCCTATACCATTATTTGGTGTGGGCAGAAGTATGGGTACCATTATAGTACCATGGTGTGTGCAAAAGTATAGGCACAAATGTAGGAGAAGAGTGTAGGCATAAGTATAGGAAAATCGGTCATTTTCCCCATACTTTATGCACATACTTTTGGTATAAGAACAGTGTGGGTATGCCCATACAATATCCCATATTATTTCACATACTATTCCTATACAATTTTTTTACTTGAGTTGTCATTGACAAGTGGAAGTCAGTCAGTGTGAGAGGCCCAACAGTACAACCAGGTATAGGCAGCACACTTTACGTAATATAGTCGTTGTGGATATTTGTAATTTTTTTTTATAGAAAACAGCACTGTGACCAGAGCGAACTTGATTAGGAGGCCACAGCACGACCGCGCCCACTTTTCAATAGCCGTCCTACTGAGCAGCAGGTTTGCGTGTAATCAAATGGGAGAGGGCTTCACTTTGGTCGCGGTTTACGACAATTACGCTGTATGCTAGAGTTTTCAAAATGAAACAAGTTTAACTCTAATATAGTTTAATCTTACTGGACAACCTTTTTTTTCACGCAAAAACAATATTAATACACTTTATAAATTAAACTTTTATGAACCCGACTTCTGCTACTTCTGTTACATCTGCGCATGCGCCGGCATGCGCGAAGTAATAAAAGTCAGTTTACTGGCGATGACGTCATATGAACATTGAAAGCCTTCCTTCATAGCGAGTGACTTTCACTTTACTTAATTGCATTTTCTATACTTTGTATATATCAAGTAAAGTTATTTACTACATCGAAAATAATGTATGAAAGTTGATTCAAGTGCTTTTGTATTTGCAATATTTCGTGACGTCATGATACATTACTAAAGCTTGGAAGATAGAACCAAGTTCGCGCCCTAACTTTATAATACCGTCTTATTTCTCAAGAAGTATGATATTTATGAACTAAATAAAATAATTAGCAAACGGGAGACTACATTGAAGTATTATCGCACTACAAAACACCTTCATTAATATCAAGTAAATATTTAAAAAAATATATTTCCTCCCGATTACATTGCATGTTATTTTTTTAAATTCCGGACGGCTAATGTCTCGACAGATGACGATCGCGCCGGCTGGGTTGTGGCCTCCTACTCAAGTACGCTCTGCTGTGACACTCGGGAATGCACTAGTTTGACAATTTGATTAGATGCAATAGTTTGACAATAAAATGATTATGAATTTACCATTCTTTCTTAAAGAAGTAGAAAGTAATAAGTTATTTCAGTTTAAATGGACAACTTGCATGAAATTTTTTTATTGCAGATATGAATTAGAGGGTACTAAATTATGCCACTATGAATTTTTCCAGGTATTTTTTAGTCCCGGAATTCTTTTTAAACAATTATTGAAAATTATGTAACTTAAGTTGGCACCCCTGGATCCTTAACAAAAAGAATACGGCCTAGACGCCTATTGACACCTCCAAGGGGCGTGGTCGCACATTCAACAATTATTTGAAAATAGTTCTGGGACTCAAAAAAACTAGTCGTTCACAGTAACATAATTTGGTACCCTCTATTCATTTCTGCAATAAAAAAACTCATGCAGGTTGTTATTTTATTAATACTTTCTATATTTTTATGAAAATAATGAAAAATTGTTTTATTTCAGGAACTGCAATTTATGCATCACTAAAAATGACGACGCTGCTTGGAAAGAAGTACTTCATTAATGATGATGAACTGGTAGGATATTTATAGCAATTATTTTCATCAATGAATAAGTTTGTTGATGGATTAAAAGAGGATTAAAGAGGAGAAGTGCTTTTTTTCTTGTATTGACGGAGCATAAAATGTTAAAAATATATATTCTCTCAATTTCATCTGCAATTTGAGCGAGGTGGGAATAAAATATGTGCTTTAAAAAAGGATATTAGTTTTAGACGAAGACGTATTTAGATGAAGACATAATTGTTCAACATTAAGGATGGCATAGATGTATTCTTTTATTACAATGCTTAATTATTATTTAATTTCAGCTTCATAATTTTTGCTGGAATGTTGTTCCGTTCATTATTATGCGTACAAATTACTGAATATACGTCCTAAATTTTGTCCCCCTTTAGTTTATCATTTCGTTACGTTTTGCTTTCTGGTTTAGTATAAGGCTGATATATATATATATATATATATATATATATATATAATTTTAAACTTCTATCGTGTTTACACGCCAAGACAAGAAAAGAAATTTTCCCACAGAGCAAACTTGAGTAGAAGGCCACAACACGACCGCGCCCACTTTTCAATAGCCGTCCTACTGAGCAGCAGGTTTGCGTGTAATCAAATGGGAGAGGGCTTCACTTTGGTCGCGGTTTACGACAATTACGCTGTATGCTAGAGTTTTCAAAATGAAACAAGTTTAACTCTAATATAGTTTAATCTTACTGGACAACCTTTTTTTTCACGCAAAAACAATATTAAAACACTTAAATCAAACTTTTATGAACCCGACTTCTGCTACTTCTGTTACATCTGCGCATGCGCCGGCATGCGCGAAGTAATAAAAGATAAAAGTCAGTTTACTGGCGATGACGTCATATGAACATTGAAAGCCTTTCTTCATAGCGAGTGACTTTCACTTTACTTAATTGCATTTTCTATACTTTGTATATATCAAGTAAAGTTATTTACTACATCGAAAATAATGTATGAAAGTTGATTCAAGTACTTTTGTAATTTCAATATTTCGTGACGTCATGATACATTACTAAAGCTTGGAAGATAGAACCAAGTTCGCGCCCTAACTTTATAATACCGTCTTATATCTCAAGAAGTATGATATTTATGAACTAAATAAAATAATTAGCAAACGGGAGACTACATTGAAGTATTATCGCACTACAAGACACCTTCATTAATATCAAGTAAATATTTAAAAAAAAATATGTCCTCCCGATTACATTGCATGTTATTTTTTTAAATTCCGGACGGCTAATGTCTCGACAGATGACGATCGCGCCGGCTGGGTTTTGGCCTCCTACTCAAGTACGCTCTGTTTCCCACTTCAAAGACTTTTAAATTTTCTGACAAAATTTCTTGTCTTGGCGGGTAAACACGGTAGAAGTTTAAAATTATATAAAATACTGCCAATGTCTGTAAGTTGAAAAACTTACTATATTTCATCTTCATATATATATATATATATATATATATATATATATATATATATATATATATATATATATATATATATATATATATATATATATATATATATATATGTATATCTCTTTGGGCTCAACCGTGGCCATGCGATGAAGCAGCGCCGCCACACCCTTCAAAACTTTGCCCAGGCTCATAAATTCTCTGGCCATGCTTCATCGCCTGGGCACGGTTGAGCACGGCCCGACTCTCACTGCATGGTCAACTGCCTATGCAGCTGAAAGCCGGGCTGTGCCGAACAATGCCCATCAAGAAAGACTACAATTAGGAGGTGCCACGCTCCGTTCTGCCCCCAAGAGGACAGAGACAATCTGTTTCAGAAATCAGACTGTCATCTGCATTTGCGTTTTCTGCGCTTTCCGCTTGGGGGCAGCATGGAGCGTGGCACCTCTTAATTGTAGTCTTCTTGATATATAATATATGCCCATGCGATTCAGCAGCGCCGCCACACTTGGACCACGAGAAACTCTGCTCCGGTCCATCAAATCTCTTTCCATAAGACACGGAGGTCTCTAAGGGTCTCTGAGGTCTATTCAGCATTTCACAATAAATAAGAGCTCACCTTAGCAGAGTATAGACAGCCGTAAGAAGCGTTCCTCCTACCAACTCCATCATCTAGTAGTCAGTCACACCCATCCAAAGTCACGAAAAGTCTGTCGTGTTCAGGATTTGAACCGGGGATCTCTCAAACAAACGTCAGTCGTTCTAATCACTACACCATTGAGTAGATAAAAGGTACCAATAGATTGAAATTATTCCTTAATAAAAAATTACATGTTTAGCTCACTTACTCCGATGCTTACGAGTGGTGCAGAAAGAAAGGTCTCCAATTAGTGAGCATTGAAACTGAAAAGGAAAACGTCGCACTCGCATCAGGTGTGTAAATTAATTAGCAAATAATAAACAAGAACGAAATTTTGTAAATTGTTTTTTTTTTTTTCAATTAACATAGCAACCTAAAGTTGTTGTAAAATATACTGAGAAAATTGAAGAAAACAGGAACTAATGTTTAGGGAAATAAAAAAAAAAATACATTTCATGATAAATTTGAACTTAAATGTCTTATGAAGGAATTTAATAAAAAAACGAAGTCTAAATGTATAAAAAAAAATCAAAAAGTTCTGCCTCGATATACATATAAATAATATACTAGAGTTAAGCCATCGATTTGGTCAATTAGCTAATATTGATCCATTCAGATAGAAGCATATTTTAGTCCCCATTGACATTTCTGAATCTGCCTAGTTATTACCTCTGACCTCCAATGACCTTTATTTAAAATTTTTGAAACTGCTTATTCAAAACTTAAACTTGACATCTAGTGAACTTTGCATCACAATTCTGAACCAGCCAGGTCAACGACCTGTATTCCTAATGACCTTTGCGTTACAGCTCTAATCCTGCCCAGCCCCGCGATGTACTGGACGAGCGGCAATGACCTTGAAAGGTTGTTCTTCTTCGTCTGGAGGTCAACTAGACAGCCCTTCACGTTCACCAACTGGTACCCTGGTGACCCGAACAACCTTCATGGCGAGCAGTGCGTGGCAGTGGGCAAATGGTACACGACAGAGTTCGGCTGGCTCGATTTGTCGTGCGATCTGAAGCTAAGATTCGTCTGCGAGGAGCCATAAAACAAGACGAGATGATGAGGATTAATTTGGCAACGCTGGATTTGCACGCATAGCACTAAAATTAAATTATTTCCTTCATCCTTAAATGTACAATCCGTTTAAAATCAATTTTACAGGTTCTTTAATTGTAGTCTCCTATTTTCCTCGCCTAGCTTTGATCTATGTTACTGCATAGGTCACCTTCTCGACTTTCGATACCCTTACTTGATGGCATGCCTGTGCCAGGAAACAACCTTGTGGGGCTTAGAGAGGGCGTGATCAATAATCGAGATGGTGACCTAAGTAATATAGATTGGAGCTAGGGTAAGAGAGATTGAAATTGGAACTGTTGACTACAAAGCAAGAACCATTTGTAGTAAAATAGAATTTTAAAAGCACTGTAGAGTACGTATTTTAAAAACACCTTTGTTGCATCTCGTTTCTATAACAATCTCCCAGCTTCAGTATTGTAAAGGCACTAATAATTAAGTACATTGTTCAACAAATAATATTTAAATTATAAGACAATTTTTTTTAAATTGATTAATTAAAGGGACATATGCCACTCATTCATAATAATGAATGATTGATTGGTTGGTATTTTGGGGAAATTGACACATTTTGGTCATGTTTATATATATATATACCCCCAGCGCGACCATTGATTGGCCGCAAATTTTTAAACTGTATCCCTCACGAGGTTTTCTCATTCACAATAAAATAAACCTAGCTTAATTATTAAACGAAAATTTTATGGAATTTTCCTTAAAATCTTACTAATATCAGATTAAATAGGAATGTGCTGTACCTATAATATATTATACTCCCTGAAAATATACAGAAGAGAAGAATTTTGAATTGAATGGCCTTGAAATCAAAACAAAGGAATTAAATTTATTTTGTCATATTGAATAACATTTGGAATTTCGAATACCACGATTGATTGCATGGTTTATATTTTAGGGCAATTGACACATTTTGGTCGTGTATGCCCCCGAATTATGAATTCCATAATAGATAAAGAATTTTAAATGTTTAAACATTTTTTTTAATCATTCTTCTTCGTGCAATCAACCAATTACGAAATACGTTAATTAAAAATTAAATTAAAATGTGCACAATTTGAAGTAGTGCTGCCACCTACTGAGTAGTCCGAAAAAGAAGTTCAGTTTCATATTATTTAAATGGAAACAGCGTACATGTAAAGCCAATATTTTTGTGTCAACTAAAATGGGTGCATAGTTTTTATAACTTTTTACCATACGCACGTCCTCATGAAATCAAAAAGAGAAGACAGGATAAAAATCATGAAAATATTTTGGATTAAATTATTAACATAATGAAAAGATTTTCTATGTATTTAAGAAATTTGTACAAAAATATTAAAAATGGTTATATAGCATTATATAAAAATGCAAATGTTATACAAAATAATAGTATGGAATGAAAATGAAGTAAAATTTCCGAAATGTAATATTTGCAGTAATTATATATTGCTTCGTGCTGTACAAATATTAATGCACTTAAAAAAAATAACTCCCTCATACTCTTTAGTCGCCGTACAATTGTTAAAATAAAACTTATCAAGAATTTTTAATTAGAATATTGGGAACATACGTCAATGTTGCCAACTAAAAGCACATCTGACATAATTTCAGTAGACGTTATGTTAGAAATGGAATAAATAAAAGTTTGAGAAATACGTACAACTTTTATTTTTGTGTCCAAAAAAAAACTAGAACTTTCATAACTAACATTCATCTGCATGATGTTCGTGATTTTGTACAAGAGGCGCTGCGACCAACAACAAAATAGAGAGGACAAAACGATAATAAAATATGAAACATAATGTTAAGGTATAACCTGAGAATTTGTCTGTCAAGGTCAAGAGGCGTGGCTATAGTGGCAACACTGTTTGCATTGGAATGCGAATAAATTTTTAGGAGGGGGTGGTGACATCAGTCCTTGAAAACGTTGCCACATTTCTCATGACATATAGGAAACGATCATCGCCACGGTTCAAAATATATGACAACAATTCAGAAAAATAGTCTAAAAAATAGGTTTTAGTAAAAAAAAAAAGTAAAAGAATCTGTTGTATAGTTTTTTTGCAATGCTAATTAACAAATTTAACATTGGAAGGATACAAAATTCTCATTTAAATAAATTAATTATAATTAAACCAACGGTTAAAAAATTCCGAAAAAATTCAGAGCTAATTTGACGATTGCTGTAAGTCCACCAAATTAATTTGAAGAAAATCTGTTGTAGCGAATTTTTCGTCCAAATTTCTCAGGTTAAGCCTTAAAATGCCAATGATATCTTTTCGACAGGAGGTTCATAATGAAATTATTAGAATTGACGTGCATCGTTCCATCGTTATAAAGATTTGTAATAATTAAGACGTGTCTCGTGTTTATGCGATCGTAACGATTCTCAGTTGGAACTGGTTCTAAATTTCTGAATGTATTTTGGGGCAATTGACAAATCTAGGTCATTCATGCCCCCAGCGCGACCTTTGGTAGGTCACAATTTCTTATCATACGAAGGCATACAATACACGACACTGATGTGTGCGGTGCTAAATCTGATCACACAGGATCTTATTTTTTAAATCATACGCTTCAAAATTATGCGATCTAGTGTGAGACAACCCTAATGAAGAAAATTTTAATGTACATTCTATTTAAGACAATTTTCTTAGAGCGACACAAAACCTCTTTACATTTGATTAGATTAGGAGAACACAGAGTCAAAATATGAACATAATTATTTCTCAATATTCTAGAATCTAGAAAAATTTAGAAAAAAGTTCATAGGTATGTCTACCCATTTAGAAAGAAATGTTTGAGATGTTAAAAAAGCAGATAGTTTAAATGCCCAGCAGGTTTTAAGATACTCTATATAATATTTACGTCCAAGAAAAGTGAAATTAATTTGCACATGATGACATTAGTAAAATCATTCCTACAGTAATATTTATTGTTTAAGGACAACAATGGCAAACTTTTCTAAACTCTCACCATGTGTATACAAATTAAATATGTTAAATATTTGTAACCAAAAATACAGCACGCCCTTAAATAAGGGTACGGTAACACGACTTATATATAAATAAAAAAAAAACATGCATAAAAGTTATGAAACATTTTTCATGAAATGTTTTACTCTAAATCCCCCATCAGTAGTTAAAATATCAAGTAAACAAATTCAAGCTAGTTTTCAAATGAGGCAACTTAAAAAATTATTAACTGAAAAACTAGCTCGAATTTGTATATTATATACTTGATATTATAACTATAATATTGATTATGGTTGTTGCATAATTTTTAATTGCGGATTTTTTTTTTTTTTTACTTTTTTTTTAACATTTTAACCTTTAACTTTCATCGATTGTGATTTTCTAATTCTAATACACAAGACACTATGATAAAGAAAAAGACAGGACGGAATAGTAAAATGAAACAATATATAGAGACAACATGTAGTCATTTAGTAACAGAAGATTTGTAATAAAGTATATAATTTAAAATTTTATTTCGATCATTGGTTTTACTGCAAATTAGGAAATTCATTGTTAAAGATTTGCAATTTTTAAATCAGGATAAATTTAATGTAAAGTTTGTTCAGGATAATTTGGTATGACGTAGCCCTCCTCCTGTAAGTTTTCTTTATTACAGGAATAAGAATGATAATCAAATTTCAAGATCAATACGGATATTTGTATCCAAATATAAATTAATTTTTGACACGTTAAAAGCTAGTAAATTCAAATCTAGGCAAGTTTTCTTCCGAATCTTATATCCTTTCAATGTTAAATTTTTTAATCAACATTACACAAAACGGCTTGAGATATTTTTTAAAATTTTGTATAGATTAAAATCTAATTTTTTGGAATATTTTTTATGAATGTTTTCATATATTTCGAACCACTGTGTTGATTGCTATTAAAACGAGATAAGAAATTTGGCAACGCTCTAAAGGGACTGTAGTCACCACCCACTACTCCAAAGCATCAGTAGCTAAAATATCGGATGATGCACAAATTCGCGCTATATAAGTTTTGAATTTGTATACCTGATATTTTAGCTACTGATAGGGGATGTAGAGGAGAACATTTTTAATTTTTTTCATAATTTTCATGCATGTATGGGATTTTTTTTAACATTGGACGTGTTACCATAACCATAACCCATAATAGAGTATCGACCTTATATTTTTTATTACAGATAAGAATAGAGGGTGCAAAGTTGTGCTACCTTAATTTTTTTAAGATTTTTTCAAAAAAAATTTTTTTTTTTTAGTCCAGGAAATATTTTTAAAAGAATTATTGAAAGTACAGAGAAATTGACGCCTCTAGATGCCTCTCCTAATAAAAGGGTATTGACCTAAAAGAGCCGTGGGTTCAAACGCAACCTCGCAAAACTTTTAATACTTTGTGAGCTCTAAAAACCTGGAAAAAATCATAGACATAACTTTGAACCCTCTTTTTTCAGTAAAAAAAAATTGAGTTTGATCCTCCCTTTATGGACTAAATAAATTATATGGCCTTGAAAACAAAATTGGATAGAATAATAATTGTTTTGAAATTTTCCCTGTGGCCTTTAGACTTTAGATATTAAAATTGTTGTCTCAAAAAAATTTAAGAATTTTTTATGAATTTGTTAAGGTTTACATGTTAATCAAATAGGATTACATCGATCAGCTGATCCGTGTTACCTTATCCTTATATGACTCAGAAATGTTAAACTATTATGATAATATGATATTTTTTTACATTATTTCATACACCAATGTTGCCAGCTAACAATGATAAAACAATTACAGAAGACGTATTTAGTTTAGTTTGATGAAATGAAGAGTATAAGAAATTGTCGAAATCCTACAGTATAGTCACGTACAGTATAGTCACCTAGGAAAATTTCCCTCTTGCAGGCTTGTTATTCTTACGGAACATGGCGATTGGGGAATTTTCCGAGGTGAATACTTTACATTAATTATGGTTCAACGTTTGCATGTATAGTTAAGTGAGACAAAGAATTAGAAGATAAAATCGTAAAATTAAAAATTAACGAGAGAGCATTTTTTCTATTGCATAGTTGATTGAGAATTTTCCAATGTTTTAGGAATTTCAAAACAAAAATTTCACAATAAAATTACAGTGTGCGTTTTAAAGAACAGAAATGAGAATTAAATTATACATATTTATTTATCTTGAAGTCCATTATTTATTTAAATTGAACAAGGTAAAGACAATTCAACTATTTTTTGGGTCCAAATTATTTAAAATGCGCGAATAGTTTTTACAACTTTTAAACGTACGCATTTCTTCATGAAAAGGAGAAAAGAGGATAAAAATCGTGAAATTAATTCGAATTAATTAAATCACATGAATAAGATTACATTTTCTATTTATAGAACGTTTGTACAAAAATATGAATACCAAAGTAATTTATCATAGAGTGTTTAAGACGAGGAAGTATTTTACGCAAATTTTTTTATTATAATCTTAATTGTTATAGATATATTATCTTTTATTGCATTCTATCAAAAATTAATTTACCTATACTTTAATCCAAAATGTATGAACTAAATAAAAGTTTAATAGACAATAATGGTTGCATTTTTTTATTTCATAATTAGAAAATATACATTAAATTAAGCTTTTCTGAATTTTTTCAGATTTTTTGGAGTGCGGGAACTAATTTTAAAAAAATATTTAAAATGTCTGAATTTGGGTGGTACACCTGATGGGACAACCGTGACGTCATCGACAGCCAATCACAGCAGCCGTGACATCATCAACAGCCAATCAAAGCACGACAAATGACGTCACGGTTGTCCCATCAGGTGTACCACCCTAATTCAGATATTTTAAATATTTTTTTAAAATTAGTTCCCGCATTCCAAAAAATCTGAAAAAATTCAGAAATGCATAATTTTAGGTATATTTTCTAATTATGAAATAAAAAAATGCAACCATTTTTGTCTATCATCACAATTATCTGTTAGTAATAATAAAATATTTAACGCACGTCGTTTTTAACTTGGGTCCCTTGACAATAATTATATAACTTTATGTATAAGGTAACACGGATCAGCTGATATATGTAGACTGATCAGCTGATATATGTAGAGTGATCAGCTGATATATGTAGACTGATCAGCTGATATATGTAGAGTCCCATTTGATTAACATGTAAATTTTATCATGCAGACAATAATTCTGATATAATTGAAATTTCATCTTTTTTTTTTTTTAATAGTTTTTTAGTTTGGCTCTACAAGGGAAATCCCCATGCTAAAAATATAAAAAAAATAGTTAAAAAAGATTGGATCGAATAATTATAATTGTTTTGAAATTTTCTCTGCATCTTTTATATACTAAAATTTGTCTCTAAAAAAAAAATCAGAATTTCTGTATCTGCTAAGGTTTACATGTTAATCAACTTGGACTACATCGATCAGCTGATCCGTGCTATCTTCCCCTTCAATGAATCAGAAATATTAAACTATTATGATAATATGATATTTTTTACATTATTTCATACACCAATGTTGCCAGCTAACAATGATAAAACTGGAAATAATTACAGAGGACAATTAGTTGGATGAAATGAAGAAATTGTTGAAATCCTAGATTTTTGTGTCCAAAGATCTTACACGCACAGTAGTCACCCCTGAAAATTTCCCTCTTGCAGGCCTGTTATTCTTACGGAACATATGGCGATTAGCAAGGTCGGAAAGGCAATTTTCCGAGGTGAATACTGTACATTAATTACGGTTCAACGTTTGCATGATATGACCTTATAGTTAAGTGAGACAAAGAATTAGAACATATAATAAAATCGTAAAATTAAAAATTAACGACAGAGACGATTATAAGACATTTCCCAATTTTTTAGGACTTTCATAACAAAAATTTGACAATAAAATATAGTGTGCGTTTTAAAGAATAGAAAATGAATGAGGACTAAGATGATATAAAATTATTTATTTTGAAGTCCATTTCTTTCACACAGTTGTTTTGACTTCATGTTAAATTTCTTTTGGAAAATCAAGTAAAAGAAAATCAAGACATCATGGAAATCATTACCGGAAGATATCTTGGAAGGACTGTTATGAAAATTTGACACAATTTGGTTCCATTTTAAATTGATAAAGGATTTTGTTATATTTCACACAACAAAAAATATTGAAAATACACCCACCAATAGTCACAATATAACACCAAAAATTTTAATTTAAAAATATTGTATACAAAATTGTGCTACTTTAATTTTTTTTTCTTTCAGATTTTTCTGTGGTACTGGGAACTATTTTAAAAATCAATAAAAAGGATAAGGCGTGGCAGATATTTAAATATTTATTTAAAAATACCTCTTGGTCTCAGAAAAAAATTAGAATAGCATAATTTTGGACCCTCTATTTATTTTTGCAATACAATTTTGTGATGCTAACTGTAAATTTATTTTGAAAACTTATTAATGTGTAAGTATTAAAAATTAAACTACACCGTCAATATTATAAATTAAAGTGAAAAATTATTATTTCAGTTCACAATGAAATTAAATTATGGAATCCATCAATCAATTCAACTAAATGTATTATATTAACTAAAAATAAATGTTTTAACGAAATGTAAATATTTATAGTATTATATATTAAATAGGACGTTGTATTGATATACTTTCATTTTAAAATATAGACATAAAGGATATATAAATATCATTAATAATTGATTGCAGTGATTGCTATAAAATATATTATATAATTTTGATAATAGTATCGAATAAAAAAAAATGTCCGACACGAATCGATTATGAAAAAAATCGAAGAATATTTTTCTACAATTTAATAAAAAAAAATACTTGTTCCTCTTTTTAAACTTTGAAGTTTTGAAACTATAATTTATACGTCACGTACTAGAGATCACAAGAATATATTTTATCAAGAATAAACAGCCGAAAAGACGCAATAATTGTGAACTATACCAATATGAGAAGAATTATTTTAAATATAGAAGCGATTTAGACCGGGAGAGAGCGTGAAATATTCATAAAAATTAAAATTAATTTCAGATTTTCTCTGATCGCTTAACAACTTTAATATCAAAGTGTGAAGTAATAATAATAATAATTTTATTTCGATCGTTGGCTTTACAGCATAGATCACGTCAGAGTAAACACGCAATGCAAATTCCTGTTTGTTATATTATTTGCATGACTATGACGTCACAGCATTTTGTAGTATAATTTTCAGCGTGGTGGAAGAATGAATAATTACAAATTTAGTTAAATTACATCATTAAAATTCCCTTTCAGATAATTCACTAACAAAATAATTTAATTCTATTATTGCATGGTAAGCAAATTTTATATAATTATTTCATTTTTAAATATATGCCTTAATTGATGATGAATCAACAATTCGTTTTACTTTTGTCCGAAGAAGTTGTTTATCGAGTCTTGAAGTTTCATGAGGGCGTACCATTATGTGAATTTAAATTTATTTAAAAGTATCAATTTGGTTTAAACATGAAGAATTATATAAAATATAATATTTATTATTTCCCTTTAATTAAAAAAATAATTAGAAATATATTTATTAAGAACGCAATGACTTAATTTATAACGATTTGTCAAGCGTATTTTTTTCCCGAATTAGTATAATTTGCTAAATTATCAGACAGGTAGAAATTTTTTAAGTGATAAATTTACCTATTATAAAACGTTGTATTATTTATATAAAAAGTCATTAAATTTGATTAATTAAATTTAATTACATCTATTTAATTAAATTATATATTATATTTATCAATAAAAAGTGAAATTTCGATATTTGTACGTAAAATTTACTTCATTTACCAAAAAAAAAAAAATAAGCGTAAACAATGCAAAAAAATTGAATACCAGATGGAAAAGATATTTGTAAAGTGCGTTTACATTTAAAGTTAAAGGTAAATTGTATAACAAATGCGAAACGAATGCACAACAAACGTGCAAAAAATTTAGCAAATATTTAAATTTATAAAATTAAAATATTAAGAGGAGTTTAAGATAATAATGTGATAAGAGGTTTTGGTTCCAGGAATAAATTCCACATTTCCTTTGCAGGAGTTGCGTTAATTGGGTGTAGAGACTTTGAGATTGCAGCTAAAACCAGCATTCTGAAACACACAGAAAGAGGGCAATATTAATTAATGAAGGTGTAACCTGAGAATTTGTCTTTCAAGGTCACATAAAAAGAAGCGTGGCTACACTGGCAACACTGTTACACTAGTAATGTGAATAATCTGGCAGAAGGGGAGGTGACTACAGTCCCTGAGAGCGTTGCCAAGTTTCTTATATGAGCCATATGAAAAACAATCATTGTCACGGTTCGAAATATATGAAAATAATTTAGAAAAATAGTCTAAAAAATTAGGTTTTAGTTAAAAAAAAAGTAAACGAATCTGTTGTATTGTATTGCATTGCATTGCATTGCATTGCATTGCATTGCATTGCATTGCATTGCATTGTATTGTATTGTATTGTATTGTATTGTATTGTATTGTATTGTATTGTATTGTATTGTATTGTATTGTATTGTATTGTATTGTATTGTATTGTATTGTATTGTATTGTATTGTATTGTATTGTATTGTATTGTATTGTATTGTATTGTATTGTATTGTATTGTATTGTATTGTATTGTATTGTATTGTATTGTATTGTATTGTATTGTATTGTTTTTGTTTTTTTTTGCAATGGTAATTAACAAATTTAACATTGGAAGGATACAAAATTCTCATTTAAATAAATTAATTATAATTAAACCAACGATTAAAAAATTCCGAAAAAATTTAGAGCTAATTTTACGATTGTTGTAATTTGTAATTAGTCCACCAAATTAATTTGAAGAATATCTGTTGTAGCGAATTTTTCGTCCAAAATTCTCAGATCAAGTTCAATATTTTACATTTTTTATATTTGGAAATTGAGAAGGGAAAATTATTTCAACAGCCTTTCCGCATGCAGGCATTTATTTCGTTACCTTAGAAAAAATACGGCAATAACATATTATATGCTTTTTATCAACTCACTTAATCTAATAATGTTATTTTGCCAATGAATGAACGTTTATTGTGAGATTTGTTTGTGTATGAGAAATGAGAGAGATTTACAAATAATGCATGACTCATGATTTTTCAAATTTTTACCAACAAAACCACAGTTTAATTTAAGGTAGAGATTTAACGAGCCTATTTTTTTTAATTAATTTATTTAATTTTCAGTATAGGGCTTTCCCATGGAGAGCCAAACTAAAAAGTTAATTTAAAAAAATCGGCTCGTTAAATTGTTTTGAAACTTTTTCTATGGCATTTTAGACACTAATATCTGCCTCTCAAAAAAAATTCAAAATTTTTGTGAATTAGCTAGGGTTTACATGTTAATCAAATGGAGCTATAAAAACAGCTGACCGATGTTATTTCTACCTTAAAGTAGAGATAACACTGATCAGCTGTTCAACGTAGTCCCCGTTGATTAACATGTAAACCTCAGCAAATTCTCAAAAATTCTGAAATGTTTATGAGAGGCAGATTTTAGTGCCTAACAGCCAGCATAGAAAAAAATTTCAAACCAATTTTAAACGAGCCGTTTTTTTTTTTTTTAATTAACTTTTTTTTTCAAATTTTCAGCATCATTAGGGCTTAATTCCCATGCAAAGGGAAACTATGAAACCTACTCTAAAAAAAAATTGAATAATTTTTGTGAATTTGCCAAGGTTTACAAGTTAATCAAAGGGGACTACGTCGAACAGCTGATCCTTGTTTTCTCTACTTTAAAATAAACCCACTTTCTTGTATTAAAAGCAAATAAATTAAGAATAGCGTACGTAACATTAAATTAAATATAATGGATCCAAAGTAGAGCTGATTAATAATAAATAATTAATCATAAATTGATCACACAAAATCATAATATTATCATAAATTACCTGAAGCAAGCAGAGTTTTCACCAAATACGGATACTGCTTGTGTCAATTAAGTTACACGCTGATGCTGCCAAACTAATAATTTGGTAAAGGACAGAAAGATATCACTACTGAAATTCGTCATTGAACACAGTAGTACATTTTTACGTCTGGTTACTTTGAGAGAACGTTGAGAATAATCGAGAATCGAGAGGGCGAAGGGCGATACTGGAGAGACAGGAGAGAGATGAGAGAGAGAGAGAGAGAGAGAGAGAGATGAGAGAGAGATGAGAGAGAGAGGAGAGAGAGAGAGAGAGAAGAGAGAGAGAGAGAGAGAGATGAGGAGAGATGAGAGAGAGAGAGAGAGAGAGAGAGAGAGAGAGAGAGTGCGAGAGAGAGAGAGAGAGAGAGAGAGAGAGAGAGAGGGTGGGGGGTGGACTGTCGATGTACCTGAGAAGGGAAGGGATGGGGGCGACTCACATTTGGCAGCAGGATCTTCGCAATCTTCCCCTACC